>OX637410.1:14497500-17450000 GCA_951799425.1 Ilex aquifolium | reverse complement strand
AATGAAGCCTAACAATTAAAATATGTAAAAAATGAAAATTAGATTGAAATCATAAAGATTGGAACAACTTTGCAGATCCTGCATAGAATCAACAACACTATAAATGAGACAGTGAATATTGCATTTCAAGGTCAATTGTTTTTGTTTTCTTGGACAAATTTTCCATTAGTCCAGAAAGATAGGAGGATCAATGTGATAGTTTTGCTCGACAACTTCAAGCGGGAATGGCAGGGATGCAAATTAGATTGAACTCATAAAGATTGGAACAACTTTGCAGATCCTGCATAAAATCCACAATACCATAAATGAGATGGCGAAGGTCAATTGTTTCTGTTTTCTTGGACATATTTTCAGTTACTCCAGAAGGATAGGAGAATCAATGTTATAATTTTGCTCTACAACTTCAAGCAGAATGGCAGGGATGGTTTTCTGAGACTTCTACATGCATAATACTGGAAAGGAATATATAGCACTGATTAATCATTTTTCACATCCTCTCCATCCCCCCCTCTTCTGAGGCAGATCAGTTTCAGTTATAGCACATAGCAGGGGCTGCTTTTGCAAAAAATATCTCCTATGTGATCATATTCATTAGTTTATTGCGCATAACTATCTTCTTAAATTGTGGACGAGGACTTACAATGGATGCCAATGATCGTCTTTCAGGATTTTTCATCACGACACCTTCAGTTCGTGTAATTGCCTCCTTTCCTGATATTATCTCGAAAAGAACAACACCAAAGGCATATACATCACTCTTATTTGTGGCCAGGCCATCCCTGAGGTATCTATAAAGAACCAGACAAGTTAACATTAAAAAGGTATTGAAGGATCTTGCTGCAGACTGCGAATGCTAATCAAGTAATTCACTTACTCTGGAGCCAGATAACCAAAAGTTCCTACCACTCTTGTTGCTGACTCTTCCCCATCGCTGGTTTTTCCAACCAGCTTTGCCAATCCAAAATCTGAGATCTGTATTCAGCAAAGGCAATCAGATGCAGTGACTGAACATTAAGATGATAAAGACGAAAGCAATCAGGCTGAACAGGTGAGAACCTTTGCTCTAAAGGCACCATCGAGTAAGATGTTGCTTGTCTTGATATCTCGATGCACATAATGAGGTTTAGTGTGCTCATGTATATATTCCAGACCTCTAGCAGCATCAAGTACAATCTGCACTCTCATGATCCAAGAGAGTGGTGTATGACCTACCCAAGTCACAAATAATTCTTCTCATATATCCTTACTAGAATTTGAAACGGGACACTTAAGAAATAACGAGGTCATACTATCTCACCTCATGCATGCACAACTGAAAACAGTTCTAGTTAATTAAGCTAACAAGATTTCCATAAAAGCTTCTAACCCACTACAATATTGAGGTGGTAAATGGTAATCATCGATGCGCCAGGCCATACTGTTTAGAATTTTGAGACAGAAGCCCTGACCTTTGTTGAACAAGGACAACTATGATGGCTACTTGTTAATGTAGCCATATCATTAGTACTGACATATTACCACACACAATTTTTGAGAAATTTTTATCACAGCTGAAATATTTAAAAGATGAAGATAGCAATAACACTAATGGTGAAATGTTAAATAACATGAGAACCTTAAAGCAAGTCATTGGTTAAAGCATATCTGTAACGATACACAACAATGAGTCTTACCCTTATTTTGAGGATCATGCAAGTGGCTTCTAAATGATCCCTTTTGAGCATATTCATAAATGAGGAAGAGTTCATCCTCACTAGCTGCATAACCAATTAATTCTACCTTGACAAAACAAAAACAAAACCAAAACAAAGTCAAAAGCTTAAAAAATGAAGACAACGATAATAAGCTAGGAAACAAAAGGGTTAGAAGGTGTCGATTTAAAGGGAAACAAATATTACCAAATTTGTATGATGCACCTTGCAGAGAACTTTCATCTCTGCCATACACTCTTTAGTTTTTGTGGCAGTCATTCTTTTGATTGCAACTTCCTGAAACATTTATAACTATATATCAGTAACAGTATGACCAGGAAAATCTCTTCATATATGTAGAATTGTAACTGATTATTAGCAGCAAAATAGACAGATGCAAACCTGGTCGCGAAGGAGGCCATAATACACAGAGCCATATGTTCCATTGCCAAGAAGATTGGAGTCTGAGAAACCATCTGTAGAAGATAGCATCTCTTCATATGTGAAAACCACCGGCTTCTCCACGTCAAAGACATCAGTCCCTATAACTGCAGGACATAATACAAATACAAAATTCTCAGACTGATAAGTCTAATTGGTAGGGAAAGGATGCTATAAGTTCCATCATACGAAGCAGTAGCAATTCCTCAGTAAAGCAACTTTTGGAAAGATAAAAGTTTGCTCCTGGGAAGCCAAGGAGGCATAATACATAAATAAAACTTATCATGAAGTAAAACATAAAAACAATCTTGATCCTTCAACCAGTGTAACATAGAGTTAGCACAAAAAGAAAGAGAAAAAGAAAAAAATCTTTTATGTGAAAATTTAGGAGATTGACTACATTAATTTTATTCATGATACAAAAGCATCTCAAGATACCAATGGAACTGTTAACTCCTGAGAGAGAGAGAGTAATACACTGGTTTATGTCATGCACGATAAATCTTGAGCCATATGCATGTTGGGGTTTTAAACATAAAGAACACGCATCCTCTATTCCGACCAAATCCTTTTTAATTTTCAAAAAATCGACCTTAGTTTTGTTATTTATAAGATATTGTGCAACAAATTGGATTCGAATCTAAATCGCTCGCTTCCATATTTGTGCACCCTAAATGTACTCCCCTCCCCCTCCACATAAACAGTGACCCAAGTCCTAGGATAACATGTTGACAATATCCCTAATGACATTCTCTGAATTGCACAAGAAGGAACAGTCACACAAGTACAGTATATATGTATCGTCCTCCACCTTCATATGAATTGCTTTTAAGAGGAACTTAAGCTGACATTGTAAGATAAAGTAATTCCTTAAAATGGCTTTAGAAAGAGGCACTTAAAAAAATCAGATCCATCAAGTATCCTAGAAAGTCCATAAGATCATATGTCCATGAATATATTTTGTTATTAATATATTCAGTTATAGAAATTGATTTTAAATCTTCATCCCTCCTTAGCATGTACAAAAACTCAACCTGTACATTCCTAGAATTGAAGATTAAAACAAGTTGCATATTTCCTTGCCACAGGCTGTTCTAGTTAGTTTTAGATAATAATTGGAATAAACAAAACTTGGAATCCAGTAGGATTGAAAATCAAACCTTTAGGAATGTTTATTTGACGGTCACTAGATTCTCCATTAGACTGTTTCCGATCCCCTGATTTGCAGCAGATGTACCTTCCTGAAGCACAGCAGAAACTTGTGTTTCGAAGAATATGGAACTTGTGAGAACTCTTATCATCTGAATCTTTTCCATGACCTCCAAGGGCTTCAGCGAAGCGGCTCGATGACCTCAAGGAAACAAAAATGAGTACAACTATAACAATCAGAGCCAGCCCAACCCCTAAACCCCCAAAGATCCATCTGTACGGGACGTGAGCCTTATGATTCACCTGATTTACTACCAAAAGAAAAAATAAATGATCAGTCATTACATTTCCTGTAACAGAAGAAAAGGTACTCTAGCATGACATCGTAGGTATTGATAGCAAATGGAGGACTTTAATCCCACTATAGAGCATTGACATGGCACCTAAATTTGCGCTTAATAGGAAAACTAGAGAAAACTATATTGGCTTTTGGCCCCAAAATGTGCATAATAGTTCAACATTTTGAACACAATGATTACCTGCTATGTTGTGAACAGGTGGTTCTGGAGGAGGAGATGGAGCAACATCATTCTCTATAGGATAAGGCTCTCCAGGAACTATAACAAAATACACAAATGAAAAAAAAAATTACAAAGTTAGCCTGGAGGAAGGGACATCTAACTGTGCATCTGCTCTTTGAAAAAAGTCAATAAGTCTAGCACAATGAGCACTCAATAAAAAAGTTAACTGATGACAATATTCCTAAGGCCAAATTCACCTGTTAAATGTGAACCCAACAAATGAAAACTGAATTTTTATTCATCTTAATATAACAACTGAAAAATATATGCAACTAATTGCTCGATAGCGCTGAGTCTTTGGTACCCATAAGCCAATATAAATCCTCGTTTTTTTTAAAAATCTAAATGTGTCAAATTGCAAATGTTATGACTAGCTATGGATTCTTCAGAATGTTCAAATATCTTTGAATTTACCTAACATTATGGAATTTTTGCACAGGGCAGATGGTGGCGGAAAGAAGAGAAGTGCCACAGCTTCACAGACACCACAATCCTAACAAAGTAGTGAGAAGATAGAGCCTTCCTTTGTGTGGATTACTCATTATGGAGAAGTTCCCCATTTTAAATGAGAATCCCAATTTTTTCTCTCTTGCTCTACTTTCGAGTTATTACTTGTGAAAGTTGTTTGCATATGTAGCACTTTTGCCTCATCAAAGCCTATTTGGAATTTCCCATTGGTTTCCTCCTCTCATGTAACTCTAATGCTCATGAAAAAAATTATTGAAGCGCCTCAAAAAGTTAATATTCGCATAATTAAGAAGAAGAAAAAACTATTCCTTTCCTTTACTCTTTTAATCCCATAATATTATCCACTTCAAAAGTTTGGCCTTAAAACAAAGACCAGTCCTAACAAGCTTGAACATCAGACTATCATCTTTACAGAAACTTCAATGCCCACGCCCAAACTACGGCATGTCTTTTATCTTGGCCCTAAATGAAATATAACACTGTGTCCTTGGCCTTGATTATGCTCATTTCTTTATTTCTTATCTAGTTGAATTTTTTGTAAGATATTCAAGATTTCCCCAATTTCTTCAAAAATATGACACCCTTTGCACTGAATTATAGAGTCCTTCTTTCTGCCCACCAAATCTACACATGTAACACCCCTTTGACAGATAACCAAGCATCAAATTTCAGCAACATAATAACTTTTTCCTGGCAGTTCCATTTACTTGGCACATAACACATATTTCCATGCAATGATCATTGGCACAGGTCACTATCATCTTACATAAAGATGACCCAGAAAACCATAATTGAAATTTTCTCCCACAATCACACTCGATGAACTATTTCACCAACTCTCAACCCCAAAGTCAAACCCAATTCTACTACACCAAACCAAACAAAAGCTAATCCAACCAAAAACCATTATTTTTAACCAATAAGATCAATACAAACAAACAAATAGCAAAAAAATAAAGAATATACCTGAATTGAGTGGTATATAGTATAGTGCACCAACAGAGACATTATCAGGATTGCTAATCCCATTCACCGTCTCAATACTGTCCATACTCACCCCAAACCTACTCGCCAAGGACTGGACACTATCCCCATCATTCATCACATAACTCAAGAAATAATTCCACAGCCCGCTCGAACACCCACAAAACAACCTCAACGACACCACACCCCCTGCCCTCGCTTCCCGATTCGAATTCGACAAAAAGGCCAACCCACCATAGGCATTGATCACCATATCGTACACAGATCCACCATTCTCTCTCACAGTGAACGTAGTGTTTGTCAAATACTTGTGGATTGTTGAAGCACAGGAACAGTTCTTTCGGACAAAAACATAGCCTCTGTCACTGCCCTCGACGGTTATATCTTCGGGTAAGACATCAAACATGCTTTGAAGTACAGATAGGGTCTGGTTTGAATTGGGTTTGAAGCCCAAGAATGATGTACACAATCGAGTGGTGTCCGTACAATTCAGAGGAGTTGGGTATGAAGAACAGAGGGTAAGCAGTACATGAAATATGAATAGTAGAAGCGGAATCAAGAGATGGGTCTGTGCAAGATTCATTGTTTGATGAAAAGGTCGAATCTTTGCTAAATTTGATGGAATATGATTTGCTCTACATCGTCAGAGAAAGAATGGTAGTGGAATTTGGAGAGAGATTGAGAAACAGAGAGACATGGATGTAATGATAGTTTTGAGAGTGGGATGAATTGAAAATGGGGTTTAGAAGATCAGCAAAATTGAGTGGGGGTATTTGGAGGAGTAAGAGTATAGAGGAGTGCTATGGGGGTTTGAAGGAGAAGGAAGTAATGAGGGGACGGAGCATGTTTGGCCTTTTTTTTTTTCTAAGGCAGCTCAGCTCTGTCTGACTGACTGGTAACTGCAAGAACAGTAAAAATGAGAAAGCGACTGCCAATTTGTTTTGCGTTTGTGAGTCTGTGTGTGTGTGTGTGTGTGTGTGTGTGTGTGTGAGAGAGAGAGAGAGAGAGAGAGAGAGAGAGAGCTTACCTGGATATTTTGGAGTCCCACTCAACAAATTCAATATGACTAAATTGCCCTGCATGCTTATCTTAAAAGGACCGTTTCTACTATATGATAAAACTTGTTACTCAATCTTAATGATGATATTACCATAATAATCTTGATGGCCTAATTAAGTTTTCTTTGCTTGGTATGCTTGGCTAACAACCAAATTAGGGAAAAATTGAATTAAATTTTTTTTATTTGGGGCCCACTAGCACACATTTTTGAACTATAAAAATAATAATATCATGTTGAATATTGTTAACTAATTTTGAAATTTTAAGATAATGTTTCAAGTGAAGTAGATGTAGTTCAATGTCATCATTTCTAGCTATTAAACGAATTGATTATCTAAGCTCGATTTAGTATTGATCTATTTTTAACTCATTAAAATTTATTTATTTTATAAAATAAAATAAATTTAATCAAATATTCTCCTCATTCCTCTCTGTGTCTTCCCTAACATATGTTACCTAATTAATCTTATTTCTTTTTAGCTTCTAGTGGCCGCAAACTACCATATTCATTCTCTTGGACTTGTTTGGATGGATTTTTAGGAAGGGTTTAGATTGTCTTCCTTAAATCCTTCCAAACTCAAATCTTTTTTTAGAAAGATGTGATTTAATATTAAATTCGATTCATATCCATGTTTGATATGCAACACATATTCATGTATGTAAGACCTACGGATATATCATAATTATATCATAAAACATGCCCATTTATGCTTAGCCTTAACTAGATTCTTCTAGAACTTGAATCATGTTGATGACTCTTTGTTGCCCAAGTGGATCATGCTCAATGGGCCTCCACGAATTTGCTTGAGTCCATACCTCTTCAATCAGTCCGTTGAGTACATCTTTAAACTTCCTTGCTCGTGCTCTTGTAACCGGCCCAATTGGGACTTGAACTAGATCCCTTGAAGTTGTGCTATGACTTGCATCAATTATTAACAACTATTTGTCCTATAAATGATTATTTTAACATTGATCAATCTAATTCATACACATGTTAAAGGGTACAATTGTCTTTTGTATTCTTAAACTCGCCCCCTAGGTTTGACGAAATTCATGATCATGGATTTAATATTCGGGTTAGCTACGGACCGGATTTGATAACTCAAGATTGAATTTTCAATCCAAACATGGAGTTTGAGAATCTTTTGAACTATTTTCCTTAAACCCATCTTACCATGCTCCTCCATACCCCCTTACCAACACAGCCCCTAGTTGTTCCACCATTGCAAATCTCTCTTGCACCACCATCACATTACTCTTTCAATAGGAAAATGTTACACAATTTAAGTAAATTTAAAAATTACAACTCAAATACATAATATCTTTTCGATGAGTGAGTCCCATTAAGAAAGTTGATGAGACTCACTCATCCAAGAGATAATATGCATTTGGATTGTAATTTTTTAAGTTTTATTCGAATTGTTTAGTATTACTCATTTCAAAATGATATTTAATTTTGATTTCAAATTTAGTTATATTTTATCATCTCCACTCCTTATTTAAAACCAAACTCAAATATAAATTTGGGTAAAAAAAACTCTTGAAAAACACTCTCTAATCTACTCCTCTTCGCTGCAGATCTGCTCATTTTCACTGTGAACCAGAATTGTTTGAAAGCTGTAGATCTGATCTCCTTCTCATAGAAGCAACAGATTTGCTCCATCCCGCGAAACAACATAATGCACATTTCAACACAAAAGTATGGGTTTTGGGACAACATGGGAATTTTTTTAAAAAAGATTTGAGTATGATTTTTATTTGGGTTAATCTCAAATTGAACCACGAAAAATTATTCGAATATTAATTTGCACCCTCAAAAAAAAAAAATTCTAATTTACACCCTCAAAAATATAAAGCTGACAGCCGTCAGTTTACAGTGTAAAACTAAATGGAAAAATTACTTCTAAATCCCCTCATACTTGTCACTTAATCACTTAGACCCCTCACATTTGAAATATTACACCTACATTCATTGAGAATCTAAATATGACTAAAAATGTTTTCTCATTTGGGCATCCAAATAATATTGTTTCAGTGATGTATTGCATTGAATATAAAAAATATTATATAAATACCTGCATTATATTAGATATTCAAATGATAAGCTTGATTTTTAATTTTAAAGTATAACGAGCTCACAAAATAAAGAGTAGTATGAAAATTATAATTTTTTATTAGAATGAAATCATATTTTTTAACGGTTATATTACAGATATGTTACACGTGCACAAAACGTCAGGAGGTGTATGAGTAATATTCTAAATGTGAAGGGTTCAAATGATTAAGTGATAAGTATGATGGGGTCTAAATATACTTTATCCATTTAATTTTTTGCGGTAACCTGACGATTATTAATTTTATGTGCGCATTGATATAAATTTTTATATTTAAGGGTGTAAATTGAGATTTTTTATTTTTGAGAGTGTAAATTAAAATTCGAACGATCTTTCGAGATATAATTTGAAATTAACTCTTTTGATTTTATCCATCGAAGAATGTCATACAAATCAAATTTTTTACTAAAATTTGAGTTTGAGTTTGCATCACCATTGAAGATGCCATTAGAGAAAGTATCATTTCAATTGGGTTTTTGGTATTTTACACCTTAAAAAAATTTAAAATTTTTATTTTATACCCTCAAAAGTTACATTTCTCATATTGTACCTTAAATGTATTAAAAATATTATAATGTGACCCTTCTATTAGTTTATGTTATTTTTTTCGTCAAAAGTTAACCCATTGACCTTGACGAAAAAATTAATAAAAAACTAAAAAAATGATCATATTATAATATTTTTAATATATTAAAAATACAGTACGAAAAATTTAAACTTTAAAAGAACAAAATAAAGATTTAAATTTTCCACCATGCAAAGTACAATTCTCCCTTTTCAAACATGAAACAAATTCATTTTAAGTAATTCCAGTTAAAAAACATGTACTTTGGTCTGTAACTTGATCGCGACAAGTCACTTCAAGTCCCGTTGAACTAAAACGTGGCACAATTAGTTACATGTGTACCTTTGCTTCTATCTAAGTTAGACGCAAAAAATTCTATTATTCTACGTGTCACATAAAATGATTGTAATTTTTTTTTTATGTAAAACTTATATTAAAACCCATAAAAATTATAAAATTTAGAGATACAATATCGATTTTTTTTTATTAAACGGTCAGGGATATTCGGACCATTTTATGCGCACCTTGACTAATAATCTCTTCAGTATATTCAAAAGAAGATCATCCATGTCAGAATTACGGTATTTTTATAAGGGATAAATTGTTCATGGCCTGACACTGAAAAATAAATATCTCATTCTATTGTTTAAAAGAAATGAAAGTTACTAATTTTTTTAATTGCCTAAACTATACTTAATTTTATTAATTCGATCTAAAAAAATATGTATTATATTTAAAAATTAAAAAAATTGCTCCTAACATAGTTTTTAGAATATGATCGATTCGAACCCAAATTTCTAGACTAAATTATATGATTAGTCTAATTCATATTAAGTTTTTTTAAAATTAAGAATAATTAAATATTTAGAAAAACAAAAAAGATAAAATAGAAAGTTAGTTTATCACAACTTTCTTACTTAAAAGAAAAATAAGTTAGTTAGTTGAAAGAAAATTTAAGTATGAAAAAAAATATTTTTTCTTTTATGCTAATTAAACACATTAAAAAATTTATTATATTTATTTGTTAAACAAACGGATCCCAAATGTTTAAAAAGAGGAAGGGTAATTTCGGAAATGAATTTTCCAGGATTGCAATTCAAGGATGGTTTTGGAAAAAGGAAAGCACAAGTTGCGAGAGTTGGGGAAAGGGCAAGATAAACGACAGTTGGTGTGGGCCCCACCAGCATTGGCGCCAGATGCCTCATAAAATCGCCAACGAGTTGCGTAGCAAATCGGGGAACTAAAATTGACGTTGACTCTCAGATGCCAACAACAGGTCCCATCCCAAGTAACCGACAGCGTCTCTTGGCAGAGATTGTCTACTCTTGCATCATGTTAAGAAATTTACACTCGGAATCACAGCCGTACAAGTTTTATGAATAGACTTCCAAGTTCCGACCATCGTTCATGAAATGCTATAGAAATTAGAATAACAACTTTTTTTTTCCTATTTTTATTTCAAATGGAGTGCTTCATTAGTTTTTATTTTATTTTATTTTTTGATCAAAAGGTTTTTATTATTTGAAAATAAAAACGTTACACTAATTTTCAAGTAATTATAGAAATAATGACCACATCATTATGAAGAAACCTTTGAATAAATTTGTTTTTCTAAAATTTTTTCCCACGATTGTTTATTAGATATGATGGTATGAAAAATTAAGAAGCATGAGGTGGGTGCAAGGGCGAAGCCAGGAATTTATTTTAAGGTGGGCACACTTAACCTACAAAATTTAATTTTTTTTCTCCAATCAATTTGTATATTTAAAGACTCATTAAATACAAAAAGGTCAAACGCCAATATACGTAGTCTATGAAAACAATAATCATAAAAAAAAGGCTAATTACAATCTTTTGCAAAAAAATGAAGTTAATTACAACCATGTACTGTAGACCCGACAATTTTTCATATTTTGGAAGGATTGTATGATACGTTATCATTAATGTTATCGAAAATATATTTCCATATATAAGCAATTAAGTTAATAGTAATCAATTTCAGGTTAAGTCACATCAATTTTAAAAAATTATAGCAATTTCAAACAATTATGAATTGTATAAGATTAAAAGTTATTGAAAAAATAAGTTTAATCACTAATCGCAGGTCATCGCAGTTACATAATAGGAACATGCACTCACTAGTTGTTGCACATATCTTAAATTCAAAAGACTAAAATGGGTCAATTTGTGCAAATAATCAAAATTGAACTCAATAAAATTTCAACAAAAATTCCAACCCAATACAATTTAATGAGTTCTTCCCTTCACTTGTGTACATGAGTGGGCAATGGGCCCAATTTCTCCTCAAGATTTTTAACATATTTTCATATTTCTTTGAGTGAAAAATGGGTCCGATTATTTTTTTTGCACAAGATTTAGTTGGTCCAAGCTTATTATAGTGGGTCTAATATTTTTTATTTTTGGTCATGAGGGTGGGCCTAATTCCAACTACCTAATAAAAAATCATAAATATACAAAAATAAATTTTTTTTTTTTTTTTTTCAGGGTGGGCATGTGCCCCCTGGTCTCTATGTCCCTCAGCCTCTGGGTGGGTGAACCGAATGAGCTCTAGATGAGGTGTGCTCTGTGTGTGTGCGCCCAAATAGGAAAAGTATGCACAAAAAATTAAGTGATTTACTCAGTTGAAGAGTTGAGTTAGTCCACTGTAATAGAGATTCTTTCTCTTTGGCAATGTATTTCTTAAGGAAGAAGAAGAAGAGTACAATAGAGTTTTTCCCTAGTTTGAGACAGTTTCTTGGACCTTTTTTTATATAGTGATCATTACCTTTTATAATAGATTTGTTAGAAAATATTTAGTGTGACGTGGCTTTTTAGAATCGATTACTTGTTGCCTAAGGTAGAGTTTGATAGTGAAAGTCTTTTTATGTCCCTTTTGATAGTTTCTATGTTGTTTGTCGTCTTTTGACATCCCATTTCTGACTTGAATAACTATTGACTGGAGCTGATTTGACCTAACTTGATCCAACTTGACCTAATTTGATTGATCGACCTACCGTGGCCAGGCTAGCTGATCTGATTTGCTCGGCATATGCTGACTTGTACAATCTTGACCTACTCGATTTTTAATGTCTTGAGTTGCTCGACTTATATCGTCTTGACCTGACTTGTCTGAACTGTATATTTTTTTTTGGTATCATCCCGATAGATTTGACGATCATTGTTCTATCATAAAATGTTCGGGATTTGTTTTTCTTTTTGGATTTTTTGACTCAAAATTTTCAATTACGTGTTGCTTATCATGTGTCTGGTCTATATTGAAAAACATACTTAATTAATCTAAATTCAAAATGAATTGCTTGACTGTTGCTCAAATTTGGTCCAGCAAATATGGATTTATATCATAAAACAATTTAAGCAATCAAAATAGACGCAAAGTATTGCAGCTCAATAGAAAATACACTATACACCAGTGCTACACTTGTCGTTTTTTTTTTTTTTTTTTTCATTTTGAAAATAAACTTCAGTAAGATAATCGAGTGATAGAATGCAGAGTGATTTTTTTTAAAAATAAAAAATGGGTGCTACAGTTCACAACAGTGATAAAAACACGAGCAATGCTATTGAGACCTAATTTACTAACTTAATTTGTTGACTTAATTCAGTATGACATTTGGATTGATTGTAGGTCCCATCAAATATTAAAACTTAGTGTTAATCTAATGGTTTCAATGAAGTCACATCATTAAGTCAGCAAATTATATCAAAATTTTAAATTGAAATAGTATTATTCTAATGGCTAAGGTGCATTGGGAGTAAGTTAATGTGATGGTGCGAGAAGCAGTGTATCGTGAAAGACTTTGTATGCCGGCTTAAAAAAACCTGGTATAATTTGACGAGGTAGGCCCGCACGTGGACGAGAGACAACTGTAAATTTCAGGAGAGAGAGAGAGAGAGACAGATAACCTGGAGCAAACGCCAAAACAAAAAAAAACTTAGGGTAAATTTCATGGGGATTCCTGACATTTGATTTTAGTACACTTGGACATTCTCTCCTATTTTAAAAATTATGCAAAGACCCCTGACATTTAAACTCTTATAACAACCTGACCCCCTAAAACCGAGTCTAATTGATGAGGCCATAGTTTCCATGTCGGTACTCAAAGCCATTTGTCTGAAAAAAGAAAAATAAAACGACAGCAAAGTTTCAGACAAATGGAAAAAAAAGAAAGAAAGTGGGAAGAACATGAGTGAAGGACCCACACACCCACAGACTCCACACCATGTGCATGTGGGAATTGGCTGGAAATCTCTTCTGATATGGGCAGCATAAAGATTAGGTAACGCCAGCATATATAGATATATATAAAACACAAACACAAAACGTCACATAATAATAATATTTTACTTTGTCATCCAAAACAAAATCATTTTTTTGTATGACTTTAGTCATATGATATGAGTTATTATTATTATTATTTTATATATATTTTAACCGTTTTAATAGATTATCGTAATACTTTTCAGTGATGAACTCTAAACAAACAAATTTTATGTGTTTTTCTCGGAAAGAAATGTCTTTTTTTCCAATAGAATAAGTCCGTTGCGAGCCAAAATACTATTCACCAAGGAGAACTACATATTCTCTTTTTATTAAACGAACTATCCATTCTCTTATATCTTATTGCTTCTCGCTCACCAAAGCATATTTTATTTCTCGGTTCACGTACTAGATTAATGATAAACTTTGTGTAAATCTATAGGATGTAGCCTCAAGGGGCTATGTTTCATGAGATATTCAAACATCGGACCTACCTCATAAAAAAATTATCGAGTAGCTTACCACAAGACTAATCCCTTGAGGCTAATATGAACTATTATTAGGATTAAATTAAACATATATTGTGGCAATTTCATTAGTTCATTACACGAGAGATTTATTTTTTATAAAATTTTTAATTTCGGTGTGAATAACTTGTCTCTGACTGGATTAAAAAGAGAATTAATCGTAGTTTGCGTAACTTAGTCAAACACTATTATTTACCAAAATACCAACAAAATTGACTCAAACTAGGTTGGATTTATCGTACAGAACACATCAAGAACACACTGATTTTTGACGCATTGATGTCTATGTTCGAGGCCCCACCCATCTTGGATCTTGTCGTCAGATTATTTTTCATAATTTTTACCGAGGTATGTTGGGATTTAGATTCTCTTCTTATTTACATCAAAATGGTTAAATTAGTTGGTTTTATCGACTTCTATTAAACATTTTATTGCTACTCTTACCTCCGCTTCCTGCTCCAAACTATGAAATGACGTGATTTGATTATATCATAAGTGACCTGATTATGAATGGATCACATCATTCCACGGAAGTAATTTGGTGCACACATTTTTTATCTTTTCATATATTGTATTTGTATGATCACAATTATTAGATATTAGTGGATGACTACTTGGCACTATTGGTTGAAAATTATGTTTTATTATTAGATATAAGACTATCAATTGTATCGGGTGAAGTAAGTTTTAGTTGATTCGTATAAAAAAATATTTCAACCATACCTGATTTTTTTATCAATTCATGTTTAATAAATCGTGTTTTGTATGAGTTGTGTATAACCGAATATATAAACGAATTGTATCGTATATTTCTTTTAAATGATTTTCTCTATACCTGATTTGTTTATTAATTGTGTTCGTGTCGAGTCTACTCATTTATGAAACGAGTGAATTAAGAAAGACTCAAATACTTTAATTTTGTATCATGTTAACATTTTTGTGTCATATTTTGACACCCCCAATTAGATCCCTATCCTTTTTTTCTCTAAGTGTAGTTTGTATTTATTTTGCGGAACAACACATGTACAAATCCGTTATTTATTTTATCACATCTCACTGAATATTCAACGATTATGATTAGGCCATATCATTTGATGGAAAAAGTTGAGGGATAGGGGCATATGACTAGCTCAAATATTATTTTTTTCCTTTTTTAGGCTCAACGGTCATGAATGTTTGAGTTAGCTTACATGCACCTCGACTAATCTCTTTTTCAGTTTGGCTAAAGGTAGGTCATCCACGCCAAAACTAAGGGATTCATGAGGGATAAATTCCTCATGCCGTAGCTCTCAAAGAATTACCAAAATTCGAACTTAAAATGTCTGAAATTACAACTCGTTCTCACTACCGCTTAAACTCCCATTGGGCTTGCTAGCTCAAATCTAACATCATTACAATCTTGGTACTGATTGCAAAGATGTAAATTCATTTGCGATTAGACCTATTTGGGGTGATTTTCTTTTTGGGTCAGAAATATCATGAAGGTCCAAAAAGGACACGGGCCCAAGATAAAATTGCTGTGGAACAATACCGGGCTAGTAACATATTCACTGCTCTAGACCCCGATAGAACAGTGAACATGTTAACTTGTCATTGTTTGTTTTTTTTTTTTTTGGTCTAAACTTGTCATTGTTTGATTCTATCTTTAAAGACACAAAGAGTCATACTTCTTGGACTTAATTTGTGAACCTGATCCACTGTTGTCGTTTGAAGGTAAGCGGGTTCGAATGTTGAACGACATTCATAACCACCAATGATGGATAAGATCAACAAATCGGGTCCAATTAGCATTATGATGCTTAGGTTTAATTTGGGCCTCAAATAATTTCAGGCAACGTAGTGATCTGGGCCATTTGGTCAACTAGTAGAGGGGAACAACCTCAAACCAAAACAACCCAATCAACCAACCCCTTTTAATTGAGTAAACTACACATATGACCCTCAAACTATAACAATTGTGTCAATTAAATTCCTGAACTCTTTTTTTTAATGTCAATTGAGTCTCTAAACTCTTTAATTGTGTCAATTGTGCCATTTATGTCTATTTCTGTTAGATTTTCTAATGGAAATGACAAATTGTGCCACTCACGTGACACAAATGAGTTGTAATATACTACACATATGACTCTCAAAATATGACCTTTCTGCTAATTAAGCCATAATTTTTTTTTTTGGTCAATTGAGCCCTTTAACTCTCTAATTGTTTCAATTAAACCCTTATGTCTTTTTGTGTCATATCGTCACGTGAGTGACACACTCTAATGGAGGCAGAAAGAAGAGCTCAATTGACACAATTAGAGAGTTCATTAGCTCAATTGATATAAAAAAATGTTTAAAGACTTAATTGATATAAGGGTCATAATTTGAGAGTCGTATATGCAATTTACTCTTTTTAATTATGTTGGACATATTGAGCCAAACCCAAATATAGATAGTTGGGTTAGTTAAAGGAGTCCGTTTCTAGCTCTTTGGCCCATTGTTTCTTGGACAAACATAAGCCTTGAGGCCCTTAGTTTTTCAAAGTAGAGAAATGAATACATCCTTTGCTGGATAAGGGGCTAGGGACATATCACTAATTATAGTTAATATTTTTTTAATAAATGTTATTAAGATAATCTTTGAATCGAAACTACTACATTTGACCTTAGTGAAACAACAACTTGCTCCCAAGCTAAAAGTCAGGATCCAGATCTAATCTATTTATCTCTGTTATTAGTTGGAAGGGGCCTCAGGATGTTTTTTAGAGGTACGACACGTGTTGTGTCGTATCATTTTTAGTACATGTCGCGTTTTTATTAATAAAAAATTATTTAATTATATAACAACTAATATAATACTATTTCAAATTTTTTTAAAAAAAATTATAGAATACTTATTTTCTGTCTCCTATACTCATTAAATACTTATTTTTTATCTATAATATCCGTTAATCGTGCTATTCATATCTAACCTTAATTTGACCTATGTATTAATCGTGTCATTTTTAAATTTTGTGTCGGGTCGAGTCCGTGTTGTGGTTAAAATTGAAACCCTGCACCTCCATCCCAGTTGTCTTTTTTTTTACCCATTTTTTATTTTTTCCAACCAAAATCTTCCACACATCAAAGCAATCACTTAATTCAACTCACCACATTATCTATAACTCCCCCACGATCTATGCATTCATCGAATTTTCCACACAATTTACAACTTTTCACTATCTATATTTTTTTTTGAACTTTTCTCAGTTCTGAAAAATTCCAGATCGGGGAAGTTGTTAAGTTAGAGCTGTTTTATATATTTTTATAAATAATTTTTTTAAAATTTAGAAATTACCACTATCATCACCATCACTCACTACCACGACCACGGCCACGTTCACCATTACCATAGTTCTACAACCACCACATTTATGTTTTCGTTGTTTTCTGAATTACTGTCCAAACAAATTTTTTTATTTTATACTTTGTAGAATTATTTTTAAAATTATATAACCAAACAAGTTTTACAACACCGAAAATAGTTTTCTAAAACTCTTCCTAAAAATATTTTTCGAATATTCTTTTTTGAGAACTAATGTTATTTGGACCTAAAAATCTGACTTAATTTGCTAACCTAATAATGTGACTTCATTGAAACCATTGAATCAATATCAAGTTTTAATGTTTGATGGGCTCCATAATTAATCCAAAAATTATAATGAATTAAGTTAGTAAATTAAGTTTCAATAACATTGCTCTTTTTTGAGATGCAAACAAAATAGGACCTAATTAGCTTGCACTCACACGGAGCGGTCGCTAGTATTTATATTTCTATAAGTTAATATTTCTTGTGTCTCATATTTTGAAGGTTCTATTCTCCCTATCTCTAGCTTCTTCACACTTCCATATAGGTTTTTTTTTTCTTTTACTATAGATAGTATACAATATTTGTGATGTACCGATCGATATTAAAAAAAATATTATTCATTTATTGGTGAAGAACTCACTTGCATAACGAATTGAAACGAAATTCATGATAACTATCGATAACGAAAATATATCGAAAAATATCCTAATCCCAAAGAACATAACTTTCTTCGTCTTTTTTTTATTTTAGTTTAACAATCAATAGTGTTCGGATCAGTTTACGCACACCTCGATTAATCTTTTTTTCCGTCTAGTTAAAAACAGGTCATCCATGCCGAAACTAGAGTATTCATGAGAGATAAATCTCTTATGACTTAACATTAAACAATTATCAAAATTCAAACTTAGCACATTTAAATTTACCGTCCGCCCATGGGTTTCTTCGTTTTACCATGAACATGTGCCGTAATCAAAACCCATTGGACAACATTTACCTTTGCTCAAAGGTGTCCATCATAAACAAACTTTTGGGCTTGATGAGAAATATAAATATCATATATATTTTGGTTGGAAGGTAGGAAACTTGCTTTTGCAGCTTAGGTTCTATGGGTAGTTGGGGTTTGCAATAGTGATAAAGAATTCCATTTCATTAGTTCTTTTTCCTTTTCCCTGGGACCAAAGTGAAGCAAACCCACTTGCTTGTGTGTCTGCATTAAATTACCCACGTTTTCAAAGGAAATGGGACCCTAAAAAGCTGTCCATTTCTTTCTTTCTTAAATATTTTTTTTTAATTTTCCATATACTATTCATTGTTAGAAAAACAAAATCAAATCTACAACCATAATAAATACTCGTCTATTCAAGTGATTCGACACGAAATTGAGCCTAAGAATCAATATCTCATAAGCGGGTATAAAATTTCAAGAGTTAATTCAAGTGGTAATAGAGACGAGTTATAAATCCAGACGTCCTGAATTTGAATTTTAACAACCTCTTGAAGTCAGACTATGAGAAAATTATTCGTGATAAATACTCTAGTCTTGCTGTCCTGACGTGAATGATCTGCTTTTGAAGGAATTAGTCGAGGTGTGCGTAAGTTCACTTAGACACCTTTGACCGTTGAACAAAAAAAAAAACGAATATAAGATTATTTTTTACTTATCTTTTTCAGACCACAATATGGGTTGAAGTCTTGTGCACCGATTGAAACCTATATTATTTTAGTGTAAAGGAGGAAATAATATTTTAATGGTACAGCTACTTATATTTTCTGTTAGTGGGACATATTTTTATGTTTATAACTGCATGATGAAGTAAGCTAAGTT
Organism: Ilex aquifolium; assembly: GCA_951799425.1. NCBI lineage: Eukaryota > Viridiplantae > Streptophyta > Magnoliopsida > Aquifoliales > Aquifoliaceae > Ilex > Ilex aquifolium. The sequence goes on along the minus strand of OX637410.1, from coordinate 17,430,990 downwards.
TGATCACCCAAAGAATTTAGTGCTAATGCTTTGTTGGTAGGTGGGAAGATAATTGAATTGGGGAATTGAGTTCTAGAAAATTCAATTAGGAGTGGAAAATCTGTGGTCCAAACACACACACACTCTCTCTCTCTCTCTCTCTATCCAAATTGTTTACTTATATTCATTAAAGAAAACAATGCTTCAGTGGCGAATAATTCGATAGCACGAGCAATTCCGTGTATAAGGGCTTTTTGATAAAGTTGAAAAGATTAGACTCGATGGATGTGATAGTTGTATTTTCTTAAATTAGGTAGAGCCGACAATTAAATCGAGTTTTGTGAGTTTATGTCGAATTTATTTTTTTTACAGATAATATTATGTTTATTAAATTTTATATTTCAAATCAGGGTTGGTGGGTGGATCAGTGAGGTCCACTAACTTCTACCAAACATTCAATGTATAAGATTTTGACACATCATTTAGGATACAATATTTGATAAATAAATTTAAAAAGTATAGTATTATCTTTTTTTAAATAAGTTTAAAAAATTATTTAAACTCACTTCGTTTATAAAATAAGTCGAGCAAAAAATAAGTCGAACTCAAATAACTCGACTACTTTACATATAAACGAGTCAAGTAAAAACGAGCTTACAAAAAAATATTCAAGTTTATCTCGTTTAGAAAATGATCATAATGTCCAATACTTGTTTTTTTTTTTTCCTTTTCTTGACAAAATAAGAAATGAAAAATGGGTATTATTTTAGGGGCTTGTTTAATGTGATGTCTAGTCTTACCAAATATATGAAAAGTTTATTATTGTGAGTCAAACCGACTCTCATCTCGTGATGAAATAATTTTATCACTATACTAAGACTAACTAACCTTCTTAAAAATAAAAATTGCAAAGCAATCGGCTAATAGTCTTTCATTCTGGTCAGGTGGTAGAAACCTTCTTTCGTGAACCTAGAAAAAAAGTTGATAGCTAGTTTAGTAGATAGGTCACTGTCGAAACTAATTCATATTTCAAGCAAAGTAAATTCCTAAAAGAAAAAAGAAATTACTAAACATCTAATCAAATTGCTAAGTAAGTTTTGGTGTAATCTAATCTCCTTTTCTTTTCATCTGACTTTTGCTAGACAATCAAGTTGATAATGTGTGCCAATTCGCAAGGATTGGCTCATGCCACGTCCCCTTAGAGATAAGGTTCTCATAATATTTAAAATACTTTTCTGCTAACAATTTTCTTACTCGAGCAAGACATCATTCTAAAAGGTCTTGTTTTGGACCGACTTATTACTGTAATGCATGATAAAATCAAAAAAAATAATGACCATATTATTTACATATTTAAGTAATAAATTAGGCGAAAAGCATAATCCATTAAAGAGAGTGAACGTTGTTTGTTATTGTCAATCATCCTGTCATTATGAAAGAATGGATGACCTTTATTTTTCTTAACTCCAAATTGTCATATAAAAAGAATTATATTCCAAATAATTTTTTCTAAAATCAAGCTTCTCCTAGTCTCTTTAATAATTCTCAATTCTCCGGTATGAAGCTACCTTCTTTAACCAACTTGCTTTTGACCATGCCTCAGACCATGTATAATGATAGTAGTCACCTCTATTATTGAGCGACCACAGCAATATCAGTCTAGTTTCGTTGTTTGTACATATCCTCTTAGTTTTTTTTTTATTGAAAATTTAGTTAGTTTCGCTTAATCTCGTATATCCACTCAAAATAGTTACTAGACAAGGCTTGTCTTTTGCTGATAAAAAAATCGAGTTACTCACCTACTATAGCACTTTGGCCCAAAAATAGTGTTTCCACATATAACAAGTATTCTTTTTAAATGACCAAAAACATACTTTTTTACTCAAGGTTTGACCTTAATGATCCTATTTCCCAATTAGAGAGAGAGATAATTTTTTTATTTTTTTGGGATTCTTGACTTAACCCCAACAGAAGAATGAGAAAAGAAGTCATAGTCAAATAAAAGGAACTTAGATTTACCTCTCTTTTTTTCAATAGACATTGGTCATCTTATTAATTTAAAAAATTAGACATGAACTGTTAAACAAAGTATAAATATCAAAATCAAGTATTAAATTTGTTAATTACTATAGTTTTTCACTTATACCCATTTTGAAAAGATTGGAGTCACATATTCCCAATCAAAAACTGAGAATCTATCCATGCCCACTAATCCCCTAATGGGTAAAAAGTAAGACCTCATAAACAAGGATCATGGGGAGATCCTTATCATTATAGAAACGGAAGTGAAGAATAAATACTGCTGTCTTTTGACTTAAAAAAGGAGCAAATTTATAGGAACAATAATATAATTTGAACTTAATTTATTGATATAATTCATTATAATTAAGTCTGTCAATTGTGTCGGGTAAAACGAGTTTGTGTCGGATTTTAGCGAGTTCGTGTCAAAAAACATTCCAACCATACCTGATTCGTTTATTAATTCGTGTCATATTGGATTTATGTCGTGTATGAATCATGTATAACTAGTTTATAAATGAGTCTTGTCGGTATATTTTTTTTGATTGACTTCACTCATACCAGATTCTTTTATTAATGGTGTTATGTCCGATCCATTCGTTTACGAAACGGGTGACTTAAAGAAGACCTGAACTCTCTAATTTCATATCGTGTTAACGAGTTGTGTCATATTTTTTCACTCCTAATCATAACCACTAGATTGATAACATATCTTAATAAATATTAGAATTCATTGTCAATTTAACGATTATGAGTGATTAGATCAATAAATTAAAGCAAAATACAATCATTGTTCTAGAAGTAATCAGCAGATACATTGCATGTTATTGAGGCCAGGGGGTGTAATTAGCACAGTCCATACCCCGATTAATTAATTCTATACGGAAAGTTAGACGTTGCTGTCGTTGTTATCAACGTCTAACTTTTTAGTCAGCAACACTACGCTTCTAATTATCGCAATCACCATGTATCGTATCCTCCCTTCAAACACATACTTTTATGTTTGCTTTAGGAGGTTGGATCACATTTATCTGCTTAGATAATGTGTTAATTAATCAATTATTATAAATTGGATTAAATTTTACAATTTTTAAGGTACGTGTAAACTAGTCCGGACACTCCTAACTATTAAATTAAATAAAAAATAATTTGCACTGCCATTGATCAAGAGGAAAATGTAAGACCAACTCAGCTTTTTGTGCAGTTGCCCAGAAGTAGTAGCAGAATGAAAGATGTAAGTGTTTTTTTTTTTCAAATGATTTGTGCAACATTGCCCTTATTTAGGCCACTTATTGTCTATATTTGCTCATTCTTTTGAGGGTAAAATTAGAAAAACTATGGAGAATCCTATCCTATGACGTAAGAAGTGGAATTTGGACATTCTTAATTCAAACTAACCAATTTTGGTTTTAAATTTAATCATTAATGCCACCAATCATAAAATTCACCAATTTTAACCATCGAATCAAACCCGAGCGAAATACTTACAATTAACTGATTCAAGGGTCAACTTGGGCAAAGAGTGGACCCATGCTGATCACATATTATGCAAGCGTGTGACGCATAGATGTAAAACATATAAATATAAATAACAATATTATTCTCTAAATTTTCTTGTCACATGATATACCACATTCGTCCCAATCACCTAATTAAGTATATTTGATGGACGATAGTGAATGTGCCACATTGTCGTAATAGAGGGGGGGGGGGGAATTTGATTTATAAAAATGGGAAAGACTAATAGTAATGAAATAAGTAAAGGGAAGGAAAAGGGAAAGGACGCTGGACATAGAAGATAGAACTCAACTCTTATCTTTAAAGGGATAGTGATGGAGGCAATGAATGAAGTGAAGAAAAGATGGGACTTAGAAAAAGAGAAAGCACACAAAAACAAAGCTAATAGGGTTGGATGACAAAGTGAAGGATGAGCATTATTCAAACAAAGTAAGAATAGTTATATCAGTGGACCATGGGACCTACCCACCACAAACCAAAGTGATGGCTGTTGAAAACGTGGAAAAAATTGCCTCAAACAAAAGGGGGCAGCAGCCATTGCAGAAATGCAATGTTCCTTGTGCTCAAGCCATGAGTGAGAGAGAGAGAGAGAGAGGTTTGATGTGGAGAGCACATTGCAAAAGGAAATGAAAGTGGATTTGAAGAATGACCATATGTGAGGGGCTTGTTTGGCTATTGGGAATGAAATTACAAGTTGATTTCTTGGACCGTTGAACACGACATGCTTCGCCACCCACTCGTGGATTTCTTTTAGTGGAACTATTGATGTCCGACACCTACAATATACGGCTGGGGGGCGAGACGAGTAAATATTTGATATAACGATTACACTATGTCAGCGTTGTCACATGGTGTAATTGTTTAATAATAAACAAATAAGTAAGAAAATAAACCCTATTTTGTGAATATTTGACGATTACTATCTTACATGAAAGGATAATTATTTGAATGAGTGAGGTATAATTTGTTTAATTGTTGAATTGTCATCGAACGATTACACCCCATATTTACTTGCGCAAGATATTTCTAATACTGATTGAGGAGGATGTAGGAGTGCACTGTGTGGAGAGAGAGAGAGAGAGAGAGAGAGAGAGAGAGTTTTGTGATGAATATCAACCGAATACAGTCAATGGGAAACATGATATGATTAGTGTGAATTAGATAGGTTGAAGGTCAATTGAGACATGATATAATTATTACATGGATTTTGAAAATTGGACATATTTCTTGAGTTCAATTAGATTGAACATGAATTTTTTAATACGGATTGAATATGGATTAAATTTTGAAACCTCAACCCTCCCACTCAAATATTACCACAAATTTAAATCACATGGGTTTTTTTCTCCAAGACGGAACCCAAGTTTAAAGAATATTATTCTTTTTAACTTACAAGTTATTCACAATAGGATAGTCATAAACATTATAAACTAATAGTCTACCATTTTTCTTTTATTGGTACATATAGTCTACAAGTCACCCCAATCTAGTTATTGAATTTACATCTCTAATCTCAAATCCCATTTTAACCAACCATGTAAACAAAATTCATTTTAATTTTTTTTTCGTTCAAAAATATCTTTTTCTTTGTATGACTCTCAATGTTAAACAATTCCACTAATCTATATCTACCTCTCTTATTTTTTTTCTGTTCACTTTAATATTATTAAATTACGTAATTAAAAAAATAAATTATTATTTAAAATATAAATATAATATAATAAATACATAATTTTAAGTATTACAAATGATTTTAAACACGAATTATTACTAATTTAATAATATTTGTCAAAGTATTATCATTTAAAACTTCATTTTTTATTTTATCATAATTTGTAAAAGTCCACCTACGAAATATGCTTTTTGAAATTTATTGTTGAAAGAAATAAGTACTTAGCAAAAGATCAATTTGGGTGGCATCAAAGTAACATAAATGCGATAAGACTAGCACCTTTATTTTTATTTTTTTTCGGTGTAGTGCGCTTTGTCTGACTTCCAATTGAGTATACTCCCACACACTCAGAACCCTCTCCTGATTTGACCTTCACAGCACGAGTTGTCCCTACAGATACAGACAAGTAGTTAATCACATTTGATCATACAAGAAGGCCAGGATATACGGATCAGTATAGCAAGTAACATTTTATAATGTAGGTCGCGAAGCACGGGATAGAACATAACGGACATTGTCCCAAGATTCCAGAACCCACTTCAACGCGAATTACCCAGCGCGGGGAAGTTAAGCCATTAAGCCAAAGAAGTGTTAATGGGTGTAGGCCGGTAATCGAACCAAGGGGTGGAAGGTTGAGTTGAATTTGTCTAAGTTTGTTTTTTTAATTAAGTCTAAAAAATTATTTAAATACAGTTTATTTTGAAAATGAATTGGATTTGAATAATTTCATTCAATTATCAATCATAAATGGGGGTGAGTGGGAGTATGTTGAAATTCAATTTAATTTAACCAAAGATTTGAATCAAATTTGAGCCGAAATTGAAGTTGATTTTTAGTAGAAAATTTTAAAAATTATGGAATAATCTTAAGATAATTATTTATAATGACATCAAAATTGATTTCCCAATAGAATTTTTAAAAATAAATAATCATAACTCAAAGATCAATTTTGAAATAACAAAATTTCAAAATTTGTATGATTTATCATTTAATAAAATTCAAAAAATATAAAAATATTTAAACAAAAAATGTAAAGAGAAAAGCATCAATTCTTAAAGTAATTTGAGAATATGTTTCAGATTATGTGTTTTTGGATAGAAATTATTTGATATTAAATTTTTAATTCATTATAAATAAAAATATGTTCAAATCAATCAAAACATATTCAATAGTTCCATATATTATTGGGATTCAATTCAAGTCGTTTATTCAATTAGCGTACAAATATGTTAAAATTTAATTTTTTATATTATATTCTCAATGTATTAAAATATAGAATATAATTTTATTGTTAATTTTTATTCCTCATTTTCTCAAAACCTATTCATTTATATTGATAAAATGAGCAAGGTAAATTAATAGTACGATTTCATTATAATAATTTTAATAAATTAAGGGAATATAAAAAATTTAATTTTTTAAAAATATAAAGTGCAAGGGCCTGTTTGGTTTGCATTTCAAAAACAGGTATCCGAAAACAGTTTTTGAGAAGAGTTTTAAGAAATGGTTTTTGAAAATTTTTATATTGTAAAACCTGTTTGGTTATATATTTTTGAAAATAGTTTTAAAGAACAAAAAATTAAAAACTTGTTTGGACAATACTCCATAATTCCCACGTCTCTTTATCTCTCTGTCTCTCTCTCTCTCTCTCACTGTGTATCACCCAACACCCACAACCAAGAACCGCCATCAACCCAACACCCACAACCACCACCAACCCAAGCTGAGAACCACCCAACACCCACCACCAAGACCACCACCCAAACCGAGAACCACCCAATATTTCCACCTCTCTGTCTATCTTTCTTTCACCACCGAAAAACCCACAACCACCCAAAAAACCACCATCCAAAACCACCGAATCCAGACTAGAGAGAGGAGAAGAATGGAATTCAAGGGGAAATTATTGTCATTCACCGGAGAATTCAAGGGGAAACCATAACACAAACTCACACAACACACACAGTCATTCGCCGGAGAAGACAAGACATAGACCAAACGAGACACAGACGATCGAAGCAAATCTGAAGCAACCCAGATCAAGCAACTCAGATCTGAAGCTACCCAGATCTGAAGCAACCTAGATCGATACACAGTCGTCGGAGTTGCTTCGATTTTCCGGAGTTCCTTCGCTTCGATATACAGTCGTCGGAGTTGCTTCGATACACAGTCGCCAGAGAAGAAAAATGGTATGTGTTTTCGATCAGATCAGATTAAAAAAAAAAAGCTGTGTTTTCGCCGATTGAACCAATCGTCAAAGAGCTCGCAGTAGATCTAGTCGTCGGAGAGCTCCAGTGTTTGTGTGTGTGTTTTGCCGGAGAAGATGAAGTCACCGGAGAAGGCGCACTTCCGCCTGAGAGAGTCTTTGGAGAGAGAGAGAAAGATGAAGAGAGTGACGAGAGTCTCTGGGAGGACAAAGGCAAAAGAGAAAAAAGAAAAAAAAGCTTATAAGCAATGACTTGTTTTGCTTCTAAGAGAACTCGAAAGGGAGACCCCTTTAAAGAGTAAAAATGTTCTCCGTGTTTTCAAAGTTTTGGCAGAAAAGCATGAAAACAAGCTGGGCTTGTTTTCTAATTTTATGTTCCAATTCCCCATTTTTTCCGAAAATTGGAGAACAAAACCACAAACCAAATAGCTTTTGGAATTTTTTTGAGATTTGAAAACAAAAAACAGTTTTGAAGAACCAAACCAAACAGGCCCCAATTTTCTCCCAAAATACAGGACAGGTAATAATTCCGCCGACTTGTGACAGAGGTAAAGGTCGGGAGTGTTAGGCGGCCGTAGGCCAAAAGGTGGGATCAAAAAGGGGCCCACGCTCGCTCGTGGTTAACAGTATCCAAATGGGGCCCACTTAGAAGTGATGCCCTTACCGACACGTGTCATATGCAATACATTACTGTAGTGGGGTTAGGATAGCGTCTCTGAGTATCCAACCCAGACCAGCCGACCGGCACTCCTACGAAGTCACATGTTATGACATTAACCTCTCTGTCAGGTTTAGTATAAGTGTAAAACCCTCGATTCAAGATTCCAAACACTGCCCCTCTCCTCAATACGGAACTCGCCGAGTTATTCCACTTACACCAATATATGCATTGACCATGTTACCCTTCTTAGCTAACTTGTTATGTTTTCTTATGACACCAATCTCAGATATCAACATAACTCACAATAATTTCATGTCTGAATACAATTTGTAATTCTAAAAATTAAATATTAATTGTATAATATTTATATATATTTTAAAATTATAAAATTTAAAATTAAAATAAAAAAATAAAAGAGAAAAATATATGTGGATCAATGAAGTTGTTTAACATTAAAAAGCATATTGATTAAATTGTCTGACATTGGAGGCCATACAAAAAATATGATATTTTTAAACGAATTTTTTTTTAAGATAAGTTTTGTACTATTAAATCAAAATAGAAGAAAATTAAATTATTCTTAACCATTATTATAGTTTAAAATTTTAAAATTTAGCTTCATAACTATAACATTAATAAATTATAAAAATGTAATATTTTCTATGACAGACACAAATACTAATGAATAGTCTTCTGTGTCTCCATTGATAAATTGCTAAGACTAGTCAGAAGCAATGTTTCTGTCACTCATAATTGGTGGCAAGTAAATAGTAATCAAGCCCAACTACTAAGTTTTCATACGCACAATCAAAGAGATCATCACCTTACCGAAACAGAATACTAATTTACCTGAACTGCCCTTCGAATCCCAGCTAAAATACCTTCCCTACACCCCCTCCAAAAATCCTAAAACAACCCACCTCATCATTCGAGGTTGATCATGGGACTTATGATATGTGATAAAGGATAAGTCTATGGTACTTCACGGGACGTGGGCGACTCGCCAACCATAAGTTGACACATGGCATAAAAAATTATTAATAGAAATATCTCTCTGTTCGTCACAAATTGAGATCAATTGAACTAATTCTTCCAAGGCCGATGAAAAGTATTTGAAGAGAAAAAGAATATGGTCACTGGTAAAGCCGAGCATTAACTTCCCTTGGGATGCCGCCTTGTGAAGAATGAGTCAATGTGACAAACGATCATCATCATATTACATTAACTTAGGTCTAGCACTAAATCCATCAAATAACAAAGGAAGACATGACCCTTACTAACATTGACAACTAATGTGAACATCAAATTAAATGTTTGACATAAGACCATATATGCTCAAAATAAAATACTTGATGTTTTTTGGGATGACATAGTAATTACGGGGTGAGCAATAATAAATACCTAACCTCCCGAGTAATCCAATAATGATTACTTCCCGTCACCAAAATTTTTTTGAGGTATAAGGAGAGGTACTAAATGCACAACTCGATGTTGAAAGGTTTGTTGATGTGATAGTCCTCATGACCCTCAAGTGTCGACTGACTTAAACATCGGAAGGGATACTCTCGATACAAGAATCTCACCTCAAATTCGACCAAGAGTCACTATCTCAAATTATTACAGAAAATCACCTTCAACAAATTTGTGAGTACAAGTTGATCAAAAGTGCATATATTGCTTTCATTAATCTATAGTAATTGATTTTCAAATAAAAAAAACAAATAAATTTTGCACTTGTAATAATTTTATTTAATGAAAAATAAAAGTTGAATACTAAAAACTTGTTTCAATTGTTTTAAGTATGTTGTTGACAATTTGATGTATTTGTTCACCTACCTATTGATTTACAAATCTTTGAATTGAAGCTAATGAGAAATCACGGAAAAATTCTACTAGTATAAATGACCCAATTTTCTCCCCCAAGCTGGCATTCAAACATAAATATCGTTTTCAGTCCTACGGTAGACTTGTGTAGTTTGTGGGTGAGAATGATAGATGCACGTGAGGGTGAGTAATTATTATTCTCAACATGTTACGGTAAAAACTAGGTACACGATGTCGTTGAAAAAAGGTTAATTTGATGTTTGACCTTAAAGTTGGGAGTTGAAATCATCGTCTCTTCCTTATAATAATAACCGCCCAAATAAAAAAAAAAAATAGATGTTGAATTTGTCTGGAGTTGATTTTTTTAAGTGTGAAGCCAAAATTTTAAAAATAAAATAAAATAATCAGAGTTAAAATTGTTTTTGAAATCGTTTATAATATTTTCTAAAAAGTCAAGTTTTAATTATAAGTCCTAAAATAAACCCCATTTTTTAGCTTTTCTTTTTTATTGATAAAAGTTATTTTTACCCAAAAAAATTGCTCAATATACCCGAATTCAAACGGATCAGACTTCTTTTACTCTGAAATTAAAAAAAAAAATTTTGAGATTTTAAGCCAACTTCAAACAGATCTATTGGCAAAAAAAGCACAGGCATTACTCTTTGATTCTTTTGATAGAGCAAGGGTATTATGGTCATGCAAGGCAATGTTTGGCGATTTGACGATCATTTCCCGACTTGCTCGATGAACGTTAGCAGTTTACTTAACAGGCTATAATCTCATGCAAAATCTAAAGCTGGTGTTTTTTTTTTCCTAGTCGTTGGATTAGGGAATCCCATATATGTTTGTTACCTTTTCTGTGTTTTTTCACTTTATATCTCAAAGAATCAATTGATCGTACGGATGCAATTGAAAGATTAAGACTCTTATGAAGGGGGTGTCCACTTCTTGACGTAACTCCAACCCATTTGGGAATATGTGTTACTGTGGACGGCAAGATTGAGAAAGAGAGAGAAGCAGACAAGATCATGGCATCTGCATGTTTTTATTGCACAACCCCTGCAAATATGGATCATGCAAATCCTCTCCTACTCTCTCTCTCTCTCTCCAAAATGACACTATTAAATAGCACCCTTCATTTCTTTACTCAACAGAGTTCAGTTTAGTCTCTATCAGCTTAATTTTACCTGATATTAAGGACTTTCATAGTTAGAAGTTATCAAAAACATCAACCCTTTCGCTTTCTTGACCTCAAAACTAGACTTGGATTAGGTAAAGGTGGAGAGATAATAAGGATAGGTTGTTGGCTAGGAGGAGTGTATGGGTTGGTGTGTCTTAGACTCAGACACCAGGAGAGAGTCTATTTTTTCTATTAGAGAGGAAGAGAGGTCAGCATGTTTTGCTTCCTGAACCAAACTACGCCATATTTTTGGGGCCTGGTTGCGTGCTATATGTTCTAATTCCCTGCCTGTTTTGAGGGGTGCTTCGTGTGAAGGGAATCTCTCTGGTTCTATACTCTTTACTCTTTTTCTGCTTCCTTCCATTCCGTCCTCAGTCCTCTGTTCCCTCTCACCAAAGGCCTAACCAAGAGAGAGAGAGAGAGAGAGAGAGAGAGAGAGAGCCCACTCTTACTGAGCGTGCAAAAAGAAAAAAGAGAGCTAGATTGCAATCTCACAACTATCATAACTCTTTCACATCTTTGGGTTTTATTAGTCTTTGTGGGGTTTCTCTTGGGGTTATTGTATTGTCTTCGCTCAGAGTCTTGGGATGTTGTCTTTGAGACCTTGATAGCTTGAACCTATTGGAGTAGGAGATCCTTCCTGAGGGTTGTTTGGAGGTCTTATTGATTTTCACTCCTGGGTTTTTTGATTTCGGATCTAAACAGCTCTGTTTGGATGATTTCAGGATGTGGGTGTCCATAGTTTTGAGCTTTGGTTAAGCACTCAAGGCATGTACTCTTCTATCTTTTGTTCTTTCAAATTTCTAGGTTTAAAGCTTTTGATTTGTGTATGGTGTATGTTTGTGATGTTCCTTTGACTCGAGCATGTTTTCATTTTACAGTGCAGGTTCTTCTATCTGTTACCTGTTTCTGGTGTGAAAGTAGGAAGAAAAAGTTCGATTTTTCCGTCTAGACTTCCTCTAGTTTTTGACTTTTCTTGGCGAAGAAATGGAGGGATATTCCAGAAAGCAAGAGGCATGTCCAAAGTTGCTAGATTTGATTCCAAAAGAGAGAGAATGGCTTGTGAAAAGAGAAGAACGAAGCCATGGAGTTTCAGAGGAGAAAAAGCTCGAGTTAAGGCTTGGTCCTCCAGGCGAACACTGGACCATCAAAGATAGTTCAAGAGACAACTCTGGAGAAAGAGATGAATCTCTTCTCACTCTTGGGTGCTTTTCAAACATGTCATCCATGACCCACAACACTAACACTTCTGGTGCTAAGAGAGGGTTCATAGACACTGTTGACCACAAAACAATAGAGGGTACTTGGATCATGAACAACAATGGAGGCCAAAACCAGAAATTTTCTTCTTCAGAGAGTCCATGGTCATCTTCAGGTTACCAGGTGAAGACCCAACAACAGAACCAACAGACAAGGGCTCCATATCCTCAGTACCAATCAACCCCACAAGGCCAGCCTGTTACTGCTAGGGAATCGTCACAGCCCTGTTGCACTAAAGTGGTAGACTTGCAGAATGCAGAAAAGAAGACATTTTCACCAGCTTCTGCAAATACAGCTGTGCCCAACAGCTCTCAGAAAAGGTATCCCACCTTTCTCTCTCTTTATTGTTTTCCTTTTGGACAGAGGATATTCACTATTTCAGTCACTGGTAGATTCTGTGTTCCATGCATAATAGTTTCATTTTTTTTATTATTTATGTTTCTCATGTATTGTGCATATTATTACTAATTTCTCTGTTTTCTGGTTTACATATCCTTTTTTGTGAAAGTATTTGTTTTTACAGTTTTTTCTGGGTTTTAATATTTTTTTGATGATGTTACTCTGTTGCCTGGATTTCCAAGTTCTTTCACTTGCCACTTGCCACTTGCCACTTGCCACTAAATATAAGCTTGATCCTTCTCCTTTTTCTGTGATAGTTTTGCTGTTTTTTGAATGTTATCTCTTTAAGGGTATAAATATCTTTTTTTTGGGGTAAATAATAGTGTTAATCTGACCTAAGAATAAATTTTTTTTTTTTTTTTGGGTAACATCATAAAGCAATTCTTGGTAGCTTTTGCTCTGTTGTACTGGGGCACATGTTTGTCTTTTACACGTTTTGTCGTAGTAATTGAATTTGGTTAATGCCCAGATTTAACTTTATCTATTAAACATATTTAATGTCAATTGTCCGACTAATCTGTGTTATTCCTCTCTTGATGGTTCCACAAACAAAATACAAAACAAAAGATCTGCTCCTAGTCCAGTTGTGGGGTGGCCTCCAATTCGTTCATTTAGGAAGAATCTTGCCAGTAACAGCTCTTTAAAGCCCTCCCCAGAGTCTGAAAAAGTGGTCCCAAACAAGGCTTCGAACGAGAAACCGATTGAAACTAGCCGAAAAGGATTGTTTGTGAAGATCAATATGGATGGGATCCCAATTGGAAGAAAAGTGGATCTTAAAGCCTATGACTGCTATGAAAAGCTCTCCTCTGCTGTTGATGAACTCTTCAGAGGCCTTCTTGCAGGTTATCTACAGTACTTCATCTAACAATAAATTATTTCAAGTTGTGAATAGTAAGACAGTCAAAATACCATGTTAATGAACTAGTGTTCATTTGTGACTTTCTAAGCACATGATAAATGGTTAAGTAACAAAATCTTTTTCATATCAATTTAAGGTTGTAATTATGTCGTGTTATGTACCCACTTGGTCGATCATTAAGAAAATATTATTAACTTAAGTAAACATGGTATACTCTCAGAGTTTGTGTGTCTAATCTATATGAGATCTGATTGTTCACTTTTTTTATGATTATGTGTTCAGCTCAAAGTGATTCCTCTGCCGATGGAATGAAAAACAAGCAAGAGGGAGAGAAACCTATTACTGGTCTGTTAGATGGAAGTGGGGAATATACCCTTGTGTATGAGGATAATGAAGGAGACAGGATGCTTGTTGGGGATGTCCCATGGCAGTAAGCATCTTACAACTGGACATGATGCACTTTGTTTATTCTATTCCTTTTAAAATTCTGCCACTAGTTCACTGAAGCTTTAGAGAAATAGCCACTTGTATGAATTTTGTTTACTTAATTCTTCCCAGGCTTAAATTCCAATCCTACTCTGGATTCCCAAAGTTTAATTCCTTTTCCTGATCACATTTTAAATAACCAGTTGTGTATGATTGTAGTTTATTTAATTCTTTCCATATTTAGATTCCAAGCCTAATCTAGATTCCCTAAATATAATTCTTTTTCTTGATCTCACATTTTTTGTTAGTAATGCATTCGACCCAACTAGATGAGGTAAGTTTTTATGAGAGCTATAAGAAGGAACGCTGTCGACCTCTTAATAATCATTTATAAGTCCCACCCAAGTGTGTCAATTATTTCACATGGAACTCTTCAGTCTTGTGATACTGTGATCTTGTTCTATTTTGTTATAGATTGCATGAACTAACTACTAATAAGGTATATTCACTTATGATTTGAAGGTTGAATTTGTCTGAGATCACTATTCTGCTGTAATTTACAATAGATTGCTGGTTGTAATCTGGTTTCTGAATATGTTATTTGCAGCATGTTTGTATCTACTGTAAAGAGGCTGCGCGTGTTGAAAAGCTCTGAACTTCCCACTCTATGTCGTGAGTTTTAGCTTTCAAGTTCCATTGTGTATTTTGATATCTTGGTGTAAAATTTGACCTAAGCTCGGATTATCTTTTATCTCTTACTCTGCAGTTGGCAGGAAGCAAGAAAAGCTCACACCAGATGCTTCATGAAGAAAAGCAATACTAGTGGGAGGAGTCTTCACTAAAGATTGGGGAAGAGACTTGTTTTGTGATTATTATTTGACATTTTGGGTTACATTTTCTATGGTTTTAAGAACGATGGCATTTGTAATTTTATTACAACTCTAGCTAGTTATTATATTGAGGACCAATGGACTTGTTTGTATGAATATTTGCCTTGTTTTTTGTCACTCTTGGCTACTATTGCTATGATTGATGGTGTAAACACTTTGGGTCTCAACATTTTCATAATTCCGAAGGGGCTTGATCCATAAGAGCCTTCCTCTATGGTATGGATCTGCCACTCATCTTCCTGTCTCACTCGTATAAGTCTCTTGACAACCTTCCCCCCTTCTCTCTTTCCCAATCAAGATTCTCAGAAACCATACAGAAAAAACTAATTCTGCTACAAATCTAACATTAAATCGATTTCCGAATAACAGAACAGCACAAAATTCAAATTCAGCAACCAATCTGAGAAAATTACAGAGATCATCCCAGAAAAAAAAAAAAAAAGCAAATGAACCAATTCGTGAATGCGGAGATAAATGCATCAAAAAAATATAAGTGCAACACAGAACCAAAGTATCTTTGTAGATCGATTAAAGAAGAACAGAAGATAGGACGGACCTGAGCATTGGAGATGAGAATGAATCGGCGTACAGAGTTTCAGAGCTGTTCTGAATAGTTAGGGTTTTCCAACTTACTGGAATTTGAGCAGTGGGAGTTGGGAGGTTTTGGGCGGAAAAGAGGATTAGAGAAAGGAGGGAAACTTCTAGAATTTCATTATTTCAAACACCCCCAGGGAACGATCCACATTACCGCGTGTAAGCTTTAGAAAGTCATGGGTTTGAGTCGTATAAATAATTTTTTTGCTTACAAAGGTAAAATTATGTATATCTAATCTTTCACAAATCCTGTAATGACAGGAGTTTCGTCCACTGGATTAACACTTTCCATTTCAGAATCGAATCTCCTTGAATATAAGTAAGAGCATCTCCAACCCACTCTCTATTTCTTCTCTTTTAGCTACTTTAACTAGTCAAACACAAAATTTTTTTTCTAACCCACTCTCTATTTCCTAGTTAAACCAAATGGCTCACCAAATGTGGTGAGCCATTTGAGCGCTCTAAATTCTCTCTCTACCTTTTTTTCTCTCTATCTCTCTCTATATGTATGTTTTACTTTTTTTAAATTATTGGAAGTTAGTGAAAGTTGGGTGTAGTAGTTAGCTAAAATAGAGAGTGTGGTTGAAGTGAATTTATAAAAGTGGTTAGCTAAAGTAGTGAATGCAATATTTAAATATATTTTGACTAACTATTTTAAAGAGGAGGATTGAAGATGCTCTAAGGCCCAGTGATTCCCCAAATCAGCTATTGGCCCTACCCGACAGAACCGGGCGGGGGTATTCGACATGGGTTGAATATTTATAATTTATAATGATATATAGCTATGGAATTATATGATTTTTTTTCCCAATTAATTTCGATACAATTATTTCGTGTATCTTAAAAATTGGGAGTTTTGAAAAAATCTTTAACCTTGCCTTTCGGATCCATCCAAACACTCCATCACTCTTTCCTCTTTTAATTTTTTGAATTAATCAACGGTACTGAGATGGTCTCTTAATATTTCACTCAAGGGTAAATTTTGATAGAATTAAAGAAAATTGTATTGAAAAATGATAAAATTATGTATATCAAATTATCTGCAGCCTTTGGATCTGTGATAGAATTCATTGATCTGACGATTATAAATGATTTGAGCACAATTTTGGTGTGCATAGTATTTCTCACTAAAAAATGTTTGGTGGAGGCCAAATTAGGAATGAAATCAAATAGAAACAAACTTTCTTTTATTTATAAAAAATAGTTTTGCTTTTTTTTTTTCCCTCCCCCAAAATAATCGACTTAGCGAGTGAGGCAACAAAGAAATAGAAATCCTAGTGTTAGCCCAGTGACCATAAGGCCCAACTCTGTGAGGTGTGAACCCAACAACCCTCTTCAGACTTAGGGGTGTCAATCATGTCATGTCGTATTATTTTTAATATGTATCGTATTTGGGTTAATAAAAAAATATTTAATTCTGCAACATCTTCTACGATACTATACAAAAAAATTTAAAAATTATAAACTACACCTTTTTTTTTCTGCCTATGTTACCATTTAATTGTGTTATTCTTGTGTAATATTATTTTGACTAATTTATCATTCATATCAATTGATTGTGTCATTTTCGAGATCTTTATTGGATCGAATTCGTGTTAACGAATAAAATTGTAATTAATTAGTGGATCCCACGTGTGTTTATACTACTTACCAAACAAATAATTGAATAAGATTTATGTATAATTCGTATGTAAGGTTTTGGATTCGGAAGAGTTTGGTAAAAGCAATCCACTCCCCCCCCCCCCCCCCCCCCCCAAATCCAAAAAACCATCCATCCTAACATGTCGTAGGAGTCTACGTCTGGCTACAAAGAATTTAATAGAATTACTTTGTTTTATTGTTTTATTTATTTTATTTTATTTTAAGAACTATAATTCATTTACAGTCATAGGATCCCGAACTATGGTCTGGTTTTAAAATAACTCTTTAATTTTGAATTACCAATATTCTGTTGAAATAAACAAAAATTTTCATAATATTTGTTTGAATTTTACCCCCTAATGGACAACCATGCAGCACCTGTATATGAAAGTCAGTAACATCCCATTAAGGACAGGTTTTGTTGTTCATATGTCAAGGGCTGGTAAGGTTTTACGCGTTGTATTGAATTAAATCACATGCTCCACTGCTTGTGCACCCCCCCCCGGGATCAATTCCTTTGAGTTTTGGTCTTGCGACCGTACTCCCCATGCGGAGTGTTTCACGCGTTAGTTGGGCCCTGATCCGCGTAGACCAAGGGCTAACACTTATCGTTTACGACATGAACTATCAGGGTATCTAATCTTGTTCGCTCCCCATGCTTTAGCACCCCAGCGTCAATAGGCACCTAGAGAGCTGTCTTCGTTTTTGGCGTTCCTTCGTTGGGTAAGTTTGTCGCCTAATTTTTTATTTTTTATTTTTTGTTGAGTTAGTCAAATGGATTAGATGAAAACTATTGGTTACTTTAATGTATTTAATTTTATAAATACATTGACCTGATAAAAAATAGAGGAACAAATTAAAATTTGAATAAAATTTTAGGATTTTCTATAATATTTATCCCAATGATTTACAATCAGCCTACAATAATAGTTAAAAATAAACAAATGATAGATATTACCACATTCTTTTTCTTTTTTGTTTCCTTATATTTATTTCAAATTATGTCTTTGAAAAAATAAATTCTCTCAAATTTGGAGAAAGTGTGGGATTACAAGAGGATCTAAGAACTGCATTTGGTCCCAAAATTCTCACTGTTCCTCTCGTCAATGTTGTGTAAATAATTAGAGTAAAAAACACGGACATCCTTGAGTTTTGACAATATTATATAGACACCTCCTAATATTTTATAAATAACACAGAAATCACTTGAAGTTTAAAACTCATTACACAGAGACCCCCTCCGTCTCTTTTCCGTCAATATTGCTAACAAAAAGTGATGATTTCATCCCAATTTTTTTTATTATTTTCACAATTGCCCTTGTCCAAATTTAGTACCAAAAAAAATTAATTTTTTTGACAATATTATCAATATTTTTGGTACTAAATTTTTTAAATTTTCTTGAACTATCAATTTTTGTCAACTTTTTAATTTATTTTCACGTATTTTCTTGTGAACCGGAGGTTTTTTAGGTTACCAAGTGGAGGTGAGCAACTCTTAAAAAAAAAAGTGTGGGTGAACGATTGGTTTGATTTAAGTATACTAGGTCGAATCTTGACCAAAATAAAATTTATGAAGTGATATAGTAAGAGAGAAAACGCTATGTTAAAAAAATATTATATTTAAATCTTATGAGTTAAAATATAATTTTTTAAGTTTATATAAAACAAAAAAAAATTATAATTTAAGGTCAATTTCATAATGGTTTAATCAACACCAAATAATCTTCAACACAAAATGGACCTTAGATTGTAAAGTAATATATAATTTTATCAAATTGACATTTAATTTTATCCGATTTATATTCAAATTTGTCGAATTAATATCAAATTAATTTTTATTGTTATCAAATTAATATTAAAATTAATTTAATCAAATTTTTGGATACTAAATTATATTAATTTTTTGGGTACTAAATTTAGAGAAAGACAATTGTGAAGAAAATAAAAAAAAAATTGGAACATCACTTTCCGTTAACAACATTGACGGAAAGGATCTCTGTGCAATGAATTTTAAATCTCAGGAGATCTCCGTGTTATTTATAAAATGTTAGGGTGTTCGTATTTTTTACCCAAATAATTATGATCATCATGGGTTCGTTTAAGTGACCAATTCTTTTGAACCGCACATAGACAAGACAACTATGGTTGAAACATTGCCAAATACTTTACTAGGTCAAATACATGGATTTGTTTCCCTCTTGTTCTCTAGCGACTTTTGTTTTATTTTCTCTAAAGACTAAATTTTTTTTCTTATTTTGTTTTTTGAACAGACCAAACCGTTGAGAATAAATTAGAGACCAACGGCCCCATCCCAAGCCAGCTATCATACCAACATTCTTGAGTGGTTAACCACCTCTCCAAACCATGGCCACAACAATTTGTAAATCTTTGAAGATGACAGAGTTATCTTGGCAAGGCAACAAATGATTCCCCCTTTAAAAACTTTGAACAGAATACATTGGCCCAAAAGGGCTTCCCTTGTGGTATGGAAACACATGTTTCACCTGTGAAGTAGAACTTAACACTAGACTTGTCAATAGATCGAGTTTGGATTGAATTTTAATTGACCTGAATCTGAATTTAATTTCAAATGTTCAATCCGAATTCGATCTGAACAATTTAATTAACTAAATTTTAACAAATTATACCTAAATTTTAATTAATTTTTTTTAAATAATCACTTAATTCAGATCGAATCATAATTGGATCGGATATAAATATATCCAAATTTAAATCCCACTCCATGAAATATAAGATATCAAATTCAGATTCGTGTTCAAATTACTGGTAAAAAATATTAATTCATATCCGACTAATTGAATTCAAATTCGAATAAAAATCCGATCCATTGACAGACCTAGTTACCACTAAAGGACACCAAAGTCATCATATGGTCCTACCTTAATGGTAATTGCTAAATTTGCAAATGTAATTCTTAGATTCTCAGCAAAAGTCAAATATGAATCGATTGATTACAAATTTACAATGTATTAGATCTTTAAATTTAACCATCAAATTAAGTACAAATGTCATTATTGTTTTTTCCTCAGGCAGTTAAGGACATTATGAAACCACTGAAAGGGCCTGGAAGCTTGAATTCAAGAGAGCCACCATATCTCTTAATAAGATAATAACCCTTTCAAAACTACAACAATCACAACTACAGAGAAGTGATACAAGGAAAAATTATAGCACAAACCTAAGACAAGTAACATATTATGAAACTAATGGAAATCATACAATTGAGTCTTAGGATACTAAAGAAGCTTCAGTAGCTTCACTAACTTCAGCTGAACATACTTCAACAACTTTGTACTCATCAACATCATTGATTTCATCTGAATGAACTTGAGCATTCTCTAACAATTCACACGACTTCTTGCCAGCTTCATCATCAAACTTATTCACACCCTTCCTAGACTCATTGAGATACTTTGATCTAATTTTAATGCGCTTTCCTTTAATGTAACGGTACTCCCATTTTGGCGGTGGATATTTCTTCTTCAATTTTTCGTATTTGTCCAACATACCCAACTTTTGAAATACATCTCCAACCATTGTAACAATCGACATAGTTGGTCGGATGCCAAGCTCGTCCATGTCAGCAAATATCTGCAAAATCAAATTACATATAAGCAACATCCTAAAATGCAGTGAAAATCAAAATGTCTGATCTATAGAACACCATGAAATAAATGCCACTTCAATTTTGAAATGTAATTGCCAAACAAAAGAAGAGATGTGAATGCATATATTTTGAATAAATTATGCATATCATTGAATACTTGGTTTTACTGCACATCCAGATGCAGTAAAATTAGAATAACTCCACTTGTAAGTTGATATGTTGGTACTCTGCTATATATCATTATCATGTTCTTGGATCCAAGGTAAAATCCCCGTGTAAAGGCTCCAGAGGTCAAACACATAATGAGCAGAAGGGCAGGTGAGAATGTGGGTGCATGTTAGAAAGAAGGGAAAAGGTAGAATAAAAAAGAACACTTTTAAGCGTACAGGAAGAGAAGTTCTATCGCATGACACAATAATTCTTAAGAGAAAATTTCATCAAAATACCTCGAACATCTTTTCATGCATTCCCCTATGGTAGTATATAGAAATCATCTTATCATAGAAAGTACGAGGCATGCTTTCCAGATTCTCGGAAAATAACTTCATCCAAAGCTCTTCAGCTTCATCAAGCCTTCCATCCTCGGCTAAGGCATTTAGCAAAGTGTAGTAGCTTCCCATTGTTCTTCCTTGACCTTTGCTTAACATCCACTTTGTCACCTACAACAAAAAACCAAAACCAAAACCAAACAAAGCCTCATCCCAAGGAAACCCCACCCCATACAAAGAGAAGGTTTACTAAATGAAAAGTACCTGAATTATCCTCTTCCATTCCTTCTCATCTTCAAGGGTCTTCAAAGCTTTCTTCACTGTAATTAAAGGGAACTCTAAATCCCATGCAATAAAAGAATCAAGAGCCCCATATACTTCCTCTTTGACATTTGATAATTCTTTTATCTACATAAGATGGCCCAAAGAAGTTAGAAATCTTGAATACAACAAAGAATCACAAAGTTTAGTCCATAGATTATCCTTGAAGTATATGTCCCACAATAAAAGTCAAGGTAATCATTTTCAATTATTAAATGAACAAACTTTTAAACAACAATTTGTGCAATAAAATTTCAAAATATCATCTGCAGTCCACCCAGAACATTTTACAAACATATAGGCACAAGAAGAAAAAAAAACTTACACACTCAACAAGCTTTACTGACTTGGAAATGGTTCCTATTCTCCTATTGGTTTTCCACACCCGAGGATATCTCGGTCGAGGACCTTTAGCAGCACATACCTGAAAATAATTACAACCAATGGAGAAAAAGACTCAAAAAAAAAAAAAATTAGGATGAAGAAGGGGAAGATTTCTTGATATTTGAGAACCAGACCAAAACAAAAAAATAAACAAAAAGGGGAAATGAAACCTGAAAGAAAAACTAGGAATTCGACAGGATCCAATCCACATCAACCTGTTATAAGATCCCTTAGTTGTTCATTTTTACCATCTCTTCTTGGCAACCAAGTATAGCACAATTCATTTACTCCTAAAAGCAAATAGGTCTTTTTGATTGTCACGTACACTTGAAATATTTAGAAGAAAGAAAGGGATACAAACCAATTGTAGAGCCCCAGTATATATAGTCAAAAATAAAGGTACAATAAGGGTAAAATAAGGAAAAATAAGGAAAACCCTAACAAACTAGGAAATAACTCCAAACTAGGTAAAATAAGGAAAACCCTAACAAACTAGGAAATAACTTCAAACTAGGAAATAACTCCAACACTCCCCCTCAAGCTAGGCGCAAAAATGTTAATTAAGCCAAGCTTGACAACGGAGTCCCGAAGAATGGATAGAGTGACAGGTTTGGTAAAAACATCTGCAACCTGATCACTGATCCCCACAAACGCTGGAGTGACAATATCACTGCTAACCTTCTCTTGAAGAAACTAGGTAAAATACTAGCATGCAAGCTAGGAACAGATAAAGACAAATCCATCTCTCTCATGTCCCCTGATAATAATCCTCTTGGTACTCAGGTCGTGTAGTAGTGGCAGTAGCAGAAGTCGAACCCTGAGAAGTCAGAGTGGACATAAGTATATCCAATCGGGATGTGATAGCATCCATATCACTCTGCCAAGGAGGAACAGTATGAGCAGCAACAGAAACAGCGGTAGTAGGTGGTGGTATCTCAGCAATAGCAGCAATAGCAACAGTACGGCCGCGAGGAGACGGCTTAAACTCCGGATGGAGCTTCCAACAAGTAGCCCTGAGATGTCCTGGTCGGCCACAATAATCACACTGACGAGAATCCCCCTGTCTGCACTGGTCTGGGGCGCCCTAACGGCGCTGGTCAAACATAAAGGTGAAAGTACCAATAGAGGTCTCAACGGTAGAGGTGTCAACAGTAGGGGTCTCAAAACCCTCAGTAGTGGTCATAGCAACAATAATACTAGGGCACCCATGACAGAAAAATAACTCTAAAATAAATAGAGAGATAAAATAAGGGAGAACAATATACCGCCAGTCGACCAATAGCGACAAATAAAGAAGGTCCAGAAAGCTCCCAAATAATCAGGTCACGGTGGCCAGAAAAACAACTCTAAAATAAATAGAGAGATAAAATAAGGGAGAACAATATACCTCCAGTCGACCAATAGCGACAAATAAAGAAGGTCCAGAAAGCTCCCAAATAATCAGGTCACAGTACCCAGAAATTCAAAAAATATAAAAGTGATCTACTGCATCAAAAGCAGATCAACAAAAAGTGCGGAGAACGAAGTCCACTCAACAAAAAACGCGACCCGACAGCGGGCTGATGAGTGGGCTGGGCAGTGACCCATCACCGACTGTCTTACAATCAGACCAGTCCATCAAACAGCATCACCGACTCAACAAACAGATTAAACAAACCAGCAACGTGACGAATCCTCAATGCACAAAACCAACAACGGCCCAAATTAACAAAAGAATACCCAAACCAAAAGCCTCAACTAGCAGTAGCCAAAATCAACAAACCCTAATAATTAGGATTTCTTACCTTACAACGACTAGTTCAGCGGGGAAGACCAAACAACGAGAAACACTAGCAGAAGAGAGGAGACAACCAACGCCAAACAATCCAAAGTTCGTCACAAATCAACTCAACAACTTTGCAAATCAAATACCCATAACAGTCAAATTCGGCACTGTTCACAGCGCGTGAACAGTAACTTCGACACTGTTCACAGCGCGTGAACAGTAACTTCGACACTGTTCACAGCGCGTGAACAGTACCGAGATACTGTTCACAGCGCGTGAACAGTACCGAGATACTGTTCACAACGCGTGAACAGTACCGAGATACTGTTCACAGCCCTTAGAACCTCAAAAAATCAGCAACCCTAATCCAAGAATATATTATTTCTCCAACTAAATTACTGTGGTGCTACAATATATTTTGGATCGAAACCATGCTCTGATACCAACTTGAAATATTTAGAAGAAAGAAAGGGATACAAACCAATTGTAGAGCCCCAGTATATATAGTCAAAAATAAAGGTACAATAAGGGTAAAATAAGGAAAAATAAGGAAAACCCTAACAAACTAGGAAATAACTTCAAACTAGGTAAAATAAGGAAAACCCTAACAAACTAGGAAATAACTTCAAACTAGGAAATAACTCCAACATGTACAAATATTTTTTATCATCTGATGGACAATTAAGTATCTCCAAGCACATTAACATCTCCCTCTTAAAAATTGCAAATTTAAAAACAAGCAGCGATGACTTTACTTACAAAAATACTCAAAAACCCGTAGGTACTATAACATGAGCTGTGCCGGTGATTGGAACTCTTAAAAACTCTAAAATTAGGAATTCAAAAACCAAAGCAGTTAAGCCTATACATAGAAAATAAAAATGTGCTTTTCCTTGATCATACATAAGGACAAAAAATGTTTCAATTCATAAAAAGGCTTTTACGGCTTATCAAGGGGCAGAGTGCAAAAAAAATTAAAAAGTAACCAATTTTAGTAAAACCGAATGATCTGTAAGCTTCATTTAGCAATGACACATGCCAGTAATGAGAATTTACCAAAAACGGAAGTCTTTAAATTTTTAATCAAAACGAAACTCACCACAACGCTGCGATTACTGTTCCTCATAAGTTCAAGTGAATCCAGACTTGGAGTAAATACTGCAGGAGAGTACTTCAAAAAACTAAGCATCCTGGAAAAAAAGGATAGAAGAAAGCAATTCATTAGGTTTTCATATGTGGCATTGAACGGTAATTATTTACACAAAAACAAAACAAAGGTTGATAGACTGAACTATCCTATTCAAATCATTTCAAAACACAACAACCATATTCCATTAAAGGGCTACAAACTGGATTCACCTGAGAGAAACTACTTTTTCAAATCACTTGGACTAAGTGAGAAACGAGAGGAGAGAGTATTACCCATGATGACAGAGTGGACTTCTCCCAAATTCCTTCTATTCTCGCTCTCTCTCTCTGAGGTTTTCTATTTTCTCCCTTATATTTTTGCTATTTACTACATATATATGGTGGGATAAAAATCATAAAAGCAGGAAGTTTCTATGGTAGACCATCTCTAACCATTCACAGCATGACATTTGGGGATCAGACAAAAAAAAAAAGGTAGTTTAGTAATTGAAAAATGCTATTTGGACCTAAAAATCTGACATAAAAATTTGACATAATGATGTGGCTTCATAGAGATCATTGGATCAACATCAAGTTCCAATGTTTGATGGGGTCTACAATGAATCCAAAGGTCACAGTGAATTAGGTCAGATTTTTATGTCAGATTTTTATGTCCCAATAGCATTGCTCTTAGTAATTTCATAACAGCCAAGAGAGAGAGAGAAAGAGAGAGGTCCAATGACCACAAAGCAGATAAATAGAACGAACCACACAGATCTCAACTCAACAAAATGCTAATGGTCGAAACTGCAACTGCCATTCGATTCTCCACTGGTGGTTGCTTCGATCCAACCTCCCGCCGGCTCTCTGACTCCGGCAGCTTCTTCATACCTGGGAACAATTTTCGAAGATCACCAGATAGTTCTTGCGTCAGGATGAGTGATTTCATTAAGAATAGAGTGAGGGATTCTGCCAAGGATGAGCAATCAAGCTCAGGTTCAGGTCCGGTGAAGCAGAATGCGAAGCCACAGCAATCAAGCTCAGGTTTTCTGAATGTTATAAATATATCTATTCAATTCATTTTATTTCATGATGTTAATCTTTTTTTTTTGATAGTGTTAATCTTATCTAAGACTAAATTTTAGTTTTTCTTAGAATTCATGGACATATTAACATCATAAAGCAATTCTTGGTAGCTTTTGTTCTGTTGTACTGGGGCACATGCTTGTCTTTTACACATATTTTGTCCTAGTACTTGAATTTGGTTTACTGTCTTTAAGTTAATACTCAGATTTAACTTATCTATTAAACACATTTAATATCAATTGTCTGACTAATCTGTGTTATTCCTCTCTTGATGGTTCCACAAACAAACACAAAACAAAAGATATGCTCCTACTCCAGTTGTGGGGTGGCCTCCAATTCGTTTATTTAGGAAGAATCTTGCAAGTAGCAGCTCTTTAAAGCCCTCCCTAGAGTCTGAAAAAGAGGTCTCAAACAAGGCTTCGAACGAGAAACCAATTGACACTAGCCGAAAAGGATTGTTTGTGAAGATCAATATGGATGGGGTCCCAATTGGAAGAAAAGTGGATCTTAAGCCTATGACTGATATGAAAAGCTCTCCTCTGCTGTTGATGAACTCTTCAGAGGCCTTCTTGCAGCTTATCTACAGTACTTCATCTAACAATAAATTGTTTCAAGTTGTGAATAGGTAATACAGTCAAAAAACCATATTAATGAACTAGTGTTCATTTGTGACTTTCTAAGCACATGATCAATGGTTAAGTAACAAAATCTTTTTCATATCAATGTAAGGTCGTAATTATGTCGTGTTTTATACACTTGGTCAATCATTAAGACAGTGTTATTAACTTAAGTAAACCTGGTATACTGTGGGAGTTTGTATGTCAAATCTATATGAGATCTGGTTGTTCACTTTTTTTATGATTATGTGTTCAGCTCAAAGTGATTCCTCTGCTGATGGAATGAAAAACAAGCAAGAGGGAGAGAAACCTATTACTGGTCTGTTAGTTGGAAGTGGGGAATATACCCTTGTGTATGAGTATAATGAAGGAGACAGGATGCCTGTTGGGGATGTCCCATGGCAGTAAGCATCTTAGAAATGCATATGATGCACTTTGTTTATTCTATTCCTTTTAAAATTCTGCCACTAGTTCACTGAAGCTTTAGAGAAATAGCCACTTGTATGAATTTAGTTTACTTAATTCTTCCCAGGCTTAGATTCCAATCCTACTCTGGATTCCCTAAATTTAATTACTTTTCCTCATCACACATCTTAAATAACCATTTGTGTATGAATGTAGTTTATTTAATTCTTTCCATAATTAGATTCCAAGCTTAATCTAGATTCCGTAAATATAATTCATTTTCCTTTTTTTTTTCTTTTTTGAAGCTACAAAAGACTGAATCTTAGTGTGTAAGATCACTGATCGACTGTAATTTATTTCACTGATGCATTGTAATTTATTTCACTGGTCAATATAATTCCTTTTCCTGATCTCACATTTTTTGTTAGTAATGCATGCGACCCAAGTCACCCAACTAGATGAGATAAGTTTTTATGAGATATATAAGAAGTAACGTTGGCGACCTCTTAATAATCATTTATAAGTCCAAGTGTGTCAATTATTTCACATGGAACTCTTCGGTCTTGTGATCTTGTACTATATTGTTATAGATTGCATGAACTACTACTAAGCAGGTATATTCACTCATGATTTGAAGGTTGAATTTGTCTGAGATCACTACTCCGCTGAATTTACAATAGATTGCTGGTTGTAATCTAGTTTCTGAATATGTTATTTGCAGCATGTTTGTATCTACTGTAAAGAGACTGCGCGTGTTGAAAAGCTCTGAACTTCCCACTCTATGTCGTGAGTTTAGTTTTTGAGTTCCATTCGGAATATCTTTCATCTCTTACTCTGCAGTTGGCAGTAAGCAGGAAAAGCTCCCATCAGATGCTTCATGAAGAAAAGCAATACTAGTGTGAGGAGTCTTCACTAAAGATTGGGGGAGACTTGTTTGGTGATTATTATTTGACATTTTGGGTTACATTTCCTATAGTTTTAAGTAGAGAGAGAGAGAGAACGAAGGCATTTGTAGTTTATTACAACTCTAGCTAGATATTGTATTGAGGGGACAAATGGGCTTGTTTGCATGAATATTTGCCTTGTTTCTGTCACTCTTGGCTACTATTTTTATGATTGATGGTGTCAACACTTGCGTCTCCACATTTTCATAATTCTAAAGAGGAAATTTGTACCCCTTTCTTTTACCGAGAACCTTAAATTATAAAAGCTCGACTTATAAGAGACTTCCTCTATGGTTGATAAATTATCCTTTTAGTTTTCCGATTAATGTTGATGGATCTGCTGCTCATCTTAAGTCATTGCTTTTGGTACGCAGTAATACTTTTAAGCAGTAATGGAATGAATGCGATAATGGAATGAGAGATTGAATGGAATGGAATATGCATTACCATTCCAGTGTTTGGCAATTGTTTAGGATTAAACGACGGAATGGAATGAATATTTCATTCCAACATTTGAATAAATCAATTTTTATTGGAGTTAATGAAATTTAACTAAAAAACTTTTATGGCAATAAACTGATAAAGAATTGCAAATAATTTTAAAATAATAAACAGGATACAATGCAAACCTAATAAATTATAAAATAATCACTTAAACAACAATTTCATGGCTTGTAGACATTAGCATAAAAAAAAATTAACATCGAATAAAAAAAAATTGATGAGCAGGCACATGCATTAATGCAGTTCTGCAAAGGATAGATATTTCACAAAAATACTTCCTAACAAACTTACTAAGTTACTAGGCAGCAACGGAGTGAAGGCCAGAAAATTTTGTGGCTAAACAACCAAACACAACTAGCCTGTTTTAGCTTTTCTTTTCAATATGCCATTCAGACATTTTATCAAACACTTTGCACGCGTAAAATTCCGCTGGATCAAGTAACTTAAGCAAGACTAAACCCGACCAAACAAGCACGATGACTATGGTAAAACTCACTGAGCTACTCCAATAGTGTCCGAACATAGCATCAAAGAACTCACAAAATGAGAATACCGAATCATGTGTGTGTAAATGTATAGACTGGGTTCCAGAGATTGATTCACTTCTGAAGAGAGAAGAAAATAAAAAAACCCTGAAAATTCAAGGTTTGATCTGCAAGGGGTAGGTACATAGAATCAGAAATTACCTGAGATTGATTGCTAGCGTTGGATTTGAGCTAATCTAGGCTGTTCTCTGTCGCCAATGAGGTCCTTTGCTTCACAGAAACAAAAAGGAGAGCTAGAAAGTAGTTCAAAGGGGATGAGGGGAATGGTGAGAGGAGAGGCTGGAGAAATGAGAAGAGAGA
Source organism: Ilex aquifolium (assembly GCA_951799425.1). Taxonomy (NCBI): domain Eukaryota; kingdom Viridiplantae; phylum Streptophyta; class Magnoliopsida; order Aquifoliales; family Aquifoliaceae; genus Ilex; species Ilex aquifolium. The sequence continues at coordinate 17,401,747 of OX637410.1, read as the reverse complement.
TGGAACAGGGGAGGGAGAGTAGTATGCATGTTAACAGAGTTTATGACAGGGAGAAGAGATAAAAGAGAGAGAGGGAGAGGAAGGGGAGATAACCACCGAGTAGGGTGGTCCATCGGGTCTTGAAACCTTGTGATTCGGTTGACCATTATACTAGCTAAAATCAGTGAGTAACGGACGGTCTTAGAGACCTCGTGAATCCCACAGCTCTTTGCCTCCACCTTAAAAAGTAAAAAAAAAACGAAGGGGATATAAAAAATAAAAAAGGTAAATTATACTTTATTCCTTGAATTATTATTTTTATTTTATTTTATATCATTAATTATAAAATTTCTCACATTACACTTTAAAGTATTAATTTTGTTTCATATGACTTGAGTTTAATCCTACCAACTAAACATAGGAATGCTTATTCCATTCTAAGAGCATCTCTAGGAGAGAGTGTTATTTTTGGGGTGCCAAATACCATTTTGCAATCTTGAACAGTGTTTTGACACCTCTAAATTATAAATCTGCTCCAATGGCAGGTGCCAAAATGAGGTGCCATTTTTATATTTTTATTCATCAATCTATATGAATCGTTAGATCTATATTCATCTAACGGATCTATATTCACCAATGCATTTACAACCTCCCATTTTCTCTCTCCAGATTTTGCCAAAAATGCCACCCCAAAGACTTTAATACTATTTTTCAACCCCATATGCCACCCCCTTTGGAGTGAACTTTTTTGAATTTGGGATAGCATATGGGTATGCCACCCCATATGCCTCCCCTCAGAGATGCTCTAATACCAAACGCAGCGTCTGGGCTTTCCAACTTATTGGGATTTGTGCAGTGGGAGTTGGAATGGAGGTTTTGGGTGGAAAAGAGGATCAGAGAAAGAAGGAAACTTTTGAATTTCATTATGGGTGAAGTTATAGGGCTGTTTAATAATACTATTTAAGGTTTATTTTAAGTACTCAATAAATTAAATTCGTTTATTAACCTAAAATTCATACTATTTAATATTTTTAAAAAAATTTAAAAATAGAATACAATTTTAAGTATTAAGTCACGTACTTATCACTTAATGCTGAAAATGTTAGTCGATAAAGGTTTTATAAATTCATCATAATTGACAAATATACTCTCAATATATTTTATACTCTTAATTTTTCAATATTCACCATTCAACCCCACTACCATTGTGTCACCACCAATGTCGCACCACCATCATCATCATCACCGCTGTCGCCACCACTACCACCACCACTATTGTGCCACTTTCATCACCACCATCATTTTGATGGTGGTGGTAGGAATAAGGTAGTTACTGTGAAATGGTTAAAAAGAAAGGCAGAAATTGAATAATAATAATTTTTAAACTTCAGCTATTTATATTTGTCAAACAATTTGATTCAATTCAATACTTAAATTTTAGAGGATATTAAATAATCTGCGAATTAAAAAATTCAGCATTCAGCACATAAAATTTAGCATTTAATTTTCAGTATTCAACTTTCAATTTTATTAGATACCACCTATTTTTAACCCTTAAATATCCTTCTCCACCTCATTTAATTTTTTAATTTTAAATTATTAAATTCACCACATCTATATTCATCTCAATAATACTAAGTTCACCCCCTGTTATATATAAGCCATTAATCAAAAATCAAACCGTTAATTAAAAATTCTTAATCTTCACCAATATACAAAGAGATTACTATGCATCAAAAATATTCGTAATAAATATCAAATAAAACATAACATCTTCGAATAAAAATTATTATTTGATTTCTTTGCTAGTTATTCAAATTTAGTGTTCATAAGTCACTTATTTAAAACATTATAGGAATATTTATAATTTATAATGATATATAGACTTCAGTAGCTTTGCCTTTGCTACAATTTCCTGCGAAACTTGACTGACCTGTTAGGGCATTTCATGCTTTTCATAATTCATAGACATAGAAAGAAGCACAAGCCTCACACCGGATTCGAACTCTTTTTAATGTCTTTTTACTTTCTCGTTTTGTTATGGAATCATATGTTTTTTTTTTCAATTAATTTCGATACGATCATTTCACATACCTTAAAAATTCAGAGTTTTGAAAAAATCTTTAAATTTGCCTTTTGGATCCATCCAAACACTCAATCGCTCTCTCCTCTTTTAATTTTTTCAATCAATCAAACGAACTAAGATTGTCTCCTAATACATTTTCAATCGAGGGTAAATTTTGCTAAAATTAAAGAAAAGTGTATTGAAAAATGTTTTGTCGAGGCCAAATTGGGAATGAAATCTAATAGAAAACAAACTTTCTTTTATTTATAGCAAAGAGTTTTGCTATTTTTTTTTTGTTTTTCCAAATATTTGACTTAGCAAGCAAGACAGTGACCATAAAGCCCAACTCATGTCGTATCAAGTCACTTTAAGTCGTGTTATTTTTAGTACGTGTGATGTTCGTATCAATAAAAAAAATATTTAATTATGCAACATCTTCTATGACACTATGTAAAAAAAAACTAAAAATTACCTTTTTTTTTGTGAAAATTGGAATTAAGTACACTTTTCTAACCTTTTTTGGCAGTAAGGACACGCACAAATCTTTTAAGTCATTAATGAAAAATACTTCAAACAATAAAGTCATTAAGTCCAAACTAATTATAATTTTTTTTAATGACATAACTACCATTTTAAATCAGATTGGGTCTCTTTCACAGAGAGAGAGAGAGATCCAACAATACTCTGACCCTGGCAACGTCGAGAGAGAAATCCAAGTCCCTGAGAGAAATAGAAATCACCACCAGCAATATAATAGCAATCACCACCAGACATATATTCCTTCTTTTTCATCTCTGGAGTTTTAATGTGCGTTAATGATTTCGGTGCGTTATTTCACTTACTCAGAAAAAATTGGTCGAAATATATTAAAATATCTTGAAACATTCTAAAACAATTGTGCAAATTCATTGAAACATTCAAATACCTCAAAATATTATGAAACATTTCTAAGTATTAAAATTTTAATTTTATCACTGATTTGTTTTGGTCTCTTTGAAAACAGAAACGTTTCGAACGTTTTTTAATTCTTGCAAAACGAAATATTGATCCTTGGTGATGATAAGTAGTAGATATCATTGACTTGCCTTGCTTTGGTTCCAATTTCATTAACTAGTTATGGCGAAAACAAAAACCCAACAGAAATACAAATAAAAATCGATGCAAGGGATGTGTGTGCTGGAGGAGAGTGAGAACAGAAGTAGAATCGCTGAAGAAGCAATACTTCAAACAAGCACAAATCTTTTTTTTTTTTTTTTTTTTTTAAATTCTTTGTTTTAGTTTATTTTTTATTTTGGTGACATTTTTCGGTTTATATGTTATACTCAGATGGTGTTCAATGAAATGCATGAATGCAAATTCAATTACTGCCACGCAGAATTTGGATGATGACAATATATAGTAATAATGAAAATTCATTGTTACTATTACTATTATTGTCTAGTTTTGTGGAATTTGGATAATAACATTGTCACTATCATTGTATTATTGTTATTGTCACTTATACTGTCACTGTCAATATGACTATGGTATTGCCACTGTCCATTTAGTAATATCGTTAATCATGTCATTAAAGGTAAAATAGTAATTATGACTACAATTGTCCTTGATGACCCAAAAGAACAACGCCTGACAGTGATAATTAAAATTTATTATCGTTGTAATTATTATTGTCTCAATATCACTGTCCTATGTTATTGTTATTATCTCGCTGTCGTTGTTATTATTATTATGTCGTTGTTAATGTTATCGTCCATTTTATAATATAGCTATTTATGTCATTAATGATAAATTAGTCTTTATATCTGTAATTGTCCTTTAAGCCCCCAAAAAAACGCGGCTGGACTTATTGATCCAAAAGTCCATAGCTATGAATCGACCTCCAAAAACCTTTTTTTTTTACTTACATTATCCGTTAATTGTGTTATTCGTATCTAATTTTATTTTGACCTAATTATCATTCATGTCAATTGATTGTTTTATTTTCAGGATTTTGTATCAAATAGAATTTGTGTCGAGTTCGTGTGAACGGGTAAAATTGACAACCTTGGGCCAGATTTAAGAAGAGTTGAAGTTCTTGTACCATCAAAAATAGGAAATTTTGGGCAAGGGCAAACAAAGGGCTTTTGGCCCAACTATTTGCAGATTCTCAGCCCTGACTTACAAAGAAAAGGACAGCTAGTCAGCCCAAAGTACAAGTTCCATTCCTCTCGCCAAATATTTTCTTTTTTCTAAGAACAGAATTAGCAGCTGCATATACCCGATGGCAACGCTGGAACATATATATATATATAGAGAGAGAGAGAGAGAGAGATGAAAAGACTAGTGACCTATGAAAATTGAAATCATCCTGAATAGTGGAAGAACAAAGTTGTATTCCAACAACATATTGAACAAATAAAACAACGAAAAATGAAGTATTTGTAGCACGACTCATAAAATTTCCACCTATTTGTTTGGATCAAAAATATCAAAGTCCCGAAGCGTAAGTAGGTGAATTCGGGCAGGAGTGAGTTATTTTTCGATCGATCATCGAAAACTAGCATCTAAGTTTCAAGATACAAAGTTCAAGTATTCAGTACCATCTATTGGTCCGGAACCAGTTGACCAAGCTAAGAGAGTAGCAGCCAGCATGACTGGTAAGAAGAAGATGAAGCAGCAGTGGTGGGACAATGCAAGGTGAGTAGTTTATCTAGGGCGGATGCCCTCTAAAGATTAATGAAGGTGTGCGAAGGTAGGTTCAAGTTAAGATTCTGCTCGTGAGCGTAATAGTATAAGCCTGCCTGACTGTGAGACCGACTAGTTATGTAACTCCAAAGTTAGCTCAAATGATAATAAGGACAAGCTGTAAGCTCAGACGTCTTGAGTTCGAATTATAACAACCACATGAAGTCAGGCCATTAGAGATAAATCCCTCACGAATACCTTAATCCTAGCGTGAATGATCTGTCTTTGATTGGACCGAGGAGGAGATTAGTCAATGTACACGTAAATTGGTTCGGACACTCCTTACCGTTGAACCAAAAAAATATATCACTTTGTATACCATTAATCATCCAATAAAACGAAAAGTGGCTACCCATCTTTGAATCCGCAAACCTCTACTAAAAAATTTCAGTATGATCCCATGCTCAAAATAAAACAAATCTTCAAAATTGTTTCTTTCAACTGAAATTAGAGGTGTTAATTGAGACGTCTTACTCGAGCTCGACACGGATAAAATTTTGCTCGAGCTTGAGTTCGTATTCTAAACGAATTGAGCTTGAACAAAAACGAGCCTGAAAAATCTCGTCTAAAACTCGTAAATCTCAGTTCGTTTATATGTAAAATAATCGAATTACTCGGACTTGACTTGAGTTTTAAACAATCCGACTTGAACAATTTTTTAGCTCAAACTTGCAAATCTCAACTCGATTCACACCCCCAACTGAAATTATGGGTCGGAGAAAAAAAAAAGGTTAAATTCATGAAAATGCACAAATACTCTGTCGAAGAAAGTTTATATTCGTTGAACTTACACATTCATAATACAAACTACCAGCTGACTACCTTAAATTAATGTTCTGGATTAGATTTAAACCCAACACAAATCAATATAAAAATCCACAAACATCAAAACCTTCACACTCACAAAAAGAAGCAAAACAAATGAACCGGGATAACGAATACTATTAGAAGTGAGAAGAAGAAAGAGAGTACGAATATACTGATCGTTGCCACATGAAGCTTCAGGAACCACTCGAGCGACCCATCTTAATTGAATCTCAAAAAATACGTACAAATACACTTGATTTAATAATGCCTGGCGCAACCCTGTCTGCCATAGATTTACACCGTCTAAGCCGCAAGCTTTATCTCTCTGTCGATGATGGATAAATGCAGAGCTAGAATGGCGGTCTTGGCAAGTTTTGGGGGAGTTAAGGAATTGAGAGAGAGAGAAACCTTGAGGATCGCCATTGAAATGCAATATAATAAGAAATGGTTGAAGCAGTGGCTTTCTCTGTCACTGTATATAGATAGCTAGTGTTTTTCTTTTTTAATTTTTTTTTATTTCACTGGTCGCGTTGTTCGGATCAGTTTACACGCACCTCCATTAATACTTTTTTCGGTTTGATCAAAGACAGACCATTCATACTGAGAGTAAGGTATTCATGAAAGATAAATCTCGTTTGTCTGACTCCAAATTTTTTTAAAATTTTAAACTCAGAATATCTAAATTTACCTATACGGTTATTTTAGGTGTTTTGTTTCCCGCTTTCATTTGAGGGGGGAGAATGTGGGGTTTCTTAACAAGGGTCGTAGTTGGGTATACTTTACAAAAATGCCATTTGTATGTAGTACTTTAAATGAGGAATCACACTTTATACCCCCAAAATATTTAATAATTTTTATTTTGCATTTTAAACTCTTAATGTATTAAAATTATTACAATGTGACTCTGTCATTAGCTTTGGTTGCTCATTTCGCCAAAAATAACTTGATGTTGATGGACTGAGCAACAAAATTTAACATAAGAGTCACATTATAACACTTTTAATATATTAAAGATACAATATAAAAAATTTAATATTCAAGGGTATGACGTGGGAATTAAAGTGCAATTTAACCAACTTTAAATTACATCTTTTTTTGGTTATGCCTGTTCTTTTTTAATTAACTCCTCTTCTCATAAAATAAATAATGTTTCAAAAAGGTACAATTTAGCCTCTAAGTATAAATATACTAAATGTCCCGGACAAACGATTAGAAGGATTTAGATCTCACCGTTACCTCTTCTCTTCAATTGCCTTCAATATAATGTTAGATGAGTGACATGTGTAAAATTTAATTTTCAACGAATAAGATATTTCCTTATTTATTTCATTATTGAGTGTTAACCATGATTAACGAATTTTCTCATAGGAAAAAAATCTTGTCTATTAAAATTTAAAATTTTACACATGTCATACATCTAGCACTGTATAAGAGGGAATTGAAGGGAAGTGGAAGTAGAGGGGATCCAAATCCGAAAAGTAGGCAAGATTAAAAAAGGGAGTTTAATAGTTATTTAAAGAAGAAAATCAAGTGTGAGTTATAAATAGTTATTTAGGAAGAAAATAAAGAGCAATGTGGATATTTTAACAAATGGATACCAAACCTTTCTCTTCTTTTATTAATAGTGTGTGTGTGTATATATATATATACTTAACTTTGTACCACAATTCTATTATTCAATAGATTTTTTTTTTTTTGAAAGAAAAAAAGAAGAAGAGGAAATTCCTTCTTTTTAAAAAGGTCAGTGATAATACTGCAAATACACTCTACATGTAGGGGCATTTGTCTTTAATGTAGTAGTAAAATTGTAGCAATGACACTTTTTATAGTTTATACTTTATTTTGCTTTGGTTATGGTGAGCTGATGATTCCTAGAGTGCAAGTGGGGGTGACAGGAAGATCCTTTTCTCAAAAATTCAACTTAGATTTCATTCCTTATTAGACTGGACAGAAGAAACTGGATGTTTAAGCAATACAACATAGATACGTGCACCTCCACTATACGTATTCTAATGGACAGACCCCTCCTTGGTCAAGCGACACAATCAACATGACATCCATTTATCTCCATTCAATCTTCTTCTCTTTCTGCACTTTATCGACACCGATGGAGACACGTGTATCGTATTAGAACTTTTACATCAAGTGCTGATTTAACCCGATGTGAAGTTTTGCATTTATTAATGATACACCACCCTACATTAGTTCAAATAGAACTCTATATATATATAAAAAAATCTTCCACACAGATCAAAATTTCGTTTCACTACATTATTTTAGTTACTTAAGAAACGAAAAATGGTTCGACATGTTTCAGAAACGTTTCAACCTGTTTCGAAAAAAAATGAAAAAAAATAAAATATTTAAGAATTATTTTTTCAAAACATTTGTTGAAATATACCAAAATATCTTGAAATACCTTGAAATATTCTGAAATAATTGTACACATGTATTGAAACATTACAAAACACTTTGAAACATTATGAAACACGTCGAAATATAAAATTTTCGATTTCATCACTAATTCGTTTCAATTTCTTTGGAAACAAAAACATTTCAGACGAAATTTTGATCATCGGTCCTCCACCAATGCCCCATTGGTGATCTACTACCGCAAAGATTCAAGAAAAATGCACTGAAGAGTCCACCTTGCTACAGTCCTGTTTCAGGGATCACAGAATCCACCTTTCATCTTCAATACCAAAAACCCTCTGTTCAAATTTCTCTACCCATATCAAAAACCTCTGAACATCTAAAAACTTCAGTCAGAAACAAGTGCTAATATTAGGTTGAATGAGGGATGAAACTAATAGCCAACAGCCGGTGCTGTAGCAAAACTGATTGCAAAAGAGGGGAAATCGGCCACATTAAAATTACCTTCTGGGAGGTCCGTTTGATATCCAAAAACTGCTCAAGAACAATGTCGAAGCAGAGCTCAGATTTGCCATTTTATTACCCCCATAAAATAGCTTCAGGAAGAAGGGAGAAAAAAATAGCAGAATGGTAGGCTGAAGCGGAAGAAGAGAGGGGCCGCTTCCAGCTCTGGAGTTTATAGGTTTAATCCCCTTTTATGACATAATTCGTGAGGAAAAATGAAGATAACAAGGCGATTCAACGGGGAAAAGACAAAAGAGCTATTGGGATTTAGAAACAGTTGAAGGGGGGAAAAGCAAGTATAGAAGAAAAATTAAATATCAAAAGAGGAGACAATAAAGAATATGGACTTCTTTTTTTTCCTTAAGTGAAGTCTCACTTAGGTTGTTACCATTCTCAGGACTCTAGGACTTCAAGGTATTTGGAGTGAGAGGCAGCAAGAAGAGCAGCCCCAATGCCCGAGCCATCATTGGAGTGCTCAAAAACGATGCTTTGTGAGACTTCCTCTCCAAGTAGTTCGTTTAGAGTGTTCTCCAAGCACTTGCGGTATTCAGTGTAGTGCTCATACAATCCACCATCCATAGCTATCACCGTCTTCTGTGTCTCCCCATCCCTGAGAGTATCTCTACCCATTTTCTTCAGGACACCCAAGATCCCAGCAGCAGCAAGTCTGGCCCCACGTGTGGCGACAATGTTGCATAGCTCAACCACTACTCTCCTCGTTTTTAAGGAGGTATTTGATATCTGAAATAAAAGGAAAATAAGAAAGAAACATTATGAAACAGACAAAAACTTATACGGAAAATGAATCAAGTAGTAAGTTCAGGAATATTAAATTTTTTATTTTGAATGTTATGTTCCACTGATGAAAAGGAAATAAAAACAGTTTTGAATACTGACTGAAAATTGAAACCTTGCAGAAAATAAGATTTACCTCTAAGATGTCCTTCAATTTTTTCCCCACCACTCTAAGATCAGATGAAGTGTCATGATGCATTGCTGACATGTCAGGCGTCCTGCATATTCAACAGCTCAAGAGTTTTAACAGTTAGCAGATCCTAATCTTGGTAACTAAACTAATGTAACGTACGTATGTTGCAAAAGAAGATTGCAAAAAAATGTTTGTCAACAGATCAGATGAATTTGCAACAGCATGAGACAGTTAAAAAGGTTAGAAGTTGAGCAAAAAATAGGTAATGAGAAGCCTTTAAAACAGTCTTGATCATAATAAACAATGAAATAAGCCTTTGTGGTACTTAATTTATGAGTATCAGACGTTTCTTTATCACATACCCAAAATGCTTCCAAAATTTGGAAATAATAAAATATGACAAATCAATTTGCCAATATTGGTATAAGTTCGAACTCAGACATCACAATGCAAATGTTTTCACAACATTTCTGGTGTTGATAGTAGGTCGAACGAAGAAGCCGTTACACATGCTAGCTCTCATGTTGGACTGAATTCTAGATATCAGCCTCAAATATCAACCCCTTACATCCTTCAACTTCAGAGCAAAATACCTCCCATCTAAATTTGTGTAATCATATAAATGTTGGGAGTCTTTCTATAAATATCGGTGGCGAATATGTCAACACTAAGATGAATTAATCCTGGACTGGAAACAATTCAATGAAGAGTATGGGAAGACAAGCAAATATGTTTTCAGTCGATCAGACTATGCTGCCCCTATCTTCCCACTTTTGTTTCCTCACTTTACTACAAGCAGGTGGCAAGAAGACTCATCCCAACACCAATACAGAGGCCAACCCATCCACAAGGTCATCCTAAGAAATATATGCATTTGTAAGACAACACAACAAAAGAAGTAATTCTTACTAACACAAACATTTTTGGTACAAAACCCCATGGATAGTTATGTGGTACAAGGCTCATCATGTTACCAGTAGGGTGTGTCTCAATCCCCACCCCACCCCAACCAAGAAAAACCGGAAAAAAAAAAAAAGACCATGCTTCACATACTTATGCAAGTTTAACTTTCAGTAACAAAAATACATAGTTATGCAAGTCTAACTTCCGGTAACTAAAATAGATAGCAAGACTCCAGAATAAATTGGCCCAAAACCGAACTAGATTATCACTGTAATTGAATCTTTTTGGCAAGAAACTTGCAAGTTTCAAATTACTTATGGTTTGATCAAGGATGGATCCTTTAAAAGGCAAGACTACGTAAGGGACTCTGAAGAACAACCCCCAATGCTAATCAGCTACAGAAAAGCAGATTAATTTTCTCATATCTTAGAGTCTAGTTATCTTCCCAGAAAGGTAAGACAGTTCAACTTCATTCTGACAAACAGCCGCCTCGTTGCCTTTAATTCAAACTTCAAAGCAACAATAAGCTGATTTTCAACCCTACAAGATACATGGATGTGCAGGGGCACCTCTGGCCCTCTTCAGAAACTCTACAAGAGCCCTTTACTCCATAATAGAAACTTTAATATGTCTAGAATTCACACTGAAATACAAGTAAAAGACCAGGAGATCATGATTATTAAACAAGTGACATAATATATGAGCTCGACCAAACAAAAGGAATTCCTTTAGAAGGCAATGGCAACTAAGCAGTGCAAGTCTTTAAGGACTACCTCAATATGAAGGAAGTCCTTAGTTTTGGTGGAACAATGTCACCAAATAAGGCAGCTTCTTCGGCCAACTTGCATAGAACTTTGCGAACAATCTCTCCCAAATACATACCAGACGTTAACTTTTCAAATATCTGTAAAAATTCAATACAAGGATTTCAGATGTTGCACAAAATCATATTCATTTGGACAGACAAAGACAAGTGAAACCGTTTAAGCACAGATAAACAATCACCTGTTCACTGGGGTTTAAACTTTCAGCATCCAATGCATGATCATACTCTGTCAAGGGAAGATGTGATGACCTGAAATTACCCCACTCCATGTTGATAACCTACAATTTAACAAATTAAATGGCAATTTTCATTCACACTTCCACATCTCATGCGGCTATTCCATAGAGATATCCTTAATTTATGCTTAAACCCATGACAAATGGAGTTTTGTTGCCGGTGCGTGTATAGAGAGAGAGAGAGATTTAAAGAGAATCTACAGCCACACAAAAAGTGCTAACCATCTCTCCGGATTTAGGTGGAGGACCATGCCATTTTGGTATTGCTTGAGCACGTTCCACATATGCTGCATTTGTTCCAGTACCCATAATCACAGCAATAAGAACATCTTTGTTTGTGTACCTGCCTCCAGCTAGTGTTCCAATTGTATCATTGACCTAGTGCACAAACCGTTGACGAAGAACTTACAGATTGAATTTGTATAAACCAAAAGAAGTACTCTATATCAGATAAATTTCTTAAAATAAGAAAACACCAATTGGCAACACAAGATTGCTTTCTTCCTTGAAATCGACAGAAATGTCAGTCATGAATAGCCAACACCACATTTACTTACCAAAGCTGACACGTGCATATCAACGCCTTGTCTTTCCATAGCTTCTGCCAGTTCTGCTACCACATCTTGACCAACCTATTCATTCAGCAATTAAGACGAAGAGGACAAATGATGGATCAGTAATGGAATACTGTATTAGTAAATAAGCATCCCAAATTCATGTGATGGCAATAGGAATTAATTGTTCCTTCAGGTGATATAAGAGGTGCAGACTGCAGACTTTTAAAATTGATGCACAGGATACACATTCTAATTTCGCTTCACATTTCCTCTAATGAAGCAACAGCTGATGCAACAAATAGTTTTTCGTCAATGATACAATCCAATATGGAAATTGAAGAAGCCTTGGATGCTAGAATTCGAGAACAGAATACATACAATTAACACAAATATAACTTAGACGTTTTATGCCAGAGCCACTAACATGGAAACTCACTGTGTCAAAATTGCTTGCCGTGGAGAATGATTAGGTGTATAATCCTATAACAGAGAAACGAAAACACAAAGGCACTTGTGAAGCAATTTGTTATTTTCAAAGCCCAGTCAAAAATCTGCTCCTTTTTGAGGTAGACATAATTCTAATTGAATCAGTGCTAACTTTCCATTCTCGGGCATGGAGCTGCCAAAGTTGCGAACCTGAGCACGCTGTACTCTCACAGCCTGATCATCAACCTGTAGATACTGATGAGGGATTTTTCTCACCATAAACTGAAAAAGGAGAAACGAAATACAAGTGGAGCAATTTGGGATTGACAGAGGTGCATTATGCAAATGAAATTACTTTTTGAGCCAAGAAGATCCAGAATTAAGATGTATGGTGCATAATACTCTTGATGAAGGGCATAAATAGAGATTGACTGGCAGAGGTTAAACAGACAGGAGCATTGAAAATATTGATCCTGGAGATAATAGCCAAAGCTGTAATGACAGATGGAAAGAAGACCCAAATTTTCAAGACTTACAGAAAAAAATCAGTAAGTTTTAGATGCTAAAAGAATTCCTGATTCTGAATTTGATATGAAATTTTGAAATGTGGCCTTATTCAAAACAAAAACATATACTCGGTTGCTTTTATTTCAAATTTAAAATGCATCAGAAAGTAAACTTTTGATTGGAAAAATGTCAGTTTTTACGCAGCAGGAGTAATTTCCTTAATTTTCTCGTATATGTGTGCAAGGAGATGGTGGAAGGCCTTGAGAACCCGAGTTAAAATTCTGTAGCCAAAAGATGACTATGCACTGATAGTGAAGCTGATAGGTTGGAAATGTGTTTGAAAGTAATTGTCTTGACACGATAATTCTTATTATTTGTCAACTCTTTTAAGTTTCAGCCAATAATTTAACCAAATAGAGTTTCCTACCGCATAATATAGGTACTGAATTAAGATAGATGGTTCTGTATAAAACAAGCTTTTGAGTCCAAGGAAATCCCAGCTATGGGCATCAAAACATCCCAATTGAGTACTATAGGAGTCCATGTATGCACTAGGATACAGAATGAAACTCAAAACAATTCCAAGGAATTGGGCCAACCAACAAATATCTCAGCTGATATATTAAAATTTGAGCTTCCAGTTCCCTTCCTATTTGTTTTCAGAAACGTTCAATTTCAAGCTTTCATGAATTGGAAAATTAATCCCACTTCTTTGAAAGCAAACTATTACTTTGCATTCAAAATCCATGATCCTCCTCATATTTATATTTAATGTATTCATGGTCAGCTACACTGAATTGCAGTTCCAACTGATGGTTCAAACCAGCCAAAAGTTGACAAGAACGCGATTATATGCCTGCATAACAATTCCCTGTATCAAGAAGTGGATTCCTTCATGAATGATAACATGTTTAGAGAGAGATCGCATTCAGACTAATAGATTTTCGATGATGATATAGAGAATGAAAGAGATCTGACCGGAGAAATGTAGAGTTCTATGTACTTCAAGTTGATGATGATCTATAGCATAATCAAAGGAATAAATTAAATCAGAGAATATAAAGGGGGCACAAGCAATCGGAATTAACCGTGTCATCAATGGAGAATCCTTTTGTCCATCTAATTAGAGTCCCGGAAGATATTGATGTTTGCATCACAGGGAAAGAGAAGGTGAAACCAAGTTCCCTTTGCCTACCAGGAGGAAGATGAAATTTTTGACCTTCTTGGGCAACAAATTTTGCAAGTTCTGCTGCAATATAGTCAAAAAGTGCCTGACAACACATTAATCTTGAGCATTCAGAGATCATCCAAACAGAATGGTACAATCAGGAAGGATAATAGACTCAAGAGAACAGACACTTACATCTGAAGTCCCAACCATCAAATGAGGAGGAATTGACACCTCAGAAAATTCTTGATCAACTATACCACCATCTTTCCCTCCCAATTGTACCCGTAACACTCGGAAGTTTGTTCCACCAAGGTCTAATGCATAAAACACTCCTTCCTCATCACTGGAAAGGGAAAAACAAAACAGATAAAATTTTCAATTGCAACCATTCTTAAATAAAGATATGTTATGAAAACAGTGAATATTCACGATATTTAAAAATCCTTCAAAATTCCTTTCTCTGAGATATATTCTTTTTGGGCACTTTGACATGACTGTTTCTTTTGAAATAGCTATTTCCTTAAATACTCTCTGCTAAGTGAATTTCTAGGAAGTAAGCATTTATTGGTGTAGAACAAAGCAAAACCTAAAATTGATTCTATATGTTAGAATTATATATTGGCTGTCCCATAGGGGCATATTTTGGCAATATATGGCTTTGGAAAATTCCCCAAACACTAATTATAACCTCATATTTTAGCACAAAGGGTAGAGAGAAAGGCTAAATTTGGTACAACCTGTTCCTATAGGAGGAAGAGGAGGAGCTTCAATTGAAGTAGGGGTGGAATCGAAGCGGAGAGATTCATTTTTAGTGGTATTTTCAATAGATCCAACCCTGTTACTACGACCTACTGTCCTACTCATAACCACAAGACGTTGACCTTTGGCCCAACAAGCGGTCTGCGACTGCGACAATCAATGTGCTTATTTACAGTATACAATAATACAAAATATCCAGTTGTAAGCCTTATAGTGAATGAGTAACTAGATGCATATCATTAGTTGTAGTGTTGCCAATGTCAGCAGATATGACCGCATGGATGTAATTTGTATACATGCCCAGACCAAGGTTCACAAGGCCAACAACAGATACGACATCTTTAATTTTGGCCTGAAAATAGAATATGGTATCACCCCATAAATAATTGATAGTGCTACAGTTATGTAGAATTATTCCTTTGAAATAAGTTGGTTGCACATATAAGCATGTGAAAAAAAGATAGAAAAAGAGAAGAGAGAGTTAGTGATAGGAATCTTTCCAAGCCTATAATAAGCAAATTGAAAACCTTTAGATATTGAGAAAAAAGTGCCACCTCTGAATTATGAGAATGCCAGAAAGGGAAAAGGCCAAGCTTTATAGAACAAATTCTGACAATCAGATCACTCTAACAATTTTAGAATTTAAGAATTATTCAGAATTGGAACATTAGGAATTCTAAACAACTTAGGGGCAAATGTAAGGACAAATTTGACCATAAAAACAGTGAACTTGTGATAATTCAACCCATAACCCATGCAAATTTTATTCCTTAATTTAAAAGGCCTATAATTGCGAGGATCCAAACAATTGTGCCGTAAAATAAACAATACACACAAGTCAGTCAACAGTGAATTGGCAGCATTTGTCATTATCAAAAAATTCTCGCCACCAAATGCAACAAATTCAACTTATGAAACGCAATGCACATCAAGTTCATATGTCAAATATACAAATACATACTATATATCGAGATCGAGAGAGAGAGAGAGTAGTTCACCCCGTGGGAAGGTTGTCGACGTAGCTGATGAGCATCTTGAGCTTGCTGCCACCTTCGGAGGCGAGACCAGCGTGCATCTCCACCATCATTGCATCGGCCACCTGCATCAGCTTCGAAGTAGGGGTCCCACACTTCCCCTCAAATTCCTTCAGAATAGCCACAACCCGTGCCCACTTGCCAGAGCTCCGCATGCGGTGGCGCACGATCAGCACGACCGCCGCACACACCGCGGCACCGCCAATGACCGCCGCTGACACTGCCACCTTCCCCATTATCGTATGCAATCGACAGAACTAATCAGAGACCTCAAAATAAAAAGATATCAATTTCAGTTGCGAATCACGCAATGCAAATCCTATGAACAATTTAGTTCATAGTTGTCGATTAAGAAACCCTAAGTATGAGAGAGAGAGAGAGATCGAAAACGAAGTCGGAGATATGTTTGGATTTGAATGTTTTGATTGTTTTTAATCTTCGCAGGAAGAGGAGAAGAATTAGGGTGTGATTGGACTTTCTTAGCATACGGATTTTCCGTTATATGAGCTACCTACATCCTTCCAAATTAGCGGTTAGTTTAACCATCATTGCCATCTCAAGATTCTTCGGTAAATACTTTATTTTTCTCGTAGATGACTTTTCTTTGATTAAATTGTTAAAGAAATTAATTAAAATGCACTTAAATTACTCCGAACATCCTTAATTGTTGAACTAAAAATATAAAAAATTAAAGGATAACTCGTATCTGAAAGCACAATACAACGTAAGTGAGAAGTGATTATTTGAGAAAAAAAATTCAATATGAATGATTTTGAAAAGAATGTTAGTAGCCGTTAAATAAATATATTTGACACCGTTGTCGTCGGATAAAATTATTAAAACTTACTCTATTTTATATTATAGATCATCACTATCTTATTAAACCTTAAAATTGGGAATTCAAAATCCACCGTTTTTTTAATGACCACCACTTTATTGAATTTTAGAATCTATTTTAAAATCATAGATTCGAATCTAATCATACCTTAGTACTTAACAAAAATAAACAAACACAGAAACACTGCATCGTCGCATTTCACATACATGGGGCTTAGAAGACAAGTTAATGTGTATGTGATATAGACGGGTCAACCATCGCATCATCAATAAGTCTAGTTATTAGGGAAGTGAGATTCATTTCTCTTTCAATTTTTTTAGACTGAGTATTTTTATCGTTTTTATGGTAGTAAAAACAGTGATAAAAATAATTATCACTAACTGTTATACAACAACAATTGATAATTTTTTTGTACCCAAAAATGTTAAGGGCAAGTCTCTGAACCCCATAAAAAAGAGTATAAGCAAGTATATGATACCAAAATAATAATAAAAATGGGTGACGTACCATTATTTCACTTTTTATATTTTTATCATTTTGTGAATAGTCTTATCACTTTTGTGATACTTGTAACCGATCTTAAAAATATTATCGATCGATCACAAGTACAACAACCCACAAAAATAATAAATCACCCACAAAAATTATAATTTTTTTTTGTTATAAAATGATCCACAAAAATTATAAAAACACTTAATTTTTTAATTAAAATTTAAAAGTCCGGTATAATTTTTTTTTTTTTGGGGGGGTATCATAGTCAAGTCCTAGAAGTATAGAACAGTTATACATCTCCGTCCAATCTGACCAGGTGGACCAACAACTTACCAGCCACATGAACCATATGAGATGTCAACACCTTGACTTCTCAATTACAACAGCCATGGAAATCAATCCTATGCAAGAAGCGGAGCACACATCACAACAGAATATTTGGTCAGTCCACCAAACATCATACAAAAGATATTCACCTCTTGATATATCCACCACTAGCTCACATCATAAGAAAACTGATTTTGAAGAGAGAGGGGGGGCTGATAATATGTAATTCAATGATTCAAGAGGTCAAGAGTAAGTTAATTTATGGTACAAAGATGTTGAGGCACAAGCCTGAGTCAACACAACCCACTCCATACTCAACCATGGATTCAGATTCAAGTATTCAACCCTACTGATGTATAATTAATTAATACCCCCACCCAACTCAAAAAAACAAAAAAAATATCCCACAACCTCCAAGAAAAGAGACCACCAACCTAATGATACTGACCTGCCTAGTCTAGAAGCATCCTCAATCTCTATCAAGAAGATTGGAAGAAGCAAACTACTGCCGCAGCCCAGCATGATACCATATTTTAAAAAAAATATACACAGAAAGATAAAACCCCACAGAGCTCTCCCAATGCCCGCCGCTTCATTTCCCAGCCGCAAGATGAACTAAAGAACATTCCTGGAGAATAAGAAAGAAATGAAAGCCAGCAATTAACAAAGAACTTACCGGAACTGCTGGCTTTCTGTCTCTCTCTCTGGTCCAACATGACAACTTTCAAGGCTTCAACTTCTGATCTTTCAGGCCATCGATGTAAGACTCAACCTGCTATAGAAAAAGAGGCACAAAACAAAACAAACAAAAAAAGAGCAGTATAAAGACAAAAATGGCATGAAAATTTCCAGGACACAATATTCAGAATTTCTGTGGACCTGCCTTATCACTGTCTTCTGCACAGGGTCTGTGTCAATTCCAACCCTAGACTTCAGCGCCATTCCAAGTGCAGCTTTTGCCTACGTGCAACAAAAGCCATCAAAATAGTACTACACAATTTAGTGACTTCTAAATTTTAGACTAAAGGTCCTTTTCTGTCGCTGACAATGACTATTTCGTATACATGGCACCAAAAATCCCAATTCAAGCAAAGCAGAAAGTAAACAAGGAGAGTAAGTAAAGTGGAACAAAAAGTAAACTGGAAAGCATAAGTAAACGAAGCAAATTAGGGGGAAGAAAGAACTCAAATCTGAAACCTCTAACTCTTCCTGCAATCTGTCTTTGAAGTCTTTGCCGTCCTTGTCACGTAGCAGCTCCGAATCAGCCTCACATGAATCGCCCTGTGAAGATCCCTGGTTGTTACTGCCTACAGAGCTGCCTGGGTTCCCCTCTGTGCTACATGTCAGCGACTCAGGTCCAAAATCCTCGAAGGAACTGACTTCACCTGTAAGGTTTGTGAGAACACTGGAACTTGAGACGCATCCAGCATCAGTATTTTCCGCGCATAGCATCCGTTGAACAGGTTTAGCTGACTCCACATTGACCTCATCACATTCAACCTTTGGCACCTCCTTCCTGGCAGTAGGTTGAGTCATCGTATTCTCCAAGACATTCACAACCACATCCCCGGCTCGGCCCATACCAACCTGGCATCTTCCACTCACTTCCCCACTCTCGTTCGTTCTCACAAAACCTGATGCTGAACACTCCCTCAATGTACTGCCACCACTCCCATGACTAACAATTTCTGGGGAGACTGAATCCCGCCTCTGAGGGCTAGTTAATTGCCGTTTCTCTGGACTATCTTGCTTCAACTCTGCCCCATCAAGCTCTTTTTTCCTCTTTTGGCGTCTTTCACCAGATCCAGACCTGCAAAGCTCACCATCTTCACGAGATGCTCTTTCAGCCTGAGGCTGGCTCGTGAGCCTCGGTGGTCGGATACGTTTATAACCGTCTGGGAACACATAAGAAGGGATATGCTTCCTATGAACATGAGAAACATATATTTCCATCCCAGGTTTCCAGCACAAATACATATTTATCTGATGCCTAAACTCATCGACCGTCCCACGTATGTCAAACTGCTGACCTTCTTGAATTATCTCTCCTTGTTTCCTCTGCAAACCCATAAAAAAGGCACAATGGGAACAATGCTTCAAATTATCGACATAATCATGGGGATAAGGATGGCACTGCAACTTCCCATACGTATCCCGCTCTATCTGAAAAAATCAAAACGGAAACGTATATCAGAATAGAGGAAATTTTGCTTCATATTTCATCTCGGAAAAATCCATATGGACAGACTCACAACTTAATGTTAACCAAAGCCTCCAACACCATTACAAGTCAAAGTATAGATACTACCATCAGTGTCAGCTGCCTTAGCCGGGATTCAACCCAGCCTTTCCAAGCACGCAAGTCATCAGCATCAGCTGCAACTATGTCAACCTGCAGATAGTTCTTATAGCTTTCAAAGAACATATATGGCTCAAACAAATCGCTCCACTGGGCTTTATTCAGTTCAATCTCCTATATGTGGACAAGAACAACAATAGAGGGAATTAGACTGTAGCCATAATACAATACCAGAAGGAAGGAAACTCTGCATTTTCTTACCCCACAGATCTTGTTTCCGAACTGGAACTGCTCCATCATAACTCGGAGCGTACTTGTTGACACATTGTAGCTAGAATTCATGCAAGGATAGGCAGGTGTTATAATTGGCATATGATGAGTTCGGTCCCGAGGATTTCTACGAGGATCCCATATGGAAAATCCTAGTTCATCCTCGTCTATTGCACAAAGCATCACTGGATTTGGCCATCGCCACTGTGTATAAACCCTAAAAAATCGAGAAACCAGCATACTGGGAACTGCATTGGGATAAAGCTGACAAACGCGAGCTACAAGGAGAGCCCAGTTCACACCGCCAAGAAATCCAGTCACCTAAGGAAAAAAACAGTGCTCCCAAAAGACATGGACAAATATTGAGGACAAAAAAAAATAAAGCAAGAACCGAAAAACAGAAATAAGCAGTTGTACAAGGCCAACTCACATTTGAATAGACGCCACGCCTTTTAGCCCAAAACTTTAAACATCGGAGTGTCATTTGGAAGTGCTATAATTTATGAAGACAAATTTGGACATTAGAAAGCAGAAGAGACCAAACAAATAAATACATTCAAGATCATAAAAGATCACTAAAAGACCAGGGTGCATTTAAAATAATCACCTCAAAGTTTGGAACAAGCTTAAGAATTTGATCTGCCACCCTGCATCCATTAAGACTCCGAACAGTTGGCTCATCAACATCATACAATACGGACACATGGGAGATATCCAAGCCCTGTGGATAAGCCAGTGACCACGTGGAACTATGAGAAAAATGTAATACTTGAAATGCTGCAACAGATGATGAAGCCAATGTGAACAATAGCATATGAGTGAACATGGTCACAAAGAATTAACCGATGAGTGCTACCACAACATGACAAGTTTGAATTGATGCCACAAACATCAAATTGAACTAGAGGCATTAGAAGTTAAGAGCCAAGTGCCTTTATCTTGTGGTGGTAGCTCAATTAATTTTGGTATCGTATTGGCTCATACTGTGCTAGTACAAAATTCATTCCCATTTCAACTCAGGTATAAGCATACTGCCTAACCGACAATGAAAATTATAGATAAGATGTAAGCAAGATATGTTCTTCCCCATGCGCACATCTGAAAACATATACTTAGATTCAAATCATAGTTCAAGTGAGCTGAGATTTTACAAAAAAGAAAGCAAATGTTGATCTTCTTGTTTTCTGCCTTTTTTTTTTTTTTTTCCTTTTTGTTGTATCAAGGAGGACAAAGAAAAGAAACAATTTAGTATTAAGAAATACTATATAGAGAGTTCTATAATCAATGTAAACATTACATTTCAAATTCTAAACTAACAAACAAAAGACAGAATGAAACGAAGAAAGTAAAACTACAGATAACGAATTTTGAAGGGTTATGACTTATGCCCCCATCAAAAAGCAACCCTACTGAGAGCTGCCAGCACGAAATGATCTTTAAATTATCAATTAATACTATTTGATTAACACTTACATCTGGGACGACCAAAAGAGAAATACTTGCATAAAGGAGATCTATTGAAATTCCATCAAACTTGAATTTCATAACTGGGACATGAGCATCTGGAACAGGTTGAAGTTCAGTAATTTCATCCATCTTTGCCAATATATCATGCAGTATGAAGAAAAAGTCTTCCTGATAATGAGAGTCCACTGTTAGCTGCAGATGCAAATCAAAAACTATAACAAAACATCTTAACCCATAAATTACCTCCCGATTCACATATGATGGCCCAACACATAAGGTGTCTATGTCAGCTCCAGGACCATGTACCTAGCAAAATAATAAGCTTATATTGATGAAGAAAATATAATGATGAGACTCAAAACATCAAGTCAAAAAAGGTCAGAGAAAGTAAAAAAATTGCATGGCCAATGCCATGAGAAGACTAACAAATTAAAGTTCTACAGAGCTGGTGAAGAAAAAAATAATATTCATATCAAAATAATGGAAAATAGAGCATACGAAGTTTACCATCAAGTGAAGAAGTAAAGCAAAATCTTGAAATAATGAAAAATAGAGAGCATATTGAGTTTACAATCGTGTTAAGAAGTAAAGCGAAAAGACTAATAAAAAAGGTGCAAGGACAAGGTAAATATTAAAACAGTAAAACCATTTAATAGGGCATAGGCTTCATTCATACTGCAAGGAATATTACTTTAGGTAATAAAATAGGAGAATTGACTTACTTAAGTAATATAAATACTCTGGATGGGCGCTAAAAGAGTTGATATAGATTGAGGAAGACGATTCAGAACTACAGGACGAACATGTAGCTGAGAGCTAGAAGGGTGGACAAGTAGGAGGAAGAGATTTTGAACCACAAAACTTTGTACTAGATCACAATTACATTAGAAGAAGCAGAGCAACATACATTTAAGTTCACACCACCACACACGCTAGAAACATAACAATCCAATCAAATTCCCAATACAAAATTGAAACCCTAGGTCAACGACCCCTAATCAGTTGTAATCACTAAGACCCAGATGGAATACATTATTTAACTTGATTGATGAGTCTTGGGTTTGCCCATCTAAAACAAATGTTGCAGATTAAGTACTAGAGTTTTGGAAGGAAAACAGAAGCTAAAGTACTATGGCACTGTGCGTTTATAGCAACTCTTTGGTGTATTTGAATGGAGAGAAATGCTAGAATAAATATAAATTGTTCTCTTTCTTCTAAGTAAGTGTGATAACGATTGGTTTTTATGGCTTTCACTTTGGACCAAATCTACAGGAAGTTTTAGAGGGTTGCCTTTGCCAAGAGGGCGCCTTTATTTTCTCCTTTTTGGGCTATTTTTCCTATGTTTTTTCTTTACTCATTTCCTGATCCATTAATCCAACAAACAACATATAATAGCATTTAAAAAAAAAAAGAGAAACCAAAGAGGATTTTCAAACTACATGCCGCCATATAAAACTCACAGGAGCAAAATGGCCAAAAACTTAGATGAACGAAAGAAGAAAATATATTTACAGATCGAGAGTTCTGACAAAAATGGAAGATTCAATCTTGAGACAGGTTATACTCAAGCAACAACTAAACGAAGAGAAAAAAGTTGGCAAACTGATTCTAAAACACAAACCCATTAAACTCACTTTTGTCTCTTTCGTGCCAAATACAACTCCTGCCAAACTTCTAATGTCATCCACCAACCATTAAACCATTTATCTCCTGCCTAATCACCCTCCAGCCTGCCCATCGTAGTGTAGTTAATCATTCTCCAACCCAACCAAGGAGTAGTGGAGTACACTTCATAGAACAGATAAATATTCTCTATGATGCTAAAGAGAAAGATAGAACCTCTAATACAGGCTGAATCCTAGGCATGCCAATTACTTGAGCAAATTTTCCAGAAACCATGTCACTCATTGAGAATTGTACCACCCCCCCCCCCCGGGGGAAAAAAAAACCCAAAAAAAAAAAGGAAGATTAGACATGGCTATGGCCATCAGCCTATTGAACGGAATGCTATTCTCTGGACTCTATTGTCCAAAAATAAAAAACCAGTATGTCATGCACACCAGAAATACAAACAATAGGGGAGCCCTAACTCATACTAAAACCTATGAAGCACGGATACAAACACGGGGATACGGAAAAGTTCAAAAATATAGGATACGGATACGGTACGGCTAATTAAAAAAATATATATATTTTTTAGATAATAAAAGAATTATAATATATTCGAAACAAAGCATACTTTATAACAATATTAATAATAAGACCTAACAAATAGTAATTTTTTTAATTAAAATTGAAATAGATCAAAATAAACATCCACCATTATCATCAAACATCCATTAACATTCATAGTACATAAGTTACATAACCATAAACACAAAAATAAATAAAGAAATCACACCTCCTCTTAGTAGTTAACAATAAAATCCTGATCGTGTCCTTACCGACTGAGTTCACTATTCAGGATATTTCTAGCTGTGTCCGACGCATTTTTGACACTGCCACGGCACCCTTTAGGAAGTATTAGTGCTTCCTAGACCAAAACGGAGTATGGCAACTCTTTTTTTCTTTGGCATTTTGGAGATGTGAAGTTCAATTGTGCAGAATGTTAAAATTATTTAATAATTATCAATATACACACATTTTTTAAACAATTGCTTTAAAACATGCATGGCATTTCATCCAATCTCCACTCAGTATCATATTGAACCTTGTACTACTACATAAGGTATTATACTTGTATTTTGAATTAGAAATCAATTTTACCAAATAGCAAGCTCATTCAATTGAAACAAAAATGGGGGCGTGAGGGAAAGCACCAGTGCAGTAAAGAGATATGACAAAATAAAAGTTGCTTACTCCAAGTCGATAAGAACCAAAAGTAAACAGAACAGCATTGGCATCCTCCACCATTTGGTCTGTGTACCCTCTCAAGCGAGTAAGCTCCTTCACCCAATCTTTCACAATCTAAAATACAATGAAACAAAGTTACCAAAAGCTCAAAATGAACCAAAAACAGAGAATAATGAATCATAAAACCTGAAAATGACTGGATTGAATAACAAATTCATAAAAAAAAAAAAGAGGGTATCATATTAGAGGCAAAATTCAAGGGTGTGAAGAAACGTATTTGACGTACACAGCTCAAACAATCAAAAAAAATATGTCACACATGGAAAGAAAATATTCCACTTCTAATATTCTAGTATACCCATACCCATTTAACGCTATGATTTGATTCTCATCTTCTGTTTTTGGAGCTTTCCTTTCCCATCTCTCTCTCACTTGACCCAACCGCCACCATGGAGCAGATTCGGGGGAGGATTCAGTCATTTCACTTTCTTTCACGAGTGAACCCACTAAACACACTAAGGTTGAGTTAATTTAACCTTTTTAGTACATCCCTGTTCAAATGCATCTCTGGAGAAACTTAGGCCAAAAGTCATGAAAACGGTTCAATTGGATTAGTGCTTTTCTCTATCTTCTTATTTTGTTTCACGAACCACAATTTCAAACCTCACTTAGAATCAGCATGTTATTTTCTCCAATCGACATCATCTGATTCTTAGGTTGCAGAACTTTCATTCGGTTTCTAAATGATAGGGCCATGATATATTTCTTACTTCTGTTCTCAGGTCATTCTTCCCTCTTCTCAGATCTAGGCTGTCAACTTGTAGTATTGAATTTCATCTGATTACCATGTCAGTTACAACTCAACTCATCCAGATTAGTCAATGATTTGAAATGGGACCAACACCAAAATTACCATTTCTTCTTTTTCGTTTGACTCTTAGGTTGCAGGACTTTCATTCAGTTTCTAAATGATAGGGCCATGATATATTTCTTACATCTGTTCTCAGGTCATTCTTCCCCCTTTCTAAGATCTAGGTTGTCAATATGTTGTATTGAGTTTCATCGGGTTAGCATGTCAGTTACAACTCAACTCAATCTGATTAGTCAATGATTTGAAATGGGACCAACACCAAAATTACCATTTCTTCTTTTTCATTAAACAATGTTTTGTATGACCATTTCATACACAAGCCAGAATTGTGATTTCAATACTTGAACAACTTGCATTTGGGTTAAGACAAAGACCACCTTGCCATTACACAGGCACGATACATGATACAGCTGCCTGCCTAACACAACACAACGGCCATCCCGCTGTATAACAATATGGTCAAAGGGCAGGAAATGTTGATCAACAACACAACAGACATCCCGCCGCCTAAGATACTTTAAAAATAAGTTGAATTTCAGATAAGTCCAGAAAAAGTTGGGGATACACTGAAATGACGTTGATAAACGTTTAGGATATGGCAAGACGACGTTTTGGATACATCAGAGTACTTTGGGACTATATATATCGTTTTGTTCTTTAAAATAGGTTGTTGAAGTAAATAAATCGAGAAGTAAAATAAATATTTTTAAAACAAAAATATGGTAGTTCATCAAAGAAAAAAATGTAATTTCAACCTCGCAATGGTTGCCTTATCCAGGATGTTCTTTAGTCAACCAGACCCTCTTATAAAATGTCCTAACTCACTCACATATTTAATATTTAACCCATCTATAAGTGAAAGAAAGAAACCGACTTGAATATCTTTATTTTATTTGGTTGTAACTTGTAAATATAAAATTCTTGATGGTTAGTTCATTCGAATACCTGAACAATGAAAATTTTATCATCAGTTTTTTGTCAATTAAGATTAATGGAGTTGTTTAATGTAACAACTTTTAGGTTCACGTCACAAAGTTTAATGTCCATTATTTTTCTAGAATTGCTTACAGTTGTGCTTGCATTCCAAAATCGCATCCCTGTGTCATTTAGGTTACCAGAAAATTCCAAGTTCCCACAATACCTGGTTCCTTCCCTAACCTTGAAACTCTAAAATCTAAAGACCATGTCTTCAGAGGATCGCAATATACCAACTACCCAACTGCTCTACGTATACCAATATGACCATGATGATATTCGTAAGTGATGTAGGGATAAGAAAAATAAAGTAGACCCCACAAGGTGTTTCTTCAATGCAGGCCTTATATATGTGTATACACACAAAACAAATGTATATTGAGCGCATAATCAGGATAAACTGATCGAAAACTTCACAATTCCTATGTTCATGTCATGATATAGTCTATGTACTATTGGTAAATAATCTGCAATTTCACCCAAGGCGAGACAATTCCAATCTAAATTAACAAACCTTAGTTTGGGAGTTAAGACTCTAAATTCAGTACAATAAATAGATGCAAGCCAAAATGGAAACTACTGAGAAGTTCCAAAAATCAGGTACCTGCTTAATACGACCAAGGACGTCTTCCCTCTTGGAAACTTCATCCGGGCTTTCATATAGTCCAGCGTCTGACAAACACTAGGGTACACAAAAACAAATCTCAGAATGAACATAAACATTAGGACAAACAACCAAAACTTTCAAACACTGTACCGATAAACAAACCTTCTCCAACTCCCTGCTTCTTTGAATATCAGCCTCCGTAGGCCCCGCAAGAGATATCGGCTTGGTGACTCCGTATTGCTTTGGCTTCAGCGCCGGCGGTTGCTGACGCAATGGCGAATCACACAAACTCTCTGATCCCATCATAATCAACAGTAGAAGAACCCCAAGACTAACCCTAAATCAAACAAATCAGACGACACGCGCGCGCACACACACAGAAAATCAAATTCAATAACGACTAGCTTAATGGAATGAAACCCAAAACCCTAATGCAAGAAGAATGATCGTTCGGCTCAGGCTAAATCAGACCAAAAAGGAATCGAAATTTGTATGCGAAATTCAAACAGTAACAACAATAGAAACCCTAGATCGCAGTGGATAACCACATTCACCACCGTCCGAACAAGGAGAATTGAGTTGACAATTATTGAAACGCCAGAAAACGGGCGGTAGATCCAACAAAGCGCGAAGACGAAGACAAACTGAACCCTAAAGATGCGATTGCAGACGCGCACACACACACAAACACAAAACACGGACACACGGAGAGGGGCAAGAGAGCGTTTGAGGGGCTTCAGATCGGTTGGTTGTGGAGGAGAGAGAGAGATAGAGAGGGGAAGGGTTGACGCGAAGGAGCGCTCGTTCACATCTGGTTGGCGGTTGGGGATGATGGAGTTTTTTTTTTTGCTTTTTGCTTTGTGGGGAATGGGGATGATGGAGTTGGAGAATGGAAGAGAGAGAGAGAGATTTATCAAACGCACCGCACCGTTTGGGAGCGGTGTTACTAAAAAGGCGATATTCGTACTTGGAACATCCTTATCCTTTTAGGATTTGGGAATTTTGGAGTAACGTCACTTGCAAGGAAGTTTACTGTTCAATGTGTTCATGGCGCCACTGGCCACGCGGCATTTTTGGGAAAATCGCACATTGCATTCCTAAAGATTCCAAAATTCTCAATTTGTACCCTAAACGTTAAATTTTTTCAATTTTTTTTTTTATTAAAATTGCACCCCTAAGAATACAAATGAGTAGTAATCCAGCTCAATTAGTAACTCCATCCAACTTGTAGTCTCTTTTTGTCCCAAATGCTTTGCATATGCAGGAAGAGACTGATTGGTAAAACACCATATTTGGGCGCCAAAACCAACCCACCAACCCCTGAATAGGAGCAACACTGATAGGTTGGTATTAGCAACCAAATGTGGTGTTTTACCAGTCAGCCACTTCCTGACTGCACATGCAAAACAGGTGGGACAAAAAGGGACGACAAGTTGGACGAATTTACCAACTGGGCTGGATTGCAACTGATTTGTATTATTGGGGGTGTAATTTGAAAAAAATTAACTTTTAGAGTGCAAACTGAGAATTTTAAAATCTTTTGTGGTACAATATGCAATATTTTGGTAGTTTTTTTATGGGAAAACTTCCTTTTACCCCCTCGTGTTTTTACCTCATTTACACATAACCTCCATCTGGATTAAAAATATCACATAACCCACATATGGTTATTGGACTAAAATGCATTATTTAATTCTTTTAACAACTACATTAAAATGACCTTGATACCATTTCTTCTTGGGCTATTCCACCACATTATTCTTCTCTAGTCTTAAGGGACCACCCACTTCCATTCAACGAATCCTCAACCAAACCAAATAACAAATAATAAAAAAAAAAATTCAAAAACAACCTTGCTGCCACCAGTGCACTGCCACTATTGATGTACAAAGCCGACAACTACACTAGAAGATCACCATTTTAATCACTATAGCCCATCACTTTAATCTTTGTCCCCAAATTCAATAACCCAAGACGGTCAACACTGATGATGCACAAAGTTAATTATGCATAATCAAATCAGTTGAGTGTTTAATGTAAAACAATTAATGAAATAATCAATAATAAGAGACAAAGATTGGGTAGTTGGGTCTGGAAGACCTAACCACTGAAGGCGACAACGGTGGCCAAAAAATTATATTAATGATAAAGTACAAGGTAGTAGGAGAAAGAGAGAGTAAGAATACGCTCAACGTGTAGTCTGTGAGATCTGCTTCCATGTGTAGGGAGGTTTACAATTTATAGGCGCATAGCCCCAGTTGAGGCGGTGATATGAGGGTCAAGCTACTAATTTATCGGAGAGGATAGCTACAGTTGGAAATGGGCACTATCCTGAAGTAATGGCTATCCCGTGATTGCTCTTCCACGTGCGTTAACTCTTCCTGGACTTTTGAGCTTTAGATTAGACTGAGGTCATGAGCTAAGTCTAGTCAATCTTTTGATGATTTTGGGCTCAACCCATGAACTAAGCCTAGGCCTGGTCTAAATCTGGACTCGCTATTTGCCCCCCCAATGCCCCAAGCCCTAGTGGTGATAGGGGGTTGAGGGCATGAGTGAGCTCCCACATATGGGTAGACCAGATATCTTGTTCCACGCGGTTTCCTCAACTTTCTCCTCCATTACATTTTTGAAGCTTCTTTCCTCATTTGGCAGCATTATTACTGGTATGATCGCACCCATTGTGTTAACAGACAAACCCCTTCGTTGGGTCTTCCATTGGATTCAAAAAAACTCCATCCATTTATAGTAGAGAACCCCCTTTTTCTTTTAGGTATGAGAACATGTTTAAACCAATTCTTGCTTGATTTGGGTTTGATGAAGTTGCTTAGTTTGGATTTATGAAATGGTTTGTTGGGCATGCTATGTGTTTACATAATTTTGTCTATTAAGTGTTTGATAAAATGCTTATGAATTCAAATATTATAATTGGATTGATATCATATGTAACATGCTTAGGATTGTTTGTGAAAAATGGATATGTTCCTTATATGCCTTATGATACGACGAGCATGTAATATAAATTGTAATTATACAATTTGATTTCATAATGATATGAAATGTAATTGTACATTACATTTGCATATGTATGGGTAGCATCATATTCGTGGACATTTTGGCATGAGTGCGAGTGTGTAGGTGTATGGGTTGGTCAATCACCATATGACGAGTTGATGTGTGGACTCAGGAGGTTTGGATCAAGGTCCAATAGAGTCGCACGGGACATTGCATATAAAACTTGTGTTGGGTATAACAAGAAGGGATAAATTCTCCCTTTGGTGCAAGACCCGGTTACTTGGTTCACTCAATTGCCTTGTGGTGAAATTCTGAAAAAATGTGCGAGTGTACTCAGAGCCCGAGGTGAAATGCCCTCGAATGTCGTGTAGGTTTGATAGCCCCTTGGTGTGATGTCTATAAATTACCTGCCCAATTAAGACACAAGAGTTGATGAATCATCATTAGATGCGTAGCATCGATGACAAGGGCTTGAAATGCCCGAATGCATACGCATGACATGATATGTGTTATGAGAGCAAGTAGACGGCTTGGGTTTGCATTGCATACGTGAGTTTCATCTCATGACATAACATGAAATTGAAGCATTCAACTATGAAATGTATGTGTTTGAATGAATGCTTGATATGATGACTTGCATGTGACATTTCATATGCATCTGGGTTAGAGAGTGACCTCCTTAGGAGATACCCTATTGAGTGTGGCTCACCCTTTATGGAAATACATTTCAGGTGTTGGACAAGTTTCAGCGGACGACCCTCACTTGAGCCTGTGTGGATGACAGAGCTGGGTTGTGGCTCTTAAAGTACATTTTTGTAGTCTCTTGTATATCTTTGTTTTGGCCTTGTATAAATTATGTACAAACCTTGTACTTTGATAAATACATCTAATGGGACACTCTTGGAAAGTTATTATTTTGTAAATAAATGAATATAATAGGTGTTGTAGGAGATTGTATGCTTAAAAGTTGAAAATTGAGAAATTGGGGAAATCTGGGCCCGAGATACTGGTACCTCACAGGTACCTACCTTCCAGTGGGCTCAGGTACCGGTACCTATGCTCACAGGTACCGGTACCACGTTGTTGGGGGCTCAGGTACCAGTACCAAGTCTTACAGGTACTGGTACCTAACAACCAGAGGGCTAAAGCACCAGTACCACTTATCAGAGGTATCGGTATCTCTTCCCCAAAATTGAAATTTTAAATGTAACATTACCAAGTCTTCACATATTGAGCTCTTTTCTTTGGATGATGTAAATAGTTAAATATTAAGTCCTAAATTTTGGGGTTTGGACATTGGAATGGTCATATGAATAATATGTGAACATGTTATGTGTTGGATAGTGCTCCCGTTCAAAGGAGACTCTGCCCAAATTCCGTTTTGTTACGATCCCGATGAATGGGATGTAACGACGTGGTATCGGGTTGTACGGTATTCACGAGTATTTTGCGGGTTAATGGGTGATCAACGAGTTGAGAAATGACCCCCAGATTTTGGGGCGTCACATCAACTGGTAGTAGTAATCGATTAAATCGTTGAGACTTTTACCAATTTTTTGTATGGCTATCACGACATGCGAAGAGGGAAAGCAATTGATATGTCACTGATAGCATGAACATGTCATATTATCAATGTCCACAGTAAAAAAATGGTGAAAGTTTATTTCAAACACATTATCAGTCGAAACTCTAATTGACCATGTTCTACCTCCGTCAAATACAACTTTTAATCTAGTTTCCATGTCAGGGCATACTATTCCTTATGCAGCCCATTTGATTCATGATTCGGCCCCTTGTAGTGCCCACCATGTTAGTAATAGGAAATAACTTCAAGCTTAAAATTCTCAATCTTCTCGTAAAAAATCTACTTGGTTGGGGCGTACGCGCACTCAGGTAACAAGAACACCACAAGCTCCCTGAATAAGTTTGTAAAGTGACCCCCATCGAATTTTTTTCTCAAATTCGACTTCAAATGCTGCAAACGAAAAGCATGATGAGAGCCAAGAAATACCTTGGGCAATACTTCCAACAGACCAACATTATGGTTAGAAATGAATGTGATTTGTCGATCAGTATGTACAATCTGTGCTAAGTGCTACAAAAAATCAATGTAAATTTAACTCATTCTCTAAGTCGAAAACAAGAAGTACAACAGTGAATAAGTTTGCATCACATTTGTAAATAAAAATTGTTCACTTGATATGAACTAAGACATAAAATAAGCACAGTAACAGTAAAACATACACAGTGACTGTAGCAGGGGCATTTTTTTTTTTTACCTTGGTTTCCATATTTTATAGTAGCTGATAAGATGTTTCCTTAAAACCTCGCCTTAAAAAATGTGCCATCGAGAAATAACATGCGACGAAAGTAATTAAATCCATTAATACAAGCTTTGAAAGAAACAACCTTTTAAAACGCTTGCTCTCACCATCACAATCAATTTTAATATGGCTGCCGGAATTCGTATTGTTGACACACTGTATGTATCATCCTACCTGGTGGTAAGATAATGAATGATCACCAAATACCAAACCTCTAGCTTTCTTGACACCAAGCCATGTACTATCATAAGAGATTAATAGCCCATAACCTGTGTGGAAATGAGTCCTTACTTCCACAACACATTTTGAAGGCTCCACGCGAACACTATCAACAATAAGGTCAACAACTACACTTGAAGACATACACTTGCTATGTTTCGTATGTATAGCAGTTTCGCAAGTGTGTTCGATGTAAAAGTAACCACTATCCCTCTATATTGAAGCGTGAACATGTCATTCACATCCATTATCATATTTTGAAGCACATTCAGCAAAGCAAAGCTGTCATTCTTCACATATGTAAACTTTAAATCAACCTTACTAGAATATTTGCATAGTGCATTGCGAAATTGTCTTACATCCCCATCAAATTTATGTCCCACAGACTTAATTTATGTAGACCATCTAGCTGACAGTAACACTCTGTCATTATGAGAACAAAATGTAGATAGTAAATCATTCTATGTGTCATATTCGATATCACCCACAAAATCTAATGACACATTTTGTATCACTTCCCTATCAGAATCGTTCCCAAGCAGTGACACTGATATATCAATAGAAGTAAGACATAATGTACAAACAATACCAAACATATTTTTCAAGTCTATCATTTTGCAACAAACAACTTGGGTGTCTAGGTATACCATAATATAGCGACACAGATTCGCGATTTAATTATTCCCACGTGTTGATTAGTCCATCTAAAACTGTAGCATAGCTGAAATTACCTTCCAACCTCATTACGTACGTGTCATGACCATATCTACACAAACATAGTATTCTGTCTTCATCCAAGTTGTATTCTGAAAAAAATTAAAATAATTCACCATGAAAATGTAATAAAAAAAAGGAATAACATGTAAAGATATAACACAATGACAACATAATTTATACAGTAACATGCCAAAAAAAACATACACGCTTGACGCATTACTTACACTGTCTAAATATCATGTCACCAAGTAACACATTCTGACAGTATAACTGACATAGTAACAGACCAAGCACGACAATACCACAATATGTGAAAATAAAATAAAAATAGATAATCAGATTTCTAGAAAACAAATACACCGCAAAATTTTAAATTTATGCAGCAATGAAACCATAATAATAACACATAAGCAAATCGCGAATCATAATCCGTTATCGCGATTACAATAACAGACTCATGTCTGATAGTAGAGGTGATAATCGAGCTGAAATCGAGCCTAATTCAAGCCTAATTTACACATAAACGAGCTGGTTCATTTGACTATTTACAAATAAACGAGCCTAAAAAAATGTTCAAGTTTGGCTTGTTTAACAACCCTATCTGATAGTAACATGATAGAATTCATAGAAACAAAAAGTATAAACATTACAAAATAATCAAGATAAATAACATCAATAATTGTTCAACAAATTAACATATCTATTTAAATAGAAAGAGAAATATAATTGAAACTGATAAAACTATAATTGAACACCACATAAGCAGATCACGAATCAAAATCTACTATCGTAATTACAATAACAGACTCATGTTTGACAGTAACATGGTATAATTCATAGAAACGAAAAAGTATAAACATTACAAAATAATCAAGATAAATAACATCAATAATTGTTCAACGAACTAACTTATCTATTTAAATTGAAAGATAAACATTGATGGTGCACAAATTGAGTTTGCACACCACGTGTCAAATGATCAGTAATTAATGTAGAGAGAGATAATAATATAGATGAGACAATAATATATAGTGGTTCAGTCAACGTGAACTACGTCCACTTTGAATGGCTAGGGTCGTCGGTGTATTTTATTACTTTAAGTGTGTAGGGAGAGCAGGGAGTTACAAGCTGAGAGAGATAGGAGAGTTATGCTCAACTAAGTGTGATCTGCCCCCCAAGTGTTGGCGGGGCTTAGAATTTATAGTCGCCCTCCTAACAGATTGAGGCGACTTATTAGTAACTAAGTGACCAATCTGGTGGAGCTGACAACTTCTTCTCAACGGATGGGTAGTTACGGTGCTCTCCATTAGATCTGGTCAAAGATGACGTGGTCGTTAACTCTTTCCAAGGCGGCGTGGATGAGGCTCTTGGATGACCCTGTATACTCCCTTGGTGATGTAACTCCTCCAACCCTGATGAGTTTGACTGGGGCGTGGATCCTTTTGGGCTGGATATTGGATCTTTATAAGTTGGGCTCTTTAATTTAAGCTGGGCTTATAATATGAGTTAGGCCTGGCCCATCAAACATAATTGAAATTGTTAAAACTGTAATCGAACTAAATTAATGTTGTTGATACTATCATATATTCGTCACAAACTATCAATTCAAACATCACAATTCAAACATCGTCCATTGGATTTCAATGGACTATTATCATGCATTGAGAAAGAGACTCTTTATGCCACCTAGCATAGTCAATTAAAGGATCCGCAATTCCAAGAGCTTGGATCGAATCGGTGTTGATTCAAACGAAAAAACATGAATATCAAATCGAACGAAAAAACAATCTTCAACAGCTGGACATATGCAATTCAATCAGAAAAAACTTCATTCGGTTCAATGAAAGCAAAGAAGTCATCAATGGAATTTTCTTGAATGTAAAGAAGACAATCCAATGGAGATAATTGAATTTCAAAATTCAAATAAAGACGTCAATGGAATAGTAATGTAAATCACGCAACATTATATGCGTGATCTATTGGAGGACATAATAAGAATTTTAAAAAATATAAAACAGACTATTGGACCTACTTACCAAATATTAAATATTATATGCCCTTAATGACTCAATAAGTTCGTGTCTGTCCTTGTTGACAAAATAAATTGTCATTTATCTTTGGTTTCAACTTTCACTATCATGCATGCTCCACATGAAGGACTCAGTAGACGACACCAAGCCCAAGCACAAATAGAGATAGGTATAAACAAGTTGTCCTAGTTTCTTCTTGAGTAAATTATATTTTATCTCTTTGATCTATTACTTTTATTTCATTTTGTATCCTTAACTATAAAATTTTTCATATTGCACCCTAAAATATCAATTTTGTTTTAAATCACTCTAATAGATAACGATAAACTTGAAAATCTTTCAAATGAGGGAGGGAAACCCCAAAGAGTTTCCCGTCAAGTGTCTAATACCACTTTATTTTACTTCTTTGCAACCAAATGATTGTTGGGAAGAAAAAGAAGGTCGGCCAGAGGAAGAAAATTTGGAGTTTAGGAAATACAAAGTCATGAATAGGTATTTTTCTTAATTTTTGACCTGCACATGTGCAATAAGCAGTTACTTATTGACAGTACAGGCCACTCACTTGCGCATTACCGTAAAAAAATTGACATTCATTATCAATTAGAGCAATATGAAATAAAATTGATATTTTAAGGTGCAATATGAGAAATTTATAGTATCCTAAAAATGAAATAAGAGTAATAGTTTAAAGGGATAAAATATAATTTACCCTTTCTTCTTTGCCCAAATATTTAAAAAAGCCAAAGGTCCAAAGAAAATCCTAATCGGTAACTCTTTTCTTTTTCTTGATCATTTCTTTCTTTTTTGCATTATGTAAGATCCATCAAGCTATCTAATAATTAAGGAGACCTAAGTTTGTTGAAGTGATTAAACAAAGCTATCATACTGCCATATAACTTGATGGTGTTTATCTATCAAAGACGAGCTAAGGGTATGGGGGGCACTGGACCAAATGTGGTGTCTGAGCTAAGTAACTCACACAATAAATATTGATGGATGCTTTTGGGGACTAAGGAAAGGGAAATAAACACAATGGCTTTACGGTGGTTCACCGGCCTGAGAGCTCGGCTAGTCCACTCTTTAATGGAGTCTCTTGCCTCTATTTTCTTATTGATCACGATGGGCTTGTTACAGTGCAATGTGTAGGAAAACTTGGTTCCTCGTGGCTCTATTGCCTATCTCCCCTCTCAATGGAGGCCTACCCCCATTTTATAGCCTCTTGCTTACCTCTAATCCGATTTTACTTCCTACAATGGAGGGATCTTTCCCCCTTTCTCTCTCTAATCCCGGAGTTACCTAAACTCCATATGGTTGGCTTGACGGACTGTATCCCGATATCTTTGCCTTCTACCATGGGATCTTCCTTTGTCTTTGGAGGGGATCTTGGTTGGTTAAGGGTTTCATGCCCTGGTTCCAGCTTGGCTATCACTTCGGAGGTGTTTGCTATCATCTTGTTGTCTCCTCACCTCTTCTCATATTATCTTGTTTGGGGGAGCTCTAACACGGGCTGGACGAGCTCTGACTATGGCTTGGATGAGCTCTGCTCATCTTACCTGACCTCCGGGCTGGGCCCATCTTCTGAGCTCGTGCTCAAGGTTTATTTTAGGTATCATCATAACTCATATCTCATTAGCTATTTCAAAAGAAAAAAAAAATCCTCATTAGTTACTAACAATTTCTCATCCATTTTCAATAAAAAAAAGAGAGAATTAAACCTGAATACTTTATGTACTTAATAAATTAAACACATTTGATAACTTAAAACTCATACTATTTAATATTTTAAGTATTTCTTAAAAATATGCTAAAATTTTAAATAGTAATCAACCTTACTTATCACTTAATGCTAAAAATGTTAGTCCGTAAGAATTTTATAAATTTATCAAGATAAACAAATATACCCTCAATGCATGTTACACTCTTCACTTTTCAATATCCACCATCCACTGCCATGACCATTGTGTCACCACCACCACCAACATTGTGCCGACACCACCACCGCCAGCACCACCATTATATCATCGCCACAACGATCATTGTGTCACCACCACCACCACTTACAATGGTGGTGATAGGAATAAGGTAATT
Source organism: Ilex aquifolium (assembly GCA_951799425.1). NCBI lineage: Eukaryota > Viridiplantae > Streptophyta > Magnoliopsida > Aquifoliales > Aquifoliaceae > Ilex > Ilex aquifolium. The sequence goes on along the minus strand of OX637410.1, from coordinate 17,364,559 downwards.
GCGGTAAGATGGTTAAAAAGAAAAATAAAATTAAAATAATAATAACTATTCAGACTTAATCTCTTTATATTTGTCAAACAGTTTCATTCAATTTCAATAGTGGATACTAACAGCCTGCGAATTAAAAAATTCAACTTCAACACTTAAAATTCAGTATTCAATTTTCAGTATTTAACTTTCAATTTTATTAAACACCACCTAAAACTGATTAGCATGCTTAATTAGATAATCTTTTCAAATTTTTTTGAGTGGTGAGAATCTATATATGTAAATTGATCTTCTCTAACTAAGGAGCACTTCGAATTTTAAAAATTTTAAATGAATTTTGAATTATTGATTTAGATAGATTTTCATGCTCAAATACAATTGATGGAATCTTCAATTTTGTTTAATAATCGGAGATATCCCATTTATTATCAAATTAGGGGTAACATGTGCCTAACACGGTGCAATGTGAATGATTTTAAGAGGGATATTAGTGCAGTTGGATAAGTCTATTTGAAATCGTCAATGAACTTATTGAAGTCTGTCATATTTTATATTATAAATTACTAGTCATTACACGTGCCTGAAGGCACTATATAACAAACAAAAAATTCTTACACAATTGCCCAAATTCAAAATGAATGGCCTAAAAATATTCATACCAATTCTTATTTTAAAATAACTCGAAATATATCACCGACCATCCTCCATATTAATAGAACTGTCGTAAAAATATATAAAAACTCTCCAAAACAACACCATATATACAAATGCCTCCGATAAAAAAAAAACAAATATACTAATATAACCCATTGAAATTTACAATTTTTAAGTAATAAATAAAATTTTGCTCATTTATAAGACTCATGAATTTATCACATCTACTACCACTCAATCTAATAATAGAATATAATTATAAACTCAATCACCATATTTTCAATCTACCTTATCCCCATGTAATAAATATCTCAAGCAAAAAAAAAAAAAAATTTCTTACAAAACACAATTAAATTTACAATTTTTAAGCGATAAATAAAATCAACTAAATCTTGCTCATTTATAAAACTGACGAATTTATCACCACTATCACCATTCAACTCCAAATGACACAATCAAACAAATTGTTCAACCCCGCTTTTTTTTTTAAGAAAATCGCTTACTTTTACTTGCTAAACTCAAAAATTTCTGGTTCACATGAAAATACGTGAAAGTAAATTAAAAAGTTGACAAAAAATTTTGAAAAATTTATAGTTCAGAAAAATTTAGCACCAAAATTATATCAAATATTGAAAACATTAAAAGAACTACAAAAATAATCTATATAAAAACCATATTCGATGATAATTTTAGAGGAATTTAGGCCCATAATCAATTAAGATCTAATTTCAGGCAAAGATGTGAAACTTAAATAAAAAAGTTGTCAAATCATGAAAAATGTGTGCTATTTTTAATTTACATTAAGTGTTATTTACAAATTAAGAACCAAATGACAAAATACATGACGTTAAATATATAAAAACTTTGAATTAATTTATAGAATAAATAATTACATAACATGTAGTTTCATATATTTTATTGAGAAAATAAGATAATAATATGAGAGAGATTATAAGATAGATATAGAGAGAGTTAGACGAGAGATAGAAGTCTTATAAAAATTTGGCATAAGAACCATCAAATTAATAATCTTTAAGTGATCTGAATAAAAAAAAATTAAAAATAAAGAAATTTAGCTACTTATTATATAGATAGATTACCATTTTTAATCTCTCCCACAGGTGAATTATATTAAATTATTTAATCCCCCTAAATTTTGGGAAATTAGAAAAGTCCCCACAAACTGTCCTCGACCGTAGTCTCTTAATTGCCATCATCCTTATTTTGCATAGACAACTGACAAAATGCATATACACTCACACACCAACACACTCTTTTCAGTTTCCACCAAAAAATCACCATCTTCCAAGAGATTTTCTGCTTCAGTAATGGCATGGATTTCTGAACAAATCCCCAAAAGTCAAATGAAATTTTCCTGAATATCGCAGGGGACCCAAATCAAGGATCTTTCTATTCTATTATCATCGCTTATGGCCGGTACAGTAGAGAGGGAATCAAATACAAAACAAAACCTTCTCTTTTGGCAAGTGCTATAATGGCGGGTCCAGAGGAAGTGTCCAGTGGGAAACCATAAGGTTTCTCAGAAACCCATGCCATTATTTGCCCCCATTTTAGGCTTTAAAAGCTCGAGAAAAGGCTATGGATGTTGAAAGAGATATATAGATTGTCAAAGAAGAGAGTAAGTCTTCTGCAGAGGCAAAATATGGCAAAATTACTCATAATGGGCTTTGAGTTTAGGAGAGAGAAATTAAATAAATAACTCCGAAGTGCTCATGAGATGGTGTGAGCTGGTGGGAACCCTAGTGTATATCTGGCATATTTAGTACACGTTGCTCCAGAAAGTTTGAGACAGAAAAAGAGGGTTTTTTTAAATAAATAATTTTTGGAGAGAGAGAGAGAGAGTGAAAGTTTTTTGTGGGTGTTGTAACTTGTTAGTTCTCATTGGAGGAAGTAAGATTTGACTGCTTTTTTTGAATATAGAAGGTGTGTTTTACAACCTATTGAGTTGTTACTACTTTTTCACTGGCTCTTGCTTTATTGGAATTTGTCTGTAATTTTTGTTTGTTTGACTAGAGAAAGAGGGTGTTTAGTTTTCATTGTGAGAGAGGAGAGAGAAGGGGGGCGGGGGGGAGAAATGATTTATGTGCTGTTTGTCATTGGAGGAAGTGCAAGCTCAATCCTTTTTTGAATTTCAGGAGGGTAGCCAATGGTTTTGAGAGTTTTGGAGCCTCTCCCCTTAGTGACAATTACATAGTTTTTTCCAAACCTTTTTCACTAATTTTGTCTGTAATTTTCGTGTTTGTTTGGTTTGCAAGTTTCAATCTTACTTCAATTATAATAATTTTTTAACCCGTTTGTTTCTGATAACACCTTTTTGTCTTATAATGCAGTTCTTCACGAGGTTCTGTCAGAAACAAATTTTCAGAAAAAAAAAAAATGAAAAAAACCAATCTTTATCGATCTACTATTTTATTCTTTGACGCCTTTTGTTAACCTTTTCCTCCACACTCTCTTATGTTCTCATCACTTCTCTGCTCTCTACCTGTTAAGATTCTAACTGTCCTTCAGTGTCGATTCTCTGTAAACAACAGTTGTTCCCGTTTCTCCATTTGCATTATCTCCTCTCTCTCTCTCGCTCTCTCTTAAAGATATCTTCTGTTTCTCTTTCCACAGTTCCAACTTTCAATCCAGAGCTTAGGAGAGAGAAAATGGGAAAAGCTACAAGGTGGTTGAGAGGCCTGTTGGGTATTAAGAAAGACAAGGAAAATGTGGAGAATTCGAACTATGGGGACAAGAAAGAGAAGAAAAGGTGGAGTTTTGGCAAGTCAGGGAAGGATTCAAGGGTCATGGGCCAGATTCCGGTGAACACGCCGGCCAATATTCCGGTCCATGATTCTGCTTGGCTGAGATCGTATATTACTGAGACAGAGAAGGAGCAGAGCAAGCACGCCATTGCTGTTGCTGCTGCCACCGCCGCTGCCGCAGATGCTGCCGTTGCGGCGGCACAGGCGGCGGTGGCGGTTGTTAGACTCACTAGCCAAGGCAGAGGAGCTTTGTTTGGTGGTGGGAGAGAGAGATGGGCTGCTGTCAAGATTCAGAATGTTTTTAGGGGTTATTTGGTAAGTGGGTTTTCATTTCCACTGTGTTTTGTTGTTCTTCGTGGCTTTTATTTGTTCTAACTTCTAATCACTAAGGGTCAAATCCTTAGTTCAAAGTAGTTCACTATCTCTCTCTTGTGCCATTTAGCAATTATTCATAAGATTTACCTGTAATGCTTTATGGTCTTGTCTCTGTCTCTAATCTGAATAAATAATATTTGGTATCGTACTAAAAGTTACAATTCAATCTTAATTTACTTTAAAATTAGAATCAACCCCATTTTTCAGAATCGATCTTAAAGTTTTGGGATCTAATTTGTTTGATTCTCTGACAGGCCCGAAAAGCACTTCGAGCTCTTAGAGGATTGGTAAAATTACAGGCTCTTGTTAGAGGGTACCTTGTTCGAAAACGAGCTGCTGCAACTCTTCATAGTATGCAAGCTCTAATCAGAGCTCAGGCTGCTGTCCGAACCCAAAGAGCTCGTCGTTCGATCAACAATGATTGTCGATTTCAACTCGAAATGAGAGCTAGAAAGTCCATTGTAAGAATCCGTAACTCTCTCTTTTCTTTTGCCCAAAGAATCCAATAACTTCTGTGATCAAATTGTCAATACTATGATTGGTTTTGTTCCGTACTTTTTGTAGGAAAAATTTGATGACACAAGAAGTGAATTCCACAGCAAGAGACTATCATCTTCTTATGATACTACTGAGGGAAGCCCAAAAACTGTTGAAATCGACACATACAAGCCGGAAACTAGATCCCGACGGATCAACACCGGTATGCCGGATTCCGGCGATGACCCACATTACCAAGCTATATCATCACCTCTTCCATGGCCAACTCAGCCTCGAATCTCCATCCCCCAATGCCGACATCTTCAAGACTCTGAATGGTACTACACAGGTGATGAATGCAAGTTTTCCACTGCCCAGAGCACTCCGCGGTTTGGATTTTCCGGCTGGTCCAACGCTCCGGCCACACCGGCCAAGAGTGTATGCGGTGACAGCTTCTTCCGGGCATACTCCAACTATCCTAGCTACATGGCCAACACACAGTCTTTTAGTGCTAAACTGAGATCTCATAGTGCTCCAAAGCAGAGACCAGAGGCAGGGGCAAAGAAGAGGCTTTCACTTAATGAGATTATGGCATCAAGGACTAGTTTCAGTGGGGTTAGAATGCAGCATTCCTGTTCTCAAGTTCAAGATGTTGAGCATTTTTGAGGATTTTGTTTAGAGAAAAAGGGAATGATTTGCATAGGAAATGGTTTGTTTAGAGAGTAGACAAGCTGAACTAATAGATAATTAAATTCTCTTGTGGTTTTCTTTTCCAATTTTATGTTGAGAAAATAGGGTAGGCAGCAAAGTGATTGTGTAAATTGTAATAGTGTTGGTTTTAATCAAGCTTCATCATGAATGAAATGAGAGCTTTTTAAGTTATGGCATTTTAATTGAAGGAACCTTATTTTAATTGAAGGAACAAAAATTAAAACATTTATGGCAATCTCAATTAATAATAAAGACGAGTCGTAAACGCAAATGTCTTGAGCTAGAAACTTGACAATTTTTTGGAGTTAGATTATGAGGGATTTATCTCTCATTAATATCCTAGTTGAGGCGTGGATGGTCTGCCTTTAATTGAATCGGATGAGAGATTAATCAATGTATACGTAAGATGGTTTGGACAGTCTTCACCGTTAAATTAAAAAAAAAAAAAAAAAAAAGGCCTATGGTAGAAAATAGAAATGAAATGGTGAGCATTTGGTAAATTTTTTTAAAAGCTTTAAAAGTGATTTCCCAATTTCAAGTAATCCAACACCTTCTGTGAAACTTCCATATGGGTTTTTGGTCTCAAAAGATGGACCAATGTTATTGGACCACTTACCTAATTCACTATAATTCTTAAATTAATTATGAGTTCAATTAAATATTAAAATTTAGTGTTAATCTAGTGATTATAATAAAGGCACATCATTATACCAATAAATTATATCATATTTTTATATCTCAATAACATTACTCTAAAATGAGTTGCCACGAAAAATGTTTTTGTTCACAATCTGTAAAGTTTAACATGTTACAAGTACTGAAATTGTTTTCGTAACTCAACCAGATTATATTCAAACAAGGGCCACTCTATTTTTTAGTCAAGACTAGAAAACGCATGATATATTCATGAGTTTATTTATAATTTTGACATCTATTTTAGTAATTATCACTGACATGATAAAGAAAACACATTTTATTATTTAATCAAATGAATGATAAATAACTAAGTGATAGCCTGATTGTGGATATAAAGAATAACAAGTTAATTCAAGACTTTCAACGTATGAAAATTCATTGGAGTCAATTTTAAATAATTTTGATTAGTCTTTATTTTGTAAAAAAAATATAATTTTTTTTTTTTGTCATCTGTATCTATTATGCTTACCAATTTTAGTCTTTTAAGTTTAATGAATTTTTAAGAATTAAATAAGATGTAATTAAAATAAATGCATTATCCTAATTTTATCAATTGTAAAAAAAAATAATTAAACTTATTAAAATATTTGGTACTTACCCCTAAAACGATTTTCTGGCTCCATCATCTATACAAGTCATAACGATTTTCGGTACATATTTTTTATTTTCTTTCAATAAGTGAGATCATGATTGGGCACTTGGTCAAATACAATAGATTTGCTCATAGTGATTAAAGAATTTAGGAGTGATGACCCTATCCTATGGTAGCAATTATGATATTTTCATCTTTCTATTCGATACTTTACAGAATAATTTTTTTTTTACCTATCGGTCCTACCCTACCCGATCAAATTTATTATTCCTACCCGAATTCCGTCCAAAACAATAGGGTAGAAAATCGAGTAGGAAATGAGGTGAACACATATTTTTTAGTTATTAATTTTTGGATCTTTTTAACAATTTAATTAAATAACATGTACTAATTAACTAATACAATAAACCAATAATACTAAAGAAAACACAATAAATTCGATAATACATAAACAATTATAATAAAACGGAACAAGAAAACCATAAACATCAATATATCATATATAAGAAAACAATAAACATCAATAAAATATTAGTGTTTCTACACAGAAATTTTATAGATATTCTGCATTCCTACCAAATTTTTTACAGAATACCAAAAAACTCTGTTGGCCTATTTGATTCTTTTAGGTAACCGATCAATAGAGTCGGATAGGATAGAGACAAAATTTACGGATAATCGAAAATTTGAATACTTTTGAAAGAATTATTCATCTCTAAACACGATGTTAAAAGAAGATTGACAAACCTCGAGGAATTTTTTTTTTTTTGGAGATAATAATCGGTATCTAAAGAATTCTCAATAATTCCAGAATAAATTAAAAAAGAAAAGGATGAAATTCTATTCTTCGATCAAAAGGAAATGAAATAGGGGGATATGATGAAATTAGTAGATGCTACGGATTTAATTGGATCAAGTCTTGGTATGACAAAAAAACATGGTGGGGGTGGCCACGTGGGTGATGTCACGTGCTTGAGGTACACGTGGGCCATACAGTTGGAACCAAAAAGTGGAGGGAAATACAGAAAGGCTATTGGTTTAAATTTCTTATCAGTAATGATTAGCGCTTGATTTGATTCATGAACTGGGGATCTCATCGAAACCCGAAGCTTGCATCATCCACGTTTCATTTCCCCAGTAAAAGACATAATGGTAATTTTACACTATCGACAAATTTTTAAGTTTCGTATTAAAAATTATTATTTTTTAAAAAAATTAAATTATAATTTTAAAAGATAAAATTAAGGTAAAATTATAATTTTTAAAGGATAAATTATACCTTTTAAAAATTTATTAAAATATATTCATAATCGATCATAATATTTTAAAATCGATCATTTCTTTTAAGTACCATAATTTTTCTCAAGACATAAGCGTAAGAGTACTTTGTTAGTGATTGTGGAGTAATTTGACTTTTAAAAATTATAATTTTAACTTAAAAAATTTATAATATTTTAAAATATATCATGTGACTTAACTTCCATTATTTTTCATTATTGAAACTAACAATTTGAATTAATTGAAAAATGTACAAACTTTGAGAGGATAATTTATTAAAATTCAAACAAGAGGAAGTTGATTACAATTTGATCTAAACTTAAAGGGGGTAATTTATAATTAAATATTTTTGTTTTTGGGAACTTCTCTTTAGTCATGGTCATGCATCATCATCATGAACATTTCGTGCAGAGTGTGGATAAGGTCATATCCATCTCTGTCATCGACAATAATTTTGAATCCCACAGTTATCCTTGTCCTTTAGCCTTAATGACGTTTTAGTACAATTTAGATTGAATAGACTTAATTGCCCTTTTTTTTTTTTTTTTTGGGGGGGGGGAGGGTTCTCAAATACTTTATACTCCTTTAAGATGTGCTTTGTTAGGGAATAAGATGATGGGATTGGATTAATTTTTGTCAATGGGAGTCTCACTTTCCAAGTCTAAGGTCCCGTTTGGTAACCGGAAGTTTCCGTTTTTTTTTTGTTTTTGTTTTCACTTTTTGCCCAAAAAAAAAACAATAGCGTGTTTGGTGATTGTTTTCATTTTTTTTTAACTGTTCCGTTTTAAAAACAAGGCTAAAATATATAAACATCCAAAATGATGTTTTTGAAAACATCTAAAAAAAAAAACTGACGGGCGCCTTAGTGGAGTTGTATAATGAGGTCATGACTTCGAATCTTGTTAACAACAAAACTTATGACTTTTGGTTGGAACTATAAAAGTCCCTTTCCTTTCTTTTTTTTTTTTTTTCCCTCTTTCCCTCCTTTGTCTCTCTCGCTGTTGTCTCTCTCTTGAAACCAAAGCCTGGTTTCTTTCTTCTGAACCGAAGCCATGGCCCATGGTTTCTCTCTGCTGAAACCCGAAGCCAAAGAAGAATCAAAGACGAATCGACCAAAGCCATGGTTTCTCTCTGCTGAAACCCGAAGCCAAAGAAGAACCGAAGACGAATCGAACCGAAGCCATGGTTTCTCTCTGTGGGGGTGGCTTTCGGTGGTGGTGGGGGTGGCTTTCGGTGGTGGAATTTAGGTGGTGGTGGGTTTCAGTGGTTGGGGTGGGTTTCGGTGGTGGTTTTGGTGGTCAGTGGGTTCAGGGATGGGGGTTTGCTGGGGATGGGGTTGCTGGGTTTCGGGGATGGGGTTTGCTGGGCACGGGGGTTGCTGGTTTCGGGGATGGGGGTTGCTGGGGATGGGGTTGCTGGGTTTCGGTGGTAGGGGTGGGGATGAATTTCGGTGAATTTCAAGGGTTGGTGGGTGGGTTTCGGTGGTGGTGGTGGTGGTGGGTGTTTGGTGGTTGGTGGTGGTGTTGGGAGGTAAATTTTTGGTATAATACCAATCATATTTTTTATTTTTGTTTTTATAATTTTTTAAATATAAATGACTACCAAACATGTTTTATATTTTTAATTTTTATCACAAAAAAAACAAAACTTTGTTCTATTTTTTTCATAAAAAAAAACATAAAAACGAAAACGTTACCAAACGCACCCTAAGATTATATGAAATTAACACAAACTTCATATTCAAGGTTTTTGATGAAGAGTTAAATTTATACCACGTATAGGTGGGGGTAAAGACGACAGGATTGAGTTGATTTTGTTTAGTGATTCTATAATTTTGTATTAAGATTGTACGTTGAAATACGAAATAAATCCAAAAATTCATATTGAATGACAGGATGAATAATGGAAGTTGTCATGTGTAAGTGGGATAAGTTTCTCTAACGTAAGGGATGGGATAAATTTTGGATGATATATAAGCTGAACAAGATAATTTGAAAAAAAAAAAATCTAATTTAGTTTCCAAAACAACAATTTCAAAAAATGAAATCCATATTCTCGAACATTTTACCCCAATATATATAAAATATATAAAATATCAATTATTATAAGATTTGATTCGATATGTTGATTCTATCTATTTAATTTTGGTGCTCATAACAATAGAAGACAAGCAAATCAGATTTTCAATTCTGATAGTGATTATTGATCCGAATCCGAATCATACACTAGATCAGCATTTAGACCAATAAATCATCTCCACCGCATAGCCCAAAAATCTAATGGCCTTATTTAGGGCTGTCAATGGATCGAATCTGAATTGGATCTTTATATGTCTAGATTTAGATTCGATAAAAATTCTAATTTCTAATCCGATCCATTTATCTGACGGATTTCAAAATTTTAATTCATATCCACATCTGTTAATAATAAGATATCCGATCCGATCTGAAAATTTGAATCCCAATAAAATTTCATAAAAAATTAATAATTGTACCAAATTTAAGTTAACTTTTAACCTAATTTAATCAACCAATCATTCTATTTAATAATTCATGTTTAATTTCATGTCAATCTCATTAATAATCTAATTAAGTATGTATGTATATACAATAATTTCTCTCAATTAAATATTCGGATCGAATTTACATGTATCTAACTCCGTTTAAGGAAACTTAACCGGATTCGGATAAACAAATTCAAATATTAATTTATATTTAATTAAATGAACTCGAATTTAGATCAAATTTGAATTTAAAATTCACTCCATTGACATTTGACAGACCTAGCCCTATTGGGTGAAAGGATCAAAACTATTCAACACACAACAATGGCCATCCATTATTTCAAAATTGTGTAATGACCCAATAGTTTTAGACCAAGAGAAAAAAACCCAATAGTTAAGAGACTAAAACCATTTATTGTATGATAAATAAACCACCAAAGATTTTACGAAATGACAAGAAACTCCTCCCAAATGTGAACAGAAGGATTGGACATTGAAAAAGGAGTTAAGCAAAGATTAAAGAAGTATTAACCCTAATTAACTGGCATGTCCCTTCTGTTTCATACACTGAATACCATTTTTCAATACAGAGAGAGAGCGAGCTCTGCTTACGAGAGAACATGGGAGCTGCTCTATGGTTGGTCGAGCTGCTTTGCTGTCATCATCATATCCTCTTTCGAAACAATGTTAAATAAACTAATATTTAGGTACACTATCTAAAAGACCTAAAGAGATTTGATTATCATTAATTAATTCAGAAATAGGTTATTAATGCAAATCGAGGAGTTGATTTAGCAGACCAATGTAGTGGTTTGAAAGTAATCAGTTTTCAAAAGGGGAAATACTATGTATCACAAATTTGTAACCCAAATTTTCATTCCAAATGAAGGGGACCGTTGAATGAGTGGGTTCCATTTAAAAAAATTGATGGGACCCACTCATCCAACGGTTCCCCTTCATTTGGGATGCAAATTTGGGTTGCACATTTGTGATACATAGCATTGCTCTTTCAAAAGAGGGTGGTTTTTTATCAAAAGGGAATTTCAAAAGAGTGAATTAAGTTAATAAATTAGGTTAGCTATAGGGAATTAGATCAATAAATTATATTTTAATAGCATTATTCTTTTGAATAAGATGTGAACCCAACGATTGCAACAATTTGGATTTAATTTCAAAGGGTCGCTCAAGTGATAATAAAAACGAATTGTAAACTCAGACGTCTTTAATTCGAATCTTGGTAACCTTTTGAAATCAGGTGATGAAGAATTTATTCTTCATGAATACCTTAATCTCAGTGTAGATGACCTGTCTTTGACCACACTAAAGAAGAGACTAGTCGGGGTGCGTACAAGTTGATTCAAACACCCCTGACCATTGAACTTAAAAAAAAAAAAAAACAATTTGGATTAAAAAGACTTCCAACAACGATGACCCAAAAGTCCCAATCTTAACCATCTTGGGAATGTGGATATTACTTGAAGAGTACTGTTTGGGTATCATGGCTCTACTTTTTGACCAATAGAAATGAGCCACATGTAGTGGTTTGAAAGTAATCAGTTTTCAAAAGGGGAAATACTATGTATCACAAATTTGTAACCCAAATTTTCATTCCAAATGAAGGGGACCGTTGAATGAGTGGGTTCCATTTAAAAAAATTGATGGGACCCACTCATCCAACGGTTCCCCTTCATTTGGGATGCAAATTTGGGTTGCACATTTGTGATACATAGCATTGCTCTTTCAAAAGAGGGTGGTTTTTTATCAAAAGGGAATTTCAAAAGAGTGAATTAAGTTAATAAATTATGTTAGCTATAGGGAATTAGATCAATAAATTATATTTTAATAGCATTATTCTTTTGAATAAGATGTGAACCCAACGATTGCAACAATTTGGATTTAATTTCAAAGGGTCGCTCAAGTGATAATAAAAACGAATTGTAAACTCAGACGTCTTTAATTCGAATCTTGGTAATCTTTTGAAATCAGGTGATGGAGAATTTATTCTTCATGAATACCTTAATCTCAGTGTAGATGACCTGTCTTTGACCACACTAAAGAGGAGACTAGTCGGGGTGCGTACAAGTTGATTCAAACACCCCTGACCATTGAACTTAAAAAAAAAAAAAAACAATTTGGATTAAAAAGACTTCCAACAACGATGACCCAAAAGTCCCAATCTTAACCATCTTGGGAATGTGGATATTACTTGAAGAGTACTGTTTGGGTATCATGGCTCTACTTTTTGACCAATAGAAATGAGCCACATTTATACATTTTTATATTTTATAATTTTTTTATCAACAATTAGAGATAATTCAAAATAAAATCAACACTTCGGGTCATTTTTCGGCATGGGCATCTCCACGAGTACCCTAGCCTTACTCCTATTTCAATTGTAAAAGAGTACAAGGTTGTGCTGTTGGAATCATGGGATGCCAAATTTATATTAGCTGCCATGCACAAGATGTCTCCCATTTATATAGTAAAATAAAATATAATTCAAATCCCAAAAATAAATAAAATAATTTTTATTTTTGACAATTAAGATATTTTTTAAATTTTATTTGAAAGTTAATTTGACGACTAATATTAACACCAAAAATTTAATAGGAAAAATAGACTCTTAAAAGTGTGTTTGGGGTGATTTTTTAAAAGTGTTTCTAACACTTATAACTTCTCATGACTACTTAAAAAAAATGAGTATTTGGAACCACCCCACCACCACTTCTGTCACAACAACAACAATTGTCGCCGCCACCACCACCTGCATCTCCACCACCACCGCCGCCACCCCATCTCTTCCACAACAACCACCATCGCCCCCACCACCAATTCTGCCACTACCACTATCGCCACCACCACTACCACCGCCTCACCACCACACCACCACCATCACCATCAACACCACCACTGTTGCTGCCACCCTAAAACCACCACCGTCGTCACCGTCACCGCCACCACTATCGTCATCTCATTCTTATATTATTATCACTATCATCATCATCCCACTATCACCGTCGTTCTCCGTCAGGCACCACCCACCGCCATCTGTCATCGCTTATCATCACCACTAGCCACTGTCATCTATCCTAACCACACTTACAACCACCACCACATGTCATCACCCACCACTATGGCCACCCATTATGACCCACCCCCACCACACTTAACACTACCACCACTCATGACTGTCACTACCACCATTGTCATCAAAAAACCACCACCACCACCACCAACTTTGCCACCATTATCACCCACAACTACTACCACCACGATAGTCATCACCCTCTACCACAACCATCATCACTATCCACCACCACCACTCATCTCCATTATAACCAATACTTAAATATTTTTTTTTTTTTTTGTATGTTTGTAATTTAATTTTGAGTATAAATACAAATATGTTTATTGTTGATCATTTTTTTTATTAATTCATGTCTTCAAGCACGAGTAATAACTAGTTTTATGATAAGATCACAATGTGAGTGAATCATATCCAAGGATCAAAATGTTATTTTGAAACGGTCGAAACATTCAAAACGTTTCCGTTTTCAAAAAGATTAAAACGAATAAATTATAGAATCAAAATTTTAATATTTTGAGGTGTTTCATAATATTTGTAAGATATTTTGTAATGCATCAATACATTTGCATAATTGTTTCAAAAATATTTTATGATATTCTGATATATTTCAACTAATATTTTCAAAAAATAATTCTTAATTTTTAAAATTTTTTTATTTTGTTTACAAAACGAATAGAAACATTTCTAAAACATGACAAAATGTTTTTATTTTCTCAGTGATTAAAATAATATACCAAAACAAAATTTTAATCCTGAATCATATCCTTCAATACTAAAAAAAATGGAAGAATCACAATCTTTGTCATTTCGGAGGTTTACATGGATGATATGCCACTGAAATTTATTCAACAAATCATATTCTACACCGGTGGGAGACCTGTGAAAGTTTCTATATTACTAAAAATCCCCATTAAACAAATCATATTCAACAAATCACCATTAAATTTGTTCAACTAAAAAGTTTCTATATTACTCACTTCTTGGGTCAATAGAGGCTTTGAAGGTTTTCTTTCCTTTTTCCTGTATTTCTCCTTGACCCACCTACTTACCTTAAAGCAAGTCATATGAAACATTTGTTGTTTTTGTTCCTACATACACCAAACTTGGGAGTAAATATTCACTACAACTATTATATTATGTTAACATTGTCACTATAGTTAAAAATATAAAATAAGACCAGATATCGAATTAAAAAACTTTAATTTATTATAATTTTTTAGGGGTGCAACTTGGGTTGGGCAACCCGATTTCAACCCGAGCTCAACCCGAAAAAATTAGGGCTTGAACTAGGATTTTTAATACTTGGGTTGGACTTAGGTCAAAAAACTTCAACCCGAATTCAAGTTGGGTCGGGCTCGGGTTGAGGCATCGACAACCCGATTTCAACCCGAACCCGAATTCAATTAGTGTGATAGTGTGATGTTTTAAGTTTAATATTTTTATGAGTCTAATTTCTATGTTTTCTGGGATTGTACTTTGAGATTACTAGTTTTTTGGTGTGAAAACAGATGATCAATAATCGTGCACTGTTATAAATAAAATATATGGATTATTTTATGAATTTGTAATTATTCCCCCCTCCCTCTGTCTCTCTTGCAGTGAACCCGAATTCAAACCGAGCCCGCCCGAATTAAACTCAGGCTGGGCTCGGGTTGAGTTTCTCAACCCGAGGTAGGGTTAGGGTTAAGGTTAGGGTTGAAGATTATATACCTAGGGTTGGACTAGGATTGACTGTCTAACCCGCCCGAGTTGCACCCCTATAATTTTTTAATACTCCTTTACACCGCAACCAAACAATCCTCTATCAGTGTTGCAATGAATATTTTCTCCAAACTTGAGCACGGTAAACTGGAACCCATTTTCACATTACGAACAAGGGTACATAGTATCTACCAATTTCAACCCTAGTGTAGTGCGATAGTTGTGAATTCATCAAATTTCGAAGAATTTCCAATCAATTTATAATCAAATACTACCTTAAAATCGTTCAAAAAAACCATTAATCTACTGCTCAAAAACTGAATTCAGATTCATATAAAAAAAAACCGATCCACGCAAAGACTAAGAACCATGAATGACTATCCAGTTAAAAGGGTTTCTGAAATCTCTATAGTCTTGTGAGCCATCTGGATCTCAGCTTATTTAAAAAAAGCATATGAACCTCATATATGAATAATAAATAGAGAGAAATAGAATGTGGGGAAGATGATTGTTGAATTTTCAACGGATAAAATTGAAACACAACTGCCCATCTTCCCCGAATCGAATTTCGCAGGGAACTCTTTCGGATAGAGTGCACATTCATCGCACTTCGCCGATACACACAATCCCTGCTTTTGTTATCATATCACACACACACACACACACACACACACAGAATATCACAAATCAGAGAGAGAGAGAGAGAGAGAGAGAGAGAGAGAGAGAGAGACGTCGGCCTCCGATTACAGGTAGTTCAGAAGATTGTAACATGGTATTGGTGAAGGAGGATCGGTGTGTTTTTATAGGGACTCCAAAACATTAGGATTAGGGTTTTGTAGCTTGCCAAAGTTGGGCTTGATTACCGAAAACGCCCTTACAAAAGCTTGGGGTGTCTGGGTTGGACTTAAGGCCCGTTCAGCAGTAAGGTCCAATCAAAATATTGGGTTCCATTAACAAAATATATGGGGATAATTGACTGTGAGTATTTTTTTTTAAATTTATTTGACTTTAAGTACTATCTTTAAATTTATACTTCATTAAATCATCTTTTTCATCAAATAGTTGTCAATAAGTACACATTTTAAAATATTTCAAATTCTTTTTGAAATGTATTCCATAATTACTCTTACCATAAATATTGTCTATCATTGTTAGTTTCAATGTTTTCAAATATAATAACTTTTAACTTGAAAATTCTGCTAGCATTAAAATTATTTTTCTATATAGTAACATTAAACAGTAACACGCTCAACAAAAAATAGTAACATGCTCAATAAAAAATTTAATTAAAATTTTAATCATTACAATAGAGTGACACCATATGTGAGTCTTTATTCTGTTTGTGGGGGTGTCACTCTATTACAATGATTAAATTTTTATTGAGCATGTTACTTGATGATGCACAAATCGGTTTCGTGCAAGTTCAACAGTTAAGAAGGTGAATAGGTATAATCAATGTGCAGTAAACAAACAATCAATGACCAAAATAGCAAATAAAGGATCAACACAGAGGTTTATAGTGGTTCGGCCGTGGCCTACGTCCACTTTGAATGGTAGCAGTGGCCTTGGTGTTCTTTATTAATAAATAATCGTCACCGGAGAGTTACAGTGCTTTGAGGGAGAGAGGAACAACAATGTTGTGCAAGGGTAGGAGATGAGGTTTTTTGGGAGGCGTGCCCTAGATGATGAGAGGACTTACATTTATAGAGTTAGGGTTTGGAGGTGAGGCGGTGACGTGAGGGAGGGGTTTCCTACTTTGTTTAGGTAATTACAAATTTGGTAGGGTTTCTCCGTGCGCCGCATTTCCTTCCCTCGTATTCCAATTCCTTTGGAGGAGGGTCCCAGCTGGATTGGACTTGAACTTGGACTTGGTAGGTCTTTGCATGGTTGGACTCTTTGGGCTTCATTGGGCCTGCTGGATCTTTATAAATTCGAATCTTTAATTGTAATTGGGCTTGAGCCTGAATTTGAGCCTTTTGGGCCTGGCCCATCATTACTGTTTGATGTTATTATTTTTTTGTTGACCGCGTTCCTGTATATATATATATATAAAATTTTAATGCTAATATAATTTCTAAGTTATAAGTTGTTAATACTAATACAATTCCCAATTTAGGAGTTGTTAGTTTTTTCAAACAAGTTTTGATTAAATATAACTATTAAGGGTATTTTGGACAATGGAGATCAAAATAGATTTATCCCAAAACAAGTTTTTTGAGTGTACTTAAGTCTAAATAAGTTTACAAATAAGGACCGGCCTCCAAAGGCCCCAAATATCTGCTGTGACAAATTGGGCCCTGCCAGCTCAAGTTTCTTTCCAAGGTGAATTGTAATTTATACTCTAAAAGATTTATGAATTCTTATTTTATACTTTTAATGATTAAAAGTATTGTAATGTGATCTCTCTATTAATTTTTGTTAACAGAAGCTAACTGAAGGCAACAGAAACTAACTGAATGGTCACATTTTAACAATTTTAATATATTAAGGGTATAATGTAAAAAATTTAATTTTTAAAAGTACAAAATAAAAAAATCTTAAATCTCGACACATGACATGATTTTGAATTGTAATGGACAAAAATGATGGCTTGTGGAGATTACACATATAACTTTATTTCGCAACCATAAGTCTAAAAGATACCTGATTAGGACAATTTTCGATTATAATACGATTAACATGTATCCAACGCAATATTTATTCAAGAACTCCACCCCCACCCCCACCCCCACCACCACCACCACCACCACCACCACCACCACCACCACCACCACCACCACCAAAAAAAGAAAAATACATATTCAGTTAATGTAATACATTGGATCAGGTAGCTTAAAAGTCCTGTTGCCAACATGGGTACCTAGGATATCACTCCACTGATCACCAATATTCCCTATGATTCTGTAACCTTTTCTCTCCATCTTTTCCCTTTCATTTGATTTATATACAACTGCCGTTTTGCCTGAAGCAGATGCTCCTCTGCAACAAAAGAAAAATGTCAATCAAAGACTATATAGAATAGATTGCATAGGTTTGCAACTCATGCCGATTGAGAGATCGATTTAGACTCAATTCAAGTTACAAAACTATTAAAATAAATTCTTAATGAGAGCGAATTTGATGAGAGATTTGTCCATGATTAGAGTTCTTAAACTAGTTTACTCAATTCGAGCTAAAATTTAGATTCAATTCAAACTAAGCTTAGAATTTTCTAATTCGAATTAGAGCTCAACAATCAGAATACAACCTAAATTGAAATTGAGTTGAGAATTTTTCTTTTCAAACCCAAATCAAGTACTGAAAATCTCTACCCCGAAATTGAATGTATTTCAGGTTAGACTCTTGTTGGGTTCGAGTTCGCGTGCCCAAATTACACCCTAAAACAAACCAATGCTTCTCAACATAAATGGCAAAACACAAACAATAATCACTCAATTATGCGTCTTTGTGTCATTTTGATACAATTTTTTCGATTCAATCACTTTCGTCCCTCAAATTTTCACCCAAATACCCGGGGTTGGGGGTGGGGGGTTAGTTTTTGTGCTGAAAGCAAATAAAAAGACTATACAAAATGGATGGTGTTACCAAATTTTTGCTTACTTGAGTATGAGCTTCTCCCAAGTATGGTACCCTGCATTCTTCAGATTGATAGTTGTGATGTTCCTCTGACTTTCTGGTCTTCCCGTGAGAAAGACAACCTTTAACCCCATTGACAGCAACTTCTTGTATAGCTTTAGACTCTCTGGTAATGGTGGTGCTTTGCCTGTATTCACCCATCCATTGAACAGAGTAGGATTATATGGCTCCGCCCTGAAAATTCAATTCAAATAATCACCATGATTATAACATAAAGTAAGAAAACTCGCATTTCTTGAGCTTTTGGTTCGATTGCCCAAGAATTGAGATTGATTGAAAGATTTAGCTATTAACGGACAAATTTTCCCGGAACATCGACCGCAAATGAAGGATGATGGCCGGGAGGCATTTTCTTGTGTTGAAAGGTGTCAAGATACTTGTGAAATTCCGATCATCAATTAATTTTAGATATTTGATTGCATGATGAGGTGAGCAGTAAAGCCCACACACCAAAAGTTCGAGTCTCCCCAATCTAAATCTCAGTTTAGTCGTTGCTCTGTGATTTGTTGGTGGTTGAGTTCATACGATGTTTATGGTTATGATATAACAATAAGTATATAGTTTGAAAAAGATTTTTCGTTAACAAAAACAATCATATACTAAGGAAAAAGTAGTTCTTGAGATATGTATTGGAGGTATGAGTAATGCTATTGAGATCTAATTTATTGATATAATTTGTTGACCGAATTCATTGTGATGTTTATATTGATTGTAAGCCCCATCAAACATTGGAACTTGGTGTTGATCTAATAATTTTTATGAAGCCTCATCATTATGTCAGCAAATTATGTCAGATTTTTAGGTCTACATAACATTGTTCTGGAGGTATTTGTGAAAAAATAACGTCATAGGGATTTAATTTGAGAACTTAATAAGGGATCTAATTCAATGCAATTATTAAACTAGTTGTAGGTACCAATATTAGAAGAAACCCACCTTTAATCCAATTGATGTATTGAATTAGGTTTGCATACTACATCGTCAAATTAGGTTCAAATAATATTTTATTTTTATTTTTGGCTCAATCGTCTGAAGTGTTTTGGTCAGTTTATATGCACCTTGATAAGGGTGGAATATTGGGCATGGGCCGTCATGGCCTCGGAGCCCAATATACCTTGAGAACCCAAGAGTTGGGCTTATCGGTCCAAAAGAAGTGTCTCCAATTAGCCCGCGCCGAGAGCAGAAAGGGCCAAGAAGTCAAGCCCAACGGCTCCGGGGGACCAGCAATCCAGTCTTGGCCCCATCGCACCACGTGTCCAGGAGACAAGGGGACCATCTCTGATACCTAAGACAATTACACCTTCCCGAACGCAAGAGGAGGGGGTGGTGGCGACCCAGAGATCGTGGGCACAAGGGCGCCGGCTGACATAAGCTTTTGCAAGACAAGGATGGAAGGTCCCCACAAGATCAGAAGAGAGGGTGAAGGAGCCACCAGGAACCCTAGGACAGACGACCCGTATAAATAGAACAGTGTTATGCAACTGGAGGGCTCTCAGGATCATCATCTTCATCTCCCCCATTGCACTCTTCATTCCCAGATATTCAGCAAGATAAGACATATATATTTGTGAAGGCCCAGTACCTGTAACCCACTTGTACTCACCTAAAATCAATACACGACCTCAAGGAACAAGAGACTTCATTGTAGTGGACGTAGCCTTAGTCCATCGGCTAAGGTGAACCACCTATATTCTGTGTCTTCTGCTCTCGATAGATCAATTTCTATTTTAAACTAGCTAGTAAAACCCATTAGCAGTTCAACTGCAGGGCTTGGGCTGTAAAATCCGAGTCCCCATTACACCTCAACTAATCTTCTCTCTGATATGGTCAAATGTGACCATCCACATTGAAACAAAGATATTCATAAAAAATAATAATTTAATTTCAAAAAATTACTAAAATTCAAAGTTAAAATATTTGAATTTAAATCTCGTTCCTCTTACAAACTTCAACCACTCCCGAGCCTTAGAGGGTAAATAACATTTTATTTTTGCGAAAAAGTGGTGTGAGTGATGAGAATGAGTTGACTAATTTCAATGGTGTTAGTTGCCACTCAAAATCCCATAATGGGAAAGTTTTTACTTTTGCAATTTTCTTTTCTAATGACGTCAAGCCAATACTGCAGCTCCATACATGAAAAAGTTTAATTCACGAGCTGAATTAAAAATTGAAACGAATTTGTCGAGCTTATTTTTTTAAATGAATCTAAAAAATTATTCAAGTTTGACTTCTTTAAAAAATGAGTCGAACACGAGTCAAATTCAAAACAATTCGAACTCGAATAACTAGACTATTCTACATATAAAAACGAGTCAACTCTTTTAGATTCATTTTTTAAATGAGTCTAAACAATTATTGAAGTCGAGTTAAATTTTATCTAAGACGAACCCAAATACCTCAACTCTATTGTCGGTCCTATTCTCGAGTCTTCAATAAAAAGAGTTTTTGGGGACGAAGTGGACTCCTGGTGGGACTAATTTTAAAAAATCGAAACATTAAGACTTAATAATCAAATTCTCTATAAATTTTTTTTGAAATTTATATGATTAATCATCAAATCAAGTGTAGAATGAAGAGAGAGAGAGTTGTACATGGTACAAAATCATTTTAGAATAAGGGGTGTTTATTATATAGTATTTGAGAATATATTCCACATGTTTGGACTTAAGTCTTTTGCAAATGAAGTTTGAAAATATGATCAAATTGGATTAATTCCTGAAATTTGAACAACCCAAAATCGAATTCAACTTGGAGTTACTGACATGAATCAAGACTTGTACAGTAGAGAACTATTTACCAAAAAAGAAAAGAAGTGGGGAACTGATTTGACATATGAAGATCAATCTAGATCTTCTTGTCTATTCACCTTTTTTGATTGGATTTGTTGTCTATAATATTGGAATTAAAATTCGGATGAGATTTATTATTTTTGTGGATATTTTATTATTGTTGTGTGTGTTTTTTATCACTATTGTAATATAGAAAAAAAATCAGAATTAAAATTCGGTTGATATTTATTATTTTTGTGGGTATTTTATTATTGTTGTGCGTATTTTTATCACTATTGTAATATCGAAAAAAAAAGTGGTAAAAATATTGACAAAAATAGTAAAAACACCAATAAAAGTGGTAAATCACTCACAAAAATGGTAATTATTTTTGTACAGAAAAAATTGATAAAAATAGTTACCACAACAATGATAAAAACACCAACAAAAATGGTAAAAACACCCACAAAAATAATAAAAAAATTATTATAAAAATATACCAACAAAATTATAAAAACACCCACAGAAATAATAAATTTTAGAGGTACGATACCAAATTTATTTATTCGATAACGCAGTCAAGTCATTTTTTGAAATATTATTAAGATAACCCGTATTAAAAGACACAGTACAATGTAAATGTTTTTTAGAGGAATGTTAGTGGTCATTGGATGAATCAATTTAAGACCGTCATATGAACTTATTGAAATCTAACCTATTTTATATTAAAAATGACCCTTATGGATCTCTCTTGTTTTCTAGACCAGTAGCAAATTAATTTTTACTTATGAAAAAATAAAGGGCAAAGTAGGAAATTCAAATGTCGGCCAAAAATGAGAATGAACCCTTTTCTTCAATTTTAGTGTGCCACTGCTTGAATCTATCAAACCCACACAAAATGTATGTGATTTGACAATCCATCTGTCTAGTCAACTTGTAAAGAAAGAGAAAAAGAATACAAATGCACAAGCTTTATATATATATATATATGTATTACTTAATTGTCATTAGTGACACACTATCTTCTTAATCAACTATTGGAAAGAGACACATAGATTAGCACACGTCATTCACACCAATTCTTTGCAAATAAATTGCTTGCAAAAAGGTATCATGAATCTTCCATGGCTGGCTATTACAATAATGTAATAAAAACACCCCCCAAGTATGATTTGGTTAGAAAAACTTTAGAGATTATTATCCCGAGATTTGGTTGGTTATTACAATAATGCAATAAAAACAACCCCTAAGTATGATCTGGTTAGAAAAACCTTAGAGATTATTATCTCGGGATTTTAAGTTTTGAATCTTACAAGAGATTTCTTAGTGACTCAATTGTTGTTGATTATGTGCGATCAGAATTTACGTTATAATCACGAATTCAGAAAAAAATACATGACGGAGATGAAATATCTCAATTTTAAGAAAATATGATATAGTTCAGCCATTCCTCAAGACCATGGTTCATGGCAGATCCCATAGAGTGGTTGTTTGAATCAGCTTTGCTCCCCACATTTTCTGAAATGCATATTCTGTACACTCCAACAGGCCAGCTTCAAATAGCATCTATTTGTTGTATAATGTTTCATTATGTATTACAAGAATTAACGTCTTTTGAGATAATATTTTTGTAACAACTGTATTCATCGTCACAAAAAATTATGTTTTGAAGAAAAAATAAAAAAAAAGAGTTTTTTTGTGAAGGTAATTCTGTTAGAAAATGTTTATTTGCTGTCTTAAATATTATTTGAGACAGGTCATTGCCGCTATAAAGAATTTTTGAGACTCTACTTGTTATGACAAGACTTTGTGGTAGTATTGCTCGCCATAATAAGTAGAGTCTCAAAAAAAATTTTATGACGGCAACGACTTGACTTAAATTACGGTAAAAAAATAAAATTTTCATCACAGCACTACTGGAAAAAACAAATCTTTAAAATATGTTTTTTTTTTTGTAACGGGGGACACAACTATCACAAAATATTTGTCACAAAAGATACTAATTCTTGTAATGAAGGGCAAGCTCACCCCATAATACTTGCCATTGGTCTTGTCAACTGGCGATTTTGGACACCTTTCCAAGTGTCCTCATGTTTTAAGGGCAAGATATTTACTCCTGGGTAGCCCCCCCCCTCCCCCTCCCCCCACGCCACTTAAAAAAAACCCAAAATAATAATAATAATAATAATAATAATAAGATTGGTTCTAACTATAAGTACCCCTAATCTACATTCTTAAACCTAAAGTTTGTAAGATCTTAGAAACTCAATCTTAAAACGCATAGATTTACATTGTCTAGAAAAACAATGTAAAGGTAATTTTATACTAATACTAACAACTCTTGTGTGTATATAATGATGTAGATTTGTAGATCATTTGCTTCCTTTCATTTCAAAACTCGAAAGAGATCATCTTATTCATGATTTATATAAATGATTACGTGCATTTGAAGCTTACCCCTGGTCACTGACTCTATAGAACTCATGGTTTGTGGTAGTTCTTGATTATAAAAAAACCCATTATCAAATCCCTCTATAGTAAAGCTTTTGTTGACAAAATCTATTTATTAAGTACCATTTTGTCTACTGTTACCAGGAGAGAGAGAGAGAGAGAGAGAGAGAGAGAGAGAGAGAGAGAGAAGTATCATATTGTTTATACGTACCCAAATCCATGATCTGCATAGTAAGGCAGATTAGAGAGTGAAGTCTCATCAATGTCAAAAACCCAAATATCCTTGCCATCTTTAGCCAGTTTGAGGCTCTGTGCATAGACAAAAGCTTCTTTTGCAACAGCTTCTGAATCTTTCCTGTATTGGTGACCGATCATGTAATGCCCCAAGTAATCTTCGCAGACCTGTGGGATCGTTGTCCATTCAATGATATTGTGAGCTTCGACGCCGAGTCGCCAACTCAGGCAAGATAAGCCAGGAACAGGAGCTCCGGCTGCACCGAACTGTGGCCGGAGAGAGTGAATTTTGCGAAGATCTCCGACTTCTGATCCACCGGAGATTGCAACAATGAAAGCAAGAAACAGTAGTAGTAGTGACAGCATTCCCATCTTATGACAATGTGTTTGAATATAGAAGTTTATCACAAAGCAGTGGTGTGTAACCTGGACCTTAGCCTTTCTTTTATAGGCTTTAATCTTCAACCTATGCCACATGTTTTAGATTTGAAACTACAGCAATTAAAATGTAGGCTTAAAATATAAACTTGATCAATTGTTGCCATTGATTCTATTATGGGTCCCATCATTTATTAAGATTCATTACTTATTCAATGACCGTGATTGATCAAGTCTACATTTTAAGTTCAAATAACATTTCTCTTGAAACAAAATAAAAGGTGAGGTTATTCCCACCCCACAAATTTTCATTCTCATTCCATTTAATTTCTCATTATCATACTACTAAATTCATCACTTCTATACACACCTCATTAGTAACTAAGTCTACCGTATACTACATACACCCTCTTTAAAAAGAAAAGAATGAAAAAAGGAAAAAAAGAAACAAACCGAAACAAAAAATCAAGCAAAGATTAAATAAACAAGCATCAAGTACAAACACAAAATCGAATAAGAAAAAAAATAACAAGCATAGATGTAAATTCTAAACAAGATAAAAAAAAAAAAGAACAAATAATCTAAATATATATATATATATATATATATATATATATATATATATATATATATATATATACACATGCACACACACACATAAATTCTAAATAAAAAATTATTAAACTTGACAGAGATATCAAAATATATCGAAAATAATAAAAATTCATATACCAAACATGAAATCAAATATATAATTAAATTAAAAAGTAATAATAACATGTATCTTATTGAAAAAAAAAATATTGAAAAAGTATTTTTGTGAGTGCATGAGATAAGATAGATAATTAAACCTTAATTATGACAAAATATAAAGTGAATTTACTTATTAAATGGGGTGTATGTAACATGAGATGTACTTAGTTACTAATAGGATGAGGATAGAAGGGATGAACTTAGTAATTTGATAATGATAAATTAAATGGGGTGAGAATGGAGATTTGTGGGGTAAAAATAGCCCTGCCCCAAAATAAAATACTGTTCATTTTTTTTTTTTTTGGTTTTTTTCCATATCAATTGGCTCGATCCTTTTAAGCTCAATCACAAAGTAGAAGAATATAAGGATGTAAATATAAAAAAAAATATCAATAAAAAATTGTTTTTACTTCTTTGATGTAATTGATTTCTTTACTTTAAAAAAAAAAATATTACCCAATGGCATGTAACATTCAAACTCTTAGCCTCTTGAAAATTTGAGAGACCAAGCAATTCGGGTCACCCCGTGATGATATATTCCGGCACCACAAATTATTGAAATAATTGAGAAGCAGTATATCACGTGAACCTGCCAAAAATCCCCAGTAACAGGTACTTTAGGGACTGTTTGGTAAAGGGGTATGGGGGCTTGGCAAGAAAGATTTGGAGAAAATAGTTTAAAGGACACTCGAATTTCATGTTTATATAAAAAATTCAGTCCTGAGTTTTCAAACCTAGCCCGTAGTTGGCCCGAAAATTAAACCCATGATAATGAGTTTTGTCAAACTTAGGGAGGGGGTGAATTTGTGAAAATGGATAAGGCGTTAAAAATTCAAAAGATAATTGTACCCCTTAAAATGAGTAGGAATTGAATTGATCAAGGGTAAAATAGTCATTTATAAGACAAATAGTTGTTAATAATTCTGATATATCCGTGGATCATATATGTGTATGTGTTGTATACCAAACATGAGTATGAATCGGATTGAATGTTGAATCACATCTTTGTAAATAGGGGTTTGAGTTTAGAAGGATTTGAAGAAACCAATCCAAACTCTTCCCCAAAATTCATCCAAACAAGTTCTTATCCTCTATCCTTTAGTATGTGCTTCCATCCCGACTTTTCATTTTATTCTATAAAAATTCGAAAAAATTCTTATAATAATCAGTGTAGATAAGTATATTTTATGAGAACGATTGTTGCCACCGTCCCCAGAGGGATTTACGCTTTCACGTTAATTTTCCAATTATTTTCCCCTACCCCACAGCCATACTACTTTTTGGCTTATATGAGTGATGACAATACAGGCCCTATCCTTAGGCAAGTGAGGCGGTAGGTTAGGCCCCCACTTGCTTAGGGTTCGGTTTGCGTATATTTTATAAAATTATATTAATTTTAAAAAAAAAAAATAAAAAAATAAGATGTTTCTTAAAATGATCAAAATATTATTCTTTAAATCATAAATACAAAAAAAGATCGGTTTATATTTTTTTACAAAAATTTACAAGATTTTACACTTTTATTTTATCTGAATTTGTAATAACTCTGACATATTTATATTTTTATATTTTCTTGAATTATAATTTTCGAGTTAAATTAATTTTAATTTAAATGTAATGTGTTTGTTTTGTAAGTTGTTTTTCACCTTAAATATACCTATTAAAAGATATAAATTTAAATATTTAAAAATTAAATTAAATAAATTATTATAATTTATTTTATCTATCTAATTATTTTTTAAAATAATGGCACTAAATAAAGGTGATGAATTGAATCGTCAATGTTTATTCTGAATCTCATTATGGCCTTTGGGAAAAGGCCCACCATTCATGGTTTAGCCTATCCTGACACGTTACCACCCGACAAACCAAGGGTATGGCTACAGAAGCAACAAACAATAATGAGGAAGTATAAATATTAGGAAAAAATGGAAGGTGGTATAAAAAATTAAGCTTATTTGAGATAAAATACATTAAAAAAATCGATTTCATAGTAACAATAAACAC
This sequence comes from Ilex aquifolium, assembly GCA_951799425.1. Taxonomy (NCBI): domain Eukaryota; kingdom Viridiplantae; phylum Streptophyta; class Magnoliopsida; order Aquifoliales; family Aquifoliaceae; genus Ilex; species Ilex aquifolium. Next base: position 17,337,504 of record OX637410.1, on the reverse strand, counting down.
GAAGAGTAAAGTCGGAGATGAAAATCAGTGCACAATCTTCTATTTCTAAAGTGGGTTTTGAATTTTAAAATCAACATCCATTGTTCAACTGTAACTAAAAATTTGGGATTTACCTCTCATTGAAGAAGAACAAACCAAAAATGGTTCCACTGTAATGAAATCATGGGTTTTGGAGGAGGAAAACTGAAGCAAAATCGCCAGTGATTTGGGTTTGTTAGTAAAATTGTTGTCGGATTATCATCCTCTGAATCGTCTTCCCTCTTGTTGGAATTAGATAATAGTACGAATTACATTTTTTTTTTGGTTCAGTTTTTCTTCTTGATAAAATCCAAACAAGCTAAGTGAAAAATCCATGTTTTGTAATAGGAAAATAAGAAAACTTAAAACGTTTATGGTGAATGCATGTATGTAAAATTAAAATTCTTAAAAAACAGTTACACTAATTATTAGTTTATTGTCACAGTTTGGAGTAACTCTATTGAAATTCACTGCTTTTGAGTCATATATTTGTTTTGGGCTTTTAATTCTTACAATCGTGGAATATTTTGATATGAAACGACATCATGCTTACATCGATTCATTGTCAACGGTTATTGTAGGTTTTAATTCAATTTTTTTTATTTTTAACTTTTTGAAACTCTAATCATAACTTAATAAGTCCTACTTATTAAGAGGTGATTTGGTGTTGACTCTCGTTTCACTATCAAAAAAAAAAAAAAGTCCTACTTATAATAGAAAAGTGTGAAACTTTTATTATTTTTTATGAATGAATGTATGAAAAATTTTATGTTGTTTGAAAACATATATTATTAGTTTCAGTAATGGTTTTTTGCTGTCACGGTTTGTTGTCACTCCATTGAGTATCTCTAAATTTAATTTGTATGAATTTTCAATTATTGGGAGAAAACATATGGAGTACCTGTCACACCCCCACCCCCACCCCGGATCACATAGGGTGGGCGGCGGACCGGCCACCAAGGCCTTAACCAATCAACCATGTGCATAATAAATGCAAAATACAGCGGAAAACAAATAATAAAGTGATCCAATTCATCGACCTAATGAATACCAGAGGAATAAACTAAACATTACCAACATCATTATTAAACTCATGTAAAATAATAATTAAACCATAAGGTTCACTACTCTAAGCATAAACAACATTATTCCCAAAACAATTGAATATTTGTCTCAAAACTATAAAAGACATTTATTCCTGAAGACCTAAAATAAAATAAATCTTCAAGTCCCCTAATCCCTTATATATCAGCAGACTTACTCTTCACCTTGATCCTCTCCTAAAAAATGTTAAATGTTTGGATGAACTCAATGACCCGTGAATAGTAACCACCTCTAATGAGGTGTGAAAATAAATCCCACGGTTAATATACAAAAATAAACTTTGATACATATATAAGTACAACAAATTGTACCACAACCCCTCTCACATAATCATTTAAACAAAATGATCTCATGATCACAAATAACTTTATAAATGAAAAGACATTTATAACCCAAAGCACTCACACACACATTCAATCCCAAATACATTTGTCAAATCATGTTTGTTACCACTAGTCTAGTAACTGACCTCGTCTGTTGTCATCACTAGCCTTATGACTGGCCCCGTCTCTTGTTACTACTAGCCTGGTAACTGGCTCCGTCTCTTGTCATCACTAGCCTAATAACTGGCCCCTATGTGCACATCCCTATACCGACCATGCCGGTATAAAATCTTGTTACCATTTAGACCTGGTAACCCAGTCCCCGTCTCTTAAACATGATTTTCACACACACCAAAACTATAATTTTAGTCCCAACGCACACAAAATTTCTCTTTCATCATCAAAACAATGATATAAAATCATCCCACAAGTTTTTCAAAATTCACATGTATAACAGTTCACAATCGCAAAACATTTAATTGCAATCTCAAATATCAACACATATATCATATATATGAAAAATTCACACACACGCACCCACACATTTAATATAGAAAATCATCCCAAAAGAGGTAGTAACTACTCACCTTGATTCTCAAAATTTAATTCAAATTCCTCTTTCTCAACCTCAATGCAATCACCACTTAATCCAAAATAACATATAACAATCAATCCCTATTCCTAACTTCGACGTTTCGAGATTCTATATTTAATTTTTATACTTCCTAACCATTGATATATACTTAATATATCTTTTACATATAAATATCCTTTCTAATATGAGGTAATAGGGTATGGAAGTATTCTGGGCTGTTTAGAAAAAGTTCTAAAGTTTTAGGGTCAAATCATAATTTTTTGAAACTTTTGGGGTCAAAGTATAATTTATTTGAAAAACGAATTTTCTGTTTTCGAGACTGCCATAAATTTTCCAAAATTCTATTCTTCCAACTCACCAAGTAAAACAATGGTTAAAATTAAGTTTAGAAGAATATAGGGGGTCAAAGTAAAGCTCTTTAAAACTAAAGGGGAGCTTTCTGTAATTTCTAGATTTGGTCTTCTTCTACCTACGGCAGAACCTGAACCAGTAACTTCCTTTCCCCTTTTTTTTTTTTCCTTTTTACACATTGATTAAATTCTTTAAACAACTTCAAGACCAACCAATCTTAAATTAGGTCTAAAAACACCTAAATTAGCATCTTTCACTAAAACCCATTTATATTCATCAATATTCTTCACCACATGTATAATAGTCCTAATAGGTCTCTATAATTATTTGATATTTTCCCCTACACACAAAAAACTAAATTATCTCTATTGATTTCCAAAGTATATTCATAAGCCCATAAGGATAGACCTCAAGTCAAACAAAAATATAAAACTTCTCAAATCCAACTTATTCACTTTATTATTATTATTATTATTAGTTCATTTTTTTTCCTTGGGTATTACAGTACCTAATTGTTGACATCTTATTAACTAAATATGTTAATTGTAATCGTTTATTTAATCTGTATGAGTTGAGTCCTAACTATCAAATTTATGGTTATATGTTTTGAGTAACTCTATGTTGTACCTCTATTGAAGTTCATGCAAAAAAGTCATGAGTTAATAAAACAACACCATACATCTTTTGTGTATATTGAGAAAGAGATGCATCATATCCTAACAAGAGAGATACACTTTATAGTGATACCATAAAGAGCAATGCTATTGAGACCTAATTTACTGACATAATTTGCTGACCTAATTCACTGTGACATTTGGATTCACTGTAGACCCCATCAAATATTGAAACTTGATGTTAATCCAATGATTCATATGAAATCACATCATTATGTCAGCAAATTAGGTCAAATTTTTAGGTCCAAATAGTATTACTCTACCACAAATTGACCTAGGGGTGTTCAAATTTTCGATTACCTGTAATTTCCTACCCTATCCGATCCTATTCAACCTTACTGATTGGTTAACCGAAAAAATCGGGTAGGAATGCCAAAGATTTTTTGGTCTTCTGATTAAATCGGATAGAAATGCGGAATGCTCATCAAATTTTCGTATTTCTACCCTATCCTATATATATATTTGGAGCAGTTATGATTTTTGATGTGTTTCATATGGTTTAAACCTAAAATAGTTGTTATTGTATTTGTGCAACAATTATGATGGATTGATATTTATGGCTTGGGTTTTCTTGTAATTATTTTAGGTTTTAGTGTCATTGTGTTGTTAAATTGGTACATGTTACGTAATTGAATTGTTAAAATGATCCAAAAATTAATAACTACAAAATGAGTTCACCTGATTTCCTATCCGATTAATTTGGATGGAAGTCGGGTAGGAATACTACACTTGATCGGGTAGGGTAGGCCAAGAAAAATTTTTTCCGCAAAGTATCGGGTAGGAAGATGAAATATTAAATTTTCTACCCGTAAGGTAGGGTGAACACCCTGAAATTGAACATTTGTCTTCTACATCCATGCAACATATCATCACTTGTGTACACATTTAAAGTGAAAAGCAAGTGTGTACACAAGTGATGATATGAGCATTCACTCTAAGTGTGTACACAAGTGATGATATATTGTATGGATGTAGTGGACAATCGTTCAATTTCTCTTTTGTTAGGATATGATGTATCTCTTTCTTAATACACAAAAGATGTATGGTGTCGTTTTATGAACTCATGGCTTCTTTGCATGAACTTGAATAGAGGTACAACATAGAGTTACTCAAGACATATAACCATTTAATAAACGATTACAATAAAAATATTCATTTAATAAGATGTCAACAAATAGGTACTCTATTTGTTTCCTCCCAACAATTGAAAATTCATACAAATCAAATTTAGAGATACTCAATAGAGTGACAACTAAAAAACTATTACTGAAACTAATAATATATGTTTTAAAACAACGAAATTTTTTTCATATATTCATTTATAAAAAAATAATAAAAGTGTCACTCTTTTCTATTACAAAATAGGACTTATTAAGTTATGACTAGGGTTTCAAAAAGCTGGAAAAAAAAAATTGAATGAAAACTTACCATTAACTGTTGACATTGAATCAATGTAGGCGGGATGACATTTCGTATCAGAATATTCCGCCGATTGTAAGAATCAGAAGTTCAAAACAGATATATGACTCAAAAGCAGCGAATCTCAATAGAGTTACTTCAAATTGTGAAAATAAACCAACAATTAGTGTAACCGTTTAATATTTTTTTTTTTAGGAATTTCAATTTTACATATATGCATTCATCATAAACGTTTTGAGTTTTCTTATTTTCCAGGTAGAAAACATGGATTTTTTAGTTAGCTCGTTTGGATTTTATCAAGAAGAAAAACTGAACCAAAAAAGTAAATTCGTATCGCTAGGCTATTCCGACAAGAAGGAAGACGCTTTAGAGGATGATAATCTGGTGACAATTTTACTAACAAATCCAAATTGCCGACGATTTTGCTTTAGTTTTCCTCCTCCAAAACCCACGATTCATTGCAGTGGAACTATTTTTGGTTTGTAATTCTTCAATGGGAGGTAAATCCCAAATTTTTAGTTATAGTGAAACAATGGATGTTGATTTTGAAATTCAAAACCCACTTTAGAAGTAGAAGATTGTTCGTCAATTTTCATCTCTAACTTTGCCGCTTTGTGTTTACTGTTACCAAGAAACCGGTTGATTCCCAAACCAGTCTTGCACTTTTTTTACTTTTACTAAATGGCCTTTTGATCTTTTCTCACAAAAATGTACTTAAGGTCAAATAAATTTTCTTAATGTATTTTATTTCAAGTAAGTCTAAATTTTTATACCGACTTCCGTTTTTTCCTTATTTGTATTCTGTTCTGGGAGCATTACTAAAGTGTTTCAAAAGGGATTTATCTTGACGTAAATCTATCTCTGACCTAAATCAACCTAAAATAAATAAAATTTCTATCGCTTTACTTAAAAATCAAATATGAAAACTTCATACACCTTAAGATTCATAGAATGAAAAAGTATGTTTTTGAGGTCCTTATGGGCAATCAATAGACCCGTGACCCAGCCCATTGATCCACACAAATATGAAAAAACCGAGGAGCAGACGCTAGCTATGGGCGGAATCAAAACGAAAAAAAAAAAAGCCAAATCTTAAAGGACTCAACTACAGTATTTTTTTTTTTGGTACCATACCTCCAGATTTTATTATTTTAATGAATATTTTTATAATTTTTATGGATCACTTTATAATCAAAAAATTTATAACTTTTGTGAGTGATTTATTGCGGATGTTTTTACCACTTTTGTGATAGAGCAATACTATATATCTCAAATATGCATCCCAAATCAATAAAGATAATTGAATCAATGGGTTCCAATTAAAAAAGTTGATGGAATCCACTCATCCAATAATTCCCGTCCATTTGAAATACACATTTGAGATACAAAACATTGCTCTTTGTGATACTTACAATTAAAAGTTATAAAAATACCTTGTTCTTTTTTCCGTGTACCGTAGACTTGCGCAATTTGAAAAAGACAATATCCTTTCAAAAATATGTCTCGGTTAGAATCAGCACTATAGCAGACACTAGAGGTCCATTATGGCCGACCGTATGTTTCAGGTGGGTAAACTTTGGGCCAACTGTATATTCAGAGATTTTGGGTTTAACTCTTGACTCTCAAATTTATGCAATACTTAATGAGTGATCATAGGAATTTGGAGTTTACTCTATATAACAGTGTGTCTAATATGACTCTTAACTTCAAGAAGTTTCTAGTCATTTTTGAAAAAAAAAAACCTGAGAATCAACCACAAAAGATAGTTCAAGTAGTAACAAAGACAAGTTGTAAAATCCAAACGTCCTGAATTTAAATTTTGACAATCCCTTAAGGTCAGGGCATGAGAGATTTATCATTCATGAATACCCTTGTCCTGACGTGGATGACCTGTCTTTAACCGAACTGGGATGGTCCGGACACCCCTCACTGTTGAACCGAAAAAGAGAAAAAAAAACTGAGGCGGTAAGGATACATTAAAGTCTTGCTACTGCAATGTTACAGTTGGAGCAGCAGGTAAGGGCAATTGACTCATGACAAGTTCTCCACATTTGTACATGTATAATTGAAGTTTGAACTCCAAAACCCTGTTGTTGCTTTTACTATTTCGTTCCCATGGATATGACTTCCACTAAAACACACCAGTTATAGGTAATGCGAAAGGAGACTAATATAATTTAGAACAAAGGAACTCAAGTCAGAAAGAATGGTTTACCGATATTGAAATTCTTTGATTTGTCAATCATGGAGAAAAACATATCTCAAATCCACAAGCTATGGCCGTTGATAACGCTTTAGAGGCTAGCGCATACCAGAACGCCGAATTGTTTTGCTCCTTCAAATTTCCCGCAAAATCCCTCAACCCATAATCTCAATTATTGTACATGACAACAATAATTTGTCACCCTGCACCATCTTCATTATGGTACAGCACCAAGAAGTATATGACTGTAATCCCAAGCAGTTAAAGGATGCCATGTTCTTCCCGCAGAAGAAAAGGGAGCAGATTCTGGAATTAAGGCTGATTCCCTTAAGAAGTGGCACATCTCCTACGGTAACTTGTGCAGCCACCACAGGGTCAATTCAGGCTTCATTCATAATATCACCCCTCACATTGGTACAATAGGTCATCCCTAACCAAAAACGATGCCAACTTCTTGCCCACTAAAAACCTCATACGACGTGTGATTAGAAGTGTCGGTAAGACAAATTCATTTCCCAAGGGGTAGTGCTCAACTTGTTTTTGATGCTTTACCAAAACTTGGTGAGGAAACCAGCGAAGAACTCCAAGAATGTATAATTTTGTATTCCCTTTCATGTCAATAATGTTTGTGTCCATCATCTTAAAGGGCTAACAACCCAGCCTGTAATTGGACTCTGTCTCCGAACTCTAACTGTCCTATGCGAACCACTTTGCAACCGTTCAAGAACTGAATATGTTATTGAATCTGGTGTCAACCCCTGCTGTTTAAGTTTCGCATACAGATCCACAGCTTCAGCAGTTCTCCCATCCTTCTCAAGACAGTCAAGTAAGATGTTATATGTGACAATGTTTGGGCAACAGCCTTCAGCAAGCATCTCATCAAACAATCTGCTAGCCATCTCAACTCTATCTGTCTTGCCAAAGCACTCGATGAGTGTGCTGTATGTAACAACATCAGGATTCAAGCCCTTCTCTTGCATCTCTTTGAATCTCATGTGTGCTTCATCAAGATCACCATTCTTCCCTAGGCAATTGATTAAAGAGTTGTAAGAGATAATATCAGGCTTACAATTACTATTCTCAAGCTCTTCAAAGACTTTAACAGCCTCTTCCACTTTTCCAACTCTACCAAAGCTGGAGATCAGAATATTGTAAGTAAATATGTCAGGTGTAGGCCCGTCTTTTTTTATTGTCTCATAAAGATCATGTAGATGAGAAATTTGCTTCAATTTTCCGAGAGCAGATAAGACTGCATTATACATGATGGTATCTGTACTTACTCCCTTTTCGTGGATCTTACTCAACAATTCCAGAGCCTCTGCTGTTTTCCCTGCACTGCATAAACTCTCTAACATGGACAAGTAAGCATCCCTATCTCCCTTATCATGGAAATTCCACATATTGCAGAACAGCCGATGAGCCTCACTTGCATGTCCCAATTTGCTAAGTGTCCTCACAAGATATGCATAAATTGACTTATTCATGTACTTGCTTGAGATTTCCACGACCTCATCAAGTCTACCAAGCTGCCCTTCTGCAGCCAGGACATTGAGGATGACACTGTATGTAAATTCATTAGGTCGACAATTATTTTCCACCATTTTAGAGAAGAGAAATATTGCCTTGTCAACCATCCGGCTCTTAGCGAGTGACTGAATCATTGTATTATAAGCAACCATATTTGGAGAACATCCCTTTGATAGCATTTCCTGAAAGAATGCCAATGAATCATCGGGTTTCCCATTTTTTCCGGCCATTCTAATAAGAATAGTGTATGTATACTCATCAGGCTCACAATGCTTCCGTTTCATGTCTTCAAAAACCTTGTAAGCCTGGTCAACCTGTCAAACAGGCTGCATATCAGATTATCAGGATCTGCAGAACACATTCCGTATGTTTGCTGACAAAAGAAGAAAGACAAAAAAGAAAAAAGAAGGAAAAACTTAAAAACAGAATCTTATGCAAATCAACAAATATTTGACATAATTAAATTATCTTCTAAGGATATCAACGTCCATTGTGTGTCACATTTGACATGGTCAAACAATTGTTGCCTCAGATATACCTTGTGGCACCATTTCTATACTCATTGTGAGACCATTGTTCTTCAGGATGCTAATAGCATATAAACTCTGTAAGCCAAATGAAACTCTGTGTGTGCGCGCCCCCCTACAAGAAGAACTTCCCAATAACCTCAAGTAAATTCTGACATAATTTACTCCATAAAATTGTCAACTCTAAAGGGCTGTTTAATGAGAGGCAATATCAGAGAAGGATGGATAGGGTTTCTACCAAAAAAGGGGGGTGACTCCCAGGTAAACACGAAGTAAATAAGGAGCAGACAAGCTCAAAAGGGAAAATGAAAAGCTATCCAACAACCATACAAAAGAATCCAAGTTTCCAGGTTCTTTACATGAAAAAAGTAAAGTGCTATCAGCTTATGATTCCGCATTTCCAGATTCCAATTCCCACAAGCAATTCACTCTAAAGTCTCCAATAATGTGTGGTATGTAGGCTATGTCAAGGATGTTAGATATTCCCAACAAAGTCTCATAAAGATACTTCCCCATATGATATAAATTCAACTGCCATCACAGTTTATCTTCTCCATTATTACAACCAGCTAAATTCTACTAAAAAGAGTACCCAATACACGAGGTTCCCGCCAGTGCAAAGTCTGGAGAGGGTTAAATATATGCAACCTTATCCTGCAACTCGAGGTTATTTCCACAACTCAAACCTGTGACGTCTAGGTCACAATAGAGCAACCTTACCGTTGCGCCAAGAACCGTAAATTCTACTAATTCCATAAATTTCAGGTTCACCAAAGTTGTCTTATCGAAAAAAAGGTTCACCAAAGTTGTCCAGCCACTGGTTTCTAAACCTTAAGAAAATATATTTTCCCTATTCATCTGGGTATATTACAATTCTCATGAATCCAACAGATCACACAATCCCTTTTTTTCAGAATAATTTTCAATTTGGCTTTAACAATATCAAAGAGGTTTTCAAGACACCCCAACATCTCTCCATTTTCACATACCCACAATTCTCAACGTATTAGAATAACATGAAAAGTTCAATATTTACATTTTTTACAGCACAATTACTTGTAAATGAGACCTTTCTTCAAACTAGCATAAAAATAATCTAAGTGAATATGGCATACATATATATCAAAACAATTCAAACCTTTTCATCTTTTGCAAGAGCATCAAGAAGCATATTATAAGCGAAAATATCCAGTTTATATCCTTTCATCCTCATTTCTCTGTAAACCTCCAACGCCTTATTCGAATCATTCGATCTCAAATATGCCTGAAGAAGACACTTATAAGTATAACAATTCAACCTCAAGTCCCACTGCTTCACCAACCTCAAACACCTCTCCAGTTCTTCAACCCCCTCTTCACCTCCCCCAAAAATCCCAATCAATATATTAACGGTGGAGATACTGCCACGTAAGTTAGATTTCTCCATTTCGGTAATAATCCGACGGACGGTATCGAATTTGTGGGGAGAGGATGACTTGGAGAGGATGAGGAGGATGCGATTGTAGGTGAATGAGTTGTGGCGGAAATTGGGGACATTTGAGGGGCAAAATTGAAAGAATCGAAGAGCTAGGGTAGGGGATTTTAGGGATTTGAGGACTTCGGAGGCTTCGGAGGGGGTGAAAGTTAGGGATAGGTTTTCGAGATAGTCGGAGAGATCAAGAAAGGGGTCTGATGATTGAGAATGGAGGATTTGGGTGATTTTGCATATGAGGTCGCGGCGTGGGAGGAGGTAGCCTCTCACGTCGGCTTGGAGGTTTGGTGTGTCGACTTGAACTTCAAATGAACGGCCGTTTTCGGCCTCCACCACCACTCTGCCGCTGTATTTGGTGGCGAAGCCACGGCGGTGGTGGTGGCGGAGGTTTAGACGGAGGTGGTGCTTCATAGTATACTGTCTACCTCTTCAGTCAACTACCTCACCTCACTGTGCTTTACGATTGTGGAAGGCTGGGGAACCTAATAAATTTTTGGAAAGTTTGATGAGCAAAGCGATGCCGTTTGGTGTCTGCAGAAATAAATTGGGCCCAATGGGTAAACTATAACGGCCCAGATCCAAAGCCCAACTGATTCCGGATGATTGTGTTTCATTGTTCTTACAAAATGGGAATAGTTGAATAGGAATGGAAGAAACATGTGGTTCTCATAATATAATGGGCATGGTTGGAGCTAATTTAAATACATAATTTTTAATGATTTTAGAATAAAATAAGTCAGATACATTTAGATTTTGACTTTTTTATCAATTTATACGACAGTTTTTTGAATCCAAAAAATTCTTATTTAGGTTGATTTAAATAGAAGATCTTATGATTTTTTCTTCCAGTTTTTTAGAATTTTGTCGTGAGTTCTGCATAATTTTTTAGTTTATTATATTCATAAAATATTATTAGTGACGTAAAAAAATTTAAAATTCATATTTTGAGAACTATTATACATAATCTATACATATATATAATTATTTATTTTATTTTGACATAAAAAAGTCAAAAAAAACTAAAAAGTTATTTCAAACAAACTTTTTTCAATGAAATGTTTAATAAAACATAGCATTTTTTTTTTTTTTTTGGAGGGGGGAAGGGGGCTTGAACCCTTGACTTCAAGAAGGCAAAGTTTTCACAAGATAAGGAGTACTGATTAAACTAAAGGCCCATTGGTACAAAATAAAACATAGCATAAGCTGCAATATTTGTTACAGATGTGTGTGCTTTCTTCAAGTCCATCTGCAAATGAGAGAGATGACTACATACTCTGGATTCTAGGTTCATCAGAACGCCAGGTTTTACAGACTCTTTAGCACGATTTAGTTCTACCCAGTCAACTGAGACAAGAAAATTTGCATTGGTCAGCTAACATGGCAAAAATGAAAGTAGCATATTAGTGAATTAACCAACTGAAAGATGCACACAAACCCTGATCAGGAGCTGCAATTGTAAGAATTTCTCCTACAGAGCTATATCAACAACTTTACATACAAACTCAGGGTCCTAGGTTCAGAAAAGTGAATCTCATCAAGCCAAGAAAGGCATACTAAACAATGGAAATTAAGAGATGTAAAGGTATTAAATTTTATGAGGCCAGAATATCAGCAGCACATCTATAGAATTACTTACAATTCAACGTGGCAGGAAATGAGAAAACTTAAAAGACGGAAAATAAAAAGAAAATAAACAAGAGGTGCTGAAAAATACGATGATCTGCTACACTTGATGAGTCCGACAAAAAAAAAACCTCAGTAAAAACCCCCTTTACCCACTTCCCGATAGATAAACTTCATTAGGCCTTGGTAGGATTCCAGGAAAAAAGAAAGAAAAACACAAGCTAGAATGCATAAAAAACGAAACTTATAGACCCTTTTGCATGCAACAGGATAGTCATAAAAAGTAATATGCATCGTTGCATAAAGAACAAAGTAGATATTCACCAGGACAAATGAGAACAATTTATGCGAGGAAAAATAGAGAACCTAATGAATAACTGCAATAACGGAATGAAGAAGGCAGCCTCCTAAGTGTGTAAACAAGGTAAATATCGCAACAAACAAAAAAGGAAGCAAAGTATACAACACACACACACAAATCTAAATACAACAAAAGACAAAGACACATCGTGTTTACATACAGAACATATGGCATATCTATGAAAATACAGAAGTTTTGGAATGCTGTCTAACAGTGGAAGCATATATTCCAAAGACACCTGTTTTACAGGAGATACTGTTGAAGCCTTGAAGGTAGAAAAAGATTTGAGCCGATGATGCTCACTCAAAACATGGAGATCTGTGTGCAAGTGGCAAGTATGTAAAAATGGTGAACTTAAGCAAATAGATGGATATGTAAAGCAAATTATGGTGATTTCATTTAGACAAGCAAAGAGAGGGAGGCAATCCTTGAGACACTATCTATACACCCAAATAAAAAGCAACAATAGAAAATAAATGTCAATCTAAGTTTCTAGACGACAGGGAGCGTGTGTACAACTCACAAAACGGCAAGCACATCCCCTTTCATGGACCTCCAGCCATAAGCATCTGCAGGCTGACCAGAACTATTATAGCTTCTCATGTAACATGACACAAATACTGGCAAATGGAAAAGACACCAGCAAGAAAATGTAATTCAACTGCATGTAACAAACATAAAAGAGGGGGAAATTATAGATAAACTTGTTCAACAAGCTAGGCCAAAATTCAAGACTTGAAGAACTGTCAACGTGACAGCTTCTTTCTCACTATGCCAGCCACCAGGAACCTCGAAAGCAAGAACAAAGTGAGTCTCCTGGTCCCAGATGGAGGTCAAAAGAGTACATAAACAACAAGAGAATGAACAGAGAACTGAAAAGAAAAGAAAACCTTCCTATCATGATATAGCATTCATAAAACCTACCCCTGAATCAGCTTGAAAACGATAATAGCCTCCAACCTACAAAGATTTGGGGCACTCAGGACGAGGCATGCTAGGGAGATCAGAAAGAAGGCTTTGCAACAGACAAAAGCTTCGCATGTTCAACCCCACATGTTGCAAGAACCATCCGAGGAGCGGTGTAATTCTCCTGAAAATTCATAAAAAGAACCGTTGCATAATACAGAACAGATAATACTTGCAAAATAAAAGAACCAAGAAAGAAAATCCTTACAAGAAATAACATTCCTGATGGGACACTTATGAGAAACGATAGGATTCTGACATGTGTCCTCGGCACCGAGGCACATCCTTCTCTCTGATGGAGCCACGTGTCCTCGACACCGATACACATCATTCTCTCTGATGAAGCCACGTGTCCTCGGCACCGAGACACATCTTTCTCTCGTTACTATTTTTTATGGTAAAATTATAATTTTAAAAAGGAGAAGTTACAACTGCTCAAGAAAGACCATGATCGATCACAGATACACATGATCGATCATAGATTTCCCTTTAACAGTTGTAATTTTTCATTTTATGAGTTATAACTTGACCTTTAAAAGTTGTAACTTAACATTTAGAAGTTGTAGCTTAACCTCTGACAATTGTAATTTCGATATCGATCTCAATCTATCATAATCGATCATAACCTTTAAAAGTTGTAACTTACCCCTCAAAAAAATTACAACTTAATATTAAAAAGTTGTAAATTTCGGTACAGTACCTCCTTCGGTACCGTTGCCTTTCCCTTTTACTATATTTGTAAGTATTTTTACCATTATTATGCTACCGAAAAAAGTGATAAAAATAGCCACAAATATTAAAAATCACTCAAAAAAGTAATAATTTTTTTTATATCAAAGAAAAATGGTAAAAATAATTACCACAACAATAGTAAAAACACTCATAACGATGGTAAAAATATTCATAAATGTAATAAATCACTTACAAAAATTATAAAAACACCCAAAAATCATAAATTTTAGAAATATGATACCGAACTTTTTCTGTTGATACCCTAGTCAAATCCTTGGTTCTATCCTCCTGAAAGAACTTGTGGTCTCGTAGATGATGAGTCTTGTTATTTTCATGCAGTATAAATGTTCACATCACAAGCTTGATTTTTATTGTTCTTGGATCATCAATATGATGTTTATATCTCCAGGAATTCACCTGCAAAATTAGAATAGTAACGACAAAACTAAAGAATAAACTGACATTGTCTGATTTAGTGGTAAGGGTATCGATCTGGAGAGTTTACAACAATATAAAGACAATCATCCTGTGCAAATAAAATCATATTCTATCGGTAGCTTTCAACAACCAAACGCTCTGTGCTCACTGTCATTAATGGTTCGATGGCAAGACATACAGGCTTCACAGAAGGATTTTCTGGAGACAATTGTCTTCTTAGCACTTGATTCATCTGAAAATCGAGAATGGTCATAATTTAGTTCAGTTTTAATCTTTCAGACGAATCCATGCCCACAACTTTGTTTCGATGTTTACATGCAGAAGACATCGGAGAGACTGGAATAAGGTGGTGATGACAACCGGTATATGGGCAAGTCTTCTATCTTTTGGCCCATCAACCAAGCTCCCAGGACCTAAAGCTGTCAGCAAAGCCAAGACAGAGGAACCACCACACAAAAACCCCACCATTAGCTGGGGATACCATCGCTGGAGACACTGTACAAGAGAGAAACAACCATAGATATCACTCTTTTTAGAGAGGAGTAGAGCTACTATCAACCATGATTTCCAAGACCCCTTCCAAACCAAGGGCCCGAAAAAACAATCTGATCCATGCTTTTAGCAACCACAAGTCATCGAAAGCTTCTCCCATTGACAAAACACCAAATATCGAAGTATCACATAGATGCTATGATAGGAAACACGATATAATTGCTAAAAACCAACATTGATTAACATTGTATCAAAACTATACACAAAAAGATTTACATAATTCAGTACAAAAAAAGAGAATACAATCTCTAGCTTCACCTCAACCCTCTGTAAATACAGTATTGATCACCTCCTTCAAATTCTTGCAGCCCAAGATCATAATCTCCTCAAGACCTAGAGCTGACATAGACTTTTCAGCTGATTTGGGGACAATACACTTTTTGTATCCCAGTTTTGCTACTGTATTTACCCTTTTCTCCATTCTTGGAACCTACATTTAGAAATTGGGAATCATAAGATTTTGTCAACTATGAATGCAAGTCCACCAAAATTTAATTAAAGAATGACCACATGGAAAGAAAATTCCCCAAACCAAAACAGTAAAAATTCAACAGAAATCTTAGGAGTCCACGGATAGGATAAATACATCTGCTCCTGCCCAGCAAAAAGAAATTAAAAAGAATACACCAGCTCCTCTCGTCAACAGTGGACACACCACATAAGACACAAAAGGATGGCCCTCCAGGGCTGCCTCAATCTCCTATTAGCACAATCCTTGCCAACAATCTTTCATACTGCAGGATTAGTTTGTACTCCAATTCACCATATATTTGGAATTTGAACGAGTACTAGGCAAGGTATAAATAAAACTGTGCAGAAGTTATTACCAATAACGTTTTGTGGAAAGCTAGCTAAGATTCTTTTGGGAATTTCCAATTTCGAATTCTATCAACAACTTTGCATTAGACCCTCCTATGGTGAGAAGGCGTTTTCTTAATTGAGTTCTATAAACCAATTTGCATTAGACCCTCCTACTGCGAGAAGGCATTTTCTTAATATGATAATTTAGTGTGTGAACATGATTTGGGCTTTCAGCTTGGGTTTCTTCATCTATCTCTGCATACGCACGATATTTATGCAGAATTATATACCAAACCCGCACACGGAGCTGTAATATTTATGAAAAACAAGTTGCTGCCCCATATTACCAACATTCTCTCTCATACATAACAGTTTCTACTGGCAAACAATAGTGCATACTAAAGAGCTTGCAGGGTGTTGATTTGACACAAATTATGCCCATGAGCCACGCTTTACTGATCCCAGCTAAAGCTTGGCTTTGAAGCCTCCTTAATTCAATGTCAATACAGGTTAACCCACATTCTCATGCAAAACTTAAAAACAACATCACAATTTGCCAAATATTGCAGATGGCACAACTAGAGAGCTTTTCAGAAAGAAACTTGCTAGGGAAGTAAGTTCTGAATTAAACTAGAATGCCATGAGAAGGAGGCACATACCGCGCGAAGCTCACCACCAAGGCCAATTTCTCCAATGAATGCTACACCACTGGGAATAGGAAATTCTAAGAAACTGAAGAACACAAGAAGCACAGATTAGGTTACCATAAAACAGACACAAATAGTTGACACAGCAAAAGGGGGCCAAAAAGGCAATGATGAAACAAAAACAAGTTCAAGAAATGGTTGCAATAACTAGGGCTGCAGATTCGTAGGTCAAATCTGACCCACCACAATTAATGGGCAGGCTTTTCCTGAACTTTTGAAGTTTGAACTTGGGTCTTGAAACTCCAACCTGACCTGAAGTTGGGTTAAGCATAGATTGACAGCCCAACAAAATCCAGGCTAGACTCGTGTAAGGTATGTGACAACACAGTAAGTCCATGTCAATCACAAGCACGTGTGTGATATGCATGTCGTGTTGGTTATGAACAACTTTCCAGTTGCAAAAAATTACTACCTAAGTTCCGATAAGCAATATTTCAAATCAACTGAAACCACATTTTCCAGTCCATATGATGGGCACATGTTACTTCTTCATTTTCTTCCATTTCCTATTCTTTTGTGATCATCAAAAAGAACATTGTTGTGTCTTTGCTTCATGTGTGCTCTATTCAGTAAAATATACTCAGCAATATTGCATGTATCATGAAAGTGAAGAAGTAACATGTGCGATGCGAATCAAGTTTCCAACATTCCACTGGTACCGGGATGACGATGACCTAACTAAGCCAGGCTCGGAGTTGATCATCTTAAGGTTGTGCTGAGGTAGGGTTTGGATTTGGCAGCCTCTGTGGCCATTATGACAAAACTTGACCTTCAAGTCGACCCAACCTAATCCAACCAGTTAAAGTTGCATTTTCCAGTAAATCTTATTTAACACATCACAGTAACTGGTAGACTACCACAATAGTATATCAGGTATAATCTTTGTGGAATAATGAATTAAAATGTATACAAAGAAAAATGCTTCCATGCTTATTTGGCATAACAAAAAACAATTACAAGTAATCTAAAAGACTTGAGTTAGCTTTTTGATGGCATGCCTGCTGCAAATTGCGGCTGCTATTGCGAGATCCCCAGCAGTCTCAATCAGAGAAACCCCACTAACAACATTCAAAAAGATGCCCTGTAACCAAAAGGAAAGAGAAGTACTTAATTTATAAAAAATACAAATAAATAATTAGACACTAAACACAACCATATTAATGATCACTTTAATCAACTAAATTTACTAAATCACGCAAAAAATGAGGTCCAGTGGATAAAAGTCTGGCAACAAGTAACCAGTTGTTAAGAAACACCCATTTCCAGTCTGCAATTTTTGCACCAAAAGCACTGTTCCAATTTTCAGTATATTCCAATAAATCCTTTTGTAATGCAACAAACTTAAAAATCAAGAAAACTAAAGTTCCAACATAATTATAATTGAAATGATCAATTCTAAACTGTCCAAATCTTTCTCGGATAAGCAGTTTTTAAAGCAAATTGAGGGTCATTTCTTGTTTAAGGTTCCTCCTCTGCTTTACACGCAATCAGAACCTCTTAAGTCTTAAAACATCATTACATTACACATTTGATCCATTTTTTCCTTGAACAAGAAATTCCTTTCTTCTTACATAGTCAGCAGAATAGCAAGAAGGAACCTCTACAAATTAATATCCAGCATTCATCTCCTTCCTCTTCAATTGATCCTAGTGAGGCAGATCTGAAGTTTTGAAGTCAAAATCAGTGATATTAAGTAAACACAAGCTAAGGGAGTGAAACTTCTTTTCCTTCTTTCTGCGTTGGCTTACCAATCCAAGTACTGGTGTGGTGTCATTATGTCTACACTCTAGAGCACTATTTTAAAACCCGGCCCGGCCTGGCAGGTTAACCCGGTGAACCGGTACCTAAGCCGGGCCGGTTTCTAAATTGGATCGTTCATACAAATGACCCACTAGAAAACCGTCCAAACCCGGCTCATATCAGACAATTTTCATAAAAACCATTACAAACCGGACGGTTTTTCCTCATTCAAACCAGTCTACTATTTTAATCTTATTTATTATTAAATGTTTTAAACTCAGCCAGCTACCTGCCACTTACCTTGTACCATCCAGAAACCGGTACAAGACTACCAAGCAAGGCCACCACTCAAATACAGAAATGACCAGTCCTCTTATAACGCATGTAGTCTTCTTCACTTTTGCTTGGTTTCAATGTGGGATTGCATGTCTTGTGTTTAAGATGCCTTCGTTCTTTATGTTTTTAATACCTTGTAGTATACTTTTGAGTTACATTATTACTATTTATACCAACTATTAAATTCTTATTAGTGAATTTTTTTATGCCCTATCAAATTATATCAATCATGTAAATAACTTAAAAAAGAAAAAAATTGGTCAAGTGTAAGCAAATTAATAAATTGGGGATGTTTTTTTTATCTTTTTAGTTCATCTACTATGACATAAAACATGTTATTTTAACAGCTATTATAATCTTTTAGCATATTTATTATTATTAATTATATGACTGGTTCGACCACTGACCCAATGGTTGAACCATTGACCCATTGAAGGGTTAATGTTCGGGCAGGTCTTAAAACTATGTTAAAGAGTACTAAAATTCAAACATTCAAGAATATCTAATCACATCCAAACATGGAAAATTATTGTAGCCACTTTGTACAATAGTTAGGCCCAAAAACACACGAGTACACATTTGGCATGACAAGTACCACTAATTCTTTTCAAATCCCAACATTTTCTTTCTTTTCAAACTCTTCTTATTAAGAAATCCTCTCGCCATATCCATGCCATGAAAAAAATCATCATTTTTTCTTGTTTTCAAAGCCCCCAGCCCCCTATAGTTCCACATGGAGATCAAAATGTAGCAGAAGAACCACATAAAAGTTGCAGAAAATATTATGTGCAAATTGAAATAGAGTAAAAGAAGAAAGAAAGAGGAATGTATCTGGGATCAATATAATTACATTTTCTTGAAGCTTTAGACCAGCTTGCTTCATAAGAACCTATGATTTAAGAGGCATAAAGGTCAGTTCTATTGCAGACTAGAGCAGTACAGCATACTCAATATATTATTCAGTATGCAGCTAAAAAGAAAAGAAAATGTAATCTAAAAAAATTGGGCAAATAAAGAACAGAATTTCGAAGTTCAAACGTCTGTCGTAAGAACTGTCAAGTAAACCAAAGAGTGGTCTCAGGTGGCTGCTTTTTCTTAGCAGGTCCACACTAATACTGATGACTAGCTAGATGACATATGCAAACAAAGATATAAGTTTCATTCATGACAACGTAATGATGAAAATTAACCTTCAATGTCTTGTTTATGATGCAAAAACTTAAGAGCCTGGCTAAAGGTGTATTGAGGTGATGCTAACAAAAGTGAGGTTCAACACTAGGATGGCAACAGGCAATCTACAATTCAGAAGCTCAAACTTCTTTAAGCACCATACATAGAGGAAAAATCAGGTTGATCGAGGAACAAAAGAGTCCTATGATCAAACACTGCATGTGGCATAGAAGGTGCACAGCTATTTGTCTCTTCACTCTCCTGTGCCACACATGCTATGTTCTAACGAGATGACCACCATGGTCCCGGGTCCACCTGAGTTCTTGCCTGGAACTAAATCGCAAAGATCCCAATAAAAAATCCACCAAGCAAGAACGAAATAATAATAGAGTATCTAAAAAACTACTCACTGAAATAATCATGTCGGCTCTGCTCGCTTGAACCCCATTTACTTGCCTTGAAGTGGATGAGCCAGCTACACATAATGCCTACACACAAATTATGCATGTCTCAAAGAATGCTCTGTTGGACAAAAGGGGGGATGATGAGAGAAAATGTGAAGCAACAAAATGTCCATGGTAAATGTTAAACATTTTAGTTCAGAAATGACGAAGTTTCTTTTTCATAAAAGAAGAATATCTTAGGAGAGGAGATCAAGAAGCACAAAATTGCTAGCAAGGATCCATAATTATGTAGGAGATTCTAAGGTGGAATTCTGTGCAGTTCTCAGAGTATCCTTTCCTGATTTAAAGTTTGTGGCACACACCGTGTCAAACAGTAACGGCATACTTCAATAGCAAGTGCAGATGCAGATTCCAATTTGCACATGGTGTAGGAGAAAAGAGAGGTTTAGGGCGCTACCTAGACAAATGGAAATCTTGATGGATGACTGTAGAAGCACGCTTCATTGATACTTCTAATCCAAGTTATTAGTCTTCTTCTTAACAACCCAAGAGAATGAATAGCAATCAATATTTGTGCCAATTTGTAAGAAAAGAGATTCCATAAGGCGTAACTTCAGCATTTCATTCTCAGATGAGCAATGAGGACTACTGGATTATAGCTTCCCTAGACTGATTGTAGGGTGTACATGGGCCAGAAAATATTTTAAAAACCTCATACTTCCAGTTAAACTAAAACAAAATACAAGACAAAAGTACAGAAATATAATGAAAGAAATACCTGAATTTCAATAACAAAAGTTCGAGATCCATCCATAATTACAGCAACTGCCATTCCTGCCAAAAATTCTGAATCAGAGTGCTGCTCACTCAAGAACATCTCACTGGGGTTTGAAACAGCTTGCAATCCTGATTGCGACATTGCGAAAACTCCAAGCTGACAGCAAAAAATTATCCTGCTGTTAAATATAAATAACAGAGAATATGTCCCAGATATTCATCAATAATAAAAATATCTGTATCATCTACTTAGTTATCCCATAACAGAGACGAACCAAAGAAGAAAAGTGATTCTCCATATAGAGTATAATAAAGATTAAACCCCGCGTCAAATTAAATGTGTTGAAAGGAAGACTGTCAACTGTAAGATGGGACTACATGTACAATGGTGAGAGAAAAATCTATGAGCTTCATAATCCCACACAGGAAAACGTTTCCACAGTTGATACGATAGAGCACCATAAGAATTTAGACTCCAAAGGAAACCTCCACAATTACTCTAATGCTAACAAATCTGACACTGTGAACTACTAGTAGACTCCCTCCCTATGCATTAAACAAATAACTTCTTTTTCACTTCTTTGATATTTTGCTCTTTCATTAAAATGATCAAGGGAGATTCACTATCTTGTCGATCGAAGAGAGAAGACATAAGCCATATTGACCCACACTAGTGATGACTGATGAGCTCTTACTGGTTAAGGTCAGAAAAAACTGTGACATAAAATGATAGCAAGAACCTGCCATAGAGAAAGCAAAACAGTATCTTCACCGTAGAAACCTAAATGGAGGACTGGGAACAAAATACCCATTGAGAACGAGCTAGGTATCATAGAACAGTAATCACATGCACTACACAAGTACCATGCAACTGAAACACTGACCAATGCTTATCAGAAAAAATTTTAAACAAAGAAGAAAAATGGCTCAAAAAAAATGAAAGCACCAAATTAGGAATTTAGAACCACATACATCCAAAATGCTCTATCAGCAATGAAGCTGCCCCTATTCAACCCTCTAGCTGACACTTACGGTCATGGCAAATGCTTGAACAGGATTTTGGAGCATATCAAACTAAAGGCACCCCTTGAACATACAAATATAGATATTATTGAAGTATAAATACTTAAGTTACACCTTTTCTAACAGCTTAAGCTTTTAGAGTAGGTGGTGGTTCAACATGGTTTCAAAGTAGGAAGTCTTGTATTCAAATCTCCCTGCCATCCTGATTATTAGAAGATTTCCATGTGCTAAGCCCAAAATCTAGCCTACATGTGGGGGGGCCTGTTGAAGTATAAATACTTTAGTTACACCCCCTCTAAGAGCTTAAACTTTTAGATGAGGTGTTGTTCAATAGATATAAGACAAGAAGTAGGTTTATAGTATTTCTTATTAATTTGTTTTATGAAAATACTTCTCAACTTCCTCTATAGCTATGAATCTTTCAAAGTAGCACAGACAAAGCTATGCCCTGATAATAATAAAGTTTGTAGCATACAAAATTGACAAGAAATTCTAGGCAAGAAGCTCCCTTACAGAAGAAAGACTTATTAAACAAAGAATGTCTAATTTTTTAATACAGATGTATGCTAAGTAAGTAGGCATATAAAAGAATATCATGGAACGGGGATGCTATTAGCCTAGTATAATATGAGCAGATATCAACACCAAGTCCGAAAAGGTAAAAGGCTAAGTAGTTGACAAACTTCAAGTTTAAGAGTGTAATAAATCCAAGTGCACATCAACATGTATATGTAATGAACATATATATAAAGTCACAGCATCAATAACAATTTATACCTCATCAGTGGACCCAAAACGATTCTTCACGGACCGAAGTAAGCGATGAGATGAGGACTTCTCCCCCTGAAATTGCCACATAATATAGTAATGAAGTGGCATAGACATAAAATTGCTAATTGCTCAGGTAAACCCTGAAAGACAGAATATACACAGAACATTGCATATCAATTACCATACTTCATAAATCAGCAGACTAACATGCCAAACTCATAACTGAAACTCAACATCATTGTTATAACAGAGAGTACAAGACACAAATTCAGTAATGTCAATATCAGCAATGCTTATCCATTCTCATGTTATGATTAGTTGGCATTGTTACTCCTGATTAGTGTACAGAGTTCAAGTGACAAAAGAACACATGCACACATCACAATAGAGAACAGAAAGAGACAGAGACAGAGACAGAGGTTTAAAAAGAATCAATGGCCACAAAAAAGTGCCAACCATCTCCCTTGATTTAGGTGGAGAAGCACGCTCTGGAATTAAGAGTAGACCATGATTTTATGTCAACCAGGTTTTGGCAAGTAGAGAACCTTGCATTATTAGAAACAGTGAGACCTATGAAGTGAGGACAGTTCTTAGTATGCGCCATCCTTGTTGATGCCCTGGTAAAGAGATTCCTTTGACACTGAAAGAAACTTATTTTGTACGTTCAAGAACAGAACAAATTTTAATAGGAACACCACTGGGTGATGGCTTCCTCTTCAATATTATAGTAGACGTTAACGTACCGTGTTAAATAAATTATTTTGCTAAAGAAATTGTAAATTTTTTTTCTTTAAAAAATGCAAAGCTGTAGAAAATCATCCCAATTATCTGAGAGCTACATGCAAAATCTTTCACATAAAAAGCATGAAACAATAGCATAGTCAACAGATAACACTGAACCAATGTCAAGGGGCCACAACATAATTCTTCACATTATCATCGACAAAATTGCCATCACCACCACCTATCTACTAGGTGATATATGGCAGGTTCTGCCCGGAGTCCAAACTTAAATATATGTTTCACATAAAGAAAATAAAAGCAAGTGGTGTACCATGCAGAAATGAAATATATTAAACTGATGTACAACTAAAAGAGGACATAAATGTGCTCAAAAGCATTATATCTCTAGCTGTGTGTGAGGATAGATATTTACTTCAGAAAATGCTGATTCAGGGAAGAAAAAAAAAGACTACAGTTGACCTCAGACAAGAAATACTAGATACCCAAAAAAGGTAACAAGATACCAACTTCCATATATAAAACGACATCGACGATATGCTCCAAGACACGAGGTCCCGCTATGTCTCCAGTCTTAGTCACATGCCCAATCTGAAATAGATAAGAAAAGGTGACTTAGTTGTATCCAAGTAATCCATTAACAAATTAATAAATGACATGAAAGATAAAATTATGGATCAGTGAATTAATATTAAAAATGCTACTGGATACAAATATAGCATTAATTTGTGAATAGGTA
This sequence comes from Ilex aquifolium, assembly GCA_951799425.1. Classification (NCBI taxonomy): domain Eukaryota; kingdom Viridiplantae; phylum Streptophyta; class Magnoliopsida; order Aquifoliales; family Aquifoliaceae; genus Ilex; species Ilex aquifolium. The sequence continues at coordinate 17,313,411 of OX637410.1, read as the reverse complement.
GAATATAAAACACAAGTGGAGGATAAAGCTAGGCCTACACACTATAATAATGCTCGACTGATGGACAGAAAAGGAAAGATTTCCGGTGGCAATACGCATTATACACATAAAGGTTCTGTTTGGTGGGGTTTCTTATAGGAAGAAATGTCAAAGATGAACCTTTGAGCACAGTGCATTTCGGGAAAAAATTCTAAATTGTGGGAATGCCTTTGGCGGGGTGCAGCAAGGAATCCACATGGATGGTAACATAACTGGTGCATGCCTAATGCAAAATAAATTTCATAGATGGGAATAAGAAGCCAGTCGTGATACACATGTTGTGTGGCCCGGAAAAAAACATTTTTCAGATTTAATCATAGTCAAAATGAATACAGTAAGATGCATCACTTGTGACAGGGAAATGACACAAGTGAATTTGCACATTACATTCTATGAGGTACTTAGCTTTTGGGGCGACTTAAGGCAATTTGAGGCCAGAAATATTAAATGGGAGCTTTTTATTTTTAGTATTATTTTTTTTTTTAAATAATTTATTTTTAATTTTTTTTATGTGAGAGGGAGACAGAAGAAAGATGTGTTAAATTTGTCGATAAAGAAGTTTCAACTTTTGCTTTTATTTTTTACGCGAGAGAGAGTGTTTAATTTCAAATTTTGTTTCTGTTTTTTTTTTTTTTACCGGAGAGAGAGAGAGAGAGAATGGTGGGAATAAATATGAGTTGACTTTTGAGTACTTTTTTTATTTTTTTTAATTTCTAAGTTTTTAATGTTATGGATTGGATCATGGACCCAAATTATTGCAATAAAAATTTTGATTGGACTTAATTTTTTTGGGGTTTTTTTTTTAGGGCTTAAAATTTAATGGATTTAATTTTTTTTGTGGGCTAATAATGTACTTAAAATTAGAATTTTTTTGGGTGTGGGTACATTTTTTTAGACTTATTAAGAGGAAATGTATGGATAAGTATTAAGTTCAATTTTAATAAAACATCTTCTGATTAGGTACAAAATTCAAATAGCATTTGAATTTTTTTACTTACTTACACTTCCTTAAATTATGCATAATTTTTATTCTCTCCATCTCTCTTTCCCTTATTTTCTCTCCATCTCTCCATTACTTTCTCACTATCTCTCCTCTATTTTCTCTCCATCTCTCTCTGTTACTCTCTCTCCCCTATCTTCTCTCTATCTCCTATTGATAATTTATTTTCTTTTTAAATATGTAAAGATTTGATTTTTTTAATCTCTCTCTTTTTTTTCTCTCTTTATATCAACGTTACAAGTTACAAGAACACAATTACACTAATCAATTACACCAATCAGTTACAAATGCCCTATAATACACTAAACAGTTATTCAGGTGTTCTAATAAACTAAACGGTTACACCAAACAATTACACAAAATTATGACACAAACCCAATTTGTCATTCAGTTATTTACATAAATCAAAGAGTTGCACCAGTAGTATCACGACATGGTTACACCAATTATATACACCAAAATTGGTATAATGGTAAAGTCTTGTGTAATGATAAATCCAATTTGGTGTATATAATTGGTATAACCATGTCGTGATACTAAATGGTATAACTATTTAGTTTATATAAATAACTGAATGACAAATTAGGTTGGTGTTGTAATTTCGTATAATTATTTAGTGTAACTATTTGGTTTATTATAACCCATGAGTAACTGTTTGGTGTATTATAGGGTAACGTAACTAATTGGTGTAATTGATTGGTGTAATTGTGTTGTTGTAACGTTGATATAAGGAGAAAGAGAGAGAATAAGGAGAGAAAATAGGAGGAGAGAGAGTGAGAGAAAAAGAAAATAGGGGAGAGAGATGAAAAAATTAAATCAAATATTTATATATTTGAAAAAAAATAATTTATCAATGTGAGAGAGAAAGAGAGAGAAAATAGGGATGAGAGGGTGAGAAAGTAATGGGGAGAGAGAGAGTAATAAATGGCCCTTTTAGTCTTTTTAAAAAAAAATGTATTTAGGGCCAAATAAGTTTTCTTAATGTAGTTTAACTCAATTAAGTCCAAAATTTTGTACCGCTTCCAAATTCCCCTTAAAATTATGTGGCCTTCTAAAAACTTGGGGCCTAAAACCCATACTTTTTTTTCCATATTGTTAGGCCGGCCCTGCTTAGCTTTAGCATCCGAAGTTGAAATGAAAACAAGTTAGGTTATGCAGCTTTAGTTATCAGTTTTTAAACATCAAATGAAAGGGAAAAGACAACCAATCCTTCAAATAACAGATACTCACCAAAAGAACAGGGATGTTTGTCTTCTTAGCAAAGCGCAGCAAGGCTGATGTACATTCTTTCACCTGTCATAGGTTTAGCATTAGGACACTCTGAGATCACCAAATCTCCGCAACTCAGGTCAACAAAGGCTTATTCCAACTATTTCTGGGACAACTACATAAATCATGTTCCGTCATAGTGCTTTATCAAGGGCACCTTTCTTTTTCTGTTTTTTTTACTATCTTTATCTCACAACAGCTGCCTCTAACAATATAGCATGGGAATAGGTTGCACCATTTCAGGGCCGCAACCCAAGATACAAGAGGGATGAGGGAATTTAAAACAAGGAACATATTCAACAAAGCATGGGCGAAGCCCCACTTTTTTGCTCTTAATGGGGGAGATGTGTTCTTTGTTGTAAGGGAAAATGACTGCAAATGTGAATTGAAGTTAATATATAAAACAAAATAATACAGTCCAAGGAGACATTATTGATTCCCTAAGGATAAAACTGAATCATCACAAAATACACATCCTGAGAAAGAACCTTATCTATCACTTGGTACAAGTGGCTAAGTGTACATGAAATATAAACCTGTGAGAGACCTCCAGCACTTCCCGTCACTCCTCTCAAATAAACTGTCTGAATGGAATCAACAATTAAAGCCCGAGGGGACAGTGGCTGAGCTTTTTTTAGAATGTCCTGAAAGAAAGCACAAGAGGATAACATTATAAATAGTAGGATATTCATAAGCTAATGTCACATGCATACGTATTTTCAATGTCAATGAGCCCATATCACACATTCAAGAGGGTTAATGTTCTCAAGAGTCCAAAAATATGCTCTCCTCTCCAAGTAGGGTATGAGAAATTCACATTCCTTATATTGCATTCTCATATACTTGCTATATTGCATTCGCATATACTTGCTACATGCATGCATCATGCAACTCCATGTAGTAGGCAAGAGAGTTTGAGATTAGTTGAATTCAGATGTGAATCTAAAGTTTGCTATAGCAGCGTAAATACCCTTGTCCAATATAGGAAACAACATATCACAGTTTACATTTACTACAATGACTAAATTACCATAAACATGCACACAAGCAATGATCTAAGATTTAGGATTTTAAGAAAATTCTCAAGACTTCATTAGCAATTTGGCACAACAGAACATTTAAGATGGGTGAATCCGTATCTTAAATTCACATATACGCCCTTATGCTTGCTTATTTACTATGCAGTACTGAGGTCCTCTTTTCCAGCCAGGTTATTGTATCACACCTAGGAAGCACGGATACTCGCCACCAGGGGGTCGCCGTGGTAGTGTCGGACACGTGTCCGACACCTCCGGAAGTGTCCTGCACAATAGATCTGAATTTTTTTCAACCAGATACGTGGGGATACGGGGGACACAGGAGGGATACGGCAGGAAAAAGAAGAGGCAACGTCGAAAAAGAAAAAAAGAAAATGACAAATCCTAAAGGCTGAACTTTTTGTGTTCGTGAATCGTGACAAACAGAGAGAGGGAGAAAAGGAGAACGAGGAGAGGGGACGGACGGACTGAATCTCCACCACTTGCTTCGACAACAAGGAGAAGAGGAGAAGAAGGAGAGGGAAGACCAATCTGCGACTTTGAGTCTCAAACTTGCTGCTGCGAGTTTCAGATCTGTGTCGAATGCCGATGATCGATCTCGATTTCTCTCTCTCTCTCTCTCTCTCTCTCTCTCTCTGTGTGGAAGTTCAAAGGGTTTTTTTCGGGGGTGGAGTGGGTGGGAGTTCAAAGGGTTTTTTTTTTGGGTGTTTAATTGAGTATGGGGAGTTGAAGGCATGGGGTCTTTAATTGGGTCTACGAAATTGAAATGGTTTTTTGGGGTGGGAGTTGAAAAGAGGGTTTTTATATTTTGGTTATGAGGCGTTAAAAGGGTTTACTATTATCACTATTAATTATAATATTTTATTTTATTATTGTATATTGGTAGGTTGTAAATAATGCTTTGTATTTTTTTGGTATTGTTTATTTTAAAGAGACTGTATTTTCATTAGTTATTATTAATTTTGCTATTATATATATTTAATATATATATATAATACTATTTTAATTAACCGTATTCTCGCCGTACCCGTGTCCTATATTTTGGAACTTTGTCGTATTCTCATGTCCGCATCTTATCGGATACGACACCCGTGTTCATATCCATGCTTCACAGTATCACACCTATTGAAATACATCTAGTACTGAGGTCCTCTTTTCCAGCCAGGTTATTATATCACACATAATGAAGTACACCTTGAAATTTTTTGCTAAGATTCAAAATTAAGGTGGAATTCACATTTGAGCTAACAAATTCTGGTCAAACCAATCTAAGACCATCCTCAATTTTGTTCATGGGATCACATTCCGTCAAAGAAACAGATTAATGCAATAGTTTTCAAGAACCAATCTAAGCCCATCAAATCACCCGCACATATTTGTAGTTTGGGGATATACCCCTAAGAGCATGTTGAGATGGATGTGTGGTACAACCAGAAAAGATTGGATTAAGAATGAATATACACGTAAAATGGCAGAAGTAGCACCATAGTAGATAAATTACGGGAAAACTAACTTGGGTGATTTGGATATGTGTATGTAAGACCTACTACTGTACCTGCTGACAATATTTTCAAAGACAATTGTCCAAAAAAAAATCTTGAATTACGTGTGGCATTAATGAATGAGGCACATTCAGAACAATCATTAACCAAAGCAGATGGGCAAGCCATGAACATGTACCTCAATATCCGTACTTGAATATAAGTAAAGTTCCTCTGTGCCAATTCTCGTACGGTCAGCTCTGTGTCCGATTTGCTCAACACTCTGCCGTGACGAAAATGAACAAATGAAGTTGTTAAATTTGTATGTCCTGAGGTGCAGTTGGCTGATATAGCACCTGTACTATACTCGTCCAAGGAGAAAGCTAATTCCCATTTTTAATTAAAAATAAATCTGAGTAAAGACTTATTTTCCTAGAGCACCAGATTCCAGGATTTTGGAAACCATGTGGGAATGAAAGATAAAGACATCCTATCAGAATTTCTGACACATTTGAAGCTAGTTTCCATGCAAAATAGGGTTATCACTGAACCCTTCAAACTATTTTTTGTATTAAAAAAATTCTAAGTATAATTGGAATTGGGTTTATTCAGTTGTTAAACGAAATAAAACTGTCTGCATTTTAACACCAAAACAGAAAAGGAATACTGGTATTTTGATGCTCTGTCCACAGTAACTCCCCTTACCATAAGAAAAGTAATGATCACCAAGGAGAGGCAAATGCCAAGCAATATTAAAAAGTGGGAATTGTACTATTCGGGGTGGCTTCATAAACACTAACCTCTTCACCAGAGACATAAACAACTGGAGCTTGTTCACCCACATTATGTCCTTCTGCTATTAGTGCAGCAATCTTCCAATCCAAAAAGTAAGATTTGGTGTCCACATACAATTATCAAATCCAAAGGGAGATAAGTACAAGTTCAACGATGACATAATTAATTCTGGCTGATAAGCAAGTTAATGGAACAAAGGACCATTCAATCTGTATGACAAACTCATACCTGCAACAACAGTGTACTTTTGCCAACACCAGGATCACCACCAACCAAAACCAAACAACCTACAAAACCCAGGGTATTATAAAGGTTTGAAATCTGCACCTTAACATAAACTAACAATGGAAATATCAAAGTTATATATCAAGAAAGGTGGTAACTAAAAACTTCCCAAAAAGGTTGTTACTGAAAACATAAACATTTACATCTTGGAAGAGCAAAACAGGATCAGTGCACACAACAAGCCATGGAGGTCTGAAAAATGCTACATCAAAAAAATGAAGCCTGATTCGAAAGCTATACAAATTATGCAGTAAAAATCTAAGCTAGACCTACAAAGTATTTCTGATCATGCTGTTTTGTGAATGTGATGTTATTAATCAGATTTTGGCATGTATGCTCTTCTGCTTTGCAGGTTTATTCACTAGTTTCTCTCTGTCTTAACAGGACAGTTTTTCCCCAGCATTTAAACCACAAATACGTATCCCACATACCTATACGCTCACCAACTTGTGAGTGCTGCATGATAAAAGATCTTCGAAAGCATGTTGCAACAAGTACAACTAAGGGATGCCAGAATAATTTCCTCAGGCAAGATTCAGAGAAGTCCTAGATGTAATAAGCCCAAATTCCATATCTTCTTAAACCATTTAGCCTTCAAGCATACTTTAAAGCTTTAATCCGAACTTTTAGAAACTCGTCAGAACACTACAAACTTGTTTCCACCGTCACTGGAAATTTCTAACGAAGTAGATAAAAAATTTATGGCTAGGCCAGAATATAAATGAAGTCAACTACACATGCCACTAACCCATATTATTCAAGAAAGGCCATTGAAATAAACAACTCTTTAAACACAAGACAAGCCATATACTGAAACAAACTGAGTTTCTAAGACAACATTTTTAGCACTCAAAGATCCTTCTGCTGTAAAAACTGTGAATGATAAAAGGCAAGGCCAGTCATGTGAAGGATAAACTATAATGTGAATCTTATTCCTCGAACAAAGTTGAGCTTGTAACTCCCAATATGCAAAAAGAAAGAGAGAAAACACAGCAAGGACTTCAAACTTTACAATAAAAAAGAATATAAACAGGCAAAACAATATTCCACCAGGTACAAGACCGCCACCAAGCACCCTTGCAACTTCAGCTCCAAATAGTCCATACCTATATATCACAGATAATACATAAGAAACAGTCGATTTAACAGAATCAAGAAACCACCATACATCTCCTGCAATAATATACAGGTTCCAAAAATCTCCTAAACAAGGTAGAGGGCATCCCAACAGTACTCCAGAAATGGTTTTCTTTATTCGGTCATATGTCAAAAAAACAAAAGTAGCGTACCCACAATTTATGATATTAAATGATGATTTTAGTTTGCTAGAGACGTTGACGCATTTGTTATCATTTTAGGTAGGCAGAAATAAAATTCTTTTCATCGGGATTCTTTCAAACAGAAATAGAGAAAATATACCAGAAAGCAAAGTTTCCAGTAAAATCTTCCTCTTACTTTGAGTGCCACGACATGGCAGTTCACCGTATTAAAGATTTTGATTGCAGGATCCATCCTTAATGGTGGATTGAGTGGAATGAGCTATGGTATTAGTTCCAAACTATTCTGGGTCAATTAAATGCTTTTTTTCTTGTTTGTCAAAGTCCCCATGGACTTTGCCCTGTCGTCATAGGCACAGTGGTCGAAAACCACATTATTTCCTTGTATTTTCTCCATTATACTCCCTTCCTCTATTTTTTTCATATTTACTTCTTTAAAAACCTGCATATATCATATCCCACACCAAGCCAACAAACTCTATTCCAATGTAGAACCATAGAACACTCCATTCCAGCAGATGCATTAGGCTAAGACAAAAAACCGCATTAGTAAAGTGGTTTATACAAAGGACTAATTCTAGATACTTTTTAGCTACACCACAACCCTGGCAGTTTAACATGCATACAGCACAACACAAACTGAGATTACAAGGCAACAAAAATTTTATAAAGTACAACCTAAAGTAAGATCCCAAACAAGTTTTTGAAGACTTACAAAGGGATACGCCATTCCAACTGATTAATCCCCCGATTAACATCACTCAACCTCAATGGCACCGCCTCAGCTGACTGCTGAGGCAACCATGCGCGAACCACATTCTCCGAAACCTCAAACCCACTTCTACTTCTCCCAACATTCACACTACCCTCCGAGAACTGTGTCATCGTTCCCACACTATCACAGGCCCTACAAATTCCCCACCACTGCCCATCGGAATACCCACATTTGCAACACACCCAACTGGTCTTAATCTTGCCCTTCTTCCTATTATTCCCCACAAATTCCTCAACTCCCATACTTTTCCCGGTCCCACTTCCCAAATTCTCCTTCTTCACACTCCCATAATCCCTATCTTCCAATCCACCTTCAAAACTAAAACCGGGCAAAGTCGATTGATTTTCGTTTCCGTCGCTCGATTCGGGCTCTTGCTCTTGATTATTGAGATTAAATCCTTTTCCTGTGATCATACAACCGGTAAGAGTATCATAAGTAGTGGAAACACTAGGAGTTATCCTGTTGTTCGAAGCAGGATGATTGGAAGATGAATTCGAAACGGTGGACCACCTATTTGGGCCGTCGACGGCCACGGATTCTTTGGTGAATCGATGGTTGGTGGAGTGGATGGTTCTTTGAGTCGTGTACTGAAAATGGCGGGAGAATCTACGGTTTTGGGAGGATTTACATGAGACGAGAGAAAGGAGTGAGGTGAGCTTGCGGCGATTGAGATCGAGGAGGCGTTTTTGGGTGTATAGTGTTCGTAGTGATCGCATGTCTGTGCCTTGCATATGAGAGAGAGAGAGGGTTTCTACTTTCTAGGTTTATGAGCAGGAGGTTTTCCAGTTCAGTTGATTTCTGGAAACCCGCGAAGTTCGAAAAGGTAATTAATATATTCGAATGATAAATTAGTGGACTCCTTTGATTCGTATGAATTCGAATAAATCCGATTTCATACTACCAAACACCCACTTGTATATGATTTATACTCGACACAACATAAATTTAATTATAAATAATTAATAAATAGATCCAATATAAATTGAGCAAATATCACACTTTCATTTGACACAACCTATTAACAATCCTACAACAAGAATATCGAGGGATGAAGAGGGAGAGAGATATGAGAAGTATTGGTTGACTTTTTTGTAGCATCCAAGTTCTACACATACCTATTTCAGATCATATCTTTCTTTTAACTTAAGTATTAGGGCAATCTTTCCATCCATTTTCATATCCTCGTCTTGGCCCGAATTGGGATAAGAGATCTCCCTTACTTAGCCGACCAAGATCCTCAATAATTAAGAGAAAGAAGTCGATCAAAACAAGAATCATTATAGATTCAATCGATTAATCGAATTGAGAACCCAGTTAAATAATTTTTTCCAAAAACACTTTTTTCTTATATTGTTTTAAATGATCCTACTACGTCTACCCACTACAGAGGAGGCTTGACTCCCGTAAATGAAAAGAGATAAAGGAAATAACGTAAGAGAGCTGTAGATATTTCAAATAGAAACATAGGCGGCAACTTAAACAATGTGGGACGAATTGGTACTAAAATTTGATAAAACGTCATTGATTCATAAAACAAATTGGAATTAGATCCGATCTTAAAAGGCTTTTTGTAAGTGAGCAAGCCAAGTTTAACCAATTTTATACTTAGTTTGATTTGGTTCATTTTCACCCATATGATAAATGACAACAATCAACGATCTAAAACATTGGCACCCCTCTCAAGTTTTTATAGATTTAATTAAGGACACTGATATTTATTATTTTTGTAGGTATTTTTACCACTTTTATTATTATGGTAAAAATACCAACAAAAATAGTAAATCACTCATAAATGTGATATGCATTTGGGTTTTAATTTTAATCACTCATAAATTCCAACTATTTTTCTTCCTAATCTTGTAGAATTAATTACACCAAAAGGCAAGTTAGTTGGCATTCACGTGACTGTCCGCAGCACCTAATCTTTGTAGTAAGACAAAAATTATGTTTTTTGGTATATGCTCCGTTACGTCTGTTGATGAATTGGATTCTGATTTGAATTTAAATAGTAGAATATAGATTAATATTTTTTACCGATAATTCGAATCCGAACTCGAATTTGATATCTTATATTTCACGGATTTTGATTTGGATATACATATATTTAATCCGATTCGAATTATTTATATATTTTTAATATAAATATTAAATAAATAAAGTGATTATTTAAATAAATTTATGTATAATTTGTTAAAATTTAATTATTTAAATTATTCAGACTGAATCGGGTCAAATTTCGAATTGTTATTAGATTCGGATATGGACTGTAAAAAATAAAATCCATCGATTTGAATCGAACTTTTGAAATTGGATTTGAATTCGGATCAATTATAATCCGGTCCAAATCCAATCCGTTGGCAGGCCTAACAGTCAGGGATGTCTGGATCAACTCATGTGTATCTCGAGTAATCCCCGGTTTGGTCAAAGACAGAGCATACACATCGAAATTAAAAAATTCAGGAGAAATAAATTTCTCATAGCTTGATTCGAGAATAATTGTCAAATTTTAAATTCAAGATACATAAATTTACAATTTTATCTCTATCTTCGTTAGGCTACCCATATTCAAAATCTTTTTATGGTCTTATTCTTACTAATCAGCGCGCGTGGCCACTCATCTATATAATAAATCAGTTAACAAGTTGAATTTTATCTTCTATACATTTTCTCCTCAAAAATCATAACATCACTTAATTATATTACATGCTCAATCATTTAATATTTAGTTAATTTGTAATTTAACATAATTTTTTTTCATACATTATTCATACACAATAATATACACATGTTAAAAAATTATATCGAGTTATGTATTTTGAAAAAAATTTGACTTTATTTTTAATAAAATAATAGATAGAAATTAATTTTAAATGATGTAAGCAAATAAATTAATTTTAAATTTAATATAGTGAGATTAATTTTTTAAACACTAAAATCTTATGTTTCATAGTTCTTTCGGTCACGAATTATGACTAGTATTTCTATGGTCTATTCTATGTGGACAAATTTCCAAGTCAGCCCGCCAGAAAAAATCATGATAAACTTTCCACCTCACCACCAAGTAAACGTTGTAGTACTAGGGGCTCTGTTTGGTTTGGAAGTTAATTTCCCTTTTTGTAATATTTTTTTTGTACATGAAAAAGTAGGTATATCCTGCAAAAAACTATAGTCATTGTCATTTTGAAATTTGATTAATATTGATCATAGAAAATAAATTATTTAGTCATATATTTTGTATTTATATATTATAGAGTTAATTGCACTTTTCCTCCCTAATGTTTATGCATTTTGTCAATTTAGTCTTTATTGTATAAATTTTATAAATTTAATCCCTATATAGTTTATTCTTGTTTAAATAATATTTGTACAAACGATTCGTTAAGTTTTTAACATAAATGATCACATGCTACTATCTGTAAAGATAACACATAGTCACTTCCTGTCAAAGAATTTAACGAACCATAAGTGTAGGGTCATTTAACACAAAAATTGAATACTTACAAATTTGATACAACGAAGACCAAATTGATAAAATACACACACTTTAAGGACTAAAATGCATTTAATTCTATATTATAATAAAGTATAATGTCAAAACATGATTTTCATGTAATCGAATCTTAAAATATTAGTTGAGTTGAGTTGCTTTCATTCATAACCAACATTTTTCTTAGCCGTCACTCTTTTATTTAGCAACAAGCCAGAATATTTTTGTAATGGGGGCAAAAATCATAATGAAAATCAATTAATTGAGACAATTTAGCCTGAATATAATTTATTTTAGTCAAATTTTAAATATCATAATCTAGTTTTCAAGAAAGTAAAAAATCAAGAATCTAAGTATTAAAAGAACATTGATCGAGAGAGAAAATTAAAAAGAATAGTCAAATAAATGATAGTCGGTGACTTAGATAGTGTGTAAAAAAAGAGAGAATTATATATAAAAGAGACAATAATGAATCGCATGAAAGTAGTGTCTAAATTTTTAATTCAAGAAAGAATTCAATTTTTTACTTCTAGGAATAGTGCTATTGGGGTCTAAAACCTATCTTAAATTGTTAACCTAATGACACTATAGTGGAGATATTAAAATAATATTATTCCAATTAGAACTATTGGATTTATTTTTTGAGACCACACCACCAGCACGACATTAGGTCAGTAAATTGATTTAAATTTTTAGACACAAAAGTATTATTAAAATATAGAAATAGTGATAAATTTATACAAATTTTTAGAGGGGGCAAATTTTAAAAAATTATAAATTTATAAACATGTCAAAACTATCCAATTTTTTTTTCATATTGCACCGGGGCAGTTGTCCCCACCACCTCCAATGTAAATCTGTCACTATCAACACATATTTCAAAATACTTTACACATGTATTAATTTGTAGACGCACCATGTGTATCACATAATCCAATATAATATTATGCACGACTAAATTTTGAGCAAGAAAATTGTTAAAGATAGACCAAATAATTAGAAATACAAAATTTATTGAATGTTCTAATGTATGGGAAGAGACGATGTTAGATTTTATAATGTCCCTTCTCCTTTTGAATATTTCTAATTAATTGAATTTCTATAGTTTTTAAAAAAAAAAATAAAAAAAAAATAAGAGATTGTACTGAGGTGGGAAAATAGGAAAGAGCGCGGTTAAGTAGGGTGTCCATTATTTTCAAAAAAAGAAAATCCTTTTTCCTATTTGTGCCAACTAGGAATCAAAGAATCTGCTTCTCTCTCTAACCTGATTTGTCTCTCTCTCTCTCTCTCTCTCTCTCCAAACCTACTTTTCTGCACATTTTTGCATAAAAGACAAAAATCAGTGGCCAATACTAGAAACAAATTAAGGTTGTTAATATTATGCTATTGTTTCAACACAAGAGAGAAAGACAAACACGCAATTGCAGCACAACAAAACAACCTCACAATACGTTTCCCTCTCTCTCTCTCTGTCTGTCTCTGTCTACCCTATTGGTGTGATTAAAGTCTTGAGTCATTGAACACAGAAGAACTTTCTCTGCAGCAGTGGGTGGTCTATCTTCCTCTCTTCAGGAAATTGATAAAGGGTTTTCTTTTTCACATGGGTCATCTGATTTTTGCTGGTTTAGGACATATAGATGGAGGATGATGATGAAGAAACCTGTGATCCCTCTCTCTCTCTCTGTAGATATATGTGGATATGTATATAAGCGATTTCATATTTGAATATATAATTAGAGGTTGTTGATTATGATGATGAAGGACAAGAGAGACATAAGGCCTGTGTTATTGAAATTTGGGGTGGCTTTAGCTCTCTCCCTTGGTGGGATTCTGTATTCAATCCTCAGAACAAAACGGATTAAACCCTCTCAACCCCCACCCTCACCGCCCTCTTCAGGTTCGATTTTTTGTCCTTTTATATCATCTCTTTGTTCTTAATTAATCTAGGTTTTGATTTGTAAAATTATATGTTGATCATATGTTGATTTATGCTTGAATTCAGATTGCGGTAATCAAATTAATTCTGGAGGGGAAAGAGCTGTGCTTAAAAATGATTCTCATACCTTCCAGACATCACCCAAATCTAGTGGCACTCCTTCAAATTCATCAGAGAGAAATGTAAGATCATTTTGTTTGCCATTTAAATTTGAAGTTGTGATTTTTTTTTCTTCCCATTTTCAAGTGGTTTTCTTAACCAGATTCAAGGATAAGATTTGCTTATGTGGGTGTTTGTGATTCTAATATATATATATATATATCACTTAAGCTGTGTTGATTGGTCAGAGAATTTTGCAATATGATTGCTATTGAAAACTTATCACCATACTGATGGATGGACAATTAATGGACTTGGTTACGGTTGTAGCTATCGGTCTGATATGGAGGATTGTATGATTGATTTAGGATCATTCTGTTCTTTTTTTTTTTTTTGCTAAAATACTAAAGGGGCCAATTTACGATTTATACCATCTCTGAGAAGTTGGATGGTAATGCCTTTGCTAATTTGACCCCAAAACTGGTCTGTGACATGGAAATAGAATAATGCATCTTGTTGCTTTTTACATCCTAATAAACTAATCCACCACCAACAAGTTTTCCGAAAATTGAATTGAATAGCTGCTGGCTATAGAACAAAAGGGTTTGATCATTGAGCAAGCGACTGGTCTAAGCCAGAGAAGCTAAGATTTGGGGAACAGAAGCTTAGTCATGTGTTGTCTAGTTTTAAAAAAAAAAAAAAAAATGTGTTGTCTAGTTTAGTCTAAATTCGTTTACATTTCTATTGGCCAATAGGGAATTTCCTTGCTTTTCTTGTTCTTTTTTTTTTTTCACCACGTGTGCTTCGCATATGCGGTAATAACTGGGAAACATGTATAGTAGAATTTATCGACAAAATTGTGTGAACCTTTGGATCAACAATGACTAGTTGTCTAGTTATATGGTGAATTGAGGCCTTTTTATTTAGCCAAATATTTTTTTTTTTGGAAAAGTGTCCCAAAATTTTTTTTTGGGCCTTAGTAATACCATATTTCTACAGACCTGTAAAATCAGTTGCTTGTGCTCTTGCTGGGTTTAATCCTTCCAAAAATAAATGTTGTTTTCTTGCTTGCAGGAGGCATCATGTCTCCCCAAAGTTATATTTGATAATTCTTTCACTGGCCTGTCTCCAAACGGTAGATCTCATGACGATAAAGATGAGTTGCTATTGCCAGAGTTTAATGAGCTTCTGAACGAATTCGATTTGGCTGCCACAAAGGCTGGTATTTCTCCAAGGAAAGATGTAGAAACGCCAACGCCAAATGCAGGAACACCCAGAGGATATACATGTGATGAAAGGGAAGACCACGAACAAGAGATTAAGAACCTTACGGACATGGTTAAAATTCTTGAAGAGAGGGAGAGGAACCTTGAAATCCAATTGCTCGAGTACTATGGCCTTAAAGAGCAAGAAACTGCTGTCATGGAACTCCAGAACAGATTGAAGATAAACAAGATGGAGGCTAAACTTTTCAGTCTAAAAATTGAGTCCTTGCAGGCAGATAATAGGAGATTAGAGGTGCAAGTGGCCGATTATGCAAAAGTAGTGGCAGAGCTTGAAGCTGCGAAAGCAAAAATAAAGCTTCTCAAGAAGAAGCTTAGGTCTGAAGCTGAACAAAACAAGGAACAGATCTTAACCCTTCAACAAAGAGTCATGAAGCTGCAGGACCAGGAAAACAATGCTGTTGCAGGTGATCCGGCTGTTAGTTTAAAGCTTCAAAGACTAAAGGATTTGGAGGAGGAGGCGGAGGAATTGCGGAAGTCTAATTATAGCTTGAGGCTTCAAAATTCTGATTTGGCTCAGAGGTTGGAGAATGTTCAAATTCTTGCAACTTCTGTTTTGGAAGATGAAGGGGTAATTTAATTGTTTCAATTGTAGTATATGCGCTTTTCTGCTCTTTTTGAATTCAATTTCAATTTATGTGTATGATTTGTTGCAGACAGAAGCATTAAAGGAGGAAATCTGCTGCTTAAGACAACGGCATGAAGATTTAACAAAGGAGATTGATCGACTCCAAGTTGATCGGTGCTCTGATGTTGAACAATTAGTCTATCTCAGATGGATAAATGCTTGCTTACGATATGAGCTGAGAAATTATCAGCCCGATCAGGGCAAAACAATTGCTAGGGACCTCAGTAAAACATTAAGCCCCAAGTCAGAAGAGAAAGCCAAGCAGCTAATTCTTGAATATGCAAATAAAGAAGGCCAGGGGGAAAATGGGATAAATATTGTGGATTTTGATTCTGACAGGTGGTCATCTTCCCAAGCTTCCTATCTTACAGATTCCGGTGAGTTAGATGATTCTTCTATTGATAATTCATCAGCTAACAAAACCAACACTTCAAGCAAAACAAAAGTTTTCAGTAAGCTCATGAGATTATTAAGGGGAAAGGAAGGTTATCATCATAGTCGGGGTTCATCTCTGGAAACAACTGCCTGTGTAGAAGATACAGTAGGATTGTATTATAGTGGCTCTCCAGGGCGCAATTCTGGTGCTTCGACAAGGATTGATGCTGGAACTGATGTGGGTCATAATAGATTGAGAACTTCATCCCGGGGTTCATCTAGATCTTCTATGGATCTCCAAAGAGCAATGAGTGTAAAAGTAGCAGATAGCAATGACTTGGAAGGTGTACTTCAGAAAAACAGTGATGCGGGGTCATCGTTTGTTTATAGAAGAATTGATTCCATTGCAGAAAATATTAGTGATTCGCCCCAAAAAAACCATCTTCCTGATCAAGAACAAGAAAACGCTGAGAAATCTGAATTGTCGAAGTATGCAGAAGTTTTGAAGGGTTCTCGTGGTAAAAAATCATTTCACAGGAGATCAGTATCATTTAGTTCCTTCTAACAATTCATAGCTTTACAGGTTTGTAATCTCATATATCTGATTGTATCTAAGTTGGTAGTTACTCCATTATCCTCTTTGTTGATAGAGAATGGGGTCTGAATGTGGTGTGCCTCCATAAATGGCCCCACAGTCAGTTATAAGATCACCATAATTGTTTAGGTTTTCTAGTGATTGTCCTATGTAAAGCATAAACTGTTAGAAAGCTAGTTTGTAAACATAAGGAAGCACTATAAATGGATATGAGAGTTTTTGAGTTCCTCTGTATTTGATGTGTAGTGAAAAAAATGGTTGGCTCAATTAGCATATTGGGCTTTGTCTTCTGAACTTAAAAGGTGTATTGCAATTGCTAAGACTTGAAGCACGCATCTTTATCATATCGATCAAGGCTAAACTCGAGTTTTCATTAAGGCTCGCGTTAGGCGCACATGTTTTTTGTCTAGGTTCATCAAGATGTACCCGGGATTACGACCAAATGTCCCGGCCATTGTAGCACGTGTGTTGCCCAGGGTATAAGGAGTATGATGGCTTGACATCATCCTCTCGTTCCTCCAGCTTATCACGGCAGTCTGTTCAAGATTTTAAACTCAAATTTCAATTTTAGATATTATAAAGAAATACTGGTTGACTCGAGTTGATTTGTTGGCTGACTCAATGCGCATAATTTGTAGGTACTTGTCGGGTATCTTGAATTTATGCCGTTTAAACTGATTGATTTCCTTGATTGTTAAAACTTGAATCGAATTTCTATGTTTAGGTAAAAGCTCATTTTCATGGGACAGTACAAAATACCTAACTAATTTCACTTGAAAACTTTCTTACATGAACCTTACTTCACTGGAGATCCAATTTAAATCCTAAAACCTTGATTTGTGGGTCTGCACTTTGACATAGGATTCACAAGACAGTCGTCGACCTATATGAAACGCTGGCGTTTGGATGTTTCACAAGGTAAAACGACATCGTATCTTTGCTACCAAATTCATACTGACAAATTTCTGTTACAAGACGCGCGTCGTTAGGTAGACATCCCCACCCTCGACAGTTATAACTGTCTCTCTCTCTCTCTCTCTCATATGTATATATAATAGCACCGAGATCCAAACTTCTACTCTCACAATCGCACCTTCAGCTTTCCCTCTCTCTCTCTCTCTAAAACTTCTCATATTTTCTGTGTAAAATTTCATTGGTTCTTTATTCGTTTGGGATAAAGAAAATGGCTGTGACACTACCACCACTAGCGGCTGCGCCACCATTTGATCTACTAAGGGAGGCCTCATTGTACGTCGGTGATCTGCACCCAGAAGTGAAGGAGAATGATCTGGTTCAAGCATTTCGGATAATGGGTCCATTGGTCTCAGTTCACCTCTGCAGAGACAGAGTCACCTACAAATCCCTTCGATACGGTTTCGTCAACTTCTTCTTTCCTTCTCATGGTAACTCTGTGTTGGCGTGTGTGTTTGTTTGTAGTTCATTCTCGTTCATTTTCTTGGCTTCGTTCTCTTGTTTATCGTTTCTAGAACGAAATGGGTCTCTCTTTTCTTGTACGTCGCAATTCAGAAATTGGGTTTTCATAGTTCTCTTTTTTTTTGTGATTGGTGTATATCAATGTCCGTATGTCTCTCTAACGTTCTTGGTCTCTCTCTCTTCTCAATGATTTCTCGGAATTTTCCTAGGCATTTTATGTTCTTTGTTATCTATATAGTTTGTAAAAACATCACAGTTTCTTTAGATTAAACCACAGTACGGAATCAACTGTGCTTGAATCCGAGAAATGGTTTCTTGAAGTGGGTTCTGTTAGTTTATTCTATTTTCTTGGGTTTCTTGACGTTTTGTTTGTGTGTCTTGTTAAATGTGATTTTGTGACTTGGCTATCTCTAGATTTCGTTTTTTCTTTGCTCTTTAGTTTCTTGAAAGTTGAGAGTGCATATTTTGATGAGATCTATTAAGAGTTTGATAATAGGAAATATGAATAATTGATGATCTATTCATGTCTCTTTTGGTTTAAGTTTGTCCTGTTTTATCTTTCTATGTTATGAGGGCATAAAAACATTTGAAAATGAAGTCTGGAACTAATTTTTTTAGGTTGATCTTGGTCTTGTATTTCTCGTATTTCTTTCGTGTGGTAATCTACAGGAATATGAACTGTTTTTGCTCAGAATCTTTACATGTAATTTCTATCTTTGCTATTCCTCTGCTGTTATCAGCTTCTAGGGCTCTGGCTTGCCTAAACCACACTGAATTAAAGGGAAAAACCATGAGGATAATGTGGTGTGAGAAAGACCCTGTTACAAGAAAGACTGGAATTGCCAATCTTTTTGTCAAGAACCTTCACCCTTCAGTCAGCAGTGCTCGCTTGCAGAGTATTTTTTCCAAGTTTGGGAATATAATCTCTTGCAAGGTGGCTGAGGAAAATGGAAAGAGTAAGGGTTTCGGGTTTGTCCAGTATGATCGGGAGGGTTCAGCGATCACAGCACTCAATGCTCTTCATGGAACTGTGCTTGAAGGGAAGAAGTTGTAAGTCCTCTACCGTTTCTGGCTCTCCATTTCTCTGGCTATCACATCTCCAGTTCTTTTTTTGGTTATGCTTCAAATTTTGTTCCTTGATGGTTTTTATTTCGGTGCTAAGTTTTTATTTGTGTATCTAGTATGTAATTTCCCTAATTCTTAATAGCTTTTAATTTAGAAATAACCTACATCTGGTGCCTACTAACACATTGCTTTATGTTCAATTCTTAATGTTTCAGATTTAGATGCTTCCGACTTATTGTAGGTTCTATGTTGCAGGATTTATCTACTGCTAGTTTCGAAAAAGGCATTTCCATCTCCTTTTCCTAATAGACACCCTTTTGAAACTGATCCTATGTTATCTAAGAATGGGCATATGGGTTTCATGCAGTTTCTTTATGCGATTACGTATAGTGAAGGCCTCACGTGAATGATAATTTTCTTTGCTGGTGCCCTGGTACTGATTGCTACTTTGCAGAGTAATGAATTGTTACACTGTTAAGTGAGAAGATATGTTTTCTTATTCTGGAGATATTCATGCATATTAGACAACAAAACTGGGCATATACTTTTCAAGTCTAAAACTGTATTGGTTATGATGAAATTTTAAAGTTAGAACCTCTATTACTTTCTTCATGCTCTTTGTGGCATGGGGATTTCTTCCTCTTTCATGGGCATTGTTTCTTTAATTCACTCTCCTTTTTATCTTCCTGAAATTGGCTATCAAGGTACTCTCTCAAACTTGCGGCTAGGGCATTGTTATTGATTATGTGTTTTGACATGCAGTATCGTCTGTAATTTGTTTAATTATTTGGTCTCCATCAGATATGTGTCCAAGTTTGTCAGGAAAAGCCAGCAGAAGGATTACTGTGAAGACCCAAAATTCACAAATCTGTATGTGAAAAATGTGGATAAAGATTTGACAGAGGATTTCCTTCGAGATAAATTTTCAAAATATGGGAAGATCAGCAATGCTGCCATCATGAAGGATGATGAGGGGAAGTCAAAAGGTTTTGGTTTTGTCAACTTTGAGTCACATGAAGAGGCTGAGAAGGCCGTGGAGGCCATGAATGGTGCACTTATCGGTAAACATCCTACTTATTTTTTCCTGTGCTTCAGAATTCTACATGTGGTAGTTCCTTGAAAGCAAACAATTTCCCTGTGGATAGGATCCAAAAAAATCTTTGTAGGAAGAGCTCAGAAGAAAGCTGAAAGGGAAGAGCTCTTAAAACGTGCACGTTTGGAGATGCTCAACCGTCATACTGAGATGTTGAACTCTTCAGATTTATATGTGAAAAATCTCAATGTATCAATTGATGGCAGAAAATTGGAAGAAATTTTTAGTGCTTTTGGGCAAGTAAAATCAACAAAAGTGGTATGCGACAAAAATGGAGTTTGTAAAGGATTTGGATTTGTAAGCTTTTCCAATCCAGAAGGAGCAAAGAAGGCTTTAAATGCACTCAATGGTTAGCTAAATATCATTCATGTCTTTCCTTTTGTTCCATGTATAACCCAAAGGTCCATGAATTTGTGTTTCTCTTATTTGAGTCTGGTTTTCCACAGGAACCACTATCGAAGGGAAGTCTCTGTATGTGACTGTGGCTCAGCCCATAAAAGAACGTTGCAGGGATATGCAGATTCGTTTGCCACAATACCCACCACACCCATATTATACTTCTAACTGGGATTCCTATACCACTAAGTTTCGTCCAATCCATTACGATTTCCTTCTTTATCCCCCTGCAGTACCTCCCCATTCACACCAGCCAACTATATATCAGTACCATGGTAGGCATGCTGGTGCATTCAATCCGTTTGGGGCACATAAAGTTGAGCGGAACTTTTCTACATATGTAAGGAAATCATGTTCTATGTTGCTCAACTTGTTCATAATTAATGTCGATTTGATCAATCACTGATTTTAATTTACAAGTTGAGAAAATCCATTTGCAGAATCCTGCGATAAAACCACTGCAGGGAGCTGCCAAGGACTGGATTCTCCAGCAGCTTGTATGTTTCTTCCATTTTCTTATTTTTCAACTTTCCCTCCCTCATAGGTTAGATTCCATATAGTACTTAGCAAATCATAGCATATTTCCCTGATAACGTACTATTGTTGTATTTACGATAGTCAAGGGCTTGCAAATCGTTATGGTTTCACACTGAATAATATTTTCTATTGTTTCTCGGAGTGTCGGTTTGTTTAACTTCATTCCATGACATTTGCTATCTCAAATGCTCCTATGGGAGAGCAGAACTCTAGGAAAATCAAGAACGAGAGGAGTGGTGCTGCAGAAGGTTTTTCCAAAAGTTCAACTGTTACAAAAAAGTACATTGTAACATCATCAGCTCATGTATGCAAGAAAAACATTGGGGAACCTCTTCATCCGTCAGTTGAGAATCTTCAGGTCTGTGATTACCCAACATTCTTTTCTCGAAGTTATTGTAGTTCGTGAGGTAACTTTGTTTATCGACTATGTCTGCAGTCATTTACCAATAAGCTGTTCCAAAAAATCTAAATTTTGGGGGAGAATTTTCTCATTTTTATCTGTCTATAGCAGCTAAATGACTCTCTCTCTCTCTCTCTAGGCTAAGCATGCAGCAAACATAACTGAAATGCAGTTGCAAATGAAGAACTATGATTTGCAGAAGCTACTGAAGTCACAGAACTCCAAGGCAATGGAGGTTGAGAGAGTGGTATAATGCTGAAGCAAGCAAACTTTCAGACCGGCTCAGCTGTCTGCTTGCAGCTTGAGCCACTGATACGTGGCGTTGCAAATTCTAACATCTTCTTTTGATATTTTTTTTTGAACAATTGACACTTTTTGTTCTCCCCAGTGACGAATTTGCACAGTTTTTGTAATATGCTTTACTGCTGTTCTGGACACTTATGCCATCCAGTTAATACATACTGTAAAACTGATGTTTTGTTCTTCTTTCCTCAAAATGCTAAAGCTTTTTTGGTTATTGAGATCCATTGAGTGTTATCTTGATTCGTGTGTGTTTAACTCTGATTGTAATTAAAGACTCATAATTACATAAATTTGCAACGAAGTTTTGAGGGTCCGGTTCTTGATGGTTGTTTGATAGGGATTGAAACTTCCCTGTTGACTTTGAAGATGTAGTCTGTCAAATTCTTATTGCATTGCAGGAATGCTTCAGGAATGTTACCCTGCTGTCTTTTCATGTAATTCTTAGTCATGTTAACGGGTGATTTTTGGGTCGTTTCTTCTCTTTCATGGGTTGTTTACACCACATCACTGAAAGGCAGCCAATGCAAGAGATTTCTGCAACTGTGCCGTCTGGGGATAGTCATATCGAATAGTATGAATGAATGCACCATATCATTCAATTTTGAAGATATTTATTAGGAACATAGATTAAATAATATGGGACAAGCCTTTGAGTCTCAATAGAAACAAAAGAGCAGTAAGCATACACAGCTTTAACGCATTGTACAGAATTTTGTCACGAAAATAGAGCCTCATCCTATGAGGTTGATGCCCTGGATTATCAATGCATCAGCCAGAACCTGATTAGCAGCCTGAGATGGATGAACACTATCCCAGAACACATATTGAGTTGCATTGCTACAAGTTCCTGGTGATTTAGGATTGCACAAGAGTGATGTTGTCTCGACGGTCCCTGTTCCACAGCAGCCTCTCCCTGCTTCCGCAAAACCTACAATGACAGGACAATTGCAATGCTAGTATCATGAAAGATCAAAATTTCGTTTTGTTTCAGTCATTTGGATCAAAACCAAAATGAATCACTTGTTCAAAAAAGAAATCCCACAAAATCCCCATTTTTTGGATTGTCATCGTAATGTTTTGAGCTGACCAAAACTGTACACTGAAGCGAAAGTTTGGTCGTTAATTATCATCTTGCTATCTTTTGGACTCGTAAATAACCTGAACTGGATTCATACCATATTTTGAAGGAGCTTGAACAACGTCGTAAAGTGGCTTGAAAATGTCAAAAACAGCAATTTTGAGGCCAGGAAGTTGCTTTTGGAGTTGAGTTGCAGCTGAGTTGATCTTCTTGTTGAAGCCTTGGGCATCAGTGTTTAACCTAGAGACACACCCTGGCTGGTGAAACCCAAATAAAGTGATGGCTGCAGGAAGGCACCCTAGTGGTGGGAGAGAAGTCACCCCAATTCTCCTTGCTCCCAAGCCATACAAGTCCTGTTTGTGGAACAAGGCAAACAAAAAAACTTCATTTACACTAGATGAATATGCTCAAGTACAAAATGGAAATCAACCTATGTTGGCATCACATAACTTCCCAACCCTTATAGTTTAATATTCTTCGCTTTGAGCTAGTGTAGAAGCTAGATCTACACGGTCTTAAAATGCGTTGTACAATAAACTTCCGAAACCTAATCTTTTTTTCCCCCGGAACTTATCAAAGCTTTAACTTATCAATGTTTAATACTTAACTTCAGCAAGCGATGTGATTGAGTTTTCACAATTCACTCCTAAGACCCAAATGGATCTAGATCTCATATGATATACTTTTCCTCAACTTAACTCAATGATAGACTACCTATATAGTAAGTAATTTACCCTTCCGAAAAAAGGTAAGAAGAAGGATTTTCTTTAGTGGATCCCTCTAGTTCCTGTTTAGTGCCCTTCGTTTCAGAAGTTGTTTCTATTTCTACATATGTTTCTTCTGCACTTTCCCCACTTTCTTCCGTTTTTGAGGTTTCTTTTAGTTTCTTAGTAAGAATGGGTGACGGTATTCTCCCTAAAAAGTGGACACATTCATATACCATCTTCCGTTTTTGAGGTTTCTTTTAGTTTCTTAGGGATCTATCTGTCCACACCAGGAGATTTCGAAGGATGATCCCCACCACACTAACCACACCATCCCAATCCAAGCTACCAGCTGCTAGACTGGGGTGCACCAAGTAGTGCACTATCTACGTAGTTTACACACGACACGAATAAAAGACTCTCCCTGTCACTCCCACTGATACTGGAATTTCATTCAACATAAATAAACAAAAAAATAGGAGTAGAAATAACAATCATGTACCTTGACAAAGCTTGAAAATATGCCGACGAGATAGGAAGAGTACTGATCAGGAGTGAAGACTTTGTAGAGCAGAGGATTGACATAGTAGCTCTGCACAAAGTCACTGCTACCTGCACTCAGTAAATATAATGCATCCTTGATGATGGAAGCCGCCTTTGCACTACCTGCTACCTTTGCTAGCTTAGCCTGATACTCTTTGTAATACTGCAACTGTTGTGATAATGGAATTGCATGCTGCAAAAAAAACCTCAAATTCAGCTTGTGATTGCAATGCTAATGACAAAAATTTGATAAAAAAACAGCTAAACTTCTGCAACTTTTGTGATACCAAGGATGATAATTTTCGACACAACACTTTAAATACAATATGAATTCAAAAATGAGACGACTCGGTTATTCTTTGACACTATAAATCCTTTTTGACAGTTATGGTATGGAGAAAAAATGTGTATTTTATTTACATTCTTTTTGTTTATTGATAAGATGGTATATGAAATCTGAAAGAATCAAGTAATTGATTAACTTTTTATTTAGTTTTTCTAGCACAAAGATGAAGTGGATTTATAAATTTGAAAAATAGTTTGTCTTGATTTTTTGGTTAATAGGTTATACGTGTCAAACTGAATAGGACACGATTAATAAATATGTTATATTAAATTGACGGTGTTAGAATTGATCATACTCGACATAAATTTGAAAAGACGTGACCCGAACACATGGGAAATGGGAACCTAAAGTACAACCAGTGGGAATGGGAATTTAGGTGAATGATTGAATGTTTTTCTCTTTGCCTGATCCAAGGATCTAAATTTTATTTCGAAATGGTTGAAACGTTTCCGTTTCCATTGAAACCGAAACGAATCATTGATTGAATATCAAAATTCCTATATTTTGAGATATTTCGAGATGTTTTGATAGGTTTCGAGGTGTTTCGGAATGTTTTGATCTATGTTTCGGTATGTTCCGACTAATATTTCTGAAATAAATTATCAAATTATTCTTTGTTTCCATTTTGTTCCCAAAATGTTTTCAAAATATTATCGAAATGTTTCCATTTCCAAGCTTACTAAAATTATGCACCGAAATGAAATTTTGATGGTTGGCATAATCCTATGTATTTCCTGGCAGATCAGAAAAGTTCTTACATTCAAGATGGCTGCTTTCTCATCATAGCCAGATGCAGCAGAAGCAAAGTTAGCTCCAATGAGAAGGTTCTTCCCTGACGCCTGTGGGCTAAGATATGCTGGCGGGTAAGTAGTAAATCCCAAAGTTTCAGCTGCACCCAATGATATGAAACTGATCAGGGTGAACATTTTCGACATACTATGTTAACACAATATGAACCCGACTCGATTATTACTCCTATTACATCTAAAACTTTCACCACCAAATATTCTTGAACTTACCAGTGATATCAGTGGCCAGTTTTCCATTGCAGAACCTTCCTGTAGCATGATGATTCACAAAGTCCCTGCCATATGGTGGATAATTGGCCTTGAAAATGGTGGGGAGATAGTTGTTGTTTCCGACGTCAACCGCCGAGTCCCCGAACGTTATGACTGCCGGAACCAGAGTGGTGGCTTCTTGAGCATCGCCACCAGTGGCAAAGGTCAATGCTAAAACCAAAGACAATGCTACTGATCTGAAGAAGATACCCATTTCTATTAAAAACTTGTGAGCAGGAAGGCAGATAGAAAGGTCGAGTGGCTGTTAATAGGGACTTAGAAGTGGTTATATAGCATTGAAAGCCATGCATATTATATATAGCATCAATGAAACACCGATTAAAAAAAGAGACAAAATGATGTGACGTTTTTGTGACGGTGCTAACTATTTTTTATTTTTTTTTTGCTATTGAAAAAAAGGTTGGGGCTAAGAGAGAACGCGATAGATGATCTCGTTATTTCTCTCGGGAACGAACTTAACTAGACTAGCATAACAATCAATCACTGAGCCCCAATATACTTTAAGACTCGAATCTCCAATCACAGGGTGAAAAGTTCGGCTGGTACCATACTAAACCACCCCACTCGGTGAACAGTGCTAACTAATTAATGATTTGGTTTAATGGTTGATTTTTGGGTTAATAACATTTTTTGACTCTAAAGTATAATCGTTTTATCAATTTAGTTCTCATTGTATTAATTTTATCAATTTAGTCCTTAAAGTTTTAATACCTGTCAATTTGGGCCTTAATCAGACAATTCGTTAATTTTTTTAATGAAAATAACTACGTGTCATTCTTTCGAAAAGTATCACATTACCAACATGTGAGCATTCCAATCAAAACTTAACGATCAATTTGTGTAGCAATTATTTAAACATGAATTGATACTTTAGAAACAAAACGTGCATATTTGAGGGACCAAAAATTCTATTAACCCTTGATTCTCAGATAAAAATTTAGAAAATTCGTCTTAAGATTGAGTTAACATGGATACATTAATGTTATTATTATTTGGCCACTCAAACATCATTAAGGAATCTTTACATTCAACCCACTCTAATGGAGGAAACTCGAAATACTTATTTCAAGATGTCCGGGTTTACAATTTCTTCGAGTCGAACTCCAAACCATTACCATTTCTCCGAGTCGGTGTGGCATTACCTTACACATAAAAGCGTTGTAACCAACTTCCTCTTATCAGCTTATTGTAAGTCATTAAAAGATTTTTGTTTGGCAATGAATGGCACATTAAAGGGGAAACACAATTATGGCATTCTCTCATCTAACTGCTGCAAAGGGCTGGCAAAGTGGTTGAGAAGATAATGAATAAGGCATTGAGTTGCCCACGAGGATGTTGCATGTGATCAACTTAGTTTCTTGGACCCTGTTGGGATTCGGATTCTCTGCTGTTCCTTGTGAACAGCAGACTGCGCTGTTCTGCCAAGCTGATTTTTATATAGCCAGAGTTACAGGTAAATATGATAGATTTTTATAAAGTGAAAATGGAATATTTATAACACTCATTAATATTTATACCACTCTTACTATGCACAGACACACACATTAACACTCTTAATTTTTTTTGTCAATGGAATATTGTTGGTCTTTGATCAGTATTGGATTGGTATTGGGTATGCCCACTAGCAAATTTTATCAGTTACTGAAAACTATGATGGAGACAACCGAGGTTAATGGAATTGTCAACACTCCAAGTATTGGTATGCAATTTGACTTGGAGGAAGATGCTTATGAGTTTTATAACAAATATGGTGGTTCGATTGGGATTAGTGTGAGAAAAGACTATCACAACAAAAGTAAGATAGATGGTGTTTTGATTTATAGAAAATATGTTTGTTACAAAGAGGGGCAAAGAGAAATGGATAAAAGGGATTCGATTATTTAAAGTAATGAAAAAGATTAATGGAAGATAGCTTGACCGAGATCTCAAATCCTACTCGTCCGTGGAGAAGAAATTTTTTATCCCTAAATTGTCCGGGCCCTAAATCGTCCAGATTTAAACAATTTCGAACATATTCGTCCACATCCTTCGCTTCTCTCTCTTCTTCTGTTGATCTGAAATTGACGGTGAAGTAGCTAATAGGCGTCGGCGTCGGCGTCGGCGTAGGCGTCGGTGTAGGCATAGGGAATGGAGTGTTAGAATTTTTTGGGTCTTCGACTTCGGCATCGTTTTGGATCTTCGATGTTTTTGGGGAATGAACGTCTGTGGTTTTGGGTCTTCGACAGTTTTGGGGCTTGAATTTTTGGTTTGGTTTTTTTTTTTAAAAAGGGCACCAAAACGGTGCCGTTTTAACAGAACAACACAATTTTCTATCCCATGTGAACATCAGAGGATCCGAATCCCTTGTTGTTGACAATAGGCCAGAAGGTTTCGGTGTGGATGCTTTATCTTTAACCGGATTGATGAGAAGATTAGTTGAGGTGCGTGTAAGCTAGCCCGAGCATCCCTGACCATTAAACCAAAAAAAAAAAAAAAAAGACAACGGCTGGAATTGTTATAAAAATATTAGGTTATTTTTTAATATTTTTTGATAATGATTTTTACCCAAAAGAGTGTTAGCAAAATAAGTCTCAAGCATACGAAAAGCTCCAACTTTAAATTTAATTCACACACCATTGGAAAGTCTCCAGCTTCAATATTTGAGGTCCAAAGTCCAAGTTGCAAGAAACTTTTGATTGACTATTTTTTCCTCTTTTGAGACAATAGGTTTGGTTGATTCAATGTACATGGTTTGTGCAACGATCAAAATTTCGTTTTAGTGCATTGTTTCAATCACCTAAAGAATGAAAGTATTTTGACCAGTTTTGAAAATATAATGAAAACAAATAAAAAATTTGAGAATTAGTTTTTCAAACATTGGTCGAATTATACTAAAATATCTTGAAATATTCCGAAACAATAGTGTAAATATATCGGAATATTAGGAAAAACCTCGAAACATTATGAAACACATTGAAATATAGAATTTCGATTTCATCGTTGATTCATTTCAATCTCCTTGGAAACGGAAACATTTTAACTGTTTCGAAACAAAATTTTAATCCTTTGATTTGTGACTGATGATGTGTAATACAAAATTGATGTTGTAGTCACGAGTTCAAAAATTCTTCATTTGTTTGCTATTACATCGATTTCTTGGATTAGAATATATTTTGCTAATAGATCCTTCTGGTGTTGTGCATTGTATGATAAATGTGGGACCTCAATCACTGTCAATTTATTTGAATTTATGATAAGTGATCTTTAATTAAAAGAATTGGATGAGTCTAGTACTGAAATATATCTGAAAAATAAAGAACTGGCTCTCATTGAAACTAACCCTTTAGCCATTGGGTATTATTTTCACCAAAAAATTCATTCATGTAGGCATTTGAACAAATGATTGATGGGTTTTGCTGTTTTTTGATGTCTAAGCCTCCTTGTGCATTTGGAAAGCTGAATTGAGGAAGTTTTTAATTACTTTATCAAAGGAAGAGGCTAGGTTCTTGAAGGAGATGCAATGAAGTATTTGAGACAATTGATTATTATTATTATTATTGGATCAAAAGTGGAGCCTATTAGTGTATTAGGGATGGAATGAAAACCCCTCGTATACATTTTCTTTTTAAATTTTTTTGTCAAATCATCTATCATGCATTCAAGTGAAATCCACTGTATATAAGTGTGTGTATCACTTATTAATGATGTCTTTTCGATTTTGATCAGGGAACACTTATTTGATTCCTTTCGCAAGTTTGTGTTTATGACAAATTTGGGTACTTTTTCTTGATTATGTACTTTTTAGAGATGGTATCTCGATCAATGACTCTTAAGGTCGAGGCAATTCGATAATGACCTAAATCAAGGAGTATACAAGAGGTGCGCAGCTTTCATGGACTAGCGTCATTCTACTGAATTTTCATTCCTCACTTCAGTACCATCATGGCACCAATTATAGACTGCATGAAGGATGACAGATTCACTTGGATAGAAATAGCTACAAAGGGCTTTCAAGTGGTTAAGCAGAAACTCACTTATGTTCCTATCCTTATTCTTTCAGATTTTAAACAGCCGTTTGAGTTGCATTGTGACGTGTCGAAGGTTGGTATTGAGGCAGTCCTCAGTCAAAATATCAAACCTGTAGCCTTTTTAAGTTAGAAACTCACCAGGTCCAAACTCAATTATACTACTTATGATGTGGAGTTTTATGCTATTGTGCAAGCCCTGCGACATTGGCACTACTACCTTGTTCACAATGAGTTTGTACTCTATTATGATCATGATGCCTTGAAACACATTAACAATCAAGACAAACTGTCTCAACGAAATGCTTGCTAGGTGGCTTACTTGCGACAATATACGTTTGTTATAAAGCACAAGTTTACTACTTTGAATCGGGTGACAGATGCATTCAGTCGTCGTGCTTCTTTTTTAATAGTCATGTGGACTAAGGTACTTGATTTTGATTCTTTTTGTGAATTATTATCCACTGACCCCTATTTTGCACTAGTGGTAGGTGATGTTCTTATATGATCACATTTAGATTTTCATATGCATGATGGTTTCCTTTTTAAAGGAAATCAGTTATGTGTGCCAGAATCTAGTCTTTGCCTGCAAGTTATAAAGGAGTTGCATAGTGAAAGTCATGTGAGGAGGGACAAAACTTTTCAACTTGTGGCATATTTCTGGCCTTCTCTGCGTCAAGAGGTCTACAAATTTGTGCAGGATTGTCGGATTTTCCAGGTTCCAAAGGGAAAGCCATTAATGCTGGGTTATACATGCCATTGTCAGTACCAACACAACCTTGGACTGATGTGAGCATGGACTTTGTCTTGGGACTTCCTCATACACAATGGGGAAAGAACTCAATTTACGTGGTCGTGGATCGCTTTTCCCAGATGATACATTTCATTCCCTACAAGAAAACTGTTGATGTAGTCAATGTGACGTAGTTATATTTTAGAGAGGTCTACTGTACACATAGATCACCTTTCTCTATTTTTTCTAATAGGGACACACGATTTCTCAGTCACTTTTGATGGAGTTTGTGGCGATTAGGTAACCCTAAACTGGACTTCAGTAGTGCCTAATATCCTCAGATTGATGGACAGACAGAAGTAGTTAATCGTTCCTTGGGGGATTTTCTACACAGTTTAGTTGGTGATCATTTGAAGATTTGGGATCAGAAAGTGTACTAGACAGAGTTTGCTTATAAACATTCTGTTAATCGCAACACTGGGTTCTGTCTGTTCAACGTTGTTTATGGCAACGTTTCACGATCTCTACTTGATTTTCTTCTTCTTCTAGATATGAAATGTGTTCATGGGAAAACTAAGGATTTTATTGAAAATTTGCAGCAAGTCCACAAGGTTACAACCAAAATCTACTAGAAGCTACAACCAAATACAAGCAATCAACAAACAAGAAAAGGTGTTTGGTGGAGTTTGAAGTTGGTGACTTTGTGTGGGAAATTTTGACTAAGGATCGTTTTTCTGAAGGGGAATACAACAAACTGGTAGCATGATAGATTGGACTATTGGAGATTATTGACAAGATTAATTCTAATGCTTACTGGTTGAAGCTGCCAAGTCATATTCATACTTATGATGTTTTCAATGTCAAACACCTTGTTCCATATACAGGTGACAACTCAGACGATGATGATTCCAATTCGAGGATGAATTCTTTCCAACCTGATGCAGCACGTATAGTAGAAGACTACATGAGAGATCAAGACCATAAAAAACAGTGCTGATCGGGCACCAATTAGGATTGATTTTGGGCGACAGTGTCCAAAAATTTCAAAAATCCATTCCGAAATGCTCTTGATGATCTGAGCAAGAATGAAGTTCCTTCAACCCACTCATTTTTTAGCCAAAAAATGACGTTTATGACACTTTTTTAGGCACTGCTTCAATCTTTCTCTCATTTAATATCTCACCAACTCCTCCAAACGAGCCATAGACACACACATAAGGACATATTATACCATAGTGGTTGTGCTCGCAGTGGGTTGAGTTACGGTGGTTGTGCTTGAGTTAAATGGTCATTCCATGGTGGTGTTACATAATATGGTGGAGATGGTGGTGCGCAATGTCACACCTATCCTGGAAAAGAGTTAGGGTGTGGGTAACCCTGAATAATCGACATTCAACTGTCACTTAACAAATTAGATTAACCTGTGCTTTATTAGCTAATCACCCCACATAATTATAAACTTGATATTCACAAGCACAAAGTTACAATGTAACTAGAGCGCCGTACCCTTAAGATATTTAAGCAAACTATATACATTAAGACACATGACATAATGTATAATCAAACATCAACATCCTCACATCAAGCTAGATTGCCCAGTGGACCATCATCTAACCCCGAGAACCTGAAACAAACAACGATGAGGAGGTGAACAAATCACACGCTCAGTGAGTATATTCGAGACATATAGAAAGCAAACACACAACCATAACATAGCTATAAATATATCACACATATACATTTAAAATAGAATCCAAAAATCCACCATCCAATGATCAACATTTCAATTTCTAGCACATATACGAATACATCCCAAATAAACATTACAAGTGAAAATCAAATTTCCAATACTCAATATCCAGTATTCGACTATTCAATAACGCCCATAAGTCTTGACAAGAATTAACGACTACCCATTTCCGCCCGGAAGTCTCGACAATCACATCGCTACCCGTTCACACACGGGAGTCATGATAATCACATCGTTACCCGTTTACGCCCGAAAGTCATGGCAATCAAGACTAGTTAGGATTGATTAAAACCCATTAGGATGCTTCGAGAAGCTTTGAGGTCGCATTTCTCTTGAAAAGCGCTAAGCTAGCCTCCTGTTTAATAGTTGCAGACTTTCAGCCCACTTTCAACAGCTACCAATTTTCACACAAACAAAATTAGGTGTTTTATCCTATACGGTTAGAATGATCTACGAGTCTCAGTTCCAACAAAAAAATGATGCATCAATCAAAATTTTTTAGAAAGAGTTATTGTGATTTTCTCACGGATCCTCGAGCTGAAATTGTTTGTACAGGTACAAGTTGTACCGGTTTGACCAAAGTTGTACCGGTTCGACCAAAGTTGTACCGGTTCGTTCAAATTTGAACCAATTCATCGCAACAATGTACCGGTTCAACCAAATTTGAACCGGTTCATTGACGTTGTACTGATTCATAACTTCACAGTATCTTATTAGAGACCCGATGAACTGGTTCATTGATGTTGTACCAGTTCATCCCCGTTCTTCTATTACAAACTCTTCTGCATTTACCTCCTGCTCAACCACACAACTCTCAAACACTTACCCATAAATTATAAACCTAAATTATATAGAAACTTTTACTAATAACAAAACCCAAGAAAAATAATTCCGTTCTACGCTGACTTCGAATCGAAAAGCCAAAACACCACACTGGAGGATTTTCAAATCCAATTCTCTCCCTCTTGTACCGGTTCATGCTTATATAGAAGTAAGAGGAAGGCTTAAAGTGACGGGTGTCCAGTGACTCACCCAATTTTTGATCTAAATAATATATTTGGATCCCCTTTAGTTTCCCTCCTTTACACATACACACGACACAATTTCCATCATCTATTAAATTATACCCAAAACATTTTATCACTTAATAAATTACCCCAAAACACATTCTATCATAAAATTCAATCGCTATGGTTAACTTTTATCCCATCACCTAACATCCCATAATTCAATAACTATAATTTGACCCCCAAAGTAATTATCACAAATTATATATTAGCCCTCAATATTTATAAAATGTTATGCATCTGCAAGGGTCTCACACGCATGGTGATTCAGTTGTGTGCAATGGGTGGTGGTGCATAGTGGATGGAGGAGTGGCAGTGGTAATTTAGTGATTGTGGTGAACAAGATAGAGAGGAGAAGACAAGATTGAGATTTTGACCGTGAGTCCTATCAAATATTAGAATTTGGTGTGAATCAAACTGTTATAATGAAGTCACATTATTAGATCAACGAATTAAGTTAATAAATTAGGTCCAACAACGTTACTCTTTCTTGTTAATTGAACTTTTAAGTTATCCTTAAGAATACAATATGATTTATTTTTTTCTCTTCCGTAAAGTTAAAAAGAATAATAATTTAAGCAGACTTTTTGGTCAGATGATGAACTTTATTAGATAACAATCACAAACATAAGTTTGAGATGGGAACGTCCATCTTCTTCCAGACACACTTGGTTACACAAATTGAAGGGAAAAAACATACAACACTGCATTATTTTCTGTTTCTTCTTTCTAAATTTATTGCATTTTTCTGTAAACTTTTCGGATTTCCTCTTCTGGGGAATCGTTGCAGTGCCTCAAGGTGTCTGAGTCTCTGATTGAAAACTGATTGGAGAAGTAGTAGCACAACAACGACGACAACACGAGCCTGGTGGTGGAGGTTCACAGCACACACAAGCAGGACATATGGGTGGCCTCTGGAGAAGTTCTGCATAACAAGCAAGAAAAACACTCAATATCCAAAGTTCATTAAATGAATCAACAACTAATATATTGGCCAGAGAGGTTAGATTTAGATCGATGACAAGTGTTCATGAGCCCAAACGATATAGTCATGGTTTTGAGTTGGGAAACGGGTGATTAGTCTCTCCCAATTGCATAGGTAAGACTGTTTGCCACTTGCATATCTCAGAGTCTACCATCGACATTAGTTTTGCATGCTAAATATGATATTTTTATGAGATACGTATATAGGAGGCCGTTATTGAAATTACCTCGATGATTAAATCGAGCTGCTTCGGATGATAGCATGGGAGAGAAAACTATGGCGAAGATCATAAGGGTCACCAGAATAGACTTTGAAGAGAAACTTGCCATTGTGTTTTGATTTTGAAAGCTGCTAGATTTGTTAAGATAAGCATGTCATGTACATAAACTTGAGCCCATTTATATAGATTATGAGGGCCTTTGGTCAGAGATATAAAATATGTTCACACTCATAACTACTGCCTCATTGCTTGAATTGAAAAAGTCAATCCCACTGGCCGACCTTAGACATTAAATTGGACTTTCACCATTTTGAATAATTTTTTTTAATTGACTAAACTTTTTAAAATATATAGTACGACAAAGAACTTCCGTCGCCCCCCACCCCCCCAAAAAAAAAAAAGAAATATGATAAATATATTGGCTTGGATGCATTTTTAGTCTATGTACGTTTTGTGTTAAGTTTCTATTTACTAATCACGGAATAGTTTGATAATATTTTTTGAAGCATTTTTTTTTTGGTTTTAAGTATTTTTTAAAGTAGAACCTGCTCATGTTTTTTAGATGAAATTATTCTTTTGTTTTTGTTTAAAAAACTATTTTTTTTTTTATCAAAGTTTAAAAAAACTACTTCAAAAAGGAATTGTTACCAGAGAATATATTAATCAAAGAATTATTGATAAGTTGGAGACCATGTTAGAGTGAATACCAGAGTCCCCATTCACTCTGTGTGTGTGTGTGAAGGTGGGTTTTAGTACACGATTACTCTATTTTGGTTTAAACCTTACAGAGTCGAGTGTTGAAAATATCCTTAAATTTTTCATTAGTAAGATTAAAATTACGTAATTCTGATTTAGACTCTGCAGTGATGAGAATACTCTCTCTATCTATATAATATTACGGTTAGGAAGTTGAATTCTAAACTTATAAAAGTATAACAACGGTTAAAATTGATCCAATCTTCATCTACTTTGATCTTATTATACAAATTCATTATGTATTTTTTTTCCATCCAAAAATATCAACTTCTCTGTACAACCTCTAATGTCAGAGAACTCAATCAATACACTTCTCAATATCAAACAATCCATCAATCAACACCTACCTCTCTCTTCATTTTAATTTTAAATTGTATAATTAAAAAAACTAAATTATTATTTAAAATACATATATTGCAAGATCAATTCGATTTTTAATATTATATAGTATCTTCAGACACGGGGTTATTCTTAGCATATATATTTATATATGGAAGTTGTCTATGGTACTGGAAAAGAATTTCAGTACCGTAACAATATTTATTACATTTGTGAGTATTTTTATCACCGTTGTGAGTGTTTTTACTATTTTTGTGGTATCGAAGAAAAATGGTAAATACAGTTACCATAACAGTGATAAATCACTCATAATAGTGATAAAAACACTCACAACAGTGATAAAATCACTCACAAAAATGATATTTTTTTTGTACTGAAAAAAAATAGTAAAAATAATTACCACAATAGTGATAAAAATACTTATAAAAGTGATAATTTTTTTGATTGTAAAATGACTCTTAAAAATTATAAAAACACCCATTAAAAAAATAAATTTTGAAGACACATAATTAATTTTTTTATTTTGGGTACCGTAATCAAGTCTTATTTATACAGATGTATATATATATGAGTCATTAATTACGTCATTCAATGGCAGGTAAACACTTTTTTCTAAACTCTTTTATTTATTTATTTTTTTTTGCCCTCATGGTCAAACTTGAGAAGGCAATACTCTAGAGCTGGAGTCTGGATCGCAACTCATTATTCAAAGCTCTGACTGTTGTTTGCGTATCCAGGCTAGATTCAACACAGAATTATATTAAGGCACGTGGCATGATCACGTGCAGAATCGATTGATCGGTTCGGTTGTGGCCAAGCAACTGAAAGACTCAATACATCAAGAAATGGTTGGTCAAGGAATTATTGAGCATTAGAGTATGTATCGAGCAAAGTTGGGCAAGATAAGCAAGCGAAAGAGGTCCGGCGGGACCAAAAGTCAATGCAAGTTCGATATTATCTTTTGAGAATCAAGCCTTATCCGAGTAAAAATAAATTGCCAAGATTCTCTAATAATCCAAACCTATCTGCAAAACGAAACCCATACGGTTAAATGATAAGGTCGAACCAAGAGATAGCTAGGCTACCCCGAGCAACCAGGAGCGATGTTAAACAACCAATAAGAAAGTTGTGTAAATCATAAGTACACATTATAAACATATAGCATAAAAAATCAACAAATTAAAAGGAAAGTCTGAAAAAATTCCTCCATAAATTAAAGAAGATTTGACTAAAAAAATAGGCATGTTACAAGATACAGTGAGAAAAACCCTAGAAGAAGGGTACAAACCCCGAGTAAAGCTTGAATTTAATGTACATACTCTCTTCCATGCAAAATCCGTCTTACTTGCTTCCAAAATCTATGGTATAGTTTGCAGAATCTATATGACATTGGACTTCGAATTTTCATCAAGGGTGGCTCAACAATGGTTTTGAAAAAGTTTAGGTTTTAGGCCCCATTTCTAAGGGGCCCCAAATTTTTCGATGCTATAAATATTTTATATAAAAAATTAAAAATTAGCACCAAGTATAATATGGAGATCTTTTTTGTCAATAAATCCAAGTGCAATATTTTTGGGTTATCAAAGACATATGTTATGTACTTTTTTATAAGTAGGTTCAATAGTCTATTTTTTTTTTAAATTTCTTAAATTTCGGGTTAAGAAATTCAAGCTCAATTCGTTATATGAATTATCTCCAAAAATATAAGGTTGAATCTAAACCACATTCGAGCCTGAGCCTGAGCTTGAGCTTGAGGTCGAGCCCGAGCCCGAGCCCGACCAGGTTGGGTCGTGGTGATATGGGCGACACGCGCGTGGGATTGAACAGAAGCCAATGTAGGTGATTACTCCGTTCATAAAAGTGTGATACTCCTTGAGGTCTAATCCATAGAACAAACTTAGCATATATATGCACAAATAAAAAAATTTCGTCAACTAATGTGGAATTGGTGTCAAATCTCACATTGCACAATCCAAATATGTCACTTTGAAGCCTATTTTCTCATTTATTTCTTACTCGAATTGAGCAAGTGAAACACAAACCTACAAAAGTTTACTAGAAACGATGAGCGGATCTTACTTAAATTTTGGCTCAAAGTTGATCAAAAATTCAGTTTTTATAACTAAAATATGTTTTGGTCCAACAGAGCGGTCAGGGGTGTTTGGGCTGGCTTACGGGCACCTCGACTAATCTCATCCCCGATCCGGTCAAAGGCAGGTCATTCACGCTGGGACTAGGATATTCATGAGAGATAAATTCCTTATGGTTGACCCTAAGAGATTGTCAAGATTTAAATTCATGATGTCTGAGTTTACAGTTTGTTCTTGTTACTACTTAAACTATACCTTAGTATTATGAGAGATTAAATTCAGCACGTTGTCTTTAAAAATAGGGTTTTTACCCATTTACACCCTAATGGTATAGGCCTTTTACACATAACCGTCCTATGGTTTGAAATTAAGAACATAACTCTATTGTGTATTTAGACTAAAGTGCTACCAACATAAATTCCGTCAAAATTGACGAAATTTGTTATACATGCGCCTAATTTGGGACTTAATTTCAATACAGCCATTGGGGGTAAAGTGGCAATAATAAGATATATCATCTTTTCCAATTGGGGAGAGTACTAGTTTTCTTGTTAATTGAACTTTTAAGTTATCCTTAAGAATACAAAATGATTTATTTTTTTCTCTTCCATAAAGTTAAAAAGAATAATAATTTAAGCAGACTTTTTTGTCGGATGATGACCTTTATTAGATAACAATCACAAACATAGGTTTGAGATGGGAAAGTCCATCTTCTTCCAGACACACAAACTGAAGGGAAAAAACGTACAACACTACATTATTTTCTGTGTCTTCTTTCTAAATTTATTGCATTCTTCTGTAAACTTTTCGGATTTCCTCTTCTGGGAATCGTTGCAGTGCCTCAAGGCGTCTGAGTTTCGGATTGAAAACTGACAGGAGGAGTAGCACAGCAACGACGACAACACACGTCTGCTGGTGTAGTTTCACAGCATACACAAGGAGGACATATGGGTCCCCTCTGAAGAAGTTCTGCATAACAAGCAAGGAAAACAGTTAATATCCAAAGTTCATCAAATGAATCAGCAAGCAACATATTGGAGAGGTTAGATTTTGATCGATGGTAAGTGCTCATGCGCCCAAACGATATAGTAGTGGTTTTGAGTTTGGAAAGAGGAAATCAGTCTCTCCCAATTGCATGGATACCACTTGCATGTCTTAGAATTCACTATCGACGTTAGTTTTACGTACTAAATACTGACATTTTAAAAAAATACATATATAGGAGGGTTATGAAATTACCTCGATGAGTAAATCGAGCTGCTTCGGATGATAACATGGGAGAGAAAACTATGGCGAAGATCATTAGGGTCACCAGACGAGTCATTGGAGAGAAACTTGCCATTGTTTTGATTCTGAAAGCTGCTAGATTTGGTTGAGATAAGCACGTCATGTTCATGAACTTGAGCACATTTTTATAGAATGTGAGGGCCTTTGGTCAAAGATATAACATATGTACACAGTACACCCACATGCCTGATGCCTCATTGCTTGAATTGAAAAGTCAAGGAAGAGGAATAGGATTAGTCTTTTGTAAAAGTGTCCCACCCACAGCCTGATCAAGAAAACCTCTTTTCTTGATTCCGATCTCAGCTCTAAACAGGATATTGATCGTTCAACGGCCTTCAAATGGCCTATTCGTTGCCTTTTGATTTAGAGTCTCATCAGATCTATTTTTCTACACGCCCTAACTCTCGTAAACTCGGATTCTCCGCCCCACTTGGCTGAATTTGCAATCCGACTTATTATAGTACAAATAAAGGATGGGGGGGTGCCCAAAATGTGTGCAGTAGCACTCCTTATTTCCAAAAAATAGGAGTAGAACGAAAAGAGGCGCAAGCTTGTACGCGCGTAATACTTAAACCCGTGCCATCAAATGTCTGTTAGTATATTTATTAGTAAATTATATCAAGACCCCTTGAAGTTTGTAGACGTATAATACTTAAACCCTTCAAGTTTAAAATATTATACTTAGATAAAAAATTCTTCAATCAAAAATAGAATATCAATTGTTCAGCATTCAACACTTAAAATTCAGCATTCAGTTTTCGGTATTCAATTTTCAGTTTTATCAAACACCACCTAAATAATATTTTGATTCGACGCTTGAATTTCGTACTAAAATTTCTTATCTCTAGTTTTAAATTTTGGATTAAATGTTTTGCGTAGTCAATTTTATCGTATTACAGTTCAAATTAAACAAGTTTTTCAAATCACTCTAACACTAATTCCATTCAAATTCATACAGCTATGGTTGTGAGCTATCGAGGACCACCGCATAAAGCATTTTAGTTTCTCACACATCCTTACTTCTACTAAGCGGCTTAGCCGCCTACTTTGACATATAATATCGCCAAGAACGGAAATAATGCCGTCCTTTCTCCCTCCATCGTTAAACCTAACTCTCCTCCTACCTATGTGCTGTTTGGATGAAGTTGATTTCGATGAGAGTAGAATTCACTCAACTTGTATCGACATATTCGATCTTGACCTAAACTCAAACTTAATTTGAGTAAAAATTTAATTTAATATCAACTCATTTCAATGATAAAACTCAATTTTATACTCAAATTTTAAAAAAAAAATCCCTATATTATCTTAAAAGTTAGTTTTTTATTTTTTTTATTTCCTCTTCAAGCTTTATCGATTTTCAGAATTCAAAGGATGCCGACAACACCAAAAACTCAACAAATTTGAAGCACACAGATAACACTAAAAGACCAAATCTATCATAATTTGGACTATAAAGACAAAGACCCAAGTGAGAAGTTAGAACTCCTACACTTTATCTTCTTTAAGTTCGCTTTACTGTAACTTGGTCATTGGTTTTTGGGTATTGGAGTTTGAAGTTAAATTGGGTCCATCAAACACCATTGTTGATGGGGAAATGATTAGGGTTAGGGATAGGATTAGGATTAGGATTAGGATTAGGATTAGGGTTAGAGTTTTATTATGGGTGGTGTGAAAGGAGGAGTGGTCGATGGCGCCGGAAGGTGTGAAGGGAGGAGTGGTCTATGATGCCGGAAGTTGTGAAAGGAGGAAGATAGAGAACCAAGTTTTTGGCAGAAAGAATACAATGACAATTTGGTAAAATATTACCGTTAGGATTTGGGTAAGGAATTTAAGTCTCCTTCAAGTTAGGTAAGCTCTTTTTTTTTTGGGTTAATTATACTCGAGGTTCTCAAAATATGAAGTTTATCTCATTTTGGTCACCAATATTTCAATTACATCATTTTAGTTTCTGAAGTATTGAATGTTTTTTTATGGTCCCTATAGCAGACAATGTCTAGATTGCTAACGATTTTTTATCATAAACTTGTCATAAGATACATAAATATGGACAAAAAATTAATTTGGATAACTATTGACCAAAATTTTACTCAAATTTTGGTTAAATACCTACCTAAATTACACAGTTTTGATCACGAACTATCCAAATTTTAGTCAAAAGCTATCCATATTACACATTTTTTTGTCAAGAGCTACCCAAATTTTGTTTAAGAGCTATCAAAATTATTATTTTTTTATCTATATTTAGCTATTACGTGTCAAGTTTATGATAAAAAATCGTTAACAATTTGAACGTTGTCTGCTTGAAGGACCATATAGAAACATATTCGATATTTCAAGGACCAAAATGATGCAATTGAAATATTGGAGATCAAAATGAGACAAATCTCATACTTTAAGGACCTCTAGTACAATTAACCCTTTTTTTTTACTGCAAGGTGTCCAGGCCTATGTCGACTACTCTCTCGAGCTCAGTGGTTGGCCATCGTCACTTGAGCTAGATTAGAGTATATCTCTAGAGGAAGAAGGGTGGTTAGCTCTTAGGAGGTGTGAAAAGGAATTGAACCTGATGTAGAAATATATAGAACATAATTTGATAAATTTGATGAATGAGAAGCTAGCCTTTGAGAATTAAAAATTCTCTTAAATATGAAAACAGCAGGGTTGGGATTTCCCTTCAATGAGTTTTCTCACAAGTTAGGTGTTTTTTTGGTGTGTTCTCTCTGTATGCAGAGAACCTTATTTATAAGAGAGGATTAAACTAGCTGTTCAACTATCCGTTTATCACTTAGCAAAATATCCTCAACTCCCCAATATTTTCTCAACTCCACCAGTATTTTCCTCAATCCTCTGCAGTCAAAATAGGCTAATTATACTTAAAGTAAGATTGACTAGTCTTTCACTACTTGATGGATCCCTCTAGCCAAGTCACCCATACTGACTAGAAAAGATCCAACCCAAACATCAAATTATATCATGTAATATATGTATGCATGCATCATTATAAAATAATATTTAATACATAATAATTTCACAAAAAATGCATCTATGATATATGTCATGAATAATGCAATATTTAACCAACAGATTGGAGTTTTATATAT
This sequence comes from Ilex aquifolium, assembly GCA_951799425.1. Taxonomy (NCBI): domain Eukaryota; kingdom Viridiplantae; phylum Streptophyta; class Magnoliopsida; order Aquifoliales; family Aquifoliaceae; genus Ilex; species Ilex aquifolium. The sequence continues at coordinate 17,271,737 of OX637410.1, read as the reverse complement.
ATTCTGGATTTGACCACCAACCGTGGCTTAATTAATATTGAAAGATTTTAGTCACATATTCCAACATCTCCCACTTGGCTACAAGCCCGAGATATTCATTCATAACTTAAACTCATAGCAACGACATGTCGTTTAAATTTTTCGGTTCCAATAGGTTTTGTGAATGAATCTGCAACCATATCTTTTGTACAAAGATAATCAATAGTAACATGTTCTTTTTGTATTATATCACTTATATAGTGATATTGTAACTCAATATACTTATATTTGAGCTCGATTTTCCCATTTTTAATGGTTTTTATCGTAGCCTCATTATCACAAAAAATACGAATAGGCATATTATCTACACATGCAAGCTTTAAATCAGTTAGAAACCATTTTAACCATACGGCCTCGGAGACAACCATACTACAAGCAACATATTCAGCTTCCATAGTACTTTTAGCTATGCAATCTTGCTTTTTACTAGACCATGAAATAACACCACCACAAAAAACAAATATGTAACCCGTGGTAGATTTTCTATTATCAATATCACCAGCAAAATCAGCATCACAATAACCATTAACATATATATCATCAGCTTGATATGTTAAAGAAAAGTCTAATGTACCTTGTATGTATTTAAGTACACGTTTTACAGCTAACCAATGAGGTATACCTGGATTACTTTGATATCGACTAATCAAACCAACAACATAACTAAGATCCGGTCTAGTGCATAACATAGCATACATAAGACTACCAACAACTTCCGCGTAGAGTTTTAATTTCATTTCTTGTATTTCTTTTTCAGTTTTAGGAGCCATATTCTTAGCCAATTTTGCTCCTTTATAAATGGGTGATTCAATAGGTTTGCAAGAATCTATTTTGAATTTCTTTAAAATATTTTTCAAATAAGATTTTTGAGATAAACTCAATTTTCTTTGCTTTCTATCTCTAGCAATTTTAATTCCAAGTACATAATGTGCTTCACCCATATCTTTCATTTCAAACTTGGTGTTTAACCAATCTTTTAATTCTAAGATTCTATTTATGTCATTTCCGGCAAGTAAAATATCATCCACATATAAGGAAAGAATAATATAATAACTCCCACTATTCCAAGTATATATACAATGATCATAGTTATTAGGAACAAAACCATAAGATATAATTGCATTATGAAAAGTATGATACCATTGCCTTGAGGATTGTTTTAAGCCATATAAAGATTTATTCAATTTGTACACCTTATCTTCTTTACCTTCAACTTCATATCCTTGTGGTTGATACATATAAATTTCTTCTTTAAGTTCACCATTAAGGAAAGCAGTTTTAACATCCATTTGATGCAACTCTAGGTCTAAGTATGCAACCAAGGACATTAATATTCTTATTGAGGTAAACTTAGCTATGGGAGAATATGTTTCATCATAATCTATACATTCCTTTTGTGTGTATCCCTTAGCCACTAGTCTAACTTTATATTTATCTATTGATCCATCCGATTTAAATTTCTTTTTAAGGATCCATTTACACCCAATTGCTTTTCTATCTATTGGTAAATCAACTAACTCCCAAACTTTGTTTTTCTCTATAGATTCTATTTCTTCTTTAATTGTTTCTCTCCATTTTAGATGATCAATTGAATTTATAGCATCATTAAAAATCAATAGGATCATTTGGAATTTATTCACTATTGAATGCATAATAATCTTTTAAGTAGTTAGGTGGATGTCTTTCCCTTTGTATTCTAGTTAAAGTATCCTTGGGTGGAGGCTCTTTTATTATTTGCTCTTGTGGTTGTTTATTTTCATTTTCCTTAGTAATTTCAAATAGTTCAACCATTTTCTCAATTTTATCTAAGTCATCTTCAAAGAAAAATGCATCTCTACTTTTAATGACTCCCACTGATCCATCACTATGATGAATTACAAATCTATAGCCAATAGAATTTTCACAATATCCAATAAAAGTACATTTTATTGATTTAGGATCTAATTTTCCTCTATTAGGTCCTAAAATTTTAACATGAGCCGAACTACCCCAAACTTTTAAATGAAAAAGACTTGGTTTTGTACCCCTCCACATTTCATATGGTGTCATTCATATTGTTCTAGAGGGTACTCTATTAAGAATATAAATAGCGGTAGAAATAGCCTCTCCCCAAAATGTAGTGCTTAAGTGTACATGACTAAGCATAGATCTAACCATGTCAAGAAGTGTTCTATTTCTCCTTTCGTCTACACCGTTTTGTTGAGGACTATCAGAAATTGTTAATTGATGTATTATTCCATTTCCTTTACAAAAGGATTCAAAAATTTCAGCCATGTATTCACCACCTCGATCCGTCCTTAATATTTTAATTTTTCCACCTAGTTGGTTTTCTACTTCCGCTTTAAATTCAATAAATTTTTGTAAGACATCCAATCTATTCTTTAGTAAATATATATAACCATATCTTGAATAGTCATTGGTAAAAGTAATAAAATATTCCATACCACGATGAGTTTTAACATTTAGAGGACCACAAATATTCGAATGTATTAATTCTAACAAATCTTTATCTCTTTCTAATTTTCCAAATGGTTTTCTAGTCATTTTTCCACTTATACAAGATTCACATGGTTTCAAGTCAAGATCTAAATATGGAATCAATCCAATGTTAACCATCTTTTTCATTTTATTATAATTAATATGACCTAGTCTCATATGCCATAAAATAGAATCAACATTAACATCACAAGAGACATCGATATAAGCAAAAGAAGAACCAATTTTATTATAATTAATATGACCTAGTCTCATATGCCATAAAATAGAATCAACATTAACATCACAAGAGACATCGATATAAGCAGAAGAAGAACCAATTTTATTATTGTCACTAGCAACATTCAAACGGTAAAGACCATCAACTTTAGTCCCCCATGCAAGAATACGACCATGTTTACCAATAGAAACTTTAGAAGACCGAAAACGGACTTCAAAACCCTTATCATCTAATCGTGACACAGACAAGAGATTGTGCCGCATATTAGGCGCATAAAGTACATTAGTCAAGAGAAGGTTGTTTTGCTCGGGCAACGAAATTCTCACAGTGCCAATTCCAAGCACATCACAGTAAGTATTATTTCCCATGTATAACTTGTGGTCGCCGGTTTTCACCTCATTTATTTCAACAAAATTATCCCTAGTCTTAGCCACATGCGGAGAAGAGGCAGAATCAATCCACCAAGCAAGAGAGTCACAGTCTGCAAGAAGTGACTCAGAAACCACACACATAATGTCTCTTGATCCTTTAAAATTTTGACCATTATTCTTTTGTGTGCAATTTCTTTTGTAATGACCGGGTTGCCCACAGTTATAACAAGTACCTATTTGTTTTCCCTTAAAATTATTATGTCTCTTGAACTTGTTATATTTCTTATTGTTCTTTTTAAAATGTTTATCTTGTCTTGGCTTAAGAAAAGATGGAGTAGTTGACACATTATTAGATGAGGCACCCGTGACGAATTGGGAAGATGGGGCACTAGAAACTAGGTTTGACACATTACTAGTTTTCTTTTTAGCCATTCTCTCGGCCTCAATGCCTAGCAACATATGTAATTTTGTCATTGTTAAATATTGGCCAGACATATTCAAAGATATCACAACAGACTCCCATGAATTAGGAAGACTATGTAAAACAGTAGAAACTTGCATTTTATCGGGAATTGGGTTGACTAGAGATGCCAATTCTTTAGCTATTACCACAAGTTTATTGACATGTTCAACAACAGACTCATCCTCTTTCATAAAAGTGCCATTATATTTTTCAATCAAGAGTTGAATATATGTGTTAGAGGCAGTACCATAGACTTGTGTTATAGCATCAAACATAGATTTAGCAGTTTCATGTTCCTCAAAAATAGCCTCTAAATCGGGTTCCATAAAACTGAGTAAGATTGACCTAGCCAGTTTATCGTTCTCTACAAACCTTTCGTAAGTGTTTTTAGCAGCCTCTCCGGCTCTAAGAGGTGGTTCTTTTGGGTATGGTGTGCCAATGACATATTCAACTTTATCTTGGAATAATGTGACGAATTCTACGTTTCCAAGTTGAATAATTTGTACCATTAAGTCTCTCAGTTTTGCTAAGTTCTACACTAGCAGCTTTAGACCCCATATTAACAAATTATAGAAAAATAAACTGCTAGGTAAAATTGGTTAGAAATGACTCGATTTAATTTTGTTACCAAAGTGTGGTTCCAAGAGTGCTTTGAGTAGACTGCAATACCAATTGCTCTGAAACAGCTACAGTTTGATTTCTTCAAATATACTCCAACTCGTTGCTCACATAAGTCTTGTAATACAAATCTCCAGTTGACCGAAGTCGATACCAAAATTTGTTGCTAGTAACAGTGGTGCACTTGCCACAAAAATCTTTGTAGTACTTGAATTGCAGTCAAAAAGTTGCAGTCAAATAAGCTGGAGAGTCAAAACAATAGAAAGGAAAGTTTGGTGGGTGGATTGCCTTTTGTCTTCGTAGGATGTGCAAAGGAAAAAAAAATATGGCAGAGCTTTTAATGGCTCTTTGATCCAAAAGAATTCCAGTGACGTCGTGAACAAAAAATAATTAATTTTTCTCGACCTCTCGAAGAAGCAGAGATAGTGTGATTCAAGAAAATTTTGATCGGCAAACTGGTGCTCTGAAATCAATGTAGAAATATATAGAACAGAATTTGATAAATTTGATGAATGAGGAGTTAGCTTTTGAGAATTAAAAATTCTCTTTGATATGAAAGCAGCAGGGTTGAGATTTTTCCTCAATGGGTTTTTCTCACAAGTTGGGTGTTTTCTTGGTGTGTTCTCTCTGTATGCAGAGAACCTTATTTATAAGGGAGGATTCAACTAGCCGTTTACCACTTAGCAAAATATCCTCAACTCCCCAATATTTTCTCAACTCCACCAGTATTTTCCTCAACCCTCTGCAGTCAAAATAGGCTAATTATACTCCAAGTAGGATTGATTAGTCTTTCACTACTTGATAGGTCCCTCTAGCCAAGTCACCCATACTGACTAGAAAAGATCCAACCAAAACATCAAATTATATCAATGTAATATATGTATGTATGCATCATTATAAAATAATATTTGATACATAATAATTTCACAAAAAATGTATCTATGATATATGTCATGAATAATACAATATTTAACCAATGGATTGAAGTTTTATATATATTCCGGATTTGACCACCAACCGTGGCTTAATTAATATTGAGTGATTTTAGTCACATATTCCAACACCCGAGACATCTAGATTATCAAATGCTAGACTCAACTATTGAACCACCTCTAGATTTGTAATAGGTATAGGTAAAGGCGGGAGATGGCTTTTGAGTCAATTTTATTAAAATTTAAATTTGAATATGTTTAGACTTAAATTGTCGGATTTGCTAGGTTCCAAAGGGGAAAGCCACTAATGCTGGGTTATACATGCCATTGCCAATACCAACACAACCTTGGACTAATGTGAGCATGGACTTTGTCTTGGGACTTCCTCATACACAATGGGGAAAGAACTCAATTTACGTGGTCGTGGATCTCTTTTCCCAGATGGTACATTTCATTCCCTGAAAGAAAACTGTTGATGTAGTCAATGTGGCGTAGTTATATTTTAGAGAGGTTTACTGTCCACATAGATTACCTTTCTCTATTTTTTCTAACAGGGACACACGATTTCTCAGTCACTTTTGATGGAGTTTGTGGCGATTAGCTAACACCAAACTGGACTTCAATAGTGTCTACTATCCCCAGATTGATGGACAGACGGAGGTAGTTAATCGTTCCTTGGGGGATTTTCTACATAATTTAGTTGGTGATCATTTGAAGATTTTGGATCATAAAGTGTACCAGACAAAGTTTGCTTATAAACTTCTGTTAATCGCAACACTGGGTTCTGTCTGTTCAACATTGTTTACAGCAACGTTTCGCGATCTCTGCTTGATTTTCTTCTTCTTCTAGATATGAAACATGTTCATGGGAAAACTAAGGATTTTATTGAAACAAGGCTACAACCAGAATCTACTAGAAGCTACAACCAAATACAAGCAAGCAACAAACAAGAAGATGTGTTTGGTGGAGTTTGAAGTTGATGACTTTGTGTGGACAATTTTGACTAAGGATCGTTTTTCTGCAGGGGAATACAACGAACTGGTAGCATGATAGATTGGACTATTGGAGATTATTGACAAGATTAATTCTAATGCTTACAGGTTGAAGCTGCCAAGTCATATTCATACTTATGATGTTTTCAATGTCAAACACCTTGTTCCATATACAGGTGACAACTCAGACGATGATGATTCCAATTCGAGGATGAATTCTTTCCAACCTGATGCAACACGTATAGTAGAAGACTACATGAGAGATCAAGACCATCGAAAGCAGTGCTGATCAGACACTAATTAGGATTGATTTGGGTGACAATGTTAGAAAATTTCATAAATAATCCATTCCAGAAAGCTCTCGATGATCTGAGTAAGAATGAAGTTCCTTCAACCCACTCATTTTTAGCCAAAAAATGACGTTTATGGCACTTTTTAGGCACTGCTTCAATCTTTCTCTCATTTAATATCTCACCAACTCCTCCAAATGAACCATAGGCACACACATAAGGACATATTATACTATAGTGGTTGTGCTCGCAGTGGGTTGAGTTATGGTGGTTGTGCTTGCAATTAAATGGTCATTCCACGGTGGTGTTACATAATATGGTGGAGATGGTGGTGCGCAATGTCATACCTATCCCAGAAAAGAGTTAGGGTCTGGGTAACCCTGAATAATCAACATTCAACCGTCACTTAACAAATTAGATTAACCTGTGCTTTATTAGCTAATCACCCCACATAATTATAAACTTGATATTCACAAGCACAAAGTTACAATGTAACTAGAGCGCCATACCCATAAGATATTTAAGCAAACTATATACATTAAGACACATGATATAATGTATAATCAAACATCAACATCCTCACATCAAGCTAGATTGCGCAATGGACCATCATCTAACCCCGAGAACTTGAAACAAACAACTGTGAGGAGATGAGCAAATCACATGCTCAGTGAGTATATTCGAGACATATAAAAAGAAAACACAACCATAACATAGCTATAAATATATCACACATATACATTTAAAATAGAATCCAAAAATCCATCATCCAATGACCAACATTTCAATTTCCAACACATATATGAATACATCCCAAATAAACATTACAAGTGAAAATCAAATTTCCAATACTCAATATTCAGTATTCAACTATCCAATAATTACCAGAAGTCTTGACGAGAATTAACGACTACCCATTTCAGCCCGGAAGTCTCGACAATCATATCGCTACCCGTTCAAACAAGGGAGTCATGATAATCACATCGTTACCCGTTTACGCCCGGAAGTCATGGCAATCACGTCGCTACCTTTTTATGCCCGGGAGTCACGACAACCATTCTCACCTAAAAACACAACACAATCATTTCAAGTACTTGGAACCATAACCAACAATGATTCACAATTCACAACTCTCACATCACAATCCAACCATTTCCATACAAACATAGCTAGTAATATATAAATAGCCGTCAATTAGTCATATTTCCAAACAATATGAATCAATATTATCACCTCGGGTTAATTCCAACCCAGATTCAGTCTTTTTGTACAAGTCTAGGTGAATCTGATGTTGACGTTGTTGCCTGAGTACTTAACATACGACGATATAAGACATATGAGTACCATTCACAAATACATGATATTATTCACCTCTTGCATTAATGATTGATTAAGCTTAAGATATCACATCTCCCATCCTTTACCCTTTTGTTACCACTTGAATCATTTAAGCTTAACTCAATCGTAACTTATCTCCCTTAAGCTTAATTATGTGTTAGTAACCAAGCAAGACTAGTTATGATTGATTAAAACCCATTAGGATGCTTCAAGAAGCTTTGAGGTCGCATTTCTCTTGAAAAGCGCTAAGCTGACCGCCTGTTTAATAGTTGCAGACTTTCAACCCACTTTCAACAGCTACCAATTTTCACACAAACAAAATTAGTCATTTTATCCTATATGGTTAGAATGATCTACGAGTCTCGGTTCCTACAAAAAAGTGGTGCATCAATCAAGATTTTTTAGAGAGAGTTATTGCGATTTTCTCACGAATCCTCGAGCTGAAATTATTTGTACAGATACAAGTTGTACCGGTTCGACCAAATTTGAACCAGTTCATCGCAACAATGTACCGGTTCAACCAAATTTAAACCAGTTCATTTACATTGTACTGATTTATAACTTCACAGTATCTTATCAGAAACCCGATGAACCTGTTCATTGATGTTGTACCAGTTCATCCCCGTTCTTCTATTACGAACTCTTCTGGATCTACCTCCTTCTCAACCACGCAACTCTCAAACACTTACCCATAAATTATAACCCTAAATTATATAGAAACTTCTACTAACAACAAAACCCAACAACAACTATACATGAACTCAAAACAATAAACTACACCCAACCCTTCCATGCTTTACCAACAAAATAACGGGAGTTTTTTTTAGAAGAAATTTTACCTGAATAAGAACTCGCTTGATTCAAGAACCCAAGAAAAATAATTGTCCCGGTTCATGCTTATATAGAAGTAAGAGGAAGGCTTAAAGTGACGGGTGTCCAGTGACAGTGACTCACCCATTGATCAATATATTTAGATCCCCTTTAGTTTCCCTCCTTTACACATACACTCGACACAATTTCCATCATCTATTAAATTATACCCAAAACATTTTATCACTTAATAAATTACCCCAAAACACATTCTATCATAAAGTTCAATCGCTATGGTTAACTTTTATCCCATCACCTAACATTCCATAATTCAATAACTATAATTTGACCCCCAAAGTAATTATCACAAATTATACATTAACCCCCAATATTTATAAAATGTTATGCATCTGCAAGTTCGGGTCCCACACGCATGGTGATTCAGCTGTGTGCAATGGATGGTGGTGCATAGTGGATGGAGAAGTGGCAGTGGTGATTCTGTGATTCTGGTGAACAAAATAGAGAGGAGAAGACAAGATTGAGATAATAAAGAGAGTATGATGGTCATTTTGCCATTGTTATTAACAGTGTTAGGTTATGTGTTGATTTCCAAACCATAGTAAGGCCATGTGCAAAAAGACTTGAACCAGATAAAGTTGATTTTACCCTTAAAAATATCATTGACAATATAAAGACGATATTGTCACAGAAAGTGACAAGATAAGGATATATATTTTTTTCAATTGGCGATAATACTAGTTTTTTTGTTGAATTGAGATGTAATTTATTGACCTAATTCACTATAGTCATTGGATTGATCGTGAATCCTAACAAACATTATAACTTGGTGTGAATCAAACGGTTACAATGAAGCCACATCATTAGATCAACGAATTAAGTTAATAAATTAGGTCCAACAGCGTTACTCTTTCTTGTTAATTGAACTTTTAAGTTATCCTTAAGAATACAAAATGATTTATTTTTTTTCTCTTCCATAAAGTTAAAAAGAATAATAATTTAAGCAGACTTTTTTGTTTGATGATGAACTTTATTAGATAACAATCACAAACATAGGTTTGAGATGGGAACGTCCATCTTTTTCCAGACACACTTGGTTACACAAATTGAAGGGAAAAAACATACTACACTGCATTATTTTCTGTTTCTTCTTTCTAAATTTATTGCATTCTTCTGTAAACTTTTCGGATTTCCTCTTCTGGGGAATCGTTGCAGTGCCTCAAGGTGTCTGAGTCTCTGATTGAAAACTGATTGGAGAAGTAGTAGCACAGCAACGACGACAACACGAGCCTGGTGGTGGAGGTTCACAACACACACAAGCAGGACATATGGGTGGCCTCTGGAGAAGTTCTGCATAACAAGCAAGAAAAACACTCAATATCCAAAGTTCATTAAATGAATCAACAACTAATATATTGGCCAGAGAGGTTAGATTTAGATCGATGACAAGTGTTCATGCGCCCAAACGATATAGTCATGGTTTTGAGTTAGGAAACGGGTGATCAGTCTCTCCCAGTTGCATAGGTAAGACTGTTTGCCACTTGCATATCTCAGAATCTACCATTGACATTAGTTTTGCATACTAAATATGATATTTTTATGAGATACGTATATAGGAGGCCGTTATTGAAATTACCTCGATGATTAAATCGAGCTGCTTCGGATGATAGCATGGGAGAGAAAACTATGGCGAAGATCATAAGGGTCACCAGAATAGACTTTGAAGAGAAACTTGCCATTGTTTTTTGATTCTGAAAGCTGCTAGATTTGTTAAGATAAGCATGTCATGTACATAAACTTGAGCCCATTTATATAGATTATGAGGGCCTTTGGTCAGAGATATAAAATATGTTCACACTCATAACTAATGCCTCATTGCTTGAATTGAAAAAGTCAATCCCACTGGCCGACCTTAGACATTAAATTGGACTTTCACCATTTTGAATAAAAATTTTTAATTGACTAAACTTTTTAAAATATATAGTACGACAAAGAACTTCCGTCGCCCCCCACCCCAAAAAAAAAAAAAAGAAATAGGATAAATATATTGGCTTGGATGCATTTTTAGTCTATGTACGTTTTGTTTTAAGTTTCTATTTACTAATCATGGAATAGTTTGATAATATTTTTTGAAGCATTTTTTTTTTGGTTTTAAGTATTTTTTAAAGTAGAACCTACTCATGTTTTTTAGATGAAATTATTCTTTTGTTTTTGTTTAAAAAACTATTTTTTTTTTTATCAAAGTTTAAAAAAACTACTTCAAAAAGGAATTGTTACCAGAGAATATATTAATCTACTAAGCTGATCACACTACATAAGTTATTAGCAAAAGACTCTACCACTCGAATTAGATAAAAGAATTATTGATAAGTTGGAGACCATGTTAGAGTGAATACCAGAGTCTCAATTCACTCTCTGTGTGTGTGTGAAGGTGGGTTTTAGTCCACGATTACTCTATTTTGGTTTAAGCCTTACAGAGTCGAGTGTTGAAAATATCCTTAAATTTTTCATTAGTAAGATTAAAATTACGTAAATCTGATTTAGACTCTGCAGTGATGAGAATACTCTCTCTATCTATATAATATTACGGTTAGGAAATTGAATTCTAAACTTATAAAAGCATAACAACGGTTAAAATTGATCCAATCTTCATCTACTTTGATCTTATTATACAAAATTCATTATGTTTTTTTTTTCCATCCAAAAATATCAACTTCTTTGTACAACCTCTAATGTCAGACAACTCAATCAATACACTTCTCAATATCAAACAATCCCATCAATCAACACCTACCTCTCTCTTCATTTTAATTTTAAATTGTATAATTAAAAAACTAAATTATTATTTAAAATACATATATTGCAAGATCAATTCGATTTTTAATATTATATAGTGTCTTCAGACACGGGGTTATTCCTATCATATATATTTACTAGTTATTGTCTGTGCCTGAAGGCACAGAGTAATAAAAAATGATAAATAATAAACATATTTGTATTCATATCCAAAATCAAATCACAAACATAGATGAGAGATAAATAAATTTAAGCATCGATTGTAGTGGGAGTGAGAGGTGGTGGTGGTAAGAAACGGTGATGGTTGTGGTGGGGGACAATGACCATGGTGGTGGCGGTGACGGCTATAGTGGAGATGGTGGTGGTGGCTGCGACAGCGGTGGTGGTGGTAGAGGTAGTGGTGGTGGTGAGGCGGTTTCAAACATTATTTTTTTTTTTAAAGTACTTATGAAAAATAATTTCTAGAAGTATTTTTAAAAAGTCACTCCAAACACACCTTTAGAGTAAAATTTAAAGCGATCTGAACCGCGAATAGCAAAAGTCATTTTGTTTATCTTTTGAGATTTGAATTGTAAGCTACTTTATTATATAGATATATGGAAGTTGTCTATGGTACTAGAAAAAAATTTCTGTACCGTATCAATATTTATTACATTTGTCAGTATTTTTATCACCGTTGGGAGTGTTTTTACTATTGTTGTGGTATCGAAGAAAAATGGTAAATACAGTTACCATAACAGTGATAAATCACTCACAATAGTGCTAAAAACACTCACAACAGTGATAAAATTACCCACAAAAATAATATTTTTTTTATACTGAAGAAAAATGGTAAAAATAATTACCACAACAGTGATAAAAATATATATAAAAGTGATAAATTTTTTGATTGTAAACTGATCCATAAAAATTATAAAAACACCCATTAAAATAATAAATTTTGAAGACACGTAATTAAATTTTTTTTTTGGGTACCCTAGTCAAGTCTTATTTATACAGATGTATATATATGAGTCATTAATTACGTCATTCAATGGCAGGTAAACACTTTTTTTCTAAACTCTTTTTTTTTTTTTTGCCCTCATGGTCAAACTTGAGAAGGCAATACTCTAGAGCTGGAGTCTGGATCGCAACTCATTATTCAAAGCTCTGACTGTTGTTTGCGTATCCAGGCTAGCTTCAACACAGAATTAACTTACTAATGTTTGACCCATTTTTTTAAAAAAAAAATGAGATTAAATTTAGAAACTAAATACCACCACGCTGTATTGACTAAGAAATGGTTGGTCAAGGAATTGTCGAGCATTAGAGTATGTATCGAACAAAGTTGGGCAAGATAAGCCAGAGAAAGAGGTCCGGCAATGCAAGTTCGATATTATCTTTTGAGAATCAAGCCTTCTCCGAGCATAAATAAATCGCCAAGATTCCTTAATAATCCAAACCTATCTGCAAAACGAAACCTATACGGTTAAATGATAAGATCGAACCAAAAGATAATTAGGCTACCTGAGCAACCAGGAGCGATGTTAAACAACCAATAAAAAAATTGTGTAAATCATAAGTATACATTATAAACGTATAGCCTAAAAAATCAACAAATAAAAAGGAAAGTCTGAAAAAATTCCTCCATAAATTAAATAAGATTTGCCTAAAAAAATAGGTATGTCACATTACACGGTCAATGAGAAAAACACTAAAAGAAGGGTACAAACCCCGAGTAAAGCTTAAACTTAAGGTACATACTCTATTACATGCAAAATTCGTCTTACTTGCTTCCAGAATCTATATGACATTGAAGTGTTCAAATTTTCGAATAGCCGCAATTTTCTATCCTACCCGACCGTATTGAACGACTAGCCAAAAAAATCGGGTAGGAATGCGAAATAATTTTTGGTCTTCCGATTAAATCGGATATATAGGAATACGGAATAACAATTAATTTTCTAATCATATGATTTAACCTTAAAATAATTGTTATTGTATTTGTGCAACAATTATGATAGATTGATGTTTATGCTTTCTTGTGTTTTATTATAATTGTTGTTGTAATTGTTTTAGATTTTAGTGTTATTGGTTTATTGTGTTGTTAAATTGGTGCATGTTATTTAATTGAATTGTTAAAATGATTCAAAAATTAATAATTACAAAAATATTCACCCGATTTCCTACCTAACTTCCTACCCGATTAATTTGGTCGGAAGTCGGGTACGAATACCACACTTGATCGCGTAGGGTAGGTCAAGAAAAAATTCTTTCACAAAGTATCGGGTAGCAAGACGAAAAACCATAATTCCTACCCATAGGATAGGGTGAACACCCCTAGTTTTGAAAAAACTTAGGTTTTAGGCTCCATTTCTAAAGGGCCCCCAAATTTTTCGATGCTATAAATATTTCATATAAAAAATTGAAAATTAGAACCAAATATAATATGAGGATCTTTTTTGTTAATACATTCAAGTGTAATCTTTTTGGGTTATTAAAAACACATGTTATGTACTTTTTTGTAAGTAGGTTCAATAGTCTATTTTTTTTTTTAATTTCTTAAATTTTGGGTTAAGAAATTCGAGCCCAATTTGTTAAATGAATTTTCTCTAAAAAGATAAGGTTGGATCAAAACCACATCCGTGCCCGTGCTCGAGCCCGAGCCCGAGCCCGAGCTCGTACTCGTACCCGTACCCGTACACGTACCCGTACCCGAGCCTGAGCCCGAGCCCGACCAGGTTGGGTCGTGGTGATATGGGCGACACGCGCGTGTGGTTGAACCGAAGCCAATGTATGTGCTTACTTAGTTCACAAAAGTGTGATACCCCTTGAGACCTAATCCAAAGAACAAACTTAGCATATATATGCACAAATAAAAATTTTCCTTAACCAATGTGGAATTGGTGTCAAATCTCGCATCGCACAATCCAAATATGTCACTTTGAAGCCTATTTTCTTATTCATTTCTTACTCATTTTGAGCAAATGAATATACTACATTATTCTCATTACGAAGTAAAACACGAACCCACAAAAGTTTACTAGAAACGACGAGCGGGTCTTACTTTAATTTAGGCTCAAAGTTGACCAAAAATTCAGTTCTTATAACCAAAATCTATTTTGGTCCAATACAGCGGTCAGGGGTGTCCGGATTAGCTTACGCACACCTCGACTAATCTCTTCCCCGGTCCAGTCAAAGGTAGGTCATCCACGCTGAGATTAGGGTATTCATAAGGGATAAATTCCTTATGGTTGATCCTAAGAGGTTGCCAAGATTCAAACTCATGACGTATGAGTTAACAGTTTGTTCCTGTTATTACTTGAACTACACCTCAGGATTGATTATAAGAGATTAAATTCAACTCATTGTCTCTAAAAATAGGGTTTTTACCCATTTACCCCCTAATGGTTTAGGCCTTTTACACATAACCGTCCTATGGTTTGAAATTAAGAACATAACTCCCTTGTGTATTTAGACTAAAGTACTACCGACATAAATTCCGTCAAAATTGACGGAATTTGTTATACATGCGCCTAATTTGGTACTTAATTTCAATACAGCCATTGGGGTTAAAGTGGCAATAATAGGATATATCATCTTTTTCAATTGGGGAGAGTACTAGTTTTCTTGTTAATTGAACTTTTAAGTTCTTGATAAAAAAAAAAAAAAAAAACTTTTAAGTTATCCTTAAGAATACAAAATGATTTATTTTTTTCTCTTCCATAAAGTTAAAAAGAATAATAATTTAAGCAGACTTTTTTGTCAGATGATGACCTTTATTAGATAACAATCACAAACATAGGTTTGAGATGGGAAAGTCCATCTTCTTCCAGACACACAAACTGAAGGGAAAAAACGTACAACACTACATTATTTTCTGTGTCTTCTTTCTAAATTTATTGCATTCTTCTGTAAACTTTTCGGATTTCCTCTTCTGGGAATCGTTGCAGTGCCTCAAGGCGTCTGAGTTTCGGATTGAAAACTGACAGGAGGAGTAGCACAGCAACGACGACAACACACGTCTGCTGGTGTAGTTTCACAGCATACACAAGGAGGACATATGGGTCCCCTCTGAAGAAGTTCTGCATAACAAGCAAGGAAAACAGTTAATATATCCAAAGTTCATCAAATGAATCAGCAAGCAACATATTGGAGAGGTTAGATTTAGATCGATGGTAAGTGCTCATGCGCCCAAACGAGATAGTAGTGATTTTGAGTCAGGAAACAGGAAACCAGTCTCTCCCAATTGTATGGGTACCACTTGCATGTCTTAGAATTCACTATCAACGTTAGTTTTACATACTGAATACTGACATTTTAAAAAAAAACGTATATAGGAGGGTTATGAAATTACCTCGATGAGTAAATCGAGCTGCTTCGGATGATAACATGGGAGAGAAAACAATGGCGAAGATCATTAGGGTCACCAGAAGAGGCCGTGGAGAGAAACTTGCCATTGTTTTAATTCTGAAAGCTGCTAGATTTGGTTGAGATAAGCACGTCATGTTCATGAACTTGAGCACATTTTTATAGAATGTGAGGGCCTTTGGTCAAAGATATAACATATGCACACACACACATGCCTGATGCCTCATTGCTTGAATTGAAAAGTCAAGGAAGAGGAATATGATTAGTCTTTTGTGAAAGTGTCCCACCCGATCAAGAAAACCTACTTTATTGATTCTGATCTCAGCCCTAAACAGGGTATCGATCGTTCATCGGCCTTCAAACGGTCTATCCGTTGCCTTTTGATTTAGAGCCTCATCATATCTATTTTTTTACGTGCCCTAACTCTCGTAAACTCGAATTTTTCGCCCCACTTGGCTGAATTTACAATCCGACTTATTATAGTCCAAATAAAGGATGAGGGATGCCCTAAATGTGTGCGGTAGCACTCCTTATTTCCAAACAATAGGAGTAGAACGAAAAGAGGCGCAAGCTTGTAATCTTCGATTTTCCCCACTAGGCGATTGTGAGGCGTTTTCATGGAGATTAAATTGACTGAATTTTTTAAAGTAAATAGTACGATAAAGAACTCCCCAAGACAACCGAAAGAAAAAAAAAAGAAATGGGATAAATATATTGGCTTGGATGCATTTAGTTTACATCTTGTGTTAAATTTTCGTTTATTAATCAAGGTATCGTTTGATAATATTTTTTTGAGCATTCTTTTGTTTTTGTTTTTGTTTTTTTTGGCTTTATGATTTTTTTTAAGTAGTATTTGTTCATTTTTTTTCTTTTGTTTTCTTGTTTGGATTTGCTCATTTCGTCCAAGTTTAATTACATGTATAGTATACATATATACATGTATGTAAATGCATTATTTTTACACTAAGATGCACAAGATTAGTAATTTAAAATTGTAACCAAACTTGCTAAGTTGATAAGTCGATAACAATCTTGAGAAGTATGATAGGGTGAATGCCAGAGTCCCCATTTTTTTTTTGAACTGAAAGTCCCCATTGACTGTGTGTGTAGGTGGGTTTTCGACCAATTATTACTCTATTTTCGTTTAGGGAGAATCCCACTCAGACCTTTTGAGATTTATCACTTAATCACTCAAATTTCTTGATATTTAAAATATTATAAACAGACCCTTGAAGTTTGTACCCACGTTACACTTACACCGATGCCATCAAATGTCTGTTAGTATATCTATTAGTAAATTACACCTAGACCCCTTAAAGTTTGTAGACGTATAATACTTAAACCCATCAAGCTTAAAATATTATACTTAGATAAAAAATTCTTCAATTAAAGATAGAATATCAAATATTTTAAATTTTACAACCAAAATTCATGTTCTATTGTATCATTTATTGAAATAAAATCAAAAATAAAAAGTTAAATTTTTCTTAAAAATTCGTAATTAATATACAATTATACTATCTATTGGAATAAAACTAAAAAATCAAACAAGGGGTCTAAGTCATTCATAATAGAACATGAATTTTACAATCAAAATTCATATTCTATTATGTCATTTATTGAAATGAAATCAAAAATAAAAATTTAACTTTTTCTTATAAAATCATAATTAATATATAATTATACTATCTATTTTTATGACCCCACTATAACCGGTGCTTAAATTCATTTCTTCATCCTCTACGTTTATGACTTAATTTTGAGTGTGAATACAAATATTTTTATTAATTCGTGTCTTCAAACATGAGTAATAACTATATATATATATATATATATATATATATATATATATATATATGAGTCATTAATTACGTCATTCAATGGCTGGTAAACGTTTTTTTCTCAAATCTTTTTGTTTTATTTTCCCTCATGGTCAAACTTGAGAAGGCAGTACTCTAGCTGGAGTCTGGGCCGCAAATGAATAGTCAAAGATCTGACTACTGTTTCCGTATCCAGGCTGCAACACAGAATTACGGAAACAGTTGGTGAGAGACTGTTATAGTTTAACCAAGGTCTCGGGTTCGAGTCTTGGGCGCAGCTGCGTTCGGTAGGGAGAG
The DNA here is from genome assembly GCA_951799425.1 of Ilex aquifolium. Classification (NCBI taxonomy): domain Eukaryota; kingdom Viridiplantae; phylum Streptophyta; class Magnoliopsida; order Aquifoliales; family Aquifoliaceae; genus Ilex; species Ilex aquifolium. Next base: position 17,253,887 of record OX637410.1, on the reverse strand, counting down.
CTTTGCCGCCCTTGTGGTCCCACCCGGCTCGAATCTGGATTAGTCGGAGCCCAATGTGACTTTCGAATACCAGATGGTCTGACAAAAAAAAAAGAATTACGGAAACAGTTATTTACCGACAAATTTCAAACAATATTATATATTTACAATATTTTGACTTTGTTTATTAAATTATAATATTTTTAAAAAAATAAGATTATTGTTAAAAAGTGGAGTCAATAATCCCACTTTTAATCTTTTGTTGAATAAGACAATAACAGTGTTTCCATCAGATATAAAAAGACGGTGTTAAACCCAATGAATTTACTCTTAAAAGTGGGGTTATTGACTATATTTTTTTTAAAAGTATCGTAATTTGATAAATAAGTTCAACAGTGATGTAGATCGGTAATTATTAATTGAAATTTGCCATAAAATAATAAATAATTTCAGAATTAAGTTACTAATGTTAGACTAGTTAAAAAATGAAATTAAATTTTGAAACTAAAAGCTACAGTGTCCATATTGTGGTACTGACTAAGTAATATTTTGATTCGACGCTTGAATTTCGTACTAAAATTTCTGATATCTAGTTTTAAATTTTGGATTAAATGTTTTGCGTAGTCAATTTTATTTTATTACAGTTCAAATTAAACAAGTTTTTCAAATCACTCTAACACTAATTCCATTCAAATTCATACAGCCATGGTTGTGAGCTATCGAGGACCACCGCATACATCATTTTACTTTCTCACACATCCTTACTTCTACTAAGCGGCTTAGCCGTCTACTTTGACATATAATATCGCCAAGAACGGAAATAATGCCGTCCTTTCTCCCTCCATCGTTAAACCTAACTCTCCTCCTACCTATGTGGTGTTTGGATGAAGTTGAGTTCGATGAGAGTAGAATCCACCCAACTTGTAACGATATTTTCGATCTTGATCTAAACTCAAACTTAATTTTAGTAAAAAATTTAATTTAATATCAACTCCTTTTAATGATAAAACTCAATTCTATACTAAAATCTTTTTAAAAAAATCCCTATATTATCTTAAAAGTTATTTTTTTTATTTTTATTTTCCTCTTTAAGCTCTATTGATTTTCAGAATTCGAAGGATGCCGACAACACCAAAAACTCAACAAATTTGAAGCACGCCGATAACACTAAAAGACGAAATCTATCATAATTTGGACTATAAAGACAAAGACCCGAGTGAGAAGTTAGAACTCCTACACGCTATCTTCTTCAAGTTCGCCTTACTGCAACTTGGTCTGTGGTTTTTGGGTATTGGAGTTCGAAGTCAAATTGGGTCCATCAAACACCATGGTTGATGGGGAAATGATTAGGGTTAGGGTTAGGGTTAGGGTTAGGATTAGGATTAGGGTTAGAGTTTTGTTATGGGTGGTGTGAAAGGAGGCGTGGTCGATGATGCCGGAAGTTGTGAAAGGAGGAAGATAGAGAACCAAGTTTTTGGCAGAAAGAATACAATGAGAATTTGGTAAAATATTACCGTTAGAATTTGGGTAAAGAATTTAAGTCTCCTTCAATTTAGGTCAGCTCTTTTATTTTGGGTTAATTGTACTCGAGGTTCTCAAAATATGAAGTTTATCTCATTTTAGTCACTAATGTTTCAATTACATCATTTTAGTCTCTGAAATATTGAATGTTTTTTTATGGTCCCTCAAGCAGACAATGTCTAGATTGCTAACGATTTTTTATCATAAACTTGTCATAAGATACTTAAATATGGACACAAAAATAATTTGGATAACTCTTAACCAAAATTTTGCTCAAATTTTGGTTAAATACCTACCTAAATTACACAGTTTTGATCACGAGCTATCCAAATTTTAGTCAAAAGCTACCCATATTACACGTTTTTTTGTCAAAAGCTACCCAAATTTTGTTTAAGAACTATCAAAATTATTTTTTATCCATATTTAGCTATTACGTGATAAGTTTATGATAAAAAATTGTTAACAATTTGGACATTGTTTTCTTGAATAACCATATAGAAACATATTCAATATTTCAGGTACCAAAATGATGCAATTGAAATATTGGAGATCAAAATGAGGCAAATCTCATACTTTAAGGACCTCTAGTGCAATTAACCCCTTTTTTTTACTACAAGGTGTTCAGGCCTATGTCGACAACTTTCTCGAGCTCAGTGGTTGGCCATCGTGACTTGATCTAGATTAGAGTATATCTCTAGAGGGAGAAGGGTGATTAGCTCTTAGGAGGTGTGAAAATGAATTGAATTTGAGACCTCAAGATTATCAAATACTAGACTCAACTTGTAAAACCCGAACACGCATGACCAATATATAATATTTGTCATAAGTATATTCACACGTGACATGCATGCGTAGGATTGACTATTAGTATTTAATTATGAGTAATGATATGAGACCTAAACCTGAACGATGAATATTTTAATATTTAGGGATAATTTTATAAAGAATGATTATAAGGAGAATTGTTTTATTAAAGTGTGAAAAATTAAATAAGAATGTTGACATGTGATATTCTTTTATTATTTCATGTATATTAGCGCATGTGAAATTAATCGGGTGACAAGTATGTGACATCAATTTATTGTTATAAAAAATAATAATAATAATAATGAAATAAAATGTATTAGTATATACAAGGAGTGGTTAAGGTCCGAGAGACGAATTTAATAGATTGTCAATAATTTGAATATATGTATATACATGTGTATGTATAACTATGTATACAAAAAGAAAAAAAATGGATACATACATATAATTGTATATATGTATGTATATAATAAATATGTATATAACATATAATATATTTATAATATATATATAATATTGGGTCATGATTATAGTCTCCACTTAGCAAGACATGCAAGGCATGTCTTGCATGCAAAAAGAAAGAAAAAAAAAAGGAAGTTCTTTCCCTTGAACATTTCGGCTAGATCAAGAACCAAGAGGGAAAGAAGAAGAAAACCAAGGGAAGAAGAAGGAAAGAAAGAAAAGAAAAGAGAAGAAAAGAAGAAAAAAAAAAAAGTGTGGCTACAAGGTAAGAAATATGATTCATTTTCTTTCTTCTAAGATGTAGAAGTCCTATTTTTTTATTTAGGCATTTTGAGTGTTGCATGTGTTTCAAGGATGGTATTTTGTATGTGTTTAGATGTTGTATATTGATGTATGATGTTGGGTATGAGATTTGATTAATGAATGACGGTTACATCTTGATATTTATGTGGGTGTGTAAATTAAGTTAGTATTGTTGAAAAAAAAATTGAAGTGTGGTGGGTACTTATAAATTTTGTTAATTGTTCTTGAATTTTCATGAAATTCATGGGTATGGAATTTTCATACAATTTTATGATTTTATTGGGTATTTATAATTAGAACTTTTGTTAATTGTTCTTGAATTTTCATGAAATTCATGGGTATGAAATTTTCACACAATTTTATGATTTTATTGGGAAATTATGTAGATTCAACTATATTTTGGTTACTATAATTTTATGAGAAATGTTTACTTTGAATGTAATGGATTCGAGTAGGTAATCTTACTCGCTATGAATGGATTATTTTCATGTGACTCGAATTGATTATAACTACTAGTTTAATTTGTTTGAGCAATTGATATTACTAGATGTGGATGAGATATTGAATGTGGCATGATTTAATTAAGAAATTTGCTTTGTGTAAACCAATTCGAGTAAAGCGGTATTATTTATTAATACTCGAATGCGATTTTGAAATAATGGGTGTCAGGTCCAGGGACGAGCACCGTAAAGAACGCTGCTCAAAAAGCTCCGGCAGAGGAGTCATCAACACGATAAATTTTCAGCAAGGTACGTGTGTACGCTAATATTTGGTTTTATCTACATGTAAATATTTATTTTATCCGACTGTCTAGCTTATGAGTTCTATTGTGAATAAATAGCTTAAGTGTTCTAATGTTACGATGGAAATAAGATGTCTTCGTGACATATTATAACCTTATGGTTTAGTTGTCTGTGTGACAAGCGGAAAGAAAAACCAAATGGTTGAGACGATAAAGCGTCGGGTGTCTAAGTGACGTATTTTATTTGCGTAGTGAAGATGTCAAAGAGACGAAAGCGAACTATTAGATTGAGATGTTTACGTGACTAAAAGTAACTCAAGTGTTCCAGTTTATCCTTGTGACTGAGATAAGTTAAAACTAATTTCGTCTAAGTGACGGAAGCTAAATTTTTGATGTGATGTGATTTGTTTAAAAAAAAAAAAAAAAAACTAGAATATTGAGAAAATGATACATGTTGTTAAGTTGTCTAAGTGACGATCGTATGCTGATATGATGATAGACTTGTGTGGTGTTTTGTTGCCTGAGTGGCAAGACGGTTATTTCTGTGTGAAACCGTAGCGCAATGAAATAGAATTTCGAGAAAAGTTATGGAATTACGAATATTATTGTGTGGTATTTTGTTGCCTGAGTGGCAAGATGATTATTTCTGTGTGAAATCGTAGCGCAATAAAATAGAGTTTCGAAAAAAGATATGGAAACATGAATATTAAAATTCCATAAATGAGCAAGGACATCACATTATTTTCTTTGTTCTATCTCTGAAATTATTAATGAGAACTCACTGAAAAATTTGCTTGAAAATCTTTTCAGGTAAACGGTGCACAAGCTTGCAGTCCACTACCGCAGCTAGAAGTCCAGTTAGGAGTGTCGGGAAGGGCTCGTGTCCGTTTCTTAAAAAAAAAAAAAAAAACTTTTTGGGTTGTATAAGATGTCAATATTTTGGTTTTGGCATGTAAGTAACACTTGTAAATATTTTTAGGATATGTATATTCTACATGGTAGCCGGCCTGTGTGCTGTGCGCATATAATTTTTCTTTAAAAAAAAAAAAAAAATGATCCTAAGATAAATATTTCTAGGATGAGTTTTCTTTAAATGTCAAGTTATAATATTTTATTAATAACGGGATTGCCTAAATGTTATTTTTATACTAATAGTGTAGTGGGATTGGGGTGTTACACAACTACTGAGCCACCTCTAGATTTGTAATAGGTATAGGTGAAGGCTGGAGATGGTTTTTGAGTCAATTTTATTAAAATTAAAATTTGAATATGTTTAGACTTAAATTGTCAGATTTGCTAGGTTCCAAAGGGAAAGCCACTAATGTTGGGTTATACATGCCATTGCCAGTACCAACACTGCCTTGGACTAATGTGAGCATGGACTTTGTCTTGGGACTTCCTCATACACAATGGGTAAAGAACTCAATTTACGTGGTCGTGGATCTCTTTTCCCAGATGGTACATTTCATTCCCTGAAAGAAAACTGCTGATGTAGTCAATGTGGCGTAGTTATATTTTAGAGAGGTCTACTGTCCACATAGATTACCTTTCTCTATTTTTTCTAACAAGGACACACGATTTCTCAGTCACTTTTGATGGAGTTTGTGGCAATTAGCTAACACCAAACTGGACTTCAGTAGTGTCTACTATCCCCAGATTGATGGACAAACGGAGGTAGTTAATCGTTTCTTGGGGGATTTTCAACATAGTTTAGTTGGTGATCATTTGAATATTTGGGATCATAAAGTGTACCAGGCAAAGTTTGCTTATAAACTTCTGTTAATCGCAACACTGAGTTTTGTCTGTTCAACGTTGTTTATGGCAACGTTTTGCGATCTCTGCTTGATTTTCTTCTTCTTCTAGATATGAAATGTGCTCATGGGAAAACTAAGGATTTTATTGAAAATTTGCAGCAAGTCCACATGGCTACAACCAGAATCTACTAGAAGCTACAACCAAATACAAGCAAGCAACAAACAAGAAGATGTGTTTGGTGGAGTTTGAAGTTGGTGACTTTGTGTGGGCAATTTTGACTAAGGATCGTTTTTTCTGCAAGGGAATACAACGAACTGGTAGCATGATAGATTGGACTATTGGAGATTATTGACAAGATTAATTCTAATGCTTACAGGTTGAAGCTGCCAAGTCATATTCATACTTATGATGTTTTCAATGTCAAACACCTTGTTCAATATACAGGTGACAACTCAGACGATGATGATTCCAATTTGAGGATGAATTCTTTCCAACCTGATGCAACTCGTATAGTAGAAGACTACATGAGAGATCAAGACCATTGAAAGTAGTGCTGATCGGGCACTAATTATGATTGATTTTGGGTGACAGTGTCAGAAAATTTCATAAATCCATTCCGGAAAGCTCTCGATGATCTGAGTAAGAATGAAGTTCCTTCAACCCACTCATTTTTTAGCCAAAAAATGACGTTTATGACACTTTTTAGACACTGCTTCAATCTTTCTCTCATTTAATATCTCACCAACTCCTCCAAATGAAAAATACGCACACACATAAGGACATATTATACCATAGTGGTTGTGCTCGCAGTGGGTTGAGTTATGGTGGTTGTGCTTGCAATTAAATGGTCATTCCACGGTGGTGTTACATAATATGGTGGAGATGGTGGTGCGCAATGTCACACCTATCCCAGAAAAGAGTTAGGGCATGGGTAACCTTGAATAATCGACATTCAACCGTCACTTAACAAATTAGATTAACCTGTGCTTTATTAGCTAATCACCCCACATAATTATAAACTTGATATTCACAAGCACAAAGTTACAATGTAACTAGAGCGCCATACCCTTAAGATATTTAAGCAAACTATATACATTAAGACACATGACATAATGTATAATCAAACATCAACATCCTCACATCAAGCTAGATTGCCCAGTGGACCATCATCTAACCCCGAGAACTTGAAACAAACAACTGTGAGGAGGTGAGCAAATCACACGCTCAGTGAGTATATTCGAGACATATAAAAAGAAAACACACAACCATAACATAGCTATAAATATATCACACATATACATTTAAAATAGAATTCAAAAATCCACCATCCAATGATCAACATTTCAATTTCCAACACATATACGAATACATCCCAAATAAACATTACAAGTGAAAATCAAATTTCCAATACTCAATATCCAGTATTCAACTATCCAATAACGCCCATAAGTTTTGACGAGAATTAACGACCACCCAATTCAGCCCGAAAGTCTTGACAATCATATCGCTACCCGTTCAAACACGGGAGTCACGATAATCACATCGTTACCCGTTTATGCCCAGAAGTCATGGCAATCACGTTGCTACCTTTTTACGCCCAGGAGTCACGACAACCATTCTCACCTAAAAACACAACACAATCATTTCAAGTACTTGGAACCATAACCAACAATGATTCACCATTCACAACTCACCAATCACAATCCAACCATTTCCATACAAACATAGCTAGTAATATATAAATAGCAGTCAATTAGTCATATTTCCAAACAATATGAATCAATATACTCACCTCGGGTTAATTCCAACCCAGATTCAGCCTTTTTGTACAAGTGTAGGTGAATCTGACGTTGACGTTGTTGCCTCAGTACTTAACATACGATGATATAAGATATATGAGTACCATTCACAAATACATGATATTATTCACCTCATGCATTAATGATTGATTAAGCTTAAGATATCACATCTCCCATCCTTTACCCTTTTGTTACCACTTGAATCATTTAAGCTTAACTCAATTGTAACTTATCTCCCTTAAGCTTAATTATGTGTTAATAACCAAGCAAGACTAGTTAGGATTGATTAAAACCCATTAGGATGCTTTGAGAAGCTTTGAGGTCGCATTTTGCTTGGAAAGCGCTAAGCTGGCCGCCTGTTTAATAGTTGCAGACTTTCAGCCCACTTTCAACAGCTACCAATTTTCACACAAACAAAATTAGGTGTTTTATCCTATATGGTTTGAATGATCTACGAGTCTCGGTTCCAACAAAAAAATGGTGCATCAATCAAGATTTTTTAGAGAGTTATTGCGATTTTCTCACGGATCCTCAAGCTGAAATTATTTGTACAGGTACAAGTTGTACCGGTTCGACCAAATTTGAACCAGTTCATCGCAACAATGTACCGGTTCAACCAAATTTGAACTGGTTCATTGACGTTGTACTAATTCATAACTTCACAGTATCTTATCAGAAACACGATGAACCGGTTCATTGATGTTGTACTAGTTCATCCCTGTTCTTCTATTACAAACTCTTTTGCATCTACTTTCTTCTCAACCACGCAACTCTCAAACACTAACCCATAAATTATAACCCTAAATTATATAGAAACTTTTACTAATAACAAAACCCAACAACAACTATACATGACCTCAAAACAATAAACTACACCCAACCCTTCCATGGTTTACCAACAAAATAACGGGAGTTTTTTTTTGAAGAAATTTTACCTGAATAAGAGCATCTCCAACCCACTCTCTATTTCTTCTCTTTTAGCCACTTTAGCTAGTCAAACACAAAAAATTCTCTCCAACCCACTCTCTATTTCCTAGTTAACCCAAACGGCTCACTAAATGTGGTGAGCCATTTGAGCTCTCTAAATTCTCTCTCTACCTTTTTTTCTCTCTATCTCTCTATATATATATGTTTTACTTTTTTTAAATTATTGGAAGTTAGTGAAAGTTGGGTGTAGTAGTTAACTAAAATAGAGAGTGTGGTTGGAGTGAATTTTAAAAAATTGCTAGTTAAAGTAGTGAATTGAATATTTAAATATATTTTGAGTAACTATTTTGTTGAGTGTGGTTGGAGATACTCTAAGAACTCGCTTGATTACCACCGAGCGTTAGATTAGTTGGTGAGGGACTGTTCTAGCTTAACCAAGGTCTCGGGTTCGAGTCTTGGGAATGCAGCTGCGTTCGGTAGGGAGAGCTTTGCCGCCCTTGTGGTCCCACCCGGCTCGAATCCGGATTAGTCGGAGTCTAATGTGGCTTTCGGATACCGGATGGTCTGACAAAAAAAAAAAAGAACTCGCTTGATTCAAGAACCCAAGAAAAATAATTGTACCGGTTCATGCTTATGTAGAAGTAAGAGGAAGGCTTAAAGTGACGGGTGTCCAGTGACAGTGACTCACCCAATTTTTGATCAATATATTTAGATACCCTTTAGTTTCCCTCCTTTACACATACACTCGATACAATTTCCATCATCTATTAAATTATACCCAAAACATTTTATCACTTAATAAATTACCCCAAAACACATTCTATCATAAAATTCAATCGCTATGGTTAACTTTTATCCCATCACCTAACATCCCATAATTCAATAACTATAATTTGACCCCCAAAGTAATTATCACAAATTATACATTAACCCCAATATTATAAAATGTTATGCATCTGCAAGTTCGGGTCCCACACGCATGGTGATTCAGTTGTGTGCAATGGATGGTGGTGCATAGTGGATGGAGAAGTGGCAGTGGTGATTCTGGTGAACAAAATAGAGAGGAGAAGACAAGATTGAGATAATAAAGAGAGTATGATGGTCATTTTGCCATTGTTATTAACAGTGTTAGGTTATGTTTTGATTTCCAAACCATAGTAAGGCCATGTGATAAAAGACTTGAACCAGATAAAGTTGATTTTACCCTTAAAAATATCATTGACAATATAAAGACGATATTGTCACAGAAAGTGACAAGATAAGGATATATATTTTTTTCAATTGGCGATAATACTAGTTTTCTTGTTGAGCAATGCTATTGAGATATAATTTATTGACCTACTTCACTATAGTCATTAGATTGATCGTGAGTCATATCAAACATTAGAACTTAGTGTGAATCAAACGGTTACAATGAAACCACATCATTAGATCAACAAATTAAGTTAATAAATTGGGTTAATTGTATCAGAAGTCCCCAAAGTATGGAGATTGTCTCATTTTGGTTCCCAATATTTTAATTGCATCATTTTAGTCCCTGAAGTATTGTATATGTTTCTATATAGTCCCTCAAGCAGACAACGTCTAGATTGCTAACGATTTTTTATCATAAACTTGTCACGTAATACTTAAATATGGACAAAAACTAATTTTGATAGCTCTTAAACAAAATTTGGGTAGCTCTTGACAAAAAATATGTAATATGAGTAGTTTTTGACCAAAATTGAAATAGCTCATAATCAAAATTGTGTAATTTGGGTTGCTATTTAACCAAAATTTGAGTAGAAATTTGGTTAAGAGTTATCCAAATTATTTTTTTGTCCATATTTAAGTATCACGTGACAAGTTTATAATAAAAAATCGTTAGCAATCTTGATATTGTCTGCTTGAGGGATCATATAGAAACATATTTAATACTTTAGGGACTAAAATGATGCAATTAAAATATTGGGGACCAAAATGAGACAAACTCCATACTTTGGGGACCTCCTGTACAATTAGCCCTAATAAATTAGGTCCAACAACTTTACTCTTTCTTGTTAATTGAACTTTAAGGTATGAGGTATCCTTAAGAATACACAATGATTTATTTTTTTCTCTTCCATAAAGTTAAAAAGAATAATAATTTAAGCAAACTTTTTTGTTAGATGATGAACTTTATTAGATAACAATCACGAACATACGTTTGTGATGGGAAAGTCCATCTTCTTCCAGACACACTTGGTTACACAGATTGAAGGGAAAAAACATACAACACTGCATTATTTTCTGTTTCTTCTTTCTAAATTTATTCCATTCTTCTGTAAACTTTTCGGATTTCCTCTTCTGGGGAATCGTTGCAGTGTCTCAAGGCGTCTGAGTCTCTGATTGAAAACTGATAGGAGAAGGAGTAGCACAGCAACGACAACATGAGCGTGGTGGTGGAGGTTCACAACACACACAAGCAGGACATATGGGTGGCCTCTGAAGAAGTTCTGCATAACAAGCAAGAAAAACACTCAATATCCAAAGTTCACTAGATGAATCAGCAACCAATATATTGGCCGGAGAAGTTAGATTTAGATCAATGGCAAGTGTTCATGCGCCCAAACGATATAGTGGTGGTTTTGAGATCTCAGAATCCACCATCGACATTATTAATTTTGCATACTAAATATGATATTTTTAAGCGACATGTATATAGAAGACTGTTATGAAATTACCTCGATGAGTAAATCGAGCTGCTTCGGATGATAACATGGGAGAGAAAACTATGGCGAAGATCATAAGGGTCACCAGAATAGACTTTGAAGAGAAACTTGCCATTGTTTTGATTCTGAAAGCTGCTAGAGTTGTTGAGAAAAGTATGTCATGTACATAAACTTGAACCCATTTATATAGATTATGAGGGCCTTTGGTCAGAGATATAACATATGCTCACACTCATGCTTAATGGCTTATTGCTTGAATTGAAAAAGTCAATCCCACTGGCTGACCTTAGACATCAAATTGGACTTTCACCATTTTGAATAATTTTTTTTAATTGACTGAACTTTTTAAAATAGAAAGTACGACAAAGAACTTCCGTCACCCCTCACCCCCCAAAAAAAATAAATAAAAAAGAAATGGGATAAATATATTGACTTGGATGCATTTTTAGTCTATGTACGCTTTGTGTCAAGTTTCTGTTTACTAATCAGGGTATCGTTTGATAATATTTTTTGAAGTATTTTTTAAAGTAGAATCTGGTCACGTTTTTTAGATGAAATTATTCCGTTGTTTTTGTTTAAAAAAACTACTTTTTTTTTTTTTTTTTTATCAAAGTTAAAAAAAACTACTTCAAAAAGGTATTGTTACCAGAGAATATATTAATCTACTAAGCTGATCACACTACATAAGTTATTAACAAAAGACTCTACCACTCGAATTAGATAAAAGAATTATTGATAAGTTGGAGACCATGTTAGAGTGAATACCAGAGTCCCCATTGACTCTGTGTGTGTGAAGGTGGGTTTTTAGTCAACGATTTCTCTATTTTGGTTTAAGCGTTAGAGAGTCGAGTGTTGAAAATAACCTTAAATTTTTCATTAGTAAGATTAAAATTACGTAAATTTGATTTAGACTCCGCACTGATGATAATACTCTCTCGCTATCTATATAATATTACAGTTAAGAAATTGAATTCTAAACTTATAAAAACATAACAACGGTCAAAATTGATTCAATCTTCATCTACTTTGATCTTATTGTACAAAATTCATTCTGTTTTTTTTTTTTTTCCATCAAAAAATATCAACTTCTCTGTACGACCTCTAATGTCAAACAACTCAATCAATACACTCCTCAATATCAAACAATCTCATCAATCAACACCTACCTCTCTCTTCATTTTAATTTTAAATTGCATAATTAATGATGATACCTCAAATATGCCCAGGGTTGAGCTCGGTCACGTAGGTCATGCTCTTTCAGATCGGGAGCTCAACTCATTTAAGTTAAAGGAAGGTTGTGTAGATGACAGCTGGATTCCACCAAATACCCCCTCAGTAGCAACAGTTATTTATCAGGTGCAAGACTCGTAACCGCCACAACACACACACCATAGCCGTTGCACAATAAAGGTGACCGTTATAAGAAAGAGACAAGGATCTCGCCTCAGATCAAGCTAGGCTCAGGGACAACTATAAATAGGAAGCAAAGCCATCGACAGAGACATGAAGCAATTATAATCTCTCTAAAATACTCTCTGTAAACCCCCCATCATCAATATATTCCCCAAGAGCAAGAGACTCTCTTCAGAGTGGATTAGCCGAACTCTCGAGCTGGTGAACCACTATAAACTCTGTGTGATAGCCCCATTCTCCTAACCCTATTCTCAAGAGCCTTGGGGCTTAGACTGAACTAAATCATACTGTTCAGTGCACCTTGCATTCATCCCTCTGCTCAGTCGTATTAATAACATCGTCAATTAAAAAACTAAATTATTATTTAAAATACATATATTACAAGATCAATTCGATTTTTAATATTATATAGTGTTTTCAAACACGAAATAATTCCTAGTATATATATTTATATATGGAAGTTGTCTATGGTACCGGAAAAAAATTTCAGTACCGTATCAATATTTATTATATTTATGAGTATTTTTATCACCGTTGTGAGTGTTTTTATTATTTTGTTGTGGTATAGAAGAAAAATGGTAAATACAATTACCATAACAGTGATAAACTATGAAGCACGGATACGGATACGGGAAGAACTGGATACGGCGATACGACAAAACTTAAAAAAACAGGATACGGGTACGGCTAGGATACGCCCATAAAATATATATTTTTTTAAAATTTTATTATTATATTTAATGTAATAATTATGATTTATAAAGTGAATCACACATCTACCAAAGATATATAATAATAACTAACCATTCTATCATTTATAAATCATACATTCTATATCGCATACATATTGCATAATATCAAGTCCATACTTAAACAAAAGAAACCATCCGATTACAAGTCAAGCAACAAAAAACTTGCAATTTGGAATATTATCCTATTACAAGTCAAGCAACAAACCGAATTCAAGGCCCCCATACTCATTCCCCTATAATTATTAATTTAATAAACCGAATCAGCAATGCAGTAAAATTTAGTAGCAGACTAGCAGTAAAATTCAATTTGGCCAGGGCAGGCAGTAACCACGGAATCACAGAACCAGGCAGTGGCCAGGGCATCTAGAATTGCAGTGCAAAAAAACCAAATTCAAGGCCCCCCAAAAAAAACCTAGTTCAACAGTAATATATCTGTATATGTATAGCTTGTTCTCCAAATTGCTCCAAAAAAAAAACGCCTTAAATACAAAGTGCAAACCCAAATTCAAGGATCAAAAGGAGTCCTAATCACTGGTAAAAGGCAAAAGAGACGACAGAGAGACAGAAAAATAGAGAGAGAGGAGAGAGCTTACCCGATATAATTGGACACAGAGATATAGGATGTTATCGGGGTCAGTCGTCGTCGAGAGATGCTATCGGGGTCAGTCGTCGTCGGCGATCGGCGTCAAATACAGGCAGACAGGCAGTCGTCGATCGATCGATCGTGAGAGAGAGACAGAGAGAAAGAGACAGTCGATCGTCGACTGATTGGGGGGGGGCTGTCGAATAAAGAAATTAGGGTTTATAATATATATATATTTTTTAAAAGGGCCCAAACATATTTGCTCGTGTCCCTATACTTTTTAAAAAATTCAAGTAATACTCCGACGTATCATATGCGTATCTTAAGCGTATTCAATCCGTATCCAATGAGTATCTGGCCGTATCCGAAAATTAAATTTATTTTTTAAATTTAGGATACGTCTCAGCCGTATCAGATATGTATCCGGCCGTATCGGAGGCGTATCCGTATCCAAAAAGTATCTGATACCGATACTTTGACCCTTTCGAAGTATCCGTGCTTCATAGGTGATAAATCACTCACAATAGTGGTAAAAACATTCACGACAGTGATAAAATCACTCACAAAAATGATATTTTTTTTGTACCGAAGAAAAATGGTAAAAATAATTATCACAACAGTGATAAAATATTTTGGAGACACGAAATTAATTTTTTTTTTTGGTACTGTAATCAAGTCTTATTTATACAGATGTATATATATGAGTCATTAATTACGTCATTCAATGGCAGGTAAACACTTTTTTCTAAACTCTTTTTTTTTTTTTAGCAATGCTATGTAATTCAAATCTGCAACTCAAATTTGTATTTCAAATGAAGGGGACCATTAGATGAGTATGTCCCATCAACTTTTTTAAATGGGACCCACTGATCTCCCTTAGTTTGAAATGTAAATTTGAGTTACAAATTTGGGTTACATAACATTGCTCTTTTAGATTAGGGATATCTTAGTCGCACTCCTCTTATATTTGATTCTTTATTTATGCTCCTCTCCCATTGAGTTACATATATTTGTTTGAAGAGGGTCAGAATTTCAAAACCTTGATATGATAACTATATTAAGGCACGTGGCATGATCACGTGCAGAATCGATTGATCGGTTCGGTTGTGTCCAAGCAACTGAAAGGCTCAATACATCAAGAAATAGTTGGTCAAGGAATTATGGAGCATTAGAGTATGTATCGAGCAAATTTGGGCAAGATAAGCCAGAGAAAGAGGTCCGGCGGGACCAAAAGTCAATGCAAGTTCGATATTATCTTTTGAGAATCAAGCCTAATCCGAGCAGAAATAAATTACCAAGATTCCCTAATAATCCAAACCTATCTGCAAAACGAAACTTATACGGTTAAATGATAAGATCGAACCAAGAGATAGTTAGGCTACCCCGAGCAACCAGGAACGATGTTAAACAACCAATAAGAAAATTGTGTAAATCATAAGCACACATTATAAACGTATAGCCTAAAAAATTGACAAATAAAAAGGAAAGTCTGAAAAAATTCCTCCATAAATTAAAGAAGATTTGCCTAAAAAAATAAGTATGTCACATTATACGGTCAATGAGAAAAACCCTAGAAGAAGGGTAAAACCCCGAGTAAAACTTAAATTTAAGGTACATACATTATTACATGCAAAATTCGTCTTACTTGCTTC
This sequence comes from Ilex aquifolium, assembly GCA_951799425.1. Lineage (NCBI taxonomy): Eukaryota > Viridiplantae > Streptophyta > Magnoliopsida > Aquifoliales > Aquifoliaceae > Ilex > Ilex aquifolium. Next base: position 17,238,502 of record OX637410.1, on the reverse strand, counting down.
CAGAATCTATGGTATAGTTCGCAAAATCTATATGACATTGGACTTCGAATTTTCATCAGGGGTGGCTCAACTATGGTTTTGAATAGGGGTGTTCAAATTTACGAATAGCTGCAATTTTCTACCCTACCCGACCGTATTGAATGGCTAGCCGAAAAAATCGGGTAGGAATGCAGAAGAGTTTTTGGTTTTTCGATTAAATCGGGTAGGAATGCGGAATAACTATTAATTTTCGTATTCCTACCCTACACGCATTAATTTATATATATATATATATATATAAACTAAAAACTCTAATTCCCTAATCATATGGTTTAAACTTAAAATAATTGTTATTATATTTGTGCAACAATTATGATAGATTGATGTTTATCCTTTTTTGTGTTTTATTGTAATTGTTGTTGTAATTGTTTTAGGTTTTAGTGTTATTGGTTTATTGTGTTGTTAAATTGGTATATGTTATTTAATTGAATTGTTAAAATGATTCAAAAATTAATAATTACAAAAGTGTTCATCTGATTTCCTACCCGACTTCCTATCTGATTAATTTGGCCGGAAGTCGGGTAGGAATACCATACTTGATTAGGTAGGGTAGGCCAAGAAAAAATCCTTCCCCAAAGTATCGGGTAAGAAGACGGAAGACCATATTTCCTACCCATAGGATAGGGTGAACGCTCCTAGTTTTGAAAAAGTTTAGGTTTTAGGCCCCATTTAGGGCCCCCAAATTTTTCGATGCTATAAATATTTCATATAAAAAATTGAAAATTAGAACCAAGTATAATATGAAGATCTTTTTTGTTAATACATCCAAGTGTAATCTTTTTGGATTATTAAGGACATAGGTTATGTATTTTTTTGTAAGTAAGTCCAATAGTCTTTTTTTTTTTTTTAATTTCTTAAATTTCGGGTTAAGAAATTCGAGCCCAATTCGTTAAATGAATTTTCTCCAAAAAGATAAGGTTAGATCTAAACCATATTTGTACTCGTACCTGTACCCGCACCTGAGCCGGAGCCAGAGCCGGAGCCCGACTAGGTTGGGTCGTGGTGATATGGGTGACACGCGCGTGTGGTTGAACCGAAGCCAATGTAGGTGCTCACTCCGTTCACAAAAGTGTGATACCCCTTGAGGCTTAATCCATAGAACAAACTTAGTATATATATGCACAAATAAAAAAATTTCCTCAACCAATGTGGAATTGGTGTTAAATCTCGCATCGCACAATCCAAATATGTCACTTTGGAGACTATTTTTTCATTCATTTCTTACTCAATTTGAGCAAGTGAATATATTATATTATTCTCGCCACGAAGTAAAACACGAACCCACAAAAGTTTACTAGAAACGACGAGCGGGTCTTACTTTAATTTAGGCTCAAAGTTGACCAAAAATTCAGTTCTTATAACTAAAATCTGTTTTGGTCCAATACAGCGATTAGGAGTGTCCGGGTTAACTTACGCACACCTCGATTAATCTCCTCCCCAGTCCGGTCAAAGGCAGGTCATTCATGCTTAAACTAGGGTATTCATGAGGGATAAATTCCTTATGGTTGACTTTAAGAGATTGCCAAGATTCAAACTCATGACGTTTGAGTTTACAGTTTGTTCCTGTTACTACTTGAACTACACATTCAACACGTTGTCTTTAAAAATAAGGTTTTTACCCATTTACCCCCTAATGGTTTAGGCTTTTTACACATAACCGTCCTATGGTTTGAAATTAAGAACATAACTCCCTTGTGTATTTAGACTAAAGTGCTACCGACATAAATTCCGTCAGAATTGACGGAATTTGTTATACATGCGCCTTATTTGGGACTTAATTTCAATACAGCCATTGGGGTAAAGTGGCAATAATAGGATATATCATCTTTTCCAATTGGGGAGAGAACAAGTTTTCTTGTTAATTGAACTTTTAAGTTATCCTTAAGAATACAAAATGATTTATTTTTTTCTCTTCCATAAAGTTAAAAAGAATAATAATTTAAGCAGACTTTTTTGTCAGATGATGACCTTTATTAGATAACAATCACAAACATAGGTTTGAGATGGGAAAGTCCATCTTCTTCCAGACACACAAACTGAAGGGAAAAAACGTACAACACTACATTATTTTCTGTGTCTTCTTTCTAAATTTATTGCATTCTTCTGTAAACTTTTCGGATTTCCTCTTCTGGGAATCGTTGCAGTGCCTCAAGGCGTCTGAGTTTCGGATTGAAAACTGACAGGAGGAGTAGCACAGCAACGACGACAACACACGTCTGCTGGTGTAGTTTCACAGCATACACAAGGAAAACAGTTAATATATCCAAAGTTCATCAAATGAATCAGCAAGCAACATATTGGAGAGGTTAGATTTAGATCGATGGTAAGTGCTCATGCGCCCAAACGAGATAGTAGTGATTTTGAGTCAGGAAACAGGAAACCAGTCTCTCCCAATTGTATGGGTACCACTTGCATGTCTTAGAATTCACTATCAACGTTAGTTTTACATACTGAATACTGACATTTTAAAAAAAAACGTATATAGGAGGGTTATGAAATTACCTCGATGAGTAAATCGAGCTGCTTCGGATGATAACATGGGAGAGAAAACAATGGCGAAGATCATTAGGGTCACCAGAAGAGGCCGTGGAGAGAAACTTGCCATTGTTTTAATTCTGAAAGCTGCTAGATTTGGTTGAGATAAGCACGTCATGTTCATGAACTTGAGCACATTTTTATAGAATGTGAGGGCCTTTGGTCAAAGATATAACATATGCACACACACACATGCCTGATGCCTCATTGCTTGAATTGAAAAGTCAAGGAAGAGGAATATGATTAGTCTTTTGTGAAAGTGTCCCACCCGATCAAGAAAACCTACTTTATTGATTCTGATCTCAGCCCTAAACAGGGTATCGATCGTTCATCGGCCTTCAAACGGTCTATCCGTTGCCTTTTGATTTAGAGCCTCATCATATCTATTTTTTTACGTGCCCTAACTCTCGTAAACTCGAATTTTTCGCCCCACTTGGCTGAATTTACAATCCGACTTATTATAGTCCAAATAAAGGATGAGGGATGCCCTAAATGTGTGCGGTAGCACTCCTTATTTCCAAACAATAGGAGTAGAACGAAAAGAGGCGCAAGCTTGTAATCTTCGATTTTCCCCACTAGGCGATTGTGAGGCGTTTTCATGGAGATTAAATTGACTGAATTTTTTAAAGTAAATAGTACGATAAAGAACTCCCCAAGACAACCGAAAGAAAAAAAAAAGAAATGGGATAAATATATTGGCTTGGATGCATTTAGTTTACATCTTGTGTTAAATTTTCGTTTATTAATCAAGGTATCGTTTGATAATATTTTTTTGAGCATTCTTTTGTTTTTGTTTTTGTTTTTTTTGGCTTTATGATTTTTTTTAAGTAGTATTTGTTCATTTTTTTTCTTTTGTTTTCTTGTTTGGATTTGCTCATTTCGTCCAAGTTTAATTACATGTATAGTATACATATATACATGTATGTAAATGCATTATTTTTACACTAAGATGCACAAGATTAGTAATTTAAAATTGTAACCAAACTTGCTAAGTTGATAAGTCGATAACAATCTTGAGAAGTATGATAGGGTGAATGCCAGAGTCCCCATTTTTTTTTTGAACTGAAAGTCCCCATTGACTGTGTGTGTAGGTGGGTTTTCGACCAATTATTACTCTATTTTCGTTTAGGGAGAATCCCACTCAGACCTTTTGAGATTTATCACTTAATCACTCAAATTTCTTGATATTTAAAATATTATAAACAGACCCTTGAAGTTTGTACCCACGTTACACTTACACCGATGCCATCAAATGTCTGTTAGTATATCTATTAGTAAATTACACCTAGACCCCTTAAAGTTTGTAGACGTATAATACTTAAACCCATCAAGCTTAAAATATTATACTTAGATAAAAAATTCTTCAATTAAAGATAGAATATCAAATATTTTAAATTTTACAACCAAAATTCATGTTCTATTGTATCATTTATTGAAATAAAATCAAAAATAAAAAGTTAAATTTTTCTTAAAAATTCGTAATTAATATACAATTATACTATCTATTGGAATAAAACTAAAAAATCAAACAAGGGGTCTAAGTCATTCATAATAGAACATGAATTTTACAATCAAAATTCATATTCTATTATGTCATTTATTGAAATGAAATCAAAAATAAAAATTTAACTTTTTCTTATAAAATCATAATTAATATATAATTATACTATCTATTTTTATGACCCCACTATAACCGGTGCTTAAATTCATTTCTTCATCCTCTACGTTTATGACTTAATTTTGAGTGTGAATACAAATATTTTTATTAATTCGTGTCTTCAAACATGAGTAATAACTATATATATATATATATATATATATATATATATATATATATATATGAGTCATTAATTACGTCATTCAATGGCTGGTAAACGTTTTTTTCTCAAATCTTTTTGTTTTATTTTCCCTCATGGTCAAACTTGAGAAGGCAGTACTCTAGCTGGAGTCTGGGCCGCAAATGAATAGTCAAAGATCTGACTACTGTTTCCGTATCCAGGCTGCAACACAGAATTACGGAAACAGTTGGTGAGAGACTGTTATAGTTTAACCAAGGTCTCGGGTTCGAGTCTTGGGCGCAGCTGCGTTCGGTAGGGAGAGCTTTGCCGCCCTTGTGGTCCCACCCGGCTCGAATCTGGATTAGTCGGAGCCCAATGTGACTTTCGAATACCAGATGGTCTGACAAAAAAAAAAGAATTACGGAAACAGTTATTTACCGACAAATTTCAAACAATATTATATATTTACAATATTTTGACTTTGTTTATTAAATTATAATATTTTTAAAAAAATAAGATTATTGTTAAAAAGTGGAGTCAATAATCCCACTTTTAATCTTTTGTTGAATAAGACAATAACAGTGTTTCCATCAGATATAAAAAGACGGTGTTAAACCCAATGAATTTACTCTTAAAAGTGGGGTTATTGACTATATTTTTTTTAAAAGTATCGTAATTTGATAAATAAGTTCAACAGTGATGTAGATCGGTAATTATTAATTGAAATTTGCCATAAAATAATAAATAATTTCAGAATTAAGTTACTAATGTTAGACTAGTTAAAAAATGAAATTAAATTTTGAAACTAAAAGCTACAGTGTCCATATTGTGGTACTGACTAAGTAATATTTTGATTCGACGCTTGAATTTCGTACTAAAATTTCTGATATCTAGTTTTAAATTTTGGATTAAATGTTTTGCGTAGTCAATTTTATTTTATTACAGTTCAAATTAAACAAGTTTTTCAAATCACTCTAACACTAATTCCATTCAAATTCATACAGCCATGGTTGTGAGCTATCGAGGACCACCGCATACATCATTTTACTTTCTCACACATCCTTACTTCTACTAAGCGGCTTAGCCGTCTACTTTGACATATAATATCGCCAAGAACGGAAATAATGCCGTCCTTTCTCCCTCCATCGTTAAACCTAACTCTCCTCCTACCTATGTGGTGTTTGGATGAAGTTGAGTTCGATGAGAGTAGAATCCACCCAACTTGTAACGATATTTTCGATCTTGATCTAAACTCAAACTTAATTTTAGTAAAAAATTTAATTTAATATCAACTCCTTTTAATGATAAAACTCAATTCTATACTAAAATCTTTTTAAAAAAATCCCTATATTATCTTAAAAGTTATTTTTTTTATTTTTATTTTCCTCTTTAAGCTCTATTGATTTTCAGAATTCGAAGGATGCCGACAACACCAAAAACTCAACAAATTTGAAGCACGCCGATAACACTAAAAGACGAAATCTATCATAATTTGGACTATAAAGACAAAGACCCGAGTGAGAAGTTAGAACTCCTACACGCTATCTTCTTCAAGTTCGCCTTACTGCAACTTGGTCTGTGGTTTTTGGGTATTGGAGTTCGAAGTCAAATTGGGTCCATCAAACACCATGGTTGATGGGGAAATGATTAGGGTTAGGGTTAGGGTTAGGGTTAGGATTAGGATTAGGGTTAGAGTTTTGTTATGGGTGGTGTGAAAGGAGGCGTGGTCGATGATGCCGGAAGTTGTGAAAGGAGGAAGATAGAGAACCAAGTTTTTGGCAGAAAGAATACAATGAGAATTTGGTAAAATATTACCGTTAGAATTTGGGTAAAGAATTTAAGTCTCCTTCAATTTAGGTCAGCTCTTTTATTTTGGGTTAATTGTACTCGAGGTTCTCAAAATATGAAGTTTATCTCATTTTAGTCACTAATGTTTCAATTACATCATTTTAGTCTCTGAAATATTGAATGTTTTTTTATGGTCCCTCAAGCAGACAATGTCTAGATTGCTAACGATTTTTTATCATAAACTTGTCATAAGATACTTAAATATGGACACAAAAATAATTTGGATAACTCTTAACCAAAATTTTGCTCAAATTTTGGTTAAATACCTACCTAAATTACACAGTTTTGATCACGAGCTATCCAAATTTTAGTCAAAAGCTACCCATATTACACGTTTTTTTGTCAAAAGCTACCCAAATTTTGTTTAAGAACTATCAAAATTATTTTTTATCCATATTTAGCTATTACGTGATAAGTTTATGATAAAAAATTGTTAACAATTTGGACATTGTTTTCTTGAATAACCATATAGAAACATATTCAATATTTCAGGTACCAAAATGATGCAATTGAAATATTGGAGATCAAAATGAGGCAAATCTCATACTTTAAGGACCTCTAGTGCAATTAACCCCTTTTTTTTACTACAAGGTGTTCAGGCCTATGTCGACAACTTTCTCGAGCTCAGTGGTTGGCCATCGTGACTTGATCTAGATTAGAGTATATCTCTAGAGGGAGAAGGGTGATTAGCTCTTAGGAGGTGTGAAAATGAATTGAATTTGAGACCTCAAGATTATCAAATACTAGACTCAACTTGTAAAACCCGAACACGCATGACCAATATATAATATTTGTCATAAGTATATTCACACGTGACATGCATGCGTAGGATTGACTATTAGTATTTAATTATGAGTAATGATATGAGACCTAAACCTGAACGATGAATATTTTAATATTTAGGGATAATTTTATAAAGAATGATTATAAGGAGAATTGTTTTATTAAAGTGTGAAAAATTAAATAAGAATGTTGACATGTGATATTCTTTTATTATTTCATGTATATTAGCGCATGTGAAATTAATCGGGTGACAAGTATGTGACATCAATTTATTGTTATAAAAAATAATAATAATAATAATGAAATAAAATGTATTAGTATATACAAGGAGTGGTTAAGGTCCGAGAGACGAATTTAATAGATTGTCAATAATTTGAATATATGTATATACATGTGTATGTATAACTATGTATACAAAAAGAAAAAAAATGGATACATACATATAATTGTATATATGTATGTATATAATAAATATGTATATAACATATAATATATTTATAATATATATATAATATTGGGTCATGATTATAGTCTCCACTTAGCAAGACATGCAAGGCATGTCTTGCATGCAAAAAGAAAGAAAAAAAAAAGGAAGTTCTTTCCCTTGAACATTTCGGCTAGATCAAGAACCAAGAGGGAAAGAAGAAGAAAACCAAGGGAAGAAGAAGGAAAGAAAGAAAAGAAAAGAGAAGAAAAGAAGAAAAAAAAAAAAGTGTGGCTACAAGGTAAGAAATATGATTCATTTTCTTTCTTCTAAGATGTAGAAGTCCTATTTTTTTATTTAGGCATTTTGAGTGTTGCATGTGTTTCAAGGATGGTATTTTGTATGTGTTTAGATGTTGTATATTGATGTATGATGTTGGGTATGAGATTTGATTAATGAATGACGGTTACATCTTGATATTTATGTGGGTGTGTAAATTAAGTTAGTATTGTTGAAAAAAAAATTGAAGTGTGGTGGGTACTTATAAATTTTGTTAATTGTTCTTGAATTTTCATGAAATTCATGGGTATGGAATTTTCATACAATTTTATGATTTTATTGGGTATTTATAATTAGAACTTTTGTTAATTGTTCTTGAATTTTCATGAAATTCATGGGTATGAAATTTTCACACAATTTTATGATTTTATTGGGAAATTATGTAGATTCAACTATATTTTGGTTACTATAATTTTATGAGAAATGTTTACTTTGAATGTAATGGATTCGAGTAGGTAATCTTACTCGCTATGAATGGATTATTTTCATGTGACTCGAATTGATTATAACTACTAGTTTAATTTGTTTGAGCAATTGATATTACTAGATGTGGATGAGATATTGAATGTGGCATGATTTAATTAAGAAATTTGCTTTGTGTAAACCAATTCGAGTAAAGCGGTATTATTTATTAATACTCGAATGCGATTTTGAAATAATGGGTGTCAGGTCCAGGGACGAGCACCGTAAAGAACGCTGCTCAAAAAGCTCCGGCAGAGGAGTCATCAACACGATAAATTTTCAGCAAGGTACGTGTGTACGCTAATATTTGGTTTTATCTACATGTAAATATTTATTTTATCCGACTGTCTAGCTTATGAGTTCTATTGTGAATAAATAGCTTAAGTGTTCTAATGTTACGATGGAAATAAGATGTCTTCGTGACATATTATAACCTTATGGTTTAGTTGTCTGTGTGACAAGCGGAAAGAAAAACCAAATGGTTGAGACGATAAAGCGTCGGGTGTCTAAGTGACGTATTTTATTTGCGTAGTGAAGATGTCAAAGAGACGAAAGCGAACTATTAGATTGAGATGTTTACGTGACTAAAAGTAACTCAAGTGTTCCAGTTTATCCTTGTGACTGAGATAAGTTAAAACTAATTTCGTCTAAGTGACGGAAGCTAAATTTTTGATGTGATGTGATTTGTTTAAAAAAAAAAAAAAAAACTAGAATATTGAGAAAATGATACATGTTGTTAAGTTGTCTAAGTGACGATCGTATGCTGATATGATGATAGACTTGTGTGGTGTTTTGTTGCCTGAGTGGCAAGACGGTTATTTCTGTGTGAAACCGTAGCGCAATGAAATAGAATTTCGAGAAAAGTTATGGAATTACGAATATTATTGTGTGGTATTTTGTTGCCTGAGTGGCAAGATGATTATTTCTGTGTGAAATCGTAGCGCAATAAAATAGAGTTTCGAAAAAAGATATGGAAACATGAATATTAAAATTCCATAAATGAGCAAGGACATCACATTATTTTCTTTGTTCTATCTCTGAAATTATTAATGAGAACTCACTGAAAAATTTGCTTGAAAATCTTTTCAGGTAAACGGTGCACAAGCTTGCAGTCCACTACCGCAGCTAGAAGTCCAGTTAGGAGTGTCGGGAAGGGCTCGTGTCCGTTTCTTAAAAAAAAAAAAAAAAACTTTTTGGGTTGTATAAGATGTCAATATTTTGGTTTTGGCATGTAAGTAACACTTGTAAATATTTTTAGGATATGTATATTCTACATGGTAGCCGGCCTGTGTGCTGTGCGCATATAATTTTTCTTTAAAAAAAAAAAAAAAATGATCCTAAGATAAATATTTCTAGGATGAGTTTTCTTTAAATGTCAAGTTATAATATTTTATTAATAACGGGATTGCCTAAATGTTATTTTTATACTAATAGTGTAGTGGGATTGGGGTGTTACACAACTACTGAGCCACCTCTAGATTTGTAATAGGTATAGGTGAAGGCTGGAGATGGTTTTTGAGTCAATTTTATTAAAATTAAAATTTGAATATGTTTAGACTTAAATTGTCAGATTTGCTAGGTTCCAAAGGGAAAGCCACTAATGTTGGGTTATACATGCCATTGCCAGTACCAACACTGCCTTGGACTAATGTGAGCATGGACTTTGTCTTGGGACTTCCTCATACACAATGGGTAAAGAACTCAATTTACGTGGTCGTGGATCTCTTTTCCCAGATGGTACATTTCATTCCCTGAAAGAAAACTGCTGATGTAGTCAATGTGGCGTAGTTATATTTTAGAGAGGTCTACTGTCCACATAGATTACCTTTCTCTATTTTTTCTAACAAGGACACACGATTTCTCAGTCACTTTTGATGGAGTTTGTGGCAATTAGCTAACACCAAACTGGACTTCAGTAGTGTCTACTATCCCCAGATTGATGGACAAACGGAGGTAGTTAATCGTTTCTTGGGGGATTTTCAACATAGTTTAGTTGGTGATCATTTGAATATTTGGGATCATAAAGTGTACCAGGCAAAGTTTGCTTATAAACTTCTGTTAATCGCAACACTGAGTTTTGTCTGTTCAACGTTGTTTATGGCAACGTTTTGCGATCTCTGCTTGATTTTCTTCTTCTTCTAGATATGAAATGTGCTCATGGGAAAACTAAGGATTTTATTGAAAATTTGCAGCAAGTCCACATGGCTACAACCAGAATCTACTAGAAGCTACAACCAAATACAAGCAAGCAACAAACAAGAAGATGTGTTTGGTGGAGTTTGAAGTTGGTGACTTTGTGTGGGCAATTTTGACTAAGGATCGTTTTTTCTGCAAGGGAATACAACGAACTGGTAGCATGATAGATTGGACTATTGGAGATTATTGACAAGATTAATTATAATGCTTACAGGTTGAAGCTGCCAAGTCATATTCATACTTATGATGTTTTCAATGTCAAACACCTTGTTCAATATACATGTGACAACTCAGACGATGATGATTCCAATTTGAGGATGAATTCTTTCCAACCTGATGCAACTCGTATAGTAGAAGACTACATGAGAGATCAAGACCATTGAAAGTAGTGCTGATCGGGCACTAATTATGATTGATTTTGGGTGACAGTGTCAGAAAATTTCATAAATCCATTCCGGAAAGCTCTCGATGATCTGAGTAAGAATGAAGTTCCTTCAACCCACTCATTTTTTAGCCAAAAAATGACGTTTATGACACTTTTTAGACACTGCTTCAATCTTTCTCTCATTTAATATCTCACCAACTCCTCCAAATGAAAAATACGCACACACATAAGGACATATTATACCATAGTGGTTGTGCTCGCAGTGGGTTGAGTTATGGTGGTTGTGCTTGCAATTAAATGGTCATTCCACGGTGGTGTTACATAATATGGTGGAGATGGTGGTGCGCAATGTCACACCTATCCCAGAAAAGAGTTAGGGCATGGGTAACCTTGAATAATCGACATTCAACCGTCACTTAACAAATTAGATTAACCTGTGCTTTATTAGCTAATCACCCCACATAATTATAAACTTGATATTCACAAGCACAAAGTTACAATGTAACTAGAGCGCCATACCCTTAAGATATTTAAGCAAACTATATACATTAAGACACATGACATAATGTATAATCAAACATCAACATCCTCACATCAAGCTAGATTGCCCAGTGGACCATCATCTAACCCCGAGAACTTGAAACAAACAACTGTGAGGAGGTGAGCAAATCACACGCTCAGTGAGTATATTCGAGACATATAAAAAGAAAACACACAACCATAACATAGCTATAAATATATCACACATATACATTTAAAATAGAATTCAAAAATCCACCATCCAATGATCAACATTTCAATTTCCAACACATATACGAATACATCCCAAATAAACATTACAAGTGAAAATCAAATTTCCAATACTCAATATCCAGTATTCAACTATCCAATAACGCCCATAAGTTTTGACGAGAATTAACGACCACCCAATTCAGCCCGAAAGTCTTGACAATCATATCGCTACCCGTTCAAACACGGGAGTCACGATAATCACATCGTTACCCGTTTATGCCCAGAAGTCATGGCAATCACGTTGCTACCTTTTTACGCCCAGGAGTCACGACAACCATTCTCACCTAAAAACACAACACAATCATTTCAAGTACTTGGAACCATAACCAACAATGATTCACCATTCACAACTCACCAATCACAATCCAACCATTTCCATACAAACATAGCTAGTAATATATAAATAGCAGTCAATTAGTCATATTTCCAAACAATATGAATCAATATACTCACCTCGGGTTAATTCCAACCCAGATTCAGCCTTTTTGTACAAGTGTAGGTGAATCTGACGTTGACGTTGTTGCCTCAGTACTTAACATACGATGATATAAGATATATGAGTACCATTCACAAATACATGATATTATTCACCTCATGCATTAATGATTGATTAAGCTTAAGATATCACATCTCCCATCCTTTACCCTTTTGTTACCACTTGAATCATTTAAGCTTAACTCAATTGTAACTTATCTCCCTTAAGCTTAATTATGTGTTAATAACCAAGCAAGACTAGTTAGGATTGATTAAAACCCATTAGGATGCTTTGAGAAGCTTTGAGGTCGCATTTTGCTTGGAAAGCGCTAAGCTGGCCGCCTGTTTAATAGTTGCAGACTTTCAGCCCACTTTCAACAGCTACCAATTTTCACACAAACAAAATTAGGTGTTTTATCCTATATGGTTTGAATGATCTACGAGTCTCGGTTCCAACAAAAAAATGGTGCATCAATCAAGATTTTTTAGAGAGTTATTGCGATTTTCTCACGGATCCTCAAGCTGAAATTATTTGTACAGGTACAAGTTGTACCGGTTCGACCAAATTTGAACCAGTTCATCGCAACAATGTACCGGTTCAACCAAATTTGAACTGGTTCATTGACGTTGTACTAATTCATAACTTCACAGTATCTTATCAGAAACACGATGAACCGGTTCATTGATGTTGTACTAGTTCATCCCTGTTCTTCTATTACAAACTCTTTTGCATCTACTTTCTTCTCAACCACGCAACTCTCAAACACTAACCCATAAATTATAACCCTAAATTATATAGAAACTTTTACTAATAACAAAACCCAACAACAACTATACATGACCTCAAAACAATAAACTACACCCAACCCTTCCATGGTTTACCAACAAAATAACGGGAGTTTTTTTTTGAAGAAATTTTACCTGAATAAGAGCATCTCCAACCCACTCTCTATTTCTTCTCTTTTAGCCACTTTAGCTAGTCAAACACAAAAAATTCTCTCCAACCCACTCTCTATTTCCTAGTTAACCCAAACGGCTCACTAAATGTGGTGAGCCATTTGAGCTCTCTAAATTCTCTCTCTACCTTTTTTTCTCTCTATCTCTCTATATATATATGTTTTACTTTTTTTAAATTATTGGAAGTTAGTGAAAGTTGGGTGTAGTAGTTAACTAAAATAGAGAGTGTGGTTGGAGTGAATTTTAAAAAGTTGCTAGTTAAAGTAGTGAATTGAATATTTAAATATATTTTGAGTAACTATTTTGTTGAGTGTGGTTGGAGATACTCTAAGAACTCGCTTGATTACCACCGAGCGTTAGATTAGTTGGTGAGGGACTGTTCTAGCTTAACCAAGGTCTCGGGTTCGAGTCTTGGGAATGCAGCTGCGTTCGGTAGGGAGAGCTTTGCCGCCCTTGTGGTCCCACCCGGCTCGAATCCGGATTAGTCGGAGTCTAATGTGGCTTTCGGATACCGGATGGTCTGACAAAAAAAAAAAAGAACTCGCTTGATTCAAGAACCCAAGAAAAATAATTGTACCGGTTCATGCTTATGTAGAAGTAAGAGGAAGGCTTAAAGTGACGGGTGTCCAGTGACAGTGACTCACCCAATTTTTGATCAATATATTTAGATACCCTTTAGTTTCCCTCCTTTACACATACACTCGATACAATTTCCATCATCTATTAAATTATACCCAAAACATTTTATCACTTAATAAATTACCCCAAAACACATTCTATCATAAAATTCAATCGCTATGGTTAACTTTTATCCCATCACCTAACATCCCATAATTCAATAACTATAATTTGACCCCCAAAGTAATTATCACAAATTATACATTAACCCCAATATTATAAAATGTTATGCATCTGCAAGTTCGGGTCCCACACGCATGGTGATTCAGTTGTGTGCAATGGATGGTGGTGCATAGTGGATGGAGAAGTGGCAGTGGTGATTCTGGTGAACAAAATAGAGAGGAGAAGACAAGATTGAGATAATAAAGAGAGTATGATGGTCATTTTGCCATTGTTATTAACAGTGTTAGGTTATGTTTTGATTTCCAAACCATAGTAAGGCCATGTGATAAAAGACTTGAACCAGATAAAGTTGATTTTACCCTTAAAAATATCATTGACAATATAAAGACGATATTGTCACAGAAAGTGACAAGATAAGGATATATATTTTTTTCAATTGGCGATAATACTAGTTTTCTTGTTGAGCAATGCTATTGAGATATAATTTATTGACCTACTTCACTATAGTCATTAGATTGATCGTGAGTCATATCAAACATTAGAACTTAGTGTGAATCAAACGGTTACAATGAAACCACATCATTAGATCAACAAATTAAGTTAATAAATTGGGTTAATTGTATCAGAAGTCCCCAAAGTATGGAGATTGTCTCATTTTGGTTCCCAATATTTTAATTGCATCATTTTAGTCCCTGAAGTATTGTATATGTTTCTATATAGTCCCTCAAGCAGACAACGTCTAGATTGCTAACGATTTTTTATCATAAACTTGTCACGTAATACTTAAATATGGACAAAAACTAATTTTGATAGCTCTTAAACAAAATTTGGGTAGCTCTTGACAAAAAATATGTAATATGAGTAGTTTTTGACCAAAATTGAAATAGCTCATAATCAAAATTGTGTAATTTGGGTTGCTATTTAACCAAAATTTGAGTAGAAATTTGGTTAAGAGTTATCCAAATTATTTTTTTGTCCATATTTAAGTATCACGTGACAAGTTTATAATAAAAAATCGTTAGCAATCTTGATATTGTCTGCTTGAGGGATCATATAGAAACATATTTAATACTTTAGGGACTAAAATGATGCAATTAAAATATTGGGGACCAAAATGAGACAAACTCCATACTTTGGGGACCTCCTGTACAATTAGCCCTAATAAATTAGGTCCAACAACTTTACTCTTTCTTGTTAATTGAACTTTAAGGTATGAGGTATCCTTAAGAATACACAATGATTTATTTTTTTCTCTTCCATAAAGTTAAAAAGAATAATAATTTAAGCAAACTTTTTTGTTAGATGATGAACTTTATTAGATAACAATCACGAACATACGTTTGTGATGGGAAAGTCCATCTTCTTCCAGACACACTTGGTTACACAGATTGAAGGGAAAAAACATACAACACTGCATTATTTTCTGTTTCTTCTTTCTAAATTTATTCCATTCTTCTGTAAACTTTTCGGATTTCCTCTTCTGGGGAATCGTTGCAGTGTCTCAAGGCGTCTGAGTCTCTGATTGAAAACTGATAGGAGAAGGAGTAGCACAGCAACGACAACATGAGCGTGGTGGTGGAGGTTCACAACACACACAAGCAGGACATATGGGTGGCCTCTGAAGAAGTTCTGCATAACAAGCAAGAAAAACACTCAATATCCAAAGTTCACTAGATGAATCAGCAACCAATATATTGGCCGGAGAAGTTAGATTTAGATCAATGGCAAGTGTTCATGCGCCCAAACGATATAGTGGTGGTTTTGAGATCTCAGAATCCACCATCGACATTATTAATTTTGCATACTAAATATGATATTTTTAAGCGACATGTATATAGAAGACTGTTATGAAATTACCTCGATGAGTAAATCGAGCTGCTTCGGATGATAACATGGGAGAGAAAACTATGGCGAAGATCATAAGGGTCACCAGAATAGACTTTGAAGAGAAACTTGCCATTGTTTTGATTCTGAAAGCTGCTAGAGTTGTTGAGAAAAGTATGTCATGTACATAAACTTGAACCCATTTATATAGATTATGAGGGCCTTTGGTCAGAGATATAACATATGCTCACACTCATGCTTAATGGCTTATTGCTTGAATTGAAAAAGTCAATCCCACTGGCTGACCTTAGACATCAAATTGGACTTTCACCATTTTGAATAATTTTTTTTAATTGACTGAACTTTTTAAAATAGAAAGTACGACAAAGAACTTCCGTCACCCCTCACCCCCCAAAAAAAATAAATAAAAAAGAAATGGGATAAATATATTGACTTGGATGCATTTTTAGTCTATGTACGCTTTGTGTCAAGTTTCTGTTTACTAATCAGGGTATCGTTTGATAATATTTTTTGAAGTATTTTTTAAAGTAGAATCTGGTCACGTTTTTTAGATGAAATTATTCCGTTGTTTTTGTTTAAAAAAACTACTTTTTTTTTTTTTTTTTTATCAAAGTTAAAAAAAACTACTTCAAAAAGGTATTGTTACCAGAGAATATATTAATCTACTAAGCTGATCACACTACATAAGTTATTAACAAAAGACTCTACCACTCGAATTAGATAAAAGAATTATTGATAAGTTGGAGACCATGTTAGAGTGAATACCAGAGTCCCCATTGACTCTGTGTGTGTGAAGGTGGGTTTTTAGTCAACGATTTCTCTATTTTGGTTTAAGCGTTAGAGAGTCGAGTGTTGAAAATAACCTTAAATTTTTCATTAGTAAGATTAAAATTACGTAAATTTGATTTAGACTCCGCACTGATGATAATACTCTCTCGCTATCTATATAATATTACAGTTAAGAAATTGAATTCTAAACTTATAAAAACATAACAACGGTCAAAATTGATTCAATCTTCATCTACTTTGATCTTATTGTACAAAATTCATTCTGTTTTT
The DNA here is from genome assembly GCA_951799425.1 of Ilex aquifolium. NCBI lineage: Eukaryota > Viridiplantae > Streptophyta > Magnoliopsida > Aquifoliales > Aquifoliaceae > Ilex > Ilex aquifolium. The sequence continues at coordinate 17,221,785 of OX637410.1, read as the reverse complement.
TTTTTTTTTCCATCAAAAAATATCAACTTCTCTGTACGACCTCTAATGTCAAACAACTCAATCAATACACTCCTCAATATCAAACAATCTCATCAATCAACACCTACCTCTCTCTTCATTTTAATTTTAAATTGCATAATTAATGATGATACCTCAAATATGCCCAGGGTTGAGCTCGGTCACGTAGGTCATGCTCTTTCAGATCGGGAGCTCAACTCATTTAAGTTAAAGGAAGGTTGTGTAGATGACAGCTGGATTCCACCAAATACCCCCTCAGTAGCAACAGTTATTTATCAGGTGCAAGACTCGTAACCGCCACAACACACACACCATAGCCGTTGCACAATAAAGGTGACCGTTATAAGAAAGAGACAAGGATCTCGCCTCAGATCAAGCTAGGCTCAGGGACAACTATAAATAGGAAGCAAAGCCATCGACAGAGACATGAAGCAATTATAATCTCTCTAAAATACTCTCTGTAAACCCCCCATCATCAATATATTCCCCAAGAGCAAGAGACTCTCTTCAGAGTGGATTAGCCGAACTCTCGAGCTGGTGAACCACTATAAACTCTGTGTGATAGCCCCATTCTCCTAACCCTATTCTCAAGAGCCTTGGGGCTTAGACTGAACTAAATCATACTGTTCAGTGCACCTTGCATTCATCCCTCTGCTCAGTCGTATTAATAACATCGTCAATTAAAAAACTAAATTATTATTTAAAATACATATATTACAAGATCAATTCGATTTTTAATATTATATAGTGTTTTCAAACACGAAATAATTCCTAGTATATATATTTATATATGGAAGTTGTCTATGGTACCGGAAAAAAATTTCAGTACCGTATCAATATTTATTATATTTATGAGTATTTTTATCACCGTTGTGAGTGTTTTTATTATTTTGTTGTGGTATAGAAGAAAAATGGTAAATACAATTACCATAACAGTGATAAACTATGAAGCACGGATACGGATACGGGAAGAACTGGATACGGCGATACGACAAAACTTAAAAAAACAGGATACGGGTACGGCTAGGATACGCCCATAAAATATATATTTTTTTAAAATTTTATTATTATATTTAATGTAATAATTATGATTTATAAAGTGAATCACACATCTACCAAAGATATATAATAATAACTAACCATTCTATCATTTATAAATCATACATTCTATATCGCATACATATTGCATAATATCAAGTCCATACTTAAACAAAAGAAACCATCCGATTACAAGTCAAGCAACAAAAAACTTGCAATTTGGAATATTATCCTATTACAAGTCAAGCAACAAACCGAATTCAAGGCCCCCATACTCATTCCCCTATAATTATTAATTTAATAAACCGAATCAGCAATGCAGTAAAATTTAGTAGCAGACTAGCAGTAAAATTCAATTTGGCCAGGGCAGGCAGTAACCACGGAATCACAGAACCAGGCAGTGGCCAGGGCATCTAGAATTGCAGTGCAAAAAAACCAAATTCAAGGCCCCCCAAAAAAAACCTAGTTCAACAGTAATATATCTGTATATGTATAGCTTGTTCTCCAAATTGCTCCAAAAAAAAAACGCCTTAAATACAAAGTGCAAACCCAAATTCAAGGATCAAAAGGAGTCCTAATCACTGGTAAAAGGCAAAAGAGACGACAGAGAGACAGAAAAATAGAGAGAGAGGAGAGAGCTTACCCGATATACTTGGACACAGAGATATAGGATGTTATCGGGGTCAGTCGTCGTCGAGAGATGCTATCGGGGTCAGTCGTCGTCGGCGATCGGCGTCAAATACAGGCAGACAGGCAGTCGTCGATCGATCGATCGTGAGAGAGAGACAGAGAGAAAGAGACAGTCGATCGTCGACTGATTGGGGGGGGGGGCTGTCGAATAAAGAAATTAGGGTTTATAATATATATATATTTTTTAAAAGGGCCCAAACATATTTGCTCGTGTCCCTATACTTTTTAAAAAATTCAAGTAATACTCCGACGTATCATATGCGTATCTTAAGCGTATTCAATCCGTATCCAATGAGTATCTGGCCGTATCCGAAAATTAAATTTATTTTTTAAATTTAGGATACGTCTCAGCCGTATCAGATATGTATCCGGCCGTATCGGAGGCGTATCCGTATCCAAAAAGTATCTGATACCGATACTTTGACCCTTTCGAAGTATCCGTGCTTCATAGGTGATAAATCACTCACAATAGTGGTAAAAACATTCACGACAGTGATAAAATCACTCACAAAAATGATATTTTTTTTGTACCGAAGAAAAATGGTAAAAATAATTATCACAACAGTGATAAAAATATCAACAAAAATGATAAATTTTTTTATTATAAAATGACCTATAAAAATTATAAAAATACTCATTAAAATAATAAATTTTGGAGACACGAAATTAATTTTTTTTTTTGGTACTGTAATCAAGTCTTATTTATACAGATGTATATATATGAGTCATTAATTACGTCATTCAATGGCAGGTAAACACTTTTTTCTAAACTCTTTTTTTTTTTTTAGCAATGCTATGTAACTCAAATCTGCAACTCAAATTTGTATTTCAAATGAAGGGGACCATTGGATGAGTATGTCCCATCAACTTTTTTAAATGGGACCCACTGATCTCCCTTAGTTTGAAATGTAAATTTGAGTTACAAATTTGGGTTACATAACATTGCTCTTTTAGATTAGGGATATCTTAGTCGCACTCCTCTTATATTTGATTCTTTATTTATGCTCCTCTCCCATTGAGTTACATATATTTGTTTGAAGAGGGTCAGAATTTCAAAACCTTGATATGATAACTATATTAAGGCACGTGGCATGATCACGTGCAGAATCGATTGATCGGTTCGGTTGTGTCCAAGCAACTGAAAGGCTCAATACATCAAGAAATAGTTGGTCAAGGAATTATGGAGCATTAGAGTATGTATCGAGCAAATTTGGGCAAGATAAGCCAGAGAAAGAGGTCCGGCGGGACCAAAAGTCAATGCAAGTTCGATATTATCTTTTGAGAATCAAGCCTAATCCGAGCAGAAATAAATTACCAAGATTCCCTAATAATCCAAACCTATCTGCAAAACGAAACTTATACGGTTAAATGATAAGATCGAACCAAGAGATAGTTAGGCTACCCCGAGCAACCAGGAACGATGTTAAACAACCAATAAGAAAATTGTGTAAATCATAAGTACACATTATAAACGTATAGCCTAAAAAATTGACAAATAAAAAGGAAAGTCTGAAAAAATTCCTCCATAAATTAAAGAAGATTTGCCTAAAAAAATAAGTATGTCACATTATACGGTCAATGAGAAAAACCCTAGAAGAAGGGTAAAACCCCGAGTAAAACTTAAATTTAAGGTACATACATTATTACATGCAAAATTCGTCTTACTTGCTTCCAGAATCTATGGTATAGTTCGCAAAATCTATATGACATTGGACTTCGAATTTTCATCAGGGGTGGCTCAACAATGGTTTTGAATAGGGGTGTTCAAATTTACGAATAGCTGCAATTTTCTACCCTACCCGACCGTATTGAATGGCTAGCCGAAAAAATCGGGTAGGAATGCAGAAGAGTTTTTGGTTTTTCGATTAAATCGGGTAGGAATGCGGAATAACTATTAATTTTCGTATTCCTACCCTACACGCATTAATTTATATATATATATATATATAAACTAAAAACTCTAATTCCCTAATCATATGGTTTAAACTTAAAATAATTGTTATTATATTTGTGCAACAATTATGATAGATTGATGTTTATCCTTTTTTGTGTTTTATTGTAATTGTTGTTGTAATTGTTTTAGGTTTTAGTGTTATTGGTTTATTGTGTTGTTAAATTGGTATATGTTATTTAATTGAATTGTTAAAATGATTCAAAAATTAATAATTACAAAAGTGTTCATCTGATTTCCTACCCGACTTCCTATCTGATTAATTTGGCCGGAAGTCGGGTAGGAATACCATACTTGATTAGGTAGGGTAGGCCAAGAAAAAATCCTTCCCCAAAGTATCGGGTAAGAAGACGGAAGACCATATTTCCTACCCATAGGATAGGGTGAACGCTCCTAGTTTTGAAAAAGTTTAGGTTTTAGGCCCCATTTAGGGCCCCCAAATTTTTCGATGCTATAAATATTTCATATAAAAAATTGAAAATTAGAACCAAGTATAATATGAAGATCTTTTTTGTTAATACATCCAAGTGTAATCTTTTTGGATTATTAAGGACATAGGTTATGTATTTTTTTGTAAGTAAGTCCAATAGTCTTTTTTTTTTTTTTAATTTCTTAAATTTCGGGTTAAGAAATTCGAGCCCAATTCGTTAAATGAATTTTCTCCAAAAAGATAAGGTTAGATCTAAACCATATTTGTACTCGTACCTGTACCCGCACCTGAGCCGGAGCCAGAGCCGGAGCCCGACTAGGTTGGGTCGTGGTGATATGGGTGACACGCGCGTGTGGTTGAACCGAAGCCAATGTAGGTGCTCACTCCGTTCACAAAAGTGTGATACCCCTTGAGGCTTAATCCATAGAACAAACTTAGTATATATATGCACAAATAAAAAAATTTCCTCAACCAATGTGGAATTGGTGTTAAATCTCGCATCGCACAATCCAAATATGTCACTTTGGAGACTATTTTTTCATTCATTTCTTACTCAATTTGAGCAAGTGAATATATTATATTATTCTCGCCACGAAGTAAAACACGAACCCACAAAAGTTTACTAGAAACGACGAGCGGGTCTTACTTTAATTTAGGCTCAAAGTTGACCAAAAATTCAGTTCTTATAACTAAAATCTGTTTTGGTCCAATACAGCGATTAGGAGTGTCCGGGTTAACTTACGCACACCTCGATTAATCTCCTCCCCAGTCCGGTCAAAGGCAGGTCATTCATGCTTAAACTAGGGTATTCATGAGGGATAAATTCCTTATGGTTGACTTTAAGAGATTGCCAAGATTCAAACTCATGACGTTTGAGTTTACAGTTTGTTCCTGTTACTACTTGAACTACACATTCAACACGTTGTCTTTAAAAATAAGGTTTTTACCCATTTACCCCCTAATGGTTTAGGCTTTTTACACATAACCGTCCTATGGTTTGAAATTAAGAACATAACTCCCTTGTGTATTTAGACTAAAGTGCTACCGACATAAATTCCGTCAGAATTGACGGAATTTGTTATACATGCGCCTTATTTGGGACTTAATTTCAATACAGCCATTGGGGTAAAGTGGCAATAATAGGATATATCATCTTTTCCAATTGGGGAGAGAACAAGTTTTCTTGTTAATTGAACTTTTAAGTTATCCTTAAGAATACAAAATGATTTATTTTTTTCTCTTCCATAAAGTTAAAAAGAATAATAATTTAAGCAGACTTTTTTGTCAGATGATGACCTTTATTAGATAACAATCACAAACATAGGTTTGAGATGGGAAAGTCCATCTTCTTCCAGACACACAAACTAAAGGGAAAAAACGTACAACACTACATTATTTTCTGTGTCTTCTTTCTAAATTTATTGCATTCTTCTGTAAACTTTTCGGATTTCCTCTTCTGGGAATCGTTGCAGTGCCTCAAGGCGTCTGAGTTTCGGATTGAAAACTGACAGGAGGAGTAGCACAGCAACGACGACAACACACGTCTGCTGGTGTAGTTTCACAGCATACACAAGGAGGACATATGGGTCCCCTCTGAAGAAGTTCTGCATAACAAGCAAGGAAAACAGTTAATATATCCAAAGTTCATCAAATGAATCAGCAAGCAACATATTGGAGAGGTTAGATTTAGATCGATGGTAAGTGCTCATGCGCCCAAACGAGATAGTAGTGATTTTGAGTCAGGAAACAGGAAACCAGTCTCTCCCAATTGTATGGGTACCACTTGCATGTCTTAGAATTCACTATCAACGTTAGTTTTACATACTGAATACTGACATTTTAAAAAAAAACGTATATAGGAGGGTTATGAAATTACCTCGATGAGTAAATCGAGCTGCTTCGGATGATAACATGGGAGAGAAAACAATGGCGAAGATCATTAGGGTCACCAGAAGAGGCCGTGGAGAGAAACTTGCCATTGTTTTAATTCTGAAAGCTGCTAGATTTGGTTGAGATAAGCACGTCATGTTCATGAACTTGAGCACATTTTTATAGAATGTGAGGGCCTTTGGTCAAAGATATAACATATGCACACACACACATGCCTGATGCCTCATTGCTTGAATTGAAAAGTCAAGGAAGAGGAATATGATTAGTCTTTTGTGAAAGTGTCCCACCCGATCAAGAAAACCTACTTTATTGATTCTGATCTCAGCCCTAAACAGGGTATCGATCGTTCATCGGCCTTCAAACGGTCTATCCGTTGCCTTTTGATTTAGAGCCTCATCATATCTATTTTTTTACGTGCCCTAACTCTCGTAAACTCGAATTTTTCGCCCCACTTGGCTGAATTTACAATCCGACTTATTATAGTCCAAATAAAGGATGAGGGATGCCCTAAATGTGTGCGGTAGCACTCCTTATTTCCAAACAATAGGAGTAGAACGAAAAGAGGCGCAAGCTTGTAATCTTCGATTTTCCCCACTAGGCGATTGTGAGGCGTTTTCATGGAGATTAAATTGACTGAATTTTTTAAAGTAAATAGTACGATAAAGAACTCCCCAAGACAACCGAAAGAAAAAAAAAAGAAATGGGATAAATATATTGGCTTGGATGCATTTAGTTTACATCTTGTGTTAAATTTTCGTTTATTAATCAAGGTATCGTTTGATAATATTTTTTTGAGCATTCTTTTGTTTTTGTTTTTGTTTTTTTTGGCTTTATGATTTTTTTTAAGTAGTATTTGTTCATTTTTTTTCTTTTGTTTTCTTGTTTGGATTTGCTCATTTCGTCCAAGTTTAATTACATGTATAGTATACATATATACATGTATGTAAATGCATTATTTTTACACTAAGATGCACAAGATTAGTAATTTAAAATTGTAACCAAACTTGCTAAGTTGATAAGTCGATAACAATCTTGAGAAGTATGATAGGGTGAATGCCAGAGTCCCCATTTTTTTTTTGAACTGAAAGTCCCCATTGACTGTGTGTGTAGGTGGGTTTTCGACCAATTATTACTCTATTTTCGTTTAGGGAGAATCCCACTCAGACCTTTTGAGATTTATCACTTAATCACTCAAATTTCTTGATATTTAAAATATTATAAACAAACCCTTGAAGTTTGTACCCGCGTTACACTTACACCGATGCCATCAAATGTCTGTTAGTATATCTATTAGTAAATTACACCTAGACCCCTTAAAGTTTGTAGACGTATAATACTTAAACCCCTAAAGCTTAAAATATTATACTTAGATAAAAAATTCTTCAATCAAAAATAGAATATCAAATATTTTAAATTTTACAACCAAAATTCATGTTCTATTGTATCATTTATTGAAATAAAATCAAAAATAAAAAGTTAAATTTTTCTTAAAAATTCGTAATTAATATACAATTATACTATCTATTGGAATAAAACTAAAAAATCAAACAAGGGGTCTAAGTCATTCATAATAAAACATGAATTTTACAATCAAAATTCATGTTATATTATGTCATTTATTGAAATAAAATCAAAAATAAAAATTTAACTTTTTCTTATAAAATCATAATTAATATACAATTATACTATCTATTTTTATGACCCCACTATAACCGGTGCTTAAATTCATTTCTTCATCCTCTACGTTTATGACTTAATTTTGAGTGTGAATACAAATATTTTTATAATTGATAATATTTTTATTAATTCGTGTCTTCAAACATGAGTAATAACTATAAATATAAATATATATATATATATATATCTATATAATAAAGTAGCTTACAATTCAAATCTTAAAAGATAAACAAAATGATTTTTGCTATTCGCGGTTGAGATCGCTTTAAATTTTACTTTAAAATTAATCTAATGGCTAATATTAACACCCTATATTAAAATAAGTCCCTAAGGGTGTGTTTGGAGTGATTTTTTAAAAGTACTTCTAGAAATTATTTTTTATAAGTACTTTAAAACAAAAATAGTGTTTGAAACTGTCCCACCACCACCACCACCACCGTCGCCATCACCACCACCATTACCCTCGCCACCACCGCCACCACCACCATCACCACCACCGCCACAACCCCCACCACCGCCGTCGCCCCCCACCCCACCCCCCCCCCCCCCCACCACCCCCACCTCCACCACCGCCGCCACCGTCACTACCATCATCGTCACTCAAAACCCACCACCACCATCACCATTCCCACCCACGATTGCTACCACCACCACGGTCATCGTCTTATCCACCACAACCATCAACGTCTCCCATCATCATCATTGTTGCCCACCACCGCTCACCCCATTACAATTGATGCTTAAATTTATTTATCTCTCCTCTATGTTTGTGATTAATTTTGGGTGTGAATACAAATATGTTGACCTTTTTTTTATTACTCCGTGCCTTCAGGCACGGGAAATAACTAGTATATATATATGAGTCATTAATTACGTCATTCAATGGCTGGTAAACGCTTTTTTCTCAAATCTTTTTGTTTTATTTTCCCTCATGGTCAAACTTGAGAAGGCAGTACTCTAGCTGGAGTCTGGGCCGCAAATGAATAGTCAAAGATCTGACTACTGTTTCCGTATCCAGGCTGCAACACAGAATTACGGAAACAGTTGGTGAGAGACTGTTATAGTTTAACCAAGGTCTCGGGTTCGAGTCTTGGGCGCAGCTGCGTTCGGTAGGGAGAGCTTTGCCGCCCTTGTGGTCCCACCCGGCTCGAATCTGGATTAGTCGGAGCCCAATGTGACTTTCGAATACCAGATGGTCTGACAAAAAAAAAAGAATTACGGAAACAGTTATTTACCGACAAATTTCAAACAATATTATATATTTACAATATTTTGACTTTGTTTATTAAATTATAATATTTTTAAAAAAATAAGATTATTGTTAAAAAGTGGAGTCAATAATCCCACTTTTAATCTTTTGTTGAATAAGACAATAACAGTGTTTCCATCAGATATAAAAAGACGGTGTTAAACCCAATGAATTTACTCTTAAAAGTGGGGTTATTGACTATATTTTTTTTAAAAGTATCGTAATTTGATAAATAAGTTCAACAGTGATGTAGATCGGTAATTATTAATTGAAATTTGCCATAAAATAATAAATAATTTCAGAATTAAGTTACTAATGTTAGACTAGTTAAAAAATGAAATTAAATTTTGAAACTTACAGTGTCCATATTGTGGTACTGACTAAGTAATATTTTGATTCGATGGTACTGACTAAGTAATATTTTGATTCGACGCTTGAATTTCGTACTAAAATTTCTGATATCTAGTTTTAAAGTTTAGATTAAATGTTTTGGGTAGTCAATTTTATCATATTACAGTTGAAATTAAACTAGTTTTTCAAATCACTCCAACACTATTCCATTCAAATTCATACAGCTATGGTTGTGAGCTATCGAGGACCACCGCATACAGCATTTTACTTTCTCACACATCCTTACTTCTACTAAGCGGCTTAGCCGCCTACTTTGACATATTATTGTCGCCAAGAACGGAAATAATGCCGTCCTTTCTCCCTCCATCGTTAAACCTAACTCTCTTACCTATGTGGTGTTTGGATGAAGTTGATTTCGATGAGAGTAGAATCCACCCAACATGTATCGACATATTCGATCTTGACCTAAACTCAAACTTAATTTGAGTAAAAAAATTTAATTTAATATCAACTCCTTTCAATGATAAAACTCAATTTTATACTCAAATCTTTTTTAAAAAATTCCTATATTATCTTAAAAGTTATTTTTTTATTTTTTTTTCCTCTTCAAGCTTTATCCATTTTCAGAATTCGAAGGATGCCGACAACACCAAAAACTCAACAAATTTGAAGCACACCGATAACACTAAAAGACCAAATCTATCATAATTTGGACTATAAAGACAAAGACCCAAGTGAGAAGTTAGGGGTCGTTTGGTAACGTTTTTATTTTTGCGTCTTCAAAAAATAAAAAACAGAGACATTTTTTTGTCTCTGTTTTATGATAAACACTGAAACAGAAAACATGTTTGGTAGTCATTTTTGTCTGTCAAATTATGAGAATAAAAACAGAAAACATGTTTGATAACTACGTCAAGTTTTATCCTAAATATGTTTTATAATATCTCATTTTTTGTTTTCAAACAAATCAACATTTTATTTCATGAAAAATGATTTACAACCATGAATTAAAGACCTTCAACAAAACACCAATCTTGCACAGCCACATTTCCGAAATTATTATTTTTTGTTATTATTTTTTTTTTTAAGAAAAAGAAAATTTATTAAGTAAAGAAAAATTTACAAGAAGCAAAGAGGAAAAAACCACAAGTTGGCTTTAATCCTTCAAGACAAGTATTGATTTACCAAATTTACAAGTAAATCTAAATCATATAAAACAAAGAACTGTTTTATATGAATGTGCAGCATTCCAAAACCAGATCAGCATGTGCAGCATCCAGGAATCCAGCTCAAAGCTCAACATAGAAACTAGAACACTGCACAGTGAAACACTGCACAACAGCCCATCTCAGGTCAACTATCACACATTTTGCAGTTTAGGACAGCAGGAACCCATTGAATGAAAAATAAAATGCAACTTAAGTACTGCAAAAAACAAATAACCATTTTTTTTTAACAGAAACTAGCAGCAGAAAGGCAATAAACACCCTAGCAATTAAAAAATTAAGAAGAAGTTACAATTGAGTTATACCATGGTATCTAAAGATAACAAACACAAGACTTTTAATCCGCATGGTATGAACCTACCAACCATCATATCAAAGGTTTTATACAACATTGTGCAAAATGTATATATTAAAAGAAATCCTAGAAAGTATACAAAGGCATCTTGCTTATATAGGCCTGGATCCATTAAGGCAATAACTTGGTCACTTCTGTTGCACTTTCTATGTGCCCTCTCTATCATCAATAATCTTCGACAATTATTTTTAGAAAATAAACATAAAAATGTCAGGAAAACTTTGCCGATACATTATATAAACCATGGCCAAAGCAACTATGAAAAAAGATTTGTTTTCTAGCTTTAAACTACAACGGTATATCATGGTTCTGTAATGTTAACACATACATATATGTGCATGTATCTACGTGTAAATCAAAAAAATTATCACAACACAGATTCAGGGATAATATAGACTACATGAGAGGAAAAAATGGTACAACAGTACACATATAACCCCTCTTCTTGCCCTTATAACTTCTTTTAACCAAAAGAAGGCACCAAGTGCATTCCATTACCATCCTTTTCCCATAGGCAGCATGCTTTACCCACCCAAAAACTGCCACCTTATTAAACCATTAAACAATTTTATATCCATTCAAAATAACAACTTTTACAATATGAGAGGCCATATGAATGCAAATGTATGATAACCTGCAAACCCTATAATTTGTAACAGAGGACATTGGGTTCCAAGCCTTTTGAGTCAAGAATTGCCTCATCTCTCTCCCACACCATATAAAGAAATACAAATCATCAATCATCAAATTGTTGATGCCATTGTGCCTGCCCAGACACAACCACTGGTTCATGATGGCAAGCCTTATAAACCATCACACCATGAATCGGTGATGTTACCAAGGCAAACATCAAGACAGGAAATTAGGTGAGAGAACTAGGAAAAGTAGGCAAACAATCAGATTACAAAGAATGCCTAACATTCCATGCTTCAACCTCCAAAGGTTTCCAAATTAAAGCTATAACTCCTAAGCAGCTATTATAAAAAATTATCAACAATTCCAAAATTTGAACAAAGAAAGGGGGGGGGGGGGGGGGGGGGGGGGGGGGGGGGGTTTCTCTGTGCACATATATGCATATATGCACATATCTATGCACATATAACTGGCCTGGTATGTATATATACACAGATCTGTGCACATATATGCATATATGCACAGATCTATGTATATATATATATATATAGAGAGAGAGAGAGAGAGAGAGAGAGAGAGGAGATGAGATGAGAGAGGGAGAAAGAGAAGGCGCTTACCTCCGTCGGTGAGAGAGAGGAGAGGAGATCTCGTCGGTGACGGTGAGAAAATGGAGAGAGTGAGGCAGCGATGGAGAGAAGAGAACAGAGAGCGTGAGGTGAAAATGGAGAGGAGAGAGAAATGAGGTGGGCTTAAATAGGTTCACGAAAAAGACTATTTTTGATGCTAAGAGAGTTCGAAACCTGAATCTCATTAATCCCTTTTAGCGCGTGTTTCCTGGAACAAAAATTTTTTGTTCCCATTTTTTTGTCTTTGTCTCCAATACAACGAAAACAAAACAAAACCAAAAACAGTTACCAAACATATTTTTGTTTTCATTTTTGACAAAAATTGAAAACAAAAACACAAAAACACAAAACACAAGACAAAAACAATTACCAAACATAGCCTTAGAACTCCTACACGTTATCTTCTTCAAGCTCGCCTCACTGCAACTTGGCAAAATATTACCGTTAGAATTTGGGTAAGAAATTTAAATCTCATTCAATTTGGGTCAAGAATGAGCTCTTTTTTTTTTAACTACAGGGTATACAGGTCTGTGCCGACTACTCTCTCGAGTTTAGCAGCCGACCATCATGGCTTGAATTGGATTAGAGCATATCCTTAAAGGGAGAAGGGTGGTTAGTCCTTAGGGGATGTGAAAATGGATTGAATTTGAGACCTCTGGGTTACTAAAGGCTAGACTCAACTAGTGAACCACCTCTAGATTTGTTATAGGTATAGGTAACGGGCTGGATATGGTTTTTGAGTTGATTTTATTAAAATTTAAATTTGACTTTGTTTAGACTTAAAATACAAAATTATAAAGACATTTGATGCATGTGTTGTTGGCAAGCTAGAAGTCATTAAAAGGTTGTCACGTGTCAAAATCTAAAAAAAATGCGAAAAATAATCAGTCACAACTTTGATTTAAAAGAAGGAATAACTGCCTGGAAGTTATAAAGTCAATCAATCGTCGATAAAGGAAAAAATCGTCGAAGGGAGTGACTATAAAAGGAGGAAAATAAGAAAGTTAAAGAACAACTCAAACCCTACACAAGACTCACGATCAGGACATTTAGGAGTAGTGCTAAAGTTAGTTTTAGGAAGTAATTAGTGCTGTAATTAAAGACTATTAATTCAGTCTCTCTGTAACTGAAACTCATTCAATTGAATTAATAAATGAATCTATTTTTATTAATTCATAATTATGTGTGTTCATCGCTTTAAAATTTCATCCAAGGAAGTCCTGAAATAAGACAATTGAACTAATCCACAAGCAATCGCCTGAAAAGTAGTTAGTGTTGTAATCAAAAGCTGTTAATTCAGTCTCTCTGTAACTGAAACTCATTCGATTGAATTAATAAAGGAATCTGTTTTTATCAGTTCATCATTCTGTGTGTTCATCGTTTTAAAATTTCATCAAAGGAAGTCTTAAAATAAGACAATTGAACTCATCTACAAGTAATCACCTGAGAACTATTGTATGTCCATTGAGACATTTTGTCGATCGCAACAAATTTTGGAGCAATAGAGTCTAAGTTTGGGCAAGGAGTGTAGATGACCTAACAAACATTTGGTTGCAACTGAGATAATGTAAAATCAATAATCATATTTTATTGAATTTTTGCTCGAAAAAAATACTTTTTAGAATAATCATCGTTGAGGTTATTCCGTATTTGGGATAATGCGAGATTACACCATAATTTGGAAAAAAAATTGATAGTGAAGAGAGATAATGTGGGATTATGCCATATTTGAGGGTCAAAGTGTAATTTCTTCGTATGATCCTGTTATAAAGCTGTCATGGTTGGGCTGATGAAATATATATATATAGTTATTGCCTGTGCCTGAAGGCACAAAGGAAAAAAAAATGGTAAACAATAAACATATTTGTATTCATATCCAAAATTAAATCATAAACATAGAGGAGAGATAAATGAATTTAAGTATCGGTTGTAGTGGGGGTGAGAGGTGGTGGTGGTAGGAGACAGTGATTGTTGTGGTGGGTGGTAATGACCTTGGCGGCGGTGGTGGTGGCGGCGGCGGCGATGACAGTGGTGGTGGTAGAGGTAGTAGTGGGGTGGTTTCAAACACTTTTTTTTTTTTTAAAGTACTTATGAGAAATAATTTCTAGAAGTACTTTTAAAAACTCACTCAAAATACACCATTATGACCCTATTTTTCCTATTAAATTTAGGGTGTTAATATTAGTCGTTAGATTAACTTTAAAGGAAAATTTAAAGCGATCTCAACCGCGAAAAGAAAAAATCATTTTGTTTATCTTTTGAGATTTGAATTGTAAGCTACTTTATTATATATATATATATAACTTATTTCCTGGTTTGCACTGTTGCACATGAAAATGAACCTATACCACACCCACAACTAACCGATGGGTGGTGCATCCTAGCTCTCCCCTTCTTTTTTTCCAAGGTTATTTCAAGGTTGATTACATGTCTATGAGATTTACATTCTAATCATAAGTCCAAAATAACCCATAATTGTTACGATTCCCATTTAGAAAAATAGAACGTACACAATCAACTTACACTGCCACAACAGTTGCATATTAATTATACAAACAAACAGATGTTTGGTTACACAGATTTGTTTGAAGCAAAAGAGAAAAAAAACATAAACACTGCGTTGTTTTCTCTCTTCTTTCTTAATTTTATTTCATACTTCCAACTAGGATTTCAGAATGCTGCGAATCGATGTAGTGCCAGCCCTCATGGTGACTCAGTCCCGGATTGAGTATTGATCAGAGAATCACAGCAACGACAACATGAACCGTGTGGTGGAGGTTCACAGCACACTTCACAACCACCACAACTGAGTTTCCCAGCAAGTTCTGCATAACAAGAGAAAGAAAACAAAAACTCATGATACGAATAAGCAAACAACAAATTGGAAAGGCTTGAGTTAGAGCGATAACAAAGTGTTCATCCGTCCTAAAGAGATGTCGTGGGTTTGAGCCTAATCTTTTTCCAACATAGTCATAAGCGGAAGTATTGTGTATTAGGTACGACATTTTTTATGGATAGTACAAATATAAGATGGTTATGGAATTACCTCGATGAGTTAATCGAGCTGCTTCAGATGGTAACAAGGGAGAGAAAACCATGGCTAAGATCATAAGTGTCACAAGAACAGAACTTGGAGAGAAATCTGCCATCGTTTTGCTGGCAAATGTTGCTAAATTTGCTGAGATGAGTATACCATCTAAACGTGCTTGTGCCATCTATATAGACTGTGAATCCCACATGGGTATTAATTGTGAGGGCGTTTTCATGGACCTCACCATTTTTAATTTTTTTTTTATTGACTAAATATTTAAAGAAATTAATAATGCTATTTAAACTTAATTTGCTGATTTATTCCATCACAACTATTAGATTGATTATGAGTTCCAATAAATATTGAGGTCCATGGTTAATCCAATGATTATGAATGATTAGGTTAATAAATTATCATTATTCTAAAGAGATAGAAGAATGAAGAACTTCTCCCTCCAAAAAAAAATCCAAAGGCGCGCACACACATAACATATTTGCTAATATCATCAGATTAGATTTTATTCAAGTAGGGATCAAACTATGTACATTCGATTATTTTCAAATTTTATTGCGACGAGAATTCGGTGCCTGGTTTTTCTTTATTTATATATAACCTTCAACTTCACTTCCCCATTGATAATGCACATTGACAACGATGGCTGGCAAACTATTTTTTTCTTATTCTCTTTATATTTTTTTAATGGGTTTTTGTTTCGACAAAAGGAGGGGCATAATAATAAAACTCTAATACAAAAATTTGGCTTCAGCCTATTACCGATGAAAAAAAGTATTAGCATCAGTAAATTACCGATACCAAAAAATCGAAACAAAAGGTAGGCATTTGCTTTAACAAAAATTATATAAACAAAAAATGACTATTTATGTCGGCAAAATGCTGAAGAAAAAAAACAACGGAGTCCAATAGCTTTTTTAGAGAGTATTTAATCACACACTTGAGGAAGTAGTACTCTTCATCCCAATTCATTACTCTAAGTAAAACTCTTGTTAGTGGTTTTTGAAGCGCCTAGATTCAGACCAGGCGTGGCCCACTTTATGTGTTGAGCCCAAACTAACAAAAGGTAAATCAGGCTTAACTCATGGCCTCAGTCCAATTCAAAGCTTAAGAGTCTAGTAAGAGTCAACGCACGTAAAAGAACAATCATCGGCATTGTCATTACTCTAAGATAGTGCCTAACCCCAATACTAGTTATTCTCTCCGATAAATTGTAGCGTGACCTTCACGTTACCGCCACAGTTAGGACTTTATACCTATAAATTGTAAACTCCCTAGATATGGGAGTAGATCTCACACACCTCACCTTGAGCATACTATTGCTCTTTCTCTCTCTTTCCCATACTATTTTATAATCTCTCATTAATAGAGTTATCTGGCCACCGTTGCCACCTTTAGTGGTTCGGTTAATCAGACTCAATCACTCAATTTTTATCTATTATTATTAACTTCTTCATTAATTACCATACATCACACTCGATTGATTTGATCTTGCATAAATCTACTTTTGTGCATCATCAGTTTTATTTAAGAATTGAAATATTATTTTTTAATATCGTATATTTATTTTTTTTAAATAAAATGCACAACATCTAATTTTTATATTATTTTTTTAATTAATGAAAGTAAATAATTCAAATTAAAATGTATAGTCCAAATTATTTTTTAATATGATATCTCCACCACATCATTAGCCGCCTTACCCCTCGTGAGCGACGAACGACAATGGCCTGTGACTTTCTCCCGCGTGCTAACTTTTAAGCCGCCTACGTTGACATGAATTTGATTAATTCGCATTTTTATTTATTTTATTTGTGCATGAAATTTTAATTTTTTATATTTTATTTATATTAAACTGTTATGAGTGAATGTGAGTCTGTATGCATATAATATGATGTTCTCAAGGCGCTCTTACTCTCAATATTTTTTGAATGTTAACGCTTTTGCGCTCTCGCCCCTGCTTCCGCTCTATGTGATCTATGTCATACCTGCTGCGGAGAGAGAGAGAGAGAGAGATTTGTAACATTAGGAAATAAATCTAAATAACTATGGTTTGCATCTTAGGAATAGGGGTGCAACTTGGGCTAGTTGGGTGGGTTGAGAGATCAACCCTAACCCAACCTTAAGTATGAAATATTCAACCCTAACTCTAACTTGACCTCAACTAGAGTATTGCCCAAGTTGATTTCGGACAAACTCGGGTTGAAATTGGGTTATCCAATTCTTGTTGGCAATTCGAGCTCGACAAACAATAATTCTCAATTATTTGTGCGCCTTTGTACAATGTTGGACTATTAAAAATGCTTACATGACCCACTAAGATGAAACTCATTAAGACATCTTATTAAGGGTGTAAAAGTGAACCTTCTTTATATAAGGGAGAGGGGAGAAGTCATTTGAGTTGTCTATCCAATGTGGGATGACAACTCCTTGTTCTTCTTTTTCCTTTTTACTTATCGCATATCGATTGTGTAAACTTCTTCCATCATCTATAATATTTATAAATCATACTTCACTCTCCCTTTAAATAATAACAATTACAAAATATGTATTTATTTTTTATGTTTATATTTATATTATATATTGCTTATATAAATAAAATACATGAATTCGGGTTGAGTTCGAGTTGAGCCCGATTTCATCAATTTGGGTTGGGTTCAGGTTAAACCCGTGAACCTGAACCTTACCCGAATTCAATTCGGGTTGAAATTTTTGTCACGACCCGATTTTTTTTTTCAAGAATTAACCGGGCAAAATTAAGGAATAAAACTGCACATAACTTATATTAACATTCTTTCTATTATTTTTAACACATTCGGCATGCGATTACATAAAGATTAACTAAAATATTCTTGAGACACAAAGAGAAATAATAGTAACAGTCTCTATCCACCGTCCTTCTAGCTTATTCTCCTGTCTTGTTTTATATTTCTGAAAAATGTTAAATAGGGATGAACTCACCAGCTTAGTAGGATAACATTTATCAATGAATATCAAGGTTTTAAAACAGTACATAATATAATTGAATAGCATGTAAATGTAAGAATAGGTCAAATTAATGAATCAATTAAAAAAAATATAACACATATCGATCACATCAATTCGTCAATTTTTTTATCCACGCATGAACTGCCTTCATAGAAAACTTTGGGGTCTTGCACCCTGCATTTAAAAAAATTTAAATGATGTTGGGAGCAAATTACAATTATTGGAACCATAAGAATTTGATTTGATGTTAAAATTAGATTTTAAAATGCTCAAGTTATAAACCTATGCTATCGGTTGGTAATTATTGGAGTTATTTTTAATCTATACTATCTTACATATATAGTGGTGTTTAAATAATGTTAACAAATATATCTATATATTCAAGTAGAAAAAACAACGTGTATATATATAATAAAATACAATACAATTCAAATCTCAAAAGATTAATAAAATGACTTTTGCTATTCGCGGTTGAGATCTTTTTCAATTTTATTTTAAAGTTAATCTGACGTTTAATATTAACACTCCAAATTTAATAGGGAAAATAGACCCCTAAGGGTGTGTTTGGAATAACTTTTTAAAAGTGTTTTTAATACTTATAATTTATCATAAATTTTTTAAAAAAAAAAAAAATAGTGTTTGGAACGACCCCACCACCACCACTACCACCATCACCCCCATCGCCCCACCACCATCACCACTACTACTACCACTCCCACCACCATTACCATTACCACCACCACCACCACCCCACCCTACCCCACCACCAAACTATCCCCCCACCATTATCACCACTACCATTACCACCTCCACCGTCGCCACCCCACCACCACCATCCCACCCACCGCCTCACCACCACCATCACCACTATCACCACCCCCCGCCCCTTACCACCACTATCGTTGTCGTCACCATACCACCCCCTACCATCACCACCGCTGCCACCCCACCACCACCGTCACTGTTCTACCACTGCCGCCGTTTTACCACCGTCGTCGTCACCCCACAACCACCTCTACCATAATAACTACCACTGCCCCTTATTATCACCACCGTCACCATTACTACTACCGCCATCCCACCACCAACACCACCCCTACCACCCGACCACCACCATCCCTACTACCCCCACCACCACCACTGTCACCTGCACCCCACCACCACTCTACCACCACCGCCATTGTACAACCATCATCCCTACCACCACTACCTCTATCGCCTCACCATCACCCCTCACAACCATCACCACTACAACCACCATCGCCATCGCCACCTTCACCACCCCACCACCACCATTACCACCCACCACCACTACCATCGCTCACTCCCACTATAACCAGTGCTTAAATTCATTTATCTTTCCTCTATATTTGTGATTTGATTTTAGATGTGAATACAACTATATTTATTGTTGACCATTTTTTTTATTACTCTTTGCCTTCAGGCACAGGCAATATATATATATATATATATATATATATGAGATAAGTGCAAATGGATGTGTATAGGAGACTAGGAAGAGATATGGAATAAAATAGTGCATGAGTGGACACATGTTCATTGGTTGTGGGTGTGCTTTGTGATTGCCATGAAAAAACTCTGCTCAAAGCTTAATAAAGTATTAAATGGCTGGTGTTACAATGCTGGGCTGCAAAGTGTACATTTCTAGTTTAAAATGTAAAGAATAAAAGCAAAGCAAGGGAGAGGAGGTGGCGGCATTAGATAGAAAGGAAAAACAAAGGTGGTTCAAAGTTGTGTGTGCTAGAATTTGCTATCAATGTAAAGAATGATAGAGGAAACTGATGGATGGAGGGGTGGCAGTCCAAAGGGAGGTGTCATACACATAAGCATTATGTGTGTCTAGGGGGAGCAAGTAGACATAACCATAAGGAAAGAAACAGAAGTTCTAAAAATCGAGAGGCAAGGAAAGAAAGAGGGAGAGTAAGGGTTTCATTTGGAAGGGAATTCAAGACTGAGTTCAACCATCGTGTTAAGAAATGTTTCAAGTGGATTAATTGCAGCAGCTTGGTGTCAATTTTGTAGTTGCTCATCCTTTCGATTGCAGCTTGATAATCTTGTGAGATGGCTAAAATGTGTAAAGCAATTTACAGTAAGCTTTAGTTTTGCAATTGTCTTTATGATGAAATCTGAAATCTAGTGAGCCAAGAACATATGGTCATAAAGAATGTTGGTATAGGTATGTGTGATATTATTTTGTGGTATTTGGAAATGGGTTTTCACTTGTTAATTCAGCAGGGTCATATATAATGGTACTAGTTATTTCCCGTGCTTGAAGGCACGGAGTAATAAAAAAAAATAGCAAACAATAAACAAATTTCTATTCACATCCTAAATCAAATTACAAAGATAGAGAAGAAAAAAAGGAATTTAAGCACCAGTTGTAGTGGGGGTGAGTGGTGGTAGTGGTGATGGGTGACAGTGGTAGTGGTGGGAGACAGTGATAGTTGTAGTGAGTGACGATGATTGGCTGTGATGGTGACAGCCGTGGGTGACAATGATGATGGTCGTGGTGGTGGGGCGGTGGGGGTGATGATGGGACAGTGGCAATGGTGGCTGCAGCGGTGGTAGTGGCGATGGTGGCTGTAGCGGTGGTAGTGGGGATGGTGGTGGTGGTGGTAGTGGGGATGGTGGTGGCGATGACAGTGGTGGTGGCGATGACAATGGTGGTGGCAACGACGGTGGGGGTGGTGGTGGTGGTGGTGGTGGTGGTGGTGGGGCGGTGGTGGTGGTTATTATGGAAGAGGTGGTGGTGGTGTTGGGGGCGTTGGTGGTGGTAGGGTTGTGGCAACGGTGGCGCGAAGGGGTGGTGTTAGTGGTGATGGTGGTGGTGTGGCGATGAGTGTTGTAGTGGTGGTGGGGTGGTGATAGTGGTGGTGGTGTGGTGGTGACAACAGTAATGGTGGTGATAGTTGTGGTGGTGGGGCAGTGGGGATGGTGGTGGTGATGGAGTAGTTGTAAACAATAATTTTTTTTTTTAAAGTACTTATGAAAAATTATAAGTTTTAGAAGCACTTTTAAAAAGTTACTCCAAATACACAATTAGAGACCTATTTTTTCTATTAAATTTGAGGTGTTAATATTAACTGTCGGATTAATTTTAAAGTAAAATTTAAAGAGATCTCAACCGCGAAAAACAAAAGTCATTTTGTTTATTTTTTAGATTTGAATTATATTGTACTTTATTATATAGATATAGATGGGTGGTGTTTGAACAACAAAGGCAAGCTTAATGTTCATAACTTGTAGCCGGAACTAGTAAGCTGGATGTTTACAATACAAGCTGAATTTAATATGTTTCTCTGAATTTTTCAATTTATATGATAAGGAAGAAGTGAGAAACGGTTGGACGGGTTTTGGCATGCGTTCGGAAAAGGACGGGTCTTGGCATGGGTTCGAAAAAGGTTTATGTAGAAATAGATGAATGGGTAGTATGTTCGGTTTTTATAGACAGTTTGGGTAGTTGTCGGGAAAACGCCAACGGCCATAATTTTCTCAAAAAAATTCGAATTCACGCACCGTTTGAAGCGTTGAAAAGTATACTCAAAGACCTTCCTGACGATCAGGGGTGGGATACCAGAATCTACTTGTGTAGATACAGTTTTATGTTTCAATGAGACTAAGAATCGGGGATTGATTTGTAAAGGCAGATTTGATGTCCAACGGAAAAACAATCACAATGCTATCCTTGGAATGCCGTTTAGAGCCAATGAACTGTATTTAGAAAGCTTAGTAAGTTTACTTCCTAATTAACTTAATTTAAGTTGAGTTAGATATTCCAAAAATGTTCGAGTTGTCGCAAACCGACAATACCAATAAAAACATGAAAAATAATTGTGTTACTCCTACAAGTCACAATTTGACATGCTTCTTGATGACATAAACCAAATTGACTTCACATTCATTTCTAATTAGTTAAATTAGACTTATTTGTGGAATTTCACTAAAAAGTTTTACTATTCTATTTTGGGAAAATTTCAACCACACCTCCTCTAGTTTATCATATCTTCAAGGACACCCCCTCTATTTTTTGAATCTTCACTCACACCCCTGTCAGATTAAAAATATTAACTAGAATGTAATTTTACTAAATTGTCCACGATATATTTGAGGACAAACTTCATCCACACCCCCTCTAGATAAGTATATCTTTAATGAGACCAATTTTATTTTCTAATTTTTTTTTACGTATTAAAATTCGGGCCGATTAAAATTCGATTCAAGCTAATTAAAATTTATTTTTTTACATATTAAAATTTGATCTGATTAAAAATTATATTTTTATTAAAATTTGGATTAATAAAAATTCTATTTGAGCCAATTAAAAATTATTTTTAATCGACTCAAATCAAATTTTAATCAACTCGCATTGAATTTTAATTAGCCCAAATTTTAATACATAAAAAAATATAAATTTAATTGACTCAAATTTTAATAAATCGAATTTTAATAAGTAAAAAATATAAATTTTAATCATCTCGAAAGTGAATTTTAATCGGCGCTAACAACTCGGGTATAGTTCAAATCGACTCAAATTTTTATACGTAAAAAATAAATTTTAATAGGCACTAATTTTAATACGTTAAAAAAAATAAAATTTAATCAGCTTCAATCAAATTTTAATCAGTTCAAATTTTAATATGTAGAAAAATAAATTTTAATTGACTCGAATTTTAATAAAATTTTATGTAGAAAAATTACTTGAGGTTTATGTAGGGGAATTTTTGGTATTTTAGATGAATTTTTTTTTGTTAGAAAAGGTAGTTTAATGGTAGGGGTGTTAGTGATGTTTAAATATAAATTAGAAGAGGTGTCAGTGATGTTTTTGATAATAAATGGGGTGTCCTTGAAGATATAGTAAACTACGAGGGGTGTGACTGAAATTTTCCCTTCTATTTTTGGAAGTTCCAGGTCGGCATATGGATCGAGGTAAGGTTTCTCAATTCCGGAACAGTTGATGCTTTTCAAACTTATTTTTAAATTATTCTATATGTTATTTATGATTCTTTAGCATGTATTGAAATATATGATTGACTGTTTTTAATATTGACTTGGATCCGGACCCGAATTAGGGTTTTTGAGTGCAATTTGCACTAATGTTTGGAAATGATTGTACTGCTCGTATTGTTCATATTAAAAGAAGCTTCGGGATCATTTTAAATGAAATGTAAGTGCGCAACGGTCGAGTGACATAGAGTTTACATTCCAGGTTGAGGTCATAGAGAGTTTCTCATTGAGTTCGTAAATGACTGGGTGGCCTAGTTGGTCTTTAAACTTGGATACTGAATTGTGATTAAAAAGCTTATCTTCCTCATGGTGAAAGTCCCCCAAAAGGTTAGATTGTATGTTCGTATTGACCGTGAATTGTCTATTAAGATGATCGCCCATCAATGTAACACTTTATTGAAATTTTGATCATATTATTGTGATCATATTATTGTTTTCAACTTAAATGTTTTAGCTTAATGTTTTTTTGTGCTATTATTTATGCATGGAATGAATTGTTTTGATGTCCAATCATGTCAAATTATGCTATTTTCAAACTCATTTGCTTAAAAATGTAGTTACTCTAATGAGTTGTTGATGCTCACCCTACATTATTTTCTTTTTTTCAAATTAATAGGTGGCGGAAAAATTCGCGAATATTCAAATTGCTAGTTTATCTTTGTTTTTGTCAAATAGGGTCTGAAGGTTGCATTACTATTTGTAATACAGGGATGTGACTGAAGAGTGTATTTGATGTAATACTATAAGATTGTTATTCATATCATTGGTGTCACAGTTAATCATTGTTTTAAGGATTGTATTAGCGCTCTGGATTGTATGGAATGGGATCGAGGTTTTACACTCACCCTCTTCCTTCCTCTTTTTTCCTACACATAACCGGCTCAACGGTAGAGCCAAAAAAGCATGGATTTTAGGCCCCACATATAAAAAAAAGCCTCAAATTTTAGAATTCAATAATGAAATATAAATCAAAGATTAAAATTTATTATAATTTAACTTAACAAAAAATTCCTGAAAGATTAAGTCAACAAAATAAAATTTAAAATTTAGGTTTAAAAGTGTAGTCCACCTCACATATACACATTTATTAAGGATGAAAAAAGGTTAACATTTCGATAAAAAAAGTATAATAAGCATTTATTTCTCTTTCACAAATAAAAATAAATCAAACATATTTTTTACTTCTTTGAAATTCGATTTTGTTCTCATTTAAACACAAAAACACCAACTCATTAAATTGTTCATTCTCATAAATGATCCAATAAAAATTAATTAATATCAAAACAAACTTTCAATAAAATTGTTATCAAAGAAAATAAAACAAAACAAAATAGTATGTGAACGTTGCATACATAAAGAAGTTAAAGATCATATAAAAAATTAAAAAATAATAAAATAATTCAATAATAAGATAACAAGGAATTATAAATGTATACTGATAATCGATCAAGTAATACCAAAATTTTCATGAAGAACATACAAAACAAATAAGAAAAACATAAAAATAGTAATGAAACAATAAATTATATTCCGAAAACTTCAGCTCAAGTAAGAGATGAGAGAGACAAATAGACGTACAAGTCTATTTGCATTAGTCATGATGGTCTATGTATATTTACAATTTTTATGGATTATATTATTGAACAGTTACACGCAGATAGAATAGATATTAAATAACACATATGTAATATTTAATATATATTAGATGCCTAAATTACTAATATATATGTGTGTGTGTGTGTGTGTGTGTGTGTGTGTGTGACATCATGTTGTAACATTGAACATCTTTACTAAGAAAATACCTTGTAACAGTCTACACATTATTTTTGACCAATTAAAAAAATGCATAAAATATAGAATAATACATATATTAACTTTAATCATTGTGTGTTATCCAATAATAAATTTGTCTCACTTAATCAGTTCCATGGACGAAGATTTGACAGTGAGGGAAGAGCAGAGACTACAATTATTGCGAGATGTACAAACACTTCAATCCTTTGAATGAGAGTAAGCACAGTAGGGCCGGCTCTAGGGCCCAGATAGGGGCCCTAAATTAGACCATTAAAATAGTCGTCTAGAGCTGCAAAGATTTAGGGCTCCAATTTAATTTTCAGCCCTTAGTTCAGTTTTATATTATAATGCCTTTTGAATTGACCAATTTAAAGACCCAATATATTTTAGAAGTCTATCTAAAGCCTTATAGAAAATTCTAAAATGTAACAATAT
Source organism: Ilex aquifolium (assembly GCA_951799425.1). Classification (NCBI taxonomy): domain Eukaryota; kingdom Viridiplantae; phylum Streptophyta; class Magnoliopsida; order Aquifoliales; family Aquifoliaceae; genus Ilex; species Ilex aquifolium. The sequence continues at coordinate 17,196,366 of OX637410.1, read as the reverse complement.
TTCACAAATTAATGTAAAGCCTTATAGAAAATCTTAAAATATAACAAAGTCTTCTAAAAAAAATCTAAAAATAATGACTTCTAGTTTTAAAAGTAGCAATCTCTTTCAAATTCTTTTCACTATTTTTTCCTGAACTCTCGCCACCTCTCTCCAACTGCTTGTCTCCCTTCCATTCTCATTGTCTTACTTTGGTTCTTTGTCCTTATTTCTAATTTTCTTGTTGTTTCTTTAAGACTTTATTCAATTTATTCATCTGTAAGTTCCTGATTTCACAATTGTACCCAATTTTTTGTCTGATCCTACTCGATCCCCAAACCACTAATAATCATTAAAAAAAATTATTATCTTCCTAAAATATTAAATAAGGTTACATTTGAAATTTTCTCTTTAGGCCCCAATTTGTGTTGGGTTCCTAAACATCAAATCCTCATGCCCCATGTTTCAAGCAAATAGAGCAATACTTGCATTCCTTCTCATAGCAGATCCTCTGCCACTAACCACTCAAACCTCTCATATCAAGCCAAAACCTCTTAGAGTTATTTGCAAGTAGGTTCACTTCAATGTATGTCCTAGCCACGCTTGGCCTAGTCAATTGTAGGGTTGGGATGTCAATTACCTAGATGCGACCTACAGACTTAGAATGTCTCACAAACTCTCTCTATTGAAAAGCTATGGGTAAGTCAGGCAACGAAATTTAGATTGTGACTGCCGGAGGCTCCACCCTAAGTTGAAATTCAGGAAATCACTTAAAGAATATGAATAAGAAACCTTCGATGTTGGTCGCATCTTTAAGCCATGTCTTAACGTAGTCTTCATATACATTGAAATGAGTCAGAACGTGCTTGGGATCAAGAATCCCCACTGTGAACTCACCCTTAGGCAACCAACGAAATGTAATGAACTCCTTAATCACACCAAGAGAAGATTTCCCATATGCGCACTTACCAATCAACGTTTGTTGAAACACCTTCGACAACTCTTGAGTTTCGTCTAGAGTCCAGTACATACCTGACTCTCCATTGTTATACACGACTCTTTTCGCAGGTTTGGATTGAATAGAAGGAGCAAGAGGCATAAGAAGAGATTTTCCCTCATCTTTCAGATTATCAGAAGAATCCAATGCATTTACAACATCAGGAATCATGGCATAAAAATTCAACGTATTCTTGAAAAGTGATGCGAAATTCTTGATGCTATCAGGAAGTTTTGGTAGAATTTGTCGCTGGGATTGACCAGTAGTTATGATTAATAGAAGAATTTGGAGTAAATCAGTGAAAAAATCGAGGAAAATAGATGAACAGTGTAGAGAAAAGTGAGAGTTTGTCTCTCTAAAATAGAAATAAGTATCTCCTCCCCAGCATTTTTTTTCACAACTTAGTTGGTTGGACTCTTAAGAAAATAGATCTATTCCTATCAAATTCTATGTTTAGCAAATCTATTTGAAATTTTGTGGGTTCCACGAGTTTAAAACTTTTTAATTAAAATTTTACCATCATACCCCTATGTAACCCAATCCAAACCTTAATCTCTAACTTATTTGGGGAGGAAAATAGTAATAACATGACTTATCCAACTTTTTGTGTAGATGATTGTTTAATATGATATCAGAGCAAGAGATCATATAATCAAATTTCGCCATTACCTTAATTATTAAAAAATATTTCTACGTGTTAGGCCCAAAATCCTTCACGTGAGAGGGCGTGTTAAAGTATAATTACTTAAGTTACATTCTCTCAAACAACTTAAACTTTTGGAGTAGATGATTGTTTAATAGAAAATAAAGTATGTTCACGTCCAATACAGACCGTTAAAAATAATCACCAAAAAATAACTTTTCAAAAATAAACATATATATAATAAAGTACAATACAATTAAAATCTCAAAAGATAAACAAAATGACTTTTATTTTTCGCGGTTGAGATCTCTTTAAATTTTACTTTAAAATTAATCCGACGGCTAATATTAACACCCCAAATTTAATAAGAAAAATAATCTCCTAAGGATGTGTTTGAGGTGATTTTTTAAAAGTGATTCAAGGACTTATAATTTCTTATAACTACTTTACACAAAAAAAAGTTGTGTTTGGAACAGTCTCACCCCCACCTCCACCGCCCCACCACCACTACCACCACCGCCCCACCACCACCCCCACCATCATAACCACTACCATCACCGTTGTCACTCCACCACCACAACTACCCCACCACCATCGTCATCTCATTCTTATATTTATTATCACTATCACCATCATCTCACGACTATCGTCGCCACCCACCACCACCATCTTGTTGTCTACCACTACACATCGTCAACAACCACTATCACCTACCTCCACCACACCTAACACCACCACCCTTCACTGCCCACCACTGTCGCCACCCACTGTCACTCATCCCCACCACATCTACCACCAGCGTCATTCGCCACCACCCATCATACTATCACCCAAAAGCATCTGTCGTCGCTCCACCACCACGACTGGCAACAACCATCACTGTCGTCCACCACTATCACCGTCGTCACCCATGGCTGCCACTACTGTTATCACCGTTGCCACCCACGACTACCACCACCACTACGGTCATTACCACCCACCACAACCATCACCGTCTCTTACCACCACCATTGTCGCCCACCACCTCTCACCCTCACTACAACCGATGCTTAAATTTCTTTATCTCTCTTTTATGTTTGTGATTTAATTTTGGATATGAATACAAATATAGTTATTGTTGACCATTTTTTTTATTATTCTGTGCCTTCAGGCACAGATAATAATTAGTTATTAAATATGCCATATTAGAAAAGCTTTTGAGAATAAGCATTTTTTTTTAATGTACCATGTTGTCGCAACAAATGAACTTGTAACAGTTGTGACAAAGACTTCATGCAAGTCAACTTTCATGCAAAGCATGGACATTGAACAAAAAAATTCGATACCGTCCTACTAAATTTTTACAAGTTTTGTGGTTTAAAATACAAGTTTTTAAGTTTATTTATGACAAATTTTTTTTACAATTTTGAGGTTATGTTACAATTTTTATGGTTTAAGTTACAATTTTTATAAATTATTTATAATTTTTATGAGTTATTTATAACTTTTGTGGGTTACATGAGATCGATCCCAAGTAACCGACAAAAGTTATAAATGAACACAGAAGTTATAACTTTAATAATAAAAATTATAATATGATTTCAAAAATTATAAAATAATTTTTAAAAATTATAAAAATATTTATAAATATTATAAATTTTCGAGGTACGATACTTTTTTTTCAACCGTACTCTTCACCTCATTTTTATATTCAATGTTCAGCACAAGTACATTATTTGGCTGTCATGATGATGCACCGGAACACTATTTAAAGACAACTAAAATTCCCTCTGATGATTTTGTCCACCTATTTGAATTAAGCTCCTCAACATGAATAATGATACTTCTATCACAATGATTAGGTGTGTTGTCAACAACATGAGAGGCCACTAAAACTCTCTCTCTCTTTCTCTCTCTGTATATATATTTATTTATGTTGAACATTTACTTGGGGTAGAACAAACTGGTTTGACATGCCCTAGTTGATCTATGTATTAGGTTAGGGAATGCCAGCCCATTGATTGTCTAATTTTCGCTGCAAATGCACAATTTACGGTGCAAATTGGGTACCAAGGAGCTAAACAATTGAATGGAATCAAGGGTTGTTACTGCTAAAAATATATGTATTAGTGGAGTTGACTGGAATCAACATTATCAGCAGAGTTTTAATTCAGTCCGTTTGTTTAGTGAGAGAATAGTAAAAAATGCAACAAAGAGAAATTTTTTAAAATTTTCATGTATTTGGTTAATATGAAAAGGAAAATGATAGAAAAAATAATTTTCTTTCATACTTGAATTTTCTTACAAATAACCAACTTTTTTTTTTCTTGTAAAAAACAAACGAAAATGCAAGAAAGTTGTGACCTATAACTAACTTCCCATTTACCCCCCCCCCCCCCCCCCCCCCCCCCCCCCCGGGATTTTTTGAATCCTATTGTTAAGGATGATAGTTTTGGTTATTTTAATACATTTGCCCCCCCTTAATTTTTGGAAATATTTACAATAGTCCTAGTTTTTTTTTTCAATTTTTGACAAGTTAGTGACCCATTACCCCCTCCAAAAAAACAAATCAGTGTTTTAGTTATGGATCGAGTACATCAACAAAGTAAATGATGATTTTAACTAGATTTCTCAACATAAAATGAATAATAATTTTATAACGGATAATGTGGTTTTGTACATTGAAGAAAATTACTAAAAATTTAGTTTATCATTAATTCATTATGGACAAATTTTAAGATTTGAAATAACATCGTCGTCTATTTTAGTATGTGATTGAGTTGAAATGTACTAAACATAGGTTATTTTATAATTTTTTATTTATATTTTGTTTAAGTTAAAAACTTAATGGTGCTTTCGGTAAATCGATGAATGAGCTGAAACCCCCATGTCCGGCTGAAAAAGTTGAATCCTAAAATATTTTTTCCGGTGAAAATTTTTTCGATCATAGTTTGCCCCCTCTAATATGAAATGCTGGCTCCGCCCCTGCATTTTACCCTTATTTTTCTTAAAATGTTTTATTGGTTATTAATTTTAAAAAAATTTGGTGTGAATTTGATTAATTATATAATTTGATTCAAAGACTTTTGTGTTGGTGATTGTCTTAGAATTAGGTTTCGAGCCAATTTTTTAAAAAAAAATTAACTTTCAATTATAATTACATATATATATTTTTTTCTTTTTTAGACTGATTTAATATAATTAAGGGTAATTTAAACAATTATAAAAAATTTCTTATAACTTTACTTTCTTTCAAACAATAGAATGAAAATTTTTTAATTATTCCGGCAAGACATTTTCTACTTATTGTTCCTGCAAGACATTTTCTACTTACTGAGCCAATCGAATGTTTTGTATTTTGAGTAGAAGTAAACTTTTTCCTCTCATTTTGTCAAATTTTATGAATAAAATAACACACAAATCACAAAAAAAAAATTGTGATACCCAAAATAAGACTCAAAGCCTTTGCTCGCTCACCTGACTAACCCCAATCTCCGTCTTTCCTCTCAAAGGTGAAACATAAAAGGCATGTTTTGGATGATTTTGGGGTGAGGAATTGGATTGGTACGAAATTACGGAGTCTATTGAGCTATTTTTCTTAAACCCCCAAACCTGGTAAACAAACAGGCGATAAGAGATGGGGATGAAAACAGAGGTTGGTTAGGCGGGAATGACAAGATGTTAGGCTTGGAATTGAATAATTAGGATCTTTTATGATTTATTTAAAGTAGCAATATATAAGTCTATTACGTGAAGGGAGAAGGTTCGTATTGACTTAAATTAAAAAGTTAAAAAGCCTCAATTGAAATAAAATTTAGTTTCACAGCTAATTGAACTTAGGGACAAAATAAGTAAATTATTCTAGCATGTTATGTCAACTATATTATTGTAGCTCTTACAGGAAACAACAGGCTCCAACAATGTTTATACAAAACAGGCACACTTCAAATTATCATTATGACCTTGCACTTTGACTTATTTACTCCTTTCCCAATGGGTTATCATTCTTACTTGCAAGGGCATTTAAGTGATTTCTCATTATATATTTGGCAACAGCAAGTTATTTATGTTACCCACCAAGTATATAAGAAGGGAACCGCATTAAGCTTTATTTCCTCAGTGTTCTATAATCCCAACAGAGTCATGGAGGTCATCTTTGCATTGCTTCTTGGTTTAACTCTTGGAATTGCCATTAATGCGCAGGGTGATCAATTAGGTTTGATAACTCAATCTCTACCTATCTCACTCTCAAATTTTGTTATTAAAAGTCTCGGCCGACACCGAGACGACTCAAATGAGCTATACCTAGAATGACACCTTTCATTCCAAGACCCATATATGATGATGCACAAATTGAGTTTGTACACCACCTGTCAAGTGTGAGTAATAAATGCAGTAATTAAAGTACAGAGAGAGAAGACGAGAGTTATAGTGGTTCAGTCAATGTGACCTATGTCCACTTCTCAATGGCTAGGGTCGCCGGGTGCTTTATTAATTCAAGAGTGTAGGGAGAGCAGAGGGTACAAGCTGTGAGGGAGAGGAGAGAGGTATGCTCTGTTGAGTGTCATGTCCCCCAAGTGTTGGTAAGACTTATAATTTATAGTCGCCCTCTAACAGTTTGGGGCGACTCAATAGCAACTAAGTATCTATTCCAGCGGAGCTCACAACTTCTTCTCAACGGGCGAGGTGGTTGAGGTGCTCTCCATGAGACTCGGTCAAGGATGGAGTGAGGGCTGACTCTTTCCAATGTGGTGAATGTGAGGCTCCTGGATGCTCTCCTAATGACGTAGCCAAACTGATGTAGCTCCCTGATGAGCTTGACTGGGTGTATACCTCTTTGGGCTTAGCTAGCTGGACCTCTTAAAGTTGAGCCCTTGGACTTGTAATATGAGTTGGGCCCTTGGACTTGGCCATCAATATACGTTCTATGTTAACAACTAGTCACACTCAATTCGTAGTTGACTCAGAGATGTTTGGATGACTTGGTCAAATCATTCAAGTTGTCATCATTGAGTCGCTTCATATTGTCTAATATCATTCCACGACACTGCAATATAACTGAAAAATTTTTCATCATGTCTAATTTTTTGTTTTCTATCTGACATTCTTCACGTGTATTGCCCAATACAATTCTACAGTGTCTAAGGGTCTCCGGGCCGATACCGCCACCTTGAATGATGCATGTAACTAAAGCTTCTAGTTCCATCTCTCTCTCCCTCTCTCTCTCTCTCTCTCACAGGTTACATAAGCATAGACTGTGGATTACAAGGTGGCGACTACACTGATGGGCAGACCGGAATCTATTACACTTCAGACACAGGCTTCATAGACAGTGGTATCAGCAAAAGCATATCACCCACTTACATGACTAACTCTCTGCAACTACAATTCGAAACTGTCAGGAGCTTCCCTGAAGGAACCAGAAACTGCTACACCCTAAGACCTGCTCAAGGAAAGGGTAACAAGTATTTAATAAGGGCAAGTTTTCTGTATGGAAATTATGATGCTCAAAGCCAATTACCAAAGTTTGATCTTCATCTCGGAGTCGATACCTGGGACACTGTGATACTAGCGGATTTTTCGACTCCGGTGACGACGGAGATCATACATATTCCCACATCGGATCACATACATGTGTGTCTTGTAAGAACAGGCCTTGACACACCTTTCATATCAGCATTAGAGTTGAGGCTTTTGAATAATACCATATACCAAACGGTCTCTGGATCATTACAACTCCAAATGCGCTACAATCTAGGCACATTATCCCCTCAATTAGTCCGGTGAGTCTCTTTTTTTGTCGATTAAGCTTAAAATGTGTCTATTTCTTGATTTTACATGATTAATTACTGTCTTACTTTGAAATAATATTTTTTTTCTAGGTACAAAGACGATATTTATGATCGGTTATGGACACCGGGGACAATTAATGGTACTGTGACATTGAGTTCTTCGTCCACTTTTTTACCCAACATTTATCAGCCACCGTCTATAGTTCTGAGCACGGCCGTCGCGCCGGAAAATGCTACAGACCCATTGTCCTTCTACTGGGAGACTACTAACATAACGGACCAGTTTTATATTTACATGCATTTCGCTGAAGTTGAATCGTTGGAAGTGAAGCAATACAGAGCATTCAACATTTATATTAATGGGTACCTGTGGTATGGACCTGTTGTTCCAGGTCCTCTAATGGCAAATACAATATACAGCACAATATCTACGAGTGGTTACTTGAAGTACCAAGTTTCAATCACTAAAACCACCAATTCAACCCTCCCACCCCTCATCAATGCTCTCGAGATTTATTCTGTGAAAGATTTCTCGCACTCTGAGACAGATCAACAAGATGGTATGTACATTACAATTGCTTAAAAACGAGGTTGGTTGAATGTAAATTTCATTATCGTATCAAAATCAGTACCATAATCTTACCCTTTATTTTTGTGAATGCTAGTTGACGCTATGTTGAGCATCAAGTCAATGTATAACATTACAAGAAATTGGCAAGGAGATCCATGTGCAGCCCTAGCTTTTGTATGGGATGGTCTTAACTGCAGCTACGATAGTGTCAATCCCCCTGTGATCATATCCTTGTAAGTTCATATGCATGTAATTGTAATTATAGTGCATCACTGATAGTTCTATACCCGATGGTTTTGGGTGTTAAATAGATACACATTAGACCTGCTAAACATGATCTACACTAGGTCCGGTATGAGTTGAACTAATTTTAGAATGATATGACTTACACAACTTAGAAACCCCGAACGACCTGCACAACTTAGAAACCTGATACGATACAATCTGCTAACAATCGTAACTAGATGTATTAATTTTATCCATTGACCTGAACTCGCCCTTATAGGAACGAAAAAACTAACTTTTCCCATTACCATGAATAATAAATAGGTTGGATGAATATTAGATATAAATTATCTGTTCCGCTGGTATTGTAAGAAGATAACTAATTTTTTTTTGTTTTTATCTCTTGATCTATTATTATATGAATTGTTTGAGAATTAAATAATATGACACAGTACAGAAATGACATGAGACGAACCGAGTGACATCCCAACCCTAATTACTTGTACTAACTAATCTTCTTCATTCTTATATTATTCAACTTCCAATCAGGAACTTGTCATCAAGTGGATTGAATGGGACAATAACTACTTACATATCCAATCTCACAATGTTACAAACTCTGTAAGTATGATCAGTCTCACTATTACCTTCAAGCTGTTGATGATGATGCCAATCAACTTACTTTTCCCATTACCATGAATAATAAATAGGTTGGATAATATTAGATATAAATTATCTTTTCGGCTGGTATTGTAAGAAGATAACTAATTTTTTTTTGTTTTTATCTCTTGATCTATTATTATATGAATTGTTTGAGAATTAAATAATATGACACAGTACAGAAATGACATGAGACGAACCGAGTGACATCCCAACCCTAATTAAGTGGATTGAATGGGACAATAACTACTTACATATCCAATCTCACAATGTTACAAACTCTGTAAGTATGATCAGTCTCACTATTACCTTCAAGCTGTTGATGATGATGCCAATCAACTTAGAACCAAACCACCCCCCCCCCCCCCCCCCCCCCCCCCCCCCTTCTCCCAATTTCTTTACCCAACCAAACAAGGCTATATTTTTTAATAGGGGAGGTGCCTGATTTTCTGTCTCAACTGGCCTCACTTAGGGTCCTGCAAGTTACCTACACCCACAGCTGGCTTTCTATTCTAGATCGGAAGGTAATTTGTTGATTTAATTATGTGGTTTTATTAGAACTATTGGATCAACACTAAGTTCTAATATTTGATGGGACGTACCGTCAATCCGATGGTCATAGTAAATTAGGTCACAATCTCATTGCTAAATGTTTTTGCATTTTTTTTTGCAGAAACTTAAAAGGAAACAACTTCACAGGGTCAATTCCAGCACAACTCCTTGACAAGTCCAAAAATGGGATGTTGTCATTGAGGTTTTCTCTATTTCCCTAAATGATGAACTTAGAAGCCATGTTGGTTTATGATGAAGTTTTTTAACTTTATATATAGTAGAAAACAACCAACCTTTCTTTGTTGTTCTATTGGAAAAAATACAGTTATAGTCCATCAAGTATGCACTATTCTTAATTTCTCCTCTCAATTTTGTCCCATGTTATCAATTCCAACAATCTATCTCTAAAGTTTTCTATTTACATTTATTTAGTCTAATCGAGGACAAATGTTTAAATTGGATAATAAAATTGACGACAATGTTGATATGATATAACCGTTACACCCAATATATACTAGCAGCTCACAATTTATACCCCATTCTTTCTTTTGTTGTGCAACTCATCAACCACCCATTAGACCCCCAACCTTCTCACTTGCACCCCCAACTCTAGCCTTCCAAACTACATCATGGACAACCAAAGATCAAAATTTCATTTCGAAACGGTCAAAACGTTTCTGTTTCTAAGGAGACCGAAACGAATAAGTGATGAAATTAAAATGTTAATACTTCCGGGTGTTTTATAATGTTTCGTGGTATTTTGTAATATTTCAATGCATTTACATAATTATTTTGAAATGTTTCAAGATATTTCAAGATATTTTAGTATATTTCGATCAATTTTTTAAAACAATAATTCTTCTTTTTTTTTTTTTTTTTCATTCTATTTTTGAAATAGGTCCAAACATTTTCCAAATAGGACAAAAAAACCTTCCCCACCACCCACCAAGCACCACCATTCTCAAAACCTCAAGTACCCAATCTAAATCCACAACCAATACTACCTAGATTCATCACTACCATTGAAACCATCAAGCATTTCAAAGAATGGATAGAAATCCATTTCAAAGAATGAATATTTCTATTAATCCAGAAGTAACTGATATTTTGCTGTCATCCTCAGTATTGACGGTCAGGGCAACAATACAAGCAGCACCAACAATGCAAACACTACAATTACCTGTCAGTCTGTTCCATGCACTAAGACGAAGAAGAACAACGTTGTTATTCCAGTAGTAGCCTCAGTCGTTGCTGCATCGTTTGTGGTCTTAACTGTATTGGGTACCCTTTGTCTGGTTAAAAGGAGAAGACAACGAGGTATAAATGACTGTTAAAAATTTGAAGTTCTTAATGGAAAGGTAATATGAGAATCTTCATGTTGATATAGATATCTGTTCAATTTGATATGATTCAGTAGTCAGGAAGGTGGAAGCCGAAACGGACAAGAACTATGGCACAATCGAGAAAAAGAATCGTCAGTTTACATACTGTGAGGTCCTCAATATCACCAACAACTTCGAGAGAGCCATTGGGAAAGGAGGATTTGGCACAGTATACCATGGATATGTAGGTGACACACAAGTCGCTGTGAAGATGCTCTCTCCATCATCAACTCAAGGGTACAAGGAATTTCAGGCCGAGGTAAGTTACAGAAGTTTTCTGAAGCGTAAAAAACTTGTAATGTAAGTGTTCGATGAAATGCCTAACTGAGTTGCGGATTAAAACAACAGGCCAACCTTCTTATGAACATTCATCACAAAAGCTTGACATCGCTTGTTGGGTATTGCAACGAGGGGACCAACATGGGGATTGTCTATGAGTACATGGCTAATGGGAACTTGGAGAAGCATATCTCAGGTACTTGAAAAGTTTCAGTATGGGCATTATTCACATATTACCTCCTAATTTAAGTTCCATTGAAAATTTTTCATTGGGTAATCACTTGATTAAGGCTCCTTTCCGACCAACAAACATACAATTTGAATTGTTATTTTACCGGTGCAGATAGAAAGTCATATGCTTTGAATTGGGAAGACAGACTTCGAATAGCAATCAACACTGCACAAGGTCAGTTATAAGTAGCTGAATTCCATCTACAGTCATCTCACTTCTCACGCTCCTTGTAGATATAGATGAAACTACTAATGCTAGAGTCGAATTGCAGGATTGGAGTATCTACACCACGGGTGCAAGCCTCCAATAATCCACAGAGATGTGAAGTCCACCAATATCTTATTAAATGAAAAGTTTCAAGCCAAATTAGCTGACTTTGGGCTATCTAGAGCTTTTCCGATTGAAGGTGGTACTCATGTGTCCACAATAGTTGCTGGCACTCCTGGGTACCTTGATCCAGAGTAAGTATTTTCCATCCTCTCGACATAATTTTTTTTTTTTTTAACCAAGAAACGTCCCAACCACATATGCTTGTACATCATTACCCATAAATCATGCACATTGGGACATTCAGAGCTTCTCTTGAGTAATTAAAACTTAGGACCTTGAGTAATTAATCGCTGAAATATTTTCATCCTACCTTTATTGGTCATTTTCTTATACAATCACCATTTATGATCTTTTTGTCACATAAAATCATGTTTAACAATATTCACGCTTGCAGATATTACACATCAAATAGGTTGACAGAGAAAAGTGATGTCTATAGCTTCGGGGTTATACTGTTGGAGATAATCACAGGCCGGCCAGCTATAATAAAAAGTAATGAAAAGACTCACGTTGTTCAATGGGTTAGTTCAATTCTTGAAAAAGGGGATGTTAAAAATATTGTTGATCCAAGGTTAGGGGGAGGTTTTTATGTTAATTCTGCCTGGAAAGCTGTGGAGTTAGCAATGGCTTGTGTCTCTCGTTCTTCCGACAAAAGGCCAACCATGACTTCTGTGGTGAAAGAACTGAAAGAGTGCTTGGATATAGAGACAGCTGACAATGAGAGAGAATCAAAGGATTCAATTGGGGTGATACCAACGAATATGGAGAGTGGACTTGGTCCCCGGGCAAGGTAGTGGGCTTTGTGAAATGTTTGTACGCCCGTGTATTGAACCCTTTGACTAAATTTAGTTGTCAAATCCGCTACTATTGTTGGATTGATCGTGAATGCAATCCAATCTTGGATCTCTTTCTATGGAATTTGTATATCAATGAAATTGTTTGTCAAGGTTATGTTGACTAGCAATGGCTATCTTGGGAAATGATATATGTTTTTTTAAATTAGACCCGCGGATCTGTTTCATGCACGAAATTTATGAATCTCTCCAATCCTTCTACATGTTTTCACCCAATCACTTGGAATGTTGGATAACAATTAATACAAGTTATAGAGTGATACAAATAATTTCTTTTAAAACAAATTTAAATGAGTATGGTGCATGGGTGGTTATATGCGACATGTGATACTATTTGATCGGATAAAATCTTGTGTTGTAATTAAATAATAAAAATTCTAAAAAGAAGAAAATGGGGATGAGGTGTTTGGATTAGGTATTAGGGTGGATTAGATTGGACAACCCCATCCCTTACCCATCCAACACGAGAAAAAAGATAATTTCATAAACCTTTTCTCCTCGTTCCTTGTTTGGTTCAAATATTGCATAATTAGTGGTCAACATTCATCCCACATAATATTTTGTTTGGAAGGAGTGTTTCATGGTGGTATAACTATAAAAATGACAAAAGAAACCCATATACCTATATATCAAGGTTTCCCCCCTGGTAAAAAAATCTTCTATTGCAATGGTACCTTTATCCAAATTTTTGGAGTAAAATCCCATTTGATACCTTTTTTCGTCAATTATCTTTTTGCGAATGGATAAAACTGTGCTGTACAAATTTTCTACCAAATCTTATATCCCAAGTGATGTGTCAAAATCTCATACATTAAATATTTGGTGAAATTAGTGAACCTCACTAATCCAACCACCTGTATTGATTTGGAATACAAAATTTAGGCAACAATTTGATCAACATAGCATTGCTCTTTGCGTATTTGATATCATACATTCAAGTGGGACTCATTTGTATACAAGTGCGTCCAGCATTTATTAATGTTTAGATGATCCTCTAATTAAAAAGGAAATTGAAAAAAAAATAAATTAGAAGAAATCTGGATCCCAATTTTTTTTTAACTCACAAATCATGTGAGTTTAATTAAGCAGGTGTATTGGGGAGTATTGCATCCACACCAATTGAAGTAACCACCAATCCATTAGCATTATACCTTTTATTTATGAGCAATGCTATTGGGACCTAATTTAGTGACCTAATTTGCTGACTTAATTTACTATGACCTTTGAATTTGATGTGGGCTCCATCAAACATTAGAACTTGGTATTAATTCAATGGTTCCAATGGATCCACATTATTAGGTCAGTAAATTATGTCAAATTTTTAGGTCCAAAAAGTATTACTCTTTATTTATTTTGGCTGAAGCATTAGCATAATACCTAGAAAAGTAAAAAAATTGTAAAACGAGTAGTCTATTATAGGGTTAGCTCTTCTGAATCTACAGTAGCTTCAACCATGGTTACTTAAAGAGAAATGATGTAGGAACTTAATTTAATGTAATCGTTAGATTAATTGTGAATTTTAATGTTATATGAAGTCTACTTTCAATCCAATGTCTGTATTGAGTTCCCGTTTTGACGTCAAGAAATTATTGATAATGTGGTGGACATTTTGGTGAATATCAAAGTTGTAACATCTAATAATCGATTCTAAAATCTGATGAAAGTACATATTACACAAGGAAGGTGATGCAATACTTTGTAATTTTGTAATGGCTATTGAAGATATTTTGTAATTTTTTTTTTTTTTTGAGTATTGTAACAGTTGACGAAGACTTCAATGAAGTCCGCTATAGAATTTTAGAGTGACTAAGATGTATGCAATCTAATTTCCGTGGCTTGCTGAGTCAACTATGCAATCAAAGCATGAAAAGAGCTGTTACATATTTCAAAACAACTTATTATAATTATAATCATGCAGTGGAACACTATTTAAGCACAATTATTTTTCTGCATAATATTTTAGTCAGCAAGTGGAAGCTCATCCAGACGCGGGGATGACTACATCTATACAGAGAGTGCTGCATAAAGATACATCTCTCTCACCCAGTTGTTTTCTTGTCAACACCCCCTCAGAGGCCTCTCTCTCTCTCTCTCTCTCTCTCTATATATATATATATATATATATATATATGTATTTCTTTATTTATTTCAGTTTTTTGTTCTATATCCATCATATATGATTTCCTTTGTTCTTATCTTTTGTGTTTCGGTTAATATACTTCGACTATGAGAATAGACGGACATCTTTCAAATGTAAATTTGGTCGTACAATTACACAAGTATTAGTGTGTTTGCTTCAGGTTTTAGAAAAGAGGGATTAGATAAAATAATGTATGAGTCCACCTTATTCCACTTATACTCATATACACGTTTTGGGTCCGGATACGCCCAGATGTTACCATAAAAATCTTCTTAAATAAACTCATATATTTTGTAGGTTAAAATACTCTGGTTATGGAGTATTTATGTAAAATACATTTTTACCATTGAAAAACCTGATATAAATACCAAATATGGGTATGAATTAGACTAAGTTGGGGTTCTTGACAATTTTAATAGGTATACCATAATTCAATGCTCCATCCAAACAAAGAATTACATGAAACAATGGTAGATTCATAATTTTTAATACTTGACGCAAATAAAAGATAAGGGGAATAAATTTTATATTTGTATTTTTTTTTTCTTCGAGTGGATGGGTATGGAATGGATGATGATGATGATGTGTGTGTAATAGTATTTAACATCTACTTGAGAATAAAAAGTTGTTGGACGTGTTCTTCTAGTCTATGTAATAGTTTAGGGAAACGCCAACCCATTTTGGCTGTTTGAACAAGTCGCATGTCAACGGCCGCAGTGCACCGTTTGTTTGCAACAAAACAAACCCTATTGACTTGACGGTATGTACAAATTATGTACCAAAGAGCTGTACCATTCATTGGAATCAAGGGTGGCTGTGTACTACTCATTCAATATTTATATGTGAATCTGATTGGAAACACCCAAATGTGTCATAGACATACCATGAAAAGGATATTGTGCTGAATAAATTACATGTATGATCCCTAAAAACTTTCAACGTTTGATTTTAATCAAGTCCTTAAACTATTTTATCTCAATTTTCAACTTTTCGTTTTGAGTTAATATGGACATTTTGTCTAATTTTGTTGGATTCATTGTATCACGAGAGTAACACACATGCCCCTCAAATGACTCAAACATTACTATGGAGATACTTTAAACGAAAAATCGTGAATACTTGAATCCAATACCCTGATCCATGCACCTTACTAGCCCCCGCCTTCATCTCTCACCTCAGAGATGAACAGAGAGGGTGAAAAATGGTGGTGGGAGCTAGCCAGGTATGCTCATCGGGGTGCTAGGTTTAAATTTGAGAAGTTGAGAAATTTTATGGGGTCTAAAAGTATTCTTGCAATACAATTACATGTTACAAAATTTTACAAAACAATAATATTATTTGGACTTAATTTGTTTATTTTTAACCTAATCTATCACAATCATTAGATTGACAGTGAGTTTTAACGAATATTGATATCTACGGTCAATTAAATGATTATGAGTGATTATGTCACTAAATTAAATCTAAATAACATTATTCCAGACAAAAAATTGAAAGAGTCAATTAAAATAAAATATAGGGCAAACTTCGCACATTACCCCCCACACATTTAGAAATAAGCACATTCACTACCCCCACCCCCCATCTCTCTCTCTCTCTCTCTCTCTATCAGATCTCTCCCGTTGTTGCAGAACACGTTGTCCTTCCCTTGTCAACCACCTCTACCAAGTCAAAGCGAATGACCACATCCACATGCTGAGAGATAAAGTAGAGCGAGGAGTGAGAAAGAGATCCTGATGGAGACAGAGACTATGTGGGTGGGTGAGTTGCAGGGTGGAAGCCGTGAGGTGGTGGTGAAGGCAAAGAAGAAGAGAAAGAGAAGAGAATAAAAAACGGTAAATTATATCCACATCCATTGAGATTTTGTTAAATAATAACTAAACCCCCTATTATTTGGGAAATAACACTGTCCTCCCATCTGTTTTAGTTGTTTGTAACAACAAATTCCCCCATCGTTAGTGAACTGTTAGGAAAATGTTAAGAATTTAATGATGCAATCAATTTAATTTTTTAAAAATACCAATTATACTCCTGGATATATTATAGAAAAACTTAATATCACTAAATCTCTTAAAACGGTATGCATAAAACCACCATTCACCCCTCCCCATACCATACCCCCTTGGAACCTATCTCGTGGAACCTAGACCCATGAACTAAAAACCTAGCTCCCGTGAACCAGAAGCACCTCTATTTTCGCCATAATACCCTTGTAATTCTTTCTCACTGTTTCCTCCATATGCAACTCTATGGTAATTCAATAGTCCGTAATTTGTTTGGAAGGTTATGGTATGTAGAATTAGGGTCTTTTGGGTGGTATTTTAGGTCTAAAGTTGGCGGTGTAGTGGTGGTCTTAGTGTTTGGCAATGGGTTATGTAGTGGTGTTGTCGATTCAAGCCATGGGTGTATGGCGGTGGTTGTGGACCTTGTGGTGCATTAGTGACACTAGTTTAGGGGCCATTGGTGTGCCTTCAGCTTTATGCGTGTGTGATGGTGCGATGGTGGTTGCCGCGGTGGGTACGACAATGACTTTGATGTTATGGCGGCTTTTTTTTTTTTGGGGGGGTGGTCTGGTCTGCTCAAAGGCATTCAGATGGTTTTTGGGAAGAAGATGGTTTCGAAATAAAGAATTCTTTTTATCAAAATAATATCTAAAACTCATCCAAATTAATTTGGAATTTTATTGAGGGAGTATTATGGATATTTCACAGTTCACGTAGGAGGGCATTATAGTCATTTTAGAGTTTATGTTATTCATAAAGGATGGACGTCACTAACAAAAGAGGACAGTGTTATTTTTTAAATAAGAGGGGGTCTAGGTGTTATTTGACCAAATATCAGGAAAGATGAATGTAATTACTCAATAAAAAAAAAAGTATTAAGATCATTTTAGTATTTCTGTTAACGGAGTTAGGTGTGCACATTGGTCTACAAACTACATGGGGATTATGCACTTATTTAAACGTGGGGGGAGTAAAATGATAAAGGGCAAACAATAAGGGGAAAAAATGAAATTTTCCCTAAAATAAATTTAAGGGGCCGAACTGGAATTCGAGGTATAGTTTAGGGATCTCAGTTCTGATTATATATTCGGCAACAAGTAGTTAGTGAGATTATTAAGCACCATTATATGAAGGTAGCCCCATTATGCTTTGTATCATCTGAATAGTGTAATGGAGATCATCTTTGTATTGCTTCTTGGTTTATCTCTTGGAATTGTCATTAATGCGCAGGGTGATCAATCAGGTTTGATAACTCATCTCTCTTAATATCACTGTCAATTTGATTCACTACCCATATAGCTAAAGCTTCCATTTCCATCTCTCTCTCTCTCTCTCTCTCTCTCTCAGGTTTCATAAGCATAGATTGTGGATTACCAGAAGGTGGGGACTATACTGATGGGAAGACTGGCATAATTTACACTTCAGACACAGGCTTTGTAGACAGTGGTGTCAGTAAGAGCATATTACCCACTTACATGAAAAGCTCCATTGAACAACAGTTCAAGACTGTCCGAAGCTTCCCTGAAGGAACAAGAAATTGCTACACCCTAAGACCTGCTCAAGGAAAGGGTAACAAGTACTTGATAAGGGCAAGTTTCTTGTACGGAAACTATGATTCCCAAAACATACTACCAAGGTTTGATCTTCATGTCGGAGTTGATACTTGGGGCACTGTGATATTGTCCGATTCTTCGACTCCATTAAGAATGGAGATCATACACATTCCCACATCGGATTCCATATCCATCTGTCTCGTAAAGACAGGCCTCTACGCAACACCTTTCATATCATCGTTAGAGTTGAGGCTTATGAACAATACCATATATGAAACTCTATCTGGTTCATTGAGCCTCATATCCCGCATCTATTTTGACTCATCGGCCACTCAATTAGTCAGGTCAGTCTTTGTCTCCATTACGTTTGCCAAATATTTTAAAAAGTCTTCTTTTTTTAGCTAATTGAAACTATGTGCCGAAATGACATTTTGATTATTTTTTTTTTTTGATGAAACAACCAAACAACTACACAACTCCTTAAAAAAGAGAAGGCAGCTGAAGGTATTTAAACACAAACACACACACTCAAGAGTCCCGATGTGGGACAAGTCCCGGGACAGTATCATTTTTGATGAAACAACCAAACAACTACACAACTCCTTAAAAAGGAGAAGGCAGCTGAAGGTATTTAAACACAAACACACACACTCAAGAGTCCCGATGTGGGACAAGTCCCGGGACTGCATCATTTTTGATGACATTTTGATTATTTGAACACAACTTTCAAACCTAATACGAAAATGCCACATAATTAAGAGTGTGTGTTTAGTCTTATACGAAAATGCCACAGAATTAAGAGTGTGTGTTTAGTCTTCGTGGGTTTGAGTGGTATTTTGATTGACAATCTAATTCGCTTAACAAATGGATCGGCACAAATCTTATCCAACTCACCAAATTGAGTATAAGTTTACGTGATTTACATTCGATACGATTTATCGAATAAATATCTTACTTTTTGGGAATAATAATCTTTGCCCAGGTACAAAGATGATGTTTATGATCGCATATGGAGACCCTTTAGCTTGAGTGATGCTGTGACATTAAACACTTCCAATACATTTCAACCTAACATCTTTCAGCCACCGTCGATAGTCATAAGCAGCGCGGCCTCGCCGGGAAATTCGGCAGACTCATTGTCCTTCTACTGGGACGCTGATAACACAACGGACCAGTTTTATGCTTACATGCACTTCGGTGAAGTTCAATCTTTGAAAGCGAACCAGTCCAGAGCATTCGATATGTATATTAATGGAGCCCTCTGGTATGGACCAGTTGTTCCAGGTCCTCTAGTAACAAATACAATATACAGCACAAAACCTAAGACTGGTTACTTGAAGTACGATGTTTCACTCAATAAAACCAGCAATTCAACCCTCCCACCCATCATCAACGCTGCGGAGGTTTATTCTGTGAAAAACTTCTTAAGTCCTGAGACATATGAAGAAGATGGTATGTACTTATTCCTTAGTTATTAGGGTAAGATTACAATATCAAAAGTTGCTACGATTCAATCCGGTGTGTACGATAAAATAAGGTTGTTTGAGATCAATCTTAACATTTTAGCATTGATCATAATATTTTAAGATTGATCCCAACTTTTTTGAGTTGAGATTTGATCTTATCGAATGTTACGATCTATAAATTTTGGTATGATATCAAAGTCGGTACCATAGTTTTAAAGGTCATTATTATTTATGAACCTATAGTTTTCTTTAATCAGTACTGCAGCTCCATGTTCTAACTCTTCCTCTTTTATTATTATTAGTTTTTCTCATGCATCTTCATGTTCAACCCTTTTCTTTTCTCTCTCATTTACATTTGTGATTGCTAGTTGACGCTATGTTGAGCATAAAGTCAATGTATAACATTACAAGAAACTGGCAAGGAGATCCATGTGCACCTACAGCGTTTGTATGGGACGGTCTTAACTGCAGCTACAATGCCGGCAACCGAGCTTTTGACCTCACCCATGGACTTTTCAGAAATTATGCATAAAAGGGAGTGGGTTTGAAAGTATTTCCCAAACCCAGGCAATTTTAAAAACGTCAGATGGACTGACGTTTTTAATCAAAAGACGTCAGTCCATCTGACGTTTTTAAAAAAATTGATCTTTAAAAACGTCAGATGGACTGACGTTTTTAACACTCCGTTTCTTAAAAACGTCAGTCCATCTGACGTTTTTGTTTAGTCCACGTCAGATGGACTGACGTTTCTAAATGCCAGCCACAGTTCAAGCCTCCAGCCACTATATGAGACAAGCCTCCAGCCACCATATGAGATAGTCAAGCCTCCACCTACCAATTTCAATAGCCTATGATACTGATATGCACAACCGATAAATTAATATTAGTGTTGATAATTAATAAATTGCCCCCTAAATTTTCTCTCAAATTTTTATTTAGTCCCATAAATTTTAATTGTTTTAATGTAATCCATCAATTTTATTTAAATTAAATCATTTCATTAATTTTCATTGTTCGACTACAATAGTATTTTCGTTTTCGACTTACAAGATTAATTTTCATTGTTCGACTTACTTTTAAAAATTTTCGACTTACAATAATATTATAAAATGTATAAATAATTAATATTAATTTATAAATTAATATTAGTTTGGGTAATTATAATAACTGACTGCCCCCTAAATTTTCTCTCGAATTTTTATTTAGTCCCATAAATTTTAATTGTTTTAATTTAATCCATCAATTTTATTTCAATTAAATCATTTCATTAATTTTCATTGTTCGACTACAATATTATTTTCGTTTTCGACTTACAAGATTAATTTTCATTTTTCGACTTACTTTTAAAAATTTTCGACTTACAATAATATTATAAAATGTATAAATAATTAATATTAATTTATAGTTTGGGTAATTATAATAACTGACTGCCCCCTAAGAAGAATTTGCATGTGCGTGAAGAATTCTTCTTCACGCAATTAATGAAATGATTTAATTGAAATATAATTGATGGATTAAATTAAAACATTTAAAATTTATGAGACTAAATAAAAACTCGAGAGAAAATTTAGGGGGCAGTCAGTTATTATAATTACCCAAACTATAAATTAATATTAATTATTTATACATTTTATAATATTATTGTAAGTCGAAAATTTTTAAAAGTAAGTCGAAAAATGAAAATTAATCTTGTAAGTCGAAAACGAAAATAATATTGTAGTCGAACAATGAAAATTAATGAAATGATTTAATTGAAATAAAATTGATGGATTAAATTAAAACAATTAAAATTTATGGGACTAAATAAAAATTCGAGAGAAAATTTAGGGGGCAGTCAGTTATTATAATTACCCAAACTAATATTAATTTATAAATTAATATTAATTATTTATACATTTTATAATATTATTGTAAGTCGAAAATTTTTAAAAGTAAGTCGAAAAATGAAAATTAATCTTGTAAGTCGAAAACGAAAATACTATTGTAGTCGAACAATGAAAATTAATGAAATGATTTAATTTAAATAAAATTGATGGATTACATTAAAACAATTAAAATTTATGGGACTAAATAAAAATTTGAGAGAAAATTTAGGGGGCAATTTATTAATTATCAACACTAATATTAATTTATCGGTTGTGCATATCAGTATCATAGGCTATTGAAGTTGGTAGGTGGAGGCTTGACTATCTCATATGGTGGCTGGAGGCTTGACTATTATCTCATATAGTGGCTGGAGGCTTGAACTGAGGCTGGCATTTAGAAACGTCAGTCCATCTGACGTGGACTAAACAAAAACGTCAGATGGACTGACGTTTTTAAGAAACGGAGTGTTAAAAGCGTCAGTTCATCTGACGTTTTTAAAGATCAATTTTTTTTAAAAACGTCAGATGGACTGACGTCTTTTGATTAAAAACGTCAGTCCATCTGACGTTTTTAAAACTGCCTGGGTTTGGGAAATACTTTCAAACCCACCCCCTTTTGTGCATAATTTTTGAAAAGTCCATGGGTGAGGTCAAAAGCTCGCCGGCAACCCCCCTAGGATAATCTCCTTGTAAGTTTATGGCATCTAATTACTGTTTTTAGATTTAACAATTCTATATTACAAATCGGATACAAAATTGATATGAGTAATATTGTTTAAACTTAAAAATCTGATTTAATTTAAGGAAAAACACCAATAAGTCTTACTTTTCAACACCCTATTGACATTTAGGAGTTTATATGCGAGTGAATTTTACATAGAATAAAAGTCATTACATAAATAAATATTTTTTATTTTATCTCTTAAATATAACGTTTTAGCTTTGAATGCTTGAATTTTTTTTATGCCTTAAAACAATAATTCTTTTCTAATTAATTCAAAACATGGAAGGCGAAGAAAAAAAATATAATTAGACAGAATTTTCACAATGATTGTATTCATAGATTAGTTTTTATATTGTTAATTTATGTAATTATATGTTTTTATAAATGAGATTTGGTAGTCAAGTGAGTCAAAATTTATATGTTTAAAAAAAGTTAATTGTATGATTTATCATTTCTATAAATGTTTATTGTTAATTACGTGTTTTGGGTGTTATGCACTAATTAAAAAATAATAATTTGCTTTGGGTCCTAATAACAAATATTATTGGTAAAATATAATTGGTGTATTGATGAGAAGGATAAAATTGGAAGAAAACATATTATTGATGGAGCATAGGACTTCTTGGAAATAAATTATATCAAAAGTAAGACTTAATTATCCTAAGGTAAATATGATAGGACTTAATGGTATTTTTTTCTTTAATTTATAAATCTAATAATGTGACAGTGAAATGGTCCAATAGAATTATAGTAATAGGAACTATTAGATTTCTTCATTGAGACGTTCACTTAACAAATCATTAGGTCCATGTCAAATTTTTAGCTTTATGTCCCAATAATATTACTTAATTGATATTTTGTTCAAGTGGTAAATGAGTAGATTCACTATATACTATGAGTAAAAATTCACTATGAGTAAATTTTTAGCTTTAGTTACTAATATAAGGGTTGACAAGTAGGGTTGTTAATCGAACAAGTCCGAGCCGAGTTCGAGTTCGAGCCGAGCTTGAAAAGCTTGTTTCTTAATCGAGCCTAAAAAATTGTTCAAGCTCAGCTCGTTTAGGAAACGAGCCGAGCCTGAACGAGCTAAAAACAAGTCAAGCCCGAGCCGAGCCCGAGTATTTGCATATAAACGAGCCGAGTCTGTCGAGTTTAAGCCGAGCATGCAGGGCTTGTTTTCTAAACGAGCCTAAAAACTTGTTCAAGTTTGGGCTTGTTTAGAAAACGAACCGAGCTTGAACGAGCCGAATTCAAGCCGAGCTCGAGTAGCTCAGTTTGATTAACAGCCCTATTGACAAGAACCCGACTAAATACGAAACGAATGTGACTAAACACGATGTATGCACGATATAAACCCAATCTAACATGTTTGGAAGAAAACCCCAATTGGCACAACTCATTGATAGTCATATGGTTGCTTGTAATAAGTTGTCTTTTTAATTTCCATCAATTATTTCATAACACTACTCAACTTGCAATCAGGGACTTGTCCTCTAGTGGATTGAATGGGACAATACCTACTTACATATCCAACCTTACACTGTTACAAACTCTGTAAGTATGATCAGTCTTGCATTTGCTAACAATATTTCAATCTGTTGATGATGCCAATCAATTTAGCTCCCTAATTTTTCTACTCATTCATTTCAGGGACTTATCAAACAACAGTTTAACAGGGGAGTTACCTGATTTTCTCTCTCAACTCACTGCACTTAGGGTCCTGTAAGTCACCTACACCTAGAAATGCCTCTTTTTTTTATATAGATTTCATGGTATGCAAGAAAAAAGGTAGTCACTAGTCAGCCATGTTTGTGAGCTTCTTTTGCAGAAACTTGAAAGGAAACAACTTCAATGGCTCAATTCCAGCACAAATCCTCGAAATGTCGAAAAATGGAACGCTGTCATTGAGGTTTGCTCTATTTTCTTAAAAAGTAATATTATTTGGACTTAAAAATCTGATTTAATTTACTGATATAATGATGTGATCAACACCAACTTTCAATATTTGATGAGTCCATAGCCAATTCAAATATCATAGTAAATTAGGTAATTCATAATTCTGAGAAAGGATGACACAAACAAATCCAAAAAAAAAAAAAACTAGTAAAATAAAAATGGAAACTTTAAGGACCAGTTCCTAGTGTAATTGACACTTTTGTTGTCATCCTTAGTATTGATGGTCAGCAGGGCAACAACAAAAACAATACAATTACCTGTCAGTCTGGTTCATGCACGAACACAAAGAAGAAGAAGACCAACGTTGTCGTTCCAGTAGTAGCCTCAGTCGTTGCTGCATTGTTTGTGGTCTTGACTGTATTGGGTACCCTTTGTCTGGTTAAAAGGAGAAGACAACGAGGTATAAATCACTGTTACAAAATTTGAAGTTCTTAAACGAAAGTTTATATGGGATTCTTCATGTTGTCTGTTCAATTTGATGTGATTTCAGTAGTGAGGAAGGTGGATGCCGAGTCGAACAAGAATGATAGCACAATCGAGACAAAGAATCGTCAGTTTACATACTCTGAGGTCCTGAGTGTCACCAACAACTTCGAGAGAGCCATTGGTAAAGGAGGGTTCGGCACAGTATACCATGGATATGTGGGGGACACACAAGTCGCTGTGAAGATGCTCTCTCCACAATCAACTCAAGGGTACAAAGAATTTCAGGCAGAGGTAAGTTAGAGATATTATCTGAATCGTGAAAACTGTTAATAAAAAGTGTTCGATGAAATGCCAAGCTGAACTGTGGGTTCAAATAACAACAGGCCAACCTTCTTATGAACATTCATCACAAAAGTTTGACATCTTTTGTTGGGTATTGCAACGAGGGGACAAACATGGGAATCATATACGAGTACATGGCTAATGGGAACTTAGAGAAGCATCTCTCAGGTACTTGAAAAGTTTCAGTATCGGCTCTTTCACATGTTTCCTCTTAATTTAAGTTCCATTGGAATATTTTCAGTTGATAACCACATGATTAAAGTTCCCCTCGAAACAAAAACATACAATTTGAATTGTTATTTCACCGCTGCAGCTAGAAATTCAAATGTTTTAAATTGGGCAGACAGACTTCAAATAGCAATTGACACTGCACAAGGTCAGTTATGAGCAGATGAATTCCTATTTACTGTCATCTCACTTCTCATGCTCCTTGTAGATGTAGGTAAAACTACTAATGGTGGAGTTGATTTGCAGGATTGGAGTATCTGCACCATGGTTGCAAGCCACCAATAATCCACAGAGATGTGAAGTGCACCAATATCTTATTAGATGAAAAGTTTCAAGCCAAACTAGCTGACTTTGGGCTATCCAGAGCTTTTCCGATTGAAGGTGATACTCATGTGTCCACAGTAGTTGCTGGCACTCCTGGGTACCTTGACCCGGAGTAAGTATTTTTCATTCTCTCTTCATACCTTTTTTTTACCAAGAAACCTCCCAACCACGTCGTTTGGACTCTTAGTTGTTACTGAATTTGGAGTGTACACAATTATTCTTTAATCATACATATTGGGTCAATCAAAGCGTCTCTTGCGAGACTCCAACTTAAGATCTCGAGTAATTAACCACTGAAAGGTTATCATTTGAGCTATTGATGGGTTGAGATCATTTTCCTTTATTGGTCACTTTCTTATACAAACCACTATTGTGATCTTTTTGTCACATACAATCATGTTTAACAATATTTTCGCTTGCAGATATTACTCATCAAATAGGTTGACAGACAAAAGTGATGTCTATAGCTTCGGGGTTGTACTGTTGGAGATAATCACAGGCCAGCCAGCTATAATAAAAACTCATGAGAAGGCTCACATTGTTCAATGGGTTAGTTCAATTCTTGAAAAAGGGGATGTTAAAAATATTGTTGATCCAAAGTTAGGGGGAGGTTTTTATGTTAATTCTGCCTGGAAAGCTGTGGAGTTAGCAATGGCTTGTGTCTCTCGTTCTTCCAACGAAAGGCCAACCATGACTTCTGTGGTGAAAGAACTGAAAGAGTGCTTGGATATAGAGACAGCTGACAATGGGAGAGAATCAAAGGATTCAATTGGGGTGATACCAACGAATATGGAGAGTGGACTTGGTCCCCGTGCAAGGTAGTGGAGTTCGTAAAAATTTGATTTTTCTGTGTGTTGAAACATTTCTACTTCAATAATGTTACTTGCACCAAATTTAGCTCTCAAATCCACTGCTAATGTTGGATTAACAATGAATTCGATCCAGTATTGAAACCCATTGGTTGTCTAACTACAGCAGTGGATTCAATCAACAAATTTGGACAATGAATTCGATCCAGTATTGAAACCCATTGGTTGTCTAACTACAGCAGTGGATTCAATCAACAAATTTGGACAATGAATTTGGTGCAAGTAGAATTGCTATTTCTACTTTAGTAGTGGTTCTTGAAACAACTTTTTTCTTTTGAAATCTGTAAGTGTATGTCATGCCAGATTATGTACCATTATCATGGCCCTGGTGGAACTTTTTTCCTCTTAATTTCTTTGTAATAAAGAACTATGGAGTTTGCACCTTGAAATGCACTGCATATAATGCCCTGTTTGTAACTTCTATTACACAAAGGCAACTTCCTTCTTGTTTTAAGAAACATACAGCAGTGGAAATGGTGCCTGCACAAAATTAGGAGAAATTAGCAAGGGTTAATAATACTTTTAGTCCCCAAAATATGCATTTTTTCTCAGTTTAGTCCTTATTATATCAATTTTATCAATTTGGTCTCTAAAGTATTCAATACGTGTCACTTTAGTCCCTAATCAGACAATTTATTAAGTTTTTTGATTGAAGTGACTACGTATCATTTTTTTTTAGACGGTATCACGGGCATAACACGTGATTATTTCGTCAAAAAATTAATGGTCAAAATGACACGAATTTAATACTTTAGGAACTAAATTAACAAAATTGATACAATGAGAATTAAATTGACAAAAAATATATACTTTAGGAATCAAAAATATTATTAACCCAATTATTAATTAATGACTTTCATCAAAGAAGATGTAATGATGGAAACATCAGTTGAATCTTCAAGTTTTTGGCAAACAGGGTTGAGATTTGGGTGTGGATGATTGTTGATTTCATGATTTGAGTATTATCAAGGGCATATGGTTAGGGTTCTTTAAAGTATTTCCATGGAGTTCATCATACAACTTTTTTTATATTTTTTTACTTTTTTTCTGCTTTTGGGGAACAACCTTACAACCTTTGTGGTGGTAAATTGGATTAGGGTTTTGGAGTGGAAAATGGGTTTGCGTGGGAAATGAGTGGTTAAAAGGTTGTGTCGTGTTCAATCATCTCAATTTGGAGAAAATATTCATTACAACGGTGATATCACGTAGCAGTATGATATGGTATCACCAACAAATAATATTAAAACAAATAAGTAAATGGATTCTACAAAAATTAATAACCAACCTGCCATGTAAGCAAATAACTCCTTACTCTTCCTCTATGTAAATCTAAGTGAGGTTCACCTTGTCCATTTGGAGTTTTATTATTGGTTGGTGATACCATGTCATCAATTGTGACATAGTATTACCGTTGCATTCAATATTTACTCATTAATTTGAGTTAATGTCGAACATTATTCAACTTAATTCATTTAATTGATCATATCAAATGTTCTTACACTTCCCCAACCTATTTGTTATCTTGTCACATTCGGGTTAGCTCATTTAATTCGTGAACCAAAATTCTAAAATTAAGACTCGTTATCTCTAAAGACATAATCCTAAACAAATATCGACCAGTACTCAAACAAATATGCATAATTAATATGAGCAACCAAACAGAAAATCATTAGACAAAATTAAAAAAAAAAAAAAAAACATAAATCATCCAACACACATCTTTGGCTTCGTGTAATAACAATTTTGTCATCGTCTAATAACAATTTTTTTCATAGTCACATAAATTCATCCAACACCAAAATCAAATAAAAACTTTATCTACATAGCTCTCAGTTCATACATTGATTCTTATAATAACCAAACTATCCCATTGATTATATTGGACGAACAAACCATTTTTAAAATCCAAACATTTGATTGATCTTTATAAGTCTTTTTCTACAATACTGTTCTTTATATGTGTTTGTCAACTTTCAAAATCATAGTCCTCTAAAAATCAAAGGAGTTCATGTTCAGTAACATTGTTCGTTACATATATCAATTTCAAGTAATATAACAGATTAAAATAATAACTAAAACTTATTTTTTATATGATACTAAAAAATAGAGAAAATTACACTCACATCTCTTGAAGTTTGTCACTTAATCACTCAGATCTCTTGACATTTGAAGTATTACACTCAGACCTCCTGAAATTTGTACGCGCGTAACACTTAGACCCCTGCTATAAATATATCTATTAATAAATTACATTCAGACCCCCTGAAGTTTGTAAACATATATTACTTAGACCCCTTAAGTTTAAAATATTATACTTAGACCAAAAATACTTCAATCAAAGATAGAATATCAAATATTTTAAATTTTATAATTAAAATTCATGTTCTATTGTATCATTTATTGAAATAAAATAAAATTTCAATTTTTTTTTGAAAAATCGTAATTAGTATACAATTATATTGTCGATTGGAATTTAATTTGGTCTTTTAAACGACCAAATTAAAATACCAAACTATCACAATTGAAGCTTAAAGATTTTGTGTTCATTACAATTTGACCCCTTATTTAATTTTTTAGTTTTATTCTAATAGATATTATAATTGTATACTAACTATGCTTTTTTAAAAAAAATTAGATTTTTATTTAAATAAATGACATAATAGAATATGAATTTTGGTTGTAAAATTCATGTTCTATTAAGAATGACTTAGACCCCTTATTTGATTTTTTTAGTTTTATTCCAATAGATAGTATAATTGTATACTAATTACAATTTTTTAAGAAAAAATTGAATTTCAATAAATGATACAATAGAACATGAATTTTGGTTGTAAAATTTAAAATATTTGATATTCTATCTTTGATTGGAGTATTTTTGGTCTAAATATAACATTTTAAATTTAAGAAGTCTAAGTATTATATGCGTACAAACTTTAAGGGGGTCTAGGTGTAATTTATTAACGGATATATTTACAGCAGAGGTCTAAGTGTTACATACGTACAAACCTTAGGAGGTCTGTGTGTAATATTTCAAATGTCAGGGGATCTGAGTGATTAAGTGACAAACTTCAGGAGGTCTGGGTGTAATTCTTCCTAAAAAAATATTATGAATGTCATAGCTAGTTTTAGGAGCTGGTAATTTTGGGATAAATAACGTGTGCATTAGTTGAGTTTATCACTTGCCAGAATTTGAATCGTCTCCTATTTTTATTCTTAATTGTATACGATGAAAGTGACTAACATTTAGACTTTTCAAATTCTTACACTAAATAATCAATATTAATTACTTATTGGAGCTTCAATCATTTATTATTCTCGCTTCTGTCACAGTTTGTCTCTTGAAAATCCTTGAGGCTCTTTGCCTGCTTTCTAGTACCTGAGTATTCCTCCACTTATGTTTAGCTGAAAGAGCACTCCACACTTTGATATTATTGAAATTAATACAAACTCTCCAAATAGTTTTTAGTTTTTAATTAAAATTATATATGATTTGTAATGCTAGCCTCCATATGATTCTAGAAGTCTTGGTATTGCTATAGTAGGTAAGTAGTCTTGTTGTAGGATTTGTGTTAGTTTTTTAATTGCTTTAAAAAAGTCTTTCTTGCAAGACTTCTTTGTGTAACGTCTGAACCAATTTTGGGTTTTCTTGATTGTTGGATGTCATATGGATGGACTATGCAATGTGAAGGTTAATGCTTCTTAACCCAAACTTCTAAACATTGTTAAGCTACCTGATTTTACCAGTGAAGAGGATCAATACTGTTACTTCATCTATTACTTCATAAGGCACATGCACTCAAGGTCGTGACTGTTATAGCACTGGGGAGAACATTCATGGTCTGTTTCAAAGAATCTTCTGAGTTATCTAAACTGTTGGATACAAAGGTTCTAACCAAAACATATGGTGGTTTCACTTGCTGGCATGGAGTACTATTCTATTTACTTATACAAGAAAATAACCATGACATAAATAAAAAACAATGGCCAATCCTTATTATTGAAGTATTTTTTAAATCCATTCATTCCCCCATCTTTTCCTCTTGTTTGTTTGTCATGAATGTCACAACTCTAAGCTAACAATTAATGAATAGGAAAGATAACTCGCCAGCTATTCAGTTACAACCATTTATTTCCAAATACTTATGGATTTATTATGTTTAATATTTGTAATGTTGTATATCAATACATTTGGTACACATTAGAATTCCTACAAGTTTGTGTTGTATGAAAGATATGTTTTTTTGGTCTTAAGTTTCTATGACAAAATTTAGAAGTTTTAGTGATTTTTCGTTTTGATGTGCTCTTAGTGTCACGAAAGAGATAGTTTGTGCACAAGTACAAACTTTAAACTTTTTGAAGGAAGACCTACAATAAAGCTTGATTAGCTAGGTGCATTCCCTTTGGCAATTAAGTTGCAACATACTGATGTATATATTGGCAAATAAAGCTCCTCTAATCATGTCTAAGTATAGTTGTGATGTAACTTCATAAGCTTTTGTGTCCATTTTTTCATCTGCAAAATGGTTATGTTCCTTTGAGATGACAGTCAATTCACATCCAACTCTGTCATGTGCCTCTTTTTGGGAACTTTGGGTACATGTAATGTATAAAAATCATTTCATTCTTAAAATGGCTCACGTGCAACGTACGTGTGTATCAACTAGTTCAATTAAAATTTCACTAACAATTATAACATATCACATTCAAATTAAAAAAAAACTCTACAAATCATATTTAATGAAATTACCACTTCATTAAATTACAAAAGTAAGACCCATTCAATTTTAACAACATAACATCAAATCAAACATTCAATAAAAATAACACTAACAACTATAATATTCATTTAATTTAAACACACAAATTATGCCAAAAAAAAAACTCAAATTATGAAATCACCCCAATTATGAAAACACCCTAATTGACAAATCACTCTTATTATCAAATCATTCAAAACACTCAAATTATGCAAAAAAAAAAAAAAACTAAATTATGAAAACACCAAAATAATCAAAACACCCAAATGTATGTGTGTTTGAATGTGTGTGTGTGAAGAGATAGGAGGGGTACCTGGCCTCGTTCCTGACAGAGGAGCAAGCGAGAGAGAGAGAGGGGTACTTGAGAGTCTTCCATAAGAGAGAGAGAGAGAGAGAGGGCACTCATCTGTTTTGGAAGGGAGAGATTGGCATACGTGTAGGTATGGTTTGAGTTGGGTGGCGTCTGTGTAGGTATGGTGGGCGGGATTTAGGTTTTAGGTGGGATGGATTGTGAGAGATTAGATTTAATTAGATGAATTTAGATGAGATCTGAACCGTATACATAAACTTCAATTAAATCATAACCGTTCTTTTACTTTTCTAAATTGGGATAGTTGATTTTAATTTGGGAAGTTTTAAAAGTATTATATCTTATTATTATAGATTAATTGTGTTAGTTTTGGTTTATTCGCGTTTAACACTAATCTGGTTCATTTATTATCCTCATTAGTAGGTTGTCTTTTTTGAATTTGTATTGAAAAATAATCAATTTTAACTCATTGGCTTTATATCATGTTCAATTCATATTATTTCACAGTATCAAAAATTGTCGCCCTTGGAGGCTACCCAAACTCTGGTCAAGATGAAATTGCCCGGTCCACTCTATCAAATATGAGTTTTAGAGGCTTTAAAAAGTTGGGGTTAATTGGACCAGAGGTCCTTAAAATATGAGATTTGTGACATTTGTCTTATTTTAGTTTCTAATATTTTAATTATATTATTTTAGTCTCTGAAGTATTGAATCTATTTTTATGTAGTCTCTCAATTAGATATCGCTCAGATTGTTAACGACTTTTTATTATAAATTTGTCACGTAATGCCTAAATATAAGTAAAAAAATAATTTGGATAATTTTTTTTCAATTTTTTACTCAAATTTGGTCAAAAAGTAACTCAAATTACATAATTTTGATCATAAACTATCCAAATTTTGATTAAAAGCTACTCATATTACACATTTTTGGCCAAGAACTACCCAAATTAATTTTTGACCATATTTAAGTATTACGTGATAAGTTTATGATAAAAAATCGTTAGTAGTTTAAATATTATCTATTTGAGGGATTACATGAAAACATATTCAATATTTTAAAAATAAAAATAATATAATTAAAATATTAAAGATCAAGATAAAATAAATTATATATTTTAGATAATTCTAGTGTAATTAACCCTAAAAATTAGAACTAAAGTCCAATTCATTGAGGACCTTAAGGTGTGTCCTTCGAATTCAAAGGTGATTATAATAGGTTATATCCTCGTGTCACCATCTCCTAGGTTCTGGAGTCTGGACAATTGCCACCTCTCTCCCTCTCTCTCTCTCTCTCTCTCTCTCTCTCCTTACGACACATTTTTTCCCAAAGCTGGGATGTCTTTCTCTCTCTTCAATATTGAGTTTCATGCTTAATATGATTACAGAAATTGAAGGCAGGCAAACCCATCAATCCTCTCTCCTGGAACATTATTTTCACGTTTGACAAAAGGGTATGGAAGAAATTAAGTCCCCAAGCAAAAAAGCGTGAAAAGAATCAGTTTTGTTGTTCAAATTCAAACGTATTTGATTCTCCATAAATTCATCCTTGACTACCACCACCACCCCCATACCCCTTCAATCAATCGGCTCACATAGTGAAAAACAATACCACAATCCCCGGCTTCTGTTTTTCTCTTTTCTCTCTCTCATCATGTTCTTTGTTGCTCCGTTTTTGCCAAGAAAATTAGCTACAGAATCTCTATTTAGTTGAGAATCCTCTATCGTAGATTCGAATCACGACAGCGACTTCATGCCTGGCACGTCTTCGTATGGTTCGAAACAGACCCACCTCACCTGCTTCGGCATTTCATGATTTGCTTTTAAGATGTATTTCCTGAAGATGGAGTCTTGATTGAAAACTTTCTTCTTTTGAGATTAAATGTTCACAAATGTACACTTTTACAAATACCCATTTCGAAATTTGAAGTGGTACCACTGATTTTCGTGAGTTTGTGATAGCTGAAGCAGCTTTCTTCCTTGAAGAAACCCTTGTGAATCATATACCCATGTGGTGATACCCCAACCCATTTTGTCATTCTTATTGGGATATGCCATTACAGAGCTTGATTTTGTCATTAGAGGAAAGGAAATCTGAAATTCCTCAGAATTTTTTGAATTTGGAAGGGATTTTCCGAACTACTGGGCATTTTCAGGTTCGGTTTAACCAAACAAACCGTATCCCTGAATTTGGAATTGACTGAATATTCAAGTAAAGATGAAATCAAGGTTAGTTACATTGGAGGAAGGCAAAGACACTGCCATCACAGTTAGAGGTAACCAATCTAGGGTTTTGCCATTGAGGCTGTTGCAATTTATCTTGCTGTTTTTGGGTCTAGGCATTGTGTTTTCAATTATTAGTATGTATATGGCCCGGTATTTAGGAGTCCAGAATGTAGTTCCGGAGGTGCAGTCCAGTATCCAACCCTGTTTTCAAGAGACAAGTGATTTACAAAGTTGGATTAAGCCTCCATCAAACCTCTTGCATACCATGAATGACACTGACCTGTTTTGGAGGGCTTCATTTGTTCCTCAAATAAAAGATTATCCATTTGAGAGAACTCCCAAGATTGCCTTCATGTTCTTGACAAAGGGACCATTGCCACTGGCACCTCTGTGGGAGAAGTTTCTTAATGGGAATGAGGGGCTTTATTCAATATATATTCATTCACTGCCATCATATGAAGCAAATTTCCCACGATCATCCATCTTTTATGGGAGGCAAATTCCTAGTCAGGTATCAGCTAACACAAACTTTCTTCTTATTGCTAATGGAGTTGGATGCTTTGTCTGAACTTTTTATTGTTGTGGCTAGTGTGATATAGTTTCTTAGTGGCTCTCTCTATCTAATTTCCTGGGCTAATTAGTAGTTTGGCTTTCTATGATGACTTTATGGGATATCGTTTACCCTATCCTCCAAATATGTGTATGGTTGATTCTATTTAACATTCTTAAAGTGATCCATCGCTGGGAATTTGTAAATATGCGGGAACCTCTGCTTTTGTTGCTACTGCCTTTTAGCTCTCTTTTGAGATCATTACTAGGATTTCTGCTGTGAGTTGTAAATCCCGAGTTATATCAGTAAACATTTACCTATTTTGATGAGGTCTTGGTCAGGTCATGCTTGATATGTTTTTTATGTTATTAATTTTGTTAATTTTTCCATTTATACAGTTGAGGCTTGATACTTGCTTTTATAGGTAGGGCTCCTCATATAGTCGTCACTTGGTCACTGTAGGTGTTTTTTATGGTATTCTCAATAATCAATAAACATGTCGAATGCAAAACATGACTAACTGAGGGCATCTAGATCCGTTAGTCTTTTTCTCCCCTCTCATCTCTTTATCACTCTGCCACTCTTATAATAGACCGTCTCTGTCACTCTTATTATTATAGATATAGATTAATGATATAATTTTAAAAATTTTAATCTTTCAAAATAGAAAATTATAATGTGAAGAATTTTTGAGCTGCAGCAACTATGCTTGTGAATGTATATGTTATTAAATCTGCAAAAACATGGAATATGTATGATCAAAATAAATAATACCTCTTGTTATTGAAGTTTATATTATCATCAATATTTTGTGATATACTCATGTTCTTCTTGGAAATTAAAGATAGTACCGAAAATGCATAATAGCTTGGCCATGTGCTACTGGAGCTATTAATTTCATCGATGAAAAGTTTATGTTGTCTAAGTTGCAAGAGTGCAAGGTCACGTGAAGAGTGAGTTAGAGCGGAAAAGGCCCTAACAGATATCAATATAAAATTTGGATTTCAAGTGCATATTGAGACAAAATGGATGTAATGAATCACAAATACATAGGGAAGGAGGTGTAGTCGTTTTGATTGATGTAGTTTAGAAGAGGGTACAAAATTTGGATTTCAAGTGCATATTGAGATAAAATGGATGTAATGAATCCCAAATACATGGGGAAGGAAGTGTAGTCATTTGATTGATGTAGTTTAGAAGAGGGTATTGTTTGCTTTTCTAACATTTGAGTTTATATGCCACACTTTAGACTTGATTTTTAGAGAAAAATGATACAAGAGCCAAGAAGCACGGAATACTTCTCGGGGGTTGCCGTGGCAGTGTTGGACACGTGTCCGATACGGACACGCGTGGGACACGACCGGACACGTGTCCGACACTTGTAGAAGTGTCCTGCACAAGAGAATTGATTTTTTTGCAACAGATGCGGCTCAGATACGCGATGGACATGGAAAGGATACGGCATGGTCTCATTTCTTATTTTAAAAACTTGAGGAGCTGAAAGGAGATAGAAAAAAAAAAAAAAAAAAAAAAGGGGGTAAACGTGACCCCCATCTCCAGTATTGAGAGAGAGAGAGAGAGGGAGGAGGAGGAGGAGAATGAAGTTTCTGGGCCCGCGAAAAGATCGATCTTCGGACCCCATCCCACTAGATCTTTAATCGAGTGCAAAGAGGAAAACGAAACTTTTGATAATTAGAACCCCTATCTCCACCGGTCACCAGATTTTCGATGGACTGTGAATAGGAGAATGAGCTTCGATGGACTGCGACTGCGATTCTCCAGATCCAGAAATCCAGGTTTATTTATTTTATTTTTTTTGGGTTTTGTTACCTGCGAGTTTGCAACTCTCTAGATCCTTACTTTTGGGTTTTATTACTTTTTTTGGGGTTGCTATTTTGTGCAATGATTTTGTGTGGAGTTCCTCATACAATTATACTTGGAAAAATGCACATTAGAAAATCAAAAAGGATATGTAAAAAGATATAAACCTTTTTATCTAGTCATGAAAAGCCTCTTATTAGTTATTAGTTATTATTAATGTTGTTATTATATATATAAAAAATATTATTATTAATTTAATTTCTCGTATCCTCACTGTACCCGTGTCCTATATTTTGGGATTTTGCTACATCCCTGTGTCTGTATCGTATCGGATATGACACCCGTGTCCGTATCCTTGCTTCTTAGTACAAGAGCCTATTAGAGCTGAATATTAGAAAGGAAAGATCAAAATGTCCAACCAAGCATAATGCATGGACTGATACGTCATATTTCTACATAGCCATGTGTGCTTTTTCTTTGGCTTCTAGATGTAGATGTAGATAATTAGGGGTTTTATATATTTCTTGTTGGGATCAATATACTTCATGTTCATCCGTTTTAACCATGTCTTCCAATGGGTTGGGCTGTTCTTGCTCTACCTTTGTATGTCTACACTCCACTCCCAAATTTTATGCATGAAAAATCAATCACCGCCCCACCCTCGCACCCCACCTACTCTTCGTCCCACTAAATAGAAGAGGGGGAGGGGAGGGAAAAGGAAAAGATTTGACCTGCTAAACCCTCTAGCCCCTCCCCCTGGCTCGGTGGGGGCCTCATCCAGAGCCACCCACCCCCTCCCAAAAAAATTCTGATGCCTCACCCCCAAACAGCAACGCCACCACTGTTACAGCCACCACCAAACCCTCCATCTCTATTGCACCCAATACCCACCAACAAATCCCAATCCAACCACGACCACAGCAAACCCAAAGAAAGAGAGAGGGAGACCAGAGGAGGAGGAGGAGGAATTGGGGATGGGGGGTGGGGGGTGGTTTGGGAATTGGGTTTTGATTGGGTGATGAGGGCGGGGGTTTCAATGGAATGGTATCCAAAAATTATGAAAAATTTAACATTATGGTGCTGTTTATGTTCTATTTTTCCTCATTAAATTTAAATTTCTGACTTTTGAAGTCGAAAAAGTAGTTCATATATGCTTTAAGTCATCGGATTCAAACTGAAATAATGGATTTCTGAATGTAACATAAAATTCTCTTGTCAGTCTATAGAAACTTGTTGAAATTTGTACCACTATCAGAATTAGGTTTGCATCTTGAGTGGAAGTTTCTATCTCGAATAAGATTGTGGTTCTCTAATAGGAAGTGAAAGTAGTTGCATTTGGTATAATTCGTTGTTGCTGATCTCTCGATTGTTCATATGTGGTTTTCTAATGTGGCACTGTAGTATGTATTTTCTCAGTTTGGAAGTGGGTGTGAATAGTAAGTTTTTGTTGCTACAACTGGGGATTTGTATATAGAGGTAACTGTAACCTGAAAGGTATTATCATCGTGAAGGCTGATTGCCTGTTTTCCCTTCTACGTAAACTGAGCAAACTCATAGAAGCAGAGGTAGTTGGATTCATCGGTCATCTAGTTATCATGCCTCTGCTTACAAATGGAAGTGATGAGGTTGTCATAAAAAACGATTGGCTGCAATTTTGACTACAAAATCTACATGGGTATTTTCGGAATTTTATGTTTCTACTTCCCGCCCATCAGTTTTTTAGTTTATCTTTGAACATTCGAAGGATATTTGTAACATTAACAACTTCGTTGCTGTGTGAGCAAATGATTGACCTGCACATCTGGCTCTTGAAGTCACTTTCGTTTGGGTTAACATCCCAGAGAATATGGCCTTGGATAGGGAGGCATGGTGAGAAAAACTTTTGAACCCACCACTAACGTTCAGAGAAGGCTTAGAGGAGGCATGATAATTATCTTCTGAAAGAACAAGGGAGGTTGTTCTTGCAATTTGAGTCTGACAAAGAAATGGTAGTCTTTTTATTTTTCTTTTTGGGGTCTGTAAAGAAATGGTGGTTTATGCAGTAAACTTTGGTCCATGAACATACTTTTCACATTTCACTCTCCATTCTTCCTGTCTTTTGGCAATTTGGGACTTGAATATGTGAGAGTTAAGCTGTAGCATCGAACTCCATGCATTCTGCTGGGGTAGCATCAATCAAAATCTGGAGAAATCATCATTGCTAATGAGATACATTCTCCTTCACAGTCTTCATGGATAGGCAATGTGGTTTACTGTGTTGGTGTGTTTACTTTGAAGGAATGTGTAGTTAACTGTAACTTTAGAAGGTAATGCTGGTTTTTTTGTTGTCCCTCCCGAAAATTGCTTCTTTTTTTTTCTTTTTTTATTTCTTTCTGTTTTGCCAACGCCAGTGCCCTGAGATGCTTATGGAACCCTGCATTGATAGGGTACATGTAACGAAAGTTGCATGGTTCAGCAGATTTTGATGATAAATTAGCTATACTAATAAGGTTTTATACATTAGCTTTGCATCTTTGTGGTGCAATTTCACTGATTGGATAGTGTTTTCTTATTTGCATGTTGTTGTAGGTGGCGGAGTGGGGGAGGATGAGTATGTGTGATGCTGAGAGAAGACTCCTAGCTAATGCTTTGCTTGATATCTCCAATGAGTGGTTTGTTCTACTGTCTGAGTCGTGCATTCCTCTTCACAACTTCAGCATTGTTTATCGCTACATATCGAGATCTCGGTTCAGCTTCATGGGTTCATTTGACGAGGATGGACCTTATGGCAGAGGGCGCTATAATCAAAACATGGCTCCTGAGGTCAACCTCACAAATTGGCGTAAAGGGGCTCAGTGGTTTGAAATTAATCGAAAACTGGCAATTGATATCATTGAGGATACTGTTTACTACCCAAAGTTTGAAAAGTTCTGCAGACCTGCATGTTATGTGGATGAGCACTATTTCCCAACCATGCTTGGCATCCAATCTCCCAATCTCTTGGCAAACAGGAGTGCCACCTATGTCGATTGGTCTAGGGGTGGTGCTCATCCTGCTACTTTTGGGAAAGCTGATATTACAGAGCAATTTTTCAAGAAAATTTTTGAAGGTCAAACATGCATTTACAACAATCAACCATCTTCACTTTGTTTTCTTTTTGCCAGGAAGTTTGCTCCAAGTGCTTTGGATTCTTTACTGAACCATTCATCCATATTTTTCGGGTTTTGACAGAAAAATCACCTTCTGAACTACATTTTGGCTTCTTTTCATCCCAGTTCATAGGTTTCTTAATGTATCAAAGGATGTCGGATACTTGGAAGAATATCATCCTAAATTAGAATCTTAGACAGGGTTGTGGTACAATTTTATTCTTATCTATGTTTAATGTAATTGTATTCCATTTATTCCGTTGCCATTTGGCACATTATTCCTCTGTTCTATAGACCTGAAAAGCAGAGTGTTTCAGTTGCACTGAATGAGGCTCTTCATCACCTTTTTGAAGGCTCAGTTTGCACCCTTTTTATGTTTCACATTTGTTGCCACATTTGGATGATGAAAATGGTTCCCTTCAAGTTTCGGAAGAGTCATTACCCTAGATGCCCAATCATACGGTAAGAGTCCCTCGATTTGAATGGCATATTGTCTAGGTAAGCAAAAATTCATTGCTCTCATCTTCGAGGCGTTGCACACCAATCCAACGGTTTAAATTACACAAGATTGCATACCAGAAACTGTGTTGAATAGAATATGTTATACATCATTTTCATTTTTGGACGAAAACTTAATTGAATTACAGGTTCATGTGAGAGTGCCTAGGCATAAATGGAGGGTAGCCGGCTTGTAGTGTGGAGATATGTATACCAGTCTCCACATGGTTACTTGGCATTCTAAAGGCATAAATGGAGGGTAGCCAGCTTGTAGTGTGGAGATATGTAAAACAGTCTCCACATGGTTACTTGGCATTCTAGGGATTGTTTCCGTAAAGGACCAAAAACAATTCGATCTAAGAATTCGAGCAGGCACCTCACAATTCATCATGGTGTTCATTCGGCAGAGGAGTTTCCGGCTGGAGTTCAAGAATATATCTTGTTGCCAATGATGCATGAAGTGCAGCACCAAAAGGAAGTGCATCTTCATTGACCCTAAAATAGGGTGAGTGCAGCAATGCAGGTTTTGCGTTTGTTTCATTCTTTGCTCCAAGGAAAAAGAAGTATCCTGGTATCAGCTCTTGATAATATGAGAAGTCCTCAGATCCCATCAGTGGTTGCATGTCTTTAACATTATGCATGCCAATCATATCCCCAGCAACATTTCGATAATAGTCGTGCAGGTCTTTATCATTTCTGGTCACCGGGAAGAAGGGTCTCTCTTTTGCTAGGAAATTAACGGTTGCATTGCACCTTTGAACAGAAGCTTGCCCTATAACCACCTGTTATTAGAGAGAATTAGCTTCTGAATAGTCAAAAACGTAAGAATTGACCAGGAGAATATCACGAAAAGTTGAGAATTTGAAGATCAAAGAGAACTCAGCAAGAATAGTGAAAAGTTTATTTTTCTAGATAATATGGTGGAAGCAATGCATGTTTAAACAAATAAGCATACAGTGCCTTTCTGTTACATTTAGATTTATATAAGATCTTCCAAATAAATCCACCATCATCTACTGTGTAATTAAGAATAATTATAGAACTGC
Organism: Ilex aquifolium; assembly: GCA_951799425.1. Lineage (NCBI taxonomy): Eukaryota > Viridiplantae > Streptophyta > Magnoliopsida > Aquifoliales > Aquifoliaceae > Ilex > Ilex aquifolium. The sequence goes on along the minus strand of OX637410.1, from coordinate 17,155,663 downwards.
ACAAAAAATACATATATATGCTTAATGGATTTTGCTAATTTAAAACTATCAAAAGTTCCAAGTGTTTAAACACGGCAGCTAGTATACTAGAATGTACCTCCTCAATTCGCTGCCTGAGTTGCATAAAGCTTTCCGTTGAGAAGGCTCGAAAGGTGCCTCCAATGGTAACAGAATCTGGAATAACATTGAATGCACCACCTCCTTGGAACTTAGCAACTGTAACTACCTGCAATTGTGCATACTATGTTATAACGGAACAATATAATTGCTGACAAAACTAGACAAATATTAATTAATGGAAAAAGTTTTTTTACAAGCATGAAGAAAACTCTTTAAGGCGTATGATATTTAATGATGATGAAGGAGTCGCCTTGGAGGCCAACAATTAGGTTATCACCAACTAGTTTTTTTCCTTAAAAAGGTGCATTAGAACCCAAGTTTTTTAGTTTAGCGCCACCAAAAGGTGCAGCTATGTGTCAGTCAATTCACCAATCCCAGCAACATCATCTTCTCCAAACCACCTCAATCAAATGACAGCAGCTTGCTTGTCTGAGTTCTGATGAGGAGCGGAAATTACCAGGTAGCATGGAAATAAAAAGAAGGGAACCAAATTGAAAAGAAGTAGAAATCCCATGTGAGGGATTTGATTCTCACAAGAAAAGTTGAACTTATGGGAGGTCAAAAGGCTCAGCAATGTCCTTTCCTAATGTTAGGAGTACCTGAGAGTCAAGAGGATCGGCCTCTCGGGAAACAAGATGCTGTAAGCTGACAACCACATTAGATGCTGCTAATACTGGGTCTATTGAGTGCTGAGGAATGGCTGCATGGCCCCCCTTTCCACTTATTACAGCTTCAAAAAAGCCACTTCCAGCCAAAATAGGACCAGATCTGGAGGCCACTTCACCTAAATTTAGGTCAGGATTAACATGGAGACCAAAGATGGCTTTGACATTTTCTAGTATTCCAGCATCTATGATTTTCTTTGCACCTCCACCTCCTTCCTCTGCAGGTTGGAAAACAATAACAACTGTTCCCTGCATCACAGCAAAATTTTGAGGCAATTTTAATTATTTTTATGAAAACAAATAAATGAGGACATTACTATCATTAAAACGATCTTTTGTACAGTTTATCGTAACAAATAAGTTAAGCTCAGGAGGCTGCGTTAGATTCTATTCCATTGAGCAAACATGAGGTAAAGGGTGTAAAAGTGTCAGGGTAGCAACCGAGATTTACGGCTAGCTCAAAAGAGAGCATAGGAACCAGGTTTAGAGAACAAGTATTGCTGCAATCATTTTCCACAGATAATAGTTTTTTCCACAGATAATTTATTTATTCCTGCAATCATTTTTCAAATTATGCAAGTCTCTTGGTAACTTTCATGTAACATGACAAGGGATTCTAAAATTTTATGCTCATTTAGGATGCAGAGGAAAATGTGCATATCACATCCACTAATGAAGAATTTCCTCCTGTAAAACCAATATTTCTCTCCACTACGTCCTCCTTCCCCAACAGGCCCCCACCCCACTCCCTGGACAACCGCCAAATCCTGATTCCTGGCATGACTCTACGTGAACACCCCCATTGCAGTCATCAATGTTAGTCTTACGAGAATCCAGCAAAAAGATCTCATATCCACTGAATATTGTCATCAAGCTAATTCTTCAACACAAAGTATTTAGCATTAGAAGCGCCTTCATTCACCAAAGTTCTCAAATTCATTGCCAAAGAATTCAAACTTTAAAGTCCCTCCAAAACCGGTGATGTTCATGACATTATATTTTTTTCCTTAAGCCACACGAAACTGAAATTAAACATGTTTTTAGTTGATGGGACTCCATTTCTGTGATGCATAGAAGTTTTTTTTTTTTTTCTTGGATCTTCGTTGACAAAGAGAAGGAATAGAAAACGAATAACAACAATAGACTTGGTGGAGATTTGGTGCAGAGAGAGAGAGAAATTAGAATAATGGTATTAACTAGGTTTATCGGTAACTAGCCAAAATGACCAGTGACTCTGTAAAGTCCAGCTTTACAGTATTATATATGCAGATACGTAATATATTGTTAAAATACTGAAGCACCAAGTTCACAAATACAAACCAAGTATGCTTAGGAAGAAAGTGGAAAAGACCACCACAACCTGAAATGAAGCATCGACAACAACGTAGACCATCTAAAGAATCCACTAGGAAAAATGCTATCCCTATACCCCCCACTGTTACCCAATAAAAAGGGAAAAAAACGAATCTGTCATTGAGTAGAATGAGCAGCTGACCATCTTAGTTAACTAATTAACAAACAGAAATATCCCTTCTTAAGCTTTCAACTAAGAATTCTCCACTTTTCCCAAGCATTCAACTTTTCCTCGCTTTCCAAGCACACCACCGAAGCAAAGAGGAGCTGCATCCCAAGCCCTGCATTTGTCTTGCCTCACAACCGGGTAAAGGCCCCATATTTTTTCTGGCATCACCCAACAGTCCCAAATCAAAGAGAAGAAAGAGTTCACCAGTAACAATATTGGGCAACAAAGGACCATCCAGAGTCTCTAATCTCGCTTACAGACACAGCATCGATCTGGTAATAACTCAAACCCTTAGTTAATTAATCCCGAAGTTTTGCCCCAGTAGTATTCATGCTAAAACAGCTACATTGTGTGTAGCTGGTGTTCTCAAAAGCCTTTCCATGAGAAATATAATCCCTTCCACAGCAATCACAATTCTATACAAACTAAATATCAATCCTGCTACTCATAAAATTCCTCCACCACACGGCATCCCCGACGACCTCCACCGCACTACAAGTAGATAAATGAAGTCCACAGCTTCCAGTTCCAAGTCTTCACTACTCTAAAGGACCTAATATTCCAACAAATCACATTGACAACACTACTAAGGCCGCCTGCAATCAGATCGTCCCTATGCTGTCCATGCATCATTCTGACTCATTCTTGGTATCCATTTGGGAAGACTGTTGTTGCTTTGTGTCCATTAATTCCCACTCGAATTAAAACACCAGGCTTTCAAGGAACCTGGATTTCTTTCTTGGTTTCCTTTCCCTTGTTTCCAAAAGAGTGAATTCATTGATGGCAATGAGCTTCGCCCTGCTAGCTCCCTAAGTGTGTTTGCTTTCCCTTCCCTGCATAACAGCCTTCAGGACAGTCCTAAGTTCTCCTATAAGCTACAATCGCATTCTTAAACCTGTTTATATGTTCGGGGGCGCAAAGGGGGAGGTTAGAAGGAATGGTTACCCAACCGGCTCAAAAGAGAAAGACAAGCATCAGCCAAGCGAAGAATTGCACACTCTTTTTACTTCCACTGAGAAAGACTTGTTAAACCTCTCCGAAATTTGTCAATATACAATATCCCAAGAATCATTCACAGTAATAGTAAGGCAATTATGAACAAGAGTAACACATACAACAATGGAATGATAGACATCCAGAAACAAACCTTTAGAGCTTCGTGATGCTCTTGAAGAATCTTTGCAGCGCCAAGAAGCATTGCGACATGGGCATCATGCCCACAAGCATGCATCTTTCCAGGATTTTTACTCTTGTGCTCCCACTCTATCATTTCCTACATAAAGGACAACCCCATAAATGTACTAGAATTCCGATCCCTTCCACTATAGTTAACAAACAAACAAACAAACAAACACACACACACACACACACAACTGTTCCCTCAGTAAGCAAATTACAGAAAAAGCCACAAATCTAAGAAATTCTTGAATTTGACAGAGAAATTCTCAAACTTTTAACAGACCTGCATGGAAAGGGCATCCATGTCCGCCCGTAGGGCGACAAAAGGAGGTTTCCCTGAACCTATGAAGCCAACAACACCAGTAACTGCAACTGGATATTTGTAGGGAATACCCATCTTATCCAATTCAGCTCTGATAAGCTTACTGGTCTCAAATTCCTCATAACCCAGTTCTGGATTCTCATGTATCTTTCTCCTAATCCTCACCATCCAATCAAAGACCTCAGGTTTCTTCGCAAAATTGAGGAAGTATGAGGGGATTTCTGAAAGCCCTTTTGAGGTCAATGAAGAATCTGAGAAAATGGGTACTGGAGCAAACAAGGAAAGAGTAAAAATCAACAATACCCATTTGAAGAAACTCATATTTTTTTCTGTGCAGCTGAGCTATGAGGTGTTGATTGTAGAGATCAGCAAAGAGAGATTCTGGTGGTATGTGTTTATAGCAAGCTAAAACATGACAAATTGCTTGTTGTGTCTTGTTTTAGAATGGTTGAAAAATGAGGAAAATGTGGGAATATAGAGAGAGAGAGAAGTGAAGAAGTAGAAGAGAATATAAGGCGTGCGGAATAGAAACTCAGAAGTTAAATCAAAGTACAAGTCTACCTCCCCAAAAAAATCTATAATCGTACCGTTATTTATTATTTTTATTAATATTTTTATCAATTTTATGGATATTGGAATGAATTTTGTAGTAGCAGTTTTCATTATTTTTATGGTATGATCCTAAAATATTAAGATTGTATCATAAAAATAGTAAAAACAGTCACAAAAAATATAAATTATTCACAAAAAAATTGAAATTTTTTTTATTGTAAAATAATCCATAAAAAATTATAAAAATATCCATTAATGCAGTAAAATTTAGAGATGCGGTATCGAAATTATTTTGGGTGGGACTATTCCCAGCCTACAAATATCCATTTTCACCTCATTAAAATTTTTATTTTCAAACAACTAAGTCCGCCTCCACCCCTTCTATACCCACTTCATTTTAATTAAATCCATCACATGCTATATACATCTTTTTAATAACAAGTTCACATTTTATCTTCTCATAATTAAGGTTTCATTCACTATTTTCTTCCATATATTCTACACAAAAGAACTTTTTCAAAGTAGACCGATAAGTAAAATGAGTGCATCACTCTTTGTATCTGTATATTATCTAAACTTATTCTATTTTCTGTTAAATATATCTACGAGAATAATTTATATATACAGTTATAAATAATCAATGAATTTACAGCACTTTGTTTTTCCTACTAGTTGTAAACTTGTATGAATACATACATATATAAATACACACAGACATATATAAACCCTAAATCAAAAATAATTAAATTTGACTGAATACCAAAATAAATAAAAAATACACACAACACACATAAAATCAAAAAAAAAATTTGAACCGAAAAATAATACTAACATGTATCTCACTAGAGAAATTTATATTGAAAAAACTTTTTCGTGTAGGGTGTATGAGAAAAAAATAGTGAATGAAATCTTAAATTTTAAAAAGATAGAAGGTAGGCTTGTTATTAAAATGTGTGTATAGCATAAAGTGGATTTAATTAAAATAGATTAGGTATAAAAGAGATTGATTTAATAATTTAATTATAAAAATTTTAATAAGACAAAAATAAATATTTATGGGGTGAGAATAAAGGAATAACTCACCCAATTATTTTTTGAGGTACCGGAAATTAAATGGTCCATGACCAAAATAAAAAAGAAATCCAATGGTCCTACAAATGGTCACAGATGCATAGTCAAACTCCACGTGCTAATTGAAATTTTCGGGAGTCCTTTCTTCACTTTAGAATTTTGGATCACATTTCATCCACGTTCCTTAAAGGTAGACTTAATTTCTACGGCTGCCTTTACTTCTTCCAAAATTTTATTGGCACTTCTTGTAAGTGTTTATCTTGTAACGGAAGTAAAAGGGATATCTATTTTATGAATCATTAATATGTAAATTTATAGAATGGTTACGGATATATATATATATTGGAAATGGACAACGTGTGTTATACGTAAATATATTTAAATAATAATATTTTTTATAAATAATTAAATTATATTTATTGATGGGTCAGGCCCAAAACCATACTGAAGCCCAGTTGCAATTAAAGGCTCAAACTTATGAAAACTCAGGCCCAATAAGACTCAAGCTCAATTAAGTGCACCATGGAGCTGCCTCGGCTTAGCTACAAGATCCAGAGAGCACTCTTACCTTCTCTACCACCTTGGAAGCAGTCAACTTGGACCGGGTCTTGTGGGGAGCTCCTCAACGGCCACACCCGTTGAGGAGAATCTGCAAGTTCCACCAGGATAACCAGATAGTTGCCACTTAATAGCTCCACTCTGTTGGAGAATGGCTATTAAATGTAAGCTCCACCAGCACTTGGGGGGCATCACCTTCTACAGAGCATAAAACTCATCTTCCTCTCCAATCTGTAACACTCCGTTCACCGGAATCAATAAAATACCGGCAACTCTCTGCCATTCCAAAGTGGGCGTAGGTCAAATTGACTGAACCACTATAAATCCCGTCTCCCTCTACTTTAATTATTGCTTAATTTCTAAATTACTTGACTAGTGGTGTGCAAAGTCAATTTTGCGCATCATCAATTTGGCGCCGTCTGTGGGAATCGACAAAATTCTCATTCCTAAACACATTCCATTTGCTGAACCAATGACAATCACTACCAGGTCCATGAACCAACATGAAAACAATCCCCCACGAGAGGAGGAGGTTGCTCCTCCAGTTACCAACCCTGTCCCGAACGCTCCAGCGCCAAATCCTCAACAAATGTTGGAGACCATGCAGCAGCTGGTGGCCCAAAACCAACAGATACTGCAACTCATGCTCGCTGGACAAGGAGGAGCACAACTTGGTGGAGCACAGTTTGGAGGACCTCAAGGAGCTCCACGCCATGAAGGCCAAGGAGCTCCACACCCTGCTGCTCCACACCTTGGCGCCCCTGCAGGGCTGGGCGCCCCCTTTGGAGTCCTCCTGGGCGCCCCACACAGGGGAGCCCATCATGAGGGATTTCCACCTCCTCCTCCTGCTTCCCACGGTGGAGACCCTCTTTTCCAAGAAGACGAGGGGGAGAACCAGAGCATGGAGCATGGAAGCCATTTCCATGATCATTCCATAGGAGCTCCCAACCATTGGGATGAGAAAATTAAGGAGGTACAAAATCAACTGGGTGACGTCTTCAAAGCCATGAAGGCGCAGGGACCCGAGACAGTGGACTACCTTGTTAGGCGAACTGACACGCCTTTCAAAGCTGACGTGGTGAATTGTCCACTTCCGCAGAAATTTAAGATGCCCTCTGTTGAGACCTTTGACGGTACGAGAGATCCACTGGACCATCTGGAAACTTACAAGACATTGATGCAGCTGCACAACGTACCCGACGAAATCATGTGCAGAGTGTTCCCGACCACCTTGAAGGGATCAGCGCGACAATGGTTCGCCAAACTCACCCCAGCCTCCATAGGCTCCTTCGCCGAATTGAGCAGATCCTTTGTAACACAGATCATTAGTGGACGCCGCCAGCAGAAGCCTGTCACCCATCTGCTCAGCATAAAGCAGGCCCGAGATGAGAGCCTGAGAAGCTACCTCACTTGTTTTAACGAGGGGGTCCTTCAGGTCGAAGAACCCGATGAAAAAGTCAGCATGACCGCCTTCCTGGGAGGCCTCCGATCATCGAGCTTCTTTTTCTCCGTGATAAAACATCCACCAAAGAGCATGCCAGAACTATTGGCAAAAGCTCAAAAATATATAAAATGCTGAGGAAATCAACAGGTCTAGGCGAGATGAATCATCTCGCGGATCGCCAAAACCTTGACCTGCTCTGTTCTCAAACAGGTAGCCTATGTCCAGCTTAGCGGCTCTCTCGCGGGTCGCCAAAAAAAGCTTGGCCTCTGCACTGTTCTTAAGCAGGCAGCCCACCTACCTCTGCACTGCTCTCAAGCAAGCAACCCACCTACCTCTGCACTGTTCTCAAACAGGCAGCCTATACCTCAAGCTTAAGGACTCTCTCATGGGTCGCCAAAAGCTCGGTCTTAAAAGGTGTAGCTCTCTCACGAGTAACCTCAGACTCTATCTTTGCTCTCACGCAAGTAGTCTGCCTCTCTTTCCAGGTAATCATGTTAAATATTTTAATGTTTGGAATAACATTATTTTTACCATCTCTAGGCAGGATATTGAAACTCGGGTAATCTGCAACCCGAGGGACTACATTAGATTGAATGTCAACAATCGGGGCCTCTCCATTGGCACCTAGCCTGAGTAGCCTAAACCTTACAACACTCCTCGGGCGCCCAAACACCTCTCAGACGCCCAGCACAGGCGCCCAGACCTCTCAGGCGCCCAGCACGTGCGCCCAGCACCTCTCCGGCGCCCAGCACCTCTAGTCCCACTCAGCACATCCAGCTCCCCATACCCAGCCAACCCAGGCTGCACATCCAGCTCCTGATGCCCAGACATCCCAGGCTGCACATCCAGCTCCTGATGCCTAGACATCCCAGGCTGCACATCCAACTCCTGATGCCCAGGCATCCCAAGATGCACATCCAGCTCCTGATGCCCAGCCATCCCAGGCTGCACATCTAGCTCTTGATGCCCAGGCGTCCCAAGCTGCACCTCAAGCTCCTGATGCCCAGGCTCAGGGAGCACCTCTAGTCCCTAGAGCCCAGGTCCCAGACTCGCCCAAGCTCCCCAAAAGGCCTCATGCTCGCCAAAGCTCCGAAGGCAACCCCTTTGCTCGCCCAAATGAGCCAAACCACTTGGAGAGGTGCAGACCTCCAAAGCCCCTCATCGACCAAAATCAAGTCAAAGCATGACAGCTATGTGGAGCTACAGTCCCCGTAGAAGACGGCACATGAGTCTCAACTCCTATAGCATACAAAGCTAACACAGAAGTCCCAATCTGGAAAAGAATGGGGGCACCACCGGGATCCATCTCCCAGGAAGCAGCCTGACAATCGGACCTTGACCGAGAAGCACTGGGGGCATCAAACCTCGTCATCTTGAGAAGAGAGAAGACACTACACCTAAAGCAAAAAGAGTCTTCACCATCTCCCTATCAACAGGAGCTCCAGAAATTAGAGACAAAGTCAAGAACTTTCCACCACCGTCGGTTTCACTGAATTGTGGTTAAAACTCAAATTCAGAAAGATAGAAGCATTTTTTGGAAAAAATTATTGACGGCAGTTTGTATGTCGTAGATCTCAAAAAAATACCCGGAATCAAAAAAAAATTCGCCTCAAACGAACTCTCGTGCGCAAAGTTATGCCCGTTCGAAGATTTGCCGGTTGTTCTGATACTCCAGCAGTCACCGCGCCTGGAGTGGCGCCCAGACCTGCCCCTGCACCCAAGATGCTGCACAGCTCTCCACGCTGCTCCCTGGGTTGATTTCCTGCACTTTTTGTTGAAAAAATACTGCTGCCCAGCGCTCGTAAGCTGCGCAGGACAGCAGAATCTGCGCTGCCCAGCGCGTCAGAGCTGTCCAGGACAGCAGAAACAGCATCTAAGCTGCTGCCCAACGCTCCTGAGCTGTCCAGGACAGCAGTACCAGCACCTAGGCTGCTGCCCAGCGCACCTGGGCTGTCCAGGACAGCAGAACCAGCGCCCAGGCAGCTGCCCAGCGCGCTAGAACTGCCCAGACCAGCGCTGATCAGCGCATCTGCTGCGCGCCCAAGCTGTCCAGCTCGCCTGCCTCTGCTGCACGCCCAAGCTGTCCAGAACAGAAATTTCAGCGCCCAAAGTGGAGTGGCGCCCACCATCTTCTCCACTGCACCCGCACCATCTTCGGAAGGAGCAGCCCGTAGGACCTTCTCGCCCACTGCGTGGGCAGCAACGCTTGGGGCCTGCTCGCCTAACTCTTGAACGCCCATGGCTGCGGCGGCCAGCGAGGCTCCTCCTCCTTCTCCTCCTTCAATGCTTGCAGCTCCAAGAACTCCATCATGACCGCCGGATTCAGATCCAATTTTGCCACCCACCATGGTATCAATAGACCTTTGTACATCTCCTTCCTCAATCGACATTGTCCTCTTAAAAATCCTAGCAAAAGTGGAAAAAACTTGGAGTATGCACCAAAGCAAAAATGCATCTAGCAGGGGAAGTCTCCACCACTTGGAACTCAAGATGTAAACCAATGCCCTCTTTTCCAAAGTTTCCTTGGACAAGGGGTATTGGGGGGCAAATGATGGGCCAGGCCCAAAAGGCCCAAAACCATACTGAAGCCCAGTTGCAATTAAAGGCTCAAACTTATGAAGACTCAGGCCCAATAAGACTCAAGCTCAATTAAGTGCACCATGGAGCTGCCTCGGCTTAGCTACAAGATCCAGAGAGCACCCTTACCTTCTCTACCACCTTGGAAGCAGTCAACTTGGACCGGGTCTTGTGGGGAGCTCCTCAACGGTCACACCCGTTGAGGAGAATCTGCAAGTTCCACTAGGATAGCCAGATAGTGGCCACTTAATAGCTCCACTCTGTTGGAGAATGGCTATTAAATGTAAGCCCCACCAGCACTTGGGGGGCATCACCTTCTACAGAGCATAAAACTCATCTTCCTCTCCAATCTGTAACACTCCGTTCACCGGAATCAATAAAATACCGGCAACTCTCTGCCATTCCAAAGTGGACGTAGGTCAAATTGACTGAACCACTATAAATCTTGTCTCCCTCTACTTTAATTATTGCTTAATTTCTAAATTACTTGACTAGTGGTGTGCAAAGTCAATTTTGTGCATCATCATTTATAATTAAATTAAATAATAAAGTATGTGTCAAATAATTAATTTTATTTTAATTATCGTTGAACTTAATTATTGATCTATTTTAACCATTTTTGAATATTAAGGTAGTGTTTGGTAATAAGTCGTTTCTGTTTTTTTCTGTTTTTGTTTTCAATTTTTATAAAAAATAAAAATAAAATCCTGCTTGGAGTTTATTTTAAATTTTTTTTTTTTGGCTGGTTTGTTTTGTAAACAACCCACCCTCATTTTTAAAAACATGGAGATAGGTGCTTTCAAAAACAGAGGAAAACGAAAACAAGCGCCTAGGGCAAAAATGGTTAAATGAGGTCTTGCCATCGAATCTCATTAAAATCAATTTAAGAAGATATTTAGCTAGAGTATATAAACCTATTTTCCACCTTCTCTTCGTCTCGTCTGTGTGCCTGAGCTCCTCTCACTCTGTCTGATATGTGTGGGTGAAGATTTGAGTTGCTCTCTAGTTTCTCGCTTCGTCAAAGCAAAGACGTTTGGTCTCCCCTTCGGCGCTACTACCTTCTCCGACTATTCTCACTTACTTCGGAAAGGTACCTATTTTTTTTCGTTTTTTAGATCCATAGATTTCACCTATTTATGTATATATCTGATCTTTTATGTATAGTTCTATATGTATCCATGTATTTCAATTTCATATGTAGGGATTTTTTTTCAATTTTCAGATCTAGGGATTTTATTCAATTTTAGATCTAGGGTTTAGGATTTAGGAATTTTTCTTCATCTCTGAGATATTGGTGTTGTGGTGGGGGGTGGTTGGTTTCAGGGTGGGTTTTCGGGGGTGGGGGTTAGGGGGTGGGTTTTCGGGATTCGGGGGTGGGGGGTTGGGTGGTTATTAGTGGTGGCTTTAGTTGGTATTGAGTGGTGGATTTTTGGTATATTACTAAACATGATTTTTATTTTTGTTTTCACAAATTTTTAAATATAAATAACTACCAAACATGTTTTATATTTTAAATTTTTATCACAGAAAAAACAAAAATTAGTTTTATTTTATTTTTTTTAAAAACATAAAATAAAAATGTTACCAAACGCACCTAATCTGTTGTTTTTTTTTAGGTATCTCTTCAACTCGTGCAGACATTTCCTCTTTTATTTATAATAAAATTTCACTGTAAGATGGTCGTTCTTGAGTATTTGCTCATTTAATTATGTTATAAATTTATAATTTTTTTTACTTAAGAGATTGTTTAGATTATAATATTATTGTTTGTATTATGATATTGTTGCATTTTAAAAATATTAAATAGGACATATATTTGACTGTAATATTTAATTTCATAATTAAATGTATTTAATAATAGCGTTTTAATTTTGTTTGGATGAGAACTTGGAAGTCTTAGGGGGAGGAGTTTGAAGCTTGTGGGGGAGGAGTTTGTTGGGAAAGAAGAAAGGTAAATTTGGAATTTAATCAAAATATTTGTACGACATAAACATTTTTTAGGTTGTCAGTCACGATCAGTTACAGTAGGAGGTCTGAATGAAGTAGACAGATAAATTAGAAAGGACTACAGTCAAATTTCAGAAAAGATAAGGGTTATCATTGAAATTAAACCTATAAAAGGGGGTGTGGATAAAATTTATCCTAGAATTTATTGGGGTTGGGTTGAACACAATGTTAATTAGTTGTTTCCAGGGAATTTATCATTTATACCTTTATGTTTTTGAAAGATAAAAAATTGAAAAGATAGGTAAAACATTATATTTGATAAAGAAGAAAAGTAAGAAGAATGGAAAAGCGGATGAATTAACTTTCCTTCTAACTTACGGTCAAAAACGTATTCCTCCAAAATTGAGAGAAAAAATGGATAAAAAAATAATTATGTGTTGAAATATATGTTATTTATCTATTATATAGTATGTACAAATTAATTATATATATAAATATAATGGTAAAATATGTATTTACTAGTTCTTGTCCGTGCCTAAAGGCACAGAGTAATAAAAAAATTATCAAATCAAATCACAAACATAGATGAGAAAAAAAAATTTTAAGCACCAATTATAGTGGGGATGAGCGGTGGTAGATGATAGTGGTTGGCGGCGATGGTGGACGACAACGTGTTGTGGTGGGTTATGGTAGTGGGTGGTGATGGGCAATAATGGTGCTGATGGGTGCTGACGGTGAGTGACAGTGGTAGTAGGATGATGGTGGTAGTGATAATAAATATAAGAATGAGATGACGATGGTGATGGGTGGTGGTGGTGGACGATGGTGGTAGCAATCGGTGATAGATGACGATGGTGGTTATGACAAAGATGGTGGTGGGGTGGCGATGGTAGTAGGGGTGACGACTGTGGTGATGGTTGGGTTGAGGCGACGACAGTGGTAATGATGACAGTGGTGGTGGTAGTGATAATGGTCGTGAGGGTGGTGATAGTAGGGGTGATAGTGGGACAATGGTGGTGGTAGTGGTAGTGGTGGTGATGATGGGGTGGCAGTGGCGATGGTGGTGATGATGATGGGGTGGCGGTAGGGGTGGTGGTGGTGGGACGGTTCCAAAAACTACTTCTTTTTTTTAAAGTATTTATGTGAAATTATAAGTTATAGAAGTACTTTTTAAAAGTCAACCCAAATACACCTTTAGATGTCTATTTTTCTTATTAAATTTGGGGAATTAATATTAGCTGTTAGATTAATTTTAAAGTAAAATTTAAATAGATCTCAACCGCGAAAAGTAAAAGTCATTTTGTTTATCTTTTGAGATTTGAATTGTATTGTATTTTATTATATATATATTTTTTTCATCCTTCCATTTTTACATCCTACCAAACAAAAAAAAAAAAAAAAATTCAATTATTTATATTTTTTATTTCTCTTACCAAACACAAATAATGGAAATAATCATTTATTCCTTGAATGATAAAAAAATGTACCACTTTCTCTTTTCATCTGTCTATTTTTTCATTGACCCAACAAAACATACCATTAAAGTATGCATATAATTTTTATTTGCTCCCAAAAATTTTAATTTAAATAATTACATCCTTAAATTTTTAACTAAATTTCAATCCAGTCCTTCTATCTAGATCTATTAATTTGTTTCGAAAAATAAGTCACAAGACTTGCTTATAAGAATATATTTGTCCAGCAAAAAATATATCTCTCAAATACATTAGTATTTTCTCTCTTTGTCTCACAATATATCTCAAAAATTTCACTTTGTCTTTTTTTCTCCAAATCAAATAAAATAAAATACGATTTTTCTAGCCTATTTTGATGTAATGACTAAATTAAAACATAATTAAAACTCTTAAGAATTTGATTGCCGCAATTAGAAATTTAAGGACCAAATAAGAATTAGGTGCATATTTTAAGACTGTAAATTATAGTTTACCCTCCAATTAAATTTACTTTTACTATTTTTTTAATAAATCAAATTTCCATGTAGCATCTAGTAACCATTTATTTGTAAATTTTGTAAAGAAAATCAGTTTTTATTTTCCTATAACTTATATTTTTCTCTATAATTGCTCAAATGATGATTGAGAGTGCAGGTTGGAGTAAGGAAAAGGGAAGGATGAGAGAAGAAAAGAGTGACAGAGGAGGAGCAATTGTGTATTCTGTGCATTGCCTAGGCCATCATTAGTACATGACTAAAATAGAATACAATTCTTTTTTTTTTTTTTTCAAAAGATGCAACACGAGGATTTCTTGTGAAAACAATTCATTTACCCATGAGTCCATGACTGAAAATACCCAACCAATATCTATTGTAAATAATATCTCTTGAATGAATTTGCATTGGATTAGCAATGATTGACTTTTACTAACAATTTAATGACTATAATATATTAACTCTCGAGATAAAATTTCTAAATTAGGTACTTAAAAAAAGGCATGAAAAAGATTTACCCATTGGAATAGAATCAAAGAGGAACAAAAAAAAAAGAGAGAGAGATGTATAGGAAATGGCAATGGGATGGACCAACGAGACAGAGGTATGTCATGGAATGGTTGGGACCAAAGGATTTCTTGTAACACCTTATCCATGGCACTCTCTCTCTAAAAGATGCTGTTGGGTCAACTGTATCGTCCAAGAATTGGAGAATCATACAGGTTTTCGGACTCAAAGGAGACGACAGACTTTGTTTGGCACTCTGTTTTCTTTTAATAGCTCTTCCCCCACTGCAAGTACCCATTGTTCAACCTCTACATACAATTCTCACACACAAAAACACGAGAGAGAGAGAGAGAGAGAGAGAGGGGGGGGGGGAATGATCTCTCTGGTTTTGAGGCTTTCACATGTAAGCAACTAAGCAAGACTAGCCGACTCAGATACGTGGGTGGGTAACCTCTTCGCATATATTTGGAGTCCCACATCGGAAGCACGTAAGAAGTACGAAAAGAAGACCGCCTATAAAACAGGGCTGAAATAGCTGTTGTAAGCATCTTTGCGCTTGGGGCAATGACGCAGCTAGTGAGGTTCTAACCGAGGCGCGTCAATTGCTGGTTGAAAACTATTTCCAAACCCCCTCTTGGGCCTGGGTTCAGCCTAGGCCTAAGAGAATTTCTGGAAGGGCTCCCTTCGGGGTAAAGCCTTACAATGGTAAGTTCTAAAATTTTATGGTGGGCCTTAATTACTAGTCTCGTTAAGATTTGAAGGTCCAAATATACGTGATCTGTGTAAGGGCTATTTTATTGAATAAATAAATAGAGAAGAATCATTGTTTTATATAATTTTCTCCACATTACACTAATTTCTTTTTAGGGGAATAAATTTAAATAATATTTTTTGTTATAAATTTAAATTATCAAGTATATGTTAAATAATTATTTATTCTACTTTTTTTGGAGTATTTAATCTATATTTTTTTAAAGTATCTCTCTAAGACAAATTTTTTTGTTGTTTATATTAATACTAGTTGATGCACACGTGCAACGCACGTGAATAATTTTGATTTATAATTTTTTTTTTTTTGTGATATGCTTTACAATATTTATTTGTTCAATATAGTTTTTAGACGTAGTTTTTGTATTATTTATTATTTAGGAACATGAGATTTTGGAAGGGAATGCAAAAGAACAATTGTATATTTGGGAATTAATTGATAAATTGAATATCATAGCCTATTTAATTCAAAAAAATAAACTTTCTAATTCTAAGAAAATGTCTCTTCAGCTCCCACCAAAAATAGGTAAAAGATAACATATTTTAAAAAAAAACAAATGCGAGAATACAAACTAAAGAGAAAAAGAAAACATGAAAAGTCTTGTGCAATATTCTTTAAAGAGTTATCATAATAAAATGGACCATAATGTCCACTTGACTTCAAACCAAATTATCCCAATAAATTACTAAAATAATTGAAAAAAAGAACCAAGTTTGCCAGAATAGTGTACAAAAATAGAAAATCAAAGTGAAACTAAGTTTCAAAGCGTATAAGAAATCTAATTTTAAATTCCTCAAGAAAACTAAAGTGGAGGGGTGTAGAGAAAAATAACAATGAGTTATGTGGTCAGCCTTAGTGGGCTAACCAATTTCGACATGATGAACATTGAAAATTTTTGCTTCCCTTTGGATCTGAAAAATACTTCCATATGATGAATAGGCAAAATTCTTATTGCCAAGAACTCTCATTTAGCTGCACAAAGATTTATTTTTTCCATATTAATGTATTTTAGTATTTTACACATATTACTCACTAAAACACACCAATGCAATCATTTTACCACAAACAATTAGCTCTTAGTTTAAACCATAATTAATTAAGCTTTCTCATTAAGGGACCGCATAAGCTTTAGCTAACTTGAACATCACCAGAGGCCCCATCTCGAAAGGAGAACCATATTCAAGTGTCTGGGGAAGATGGAAGGATGGTTTTGTCGTTTCCTTGTCAAAGAACTTTAAATAACCTAGAGAATTTGCTAAATAAAAAATAGATAGAATAAATTAGAGAAAATGATATGCTTGCAGAACTTGAAAAAAATAACTTAAAGAGAAGGATATACTTTAAATTTGACCTGCCAAACTTTTATTGCATAATTCATCAATAAGTGCCTAGAAAAAAAGTGAAATTCATTGTTATAGGATTGAGTTGGCTTCTATAGAATCATGGCTTCAACATTGGCTTAGAATTGACCAACTTTAATAGAATCATGCCAAAAAGAATTAGAGGGTACAAAGTTCACACAAAGAATATAATAACTATGTGATAGATCGCATTATACTTAGAAATACATTTCAGGAACAAACTATAAAAAAGGGATACGCAAAACATAATAATGTCAAAAACTCGATAACAAAATTAAAAAATTTCCATCACTAACAACCCAAAAAAAAAGAGTACCATATTGCTTTCATGGGTTGCATTGACCCGCTCATGAATAAGGTCATCAAACAGATACCCAACAACCATATCATCTTCATTGTTCCATGCCCGTAATGGCGCTATATTTGTACGGACTTCAAGAACTCATTTTAGTTAAGTAAAATTATGAGATTAAAACACGAAGAACGTACATCAAACATAAGCAGTTAAATTTGTTGATTACCTATTATTATCAAAGTCGTATCCCAAGTCTTAACTCTAAAAAATCCTGCCAAATACAAACCTGCTGCAGCCCACAAAGAAGCAAACCAAGAATGAGAAGAACAAAATATATTCCCAAAAGATGGCGTTGCATTAGTAGCAACAATGACATAACAACTTAGTAGTTGTTCAATATTTCCTTAACTCCTACCACAGTCATTGAATAAAGATAAGTTTCAACAAATATCAAAAAACTCCAATAACATGAGTTATGTATTTTAATTTTGTTGTATATGAGCTTTTGATGTCAACTTATAAAAATGTGGCACCAGCACGTTCGCTGGAAAAAATGAACATGGAGGGCTGAATGTTTAGTAGAAGCCCCAAACATGTAATCTGGTATGTCGTTACTTTTGAGTTTGGCACCTTTCTCATTTCATAGTAGAACATGAAGGGAAAAAATAATATGACTGATCAATATACTAAAAAAATTATGTGGTTTTGAATTCTTTTATGAGAAAATATTAAAGGAAAAATTCATCGAGAACTCTTGTGATTTACCCCAACTTCAATGGGAAAGTGTGAAACATGAGCAGCTACTTTATGATGCACTACTTAGTATTGTTATTCTATCTTGAAATTCAACGTGCCAATAGTGAAATATGTTTGTAAATTAAATAAGGGGCAGTAGAACAAGCACGTTCTTTGACTTCTTTCGCATACAATTTGGCATCAATCCAGGCAAGGACTTCATGCATTCCAACATGTACGTAGATACATAACTACTCAAGTCTACAAAAAGAATTAAAACACTCCAGCAATATCGAAACTAACACTTACGAAGTTATGGTGATCGAAAGGAAATTATGCAATGTTTGTATACAAATGATGTGAATGACATTTTTTTTAAAGCGCAATAACTTTGATCAAGGGATAGACCTTTCACATTAAAGAAGCAAACTAATCTGACACATGATGGGGCTGCCCCTTGTTTTCTCACGTGGCAAAATTTGTTAAGAGTTAAACATCCACCATTTGGGGGCTTTTAACATGAGAAGGATAAAAAAATATACTTTTACGCTGTGAGTTTGGAGTTTTCGTCACTCAAATATGTGACCTGAACAATTAAACCATTTTAATTTAACAAAGAATATGAAAGGTAAGTTTATAAAAATAAAGTTAGTTGAAAATATTGCTAGCAATTCTTGAACAATACACGCCTAAATGGCTGACTAATTTTTTTTTTTGGTCACATAAACCCTTTGCAATGTATGCGAAAGGCGTGTGTATTGAGTACGACTTTTTTTTCACTATCTAAAACTATAAGCATCGTGATAGCTAATTAGTTAAGAAATTAAAAAAACCCAATACATCCATTAAAATAATTAAGCTAACCGAACATCAAACCAACGTAAACGTATGTGCTAGTATGCTATAGACAAATTCTACTGTAGTTTTTTTTTTGTTGGTGGCAAAAAGGGTGGGGGCAAAGGAGAGCGCTTAGAAACCACACCGATAGATCCTCACTGGTGAGATCATGAGGCCCCGGACTGTGCTCGTTACTCCCCTCTAGAAGGAACCTAGCTAGGCTAACATAACGGTCAATCACCAAGCCCCAATATGGACTCTAAAACTTGAATATCCAACCTTGGGGTGAGAAGTTCGGCCAATACCCCACTGGACAACCCCACTCGGTGGTACATTCCACTATAGTTGCTATAGTGTACTCCTATTCAATTTCTTGTAATGTTAGATCATCACCAACCATGTATAAGTAATGGCAAGAGACCCACCTTAACATAATAGGACACATTCGGATCCATGGTGGGTGCTATCATCGGATCCACCTTTGTTCTCTAATTTTACCCCTTCGCTACATATCATACCATGAAACATAATACAGAAGACACCATGGATATCACAGATAAATTAGGAAAATCTATAGAAAAATAATACCCAATCACCTAATACAGTGTATCATAAAGTACTTTTTATTTTTTCCCAAGAACAAACATTCCAAATCATTGAAGTCAATGGCAACCTAATGATGCAACTTCCAATGAACAAACTCATTAACAACCCAAAAAAATGGCAACCATATCCAATAGACTAAAATAACACGATACAGGCATGTAGGAATAAAATGATTGGAGAGGGTGAAAATTGGCCATAAACAAAGATAAGTGTATATATTCGTAAATTGCTTCTAAGATGAAAGTCGAATAGGCTGGACAGCAGTGAAGTATTTGTAATTATATCAAACACTAAGTCAGCACTTCTCCCATTAGATTAAAAATTCAACACAATCACAACAAAATCGCTGAGTTTGACACAATCCATAACTAATAACACATGCCGAAGCTGGTAGAATTTTAGGAGGGGTGCCTTTGGAAATCAGATTTAAGAAAACATGCCTGCAATCCTAACCCACCGATCTCCTTACGGCAAATTTTATAACCAAAGGTTTAAGAATCCCAATTTCGTTTCCCTCGTCAAGCAAAAAAAACCAAAAGAACACAAATATTATCCGAAAAGAGGAATGGAGTACCTGTTGATGAAGAAACAGAGTACCGTTGGTTCGCAATGGGAACAACCACGGTGTGTCTGCGTTTGGGAGGGGAAGGGAGCAGAAGAAAAGTGCAGAACCTGATGAAGAACAACAATGCTGGGCTGTAATTATTCAGATCCCATTTGTAACTGAAGTAGCCATTGATGCGACAACCATTAATGTGTGAAATCCATATAGCTGAAAGAGAAAAGATGGAGGATAGCTTCAACCAAAAGAGAGGGAGACGAAGGGGTGCCAGTGTGCATTAGTTTTTTATGTCAAAGGCAGAGTTGAAGGGGCGGCAGTGTGGGGAGATTAAGGCAGTGATGTTAATGTTAGACTGGCCTAATTAACGAAGTTAGATTTATGAGGAATTAATTACATTCTGAAAGGGAAAAAAATCAAAAGTTTTTAGACTTAGCAGATATTTTAGAGTAATATAGATATAATAATATAAACGAGTGAATTATTAGCCCTGCCTTTTAGTTGCTCTAATCAACAGTTTAGTGGAGATAGTGGAGGATGGGAGTTATTATAAATAGCATTTATAAATTATTAAGGATGTGTAGAATTGTCTTTATATATTTTCTCAAGGGTAATAAGGGAAATAAAATGTTTTTCATACTTCTAGACATTTTAAAGTAGTATAGATTATGATATTGTTGCAGACCAAAAAATCAAATGACATACTTGATTATAAAATTTAATTTGACAACTATATGTTAATAAAATTTTAAATCATGTGATTGAACTATAGATGTATTATAGTGATTGAAATTCTCTCATAATTACAATTATAATTAAATATTTAACACGATAGTAATAAGTGATCAGAGACCTAATGTTATCTGATAAGAAGAGTTTTTGTTTAAATGAAATTTATAGGCTAATAGGACATTGAAGAAAAAATAATATGTGGGGTATAATCGACTTTATAATAATAATTAAGGATTTTTCATAGATGCTAACATTTAAAAATAATATAAGATAGATAGATAATTCTAAATTTATGTTTTCTAAAAAAATAGTCGAGCACTTGTTATTTTTGTCGACTACAATTAATTAAATTTCAAAAAAAAAAAACTATAATTAATTACTCTTAATTTGAACTTTTTACGAAGTAATGACATAGTTATTAAATCCAGCCCGGCAAAGCAACCTGAACCAATTTATATAATAAAAAGATTAAAAATAATTATTACTAATAATGAAAATACCAAAAAGATTATTGTAATTTTTAAAATAAGATGTCTTAGGTAAAATAGTAAAAATGATCAAATGGAAAAAACCAAAAAATACCCAAAAAAATTTCTTAAACAATGTACAAAATCTAATGGTATCAAAAAATCCATGAAAATAGGTATTAGAAATTACAATAGAAGAAAAAGACAGGTAACTAATGCATGTTGCACTATATTAACACCTTTCCACCAGGGTCTGCCCTACCATTAGCCCAACAAATCCTGAACTTTTGGCCCCATGTCCGAAGAATGCTCTATAATTTCTAGAATGCATAGTTGGTCCAAATCAAAAATATTTAGATCCATAAGATTTTAGACTCAAAAACAACTTATGAAAATTTAAACCCAATCAAAAATAAATTTGAATAGTTTGGGCTCATGAACCCAACTAATAATATTAAAAATACACCAAAATAATATTTTTTTAAAACAAAAAGGTGAGGGTTCAAAAAAAAATTCTAACTGGTTAATCCAAACACAACACTCACTTACTCTCTACTAAATACAAATTCTTTTTTTTTTTTTGTTACAATTTTTTTTGATTTCTATTAAGAAAAATATACCAAAATAATTTTATTTTTTTATTAAATTTAAAATATTAAAATTAGTGGAACATGATTGTTTAAAACTAAAATTAATAAAATCTTTCCTAAGATCGATTATCACAAAAAATATTATGTGGATTAGTAATACTATCAATATAAAAAAATATGGTAGCAAAATATAAAAAATAATAATACTTTTAATCTAAAAAAATTTAAATCTAATTTTTAATTGTCGCTCAAATAGTCTTGGGCCGCTTAGCTTCCCTCATCGGACAATCAATTTGCTCTAGGCCAAATTCTCCCCATACCAGTCGCTTTTTATCTTCATTTAGAACTGTCTGAAAGTGGCAGGCAGCGGGGTCTTTGATGAGAACTAATGAATCGTATAACCTGTAACTCTTTTTTAGTCAAAGAGTTAGTTCAATCGTTCATCTTTTTATTTTTGAAATGATGTGTAGGATATATGAAGATTTTTCTTTATTGAGTTAATAAGAAAGACTGTATCAGGACGTGTAATCTCGTTCTTCCTTTAACTAGTCGCATCTTACTCAGTTAACGGCTGGAATTGCCGCCATCGCTCTGATGGATCAAGCCTGAGAAAACGGGGGCACTGAGCCTCGTCATTTATTGGCTTGTAGCTGAGTTGAATTATTTTAAAATGAAAAAAATATTTGTGGGTTCGTTTGTTTAGCGAGATAATGATAGAAAATACAAGAAAGAGAAAATTTTAAAAATTTTCATATGTTTGGTTAGCATGAAATAGAAAATGATGGAAAAAATGATTTTCTTCCATATTTAGATTTTCTCACAACTAACCAACTTTTTTTTTTCTTGTAAAAAACACAAAGAAATGCAAGAAAATTGTGATCTTTAATTAACTTCCAATGTTTCCCTTATTTTTCTTAAAATATTTTATTGGTTATTAATTTTAAAAAATGTTAGTATGAATTTGATTAACCATATAATTTAGTTCTGAGAACTTGGTGCTGGTGTTTGTCACAGAATTAGATTAGGAGCCATTTTTTTTAAATTTTTAAATTTTTAATTATAATAAATATTTTTTATTTTTTAAGATTGATTTAATATACTTAAGGGTAATTTAGACAATTAAAAAAAATTTCTTATAACTTTCTTTTCTTTCAAATAATAGACTGAATTTTTTTTAAAACTTTCTCACAATTTTTTCATGCTAACCAAATGCATACATGAAAATATATTTTCTTTTATTTTATTTTATTTTCTATCATTTTCACTTTTCCTCATTCTTTTTTTTTCTAACCAAACGACCCTAAGTGTTTAATATGAAAAGAAATAGACCCTGTCTAAAATAATTTAATTGTCTGGGTTGCACAAAAACTGCCCCATTTTGTCAGCCTAAGCTAGGGGTCCTTAACGGCTGAATAGCTTAAATGATTTGATTTACGAAAAAATATTCACTGTAATTGATGAGCCCAGAATTAACTGGGTTAAGTCCAATAAATCAAGTAAGTCAGGTAATTCCAATAAATCAAGTAAGTCTAAATCAGCGGAAAAATAAGTTAAATCTAGTTCGTGAATTCGACTCAGCTCAAGGTCTAAAGAATCCAAGAAGATTAAAGCACGTGGGAAGCAATCATCGGAATACCCACTCTCGAATATCAAGACACTCTTTAATTGTATTTACTTTTTGTAGCTCCCCGAAGAATTAATATTTTTACCCTCAAGTCACCGCCTCAACTAAGACTCTGTGACTATAAATTGTAAGCTCTCTCTATTGAGAGGAGCATCTCTCTCCATATATCTCTACACCTCCCTACACACCATTCACATAACATTTTATCTCTCATAGTTACCATATCTCTCCGGGAATTAACCATTGCGCTCTCTCTCTCCTTACTTTATTAATAAATATTTTCCAGCCACCGTTTCCGTTTCTCGAAGTGAAGTAGGTCACTTAAACCGAATCACTATATATCTGTGTGTTGACCCAATATTTACCTTTTTGCCACTGATTGTTTTATTAATTGTCTCATTAATTCTCTTGCATCATACACTCGACTGTTGATCTTGTATAAGTTTATTTTGTGCATCATCAGTAACGGTGACACCACGTCAACATTGTCACATGGTATCACCAACCAATAATATATAAACAAAATAGGAAAAACGAACCCCACATAAGTCAATAACTATCTACCCATGTAAAATAATAATTACTCACTCCTCCTTCATGTAAACCAATAACTACCCAAGTGAGATTCATTTTACCCATTTGGGGTTTTATAAGTAGTTGATGATATTATATCATCAATGCTAACATAATAACACTGTTGCATTAAATATTTTCTCCTGATTTACGAACTGACCCAGTTTAGTTACCGGTTGACCGGGTTTTAGTCTGACCCATCAGGACGATCCAACTTTGATAACACTGACTAAGGGGTAAAATTCAAACAAATGTTCTGGTAGGAATGAGGGTTCACACAGGTCACTGCTAATAAGTTGACATGCTAATGTGGGTAGTAACAGGGAAGGAACTCACTGTTGCAAGGAAGAAAAGAGTATAGTTGTGGGTCCATGGGGAGGTTATAATGGTGGAACCAATTCGGACAATGTTAGTCTCAGTGGAGAGAGAGAGAGAGAGATCAAACTCGTCTACGCCCGTTGTATCTAAAACTCGATCCGTGAGTGTATAACAAGAATGGAAAAGTCTGTTTTAGCATAAAAACGTCGAGTTGTTGGAGGTAATAAAACAAGCTGAGGGAGGTTTTGATTCATTTCTAATCAGTTCTTCTGTTAGAGGAGTTCTTGACAAGCGTGGTCCATGGCAGCAGCCCGGTGATCCGATCAACCAAGTTTCAAGAGCAATTGAAGAACACTTGGGACGATTTAGAGTCGAAAAATTTTCATTCTCAATGGATGGTAGCTAATTGTGGGATTCAAGGGGAGAAGTGGTTGGCATCTTGGTCTCGATTCAATTGGTTTACAAAACGCCTTCAAAAGATTCATCAGAAGCTGAAAAAACAGGCAGCTCTGCATCCCTTGCCTCAAAAGACTCTGAACAAACATCTCAAGTTAAGGCCGCCAAAACTCCTGCATAGAATGTACTATTGCATCCATGTATATTTGAGGTTCCCTCTATAAATTTGCTAAACTGTTCCATCTATATGTACTCAATGCTCATCTGCACTAAAAGTAAAGAAAGGAGTGGAGTTTCCTGAATTCACATCTGCACCAGCATGATTTCACAAGGCCTGACCCAACCCAACCCAACAAGTAGAAATAATCACTTTTCACAAAGTGGATAAAAATAAAGATCAAGGAAAGACGTCCCATCTTTAGTCACATAGGTGTATTAATCAACCTAGTTTCAAGTGTTTCTACCTTGCACAAAGTGGATAAATAAATATCAAGGAAAGGAGCTTCATCTGTACTAGAAGAAGTGGATTAATCAAACATGTTTCAAGCATAGAAACCTTTCACAAAGTGGATAAATAAAATATCGAGGTAAAGACATCTGATCTTTCTTCACAGCATGTGCACTAATCTTAACATGTTTCAAATGTTTCAGCATTTCCCACTGTCATGAACTCTAAACATGAACTAACCAAGGAAGCAAGCACATAGCAAGGACTTAACTCGTGAACACTACCCCAAGGCAACACTAATTTTATATATTAATTAAATTTTTTTTTTTTTGGTGGGTGGGTGGGTTGCGGATGGGGGGCTGCAAAGACAAGTGAGCAATACCTTCTATCAGAATTATCCTTTGCAACCACAACTTTCACAACTAAGCCAGAATTTCATCTTAAAAAATCACCTTTCCATAATGATGTGGAGAAGTGATCATGGAAATTTGAGAACAAGGCTTTTTTTTTTTTTATAGGAAACAAAACTTTCATTTCATTGAAAGAAGAAAAAATCCATCAATGGTGGATAAGAAATTCACTGAGAAAAAAAAAAGGCAACGAAAACCAAAATAAAACAAATAAAATAAAAAGCTAGCCACTACAAACAACTTTCCAATTGTATTGGACTGCTGATAACGTAGTTCCGTATAACTCCTTTGTGACCACAGCCGATAAAGAAGCCACAAACTTGACTCTATCCCATAGCAATTTCTTTTCCTCCTCCTTTCCTTCAAAAATTATGTGAACAAAGGCTTTTTGGCTACTAATAAACAATTCGTAGACTAAAATAACTATGCCTCAACCAAAATTTGTAACAAGAATTCGCATTCAGTACCTTCGTACTCAAAAAAACGGAATATAGATTGGAAGTTAGTTATACAGTACCACACAAGGATACAAGCTTGCCATATGTGTTGATTTCCAGCAATGTCATATAGTCACCAATACGCACCCATACGCAATTAACAGAGATCATAAAAATATACAAAATGAACAAAATATGATAAATAAACAACATTTTAGACAATGCAGCTAAACAGTACTCCAACAAGACAGTGTGTCCCTCAAATCCTACATGTTCATCACCGTAAGGGCGCATAACACCATATTCAAACACATTAGTCAAGGCATCAAGCTACAGCCACATGACAAACATGTGTCAACATATGAATCCAATCCCATATCACCAACTTCACATACCTCTTTCCAGCATAAGATAAACCATTGAACTCATAAATCATACATAATGCCAACCTCTTTCTATGTAGTTACCAAATAGAACAGGATACTTAATCTCAGCATACAATCAAGTGCTAGACATGTTGTGCAAAGAAAAACATAAAGCAATTGCTCTAAAGACCCAATTACCATAAATTCAGACATAAGACAGATCAAATTTAGTACAATTTACAAAATCATAATTTTGTAGAATTTAAGCCATAGTAGGAACCCAGATAACAATATATATATCACACAAAAGGTTTTCCAAGTCCATCAAACTAAATTTCAATTACCCACGCGCCTTGAGCTCGGCAAGACGCCTCGAGAGGTCGTCCTCGTCGACCTTCTCGGTGTTCTTTGCCGCCACCGCGTGCGCTGCCGGCTGCGGAAGCCCCACTGACACCTCCAATCCATAATCATCGGCCACCTGCTGCATCAAGCTGTTGACTTCACCCTCCGGTGTGGAAAGCGAAGTGCTTCCGGCCATGGAACTCTCCATGAATTCCGCCTGGACCTCCATATTCACAAACTGTTTCTCAAATTGATCCATCGTCTCAGACATCTTCTGTAAATTACCGGTGGCAAGCGTAGATTCCAGAGATTTCACGATTGACGACATGGACTTGCTGATCGTGGTCATCTTGGCCTGGGTCTCGAGCCTAGCAACCACGGCGTCGAGACGCGAGGCCAATCGGAGATAATTCATCTGCTCGGTGCGTTTGCGGATGGCGTTCTCGGCGTAGATTCGACCGCCGTCCATGTTCCCTTTCTCGATTGCTTTCTTGACCTTGAGTTTCTCGGATTTCTCGTCTTTCTCGCACTTTCGTGCTTGGCGTTGGAGGCTCTTGGCCGTAAACTTCAGATCCATAATCTGGTTCAGCAATTTCTCTGTGTTCCCCATGTTTCCGATCTAGATCAAGCTCTACGGTTTAGAGAGAGAGAGAGAGAGAGATGATGATGATGAGGGTTTTGCGAGAGATTTCGATTTTGGGGATCGAATGGATGGCTCTTCGAGTTGTGTTTGAATTGTTAGGGTTTGGTCCGAGAGAACCTTCGTCACTGGTTTAGGAAAGGGATATTAGCGCTCACTTTTTGGGAGTTCTGATCGTATGTGGTCGAAAACGATTAGAGCAAATTACACTTTCTACCCTGAAAGAGTTTTTATAAAGAAACTCGTTATTTCCCGTGCCTTCAAGCACAGAATAATAAAAAAAATAGTCAACGATAAATATATTTATATTCACATCTAAAATTAAATCACAAAGATAAATGAAAAAGAAAAGAATTCAAGCACCGATAGCGACAGTGGTGGTGGGTGGTAGTGGTGGTGGGTGGTAGTGGTAGTGGTGGTGATGAGAGACGATAATGGTTGTGGTGGGTGACAACGACCGTTAGTGATGGAGGCAACTGTGAGTGGCAACAGTGATGGTGATGGTGGGTGGTGCTGGTTGGAGTGATGGTGAGGTAGTGGTGATGGTTGTAAAGTGGCGACAACACTAGTGATGGTAGGGGTAATGGTGGGACAATGACGATGGTAGTAGGGTGGCAGCAATGGTGGGGGTGGCGGCAGTGGTGATGGTGGAGCGAAGGTGGTGATTGTTGGTGAAGAGGTGGTGGTGGGGTGAAGACGGTGGTGGTGGGGGGGGGGGGGGGGATGGTGATGGTGGTAGGGTGACGGCAGCGGTGGTGGTGATGGTAGTGGCGGTGGTGATGATGGTGGTGGGATGATGGGGGTGGTGATAGTGGTGATGGTGGTGATGGGGCAGTGGGAGTGGTGGTGATGGTGGGGTGGCGACAACAACAATAGTGGTGGTGATAATTGTTGTGGCAGAGGTGGTGGTGGAATGACGGTAGTGGTGGTGGTGGTGGTGGTAGTGGTGGTGGGGTGGCGGTGATGGTGGTAGTGGTGATGGTGATGGTGATGGTGGTGGGGGTAGTGGTGGAGCGGTTTTAAACACTATTTTTTTTTAAAAAGTATTTATCATAAATTATAAGTCATAGAAACACTTTTAAAAAATTACCCTAAATACACCTTTAAGAGCCTATTTTTTCTATTAATTTGAAGTATTAATATTAGCCGTCGGATTAACTTTAAAGTAAAATTTAAAGAGATCTCAATCGCAAAAAATAAAAGTCATTATGTTTATCTTTTGAGATTTGAATTATATTGTACTTTATTATATAGATTATATTTGTAAGATTAAAATGTTTGGATTCTTCATCTTTGTAAGGAGTCGGTTTTTAGAGTTAATTTCTTTTTGTTTATTTGGTTTTTTGATATACTTATTCAGGTAATGCTGAGGGAGAAAAGGGATAGAGTGGAAGTTGGGTGGTGGTTAGTGGGGTTGGGGGTGAGTTTCGGTGGTGGGATTGGGTGGTCAGTGG
Source organism: Ilex aquifolium (assembly GCA_951799425.1). NCBI lineage: Eukaryota > Viridiplantae > Streptophyta > Magnoliopsida > Aquifoliales > Aquifoliaceae > Ilex > Ilex aquifolium. Next base: position 17,127,293 of record OX637410.1, on the reverse strand, counting down.
GGTTTGGGTGGTTAATGGGGTTGGGTGGTGGGATTTGGGCGGTGAATTTTTGGTATAATACCAAATAGATTTTTTATTTTTGTTTTCACAAATATTTAAATATAAATGAATATCAAACATGTTTTATATTTTTTATTTTAATCACAAAAAAAACAAAACTTAGTTCTGTTTTTTTTTATAAAAAAAAAACATAAAAATGAAAACGTTACCAAATGCACCCTAAATTTTTCACTTTTTACTCTCAATTTATGCTGCTTATAAATGTCAGTATCTACGAAAAAATTTTGATTTCCTTTTTTTTTTTTTTTGGATAAAAAAAAAAACTACATACTTTCATTTAATTTTTATTTTTTACTCATATTTGACTTTTAACTTATTTTGAACTCTTTTATAGGAATTTCTAAATTTTTTTGAACTCATTTATTAGTATTATTGTTATATGCAATTTTCTATATTTATATGAAAAAATAAAATCTTATATATGTTAAATTATTATACACATGAAGTTATCAGATGAAATTTCACGGTCAAGTATGTGCTATATTTTATTTTTTGGCGTGTAATAATATTATAAGCGATCTAATTAATTTATTTAACAAAATAAAAGCAATAATTCTATAATATAAATAACCGATTAGATATTCAAAAACTTATATAATAAATTAAAAAATTATTATTTAAATTATTTACGTGCGACGCACGTCGTGCATTGCTAGTATATTTAAGTGTTACAATGTGGTCTTACCGTTAACTTTTTTTGCCCATTCCATCAACGTTAATGGAGTGATTTTTTATGGAATGAGTAATAAAAACTAAAGTTTGAACCACAATACGGAAAAAATATTCAATGCAATGGTTATACCTTGTCAACATTAATGACATGGTATCGTGAATCGATAATAAAACTTCAAATGAGTAAAATGAATCTCACTTAGGTAGTTATTGGCTTACATGGAAGAATATGCGCAATTATTGGCTTACATGGACAAGTACTTATTGACTTGTGTGATGTCCATTTTCTTATTTGTTACACATTATTGATTGATGATATCATGTGACAATATTGATGTGGTATCACCGTTGCGATGAATATTTTTTCAACATTGCAATACTTTGCACATTATTGCATTCGTATTGTATCTAGTCTATATCATTTGTATAATTAGATATTGTCACCTAGATCAATCCCATCCAATCATAATTTAATTGGTATGTCTCATGTAATAAATGGGATAGATTTCAGTAGTAATATCTAATTATACAAGATTTACAAATGAGAAGATTATCAATTAAATTATATATAATCTATCATTTATCATTTATCTACATGATATACAAATTAAATTATTGACGGAATATCCTACGGATGTGAATGTATTAGAGTGTAATTCTTGTATTGTCCACTAGAATAGTTCTCTCATTATCCACATGTATTTTCTCTTATATATATATACTAGTTATTGCTTGTGCCTAAAGACACAGAGTAATAAAAAATGGTAAACAATAAACATATTTGTACTCATATCCAAAATCAAATTACAAAAATAGAGGAGAGATAAATGAATTTAAGCATCGGTTGTAGTGGAGGTGAGAGATGGTGGTGGTAGGAGACGGTGATGGTTGTGGTGGGTGACAATGACCGTGGTGGCGGTGGTGATGGTGGTGGCGGCGACGGCGGTGGTGGTAGTGGTGACGGCGGCAACGGTGGTGGTGGTGGTGGCGACGATGACAGTGATGGTGATGGCGGCGGCGGTGGCGGCAGTAATGGTGGTGGCGGCGACGGCGGTAATGGTGGTGGTGGCGATGGTGGCGACGGCGGTGGTGGTGGTGATGTCGCGATATTGGGGGCGACGACGGCGGCGGTGATGGTGGTGGTGGTGGCAACAGCGGCGGTATTGGGGGCGACTGTGGTGGCGATGGCGACAGCGGTGGCGGTGGCGGTGGCAGTAGTGGTGGCGGTTGTGGTGGTAGAGGTAGTGGTGGGGCGGTTTCAAACATTATTTTTTTTTTAAGTATTTATGATAAATAATTTCTAGAAAGTACTTTTAAAAAGTCACTCCAAATACACTTTTAGGAGCCTATTTTTCCTATTAAATTTAGAGTTTAATATTAGCCGTTAGATTAACTTTAAAGTAAAATTTAAAGTGATCTGAATCGCGAAAAGCAAAAGTCATTACCCGTACCTGAAGGCACTATACAACAAATAAAAAAAATCTTAAACAATTGTCCAAATTCAAAAGTAATGGCCTAAAAATATTCATATCAATTCTTTTTTTAAATGATTCGAAATATATCGTCAACTGTATCCTCAATATTAATGGAAGTGTCATAAAAATATATGAAAACTCTCTAAAACAACACCATAGATATAAATGCCTCTGAAAAAAAAACAAATACTAACATAACCCATTGAAATTTACAATCTTTAAGCAATAAATAAAACTCACAAATTCATTTATAAGACTCACAAATTTGTCATTTCGTGTTGAATATTATTTGGTGTTTATAGTTAATGTGCTATTTTTTATTTTGTTCGGAAGGTACACTATTTTTTATTTACATTAAATGTTATTTACAAATTAAGAAGCAAGTGGCAAAATATATGTCGTCAGATATATAAAAATTTTGAATTAGTTTCATGGAATAAATGATTGTATAACATGTAGTTTCATCTATGGTATGGAGTAAATAATAACAAAAATAACACAAGGGAAACAAAAAAAAAAGATAATAGTATGATATGGAGAAAGGGAGAGTATAAGATAGATAGATAGACAGAGTTATATGAGAGATGTGGGGTCTTAGAGTTGTAAAGGAATGAAAGTCTAATTAGAACCATTGGATTAAAATGATCTGAGCCGCGAAAAGTTCAAGATAAACAATCTAGCTACTTTATTATATATATATATATATGATAATACATCATTCTTAAAGGATAAAAGATTCCATCATTTTTCAAGGTATCAGCGCTTCTCTGAGACACTCTTAATCATTTTTTTTTTCAGTCATTCATCATCATGTTCTCCACCACCATTGTTTCTTCTTCTACTGCAGTGTCTTCCACATAAACTACTACCTTGCCCTCTTATTGTTGGGAAAACTAGTGACTTTCCCAACAAGTGGTATCAGAGTACGGGTTGGCTTCAGTTTATTTCGTGTGTAAATCATGGAAGGTAATGTGGGGCGTATGGTTAGCTTCAATAGAACCAATTGGGTGACATGGAAGACTAAAATGGAAGACGTCTTGTATTGTAAAGATCTTTATGGACCCATAGAAGGTGAAAAATGCCGACCCCTAGGTATGATAGATGGTGAATGGACCAAGCTTAATCGAAAGGTCGTCGGATATATTCGTCAGTGGATTGATGATAGTGTTTTCCACCATGTCTCTACCGAAAATTCAGCACACTCTCTTTGGCAAAAATTAGAGAGTCTTTATGAGAGGAAAACGGCCGTTAACAAGACTTTTTTGTTTCGAAAGCTTGTTAATCTAAAGTATAAAGAGGGCAGCTCCATTGCGGAACATTTGAATGAAATGAAAAGCAGTGTAAATCAACTTTCTTCCATAAAGATTTTTTTTGATGATGAATTGCAAGCTTTGTTGCTTCTTAGTTCCTTGCCGGAAAGTTGGGAGACCTTGGTAATGACGGTTAGTAACTCCGCCCCTGATGGAATTGTCACTATGAGTCAAGTGACTAGTAGCTTGCTAAATGAAGAGACAAGAAGGAAGTCATCCGGTTCTTCTCATTCTGAAGCACTTGTCATGGAGAAGCGGGGGAGAAGTAAAAGTAGAACATCTCACAACCATTATAAATCACGAGGAGCTTCAAGTTCAAGGAAAAATATAGAGTGTCATTATTGCCACAAGAAAGGGCACATAAAGAGAGAGTGTAGAAAACTCAAGAGAGATCAAAAGAAAGAAAAAGGTGATGAAAAGAAGCAAGAAAACACTACCGCAATCACTTCCGATGGTGACATCATTATTGTGTGCGATGACGGTTGTGTTAATTTCATGTGTCAAGAGAGTAGTTGGGTGATTGATTTCGGTGCTTCGTTTCATGTCACTTCACGGGCTAATTTCTTCACATCTTCCACTCAAGGAGATTTTGGATTTGTTCGAATGGGAAATGAGGGCTTATCTAAAATCATGGGTGTTGGAAATATTTGCTTGGAGACAAATATTGGTTGCATGTTGTTTCTTAAAGATGTGAGACATGTCCCAGACATTCGGCTTAATTTGATCTCCACGGGGAAACTTGATGATGAGGGCTATAACAATCATTTCGGTGATGGGAAATGGAAGCTTTCTAAAGGATATTTGGTTGTGGCTAAAGGGAAGAAAAACTCTACTCTTTACTCAATGAAAGAAAAAATTAGCAAGATTGAAGTTAATGCACTTGAGAATGATTCCTCCACTGAGCTATGGCACAAACGGCTCGGGCATATGAGTGAAAAGGCATTGCAAATTATGTCCAAGAAGCAGCTCCTACCAGAAATGAAAGGTACACCTCTCAAAACATGTGCTCATTGTTTAGCCGGTAAACAACATCGAGTTATTTTTCGTAGGAACTTTGCATCTAGAAATACCAATGTTTTAGATTTGATATATTCGGATGTGTGTGGTCCTATGAAAGTTAGAACACTTGGTGGTGCAATCTACTTTGTTACCTTTATCGATGACCATTCAAGAAAGGTGTGGGCATATGCATTGAAGGGCAACTATCAAGTGTTAGATGTGTTTAAACATTTTTATGTCAAGGTGGAAAGAGAAACAGGGAGGAAATTGAAATGTATTCGCACGGACAATGGTGGTGAGTACCTAGGACCATTTGATGGTTATTGTGATACTCATGGGATTAGACATGAGAGGACAGTTCGCAAGACTCCTCAACAAAATGGAGTTGCCGAGAGGATGAATCGCACTATTGTTGAAAGGATTAGGTGTATGCTTTCACATGCTAAGCTACCTAGATCCTTTGGGGTGAGGCAATGCGGATAGAAATTGACTTAATTAATCTTTCTCCTTCAATTCCTCTACATGGTGAAGTGCCCGAAAAATTTTGGAAAGGTAAAGACGTTTCATATGTTCACTTGAAAGTTTTTGGTTGTAGGGCATTCATTCACATACCCAAAGATGAGAGGTCTAAACTTGATTCTAAGGCAAAACAATGCATATTTATTGGATATTCACATGATGAATTTGGGTATAGATTATGGGATCCGACCAACAAGAAACTTGTTAGAAGTAGGGATGTTGTCTTTCTTGAAGATCAAACAATTGAAGACTTGGAAAAGGTTGAGCAGCTCGAGACTTATATTGATGATCTTATTGACTTGGATCCAATTCCTTCACCTATTGTGCATGATGAAAATGGGAAAGAGATGCATCCACTTCATGATGATGAAGTGGATGATGAGATTCCAAATGATGTTGAGCTAGAAAATGAGGGGGAGTTTCCAACTCAAGAGCCACCACCACAGCCCGAGTTAAGAAAATCTATAAGAGAACGACAACCATCCAAAATGTATACTTCAAATGAGTATGTGATGCTATCCGATGGGGGAGAGCCTGAGACTTATCAAGAAGCTTTAAAGCATGAGCACAAAGATGAATGGTTCAAAGCTATGCAAGAAGAGATGAAGTCTTTGCTTGAGAATCACAGATATGAGTTAGTGAAGCTTCCTAAAGGAAAGAAAGTGTTGAAAAATAAATGGGTATTCCGATTGAAGAATGATGAGAAGAGCTCTAAACCAAAGCACAAAGCACAGCTTGTTGTCAAAGGTTTTGGGCAGAAAAAGGGAGTGGACTTTGATGAGATTTTCTCACCCGTGGTGAAGATGTCATCTATTAGAGTTGTTCTCGGCATGGCTGCAAGTATGGACACGAAAATTGAGCAACTTAATGTGAAGACCGTCTCTCTCCATGGAGATTTAGATAAGGAAATCTACATGGAGCAGCCCAAAGGTTTTAAAACCAAAGGAAATGAGCATCTAGTTTGCAAGTTAAAGAAGAGCTTGTATGGATTGAAGCAAGCGCCGAGGCAATGGTACAAGAAATTCGATTCTTTCATGATGGATCATGGGTATTCTAGAACCAATTCCGATCATTGTGTGTTTATGAAAAAAGTTTTTGGATGGTAACTTTATCATTCTCTTGTTGTATGTTGACGACATGCTTATTGTGGGTCAAGATTCTACCAAGATTGACAAATTGAAGATGGAGCTAAGCAAGCCCTTTGCCATGAAGGACTTAAGACCGGTAAAACAAATTCTTGGTATGAAAATTCTTCGTGATCAAAAGAGTTGACAGCTTTGGTTGTCACAAGAGAACTACATTGAAAAAAATGCTTGAAAGGTTCAAAATAGACAAAGCAAAGCCAGTTGAATCTCCACTTGCAGGCACTTCAAGCTTAGCTCAATACAATGCCCTACAAGTGAGAAAGAAAATGAGGAAATGCTGAAAATTCCTTATGCTTTAGCCGTTGGTTGCTTGATGTATGTCATGGTTTGCATAAGGTCGGACTTAGCCTATGCTGTTGGATTGGTTAGCAGATTTCTCTCTAATCCACGAAAATAACATTGGGCAGCTGTTAAATAGATTATGAGGTATCTCCGGGGTTCTTCCAATGTGTCTTTATGCTTTGGAAATGGCAAGCCTATGCTGGAGGGATTCGCGGACGCAGACATGGCTAGTGATGTTGATTCCCGAAACTTTATATCGGGTTACTTACTCACTTTTGCAGGTGGGGCTGTTTCATGGCTATCAAAACTTCAAAAATGTATTTCTTTGTCAACCACTGAGGCTGAGTATGTAGCCGTGACAGAGGCTAGCAAGGAGATGTTATGGATGCGAAGATTCTTACATGAATTGGGCTTGAAACAAGAGAGGTATGTTCTCCATTGCGATAGTCAAAGTGCAATTCACTTGAGTAAAAATTCTACTTTCCATTCAAGATCAAAACATATTGATGTGTGATATCACTGGATACGTGATGTTTTGGAATCGAAATTGTTTCATCTTGTGAAAATCCATACCAATGATAATGCATCAGATATGTTGACGAAGGCCTTACCCAAAGACAAGCATGAGAAGTGTAGAGTTTCGGCGGGTTTGGTCGGGTCCTCCGCATAAGTCGAGAGGGGGAGATTTGTTGGGTGTCCCTTCTTATGCCTTCTCATTGGGACCCAACTCAAATTAAAGATATGTGCATGTGTGCATTGGAACTATGCATTGGAAGAGTCTGGCACAAGCCAAGAATTGAAGACCTTTTGTCTTCCAAGTTGTCTGACCGATTTTTACAATTTGAGTGGAAAAAATCTGTAGAAAACATTGTGAGGGACAACTTCTTTTGTGAGAGAAAAAGTGGAAGACAACAATCCACTTCTTGTTCTTGTTCAAGGCTCATTTCTTCTTCGATCGAGTAAAAATTCAAGGGCATATTCCTCACTTCCACAACTGATTTCTACTGGTTTGGGTCATCAATCGGACTCTTCTACAGCTGGTTTTCAAAGACAGAAGTTCAGCCACTTCGGTGAGATCTTTCTAGTTGCTTTGTGTTGAAATCCACTTAAGGGTGAAGTTTTTATGTTTGGGAGCCAAGGAGATATTTTTCTCTTAATGTTTGACATCTCTAGTTGTGACTAGAAGACTTGTAATCCTACTTTCGTTGATAGTGGAGAGTTTTGACCAAGTTTGGTCCCGTGGTTTTTCCCTTCGCCTTGAAGGTTTTCCACGTTAAAAATTCTTGTGTCTCTTCTTGTTGATTTGGTTTGCTTTTTTGTGCTTGTTTGTGGTTTTGGTTATTCTCTATTGATTTGCACATAGAGGGAAAGTCACTAGTTTTCCCAACACTTCCTCTCCATCTCCCTATCTAACTCACTCAATCTCCAACATTAAGAAATTACATTTCCATTTTGTTGGATTTTTCCAATTACCTTCTTTGTCGTGAATTTTTTATGCCCGTTCTCAAGTGTCATAATGTCTACGGCCATGTCGATGGTTCTATTCCTAGCCCTTCATCCTACCTCACTGATGCTTCCGGTAACCAGGTTTCGAATTTCGCATACAAATTTTGGTTGTAGGTTGATTATATGGTTTCTCTCTTGGATCCAAGCCATTGTTTCTTCTGACATTCTCCATGCCATCATCAATCCAAATTCTATTACTTCTTCCCGCGAGGCTTGGCTCACCATTGAGCAACTATTTCATGATCAAGTTAATTCTCGAGTTTTGTAGCTAAAAATGCAATTTTATCATCATCCAAAGGGTAATCCCACCATGACTGTTTATCTTCAGCAACTGAAATCCATTGCTAATTCCCTTGCTTCTGTTGGTAATCATATTTCTAACACTGATCTTGATATACAAGCCTCGCCAATCTTCCTTCTGATTATGAAAGTGGGGTGACCGTCATCTCCGCTCGCATATCTTTTCTTTCATTTGTCGAAGATCGATCTCTTCTCTTTATACATGAGATTCGACTACAACAAAAGGCAAAGACCACCAACTCCTCCTCGTCTACTGCCTTTGTTGTCAATCATGGAGCTAACAAATCGGGTTCTCATGGCGGTAGGGGTCGTGGTCGATCTCATTCTCATATTTCTCGTAATGATCATCGTAATGATCATTCATCTTCGTGTGGTCGTGGAAAAAATGGTTCCACTAGACATAACCAATATCATGATTCCTATTTTTTCAATTCCCCATCTTTCTCTAATTGCCACTCTCAAAAAGGTCGTGGTTCTTCGATTTTGGGTTCTCGGCCTTCGTTCCCACCACCAACGTACCACCCTCATTTTTCTCCAAATTATCCACCTCTACAATGTTAGTTGTGTTTCGAGTTCTATTACTCGACTTGTGAATGCCCGCAAAATTTCAAAGCCTTTATGTTCGACACCAACTCCTTCTCCTCTTTTCCCACTCTTTCCTTGCATGAGTCGTTTGATCTGAATTGGTATCCGGATACTAATGCTTCATCCCATATGACACCCCATACATATATTTTATCTTCTTACTCCATGTACGATGGTTTTGATAATGTGCAAGTTAGTAATGGTCACCTTTTACCCATTACTCATACAAGTCATTCATCTCTTGACTCCCATAACTCTTCTTTTGATCTTCGTAATGTTTTTGTTGTTCCAAAAATTCAGAAAAATCTTCTTTCTGTAAAACAATTTACCTTTGACAATAATTGCAGTAAGTAAATTTAAAGACACTCTCACTAAAATTAGGGTTGTGTATTTTATGTTTTCGGATTTTCAAGTAAGAAAAAATTTAAAATAGGTAATTTTGTAAAAACCAAAATCAATGTCGAAAAGCTTCAAATTCTCAATAAAGATTCACCATACAGTAACACCATGTGTACAGATACTGAAACTTTTATAATTCAAGTAAAACAAATGTATTTAACATTAAAAAAATTTAAAGAAATTCTCACTAAAATTAGAGCTGTATATTTTATGTTTTTAGATTTTTTAAGCAATAAAAAATTTGAAATAGGTGATGTTCTTACTATTGGAGATGACCCATTGAAACCGAACTAAAGGGGCTTGTTTGCTTCGAGTATTAAATTTGGGTGGTATTAGATATCATTTTCATTCCACTCCTATCAAATGGTATACTATACCCGATCTTAAACTTTTATCTCATCTTTCCCCTTATTTGTTTGTTCAATAGGTACTATAGTGGATCCCACAAACAACCATCTATTCTATCACATCTTATATAACAAATATACAATTTTACCCTTAACAGCATCCATTCCATTTTACCCTTAACAATTTATACAAGGAAAAAATTTAAAATAATTTTAAAAAAAATCGGTAACAACATACGCTTAAACATAATATAAGGAAAAAAATTCAAAATAATTTAAAAAAAAAAAATTAAAAAAAATCTATAACACCGTATGCTTAAACATAACACAAAGAAAAAATTCAAAATAATTTTTAAAAAAAAATTAAAAAAAAAACGGTAATATCGTACGCTTAAACATAATACAAAGAAAAAATTCAAAATAATTTTTTTTTTAAAAAAATTAAAAAAAAAAATCAGTGACATCGTACACTTAAACATAATATAAGGAAAAAATTCAAAATAAATTTTTTATATGTAAACTCTTAACAAATGAGGGCATTTGTGTCAATTTGCATATTTGTACTTAACCCATGAAAATAATACCAGGGGGAGGTGGTATTCAATAATATCATCTACAAGGCATTATGATTACTGTTCATACCGGGACGGTATTACGACTCGAAAAATAGTACTGGCTGTAAAATGCTAAACAAACAAGGTATAAGGTGGGTCTCACGTACTATTTCCCTAATACCACCCCTTTGTACCACCCATATCTTTGAAACAAACATCCCCAAGATTCACAATATTTCGGCTATATAAATCCAAACTTAATTTTTCAGCCAAATTATGGCTTAATCTCTATTCTATTTTGGGGATTTTTCAAGTAATACACAAAAAAAATTAAATAGTTGAAATTAATACCGTTAAAAAAGAGAAACCCAAATTCTCCGATGAAGTAGTACAAAGATTCCGACGAAAAACTTCTCAAATACCGTTGGAATACTAAATCAAAGGTTGAAGACCTTCTCCTTCCTTCTCCATATACACGATCTCGAATGTAAGAACACTAGGTTTTTCTTTTTTGCTGCAACCCACGACTCCGGCAACGATAATAATGGTGAATCCAAGACTCCGACCACTATAAACAACGATTCCAACGACTGTATTTGATGATGTGGAAGATATATTCGTCGGACAAATATTGAAGATGTATTTGATGATATGGATTGAAATCCCAAAATCTTTGAAATTCAAAAAGTATTAGGAATGGTTTGGTTTTGGAAATTGACACTAATGACTCCTTGATAATTGATGCCAAGAAACAAACGATGCTTTTGATTCCCAAAACGGGAGGTCTCTTCTTCTTCCTCATCTAAAATAAGTTTTTATGACTTTTTCCTAGCATATGTACTTCTGTCTCAATTATTTTAAAAAGATACATTTATTCTATTAAGTCTTTAGAGATATACCGGCCTGAGGCCTCCTAAGCCCCAAAAGAAAAGGCCTTTTTATACCAAGGAATAAGTGCACAATACTCACTGTTTTTGCTGTCAAGGCCGGCCCAATTATTAAAGTCACTAAAACTTGGGCTTTAGACCTCACTTTGAGGAAGGTCCTATAATTTTTAGGTGTAGTAATAACTTAAATAAAAAATTTGAATTCATAAGAAATAGGCCAAAAAAAAAAAAATTTAGATTTAAGCTCAAATAAAATATTTTAACTTGAGTGAATTGGGCTTATTAATTTAGTCCATAAAATTAAAAGGCCCTAAATTTAATTTTTTGAAAATAAAAAGAAAAAGGTTAACAATAAAACTAAAGCTACTAAAAAACAAGACTTAACCTCCCAAAAAAGTCAAATTTAAAATTACCATCATAATTTTTCAATAATAAATTTTAAAATTTATTATAAATATTAAAAAAAAAACCTCATTTATTTTTTTTGCTTTTGGCCCCAAAATGTCTAGGCCCAGTTTGCAGATCCAAAAATTTCAAACTCAAAAATGGGTAAAACATCTTTTCGGTGTTTTCTGACCCTTTTTAAAAAAAAAAAAAAAAATTCAAACACAATTGAGATGTTTTTCAATCCAAACACGTTTTTGCTCATTTTTGGAACCCAAAAACCAAAAAATGTTTTTGAAACACAATCTAAACAGGGCCTAGAATTCCAGTTATTGGTATTTGATTTTTCCTATGGCATTCCAGTATTGTGTTCATTAGTTCAATATGCAAATAAGTTTAGGCTTTATTGTATCTCCAAGATAGTTTTTAATGGGGGACAAATACTATTTTTAGAAAAATATTCATGCACGACTTGAAGTATTTTAAGTTTGCAATTATCAATCAGAGCAATGCTATATATCCCAAATTTGTATCACAAATGTGCATCCCAAATCAATAAGGATGGTTGGATCAGTGAGTCTCAATTAAAAAAGTTGATATGACCCACTCATCAAATGGTTCCCATTGATTTGGGATACATATTTGGGATATAAAACATTATTCTATCAACAATCCAATTTATTCAACACCATAATTTCAGAAGTAGATTTTTGAACATTTCAATTCATCATTTATCCATTTATTAGGGATAAACCGTATCTAAATGCACGATATAATGTGAATAATTTTAAAAAGAATGTTGGTTGCCGTTAGATGAGCCTATTTGAAACCGTCGAATGAACTTATTGAAGTTTACCTTATTTTATATTATAGATATACTAGTTATTGCCTGTGCCTGAAGGCACAGTGTAATAAAAAATGATACACAATAAACATATTTGTATTCATATCCAAAATCAAATCACAAACATAAATAAGAGATATAGAAATTTAAGCATCGGTTTGTAGGGGGAGTGAGAGGTGGTGGGCGGCAGTGGTGGTGGTAGGAGACGGTGATGGTTGTGGTGGATGGCAATGACTGTGGTGGCGGTGATGGTGGCGAGGGCAGTGGTGGTGGTGGCGGTGGTGGTGGTGGCTGTGGTGGTGGTGGCGGCGACGGCGGTGGTGGTGGTGGTGGTGGTGGTGGTGGTGACAGCGGTGGTGGTGGTGGCCACGGCGGTGGTGGGAGTGGTGGTGGTAGAGGTAGTAGTGAGACGGTTTCAAACACTATTATTTTTTTTAAAGTACTTATAAAAAATAATTTTTAGAAGTACTTTTAAAAAATCACTCCAAACACACTTTTAGGGGCCAATTTTTCTTATTAAATTTAGGGTGTTAATATTAGCCATTAGATTAACTTTAAAGTAAAATTTAAAGCGATCTCAACCGCGAATAGCAAAAGTCATTTTGTTTATCTTTTGAGATTTGAATTGTAAGCTACTTTATTATATAGATGTACATATGGACATAGTATACGGTGTTAAGCTCAGAATGACAAAAGTATCCTACATCAATGCATAAATTACTAACATGTAGGGAAACTCTTGTTATTTTAAATATGAATACCATTCATGCTTAAATTACTATAACTTATTTTTAGTTTATATCAAGTATGAGATGTTAAATAATACTTTAACATCATACCGATACTAACAATATCAGTGAGTGAACCTTGTAATTTGATTCAAACAAAGTATTAAGTTACTATTAGACTAATTTAATCCAATCTTAACCCCTTAATACCCCAACAACAAATACCCATCTTATTTAACAAAATTTAGTAAGTTTATATCTACTATTTATTAAACATATCTAGTGAGTTCACATATTTATCTACTAGGAGTAACCTGTGCTTGAAGTTATAGTGCAATATGACTGATTTTGAAAAGAATATTGATGGTCGTTAGAGTTTAGATAGTTTCTTGTTCTTCGGCAATTGGGGTTTAGATATCTCTAATTTTTTTCTCAGATACGAGTGTTTCATTTAAATTGACCGTATATGATATATTAAAAAAAAAAAAAACTAATCTCACTTTGCATCTCAAATGATATTTTGATTTTTAATTTATACTTTCAAATATTAAAAATATTAATTTATACCCTCAATGTTATGAATTAGTAGTAATGTAGGTCTCGTCAGACTGCTGTTCATTTTTCATTATATATTGAAATACGTGAATTGCAAGTGTTTCGGGTATGGACTTATGTGTCAATTCATAGAATAGTCGCCTCATGTAATTTGTACATGATAGGGTTAATCTCTATCTGATTTAAAAACTCTATTTTTGATACACAAAACGGTGTTAAATTCATTGCACACAAAAATTTATAGTGATCGACATACCTAATCCTCATGCACGAAAACACTTATACGAATCATATTTCAATTTATATCAAAAAATTGAATAATAACATAGATCAGGTCTACATTGTTAGCAATTTATCGCATTAATGGTGTAATTTAAAAGTTGACACATCTTTCGGGGTATTAGCCCTAAAAATATATATGGAGGAAATTTATTAGAAAATCCCTCCCAAGGGATCCATGGGAGTAGTCTGTGGCAATGTCTTCTGTGATAAATAAAGCCATGGCCGGATGGACCCCTTTGGTTCTTGGGTGCCTGATCACAGGTCTCAGCCATCTATTCCTCTAAAGCTCAGCCTGCAATGGGAGACGTCGAACCAACAGCCAAAGTGAAAAGGAATATGCAGCTTTTTTCAACCCAACAATCCACACACAAGTATTCCATTTCCACCATCGATAATGTATTAATTCAACAGTTGGGCCAAACTTCGTGGTAACCCATCTCTCTCTTCATCATCATTCCCCACCTTCACCTGCAACTTGAAATTGCAGAGAGAGACAGAGAGATGGGTCACGAGTGGATCAGATACCCATTTCATTCGTCACGGAAAACGATGATGCATTGGCAATTGTGCCTCGCGACTCACTCGAATGATTACTACTCATAGACAAAAACGATTTTCACAAAACAACATACAAAACCACGTGTCCTCTTCCTTCTACCCTTTCTGTGTCAATCGAGAAATGACAGCTATCTTCCCCAATTTCCGATTATACATACACCTGTCTCTGTTTTTAAGCAAACTTGCACATTTTTAGTTGGATTCTAGGAAAACTGTGTTCTTAAGGCAGAGAACCAAATCGCCATTGTAGCAGAACCTAGCTTCTAGGGTTGAAGCTACATTCAATTTCTAAACGAAGACACCGATATCGCCTTTTGAGTTGAATCTGCTTCGATTGATTCGAAATTCAGAGTTTTTGGTTGTTTGAGTTTTTGAAACTTCTTTTTTGGGTTTTCTTGTCGAGGGGTGTGAGGTGGGTTCGTGGGTGGGAGAGTCTGGAAATGAATGGGCATGGAGGGGAAGAACAAACTGCTTTTGAGATAGGGTTCGTAGTTCCAAAGAAGGCTGTGGAACAAGAGGATGAGAAATATGATTGTGTGGAGGTTCTTGTTGATGAGTTCAGGAAGGCGGGACTAATAGTTGATAGAGTTGTTGGCCTGAATGATGAATTTATCAAGGTTAAACTTTTATCCTCTTGGCTTTGATTTATCCTTTGAGATTTTCACATATGCAATTGATTTTGTATTTGTACATTGCACACAAAATCCTATCTATTATAAGAAATAACTGCTTATAGGTGAACTCTTTAGCTCTAAGTGATTCATGGATTATGGTTCAAGTGTGAAGGTTTTTATATTCATTCCGCCCAACTTCTATTTGATGATTTCTTCAACCGATGCTACAATATAAATTTTTAATGAATTCTTCCTCGGATTTTGCTGATGAGTTCTGTATAATTAGACTAATTATACTGTTCTTATTTATTTTCTTTCTATTGAAAAATTCTAATAAAAATCTGATGCAAAAGGCTGCTGAGTCAGATCCTACATTGACATTGTTTGTTTCTTCATCTCTTTCATAATTATTTATTTTTCAGTTGGCAGCGCCTTTGGAGACTTTGGGGAAGGCTGCAGCTGAGTTGCAATTGAAAAAAAGAACCCATATTGGTGATAATAATGCAGTTCCTGTTTTACTTTTTTTGCAATGTTTCACTTCCCTTTGTGGGCGTGTGCGTGCGCATGTGATTGTCTACCAGCCACCTTTCGCACCAACAAAGAGGTAGTAATTTTGTTTACTGAGTATTTGATCTTGATACAGGAGTGGATTTACAGTTTGAGTGGGATGGGGCTGAAGCCTTTGTCAGGCAACCTGATGGTTCATTGTTTAGTTGGTGTGAGCGTTTCCACACCTACCAGCACATAATAAACGGGATAGTGAGTTATCTATACTCCCTATGAATCTTGTTTCAATTGCATTTTCATACTAATTATCCATGCTAAGACAATCTGTGTGACATATTGTTGTGGAGCATAGAGAGTTAATAGATGGCCACTTAGAGAAAAGGTGAACCTGTAGCCACTTCATGTGTAGTGGCACTGTTACAATTGATTTATGTATCCAACTAATTGGATTCTCTAGGAATTGACTGTTGTCTATCTCTTTTTACTTAATTTGATTCTCTTGCAATTTAGAGTCAGTTTTGTTAACTCAGGTAACAACCAAAGGGCGACATCATTTATTTTTCGTCATCTGGATCTGTCGAGAGCTATATGTTTAGTTAAATTACAAGCAACCGTATCATCCTTCACTTTCTCATTTCATATCAATTTTGATCTGCCCTTTATCCTTGCACGTCTACCAACAGTGTTCATGTCACTCTTCCTCAAGGTACACCCATTTGGCTTTCGTTATGTCCAAACTATTTCAATCGGGTCTCTCTCAATTTATTAATAATTGCTGCTACTTCTACAGTCTCACAACTGTATTCCTATCTTGTTGTAATTTTTTTTTTCAGTTAGCCCTAAATCCTTTTTTACATCCTCATTTTTGCGAATCTATTTTGTGAATGTGTTGTTTCATAGTGGCCGATATTCTATCCCAAACAGCATAGTGGCCGATATTCTATCCCAAACAGCATAGTGGCCGATATTCTATCCCAAACAGCATAGTGGCCTTAAGGCAATCTGTTTTGATTTTATAAGCCACAGCATGTTCACGTGACTGTATCCCAAGATAACTTCTCCCTATTTCTCCAATTTCCTCATCATTCACAGAAACCCTCAGATTTTCTCAATCAAAACACTTACCATGGTTAAAATCTTTTGTTTTCTTGTTTCTTAAGAGTGTTTGTAAACGTAGACAAAAGCTCTACTTCC
Source organism: Ilex aquifolium (assembly GCA_951799425.1). Lineage (NCBI taxonomy): Eukaryota > Viridiplantae > Streptophyta > Magnoliopsida > Aquifoliales > Aquifoliaceae > Ilex > Ilex aquifolium. The sequence continues at coordinate 17,110,587 of OX637410.1, read as the reverse complement.
TTGCATAAGTGTGTAAGTGTCTATTTATATCCCTGTGTCTATTTGTATGCAAGTATACAAGGAATAAACCACTATGCTGTTATAAGTAGCATCATATATTGGGTTTCTTGTCATTCAGTTGGTTGTTTTCGTGTAAATTCAAATTCCTCTCCCTTATTGAATTCGTATTAAAAACAAAATTTTGCAGGTGAATAAGAGCAATTTCGTTGTAACATTAAAGTCTAATAGCAAAGAGGTCCGCTGGGAGCCGGAAGAACCTCTACTTCGGAAATTGGAATCCGACGGCATTGTTAAAGAAGTCTTTCCTTTACACGGTAGGCTAGCTCTCATGTGTTACACTTACTTTGATCCTGAGAAAGTGTAATGTAAGATAATTTTTGGTGCACAGATGAAACAAAGAGGAAGCAGCTTCTGAGAAGTTGGGCTCTGAAATGGAGGGACTTCACAAATCAGCCTATTGATGAGATCTGTTCATATTTTGGGATGAAGGTAAGTGTTGACTTGAATTTCTTGCATTTGGAAACTGTATTCATGTACAATAGCTCAATTCCAATTTCAACTTACAGACAGAATTAATGTTTCCAATAATTTCACATTCATGGTTTTTAGTTAATCTTCGTACGGTGTAATGTGCATGTAGATAGCAACTTATTTTGATTTCCTTGGGATGTACACACGATGGATGTTATTTCCAGCTGCATTTGGGCTTACCTTGCAGTTGGTTGATTTCAGGTAGGCCACTTAGCTTTCCATGTGCATACTGATGAAAGTTTGTGAATGTTGCCTACATATTTTATTGAATAATTTCTATACTTGATTATTGTTTTTCTTCAGATCAATGCAGTTTTTGGTTCTTCCTGTTTTCTTTATAATCGTTATATCATGGGCTGTATTATTTCTCCAATTCTGGAAGCGTCAAAACTCTGTTCTTTTAGCCAGGTAATTCTGTATGACATCAGTATTTAATACTACTTGCTTACCCTTTGTCTGGTAATCAACCAAATTGAAAAGTAAAAACGCTGTTAGCAAGGATTTAACTTTCATTTCGAAACGTCCGAAATTTTCCGTTTCATGGAAATCGAAACGAATCATTGAATATCAAAATTCCTATGTTTTGGAAACAAATTTTCAAATTTTTCGTTATTTCCATCTTGTTTCTGAAAGATTACCAAAATGCTTCCGTTTCCAAGCTGATTGAAACTATGCACCGAAATGAAATTTTGATTCTTGGATGTCAGTAATCCGATATAACGAAGTTTTTCCTTCTATTTCTTTATTGCTACTTTCTCGTGCTGTTTTTTATTTCTTCAATTTTATTTTTCTTTCTTCTTTTTACTTTGTTAATTGGGTAGTGTAGGTGGCAGATTAATTATCCAGTCGAAACAGAACCTGGATATAAATTTTTGGAAAGGGAGTGGAGATCCTTCCAGTCCCCTGTGGAACTCATGAGGAGATGGGGGATGGAGAAATCAAAAGAGAAAGAGGTTTTCCAAAGAGAAGAATGGTTTGGACATCTGATGAGATTCAGAAATGATGCCATCGTGATTCTGAGTATCATATGTCTCCAGCTGCCATTTGAACTGGCTTATGCTCATCTGTATGAGGCTATTAGATCTGGTTCTATGAAGTAAGCCCCAATTTATGATGACTTGTATTTATGTTTTATTTTACAGTTTTATTCTCTACCCTGTTGTAGATATTAGGATCTGCAACGAAAAGCTATGTTTCTTTCCCTATATCTTGGTTTAACCTTTTGGTTTATGCTTTGGGTGACCAATAGTGCAGCCTTAAAACTCATTTTGTAAGTCTTTTGTTTCACATCCCGATATGATTATAAGTTGATGCATTGTTACATACATTGGGTCCAGTGCATTATATCATAGTTCTATTACTTTTGGAGTTAATATTCAAAGCATCAGATGGATCAGCCAGCCATTAGCTTCGTTAATGTTAGTGATTTGTTTTCACGGTTTGAAGATAGCTGTTCCAGTAGATAAAGAAACATGCTGCAGAGTAGAGAAAAGGCATTACATGCATCTCTCAGTCTCAAAAGCTTACCTCCATGTAATTGGGCCCCTTGTGATTTGTGGATTATTAATCCTCCTTTTTTTGGAGACGTCCATGGACTAGAAATCTTGAAGACCTCCCTAGCAGAGTTAGATATTCTATCTGTTTCAATTGCAGGCATGGTCTGCGACTGCAGTACTGTTAGACATTTTTATTGAAGCATAAACGCTTAAATGTGTTACTAGTCATCTCTAAACATTGTTGTCAGTTGAACTTCTTTTCTTGTTTCCAGGTTTGGGTTGACTGCGGCGTACCTATTCACCATTCAGTATTTCACAAAAATTGGGGGCAAGATGTCAGTGAAGCTTGTTAAATATGAAAACAATAGAAGTACTGAATATAGAGCTGATAGCTTGGTTTACAAGGTATGAGTTGGAATTTCCATAATCCCGCATGGGTCTGGGAGATTTACCAAAACTTAAATGATTTACTGTGTTGCAGGTGTTTGGTCTTTATTTTATGCAGTCATACATAGGACTCTTTTACCATGCACTGTTGCACCGCAACTTTACAACTCTTCGCCAAGTTTTGATTCAGCGTCTAATTGTGTCTGAGGTAGTAAAAGTTTATTGCCTACATTAATATAGTTTGCTTCTGTTGTCAGACATATGTACAACTGAGCTAAATATGTTTTCCAGGTGCTGGAAAATCTGATGGAAAATTCTGTACCTTATCTAAAATACAGCTACAAAAAATATAAAGCTGTTCGGTAAGTTTTTTTCATTGTTTTCATCCGCTTAGTCCGTAGCACCTTAATTTTTTGGTTATTGATTTATTAACTCTGCCTTGCTCATACATAACTCGAACGTTATCTGTTCCATTGCTTCCATGTGAAGAAAGAAGAGAAAAGATGAGAAAGGGTCATCGGCAGGGAAGATCCAGTCCATGTCTAGGGTAGAGAAAGAGTACCTTAAACCTGCTTATTCAGCAAGCATTGGCAAGGAACTTGAAGATGGGCTTTTTGATGGTAATGTCCAAATTCATGCTACTGAAAACATGAGATTCTAAAAAAGAAATGGAGGCCCTATGAAATTGAAGGCATCTTATATTATATCTGGAGCTAACTGAGACAATCGTTGATGGCGTGTAAAGTGTTTTCTTTCTTTTCAATTTTCTTTTGATGCATGTTCAGATGAGTTGTAGTAACGTGGCTTGAAATGAAACTAATTTAGACATTGAATTTCAAACGATAATGCATGTGGTATTTTATATCTCTCTCTCTCTAATAATACTCTTGAAAAATTTTTGGTTACCCTTAATGATGGGACTTCTTGACAATTGGGATAGTATTGGGGCCTTTTCATTTTCCATTAGTTATGAGTTACACAGCTGGAAATTTAAATCAATTGCTTTGCTTCAGCTGATTTAAAACAAACCACCTGCAGACTTTCTGGAGTTGGCATTGCAGTTCGGAATGATCATGATGTTTGCTTGTGCATTCCCCCTTGCATTTGTTTTTGCTGCATTGGTAACAATTTATAGTTGTTCCTTTAGCTTCTTTCACAGTAGTTTCTTTTAACTGCTTTCTTTTGGAGAAACAAATGACTGTATAAGCTTTTTATGTTGTTTTTTTTCTTGTGCAGAATAACATTACGGAAATCAGAACAGATGCACTAAAGCTGCTAGCCATGTTAAAACGGCCCATTCCTCGTGCTGCTGCAACAATTGGTGCTTGGTTGAACATATTTCAGGTACCAATAGTGTTAAGAGATCTTGTATTCCACATCGAATAATTAGGACCACCAAGGTTGGTTTATGTACTTGAGAGGCCACTCCACCCACTGCCAATTGGTTTTGGGTTGGATGCTCTAACAAATGCGTTCTTTTCCAAACTGAAGAACGTCAACGTCTATTGGCTTAAGTATGTTTTTGAAATGTTTTGGGTGTTTTGGTGGAGCTAAAACAAATATTCATCCTCGACTGTGATGCAGTAGAAAGTTTTAGGCACCAAGCATATGAAGCGATCACCCCTAGACACATATTAGTTGTTTTGCAGTTAATGAAATAAATTCAGATTGTTAGGATATTTATTGGTAATTGTACTGACTTCTTTAGGTCCTTATTTACTTGTCACTAACAATTTTATTACTCAAATGGAGCCATGTTTTGAATTTCAGTTTCTTATAGTGATGTCAATATGCACCAACTGCCTTCTGCTAGTATGCTTGTATGATGAGGAAGGGGAATGGAAAATCTCACCCGGACTTGCAGCAATTCTCATCATGGAACATGTCCTCCTACTGATTAAGTTTGGTTTCTCTCGCATGGTCCCTGAGGTAAACAATCTCCATCTAGTCCAAAATTGAAGATGTAAATTTGATGAGAAATTGAGGAGTTTAAACGTGTTTTCTTCCTTGACAGGAACCTGCTTGGGTCAAAGCAAAACGCATGAAGAACGCAACTCAAGCACAAGACATGTGCTCTAAGCAGCTTTTGAGGAGCATTTCAGGTGGTGAAAAGATGTTCAGTGAATTGGTGAAAAATGAGTGACAAGGGATATTCTACAAGGTGTCATGTGAACGTTTTCCAATTCCGCCTTTAATGTGTAGGCATCTCACAGAAACTATACAAGAGATAGAAACTGGTGCTGGAAGCATTTTTGCAGCCAATGAGTTTTGATATTTCAAACAAGTTTTTGCATCATTGTAGAAAATTGCATCACAAACTGAGTTTTTGTCTCGGTAACTTGAGAGAACCAAAAATATTTATCATTGTTTGCGAAATTTGTAATTTATTAGTGGGATCATTTTAGATTTTACAGCTATAAACCAAACTTTCACATTAATGTAGAACCACCCCTTTTAACACCCCCTGATTGTTCAGGCAGCATGCATAAATTGGTTGTTGCAGCATCCAGTTTCCTCATTCCGAACCAGTTTTCAGATTGAATGAGGACGTCATTGAGATTTTGCTTTAATTTACTTCTCGAGCAAGCAGTCTGCAATGGCAAGTCGTGATGACATTGAACAAAAGATTTTGGGTTCTTCTTCATCATCATCATCATTCAGAAAATGAACAGGGTCTTAATCAGCGACGAGAGCTTCCAAAGTGATCACTGACCTGGCGAGCATAGGTAACAACTTTCTTAGCCCATCTCTTGATCTCGTCCTTGAACTTCTTTGAATCAAGTTGTTTCAATGATTTAATCCCTGGTTCCATTGAGATCTCCATGAAGGAGAAACAACTGTCAGAGCGTTGATGTTTTGCAGCAGCCATGTCCTTCACATCTTCGTCGTCGCTTGGAGGAGCAATAGCTTCTTTAACAGACATGTCTATATGGAGTTCTCTGCAAATTAATTGCTCCTCCCTAAAGCTTCCTCAAATTTATAGGTACATAAAACTTGCTTAGGAAGAAGCAAGGCTGCATTTTGATGCGTGTAGCAAAAAACTTCATTGACTTGAGACTTATTCAGCATATTCCTTTTGACATAGGCTTATTAGTTTCTTATAGTTCAAAAGTTCCAGCCTGTAAACCCGTGTTGTTTTACATAGGCGCCATGTAAAACATATTGAAAAGCCTTCTATACTATTTTTTTTCTTAATTTTTAGAATTTTTATTTAATTAATTACAAAGTTAGGTATTTTCCAATCAACAATCAATACTTAGCCAATATAACCATAGTTTCACTATTTTATTAATTAACCATCTTTCATTTAACTTTTTTTTTTTTTTTTAAAATTCAGTTTCAATCCGTATAAACTTTAATAATTTTTGAACTACCCATATGTGATGGGAAAAGAGAAAGACTAGAAAAGCGAGAAAGAACGAGTTATAGTAAGACGGGATATAAATTTTGTGCATCACACAGCACATTTGCTAGTATATATATGTATATATATTATTGGATATTTTGACAGAAGATTCTTCATTTATTCATTGTTTTTTAATCTTTGTTTTGGATGAAAATATAATGAAATAATTGGTGAAATATCATTCAAAGTAATATCCAGTGCATAAAACTCTTGCCGATGTCCGAGAGGTAAATGATTGACAATCAACATCAAACTCTCAACTATAATAATATCGGAAAGAGTAAGTGATAAATAATATTATTCATATTTTAAAGAGATTAATTCCAACATATCACTTGATAGAATGACATTAGATATGATGTAGCCGTTGTTTTTTTTTTGTAATTACCAACTTTTAATCGGGTGTTGATATAATTCTTAAATCTTTAAGTGGTTAAGTTTGTCCTCTTGTAAGTAAGAGATCTCATGTTCGATATTTTTCACACATTTTAAGGATCAACCACCCTTCTCAAAACTATAACGAGTAATCGGCCCAAAAATCTAGAAACCCGGTAACCAAAAGAAAAATAAAAAAAATTGGTGGTTGGTATGGCTTGTGAGTTGTGACCAAGTTTCTTCTAGGTAAAATGACAGGTATACTGGTCGAATATTATGTCACCCATTTGGAATTCGCCAATCAAATTCGTAATCTTGACTTGGATTAATTCTAAAACCGCGAGTTGTTAGGTACTGTGCACGTTTTGGTTTGACATTTTCTTTTTTGCACGGAAGAACCCTCTTTCTGTATGTGCTTGTTCGCTAAGTTATTTATTACTTGGTTTGCTATTTCTAATTTCATTTTTATTTTATTTTTCTTTTTTTGAATACTAGGAATGATTTAAAATACTTGAACGCTACTAAAAAGCAGGTGTCAATGTTCGAACTTACCACCGCTCTTTATCAATAAAATTTAAAACAAGTTATGATCGTATAAGATCAAAATTACGATTAATGAGATCAAAACTATGACCTAATGAGGTCAAAATTTTGGATGGCCTCAGTTCGAATTTTAACAATTTTTTGGGGTCAAGTTAAAAGAAATTTATCCTTCATGAATACCCTAGTCCCGATATGGATGACCTGTTTCTGACCGAACCTGGGAAATGATTACTCAATGTGCACGTAAATTGATTCAAACACCTCTTACCATTGAACCAATAAAAAATTGAAATCAACCTTGATCAAGTAATGAATTAATCTCAATGACCTCAATTCACGATAACTTGATCTAATTAAATTATAACCTAACAAAATCTCCCACGTTACAAGGTGGTAGTGTTTGTTTTTGTCATCAATACCTTTAATGGACAAGAAAGTAAAGATCATGCTAAACTTTTTTTACCCGTGGGAAGAAAAATAAAATATTGTATGAATTACGCAACACAAGCAGTTTGAGAGGCTTATTAGTTCATTGTTTTTGAATGGTTAGTGGGAGGATGGGTAGAAATATCAGCAGCCAGAAGAAATTGACACGTGACTTGTTTCAGTTTCACTTGGGTTCCTTACCAAAAGTAGAAACCACTTTCTGGGAAAGGTGAGACTGGGCATGATGAACATGAGCTTGGTTTCCCTACAAAAGCTACCAACTCGCAACAGTAGGTATGTATATAATAAAATAGTTTATAATTTAAAATTTAAAAAATAAATAAAATAATTTTTATTTTTCACGATTCATGTCGCTTTAAATTTTACTTTAAAGTTAATCTAACGGTTAATATTAACACCCTAAATTTAATAGAAAAATAGGTTTCTAAGGGTGTGTTTGGAGTGACTTTTTAAAAGTACTTCTAAAAATTATTTATCATAAGTACTTTAAAAAAAAATAGTGTTTGAAATTCCCCAACCACTACCTCTACCACCACCACCGCTACCACCGTTGTCGTCGACACCATCGTCGCCACTGTCACCACCACTGCCACCACCACCACCATTGCCGCCACCACCGCTGCAACCACCACCACTATCGCTGCCACCACTACCATCACCGCCATCGTCATTGCCATTGTCGCTAGGGATAGCAATTTTTGGCACGACACGAATAAATGGGTTTGGATTGACTATTTTTTAGTACAAACTTGTGTATAACACGACCCGTCAACACGAAGTGTTAATGAATTGTGTTCGGGTTCAACCCGCTTAACTCGAATTGACCCGTCAACATGAAGTTTTTAACTCGAAGGAGATTGACCTGGCTTTTTCGTTGCATGTATAAGTTTTTATGTTCTGATGACTTGTTTTTTCCATTACTTCTGATGTTTAATTTAGTTGCGCAATGTACGATTAACATATTTAATTATTATTATAGAAATAAAATATTAATTATTTGTAATTATTTATCAAACACTGATATAATTATTGTATAAAAAAATATTATTACTCATTATTATTATTATTATTATTAAGTTAATTTTTAATTTGTAGAAAAAGTATGAGGAGAGATTCAATTAAGTGAAAATAAAATCTTAGCGTTAAATTTTTATTCAAAATTTATGTGAGTCAACACGAATACGAACACGAACATGACACGAAAATAAACAGGTCAACTCAACACGACACGATTAGTTAAATGGGTTGGGTTAGGGTTGATTAATGTTTGACACGACTAATGTTCGACCCGACACAACACGACCCGATTGCCGCCGCCACTACCATCGTCGCCACCACCACCACCATCGTCGCCGCAACCACTATCGCCACCACAACCACCACCACCACCGCCGCCACGGTCATTGCCACCCACCTCAACCATCACCGTCTCCTACAACCACCACCTCTCACTCCCACTACAACCGATACTTAAATTCATTTATCTCTCCTCTATGTTTGTGATTTGATTTTGGATATGAATATATATATATATGGGAGAGTCTACGGTACCGCCTGGTCAAACAGCGGTACCGTACCGAAAAAAACATGTGGCTGTAAATTTTTTGGCATTTAATATTACTCAAATGTGTGATTGTAAATTTTTTGTCATTAAATATTACTCACTAAAGGTGTAACTTTGCCTATAAATGTAGTAACATTACCTTAAAAGATTGTAACTCACCTCAAATACTTGTAACCTCAGCTGCCATTTTTTTGTGGTACTTTTATCTTTACTAGTTGTAACTTAAACTTAAATACTTGTAACCTAACCTTAAATGTAGTAATTTTACCGTAAATAGTTATAACCTCCCTTTCAAAGATAGTAATTTTACTTTTAATTGTTGTAACTTTACCTAAAGAGTTTGTACATCACCTTTAAATGTGGTAATTTTATCTTAAGAGTAATAACTTTGTTTTTGCAAGTAATACACTTAATTAGGATCGATTATGATTAATTAAGATCGATCACAATGCCAAATTTTTTTTTCCCCACTCAATTAGGATCAATCATGATTAATTAAGATCGATCCCAATGCCAATTTTTTTTTTTTTTGGCGATTCCACTCAAATTAGGATCGATCATGACTATATGAGATCGAATTTTTTGCATTTGATGATCCAAAAATTGGGACCAAACTAAATTTCTGGTGGTTCCAATTAAATAGGATCGATCACGACTAGCCGAATTTTTTTTTTTTTTTCTGAACTGGTCCTAATCTTATATTTAGTTACATTAAATTGACATGTAATTTCATAAAATTAATTAATATTTTATGAATTAATGTTAATTTTATGAATTTTAAATTTATAATTTTGAATGTTAATTTAATACAATTGAAGGTCAATTTAATGTTATTTTTGATGAATTGAGTATTAGTCGGAAAAATTTGAAAATTAATTTCATAAAATTACATGTCAATTTAATGTAACTAAATATAGGATCGGGACCAGTTCAGAAAAAAAAAAATTGATCTCATATAGTCATGACCGATCCTAATTTGAGTGGAATCGCAAAAAGAAAAAAAAATTGGCATTGAGATCGATCTTAATTAATCATGATTGATCCTAATTGAGTGGGAAAAAAAAAATTTGGCATTGGGATCGATCTTAATTAATCATGATCGATCCTAATTGAGTGGGAAAAAAAAAAATTGGCATTGGAATCGATCTTAATTAATCATGATCGATCTTAATTGAGTGTACTACTTGCAAAGGCAAAGTTATTACTCTTGAGATAAAGTTACCACATTTAATGTTAAGGTACAAACTCTTTAGGTAAGGTTACAACAATTAAAAGTAAACTTACTATCTTTGAAATGGAGGTTATAACTATTTATGGTAAAGTTACTACATTTAAGGTTAGGTTACAAGTATTTAAGGTTAAGTTATAACTAGTAAAGGTAAAAGTACAACAAAAAAACGGCGGCTGAGGTTACAAGTATTTGAGGTGAGTTACAACATTTTAAAGTAATGTTACTACATTTATAGGCAAAGTTACACCTTTAGTGAGTAATATTTAATGACAAAAAATTTACAGCCACATGTTTTTTTCGGTACGGTACCATTGTTTGACCAGACGGTACCGTAGACTCTCTCATATATATATATATAATAAAGTAGTTTACAATTCAAATCTCAAAAGATAAACAAAATGACTTTTGTTATTCGTGGTCGAGATCGCTCTAAATTTTACTTTAAAATTAATCTAACGGCTAATATTAACACCCTAAATTTAATAAGAAAAATAGGGGCATAAGGGTGTGTTTGGAGTAACTTTTTAAAAGTACTTTTAGAAATTATTTTTCATAAATACTTAAAAAAAAAAATAGTGTTTGAAACCGCCTCACCACTACCTCTACCACCATCGTCGCCGCCACCACCACCACTATTGTCGTCACCGCCACCGCCACCATCGCCATCGCCGCCACCACTACCACCATCTCCCCCACCACCGTCGCCCCCACCACCGCCGCCGATGCCATCGTCGTCGCCACCATCACCGCCACCACTACTACCGCCACCACGATCATTGTCACCCACCACAACCATCACCGTCTCCTACCACCACCACCTCTCACCCTCACTACAACCGATTCTTAAATTGATTTATCTCTCATCTATGTTTATGATTTGATTTTAGAAATGAATGCAAATATGTTTATTGTTTACCATTTTTTATTACTCTGTGTTTTCAGACACATGCAATAACTAGTATATAATAAAGTAGCTTACAATTCAAATTTCAAAAGATAAACAAAATGACTTTCGTTTTTCGCGGTTCAGATCGCTTTAAATTTTACTTTAAAGTTAATTTAACGGCTAATATTAACACTCTAAATTTAATAGGAAAAATAAGCCCCTAAGGGTGTGTTTGGAGTGATTTTTTAAAAATACTTCTAAAAATTATTTCTCATAAGTATTTAAAAAAAAAAAAATAATGTTTAAAACCGCCCCACCACTACATCTACCACCATCACCACTGCCACCGCCACCGCCACCACCGCCGCCACTGTGGTCGTCGCCACCACCATTACCTCTACCACCACCACCGTCGTCGCCGTCGCCGCCACCCCCACAACCGCCGCCACTACCACCACCACCACCACTGCCGTCGCCACCACCACCACCTCTTACCCCCACTACAACCGATACTTAAATTCATTTATCTCTCTTCTATATTTGTGATTTAATTTTGAATATAAATACAAATATGTTTATTATTTGCCATTTTTTATTACTTTGTGCCTTCAGGCACAGACAATAACTAGTATATATATAAGGACGACTGCAATCAAATGAGAGAAGTACATCAATATGAAGTTAGCTTCATGGAAGAAGTGATGCCATATCAAGTACCATATTCATCGACACCGAGCCAGGTTGATATATTTGGTGCCTCTCTCAACTACCCTACTAAATTAGTAGTCGTCACAAACGTGAGAGTGAGTTGCTTCAGGTAGTGATAGCAACAAACTCTAATTAGGGAACTGAGAAAAGGAAGAACAGCATTACCAACCATTCCATCAAAAGGCTTGAAGGCGAGGATGTTTTAAGAATGAAGGAGGGCGTATTAAAGGAACTCAATTCACAACTCATGCAAATTAATCCAAGTACCAACAGAAAAAATATTGGATGTTTAACTTGAGCACCATTCAACAATCGAAAAGATATGACTAGCATATCATCATCTTTCATGATACTAAATTTTAGTCCCACCACAAGAAGTAAACTAGTTGCAAACCCAAGTATGTCATGGCTCTTGGCCAAAAATATAATACTATCAGTGTTCAAACTAAAAATAGTTTCAACAAGTAGAATGGGCAGCTTGAGTACTCTAGGATGCATAGAAGACAAGACATTGACGGAACCAAAAAATGGAAAAGAACTCCTCAAGTTCACTTCCTACCACGGATCTTAACACCCTGCCTGTTCCTCTTCTTGACACCAGATTTTGCAACCTTGAGGCTCCTGTGCACGGCACTCAACCTTGCAAGGGCTGCCTTCTTCAGATCTGGCCTGTAGTAGTTATCTGCCACCTGCAGTACCGATAAATAAAACATTGAAGAGAAAAATGAAGCATTCTCGAAGAACATCACATTCTTGAAAAATACCAGAGGTATAATATAAAGGAAAAACACAAACTAGAACCGAGACCACCGGTGCAAACAACAAAGATCATCAAAATAAAAAGTATCCGTCCATTTTCTAAGATGACACTTGCAATCACACATCTTTCAAATCAAGCCAAACCATTTCAAGCCAGCTGCCATCACTAGCAATAGACAGGAAATGCATTACTAGAGCAGTAACAGAGTAGAGCCCAGAAGTCTGGCGTTAAAGACAGATTTCATTAAAGAACCCCTCTAATAGGATTATTGTTTCATGTTAGCTGCTCATCATTCATTTAGAAGATAAGAGTCAAATGTCAACCTGTCCCGGAAGCCAAGGTAAAAAATTTAACACAATAAGAAGGCTCCAGCACAATTTTAAATGAAAAAAATGCACGAGATAAGGTAGAAGCAAACACATAAATTGGCCAATCGACATAAATAATCTCATCAAAGGTCCTGCACTGAGCTCTGTGAGTATTAAGTTCTACCACTGGAAGTCAAGCAGCATCCAAAAACTATTGCATCTAGTGACAGTAAAGGTCCACCAGTCCCAACCTTAAGACTTAGTGTGTGCCAGCTTTTTTTCAGTAGCTCAAGCTTACTAAAACCCTTGCGATGAAGTCATACCTAAAGGTTCAGTATGGTGATGCATATGAAGTCCCTAGACAAGTAACCTAAGGTTAACCTCACTAGGCATTATAGCATTAATTACAAAGGTTGAACTGTGCACAAACCCTACACAACTTACTTTCAACTCTTGAACTCTGTTTTGCATAAAACAGATCTATAGTATGTGAGGTGCTATCCATTAAAAGTCGACAACACATCTTAAACCATGCACTCCACCATTGGAAAGTATTTTTTTGGGATAACAGAGCCCAACTTTTTGCTCAATTTGTGAGTTACATATATCATGACAATATTAGTATTCCATCCGCAAAACTAATAATACTAATAGCCCTCAATGTTCCCACCATTCCCTGACAAACACACTACCAGGAGTGTGAAACTGCATAACAGATTGCAATCACTGAAATATAAACACAAATGAATCCACAATTCGTTCATTAGCAATCAATTAATGTAAACACCTTAAGAAAGTAACATTAAAATATAGACAGCTTAAACCATGAAAAATATGGCTTCCTAACAAACTCATTACCTGGTTTGAAACTGCCTTTGCCATGCGGCGGAACTCCTTCTTCATGATAGACTTGTTAAGCAAAGTAGCAGGCTTGCTCTGCTTCTTAGTCTTTGTCGTTGCAAGCAACACCGAGTTATCTTTGCCTCCCGGTTGAATTGCAACAGTTTTCTTGTTTGCCAACCCTAAAAATATCCAAAAACAGAAAATTTAGAATACAGAAACATACAAACTTCAATTCAATCCCATCCAACAGAAGTAGAACCCTAAAAACTCCATTGACCATTTGCTACAGTATAGATCAAAATTAAATCTCAATTTAGCACTATTTTCACCTTGATATGAATACAAAGTTTATATTCCCATTTTCTGAAAACTGAACACCCATGACACTGAAATGCACTGTTTAACTAAGCCAAATCACAGTACCACAATATGTTTAATATAGAAAATTTGGCTTTCTGGGTTAACATTAAGACAAAGTAAGCTTACACGATCCATCTATAGTGTTTTCAATTCCCATGTTTTCCCGGAAACCAAAGGAATGCATGATCTAAAGTTTCCCACATAACCAAACAGAGCACAGAGATAGTTCAAATGGATGATTAGAAACTAAGATGATCTAATGCAATAAGAGTATGACCAGAGTGCTTGTAGGAGTTGAGATTGTAGAGATTGTTGGGCTCTTTGCTAAACTGCACTTTGGCAGTTCCATTACCAAACTCCTTCACCAAGAAAGAGTTGTTCTTCTTCACCATCTCCCATATCAGCTGCCCCGCTACTGTCGCCATTTCTATACACCACTCCAATCTCTGCACCAACACAACACAAGACAATTAATTCAAAAACATTATAATACAATCCGAGATTAATATACAACCAAGTTTTCTCACCGATAGAGAGAGAGAGAGTAGATTTAGGGTTTCGTTCGACAGCCTTTACTGGTAGATTTGCAGAGAGTAAGAACGAACGATGGAACTTAAATTCGTATTTATATACCATTGAAACCCTAGGCCTAGATGCAACGAGACATGTGTTTTAATTACTGAATTTGCAACCACATTTTCATGTATTACACCCAAGTCCTAATAACGTCAGAATGACCAATGTACCCTTTTCTTTTTTTCTTTTTTTTAATAGGTTTAGGATCCAAATCCAACCAATACTTTTCTCTCTCCTCTTTAGTAAATCAATTACCATGTACTGAAAATATTAAATGTAATTGTGATTCAAAGTAATCATTATCACGTGATATCTTCTTTCAATAATGTAATCCTTAAGATTTACCGCTTATTAAACTTTAATCTTTAAACTTTCAATTTCGTCAATTTAATCTTCAAAATTCACACATTGCACTAGTGCAATCTCTCACACTAACTTTCGTCTAAATCATTGATTAAAAATAACACATGTCGAGACGTGATTGATACTAAGGATAATTAAGTAATTGTTCCTAGGCCCGCATCCAAACACCTTTATTCATCTTTTGAACAATTATAAACCTAAAATCAAACACACTATATTCTTCTCCTTTCCTATTCATCTTCTCTCTCTCACAAGCATACACACACACAACTCAATTCCACAAAAAACTCACCCACAAAAGCAGCACACCAAACAAACACAAACTTTCTCTATCATTATCATACCTAATAAGCATCTCTCTCTCTTTCTCCCTTTCTTTCTCTCTCTCAACTCATTCCCACAGAATACTTACCCACAAAAGCAACACATCAGACACACTCTATCTTTCTCTCTCTGTCATTACCAAACCCAACAGGAAACTCTCTATCTCTCTCTCTGTCATTACCAAACCCAACAGGAAACTCTCTATCTCTCTCTCTGTCTTTGCACACAACACATAGTCACACACGCCATATTGCAAAAATCAAGTTTCAGCCCAAGTTCGTGAAACCCACCACCACCTGAAAATCCAATTCTCATACAATTTTAAAACAAATTTGAAATCAAAATCACAAATGAAATGATAAAACCAACTCAAAAATCAATATTGAAATCACAAGTCGGAATAAAAAATGAATTCAAATCAAAATTGAATTTGATATTGAGATTGAAATCAAAACTAAAACTAAGGTTGCATTTAGTAACTATTTTATTTTTGGTTTTTTAGTTTTTGTTTTCAATTTTTGTCAAAATCAAAATAAAAAATGAAAGTGTGTTTGATACGTGTTTTCATTTTTTTTTCAGCTAATTTGTTTTGAAAACAAGACCAGATTTTGTAAACAAAAAATTAATGTTTTGAAAAACAGCAAAAACTAGAAACATGCATGCACATGGGTGAGACTTTAATGAGGTCAACCCTTCGAACTTCATTAGCAACAAACATCCACTTTTTAGTTCTACCTAAAAACCCTTATCTATCTCTCGTCTCTCTATCTCTCTCACGAAATCAAATGGCGAACGATTGATGCTCTCTATCTCTACTCATCTATGCTCGATCTCTCTCGCTCAAGCCCAAATCCGAAGGCATCGCTCTCTCAGATAATATTTGAACTATATATATATAGGGATAACTTGTGTCTGAAGGCACGGTACAATATGAATGATTTTGAGAGGTATGTTAGTAGTCGTTGGATGAATCTATTTGAAATCGTCGGATAAATTTATTAAAATTTCTCATGTTTTATATTATAGATGTATATGTATATGTGTATATATATGTGTGTGTGCGTGTGTATTCATAGATCTACATATATATTGCTATATATACATAGATATGTGTGTTTGTGTATATGTTTATGTGTGTGTGTGTTCCATTTCAACTATACTTCCAAAAAATTGGTATGTGTGTGGTATCTATAATTGTTCTATACTAATTGTTGAACACTCCAAATTTTGCAATTTTTTGGTAATTGTTCTATACTACTGGTTCTATACCAGTGATGTGCATAGGAAAATGTTTAAGCATATGTTCATGGTTGCGTGGGTGTGAATTTGGTCTCTGTGTGTGTCAATTTGCATCCACATTGTGTCAATTTGTTGTTATTTGTGTCAATTCAGAATCTTTATTCATCCTCATGCTATTCCACTTGTTTTATCACTATTGTTAATTGCTTGCCCAAATTTTGTATTATCATTAGATAAGCATGAACTTCACAGGGCACACATGGTGGATGTTTTTCATACTCAAATTGCTTGACATTTGTATTCTAATTGCAATACTTCTAATAATTGCAGCAAGAATTCCTAACTTGAGATGATTCAATGATGGATTTGCCTGGACCTACTAGTCTTGAAGATCTATTCAATTTTTGCTTGGACCTACTTATGTGATTCAAGTATTTTGATTTATCACTTACTTGATGAATGTATATGTAACGCCCCAAAATCCATCCTGGAAGACATTACTAACTAAAAATCATCCAATCATGAGAGTAACTACAATAACCATTAAATAATAAATTATTCATCCATTTGACAAAGAATAAATAATAAAGTCAATAAAACATTGTAACTTCTTCAACTTACAATTCAAAACCAAATAGTATCTAACAGTGGAATAATTAAAACTAGCTGAAACATTGTTTCATAGAAATCTCTTAAACGCTAAACCAAAAATAAAAAAAAATCATATTCCTTCAAGGCATGGTCCACATCTTGATCCTCCAACGCCTCGTTATCAACCTGTTCATCCACATTGACATTTCTATGTCAAAATCTGTAAATATGTTGTAAGGGGTGAGTAAAAACCCGTAGGAAATCGCACTCAAATCTCAAAAAGATTTTAAAATAATAATAATAAAAAAAAAGTAAGTCTCTTTTAAAAAATAACATATATAAATTTTTGAGAGTAAAACCATGACAATTATAATGATCTCAAGTGTACGGAATACAATAAATCAATAATAAGAATAAATATGCAAGAAATTAAAGCAATCAATAAATAACTCAGTAGCATCATCTAATATTCTCATGTATGTTGGTTGCTTCTCAGAAATCTACACACAAATTCTATCTCGTCCATACACCACAACCACACGATCTCAATTATTCCCCACATGGCATATCACAAACAACTTTAAGAATGGCGTATACCGTCTCCCACGATATTGACGAATCCTTCCCAAGAAAGATATATTATCTCTCATCTTCGAACCTACGTGAACGATAGTGGTTGTTCTCACAAACAACAATTCACTACAAGTCTTAAGCAATCATCTCACCCCCACTGGGATAAACTAACCTTTAACACTCTACAACAACTCTCGAAGTCAATTCAAGTTCGTCACGCCTAAACCATACAAGATATGAAACCATAATTTTCTCAGCAACTACAATCTTAACCAATCACAATTTTTATTAACAATTCAAGTATCACAATTTCATAATTCTAAATATACTACAGTAATAAAAGAATTAAATTATACAAGAGATCATATCAAGAAAACCTTCACAATTTCGATATTCAAAATTCTAGGATTTTGCCAAAAATTATAATATTTTAGAACAAGAACGAGTATTAGATGAAAACATAATTTAATCAAGAATAGGAATTTAGAAATCAATAATCTATGTATTTTTCACAATCAAACATGTATTTAGCAAACTAGGATTTTGAAAATTCAAGAACAAGTATTTCTTAAACCCAAACATGTATTTTGTTCAAAACTATGTTTCAATAATAAAAAAACCAATAACTCATAAGTATTTATTATATAACTATCAAGAAGATTAAAAACATACATAGATAATATCCTAAGTCTCAATGAAAGAATTCAAGAAAAATCCTCTATCTTGATTCCGCAGTTTGTGTGTAAACCTAGCATGTTTAATCTGTTCCAACGTGAGAATTCTCCTTCAATCTTATATTTCTCTTATTCTCTCTTGCTCTCTAGGGTTCTATAGGGTTAAGAACTGATAAAATAGGGTTAGGAAAGACCTTCTTAAGTATTTATAGAAAACAATCTAATAGGCGTAAACCTGATACTAAAAATCGCGACAGTACGTTCGAATTAAAGACTTGACGTTCGAACTATCTTCGAGACGTTCGAATGTAACATTAGGCATTCGAACGTTGTTTGCTCTCAGTACTTTTTATTTTCCATCAGAGTTTCTATCAGACACTAAAATATTGTAACTAACTGTCGTTCGAACGGATCCATTCGCGTTCGAATATACTCCGTTTTTTTACCTAAACTTCCAAAAAAGTTTTGGCCTGGTTAGAGGTCGATTTAGGAATTTTTTGTGAAATACACTTTTGTAGTCCTAGAAGTCTAATATCTACAATAACAATTTCAGATTAATCGGACATCAGAGTAGAAAGTCATGATCCAAACACTAAGATAGTATCAAAATTCCTTTCTACCTAAATTCTTTCTAAAATGGGCTTTAACTCAGGAATACTTCCTAACTTCTAATACACCTCATATTACCTCTCCCAAAGTTTTTATTTCTACTCTTACAATCTATATAATTCATTCTTATGTCATTACATATATGAGCATTGCAAAATAATTATGTCACTAAATTAAGATAAACATGTGGGAGTTCACGGTATATATTGGGACAATGAATTTTGATTTGTTTTTTAGCAAATAATTAATATAAACCTACTAAATATAACATAAATTGAAGTAGTTACCAAACATATTTTCTATTTTAGTTTTTATAAATTTTCAATCAGAAATGACAATTAAACATTTTTTTTGTTTTCGTTGTTTTTGAAAATTGAAAATTGAAAACTGAAAACATTACCAAACGCACCTTAATTGCTTGGGGTTGGTGTGATCGGTGCTGGGTGGAGGCAGCATGAGGGCAGTCGGTAATGGGTATTACATAGTGTGTGTGTGTGTGAACTGAAAGATAGAAGGAGAGAGATAGAGAACCTTGGCGAGATTAAGGAGTTGGTTGTGGTGGTGGGTAATTGCAGTGGTGGTTGGTGTGTCGTTGGCGTTGAGGAGAAAGACGCAAAGAGAGAATATGTTTATAGAATTATTTATCAATATATGTATATACACACGTACATATATATGTATACAAGTACATGTGATTGCATTTAGCTAATTCATTTTATATCTGATATTAAATCTATACCCTCTATTTTATAAACCTAAAGACATAAATACCCTTTAATGACTATTTTTCGTCACTGATTTAAATGGAAGTTAGTGCAAGGGACTACACTAGTGCAATGTATGAATTTTGAGAACTAAATTGACGAAATTAAAAGTTTAAGGATTAAAGTTCAAAAAATGATAAACATTAAGGATTATTGGTATAATTTACCCTTCAATAAAAAACTGAAAACTTAAGAACAAGTGAAACCCACACAATTTAGTAATTATTTCATCCATATGATATAATAACTATAACCTATAAAAAAAAAAAAAAAACAGTAGAGTTTGTCTTACCCATTTGTAATTTTTTCATTAAATGGTAATACCATAGCGAGAGTATTTATATTACTCCAAAAACTTAAGCTGTTGGAAATTATGTAAGTTAAGTATTTATATTTCAACATGTTCCCTCACGTGCTGACTATATTTTGAACTTAGCACATAAATTTTTTTTAATAATTAAAATGACAGTAAGGTTCGAATATAGAATTTCCTACTATAATACCATATAAAATAATCATTTACTCCATAAGCCGTGAAGTTATAAAAGTACTCAAAGTGCAATAAAATTTCACATGAACTGAAGTTAGATGGATCACCTACCCAAAAATTAAAGAAATGCATTAAAAGACTTTTTTGGAATGGTGACAAACACTAACTCGATATGTTTGGTGACTATAATGCGTCACATACTTGTTAAAGTTTACTATTTATTTGACCTTTAAACGATATTACTTGTATTAATCAAGTTTTTGAATTATATTTTGTATTAATTAGTTTTTGAACTATATTATTTGTGTTAATGTAGTCCTTCTGTCTAAATTCGCGATTAACTTTGACAGAATTCTTCACGTGCGAGTCACATGAGTCGGAGATTATGATATAATTTAGATATCACGTGTTGTGCACGTGAGGAATTCTGTCAAACTTAATGACGAATATGAACGAAAGGGCCATGTTGACATAAATGGTATAGTTCAGGGGCTAAATCGATATAAAACATAATTCAGAGACTTAATTGACACAAATAATATAGTTCAAAGACCAAATAAATAGTTTACTTGTTAATATCGATTTATGGCGTGTTTAAATCGACAAGAATCATACCAAATGCCAAGATGCCAAAATTGCTGGTTTGAAACCGGCTCTTGATACCTCTGCAGTTGTGCTTTCTCTAAATGGTTTAGGCGTGCATGAAAAGAGTTCCAATTCACAATCCACCCCGGATTTACTCTCAAATTCTGTAGTTCAATTCTCAATTCTCGAGGTTAGCGATTGGCCTAATGAGTCAATGACCATCATCTCTATTAGATCTTAAAATCGCAGATCCGAATCTCCTTTACTCTCTTCCCTGTAATAGTGTCTAACCAAGAAAAAAATTCTCAATTCAAATAATTTATTTGGATACATCTCGCTTCCATTTTCCAAAAAAAACAAAAACACACACGCACACAGCAGTACCCTACCAATTAGGCCCTTAAACCAACAACAATTAAACCTCATTTCAGATCATCAAAACCTAACATCAGATTACCATCTTTATCTCAACTAATGGTACATTATATACATTTACAGAGCAGCCTAACATGAGAGTACTTTGATTGTACTCCTGGTAAACTACACACTGAAATGTCTTGGGCACTAATTATACAAGGAGGTACTCTATGATCAGGGCATAATGTACAGTACTGGTAATTGAACATAATTTATATCATGAATGTCGAAAAACTAGGCCGCCTAATTGAATCAAAACTCCTACAAACAAAAACACAATTATCCAGGTACTCCATTTGCATCCAAGAAACATATTTCATGGCTTGCTTGGTGTCATCACACGTTGGGCAGGCCGCATCGAACTGTTCAGTGTGGCATTTATCCTACTAAAAACAACTTTAATGGGGACACAAGCTATAGCAGGGCCCTTGAGTTTCTCTACCACGGGTTTCTTCTCCTCTTCGCTTCGCCCGTGAGAACCCGTTAGTGAAGATAGCTTCCGGATCTTTTTAGACAAGAGCCCATTTTTCCTTGACTTGGGTGATTTTCTTGGTGAAACATGTGATTGCGAGGTAAGATGCTTGGCAGGAATCCTTCCATCTGAATTTGGCCTCATTACATAAGCCATTTCAACACCTTGCAATGTATTTTCACCCATGTCGTCATCTAACTCACAGCTGCTACTGTAGCATTCGGATCCACTAAATAGGAGATCAGAATGGCCATCATCCAAAACCTCAACTGCAAGAGGGTGGCCTATAATGGGTCGACCATTCAATTTGCTCATGAGGGAAATATAAGGAACATGCTGAGGACGATAGCTGGCTTTCACCTCCAGATTAACGTCATACAAGGACAAATCAGCATTGTAATTTCTGTGGGGAAAATCTGAAGACTCATATTTTGGATTGACTGTAAAACGGGACTGACGATAGGGCAACGACCTTTGGGGAGTTAGCCCCTCAGCTGTTGGCCCTCTCATATGAGGTTCCTTAGGAGAAACATGCCTGGTCCAACCTCGAAATTCCTCTATCTGGGTCTCTGTAGCTGGTCTGAACTTTGCTCGATAGGTGCAGCTGTTTGAAGTGACAGATCCACCCATAGGGTTGCCATCAACTTTTTGGCCGAAGCCAAGAGAATAGACATCCCGTGGTTCCATAACTGTCAAGTCTTCATCAGGTTCATCATCCTCATCCATAGATTTTCTCAAAACTTGCTTCTTATTTTTACTCGTGTTCCTAGAGTTCCTCTTTCCTTTTGACTGCCACTTTGAAGTACCTCCTCTCTCTATCTGATTGCTGATATTATTAAGATCAGCAGCCCCAGAACTGGTAGAACCGGACTCATTTAATTCCTCATTTCCCAAAGATACATTTTCAACTTGACTGCTTTGACTCGATTGTGCTCCGGCACCAACCTGCTGCTTTTGCAATGCACAAGATACAAATAATGGAGAGAAGCCTGGAAGAAAAATCAACATATCAGAATGTGTAAACATGTTCATTCAAATGAATCACTGCAAGGCTGGTTAAATACAAAGGGAGTGGGAAAAATGGCAGAGTGAAGTAAACACCACCACAGATAAGTAGGAATAAATACAAACTATGACGACCATTATGATTTGCTCCATGAGAGTTTTGTAGACATCAGAAAATCCAGGAGCATTAGTGGACTGCAACTTATGGAATGAGGTTAAGGAGTAACACATATTGCTTACAATCCCCCCCCCCCCCCCCCCCCCCTTTTTTTTAAAAAAGAAACAAAACAGAAATCCTTTAAATTTTTGATAGGAAACCGATTGACTGCTAGCACCACAGCCCCACATGCAGCAAACAAGCAAATAAAAAAACATGAGTGTAATAAGTGCCACTATACTCTTCATGATCAGGGTAAATGGTACTTGTCACTAGCACTTCCCTAAAAGCAAGAACATAGTCCAGTGATGATATAATCTGCAATGCTTGTTTACAACACCACGGAATGGACTCAAACTACCCTATTTTTCCAATGACTCTGAGCAATATCATCTCAAGATATAAGAATTAGTTTATCATTATGATCAAGAATACCTCCACAGCTTTTTTCCTCCCCAACAAATGGCACATCAAATAGCTTGTCAGAAGAATCATTCTCAAGTAACCCTGACATGCTGGAAATTTCATTCTCCTTCTGCTTGCAATTAATAAGAGAAGCATCACCAGCATGTTCAGATGCATCTAAGGAGTTTCCATTCTCACATGAAACTCCTGTACTATCAGAGTTATTGTTAATTGCCATTGAAAAACTTTTCTTGGATTCATTAGAATCTAATCCAGAAACCTTGCCGTCAGATACTCCCAGGAGAGATGATCCAGTTGGACTGCCAAGTTGTTCACACATAACAGGAACAGAAACCATGGCTGTACTCTCCAAAACCTTTGTCAAAGTACGTCGCCGGTGTTTCCTTTTCAAGAACTCATGAACGTGCGCCACTTGAGACCTCTTCCTTTTTGATGACACTACACCCATCCCAAGATCCTCCAGTCCCCTCATTCGCTTAGTTCCTTCTGCTCCATCATCCTCTGAATCATTCGGAGTTCTACGTGGCTTACCCTGCACAGATTGCTCCTTAGAAACACCAATATGATTAGGCTCCTCAAATGATACACCGGATTGAGACAATTCTTGCACTGAATTTGATTTGTCTTCAGAAATACTCAATTCCTCAGCTGTATCGTCAGTGTCTTCGTCAGAATGCAACTTGGTGGGTGATTCTTTGACACCATCTTGTTCCCCAGCTTGATTCTCCACTTTTGAGGAGAAGTCCGGATGAGTTTTGCATTGGCGAGTACTTTCAATCTCAAGAGCGTGGAGAATCGCATCTTCCCTCCGAGCATATTTCACAGCTTTCTTAGAAGAATTAGCTGCAGCAGCCTTAGCTTTTTCAATGCAATCATCATATTCTCCACAACGAAATGCCTTCACACGCTTAGATTTTTCAAGATTATACCAATCCCTAAAACCAAAAAAACAAATCTTGTCAAGAATGGAGAACAAAAGGAAAGTAATACATGCTTGTAATTGTAATAAAAACATTTCACCAATACATCCTTTCATATTGCATACAGAATTATTTGACCTCATCTGTACATGACACAATTCACAAGTTGTTCTCATCAAGGAAAAAAGGTTTCCTAAATTACAATACAAATCTCTAGCTCTAACCCCTTTTGTATGTGCAATGCCTACTTAAGACATCAATTTCTAAAATACAAAACAAAATCTTACCCATTGACTTCAAGAAAGTGGGTATGGTAATCAAACTTAAGGAAGTAAACAAAATGAGAACTTACACGCTTGCATCATCCCTACCCAGAAGCTTCACAGGAGTGCCCAACCTCGGTGAAACCAAACAGCTTTCCGGCAACTCATCCTCACCCAAAATCCGGCCAGGCCACCAGGACCCATTTCGACGCCGGACCCAAACCAAACCGCCGACCGATGCATCAATACCCTTGTTGGGTTCATCAGAACTCCCCATATCTTAGAAACACAAAAAGCCAATTTAGAATCTAAAAATCCAATCTCAACCCTCCATCTCTGAGCACACCGAGCCCCCAAAAAAATCCACAAACCCTCCTGTATCACCAAATGCACATGCCCTCTTGGTTCTTACTGTAAAACCAAGAACACCAACAAAAGAATTCAACCCTGCATGCAACACGAAACCAAACTATATCTGAATATATAAAATAAAAGATTCAACCAAAACATAAGAAAACCAAATCACAAATACATAGAAAAAGAGAGGACAGAGAAAAACCTGGAGGGTTTATAGGGGAGAGAGACAGATCTAGTGGAGAGAAAAAAAAACGAGGAAAAAGTATGGAATTATTCCTAGAGAGCAAGATCTCGTGCGTTTCATCGTTGAACAAAATCTACAAATCCTTTCTGCTATTATTTTCACTTTTTCTTTTTTCAAACCATGCGTGTGGTTTCAGAGAGAGAGAGAGAGAGAGAGAGAGAGAGAGAGTACAACAAGAGCGGCGAGAGAAGAGACAAAGCGGGTTGATGATGAAGAATGAAGTAGAGAGACTGGCTTTGTTTTTGAATATGGATCGGTCTTACCTTTTGGTATCTTCTTCCCAGGAGAGAGGGAGAGCGAGCCCTTCAGTTTTTCAGAGAGAAATGAGAAGAACAGAGAAGGAAAGAAGGGGAGAGAGAGAGTGGGAGAGAGGGATTTTGTGGATTTAATATTGTTAATTTATTTTTTGAACAAGAGAGAGAGAGAGATTGTTTTGATCAGGCACGGGTGGTGATACGGTTACAATTTGTACACATGTCCCACTTTCTGTAATTGGGCCCACATTTACTCTTTAACCGGGTGGTGATAAGCTTGTGACGCATAGTTGAAGAAGGTGACTATAATAAAGAGGACGTGATTGAAGTCTATCAACGGTGACTTTTCACACTCGTACCTTAATTCCATGTGAGTATAAACTTGTGAATAAAAAGGTGGAGAACAGTAGTCCTCGATTGAGGATTTGAGCTCTTTTTAGGTTTTCTATACAGCTTCAAGAGAGTGTCTGCATCCTCGTCCGGATACACAGTACACTTTGGTAGGAGAAAGCGACAGAGGAGAGAGAGATAGAGAGAGAACCGTTCAGAGCCATGACTGGTAATTGCTCGAAGTGATTTGATTTTGTCAAGATTTTTGTTTGCAGTTTTATTTTCGAAAAAAGTTTGATTTTTGGTGTATATTTAGTGTTGATTTTTGTGATAGTAATGCAATTGTTTAAATCTTTATAATTCCGAATGATTTAAGGGTTTGAAATATTTTGTATGATTGATTTGTTATTGATTTAGTTACTTTAATATATAGAGGACTGGGTGGAATTTTAGGGAATCACCGATACCCAGAGACTGCAATGGCATCTTTTTTTATTTATTTTTGGTAGTAAATCAAATGGGTGTTGTTCAATTTATCGTTTGAAGGATGTTTAGAGGTTGATGGTTTCTATGTCGAAAGACTATGAAAGGTCTTTGAGGATGATTGAAAGAAGAATGCTTTCAGAAAATCACAGATAAAGGCGGATGCTTTAACTAATTCTGTAGTTTTGCTTTGATTGAAATTACAGTCTATTCACCCAAAAAAAAAAATGGAATGGCAAAGTTTGCATCAATCTATGAGGCTCAAATAGACCGACTGAATGGTTTTGATTAATTTTGTTGTTTTCCTTTGATTGATGATAATGATGAAGTAGAGATGTATAGTGAATTGGTTATTCTGTGTAAAATAATTTGTAACCAACTGTTTACAATTTAGTCAATGGGAAAAATAAAAAAATTGTTCCCAACATCATTCTATAGCTGTACTAAATCATTAAGACAGACTATGTGCAGGAGCAGGACATGGAAATTGAAGCACTCGAAGCCATACTTATGGATGAGTTTACAGGTTCCTGAGACTTATGGCTCTGGAAATTCTTGTTTTACTAGTTAACGTTACTGTTTTCTATTCTCAAATTCCGACATGTAATAAACGTGCTTTTCTGGTTGGAATATAATTCCAGAATTACACTCCAGTGAAAGTGGACTCAACACTTCAAATCGGTGCTTTCAAATTACAATATCTCCTCAGGTATGTACTGTGTTTTGTCTCATTTGCCTTTTCGACTGATGGTTAACCCACATATTATCTATAGTGCCACATCTTTAAGAGAATTAAGTCTAGTTAATAAACATCAGTGGTGTTTTTTTCTCATAGAAGAGAAATTCTTCCTATGGTTAGTGGGAACATCTACATTAGAGAGGAAAATCTTGTTCATGGTAGAGATATATTTTCTTTTTTGTTTCTAAGAATGATTGTTTTAACGCTTCAAATTTTTTGTATTCATCTATGTTCAACAGGATGATGAGGCAGATGAATCAACAACCCCTCCAGGTTCTCAATACAGATTTATTGCTGCTTTTCCCACTTCGGAATATTTTGGACCCCTTAATAACCTCAGCTGTTGTCGAATCCCATTGCAGTTCAGTTGGCTTTAATTTTCTCTCATACCGAAAAATATCCCGATGAGCCACCACTTTTGAATGTAAAAAGGTTATTGACTACATCCTTCTTGTGTGCGTAGCAATTCACAAGTAGCAATTTTTATTTTCTTTCCTCCACTATTTTATTATCGATAGTTAGTGTACTAATATTATCCAAGTAACAAAAAAGGAAAGGCCATCAGTTCTCATTAACTACTCAATGGTTACAATTGCGATAACTAAATAGCATCCCTACATGTGAATCTAGTGTACTAAGTGAGTCTACTTGTAATTACTGCTCAGCGACAGCCCAATGACGTTAAATAGTGTAAATAACCTTTTAGTTTACCCCTCTAACTGCCAGATTTTCAGTTCATTTCTTGTTTATTAGGTTCACACTGTCATGTTTTTCTCTAAAACTTATTCACAGCTATGAATCAGGCAGGATTGACACCTGCTAAATTCTTCAATTTGTTGGTGGGTCACTGCCACCAAACTTCAAAATTATCACATCTTGTACACTTAATAAAGGGTTAAATTGTCTAATTCACCCAAACTCCTATTCAGTATACATGGAGTATTTATTTATAAAATTTTGCTGTGGTGACCTCTTGATTGGTTGTTTTTCAGTTTAAGAGGAATTCACACAGGAGATCTTAAAGCACTGAAAGAAAAGCTTGAACAAGAGGTAGATTTTTAAGTGCCCTTTATTTTATTTGCAATACACTCTTCAGCATATTTACTATCAATCAGTATTTACCACACCTCTTTTGTAAGTAAACAAGGTTTGGCTATTTGTGTGGAGTTCATTGACAATTGAATGTTGTCGAAATGCCTTGGGGAGTATGAAAAAATCACCTGGGGCACTTAAAAAAATGAATTACTGATATTTAGAAAATTCTTGGAGTGCACCAATGCACACTCAAACATAAAAAGAAAAAGCAAGTGGCAACACCATGAGCCTCTTTGGAATCTGAAGAATTGGACCACTCAAGTCAAATCAGCAAAACAAAGTCTTTATTTCAACTATTTGGATTCATTTACATAAATTTTGTTCACCATTGTGTTCTATAAAGAGTCATATTTACTAGTTAAATCGTGATCTATTATATCATTTTTTTTACTATTTAATTCAAAGTTAATTTCGGTCTACTTTTATCTCTCGTATTATTATCAATATATGTCAGATCATTTTTCTTAATTGAAGTCTCACTTTAATTATCTCCTACTGGTGTTATTTTTATGGTTTCACGAATATATTCATTCCTAATTTTATCCATTCTTGTTTTACCACCACTTGTTTTTGCATTGCCCTTTGGCGAGTGATCTTTTGAATAAGCTTTTTGACTATGCAAATTTGTCTTGGGTTTTGCCAAGGGATATGAGATCTATGTTTTGTCTAACCCATATTGGATTTCAGGAAAATAGAAAATAGAAGGTTCTTTGGCATAATGTTTTTTTTGCTACTTTATGGGTGAGGAAAGAAAAGAATACGATAATTTTTAGGATAAACATAAAGAAGTTGAGGGATTGTGGGATAAAATTCATTTTTTGGCTTCTTTTGGACTTTAACGACCGAGTTTGATGACATCTTTTTTTTGTATTAAAACAAGTTGGATAGCTTCATGTGGGTTGTAATTTTGTTTTTTTGTATGCTTTTCACGGTCATTGTTTTGGACTTCCTGTCCATCTTTGACTTTTTTATTTTCATCTTTTTTGGTTGTCAATAAATTGTTGTTTTTTATCGAAAAATTATAACATCCTCATTTTTGCAGCACTAGCGTGTTTTATCTTAGTTGTCTAACATTCTGTACCTTAAAGTATTGCTGGTCTCATGGCTTTGTTATAAGGTTTACGTTTTAACTACGTTGATCACATAGCATGTCAGATGCGTTCTTGAATTTAGTCTATCCTGGTTTAATTTTATATGAATCTCGTCTTTTCAATCGATCGCTCCCAGTAGTTAATTGACCTAAAATACCAAAAGTGTTCACTCTTTGACCATTAATTGTGTTAAAAAAAATGGAAAACTATTTATGTTTCCTTTCTCTCCCTGCCCCGGGGTGGGGGCCCCTTCTCCTCTTCCTGCTTCCTTCCCTAATGGTGAGTGAGTTTCTAAAACCCTATGTAACACCTTTAGGCAATGTATGGTTTATGCATAACATTGTATGGGAATGAACAATAGATTCCATTTCAATCCATAGTGTTGTTAATAATTGGTCAACCACTTAATCCTATCCTAATTAAATCATGTTTGGATCAAGGTTTGAATAACTTGAGATCTCATTGTTCTAATACCAATCTCATGTCTGGATAAATGATTAATGTATGGTGTTAAGTTAAAAAAAAAAAACAAAAGCGCCCTATGTCAATGCATAAATCTTTGGTCTATAGGGACACTCTTGTCATTTTGGATATTAATATTAATCGTGCCTTGTATAATACCACCTATTATATGTATTGGTTTATATCAAGTATGGGGTGTGAAATGCCATTTTAGCAACTTACCAGTACTAAAATATCTTTAATACCGAGACTTAAAACTTGATCCAAACTTGGTATTAAAAAACGATTGGATTAATTTAGTCAAATCCCATTCTATAATACCCCCAAACAAACTTGATTATTAAAATCCTTTAAGAGAAGACTATTGTTGCTGCTATCAGATATTCAGTGTTTATAATTTGAAGCGATCATGCACTTGATGCCGCTTTTGACTAACACTTGTGTTCTACAGGCATCTGAGAATCTTGGTATGGCTATGATCTACACACTCGTTTCGTCAGCTAAAGAGTGGCTATGTGAAAGATTTGCTCAAGATGCTGGCACTGAGAACACTGAAGAAGAAGAGGCGGCAAAAGAGGATGTATGCTTGTTTGTTCTTTCTTTATTTCATTCTCCAAATATTTCCGCCATCAGTGTTTCCCAGTGGTGTTTAGTGTTCTATTCTGTGCCTGCAAGACTTCCTAACTTTCTTGAATTGTTTCCCAGCACATTTTAGTACTTTGGATGTTCGTGTTAATAATAATTCCATTCTAAGTGATTAATGGGTGTTACCGAGCCTCTTCGTGCACCTTTGTGAGTTCAGTTAACCTAATTTTATTCTACTTATGCATAGAGCGACTTACATAGCTTGTAATGACCATGGCAACAGAAATATTTTCTTGCTCACTTATCCGAAGAAAGGAAAAAAACCTACGTCTCGTCCAAAGATTTTACATTCTGCATCCTTACTTCCAAACAAGTCATGCTCGTGCTTGCATAGGCACACTCTGAAACATGAGCAAGTCAAAATCATTGTAAACTTTTATGGGGTGAATAATCTTTTTTTGGGGATCAGTATTGGTACAGTGCATAACATTGTAGATGTGTATCCGATTGTTAGTTAGTTGCCATGCATGGAGAGAAGTCCCAATGGAGTAGTGAGAGATGTACCTGCGAGATGTGGGGAAACACGATAGGCCCCCATCAGCGCACAGACTCTGTGCAGTCCAACTGACCAAACCCCATCTCCTTTACGGTACAGATGGTAAATATAGGTGCAGCAATGAGAAGTTAAATAGGGAAAATTTTAACAAGCTGAAATATCAGAATAGACTAGACCATTTGGCCATGGTCCAATGATATCTATAGATAGGTTAAGAAACACGTCTAGGATTCACTAATGCTAAAAGTAGGGATGTTAGATGGGTTGTGGCTTGGTGGGAATAAATTAACTTCGAAAATGAGTGAGGATGTGGTATGATAGAGGTTGTACTGAGTACAAGGTGGGAGTCCTAATGAGAAAGGCATGTTTTACACAGCAAAAACCTCATGTTACTGATTCCCGTCAGTTGCATTAACTATTTGGTCTGTGTGATTCTTGACTTCATAAGTTGGAAGAGTCACCAAAAATAATGGAAGGTAGTAAAAGAGGGTGATATTTTGTTTCCTTTAATTCTGTGTGTCAACTTTTTCCATTCTAATCTAGAAAAAATACAAATTGCAAAACAATGTTCATAAAAGGCCCTTACTTGGTTTTGGTCTTGTCAATCTTGGCCAGTTAGATTGGGGATTGAGTTCATTGTACATAGCTGTCCAATCATACATGAACATGCACTCGTTCACTTGAGGCACTTGACAGCTAAGCTTTTAACATTGCACCAAACAATTATTTCAACAAACTTTAATATCTCTGCCTGACTGTTAGGCCGACATCTATTTTTGAGTTGGTAGGATAATAAGGGAAAATGTGAATCTTATGTGTTTGTACATCTCTGATGCCTGCATTGTCATTTGACCTTTACACTTGCATATTTAGGTCGCATCATATTTTGATTTCAGATAATTGTACCGCATGGAGAACCAGTCACCGTTGATACATTTCTAGCATGGCGAGAAAGATTTGAAGCAGAATTAGCGTTAGAGAGAGCCAAGTAAGTTTCTGCATTAGCCTTCTATTTGGAAAAAGAAAAGCAAAAAAAGAACTCATCTTCAAAGCAATGGGTTATTTTGTCTATGCAAAACAAATGACAGTTAATATGATGCTCTATAGTGCAAAAGTAACTGATGTGGTACTAATTTGGGTGGTTTAAAGTGAACCCAATGGGATCATGGAAGATTTCTGCACCCTTACAAGCCGTTGATAGTTTTAAGGGAATTTTGCTTCCAAATTAAGCACCTATAAACATTAGGGGTCTTGCATCTGTGGAATATGACCTAGATTGCATGGGAGCAGTTGGAAGATTAGCACTCCAAGAATGCAGAGAGAAATGGAGGCAGGGGGTGATGGGGAGAGATTGATACACAAATTTAGACCTTGGCAGTTTCATGTTCTGTCCTTGCTGTTGATGTTTCATGTCATATAAAATGCTGGTCAATACTTTTTGAACAGAGTTAGTCAATGTTATCTGCTTGCTTTTGAGCCTTTATCTTCATGATAGACAACCATGCTACAACTGTTAGGTTAATGCCTGAGTCAGCACTTACAGCACCCAAGGAAAAGAAGCTCACAGGCAGACAGTGGTTTGAAAGTGGACGAGGCGCTGCGGTACTTTATTCTGCTCATGTCTTTCTTTTGTTGTGGATGTATTCAACTGTATCTACACTTTGATTAATACTTGTCATGGTTTTGGGATTTGTTGATTATTTTTGTTGCTCAAGTTTAGATTGGGTTGGTTGTCAGAATCCAAAGAAAATTCCAGTGGAAAAACTTTGGCTGTAGAGTCGCAATATTTGACAGAATTCAGAAAATACAGTGTTAAAAACAGCACTTTTAGTGCATTTTTATTATTTGGTCAAAGTTAGGTTTATCTTCCTTTATAGTCGGTCAGATTGGGTGGTTATGCAAGAATTTACCAGGGTACCAAAGAAGAGCAACTAAGTAGTTGCTCACTGGGTATGTGTGAAAGAGTGGTGTCTCAGTGGACTGGGCTCACTGGGAAAACAAAAAGATGGGAAGTGTGAATTTTGAGGTCTTTGAGCTTAAGAAGGATCGTTTTGTTGGTTTGACTAAAGCTCCCTATAATGGATTATAAGCCACGAAATCAAACCACTTCTTCACAGTCTCTACACCATATGAATGGTAGTATGATGATATGGATGTTTTTATCCCGTAAATACTGAGAGGTTATCATTCTTTTGGGGTGTGGTTGTGTAGAAGATTGGGATGATGATGGAATTTGCCAAATGTATTTGGACTTTGGGATTAATTGAATGTTTTCTCTTCTCGTAGAGAGGTGCAGTGCCAACCACTGAAGAAACTGAGGACGAAGATGAGGAAGACATTGACTTTGATGATGATGATTTTGAAGGTGATGATTACACTGTGGACTCTCCCCTCTCCCCTCTCCCCTCTCCCCTCTCCCCCTCCTCTCTCACCAAAGTCTAATTGCTTACGTAAAACAATTCATCTTTGTTTGCAGATGACGAAGAGGATATGCTTGAGCACTATCTGGCGGAGAAATCAGACTCATCCGCTCATTCTTCAAGGAGAGGCAATTAAAAGAAATGATATTTTGTGATTGGGCAACACCCGGATTTACTTTTCGAAAAGAGTGACCGAGGGACACCGATATTTAGTTGGCTGTGAAGCCTAGATGATTTTGGCCTTTGTATGGTATCAGAAAAAGACCGATCCCTCAGGAATTCATACTGTACCAATTTTGGGCAAGGGCAGGTTGCATGTAATGTAAGTGAATTTGTGTTTTAGATGATGAGTTTTCTGAAAGGAAGAAAGAATCACAGGAAAAACCTTTGCTCACCCAACTTTAAGAGCTTCTGGCCTTTACTTATCGTTCACCTGGTTGATTTTTTTCTATGCTCAGAAAGAATATGTTGGTTTGTCTTTCTTGATTATTTCTACCCTCATTGAACTCATCTTTTGGAAAATTATAAAAAAAAAACAATTGCAATCTTCCTGGTTCTGGCATGCAGATTGGTGCCAAAACTTGGGACAAAACATCGAATGGCTGGAATGTAGGGCATGACCATGGCTGTCAAAGGCAATAAGATAAACTACCTTCCAACAGTCTATGCATAGGGTTTTATGAAATTTAGACAGCTATTTTGTGCATATAGTGAGCATGTTTGGAGTTGGTTTTTTTAGGTAAAAAACTGTTGTTTAAAAAGTTTCGCAAAAAAATCAGAGTTAAAAAAGTTTCCTAAAATCGTTTAGGGTGTTTTTTAAAAAGTTAGAAAAGCAAATTTGGAGTATATTGTGTCAAAATAAATAAATAATTATATGTATATATAAATTATGTATAATAGTTTTTAAAATATAAATTTTAAATTTTTTTACATCACTAATAATATTTTAAGAATATAATAAATTAAAAAGTTTGGTGGAACCCGTGATATAACTCCAAAAAGTTTAAAAAAAACTCATAAAATGAACTTTTTAAATCAACTTAAATAAGTCTTTTGGGTCCAAAAAAACGTTTGCATAAACTTTCGGGTCTAAAAAACTACTGCATAAGAGCAATTTTAACCTACTCTCTATTTCTTAATTTTTAGTTAGTTTAGCTAGCCAAACATTAAAAACCATCTCCAACCCACTCTCTATCCTACTCTCTATTTTCCATTTCACTAAAATGGCTCTTCAAATGTGGAGAGTCATTTAGAACATGTTTGGTTTGATTTTCAAAAACAGTTTTTTGTTCTCAAAATTGTAAAAACAATGAAAAGTTGTTTGGTTTGATTTGTTGTTCTTCAATTTTCAAAAAAAAGAGAGAAGTGAAGCATAAAAATTGAAAACAAGTCCAGCTTGTTTTCGGTTGTTTTGGAGACAAAAAAAGGGAAAAAGACAAAACACGAAGATCCCTTTCTTTTTAATGAAGTCTCGCATTCGAACTTCCTTAACAGCAACAAGACTATTGCCTTTCTCCCTTCTTTTTTTTTTTTCTTTCTCAAGCCTCTCTCTCTCTCTCTCTCTCTCTCTCTCTCTCTCTCTCTCTCTCTCCAGCGATCTCAAGGAGTCGGCTCCAACGTCGATCTGGGTTAATCTCCTTCAAATCTAAGTTCAAATCTGTGTTGATCTTCTTCAAATCTGGGCGATGTGTGTTTGTGTGTGTGTGTGCGTGTATATATATATATATATAGATTGTGTGTGTGATGGATGTGTTTCCTAGTGATGTGTGTGTATTGTGTAACTGTGTGTGTGTGTGTCTATATATATATATATATATATATATTGTGTGTGTGTGTGTATTGTGTGCGCGTGTGTGTGTATATATATATATTTTGTGTGTGTATTGTATATAAAGGTGATTGATTTATTTTTTAGATAAAGGTCATTGATATATTTTTTAGATAAAGGTCATTGATATATTTTTTTAGATAAATGTCATTGATATATCTATATAATAAAGTAACTTACAATTCAAAATCAAAAGATAAACAAAATGACTTTTGCTTTTCGCGGTTCAGATCTCTTTCAATTTTACTTTAAAGTTAATCCGACGGCTAATATTAACACTCCAAATTTAATAGGGAAAATAGATTCATAAGGGTGTGTTTGGAGTGACTTTTTAAAAGTGTTTTTAATACTTATAATTTCTCATAAATACTTTAAAAAAAAAGTAATGTTTGGAACCACCCCACCACCACCACAACCACCATCGCCCCCATTGCCCCACCACCACCGCCACCCCACCCCACCCCACCCCACCACCAAACTATCCCCCCACCATCATCATCACTACCACTACCACTATCACCTCCACTGTCGTCACCCCACCACCATCACCACTACCACCACCCCCCCGCCCCTTACCACTACCATCGATGTCATCACCATACCACCCTCTACCATCATCACTGTCACCGCTCGACCACCACCATCCTCATTACACCCACCACCACCACTGTCCTACAACCGCTGTCGCCACCCCACCGCCCGACCACCACCCCTATCACCCGACCACCACCATCCCCACTATCCCCACCACCACCATCACCACCACAACCGTCACCTCCACCCCACCACCACCACCACTGTCCAACCATCACCCCCTACCTCCACTACCCCTATCGCCTCACCACCACCCCTCACGACCATCACCACTACCACCACCACCGACATCGCCACTGTTGCCACCCCACCACCGTCACTACCACCCACCACCACTACCATCGCTCACTCTCACTATAATCGATGCTTAAATTTATTTATCTCTCCTCTATATTTGTGATTTGATTTTAGATGTGAATATAAATATATTTATTGTTGACCATTTTTTTATTACTGTACCTTCAGGCACAAGCAATAACTAGTTTTTTTATATTGGTTTTATTTTTGATGAAGATTATTGAATATATTTGGTTTATTTTAAAGTTTGGTTTATTTTATTTTTGTTATGAAATTGTCAATCTAAAAATAACTTTTTTATATTTTTTTATTAATTTTTGAATTATTGTTCAAACATATATTTAGGCTGTCCAAACAGGTTTTATTATTTTCTATTCTGTAAAATTGATTTTGAAATCATCTAACCAAACAAGTTTTTTATCTCAGAAAA
Organism: Ilex aquifolium; assembly: GCA_951799425.1. NCBI lineage: Eukaryota > Viridiplantae > Streptophyta > Magnoliopsida > Aquifoliales > Aquifoliaceae > Ilex > Ilex aquifolium. The sequence continues at coordinate 17,074,529 of OX637410.1, read as the reverse complement.
CATCAAAATAACTTTCTTAAAACTCTTCTTAAAAACTGTTTTCGAATACTATTTTTTAAAACGCAAACCAAACAATCCCTTAGCCTCTCCAAATTATATGTCTCTCTCCTTTTCTTTCTATCTCTCTATATATATATTGTAATTTTTAAAGTTAGTGAGAGTTGGGTGTAGCTAAAATAGAGAGCGTGATTGAAGTGAACTTGTAAAAGTGACTAGCTAAAATAGAGAATGTAATATTTAAATATATTTTGGCTAACCATTTTAGAGAATTTGGTTAGAATTGCTCTAAGCTAGTAAAAAAGTCAAGGTCCAAACAGATTTAACTTATTTTATTCCAAAACCCTTAAAAATTATGTATTTAAGTTAATTCCAAACAGATCAAATATCAAAAATCATATATGAACTCAAGAAAATAATCGACGTAATCCGAAACACCTAACAAAAATTGAAAAGAAAAAAGATATGTGCCGAGTATCAACTGCATTGCACATATACTGTAATTATTGCTCAGTCGCCGTCGTCTTGCTGTTTTGTGTTGGTTAAAAATTTTTCAAAAATAATTTTAATCCAATCATACAAGCTTATACTGGCGTGCTCATACATTTGCAGCTTCAAATCAGTGGTTTGGGGAGATACGGACCCCTAGATCGGCGTGCTTAACAGTCGAGCTGCTCGTCATTTTCGAAAGGAGGGAATGCTCCTCATGTGTTTTAGTGAACAAGAAGCCTAAAAAATGATGGTTCAAGTGGGGTGGAGCTAGGCTTCTTTCAACTTAAAATTTATTAATAATATTTTATTTTTTTATATGAAATAACTGCATAAAAGAACAATGTAAACAAAAATCAGAAAAGAAAATTTACCCAATTATCTGAATTAAACTTTTTTATATCCTCGTCATTATCAATTTTTTTAAGAGATGGATTATTGTACATAATATTCCACAGAAATTGATATACAATAGGATTGAGCCGTCATAAATGTGTGTGGAAATATATTATTCCATCGTATGCAATCTTCCCCTAAGCTTGAGGATTACAAGTCAATCATTATGAGTGAGATCGGTCATCCCTTACTGCATATGCAATCTACCCCTAAGCTTGAGGATTAGGGGCCGATCGCTATGAGTGAGATCGGTCATCCCTTACTCCATTTCTTTAGAATCCATACTCCCCCACTTCCTGCTCCAACTAGAAAAAGGCCCTCCATAATACCACTATGTATAAAAGAAGTCAACTTTCACAAGGCATTCCAGCCAATTTCTGGACCAAAAAAATCCATCATAATCTAATTCAGGCACCATTCATCAAATCTGACATAATGCCTACATGAAGACGCCTAAAATTGACAAGTGAACCCTCAAAATTTTCGACAGAAGTGACACGTTCCAAAGTTAATATGCAGAATCAAAAGTAAAAAAGAACTGAAGATCCCTGCACTCGGAAACACCATCAACTGGAATCTTATTGAGGGTTTGCTGCAAAGAAAGTATTGAGCTCTATCATAATGTGGCTTGCCTTCAAGGTAGGCCTAAGATGAAACAAAACAAGTAGAAACAAAAGAAGCTCTCCCACTTCTGTCTTGTGCCATAATCCACCAAATATTCAATAGAAGTACCCAAGAACCTGACCACCCACATTTTGTCGGATTGCCTCTTCATGATCCAAAACCCCATTTGGCGTAGTAATCACGATATAGCCCCACTGCATCAGGACGAAACAGAAATAACTTAATTAAACATAATTAGCTCCCTTTTGCAATTTTGGGGAGAAAAGAGGGGGGATGTGGGAAAAGTTTAATGATAATACCAATTTAGTTACTTAGAACATGCACTAATGAATTTATACAGGACCAAGATAAAGACTATATATATTTCAGTAAATACACAAAGTTCCAACAAGCCTGCATGAAGTTTGACTCTTTCCGTTCCCAAATCCAACCCCAACCCCCGAGATGCAACCCCCCAGAGAGACTTCAAAAATGCATTTGATTGAGTTCTCTTGGGAAATTTTTCTGAAAGCTGCCCATTTTTGGGAAACCATGTGAACTAATTCCCTCATTTTCAAGAAGTGGTGCTAGTTAAAAACTGAGAACAACCCAAGACCATGATGTGCCTGAAACCTACATCAATTCTATTTTCAGAATATGTGAAACGGGAACAGAAAATTAAGACAAGTTAGAGACCAACACCAATGATCCTCGGTGCTTCTGGCCTCGTTCTAAGGGAAGGAATGCGAATCTGGCATCAATATAGCAGCTATATATGCCTGTCCAGTCTGTCAAGGTGTTTCCTGTCTGACCACCATACATTCCCTTAATGCACATGCTAGGGGGCTTAGGGGAGGATATCCAACACAGATGGCTAGAATACAAAATTAACTTGCCATAAAAAAAAAAGGATTACTGGATTAAATTACACAATGCCACTAAAATGGCCTACATGTTGGAAAGTGCAAAGCTGACTCAGAATCCTGACCCCAAAAAAAAAAAAAAAAGAATTGAGTAGCAGTAGAAAGAAACCTGTTTTCACTTTTAGCATATTAAGCCAAATAACAATCAAGATGAAATATATTTGGGTGAACAAAGTCCAAAAGAATAATCATTTCAAAATAAACCACAGGCAAAGACATGCGCAGCAAATCTACCAACCTTGAAGGCAAGCAGTATTATGTGCAAGTCTTTGCCTCTACGGGGAAGTTTGGCTCATGTTTATGCATGCTACATGCATTCCATAATATGCTTCTATATAAATAAACCAGAACTATTAAAAAATTACCAACAACTAAATGAAGTTTGGCTCATGTTTATGCATGCTGCATACATCCCATAATATGCTTCTATATTAATAAACTAGGACTATTGACAAACTACTGACAACTAAACTCAAAAAAACAATTACAGTGGACTCAAAACCCAGGAAACCAACTTATTAAGAATTGCAAGTATTCAACATCAACTCTGGTCAAGTTCAGGTCGATGGCACCTCTAAATATGAGTATATATTTATCTATATGATTAAAGCATACATACTTGACGTGTTGGAAGTGTGCGTAATCTATAATCCTCAATGTTTTTAGACTGGATGTCTTGTCTGTATGTGATAGCCCGACAATCATTGACCCTGCCCTGCAGTTGGACAGTAATCTTTCCTACTCTCTGAGAATCATGTACCTGGAAATCTTTGATATACCCTGCAAAGTATATTTACAAGTGAGAAACAGAAACATAGAAAATCACTTCCAAAGCACATCAAAGCAAAGACATGCTGTAATTCAATCCTGTTCTTTATTAGCGAATCATAGGAAAGGACGCCAAAAAAGGGGCAATCCCATCTTAAGTGCTAACCTGATGAAATTGAGAGAAAATGTGACTTATATTCCAAAACAAGAACCATAAAATGTTCAGAAATTGCTTTTATTTCTCTATGATTCTTCTTTCTTCATTTTTTCCTATTCCAAAACCCAGGTTCACGTCTTCCTATTAGTATAAATTACCCCTTAGATTACTGGAATTCAACCAGTTTGTCTAAGAAGGAGAGAGAGAGAGAGAGAGAGAGAGAGAGCATTCATGAAGTAGAAGAAATCCGAAGATGAGCCTCTCTATCCTGTTTTACTACCACGATACTGGCAAAATGTAGTTCTTCAATACCCCTCTGCTTAAATCATCCCTATTGCAACCTAAACAAATGGTGTGTCCGCAAAGACGGAATGGAATATAAAGGGAAATCCTTAATTTGAAAAACATTCAAACAATTTCCTCTTAGCTTTCCTCTTTTTGTTTTCATCTCTTTTCTGCAAACCTAACACACCCGAAGTAAGACAATGCCCCTAAGATCTTTTTTCTTAAGCATGTACTCAAAAGCCCCTCTGCCTCCCTCCCACGCAAAGGGAAGAAAATAAATGAATAGATAAAGAGGAACATGCCCATTATAGCATGGGTAGCCAACTTAGAAACCTTTTACTTCTTCTGAATTGCGTAGCGTCAACTCAGCAATTAGATTTTTTTTCAATCAAGACAAAAGGGATTTCATTTTGTAATTAGAGCAATTCCGAAGTACTGGAATTTATCCTCTTGAAACCTCCTGATCACTTGAATGGATGCAACTCAGCTTCAACCCAATCTTGCAACATCTACAAGATTAAGAACTGATCACGCCCTTGCTTATTTAACCATGTAAACAATCAAAAAATAAAAGAAAAGAAAAAAGGAATACCTTACAAAAATACTGTTACACAATTTGATTTTTTCAAGGGAAAAAGAAAAGTGGAATCACTTCAATTACTTTGGAAGAATAATTGTGATACCAATCCAAAAGAGTATAATAATTGGAAACGTGTTTGTAACACCACCCTTCAATTACTCAGGAATCACACAAGCACAAAACCGAACTGAAAAGTTTTATTCTCTTAATCCTCTCTATAATTTCCTCAAGTTTTTTCATAGCCAAACAAAATGCAGCAAGTTAGGGGAAATGTGAACTTTATTGTGTGCATAAGTGATATATATACATAACATATCGATTAGCATACCTCGATATTTCATGATTTTGAGAAATGCGGCCATGACATTGGAAACGGGTTGAAGTTGAGCGGTGGCAAATCCTCTTTTTTCGGCGTTCACGATTGTGCTCAGTGCATCATTCAAGATCCTTCTTCCCATTCTCACCTGCTCGCGGACCTCCACCCACTCAACTATAAATGTCTAATATACTAAGAAGAGTGGGTATGCCCTCCCCAACCTTCAAAGTCTGTCACCTTAGCAATCTGCAGCTACAAAACAGAAACGTTGACTGATGTAGCTATATAGGTACACTGCACAAGCACGTTGGTAAGGAAAAAAGTTTTACAGCACCAAAACTTTAGAAAATTAATAAGACCATTGAAAAATGAACTTTCTGGACATCTCCAACCCTTCCCTTTTTTAGACCCAAATTTAAATTTGGATAAAAAAAAACCCTTAAAAATCTTCTCTAATGTATACCCATACCCATACCAAATTAAGAAAGATTCAAATCTTGACCCTTTTCACCGGTGGTTAGATTTTATTATCCTTTAAATATGGGTTTGTCCTCATTTAAATTTAAGTTTGTCTTCCTTAAATTTGAGTTTCTCCATTTGAGAAGTCTATACCAAATCAAGCTTTTTACCCTTTTTTTTACTCAAATTTGGGTAAGGGTTTTGGGTTTCCATTGGAGATTGATACAAGGAATTATTAAGGTTTCAGACTATAACAATAGCTTATGGCACATCTATCACTACATACTACAGAGAAGATGACACACACACACACACACACATAATAACCAAACTTTCCTGATCAAATTTCTCTGGAAAGAGAAGTCAAAAAACCTATTTCCATGGTGACTCACAATCTATTTGAAAAACCATCTGTAGATCCACAAAACCAACTCATTTCCCCAAAACATATAACAAATTTCAACTCCTTTCAGAAGAACATATCATAATTTACATTAAAGAAACTTTCTGCACGATCTTACCTAAATCTGACAGCTTAAAAAGCTGTGACACGATCAAGAGCGAATAGACACGTACAGAAGAGTAAGACTAACCTAGGTTGCAGGGATTATGGCGACGATGAGCGAGAGAGGACGGTGTGTGTGTGTGTGTGTGTGTGACTGTGCGCGAGTATGTGAATATGTGTGTGAATCAGTAAGTTTGTGTGTTGTGTATGCGGGGCTGACTGTGTGTTTTGTGACTGTGCGTGAGTGTAAGTGTGAGTGTGTGAGTGTGTGTGTGTGTGTGTGTGTTTTGCAAGAAGAGAAGAGGAGAGAGCTTACTCGGCGGCTGACCGGCGGCGCCTCTTCAATGCGGCGAGGAAGAAGAAAGGGGACTGGCGGATTGGGGATGGGTTTTAGCTGCACATTGGGATAAAAATAGGGAAATTTTCATCGACGCCCCTGTCGTTAACTCTAAATTCAATGTCACCCTTCTCAATTTTAAAATTGCAATGACACCCCTTATCAGTTGTTATCTTAAGCCTTAGCAACGAGTATTGTTTTACAAAAATACCCTTTAGTATTTTATAGGATAAATTTCATCCACACGGACCACACACCTTATAAATAGATTTAACTTTAATAACACCTCTTCTTGATTTTGAAATTTCATTACACTCTTTTTTAGTTATAGTATATTAACTTTCAAGTTTATAAATTTAATATTTAATTTTATTAAATTAATATCTTTTATTTAATTTAAATTAAATTAACATTTGATCTCATTAAATCAACACAAATTTGATATTTAATTTAATCAAATTAATATTTTTTTTTAATTTAACACTAAATTATTATTTTAATTTCATCAAATCAACACCAAATTGACATTCAGTTTTATCAAATTAAAATTTAATTATATTAAATAGAATATTAAATTCTATTAATTTAACATTTAAATTCATCAAATTAATGTCATTTATTTAATTTAATATCAAATTAACATTCAATTTCATTAAAGCAACATTTAAATTTTATCAAATTAACACTAAATTAACATTTAATTTTATTAAATTAACACCGAATTAATATTTAAATTTATCAAATTAAGACCAAATTTATTTAATTAATATTAAATTTTAAATAATATTTTAAATTTGATATGTGAAGAGTGATGTGTGAAATACATATGATCAGGTGAAGTTGTGGAGTACAGACGATACCAAAGGAGTTGAAAATGAATAGAACTTTGACATTGACTTTATCGATTGTAATTTTTATTGTAGAGAAAATATTTTTAATTATAAAAATTATAAAAACTTGATTATATAACCACCAAATGAGTTATAATATATATAAATAAATATATATTCTCAGTGGTATTTATAACAAAGTTATTATACAACGCTTTGAAATGAAAAAAAATTATTGAGATCAATTGAAAATGACTATAATTAACCTTATTTTTGGTAAAATGTTAAAATTAATTTTTTTAATTTTGTTTTGTTTGTATGCATTTTTGACCTTATTATGTTGAATGATTTTATTTTGTGTAAAAAGTAATTTAATTAGATATAAATATATTATCTTACTTACCAAACAAAAAAAAAACTAAACTTTATAAAATGTTGACCAAAAACATTTTAGTTTATTAACATAATAAAGGGTAATTTTAGCATTTTCAAAGAATATGTAGTTAAATTGTGCACTTTATCTACTATCAGATATAGAAGTTATTGTTAGGGAGTATCATTGATTCGACAGTATAAACTAAAAGGAGGTGTAGTGAAGTTTTAGAATCAGAAGTGGGTATCATTGAATTTAGACTTAATTATTGGAGGTGTGAATGAAATTTTTTCTAAAAATATATGAGGGCTAATCTCACTTTGCACATGCTTTAATTTTCAATTTGTAACCTCAAACATTAAGATTTTTAATTTGTATCCTCAATGTTATGAATTAGTAGTAATATGGACATTGCCTAGACTGTCATTTAGTTTTTTGTCATAAATTGAAGCACGTAAGTTATAAATGCTTTGAGCATAAGCTTATGTATAAATTCACAGACCGTTGGCGCTTTATGTGAGTTGCACGTGATAGGAGTAACATTTGTATTAATGAAATTCTATTTTTAATACAAAAAATGGTGTCAAAATTGATCTCAAACAAAGATTTGCAACAATGGACATACTACATCCTCATACCTGAAGCACTTGCAATTCAAGCGCTTCAATTTATAACGGAAAACTGAACGAAAGTCTGAGACATTATTACCAATTCATAACATTGAGAGTATAAATTAAAATTTTTAATATTTGAGTGTACAAATTAATAATCAAAATATCTTTCGAAATACAAAGAGTGAGATTAACCCTATATAAAAATTTGTTACCGTCTCGAACACACTAATTTTTCATTTTGTGGTACACTACTAAAAAATATTGATATAATTTACTCTCAAAAGTAATAAGTTTTGTAACGTGGGGCCATCATTATATTAAATATTTTTTCAAATATAATACACCTCAAAAATTAATAAGCTTCACTAAAAAAAATTGTATAAATGACCAAAAAATTTGATAAATGTACCATGCGAAAAAAAAAAATTATAGGATTGTAGTCAAACCCATGATTTTAGTATGGTCTATTAAAATTTGTAATATACAATATCAATTTTACTTATTAATCACTCCTAATTAGAAATTTTATTCGGTTCTAAATACTCAATCATGTTATACAACACATAAAACTGAAAACTAATCACGAATTATCTTTTTCCAGTTTAATCATTATGACTTGTAAAAATTCTTTAGAGAGTTTTAGAAAGGAATAAAAAATAGGAATGGTTAAAACATGAAATTTTCCATGTAATCCTCTTGTTTTACATTTTTTATTTTAATTTATTTACGATTTTCTGATACATAAATATTACCATAATCCATCCTTAAATCTCACACAAGTATGTGAAGCACATTTCATTTAATTTCTTGGCTGACCTTTGATTGTTTGATTAGAGATTTATCTTTTTTTTAGTTCAACGGTCAAGAATATCCGAACTAACTTACGTGCATCTCAACTAATACTCTCTCCGATCCGGTCAAAAAAAAACCATCTACGCCGAGATTAGGGTATTTATGATGAATAAATTCCTCATAATCTGACTTCAAAGGATTGTCAAGTTTTAACTTAAAACGTCTGAATTTATGACCCGTCATTTTTACCACTTAAGCTACCCCAAGTTTTATCAGAATATGCTCATGTAAACGAGGTTCCTCCTCGAGTCAGCTCCCATTAGTAAACTGGCTCAGCAGCACTCACCAAAACAGTATGGGTGGCTGGCATTGGTCCAATGATACCAACAGCAGTTGTGGTTGTTGATCATAAAACTAGCAAAAGCCCTGAAGTAATGTTGGTTAACGTCAGATTCAAATCCTCGCCAATACAATTTTTTTCCCGACAAAATTTATTCAAGTGGTTTTAACATCAATACACAGGGCTAGCAGTGTTGCTGTTAGAGCAACAGGAACTGCCATGTCCCAGCAAAAAAAAAAAAGAAACTGCCATGTCAAATCACAAAAACCTAGTCGTAAACCACAAGTACATCTCCTGTACATGTACCAATACCATCTCGACGGAGTATAATCCCAAAATTTCCTCTTCTCATATTGCTCTAAAGCCATTAGCATGTCCATCGCGTGTCATGGCCTCACGACTTCACCTCAATCAGATTAACCCGCCTTCAAATTCATTCCGAACAAGGCCAGGGTTAAGGCTTCTTTTTCTGAGTACAGTGTAAATCGATGATTACCTCCATTTCTCCAGGGAGCCATTCACATTCATTTACAGTGGACTCCCACCATCATAGAGGCATGGATGTCTCCGAATACAACCCTCAAGTAAATCCTAAATTCAGGAGAAAGCATCAATCTTTTGTATATGAAACAGCGTAGTCCTTAATCATCTGCTTCAAATGCTGTGCACACAAGTCATAGTTAATAATTTAATCAATTGATAAAAGGCTACAGTAAAATGTAGTAATAAATCATCCACATATGGAAGTAGCTGGTTGGATAATGACCTTTAATTCTTCATGAAGCACGACGAATATTTTCTTCTGGCGTTTATGTCTCTGCACAATTAAATTATTACGTGATCCAGACAGCAAAAGAGCAAATAGACAAAGACACAAAATATTGCAGTCATTATCCAGTCTAATAGGGAGCAGCAGACCTTCCTGGGAGCAAATCTCAAACAACATTTCTATCAAATTCTGGAATTCTAAATATGACAACAAACGAAGTTGTTCACTTTTTTCAATAAGAAACTGTTAAAACATTTTAAAAAAAAGTTGTGGTAAGTCGTAGTTTTGGTTAAATACTGGTCCAACACTGTTTTCACACACTACCTACAAAATTAAATTGAGTTCACATAAAATACTAAAATGAACATGGGACTTTGGATGAAGACCGTAATTCCTGATACATTCAACTCCAGAGCACCCAGCTCTTTCTCACAGCACAGGAGAGACTGTATAATAAGTTCGTCAATTGAAAACAAAAAGGTATAACTATATAACATGGTTAAAAACCCTAAAAATCCCAGTAAGTGTAAACCCCCACAATCTACCTGTGCAGGCTTAAGAGTTATCATCAGCCAAATTAAACTTGCCAGGTCAGTAAAAGCAGTTTCAAACAAGCAGGTTTTGACAATACTAGAACTTTCATAATGATTCTAACATAATAAGGTCTTCAACTGACAAAATAGATGGGCATCATAAGAATTCTAAAAAAAAAAAACATTGTGCAAAAATTAAAATTTGATCAAGATTGCCAAAATTCAAATCTATTGCCCATGCTCTTGGTCAATTCACCGAAGCATGTTATCACCCACATATGCAAAAGCAACATCAGAGGAACAAAAAATATAACACTACCATTCCACACTGGCGATAGGAATCCCTTAACTGCTCCAAGATGCTATAGTATCTCTCCGCATCCCTCCCTTTAGCAATTTCAAGTTCCCTCCCAAGTTTATTGAACTCATTCCTGAACATTTAAGAATCAAACCTTTTTTTCAGATAACATAATTTCGACAAACGACCAGATTCCATTGTCCACAAAAACAGAACATGAATCAATTTGAAACCTTGAAAATGAGCATATATAGTTTCACATACCTGTAGGATTCCAAGATTTTGTTCAACGAGCAGTAGCTATCATACTTCTCATGATACTCCTGCACATATTCCTTATACCTAAAGATGCATACAGAAAAAAAAAACACATGAAACAATACCAAATGTGCAACATTCAAGTGTGTACATCGCACATGCTATTACAGATACTGCCAGCATCATTATTGTCAGAATTATATAATACTTACTGAGAGAAATTCTTTATTGGTCCCTTTAGCTCCGGCCCCTCCTTCTCATACTTAGAATATGTACAGCTATTCTCATCCGAAGAAGATTCTCTCCTCTTTCGACCATTGTCATTTCTCTCCGTCAAAGAAGCATCCCTTTGTACCTCAGTGAAGTCAGCCAATGTACTACATTTTTGCTTTTTACTTCCTTTTGTAGGAGGGGAAACTGCACCTCGTCTAGAATCATTCTGTAGTGGTGCACTGACAGGCACCTTCTTGTGTGTATCTTCATACTCTGCCGGACCGCTTCCTCCAGCTTCATTGTGTCTGTTTTTACCACTCACGTCTGCTAACTTATTAGAAAGGGTCCCAACTTCACTATGGTCTATTCTGGATAGGTGCTGAGGCTGCTCAACCCCATGATAAGATCTTGCAAACTCTTCGACATAATGTTCAGGGGTCCTCTTTTTAGACAAGTCCTCAGCATTGCTAGCAATCCCAATATTTGAATGGGGCGGGGATGGCTTTCTTGAATCTGCAGTTGTTTTCCCAGCAGGTTTTCCTTCACCCAAATCTGAATTCCGGTAATTTGATGTGGCTTGCTTGTTCTCAGACTGTTTGAAGGAACCTTTCCTCTCAATTCGCATTTTCATTCCGGGTGTTTCCTCCGGAAAGGGCTCACGAAATTCACCCAATTCCAAGTCTGAAAGTTCCCTTTGGAGTATACTACCTCTCCCATTAGCGACACCGGATCTGTCCATACCAGTCTTGTTGCTATCCTTGGGGGAAAATCTTGTGTTTGAGTTTGAAACTAATCCAGCCTCTTTGAACTTTCCAACCAATTCACCTTGTTTCCTGTATTGGGAGTCAGCAGATGTTAAGTGCCTATCTCTGACACCACTTTCCTTAGAATGTTGTAGCTTTTTCTGAATGTGACCATCTTCAACTTGTGCTTCTCTATTAACTTCATTTTTCTGGGTGGGAAAACCTTCATGCATTTCAAGGCTTCTTTCTGAGTGCTTAGTACTGCGGCCCAATCTCTCAGCATGTTTACCTGGCCTGTCTGCAGCAGCAGGAGGATCTGCCCGTGTACTAAGATCAACAGATCTTCGACCTGAATGCTGAGAACCAGAAACAGATTTTCCAGGAATTGCTTGGTTGTAACCTTTATGTAAGTCAAAATCAGTTCCATCCCTGGCCGGTATATTCATCATCATATGGGTTGTAGGGGCCTTGTAAGGTCCTTCAACTGGACTTTCGTGAGATAAATTGTGAGGACTCCCTGAGAGAAGGGGGTTCCTGCCCCCAGAAAATTGGGGTTGAGCCAAGTTTTCTGCTTTAAATCTTTTTGCACGTTCCATATTATTATCAAAATGCTTCCCACTAGGTACTCTTTTGGATTTACCTTTGGATACTTTCTCAAAGCTCTCAGGCTGTTCATCCTTGAAATCAGCCCTAGCCATATTTTCCTTTTCTCTATTAAAATTTCCTCTCCGGACTTGATTCTTTTGATACTCAAGACGAACTGGTGAGGAGGGTTTGGTCTCTTCCAAAGGTTTTTCACCTTCTTTATTAGGAGCTGAATTAATAACCACAGCCATTTCAGCTTCGTGCTCATCATCAGGCAAATCTTTCTCAATCTCAACTATATCAGAACCATGCCCATCTTGATTTTCATCAATCCCATTATGAACAGGCTCACCATCAGGAGTTCTCCAAGGAATTGGTGATGTAGATAACCCAGGTTCAGATTCTTGCAATTTGTGCTTGGATTCTTTGTCATCATCACTTGTCATAATATCCACATCCTCATCAGACCCCTCCTTGCTGTTGGAAGAGGCATCACTTTCACTGTCACTGCTACTTCCACTCAAACTTCCAACTGGGCTTCTACTTTTACTTTTACTTCTGCTTCTGCTATGGCTTCCACTGTCACTACCACTAGCACTGCTGTGACTATCACTGTCACTGTCGCTTCCACTATCACTAGAACTACCAGCCGGGCCTTCAAGTGAACGATGTGAAATATCAATTTTTTCAGCAGCATTTGATTCTTCTGCAGGTTTGGAATTCAACTGTGCCTGTTCTTCCAATTCCTTAGTATTGTCTTTCATGGAGAAGATGGGTTCGGGAGCAGGTAGTTGATCACAGTTGTCTTCGGGGGCAGGTGATTGGTGAAGAGTATCTTCAGGAGAACTGAAAAGGCAAAACATACACATGAATGTGCAGTATGCAGGGACAGAAATCCACACAAATCCATAAAACACGATGAAAAACGAGGAAAAAATTAATCAAAAAAATATAGCACTGACACTGAGCCAAACAGAACCTTAGTACATTTCTTTTTTTATATAAGCATTTGTGGTGAATTTGCCCAACAGAACCAGTGCTCAACATAAGTTCACATCAAATATGTTACAACACAGATCACCTGTGATCCACTAGTCTCTCCCTTCAACTTCCATTTTACTATTGGTTAGGTAATGAATTGTCTTTCATAAGATATATCCTAACCCCCTACTAGACAAGTAATGTTTTAAGTGAATTGTTCTGAGAATACTTTTATCTGCCTCCTCTTTCTAATAATAGCCAGCACCCACTAGGTACAAAAGCACGGTCATGGAAACAAATACTGGTATTGTGTAACTACTAGCTGTTATTCACACACAAAGCAAATAAAGTAAATAATAGATAGCAAAAAGGTCATAATAATGAATCATATGGATAAACGGCTACTCTACTGAAGGCCCCAAACATGCCCAGCACTGCAGTAAGAAACGGAGGGTACCTTCCACTTTCAGACAAAGGTTTCTTGAAGCTTTCCAACTCCACTTCTGGTTTCAAGAAATATCTTCCTGGAGCTTGGAAAGTTGCAATCTGATGCTCAAAATTAAATGAGAATACATAAATTCACAGCCCTTACAAATAACCATATCAAGGACTTCCACTACTTACTTTTTTAATGATGGGCTCTATCTGCCTTACAGAGTTGGGAATTGTATCTCCAATAGCTTTTTCTAATGCCTGTGATGAGGCAACGACAGAGATTACATGAATGTTAAAAATAGCACTGAAGAAGTTAAAAACCTCCCGACCCAAAAAAAAAACCCAAAATAAAGGGAAAAAAAGGAATTTTTCTTTGATAAGCACTTGGATTGAAGAATCCACTAGCAGCAAACTGAGCTAAGCATTGATACTAACCACATACTGACCTTAAGGCTCATACCCTTGGGATTCTCCATGAGTAGAGAAATTAGCACACTCCGCAAATCCATAGGTTTAGCTCCTACGTTTCCCTTGCATTTTGGTTTATCCCATACAACACCACTACCCAGCCTGCTGGACATTTCTTTCTCAGAGATAGTAGCATTCTCCTTACTCATGGCTTGAGTGGGCATGGCATCTTCTACATTTGCATGGCCCTTAGTAAGATTACCACTTCCGAATGGGGATGCAGATGCACCAGACTGCTCTGGTGGACACGGCACAGGGGAAGCTGAGGGCCTGCCCTTTGAAGGAGTTGTTGAGGACAATCCAGGTTTATAAACAGATTTAGGAGGTCCTCCTACTGTAATTAATGCATGACAATGATGGAAGAAATACAAAATCAAACAAAAACCAAAGCCAATAAAAAGTATCCACCTTTAAGAATTTGATCGTTAAAATCTAACCACTTGTATGTTGCGTGGGTTTCATCTACCATACCAAGTGGAGCATCAAATAAAGTAAAATCCGAAAGGAATTACAAAATAATATAATTACCCAGAGGTGGATCAGATTTTTGCTTTTTGAACGGAGGCTCTTTCTTTTGTTTAAAAGGCATTCTCCATGGATTGGCTGCAACAAGAAAATAAGGTTAGAAATGAACTTAAGCAAACAGGTGCTCACTTCAAAAGGTAGAGGTCCTAAGTGAGTAGTCTCCCTTAGGGCGATCCCATAGACCTATCCAAGTAAATGTCTAGTCCATTTGGGATGGGGAACTGCATGTGCCCAGGAGAATTATTCACTTCCTCCAGGAGGCTCAGATACCAACTTCTTGGCAATCTACACTAGCTTGGTTATTAACCAATATGGTTCATACAACCTAAAATTTGGAACTATTTGCACCAAGGGACTGTCATCATATTTGAGCACACAACTTTGAGTTGTTAGCCCGAGTTTTGTATACCAGTTCTTCAGAAGGAATTTACACATGAAAGCCTTTAAGCATATGATCATCTATCACAAGAAGATTATATTAGTAAAAATGTTATATCCAAATAAATATAATAGGAAATCAATAGTGAAACTGTAAGCCTCAGATGTGTAGACTTTTAATTCACATAGGTCACACAAAAACTCCCTTGGTCACTTTCAAGTTATAAATCTTCATGACCATCATTGATTACATAATATCCAATCAGTTACCAGACATGGAGCCATGCAGATCATGTTGCCTTAATTGTATTTTCTTAAACGTGAAAAAAAAAATGGGGTGGAAGTAGGGTATCGCCCAAGGATTTCTCCATACCCATGGATGATGAAAATCCTTTCTTTGCTGGGCTGGACAATGAAAATTTGACTGAAGAGATATAAATGATGATTCCCACTGTTTAATAGGACTTCAAAAGAAATGATATAATTATAGAAAGAACAATCAAATGGTGGTAATACAAAATATCTTCTCAAAAGCAGACAGAGGAAAATGTGAGAAATACTCAAATTTAGAAAATTATCTCCACCCGCAACTACCAAAAGATAAAAAGTGAGAAAAAGAAAAAGTGGGAAAAAGAAAATTCCACCCACAACTACAAAATAATGTTAAAATCCAAAACAATTCTTAATTCAGCAGAATTGTGCTCAAAGATGATAACAGGTGCATATTTCACATCAAAGTGCTGGATTAATGAAAACTGAAAAGTATCACCACTGGGCAAAAACATGACTATATGACTGAGGGCATAGGAGAAACCAGAAAGTAGTTAGTACAATATGGAAACTAAGAAAGAAATTCTGACGTTTGAATCTAAAGCTTACCCTCAGCAGCAGCTAAGGCCTTCATTTGATTCTTCATAGAGGGGTTTCCGGGGTCTAGAACAATGGCTCTGTTATTAAGAAATGCAATCAATATAACTTCAAAACATAATAGAGAAAAAAAAAACTCCAAGCAGCTTAACACATTCAATCTTCCAGCAATTGTTTTGACATGAAAATTTAAAAAGGTAACCAAGGATGCATCATTTCAACTATTAAATAGAAGTAGTTTTCATTAGGCCAGATCAGACACATCTTTTTCGGAAGGGTATAGGCTGAATTTAGCGTTGGTAGACTTTGCTCACATGTTTGGTTCAAATAATGATTAATTCTAAACCACACAAACCTAACATTAATATAAAAGCAAAATTCACAAATAAACATCTTCTGAGAACTAACCAATTAGATACGTTGACCGATAACTCAAGCACAGAAGTTTAGAGAGACTGACAACCATGTGTGGTTAGCAAACAAAAGAGACTATACCTACAGATATAACATGTGGTGTTTTTCAATTAACAAGTCCCTGAAAAGCAAACACACAATCGAGACATACAGCATATTTGGCTGGAGAAAAGATAGAACATGAAATAATCAAACAGTACCACCATAATCCTAAGGAGAAATCAATACACCACAAAGAAATTTCCAGGATATATAACTTAACATACATCCAGTGAAGATAGTTAAACGTAGAATTTTGAAATTAGTTGAAATTGTATTCGAAAAAAAAATCAAAACATCTAAGAAAGCAATATAAATCTGCTTAGGCCAAAAATACTGGATGTATGAAACTTCCTCCGTAACAAACTCATTACATACTTGCGTGATTTGAGCTTGCGCTCAGCTTCCTCTGAACGCATTTTAACATGGTTTTTAGTAGATTCATCCAAGATACGATGTACATTCAGCTTTCGCCAGGGACACCCAGATTCGACCATCAAACCATTTCCATCTTCACCACTTTGACGTTCTTCGTATATGTCACAGAGGTCTCCTGTTTCCCGTGACCACGTAAATCTAAAGTCCTTACCACCTACATCAATAACCTGATGCAATAATGAATTTCTTAGAAATATAATTGATCAAACCATAACAGGTCAAAACCATAGTGAACCAACAATAAATACAACATTCAATAGAATCTTATTGCAGCTATACATATTATAGTCTAATACAAAATGGGACAGTTGTTAAAATTTATAAAAGAAAGTACAATTAACAAACCTTTCAACATAAAACCAGACAACTTAAGGGGAAAAAAAAGAGGACAAAGGGTAGCAAGTTTTTGAAATAGTGACGGAAAATTCTAGTCAAAATTAAAATCATGGAGATACTGGTTCTCAAATCTCAATGGCCTTGCTTGCATGCCATTGTGCCTAAGAAATCAACCTAATTCAGACACAGACCAAATTTGTTTCTGGTAGGACAAGAAACTAAGGGTGGCAATCGAGTCATGAGTGTGTATGTCTGGGATCCCGCGAGGGGGTGGTTAAAGCCCCAACTTTGTTCCAACATACAAAATTGCAAAGGAGAATTCCACTAATGCGGAAAGAAAAAGGAATGAAAAAGTGATCAATGTCCAAAATAACTCTCAGCTTTCAAGGAAGACTTTGCTGAAACAAGTATTGAAATGATACAAGGGTATGATTCATCAACAATTCAGCTCTCTGTGGAAAATCTCAAGTACTACCGGTCCTCGAAGTAAAGACGGAAAATATCAAAACCTACTAATTTACACGATTACAATGACCCAGTTGTATTCTCATACGGGCCTAGAAAATAATGACAATTGATCACAGGAACCTTACAACTAATTTAACAACCAAATGCAGGGAAAACATAAAGGAATGACTGAATGATAACCACCACAAAATTTATCGAAAATTGTTTAGTTATTCAATTGTAAAGTTTCTGTATACCAAGAGCAAAGATGCCATGATTATCAACAAAATAACCATTACATAGCAGAGAAACAACCATTTCAGCAAGCAAACTCAATAACACCCCAAGAAAAAACTTCAAAATTGCAACCAATAAATTCAATTTAACATTAAAAAATATATATACAAATACACACAAAACGTAAGTAAGATAATTTGATCAAGAAACTCACGTTTCCCAATGGATTATTGGCATTGGCATCAAATTTGATCCGCGCCGTACCTCCCTGAGCCTCGACATGCTTGATCTCCTCCACAAGGTCCGGCGCGAGCCGTATAATCATAGCAAAATTGAGAGGATTGTCAGTGACGAGACTGAAGTTCTCCTCGGACGTAGGAGGGGCGGAGGTGGTGGGTCCAGAGGTCGTGGTGCGGTTACGAGGTCCGGCAGCGCCACCCATGGAGAGGCGTCCGCCGTCTGGAGTGGCGGAGGGCCGGTGGAGCGGCGGCGGGTGGAAATTGGAGTGGGAATTACGCTTGCCGGGACCGCCGCCTCCACCTCGGCCGCCTCCGCCGCTTCTGCCAAACTTTCCGGAGCCTCCGTTCATTGTTTGGGCTAACAATTCACTCCAATTCACTTCTTGTTGTGTAGGTTTGTGTTGTGGTTTGGTTCGGTGGTGATCTTGAGAAGGAGGAAAGACTGGTCAGAGAGAGGGAATCGAACCTGGAGGTTCCGGGAGGAACAAAATTAGGGATATTATTTTCCCCTCCAATTATAATCAAAATGATGTTTGATAATTTTAGGGTTAATTACACTTATACCCTATTAATCACTAAGTATTCCTCACCCCTAAATGCTATTGCATGACGCCCACGTACCGTTTTAATCAATGAAGAGTCCAACCCTTGATATACCACAGCTCTAGGTAGCAAATTTTCGCTTTTGGGGAAGATCAACATTCATCTATCCATCCACAAGGTAGATTTGTAACTACTTCGATATGAAAATATTTATGCATTATTTGCATATCAGGGACAACGAACAAGTCATATATCAATTCTCGTTCTCAAAAAATATAGAAGACTAGGGTTAGTGTCCCAATATATGCCACAAAAGGGCCAAGTCATAACAAATGATAAACTATATGACTCAAATTCTAACATAATAACTCTGATGTATCTCATATTTTTAGGTACTTGCACTGTGTATTGTTGTGAAAATTTCAAGTCAAAAATGCTACAACTTAGATAATAAACAAGTAAGGTAAGTAAATTTATCGATAAAGGTGTGTAGTCACTGTTCTTAAGTATAGATTTATGTCACTCTAAATACGAAATTCAGTGTAGTAGGTTATGGCGTCATATCCTCCAAAATTCAACTATCGTTTCTCCACAAGCATGCACTCGCAAATATAAAAGTATCTCGAACAACTCTTGACCATTCTCAAATCGAATGAAATGACTTTTCAATCAACGATATACTAGATTGGATTATATTAAAACTAAATGTATATGAAAATGTTGGTTTTGAGAAGAGTAAAACAACTCTGGCAGAAACACCAATTTTCAAGCTCTCGATTTCTAGTTTCTGGGTATGTATATATTTCTATATTTCCACAGTTGGTCTTAAATAGATATCGAAGAGTGGCGATGCTTGATATAAATTCTTATAAATGAATTTGTATTTTGAAATAAACATCATGAGTTACAACATATGTTGTGTATGTCTCAAGCGACGACTACTCTTATTCCTTATCTTATTTAAGGATATGAAAAAGGAATATAAAGAATAATATACGGATAAGAAAGCTATCCTAACCTGGCAACAATCCTTCTCGTGTGTTAATCCTAGACAAGAGACTCAATATAAGAAAATAGGACACGAATATGGTAGGATGCAAGGTGACTGTCATAAAACAAGTTTGGCCTCATTAGAGAAAAATAAAATATATATTGAAGAATACGGGATGAAGATATAGACCCATAATGTGAAAGATTGATGGTCGGACCCCAGTTAGAAATAGAAAAAATGGGTTATTAAAGGGTATCAACTATCGACTATCTCTCATATAGGCATTTTCGGTCTATGACAAACTTTTCAATTGCTCTAAGTGCTTTAATTGGTCAAGGTTTTGAGGTCGGAGGGAAACTTTAACATGTTATTGCTATCGCTAAGTTAGCATTATGGTCTTAAGAAAATCAGTCATACCTGGTGGCCTATGTCCCCTTTTGTCTCTTGTTTTTGCATTGGAAAAAAATAAAAAAGGCAATGGGCTCTAATTTTCTAATGTGATAGTGTTTGAGATTTTGTAATCTAAACCGTGTTATTTATGGTTGGCTTGTATTTGTCTATGTTTTTTAACCTTTTCTCTTTTGCTTGGAGACTTGTCAACGGTGGTGGTGGCGGTGGTTTGCAAAATAATTTTTTCTCTTTTATCTTGAATGACAAGTATCATTATTCTCCTAGTCCACACTAGCTACGCCGGAGCGATATCACAACTATAAGAAAAATCACTAGTTTTGGTGAGTCAGGACTCGGAAAAAGAGTACTCCCTTCTTCTCTAATAATAAAGCAAGTCTGGGTTCAAAAACTTCTTAAGGCTGATTAGTGAGTTCTTAAAAAAATAATACAATTAATGATCGGTCATTCCATTTATGTTATCAGCAAGTAGATGATGCGAATCTATACTTTCTATATTTCAATTGGATAGCAAATGCTAGGATGCATTCGAAAGCAGCAAGATGACTTACAGAAATATTTTTTTCTAGGTTTGTCATATTTGTCTCCGTAACAAATGATCAATTTATTGATGGGTGGACGATAGAGATTGAACTGAGCGTGGTGGATTCATAATCCATTGTCTTTATCCACTTGACTACAATTGCCCTCATCCCCACACATATTTCAATTTCTATATATGATCAAATCTTTTTAGAACTCCCCTATGACCGCTGTTTTCCCCAAATGTTATCAATTTCCAAGCTCAAGTGCCGGTTCATCCAGCTTCATTCTAAAGGCAAACATCTCTATTGAGTGACTATAAGTGCTATGGTTACAATCAATAGTTTTTAACCAACGTAACATTTCTTGACGGGCTTTATAAGAGATAATATGGTGTAAGGGGACTTGTTTTCTTCCCCTACGGAACTTTGAAAAAAAAAATCAACGGTAGGCTAGTAAGAGAGCAAACTGCCAACGAATCCTTTCACTCCTGTAATAGAAACTAAAAGTTGCAAACAAAGAAATAAAGCTTGCTTGGCATTTTGAAGGTTTCACACCTACTTGTTGTATCTTCTATCATAATACAGCCAACCGACGCGAGAGATTGACTTAGGCGAATAGCCTATTTAAATAGAATCACAAATTAGCTTATTTTATTGCTACACCAAAACTTGCCTACTACCCCTGTTTTGCTTACTTACTCTTATTCAGTTAGCGTTACCTTTGTCAAATAAGAAATTTCTGATCTACTTCTGATAGTTTGGTTGCTCGTTTTCAAATCCCCCGAGACTTTTTCATTTTATTCTAACAATTTATCCCGCTCCTCAAAACCCAAACAAATGGAGTTGATGCTCTAACATTCACAAAATAAGTAATTATTAAAGGAAGTGAATGATTTGAAATTGGAGTTATTTCACAGAAGGCCCATGCCCAGATCCTAGGCCCATTAAAATAGATATTCTTATTTTTGTTTTTTCTGTTATTTATTTATTTGTAATTTTGGTTTGATCCCTCAAATATATACATATCGCTATGTGATGTGATTCGATGAACCTATATTAACTTTGTTGGCTTTGCCCTTTCTTCAAGTAAACAGTAGAACACCAGCTCTTTCCCGATCCTGCGCACCATCGAAGCTCTGAAAACCATGCCGACAGGTCAGATTTCAAACCCTTCACCTTTTGTTTGTACCTCTATCTCTCCATTATTATCAAATCAAAACTAACAAGCTCATATTCCCAGTTTCTGTTTTTTTTTTTTCTTTCATTTTTGCAATATTCAAATCGTTGGCTTCTTTTAAGTCGTAGTTCACCGTTCACTTATCGATTGTAAAATTGCTATTCGTTTGATATGGAACAGCTTTGAGTGTGATTCTTATTGTGATTTTGTAATTGGGAGTTGGGTCTTGGCGATTTTCGACTTCACTGTTTGGATTAAATGGGTTCAAGTGTTATGATTTATTGTCATATATCATCTATTTGGGTCCTTTAAAAAGCTGTTTTTGTTATTATGGGTGTATTCGATATTTACTATTCCTGTTTAGGGCTCCTAGAAGCATTGTTTGACGAGTTATTGTTTACTGGCATGCGATGGATCATCAATGATTTCATTTTTATGTTGCTAATTTTGCTATTCAACTCGATTAGTATACTTTATGATGGTGGGACTTGGCGCAACGGTAAGGTTACTCTATTGTGATCTTGAGGTCACGGTTTCAAGTTGTGGAAAGAGCATAGCTTCTCTGCTTGCATCTAACCCTCCCTAGACCCCGCAATGACATGAGTCTCTTGAACTGAGTACGCCCTTTATGATGTTAAATTGTGGTGTCTGTTAGTGTGAGGAAATGTGCATATAATTCCAGTCTGTCTGAAAAATTGGCAGTTACTGCAATTGTTGTTCTAAGGGGAATTTAGGAAAATAGTGAACTGAGTTTCCCTACTGCCACCCTATTCTTGCACACGCTTCTCACAGCTTTTAGTTGTGGAAATCACTCATTCATATATGTAGAGTATGCTTAATCCAGGTATTTACATTTTACACACACACACACACGCACACACGAGTGCACATGCATTTGTGCTCATTTAAAAATTTGTACGGTTATATTAATTCCAGTGGTTTGTTCATCTGGCTCAAAATTTTGTGATGCTAAAGGAAGATCTTGTGTTATACTTATCAGGTCAATTCAGATGTAGTGGCAACATATTCTCATGCTGTTGGGACATTGGGTGATTTTAGGAATAATACCCACATGAATTCCATTTCATAAATGCTAATGTGAATAGACTATTTGGCAGCCTTATAGTGTTAAATAGTTTGGCTGTCATCGATTTGCTATGTGAAGAGACCATTGCCTAGGAAATGATGCACGCACTCAATGAGGACCTGGAGCCTGCACAGTTCTATAAGTAGGCCGTGCCCAGGAATCACAGGGATATGGTACCAATGGCCTAGAGTGCCAATTACTTTGATATTACGGACTGGATATATACGGGGATTTATTATTTTACCAGACATTATTTGTTCTTTGCGATCTACAATTTCAGTTTTCTCTTCGCGTACGGCAGTTGGAGGCTACATCTTTGCTCTCTTCATGTCTTCCACTTTTTACTTCTTTGATGCATGTGAACTTACTGATTTGGTAAGGCTGAGAAAAATGTTCTGAAGGATGTCTTTCATTTTTCATATACGCTCTCAAGAATATAGCTCAATGTTTGTCAATGCATTGACTTAGTAATTTCATTACATTTAGGGATCTCTCTGACACCGCGATGTGGTAATTTTGTTGCAGTGAGTGTAAAATGGCAAAAGGAACTGTTTCCAGCTGTGGAAATTGACACTAGCCAGCCCCCGATTGTTTTCAAATGCCAGTTGTATGACCTAACTGGAGTACCCCCTGAAAGGCAGAAGATTATGGTAAAAGGTGGTTTACTAAAGGTAATGAAATAGTATTACATGAGTAGCCTACGTTAATTTAATTTTTGACATGTTAAATTTCATTCAGATTTGTGAAAATCAATATGATGATTTATCTGAGGCAGTTGTTTAACCTTCTTGACTTATTTTTCTTCACAATATAGGATGATGCAGATTGGTCAACATTAGGAGTAAAAGAGGTGAACCATTTCTCCACTACGCATACACTTACGTTGAATGCACTCAGCACTCATAGGGATCAGTTGCTATAAATCCAGATCTTCTCTCTTTTGCTAGGGTCAAAAGTTGATGATGATGGGAACAGTAGGTGAGATTGTGAAGGCCCCAGAGAAAAGCCCTGTTTTTGTGGAAGACCTTCCAGAAGAAGAACAAGTAGTTTCTTTGGTAAGGTTATTGACTACTTCATTGGGTGTTTTAATCTGGCAATATGGTTGTATCCTGTGATTTTGCTCTGTATAATATCCTCATGGCCATTGTAGTTTCTTTGCCATTGCTCTTTCTAATGCATGAAGTCTTCTTCCTATTTATAGTTGTTCCTATCTAAAAACTAGAGCATTGCTGCATCATTACGTTCTTGGTGTACTTTTTGGTTATGAATGAGGATGAAACAAACAAACAGGGTTGATTACTAACCTCATTTTCCCTTATTGCCTTCATGAGGACAGGTTTAGAATTTTTTAGCTGAATTTAAATCGAGTTAGCTTGGAATTTCCGATCCTATTTGTTTCAATTTGTAAATTATGTATTGCTGTAGCATCTTGTTTGATACATAATCTGATTCCATAATTTGCACTCTGCAGATGGCTTTACAATCCTGCGATTGACAACTCTCAATACCATTTTTTTGTCCCAACTATTTTTGGTCAGCTAGTCTTGCTTCAGACACTACATTAATATCATTAAGAGTTCCTGCTATGCCTATTTTGCTTATTTTTGTTTAGTTTGCGTCTGCATTACCTATTTTCTTTTGTTTACCTTGCTTCTGAAATGTACTATAGCCTTGTCCATTTATTTCTTTTTGTTAATTTTTCGCTTAATGATTTTTATTTTAATTGCTTTAGACTTCAGCTAATGTCCTTTCTGCTTCCAGGGCCATTCTGCTGGCTTGTTTAATCTAGGAAATACTTGCTACATGAACTCTACAATTCAGTGCTTGCATTCAGTTCCAGAGCTGAAGTCTGCTTTGATTGAGTGAGTTCTCTTCTTCTGTGGAAGAGCATTCCTGTTCAAAAACTGATTTTCAAATCTGGTCTTGCTATGCTATTTTCTTGTTTTTTTGGTTTGTGTTGTCTCTGTATGGTAGATATGTGTTCTCAGTCATGACTGACTTATTGTGTGTGATGTACTATTGTGATTAGATATCCACATTCCGGTAGAAGCAATGATTTGGATCAGTCTTCTCATCTATTAACTGCTGCAACACGGGATTTATTCAGTGAGCTTGACCGAAATGTCAAGCCAGTGGCACCGATGCAGTTCTGGCTGGTAAATATACTTTTTTTACTGTTTATCTGTTATAAATGATTTATTCATTCATTCATCCATCATGGGCTTCTCATTACAAGTGAAAACAAAGTTAAATGCTATAAAGATAGAAGATTTTCCTATAGCCTGCTGAAGTATCTTAATTAATACATCTTATTGAATGAGAAGGACAAGTCAGCACTGCCACAAATCTATGCATCAGGCAGCGTGCAGTGACTCAGGGCAGCAAAAATGTATTTAAGTTTTTTGCAGAGAATTCCCATTGCTCATATTTAGAGCTCAAGAAAAAAACGTGTTCTTGCTAGAAAAGTAGTCCAAACTCATTAGAATAAGGGCTTACTTTTTGCACTCTGTGGATGTTATAACCAGACAGATATGTGTCTGATACGTCCATCCCTTACAGTATAAGAAAACCACTAATGTGATATAGATGCGGATTCAAGTATGGATGATTGGTTGCCATATTGCAGTTCTTGTTGATAACTAAGGCAAAAGAGGTCGAACACTAATTGAGACATTTGTGTTAACAGGTATTGCGGAAGAAGTATCCTCAATTTGGTCAGCTGCATAATGGATCCTTCATGCAGCAGGTTTTCTCATAGGCTGTCAGCCTAATCTGAGTAATTTGCTGAATTTCTGCTTTTTTTGACCTATTATTTTAAATAATGACAGGATGCTGAAGAATGTTGGACACAACTGTTGTACACCCTTTCTCAGTCTCTTAAATCACCAAGTTCCAGGTAGTATGCTTTCACTTTTGGATACATGTGGCGTATGAAATGGATTGTCTGTGTGACTGATGTCGGATAAATTCCATACTGAAAATTTATTTAGTCTTTATCCTGTTCTTTTCTTTTTCCATGCCACTGTCCCCTTCCTACTCTCTCCAGTGCCTTTTCAGGCCACGAGACTTGGTACCCTGTTGTTCTTTATCCTTGCACTCGAAAACTTTGCTCTTACTTTAACCTGGTGTGTAGCAGTGTAACTAAATGAAGTTATCTTATAATCAGTACTTTTTTAGATTGGGTACCTTATAAACTTACCTTTTCCTGGCATCTATACAGATAGCTGGTTGTCTTTGTTATCTTCATTTTATAAGTCCTTCATTGTAATTTAAATGCAGTGAAAATCCCGATCCACTCAAGGCACTTTTTGGCATTGAACTTGTTAGCAGGTATTTTAGTTACTGTGTGTTACTGTTATTTTGTCAGGAAGCAATACATTTATTTTAAGTGTACGTATCTGGTTTAATATTGTTGGAGCTTTATTTACAAAGTTTCCATTAACGTCTTTCCTTAATTGTGACAGTAGATAACTTTCGCATGACACAATTTAACCAGATATTTTGTGTTATTACTGCATCTATTTCCCTTCTCTCTCTCTCTCTCTCACACACACACACACACACACACACACACACACATACATAGACACACACTCACTAAGCTGTTCTTTTTTCATTTGCTTCCCCACTCTCTCTCACTAAGATTTTTTTTTATTTGCTTCCCTCATCAGTTTTCACTTAGTGTAAACTAATTAACTGTTTAATTAGCTTTATGAGGTGTTCCATTATGCTAAGTAAATTCCATTTCTCTGTTAGAATATTGAGTCTATAGTCATACACCTTCTGAAGGAATTCAGTCTTTTTTTTTTGGTTAAGGATCTGGTTAAATAAATGGTAGATCTTAATTGAATTGGCAATTTTTATAGCTAAGTTGGAAAGTTAAATAGTAAAATTGCAACTTTATCTTGAATTTACACTTTTGAGAAGAAGTTCAGTTGTCCGTTCTCATTACACGTGATGGATTTTTTAGTTTCTTGTTACTGCTTATGGATCAAGCATCAGATGCCTAATTGGACCAAATGGCAAATATTAGAAAATTTAGGGGTCAGACACTAGTTACTTGATGTCTAATCAGCTCTTACGTTGTTCCTCCGGGGAGTGGGATTCTCTTTGTGATGGTAGAGGCTAAGGGATCAGATCAAACCATTAAGATCGCTGCTGATCACCAAAATATCTCTGTTAGCATATCCAGTAGACCTCTCTTCCGAAATTTTTAAAGATATACCAATGCTTAAGTGAACCAACGGGATTATCAAAACAGTTTCAATTTCTGTTTCCACACAACCAGTGGAGCTAATTTCTGATTCATTGTTTGCTCTTTATCAAGGTTTTTATGTTTGCGCTGCAGTCTAGAAAAGTAGGATTTTCTTGTTTGATATTTTGATGGGCTGGTTGATGCCCAGAAGTGGTTTGTCTGTTTATGGTAAAACAGTAGCTTTTTATGATCTGGCTCTGATTCTATAGCTTTGAAATTGCTGCAAACAAATATGACGTTTCATTTATTTAGTTGAAAAATATTCATTTCGCATATTTCTTTCTTGGTGGTGATTTGAGGGTAGGGTGCATTGTCCAGAAAGTGGTGAAGAAAGTACTGAGACTGAATCAATTTATTCACTTAAATGCCACATATCACATGAGGTGAATCATTTGCACGAGGGGCTAAGGCATGTAAGTATTGCTACCCAATTGACAGCATTGTCTTTTGCCTAACGCATTCTTGTCTCAACATGGTTCTTTACTTGACAAGTTCTCAGTAATTGCATTTTGGGTTTACCAGCCTTTCATTTGGTAGGTGTTTATAATACAGCATGTTAGAATGTCTCTGTAGTTGTGGAGTTCTAACTACTTTGAATGTAATTTGGTTTAAATTGGAAATTTCTCAGTACATAACAATTTAAAATACATAAATGTCCCCTCTTTGAATGAGGAGCTTCACTTTTTAGAAAAGACTCCCACTCTTAAACACGGAATAATTAGATGGGTGAAATTCCACGCTCGAAGCCCCAGTTACTGATAATAACTTGACGGTTCAGACCTGTTCCGTGATCTACTTCTAAAAAAAGTAGACGTAATGTTTTCCAACAATTAATCTGTCATTCAGATGGATGCATATGGTTCCAATGAGCAAAAAGGAATATTCCTTTGGAATCAGATTTGCAACTCTGGTACAGACCTGTTACTTGCATCATTTACAAAAAGCTTTTCAGTTTGAGCTTACTGTTGCTGCAACCAATGATGCCTTAGTGGAATTACTATAGCTATCATCTACATCGTATTGTGAATATCTTCAAATTGGCCATTCTAGGACTAGGAATCTTTTTTTTGGGGCTGAAGGTCTAGGAGATGCCGCAACGTCTATCTATGCCTAATTTATTCACCAGTAGTAATCTAGCAGTTGTTTGGATAAATGGATAGGCTTGCTGTGTATAAATAGACTGTTGGGCAGGCAGCCATAGCCGCAAGATGACTGGATAGCCTAGCCACGCACAAAAAATGGTAAAAGTGAAGTAAACTTAGATATTTTCTCATGAATGAGCAATAGTACAGAACACCTAAGATTCATACATTTATCATAATATGCTTTGGTGAAGAACATTGGGCTAAAGCCATTTATCATAAGATGTTTCACCGAAACAAGGAGGAAAAGAAGGTCGCAATCTTTCCTAGATGGCACTTAAAATCCTTAATGATATGCTATGAAAATCCTAATGCAGGGCAGTACTAGGAAACATCGAATGGTGAAGCCTAGTGCACTAAGGCTATAAAAGGCTTTTATTTAGTGGTACAAAAAGGTGGAAGAAAGGTTGCAGTATTTATGGATAAAGTGGGGTTTGAATTGGATTGGTAGGTTGCACAAAATTTTAGAAAATAAAAGGTGGTGTTAAAAAAGGATAAAGTTTGGGCCAAGGGGAGATGTTAACTATCTTGGTTAGAAAGGCATTTTAGTAGTGAAACAACATGATCCAAGACTTCAAAGGAGTTTTAATGCCATCTTGGTTTGCCTTTCTTTGCTTGCCTATCTGAAAATGGCACACAGAAGGTTAGTTAAGATAAAATTTGGGAAATGGATTTGGGTTGTTAGGATTGAACCTTTTAGGCATGGAAGGACGGAGGTTGTCTAATTAGGAATTTAAGGGTCCTGATGTAGTGGGATCATTTGGATTGTTACAACCTCTAGCAGATGGTTTGAAATTGATTCTATCAGCTTAAGGGGCAGTTTCGCAGGTTTGTGAAGGGATTGTTTTTTAAGGTCTCATTGCAGGTTAACGTGTGTGGAAAATTGAAGGAAAAAAAGCGTAGAATTTGAAGGAAATTTAGGAATTTTACCTGGACTGCTTTAGGGGTTATCAAATGGGTGACTGACTTAAACAACAAAAAAACCTCATATGACTGAAGCGTAATTGAATTGAAGAATATATAACTAGATGTTCATAGGCTGCTGACCTGCTGTTGCTCATTTACTTACCTTATGAGTAGCTCGGAAATAGAAAAACCTCTGCAGTTTGACTATCTGAACATTCTGTAACTGATTTGGACCACAGATAGGACCCAATTAACATGATCTGAAAATAAGATTCATATGCCAATTATTGATTGTCATGGGGCCCACAAACTTTGTGAAGTCGATCAATAAATATACATCCAATTCTAATTGTAGCGAGGAATGATGCCAAGAAGTCAGTTGTATACCTTAGTCCAGTTAACTATGCATAATGTACGAAGTGAGGAAGCCAATTCATTGGAGCCGACCCCATATATTCAGCTTTTATCTGGTGCCTATTTCTTTTTATGAAACTATGTTTACATTGATTTTGTCCTGAATTGTCTGTTCTTGTTGAGTGATCCTTGAAAATGCCGTATGATTGCCCTTTCACTCTCGCCTGAGGATATCAAGTAGTTTTTGTTCAATCCACTTCTGATGAAAAGGTATCCTTTAATGAACCACAATCTTAGGTGGTATATTAACAGTCAGGTATATAACATTTTAACAGGTTTGGAATCGTCATTTCATTCTGAAGTTTCATGGTAAAATACTGGTTTTTTCTGTGTTTTTAGAGATGAAACCATCTAGCCCTCGATTGCACAGTAAAGGATTTAGTATCTAAAAAGTGTTCCTTGC
Source organism: Ilex aquifolium (assembly GCA_951799425.1). NCBI lineage: Eukaryota > Viridiplantae > Streptophyta > Magnoliopsida > Aquifoliales > Aquifoliaceae > Ilex > Ilex aquifolium. The sequence goes on along the minus strand of OX637410.1, from coordinate 17,044,712 downwards.
AGGGACTGAAATCAGAATTGGAAAAGGCTTCTCCTTCTTTGGGGCGCAGTGCTGTTCACTTGAAAGACTCACGTATTAATGGCTTGCCAAGGTACATACCGGCTGTGCTGCTGTAACATTTTCTTCTCATGTTGGCTTTCAATCACTAGCATTACAGCTCACTGGATCCAATTATGTAACTACTTCACCTCCCCCCTCCCTTTCCTTGCTACCTCCTGTTCTTTCCTCCCACTTTACTTTTTGTGCGTTACTCTTTGGATGAGGAGAAATCTTTTAGGCAATGTTTTGACTAATGTTTTCTTTGTTTTCACGAGTAGATACTTGACTATTCAATTTGTTCGGTTCTTCTGGAAAAGGGAATCAAATCAGAAGGCCAAGATTCTTCGGGTAGTTTTAGTTTTCTTTTCTTTCGTTATTTTATTTTTTACTTTTAATTGGTTGAAACTTCATTTTATTTCTTCTCTACCTGTTGTTCTCTTTGGCTATGGCTTGGTCTTGAGGAGAGACTGTGTTCAAGCTCGTATGAAGATTTGAACATTGAAAGTTTGGCAGTAGTGGTGGATATTAAATGCCTTGGTGGCCCATCAATTTGCTTTGTTGTAAATTTGCTACTCTTCTTATATATGAAAGAAGAATTCGGTGAAGTAATGAATAATGTATTTGCTTTCCACAGAAAGTGGATTATCCATTGGAATTGGATGTTTATGATCTGTGCTCAGATGATCTTCGCAAGAGATTGGAAGCTCCTCGCCTGGTATATGTTTTTACACTTTTTTTTATCGATGATACTCAAGTTGTGTCTCCCTCTTAGTTGAGCATCTGCTTGTTCTGCCCTATCCATTTTTGTTATGAAGATGTCTTGAATTTAGTTTGATCCTTGGACAAAGTGGTCCTTTCTAAAGGCTGGAAGGCCTGAGCCCCTATAAGCAGTCTGTTTGTCAAATGGGCCAATAAAAGGGCCGTTGTTTCTAGTGTTTAAGTAGAAAGGCATCTTTTGAGACTCATTGGGTGGAAGTGGTTTTGGGTCTGATTTGAGCTGCTACCTTAATGACCTCTGTTCTTGATTTCTATATTGAATTTCTTCCTGTCTTCGCCCTTTGTCCATAGACGTAGGTCTGAAAAAGTTGGACCATTTAAATCTTGTGTTCCTCTGTGTTTGTGTGTGTGTGTGTGTGTGTGTGTGTGTGTGTTTGTGTGCGTGCGTGCTTTGTTCATGATTTCTTGGTTTTGTAATTGTGATTATTTTTGGTTAAGCTTTGGTTGTGCTTTTGTGTAATAATTTAGATTCTAAGAGACGAGGAAGGTAAAAAGCTTGGTTTGAAAACCAGTGACAAGAGCTCCAAGCCAATGGACAGTGATGTCAAGATGGCTGATGCAGAGGTATGTGATTGATCTAGCCACATACGTACAACTGTACAATCATACCAACTCTGGAAGATATTTTCAATATACTATTGTGTTTTTTGTTCATTCAGGGATCATCAAATCGTGAAGAATCATCTAAAGGTACTTCCGAAGCAGTTAAAATTCTAAGTGATTCTGTTAATAGAAATCTGCTGTGGCATTGTTCAGCTGCTGAAGCATATATGCTAAGGGGGTGGGTGCAGGCCCTGCAGGGTGAAGGTTTTATGGTCAGGGACCCAATGTTGTAGGTCAAAATGTTTTTGGGCCTACTTTCTGGTTGTTAAGAGTAGTATAGCTCGGCCTGAGAGGGGAACACATTTTTGCTGACTCAAGAGGGTCGTACTTGTGGGTGAAATCCTTTGCTGTACAACTCTTTTCTGTTGAGCTTCCCAATGATCACAGCATACTCTTTAGGGGCAGTCTCCAATGACCAACTTTTGCCTTTAACTTTTGTGAAGGCTCACAAATTTTGTTTAATGTTCAATATGCTTCAGCTGGAGCTTGTTGTGAAACTTCTATGTACATGGAATTTTGTTCGAAGTTTGATTGGTAACCTGTGTTTCAGGTGTTCAGCCGGACAACAAAATGCACTTGACTGGAATATATGATTTGGTTGCTGTGCTGACTCACAAGGGCAGAAGTGCTGATTCGGGGCATTATGTTGGCTGGGTCAAGCAAGAAAGTGGTCAGTCTCTTTGGAAGAAATTGTTTGTCTAAATAAGCTGATTTGTGTTGCATTATATTCATTATCTGAGAAAGAATTGTTACTGGTCACAGGGAAATGGATTGAGTTTGATGATGATAATCCCATCCCGCAGCGGGAGGAAGACATCACAAAACTTGCAGGAGGAGGTGAGGCTTCCTATGAAAACAATCTTTAGTGTTGTTCACGCCAACTTCTAGTAGCTCCCGGCACAAACATAATCACGCATTACATTGTTATTGGCTGTTCTTTAACTTTTCAAGGACCGGTCATTGGGATATTTATCCATCGTGGGCAAGCTTTATCTCGCTTTTCCAGTTTTTTACCTATTTTGCAACTGCCCTCTCTCACACATACACACGCGCGCGCACACACACATGCGCACCCACCCCACCACCACAACCACCCTATCCCACACCGTGCACATATTTTAATGTAATTGCTTAATTTTTGTTTCAGGTGATTGGCATATGGCTTACATATGCATGTACAAGGCCCGTGTCATTCCCATGTAATCTTTCTTCATAAGAACAACAATTAATTTACATGAAAGAAAGAGTTCGATGGAGAGCACTTCTCGTTTGCTCGAATAGAAACAAGGACAACATATGAATATTTGGGGTTGTATCTGAAATGTAATTTGAACCATCACTTGATTTATGTCACAATGGAGGAGGTTTAACAATTTTTAGTCCACAAACTATGAGAAGGATCTTTAAACTTTATGAAATTTGCTGCTTGTACTGTCAAATTGTGTTTAATGTTTGAGTTTGCTAGACCATCTGCTTTTTTAGATGTGTGCTTTATTATTCCCCTTCTCATGTTTTTTCTTACCTTTTGAGGGCATGCCCCCTCTTAAATTGATTGTGTGGGGGAATACATGTGTAATATTGGAGGAAGATTAGCAGAAAGGCATAGAGGGTGGAAATGTAGAAGAATCAAATTCCAGAGTCTGGTTCAATAGGTTTTACATTGGCATGGAATTTTTTAAGTTTAATCAAACAGCTGAGCTTCATTTGTAAGTGCTTGTCTTGAGCTTTTTTCTTTTCCTAGTGTGTTGTTTTGTTTTTTAGTAAGTAGGTTTGTTAATCGAGTCGAGCCTGTCGAATTTGTTTTTCTAAAGAAGTTTAAAAAATTGTTTAAACTCGGCTCTTTTAAAAAATAAATTAAGCCTGAATTGAGTCCAAATGAAGTCGAGTCTTGATAGTTTGATTATTTTATATATAAAAGTTTAAAAGCTTGTTTAAGTTCAGTTTGTTTACAATACGAGTAGGGGTGCAACTCGGGCGGGTTAGACAGTCAACCCTAGCCCAATTCTAGGTATATAATTTTCAACCTTAACCCTAACTCTAACCCTACCTTGGGTTGAGGGATTCAATCCAAGCACTGCCCGAGTTTAATTCAGGCGGGCTCGGGTTGAATTCGTGTTAATGATTTCTGATTGAATTCGGGTTAATGATTTCTGGTTGAATTCGGGTTGAGTCCAAAATAGGCTTGTTGTTTTAAACCTGATATATATATTACATAATATTCACCTAAATTAACAACCAACAAATTCGATCAAGTTTTTAACATAAAAACCATAATATTAAGATTGTATTTATATAGTATTAGGACACATAGGATAAGATTGATACATAGGATAAAATTGTATTTATATAGTATTGCTTCGGGTTAAACCCGATTATTAAATCTGGTTGAGCCCGATTTTAATATTCGAGTTCAACCCGAGGTCCGCCCAAATTGAATTCGGGTTGAGGTTTTTTGACCCAAGTATTAAAAACCATAGTCCAAGCCCTAATTTTTTCGGGTTGGGCTTGAGTTGAAATCGGGTTAGTCCGCCCTAGTTGCACTCCTAAATACTAGCGAGTTTGAGTCGACTCTTCTCCGAGATAAGTCTGAGTAGCTTAGTTTAATTATCAACCCGGCTTGGAAGCACTCATAAACAAACAGAAGAATAATACACACAAATTCAAATGAACTCAAAAAAGCATGGATGAATTTCCAAAGGGTAATGTTGTGTTCACCAAAACATTTACTAGATTTTGTGACACCTACTGATCTTATAATTTACATTGTTGGTTTCAAAAAGTGGAGGAAGATGATGATTCGGCTACTTCACAAAATGCCATGTTTTTACTATCGCATCAATTCATTCTATGGCCGACACTACTTCCCGACCTATTGGATTTGTGTCACGTCTAAATCATTTTATGTTAAAATTTATGTAATTCATATTTGATACATTTAATGATTTGATCTATTAAGATTAAATTCGTATTCATTAATTTTGTGTTGATTTCATAACATCATGATTGCATTTAGGTTTAACTGATTGTGTTAGTAATGGTCCACTTTAAGAGCAACTCCAACGATATTAGTTAAAATAACTACTCAAAATATTTTTTTTTGTTACATTATCTATTTTAGAGAACAATTATTACTAATTCACTCCAACAACGCTCTCTATTTTAACTAAATATTTCAACTAACTTTAACTAATTCAACCACAATTCACAAATTCAACCATAATTCATAAATTTTCACAGATCTTGTTTTTAGTTCAAACCATTTTCTTAGATTTTGTCATTCATTGCTAAACCATAAAATCAAAAAAATTCCAAAAAAAATTCATAGCCAACCAGAAAAATTCCAAAAAAAGTATCACAAACAATTTGAAAAAAATTCCACACAACTCACGCAAAATTCCAAGCAACTCATTCCACACAACCCAAGCAATGGACCACAACAACTCATTCCACACAACCCAAGCAAAAATTTTAAATAAGAAAATTTCATTACCTCTAATTTCTTCTCTCCACCAAATCGGAACAGAGTAAAGACAAAGAGAGAGAGAGAACCGAGAGACAAATTCGGTGGTTCAGTGGATTTTCAGTGCGAACCGAGACAAATTTCGTTGGGTTTTTCGTGGCTTTTTTGGTAGGTTTTTCAATGGGTTTTTTTGGTGGGTTTTTTGTGGAATTTTAGTGGATTTTTGGTAGATTTTTGGTGGGATTTCAATGAATTTTTGGTGAGGTTTTGGTGGATTTTTCTATGGTATAAATACACAGAGCTTCTGTGACAGAGAGAGAACTCCATACCTAGGTGAACGATGAAGCTTTTGTGATTGATAAAGACAAAATTTGGGTGCTGTGGAGTTTCGGTGCTGTAGAGCTTCTGTGTTGCGTAGCTTCTAAGTGAGAGAGAGAAGAAATGAGAGGAGATGAGAAAATTGACATAAAAAACAGCGAAGTGGCTCGCCAGAAGTAGCGAGTGGAAAGTGGGTTACGAGAAATAGACAGTGAAATAGATAACCTGTGGGAGCCAAATTTTAAAGAGAAACTATTTAAAATAGTTAAGAAGGACACTTTACCGAATCCTTTGGAGTTGTTCTAATTCATTTAGCCTCGGAGCCAACACATCAAAAAAGAATCGTGAAAAATTATTATAACTTTCAGATTGATAGTAGGTTTTACTAAATATTAGGTCCAACAGTTAATCTAATAATTATAAATAATTAGATTAATAAAGTAAATTAAGTCTAAATAACATATAACATTTTTATTTTGTCATTGATAGAAATTTAGTTCTTGAATACATATTATTATTACAATACAAAAAACAATGAACTTAAAGAGCTGCTATTTTCCATCAGCTTGGGTCTCGAATCACAAGCATCTACTTATTCTAGGGCACCGTAAAGCACCAGAGGATCGCGTTAATGACCTCACAGATCTCGCATCTGCTACCTGGAATTTTTGTTCAGCAATATAGTTCGGCTTTACGCCACCACCTGTCTGGCCGAACGAAGCTCCGTTCTCGAAAACATCATTTACAGATCGGAAATTCCACGCCACGCCGTTCGTGTTTCCCTTCCTCCAGGTGACCTGTTGATTCGTTTCATTGTGAGTTCCCTGAGCTTAATCCGTTATCTGTTTGGTAATTTCTTGCCCTAGACAGTACTGAATTGCTGATAGAATTCGTCAATGGCGTTCCTTATGTTTTGCATTTCATTGTAAAGACGGGAAAAAACTTTTGATTCTCCTTTTCATCTTCATAAACATAGAAAATCGACACACAGGAGATTATAATTGACAAGCTCTTCACACAAACTCAAAAATAACACGAGTTTCTAACATAGATAGGGTGGACATTTTTCTGGTTGGAGTTGATTTTTTTAGGTGATAAGCTACGGTTTCAAAAAAATTTCAAAAAAGTTAAAGAGTTTAAAAATTCTCCAAAAACCATTAGGGATATTTTTAAAAAGTTGAAAAAGTTAATTTGGGGGGACTTTCTAGTTTTTTTTTTTTTTTTTTATGTTTTTTGTGTCAAAATAAAAAAATAATTATAATTTTTTTTATGCCACTAATAATATTTTATGAATATAATAAATTAAAAAATTATGTGAAATCCACAACAAAACTCTAAAAAGTCGGAAGAAAAACCTATAAAATTGGGTTCTTAAATCAACTTAAATAAGCCTTTTTGGATCCAAAAAATTGTTGCATAAGCTGGTCCAGAAGCCTAGGTCCAAACGGACCTGGCTTATTTTACTTCAAAGCTTATAAAATCAATCAATTTCAGCCAACTCCAAAGAGACCCATTATTTAAAGAAAATATCGAGTTTTTAATTTATTCCTCCTGTATTATATGAATTATTATAAAATTAGAGATTTTTGAATTCTTTTTAGATTAACTACCTATTTAACTATACTATTTGTGTTAATCAAGTCATTGAATTATGTTTTGTATCAATTTAACTTATAAACTATGCAATCTAATTCAATATGGCCCTTTCGTCCAAATTGATCGTTAACTTTGACGAAAACCTTCACGTGCACGTTACGTGACCCATAAATTATAACCTAATCTATGATTAACCTTTTCGTCAAAGTTAATGACGAATTTTAACTAAAGGGCCACGTTGAGTCAAATTACATAGTTTATAGGTTAAATTGACATAAAATATAGTTTAAGGACTTGATTAACGTAAACGATATAGTTTAAGAGCCTCTTTTTAAAATGTGTATACTAGGTGATGGCGATAGTTGAGTGAGAAATGTCCTAATCTTAGATTTATGAGTCGACTCAAATAAACATGTTATGTTAGTATTGAAATATATGACATGATTTTAAATTGTACGGGTTAAAATTGACCATTACACAACACAATTTTGAAATGATACGAAACGATTCAATTGTCACTTCTAATATGAATTCTAAAAGATTAAATAATTGTTAGAAATAGTAAAACTACATTACCTCTTTCTTCCCTGATTTTGGTGCGATGAAGAAGTTTGCTTGACTCTTTATGCTCGGGTTCATGCTCCCCCCGATTGCATATAGTCCCCATCCCTGGTACAGATTGTTAACCACATGTGCATAACCATGGCGAACCCTGCAAATTATGAATGTTTGACCTTGAGTTCTATGCATTATACCAGTCAAGATTTCTCAAATATTTATTTTGATAATGGGAATCGTCTCAACCACATAGTATTTAGACACATGACTGCAACACAAAACTTGTACGAACTCAATGACTAGCTAACTACATGCATTAGTTATTCGGTTAGTAGGACATCCGTTAGTTTACATCTCATCTCTTGTTTGACGACTAAATCAACTCGCGAGGGTTAGCTTGTGTAGAATTTCATGCAATATGAAGAAAAAAAAAATGTACCTTGGCATTCTTTGGTGGCAATTAGGGCCGAAATGGTTGAAGGCCACTGTTACCCTCATGTTTCTGTCTCGAAGGAACCCATCATCATGCCCCAAAAGCATAACCTTATTCTGGTATCTAAACCAGTTGTTTGAGATTGTAATGTCTGTAGATCCACGAGTGACATCGATGAGGCCGTCCTGGCAATTGTAGAGTGTGTTGTGGTCGATCCAAACCTTTGACGATGTAACTATTCGGATTGCATCCCCATCCACAGGACCTAGATTCACTGTTTTTGCATGTGGACCCATCACTGGTCCAGGTGTCTGGGCTTGGCAATCATGGATTCGTATACCATGGACGATTACATTGGTTACCTGTTGATATAGAAAAAATGTGAGCACAATGGGATCAATAATCTTGGAGATGAATGTTGTCATTCCTGAGTTGGTCAAGTATGGGTTTTGGGGCAATCTAGTCTTGCAAGTCAGTTTCAAGTTTGCGTTCTATCGAATGGTTCTTATCATTTGATATCCGAGTCTAGCACCACTTCTCGTAAAGGTGTGAAGTTGTATGGGCTAGACCTCTATGTGTGTTGTCATCGAAGGACAACCCCTCATCTAAAAAATAGAGAGAGGTAGGGAATTATCGATTGAATCACAGTCCCTTGTATAAATCCGGAGTTGATTGATGGGTAGGCCATATTAAAATTACTGGTAGAATTCATATGAAAAGAGTCACGTTATCGTCTAATGTGGATAGAGTAGGTCGTTGTAGATGTTGTCTAGATGCGAATGGTGGTATGTTTCGATCACAAGTGTCCCTCATCAATGAAGGATAAGTTTGGTTGTGGGTGTGTGAGCGAGCTCTCAAATAAACTACATATAACTTTGTAAACCAGATGAAAACTGAAGGTAGTGAATGGTTCATTACCCTCTGCAACATCAAGCAAGCACCTCCTGCAATGTGAACACTGGTACCACGCCCATCAATGGCAGTAAAACTGCTAACAAGAAGTGATCTCTCAAGCTTAATGAGCATGTCCCTTTGAAATGTGATCCAAACCTTCCCTTCGATGTTGCTCAACCCATATCTCAGAGTTCCTGGTTTGGGGCTCAGTGGGTTGTCGCTGGGATCGGTGACTTTGTACTGTGTCAAGCCCCGACCAACATTGTTGGTCATCTTTCCGGCAAAACCCACCGAGCAGGTGGCAAGTTGCTGCCGGTGGCGCCGCCAATTCGGGTTCCATCGCCAGCACTTGTCGATCACATTCATTTTCTGTATTGATCCCTTGGCAAGAACTGTGCTTGGGAACATTAAAATGGCCGTGCAAAGAGCTAAGGCAAAACACCATTGTGTTGCCATTTTCAAGCCTTGATGAAATATTTGGATTGAGGGAGAGGAAGAAAGGAGTTTAGAGAGAGATGTTTGATAATCTGTGAAGATATTTATACATGCAAATTAGGGGCAGCTGGGTGGGAGCTGTTAAGTCTGTTATAATGTGTGTGGTTAGGGAGAGTTTTGTGATAGAGATGATGCAAAACAGCATATGAATGGAAGAAATATCTAAGATAGTGTCAGTTGTGTGGAGTTTTAGATAAAGAAGAAGCTCTTCTCTTGTCTTTGCTGTGTTGTGTTTCTTGCTTAACTTGAATTTGTTTGCTGGATTTGCACAGCATCCAAACACGTGTTCAAGTATGTTATGAGAGAGAGAAAGAGAGAGAGGGTGTAGCTGTGATTAACGTACACCGTTCAAAGGAGAGAGTAGCCAGCTTGTTTAGCTGTGACGTGGTGTCACCGTTACACCCGATATATACTCCACCCTTGCATACCCTCCTCATGTGTTGCCCCAAAAATCGATGGATCATTGGGCTCCTATGGCCGGCAAGGCTTGACCCATCACAGGGTGACCCATTATCCGGCTAGTAATATTATGAGCCTTCTTTTTAAATCGCTTTGAACCGACTGGTAGAAACTGGCCTATCCAAAGAAGTGTTTCTACCCAAAGAAGACAATTCATTGACCCATCACAATAAAATAAAAATGGTCATTCTATTAAATTGTATAAAAAATAAATCAAAAAAGATAGATATATTAGGAATTTCAGTCAACTATCCACTGGGATACTCTGCCAGAAAAACAACTGGGATCGATCCGATAAGCTGCTCATTGGGCGGTAGACAGTCAACTATCCAATGACTGGCACCATTGTGCCTGGTGGATCGAATCAACCCATATTGTTGCCAACCCTTAGAAGCTGTTCGACCCTGATCCAGGCCATAGGCACAAGGACGGGCACCGTTGTGATTGACGGACCGGATTGATCCACTTTGATGCTAACACTTAGAAGGTGGATTTGGAAAGCCTGAAGCAGTTCGGATGGTTTGGGCCAATGGACCATTTAAAGTAGGCCTATCTTTGAAAATCTCGGACATTAGCACGTTTAGCAACCCAACAAAGCAGATGTTGGTCACATTTGGGCTCTTTAGTATATTGAAAATCTCAGCATTAGAGATGAACGAAATTCCATATGCTCGACATTTAGGTCAAATAACTTTTTTCCTATTGTTGGTGTTGGAATTTCATGAATGTGGAAACAAAGCGAGGGAAAGTGAACAAAACATACTCGTATTTTCTAGTTGAAAAGATGAGTTATTTTTTCTTTTTTGATTTCGCATTTGAACAAATACAGGAAAGTAATTCTATTGAAATTAGGAATGACAGTGAACCGAAGTGGGAGAGGGGAGTGTAGTCTCCATCCCCGGATCTAGTTAAAAAAACTCTGTCTATCCCTGGTTCACCCACGTTAACGGATATAGTTTTCATCCCCGTCTGCGGGTAAATTTGTAATCCCTGCTCCTGCCCCCATCCACCTTACCCGCCCCAACCCAAGCCCAAGTCAACATAATCCAAAATTCTAAATAAATCTGACATTCTAAATAATCCAACATAATTATAGAATATTCATAACATAATTAAAAGCTTGTCATCTACAACATAATCAAACATAATATAATTAAAAATTTATCTCACATGTAAATCTAATACAACATCACGCAATACAACATAATATAACATAACATAACATAATCTAACATAAAAAAAAATAAAAACGCAAAGATCTATACTTTTATAAGTCAAAAACATGAAAAAAAAAATCAAAAAACAAAATAATTTCTAAAAGAAAAAATCATTGATATGTAGATTTGTATTCACAACAACAAACAATAACGGGTAAAATGGGGCGGGGTGGGGGTAAGTGTCAGTCCATCCCCGTCTTCATTCCCGCACGGACTTATATGGGTATTCCCGTATACGTTAACCGTTAAATACGTATGGTTCATCCCCGGTCCAAACAGGACGAGTTTGGACGAATACTCATTTTTACCCAGTCCACTGTCATCCCTACTCCCAACCCAACCCCACCCCTTCCTTGATAGAGTTGTGTATTGTTGTGATTTGAACCTACATGGAGTGAGCCTCCCATAAAGGAGAGTGAAGTTGGTGAATTGTATAATAGATAACTATCTCCTACAGTTTAGAGAGGACTTTGTTGTTAGTTAGTACCGCCTTGATTTCGGAGTGGCCCCTTTCACTCTATCTTGTTAGATACGCTTAGCGAAAATAATGATAGAAAATAATTTTTTGTATAGATAAACCGAATAGAGATATCTTTTTTCTTTATAAAAAAGCTTGAAAGATAAAAAAAAAAAAAAAAATGTTTATACATCATCACTCCATCAACATCAGACTGTTGGGGGGTTTCAAAGTGGGTAGGGTTGGGTTGGGGTCAATTACTAGTAGAATTAAAGCAGGCTATGATCTTTCTTGCCTGCCGAGTACTCTTGGTAATGTACAGTCATTAGTAGTGTAATGCCTAAGGAATGAATGCAATCACTACCTGTAGTGATTGAGTCTTATAAGGTCCAACACTCTCTTAACCAAAATAGTTCTATGGTCCCCTTGCACCCCATTGTGGCTCTAACTTCATTATCCCCTCCCCTACAAGGAACTAGATGTGTGTGTGTGTGTGTGTGTGTGTGAGAGAGAGAGAGAGAGAGAGAGAGAGAACTAAACAAAAATATCCAAATTCAATACTTCTGCTCATGGTAGTTGCATGGAGGACCATTGTCAAGGCTATTACAGTGATACAATACACATTCTCTTCGTTGACACTGATCACATTTATTATGGTTGAAAATTGATGTCCTGAAATTTCCAAATCAGTTGGTGAACAGAAGAAAATGTCAAACTCAATCAAGGCTTCATAGAACTCCACAAACCCAACAAGGAGTAGTTGAAGTGGTAAAAAATATGGATTATAAATTTAGATATCTTGAGTTCAAATCTTAGCAACTCTTTAAGGTAGACTATGAAGAATTTATCCCTCATGAATACTTTAATCCCGACTTTGGATGACCTGTCTTTGATTGGACTGGAAAAAGAATTAGTCGAGGTGCGCGTAAACTGGTTTGTACACCCCTGACCAAAAAAGAAGAAAACTCAATTAACACATCAACACACTTTTCAATGCCAAACAATCTCATCAATCTATACCTACATCTTTTTTTTCTTCTCTATTTTAATTTTTAAAAAATAAATTATTATTTAAAATATAAATATTATAAAATTAATATTTAATTTTTAATATTGCATAATGTGTTCAGATAAAAAATTATTGTTAGTACATGTATAAAATATCTTGCATTTAGCATCTAAGCTCAAGTGAAGGCCCACAGGGGTAGCTTGTTGAAGAGGAAATTCAAAACCTAGAGACTAGAGTGGTCCATACATATGTGCATCATAGATTGTGGGCCTTATGGGCCTTGTGGCCCATATGCTTGAGAGAGAGCAATCAATGATTCAAACACATCCATCTTATCATTATCACGTCAAATTAACTCAAATAGATTACTCTCTCGAACCCACCATTTCAACATGGATTTAGAAGCCCTTGCAAAAATTATACCCTAAATCCGGAAGATGGGTCATAATTTCGAGTCTAAGAATCAACCTTTTTAAAATGTTGGTAAGATCGAATTTGTTTACCATTTATCTCTCCTAAATCCAATTATAAAAATGAGGCGTGTACACTCGGGATGGCTTTTTTTTTTTACTTGTTCTCATAGGACCAAAGCATTGGTCATTGACTTAGTCATATAATCCTTCTAAACTCTTAACACATTCGTGCTTTGAGAGTGAATTTTTCGTAAATTTGCTCTTTCATTTTGCAAAATTCGTGAATTTTATTAATTTGCTCTCTTATTTACTTATATGCATACTTATTATTACTCAAATTTGTATTTGGGAAGTAATGACCTAGACCTAAAGAAACTTATCGAACTAAAATAATATTTATAAATTATAATTATCATTTCAGGACTTTATAATCAATATATATTTAAATAAATAGTTTGTGACATAGTTGTGCATGAAATTTTAATTTTTTATATTTTATTTATATTAAATTTTTATGGGTGAATGTATGTCTATATACATATAATATGATACTTTCAAAACACTTCCATTTTCCATTTATTTTTAATATTAGCGTTTTTACATTCTTGCTCTCGCTCCTACCCACAATTTTGTTTTTACGTTCTCGCTCTCGCTCTTACCTACAATTTTGTTTTCCCTCCATTGCTCAACATCAACAATGACAAACATCATCACTTCTCCCCCTTTAGGGGCAATTGCAATTTTACTTTGTTGACCACATCAACTGTATTGCGTTGGAGTCCAACTATGTGTACTTTTGACAGTCATCCCCACCAAATGTGGCTATCCTATGCCCTTTACCACCCTAAATTACTGCCGTGCAAGAGTTGATGATTGTCAAAACTCAGGAGCATCAGAGCCTCATTTGGTGGGAGAGACAGAGACAGACAGACAGACAGACACAGAGAGATTCGGTGTTTGACAAAGAAAAATGCTACATAATTTAAATAAAATTTTAAATTTAAATTTAAATACATATCATTTTTAAATGAGTGTGGGATGAATGAATCCTATTAAAAAAATTAATGGAATTCACTAATCTAAAAAATGATATACATTTTAAGTTGTAATTTTTTGAATTTCATTTGAATTTTATAGCATTGCTCGTTTGACAAATGGATTTGGGATGGTTGGATTTATGTGTGGGCTAGGATTTTACTTGTTTTTTTATCAAATGGTAATTACAAGTAAATCACCGTTTTAAGTATAAAAAACACAAAAACAACTTTAAATTCACATAGAAAATAAGAGAAATCTTCTGAAAAGTTATATTATTCAATAAAGAACTCGTAATACATTAGGAAAAAACCCTAATCATTCCTGAGAAAGAAGAAAAACCCTAAATATATCAAATTTACAAAAAATAAAAAATTACAACCTAACTAATTAACATAAAAGCACGTGTTGCTGAATTCAGAATCGTCTATAATTTATTATTAATTTCTGAATTCTTTCTTAAAACGAAAAAAAAAAAAAAAAAATTTGAGGACATAAACAATAGAATTCAACCTAAAATTGAAAGAGTTCATGACAAAATAATGAGACTTGATCGTTAACCCAATTCAGATCAAATGACACTAGTCCCACTTAATTTCGAATTTAACCTATTTTATCCATACTATTATCTCCGTTGCACTTTGGATGCGCGACGACGTCTTTCCACCCCGACTAATCTGTTGCCACTTGTTTTGTATCATAAAGTGATCATCTCATTGTTTCTACGAAGGGAAATATTATGTAACTCAAATTTGTATTTCAAATGAAGAGGATCATTGGATGAGTGGATCTTATCAACTTTTTTAAATGAAACCCACTGATCCAATGATCTCCCTTAATTTGGGATGCAAATTTGGATTACAGATTTGGGTTACATAGCATTACTCTTCTATGAAATTCATTTGTTGTTGGTCGAGGACCCTGACCAATAAAGTCTGATTTTAATTTCTAAAATCTTGGGGATAGAAATGTGTATTGAGTCCAAACCTTGGTGTGGTGTCTGCAGTTTCAACCTAAAATACATTATCCAAAGAAGGGAGAAGTTGAAGTCTATAAAGAGAATTGAACTTCAACAATGGACATGGGGTTTCCAATATCTTCCCCCATCCCACCAAATTATATTCATTGATCCATATAAAATAAATTCCTATCAATAGGTCTATTAATAGGTGACTGATTTGAATCTGATCCGATAATTCAACGAATTTTATTTTCATGTTCTATATCTGATTCGATCAGATCAGATATATACATATTCAAATCTATAAAATATAAGATATTGAATTTGAATTATCAATAAAATATCAAGAATTAAAACCCGATCCATTAACAAGCCTACTATCAACCATTATATATAACTACATTCATGAATGCTACACACAACTTAATTTTGGATGTACATTGTCAACCCCTTACATTCATTACCGTTGAGAATTGTCACTCGTGTCGAATACTAATCAATCTCCTCTCTCGGCCAAACCAACCAATTACTCAATACTTCTTTACAACCTAAAAAAAAAGCCCAGATCAAATGCTTTCAAATTTAAGTGAATTTCTATAATAAAATTTGAAGTTATTGGTATTTGATGATGTTTTTGACTCATTTATTGTCCGTGATGAACATGACAAATAGAGGATCATATCATTTTTAAATTCGTGTTCATAATCATTGACACCCTATTTTGTCATTTTATATACAAGTTCACATAAGCCCAAAAAAATATCATGGAAATATTATTATTATTTTTTTTTTTTTTGCCATTTTAAACACAAAAAGAGTCAACAAAACACCACCAAAACCAACCCAAAAGCATTACAGAAAGGAATGCTATTGCTATTTGTGCCCTGGATGTCACCTTGTACCATAATTTATGCAAACCCCTTAACCACTATAGCTTAAATAAGTATATAAGATAATTTAATTTCCAACATCACCAACATTGCCATTAAAGCCAGAAAATAAAATATAGGTCTCTCTCTCTCTCTCTCTCTCTCTCTTCTCTGTCTCACACACACACACACACACACACAAAAGTTTTTCACTTTATTTACTGAAAGCTCGAACCTGGTGTGTAAATAGCAAGATCAGGCCACCCATTGCCACCATTCCAACAGCTAGAGTCACCACCATCACCACCACCACCACCACTTTGAACATTCAAAAAGGTCTCTGAATTGTTGCCACTCTGCAACTCCACTGGTGGGTCAACATTCCGGACCACATTCAACCCAGAACCCGAATTCACATTCTCTGCAAACTCACCCAATTGCACAGTCGACCCATTTGGATTCAAACCCTCCATTAAAAAATTCCCAAACTGCCCATTTGAAGCCAAAAGTGAGCTGAAACTCCCACCCATACCAAGCATCCTACGGTCATGATCAATTGATGAAACAGAGAGACCATAAGGCTCTGGTTTTGGAAGTTCTTGAGAGGCCAAAGATGGTGTAGATGAGGTTGAAGATGAAGAAGTTGCTGAAGAGCGTTTTGGGTTTGAAGAACGTTTTGTGTTCTTGCGACTACCACCGCCGACTGGGATGTTCCGAAGTGCACCCCCTTTGGTCCAGTACCTTTTACAGTTCTTGCAGAAGTGACGAGGCTGAGAGAGGTTGTAGTTGTTGTAGTAGCAGAATTTTGTGTTTGTTGATTCACATCTCGGACATTTTAGGTGCTCTTGTTCTGGGAATTGAGGTTTGATCTGGGAATACGTTGTTGGGTCTTGCATATTTCACACCAAATTGATTCAAACGTCCAAAGGAAAAACCAAGTTGATTCAAACTTTTAAGGGAAAAACAGAAGAAAAATTGGGTTGAAGTATGATGTTTTGGGTGTTTTGGTGATGTGGGTTGTTGTTAGAATGGGGATAGTTTGAGAGATTTGAGGAGAGATGTATTGGGAATGTGAAGATCTGAGATGGGTTTTTTGGGATTTGATGAGGATATTAACCTTTGAAACTGTGAAGCGGCGATAAAGCAACAAAACAAGCAAGAAAGAAGACAAAAAGGTCAAGACATCTTTTTTAACTCCAGAAATGGAATTGAACAAACAAATTAAAGAAAGCAACTACGAAAATCGAAGCTTCAACCCAAAAGATATCTAAATTTCAAACATTTAAACTTGAATTTTCATGAAAGGAGTCGATAGATAGCTCAAATTTCAGGTGGGTTTTTGTCACCATGTATGAAAATCTAAGAAACAGGTGGAGAGAGAAACAGAGAGAGAGAGGGAGAAGAGAAGAGAAGAGATATTTGGGTTTGAACCCCTCTTGTAGATGATCTCAGTCAGTCCGCGTTAAATTGACGGCCACACTTCATATGTAGTGTAGAGAGCTAAGACCTCTCTCTCTCTATATATATCTCTATCTCTATGAGGAGAGAGAGAGTGTGAGTGCAGTCTCTCTCAAGTTGGAATTTTTGATTGGCTAAAGAAGCTTGGTAGAGTGAGTGAGTGAGTCTGGACAGTTCTTCTACGACTTCCACTAAACCTATAGTTAATCAAAAAGTATTCTGTTTTAACTTCCACTAAACCTTATTATTTAATTGAAAAGTAGTCTGCTTTTACTTTAAAATAATACTAAGAAATACCAAAGAATTCTTGTTCTTTCTCGCTTGCTCTACGAAGCATTGTAATAAACATTATTTAAATCAGACAAACAATCCGACCAAATGCCAACTGCTGTCATCAAATCTTCTCATTATCCTGAAACATGTGATGATTAATGTTTGGTGAAAAATACCTCTCATAAAATCGAATTAAACTTCTCAAACTTATTTAATAAATGATAAGACCTCTCTACATTCAAATCTTGATAACTTTTTTAAAATCAAGTCATTAAAGATATTCTAGTCTCGGCGTGGATGATCTGTTGTTAACCGAATTTAGAAAATAATTAGTCGAGATACGCATAAACTGATCCAGACACCCTTGACTATTGAACCGAAAAAAAATAACTAGGCTATTGAATTATTTTTTGGGTTTAACATGCCTCCCACAACTATTAATTTTCTTCATTTAATCCTTAAACTATGTCAAGTATAATTACACATCAAACACCCATGTGCATATTAGAGTTTTGAGATTTTCTATTTGTCCCTTAAATTTGTGTCAAAAAAGATACAAATTCTACTTTTTTTTTAATTTGTTCTATCAAAAAATTGGACAATATGGGGTTTATTTCTGCGTTGTATACATTTTAAAAACTAAATTGACATAATTTATTAATCTAAAGATCAACTGACATGATTCAACAAAATTATTAAAACTGTAATTCTCGAACTTTGTCATTGAGAGAATATCACTTGATACATCATTAAATTAGTAAATTAAATTAAATTTTTGAGTTTAATAAATATTATCATCTTAAAATTGGGAATACCATGATTTTTGATTTTTAATATTCACTCTTTGTAAAGTAGGCCAAGAATGAATTGAGTCAATTTTAATATTTACGTATCAGATATGAGATTAGTCATTAGACTCGTAATTATTAAAATTGAATTGATATGTCATTATTAACAAATAAAACATATGATTGTATAAATTTTAATACGATACGAGTTAAAATAAGACCTATTGCCCGTAGGCATGTCAACTGATTGAGTTTGAATTGAATTTTGACTGATTCGAATTCGAATCTGATTTTGAAAGCCAAATCCAAATTCGATCTGATAATCCGATGAATTTTATTTTTGTGTTTCATATCTGAATCCAAGAATCAAAATATCGTTTCGAAACTGTCGAAACGTCCGAAAAGTATCCGTTTCCAAGGAGACTGAAACGAAACAGTGATGAAATCGAAATTTTGATATTTCGAGATATTTCATAATGTTTTTAAATGTATTATAATATTTCAATGCATTTGTACAATTGTTTTAGAATGTTTCAAGGTATTTCAAGATACTTGATATATTTTCATCAATATTTTAGAAAAATAATTCTTAAATTTTTTATTTTTTTTATTATATTTCCGAAAAATGTCGAAATGTTTCTGAAACACGTCGAAATGTTTCCGTTTCCTAGGTGATCGAAACAATATACCAAAATGATATTTTGATCCTTGTCTGAATCAATTAATAATCCAAAAATCCAATCTCAAATTTAATTCGATCTGAATAGTTTAATTTAACTAAAATTCTTTAATATTTATACAAATACATATATAAAATATTTCGGATCAGATCATAATTGGATCTGATATAGATATATTTAAACTCGAATCTGTGAAATATAAAATATCAGATTCAGATAATCGATAAAAAAATATTAATTAATATCCAACTAATCAAATTCCGATCAAAATCCCACCCATTAAGGGCCTAATTGCCGGCCTCGCCCATTTCTACTTAATCTGTGATAACATAACTTGGGGAGTAATTGTGTAAGAACTTAAATGAGTGTCTCAATGGCTCGGCTTAAAGCTTAAGCCACAAGCCAATGAGTAATGAGCCTAGCCGTCTAGCCAATAGTAAAGCTTGCGTGCGAAAAAAGCAGCATCATTTGGTTTGCCATCGGCTTAATCTTGACCGTTCATTATATGCGGTGCAGTTGTGAGAACCCTTCATTTGTGCATTGATGAGGAGGAATCTTAGCGTCCGGTGTCCGTCACCCAGTAGCCAATCTCACCGGCAAACGTGGCACAACCCCAATGATAGTGCAAGCACTCTCTTATATGGATAAGGAGTGAGTGACACCACGGTGTTGAAAAGAATGTGACAGCCAAACTAGAAACAAAGGTGAGTTACTTCCCCCCTCCCCGAAACCAAACCCGCCGCCGCCACCACCCCACCCGTTGTGCTAGTTTTGGGGCTTTAATATTGGGTAATATTCATTTTATGTACTAAAAAAAAAAAAACTCGGGTAATACAATTTTGATTATAAACTCTGAGCTCAACATCTTATTGAAATTGTTTTAAAGATTTAATTGCGGAATTGAACAATGAAACCTAAGTAATCATTTTCTTAATAAGGATATTTTAAATTTTTTTTTTTTTTTGCTAGGTGAAAAAGCTGACCGGGGGAGACTAGATGTAGCAACCCCTCAGGACGTAATCATGAGGTTTTCACCTGTTATAAAATGTTCAATTTGAGTCATAGTTATTAATCTGGGATAGTCGAGTATATCACAACAACACCACTGAAAATAAATTGGACATTAAACCCTTTCAACAGTATTTAGTTCATAGAAACTATTACCCTCGTGCGAGTTCAAAATCATCACCACTAGAAGAAAGTGGAATTTTTACCCAATACTAAAAGCTAACTAACTAATTTTTTAAAATATGTTTACTCAACTATAAAACTAGATAGACCCTATAGGCTACAAGTTGAGAAGAGAAAGTTACAAAATTGAATGCAACTTAACTATTTAGGAATAGAATTGGGTTGTTCATATTTTGAACATGGATTGCTTATTAAATCAAATTAGAATTATTTATAAATAAAAATTTATTTAAGCTAAAATGAACTTATTCGAATTGAGTCAGATATTACTTAAATTTGACGAATTTTATAAACAAACTTATAAGTTTAATTCTATTTAATACGTTGTATAATTTAAAAGAGTTTGAACTGAATTAAAATCAAGTCAAGCCAGTAAGTCGAGCCCAAATTATTGGGTTTAGGCCTGTCAACATCTTAGATTTAGATCGAATTTTGACTGATTTGAATTTGAATTCGATTTCAAAAAGTCGGTCCGATAATTTGATGAATTTTATTTTCGTAGTCAATATCTAAATCCATTATCCGGAATCCAATCCAAAATCTGAATAACTTAAATCAACTAAATTTTAACAAATTATACCAAAATTTTAATTAATTTTTTTAATATTTATATACAAATATATAAATAATTCAGATCGGATCAGATCAAATCAGATATAAGTATATCTAAATTTGAATCCGTGAAATATAATATATCGGATTCAGATTTGAATTCAAGTTCAAATTAAAAAAAAAAAATATTAATTCATATCTGACTAATCAAATTTAAATTTGGATCAAAATTCAAAATTAATTCAGTCAAAATTCAAAATTCATATCTGATTAAAATCGTTCAATAGTTTTACTCTAGACATTAAGTTGACGGTGGAGATTTGATGGAGAATAAGAAGTGGGAATGGAAATTATGTTGCATCATGATGGAGGGGTGTCAGGTGTGGTAGCATTACATGTCTTCAGGTGCGAATTTGGGGTCCCACATTTGGGAGAAGAAGAAGGAGGGGGGGGGGGGGGGGACACCACTATCACCATGCAAATTGCGTTAAACCAGGGGTGGTAAATGCTGAGTGGGGGGTGACTTTTCCTCGATGACAAGAGGGACCGGACATACCATGTCCTGTCCTGTCGTGTCAAACCCGCGTGCATTTGCCCCTACTCCTCCCCTTCCACTCCCAGACACGCTTTGATAATTTCCTATTGTGTTTTGCGTGTCAGATTTGAATTTGAAATTTTTTTAGGTTTATTGAAAAAGTAAATTTAAAAAATTCAATTTAAATTCGAAAAATTCAACTTATTTATATATAAAACAATTAAATTCATTTCAGACTCGACTCATATTTAATTTATTTTTTAAATGAGCCGAACTTAAACAATTTTTTAAGCTCGTTTAAAAACAGAACTCGACAGACTCAACTCGAGCTCACACTCGATTATCAACCTATCAGAGAGAGAGAGAGTTGTGCGTGAGCTGAAGCTGAAGAAGTTCATGGGATGGCCACACAAATTGGATATATATCTAATTGATAAATTTTATTTTAATTTTGTCTAATAATATATCACTTACTGTTATATGAACAGGGGATATATAATTATAAAAACCCTGTGTCACACGGTTTAGTTTTCGTTCCAATCAATGAAATTATTATACTTACCGAAACAATCATCATCACTAAATATTAACGAAACTCCCTTATCTAATAATAAAAAATATATCATCTCATTTGGAAGACAAAGACATTTGATAAACATAGCATTGCTTGGACTCCTTTGTCTTAAAACTGACCATACATGTACACAATGTAGTAGACACTTCTACCTAGTATGCCCCAGCAGGCTTTTAAATGTACAACAGTGACTTGGTGTAGCCAGAGCCATCAGTAAATTTCGGATAGGAATGATACAAGAGAGAGACCCCTTGATCTTGACCTAGCAAGAATGATTAGGTGCATTCCGTTGTAATCACAAATAAAAACAATATAGGGCAACCCGTAGGCACACCATCAGCCCAACAAAAGAATAGATAGAGACATATTCAAAAAAACAAACCAAGGTAAGTCAATTGATAACAAAGACGAGCTACAAACTCAGACGTCCTGAGTTCAAATCTTGACAAATCCTTAGAACTAAGTCATGAGAAATTAAACCCTCATGAATCCCTTAGTCCCAACGTATATGGTCTATTTTTGACCGGACCGGGGAAATGATTAATCAAAGTGAGCGTAAACTGACCTGGACACCCCTGACCATTGAATCAAAAAAGAAAGAGATACTCAAAGACAAATAGCTTCAAAAAAGAAGCAATTCAAACAGAAATTCAGTTAGCTTCTCCTATTATAAGTGCTGCAAGTTGGAAATAACAGCTTCAATTCACAAATGTGCATGCCAACAAGTACAAAACAATATATAAGGCATAGCTCTTACAACTTCTTTCACAAATAAAAAATACTTAGTTAATAATCTAAAGACAAAACAAAGACTAAAATCATCCTAAAAAAAAATTGGTCGTATCCACGAAAAATTAATAAGCTTCATGCCCTGCAAAGCAAGTTAGCAGCAGCTCCTTCCCCAAGCAAGATTCTATGTAAAAACTACATTTTACCTTAAAAACTAGTGGTAATATTGACATCCTTTCGTTTTTGTTTTGGTTGTAGGAGAGCTACAATCACATTTTGATCCGACTTCAACTCCACATGATAAGAACAGAACTGCAGCTTTCCCTCAAGAAAGGTAAAAAAAAAAAAAAGTAAAAGGAATAGAGTGCGAAGCAGAAATTGGGAAGTAGGAGGGGCGGAAGAAAGCAAGCTGCCTGCCCATGAACAAAGGCAAGTTGCTTTGTTGTGGGTTCTAGGGACAGGTGCCTTTGGACCTCAACATTAGAAGCACTAGCTACAACTTCAGAGGCACTTGAATTGGAGAGACATTGAAGCCTCAGGTTGCTTTGGGAAAGAAGCCGCTTCCAACAAAAAACAAAAAATGTCACCCAAGTGACCCTATATTTCTTCCTGGACTGACCTTTTATGCATAATACATGTACAAGCTGTTTGCAGCAGCACAGGCGATTGAGTTTTCACTTGGATGCCATGCTAGGTGGAGCAACTTTGTTGCGAAATCAAATGAATTTCCATTTGCATCAACCCCCTGGCTTTCGGATCCTGTAATGTATATCACAAAGTACAAAAAATCTATTCAGGTGAAACACATACTTCTACAAATGGTAAATGAGAAATGAAGAGACACTGACCTCTTCTGGCAACACGTGTTATACTGCTGCTTAGGGATCTGGAAGGCCTTGAAGGGGTCGGGACTTGCCTCCTAAAAAAGGCAAAACATACAATTTATGATATTTAGTATTGTGACATGAATGAACATTGGTCTCATACAGGTTAAATGCAGTTTTACAAAGATACCTCATGGGATTTTTGCTTGCTTCCAGAGAAGTTGCTTCAGTACTACCCGAAGCGCATCCAAACACGCGGAATAGGTTGCTGAAATTAAGTTAATAAAAAATACAAGACCCAACATGAGGCAAACAACATTAATGACCAATTGAAAATAAAAATACGGCAATGACAAAATAAAGTGAAAGAACAAAAATTTGTACACGAACCTGTAAGATCCGGTTGCTACTCGCAAACCATCACCACTCAAGCAACACTCAAATTTATCAAAGATGGAATCATTTTCATATAAATCACATAGCTGGACATGATTGATAGTGTACTCTCATCAGATTATTTAATCAGAAGAATATCAGTATATGCTCAGGCAAAAAGTTAACAAAAAAAAATTCACCTTAGGTCTTAAATACTCGTGAACCTGGAAAGTTCCAACAGGACCGGAATCCATATTTATGTCCCACAACTGAAACAAAGTAACAAATTTTGGTGACAAACCAAGAGACAGTACCAGGGTGAAAGTTTAAAATCTCAAGTGAGGTTTGTTCCACACTAAAAAAACTTCAACAGCCAGGTTAGATAAGTACCACAAGAAACTTACACGCCACTTATGTACATCTATACAGAAAAAGTGTACATAATAATATAATGTCATTTACATCATACTACATATCATATGCACTATCATCTTGTCAGTTTCCTATCTTTAGAAACAGATATGTTCTCTATATATTTGTTGTCAAGGCATGCCAAAAAGTGCTCAAAGTCAAACCTTAAGGGTCATGTAATCTCGACTAAGTATGTATCTTCCATCCCTTCCAAATTTAATATCTGAAATTGAGGCTATTATCTCGGTGAAAAAGGATCTTGAACCAGGTGCCTCCTGTTCCTCAAACCTGTGGCGAAAGATTATTATTGTTACGTGTATATAAAAGGCATTTTGAAATCAATATAGATGTTTAATTGTAAAAACACTGTTCTTTTCCCCAATATGATTCACTTAACAGTTAATAGTCCCAAACTAGCCAAACTTTTTCTTTCTGGTTTATTTTTTGTAACAAAGCAACCCAGTAAGCACTTGCATAGTGGGAAAATAAAACGGCTAGCCAGAAAATAACTTACAATTTAGAATGGGTGTCACACAAAGCTGATTGCCGCAAATCAATAAGACGAATTGATCCTTTTGAACTACTATATGCTAACGTATTACAATGGGTAGGATGAAACTCAGCTGATGTTATCACCTCTGCAACAAGAGATTGAACAAGCGTGAAAGCACAAACATTTACCAATAAGCTTAGACCTAAAAATATAACACAGTTTGGGACTCTCACAACGTTGCACAGGCCAGGTCCTATTACTATTTGGTTGAAGAGAAAACTTAAAAGTCAAAAGGGTACGAAAAAATTTAGCCTTATTTTATGCACACTTTAACCAATACATGAACACTTCGTCTGGCCATCGGAATTCTAGAGTGGGAGGTGGTTGGGGCAACTTCGGCTAAAGGAAATGATTGGAAAAGAAAATTAAGTAGATCACTGATCACTTATCCTCGCCTGATTTATTTCCTATTTCCACAAAAGCCTCCTTACAATAAAGAAATTCATTGAGGCGCAGTTATGGAAATGCATAAATTTATTTGAACCCGAGTATAACAATACTACAATGAATGGTACATCAGAAACCCTCCCCAATAGTGTCACCAGACGCTGTTAAGGATCATGGACACTTTTAAGAACCTGGCAGGCACTGAAACTTTCCGGACACTCTTAGAACATGTCTGATACTCTTTTAGCAGGGTGGGGTTCATAGCTAAAATCAATATTAACAGACAAGTGTTTGAGAATTATTTTTGTCACATGGCCAACACTCCTTAGCTTGTTTCTATGATGTTATGACTAAA
Source organism: Ilex aquifolium (assembly GCA_951799425.1). Lineage (NCBI taxonomy): Eukaryota > Viridiplantae > Streptophyta > Magnoliopsida > Aquifoliales > Aquifoliaceae > Ilex > Ilex aquifolium. The sequence continues at coordinate 17,019,434 of OX637410.1, read as the reverse complement.
AGATAAACAGGTGGCCAACACTTCCTCAATATTTGCTATGATGTGATTCACAAGTTTGGGAACTATCGTGCATAGTTTGGGAACTAAGGTGCAAGTAACAGGAATATCTTGTACCATGTATGCTAGCTACACTTGTTTTACAAGAAATTGATGATTGATCACTACCATAATACATCAACATATAATTAACATAACATATATTCTTCAACAAATATACATGTGCTGTGCAAAACAACGCGATCATGTGTAGCATGTCCTAGCATTGTTACACCGTGTATTTGTTGTGATGTTTCCGTGTCTATTCGTCACAAGGGAGTTGCATCTAGGATGACAATCTTCAAGCAATCTCTTCTTGTCACAACTAATACAATAGTGGCCTGTGGCCCCTTAAGTCCACCAGACAAAAACTTGGTAGGCACAGTTTCTAGACTTCCCAAAAAGTCCTCTCCATCCTTTTATAACATGGACAGCAAGATGAAATCAATAAAATGGTGAATTGTATTTGTTAAAAATATGTATAATAAAAAAGAATATGCACCCATGCATATCGAAAACTAGAAAGTAAGGTAACTCATAAATAAGAATCCGTCCAATGTTTCTAACAACTAGTAAATAGAAATCTTACTAAAAAAGAAAAACAAACTCGGGATATCCTGAATAAAATTTGGAATCCCAACCTAATTGCAAGCAAACATACCAGTTAGATCCTCCATATTTGTTGGCTTCACATCAACGATATTGAAACTTTGATTACTAATTTCCAAGTTCCACAAGTTTATTCGTAGATCATCAGCCGATATAAATGTTTCACCATCACTAGAAAATAGTAGAAAGTGAGAGGCGGTCAATAAATGCAGAAACCACATTTTATATAAGAGGTAGACTGAACATCATAGATGCAAGCACAGGATGAGAATAGCATGGTTCCTTTCACACCTTCCAACATCACAGCCAATAGTTTGTAGTTTCAAGGAATTATGAATATCAATTATGTATCCCAGTCTATAACAGCTGGCTAAATGCCATATGTCTTACAAATCACAAATGTACAAAACAGTCAAAGGCAGCAAGAAATGACACTGAAAGTAATCCACAAAGCACAACCCGAAACAAGGCCTTTACTTACGAACTGTTGTTTAGATATTGGTTAAGGGCTTTATTGTGTATAGCCAACCCCAAAATAATTGGGATAAAGGCTTTATTGTGTTGAGTAGTTGTACTGGTAAAAAATATTACCCATTAGAGAAAACAAGCATCGCTCTGGAGTGATACGGGTCAAACTTCATACATTTAAGTATGAGATGGAAATGAAATTTTAACAAAAGCCAAATCAGTATGCTCACATGCACATAATGACTTAGTGACAGAACGGATCAGATAAAGTCATGAAACCACACAGAAGGCCCCAAGGACAAAGATAAAATTCCGCCCTCTCACATGAATCCATATAAGGTGCATCTTTGATTCTCTCATAAATGCTAGAGAGTAAGCCAATCAATCCAGCTAGCATTCATTTATAAAAGCACATATACTCTCACATGAATCCATATAAGGTGCATCTTTGATTCTCTCACAAATGCTAGAGAGTAAGCCAATCAATCCAGCTTCCAATGGGGATGTTTTATAAAAGCACATATACTATCATCATAACAATTACTAGTTGAGTGTAGCTTCCAATGGGGATGTTTTCTTGTGAGTCATACTGAAGATTGAAATAAAAATAGAAAATGACATCTAACATATCCAAGGGGTTCACAGGTTCCTTTTCATCCCAGACTGTATCAGGACCAAATTTGACTTTTTAAGTTGTAATTTTTCTGAATTGGATGACTATCGGGCACTCAACAAGGTAACCTAACCATCAAGAACAAGTATCCACTTTGATTGCAGACTTCTTCGCCCTAATCAATAAGTGCGAGATACTTCTCGAAGTTAGATCTACGTGCGTATCGCGGAAGGAGACGAGCTAAGCCCTATCCCAATAATTTTGGGATCCCCTACATAAATCCTGTTTCGTTATTGTACTCGATTAAGGGTTATATTTTCTGTTAAACCATAAGTTTTCATATTTTCATTTAAGCTTAGTTTTGGTCTTTCTCTATTATTTCACTCACCGTGTGGCGTCAATAGCTATCACATTACTTTTTCTCACCAACATCGGAGTAAGCCATCCATAAATATGTCCAAACTACATGGGTCGACCCTCTCTTAATTTATCTCCTATTTGTACAACTTCTACTTTTTCACAGACATTCTCATTCCTAATTTTGTCCTTGAACCCAATACCTTAAGTAATCCAGAGCCAATCCAACCAACGAACCTTACTAAGACATTTACAAAAATAGTCATTAAATAGTCAAGTAGCATATGTAACAAAGGATCAATCTGGTAATGACCTTGGATTCCCGGTATGTACAAAGGGTTGTTAAGTAAACAGGTGCTTTTGATCTTTTATAATATGTGCAAATAGCTCCGCGCTCTGGTATCCTACAAAGTGAGGGTAAAGGTTGAGGTGCTCATGACCACATCAAGTCCACACCACTTTGCCACTACCTAAGAACTGTGCCTTAGCAAGTTGCGCCAAATACTCGGGATGAGCAAAAAATGTCATATACTATCACATTACAATGTCACATTCCCTCACCCTGCCTCCTAGGTCACTTTCACTTTGTCTTGCCATAGGTGAACAAAGCCAACACACCCACCTCGCAGTCAAAAGTCAAACTTTCAGTCAATAAAAATTTTTGATAAAAGGATAATGTTCTACTAATTTTTTTTTTTTCATTGATTACATAACTTTTTTTGTACCTTCAGCTATGGCCTAGGGGACTTCATCATCGATAATAAAATTAGTTAGAGCAGGCTTATTCTGGTAAAAGATGGCTAAAAACCAAATATAGGAGAATAATAATACATAAAACTTGAGCCACTGATCCAAGTTAATCTCTTTAAGTGAATCTGTTTTCTCAAATAGGCTAGTATTCCACTTTGGTATATTGAAAGAAAAAGCCATACCAGGTGGGAAAAGAACACGCAAATAGAATAGCATATCAATTCTGACACAAACATAGAACAATGGAAAATATAATATGATCGAAAGAAACATATTTATACTCTACCAAAAAGGTAAAGATCCACACCTGTTATTTGAAATAGAATTGATATGATAGTCATGTGCATGTGCGTATACTCTTCTACATCTTGCCACAAGGCTGGTCTCATTGCTGGTTACCTAAGGTTGAATGTTTGTGTCAAATAGAATCAAATAGAGACAGAGAAAATTTAAGATACAAATTTATCAAACACAATAAGAAAACAAGTTTAACTTTGTGAAACTCCTTTAAAATGTCCATATCAGCTCTACCAAAGAATGATGCAAAACTAAGAGCTAAGGTCTCCAATCTCCGAACTGCAACGTGCAGAATCCAAAGCCTTTATCTGTGTACCAATAACATGTCTTCCAAATATACACTCAATGTATGTTAAGTCCACGGGCAAGATAAATTTAGTCTGCATAATTTCACTCAAACTGAAAAAGGGCTCAGAGAATTGGCGGCAGGTTTGTTTGTGCATCTCATGTCTCACTTGGGTGCATGGAAAAACCCAAAATAGCACAGGATTGAATACCTTGTTCATAGGCCAAGACAGAGTATCACGGGCACCTTGCTCTACCTTGTAACTGCCTTTTTCTGTGTCTGTATGAGTGTGTCTTGCCTAATGTCTTTCTCCACCCTTTTACACAATTCCATAGTCTTTATTTATTTATTTATTTATTTTGTTTTTGAAAGTTTCTGCATCTTTCATAACAAGGCCAGGTTAATTTGGGGAAAATTGAAAGAGCACAGCTCAAAGGTACTGACACACATACACAACCCAAACACCTGCACACAAATGCATTATCTAGTAAACACCATAGCTGCATAGCTACAGAACAAAATATGTGACTCAAGTACAACTACCACAGGTAAACGTAGCGATGCAATCGCCCCCGGAGGAAATGGACCATCACTGCTCAGACAGTTGTAAGATCTATCTGGGTATCCTCCATTCGCAAGATAATGCTTAGGGCTGGAAGAAACACTTGAACTTGCAAGAGAGCCATTTCCGACAGCTTTGGAGGGGTCCATATTCATGTCAGATATTTTCTTGACTTTCTTCTCTTGGACCTGTTTAATTCGCAAACAGAGCATATAAATCACTCAGTGTTGAAGATAAGAATCCAAGATAACACAAAACGATAACTCTATATCTACTTCAGTCTTCAAGAACTATTCAGTGTGAACAAAACAGATCAGAAAATAATAACCATCTACAATGTAATTTTCTCAACTAATGTTTGCAGCTGATAAAAGCCGGAATGAGATGAAGCGCGATCAAACTTTCCATCCAAATTCCAATAGAATATCTCTTCCCACACACATTACTCGACTGACCATCTCCGTTCAGAAAGTTGCTTTATTACATCTTGCATTTTTATATTCTGAAATAGTGTTAAGTGAGACATTCTCAGCTCAACTAAAAGCATCACAACCAGCTACTTGTGGTAACACAAGGGCCAACATTCGGCACATTGCCAAATAATTGCAGGAGCATGGTGATTGCACTTCGTATGGCCGTCTACCTGCCACAAAGGTTGAAGGGTGACATTCATCTTGAGTCATTATATTAAAGTACTTCTATGGAATTCCTCAAGAACTCACGTTTGATATTAATTGTGAATTGCAATGTTGAAAATTCTATTCCGATTCTCAGATAAGACTACAAAATGGAAAGAGGCATTGTCCCAAAAGGAACAAGAAGATAGGGACTAGTTATAATTCCTTTAGAATCAAGTGAAGATTAGAAAAGAAGAGTACGATTCAATGGGGTCAGGTTACGACTGAAAAAACTGGGATTGATCCTGTAAGTTGGGATTGATCTCAAATACCCCAGTGTGGTCACTTCCCCAGTTAGGTCGTAATCTCACCCTATTTGTAGTAATTTCGGTATGCTGCCAAACATTAACTCTTTGGAAAATAGTCTTACCCCACAGATCTTGGTGTCACCAACTAGAGCTATGTTTTTCCAATTTCTGAAAACCACTCATGTCTGACATATCAGTGCAAAAGATACGAGAGGATACAGTGACACACCAACATAGGAAGTGGTCAAACATTTTTGCCATCCAAGGAAAGTTTTGGAATAAAGCTGCTAAAATTGAATCTTAAACATCTTGGAGTTGTGACTAAATGGAAAAGACTGATAGATGGAAGACAATGCATTTTTTTCTCCTGAACTGACAGTACGGGACTGATACTATAAAATAAGATTCATGCATGGTGATGTTATCCCCCTAATTATCTTGTTATAATGATTAACCAAACAAAAAAAAACTACAAGCACTTGATAACAATGTTTATCACTTCCAATTTAATCCTAACTATTAGAATCTGCAGTTCTGCGGAATAAGGATGAGCCACTAGCCATTGAATGGCACCCTTATGAAACAAATTAGATCTACTAGCAACCACATTAGACCACATTTTTTCACAGGATATCTGACATGCCTGAACACATTAAGCACCATATATGCAGTTTGATAATGAACACTTACAACAAAAAAACAAAAACACGGGGCACTGGTGCATACAGGATTAATAAATTAGATGCAAGCATACAACGAAAGAGAACAAAATTTAAATTAACAAATGACAACAAATAGTAACCACAAATAGGAGTCCTATATGAATTGTGGAGGAGAAATCTAACATTCAGGCCTCAACTAAATAACTAACAAGTGCAATCAAATATTTCCAATGCAATAATGATATGATAATGAGGAGTACCTGACCTGCACTTATGACCATATATACACATAGAACAATTAAATGAATATTTTAGGCGATGAAAATTCTCTCTCACCTTCCAAAACTTGATAGTTTTGTCATTAGTGGACAGAAGAAAAAGTGCACCATTAGCTGTTTGGCACCATCTAATCTTGTTGATTTTCTCCTCAATCTCCAAGCTCTTGAGATAATCAAACTGATTGCAAAAGATGCAGATTTAGAATGGAAAAAAATATATATCAAAACTCCAGTGCAACACACAAAAAAGGAGGCTTTGTAGTTTCTAGGGAAGCTAGCTATCTTTTGAATGCACTTGTCTCCTAGTTGTCAAATACCGTGTCAGGGTGTATAGATTCCTTTGTCAAGTTTCTTGGCCACAAGCATTAACCTCTTTCAGTTTTGATGCTGCCTATTCATATCATTCAATTGTAATTGTGATTCACTCCTCATAATTGGCCATTTTAGTGGACAGCTTTACATTTCACCCAAACACACAAGTTCAAATGAATACCTCAGGTTCATGGCTTTGAAACTCCGTTTTGTAACGGAACTCTGGATGCCTAATAACTGGATAATCCGTCCTCTCTAAATCCCTTCGACTTCCACCATGCTACACGTGGCATTAAGACAATAATGATGTTTAGAAAGAACAAAGAGTAAGGTAGTGCATTAGTTCCGGGATTAATAAATGAAATGTTCAATCATGCACAAAAGCACGGATACAGACACGGGTGTCGTATCCGATACGATACGGACACGGGGATACAACAAAATTTTAAAATATAGGGCACGGGTTAGGCGAGGATACGACTAATTAAAATAATATAATATATTTTTATATATATAATAACATTAATAATAAAATTGTGGAATTAATTAATATTTTATAACTAGACAAATGAGTTAATATTAAATTTAATAAATGGGCTAAATGTTATGAGCAGTAAATTGGGGGGGGAGGGGGCTAAACGTAATTGACTGTGGGCTAGACTAATAAGACGTCTAATTGATCGGGGGACACCAGACCACCATAACGAAGAGAGAGAGAAGAGAGAACGATGCTGCGAGCATCTAAGGCAAACCGATCACACCAATCGAGAGAGAGAACGATGTTGCGAGCATCTAGGGCAAGCCGATCACACCAAGCCGATCTATGAGAGATCTGATGGCATCAAGCCTCTAGAAGTAGCAGTTGCAGTCGCAGGTCCAGATCCAATCACAGATGCACTCGCTGGTTAGTCTCCCTTCCTCTTCCTTCTCCTTCTTCTTCTACTCCTCCTCTGGTCCTCTCGAGCTCGTTCTCCTCTTCTCTCTCTCTCTCTCTCACACACACTGAATGTCGAAGCTTCCCGTTCACATATGTCTTTTTCCCTTTTGTTTGTTCTTTTTTTTTTTCGTTTCCACCCCCCTAAGTTTTTAAAATAACAAAAAGTACCCCGTCGTGTCCCTGTCGTGTCCCTACGTATCCGAGCCGTATCCGACTAAAAAAAATCAAAGCCACTGTTCAGGACACTTCTACAAGTGTCGGACACGTGTCCGACACGTGTCCAGCCATCGGACACGCGTATCCGTGTTGGACACGTGTCCGACACTGCCACGGCGAACCCCCGACGAGTATCCGTGCTTCCTAGGCACAAACTTACCTCCTTTGCATCCGTTCTTTCAAATAACACCACCCTGCCCCCACGGTCACCAGTAGCTAGATGGTCACCAGTTTTATCAAACTCAATTGCCGAAATGATGTCAACTGCGAAAAATTGAACGAAGATTAGGAAATCAGAATATAGGATTGCCAAGAAACTGAAAGTAGATGCCTCACAACAAGTTAAACAGAGCAAATTAGCACAAATAAGCAATTGTTTTGCAGTTGCTGTCATCAAGGCAAAGTTATCCAAACATTTATGAAATCCATTAAATACGCAAGGAGTGAAATGGACAAAGAGGAAGAGAGAGACCAATTACTAAATCCATAGTCAGCAAATTATTAATGAAAGTTGTGAGCATGAAAAATGTTACTCCAATAATCTGTAAATATCCTATATTATCCTGCAACAAGTGATGATAGTTGTGTTTCTCAAGCATGTTTCTTTCATGCAGTGCACTTACTTCTTGATAGCAGTCACTAACAACTGTAAACCCTGAACCTCTTCCACGCAAAGCACTTACCTTTGGAAGCTTCAGTTCTTTCGCCATTTATGGTGTGCATTGGTAGAACAACAACTATGAATGTACCTCCCATACAGTACAAAACCAAAAATAGTATACACAAAAACAAAATAAAGTTCAAAACCCACTCAAAACAAGAAAAAATGAATGTGCAGTCTTTCTGTCAACAAACCAAAATGCAGTGGACTCCCACAATAGTCCTTCTTTTATTCCTTTATAGGCATTCTACACCGGCTGATATCAGCAATTTTAGATGAACCTTGCACATAGTGAAGTTAGAGATCTAGATTTAAGGACCCCCCTTGCACTCCTCCCTCCCCAGATATCCATCCAGCGAGAAGACAGAATCACATCAATTTTTTCACAGAGCATAATGGTAGAACATGATTCATCTAGTCGACTCCGAATAGTTAGGACAACACCTCCGTTGAGTTGGAAGTAAGATGACTAGTTTAGAACATGACATCACGCTCTTTTGATAACTTCCGCATCTCCAAAAAAATGCTGCCCAATACTTCCATATTCTAAGGCTATGCACTTTCTACCACATCATGAGAGCGATCATCTTGCCTCTTGTTTCTTTTCTTTTTTTTTTTTCCACATATACTGTACCATATTCACCATGGTACATGAGATGTTGCATGATTTAAAAACCACGCAGCATGCAGCCTAATGATGGTACTATTGTGATACATACATACTACACATGTATACCTGCCCATATATGGTGATATTTACTGAAATATATGCATGCAGTCAAGAGATACTGTCCCTAATATGTTACAGAAGCGAGCACACACCACTAAATAACCAATTTTTGCTGGCAATTTTACTGAGCAAAACGCATTGGCCGCAACAAGTCCCAACTCGATCAAACATAACATAGGTAAATATAAAAATTGAAACTATAACGTATGCTATTACATATTTAAACTCAAGACAACAAATTTCTACCCCAAAATAAGGGAATCCAATTAAAACAACATTAAACTATTGCAAGTTCAGCTGCATACTATTTATCTTCTAACGAACTGTCTCTCTTACAGGCATCAATGTTTATGCACTTCATTTGATCAATACCACACCGTATTTAATCTATTTACCTGATTACCACTCGACTATTAATTCAATAGATTAACATACTAATGGCATTCAAAGCAAAAAGCCAGAGCTTGCACAGATAGTCATTTGGGGTGGGGGGGGAGAGGGAAGCACTCATCCATCGTAGGCTAACCCATTATGTTTAACAGTTTGGGTCCACTCAAAGCAACTGGTACGATGCTAACCAGGAGTGTACCTCCAACAAAGGGTGATGGCATAAAACCAAGAGGGCAAAAACAAAACACAAAATAATTTACTAGAGATCGAAAATTAAACCATCTGAGAAATACGCATAAGCACGTTCACGCTGTCACTGTCAACAATGACAATGCAGTTACTCACCAAAAGTGTTTGGACTCATACTTCTTCTTTTTCCCTCTTCTTTCATCAAAGATCGTACTCATGTTTATCTATCAACAATTGCAGTGAAAATTTCTGAACCTTGAAATCTAACATTGCGGACCCCAAAGCATATTTTTCTCACATTAAAAATCAGAAGTGTTTTCAATAGATCACTTCACAAATCTACACCATGACCATAATACCACGAAACACATGTAGGTACTCCCTCTACAATTGTTCTAAATCACAGACGTTTCACTTTCTCCTGCACCATGAAACCATCGATTCAACTCTCCTCCATTTTCATCATTCCATTACCCTCCCCATATTCTGTGAGCAGTGGAGAAATGACCAGCAAGCATCCATTACCAGTGATGTCATTCAATGTTTTAATTTCTATTTTCCATTTCACAAACTATAAGAATTGTAAAATCAGAATAATGTATCCCTTTTGAATGGAACTAGATATTAGACCTGAAACAAATTTTCTTATAGATAGTAAGCACATTTAAACATGTGAAAGCAGTCAAGGCATATGTGACCACAACAAATTATGGAAGCTGTCACGAAACAATAAAGAATCAAAATTCTTGCTTGCACCTGGGCCCACTAATTTATTTGTTTGTGGATAGCATTAGAACAATGCAAACTCACATTGGATTGCAACTATAGAGATCCAGACTGAAGTACAAAGTTTCACATACTCACAGCTTAATAAAACTAATATCAACATCAAAACAAGTGCATACACAAAATAACACTTACTCGGCAAGTACAGTTGCATATTGTATATCTCTCAATCCATTAACTACAATACTCCGTCTTAGAAGCATCGATATACATGCAGGGCACACTAACAATTTCAAAACTTAAATCGGATTAATTTCTCTAAAAACCAATAAATCAACGACAAACTATTCCAGAACAGATCAAAAACACAAAATCAAACCCTACTCACAAGACAGACACAAAAGGAAATCTTGGATCCAGAGACAATAGTTATGGTACCTTCCTGAACTTCTTCACCGGCGGTGCGTTCGCCGAAGACCTGAGAGAATTTCCACTCGAGCGGCAGTGGTGGGCCAGCCGGAGCTGCCGCTTCCTCTCCCTCACCACCGTTCATTTTCTATCAAATCAACCGCACCAAAACAACACAACCGACTGCCACACCAAATCAAAATCAAATTTGAAGCCACAGCATTAAGCGATCGTCGTTAAGGTTTAATCAGAAGATCGCAGCTACGGAATCCCCAATAGATTAATCAAAAAATGTCGGATTTTTCAGATTCAACCATTCCAAGTGTGGATTTTTTCAGATTGAGATTTTCTCTCTCTTTCTTTCCTAGTGAGGATGAGAAAAATGGGAACTGGAGTAGCAAACCGCTCGTTGTCTTCGGAGAACCATAACACTGCTCTCTCTCTCTCTCTCTCTGGTCTAAGCTCTATCAATAATACATTCTCTCTCTTCACCCTATTTTGTATTTTTTCACAGTTCTGATAAATTTACCGGGCCCATGTGTTAATTAACTCAATTACGTCATTTGATTGGCTAGAATCGCAGTCAATATTGTAATTTACTGATGGGTGATCTGGTTTACTAGGACGCTATTAGGGTTAGGGCAATTCATTAAGAAATGTGGTAAATGTTCAGAGTAAATATCTATCAGGTCCTCATCATCCTCCACCTTTAAGTTTTTTATATATATACATTTTTTTAAAAATTATTTATGTGCTGTTGACGTATTTTCGGATTAAGAATGTATATAAAAGTTTGATTGGACTTAAAATTTAAATATGTATGACTTTACCTATTCGAATTATCTTAATATTTTTAAATCGTGATTGTTCAGACAATTGGAAAGAGACGTAAAGTTACATTTGAGTTTTTTTTTTTTATGCCTCGGAGATCAATAACTTAACCAAATTTTAATTAGTAATGGAATGTAAAGTAATAGAAGAACTTAAATTTTTAAATGAAAAGATGAACGTACTTAACATCAAAGGGAAAGGGAAATTGTTGGAGTGACGAGTTATAAGATAAAGAAAATTTGCAAATAAATAAACTAAAGAAAAGAAAAGTTGGTTCTATATAGAGTTATAGTTATTGCATGTGCCTGAAGGCACAGTGTAATAAAAAATGGTAAACAATAAACATATTTGTATTCATATCAAAAATTAAATCACAAATATAGAGAAGAGATAAAGAAATTTAAGCATCGGTTTGTAGTGGGGGTGAGAGGTGGTGGGTGGTAGTGGTGGGGGCGGCGATGGCGGTGGTGATGGTGGTGACGGCGACGATGACAGTGGCGGCGATGATGGTGGTGGTGGCGACGGTGGTGGTGGTGGCGACGGCGGGGTGGTGGTGGCGGCGGCGACGGTGGTGGTGGCGGCGACGGTGGTGGTGGTGGTGGTAGAGGTAGTGGTAGGGCGGTTTCATACACTATTTTTTTTTTTAAAGTACTTATAAGAAATAATTTCTAAAAGTACTTTTAAAAAGTCACTCAAAACACACCCTTAGTGACCCTATTTTTTCTATTAAATTTAGGGTGTTAATATTAGCCGTCAGATTGACTTTAAAGTAAAATTTAAAGCGATCTCAACCGTGAATAGCAAAAGTCATTTTGTTTATCTTTTGAGATTTGAATTGTAAGCTACTTTATTATATAGATTGTATTGATCGAGAGATCCCCTATTTGTAGTCTTTTCTTCTGTATTTATAGGAGATAATTCCTAACCTTCAAAGTCATATTTTTCGGTCATGATTGCAATCATTGTCTTTTTCCTAAGATATATAGATGTGCATTAAAGTGTCTTTAACTGATGGCTAATGATATCACGTTCTCATTTTTCGAGATTTTTAGTGTCCCACTTCTTTAACCGTCTTGTTAGTCTTGGACTCTCACTAACTTTTTTTATTGACTACCATATCACTTCTACGTGTTATCTTTAAATTTTATTATTTTGAGTGTAAACAATATCACTAAAAAAAATTTAACAAAAAAGGCTAGCGGTTAACGTAATGACCACCGTCTCATTGTTGGTCACCCTTAAATTTTACTATTTTGAGTGTAAACACTATAATTATAAAAAATTAAGAAAAAAGGCTAGCGGTTGGCATAATGACCACTGTCCCACTGTTGGTCACCCTTAAATTTTACTATTTTGAGTGTAAACACTATCATTAAAAAAAAAAATTTAAAAATAGGTTAGCAATTGACATAATGACTACCGTCCTATTGTTGGTCACCCTTAAATTTTACTATTTTGGGTGTAAACACTATAATTAAAAAAAATTAGGAAAAAAGGCTAGCGATTGGCCTAATGACCACTGTCCCAATGTTAGATCTTAAAATTGCGGGTTCAAATTTCATCGTCTCCCTCCTACGTGACAAAAAAAATTCAAAAAATCATCATCCATTATTAATATCAAGATTTATTCAGTTATTTTAGACAAAATTATATGAATTATATTTTTTCATTATATATTTGGCAACTCGACTATATGGGTTTTACTATCCAAGACTAAATATTGTGAGTATAATAAACTCTACATTATCTCATATAATGGTTTATTGTTGTATTAAAATAGAACATGTTAATGATAATATGGCGCCACTACGTAACAAGTATTTATTGATGCGCGATGACACAATCGGGCAATTTATCTTATAAATTAACTCGATTTTGAACTCCATACAAAATTAGTAATTAGATTTAACTATAGTTTGGCATGATATTCAAAAATCGTTCAATCAATTAACTCTAATATTAATATTTATCGAATTATAATTTGAATAATAAAATTTCAAATGATACTGTCTTAGTAAATTATCACAGTATTTTTCGCTCACGTACCGACCTAATGTTGCACTTTGTACAAAATCGTCTCTCCACACAAGGGGTAAATCTACGGTCTAAAAAAATTAGGCTTCATGGGATATTTGAACCTCTGACTTATCCCTTATAATAAGTTAATCAGGTGACTAAGGTGGTGTTTGATAAAACTGAAAGCTGAAGTCTAAAAACTGAAAACTGAAGTCTGAAAGTTGAAAGCTGAATACTGAATTTGTGGACTGTTTGGTATCCACTGAAATTTATGTACTGAATTAAACCAAACTGTTTGATAACTACACATAACTGACGTCTGAAAATAAATTAATTTTCAGTTTTACCCTTCCACTCTTTAATTTAAAAATATTTATAAAATATATTTTTATCTAATAAAAAATGACAATATATCAAATCAATAATAAATTAAATAACACAATAACTAAATAATAACATCTGATCAAAAAAAAAAAAAAAAACAATGACAAATAAATAATCGAATCACAATAAGTGAACAATAACAAATTAAATTACACAATAAGTGAACAATAACATCTGATCAAAAAAACAATAACTAATAAATATTCAGATAACAATATATAAAAAAATGAATAAATAGTCGAATTAAAAAAATAGAATAAATTAAATCTCATTAATAATATATGTGTGTGTGTGTGCAATTTGTGCTTGTGTGTGGGTAGTTTGGATGGGTGGGTGGGTGTGTGTACAGTGCATGTCTATGTGTGCGTGTGTGGGTGTGGGTGTGTGTGTGCAGTGAACATGTGTGTGTGCAGTGAACGTGAATGTGTGTTTCAACATGTTTATTTATAGTAGACGAACGAAGAAAAAAAAATGAAGAAGAACACCTATTATTTGAAGAAGACAATTAACAAGGAGGATAGATAGGTTAGGAGTTTTAGAGATAACACTAATTAGAGTTTTAATAGGATTGTAAAATATTTTGGGGTATAATTGTTATATTATAAATATTATTTACTGAGCGCTTTCAGCTTTCAAAATTAAGTAAGGGATCTCCTACTTAATATTGTAGTCTATTTTAAAGAAGCACTTAACATATTAAGAGAGTTGAAATTTTAGTTATCAAACGAGCTTAATTAATAAGTGTCAAATACATTCATTTTAAATGCTGAATTTAGGTTAACAAACACACTCTTACCATTGGGTTTGGCCCAATCACTTTTCAAAACCATATAGACTGAGTTTTAAATTGGGCCACAATGTTTTCATCTATTTCTTACTTTGTCCAAGTCAAAATGGGCCTATTATGGGCCACCATCCCTTCAGGTTTTGGCTCTCTTTCATTTGGTTTGAACTATGAATTTAAGTAAAGGACCACAAAATCTGAGTCAAGTTCGTGCAAGATTTGGAAATACATACAAGGAGAGCATATTAAGAAAAGAAATAGAAATAGAAATAGAAAGAAAAAGGTAACAAGGATACTGGGCTGGGCCGACAAAGGGCCGTATTAGATCTTTCTGCACAACTATCTTTTTTTTTGGGTTTTTTAGGTGTGGGTACAATTTTTTAGACTTATTTGAGCAAAAATGTATGGATAAGTTGTTTATTCCATTAAGTACAATTTTTATAAAACTTTTTATGTTTAGGTACAAAATTCAAATGAATTAAAATCTTTTTTACCTAAACACCCTTCCTTAATTTATGCAGCTATCATTGACAGTTATTTTAGGAAATGAATATGTAAAGATTATATATTTGTTATCTTTTAATTTTTGAATTTTGAATGAGCAGTTATGTGAGAGATTTTAGACAGCCATTGACAGATATTTTAGGAAACAAATATGTAAAGATTACATATTTTTTATCTTTAATTTTTTGAATTTTGAATGAGCAGTTTTGTGGGATATATGCAGTAAATGTTTTGTTAGATATTATGTATTGTTCGTTGTTGGGATGTAGGGAAAAAAGAACTTCTTTGTTTTTTTTTAATGGGTGTAACTGTTTTTTAATGGGTGTAACTGTTTTTTAATGGGAGTAACTATTTTTTTAATGGGTGTAACTTTTTTTTAATGTATGTAACTATTTTTATAATGAGTGTAACTGTTTTTTAATGAGTGTAACTATTTTTTTAATGGGTGTAACTGGTTTTTAATTGGTGTAACTATTATTTTTTTAATGGGTGTAACTGTTTTTTAATGTATGTAACTATTTTTATAATGGGTGTAATTGTTTTTTTATGGGTGTAACTATTTTTTTAATGGATGTAACTTATTTTTAATGGGTGTAACTATTTTTCCGGTGAAGAAGTTATCGGAGACGATACACAATTACTTGATCGTAGACGACGATGAACAATACCTCATATTTCTCTCTTTTTTTGGACGATGAACAGTAGCTCGTACTCTTTGTTTTTTTGGACGATGAACAGTAACTCGTATTCCTCTCTTTTTTTGGACGATGAACAGTAACTCGTACTCTTTGTTTTTTTGGATGATGAACAGTAACTTGTATTCCTTGTTTTTTTGGACGATGAACAGTCACACTTCTGGCATTCCCATGGACATAGATTCCTTCTGCCGAAAAGGATGGATTTTGATAATTAAACCCCCTATTTTCCCTCCCATTACTTGATTGCTGCCAAAAAAAACGGATGGAAGATGATAAGTTTCCATACATGTGCTATTTACCGATGGCAATAATGACATTTTTAAAAAATATGCACTTTACCTTAAATAAGTTTTTGAGTTGTACTTTTGCCTAAATAAGTCTAAAAAATTGTACCGGCTTCTAAATTCCCCTTTTTTTTCCTTAAAATTTAGGTATTTTTAGAGGTGGTGCGGACGCTCATTCGATCTCCCGTGGATGTTGGGTAAAATAGTTAAAAAAACGTGTATTTTCTACTTTGTATGAATTCATAGAAAAAAATACTCATTGGCCCATGGTAGAGCTGACTTTTTTAAACAATATTTTCTGTAACGTAATAAATCTGAATCAAAACCGTCTAATTTGAATGTACGAAGGAATCTATTATAGAGAAAAATTAGAAGAAAGAATTCCAAAGTTGACACAAGTCCCTAGCTACAGTTGCAGGGTGACCAATACAAAGCTAAAAATTGTTAGATTCATGGAAGACTATGGTGCATGAATGTTTCAATAAGGTTATGATTAGTGATGGTGAATTTCAAAAGCATAGCACAAGGGAAAGCTGTAATAATAGGGCTTAGATACACCAATAATTGCACACTTTTCTCACATATAATTTCTTTATTTGGTGTATTAGGTACGACTCTTTTTTTATTTTAAGCTTACTTTTCTTCAAAGTGATCATTGCAATGGGAAATTTTCATGTTCTTGGCATACAACAATCCCCTTTAATGATTCGGATAATCAGCAAGTCAGAAAGTGAAAAAGAATTTGACCAAGAATACCATAATTGGCACCGACTATAGAAGCTTTATTTGAGTGAATATGCCATATTTGGGATGATTAAAATTGATAGAGGAGAATTAGCGGTCGATCTAATAGTTATCGCAGTCTGTCGTTGGACTGTTAGTGCAATCTCACTGTCCCCTCCCCTATAAAAGTTAAAAAAAAAAAAAAATTGATAGAGCATTAAAGAATTTGATTTTGGTAGATCATCATGTGTTGCACTCATATATGGAACTAACTCTTAAAGAATTATAGGGAGAACTTATATTTAAACAATGACGTTTTAGAGAAAGATAACCAAGAACTAATATATACATGGTCAAACTCATAACATGATACATTTTAAGATAATAATACTTTGATAGCTTATATCCACGACTGCTACTTTATCGACACTAGCCCAACATTTTTTTTTTCATGGAGCCAACTAGTAATTTCAACCTAGCCTATAAGTCATTGCTTATGTGATGACTAGCGATAACCCGTACCTGAAGGCACTGCATAATTAAAAAAAAATCGAACATTGATTGTGGACACAAAAAAATCAAAGACTAAACATGAATACGTACTAAGCTGTAAGCCTAAACCGCATACTTAACACGCCCACAGTTTGCATACATACTCAACAAAATATTCTCTATATGAAAATTCTTGTGAAGACAAATTTCAATAAAGAGATGGAGAAAATTCAACTTTAATAATCAAAGTCCCATAAATTTAAACTAAAAACGCATGAAGTTCATATCCTTGAAACTACATACCTAATTATAACTAATAGTAGTGCCCAGAAAGATTTACCCAAAAGTCAACTTACATAGATTTTGCAAACCTGTGTCATTTGAAAAAACTTTATGTGCCTAAAAAAACTATATTATGCTAAACAAAAAAAAAACATAAATATTTAATCAAAACAATTTTTATTTGTTCTTTTAAAAAAATTGAACATAATTTCCCAAAAAAATGACCCAAATAAAATATCACCCCATTATAAAAAATCTATAAAACGCGTCCACCCTTTATGAGTGGATCATTAAACCACGATAAGCAAAACAAACCGTAAAACATATAGTGGGCTTTCAGAATTTCACATTGCATGTATTTGTTCACTCCTTTGGTGGTCTGTGACAAACAGACCTGCTATAATTAAGCAACACGTGAATTTCAAGAAAACAGAGTCAAACTATTTATCGAACTCAATATCACCTCAATTCTACCATAACATAACCATTTATCAACCACCTCTCCAACATAATATCAACAATAGAAGAATGTTCACCTTTATCCATAGAAATCTGCATATAAAAAATTCCAACCCACAATTCCAAATGCATGCATTTAATTAACATTCACATCAGCTCCATATAAAAACTACTATAACAAAAGTCCAAAAATCAAAGCAAAACTAAAACATATCAAGATGATTGGTTCAATTGATTTCAGATATTGGTAACAATCATCAAACATTTAAAAGAAAAAAAAAGTAATAGCCCAATCTGACATCTAGAATTCCAAATAAACTATTTTGGAAACTGAATTTCATATTTCACTAAAAATAACACAATTATGCTTACATATTCTGAAATACCCTAATTCATAAGTATTCCACATTTACAATGACACTTCCAAAAAAAATACTTTCAATCACTTCACAACCCTCTCTCTCCATGCCACATAGGCCCTTCAACTCCCATAATCTGCATCAGCTGGACAGTTAACATCAATAATACCAATTTCTTGAATAAAAAATAATGAAGACATGACACCGCAGTAGTTTTTCCAACCATAGAAACGAAGATAATTAGGGCAGTGAAATGTTGGTATCAAACGTCAAATACGTACAATACAAAATACAAACTACTTTAGGAAAATATCAACAAAATAACCCAATTATTTCACAATCAACATGGTATCTAACACTAAAAAATCAAGTATTGACTACTGAGTATTGGTTCACAAAAATCAAGATTCAACATTGCAAAAAGTTTCAATATCAACAGAGTAGCTAGATTATTTCACAGTCAATATGGTAACTAACACTAAAAAATCAAGTACTGACAACTGAGAATTGGTTCACAAAAATCAAGATTTAACATTACAAAAGGATTAATGAAATCATAAGTTTATCATCAAAATTAAATACCCTAAATAAAGTGGTTAGCATTTTTCAAATACAAAAATCTGAGAAAATCTCAATCGGATTGTCTCAAGTACCTAAGAGACACGTGTTCAAGAAGTGAACACAACTTGTTTGCTTATTTCAACATTTTAAGCATATTCTTCATTGCTACTTGCACCACCTTCACTAATTAATTTTCTCTTTCTATGCTGCCAAATAAATTGAAAGAAACGCCGTGAAGCTGTAATTTTCGGGTTCAAGAAGACACATAAAGGTATCAAATGGAAGCTCCAATGAAATGCTATAACAATTGAGAACGCAAAATGACATAATGAAGGACATTAATCACCAAACACACAAACCCAACCCCACAACATGGTGCCATCTAGGTGGGAGGAGAAAGAGAAACCAAACCCCACACCACAGTAAAAACCATTGGACCCTAATCACCACCCAATTCAAGATGACAAAAAATCAAACATGAAATACAATTTCGATACTAAATTGATCATACCCATTACAAATCGATCACCAATCCTGATTAGGGTCAAAACCCCTTGAAGCAATCAAAAACCCTTGAAGCACCCTATAAGAACAATAAAAATATTTAGAGCAGATCAACGAAGTCCAAATCAACAAAGTTGGGTCTTTTGATATGAAACTCAAATGAGAGTATGAAAGAAACAACAAATAATGACACATTCAAAAAATTGTGTGATTGTGAATATGTGAAGTGTGAGCGTGTGTTGCCTAAATATCCAACTATGTGTGATGCGTGGGTGTGAGTTTTTCCATGTGTGTTCGCGTGTGTGAGTTGTTGGTGTAGGGGGGGTGTGCGTGTGTTTGCAAGTGTATTATTTACTGTTGTAGCGTGTGTATGACATGAGAGAGACTTGCAGAGGATATCAAAGACAATGAGAGAGCCGAGAGAAATGAGAGACTTTGGCTATGAGGGTGTGTGTGCTATGAGAGATTTTGAGTATGAGAGAGGTCGGAGAAGAGAAATAAGGAGAGATAAAAAGGGAGATCAACCTGATTCATCGTGTTGGAGTTGTCAAAACACACCAGAGTTGAAGTCGTCGACTGGAGAAAACACGAAGGAGAGAAATGGGAGAGAGTGATAACAGAGGTGCGATATGACATAAATGGGTGGTATAAAAAAAATTAGAGAGTAATCTTTTACCATCGAATCAATTTAGATTAATCACAACTATTATCATGGTCCTATACAAAATGTAGTTCAATAAATAATCCACCAAAATTACATCAAATAATCAACAAATAATTTTACCAATTATTTTTCAACAACAATTTCAACAAATCCATATCAAATGAACATGTGCAATCAACTTTTATCTAGGAACACATGCAGGTCACTCACAAAATTTATCCAAGCTCTATTTCATTATTTACTCACAATCAGGTCCAATAACCACAAAGTCATCTATCTAATTCACCAAACAATAGTTTATTTTCTAATTCCAAATAAACTAACATAGGCAAAATTTCATCGCACCAATCAAGTAAAAACACTAATACTCTTATTAGTGACTTTCCTAAAAGGAGAATTTAGGGCTCTCCTTGATGGCCTAAGGTTGGTGGAGGAGTATGGATTGTGTGGATATAAAAATATGATTGAATCAGATTCCTCGGTGTTAGTGGAATCTGTGCTGGGAGTTTTTGATTGTGCCTGGTTTCTTTGGTCTTTTTGGCCCAGATTAGAGAGATGCTTGGTAAATGAGGATTGAGAGAAGCCCGGATAAGGCATGTGTACAGAGAAGCCAATTCTGTGGCTGATAAGTTGGCTAATAGGGTAGTGCAAGATGGTCATTCGACTGATTTTTCTGTCTCTGTTTCCTTGCCTAATCTGGTGAAGTTGGTACTCAGGCATGATCATAGGGGATTGTCTGATGTAAGAAAGAAAAAAGTGGTGGTTTTTTATGATAAGGGATGAATGTCCTCTTTCTGCAGCAAATCAGTGTGACTTTCTGTATTCTGTAGCAGTTGCTGAGTTGGGCCAGAAGCAGAGTGCTGCTGTGCTGAACTGTTGTTCAGTGTTCTGCTGGTTTGGGGAGTCTAGTCTGGGAGCTCAAAGAAATAATTGTTTTATGAATTTTTTGTTTTGGAGGATTAAAGCTATGTTTTGGTGATGTAAATGAGGATTGAAATTTTCTTTCCTCCTTGTTTCTTGTAATTCTTTGATTGACTCATTCAATAAAAATTTCCGGGTTTTTTTTAAAAAAAAAAAAAAAGGTAATCAAGCATATTTCCTATTTGACCAAAAAAAACTTCACTATCCTTTCATTTACTATGACCTTCGATTTCACCGGCTTCGTTGAAGCATCCCATGAGCTAGATCCGTAAACCTCTAAAAACCAAAGCATACAAAACTCCTATTATGTAAAACGCAACCAAAAAATTTGATAGATATCGAACGCATAAAAAACGCAGCTAATAAGCATGAAGCATGAATTATTTGCTAGAGATCCAATCCTATAAGCCGGTGACCTTTTATTTCACCGGCTTCGTTGAAGCATCCCATGAGCTAGATCCGTAAACCTCTAAACACCAAATCATACAAAACTCCTATTATGTAAAACGCGACCAAAAAAATTGCTAGAGATGCTTCAATGAAGCTAATAAGCTTGAAGCATGATTTATTTGCTAGAGATCCAACCATGTAAAAAGCGCAACTTGAAGCATCAATTATTTGATAGTTGCACCAAGGTTCTGCGATTAACTAATAGACTATAGATTCATAACACCCTATACTCTACCACCCACCCGTCCAAACACTTCACATAGCCTTAACTATATAAATTTTAGCAAGCACCCATAAACTACCAAATAGGAATTGCCAACCTAATAAAGCAAATTCTAGAAAATTGAAGCATATAAGAAATCATATAAACCCAATAAAAAAACGGAAGAACAAAACTCGAACTAATTTGCAACCGAGCAAATTTGAAAAACAAAGATAAGAGGATTCCTTTTGCAGTGCAGGAAACTAACGGGGATTACTATCATTAAAAACCAAGTATGTCAATAAGAAAAAGGGAAAACCCATTGAAGGGCATATTTTATTCTAATTTTTTGAACTGAATAGAAGGTTAGATTGAAAAGCCATATAACACCATTCCGAATTGCACAAACAATGAACAACCACACCACCATAAATTGCCAATTAACAAAAGTGGCAGAAAAGGATCACTTACCGGAAGGAGGGGTATGGTGGTGTGTGTTGATTGGATGAAAAGGATGGGTATCTCTGTGTAGAGTTGCCACCATTTGAACTGCTCATCAAGGACAAAGCAAATATTAATGAATGAATGCATAAAAAAAAATCGAGGGGTCAAACAATGTAATTGTGAGTACATTTACGTGCCATGTGCAAAGAGGCATCGTGCAATGCAGACAATGCGAAGCAAGCTCTATGCTAGAGCTTGTAATATAGATAATATGAACACAGTAAGAAAGAAAAATATCTTGTAATGATGGCGTATCTATGTGCTAATTGTTGGTAATTTCTATTATCAATATCATGATAAAAAGGCTATGTAGTTTGAATAAAGAATATCATTACAACTAAGTATTATTGCTAAAAAGAATCAATTGTAGAAACATGATTCATTGGGAACATGTCAAAAAAAAAAAATGGTCTTGAATGCCATGCACCAATGGATGAGCATCCACATATAGTTCACAAATGTACTAATGCTTTGGCACCTCCCTATAGACTAATCATGTTTTTAAGTGCCGGTTGGCCAAAAAAATCATGGCGTAAACAAAAACCTCATTAGACCTCATGGCCTACAGAAGATGTGATACAATAGACTTTAATTTAGGCAGCCTTATATTAATCAAAATTGCAATTGAATAAGAGTAAGATGCTCAATCAAAAAGCATTGAATTGTAAGTTGTAACTAATATAAAAGCAGTGAACGGATTATACTTACACAACTTTATAAGCATTGCTCGGAATGTATTGCTAACATTAACAAATGCATGCCTAAAAATCAACATCCTCATTAGTGTAAACATTAACAAATGCATCAATAAGTGAATATCCCCAATTCGTAAAATAAAAAGTGTGCATATAATGGACAATTGAAAAATAAACACAGAAATGAAAAACATGGGTTACCTATTGGACCATGTCAATTTATTGTTAATAGAGACAATGAACACAAAAATGGTTATAAACAATCATCTGGGTCAAAAACCTTTGGAGCATTTCATCGAACAGCTTATAGGTCTACACTGATAATGCTATTATGTGGGTTTTTGTGAATGTGTGTGTGGGCTATGAAGGTGTGTATATTGTGCATCACTGATGTTTATGTATGTGTGTGGGCTATGGAAAGCGTCGAGAGTGAGAGGGTAGTGATGGTGGCTGTTGGCGGGGTCGTTGGTGGGTCTCCATGGTGGTGGTCGTTGTTCAGGCTAGTAGAGTGGAGAGAGAAAGATAAGATAGAGATTGGGGAAGAGAAAGGGGTTAACAGACGCATGAGAGAGAAGAGATAGGGAGGAGAGAAAGTACCTGGCGACGACTGGCTCCGGTGGGTGGCACTGGTGGTTTTGGTTCTAGTGGGTCTGTCTCTATTGGTGGCTTACAAAGTGAGATGTAGTAGCAGAGAGGACCGAGAGAGAGTACCTGGCGACTGACGTTGGTCACTCCGGTGGGTGGTGCTGGTGGTTTCGGCTCTAGTGGGTCTGTCTCTGTTGGTGGCTTACAAAGTGAGAAGAGAGAGAGAGGTACTGAGCGAAAGGTGAGAAAGAAGGAGAGATGTGTACTGAGCGAGAGGTCTGCCTCTTTGGGGTACTGATTTTGAAAAATAATTTGAGTGAAAGGGGGTGAGTTTGGGGGGGAAATTGGAGAAAGGTTGGTAGCCGTTAGATGAAATGATTTGAGATCGTACGATCAGCTTGTTGAAGCCGTCCTGTTTTATATTATAGATGGCCAATAGCTGTAGTCTGTCCATAATGCTTTCAATCTCATACTCTTTGGTTTCACAGTTCGAATCAAAGATTACAATCTGACAAAAAACCTCGAATGTTGGAATTAACGAAGTTGAAGGATAAAAAGAGGTTCATGATTGAACACCTAATAGATAGAAGGGAGGGAAGACCCACTCATCATAACAAGGAGATTCACGACTCACTTCCTCTAGGAGATCGGATTGAGAAAGAGCAACGTGGATCAGATACTATTCCTTCCTGCTACCGACTTTAAACTCAGCTCTCCTCCCTCGAGACCAACAAGGGGTAGTACAAAAATATTTTAGAGGGAAGAGGAGGAGGAGCATTTTTTCAATGTCTTGCACGAAAGATGAACGTCCAACATTCCTTCACGTCCTCTTTTCTTTTATGAGTATTTCACATTTACGATAAAATTTATGAAGATTGACCCCTTTTTTTATTATTCAGCACAAAAACATCTTGCCTGATTCACTAATTCGTGGGAAGAGACTGAACTCTGTTATTTGAAAAATGAAGATGAATATTCTATCTCATCTCTAACTCATTTCTTATTTGACCTTGAAAATAATAACTCGCAAGAAAAATTAATTCTCGAAAATCGAGTTTCAAGAGAAAGGTCATATCCCATAATTGATTTACATATGATTTTTAGGATTATAACAAAGTAAGATGAATAAACATCCCCCCCCCCCCCCCCCCCCCCCCCCAAGCAATGAGTCATTCAAGGTGCAGGCAGACATGAAGCTGGTGATTGGTGAATTTAACCCTAGGTGGTGGTAGATCATCATGAATTCTTGATCTGTATCAATACAGTCCGGAGCTGGATCGGCCCACATAGTTGTGTACTCTTAGGAAGATGAATAGTCATAAACGACAATTATATGCACATCAAATATTTGGTGACAATGTACACTAAGACTCTAAAGGGTAGTTTCAATGGTAATAGAGACGAGTTATAAACTCAGACATCTTAAATTTAAATCTTGGTAACTTCTTAGAGTCAGGTTACGAGGGATTTATCCCTCGTAAATATCCTAATCCGACATAGATGATCTACGTTTGACCGGAGTAAAAAAGAGATTAGTCAATATGTGCTTAAATTGACTCAAACATTATGACTATTAAACTTTAAAAAAAAAAAATGCACACTATGGAGTCCAAAGACAAAGGGCGCTTTGAACTTTGAATAAGCCACTATGGTTCGAAAAAGCTAACTTTCAAATGACACCTTTACTTTTCTCACTCATGCATAATTGGATTCGGTAACATTATTTGTGTATACTTTTGAATTCTCATTTTGCAGAGGAGGGATGCGAAGTGATGTAGTCGAATCTTGATCATCTTATTACCATGTGCTTGTGTTAGGATGAACTTTAGAGGTGTAATTTGATCCAACTTTAGAGGATTCGTGTTCCATAGAGTGAGATTTGATTTCAAATCATCCGTTCTTTCTTTTTTTTGGTTCAATGGTCAAGGATGTTCAGGTCAATTTATGTACATCTTAATTAATCCTCTTCTGGATCCAATCGAAGATGCAAACGATCCACTTTACATTAGTAACAAGTTGCAACTAATCCAATCTAATTATGGTAAAATTGTAACGTCACTTTGTCTATAACAAGTATATAGTATTCAATGAAAGGATATTTTCAATTCGTTTCCGCTTAATGATGCCACTAAAGATTCACTGCATAGAACTTCGTTACGCCATTTGTGATACAACATTTGGTAAACTCATTTGAAATGCATTGCTTTATTGGTATACATATATAATATATTAGTGGCCAGGCTGTAGAATTTGCTACGTTTCTCATGCATGCAGAGTAAGATAGGTTATGATTAGACATTATAAATTAAAAACAAGGGAAAAGCAGTCACTACAATGCTTTTATGTGCCAATAAGCTAAGGTTTGAATGTTTTCTTATTGAATCTGTTTCTCCACTACTCCAATCAGACACAGCATTACGGATCTCTCTCTCTCTCTCTCTCTCTCTCATATATATATGCTTTTTTTTTTTGCAGAACCAGACCTAATCTCAAGTGGCTGAATATAAGCCTCCACTAATTCTTCATGATTTCTAGTTTTACAGATTATTGGTAATGCAAAAACAAAGGAATTGGTTCATTCTTACGCTCAAGTCACCAAAACAATCTCTTCTTCTTGTGGGTAGGGGCGGCTTGAGGACACCTGAGACCTAAAACGATAAGTGCCAATAAGGCCTATTATTTTTTTAGTAATAATTTAAAATTTATTATTTTTAGTTTTTGAGATTCAAAATTACTTTATAAATTTTTTTTATCCAAATTTTTCTAAGATATTTTTTAATTGATTATATGATTTTTGATCATAAATATTTATAGGAATATAATCTATTGTTTTATTATTATTTTTATTTTCTTCTTTTTTGTTTTGTATGTATTTCATACAAATTGTAGTATTACATGATCGACTATCATTATAAATACATTCATAATTCATTGTTATCTTTTTATTGAATTACTTCACTATCTTTTAACTTTTTTATGATCCTCACTGGGTTTTAATCTTTGATCTATATTATATTATTGAATTCTAAAATTTGGGGCCTTATTTATATGTGGGGCCTAAAACGCATGCCTTTTTGACTATATTGTTGAGCCGGCTATGTTTGTGGGATAAAATTAGGTACATTTCACACTCTAAAAAATCCAATAATGATCGGAGTTTCATGAGAAAAATTAGCTCAATATCCGAAAAACTTGAACCAAAATACACTATTTTAACCCTTAGAACAATAGTTAGCCAGACTGAGAAGTCCCAAATTCTTAGGAGTGGTTCAGTGGTTGAGTCTGTTTTTTGGTAACTCAGAATTGTCAGGTTCAATTCCTTCCTATACCCATTAAGGGATAGTCACCCTTGTTCCTTTGAGGACATGTTTTAGATCAGCTCAAGTTACAGTGACTAGCCACTTAGTTAAAAGGAATAGTCGACACAAATTTAAACAATATATAACTAAAAAAAGACTCAGAAGTTCCAAGAAATCTTCAAACAAGAAGTATATTTTTGTGAAGTAAAAAGTAATTTTTTTTTTATCAGAGGGCAACTACAACACTTCTACTTAAAAACAGAAGTGACATAGCGACCATAAAGTAATTGAAAAACCCTTTGTTTGCGTGTTTGAGCATCATGTTAGGAATGATGTGCGATCACCCATTCTACTTTTTTCATTTTATAGTAAATCCCCACCTCTGAGGAAAGTATGAGATGACAAGTCTTTCGGGTGTTATTGCTAATCTATGTCATCGGACTATCTCAATACAATTAATCTAGGATGATTCATTGTGTCCTTGTAGTCCATTGCACTTTTGGATTTTGGGTTTAGTAGTAGATAAACTTTTATTACTTTTAAGTAGGACCCACTAAATAATGAACATTATTATTTGGGAATAAATCTAAGCGCAAGAAATATAAAATACTTCACTAGCATAATCACAAAAGAATATCAAATACTATACCTTCATTCCATTTCAAAGAAACTTGTGCTAGGTGGTTTTGCGTTTTAAAACATTGAACAAGGTGTAAATTTGTACATTCTGATTAAGAGTAATGTTAATTAGACTTAAAATATTAATCTGATTTACTTACTTAATTAATTATTATCATTGATTTTGATGGTGTAAACCTCCGGATACGAGCTAAGGAACCAGATTAATTGACGTGAACAGTTTGCATGGGGACTAATATGGCATCTGAGCTACAAGGCTCATGAAGTGGAGAATGAAAGCTCTAATTAGTCGTGTATAATGTGTGAAATACGGTGGAAATATAGTGGTTCACCGGCCAGTGAGCTCGGCTAGTCCACTCTCTAATGGAGGCTCTTGCTCCTTCTTCTTTATTGATGAATTGAAGGTGTTACATTCGAATACTCAGGGAACTAGGGTTTCAAAAAATCTCTCCTCTCTAATGGGGGATATCTCTTTCTTTTTATAGCCTCATATTTACCTCTAATACGGGACTATCCTACATTGAAGGGATCGTGCCCTATCTTCATCCACAATTCCGGAGTTACCTAAATTCCTTATGGCTGGCTTTAAACGGAGAGATCTTTGCCTTCTTCTGTGGGATCCTCCTTAGTTTTAGGAGGAGATCATGGTTAAATACGGGTTCTCTGCCTCGGATTGGATTCTACCTCCTTAATAAGGGTATCCGAGTCATCTTGTTGTTCCCTCAGCATTTCTCCTCTCGCGCCTTCGACTAGGAGCTCTTAGTGCTGACTGGATGAGCTCTGCTCATGGCTAGGGGAGCTCAGCTTATTTTGCCTGAGCTCCCGAGCTGAGCTCTCTTACTGAGCACGTGCCAGTTTTATTCTGGGTATCATCAGTTGCCCCCCAGCCCTTGCCTTGAGTTAGCTCAGGCAGGGGATGACTTGTACAAGACGAGTTAGACGTGCGTGTGGCTGGCACGTGGCTGGAGGATTTCTGACGGTTTTATAGCCATCATGACTTTCCTCGATTCCCGCGCACGTCTCAGCCCATGTCTCCCAGGCTTTAAATGTTTAAAACGGCTATCTAAACTGCTTCTTCGCACTATTCATCTTCTTTACTGCCCTTCGTCTCCGCTCTCTCTGTGATTCCAGTCCTTCTTGCCTTGGTTTTTCTATTTTCTTGCCTGAATCCGAATTTTCGGACCTCGTTTCGAAGACTTGCGACGCCTCCTTTTCCGATTTCGTTCCAAGTTCCTGTTTGCCACTATCCCTGGGTTAGGTACGTCCTTTGCCCTTATTTCTTCCTTTTTTGCTCTGGATCCCTCGAGTTCGAGGTGGTTATTGCATTTTTGGGCTTTTCGGTTCTTTTATTTTTGGAATCGTGACCATTGTCTAGCCCCACTTCACCACTTCGTGGATTGGGGTTCTGTAGTTCATATCCTTGCTGTTGGGAGCCACTGTGTTGATTCCCGGGTCATTAGAGAGTGCCTGACTAATCCCCCTTTGCTCTATCGCTCTTTCCATCTTCCTTTTTCTCTCCCTATCATGTCTGCTTCTTCTGAAGCCACTCGCTCCTCTGTTTCACTTCTAGGATCTAGGTCAGCCGGGGAAGATACGGATTTAAGGGAAGTTGGTGATGAGATTGATAATTTTCCGGGTGTAGAGGCTGTAGAGGCTGAGGTCTACGCCGAGGAGCCTCCCTCCACCTCATCTTCCCTGCCCCCCAGACTTGACAAAGGCAAAGCTAAGATAAGCGGAGTCGGGGTGGAGGAAAAAACCTCGTATCTAGGGCTTACCTTTAGGCATGCCGAATCTGTGGGCTGCAGTAAAGAGGCCCCTAGGCTAATGAAGTCTTATAAAGTTCGGTATGGTTTTCCCCCTGGGGTCGAACCCTGGTGCCCAGATCGATCCGTTTGTTATGTAGAAAAAGTTCATAACAGAGTCTGCTTCTTTCTTGCTGCTTTTGACAACGGCCTTCGCTTTCCTTTGCATCCCTTCATCAAGGCTGTTCTGCAACATTTTCATGTGTGCCCTTCCCAGATCTCCCCCAACTTCTATGGCGTCATGGTTGGTCTGTTAGTCCTGTTTAAGAAGCATAAACTTGGGATTCCTAGCATTCCTTTGTTCTTAGAGCTCTTCAATGTAAAACCGACCTCCGGAGGCTTCTTATATGCCTCCAAGCGTGCCAGCGTTAGGCAGCTCATCTCTGACATTCCGACCTCCCATAAACACTGGAAGGAACATTTCTTCTTTGTCGGGGGCACCAATTGGGAGTACAACCCTGCTGATAAGACAGACACACTCGGTATCCCTACGGCCTGGGCTGAACCAGATAATTTACGTGAGTCCTTACTTGAGTTCGAGCTCTGATCTGGAACCTGCCGGCCTCTTATCTTTTTCTTATTTGCATACTTTCTTCCTCTTAGGTGAACGCTACGAGCTCAGCCCTGAGGACAAAAAGTTGCTAGCAAAGTTGGAGAAGATCAAGCCAGAGAAGTACGCCGACTTGATTGAGTCAAGGAACCTGGTACAGCTAGGTCTGAGTCTTCCTGTGGCGACTTTAGCGATCCCCTTGTCTGTTTTAGGGGCTGACGAAGGTGATTTCAACGCCATTCTTTTTCCTTTCTTCATTATCTTTCCTTCCTTTCTCTTTTTCTTTACATTTTCCTACTTCTTCCAGATCTTCCAGGTCCTTCTACCATGAAGGTTATTCCAGAAGAACTTCAGGCCAAAATTGCAGAGCTGCTGGAGGGTGGCAGGTCTAGGAAACGCAAAGCTCGGGTAGGCTCTGGGAGCGGGCCAAACACTCGAGCTAAGATCCCCAGGCTGGAAGCATCTTCTCCCCCCTCTGCAGCTGAAGGACAGGTTCCAAGCAAGGCTCCGCCCTCCTCCTCTGGAACTCCACAAGCTGCAACCACCTCTTCTTCCCCTCCAGTGGCCCCTTCTAAGTTGGCGTCTGCTCAGGAGAGGGATCAGGCTTCCCCTTCTTCTTCTGAGGTCAAGGAGGCTTTGGAATTGGTTCCCGACCTTCAACCCGGGAAGTTCGAATACAGTGCTTCTGGGAAGGTGACTGAAAAAGAGAGAAAGTCTGAGGAGGAAGATGAGGACTCCTTTTTTGACAATATAGACCTTGCTGCTGGAGCTCTTTCCTCTATCTTTTCTGAATCTGATGTCCTGAAGGCCGCTTCCATGCCCCTGGAGGAATCCATCTCTTTGGCCCTTCAGGGAGCTGCTACTGTGAGTGTTAACCCCCTGTCTCTCTTTGCTTGTTTGTATTTCGTGGTCTGACATTATTTGCTGTACTTTCCTTATATTCTCAGGCTGCCCTTCATACGAAAGGTCTGCTGCACCGAGTTCGCTCTCAAGAGAGCTCTTTCCAGGTCTTAAAGAAATACAAGACCAAGGTTTCAGAATTGTCTCTTGAGAATGAAGACCTCAGAGCTCAGGTGGAGAGCCTTAAAGTGCAGATGGAGGGTCTCAACGAACAGATGGTGAAGCAAGCCTCCGATCTCAAACATACACTGACAGTCAAGGCCAGAGCTGAGGAAGGGGAAAAGAAGGCTCGGGATGAGCTGAAGGCGGTTAAGGAAGACCTGCAGGCTAAGGTTGAGGCGTGGTCCAAGGCTAACCAGGAGGCCTTTGACGCTAAGAGGGAGCTCATCCAGGTTAATCAAGATTATCTTGCCCTCAGTGAGGCTAACGGCAAACTCTGTGAGGAGCTCGAGGAGCAGAAATATTTGGTTCAAGAAAGAGACAAAGAGTTTGCCGAGCTTAAGGATGAGGCCACCACTTCATGGGCTACTGGATGGCTTGCTTTTAGGCGTAAGGCTACCAAAGCATATCCAGACCTTGATTTCAATCTCCCTATCCCCACTGAGGAGGAAATGGAAGAATCTGGCACTGACAATGAGGGGGATATCTCAGACTCCCCAGCTGCTGCCTTAAGTCAAGACACACCCGCCCCTGGGACCTCAGAAGCTATTATCGCGCTCCCTGAGCCTTCAACAACGATTCCTGAGCTTTCTGCTGCAGCTCCTGCTGTTCCTGTTTCTGCATCCTTTTCAGCTGTCGTGGTGTCTGAAGCCCTTGTTCAAGGTGAGCCCTCAGCAACAGAAGCAAGGGACTCCTCTACTGAGCTGCGAGATCCTTCAATCCCTCTTCTTCCAGAATCCTAGGTCTTTTTAGTTGTAATTTCTCTGTAAAGAATTTTTCGTGATGTAGTCTTTGACTTCATTTATTGCTCTTTTGCTGGCTTAGTATATATATACATATCTTTCAATTTCAGCATATATGTATTTTTGGATTTTGATTCGACTTCGACTCGAACCGCAACGGTGCACTTATTTGCCTGGCTTTGCATGCACTCAACTTTGTATACTCCCCTTGCCCCCTTTTGCTTTGAGGGGTGCTGTGCACTTCTTGAAGCAAAATTACTAGGTTTGAAGAGTACAGGGGACTTGGTGTTATGTTCGACTGCTTTTCCCGAGCCTTTTAAGCTCGGTAGTTGGTACCCTAGGGGTCCACTCCTTATTCTTCTTCGTCCTAAGCTGCTCAACTCTATATTCTGAACTGGCGTGCTCCTTCAGAGTTGCATAGCTCGTGCTTGTGAGCTTATAGATTCTTGCTGAGCTAAGACGGTTCTTTTTTCGAACTTGAGAGCTCTGAGCTCTTTGTCTTTTCTGTATGAACTGAAGAGCGCTTTCTGAGCTATTTGGCTCTGTTGTCTGATCTTAAAGTTTATTTCTGAGCTTCGTGGTTCTTTTGTCTGAATTTACGGGTTCTGTCTGAGCTTCATGATTCTTTAAACGAACCCTTCTCTAGATCAGATAATAAATTTCGTTGCTCCATTTCTCTAAGAGTAGAAGACCTTCTTCTACGTTTCACCTCTCTTTTCCCCACATCTTGCTTTGCGGAGTGCTTTAGGCCTTCCTTAAGCGAGGTTTTGAGCTTTCACACCTCAAAGATTTGGTATACAAGTGCTCTGTTTTTTACTGGGCTGAGCCCAAATATGGAGGGTATATTGCTTGGTGGGGTCAGAATTTTCGTTGGTCGTTTTGAGTGCAAATAGGAGGGGTAGTATCTGGTTTCTTTTCCCGCGTTTTTCTCTCAACCGCTTCCCATAACCGCCACATCTTTCCCTTTTCCATAACCGCAACCACTTTCCATAACCGTAGCCACTTTCCATAACTACTGCTACCTTTATTAATTAAGAAACTGAACAGGCCACTTGATTCCCTCTTTCTTGGCTCTTAGTTTCCTGAAAAGCTCCCAAGTGCATGACCTATTCTTGACTTTCTTCCTGATTTCTTGCATCTTTTTCCTTACCAGCATTTTCGATGGCTGCCTCCGCTTCTTCTTTGTTCCAGGAACGATCCTCCTTTGGAATCGAACGGGAGTGGCATTGTCGCTATCTGTCCCCTTCAATACTTGAATCTTCTGACTTGGCGGGCATCAAAAAACGGTTTTTCCCTGATCTTGACTTGCCTATGCGAGTCTCTTCCTCCGACGAGCCTTGTAACTACCTTCCCCGAGGGGAAGTCTGTTTCTTTGAAGGTGCTATGGACATGGGACTTCGCCTTCCCATTCATCCGGCCATTGGGCGAGTTTTTGCCTATTATGGCCTGTGTCCTTCTCGCCTTTCTCCACGAGGATGGGGTGCTATGGTAAGCTTCTTCTTGTTCTGCCGCCTGCATGCTCTTGGCAGGTTTCCCTTTGTCTCTGAGTTTCTATACTTCTTTGAGATTGAGGAAGATAATGCCCACTGCTTCAGTTTTTTCCGTTGGAGGGATTTCAATTTACGCCCTCTGGTTCTAGATCTTCCCTCCAACCCTGAAGGGTGGTCTGAGCGTTTCTTCTTCGCTTCTGGAGAGGCTTGGAGGTCTCCTGAGGATCGCTGTCGTAAAGCCAGGATTCCTCGGTCCTGGAAGAGCTTCTCTTGTATTGGTAAGCTCGATCATGGCTCTTTTGAGTACTTTCCTTTTAAAAATATGCTCTGATTATGTCCTTGCTGTGTAGATCCACCTGATCTGGATTTACCAGGGATGGTGAATATCAACGAGCTGTTGCTTGTGGAGTCTAAGACTTATTCCGAGCTGATGACGAGCGCAAACCTCTATTTACTTGGGGCTGAGGCTACTGAGTTTGAGTTTTCCACTATTCCTTACTCTTCCTGGACCTCTTTTTCTGATTCTGATGAGGATGGGGATTCTGACAAGGACGGAAACACCGTCACGAGTTCGAGGAAGCGTAAGAGGGACGATTCCCCTTCTCCTGACTCTCTGTCCACCATCTTCCTTACCTCTATTGGTCAGAAGCTCCTTAACTCGCTTCAAAAGGCTGAGCAGGAAAGGGATGAGCTGAAGAAAGAGAATGCTAGCCTGAAGGGAGAGGTTGCTGAGCTGAAATCTGGGCTTAAGAAAGACTAGGATCTTTGTTTCCTTGTATCGTTCTTTCTTTTCTTAAGCGATATCAGACTATGACTCTTCTTGTATTTTTCTGAATATTTGCACTCTTGGATATTTCGAATGCCAGACTTTTCATTTATCTCGAATTCTGTTAGGTTATTTCAGCTTACGCAAAAAGTTCGAAACACGAACGTAGATGGAAAACAGAAGATCATGTCTGCTCTGACCTTGGTCTTTCACTGACCCCCTAGGTCGAACCACGGAGATCGATGGAGAACAGAAGATCATGTCTGCTCCGACCTTACTTCTCATCTGACCTCATAGGTGTTCTCTGTTGTTCTGGACCTTTCGAGGTCTTTGAGTGTGTAGGCAGTGCACAAGGGTATCCGGTCCTGGGGGGTGGACCATTGGTGTCTCCACGGAGCGTTCAGCCTTGAATTTGACTGTTGGTGTCTCCAAGAAGCATTCAGCCTTGAATTTGACTGTTGGTGTCTCCAAGAAGCGTTCAGCCTTGAATTTGGCTGTTGGTGTCTCCAAGAAGCGTTCAGCCTTGAATTTTGTACGAGCTGAAGAGCTCGTCTTTAATTTATAAACTTTGAAGCTTATCGTGTTTTTATGAGCTGAAGAGCTCATCTTTGATTTATAAGCTTTGAAGCTTATCGGGTTTCTATGAGCTGAAGAGCTCATCTTAAATTTATGGGCTGAAGAGCTCATCGTTTGTTTATGAGCTGAAGAGCTCATCTTGCATTTATAAGCTTTGAAGCTTATCTTTTGTTTATGAGCTGAAGAGCTCATCTTGCATTTATAAGCTTTGAAGCTTATCGTTTGTTTATGAGCTGAAGAGCTCATCTTGCATTTATAAGCTTTGAAGCTTATCGTTTGTTTATGAGCTGAAAAGCTCATCTTGCATTTATAAGCTTTGAAGCTTATCGTTTGTTTATGAGCTGAAAAGCTCATCTTGCATTTATAAGCTTTGAAGCTTATCGTTTGTTTTATAAGCTTTGAAGCTTATCGTTTGTTTATGAGCTGAAGAGCTCAT
The DNA here is from genome assembly GCA_951799425.1 of Ilex aquifolium. Lineage (NCBI taxonomy): Eukaryota > Viridiplantae > Streptophyta > Magnoliopsida > Aquifoliales > Aquifoliaceae > Ilex > Ilex aquifolium. The sequence goes on along the minus strand of OX637410.1, from coordinate 16,984,760 downwards.
CTTGCATTTATAAGCTTTGAAGCTTATCGTTTGTTTATGAGCTGAAGAGCTCATCTTGCATTTATAAGCTTTGAAGCTTATCGTTTGTTTATGAGCTGAACAGCTCATCTTGCATTTATAAGCTTTGAAGCTTATCGTTTGTTTATGAGCTGAAGAGCTCATCTTGCATTTATAAGCTTTGAAGCTTATCGTTTGTTTATGAGCTGAAAAGCTCATCTTGCTACTTTGGAGACCATTGGAGGGTGAATAAAAGGCTTGCTCTTTCTTATTTAAAAGTAGTTCTATTACAAGTAACACTTACTGAAAAAACTTCTTAAGGTGCTCGGCATTCCACGAGTGAGGTAGAACCTTTCCTTCCTCTGTTTGCAACTCGTAATTCCCTGGTCTGATTATCCTTGACACGATATAGGGCCCCTCCCAATTGGGTCCCAATTTCCCATGCGTGGGATCCTTTCTCGCAAGCATAAGCCTCCTAAGTACCAAATCTCCAACCTTGAAACTTCTGTGTCTTACCCTCCTGTCATAGTACCTTGCAGTTTTCCTTTGGTATGTACGGACACGGTGCAGAGCTCTGTCCCTCTTTTCATCCAAGAGATCGAGGTTTAGCAAGAGAGACTCATCATTGTGCTCGGAATCCGCAAACTCCACCCTTGGTGATTGGAGCCCTATCTCCACTGGGGCCACTGCCTCGGTCCCAAAGGCCAAAGCAAAGGGGGTTTCCTGAGTCGCAGATCTGGCGGTGGTCCTGTAGGCCCACAACACCTCCGGAATGTACTCCACCCACTTGCCTTTCAGGTTTTCTAGCTTGGTCTTCAAAGCTGACTTTATGGTTCTTATTGTGACCTCTGCCTGCCCATTAGACTGGGGATGGGCAAGAGCTGAGAAATAGTTCTTGATTCCGAGCTCGGCACAAAAACTTTTGAACTTTGAATTATCAAACTGCTTTCCATTGTCAGACACGAATGCTCTGGGAACTCCAAACCTGCAAACTATCGACTTCCAAACGAAGTTTTGAACTTTTTGCTCTGTGATCGTTGCCAAAGGTTCAACCTCTGCCCATTTAGTAAAGTAATCCACTCCTATGATGGCAAACTTGCACTGCCCCACACCGGTGGGAAGGGGTCCCAGAATGTCCAACCCCCACTGCTGAAAAGGCCATGGGCTTACCACCGAGGTTAGGAGCTCGGGAGGACAGTGGGACATATTAGCATGTTCTTGGCAAGTTTTGCATTTTCTTACTAAGTCGGTGGCGCTTGTGAGCATGGTGGGCCAATAATATCCTTGCCTCAGTACTTTTCCTGCCAAGGCCCGAGCTCCTATGTGGTTGCCACATATCCCCTCATGTACTTCTCTGAGTATGTAGTTAGCATCTTCGTCTCCTACGCACTTAAGGAGAGGCATTGAAAATCCATGCTTGTACAGTTTCCCTTGCATCAGGGAAAATCTGGCTGACCTGGCCCTTAGCTTGGACGCCTCCTTGGCATTATTTGGCAAAGTTCCATTCTGAAGGTACTCTACGATGGGATCCATCCAGCTCGGCTGAGCTTCAATTGATAGAATTTCCTCTTCTTCGATGCTTACCGAGGGCTTTGGAAGGTGCTCTACTGGAATTAGCCTATCCAAATCCTCCTGCGAGGCAGTTGCTAACCTTGCCAGAGCATCTGCTCGTGAGTTCTCCACTCTAGGCACGTGTCTGACCTTAACCTGCACGAACTGTTTCATTAGTTCTCGTACCTTTTTGAGGTACAGGACCATCTTCTCGCCTCTTGTCTCGTAACACTCTTCTATCTGCTTCACCACCAGTTGAGAATCACTGCAGATCTCCAGCTGCTCTGCTTCCATAGAATAGGCAAGATTAAGCCCAGCGATGACGGCTTCATATTCTGCCTCATTATTTGAAGCTTTGAACCCAAATCTGAGGGCATATTCGACGTCTATTCCTTCTGGGGAGGTCAGGATCATTCCTGCACCGCTTCCCTGAGCATTGGCAGCTCCATCCACTGAAAGCTTCCATATGGGAAGGTCCGGTACTAAATCCGTGGTTTCCATAGGCGCTGCTGCTGTGAATTCTGCAATAAAATCTGCCAAAATTTGCCCTTTGATGGCAGCTCTTGGCTTGTACCTGATATCAAACTCGCTGAGCTCTACGGCCCATTTAACCAACCTCCCTGAGGATTCCGGCTTGTGTAGTACTTGCTTCATTGGCTGATCTGTTGGAACCTCAACAGTATGAGCCTGGAAATAAGGTCTAAGTCTCCTAGCTGTTGTAACCAGAGCTAGAACGAGTTTTTCCATCCTTGGATATCTCTCCTCTGCCCCCCTCAGAGCTCTGCTACAGTAGTAGACTGGTTGCTGAGCTCTGTCTCGCTCCCTAACTAGCGCTGCACTTGTTGAAAAATCTGAAACTGCTAGGTAGAGGGTGAGAATTTCCCCTTCTAGAGGGCTCACCAGAACAGGGGGAGAGCTCATATATCTCTTTAGGTCTTCGAATGCTTCTTCACACTTGGCATCCCAGTGGAATGCCTTCTTCAAGATTTGAAAAAATGGCTGGCATTTATCGCTAGCCCTAGACACAAAACGGCTCAGTGCAGCTATCCTGCCTGTCAAACGTTGCACCTCTTTCGTGTTGGATGGTGATTGCATTTCCATCATTGCTCTAACCTTTTCTGGATTGGCTTCAATCCCTCTGCTGTTGACTATAAAGCCCAGAAATTTTCCTGCCGAGACCCCAAATGCGCATTTCGCAGGGTTTAACTTCATTTTGTACTCCCTTAGAATTCGGAATGACTCAGCTAAGTGCTCGATGTGGAGCTCTGCTTTCAGTGACTTCACTAGCATGTCATCAATGTAAACTTCCATGGATGCTCCTATTTGCTTCTGGAACATTTTATTTACTAACCGCTGGTAAGTGGCTCCAGCGTTCTTCAATCCGAAGGGCATGACCTGATAACAATATGTTCCCTGTTCAGTCACAAAGGAGGTCTTCTCCTGATCGCTGGGATCCATCCTGATCTGGTTGTAGCCTGAGAAGGCGTCCATGAAGCTGAGGAGCTCGTGCCCTGCAGTGGCATCCACTATTAGGTCAATCCGAGGTAGAGGAAAACTGTCCTTGGGGCATGCTCGGTTGAGATCAGTGAAGTCGATGCACAATCGCCACTTCCCATTGGTTTTCTTTACAAGAACTACATTTGCTAACCAAGTGGGGTAATGAACCTCCCTGATAGCCTTGGCATGGAGGAGTTTGCTGACCTCCTCATTGATTGCCTTTTGCCTTTCAGAAGCAAAGCTCCTCCTCTTCTGTTTGATGGGTTTGCAAGTTGGGTTAACGCATAGCTTGTGGGTAATAACCGATGGGTCAATCCCTTCCATGTCTTCTTGCTTCCAAGCAAACACTCCTATATTCTCTTTTAGGAATTGAATGAGGAGTCCTTTGAGCTCAGCGTTCAGTTTGGAACCCACATAAACGAAGTGTTCTGGCTTCTCATCAAGCTGAACTGGTTCCAGCTCTTCCGATGGCATTGGTCTTGTCTCCATTTCATCTCTCATGTCGAGCTCATCCAGTTGGATGTTCTCAACCTCCTTCCTTTTTATAGAAGCCATGTAGCATTCCCGTGCTACGCGCTGGTCTCCTCGGACCACTCCGATTCCATTCTCTGTGGGGAACTTCACGACTAAATGATAGGCAGAAGGGATTGCCTTCATAGAATTTAAGGATGGCCTTCCAAGCAAGATGTTGTACGCAGATGGTGCATCGACTACTAGGAATTTGACAGTGGTAGTGGCTTGGCAAGGTGGGTCCCCCAGGGTGAGCACGAGCTGGATTGAACCCAGGGGGAGCACCCTTTCCCCGGAGAATCCTAGTAAGTGAGTGCTTACTGGTTCAAGCTTCTGCCTTCCTATGTCCATCTTGTCGAACGCAGGTGCGAAAATAATATCTGCCGAGCTCCCGTTATCAATTAGAACCCGATGAACGGTTCTATTTGCCACCACTGCTCGTACCACCAATGGATCATCATGGGGGTATTGGCACCCTTCTAAATCAGCATCTGAAAAAGTGATAGCTGTATCCAAACGCGGTGCTTTGGATACAGCATGCACTTCGAGAGCTTCTTCGGCTCTGATCCGTCGGAGGTGCGCCTTCCGAGCTGAGCTAGACTCTCCACCTCCGGCGAACCCTCCAGATATCACTCTGATTTCCCCTAGAGGCTGCTGGTGTGGTGCTGGTGCCTGCTGCCGGGGTGGTGGAGGCGGAAGAGCTCGGTTCTGGTCATCGTTGGCTATAAAACGACGCAGCTGACCTCGCTGGATCAAGAACTCGATTTCCTTCTTTAATTGAATGCAGTCATCAGTGTGGTGCCCATGATCCCGGTGATAATCACAGTACTTCGTGGGGTCTCTCTTTGCCGGGTCTGCCTTCATCCTAGGTGGCCATTTTAAAAATTTCTCGTTCTGGACCTCATACAGTACTTCTGACACAGCAGCGGTGAGTGGGGTAAACCGCTGAGGCCCATACCTGGGTTGTACTTCAGGTTGCATGGGACCCAGCCGATCTCTGACATTTCCTCTCCTTTTTGGCGAGCGGTCTCTGTCTCTCCTTGGGGACCTCTCTCGTCCTTTTTCCTTCCTAGGGCTTCTGTCCCTTTTCTTTTCTTTTCTTCTTTTCCTTTTCCTTTTCCTTTCGTGAAGTCGTACCGACCACCTTAGAAAGGAGTGCCTCTTCACCGTTTATATATTTCTCTGCCTTGGCTAACACCTCAGCCATACTTGCCTGAGGGTTTTTTGATATGGAGAACATCAAATCCTTTGATTGCACTCCCAATCCTGCAATGAAAGCAGTTATGGCGAATTTTTCATCCGGGACGTCTACTTTCAATGTCTCCGAGTTAAATCTTTGGACATAAGTCATCAGGTTTTCCTGGGGACCTTGCTTCACATTCAGCAGGTGGTAGCTCGGCTTTCTGTGTATCCGGGCTCCTATAAAGTGAGAGACAAAAGCAATGGAGAGTTCTTTAAAGGATGAGATCGAGGCTGGTGGGAGCCTATGAAACCAGTTTAAGGCGGAGCCTTTCAGCGTGATGGCAAAAGCTCTGCAGCGTACAGGATCCTGGTACCCATGTAACTCCATCTGGTTCTTGTAAGTGTTGAGATGATCCACAGGATCTTTCGATCCGTCAAAGACCTCCATTTGGGGCATCCTGAACTTTGATGGGAGAGGGAAGTGTAGCACCCCCGTGGTGAATGGGGATTCAGTTTGCTGAACCAAAACATCCATTGTAACCGGGGCCTTACTCTTTACGGCCTCTTTCATATGACTGAGCTCTTGCTGGAAGTCTTTGAAGCGTTGCTCCCAGTGCTGCTCTCTCCTGTCTTGCGGATAAGGGAGAAAATCACCTCTCTCACCCCGGTCGTTCCGACTTTGCACTTCGTCGTTATGGCCATTACCAGGGGGTACGTAAGGGACGTATCCCCTGGCCTGGCTGCCTTCTCCCCCCTCGCTGACCTCTCTAAGGGGGTCCCAGTATCGAGGTTCCCTATGAGGGGGATTATTCTGGCCTTCTTGGGCCGGTGGTGCCTCCCGTGGGCGTTGTACGAGTTTTGACAGCTCTTCGTTTTCCTTTAGCAAGCGTTGGTTGACGAGACGAAGGGCCTCCAACTCGTTATTAATGGGGGAATTCGCCTCCTGGATGTTCCCGGGTTGTCTGCCGTGGGCAGCTTCCGGCTGATCTTGCATTCGGGGTAGGTTCGTTTGACTTCTGCTCATATTTCGAGTTATTACCATCAGTCACTGAGGAATCAGCTTACTTGTAACAGGAACAGTCGTTCCCACAGACGGCGCCAAACTGATGGTGTAAACCTCCGGATACGAGCTAAGGAACCAGATTAATTGGCGTGAACAGTTTGCATGGGGACTAATATGGCATCTGAGCTACAAGGCTCATGAAGTGGAGAATGAAAGCTCTAATTAGTCGTGTATAATGTGTGAAATACGGTGGAAATATAGTGGTTCACCGGCCAGTGAGCTCGGCTAGTCCACTCTCTAATGGAGGCTCTTGCTCCTTCTTCTTTATTGATGAATTGAAGGTGTTACAGTCGAATACTCAGGGAACTAGGGTTTCAAAAAATCTCTCCTCTCTAATGGGGGATATCTCTTTCTTTTTATAGCCTCATATTTACCTCTAATACGGGACTATCCTACATTGAAGGGATCGTGCCCTATCTTCATCCACAATTCCGGAGTTACCTAAATTCCTTATGGCTGGCTTTAAACGGAGAGATCTTTGCCTTCTTCTGTGGGATCCTCCTTAGTTTTAGGAGGAGATCATGGTTAAATACGGGTTCTCTGCCTCGGATTGGATTCTACCTCCTTAATAAGGGTATCCGAGTCATCTTGTTGTTCCCTCAGCATTTCTCCTCTCGCGCCTTCGACTAGGAGCTCTTAGTGCTGACTGGATGAGCTCTGCTCATGGCTAGGGGAGCTCAGCTTATTTTGCCTGAGCTCCCGAGCTGAGCTCTCTTACTGAGCACGTGCCAGTTTTATTCTGGGTATCATCAGATTTAAATGTGAGTTTTAACATTTATTGAGACTTACTACTTATTTCATAGTTTTTTCTCATTAAAAAAAACCATTTATTGAGATTCTTATTCATTCGTAGAGGATTGAAAACTAAAAAAGAAGTTTGGAGAGTGTGTGTGGTTGTGAAAAAACTTTAAGGGTAGTTCAAGTGGTAATAGAAACACGTTGTAAATCCAGACGTTCTGAATTTGAATTTTAGCAATTCCTTAAGACCAGACTATGAAAGAATTATTTCTCATGAATATCTTAGTTTTAGCGTGGATGACCTGTCTTTGATTAGATTAGGAAGAAAATTAATCGAGATATGCGTAAGTTGGTCTGAACACCCCGAATTGTTGAAAAAAAAGGAAAGAGATTGTGGTTGTGGTTGTGGATGTGCAACTGATTTGGGTTGAGCATATGCCTGCCATGCACATTGCACAAATGGGACTGTTGTGATATTCATGTTATCGAATATTATCTGCTAGGCTATGACCGACAAGCATATATAGAATATAATAGCATAAAATCAGGAATCTCTGCACCGCATAATAATCCATTGGTACTGGGAACTTTAAGGACCTGAAAACATTAGAGAAACATCACGGGATTAATTCTGAGAAAGTAAAGAAAGGACAAAGTAAATCTGATTGTCCATCACTAGTTAATGACACTGTCGTTACAATTTAGTTGGATTGAGGGTTGTTTGGTGTATTTTATAGATTGTGAGCGTGTCAAAATTTAAATGGAATTAAAAATTTCAAACACTTACTACGTTACCTATTTACACTGACGTAAGGTTCTGAAATCGTGATTGTTCAGATGATTGAAACAAAACGTAAGATTACATCTAGATTCTTTTCTCTGCCTAGGAGATCAAAGACTTAAACTATTTCCTCTAAGAAGAACAAGCTAACAAAATGGGAATTGAAAATAAACTGGAATTGGAACGAATAGTAAAGTAAACAAAAGATAATCCTTGAATTAACTACTGCATTTGGTAAAAAAAAAATCACTGGAATGACGACAAAGGAATTATAGAATAAAATAAAAAGTAAAAACTTAAACAGTAAAGAGGAAGACCTTAGTATGTTGTTTGTCTGTGTGTGTTGATCATGGGATCTCCTCTTTGTTGTATATACTTCTAACCGTTGAAGCCATCTTTATGCCTCTCTCTCTAATGACTAAAAACGTGCGTATTTAGTCATGTGTAACCAACGACTCCATGATGTCACGTCTGCTATGTCTCTTCATATTCTGAAATCCTTAGAGATCATTTCTCATAATTAATTCGATTCTCGTAATTAAATTTTGCCACGTTTCATTCACAAATTTTTTAATATTTTGATGTAAACAAGGGTGCTCCGAGATTGAATTATTATATTATTTTCATAAGTTTTTTTTTTGAAGCCGTAAATGGGGGAGAGGGGCGACCAGCAGGTAGTGGCCCCCCTTGGGCGTGACCATGAGAGTCTCCCCCGATGTGGAATGTTCGGTTAGACATAGCTACAGACCCCTTTGGAATAGCCTGTCACTACACCACCACCGAAGCACTAATGAGTAAGGCATGGGGACCCCGTGGATCGATCCCTGTTTGCTAACCTCATGGGAGTCAGGGAGCGACCCAAGACGGGCATACCTTACCATTAGACCACCAGCTCCGGTGATTTTTTCATAAGTTCAAATACATCTAATCCTCTCTGAAATCTGTACTGACAAAAGCCCTATATATTAAACTGTCTTTTTTTCCTTTCTTACTTTCTAGACCAATAAAGGGTAAATTTAATCTGGGCATGTAGAAAAAGCTAGCCACCACATTAAGATTATGCTTAACAACTATTCTATTATGCTTAAGTTGAATCATGTTAATATTGGCTAAATACCTACTAACCCATTTATAGATGTGTATAATTAGACATCGAGATCTTATCACCCATAAATTGTACTCACCTAAGTTTTTATCAATCCCACGATTAAATAGATCAAACCAAAATCAATCTGATTGCGTTTTAAACATATTATTATTCCTTACCTGATACTAGGACTGATAATTGAGTCAAATTATTTGGATTCGACTCGGGATTGATTCGAATACAAGTCGAACTCAAACAATTTTTTAAATTCGTTTAAAAAACTAACCTAAAAGGCTCGACTCGTTTATATGTAAAATAGTCGAATTACTCGAATTCAGCTCTCGGTTCAAGCTCAACTCATTTTCTAAACAAGTCGAGTTTGAACAATTTTTTAGACTAGTTTGAAAAAACAAGCTCGGATCGAGCTCATAAATTCGGCTAAATTATCAACCTTAACTGATACCCAAGAAAATTTGATATCAATTATCAAATAAATTAAATCCACCATAAAAAAAAAATGGCCATCATAAGTTGGTAAGTTGCCATTGGAAGTAGAGAAATTAGTTGTTTAGGAAGTGCGTTTCAGGGTAGAATAGTTCGAATTCCAACGAATATTCTCTTATTCCCGAGTTTCCAGAAAGCACGGCCAACCCTTGAATATACCAGAAACACCCTTAACTTGCTTAATCCCATACAACCCACAGACGTCGGATGGTTATACTGATCATGTGGACGGCTAAGATCATCCAGAATCAGTATACTAAGTTATCAAAAAAAACTACTGGATAATGACATTGGTAGAGAAAGAGACAGAGAGAAACAGAAAAAGGGACTCCAATGGCCTTCCTTTACCTCACCACAAACTCTTTCATGTAATATTCCTTGGAATCTTTACACAAATTTACAACTGTTATGCTTGCAATCCAAGCCTTTCCATCCCTATAAATACTCTCTCTCTCCTCTATGGCTTTCGAAGCCAAGAACTATCATTCTATCAGTGTTAAACCCAAGTTTTCTTGACTGTGTTTGTGAGAAAATAACCTGTTCTTTGCTCTGACAATGGCTGGAATTGTGGTGGTTTTCGACTTTGACAAGACGATCATTGATGTGGATAGCGATAACTGGGTAGTTGACGAGTTGGGTGCCACCGACTTGTTCGATCAGCTTATTCCTACCATGCCATGGAATTCTCTCATGGTGAGTTTATTCTCTAACTTTTGCATTTTTTCAGTATTTTCTTCTCTGTAATTCACCACATTGTTCTTTAGATTGATTCACATTGGCTTTTGGTAAATGAGTGCGATACAAACCTAAGTAAATAAGTCATGAAATCGATTATTTGCAGCTTTAGAGTATGAGTTTAACAAATTTTTATATAAAGTAACTTTTGTTGATTGGAACACGACACGACACTACAGGATATGACATTTTGGTGGTGTTTTCTAGTTGCCTACTCATAGTTTAAAGTGTATGCTCTGTTACATAATTGCAGGATAGGATGATGCAGGAGCTTCATGCACAAGGCAAAACCATTGAGGACATTGCAGAGGTACTGAAACGAGTTCCATTACATCCCCGGATAGTCCCAGCTATAAAATCTGCCCATGCTTTAGGGTAAGTCTCCCTCTCTCTGTCTCATAGTGACAAATTTCTAACATGAAGCATTTGTTGTTCTCTGTTTTTTCTCATGGAAAACAAAGTTAATGGGGGACTGTGGATGGGTTTCAGGTGTGATCTGAGGATAGTTAGTGATGCTAATCTCTTCTTTATCGAGACGATTTTGAAACATCTTGAGATAAGGGATTGTTTTTCTGAAATCAACACAAACCCAAGTTGTGTTGATGAGGAAGGAAGGCTAAGGATCTTCCCTTACCATGATTTTCATTCATCTCCTCATGGCTGCAGCCTTTGCCCTCCAAACATGTGCAAGGTAAATTAGTTTAAAACAGAATTATACTTTTCAGCCAGCAATTTTTGTGCTTAAACCAAAGAAGTGAAGAACCATTAGTTGTAAAATGGTGTCCAATTAGCTATATTTTGGTAATTTTTATTTGATTATGGTGATATTTTTATAGGGTCTGGTAATAGAAAGAATCCTAGCTTCTGTAGCTGAGGAGGGGAGGAAAAAGTTCATCTATCTGGGAGATGGAAGTGGTGATTTTTGCCCAAGCCTGAAGCTCAAAGAAGGAGATTACATGATGCCAAGGAAGAATTTCCCAGTATGGGATTTGATATGCAAAAACCGCTCGCTTGTGAAGGCAGAAATCCATGAATGGACCGATGGAGAAGAGCTCGAATGCATTCTGCTCCAACTTATCAACACAATTTGTGTTGAAGAGAACAACAGCAGTAACTCCACTCAGTTGTTATCAGTTGATTTAAAGTTTCAGCCAATTCCGATATCTGCTCATCAAGCCTTGCCTCAAGCCCTCCCTCAAGCCCTCCCTGTGCCTTACTAGTCACCAAAAATTTACCTTTGGCCAATGCCAAGTTTGGGCATACTTGCTTTTGCTTTTGATTTTGGGGTGGATTTTGTAACCTCTGATTGTTATGTTGATCAAACAGAGATCAACAAGAAAAAATATGGGCAGCCATTATATAATTTAATGCTACTTGCCTGTGTACACTGTACCATGAACTGATTTGTTGGGTTTTCTTGTGGAGTCTAGTTGTTGATCCGAATGATGACCTGACCCAAAATAATGTTGCGTGTTTTTAATGGAAAATTTTCTGAGGCTTAGTCCACGTAAATTCTGTGTTGTGTGATTGTTTAGATTGCATTCTTATCGTTTTTTTTCATTAATTTCACTTTATTGTCATCGTTTGATTACACAACACAAAAAAGTACTAACATTGGGTATATGAATGTATCATGTTTTGATTCTCTGGAAACAAGAAAGATATACCTGAGTTGCGGAAAGAGCCTCTCATTCCGAAGCTTGTATGACTGCGTTCATCTAATCTGCCCATATATCACAGTGGAGTGATGCCTTTTATTGTGTATGCATGTGCATGTCTGCTGTAGTTTAACAGTTTCAGACATTCTTGTGGTATAGCTCAGAAAATCTCATGAAATAAACCTGCTATAATTTAAATTTCAAATACAACTTCAAAATAGTACACATACGCATATTGCAGCAAACAATGGTTATATTTCATTCAACTGGCTCTTATTAGACAATACAACACAAATTTACATGGCATACCCACATTTATTTGACCAACACAGTTCCATAACTATATCCAATGGGAGCTAGACTACACACATTTGGTGTCTTCTTATTGGTTTCTGATACCACGCGTCCATAATGACGTTGTGTCACTGTGATATTCCGCTCCTTTTTGCACAGCAAATGATCTCTTTCAATCCATCTTGGCTTCTCAATCATCCTTCAGTATCTCTGAACGGAGTTACTCCTGCTGCTGGACCAGTATTCGGCTACAAGCTTAGAAAAATAGGAATTTGTTTCCATGAGCTTTGAAGGCTCATCATACTCTACTAAATTTCCTGCAAAATCAGGGCAGGTAAGAGTTGTGTAAATAGGCTTCCTGTCCCATTCAACATGCAAGTCTGGACTAAACTTGACAAATAGGCCTTGCTAAAATTTCAACTGTTTCTTATGAATTACTTTATATTAAAACAGACCTGTTATGCAGTCCAAATTGCATACAAGCAAAACAGATGTGTGTAATTCTCAATTTATTTCTTTAGACAAAGACTTCCTTTTTTCCCCTTTCAGACAGTACATATTGCTCAAAAACATAGCGTGTGAATCAAACCCATGGTTGAATAGAAATTGAGATATTTACGCTGGTTCATCCCTTCTGACATGACATTTTCATACATTGTAAATCCAATGTGCATCTGGAGTCAATTGATATATATTGTATAAATGCCAGGAGGAGAGGGGTTTATGATCTGCTTATACTAATTATTCACTGTCTGTAAATAGCATGAGCACTTAAATTATAGAAACATACCAAAAGAGAGGACCATGACCATGTCACTATCAATCACAGTTGGAACTCTGTGAGCTACAGTAACCACCGTGCAATTTGAGAATTCTTCCCTAATAATTTTCTGTAGAATTGCATCTGTAGCAGAATCAATAGAAGCAGTTGCTTCATCCAAAACTAGGATCCTGTTTCTCCTCAGAAGAACTCTTCCAAGGCAGAAAAGCTGGCGTTGTCCCATACTCCAGTTCTCACCTTCGTCGCTAACTGTAGAAACAAAATGAAAAGCACTGATTTCCATCTTCTACAAACTTCATACAGTGGGTGATACACAGTTGAGTATAGAATCCAAATTCACTGCAGAATAATTTTAGACCTTTGTAAATTTGCAATGCACTATGTTTTCACATTTGATTTCTTGTATTACTTTAAAAAACAACAGAACTGGTTAACAGAAACATTTTTGAGCATCCAATAGATTGCTTCCAATTTTATAGATTCGACTCACCAGAAGAATCTAGCAAGTTGGGAAGTTTGCTGATGGTACCCTTTAGTTGGCACTTCTCTAGGACCTGCAAATTAACCATTAACCAGCTCTGGGATAAAACATGTCAACACAAGATTTGTTTTCAGACTATAAGATTTCTCATCAGCAAAGACACTATTATCTCAGACGTTCATTAAGATTAGTATAAGCTTCCTTTACCTTCCATATTTCATCATCTGAATAAAGGCCTAAAGGGTCCAAATTTGTCCGAACACTACCCCTGAAAAGAGTTGGCTCTTGAGGGATGATGCTGAGTTTCAGCCTTAAATCCTTAAGACCTATGGAGCAAATGTCAAGCCCGTCTATTAGTATTTTTCCACTATCAGGCTCTACCAAACGAAATAATGCACTGATTAGTGTAGTTTTGCCACTTCCAGTCCTTCCAACGATGCCTACTCTAGTCCCTTCTCTGAAAGTGCAAGTGATCCCTTTGAGAACTAGGGGAGCATTTGGACGGTATCTTATCTGAAACCAAACAATCACCATAAGTTAATCAAACAAATTACTAGGATTAAGGTTTGGAAAGCATAGGAAATCAGTATCAGGAAAGAATAGCATATAAATTTCACTAAAACCAAAATGTCGTCAGTGATAAGAAAGTATAAATGATATCCAACTGCGAGAGGACACATGCTTTGAGTTCATGGCATGGAATATTATTTTAGTGAAGGACATAGCACTTGTTGGCACGAACCAGTTCAACATGAGCAGCATATTTCAGCCAGTGGACATAATAGTATGTTCCCACAGAGAGAGAACTATGGTACTCATCAAAGGCCATTCTTTCATTAATTTGCTCAAGGCTTATCCATCTAAATGATAAGGCCATCAGAGTTATCACCTTTAGGTCCTGCAACTCTATACTACCCATGGAAGGCCATGAAGATGGTGGCCTATTTTCTTCCACAATTGCTGGAGGCTCCGGTGTTATGTGCATGAATTGTTTGATCCGTTCCACTGAAATTATATAATTAGACAAGCTACTGTACCATCGAGTTAAGAACACTTGGGTGCCTGTCAGTGCCAGGGCATAAGAAAGAGAAAGTCCCACAAGCCCTGCAAAAAATAAACTTGTTAAGAATCTACAACCACATTGCTAAGCAAACCATAACTGTGGCAATAGACCATAGGCACGAGTACCTGGAGCTACATAGCCCTTGGGAAGTAAAACTAGTAGAAAAGAGGCAGTGAATAGGGTCAGATTTTGAAGTGCTTCAGTTCTCAAAAGCAACCACTCCAATGCTGCATTAGAGAAGAAAAAAACTTTTGCATCTGTGTCGACGAGCTTTAGGTAGTTTTGAAAGAACCTGTCCTCCATATTAAACGCTCTTATAGTGGCCACTCCAAGAGATGTCTCTGCTGCATAATTCATGACAGGAGCTTTTGTGGTCCCGTTGATTCTCATGAGTTCCCTTGCAGAGGTTTGATAATATCCCTTCGGCCCCAAAGTAAATATCCAAATTAATTTGTTCCCTTCATTAGTGGAGAAAAATTAACAAGATTATAGAGATGTGAGTTTCACCTGGACATATTTTGAAGCCACTGTAGCGAAGATGCCTACAATGAGTACTTGCCATGTCACCGAGGCCATAACTCCAATAGTTGCTAGCAATTCGGTTGCAGCAGCCAGTACAAAAGTAATGGAGAACGGGATGTCAAAATCCAGTACACTCAAATCTGATGAAGCCTGAGGACAAATTTTGAAAGGACCATGCAAAATTAGTGATAATACACTGCGGTTGTTGCGAGGTATGGTGAAAAGAACAAAATCTTACTCTGGTCAAAATCCGCCCAATGGGGGTAGAGTCAAAGAAGAGCATGGGAGCATTGAAGATCGAGTTGGTAAAACCGGAGAAGAAGGCTTTAGAAGCTCTTAATCCCAGAAGGGCAATAAATAAAGATCTCAGAAATACAAAGAAAGCACTCAGTGTTGAAAGTAGAGTGTAAACACCAATTAAGATAAAACTGCTGATTTCAGGAATTTGAATGGCAAATGCTAGCCAGTAACTTGCAGCTGCCTGAAGAGCAACAAAACAAGACTGAGTTATTATGTTTAGACAGAGAAAAAGTGATCCCTTTGAGAAGAATATGTAATCCATGAAAGGCTTCCACCCAACATCACCAATCTCCTTCTCTTCTTCTTCTGTCAACTGTACTCCAGGCACACCACCCTTCATGGAAATCTCCCCTTCACTGCTTTCTTTAGTGAGGTAAGATCTGTCAGTTACTTCTAGGCGTTCCATAGAACCCTTTTGATGCTCATGTTGGTTTTCATTAGTTGAAGGATCCAATCTTGTTATTGCATTTGCATGAGCATTCACAAGCTGCTCAAAAGCAGTCCCTGCCAGCAAAAGTTCCTTATAGCTTCCCGATTGAATAACCTGTCCATCTTTCATAACCTGAAAAGGAGAGTATCAGATAATTTCGTATAAATCACTGAAACCCCACATTTGATGTAGGAACGGAATTTTCCAGAATCATCATTACCAGAATATTATCAACCTCAGAGAGAAACTGCACTTGATGAGTCACAAGAATGACAGTCTTCTTCTCCAGAGCAGCCAAGACGCAATCCTGCAATTACATCTTTTAAATTCAGCAAGAGTAAAGTGACCTCTCTATGATGTAAATATGTGTATGCCGTTTGTATGCATTTAACCTACATTAAAAAGAGTTGCTGCTGTATGAGCATCCACTGCACTAAAAGGGTCATCGAGAAGATAGATATCAGCATCGTTGTAGACAGCTCGAGCTAGTTGAATCCTCTGCTTCTGCCCTCCACTCATATTGAGCCCTCTCTGACCTATCTCTGTGAGATCACCATGGTCAAAACCATCAATGTCCTTATCCAGAGCACAAACTTTTATGGCCTTCTCGTACTTGATTTTGTCCATTGGCTTTCCATAGAGTATATTATCACGAATCGTCCCACTTTGAATCCAAGAAGCTTGAGAAACATAAGCAATTGATCCAGCTACATCCACCTGAATGCAAGCAAAAAGTAGATATAACAAGTGGCACATATTTAGCTAATAATTTAC
The DNA here is from genome assembly GCA_951799425.1 of Ilex aquifolium. Lineage (NCBI taxonomy): Eukaryota > Viridiplantae > Streptophyta > Magnoliopsida > Aquifoliales > Aquifoliaceae > Ilex > Ilex aquifolium. The sequence goes on along the minus strand of OX637410.1, from coordinate 16,968,812 downwards.
AAAGGACTATTTGTAACTCACAGTTCCTGAAATTAGAGGTATTTCCCTAAGTATAGCATATAAAAGTGATGATTTCCCAGCACCAACAGGCCCACAAACTGCAATTTTGTGCCCCCACTGTACTTCCAAATTCACATTTCTAAGTGTTGGAATAGCTGATTCTGGATCCCAATTGAAACTGCCAGATTGTATTCGGATACTGTTTTCCGAATGCCCTAATGAAGTTCTCTCTATTTCCTCCTTTTTGAGTTCATCTTCAAGCAGAAAAGAATTCAGCCTGTCAAAAGAGACCTTGACCTGGATTGTATTAGAAAGAGCCTCCGGTATCATCCTGACAGGTTCAGCCATTGCCCGGAGAGCTGCCAAGATCGTGAAAATAGTGCCAGCATCTAATGGGGCACTATTTAACACAGCACATCCAATAAAGATGACAGATGAAACAATCGTTGGAGCCATCCAATACAAAGCGGTATTGTATATCTTCTTATACTGGGATTCAGCCAACCACTTGAACTCAATTTCGCGGTAGGATTCAATCAATTTCTTGAAGTTATCTTCCCATGACTGCAACTTGATGATTTTCATATTGTTTAGGATCTCTGACATGGCCCTGAGTCGCTTGTCTTGGGCGATCATCATTTCAGACTGACACTTTTGTAGCAATTTTGCAAATGGCACATTAAGAAACCCACATATGAGAAGAGGGACTAAACCAGGAAGAACACCGAGGCCAATGATCCCATAAAGAACTGCTATGGCTAGAAAAAGTTGCAGGACACAACTCCATCCCACATGGAACCACATAGGAAATTCCCCCATTCGATAAGCATCAACAGCAATGTAATTCACAACCTCCCCAGTTGAATGCCTTTGCCTTCCCGAACTAGAAATCTTGAGCTGCTTTTGATAAACTGCCACCATTAGAGCTGATCTCATCGTCATCCCCGTCCTTCTTGAACTGAAATAGAAATGTCTCTGCGACAAAGATTCAGCAATCTTGACTACAACTAAGCATCCCACTAAGATTAGCCCTTCATTTATATCTTCTTTATCGTTGTTTGAATAATTTACAAAGGCATAGAGTAGCAAAGGCGAAACAACAACTGCAATTGCCCTGATTAATGCACAAGTCCCTGCAAACACCATTTTCTTTAGATGAACTCTTGCTATCGCCCAAAGAGCAAAATTCCTTGTATTGGTTAAGCTTTTCTCCTTTTGAAGTAAATCCCATGCATAAGCAAATTTCTCATAGGCAAAAATTGCTTCATCTTCGGAGACTACACAAGGTATATCTTCAAGATCTAATGGTTTTGAGTAACCTGAGGAAAGTAAAGGATTAACCCAAGAAAATGACAATTTGCTAAGAAAACTGGCCTTGTCAAGCTTGGCATGGCCTTTTTCGGGCTTCTCCACTAGTAGAGGTTCTGATAAACTCTTGTGCTGGCCATTTTCAGGAACCACGTAACTGAAATTTCTCAAAGCACAAAACAGAAGCAAGAAGTTCACAAGCCATGACAACACCTCCAAGATTTGAATGTTGTGTGATTCTACTAAGATCTTTATGTTAAGAGCCGAAATCAATAGAAAGAACATCACCCACCAGACAGAAACCAAAAGTTTAGTCCATTTGGGTTTTTGTACAAGAAAGGAAACAGTCAAAGTGATCCAAATGACTCCTCTAACAAAGTAAACCAAGCTGCTCGAATGATCGATTGCACCATTTTTGATGATTAGATCCCATATACCAGCACCAATATATGCAAAACCAGTAAGAGCACAACAAAGTGAAATAGAGAGAGTGACCCAAACTCTTCTATTGTCCTCACTGGTGCTGTTTTTTCTTATAGCACTTACAAGCAAGACCAGGCAGAAAACAAACACAAATAGTAGGTTCAAGACATCTATAAGAGTTCTTTGAGTACATGTAGAACCCAAATCGAATACCCCATCACAAATCCATGAGAATCCTCCTGCATGTACATTTCATTAGCTCGAATCAGATTCATTATTTTATACAAATCAGAGACAATATGAATCTACCGGGGGAGGAACAGATCAAATAGCAAACTTTACTAGTGTTGATAACACAACAAAACATGGAAGAAAGACTTCATAAGTAATATTGAAGAAATTGGATTGCAATTATATTTACAAAGGCCAATGAAAGATAGAACATAAGCATCATGTAGTAATGCTACTCCATAAGACACACTAAATAATAGCAGAACATTAAGTGAGGAAAAGAAAATTCAAAACAATCTCATGCACATCCACTGGATTAGAACTATGGAGGTGTATCACACTTCATATACCTACTTTTACAGACCATACTGGGGAACGAAAATCTTCAAAAAAAATCAGTTTCACTAGAAAAGTTGCAATTCCTGAATTTGGATACATAAAAATGGTGGATATGTAAGAATCCACAACGGATCGTGTCCTTCAAGTCTCTACTACATCGTTTCAAACGAAGTTTTACCGTAACACATTCCTCGAACTTGAAACCAGTATGGAATTGATTCAGTTATGGAATCATGAATAGTCATTAGTTCAGTCATTACATAGACATAATGATCTATACTTTTTCTTCATACATAGATGGTTAGATATTTTTCTAAAGAAGTCTTAGCAAGACCCCATCTTTTAGTCTATGAATGCAACATTCATAAAAGACCAATGGAAGGAACAAAAAACATAGAATACCCAAGAATGGTAACCCATCTTATTTTGTGTATGGTACATTAAGAGACTAAATTCTAAAAAAGAACAAGAAAACAGCTAAACGAAAAATGAAAGTTCTACAGAAGTGATGCACTGGTGGTGATGGACATGGAACATCAAGTAAATGGCTTGTACCAAGTGGGCTCTCCAATGAAGCCATTGTTGGAGGGCTATCTCTGCTTAACTTCTACACCTATGGAAGCTGAAGCTCACCAGCACATGAAGGAGTTCAAAAGCCTTTTATCAACAGGACGACTACGATACTGAAGAAAGTATGGCACAGAAATAAAGATAGATTTAAAAATTAGATTTAAAATAACGTTGCAAAATCAAGTTACAATTTTTTAGGTAAATTTTACTGACCCCCTTTAATTTATGTCATATTTTACAGACATCCCCACTTTCCATGTCCATCACCTGGACAAGCCATATGCAATGATATTTTAAAAAACAGAGGAGATATTAGTAAAATAAGACTTAAATTCAAGTGGTGTCAGTAAAATTTATCCTACAAAATTGAAAAATTTTCAGCCACATTCATTCTAATTTATTATATCTTCAATGACACTTCATCTATTATCAAAAACATTATTAACACTCTTTTTAGTTTATATTTAAGAGCAATGCTATGTATCCCAAATCTCCAATCCAAATTTTCATCCCAAATCAAGAGAGACCATTGGATCAGTGGGTCCCATTTAAAAAAAAGTTGATGGAACCCACTCATCCAATGGTCTCTCTTCATTTGGTTAAAAATTTGGGATACGTAATATTTCCCTATATTTAAACATCACTAATACCCCATGCCATTAAACCATCATTTCCAACAAAAAAAAAATTCATCTAAAATACAAAAAATGCTCCTACATAAACTCCAAATAATTTTTTTTACATAAAATTTGATTAAAATTCGAGCCGATTAAAATTCATTTTTTTCCATATTAAAATTCGAGTGGATTAAAATTCGTTTTTTTACATATTAAAATTTGAGCCGATTAAAATTCGATTCGAGCTAATTAAATTTTATTTTTTTATGTATTAAAATTCGAGCCTACTAAAATTCATTTTTTACGTATTAAAATTCAAGCCGATTTAAGCTCTACTTGAGTTTTTAGCTCCGATTAAAATTCGCTTCGAGTCGATTAAAATTTATATTTTTTTACTTATTAAAATTTGTTCCAATTATAATTCGATTCAAGTTGATTAAAATTTATTTTTTATGTAATAAAATTTGAGTCGATTAAAATTTATATTTTTTATGTATTAAAATTTTAATCGGCTCAAATTTTAATACGTAAAATTTATAATTTTTAATCGACTCGAATTTTAATTAGTTTGAATCGAAGTTTAATACGTAAAAACATTTCACCAATGGACCTTTGGTTCAATGGTACTCCTTGTCTTGTAAAGGTTTTGTCTTCTTAAGGTCAAGGGTTCAAGTCTCCCTCCCCCCTTCCCCTTTAAAAAAATAATAATAATAATACGTAAAAACATTTAGAAAACAGAGGGAGTCTCATTGAAGATATGTCTATCTACAGGTGGTATAAATGAAGTTTTTTCTCAAATATATCATGGACAATTTAGTAAAATTACATTCTAGTTAACACCTTTAATCTGACAGAAAATAAATGGGGTGTCTTTAAAAATATAATAAATTAGAAAGGATGTGACTAAAATTTTTTAATGGATACCATAGTTTCTGATGTACCACTTCAGATTGTCCATTCTCAATGATGGAGGGATTCTATAACATTTATATATTTAACTTCTGCTGAGATTTATTAAATAACTAGTTATTGCCTGTGCTTGAAGGAACAAAATAATAAAAAAATGGTCAATAATAAATATATTTACATTCACACCCAAAATCAAATTACAAATATATAGCAAAGATGTTCACCGGTTATAGTGGGTGTGAACCATGGTAGTGGTGGTGGTGGGAGATGGTGATGGTTGTGGTGGGTGGCGACGACTGTGGTGATGGTGACAGTCATGAGTGACAATGACGATGCTGGTGGTGGATTTTTGGTGACGATGGTGGTAGTGACAGTAATGGGTGATGGCAGTGGTGGTTATGGGCGACGGTGATGGTGGTTGGAAGTGGTGGTGGTGGGCCGACGACGGTGGTGGGCAGTGAAGATGGTGGTGGTGGGCGACGACGGATGCTTCTAGACGACAATGTGATACGTTGTGGTAAATAGCGGTGGTAGTGGTGGTAAGTGTGGTGGGGGTGGGTGACAGTGAGTGGCAACAGTGGTGGGCGATGACGATTGGTGGTGGTAAGTTTGATGGGGGTGGGTGATAGCGACTGGCGACAGTGGGTTGTGATAGCGGGCAATGATGGGTGGTGGTGAGCAACAATGGTAGTGGTGGGTGTTGACGGTGGGCGACGGTGATAATAGTAATAAATATAAGAATGAGATGAAAATTATGATAGGTGGTGGCGGTGGACAACGGTGATAATGATAATAACTATAAGAATGAGATGAAAATTATGGTAAGTGGTGGCAGTGGACGACGGTAATAGCAATCGGTGGTGGGGCAGTGACGGCAACGAGGGTGATGGTGGTGGTGGTGGTGGTGGTGGTGGTGGTGGTGGTGGGGGGGGGGGGGGATGGCAACAGTAGCAACAACGACGGTGGTGGTGTTGGTGATGGTGATGGTGGTGGTGGGGCGGTTGGTGTGGTGGTGGTGGTGGGGTGGCGGTAGTGGTGGTGGCAATGGCAACGGTGGAGGTGACATATGTGGTGATGGGGCAGCGACAGTGATGGTGTAGTGGTGATGGTGGTGGGGATGGTAGTGGTGGAGCGGTTCCAAATACTATTTTTTTTGAAGTATTCATAAGTAGTTATAAATTTTAAAGCACTTTTAAAAAGTCACCTTAAATACACCTTTAAATGTCTATTTTCCTTATTAAATTTGAGGTATTAATATTAGCCGTCGGATTAACTTTAGAGTAAAATTTAAAGAAATCTCAACCGCGAAAAATAAAAATCATTTTGTTTATCTTTTGAGATTTGAATTGTATTGTATTTTATTATATAGATTTGTGTCTTTGTGGCATAGAGTGATCTTTTTTACTTTGCTTTGCTCACTGCCACGTTTATTCTTTATTATAAACAGATTCAAGAAATTTATTAGTCCCATGTTGTATTCACAAAAGGATGATATTGTTTGTACTTAAAATATCAATTTAATTTATTGGTCTAATTAATTAGAGTCGTCAATAAATTCTGAAATTCACAATGATAATAATTGATTAGGCCGGCAATCACGTCAATATTTTAAATTCAAGTAGCATTTGCTTGTAAACTAACAAATATACAAGTGAAAATCTCATTTTGCCCCTTAAAAAATATAATTCTCAATTTATTCTATGAATAATTAATTTTTTCACATTGTCCCTCTCGATTTTCTTCATTAAATTCTCCATTTGTTTTTTTGCAATCAACCATTTTTCTTCATTTGTATTCTCTAGATGAAATTTGAACCACATTTTAGTAATGATCAACTTCAACGAAAGTAGGCACGTTTATACATATTATTGTCACATGAAGATTCAGATATTCTATCAATTATTGCCTCCGACACTTGGCAAGAAAGTGTTGTTGCCTCTATCACTACATCAAAGGTGAAGTTATCGGGTATTCCCTATAGATTAACGTTTAGTATAAACTTAAGAGAATGAAATAAGACGTTTTTCATTTGTAGTCTAAGATAGAGAAGTGGTTGGTAAATTTACCCTAAATTAGAGAAAGGTTAATTTCTGAATAAACCAAAATCATAAAAAATATACAATTTTATGTTAACAATCTATATAATAAAATATAATATAATTCAAATCTCAAAAGATAAACAAAATGATTTTTGTTATTCGCGGTTGAGATCTTTTTCAATTTTACTTTAAAGTTAATCCGACGGTTAATATTAACACTCTAAATTTAATAGAGGAAATAGGCTTCTAAAGGTGTGTTTGAGGTGACTTTTTAAAAGTGTTTTTAATACATATAATTTCTCATATATACTTTAAAAAAAAAAAAATAGTGTTTGGAACCACCCACCACCACCACTACCACTATCACCCCTATCGCCCCACCACCACCACTACCGCCGCCGCTACCATACCACAACCTTTATCACAACCACCACCACCACCACTACCACCACCCCCATCGCCCCACCACAACCACCATCACTTTGTGGAGTTACTATCATTCAGAAGGGTCAATATGTCAAGTCATTGTGACAGATGAAAGAGCAATTCTTTCCATTGCATATGTTTTATGGTTTTGGTTTATTCACAAATTAATCTCTCTCTAATTTGGGATAAATTTATCAATCACTTATCTCTCTTAAACTATAGATAAAAAAAAACATTTTGTTTAATGGGTTTTTGATTCAATGGTATTTCTTATCTTGTGAAGGCTTTGCCTTCCTGAGATCAAGGGTTCAAGTCCCCCTCCCCCTTTCCAAAAAATAAAAAAACATTTTGTTTCATTATCTTTTGCAATTAGATACAAGTTTATACTGAACGTTAATCTACACGGAGTGTTCAATAATTTAATCACCGAGATAATGATAGAAGCTAATAGAAGGGTTTGACTTTTGATGGAAAAACAAATAACAACAACTAATAAAAAGATCATATTATAACACTTTTGATACAAAAAGTTGGAATTCATTTATATTGGAATTCACTTATGACTCATTACTTTCATTGGACACATCCATTTATATGGGTGTGGCTGTAATTTTGCAAGGGTTCAATTGACTTGCAACTGGGGGAAAGTCTACCGCGCTTAAAAAAAAAATTAAAAAAAATTGTACCGTATTGCTGATTATCAATTTTTATAATAAAGTTACAATTTTGAAAGAAAAAAGTTACAATTGTTCAAGAAAAAATTATGATCGATCACAGACATTCATGATTGATCTTACACCTTAAAATTTTATAATTTTTAGTACGGTACTACTGACAATACCGTAGCCTTTCCCCGCACTTGGTCCAACTTCAACAATACCCCCAAATGTTATAAGTATTTGCCTTTGACAACTCAAGTCCTACTTGAAAAATACCTCCAAATGTAATTAAGTAATTTGTCTTTGTTCTATTGCATTTAAATCTTCTATAGCCAGGGAGAGAGAAGTTATAATTCAAATCGCATCACTATTATTGAAGGATGATCTTGATGGAGTGGGTTCGTTTTTGGTTTTGTTAAACTTGTCAGTATCTATGTCTGTCCCATTTATAGTAATGTAAGCCTAATCAATTCATATTGTACAAGATTAGGTCATTTCCTATTTACAAGATTTGATGGTTCATTTCAATTATAATTTGAACTTAATTTCGCGGCGAGATCAAGTTAAATTAACAGCTCGTATTAAAAATTGTCAATCCTAAACTGTAACAAAATTTCTATCATAAAATATTGGGTAAATCTTATTTTATCTCTTGAAAGATACAAAAAAAATTAATTTATCCCCTGATTAATTAATTTTTTTACATTGGTCTTTCAAAGTGTTAGAATTTGACTCAAACTCTCTTAATTGTTATGAAAGAGGGTTTGTTGGGTAATCAATGTGAGAATCAGGATTATATTGGAAGAGTTTTAATATACCATGAATAAGTATGTTAGACATGTAATAGAAAACATAAAGATCAAGTTGTATCTGAATAGATTTAGATTACAATATTTTATCCTTATAAATAAGGTTGAGTATTATGTAATCAGTTATCAGATGACCAGTTTTTCAGTGAATAATACATCGATGTTGGTTTTTGGTCTGTGCATGTAGGTACGGTGTACTAGGAGAGTATGTTGTATCGAATCATGTTATATCTTTGTGTTATGTATTTATTGTTTTCTTATTTTTGAATTCCTATCTTCCAAAAAATATTATTTGTGTCAATTATCCTCTGTGCAAAACCAACACAAAGAATAAAAAATGTTGTAATGTGATCCACCGTCTTATTTTTGTTTGGTCATCCGTCTATTTTGTGTCAAGTCAACCAATCAATAATTACAAAATAGACGAACGATCAAATAAAAATAAGAAAGTGGATCACATTATAATATTTTTTAATCTTTAAAGGGACAATATATACAAATTAATTATTTAAAGGACAAATTAAAAATTGTTGTATCTTTTAAGGGACAAAATAAAAATTTCTCTAAATTATTAAATAGCCCCAACTATGATATGTTGGGCACTGACAGAAATTGTATACGGCAGAAAAACTTTTCATACACTAATAATGATAAGAGTTGTCTACCCGACCAATAAAAAAAAATAAAAAATTTCAGTCACACATTTTCTAATTTATTATATTTTTAACGGCATACTCTCTATTTTTACTCTCTATTTTTTAAATTTTCACCCATAAAAATAATAAATTTATTTGTTGTAAATTATAAAAACATTGAAAAAAAAATAAATTTTAGAAATATAGTACTAATTTTTTTTATTCGATACCGTAGTCAAATCCGATTGATAATTATGTGAAGCAAGTTGGGGATTGATGTAATTATCACAAGTGCCTCAAGAATTCAAAAAGCACATGAACACAAACTGAAACGACAAAATTTTTTGTCGTTTCAGTTTGTGTTCATGTGCTTTTTGAATTCTTGAGAAAGAAAAAACAACAAGAAGTGGAGTTTCCAAATCATAGAAACTGAGATGAACAACCTCATGACGCAGATCCCACTAGTCACAGGCTGGGACAAAAAACCATAAGAAGAAATCGAATTACAAGACAAAAGCAAAAGGTTTAAGAATAAAGTCATGCAATAATTATTATGCATCAGATTAATTGAATTCGAATTCGGATTCGGATTAAAATTCTATTACTTCGACAAGTTTGGTGATAGACTAACATTGTCTGTGACGTGTTTTAGTGTTTATCTTTTATACACTCATTGTTCAAAGTTAGGTACGAAATGTTATAGTTAAGTAGCTAACAATCGTGTGCAAAATTTTTTTATATTTAATATGAACATTGAGATAAAGTTTTTGTTTAATTGAGTTATAGCTGTAGTTTAGGAGTGTTCAACTCTAACCCGTCAACACAAATCCAACGAGACACGATTATTAAATACATATAATAAATGATTTAGATTTATGTTTGACACGTTGAACACATTAAATTTTTTTTTTTTATGGGTTTTCACACAAATACAACACAAATAATAATAACACGTGAATCACGCGATACAATATGAATTGGAAATTGAAAATTTAGAAGAAAAAAAAGGGTAATTTGGAAGCCGGTATAAAAATTTAGACATATTTGAGTTAAACTACATTAAAGAAACTTATTTGGTCATAAGTACATTTTTTTGAAAAAAAAGAGACTAAAAGGGTATTTATTACTCTCTCTCTCCTTCTCTCTCTCCATTACTCTTTCACTTTCTCTTCCCTATTTTCTCTCTATTTATTTTTCTCTCTCTTTCTCTCATATTGATAAAAAAAAAATTAAATATGTAAAAATTTGATTTAATTTTTTCATCTCTCTTCCCCTATTTTCTCTCTCTCTCACTCCCTCTCCCCTTATTTCATTATTATCTCCATTTTTCTCTCTCCTTATATTAACGTTACACAACATAATTACACTAATAAATTTTGTCTTTCTACCCGACCCCTACCTGCACACATATATATATATATATATATATATGTGTGTGTGTGTGTGTGTGTGTTAAATTTTTAACATTATTGTGTTAGTTAATTGGTGCAGGTTACTTAATTGAATTGTTAAAATGATCCAACAATTAATAACAAAAAAATATTATATTTACCCGATTTTCTACTCGACATCTTACTTAATTATTTTGAACGGAATTCGGGTAAGAATAATACACTTAATCGAATAGGATAGATTAAGAAAAATTTCTTCCATAAAATATTAAGTCGAAATATAAAATATCATAATTCTTACTCATAGGGTGAACACTCCAAACGACGGTGGACCTTTGCCCATGTGGTGTTGCTCCCTCAGGCTTTCGTCCACTACGAAAAAATCCCATGTACATTTTCCATGGCCTGACTTGTAGGGTTCTAAGCCTCTGACTTGGTTTACTGCAGGTTGGGCTTGCTAATAAATGCTCCTTGCTAAGCCTACTATCCACTTTGAACCACTATCGCTCTTGTTGTTAGACGTTAAAATCATATGTTCAAAATTCATCGTTTTTGTCTATTGTTTTTGTCCATATAATAGTGTCTGACCGAAAAAAAAAGACGGAGAATTATGGAGCGGTACACCAAATAATACTTATTAGCTTTTAAGTATATAGCTCATAATGTTAAGTCATTAAGTTCTCACCTTCCTAATTTTATTGTATCTAGATACACATTTTGATTTTTTCAGATTTTTATTTGATGAATTTGCCTCCCTTAAATCATGTATATTAATTTGGCAATTATTTTATTTTTTAAATTTGTAATATTATATTAAATATTTCCTAACTTAATGGCTGAATTATATTCTCAGAAGATTTGTCATTAACATTTATTCTTTACATTCTCATCCATTTTGAATTTTAAATTATATTTTCAATATCTTTGCTATCAAATGTATCTTCTTCCTTCTTCTTCAACCATAAGTTATTATTGTTCTTCTTAGTCTCCAACCATTTTTTTTTCCTTCTTCTCGAACTAGTTAACGTTAAGTGATCGTCCTTATTTATATCCAACCAGCTTTTATTTTTATTCTTCTTCTTCTTCTTCTTCTTTAACGTTCATCCATTATCAAGTTTGAAATTATATTTTTCATTAATTTTTTTTTCTTTTGTTTGGTTCTATGTTTTCAGTTCAACTGATTGTTTGAGTGATCAAGTTTTTTGTTTACCTTTTTTGTTCAAGAATTATACAATTTGAGTATTTTTACGAAAACTTAAAAGTATAGCAATACAGTGTGGCAATCAAGGGTTTTCAGATGTAAATGCCTAATTTTTTTACATCCACAATCAGAATTTCAAATAAAATAAATGTGATACACCCAAAACCAAATTAAAAAAACCAACCACAATCACAAATACAAAATAGGATTCGAGAATTTGGGAACCAACAATGCATCCAGAAAATGAAAAACCATTTTTTGCAGCCTGAAAATCAAGACTCAGTGGATTTTTCCGGTTGAATCTCTCCGATCAGTGTACCAGCTCCCCAAATCGGAAGCACAAAAACTTGCTCCCTCTTCCAATCGGTATCTATGTTCAACAGTAAATGTAGATAACCCAGAAATCGAGTTTACATGTTAAATATGAGGGAGTGTTTTTCGAATTTCAAATCACCATTTTCAGAGGGAGTCGTCGGTTGATTGCTGAGTGAATTCCAAAGTTGAATTGTCGTGAGAGAGAGACCGACTTATATGAAAAGGATTTATTATGGGTTTTGGTTTTTTAAAATCGTTTTAAACAACTGTTATATAATAAAAGGGTATTCAAGTCTTTCTATATCATCAAAAGACTTTTTTCCAAAATATTTTTCACTATAAATTTATTCACTAATAAGTCTAACTTGGTATACCGACTTTTGAAAGACAAAAAAAAAAACTCATTGACTCTATGTCAACGTGTCAAGCCCTTTGAAACTGGCCCAAACTCTGTTCTAGCTAGTTGGAATTATATTTCATTTTTTCGTTATTGGACAAGCCCACCCTTCTTTGCAAGCCATCTTAGGTACTATCATAAATTTTAATTGAATTAGGATGTATTCTGATAATCCAGTAAAAAGATATGAGATGGCCAAGGGATTCTAAGATCATCAACTCTCTCTCTCTCTCTCTCTCTCTCTCTCTCTCTCTCTCTCTCTCTCTCTCTCTCTCTCTCTCTCTCTCTCATGCGAGAGAGATATCTGAAACTTCACCTTCGACACCTTTTGTGATTCAAACACATGATATCAAAATCACGATATAAATCTTATCGTTACGCTAAGACCTAAATGTCAATTGATTAAGGCTACTTAGGCTAGCCCAAGCAACAATAAAACGCTTTGCACCCAAAACACATGATAAGAGTGTTTTGGGCCTATACTTTCACTCCCAAAAATAGAAGTCTATACCTATTGTGGGCTTTGGGCCAACCCTATTTTCACTAATGTATGACCCTCATAGGCATCAACCAAAACAGGAGGCTTTATTAGGAACAGTGGTTGTTAAGGAATGTACCCTTCAAGTATGATTTTACATGATGTAATAATGGCTCGTTGCCCCCAGTCTCTGACCTGATTCCTTTAACGAACAAAAGTTAATAAACAAGATTTAAAATTAAGCTCAGGGTCAGCTTGATTGTTCGTGCTAATTAAATAGAATTTTTTAATTTTATATTACAAATTAAATATTAATAATATGCTTTTTAATAAAATTGATATATGATGATGTACAAAGTTGATTATGCACATTCAAATCAATCGAGTGTGTGTTGTGCAGCAATTAATGAAACAATCAACAATAAGAGACAAATATTGAGTGGTTGCATCTAAGTAACCTAACCACCGAAGATAGCAACGTTTGGCAGAGAATTCTATTAATAAGAGAGTACAAGGTAGTAGAGAAGAGAGAGAGAGACAGAATGCTCAAGGTATGGTGTGTGTCCTTTGCCACCAGGAGCGTATCCATCCTTGGACTAGGGTGGGCATGTGCCACCCTCAATTTTTTTTTTTGATATTAGATATATATTTTTTAAAATAAAATTTAGATATATTTAATTGTATCCACCCTTAATTTTTTTTTTTTACATTAGATATATATTTTTTAAAATAAATTTTAGACATATTTAATTGTGTCCACCTTATTATTGTGTTATTGTGATATCGATTAAGATAGACGGCTACTTAAATAATAATTAATTTTTAAATAATGTTATTGGAATTAATACATTATGATATTAAATCTAATAGTGAGTCCTTACATTTAATAACGTCTACTATCCATACAATGATCACAAACCATTGGGTTCCAACCAATTAAATTTTGAATTTTTTTTTTGTCAAAATATAAAATTAAATTTTGAATTAGATGCAATTGCTATTATTCTTACATTTTTAGACACAGACAAGTCCGAATAATTTTTAGACATATCGCGGTCATTTTTCTAAATTATAGGATTATTTTGTTATTGTATAGAAATGAGCGTCACTATGTAATAAATTACAGGGTAATAAATAAAACACTGTTATTACCATTTTGTATATAGAAAAAAAGTATTTATTGATATAATTGATTTGTAATTCTTTTAAATTATAAACAATAATCAGATTCATAGTCTCATACGAAATTTTAATTAATTTACTTTTATTTTTTGTTTGTTCATTCCATGCAAATCGTTTTTTAACATTTTATGTTTAATGAATTTTTACGCATAATTATAGTAAATATGAATTTATGAACTTTTGTGGTCAATTGAAAAAAAAATGAAAAATACTATTTAAATCTAATTTGATGACATAATTCAATGCAACCCTTTGATTGAAAGCAGATTTCATCTAGCATTAAAATTTACAACTAAAATAACAGTCACATTGAATTAAGTCTATAACATTGATTAAAAAAAATTAAAATTTATTAATGTGTCCACCCTAAAGTATTTTTCTGGCTCCGCCCCCTGTCTGCCACTATGTGTATGAGAGTTTACCATTTATAAGCACAGAGCCCTAGTAGAGGCAGTGACATGAATGTAAATTTACTAATCTATCGGGAAGGATAACTACAATTAGAGATAAACATTATCTTGGAGTAATAATTATCCTGATGATTACTCTCCGACATGCATCGACTCCTCTTGGATGTTGAATTGGACAGAGGCCATGAATTAAATCTAACTTGTCTTTTGATAATTTGGGCTTAACCCATGAATTAGACCTAAACTTAATCTAAATCTGAGCTCGTCAATATATACTTGATTGTGAATTCAATTTGAAAAGAAATAGAGATTTCTCTTTCTTATAATGATAATATGTAGTCAAATTTTAATCTTCTCGACCACGATTTTTGTTCTTTTTCTAGGTGTTTCACTTAGGAATAAAAATAATAAATTATATTCTACTAGGTATAAAAATAGAGTCAATTAAAAAAAAAATCAATCTAAATAGATAAAGAAATTTGACTTGTACGTACGCGCTACACTGTATGTGGGCATTGGTTGGAAAGACCTGCCATGGAAGTTAGAAAGTCAAGAAGACAGCGCCATGACAGTTACGTGTCAACCCTCTTAGGGGTGTCTATCCCTGTAGTTTTCTTGTTGACAAAAAAATTAAAAAAATGAAAGATTATCCAATACACGAGACTTTTATTATTGCGGAGTTCAATAAATTTATGTGTGTAGTCTTGTCTGTGCATATGAAGAGATTGTTATTACATCTCGAAACTTCAACACTCATATCACAATTTGGCTTGTCAATTGTATCGTGTGAAACATGTTCGTATCGGGTATTAACGGGTTCTTATTAAAAAAAATACTTCACTCAATACCTGATTCGCTTACTAATTCGGGTCTAACGAGTCGCGTCATATCGAATTTGTATCGTGTATGAATCATAAACGAGTCGTGTCGTGTATTTCTTTTAATTGACTTTATTCATACCTGATTCGTTTATTAATCATATCGTGTCAGGTCCACTCGTTTACGAAACAGGTAGGTGGTTTAAAGAAGACTTAAACTCTTTAATTTCGTATCATGTTAACGAATTATGTCATATTTTGATACCCATAATTACAATAGAACAATCTTTCCATCGTACCAAAGCTCACAAGTCTTCTGTTTGCAGTGGAGACAAAAATGACCCATGTGCTGCTGCTGCTGCTGCTGCCTTCAACAATTGGGCATCAACAGAAGTGTTTTGAGGTTGGTATTTTCAAACAGTAGGGCACACATATTTATGTATAGATGGAAAAAACAAAAACAACTTCCCAAACTTCATAGAAGATATATATATATAATCAAGTGGTCCAAGCAAAGGATGAGGCTCAATCATTTTAGATTGAAAATTATGCAGCTAGTAGACTTTGTAGGGTACTACTATCTTTGGTGGAACGACAATGACCCTCGACAAGTTGAGGGTCAATTTTATATATTTCATTAGTTTGCCAACCAAATACATAATAGAGTAGCATATTATTACCAACGGTTGGTTAGTCAACTAGATAAGAATTTGAATTTTTCCGTTCAATACTTAAGTTCGAGTTTTTATATCTACGGGTGCTCAACCTATTTTCTAGCGTCCAGAGCACTGTTAAAATATAAATACTTAAGTTACACCCTTCTTCAATAGCATAAACTTTTAGAGTAAATATTTGTTTAACATGGTATCAGAGTAGAATGTTCTACATTGTAATCTCACCGACAACTTAATTATTAAAAGGATTTTCACGTGCTAAGCCCAAAATCTAGCCTGCATGTGAGGGGCTATGTTGAAATATAAATACTTAAATTACACCCTCTCAAATAACTTAAGTTTTTCAAGTAGATGGTTGTTTAACAAACACATGGTGAGACCTTAGTTTTAGCTGTGATGCAGGTTCCGTGGGGTCTCCTATAGATAGTTATATGGTGTTGAGAGGTCAAGGTTTCCTCACGAACATATGAAGTGACATATCTACATATCTATTTTATATACCAAAAAAAAAAAAAACAATAGCACATTCGGAAACTTCGAAGATAAAGGGGCCAATGGGAAATTGGAGAAAATTCAATGTAATTTACTATGTAAAGTTTAATTTTTCACAGGTTTGCTAATGTTTTTAAAGGAACCTTGGTTTATCTGACATACATAGTTTATGAGTGATTGTGATTATATGTATCTAGAATTTATATTGTAGTCACGAATTATAGAGTTGGTTAAGGTCGTTATTTCGCAGTATTTTTTTGTGCCTCTCATAAACAAGTGCATGTTGTGTGTTAGACTGACCACCATGTGATCACCATTGCATTTGGGCTGGATCTAGTAATACAACTCACATGAAAACAATAGCATCATGGTCTACCAAAACTCAACAAACAATGGAAATAACTTGAGAGAATATATATATATATATATACCAATAATAATCCATGCATGAAGACGCTAAGTAACTCAAAAAATCTCGAGCACTGGTCAAGCAATATAAATATTTTTAAACAGTACTTTATTTTTTATTATTTTCTTTAGTTACACAATTCAAATCAATTTGAAAACACTATTTTCTAAAAAATCTTGACAAAACTTTCTCTAAAAACACGACCCCTAAAAAATATCAATATGTACACAATTTATATATTTAATGATTATACCTCTAAAATATCTTTTTTTTTGTAGGAGTTGATATTGGCGTGTGTGGGTTGGCAGGTGTGTAGAGAGAGAGAGAGAGAGTGAGTATGAGATAGATAGATAGAGAGAATGTTATATGAGAGATGGGAAAAACGTATGAGAGAGAGAGAGTTATATGAGAGATGAGAGAGTGTGTGTTTAAATTGTTTATTAGATAATCTATCCTTGTAATTAGAGCTTTAATGGGTATTAGATAACTTTATCTCTCTATCTACCTCATACTCACACACACTCTCTCTATCCTAAACGCGTATAATAATAAAGTAATAGGAGTTGGAGAATTTGGCTTGGATGGTTGTATATAACTAATAGCATCTCCTACCTTAACTCAAATTTAGACTCAAATTTGAATTTGAGTAAAAAAGTTTAAAAAACTTACTCCAACATTTGACTCAAACTTATACCAAATCAAAGGAAACTCATTTTTTTACTCAAATCAAGAGAGACTCAAATCCTTACCCAAATCTTTAATGGTGAGATTTAAACTTTTTTTAAAGATCCAATTGTCATCTTTATTCTCTTTTAAACTTGGGGTTGCTCTTATTTAAATTTGAGTTTCTCCTTCTTTAAATTTGAGTTTGTCCATTGGAGCCTTTTATATTAAATCAAACTTTTTACTCAAATTTGAGTAACAGTTTGAGTCATGGTTGGAGATGCTCTAAGAGATGAGAGTGCTTGTGTTTAAAATGTGTGAGAGATAGGAGATAGAGAGAGATGTAAAATGAATGAAAATCTAATTAGGATCATATAGATATATATAGATAGATATATATAGGATGACATGTGTTGATGAACCTATATTTTGTTAAATGTATTTTGTTATTAAATCCAAGAGAGTTATATGAGATATGAGAGAGTATGTGTTTAAAACATATGAGAGATAGGAGAGAGAGTATGAGATAGAGAAAGAGTTATATGAGAGATAAGAGTCTTAAAGTTGTAAAAAGAATGAAAGTCCAATTAGGAAGAGAGAGTTGTATTAGTTAGTATGAGATAAAGATGGAGAGTTAGATGAGAGATAGGAGTCTTAAAAAAATTTCGCATGAGAACCGTCAGATCAATAATCGTCAAGCGATTTGAGCCGCGAAAAGCTAAAAACAAAGAAATCTACCTACTTTATTATATAGATAAGACTATTTATTTCTCTCTCCTTCATATATATAGTAATATTAAAAATAACAAATAGTAACATTCAAATACAAAAAAATAGTAACATTCAAAAATAAAAAATGGTAACATTGAATATTAATATTTGAAAAAAATAACAGTAGTAACATGGTCAACAAAAAAAAATAACATTGAATATTGATATTTTGGAAAAAATAGTAACATTCAATATTAATAGTAACATACTAATCAAAAAAATAGTAACATGCATAGTAACATTCAATATTAAATTAATCATAGTCTTTTCAGCAAGAAAAAAAATATGTGAGAGAGAGAGATGGTAGTAATGTTAAATTTAAATTTGAATTTTAGATTTTATGGAAAAAAATCTTCCATTACGTGTGAATCAATGATGACTATTTAGGAAATCAATTTAATGTTGAAGATTGTTTTTTAAGTCATTAGCAGGGCATTTTGGAGTTTTTAAAAAATAGTGGACTTAACTACTTATTAGTAAGATTAAAAACAGACTTATCCCAAAATAAGTTTTTTAGCGGATTAAACTCATTATAAGTCCCTTAAGAAGGACTCAGCTCCAATTTTCACTTCAAAATTCTATGGGGTTGTAATGATGGATGGTTTTGGAGGGTTCAGAGAAAGATGACAAGGTGCTAGTGTATGCTAGTTGTGGGCGGACAGGAGAGGGAAAGGTAGGGAGAGAGAAGGATATTGGAACAAAAATTAAGTGGCTAAATTAGGGTATTTTGGTATTTTTACAAATTCTGTAACAAACCTCCACTGTGGCACTTTATTTTTAAGTTGAGGGAGTTTAGTACAATAGTCAACAGTTAAAATTACGAGGAAGTTACGTACAAATGACCTTAAGTAAAAGGTTTTTTTTTTGGCATTTTACCCAACTTTTTCTTTTGTAGGGGTGTATTTTTGTTTTTAAAATCTCGGGGTGTATTTTTGTATGGGTTGTTCAGTGTGTATTAGAGGCGCAAGGTAGAGACAGAGAGGAAGGGAAAGGGTGTTACTTCAGTGTGGTATGTATTGCAGTGAGGGAAAAAAGTTAGAGATAAGGGAAAGTAGTTTGTTTTTAAAAATGAGAGAGAGATTTATATGAGAGATAAGGAAGAGAGAGAGAGAGAGATAACTTGAGAGATAAGGAAGAGAGAGAGAAGTGTGGGGTGAGAGTTGGTGGGAAAATGGAAGAGATGGGTTGCTAGTATTTTAAAAATGGAAGAGAGAATGGAAGAGATGGGTTGCTGACTTGCTGGGAGTTGCTGGGTTGGTGGATAAGTAAAAATGGGTTGTTTAATTTGATGGGTTGTTGTGCCGGGTGAGAGTTGGAGGGAAAATGGAAGAGATGGGTTGCTAGTATTTTAAAAATGGAAGAGAGAATGGAAGAGATAGGTTGCTGTGAGTTGCTGGGTTGGTGGATAAGTAAAAATGGGTTGCTGGGTTGTTTAATTTGATGGGTTGTTAATCATTTAAAAATGGAAAAGAGGAGGGAGAGTGCATCGGAGAGAGAAAAAGAGAGAGGAGAGAGAGAGGAAAAAAAAGTTATTGTATGAGATAGGAAAATAAAGTTAAAGATGAGATATGAGTCTGTATTAGTTAGTATGAGATAAGGGAAATGAGTTAGATGAGAAATAAGAGTGTTAAGAAAATTTAGTATGAGGACCGTCGGATCAAAAGTCTTGAAATAATCTGAGTTGCGAAAAGCTTAAGACAAACCAAGCTAGCTATTTTATTATATAGATATATACACACACACTTAATACGATTACGATTCTAGAATATGTGCAGTACTAGAAATTATATCTTTTTTCAATTAAGTTAAAATATTTTTAGGTCGAGTTATGTGCAAAAAAGTTTTGAAAGATTCGAAACAACAATATTTTGGTGTAAACTAACCAAATTAGGTTGTAAATTCAAAATTTATTTTGGAGACCTTGCCCATACTCCGTAAGGTCGTGTTTTGAGAGGGGGGTGGGGATTGGATTAGTTTTAAGAAAACCTTCAAACCAACCCAAGGAATTTCTATATGGGATTCAATCATAAACCCAATTCAATCCAATAGTTGGTAAGCAGTATAAATAAATGTGAGACCCACTGATTTATCACAATTATCACTACACATTTGTTTTGTAAATAACTATATTGCTTGTTGACCAATCAAATCCAAATCCATGCTTGTTTAATGGGAGAATTATATTCAAACCTCCTGAAGTTTGCTACTTAATCACTTAGGTCCGCTGATATTTAAAATATTACACACGGACCCTTGAGGTTTGTACACGCGTAATACTTAGACCCCTGTCGTCAATGTCCGTTAGTATATCTGTTAGTAAACTACACACAGAACTCTTGAAGTTTGTAGGCGTATAATATTAAAAACTCTCAAGTTTAAAATATTACACTTAAACCAAAAAAACTTCAATCAAAGATAGAATATCAAATATTTTAAATTTTACAACCAAAATTCATGTTCTATTATATCATTTATTGAAATAAAATCAAAAATAAAAATCTATTTTTTTCTTAAAAAAATTATAATTAGTATATAACTATACTATCTATTGGAATATAATATCTTTTATCTTTAATTAGAATAATTTAGTCGTTTAATAGATTTTATTAGTTCTGTAACTAATAAGGAGTCTAAGTGTAAGTGTTACATGTCTATAAACTTCAAAGAATCTAGATGTAATTTATTAATAAATATACTAACAGACATTGATGGCAGGGGATCTAAGCGTTACGCGCGTACAAACATTTGTCTGTTTGTAATATTTCAAATATTAGGGGATTTAAGTGATAAACCTCAGGGGTCTAGGTGTAATTTTTCCTTGTTTAATTACATAGAGGAGTAATTGGAGGGGTTAGAATGTGATTTTGTAGATAGAATATTTTATTAAGAATAGAAGTATCATTTGACATAGTTAACCTAGGCTAACATTTATGAAACCCACCCAGACCCTGGGTTTGCCCAACCCCATGCATATGTGTTTAATACTTTAGGCTACTTACAAACCAAAATATGACTCCCAAGTTTAAAAATCTTAACCAAATATGGAATTAATGAGTCTATCGAACAATTTTACTTAAACTCACCATTTTAAACCCATCCAAACTCATCAAACAAACAACCCCTAAGAATTGAGTGGATAGAAACCCATCACACTCAACTCAATAAAGTCTTACCTCAATGTTTTTAGTATCAATTATATGAATCATATTTCACCAATGTGCTATGTTAAGTGACAATATTTCACATTATTTTTTATAAAAAAAACTGTGTGCGGGTGAATTTAAGAGCACAAAATGAGGCAATAATAAATTCATGCTATTGCACTATAAAGACATAATCAATCCTCCTAGTTCCTAGTTCCTAGTTCCTAGTTCCTATCTCCTATCTCCTATCTCCTATCTCCTATTTCCTTCAATACCAACAAGGCAAAGACTAAAATATAATTGTGAAAATTGAGGGTGAGTCTTCTTAGATGGACTTATAATGACTTGAGTCTTGGAAGGAAACTTATTTGGGAGTAAGTCCATGTTTAAACTTATATGTAAGTACTTAAGTCCACTTATTTTTTAAATCTCAAAATTACCCCTAACGGTGTTTGTTTTGTCCAGTTATGGAAAGTCACATATGTTAGATCATTGAGGTATATATGAAAACTCTTGATTGAGTTATATATGAAAACCGTTTATTAAATATTATGATAATTAACGGAAGTTTTATATGGAAGTTATATATGAGAAGCTTAATATATGAATAAATTGTTGGTCTATTAAGTCAAAATCAGATCACAAAATTTCCTTAATAACAGTAATACATAGGGAGGCTTAACAATGCCAACAGAGTTCAGTAACACGAATATTAATATATAGTAACATTCATGTTACTATATGATTGAAGTTACAATTAGGGTCGTGTTACCAGTACAGTCATATTACTATACTGACACTAATGTTACTATAGTGAATTTTAACATACAATTGCAAACATTGAGACGTATATTATGTAACATACACTTTAATATTCACAGTAACATCAAAGCTTTGTGCTCAGTAACACATCTAATTTTACAAAATACAAGACAGTAATTTTTTTTACAGTAACATCAACTTTCGAATGATTTTAGCGAAAATACGATCCACAAATTGAAAATTTACAAAATGACGAGTAGTAACATACAATCGATAGTTGAATTACAACACTCAACACTAATTGTGAACATCAAGACATCAAAATTTTGAACTCTATTTTTCGGTTCACGTGTAGTAACATGAACTTTTTCCACAGTAACACAACCAAAGAATACTTGATTGTCTTGCACAACAAAAAAATCAAAAAAATCGAAATCTATAACACTTTAATTTAGTACTAATGTATGAGTTCTCTTGAATCTTGGTTACAAGGTTAATGTCCACTTTGACAGAATTAAATCTCCAATTGTTATTACTTTTTTACCCTGTTATTATTTTTTTGTGAACATGTTACTATTTTTTTAGTGACCATGTTACTGTATTTGTTGAGTATGTTACTATTGTTATTTTTTAAATATTAATATTCAATATTAATATTTTGTTGATGGAGTCCAAATTAAATTGGAATAGTAAATTAAAATTATATTTTATAGAATGTAATGAGTTTGAAATTTGAATATGAATGATTTTTGGTAAATGCCGATTTCTTATTTTTCGGATAAGAAAACATTGTGGCTTGGAAGATTGTAGCCGGATTTGAAGACGATTATGAAGGAGATGTACATGGTTGGTTATTGTGTCCATAAACGTCGTTTATAACATTCCTACAAGAAAGGGATATAATAGTAAAATTGACAAAAAACAGATTTAAAACCAAATAAATTTCATTGACGGACTTATCTCCAAATAAGTCCATATAGAGGGATTGGTCTCTAAATTTTCCAATTTAATTTGCGAGTACAAGATAGTTTCAGCGACAGAGAGAGACCCAGATGCATTTAATGACTTCTCGTTATTAAAGAAGGACCCAGTAGGCCCAATGACATTGATGTTAGCCGTCATGGTCCCAAACACTCCATAATTAATGTTAAGCTACCAGTCTTCAATTACTTCTTGTTGGGAAAATTAGCTATGAGTACACTTTGAAGGACTTATTTGGCTATAATTACACAATTAGACTTTCAAGTCATTGAATTTTATTAAGACTAAAATTTTGTTCATTAAGTACACATTTTAGTTTTTATGACAGAATAAAGCCAGAATGACGATGTTGAGTGATGGATTTCTGGAAACAGATGGATGAAACCCCTAAATTGTCAGCGCATTGCTCTGCTTTTCTCCTCCAAAACGAAGATATCGACTTTGAGACTAAAAATTCTGATAGTTTTGATTTATCGGAATATATGGTAATATTTGATGGGCCAAGCCCAAAAGACCAACTCATGTTACAAGTCCAATGACCCAACTTCAAGAGGTCCAGCTAGCCAAGCCCAATATAGTCAACCCGGTCAAGCTCAACAAGCTCAAGGAGCTACATTAGCAGGGAGCACACAAGATCATCCAAGGACCCTCTGGCGCCCAAGCTAGGCACCCAGACCATCCTTGGCGTCCAAGTCATCACGCCAGGCGCCCAGGCCTGGCGCCAAGACACTCTCAGGCGCCCAGGTCTCCCCTTCAGGTGCCCTGCCCTCCTCCTCAGGCACCTAGGTCTCCTCATCAGGCGCCTAGCCCTCCTCCTCGCCACCATGGAGTAAAGGTCATCCCAGGAGCCTCACCTCCACCACCTTGGAAACAGTCAACCTTCACCTCATTATTTGACCGAGTCTCATGGAGAGCACCGCAATTGTCTCGCCCGTTGAGAAGAAGTCGCAAGCCCCACCAGAATAGTTGGACAGTTGCTATTAAGTCGCCCCAATCTGTTAGGGGACGACTATAAAATGTAAGCCCCACCAACACTTGGGGGGCAGATCAGAGCAGATTGGATGAGATCACACCCTACAGAGCATAAAACTCCTCTTCCTCTCCAATCTGTAACTCTCCGTTCTCATTACTAATCGGAATCAATAAAATACCGGCAACTCATTGCCATTCCAAAGTGGACGTAGGTCATATTGGCCGAACCACTATAATTCTCGTCTTTCTCTACTTTAATTGCTACCTTAATTTTCAAATTACTTGACTAGTGGTGTGCAAAGTCAATTTTGTGCATCATCAATATTTTTCGAATTTCAAACAACTGAGAAAAATGAATAATTATCTCTCTTTTTATTTACTATTTTCTTCTCTCTCTTTTTTCCCTCTACAAATACAATGAGAGGGGATAGTATAGTAAAACGGAGTCAGATTCTCTCTATTATATTCTTATACAATTTTACTAAGATGCCAAAACCACTAACAACGCATAGATGAGAGGTTCAATTGCAATATAATAAAGATGATCTCAATACAAGTAAAAAATACACAATCTAATTGTCATTGGACCATCTTGTACTTTATATAATCGAAACTTTACAATCATATTTTACAATCATATTTTGGCTCTTTTTGTGCTACGTTAATTAATCTTCTTGAATTATATGAAATAAGTCGTGTTTTGTCATGTTTGGATCGTGTAATTTTAGTTTTATATAGTGTTTAGATTATTTTCGTGTGATTTGTCAATCAAAAACTTTAAATTAGGATCCACTTTTCTTTTAATATTTTTTTAATCGAAATCCTAGTAAAATCAAACATAATTCATAAATAAAAAATAATTTACATAATACAAAATGCAAATATTTGTACCTTAAAAGATTAAAAAAAATTAATTTACACCCTCAAAGATCAATTATTTCAAATTACACCCACGATTAAATTTATTGATAGTAATGTAGCCCTAATCATAACACTTGCTAATATTTTCATTAAATTGACAGCCACATGAGACATACCTGAAAAGGGGAAGGATCATAATCTAACAAAAACCAACACGTGCACTTCAACATGGTTGTCAATTTGACAAAAATCGTAATCCCAACCATAACGTTCATAACGATTTTTATTGGATTGACAGACACGTGAGACGCACGTGAAAAGGAGAAGCATCAGAATCTTACAAAAGTCATCACGTGCATCAACTGCGACTGACAATTTGATGAAAATTGCAACGAAAGTTCTGTCAGGGTCACATTGCTACTACTTAATTTAATTGAGGGCGTAATTTGAACCAATTGATCTTTGAGGGTGTAAATTAAAATGTTTTTAATCTTTTGATACGCAAACTGCTATTTTCCCACATAGAAAACATAAAAATTCATGTAATATGAGCTAAATATATTTATCATATTTAAAATAAAACTTATTTATTAATAAACTATTCGTACCCACGTGGACTGATTTCTTAACACAGATCCATTAACCTTTTCCAAAAAAAACTCGATGACTGTGTGTTTGTCTTATACGATAAAGTTCAAATTATTGTCACACAAAAACAAAACAGAACCTTTGATTTTGAGAATAATAAGAAAGGGGTTGGATAATTAACCCTGTCTTAGTTTATTAATTTACGACCTCGATACACATAATCAATGCTTTCGGAGGTTCAACAACGATCCGTCGAAAGTGGCGCCAAAACTGACGACGTCAGCCGTGAAACTATACACAGCCGTTTAGTCGCCGTCAGCTGCAGGTCTCCTGCAGTTGAATTAAATACGTTAACGTGAAACTTAAGTCAAGTAGCGGCGGAACGTTAACTGACAAACGGCAAACGTTTGCCTCGGGAATTGGAATTGAACAAACGACAAAGAGTAAAAAATATTGGAATAACCGTTATACTATGTCAGCAGTGTCATATGATATTATCGTTCATTAAAAAGTAAATAAATTAATAAATAGATCCTATTAAAAATTATAATCACTCAGTCATATAATACATAATCACCTACATATTAGGAAATGAACTCTATTTTATCTTTTTTATTATTTTTATTGGATAGTTACCCCCAATATTTACTTGAGAAAGAGGGATTTAGCTTTTGCTCCATTTGTTATGAAGGATTAAAAATAATATTTCGTTTGGTACGATAAAAAAATGGAAAGATGAAAAATTAGAAAGATAGATAAAATATCATATTTGATAAGAAATGATGAAAAAATGGATGAATGAATTTTCTTTCCAACTCATTAAATCAATCCCTTCAAAATTGGAAGAAAAATAGATGAAAAATTAATTATTTGTGTTGTATCTTATTTGTCTATATATCATTTGATATATATAGATACTAGATATTACCGATGTCTGAAAGCATAGAGTAATAAAAAAAATGTTTAACAATAAATATATTTGTATGCACACCCAAAATCAAATTACAAACATAGAGTAGAGAAAAAAAAAATTAAGCACAGATTGTAGTGGGGATAAGAGGTGGTGGTATGAGATGGTGATGTTTGTGGTGGGTGGTGATGACCGTGGTAATGGTGATAGTCGTGGGTGGCAACGGTGATGATGGTGGTGAGTTTTGGGTGATGATAATGGTAGTAGCAGTCATGAGTGACGGTGGAGGTGATGGTGGGTGTGAGTGGTGGTGGTTGATAGTGATGATGATTGACAGTGGTTGTGGGCGATGATAGGTGCTTCTGAGCGACAGTGTGATAGGTGGTGACAAATGACGATGATGGTGTTGGTGGTAGGTGTGGTGGGGGACGGGTAATAGTGGTTGGCGGCGATAGTGGGCGACAACGAGTGGTGGTGGATTGTAGTAGTAGGTGGTGATGGGCAATAATGGTGATGGTGGATGCTGACGGTGGGTGCTGACGGTGGTAGTTGAATGATGATGATAGTGGTAATAAATATAAGAATGAGATGATGATGGTGGTAGATGGTGGCGGTGGTAGATGGTAGTAGCTATCGGTGGTGTGGCGATGGTGATGAGGGTGGTGGGGTGGCAGCGGTGGTGAGGGTGGTGGTGCGACAGTGATAGTGGTGATAGGGCGGTGGTAATAGTGGTGGTGGTGGTGTTAGGGTGACGACGATGGTGGTGGTGATGGTGAGGGTGGGGGTGGGGGCTGGGCTGGAGTGGCGGTAGTGATGGGGCGGTGGGGATGGTGGTGATAGTGGTGGGATGATTTCAAACACTATTTTTTTTAAAAAAAAATATTTATTGGAAGTTATAAGTTGTAGAAACACTTTTAAAAAGTCATTTCAAAAACACCTTTAGGAACTTATTTTACCTATTAAATTTGAGGTATTAATATTAAACGTCGGATTAATTTTAAAATAAAATTTAAAGAGATTTTAACCGCAAAAAATAAAAGTCATTTTGTTTATCTTTTGAAATTTGAATTGTATTATACTTTATTATATAGATATTATGTATACATTAATTATATATATAAATATAATAATATATAATATCTATAATATAAAACAGGGCGGCTTCAACAAGCCGATCCTACGGTCTTAAATTCATTAATCCAACGGTCAAGAAATTATAATTTTTTTCCTTAATATTTTTCCTCCCAACAAGTCAACAACTCCTACTGATCTTGGAATACATGATTTTCTCTGACATAATAATTAGTCATTGTTTAATATTTTTTGTGTAGTGTAACATTTTGATTAAAAAAAATTCATCAATTTAACAAATAAACAAAAAACAAGGACGCTGTTTAACACATTTCTATTGAATATAATTAATTTTATTTTTATTTATTTAATTAATTATTTCAAACTAACATGTCTTACACATTTTGAATCAAAAGTTCAAGACTAATTTTTTTATCTCTTAAGAAAATCTAACGCTAATATATTCTTATAAATTAATAATTTTGTAATAACTTGTGCTAATTAAAAAATAATATTTTATAAATGATATTTGTAGATCTTTTTTTGAAAGAAAATATTTTGGCGATATACTTTTTCACACATTAGATTTTTAGTAGTTGTATTAGATTTGACTCGATTTTGATTACATGTATATAAATTAATATTCGATTTTGATTCTATGTATATAAATTAAGGTTTTTAAAGTGAATTCTATCATAATTCGTTGATTTATCTATAATTTCTATAATATAAAATAGGGCGGCTTCAACAAGCCGATCCTACGGTCTTAAATTCATTCATCCAACGGGTCAAAAAATTATAATTTTTTTTCCTTAATATTCCCCCCACCAAAAAGTCAACGATTACGGCTGATCTTGGAACACATCCTACGGTCTCAAATTCATTTATCCAACGGTCAATAAATTATAATTTTTTTCCTTAATATTTTCCCTCCCAATGGGTCAACAACTCCTACTAATCTTGGAATACATGATTTTCTCTGTCATAATAATTAGTCATTGTTTAATATTATTTGTGTAGTATAACATTTTGAATTTTTATAAGACACAATGTTAACATTTCTATTGAATACAATTAATTTATTATTTATTTATTTAATTAATTATCTCAAACTAATATGTCTTACACACTTTGAATCAAAAGTTCAAGACTAATTTTTTTATCTCTTAAGAAAATCTAACGCTAATATATTCTTATAAATTAATAATTTTGTAATAACTTGTATAATTAAAAAATAATATTTTATAAATGATATTTGTAGATATTTTTTTGATAGAAAATATTTTGGCGATATATTTTTTGATACATTAGATTTTTAGTTTGTATTAGATTTGACTCGATTTTGATTACATGTATATAAATTAATATTCGATTTTGATTCTATGTGTATAAATTAATGCTTTTAAAGTGCATTCTATCATAATTCGTTGATTTATCTATAATATCTATAATATAAAATAGGGCGGCAGCAACAAGCCCCATCCGATGGTTTCAAATAAACTTATTTAACGGCCACCAATATTTCTCTTAAAATTATTCAGATTGAATTTGTCCTTCCTCTTCTCATTCTTCACTCTCTCTCTTTGGCAGTGGCGGGGGGAGGAGGGAGATGAGGGGTCTAGGGCCACCCTAAAAAAAATATTTTTTTAGTTATATATGTGTTATATATATTTTTGGATTAATTGGGCTCACTGTAATTATTTATGAAAAACAAACGAGTAATGCTATTGAAATATAATTTGAGAACTTAATGATTGTGGTCATTAGATTGTCGATGAGTCATAACATTAAATTATCACTGAGTCCGACAGTATCGATCCAATGATCATAATACATTAAATCCCAAAATTATGTCCCAATAGCATTGGTGAAAACAAAATTAATTGGGTCTGTAACACCCCACCCTCACATGACATAATATTGTCCGCTTTGGGCCCACTGACCCTCACGGTTTTGTTTCTCTCAGTACCCCTGGGAAAATGTCTTATGCCATGTAAGACGAGGGGCTTACTTATAAGCCCAGCAACTTTCCCCTCCCTAACTGATGTGGGATACCAGGATCTC
This sequence comes from Ilex aquifolium, assembly GCA_951799425.1. NCBI lineage: Eukaryota > Viridiplantae > Streptophyta > Magnoliopsida > Aquifoliales > Aquifoliaceae > Ilex > Ilex aquifolium. Next base: position 16,939,294 of record OX637410.1, on the reverse strand, counting down.
ACAATCCACCCCCCTTAAGGCTGCACGTCCCCGTACAACAGCTCGCCAGCTACCTGCCCGCCCACTACACGCACGGTAGGGGCCCATACTCGGTCCAGGCGAGAGTCGGCTCTGATATCAAGTTGTAACAACCCACCCTCCACATGACATAATATTGTCTGCTTTGGGCCCACTGACTCTCACGGTTTTGTTTCTCCCAATACCCCTAGAAAAGGTCTTATGTCATGTAAGGCGAGGGACTTACTTATAAGCCCAACAACTTTCTCCTCCCTAACCGATGTGGGACACCATGATCTCACAGGGTCAAACAAGTTGGGTACTAGAACAAAAAAACAAAAACAAAAAGTCCATACCAAATCTCTTAAAATTAGTAAACTAAAATTGATTCCTTAAAATATTAGTATGATTTGTTGAAGTTTCATTGGGTTAAAAATTTATGGAATATATAGCCAAAAATGAGTAAAATGTGGAATTTGTAAGAAGATTAAAAATTATAGAATATTGCTTCTATTTGTGTCAAATAAATTATATAATTGATTCTTAATGTATAGATGTTATCTTATTAGTTTTTTTCAAACAAACCCCTTTTATGTTTAATGAATTTTTAAGTATCAAATTCGATATAAACAAATTTAAATATATCACATTATTTTTATCTATTATACTTAAAGTGTGTCCACCCTAGATCATATTTTTGGCTCCGCCACTGCTATCAGGGATCTTCACTCCTCACTACTCCAAATTAATCGGTTGGTTTACATTGTACTGTAAATATTTTGTCATTTTTCAAAAAAAGAAAAAAACATGTTGCATCGTGCCTTCAGGCACGGATTATCTCTAGTATATTTATATTTTTTAAAAAATTAAAAATAAAATTTTTAAAAAATTAAAAAAAAATGACCTGACATAAGTTAAAATTGTGACCTCTGCCTATGACTGGCCTGAACCTTTGTCAGGTGAAGTTGGCATATGAATGGCATGACATAAGTCCGAGTTGAGTAATTTTTTCTGATATCATTAATATTATAGTTATAATGAATTAAAATTAAATATATGAATTAAGTATAATAATATTTTTTCATAGGTAATTCATACTTTGACCCCAATTCATAAAAAAATAACAATGCTACACACATTAATTTTCTGCACCATCTTAATATGAACTAGTGGATCCCGTTTAATTCATTGTATATTAAAAGTTAAAAATACATATAGTACATATATCATTATTGAAAAAATTCGTAGTTTGACGGAGATGGATAACGGCGTGTGGGTCCAGCTAAAGAGGACGCTTTTGTGGGGCTCAGTGTGCTGTTGATTTGAATGCTAACCTGAGCACGTGGTTACGTCGACGTCTTTCAATTTACGATGGTGCTTAAAAAATGCTGAATCGGAGATCGGGATGGCGTAAAAGTTAAAAGGACATGTTTTGGATTTTTATTACGGAAATAGGCAAATGTTTGTGCGTTCCAAAGTCATTATTATGTCTTGTGACTTCTTACTAATGATGCTATGCAAATGCAATCTGAAGTTTCTACAGAGTGCGCAGCATAGAGTTATGCCATGTTCTTGATCATTTTTATATATGCTTGCTGAAATTACCCTTCATTCCCTTTTATTTACATTATTTTGTTTTTTCATGTTTAATTTGACGATATATGATGTTGGCTTGATAAGATGGATAACTGTGAGAACAATTTTATAATTTCTATCCTGACCTTCTCATGCTAAATTAAAACCCGACATGGTTGTTGAACATTTCAAATTGATGAAAGTGTGAATTCTGCGTTTTTTTTCCTTCAACTTTTCTCAAACTAGTTTTCGCTATTTCAAGAGTTTGTTGAGCTTTTTGTGGATCAATGTTACTGCTCTTCTCCGCATCATTTACTAAAACAGTAATCTCATTATTACACGATTCACCCTTGAATACATTTATGACATGGTGATATCGGTGTATTTGAATGAAAATATCATCCACACTATGAATTCGCTGGTTCCGGGGTAGATGACCTGTCATTGATCGAATCGGAAAAGAGATTAGTCAAAGTAGTCGTAAGTTGAGTCAGACATCCCTGACCACAATACAATATATATATATATCATCCACACCATCCATCTTGGTCCTTGGATTATTTGGCCTCTGTTGAATTGTTACTGGTAATGGTTATGGGTGAATCACAACAAAATCTTAATGTCTTCCCTCTCATTTTTCCAAATCCATACCATGAACATTGACATCACCACCACTTTTGTCACTTGAATTTGAATTTCACCATCCAATTTCAACATAAAACCATCGTGTCATTATTGGGTCTAAGAGAAAGAAGGTGATATAAAAATTTGGATTTTAAATGTAGTGCCACATTATTTGAGAGGCATAACATCATATGATGACAAAGTATGTGATCGTTGTTGTCCGCGAAAAAGAGAGAATAATGATCTATCCCTCGTGAATATCGCAAAGGATAGTTAAATTGATAACATGGGCGAGCTGTAAATTCAAACATCCTGAATTCGAATTTTGACTAACTCCTTAGGGTCAGGCCATGACGGATTTTATCACTCATGAATTCTCAATCTTTGATTGTACCAGGGAGAGAATTGAGTGGAACTATTTCCACCTTCATTAAACTATAAATGATAAAACTATTAAATTCACTCTATCTATACCCACCACACTAATAACTAAGTTCACCTCATTCTATACCCACCACATTAATAACTAAATTTATCACAATTTTTATTTTTAGGGTTTCTTTCTATACTCCATTTCACACAGTTTGTACAAAATATATTCAACTGGATTATCTATTAAAACTAAACAAACAATTATGTATAGACTGTGTGATTTCGAGGAGGGAGACTTAATGGTCATTTTTTTTTCCTTTTCAAGAAACTTAGCTTCAGATGGGACTTCCAACGAAGCCTCCAAGATATTTTTTTCTACATATTAAGAAATTGTGTGTGAAGAAGATATTTTTCTCTGCGAATTCTTTCAACTGGCAATTAAGAAAGGAAGATAGAGAAGTGCATCGTAGAATCAAAATATTATTCTGACGATGAGATAAGAGAAGATAAAAATAGGACGGTGATAGTTAAAGCAATTTGCATGAAAGAAATCTAGAGTGGAATCTAGTTGAGTATATTTTGTATATTAGACTTTTGAGATGGGTATAGAAAAAAACCCTAAAAAGGTGAGAATTGAAATAATTATTGTTATTAATGGGGTGGATATAGAATGAGATAAACTTAGTTACTAGTGAGTTGTGTATAAAAAGAGTGAACTTAGTAGTTTTATGATTTATAATTTAACAGAGTGAAAACGAAAATTTGTGGGGTGAGAATAGTCTCACCCGAGAAAATTAGTCGAAATACATGTAAGTTAATCCGAACATCCTTGACCATTGAATCAAAAATAAGAGAGAGAATAATGATCGTTAATGATTGTTTGCTTGTTTCGCCTATATTTCTTCGATTGCATGTGAATATATTTGTTAAAACTATAAAGGAAATTTGTGAAATCAATGCAAATTGAGACTATTGATGTAATTATTGCGTATGGTAAAATTAAAATACATATAAATTCAACATGACTAATCAATAATACTTGTAAAAAAAGGTAGAGTTCTTGGATTCTTTCCATAAACCCAACTAATTAAGAACTATGAAACTTTTTTTCCCACAACCTTAAAGGTCATGTTGATGTTAGAATCATTGTCATCTTCATTTAAAATTTCACAAAAATGATGAAAAACATCATAGCTAAAGTTCATTTTTTCATCATTGCTATTAGATTTATCCTAGAGAAGTGACAAAATTTATTAAAGAATCATGAAGACAAATATCAATGCATGGGTCCGGGGCCTACATATAGGAAAGTGATTCTTAAAATATGAGTAAAGGACTGGTGTTTATTCAAAATTTTGTGCGCCGCCCATTCTAACATGAACCTGGGTGGCTATAGCACTAAAGACAAGCCCTAAAGCCAAATCTAACCTTTATTCTGCGCGCCTGCGGATTTTCAAAACTCAAAAACTAATCTTAACATGGTAAAGAAAATGTCAGATCCGAAAATTTGGTTTCTTCGTGGGGGCATTTATGTAAATTAGACCTCCTCGGCCATTTTCGCAAACCTCACAGTAAAATCTGCAGCAAAAAAGTACAGACTACTACAGAGAGAGAGAGAGAGAGAGAGAGAGAGAGAGAGTTAGTGTCATTCACTGCCCACCTGCTCAGATTCATGTGTTGTATGTAAATGCATAGGATTTATCCCAGCATGTGGAGTCACAATTCACAGACTCAGGGTGACTTAAACTTATTTTTCAGCACTTATAATATGAGGTGAGACCTTAATTTCAGTCCGACGTAAATGCAGTAGAGTCTTTTATAAATATGATTGATAATTGAGCTGAACTACTTAGACTCAGTTCGGTTCAGACTTGACTTGAGCTCAAACGAACCAAATTTGAATAATGTTTTAAACTCATTTAACAAACGAGCCTAAAAAAACTCGGTTCGAGCACGTAAAGTTCGGCTAGTTTATATGTAAAATAGTCGAACTACTCGTACTCGACATATGCTCGACTCATTTTCTAAACAAGCTAAATTTAAATAATTTTTTAAACTCGTTTAAAAAAACTAGCTTGACTCAATTAATAGCTTTATCTGTAAATAGTTGTATGGTGTTAAAAGATAATTGCTCTACGATGAATATGTTGAGTGACTTACTTGCATATTCATTTTAAATACCGAAAAATGTTTTTACAAATTAATGAATTTGCCTCTCTCATTTAAAAAAAAAAAAGGGTCGGTAGGTTACTTCTATTTAATAATTATTATCTTAGTATTCATGTATTGGTGTTATTGCATCGATTTGGATTGAGACGGTAAAGTTCTTGAGCTTGAAAACCACCCCTCACCCGCACCCCCACTCCCTTGTTTATTTGCTTATTTTGGATCTTTAATCTCTCTCTCTCTCTCTCTTTCACACACACACAGGAGAGAGACAGGCACATTTAATATCCGTATCTGTTTGGCGTGTTTGTATGCTGTTCTGATATGTGAAATCGGAGCAAAAAGATAACGATATAGAGACAGAAGGAAGACCAGAAAATATCCTAAATCACGCACTCTACTCCAGCAAATACTACTATCACTGCGACCTTTCTCGATCGTCTATGTTTCTCATTCTGTGTATGAAATATATGTAGTGTTTGTGTTGTTATGTTTGTATTTAGGTTTTAATCCTTCTTCTCTTCAAATCTGTTATGAATCGTTATTTGTTAGCTATTACTATTTCAATGTGTTTATGTTTGTGTAATGATGATTTGACTCCATTATTTTCAATGTTTTATGTCTATGTACGATGATTATAATGTTTTGGTGATGATTTTGTTTTCTTTTCTTTTGGAATTTTGCAGGAGTAGAGGTTGATTGTGATATGAAAAGAACTACACGTTTGCTTTGGGGTTTATGAGTGCTAATTTAGGTAGAGATTTTGATGTTTATGGGAGAAGAAGATTGTGGACTTGTTTCTGCGAAAGGAAAAGCAAAAGCAACTATACGAGTGAGTCGTCTCTTGTGTCCTATCAGTGAAATGATCGTTTTGTTGTGAAGTTGAAAGCTAGAGAGAGAGAGAGAGAGCTACATAAATGGTTGGAATCTGAGTTTCGGCATTTGTTTGTTCATGTTCCATTTTCACATACTCTCCATATAGAGATAGGTAAGAGAGAGAGAGAGAGAGAGAGAGAAAGTGACTTTCGTTTTTTGGATCTAAAAACCAGCTCATTTACCCTTGGCTTCTTTCACTGGTTTGACTATGTGATCTGAAAGCATATAAGGGGAGAACAGTGCTTTTGAGGTCGACCTTCTTGGTGGTGTATCTATGTCGTTTGTGCTCATGTTGTACACAACTCATGTGCCACACAGCGAATTAGGGAATACTACTTGGGACCGGGTCTAGCCATCATGTTCTCTTGAAAGCAAGTCTCTGTAGATCTGTTCAGTGAGATTGTATTGTAACTGTGTTTGGAATCTTGATGCTAAGAACAAATTGATTTGGGTACTTTTTTGAGAGCTTTTTTTCCCCCCATCAATTGTAGAGCAGTGGAATTATTGTTGTTGGGTGTAAAACAAGCCAAAGACGCATTAAAGAGGAACGCTTATTTCTGAAAAATTGGTTCTGGATCGTTGGCAAAAAAGGTCTTTGTCGTTGGAGTGAGTCGGTCTGTCAATTATTGTGATAGAACAGTGAGCATGTCGGCGTTATATGCATGAGAATCATCATTCTGGTGGGGACAGAACCCACAATAATGTAGGTAATGTTTTTTTGCTGGTGTTTCAAGTAGACATCTATATATGCTTTTTTGGTCTGCAGGGTTGTGGTGTGTTTGGAAGGATATAATATATGTTCTGATGGGTTTGGAGGGTTGGGTTTGTTGAAGCTTTGAAGATATAGTTTGGGAAGTAGTTTTCTGGGCTAATGAGTCGAGAATTAAAGAAAGTGAAGCAGGACAAGGGCTCAGATGTTGCCGAGAAGGTGGTTGTCGCCGTTAAGGTGTCGAAGGAAATTCCTCGGACAGCTTTGGTGTGGGCTTTGACTCATGTTGTTCAACCTGGGGATTGCATCACATTGCTTGTGGTGGTTCCTTCGCAAAGTGCCGGTAACTCAGTGCCGTCTTCTTCTCTTATAATTCCTCTTTTTTGGCGAATTAAGTAATACTGTATAATTTCTTATTGATTTGTTTTCTTAACTTGGTCTTTCCAATACTTTATATGTTTGGCCTGTTGTTAGAATTGCTCATCATTTTCTTGTTCTCTTCCTGCTTGATTTGGGGGGAAAGTAAATGTGCATCTTGTATAGTCTGATCTTTTGGAGGATTACTTAGTGTTCCCTGGTAGGCTGTTGGGCCATGGTTGAATGCCTTCATAGTGTCTGAATTCTTTCACACTTATACTGGGATTTTGTCCAAGAGTCTCCTCTGCCATTCTGATGCTCTATCCCTTCCTGGCTTCCCTAGCTGTTAAGAGCCATACAAGTTGTGGTCATTAATTACATTTCCTGCCTCCCCTTTTGGCATCTGTATTACTGACAATTGTTTTTGCCCTCTTATCCAGGTAGAAAATTATGGGGTTTCCCAAGATTTGCAGGAGACTGTGCCAGTGGCCACCGGAGATCTCATTCAGGGACAAGTTCAGAACAGAAATCAGATATCACAGATTCCTGCTCGCAAATGATCCTCCAGCTCCATGACGTTTATGATCCTAATAAGGTCAGTTTTCCTCAACTTGTGTCAATGCTTGGTGGTGTATTCCCCTTCTGATTGCTTATGTGCTCTCATGTCTTTCTTCTGTTACGCAGATAAATGTGAAGATAAAAATTGTTCCTGGATCACCATGCGGAGCAGTGGCTGCAGAGGCCAAGAGAACTCAAGCTAATTGGGTTGTATTGGATAAGTAATCTCTTAGTCTGTCGCTGGAGTTATGAAATCACAATGGTTCAAATTTTGCTAGTTCTGTTTCATAACATTGTGTTGATTTATTGGTGAGATCTTTGTTGGCATCTCTTGCAGACAGCTCAAGCATGAGGAAAAACGGTGCCTGGATGAGCTGCAGTGCAATATTGTAGTTGTGAAGCGATCCCAACCAAAAGTTCTCCGTCTAAACTTAGTTGGATCGCCTAAAAAAGAGCCTGAAGCAGCATGTCCGTTACCTTCTGATCAGTCATCTGAGAAACAAGAAGAAAGCAAAAGTGCTTCTTTGAGTTCCATGCGAGGACCAGTTGTTACTCCAACTAGTAGTCCTGAGCTATTTACTGCAACAGAAGCTGGAACTTCATCAGTTTCGAGCTCCGATCCAGGAACTTCACCATTTCTCATCCCTCAATTAAATGGAGACTTCAAGAAAGAGGAACTGTTGGCTGCAAAAGAAGACCAGGATTGTGGTGAGTCTAGCTCAGACACAGACAGTGGAGACTTATCTCCGTCTTCCTCAGGCTTTGGATTCCAACCGTGGATGGCAGACATTGTCAATTGTCATTGCCAAACAGGACAAACTATGGATGGAAGATCACAAAGATCTAAGAACCGGGTTCAAAATTCTACAACGAAGTCCTTGCTAGAGAAGTTCCCTAAACTTGATCGAGACGCTGGATTTGGAATGCCGAACTATAGGCCCAATCTGGAATTCAGCGGAAACGTGAGAGAAGCAATCTCGTTATCCAGAAATGCCCCTCTTGGCCCCCCTCCCTTGTGCTCAATATGTCAGCACAAGGCACCTGTATTTGGAAAACCTCCAAGATGGTTCACGTATGCTGAGCTGGAGCTTGCTACAGGAGGATTTTCACAGGCCAATTTCTTGGCTGAAGGAGGGTATGGATCTGTCCACAGGGGAGTCCTCCCAGATGGACAGGCTGTCGCCGTCAAGCAACACAAACTAGCAAGTTCTCAGGGGGATCAAGAATTTTGCTCCGAAGTGGAAGTCTTGAGCTGTGCTCAGCACCGAAATGTTGTTATGTTGATTGGCTTCTGCATTGAGGATGGACGGAGGTTACTAGTTTATGAATATATATGCAATGGGTCGTTGGATTCTCATCTTTATGGTAATTTCTTTTGTCTCACCTCAATATTATGTAATCCTCTGACACTGCAAGTGCATTACTCGTGGTGATAATTGGATAATGCTTTATTATTTGCTTGTGCTTTGTTTTCATAATCAATTAATGCTTGTAGTTGTATAGCAGTATCACGGCATTGCAAGCAGGATTTTTAAATAGATTTTGTCGGAAACTTATATTTAGAACTTTGGCATGTGAAGGGGCTCCTTGAGAAACGCTCTTCTTTTTATTAAGTGAAACGTCAGTTTAGTTTGAAAGGGGTGCTTGTTTTGTCTTGCTTTAATAAGTTGAAATTGGTAACCCAGAAGCTCTTCTGCTCTTCCATTCGGTTAAACATGGTTTTAGGTGGACTGAAGCATTGAGACTTTTGGCACACAATTTTCATGAGGCATGGAGAAATGCTAGTACTCTATTTGGCTATAGGTCATCCACATCCTATGTGAAGAGTTTTAACCAATTTTTTCACTTAAGAATGTTTTTTTTTTCACTGCTAACTGTTGGAATATTAACAAGGATTTGGGTACTTTCAGGGCGTCATCTTGATCCATTGGAGTGGTCTGCACGCCAAAAAATTGCTGTTGGAGCTGCTCGAGGGCTGCGATATCTACATGAAGAATGCAGAGTGGGCTGCATTGTACACCGTGATATGCGGCCAAACAACATTCTCATCACCCATGATTTTGAACCTCTAGTATGGCAATTTCCTAACCTTCTACAGTGGAAAATTGTAGATCTTGTTGATATGTGGCTACAGTGTTGCATTCTCCCACCTTTATTAGATTACCTTTTTTTTCCTTGTCCTTTTTTGTCAATTTGTGTACGAATACTCGTGCTTCTCTTCAAATTTGCATATTCCCAAAATTGTTTCTTTTTGCGAAGGAGTGAGTTTTTTATGATTAAATTTAAGAATTAGGCTACTAATATTATGGATAAAAAAAAAAACTTAAGAATCAGGCTACTAGTATTATGGATATTCTCAATTAAAAATGAGTTTTGATTGGTCCAACCCTCCATCAACCCACAACAGTCCAGTACTTGGCTTTCTCTTCCTCTACCAAGCTGTTTAGGGTGGGAAAACTTTTGTTCATAGCAAAGAAATTAGTGGAATAAAAAATAACTCTGGTAAAATTACTTCTTTCTTTTTTTTCTTTGGAAAATTTTATATGCATGAGACCTTGTACAAAGTGCAAGTGTTAAATCTTAACTTATGTCTTATGAAAATGAAGATGTAGTTGCTTGGGTGCATTTAAGGAAGTTGCTTTTTCTGTATTTTATGGTGCATGCCTGTAAGGGAAATCAACTCCATTTCTTGTTTGCAAGGTTGGAGACTTTGGCCTGGCAAGGTGGCAGCCTGATGGAGACACGGGAGTGGAAACAAGAGTAATTGGAACATTCGGGTAGGTCTAATGCATTTGCATTTTGCTTCTGGACTGGACTACTGCCTTGCAAATTACGGAATCAACTCACTTATTCTGCTTATATTAGATATTTAGCTCCAGAATATGCTCAAAGCGGCCAGATCACCGAAAAAGCTGACGTTTATTCTTTTGGTGTGGTATTGGTGGAGCTGGTCACTGGACGGAAAGCAGTGGATCTTAACCGGCCCAAGGGCCAGCAGTTCCTCACAGAATGGGTATGTTTTAGAAAATACTAATGATCCCTTGAAGTTCATGTAGTAATGCCCCTACAATTACTGTGATACAACCATTTGCTTAAATCAGCGGGAAAGGTTGAAACATGTCCAACAACTCCAGCTTGAACTCTCCAACCTGTGGTTATTAATGTTGTTGTCTTTTGATTTGAAACAGGCTCGTCCATTATTGGAAGATTATGTCATTGATGAATTGGTTGACCCTCGGCTAGGAAACCACTATTCAGAACATGAGGTCTATTGCATGTTGCACGCTGCATCCTTGTGTATTAGGCGAGATCCTCATTCCAGGCCCCGCATGTCGCAGGTAAGAGTTATATTCAATTTTAAAAAAAAAAAAAAAATATAAATGTTAAATTTAGATGCAAGTACCCGGGTATTCTATTTCTTATCACGGGGAAGGTTCAACTAGGTCTGCCACATTTGAGTTTTGACCTTACAAATGTGTTAACAGTGTCCAGCCCAATGAGTTGCCTTTCATCAATATTTGAGGTTGCGTAGTTGAGATGCAAGGGTATATCTGTTAACATCTGATAAATAGAAAATTTGTCACGAAGTTTTCATATGAAAGCAGATCCCAGTAGGATGTTAACATCTTACAGCAATTCTGCCTCTGGTTCTCCTTGTGGGCGTTGTCGTTTCAAAATTTTGGCTACCAATTTGCTCAATTGTGGACTGTTTTGGTGATAGGTGCTGCGCATACTTGAGGGCGACTTGATCATGGACTTGAATCACATGTCAACTCCTGGATCGGTAGGCAGCCGGAGTGGTAGGATCTGGTCAGATCAGCAGCAACAACAGCCGCATAGTGGTCCACTGCTGAATGAACCATTGGAAGGTTTTAGTGGGAAGCTCTCCCTTGACAACACCGCAAGGCCTAGTTTCTGGGAAAGGGATAAAACCAAGAGGACGTCCTGTGAGGATATTTTGTAAAGAGCTCCCTGCAATCAACTGTATGCACGATATGACGAAGATGTAATTTTTCATCTGTTACTCTTAATAGCTTCAGTTTTGTCCAATGCGATGTAGGTTTCGTGTTTTTGTGTAAAGGCCAGGGTAGTAGGCAAGTAATATTTTGTTACTTACTCAGAATGAACTGAAAGTCCCCCAAAGCAAGTTGCAAGGTTACAAATTTGGTGAATATATGTTTTCTCATTAAATCAAGTAGACAATTGGCTTGTTATTCCCTTCACTTTTATCGTTCTTTGGACATCTCTTCTTCTTCAAGACTTCTGTATTTTCTGTTGGTTCAAATTTCTAACTACAAAAATTAAGAAAAAATTCAAATATAATGAGAGTGGAATGTAAACAATTTAATAATTAAGGGCAAATTGAAAAAATAGTGATAGTTCAAGGAGTGTAACTGTGTTAAGTGTAATTTACCCAAAAATAACTGATGCAAATATTTAATTTTGCTTAGTATATACCATACTCGCATGCAAATCCTCTACAAAATCAAACAAACCTTCGGTGAGCATTGCCATTTGGAAGGGAAATTCACTTCCATTGTTTACATTTATGCAGATTTTGTAGTATAGGTGCCGAATGCTGTACCAAATATACTGAATGGAGAAATATATTTTAATTTTCCAGCATTTGATAAGTAATTAACCAGGTTTCTCATATTTCCTTGGCCTACCAACAAACACATGATTTTGCCCGAATTGAAAGCCCCTGCAATTTTTTAATCTTGGCTTCATGCTCGTCGTCTTTATTTCTTGCAAAAATGACCGGTGGCGAAATTTCCTACACGTCTATGAGCGAATTACAACACTGAAAAAGAGAGAGAAGAGGAGAGGGGGTGGGGTGGAGATGGATTCAGTTGAAATAAGGAATTGCCGAAAGGTCTTCGGTCCTGCCACTTTGCCCCAGATTTCTTCTAGGGTTTCCTCATTTTAGACCTTGCATACCTGAAGAGCACCAGCAGAGAATATGTATATCACTTGGCTGCAGCATATAATATCATGTAAACTCTAAAGCAGCAGAACAGAAAGTATTGAGAGAGGATACTCTATGTGCATGCCACCCCGGTCTGATGATGGCAACGAGCTTCCCTGAAGTGCATTCTTGGCCTCGTTTGCTTGTTCAACCTCCTGCCAAAAAGGAAACAAGCAGTTAAAACCTTATAATCATTGTACAATTCCTATCTTTTGATAGGGCATCATTCTCAGGTTACCATCCAACAGTATGACGTCAAGACACTGACAAATTCCAAGTCAGAACTTCTACTTCAACTGGGAAACCTTTTGCTTCAACGGATATGAGAAAGGATTTGGTCCTAAGCTCAATAATTTGAAACTCAAAAGATTCAATTGCGTCCAGAAATCAAGTCACGCGTATAATCACATATTTCCATGCATATAGTAGTTTTAATCGCCTAATTGAACATATTGACACCCTAATTTCAAATATTTCCCATTACAGAAGATAAGATACTGGTGGTCATACAACATTGACAAAATTAAGGTCTACATTCGATTACTTAAGTGGCAAGTGATACCTCAAAGTCAGCAAATGCTACCGGCATTCCACTTCTAGCACGCACCTTGAGTGCATTAAATCCAGGGTATCTGGCACAAGAGTAATAAAAGTCATCAGAACAGACCTGAGACAGCAATATTTACAGAGAGAAAAAAAAAATATCCAGAGAAAAAAAGGAAACGTCAACAAAAGAAAAGTTCTGAATTGGGACTTCTGGGGAAACTTACAGGGAAAGAACTTGCTTCAGTTCATCTTCAGTGCAACTTGGACCTAGATTTGCAATAAATAAAGTAGAACAATGTTGAGCACCTTCAATGTCCGTCTTTTCTGTCTGATCCTGGAACATCAAATCAAACAGTAAGAGCTAAGTTACAGGTGGCTCTTATATTAATAGTTCAAATTAAAAAAAAAGCACAATCCCAATCAAGTATCTGATTGATTTCACTAGGAACAACAAGGTCATGCTTCTGGATGATGTTAGCAGATATTATTAAAGTAGCAGAAGCATCCAAGCCCAGCAAATGCTGGTCACTACTCACGAAGTATAACAAACATGTTTAACACAACTGCACTATAAATTTCACTTACATTTTCCGCAGCGACAGCACTGTCAGTATGAATCACTGCCTCGCCACTGACCATTTTGAGACAAAACATATTTAGAGAACCTCAAGGATTGCTACATGCAAGAGCTTAAAAAATTATCTGAAATTCAAGTTGTCATCAATTGAACAATTCACAATCTTAAATTTAGAGTAAGCGGAAGAATCATTATGATTTCTAAGTTTCAACCTTTTTGCGATCTCTGAATCATCCTTGTTGACAGAATCAGTGACATTTGGGCCCGAGGGATCATCGGTTTCATTTTCTCCTGAATATGCAAAACGTACCAACATGTGACAGTTAGTCATACAATCGAGTTTAGGTGCAGCGCTTGCTTCTAGTGCTATTTAGACTGTATAAGCAATTCTCAAACAAAAAGCCACGTGATAACAGAGATACTGCATGTAACTGGCTATATAATTCCATATACTAGAACATAACCTTTTATTGATAGAAATATACACACTTTTACAGATATATTGGTACCATGTAGATATACTTGGTTTTATTTTGGTTGTTTTTTTATTTTTTTATTTTTTTTGGGGAGGGGAGGGGGGGGGGAGGGGAGCAGGGATTGGAAGGGAAGGGTCTACCAAGTGAAGTGGAATGAACAACTTTGGCACTCATATTTTGGTGAATCAAAATTTACACATGTTACCATCATCACTTGATGTGTCGTGGGCATCAGTAGAAGCTTTAGTTCTTCTATCAATAACAACATAAGCTCCATCTCCTGTCACCAACAAACAATATTTGTTAGCCATCTCAACAAAGTAAAATGGAGATTAGAGATTAATAGCGCTTGTCCTCCAGCAAAAAGTTAGAATCACTTTATGGATCAATATTCGTCGGCATACCTGGTTTACGTAATCTTGTTGAGTTTGATCTGGCCAATTCAATATGCAAAGTGGTTCCAGTTTGAGGGTCAAATGTTACTCCCTGTAAAACACCATCATATGAATATAAACACGAAACTATACAAAAAGTTGAAAATGCACCAATAATTCTCCACATTCATATAAAGCTCAACTCCTTTAGCTTGAACTCTAGTGGACCTGGTTAGGCCCTTTTTGGGAGGGTGGTAGGGATGGCAATTCTTGACACGACACGATAACCCGACACAAACACGATACGAATAAATGGGTTTGGGTTAACTATTTTTTGACATAAACCCGTGTATGACACGACCCACCAACACGAAGTGTTAATGGGTCGTGTTCGGGTTCAACCCGCTCAACCCGAAATTGACCCAATTAACCCGTGTATTTAATTGGGTTGACATGAACCCAGTTAACCCATTTTTCAACTCGAATAACCCGAAACTATAAAAATGCACTTAGTAGTTAGATCCCTAACCCTAAATTCATTTCACATCTCAGACCTCACATTTACTCTGCTTCTTTCTCGCCTCTCCATCCTCCTCACTGTCGATCACCACCACCTTCGTCTCCCTTTCGTAGGCCCTCACTCACCACCGCCAGACCACCCCTAAATTCATTGCACTTAGTTGTTAGATCTCTAACCCTAATCCTCCTCAATTATTATTATTATTAAATTAATTTTTAATTTGTAGAAAAAATATGAGCATGAATTCAATTAAGTGAAAATAGAATATTAGCGTTAAATTTTTTATTCAAAATTTACGTGAGTCAACACGAATATGAACACGAACACGACACGAAATTAAACAGGTCAACTCGACACGATACGATTAGTTAAATGAGTTGGGTTAGGGTTGACTAATTTTTGACACGAACCCGCAATGACACGACACGACACGACTCGATTGCCACCCTTACTTTTTGGATTGATAAGCTCCAGCCACTCAGCCAAAGGTTAGACCCTTTTGCTGATGGTGCTTAGACCTGAGCTTGTTGGTCTTCTTAGACTCTTGCGATTGCAATATGATTTTTGGATAAAGTATGTTCAAAATATGCATGTCCTTTGTGTGTGTTCATCAAAAACAGAACTCTACTGGACCTCAATCTAGGTAGTTAGTAGCTACATAGTACTCTATTTGGTATGACTAATGAAAAATTGGTGGTAGCAGGGACGAAAAAGGTATTCCTCGACAAACGAAAGCTATATTTCCCTTCTTTTGTTTAGTTTAGCAAGAACAAAAGCAAAAACAAGGGATGTTGCCTATTTTAAATGCTAACACCGGTGAAATTAAAAGTGCAACAAATAAAACAAGCCACCTTCCTTTCTGCACACATATGGGAAAAAGGAAATGGTAGGCCTTTTGGTGTTTTGGCGGTGGTGGTGGTTGGGTGGGTTTTTTTTTTTTGGGCAGGGGGGGGGGGGGGGATGGGGATGGGGGTGTAATTGCAGGCCCTGCTTCCTTTTCCCTTCAACTTCCCTTTCCAACACACAATGCCTCCCTCTTCCCCCTCATTCCTTCCTCCAACCTTTGCTTAGCACACACCCACTATAGTTTAGAACACTTTGAGAAAACTAGAGCTTTTTATGCCAAAGCCTAAGTCCCGAAACTTATGTCCCTTGGCCTCCATATTAATTTCCCTCCATGTTGCTTGAATAATATTTTTTTTCTGCATATCATCTGTTCCATCATGTCGAGTTTTTAGGTGTTTTCTGTTAGGTTTGATCTTCTGTTTTAAATAATCCCTGTTGACTAGGGAGTAGGTTGTTTGTTTTGACTATTTCCTTCGTTGATTACCATGTTTCTGTTAAGAGTAAATGTGGGCTGTAATCTTGCTTTTATTTAGGAAGTTTGAAGGCTATATAATAGCCAGAGTTTGCTGAATTCAATTATAAGTCATTCTCCCAGATTAAGTGTACTGGTTTGTTGAAGTTCTTTGTTTAACAACACATCATGTGTTTATTTAGGCTAAAATATCATCCTTTCTTGATAATTTCCTTTGATAGTCATGTGTACTTGCTGAACTATTGAAATGGAGAAAAAAATGATATTTCAATTTCCTCGGAAACCAGATATTCTTTATCCAGAAATTCATATTAAGTTGCTTAATTAAAAGAATAAGTTACTACATAACAAATCCTTCATGAATGCATCAAGAAAGACTGCAGCAAAGTCAATTGATGTTTTTTTTCTGAACCAAGCCATGTCACTTTTGAGAAAGACCAGCTGCAAACTCCCTCTACCCTCTCCAAGTGTAGGGAAACCCTCACCAGCTAGAATGCAAGGAAATTGAAAGAAGCAGAAAAGGTTCTTGTATTCAGTTAGTGCAATTACATCACATGTATATATACCAACAATTTACAATATCTAGGCAGAAGAAGAATTAAAAGCAATAGATATAATTTCACAAAAAAAGCTCACATTAAAAATCCTATAAAAGAATAACAACTCACATTTAATGCATGCATAGCTGCCATTGCTGATTGATGATTTACAAAGATAGCAAATGCAACAACCTGCAAAGTGCAAACAATCAATTTAAACCTCCAAGGTGTTATCAGCCCTAGAATTTTCTGAAAAGAAGTTAATCTTCAAAGACTTTGCTTAGCATGAGAGTGGGAAAAATGAGAAAATAACATTAGCTACACAAGCTCATAAGGCTGTTTAACAGAGAATAAGCAAGATGGTTGAACAAAACTAATCCTGTTGAACATCAATTAAGAGACTCTCCAACTCAGAACAAACCTTAAGAAGATGTTGAACTCCATTCACATTTGTGGTGTAAGATAACATAATACATAAACTTCTGTTGTTAGTTTCAATTCAATATGTTCATTTGTAACGAACCGGAGAATTTATATTTAGTTGGTGATTTGTCAATTATAATTCACATTACACTACACAAGCGCCTTAATTTTGACTAAAAAGGTTGATGGGATACATGCACTCAAGAATGTGACATATGTAGAGGCACGGGGACAACATAATCAAATACAAAATTAGAGTCTCAAATATTATCTTCTTCTAAGATCTGCTATCTAATGACACAACCCAATCTCTCTAACTTGACTAAAAGTACTGGAATATACATTCAAGCACAATGACATACATCAAGGATAAACAGCAATCAAGAACAGAATACTACATCTAATCAGATGTTATCGAGCACAATGACATACATCTAGGACAATCTGCAATCAAGAACAGAAGACTATATCTAATCAGATGTTAACAAGCAATTAAACCACCAAAACTAGCAAAATGCAGTATCAACAACATCCCACTTCAAACTCCAGCCATCACATTGCAACCCGAGACTTGTAGCCGCTAAACTATCTTCCATACAAGGGAAAAATACTTCAAAACTGAATAGATTATAGATATTTGCGAGCACAGTTCATAGTTTTACTGCCCTAGTCTGCCGAAGAACATAGGAAAGAAAAAGGAAAAACAAATGCTCTTAAAAGGCCTTAAAATTTTCAACTGTCATTGAATTAGGTTTTTCATTGTGGTTGCCTCCGTTTCTCGGCAACCAAACGGGAAAGGACAATAGATTTTTCTCGGGAAAACGAGATAGAAAATGGGACAAAGACCTGATTGCCGCGACCGGTGTACTTGAGCTGGCAATAGTCGAAGCCTGGACGGCGGCGAAATAGATTGTGAATCTCACGGGCTTTGACATCGTCCGGTAAGCCCGCTACGAAGAGTGTGTTGATCGTGTTCCCGGTGTCCTTGGCGAACACGTACTCCGGTTGCTGTATATAGTACGGATCGTACGGCTGGTGAAGTGCCATCAGTCTGTTCGCCGTGGACTACTCAGGATTCACGGCGGAAAGTCGGTGGTCGGCGGTGGTGGAAGCTTTTGTGGTGGATAGATGGATTGGGAGGAGAGCAGGGTGTTTGAATTATTGTAATTTCTTGGTGGAAAATGTTCTCATAAATGATTTTGCAATCAAGGAACTCTTCAACCCTTTATTAAATGGGGAAATTACAGTTTGACCCCCTAAATTACGGCTCTGATGTCACTATGCCTCTTCAACTATTGAGTTTCTCACAAAAACCTCTCAACTGCTTGAATTAGTTTCAAATTGTACCAAACCAAACTGTGCAGTAATATACATGTTTCTAATGTCTATAGCTGGCGAAACAAATCCCAATGATAGTTTAAGTGGTAATAGAGATGAACTGTAAATTCAGACATTTTGAGTTATAATCTTGACAACTCCTTGGGGCTAAGTTATGAGAGATTTATTCCCCATAAATATCTTAGTCTCGATGTGGATGAGTACTTTCCTTTGACCGGATTAGAGAAGAAATTAATCAAGGTGCATGTAAATTGGCCCCAACATTCATGACCGTTGAACCAAAAAAAAAAAATATAGTTGGCGAAATAGAATACATGTAGCCGACCCCTAAAACGTTGGGATAAGACTTTATTGAGTTGAGTTGATGTATCATCAAATTAAATATCTATAGTTGGAGGTGTAATATGAGTAATTTAATAGTTGAGAGGGCAATTTAAAACCAATAATATTAGTTTGAGGTTTAATGTGATAAACATGATAGACCATAGCATAATGTGAAACAAAATATATATTTATGAGTTAAAATATAATAATATTATTTTCGTTTTTGGGCATGAGTAAGATTTACTAAAATATCAACTCCTACAATAAGGCCAACAGCCCATGGGCTGGTCCGCTAGCCTGTCAACCCACTGTTACGTGGATTGGTCCGGGCCAGTCACATGTAGCTGCACATGGACACCTTTTTAGGTGAACGTGTAAGGTCATGCGTCGGGTTTTTTGACCCTGTTAAGGCCCAGAAAGATGGTCCAAAGGGTAGGATCGTGATCCGATTCATTTGCAGGATGAAATTAAAGATAATTTTTAAAAAAAATTAAGAAAATTTTGAAAAAAATTAGAAAATAGATTCACCAGGACTATCAACATGACTTAAATCTTCAAATATCTGAGCTCAAAGGCAGACAAAACTACACTACACTCCTCAAACGAGTCAAACCAAAAATTAAAAAAGAAAAATACAAAATAAACCCTTCCTATTTGATAAATGACCATGAGACCCCAACCGAAAAACACAAGTAGTCGCTATTAACAATTTAAAGAAAAAAAATACTTTACCCTTAAATTAATTGGTCAAAATTGATTAAAATTTGGTTCATTGTTGATTATTTAAATTTTAAAAGATAAAATTAGAGAGAAAAATGAAACACTTCTCAACCCACACTTCATTTGTGACTCCTATCAACGAACAACTACCATTCCAACTCCTATCAACGGACACCTCTCATTCCACATGGTGAACCCAACTCGATAAACCCCTACTCACCGAGTAAATATTGAATGTAACAGTGATACCATATCAGTAATATTTACGTAATATCACTAACCAATAATAAAACACCAAATAGGTGAGGTGAACCATACTTGAGTAGTTATTTGTTTACATGAAAAAAAATATGGGTAGTTATTTGCTTACATTGAGAGTTGATTATTAATTTTAGTGGGGCCCATTTACTTATTTATTTGATATTATTGGTTAGTAATATCAAGTCAACATTGTCAAGTGGAACTATCGTTGTAATGAATATTTTCACCTACTCAGCATCCCCCCACCCCCCCTCCCCCCTCCCCCACTCTTTTCTTCCTCCAATTGCTGCAATTTATCAAAAACACCATGTTCATAGTAAGCTTGTCAATGGATCGGGTTCAAATCGAATTTTGATTGATTCGAATTCGAATTTGATTTTTAAAAGCCTGATCCGAATCCAATTCATTTATTTTTTGCAATCCATATCCGAATTCGATAATAGACGAAACCCGACCCAAATAAATTAATTAACTAAAGTTTAACAAATTGTATCTAAATTTCTTTAAATAATCACTAAATTTCTTATATATCATTCGAATCGGATCACAATCGAGTCAGATATAGGTATATCTAAATCCGAATCAGTGAAATATAAGATATCGAATTCATGTTCAGGTTGTTGATAAGAAAAATATCAATTCATAGCTAACTAGTAGGATTTGGTTTTGGATTATAGTCCGATCCATTGACATGCCTACTCATAGCAAAAAGATTTTCCATTTATTTAGCTTTTTGTATTTTTGGCAATCCTCATTCAAAATAATCCATCAATCCGTTTCCATCTTCCAGGGTTTAACCTCAATCCCATTTACAGAAATTGCCAAGTTCCACCATTACTGCTTCAATCCTTTGCTAGTACAAATAGGGTATGAAAAATGCATGCACCATTCCTCAACAATAATATTTTTTGTGAATCAATTTATCTGCCATAGTTGACTGTTAGTGCTTTAGTGGCAGTGAACGCAATGGTAATGAATTTTATCTGTAATAGCATTCCTCCTTCAAAAGACTAGTTTCTTTCTTTCGTGACGAGAAAATTATGGCAATACAAGTCAACGTTGAATTCACCCAACAAAGTAAATATCAGATACTTGCAATCACTCATTAACAATCGGGGTTCGACTACAGTACCGATATTCACTTTTTGGTACGGTACCGAAAAAATAAAATGAACGGTTATAAGAAGAATTTCCACCGTTGATCAAATCTAACACTTTTTACCAGCTACCCACTTACGCTACCCACTGAGCCTTACGCTTTCATAAAAAAAAAACACAGCCGAAGAAGAAAAAGATGGAGTTGCAGAATTATTTTTATCGTGTAAATGCTTCAAGAGATTATAAAAGTATCGTCATTTATTAAAACTAAGATTAAGCGGTAGTCTTTTCATAAAAAAAAAAATCATAAAAAAAAAAAATCAGATAGGGAAGAAGAAGGAGAAATATCAAAGCATGGAGTTGCATAATTGTTTTTATCCTATGAACCGTTCAAGAGATTATAAAATCATCATTTATTAAAACAAAGATTAATATTATAGTAAATTTATTATAAAAAAAAAAAAAACTCAGACGACGAAGAAGAAGGAGAAAGAAGAAGATGGAGTTGCAGAATTATTTTTATCCGCATGAACCATTCAAGAGATTATAAAATCATCATCATTTATTAAAACTAATGTTGAGATTATAGTAAGAGTACTACTTTTGTTGGTTAACATTACCAAGGGTACCACTTTTTTTGTTAACATTATTACGACCTTTTTTGTTAACATTACAACTTTTTTGGTTAAGAGTACCACATTTTTGGTTAATATTACCACTATTTTGATTAAGATACCATTTTTTTGGTTAACATTACCACTATTTTGGTTAAGAATACCACTTTTATGGTTAACATTACCACTGTTTTAAGTTAAGATTAACACTTTTTGGGTTAACATTACCACTTTTTATGTTAAGATTACAACTTTTTTGTTAAGAGTACCATTTTTTTGGTTAATATTACCACTGTTTTGATTTAGAGTACCACTTTTTTGGTTAACATTACCACTGTTTTGGTTAACAGTACCACTTTTTTGGTTAACATTACCACTGTTTAAGTTAAGATTACCACTCTTTTGGTTAACATTTCACTTTTTTGTTTAAGATTACAATTTTTTTGGTTAAGAGTACCACTTTTTTTGTTAACATTACCACTATTTTGATTAAGAGTACTACTGTTTTGGTTAATATTACCATTTTTTTGGTCAAGAGTACCACTTTTTTTGCTAACATTATCACTATTTTGGTTAAGAGTACCACTTTTTTGGTTAAGAGTACCACTTTTTTGGTTAACATTACCACTGTTTAAGTTAAAATTACTACTTTTTTGGTTAACATTACCATTGTTTTGGTTAAGATTACAACTTTTTTGGTTAAGGTTACACTTTTTTGGTTAAGAGTACCACTTGTTTGGTTAAAATTACAATTCTAATGATTAAGATTACCACTTTTTTGGTTAAGATTACAATTTTTTTGGTTAACATTATCATTGATTAGGTTAATATTACCACTCTTTTGGTTAAGTTTACACTTTTTTTGGTTAAGAGTACCACTTTTTTGGTTAACATTACAATTCTTTTGATTAAGATTACCATTTTTTTGGTTAAGACCATTTTTTGGTTAAGATTACACTTTTTTGATTAAGAGTACTATTTTTTGATTAACATTATCAAACTTTTGGTTAAGATTATCATTTTTTTGGTTAAGATTACACTTTTGAGGTAAGTACCACTTTTGGTTAATATTACCATTTTTTTGGTTAATATTACCACTTTTTTGGTGAATATTACCACTTTTTTGGATCGATCAAGAGCTTTTAGCGATCAAGAATTGCGATCGAATCACGATTTGATCGATCAAGAGCTGAGTAGCGATCAAGTAGCGATCAAGAGTGGTATCAAGTACAGTTTGCGATCAAGAGTAGCGATCAAGAGTGGATCAAGTAGCGATCAAGATTGGGATCAAGTGCACTCTTGCGATCAAGACTAGCAATCAAGAGTGGATCAAGTAGCGATCAAGATTGGGATCAAGTGCACTATTGCGATCAAGACTAGCATCAAGTAGCGATCAAGATTGGGATCAAGTGCACTCTTGCCATCAAGACTAGCGATCAAGTGGGATCAAGTAGCAAGAGTGGGATCAAGTGCACTATTGCGATCAGATCAAGTAGCGATCAAAGAGCTTGATACCGATCGATGCAATAGCGATCAAGTGTGGTATCAACGGATCATCGCAGCAGCAATCAAAATTAATATATTTAATTAACATAATAAATTAATATTACATTAAAAAATTCAATTCATCAAATTAACATTAAAATTCAACTTAGTTAATATTAAATTCATCTAATTTATATCCATAATAATTCAATTAACATTTAATGAGCTGCAAGAAATAACTGTCCATGAGAAGTTGTGTCGTCATTATATTTAACCTCATGTGGTTTAAAAGTATAGTAATTCCATGTAAATATTGCATATCTAAATATTGCGCAAGAGCTTATATAAAAGTCTAGTAATTACACTTCTTGTGGCTAGATCGCTTGTTGATTGCTGTTTGCAAACTAATTGGGAGATCCAGCGATCAAGTTGCCTTATGTTAACATTAAATTACACTTATAACCCTAAATTATCACTCTTTTTCAAATTTTCCCTCATATTTTTTATATTACACCCTTAATTAGTTTCATATTACCCAAATTTTTTTACCTATTTTAATTTAAGCAAAAAGTATACCAATAGGATAACTTTGTTCTAATTTATTTAGTGGTGAACTTAATTTCTATTATTTTTAACTTAATCTAAAATGTAAATTTATTTCACTCAATAAGCCTAACTATTGTAAATTTTTTGTTATATTTTTATTTCATGTTTAAATATAATAAATAATTATCATTTTAATTTCTATTATTACTTATTTTTAAAGTGTTTAGTTGGGTTCATGTTTAAATTTTTCAAAGTGTATAGGGGGGTTCATGTTTAAATTTTTTAAAGTGTATAAGGGGTTCATGTTCATGTTCACTCAATAAGCCCAACTATTGTAAATTTTTTGTTATATTTTAATTTCATTTTTAAATATAATAAATAATTATCATTTTAATTTCTATTATCACTTATTTTCAAAGTGTATATGGGGTTCATGTTTACATTTTTTAAAGTGTATAGGGGTTCATGTTCATGTTCACTCAATAAGCCCAACTATTGTAAATTTTTTGTTATATTTTTATTTCATGTTTAAATATAATAAATAATTATCATTTTAATTTCTATTATCACTTATTTTTAAAGTGTATAGGGGTTCATATTTAAATTTTTTAAAGTGTATAGGG
This sequence comes from Ilex aquifolium, assembly GCA_951799425.1. Lineage (NCBI taxonomy): Eukaryota > Viridiplantae > Streptophyta > Magnoliopsida > Aquifoliales > Aquifoliaceae > Ilex > Ilex aquifolium. Next base: position 16,915,309 of record OX637410.1, on the reverse strand, counting down.
GGTTCATGTTCCTGTTCACTCAATAAGCCCAACTATTGTAAATTTTTTGTTATATTTTTATTTCTTGTTTAAATATAATAAATAATTATTATTTTAATTTCTATTATCACTTATTTTTAAAGTGTATAGGGGTTTATGTTCATGTTCACTCAATAACTTTTAAATTTTTTCTTATATTTTTATTTCATGTTTAAATATAATGAATAATTATCATTTTAAATTTTTTAAAATATATACTGAAACCGGTGAAACCGGTTATAGGTTTTTGTGAATTTTGGAGTATACAAGTGGCGAGCATTTAGTTGTTTTAATTTTTAAAAATCGTACCGATTTTTACCTTTTCGGGACCAAAGCCAACTCCGACAATCGATACCAATTAAACCCAAAAGATGCATATAGAAATCAAATTTTTTAGAATGTTTAAATTTATAGTTTGTTTCTAGACTTGTCATTGACTATAGGGTTACTTGTGCGGATTAGCAGAAATTGATGCTATTGGAGCCACTTTGATAGTAAATTGTTAACTTCTATCATAGAGAAGACTATAGTATTGAAAAAAATTGGTACCGTATGATCAAGTTTTACAAATTTTGTGAGTTATTATTATTTTTTTGGGTGAAAAGTGGAACAAAGCATACCATAAATTTAATTAGTACATAAGAGTCTTGGGTACATCACACCCATCATATCAGCCTTAAGCTGGTTATAATACATTTCATAGGGTCCGGGAAAAAAAAAAAAAAGTCTTTGATGGGACATTTTGTGAGAACATTCTGATGACACGTGTCCTCGGCACAAGGGTACTCCGGGTATTAGGGGCGATGACACGTAGCCTCGGCATCGAGTGTACTTCACTTCGCCGAATGGTAACACGTGCTCTCGGTACCGAAGGAATCTCACTATTTCTCCAGTACACCACGTGTCCTCAGCTCCAAGACTCTCGGAATGAAAAGGCCATGACACGTGTCCTCGGATCAAGGTCACCTCATCGGCCTCCATGACACCGATCCGTCCTTAATTTAAGCGACTCCTTGATGTGGGCACATCATCTCGGCCCCGGGATACGCGCCGACGTCTCTCAGCCTATCAAACTGAGTTAAGCAGTGGATCCTCAACCCGTCCTCCCCATCAAGTCGGAAGGACAGGGTGAACAGGGTTGGCAACCAAGAGGGTTTGGGCACGTGGCGTTATGAGCAGAGCCGTACATAACTTTGCAGAAAGGTCCTAGCAACTATGCGGCTCTGCAGAGGATCATTTAATAAACTCCCGGTGATGGGACGTCCATGATGACTGATGGAGCCCGGAAAGGGGCGCATTAAGTGCCTCAGAGATCAGGCATTTAATGTCTCTACATCGAAGCAAGAGCATTGAATGCTCGGGCGCCGGAGGAAGAGATCATTAAATGCTCGGGATGCCGAGCATTTAAGAGCTGACAGTCATCCCTGTAAAAGAGAAGGGGCGCTTCCCAATGACTGAGCGCAACCTACTATTCACTAGCCTGTAATGATGACTACCAACAAAGGTATAAATAGTCCTCTAAGAGACGAAACACAGGTACACGAGATACAACAACAAAAACAAGATAGTGCTCTCAGGATCCTCTCTCTAAAAAAGAACTGACTTGACCGTCGGAGGGGATACGCCGGAGACACTCCGGCGCCCTTCTAACCCTTCTTTTGAATGCCAGGTTACGCCGGAATATACTACTGTCCGCTGGGATCGATCTAACTGCCCTGGAGTTGAGCCGTCCTCACTAACCAGATTCTCTTTGGTTACAACGTGCCTCCCTCTTTGCCACGAGATCGTTGACATCCAAGGTAAACACAAGTTCACTTGCGACCTGTTTCTATTCATCTATCTATTGTGCAAAAATCGGCACGCACAATCTCGTGCCGTCTGTGGGAAAGATCATACTTCCTGAGGAGCAGTGACCATGGTGAATACTCGTCAAAAGGGAAAGGGCACTCAGCAAAAGAACGTTGAGTTAACAGCCCCCTCCGTGTCAAGAAAGAAGGATCACGTGGAAAGCGTGAATAGGGAGTTTTCCGTTCATTCCAAAGAGCAAACCCGCCAATCCAACATGGGTGTTGGATCTGGGAAATCAGCCCCGTTGGCACGACAACTTGCCGAAGTGATTGAGGATCAGTTCGGAGATCGTCTGAGACAGTTGGAAGAGGACAACGTCAATGTCCTAAACCGACTCAATGAGTTCACGCTCTCCAGCGGAGGATCTCGGGACCAGCGGCGATCACAAGAGCTCCCCGTCAAGGGAGTGGGAGCTCAGGATCTAAGAAACCGCCTTAGTGGCGGATCAAGCCATTCCAGGGCTCCGAAGCGCCCGAGGGCCAGAGAAGAGCTCCCGGAGATCCCAACCAAGAAGACGAAGTCATTGGCGTGGAATGATCTCCGTTGGAGACTCTCCGGGCGAGGGGGCGTGGAAGAATCCGAGGAGGGGTCCACCCTCTCCGTGAGGAACAACAGGCCCGGATGTGCCGTCAGGCGCCGGGACGAGCAAGAGACAAGACCCCGACACCAAGGGGATCTCTGGATGCAGTTGAACTCTACCAGAAGGGACAAAGCCGCGTTAGAAGATGATACAGATGACGAGGTCATTCAGTCACCCTTCACCAGGGGTATCGCGAATATGGAAGTACCGAAGAAATATGTTGTGCCAAGGTTCAAAGTTTATGACGGGCGATCGGACCCTGAAGCTCATTTAAGGCAATATAAGCAGATGATGTCTCTCTATCACTCGGACCACCGATTATTATGTCGGGTGTTCTCAATGAGTCTGGGCGATTCCGCCATGAAATGGTTTGAAACCCTTTCACCCAGCAGTATAGGATCTTGGAAGGGGTTAACCAGACAATTCTTGGCTCGATTTATTACGGGGAGCAAGCGCCCCAAAGATGTCGGGTCATTGTTGATCTTGAGACGAAGGGAAGGAGAAACGCTCCACCAGTATGCCACCCGCTACTGGGAGGAAGTAAACGAAGTGGAGGGTTGTTCTGAGGTCATGGCGGCTGCTTCCTTCAGACTTAGCCTCTCACGGGACACCGACCTCTACAGGTCCTTGACGAAAAAGACACCTGCGGATATGCGAGAGTTGATGACCCGAATCAATAAGTACTCCAGGGTAGAGGATGAAATGTTGGGGGGCAAAGGAAAACTTTTGGCCCCAAGGAAGAAGGAAATGGAGAAAGGAGACCCCCTCAGAAGGGATTAATACCCCTATCAGGTGGCTCCTTCAGAGGAATCCAAACCGTGTTCAAGGAGCCTATTTACAGACTACTCAACAAGATTAAGAATGAGCCCTTCTTTAAATGGCCGCCTAAAATGCTAGGTGATCCATCCACCAGAAACCAGAAGGTAAGGTGCTCGTACCACCAAGATGTAGGGCATCTCACTGAGGATTGCAGGGTCTACAAATCTTTCTTGGAGAAGCTGGTGCAAGAGGGGCACCTGAAGGAATACATTGAGGAGGCGGCATCAAGGGAGGCCTGCGTCGCCGATGGACAAGCAACCGTCCAAGGCAATGTCATTGACGTCATCCACGTCTGCCCCACGGAGCGTCCGACGTCCAATACCCTCAGGTCTGATCTGAAGAGGGTGACTTTCACAAGGAAGGTGGCCGAGGAGAAGGGGGATCGGCCTAGTAAGAGGATCCGGACAAGTAATGAGGATATTACATTTTCCAATGCCGACCTAACGGGCGTTGTTCTCCCTTATGAGGATGCCTTAATCCTCACCCTGAAGATTGGTAACTTTGATGTCAGAAGAGTCTTGGTGGATTCCGGGAGTTCCTCCGAGGTGATGTACTACGAGGTCCTGAAGCGTATGGGACTTGGCCCCCAGGATCTCGTCAAGGTGGACACACCTCTTGTCAGGTTTAATGGCTCATATGCTCTGCCCTTGGGAAAGATCACGCTGCCAGTCGTCGCGGGGCCAGTTACGACGAACACAAAATTCATGGTGATAGACTCTGATTTGCCTTACAACATAATCATGGGACGCGCCTGGCTACACGCATTAGGGGCGGTGCACTCCACCTACCACCAGAAGTTAAAGTTCCCTACCCCGGAGGGAGTAAGAGAAATTCGCGGGGATCAGGCATCCGCCAAGACATGTTTTTATTCAGCTGTAAAGGCGGGGGTTGCCTCCAAGGAAAAGGAACGACCCCCCAGAAGAGGTGCTAAATAAATAGCAATTACAGTCCGGATGACTCGGGGTTGATGAGCCACGAGTCGACCCGGCGGACCGGTCAATGGAGGATCTCCTGAAGGTACCTTTGGCGGAAGGGTACGAAGAAAGATACTTCCTGATCGGCTCCACTATGTCCCTGATTGAACAGAGGGACATGACTGATTTTTTGAGAAGAAATGCAGACGTATTTGCATGGGAAGCTACGGAAATGAAGGGGATAAGCCCCGACATTATAACTCACAAGCTTCACGTCAATCCCACTCATAAGCCTGTAAAGCAGAAGCCCCGACGTACGGCACCGCACCATGCCCAAGCAGTAAATGAAGAGGTGGAAAGGCTCCTGGAAGCCGACGTCATCCGAGAAGTGCAGTTTCCGGAGTGGTTATCCAACACCGTTTGTGCAAAGAAGAAAGGTGGAAAGTGGCGCGTATGCGTAGACTTCACAGACCTGAACAAAGCCTGTCTGAAGGATGACTTTCCCCTCCCGAAGGTGGACCAACTGGTGGACGCCACGACAGGACACCAGCGCATGGCCTTCCTGGACGCCAGGGCTGGCTACTACCAGATTCCCCTCCATCTGTCCGACCAAGAGAAAACCGCGTTCATTACTCCAAGGGGAGTTTACTGTTACAAGGTCATGCCCTTCGGCCTAAAGAACGCTGGGGCCACGTATCAAAGACTCATGAACCGAATGTTCAAGAGACAGATAGGGGACACAATGGAAGTTTATATCGACGACATGCTAGTAAAAAGTCGAAGGAAAGATGATCACATTAAGGACCTAGATGACACTTTCTCCACCCTCCGTGAATATGGTTTAAAGTTAAATGCGGCAAAATGCGTCTTTGAAGTTGGATCCGGGAAGTTTCTAGGGTATTTAGTAAGTCGGCGAGGGGTCGAAGCCAACCCGGAGCAGATACAAGCAATCTTAGACGTGCAAAGCCCTCTGACGATTCGGGAAGTCCAAAGACTCACTGGAATGCTGGCCGCGCTAAACCGGTTCATCTCCCGATCATCGGACAAATGTAAGCCCTTCTTCGACGCTATCAGGAGATCCGGGAAGGGGACTTGGAACAATGAATGTGGAGAGGCGCTTGAAGGGATCAAGGAGTACCTCAGGGTTCTCCCAACCCTGTCCGTCCCGGCACCAGGAGAGACATTATTCCTCTATTTGGCGGAGTCAGAATTCGCAGTTAGTGGGGTACTGGTTCATGAGCATGAACGTAAACAGAAGCCAGTGTACTATGTAAGTAAAGCCTTGTTGGATGCAGAGACAAGATACTTGCCATTGGAAAAGTTGGCTTTGGCACTAATCACGACCGCGAGAAAGTTAAGGCATTATTTCCAAGCACATCCGATCACGGTCCTAACAGATCAACCTCTGAAGGCTATTCTAAGAAAGGCGGACCTTTCAGGGAGGATAGCCAAGTGGGCAGTGGAGATGGGGGAACACGACATCCGTTATGAACCTCGTACTGCCATAAAGGGGCAAGTATTGGCGGATTTCATAGCGGAGTTCTCCAAGGAAAGACCTCCTCTCCCCCAGGAGGAACCCCCCTCCACTATCAAACAGCCTTCGTCTCCATTCCAGGAACCTTCCTGGAATCTTTTCGTGGACGGATCCTCCAACAACAGGGGTTCCGGTATCAGGGCGCTACTAGTCTCCCCGGAGTGAGTGGTCACAGAGCAAGCTGTCCGACTAGGGTTCAAAACATCCAATAATGAAACAGAGTACAAGGCTCTCATTTCCGGACTCAAACTCTCCTACGCAGCAGGGGCAACAGGATTGACGGTCCACTGTGACTCCATGCTAGTGGTTAATCAGGTCAACGGAGAATTCGAGGCAAGAGACCCTAGGATGAAAGCCTACTATCATAAAACAGTGACTTTGTTCCACAAATTCGAGAAGAGGGAAATCAAGCAGGTCCCCCGGGGTGAGAACGCTCATGCCGACGCCTTGGCGTGTCTGGCCTCGGCGCTGGACTCCACCGCTACGCGAAGGATCACCGTGGAGTACCTTCCTAGCTCCGCCATAGACCAAGTCCCCAGCATGGCCGTTATGCAACAGGAGGGGAAGCCCCCTAGCTGGATGGATCCACTACTCGGGTTCCTCCTCTCAGAAGTACTTCCTGAATGTCCCAAGGAGGCTAGGAAGATAAAGGTAAAATCCCCAAGGTTTTGGGCCTCTCCAGATCAGAAGTTGTACCGAAAGTCGTTTTCCGGGCCATATCTGCTTTGCGTCCGTGAAGACGAAATCGAACCACTTTTGTACGAAATGCACGAGGGCATATGTGGGGGGCACTCAGGAGGACGATCCATGGCTCACCGCATCATGTCCCAGGGGTACTGGTGGCCTCGAATGCAGAGGGACACGCAAGCGTACGTTCGAAAATGTGATCAATGTCAGAGGTTCGCCCCAGTTATTCGACAGCCAGCCGGGGACTTGCACCCGTTAACTTGTCCCTGGCCGTTCGCCCAATGGGGACTCGACTTGGTTGGGCCCCTCCCTAGGGCTCCCGGCAACAAAAGGTTCCTGATAGTGAGAACTGACTATTTCACGAAGTGGGTCGAGGCTGAACCTTTAGCTCACATCAGGGATGTGGACACCAAGAGGTTTGTGTGGAGAAACATAGTGACAAGATTTGGGGTCCCCCGTGCCCTCGTATCAGACAACGGGACCCAATTCAACAGCGGGCCCTTCAAGTCTTTTTGTGAACACCTCAAGATCCGAAACTACTATTCCACTCCCGCGTACCCTCTGGCAAACGGACAAACTCAATCTTCAAACAAGGCCATCATCAATAGTATCAAGAAAAGGTTGAAAAGGGCCAAGGGAAAATGGGTGGAGGAACTCCTCAATGTCCTGTGGGCATACAGAACCACCCCTCGAAGATCAACAGGGGAGACGCCATATGCACTCGCATACGGGGTTGAGGCAGTCATCCCTCTTGAAGTAGGCCTTCCCACTATAAGGACGCTGGCCTTTGACACAGGGGACAACGACCGCCAACTTGGCTTGGACGTAGACCTCGTGGAGGAAAAGAGAGAAATGGCCGCCTTGAAGCTAGCCAAATACCAAGAAGGGGTGTCCAGGCTCTACAACAGGAGGGTCAAGTCCCGAGAATTCCAAGTAGGTGATCTTGTGCTCAGAAGGGTGGTAGCAAACACCCGGGATCCGGCAGATGGCAAGATGGGGCCCAATTGGGAAGGTCCATACAAGGTCACATCGGTAGGAGGCTCCGGCTCGTATGAGTTGGAGGACATGAAAGGGAATGCTGTAAAGAGACATTGGAATGTAATGAATTTGAAAAAGTATTACTTTTGATATTCAAGTCTCGTGGGAAATATGTTATCCTAAAAAGGGCATGACCCCGGAGGCGGAGCCCCAGACTCCTGCCTCCAAACAAAGAAATGAGAACTTGTCTCTTGAAAAGGACATGGCCCCGGGGGCGGGGTCCAAGGCTCTTGTCTCCAAACTAGGGAACATGAGCATGCCTCTTACGAAAGACACGACCCCCCGGAGTCGGATGGCAGAGGGACCCGACCCCATCTCCTCGGGTCGACAAACTAAGAAGATGAGGCTAACCGGAGTGGGAAAATGCATGACTATTGCTTAATTTGCGCCCGACAATGGGAAAACACCCCGGATGGGAAAGGTCACCCGACGTCCTATACGTGGGTATGACCCTTCGTCGGTGGCCCCGAGGCTCATTCTAAAGAAAAGGAATATGCATTAAACAAAAGTCGTCTTTCATTTCAACAAAGGGCTTTGCGTCCCCCGAGCTACAAAAGTTAGAAATGAAAGATTACAAAACAAAAAGAAAAGCCTAGACTATTGTGCTGGGGGTCCAGTCACGTCTCCACCGATGTTGCCCCCTATATCTCCGAAAAGCTCATCGATGCTGGCAGACAGGGTATCCGCACCAGGGGCGTCGGCAGGGGGCACCGAGGTAGAGGTAGGGGCAGGAGGATTGGCAGCCGTTTGCGCCGCACTGGGCACTTGAACATTTTCTGTACCATCAGCTGCAACTTCCCCAGAAACAGCCACTATCTTTGAAGAGGGAACATAAGTGTGCTCCTGGAAAAGCGGAGAGTCATCAGGCACCCCGGCCGCTGTCAACGCCGCATCCCATCCGAGCTTAAAGAATTCTTTTTTCTGTTCCTCGAAAGCTACGAGGATGTCATCGGCGCATTGGTCCACTATCTCCTGCCGAGTCTTATTGGCAGTCTCCAATGCAGCTCGGACCTTGTCCAATTCCTGGGTGAGGGCGGAACAAGTTTGCTCTGATTCCGCCACTTTGGCCTCCGATGTCGAGAGCTGCTTGGTCGATTCAGTGATTTTCTTCTCTGCATCAGCAAGGGCTGCGTTGATTTTGTCGGCTTTCCCCTTTGCCACCTCGGCCTCCTTGAGGAGTTCAGCAATCTGGGTAGCCTGAGAAGACAAAGTCTTGTCTCTCGCTACCACTTCCTCCTTGGTTGTTGCAAGGGCCGCCTGCGCCTCGCTCTTCTGCTTCTCCAAGTCCTGTAGCACGTCTCGCTGAGTGTAGAAGCGATCGGCAATAGCCGAGACTTGCTGGGCAGTCTGTAAAAGAATTGAAAAGTCAACAGGGATGGAAAAGCCAGTGAAAAAGAGAAAAGGGGTGACTCGAGCATTTATCACCAATGAGCTCTGAATAATGTTGCGAATGAGTTGATTCAATGGCCTCACCCGGTGTTCTTCCATGTCGGCGTGAAAGATGAGGGTCTCACTCACGGCGTAGGCCACGTGAGGAGAGTGACTGATTGAATCAGATACTCGGATCGGTCTGTTCTCACGATCCTTAGCCCGGGGACGCCACTCTTCTGCTTGGTTCGTTGGCGCCGGTGGAGGAGGTGGAGTTATGTCAGGAGTTGATGACGCTGAAGGGGGAGCTGGAGTACCCCTACCCCGGCCAACCCCGTCATGTTTCTGTTTTACCCTCTTCTCCTCCTCAGGCTGTGGATCTCTCTCGCGGCCTCGACCACGCCCCGACGACCTCGAAGGGGAAAGAGGCGGAGGGAGGTTGATGGGGGGAGTCCTTCTAGGCAGTGGAGGAGGAGGTTCGTTTGAACTGGACCCTCGGCCTCGACCCTCTTTGAGGGCGGCTTGTTTATTGATCAGATTCAAGTCAAGGCGATAACCAGACATCGCGACCTCAAAGGCGTCTTCTACGTCCAAGCTGTGAAGAACTTCAAAATTTGGCCAAGTCTCTCTCGCTGATGTGTTGGGTTCAGTGTCGGAAGCAACAACAGGATTCCTGATCTCAACAACTTCGTCGTTTTCTTCTTCAGCGACTTCGCCTTCGGCGACTCCCTCTACCTCGGCGTCTGGGGCTCTGTCGGGGTCGTTCTCTAGGTTTTCCGCAGCAAGCTCCGCTTCCGCTGAGGGGTCAAAGTTATGGGGAGTTTGAGTGAACTTCTTGTACCCCGGGACGTAGTCAAGAAGAAGATGGGCCGCTCGACCTAAGCCTCTAGTTCCCAAGAAGTTCCACACGAAGCTGATGTCGCCGATGTTCACTTGGTTCCGAGGGAGGGCCGCTGTCTCGGCGTCAGGAATCCCTAACAACAATGACAGTCATCAGTTGAGCGTTAAAACAAAAGTGGAAACAAAGGTGAAAACTTAAAAAAGGAGAGAAGGGCCGACGTACTCGTAGTCCTCCACTGCTTGGGGCACCACAAGTCAGCAGCATATTCCGGACCGAGCCCTTTCTCCCATTGACCGCCGAAGATGAGGAGGTCATCCTTGTACCCCTTGTCGGAATCCAGAAGATGGGTGACAAGGTACATAGTGGGGTCCCGAGCCTTGAGATAATACATCTGTTGAGGCATGACCCTCACCAAGGCGTAACAGAAAAGGATGTCATCCAAACCGAGGTGCAGGTTAAGACGCTCGTTCAATGCAACGACACCCATGATGATTCTAAAGGTGTTGAGGCAACATTGCCCAGGAAAGAGTCGAAATCGGCACAAGAAACAAAGGAGGAGAGGGTGAAGAGGAAACCTAATTCCCCCCTCCATTATGGCCTTCGTATAGAAAGACATCTCGGCTTCGGTGCCAACGTCGGCCTTATGCCGATTTGCGTTGAACTCGTCTACCGTCACCTCAGGGGGAATGGAGTAATGGGTTTTGAAGTTCACTATTTGTTGCCGACCCTTGATGGTATACTTCTGGGGCCGAGAAGGACCAGCCTCGTCTGCCTCGACGACCCTATTTGGACGGCGTCTAGGCATATCTCGGGGTAAAGAAGGCCCTATGGGGTGTTTTCCCTGGTTAATGGACCTACAGGGTTCAACGGAAAACATGACGACGAATGGGAATGTGATGTGACCAAACTACTCTTGACACTGGTAAAGAAGGGGCAGGCGACTAGTCACCGGAAAAACAAAAAAGGGGGGGAAAAGAGGAGCGAACGATACAAGTGAACTCACCGGAATAAGGGAGAAAAATGGGAGCAGTGGCAACGGGTGGCCTTCGTCTTCAAAAAAATGTCAATGGAAGAGGCAAAACGAATCAGTAGCAGTGGCTCCGGCGATTCTCCGACGAGATATGGCTCCAAAGGATTACTAGTTTTTCGAAAAGACGAGCAGGCAGGGACTAAGTCCTGTTTATATAGGACCTGTCCCCATCATTGCGCACGAAGCACGATGTTGGGCGCATTTAATGCGCACGACCTCCGAAGAGGGGAATGCGGCTGCGGAAGTGATGGAGTGGTTGAGCCCTTTCGCCTTCCTAACGACACGTCTCATCTGCCGTACGAAAACCAAGGGCTGGGGGACAGTTGATGAGACATTTTGTGAGAACATTCTGATGACACGTGTCCTTGGCACAAGGGTACTCCGGGTATTAGGGGCGATGACACGTAGCCTCGGCATCGAGTGTACTTCACTTCGCCGAATGGTAACACGTGCCCTCGACACCGAAGGAATCTCACTATTTCTCTAGTACACCACGTGTCCTCGGCTCCAAGACTCTCGGGATGAAAAGGCCATGACACGTGTCCTCGGATCAAGGTCACCTCATCGGCCTCCATGACACCGATCCGTCCTTAATTTAAGCGACTCCTTGATGTGGGCACATCATCTCGGCCCCGGGATACGCGCCGACGTCTCTCAGCCTATCAAACTGAGTTAAGCAGTGGATCCTCAACCCGTCCTCCCCATCAAGTCGGAAGGACAGGGTGAACAGGGTTGGCAACCAAGAGGGTTTGGGCACGTGGCGTTATGAGCAGAGCCGTACATAACTTTGCAGAAAGGTCCTAGCAACTATACGGCTCTGCAGAGGATCATTTAATAAACTCCCGGTGATGGGACGTCCATGATGACTGATGGAGCCCGGAAAGGGGCGCATTAAGTGCCTCAGAGATCAAACATTTAATGTCTCTACATCGAAGCAAGAGCATTGAATGCTCGGGCGCCGGAGGAAGAGATCATTAAATGCTCGAGATGCCGAGCATTTAAGAGCTGACAGTCATCCCTGTAAAAGAGAAGGGGCGCTTCCCAATGACTGAGCGCAACCTACTATTCACTAGCCTGTAATGATGACTATCAACAAATGTATAAATAGTCCTCTAAGAGACGAAACACAGGTACGTGAGATACAACAACAAAAACAAGATAGTGCTCTCAGGATCCTCTCTCTAAAAAAGAACTGACTTGACCGTCGGAGGGGATACGCCGGAGACACTCCGGCGCCCTTCTAACCCTTCTTTTGAATGCCAGGTTACGCCGGAATATACTACTGTCCGCTGGGATCGATCTAACTGCCCTGGAGTTGAGCCGTCCTCACTAACCAGATTCTCTTTGGTTACAACGTGCCTCCCTCTTTGCCACGAGATCGTTGACATCCAAGGTAAACACAAGTGCACTTGCGACTTGTTTCTATTCATCTATCTATTGTGCAAAAATCGGCACGCACAGTCTTCATTGGCCATTGCCCCCTTTTTACCTAAAATATTCGCAACTTTATTATTTGTTTCCCTTACTGCCTGACGAGCTTGCACCTCCAAGAATCTCGCCATTAGTAATCTGCAATCAGCAAGAATTGGACTGTGAGCATGGTCTTCAGAAGTTGGTTTCATCAAGAGGTCTATCACCAGCTGTGCATCCACGTTGATCACAATCTTTGAATAACCCTTTTGAACAGATAGATGAAGGCCTTGTTTGAGAGACCAAAGCTCAGCAGCAAGACTAGTAGCGGTATCAAGTTTGCTCCAAAAAGCCCAGAGCATAGGCCTACAGTCTTTGCACACAACACTTGCCCCTGCTGGATCTAGATTTCCCAAGGCTGCTCCATCTGTATTTAATTTCACACAGCCAACTAGCGGGGACTTCCATCCTACCAACGCCTCAGACTTCAAGGGCCTGGTTAATCGTGGTTGTGGTTTGTTTAGCAATTTGTTGGCCAGTAAGGATCTCACCTCTAAAAACTTTCTTATTCCTGGTTTGCCAGAGGCTAGCACAAGTATAAGGGAAAAGAATTTTCCATGGTAAATTGGCATAATTGGAATCGGCCTTGGATGTGAAGTTGAAGAGAAGCCAGGAGTAAAGGGGATAGGTCCATGAACGAAGCACTAATTCAGGAATTCCCAATTCCCTCCAAACCCCTTTGTCAAGGTCACATTGTTTAATGACATGACTAGTGTTTTCAACTGGGTGTGACTTGTGAGCATTGAGGACAATTTTGGTCTGGTCTTATTTTGCTAGTCTGTAGGAGACAACCTGTGGGGTAGTTTTTCATGTGCGGCCAGCCACAAGAAGAGCCTTGTTCTTGGGTTAATCTGGGTTTTCCAGATCCAGCCCCAGTTGTCCATGATTGGTGGATCATTTAGTTGACTTGCTGCTATCCCATAAGCAGAGTTAGATGTGAACTGACCATCAGGGCAGTATGCCTAGGCCCATGAGTCTGGTTGATTGGAGAAACATTGTCCAAGGATTTGCATAGATCCATTGGATCATTTGATGGGGGATTGGGTAAGAAATTTTTTCTAGATTCCACAATCCATTGTGGTCCCTAATGCTACTCACAGTTAGGTTTTCTTCCTCCTTATTTAGGGGGCCTAGTACCAAGGATCTTAAGTTCCCTTGTCCAATCCAATTGTCAAGCCAAAGAAAGGCCACTGTTCCATTCCTAATGTTCCATTTTATGCCAGCAAGGTCTGTCTACCATGATGCATACTAGACCAGACACAAGGATGATTTGCTCCCTTTTCTCTCCCACTCCTCCTGAGGTAATTCTTCTCTAAGGTCATGGTCCACCGTTGATTTTTGCATTTTAGGAATCTTCAATTAAGCTTGGCCAAGGCTGCCTGGTTCTTAAATCTCATTTGTTTTATCCCTAACCTCCCTCTTTCTTCGGCTTTGTGACCTGGTCACAGTTAACTAAATGAATCCTTTTCCCTTCATCCGTTGACCCCCAAAGACAATTCCTATTACATCTATCAAGTTCATCGCAAATTTTCCTAGGGAGTTTCATGGTTTGCATTTGATATTGTGGAATAGCAGAGGTGACTACCGTGATTAGAGTAGCCCTTCCTGCCAGTGATAGTAACTTAGTCTTCCAACCCCAAGGAATTGGAAATCGCTTTTCTCACTTTATCCACAATGAATTGGAAATCGCTTGGTTTCAAGTTTTTATTCATAATTGGCACTCACAGATAATGTCTCGGGCTTTTCGTCTCCTTAACCCCTAGGAAAGTTGTCATTTCATGCACATTAGCGTTTGTACAGTCTGGGGGAAACAGAACCTTCGATTTTTGCAAGTTAATTTTTTGGCCAGAGATAGCACAAAAAGTGTCAAGTGTGTCCTTAATTACCTTACAATTATCCATCGTTGCCTCCCCAAATAACAAAAGGCCATCCGCAAACATTAAATGCGAGACCCCCGAAACCCCCCCCCCCCCACCCCCCCCCCCCAACCTGTTCTTTAATAATGTAGGATAATATGTTCATGCATAAGATGAAGAGATGTGGTGACAGGTTCTCCCGGTCTTACCTCCCTCTCAGCTTTTATCCATTCCGTAGGAGATCCATTTATTAGTATGGCAAATTGTGAGGCTGATAGGCCGAAATTGATTGACCATTTCAAGGTTTTAGACTTTTGGTATGAGGCAGATTGAGTGTTTTTGTTATATCTGGGTGAATCTCTTCATCCACGGATCCCCCAACATTTTTCCATTGATTGTGGTAAAAAAATCGCATGGAACCCATCGGGGCCACAAGCTTTTTTGGGTTTCAACTGCCACATAGCCTCAGTAATCTCTCTCTGTTCTGGCATCCTGCCTCTCAAGGTTCTCTCCCTCTTGGGTCTCTATTTGGTGTATCTGTGGCCATTGGAATTCAGTGAGATCCATATATGAGTCTGGTGAGTTGGTAAAAATATTTTTGAAATGGTCTTTCACTCTATCCCTGATTTCATTTGGAGCCGTTACCCATTCCCCAACTTGATTCATTAACCCCAGTATTTTGTTCCCTTTCCTTCTAACCAGTGTGGACGTGTGGAAGAATCTAGTGTTACTATCAATGGCACATTCTACTCGAGATTTAAGGGCCCAGAATTCTTCTTCCTATGACAAAATACTGTGATATTCAAGTGTGAGATATTTTTCCAGTTTGAGTAAGAAGGGGTTAGGGTTAAAACAAATGTTCTTCTGGATTCCAGCTAACCTTGCCAAGACTTTTTTCTTCCTTCTAAAAATGGTACCAAAAACCTGCATATTCCAAATTTTGAGGGTTTCTGCAAAGTGGGTCAGTTTTGTGTGGATGTGATCATTTGCCTGCCAGGTGTGTTCCTCCAGCCCATCAAAGTCTTTATGACCTAATCAAATGGTTTCGAATCGAAAGGATTTTTCCTGAAGAATATGCACTTGGTCATCAGAGTTTAAGAGAATGGGACAATGGTTTGAGTCAATTCTAGTCATGTGGCTAATATTTGTTGTGGGAAAAATATCAAGCCACTCAGGGTTTACTCCAAGCCCTATCTAGTCTTTGCATGATAAGTCCGTTGGCCCCTCTGGCATTTGTCCAGGTAAAACGAGCCCCTTTGAATCCCCGGTCTAACATGTTACAGTGATCCATACAGTCCTTATACTCAACTACCCTATTTCTGCTTAATGGTAATCCACCCAGCTTATCATTGGGGTCGAGGATTTCATTAAAATCCCCGATGAGTGTTGGCCTCTACCACCACACGAAGACCTAATTTAATGCAATTATGGACTGTTAGATGAAACTCACTTTAAATATAATAATTATATAATTAATTAAGTCTCATGATTAGATTTTTAAATTAAATTCATTTTTTTTTTTTGGATATGGTAATTGTCTCCCTGCCATCATTTGGCATGGTTGTTGCCATGACTCTACCTGCAGCTGTCAATGTCTGTATGGAACATGTATTGATTGTTCCAGCCTTCCAGGCCCACCCTTCATACTATTTTTTTTTTCTTTCATCTGCTAGTTTCGAAGCCCCCATTAGCACCCAATGGTGAGAGAGAAAGTTAAATGTGAAGTAGCATTGATGGCAGAATAAACACACATTTGCTGAGTTCTGTAGTAGTAGCTTAACCTTTTCTTTGCAATGAGAAACAAAGCAGGCCGAAAGGGGAGGAGATAAAAGAAGGGGAGAGAGAGGGGGGTTACTATTTACAATCCAATAGAAGATTAATTTCTCTTCATTGCAACACCACTAGAAGGAAGGACCCTTATTTAAGCTTATAAGCAACTTCATTGCATTATAAAAAGTACAAAACTAACAAATTCAAGATTACTAACAAGAAAGATCATAACAATGATACAGAAACAATTGGGGAAATTAAAGCCCAAAAAAACATCAAAACTAAGTGAACATCACGAAACAAACAAGGTACGAGCTTCAATTGATGAAATGAAACAGTACCTTCTAAGAAGAAGAAGCAGTGGACAACAAGCCACCAGTCCCAGCGGCCTCTTCATCCAAGAACAAGTCATCGGTCTTCCTCAACGCCGCATGAATCAGCACCACCACTACTCCAACCAACAGCGACACCAGTATGTTCAACGTAGCGCGAGTCAGCAGCAGCAAAACGATTGTGACAACCGACAACACAATCAGCACCACACGATCACTGATCGTACGGCGGAAAATCACCAACGGCTCATCACGAAGAAAATACAAGAACAACCAAACGGCCATCAAGACAATAAACACAATCATCGAGATCGGGTGCCAAAGAAGACTCAGAAACAGAATTATTAGCACTATGATGGCGTAGTTCATGCTGAAGTACCCTATGTTTGTTCTGATCCGTCCGATTGCGTCTTTGAAGCCCGACGGAAAGTTGATTGATCGGATATTGAACATCTCCTTCCATGGCCGACGAGTGCTTAGGCCAGATTTGAGTCTTTCTTTTGCGCGGGAAAGGTATTCGATGTTTGCGCCTCCTGCTGATGAGGTCGGAATTGTGCCGTACGTCGACATTTTCCGGCGAGTTTCCGGTGAATTGGGAGCGACGAAAAAAGACCCTTTCGCCTTTTTGGTGCTCGAATAAGAAGAAAGAAAAAGAAAAATGCGGTGTATTAAAAGAGAGGGGCAGTGATTCTGTACGTTACAGCTCAGGTGAGGCCTATTGGGCTTGATGATCAGTTAGGTTTTGTATTTCTTAAGTTCTGAATTTTCCTAATTTCAGTCAATTGCGTCGTCACTAAATGGTAGGGGCGACAATTTCTTGCATAACAAAAAAATATGACTTGAAATTAATACAAAATTGATGGGTTATAGTTGACTATTCCTCGATACGAACACATATATGAGATGACCCATTAATATATATATATATATTACGAATAATAAATAAGTTGAATTAGTGTCAAACACGAACAACATGAAATTGATACGATTAAGTAGTATTATAAGAATAAAATATTAATTTTTTTATATTAAATTTTATCAAATAGTGACCTAATTCTTATAAAAAAAAAAGATATTTTTACTCATTTTTATTATTTTATTTATTAAGTTAATTTTTAATTTATAGAAAAAGTATGAGTATAGATTCGATTAAGTGATAACAAAATTTTACGCATAAAACTGAGCGTTAAATTTTTTATTGACGGGTTATATAGGTCAACATGAATACGATATGAAGATAAATAGGTTGACACGATTAGTTAAATAGGTTGGATTAGAGTTGGCTAGTGCTCCACATGAACACAAAATAATTCGATTCAAACACGACCCGATCCGACACGATTGTCACCCCTAATATATGTGCACATATACGTATATTTGTCTGGACACATTTACGCGCATTTCGACTAATTCTTTCTCCAGTCTGATCAAATATAAGTCATTCACGTCAAAACTAAAGAATTCACGAGTGATAAATCTCCCTCGTAGTCTGACTTCAAAAAAGTTATCAAGTTTTAAACTCAAAATACTTAAATTTACAGCTACCCCTCGGAGTTCAGATGCTTGTGCTGTGTATAAATAAAATACAATTTATAGGGCAAGGTTTTTATTCATTGTTAATTTTATTCTATTTTCTTTACTAGTCTTTATAATAAATTCAAATTAAATTCATTTTATATGCGTGGATTTTTCTTCAATATAATGTGGTTAATTGAATCAAAAAAATTGGAAAAAAATGTGGCATTGGAATCCCAAACTTACTCTTGTGCTTTGCCGTACCAGCATTGACTTAACACGCGCATTGCTATGATTAATATAAAATTAGTGATTTTTTTGGAAGTTGTGTAAAAATATAAGGGTGAAATGCACTTTGCATCATAAAAGATTTAAAATTCTCATTTTATACTCTCAAAGATTAAATTTTTTATAATACACCTTTAATGTATCAAATGTGTTGTAATGTGACCCTTTTGTTTGTTTTTTTGTCAATGTCAATGAATTGACTTTTGATAAAAAAAAAAAAATAACGAAAACTAACAGAAGAATCACATTATAATACTTTTGATATATTGAGGGTATGGCTGTTAATCAAACTGAGCTATTCGAGCTTGACTTGAGTTCGGCTAGTTCAGGCTCGGTTCGTTTTCTAAACAAGCCCAAACATGAGCAAGTTTTTAGGCTCATTTAGAAAACAAGTCCTACAAGCTCGGCTCAAACTCGACTCGTCTATATGCAAATACTCGGGCTCGACTTGTTTTTGACTTGTTCAAGCTCGGCTCGTTTCCTAAACGAATCGAACTTGAACAATTTTTTAGGCTTGATTAACAAACAAGTTTTTCAAGTTCGGTTCGGACTCGTTCGACTAACAGCCCTAATTGAGGGTACAATATAAAAATATTAATATTTGAAAATGTAAATGGAGAATCTTGGTAATAGTTATGTCCATCTTTAAGGCATAATGGATAGGAAAATATTACTTGAATTTAAAATATTGATTTGATAACAATGATTTAAAATAGGTAATAAATTATAATAAATATTAAATTCATAATTAAATTAATAACAATGATTAATTATGTCAGCAAATTAAGTCAATATTTTAGGTCCGACTAACATTGCTCTACTGAATATGATGATAGAGGGTTTGGATTGACGGGAGTTCATAGGGAGTGATGGATAGTAGATACAGGATAGAGGTTGTGTGGAGAACCGACATACTCAACTAAGCCAATGGGCTTTGGATTGGGGGATAAGACCACACCAAGCGTCGTGGGGACGGCGAATATGTAAAGACGGCGAGATACCAACGAGGCCGGTCGCTGCTACCACGTGGCTTGTTGGTAGCTACGAGAATAAAGCTGTCAAATGCATTTTAAAAACAGCAAAAAAAAAAAAAAAAAATTTATTTTAATCTTTGATTACGATAACTTGAATGGTAGTCCAAAAAAAAAGGCTGATAATGAGCGGTTTATTTTAAATTTGTGTTGTGTTTAAATTATATGTAATTAAATTTATAGTATATTGTATGTATATGGTGGTGTATAATTAAGATAATATCGACTCATTTATGAAACGAGTCTAGTCAATTGATTTAATTATCATTTGAATTCATTAATATTAAATTCATGTTTATTTATTTGATCATGTTAGAATTGTTAATCGTATCGTGATTATTTATGTCGATCACAAAATGAGATCATAAATAACTACAATCAATCGTAACTTCATTTTTAAAATGTTTATTTTTTATTTTTTGATTCAATGTTCAGGGGTGGTTGGACTAGTTTATGCGCACTTCGATTAATTCTTTTTTCGGTTCGGTCAAGAACAGATCATCCAAGCCTAAACTAGCCGATTCGGTCAAACTTTTAACTTAACTTTCAAAAATTATAAGGGCTTTTCACATTTTGCATCCCGAAAGATGTTTTGATTTTCACTTTGCACCTCGAAAGATTATTTTTCTCATATTACACCCTAAATGTCATAAATTAATTCCAATATGGCCCTCATAGTAATATTTTTTTCAAATTCCTTAAAAATTGATATACATATCTTCCAAGAATATGAATTGTGAATTTATATTTTTACCCAAGAGCAACATAAGTGGTTGATATGTGGATCAATTTTTAACAAAATCTGAAACGGATGTTAATTTAAAGGTCACATTGGAACCAATTTATAATATTGAGGATGTAATGTGTAAAAAAAATAATATTACGGAGTATAAAATGAGAATCGATAAATCTTTCGCGGTACAAAATACGAAAAGTTTTAAATAACTTTTAACTATAAAAAATTATAATTTTCAATGCAATTCCCCTGTCGGCAGGATAATCTTCCTCATCAACTGTATATTTTTTGAGTTCCTATCATAATTGGTGGAAGACTGGCAGTGATTGGGGTCCATGGGAGCACACAGAGAGTGTCTTCGTTGAGGCAAGGACACTTTGATGTATGCAATTATTGCCCTGAAGTAGATAAACTAACCCACATGACAAGAAATAAATATAAGCTAAAAGGTGATCCACGACCTGAAAAGATGCATCAACTTTTCATATGGGAGATTTTTTAATTCTTTTTTTGCCGGGGTCAAAACAAATTTTTTTTTTTTTGAAATAAGTTCAAATGTCTTATTTTAGAATTTTTTTGAATGAAAATAATAGAGATTCTCAATACGGGAAGCGCGAAATTTAAAAAAGAGAACTGGTGGGCCAAGCCCAAGGACCCAACTCATGTTATAAAGTCCGGTCTGAGTTTATAGACCAATTCCAAGAGATCCAGCAAGTTCAGCCCAATGTGGTCAACTCGGTCAAGCTCATCAGGCTCAAGGAGCTACATCAATAGGGGAACATGGAATGGTCATCCAAGAGCCTCCTTCTAGCCACCTTGGAGTAAGGGTCATCTAAGAATCTATTCTTCGTCACCTTGGAGTAAGGGTCATCCCAAGAGCCTCATCCTCGTCGCCTGGAGAGAGTCACCTTCCCTCATCATTTGATCAAGTCCTTTGAAGTGCACCATAACTCCCTTACCTGTTGAGGAGAGGAAAGGTCGCCAAACCATTTAAACTACTATTAAAGTCGCCCTGGAATTCGTTACGACCGCTGGATCAACTATTTAATTAATATTCATTACGAGGCGACTATTATAAAATGTAAGTCCCACCAATACTTGGGGGGCATCAGACTCATTGGAGATAATTCTTTCTCCCTCTCTCAAAGCTTGTAACCATTTGCTCTATCTTCACACCGGAGTTAATAAAATACCCAGCGAACCTAGCCATTCAAAGTGGACGTAGGTCATGTTGACCGAACCACTATAAACATTGTATTCTCTTTCTCTACTTATTTTACTGCATTTTATACTATTTACTTGACTGTGGTGTGCAAACCAATTTGTGCATCATCAGTTTGGCGCCGTCTGTAGGAACGACAAAATTCTCACTTCTAAACACTTTCTCTGTTGAATCTATCACAATCACCACCAGATCGATGAATCACCCTGAAGACAATCCAGCACGAGAGGAGGAAATTGCTCCTCCCCCACCTGCTAATCCAGTCCCAAATGCACAGCAGATGCTGGACACAATGCAGCAGCTTGTAGTCCAGAACCAGCAGATTCTGCAACTGATGCTCGGACAACAAGGAGAAGCGCAGCCTAGACCTCAAGACATAGGAGCCCCACGCTCTGGACATCAAGGGGCTCCCCACCTAGGCGCTCCCCATCGGGGCGCCCCACCTCTAGGAGCTCCCTTGGGTACCCCACAGGAGGGCCCACCAAAAGGGACCTCCACCTCCTCCAACTCCTATTCCCCATGGTGGAGACCCACACTTTCAAGAGGAGGAGGGTGAAAACCAAAGCATAGGGCGTGAGAGCCATTTTCGTGATAATTCCAGAGGACCTCTTCCCAATCACTGGGACGAAAAAATTAAGGAGGTGCAAAACCAATTGGGTGACATCTTCAACGCCATGAAGGCATGGGGACCTGAGACAGTGGACTATCTCGTAAGTCGAACCGACACACCTTTCAAACTTGACGTGACGAATTACCCACTTCCTCAGAAATTCAAGATGCCATCTGTCGAGACCTTTGACGGTACGAAGGATCCACTAGACCACCTTGAAACTTTTAAGACCTTGATGCAACTGCACAACGTCCCCGACGAAATCATGTGTAGAGCGTTCCCAACCACCTTGAAGGGATCTGCTCGACAATGGTTCTCCAAGCTCTCTCCAACGTCTATTGGCTCATTTGTTGAGCGGAGCAGGTCCTTCGTATCACACTTTATTGGAGGACGCTGCCACCAGAAGCCTGCCACCCATCTGCTCAGCAAAAAGCAGGATCGAGATGAGAGCTTAAGGAGTTACCTCACTCGTTTTAACGAGGAGGTCCTTCAGGTCGAGGAGCCCGATGAAAAGATCAGCATGACCGCCTTCCTGGGAGGCCTCTGGTCATCAAGCTTCATTTTCTCAGTGATGAAGCGTTCACCAAAGAGCATGCCAAAACTATTAGCAAAAGCTCAAAAATATATGAATGTTGAGAAAACCAACAAGTCTAGGCGAGGTGAATCATCTCGCGAATTGCCAAAAACTTGACCTATCTCTGCACTGTTCTCAAACAGGCAGCCTATCTCCAGCTTAGCGCCTCTCTCGCGGGTCGCCAAAAAAGCTTGGCCTATCTCTGCACTGTTCTCAAACAGGCAGCCTATCTCCAACTGAGCGGTTCTCTCGCAGGTCGCCAAAAGCTTGGCCTCTGCACTGCTCTCAAGTAGACAGCCTATATCTCCAACTGAACAGACTCTCTCGCGGGACGCCAAAAGCTTAGCCTCTGCACTGCTCTCAAGCAGACAGTCTATCTCCAACTTAGCTGTTCTTTCACGGGTCGCCAAAAAAACTTGGTCTATATCTGCTCTGCTCTACTCTCAAACAGCCAGCCTATCTCCAGCTTAGCGGCTCCCTCGCGGGTCGCAAAAAAAAACTTGGACTAACTCTGTCTTTGCTCTCACGCAAGCAATCTGTCTCTCTCTCCAGGTAAACATGTTAGATATTTTAATATTAGAATAACATTGTTTTTGCCATCTCTAGGCACACTTTTGAAACTCAGATCGTCCACAACCTGCGGGACTACATTAGATTGAATGTCAACAATCGGGCCTCATATCTCCATAGCTCTACGCCCATGTTCTATAGGACTGTGCCCAAGCTCCAGAGTTCAGGCTCGCCCAACTAGTCTCGGCTTGTTCCTACCATGGCAAACAGCAGTCTCGACCGAGGGGCCCAGCGCCAAGGGAGGCACACCCATCCGCAAGGGTGCCTCGCCCGGCACCAAGGGAGGCTCGCCTGAACTGCCCAACGTCAAAGGAGGCTCGCCCGAACTGCCTGGTGCCAAGAGGAGCTCGCCTAGCGCCTCACGCCTACTGTGCTCGCACAAGGCCTCGCGCCAGCTGAGCTCGCCCAGATCAGCCCATCAGTGCCTGGCCGCCCAAAGGGGTGCCCAAGGCCTCCTACTCGCCCAAGGCAGCCCCAGGCTCGCCCAAAGCAGCCCAGGCTCACCCAAAACAGCGTGCCCAGCTGCATGCTCGCCCAAAACAGTGTCTGGTCGCCCAGAACCACGCTCCCAGCTGTCTGCTCGATATTTTGACCGTAACTTTTGCTTCGTTACTCCAAATGAGGCCCATAATATATTAAATCGAAACTCTCGGTGAGCCCTACGAAACTCACTGCCTATGGCAATGATTGATGTTGTTAAAAGTCCAAAAAAAGCCCAGAAACAGCTGTTTTGGCCTCCCGAAGTTTTTTAAAAAAAAAAATTTGCTCGCCCAGAACAGTGCCCGACTCGCCTAAACCGCTCGCCCAACTCTCTGCTCGAAGTTTTGACCGTAATTTTTGCTCTGTTACTCGAAATGAGGCTTATACTATATCAAATCGAAGCTCTCGACGAGCCCTACAAGACACACACCCTTTGGCTATGACTGATGTTGTTAAAATCCCAAAAAATGCCTAGAAGGACATGTTTTGGCCTCCCGAAGTTTTTCCGATTATGCCGGGCAGCCGAAAATTCAAACTCAAATTGAATGCCCTCCTTTCCAAGTTCCGTTAGACGCAGGGCATTGAGGGGCAAATGATGGGCCAAGCCCAAGGGCCTAACTCATGTTATAAAGCCCGGTCCGAGTTTATAGCCCAACTCCAAGAGATCCAGCAAGTCCAGTCCAATGTGGTCAACCCGGTCAAGCTCATCAAGCTCAATGAGCTATATCAGTAGGGGAGCATGGAAAGGGTCATCCAAGAGCCTCCTCCTAGCCACCTTGGAGTAAGGGTCATCCAAGAATCTCCTCTTCGTCACCTTGGAGTAAGGGTCATCCAAGAATCTCCTCTTCGTCACCTTGGAGTAAGGGTCATCCCAAGAGCCTCATCCTCGTCACCTGGAGAGAGTCACATTTCTTCATCATTTGATCAAGTCCTTTGGAGTGCACCATAACTCCCTTGCCCGTTGAAGAGAGGAAAGGTCGTCAAGCCATTTAAACTACTATTAAAGTCGCCCTGGAATCCGTTACGACCGCTAAGTCAGTTATTTAATTAATATTTATTACGAGGCTACTACTATAAAATGTAAGCCCCACCAATATTTGGGGGGTATCAGACTCATTGGAGATAATTCTTTCTCCTTCTCTCAAAGCTTGTAACCATTTGCTCTCTCTCCACACTGGAGTTAGTAAAATATCAGGCGAACCTAGCCATTCAAATTGGACGTAGGTCATGTTGACCAACCACTATAAATCTTATCTTCTCTTTCTCTACTTATTTTACTGCATTTTATATTATTTACTTGACTGTGGTGTGCAAACCAATTTGTGCATCATCAAGAACAAAAAATTAATAAAAGATAATTCTTTTATTAATCCAATCGAAAGTACTTCAGTTATAAAAGACTAAATGAAAATAGTCTTTACTTCAGCACTAATTGTTCCTAACTAATTTAAAACTTCTCTTAATAATGCCCAGATCATAGGTTTTTGGAGGGTTTGAATGTGTCCTCCCTTCTACACTGAGTGCCCTTTTTATAGCCATCTCCATCGACGTTTATCTGATGGTAACTTTCAATCGGTTATATCTTTTCAAATATGACTGTGATTGATTATTTCTCGCCTTTGTTCACTTTCTATCACGTGACACTTTCTCAGCAAATCTAGAATGCCATGCGTCAATACATCAAATATTCTTAGAATTGTATATTTTATGTCAAAACAGAGTCCTACTCATTTAAATTTCAAGTAAGACCCATAACATGATCTACTATTAATAAAAATTAAGAAAATATGTATCGGACGAGATTTGAATCTATATCCAATTTTAAGTTTAAAATCAATGTCACTTCACATAAGAAAATTAGTTTAAATGAGCATTGTCTTCTTGCACCTCCCTTTCCCAAATTCTATTAAGGGGGCCAGCCAAACCGTATATTCCTAGCATTTGATCCAACCTTGCTAACCCATTTTGTCGGGTTGTGTGTTGTGTTCTTGTTTAACCCATTTCTTAAGTAGATTCATTAGTTTATTGGTCGAATCCACTAAGATTATGAAGGGACGTGATCGGTCAGAGTAATCAAATATGATATTTGGTGCTCCGTTCCCTTAAAAGAGTAATGATTGCACAACGTATGGTGTTTGGATCAGGGGCATGCTCGGTCTCACAGAGATACTCCAAATGCTTAAATAACTTACAAAAGCCTACCACGCCGAGCAGGGGCAAGAAACGAGTTGGCACCCATTGGCATTTCGGTGGCAAGCACCTTTGTGGTGACTTGGTGCTCCTGCGTCGGTGTCACGCAATCCCGAGGTTGATTACATTGAGGGAACGATGACGACAAGAGTCACAGAAATTTCCTCGGTTTAGGACCATATACAGACTCACTCATCGGGATGGATTTGATAGATGTGTCTATCTAGGAGTAATTAAATGAATGTCTGTTGAAGATTCATACTCGAATGATTAACCGCCGTGGTTCCATTCTCTTAGAAAGTCAGAAAAATTAGAAAAGTATACTACGATTAATTATGAGAAGTGTTTTTAAATGCTCAATGAACGCTCGGCCCCAAGGCTTCAATGGCTAATAAATGTTCCTCATAAGCATGTGGATGTATCAGAGAAATAGTTAAACTCTTGGGAACCGATGGCAAAGGACATTTAATGTGCAGTAAGTGCTCGGCGCCAGTCAAGGCACCTAGCATTTAATGTCATTAATGCAACCTTAAGTGCCCATGCATGCGGGGTGCCCATCTAATCCGGTCAAAGAAAGATTATAGTTATCTTTGGTACAGACCAATCGGAAGCCTTGCTGTGAACATGGTAAATTGGGTAGTTATTGATTTACATGGAAGAAGAGTATCTACTTACATAGACAAGTAGTTATTGGCTTGCGCGAAATCCACTTCCTTATTTGTTTGCATATTATTGGTTGATGATATCATATGACAATACTGATGTGATATCACCATTGCAATGAATATTTTTTCCTCATCTCCCTCGTCAAAAATTGACTTTAACATCAGAAGGAAAACGCCGAAGACTCCTCCGGCATCCCTTCTAACCCTTCTTTGTGACATGTTATTCAATCCAAGGGTCTAAAGTCTTCCTTCGAGTGCAAGTAAAGTTGCTATTATCTCAAATATTATACGAGAAATCTCTCGTACAGATTAAATCTAAATTTGTTCATTATATTAATGTCGTATCAAATTTAAAGACGGTGTTTAGAATAGTTAGGATGCAAATAACAATAAACTTTTCTGGGTGACGAACGATTATTTGGGAGAAGGCCTCCGTTATTACAATCATAGGTAACTTGTATTAAAGGTATCTTCTAAGTCTAGTAACAAACTTCCTTAATTTGTCCACTAAAAGGCTAAAGCATGACATACACTTATAGTTTTGACAATTATATAATAAAAATATATTCCACCTTCCACCCGAGTTTAGAGAGATAGGTTGTGGATGACCTCATCCCAACTTAAAAGAGATTAATTTCGATATTCAAACCAACGACGTATTGCTTAAGTGTACGAACAGTTGACGATTTAAAGTCGCTCACAATTACAATAAATTCAATATTTAGAGTCTTCAACTTAAAGGAAAAACTAGCAGCAGACTTGAGGGTTGCCTCTAAGATTAGCAATGCAGAGTTTCCCAAGTTTTTCCAACTGCCAACCCTTTCAGTTGCATTACAAGTATCCCCTACCTGATGTCTTGTATATATGCCCATTGTCTATCACATTTCATTAGATGCCAAACAAGAGTCTCTTTCCCTCTCGCCCTCTCTGTTTTTTTCCCGGATAATTCAATACACGAGATTCCTGAGAATTCAAGATTAGGGAGGATTAGCTGAATGCAATTATACACCCGCGTGTGGGGAGATTGTTGGAGTGACCTAAAATTATTACTTCTGGTCTCTCTCTTTCTCACACCTACTTAGAATTTGTTTGAAGAGCTTGAGCAATGGAGAACAAGCACAGGTTTCTCCATGGAACACTTGAAGCTACCATCTTCCATGCCACACCTTACACACCTTCTTTCCCCTTCAATGTAAGTGTCTTTGCAAGGCTAACTTTACTGCAATGGCTGGGTGTCATCTTGTTTGGTCATTCCCATCTAGATTGCACTTCGTCCTTGTAATGAACTAGCGGTGATTTTTTACACGATACGAATTTGAAAATTGACACTATTGATTAACACTAATAATAAATGAATCAAAATTTTGTCAAAGCTAAATAATCTAATTTTAATACGATTAACCAGTTTAACTAGTATTATAGCAAAAACAATACTTGGGATCCCAAATTATATCCAAAATCAATAGGGACTATTGAGTCAGTGGGTCCCATTAATTTTTTTTTTAATAAGACCCACTCATCTAGGGGTTATATTCATTTGGGATTCGAAATTCCGAATACGATATTGTTATTCGCACCTAATTCAGGAACCTAATGCTAGATTGAGAGTGAATTTCATTTAGTGCTAAAAAAACACGATGAATCTAATGGTCCTTAAATTAGGTCTCCAAATTAAATTTGACACCGTTCTTGGTTCCTAAACAGCTCAACATCTGCCTTTTTTTGTGATTATGTTTTGCAGTGTATATTTGCCAATGGAAAGGCTGCCTACGTGACCATCAAAATAGACAACCAAAAGGTAGCGAAAACAAGCTACGAAGGAGATCGAGTTTGGAACCAAACTTTTCAAATTCTCTGTGCTCATCCACCAAACTCAACAATCACCATTTCCCTCAAGACAAAATGCTCGGTTTTGGGGAAAATCAACATCCAGGCTGATACAATATTGAACGAATCAAGTTTGATCAATGGGTTCTTTCCACTCTGCACTGATAATCGAGATCCGAATCCAAATCCAAATCCGAGACTCAAACTACGATTCATTTTATGGTTTAAGCCGGCGGAGTTTGAACCAGGATGGGGAAGAGTACTCGATAACGGCGGATTCGAGGGGATGAAGAATGCTACATTTCCACAGAGATCAAATTGTAGTGTTGTACTATATCAAGATGCTCACCATTGTTCTACATTCCAACCGCCATTTGATCTCTGTGGGACACCAAGAAAATTGTGGGAGGATGTTTACAGAGCCCTTGAGGGTGCTAAGTATTTGATCTACATTGCAGGATGGTCATTCAATCCTAAGATGGTGCTGGTGAGTGGAAAAACATCATCCTGAGCTAGTTTTCTTTTTCTGCCCTACTTTTTCATGTTATCGAACTTGAATATGCTCAAGCTCGTCTTGGGGATACTGGTTGAACGAACTCAAGTTTAGATTCTTATTCAAATTATACTCGACGAAAACTTATGAACATCGGAGCCAAACTCGAGCTCCATATCCCAATTACTTAATAACCAATCCTAAATTAATCAGTATCTTACTAAAATATGTCAAAATGTGTAATTTGAACATACCTGAATGAGCCAAAATCAAACCACGCATTCTTTAAGAGCCCTTCAAAAGACTAATATTCTTTTGGGCAGGTCCGGGATCCTCAAACAGAAATTCCACATGCACGAGGAGTAAAGCTTGGTGAATTGTTGAAGAGGAAAGCAGAGGAAGGAGTGGCTGTAAGAATTATGCTTTGGGACGATGAAACATCCTTTCCAGTCATCAAGAACAAAGGAGTTATGGGAACTAGTGCTGAAGATGCCTCTGCTTATTTCAAACAGACCAAAGTAATATGCAGATTGTGCCCCAGATTACACCATAAATTTCCAACCCTTTTCACCCATCACCAAAAAACCATAACTGTAGACACTCGCAGATCTTCAAACAGCAGAGAAATCATGAGTTTTGTTGGCGGGTTAGATCTCTGTGATGGCCGATATGATACAGAGAAACACTCCTTGTTCCGAACACTCAATACTGAATCCCATGTTCTCGACTTCTATCAAACAAGCATTGCAGGTATGGGTATCAATCCAGTAGCGTATTTTTGGGTTCATGTCATGTCTGATTCGTTTTAATGGGTAAAATTGACATTCCCAAATATTAATTTGCAGGAGCTAGCCTTCACAAAGGTGGACCAAGAGAGCCATGGCATGATGTTCATGCTTGTATTACTGGAGAAGCTGCTTGGGATGTATTGACCAATTTTGAACAACGGTGGACAAAGCAATGTCATCCTTCTTTGCTAGTCCCCCTTAGGTCTATAACAGAACTCTCCCACCAGCCTGCTCCTACAAGCATTGCCACTGAGAGAGATTGGAGGGTTCAAGTTTTCCGATCAATCGACCATGTATCAGCAAGCACTTTTACAAAAAAATTCACAGTTGAACGAAGCATTCATGAAGCTTATGTGGAAGCAATCAGGCGAGCCGAGAGATTTATATACATAGAGAATCAATATTTCATTGGAGGGTGTCATTTGTGGGAGGAAGATCAGCACAGTGGCTGCAGAAACTTGATCCCCGTCGAGATTGCCCTGAAAATTGCCAGCAAAATCAAAGCAAAGGAAAGGTTTGCAGTGTATGTTTTGATACCAATGTGGCCAGAAGGAGTACCAGAGAGTGAACCAGTTCAAGACATATTGCATTGGACTAGGGAGACAATGAAGATGATGTACAGATTTATAGGAGAAGCATTACAAGAAAGTGGTGAGCCTGGCCACCCAAGAGATTATTTGAACTTTTTCTGCCTTGCTAACAGAGAAGAAGAGGGCAAAGAGGAGTTTATTCCTCCATATTCTCCTCATCCTGAAACTCAGTACTGGAATGCTCAGAAACATAGGAGGTTCATGGTTTATGTCCATTCTAAGCTCATGATAGGTATGATCACAGTTCTTCACTGACCACATTGATTACTAGGGGTCTTAATTGAATCGAGTATGTTGGGTTTGAGTTTGGTCAAATTCAACTCTGATGTTTTTGGCCTAACTCAAGCTCTAAACGAGCTTCACTGTCGAGCTTAGATCAAACTTGACTCGACAAAAGCTTGGAAACAATTGAGCCAAGCTAAAACCGAGTTTAGGTTTAAAAATATCCATAAATTAAACCATATAACTTAATAATCAATCTTAAAATACAGACATGTGAAATCATCCATCAAATCAAATACTAAAAGTTCCCAAAAATCATATTTATCTTTTAGATAAGGGTTGTTTGATGATAAAATTAGAATTATTTATAAACATGAATCTATTAATCCAGTCTACTAGAATCGAATCAAACACTGTTTGGATTCTGCTTATTTGCATAATGAGATTAAGGATTTGATTAGATTTAATACTTTTTTGCAATTTGAACAAACCAACCCAAACCGAGCCCGAGTAAATTGAATAGTTTAAGTGATTACTCATCTAAAATTCAATCTGAGGACTAGTTCTAAGGCCATACCTTTGAAAATCCTTATTCGAAATTGTCTTTTGTTCTTCAGTGGACGACTTATACATATTGATCGGATCGGCCAACGTGAACCAGCGATCTATGGACGGGCAACGAGACACTGAAATTGCGATAGGATGCTACCAGTTAAACAATGATGAACACAAAATCAGAAATGGTGATGTTCATTCGTACCGTATGTCACTGTGGTATGAACACACCGGAAGAGCCGAGGAATTGTTCCGAGAGCCTCAGAGTGTGGAATGTATGCAGAAAGTCCGATCGATCGGAGATCAGATGTGGAGAATTTACGCCGGAGATGAAGTAGTAGACATGGAAGGTGTTCATCTAGTCAATTATCCGGTGAGTGTGACGGAAGACGGTGGTGTTGAGGATGTTGTGGATGGTGGCGGTCACTTTCCCGACACGAAAACGCCGGTAAAGGGGAAGAGATCAAAAATTCTACCGCCTGTATTCACCACATAAGTGCATCTCCGACGGGGAGTGCTACTATTGGGGTGTCAAATATCATTTTGTAATCTTGAACAGTGTTTTGGTACCTTTAAATTATAAATCTGCTCCAATGACAGGTGTCAAAATGGGGTGCCATCTTAATATTTTCAATTCCAATTTTAATTTCAAGTTGTATTTTCAATTCCAATTTCAATTTCAAGTTGCATTTTGAATACATAGTTTTTCATAAATAATAGCAATATAAAAAATAATGACTAAAAATTAAAATAATTAAATGGTGTAATATGATAATACAAAATAATTAAATGGTGTAATATGACAATACAAAATAATTAATGGTTTAATATAACAATACAAAAAAAATTTGGGGTAGAATGTGTCATTTGCCCTCAAATAAATAGTAGACACCGATTTTCCAAACCAGACAAACCCTTCCCCTTCCCCTAAGCCCTAAACCAAATTACCCAAAATTAAAGCATATACCAGTGAGGCAAGGAGACAGCAACGAGGCAAGGAGACAGCATATACCAGTGAGACAAGCATATACCAGTGAGGCAAGACGATTTTCAGGTAAGTAGACACCTCCTTCCCCTTTCTCTTTCTCTGTATTTTTATAGGAGTTTTGGGTTGAATATAGCCGTTGAGATGAACAGTACACTCAACGGCTCTTTTGCAACCTCTCCCATTCTCTCTCAAAAGTTTGCAAATTTGTCACCCCAAGCCCATAGTTACCATTTTACCACCCCAGATGCCACCCCATTTGGTGTGAATTTTTTTGATTTTGAGGTGGCATTTTGGCGATTAAGAGTTTGCCACCCCAGATAGCACTCTCCATTGGAGTTGCTCTTAGAGCAACTCCAAGGGTAGTTGCCAAAAATGGGGTGTCAAATGTCATTTTGCAACTTTGAACAGTGTTTTGACACCCCTGAATAGTATTTTTGCTCCAATGGTAGGTGCCAAAATGAGGTGTCATTTTAATATTTTTGTTCATCAATCTATATGAGTCGTTGGATCTATATTCATCTAACGGATCTACATTCACCAATCCATTTGCCACCCCTCATTTTCTCTCTCCTGAGTTGCCAAATATGGCACTCCAAAGGCCTTGGTGCCATTTTACAACCCCATATGCCACCCCCATTGGAGTGCACTTTTTTGAATTTGGGGTGGCATATGGGGTATGCCACCCCATATGCCTCCCCCATTGGAGATGCTCTTAGAGCATCTCCAACGGGGAGTGCCATTTTTGGGGTGTCAAATGCCATTTTGCAACCTTGAATAGTGTTTTGGCACCCCTAAATTATAAATCTGCTCCAATGGGAGGTGCCAAAATGGGATGTCATTTTAATATTTTCAATTCCAATTTCAATTTCAAGTTGTATTTTCAATACATAGTTTTTCATAAATAATAGCAACATAAAAAATAATGACTAAAAATTAAAATAATTAAATGGTGTAATATGACAATACAAAATAATTAAATGGTGTAATATGACAATACAAAATAATTAATGGTTTAATATGACAATACAAAAAATTGTTGGGGTAGAATGTGTCATTTGCCCTCAAATAAATAATAAGTACCGATTTCCCAAACCAGACAAACCCTTCCCCTTCCCCTGCGATTCAATCCCTACCCCTTTCCCCTTCTCCTAAACCCTAAACCAAATCACCCAAAATTAAAGCATATACCAGTGAGGCAAGGAGACAGCAACGAGGCAAGGAGACAGCATATACCAGTGAGGCAAGACGATTTTCAGGTAAGTAGACACCTCCTTCCCCTTTCTCTTTCTCTGTATTTTTATAGGAGTTTTGGGTTGAATATAGCCGTTGAGATGAACAGTACACTCAACGGCTCTTTTGTAACCTCTCACATTCTCTCTCCAAAGTTTACAAATTTGTCACCCCAAGCCCATAGTTGCCATTTTACCACCCCATTTGGAGTGAATTTTTTTGATTTTGGAGTGGCATTTTAGCGATTAAGGGTTTACCACCCTAGATAGCACTCTCCGTTGGAGTTGCTCTAAGCACAAAGTGGAGTGTTATGGTCTCCATTTGCTTTCAAGTTCAGCTACACTAATTTATTAATTTAACAATGATTGAAAATTTAAATTTATAATAATTTTAAAAAATGTTGAGAGTATTACAAAGGGCACATGGAATCATTTGATTAAAATGAGATAATTAAATATTTCAAAATTTTAATAATTACGTGGAAAAATTTTTCAAAGTTTTTCCTCCGTAATTTGATTATTTTGTATATATAAATAAATAAGTGATCTTTGGTAATTGAAAGATTAAAAACAAATGAAATACTAGGGATGTGAATTTGGTACTACAGGGGTGTTAATTTGTGCTGTGATCATGTCATCCACATAATGTTATTTTTGGATAATGTGGTATAAATGTTAAAGGTTAATTCAATCTATTTATTACGAACATTTATAAATTATGTTAATGTTACCGTTATGTTATATCAAATTTACATCGTGTTCACGTTGATGGTTCAAATTCTCACCCCTTATTATTTTTTTTTTTTTATATTGAAAAAAAAGGTGAGAACAAGGAAGAGCGTCCAGCGATCACTTCGTTAGGTCCTCACTGGGGGAATTATAAGGCCCCTGACAGCACTTGAAACACCTCTCGGGACCAGACCTAGTTAGGCTAGCATAGCGGCCAACCACTAAGCTCTAATGAAAATTCCAGGACTCAAACTCCCAACCTCATAATGAGGGGTAAGGCCAATACCACCACTAGACCACCCTACTCGGTGGTCCACCCCCTATCTAGTACAAAGTCATTTCAATTGCCATTTGTTAATCATGATCAGCTGAGTTACATTTGCCACCTTATGTTTGGCATTGGAAGACTATCTTTCTCATCTAGTGAGTGCAACATGAAATTCCGAACAATTATTTTTAAGAGTGATGTTATTGGGACTTAAAAAATTAATATAATTTATTAATTTAAAGATGTATCAAGTGATAGAGTCCCGATCAAATCAAAGTGTTTGTGAACAACTTAGATGAAAAGTAGTTTATATTCATTCATTTGTAAAATAAACCAAACTAAGATTCCTTGATCAGCCAAACTCGATTTGCTTAATCAGCCGAACAAACACGCACGCACACACACACACAAGCCAACCTTGATCTCTAACACAAATTGTGAACTTGAGTCAGCAATCACAAAGATAAATAAAACGGAAAATGGTATGAGTGATTCACCAAACTGAATAATTAGACTAGTCTAGTGTCAATGGAGCCTCTTTCTCCTACCTCTATTCCTAATGCCTGACAGAGAAGAATGAGAGTGTTGATGGGAGAAGAAGGAGAGTGTTTACAAAGGATTTGATCCCTTTCTTGTAGGGCATTTTATACTTTTTATATTAGACTAAGCTTTTTGTCCTTATTCAAGATTACATGATCCCCCTCAATCCGTTGGGATTATCTAGAAATATTTGGTTGTTAGAGACAATCATATCTATAAGACACGTAATTTTCTAGAAATGGTGATGTAACATTCCTGAGTTAGTAACTTGTTGCCCAAAATAGTATGGTTGTATGGGCTTCCTTACCTTCTCCCCTTCTTATAGTTATGGAATCTAAGCTGACTTGACTATGACCGAGCTACTTGGATGTTGCTTAGTGACTCGGGAATTGGCTTATTTATGGCGGACAACTTGGACCAGGTCAGGTCGATCTTCTACAACTCGACAACTTTGAAGTACAACGAGTTTTATTGAGGTATAATTTATGGTATCATCAGAACCCAAACTTGACCACAAGTTCAAACTCAATTCGTTTAATTAACCAAACGAAGCCGAGTCAGAATTTAAAAAACAAATATTAACAAGCAAAATAAAACAAGATGTCTGGAAGTTGTTACGAACTCAAACTGATCCCGAGCATTATTTGTAACTACGAGTCGAGTTCAAACAAGATTGTATCCCGCTCAGATTCGGTTCATTCAAACCCTTACAAACTTCAATGCACAAGATGCTACCTATTAGAGTACTCATTCAAAGCTAAGGTTTATCCAATACAAATCACGACACTTTTGAAAACAGACAGTTTTCACGATCTTCTTGATGTATTGATCTTCAGAGTGTCCAAAAACATTTTGTTTAATCTTCACTAAAGGGCCTACCCTTCACGAGACTCCCGTCATTGTGGGATTTCACTCTAGAACAATAATGTACAGCATACAACAGATACATAATCTCTCTAGAACTAGCACAAGACCAAAACCACCTCGACCCTCATCATTCTGGAGCTAAATACGATGACATGAAATCGTTGAACCCATATTGCATCCGACGTGGCTCGACCTTGCGATAATTGAAACATGCTGCCCAGCCAAACTCCAGGCATTAACAAGGTGAACTTTTTTCAGGCAGAAACAGGTATCGGAATCGAGAATCGAAGGGAACAATGGCACAATTGCGGGAACTGAGGATGCTTTGCCGCCTCTTTGACATGCATTTTTCAACAAAGGCAGCTTGTTGGGATGGAAGGTAATGTGATATCCATACAGCCAACTTTTCATCATCTACAAATCCTTTGGCAAAGCTTTGTATCATTTTTGGTACCAAAAGCTTCCCTTTGCTGCTAACCCCTACTGAAGCTCGAATAAAATCGTGCTGAGCTTCCTGGAGCTCGTCCTTCAAATTCTTAGCAGTATAAATCCTTATCTGCAGTGTAATTTAGTTCATAGAAGTATAAACTTGCATCATAAAAAGTATTTCTAAATATAAATTGAAGTTTATATGTTACCACAGGTGACGAGTACATTCCACAGCTTAGAGCGAAAACTACAAGCGGTTCAAAGGAATCGACAGCAAGATCTTTTTGCTCATCAGATACCTTTAGCTTGTGCAGAGCCAAAAGCAGAGCCTGACAGTACAACCATCAAAACCTAAACTAGTGTACAGAACAATGACAAAACAAAACAAAAAAAAAATATAATATACTAAAACAGCTTAATAAAAATTCAAAAGTAAAGCTCATACGATTTGTGGTCTATGGACTGGTGGTTTCATCTTCAAAATTATGTATTCAATAACAGCGGCACTGAAAGAATGCCCTCCAACTGTGTATGCTGCCTGAAAACGACGTGTTAAACACAAATGCACGAGCAATCATACATTTATCAATTACAACTATGTATTTTTCCATTTAGATTTAGTTTATGCAGTGGCTTAGGTCATGAGATGCTAACATAACAATGGCGTCTCCAACTAATTTGTCCACCGTAATGCAAGGGAACCAGAACAGTTCTTACTTTTTGTCCAGGTAAATTGTCATGCAATTAATTTAGGTCGAGTTTGACTCTAACCCCCCTCTGATTGGACCCCCACTACACATCACCCTTCTCACCTTTAAAAATAGTAACCTAATTCTCATTCAGTTTGTGGCAATGCCCTTCTTTTTTTCTTTTTTGAATCCAAAGTTTGGATATTTTAACTTAAGAACCCATCTATTCCTGAAAAAATGCTGGTGTGCCCAATATGTGTCCTTTCTGTGGTTCGGCATGTCAGGCACATGTCATGAGGTGCATGAAAAGTACAAGGATATAAACAACAGCAGTGTTTTTATTGACCAGAAGAGACTCCACTAACATAATATCAGGCTCCCTTGCTTTGGACGAACAAATAAAAGTCCAATTCTCATAATGATGTAAGGCCTACAATCTCTTTCACCGTCAAGACCCAAAGAGATGATAAGAGATAAAATCCTATCAGCAACTAATCAACTACATGATACATCTCAAGAACCCAACCAAGGTACCACATTCCCAAGAAGAGTAGCATATGCCTACAAAGTCGAGAAAGAGTTGGCATTGAGGAGCAACCCATGCAATTGATGCCTAAATGTAGAGCTAGGGAAAACTTCCACATTATTTGTCAGGTCTTATAGATGGGTGAGACAACCCAGATAGGCAGAGGACAGTCACAATCATGTGCCTGAATGACATTTTAACACATTGAAAGAACATGGAAAATTGAGCATCAAATGTTAGAAACCATACCTTTTGCATCAAAGAAAACAGCTTCAAGTCACTTTTTGGGACTCCATATGCCAAGTAAGCCTGTTCAAAGTTAAGAGGACAAAATATGTTAAGTTCGTTACTTTTTTCTTGAACACTAAATAATGGCAGACATATTGAGACGTGTGTGATTGGAATAGTGATGCTAGAATAACTTGTGGTTGATTGGGGATGCATCATCCTCTCCAACTTCAATAAGATGCAGTTTTGCCCCAAATTCTACTACTTAAGAAACCAAGTCTACCGGTTTCTGGTTTTACATTTTTCATTGGGCTTTACCACCTAGGAGTGCTTGTCAACGACTCCATCCCCCAAACCTCTTAGACAAAGACTTCGTATCCTCTCACTTTTCCTTCTCTATTCCCACCATTCTTTTTTTTTTTTTTTTTGTTTCTCCAGAGTCCAGAGAGTACTTATATAGAGAACATACACGTTACACAAAATAAATGAATCTAACAATGGGCAGTATTATTGACCCTCCATAATTAGATTCATCCACTCCCCGGCGTATGAAAGCTTGCTCAAGGGGATGTTGAAAGCCCAAAGTGCAGAGTCAATAATATCGTTTGAAAGACATTCTAAGGCACAGAAGTAAATTCAAGCTGACTAATTAAAAAAGGATGTCAACAAGAAACTTATTAGGAGAAAGAAAATGAGAAACCCACATGCATTATCAGTGCATTATATAAGTTGATCCAAAAAGCCAGCTTCTCACTGCTGCTCAGGTGATTAGGGTTTACTTGGGCCAGTTGCTCAACAAGTGTTCTGTCCAACAAAACAGTTTTTGATCAGTTCCAAATTCACAAAGGTCATCTTGTGAGAGACACAAACAGTTATGTCTTGCAGAATATGTCAAATATTTGCTTCAATGGACAATAGGACATCCTGCACCCCCCACCCCACCTGTTTCAAAAAAAAGAACCTGTAAAAGGAGATGGAAATAGACACTAAAGATACACCACACTCATAGTCACCCATATCAAATGCCATCATCGCATTAAGTAAAAACTGTACGCTGCACAACAGTACTTAATTGAATATATTCTCCAATTAGGAAAGGAAATAACAATTTGATTTGTACTGGGAGGTTGTTCTTTGGTCTGGGTACAAATTTCTGAACAAAACTTGACATCTGGGTAATTTTAGCTTCAAATATTAGCACTTCTTGAATTTCTCTAGAGAACCTTCATGGCTTGGAGCAATTCCAAATTTAGGATCCATTTTCCAAGCAGGAAAACTAATCAGAAACGTACACAAGTTCACTCCCTATGCCGAAATTCCCAAACAGCTTATACAGGCTACAGCATAAGCAAGCAGACGTAGAAAAATCCCATCCATAATTCAAAGTTAACAATGTATAATACTATTCAATTAGATTGTTATGATTATTTTCTGAGTATGCTCGCAGCCATATGGCTTTCTCAGCTGCTGAATAAGAAATATACAATAGAGGAAGTCCTAGATAAAACCTTACCTGAACTTACGTAGTGCCCCTGCAGCGTATTCTAGTTGCTTCTTCCCAACTGACATCCAAGAAACCTCAGTTGCTGATCCATAGCTTCCAATATCTGTCCAACTTAATTTACCACGCACTCTATAGGGATCAACAGTGTCCTCTGCAGCTAACACCTCAGTATCACACTGTAAATCAATTTGTGGACTCTGCACACATGATGAAATCGTTGAGCGCTCAGATATTGACCCTGTAGACATATTGGAAAGATGTCCACGCGGAGACAAAGATGAACTGTGGCTCCCCGATGTAGATGATTTGGATGGTATAGTAGAATCAGCCAAAGAGATGAAGATATTTTTCATGCAGCGGACCATCTCTTCTGATAGTTTACAAGGGTGATCCCAGAGACCTCTAGGTTGCACCTCTCTCATAAACTGTCCAGAATGTACAGGTTCACAATAGTTGGCATCCAACTTCACTAATACTTTTTTCTCTTGAAGAAACACAGCTGTCTCAACTGCTTCCTGATTTAGAATACAAATTATTCAATGCCTACAATAAAAAATACTGCATTTCTGCAAAAGATCTGATAATGGGAATAATTGCAAAACATACTTTATTTGTGTAAGCCTTAAAAAGATATTAGACATGATAATGAACATCAATGTAGCACTTCTATGTTAATTGTTAGACTTAGCAAATTTAGTCCCTCAGGGGTTGTCCTTCTAATTGCTTCAACCTGCCACTGAACAATGATGAATTTAAAGGAAAAAGGTGTGGGGCGTGATTGGTGATTTGAAAGGATTATAGTGATGAAGAGTATTAATTGTTGTTGTTGTACCAAAGATGATGATCAACTCGCCACTGTCTCTTTAAGATGTGGGTTGAATTGGAACAAATTAGATTGCATTAGTGGTGAGAGTATGTAGTCAAGAAGAAACAGATATATGTCACGTAGACATTATCAAGGTGAAGTATGCTGCTTTTACAGACCCAGTGGCCACTTAGTGTGGGGAAAGAGTACACACCTTAGTGTGGGGAAAGAGTACATACCGGTGCTTTCATAATGTCAGGACAACTGCCCAGTGATTGGCAATTTGAATGTCTCCAGTGATATTCTGCAAGTCTCCGTTCATTCCTTTCCTGACTAAGTTGGAAATGCAATGAGATCAACTCCTCTTCAAGCTTTGACACACTGGACTCCAACATTTCAATATTGGACAAAAGCTCTTGAGCCTGTAGAATGATGAGAATTAGTTCAACTTTAAAAAAAAAAACTGAAAATATAGGCTGCACAATTGAAAAAAATCTAATTGGGAGAAAATAAACAAAGGTAAAGTCTTAAGGCCCAGAAAAATCCAGAAATCTATGGAAGGTTTGAAAAGGGAATATGCTGCACATGCATGGGAAAAATTGACCAAAATTCACTTCTTTCAACTTGCTCCAACTCTAAGAGCAACAAATAACAGCATGATTATAAGTCCAGCTTGTTATGTTTGAGTTTAGAACTCTTGAGCTCTTTGCTTTCTTTTATTTTACTTTCAACGACTGACCACTCATACGAAAATATCTGTAATAGCTATCCAAAGAGTCGATTACAAAATGGAGCATAGGGTGCGCATGCATGTATCACAGGAGTACAAAGCAAACAGCCAGAACTTTCGAGTCAGTGATCTGGTCCTTAGATAAGTGATCCAAGTAACAAGGGACCCTGGGGTAGGTAAGTTATTCCACACTAGGAAGGGCCTCACAGGGTGAAAAAAGTGGACAAGCCAAGCCATTCCTCATTCGTTGAATGTGGAGCACCTCAGGAAGTTTTGCCAATAACAACATTTTTTCTACAATAACTAGTCTACTTCTGAGCACCTCATGAAGTATTACCAATAAAAGCATCTTTA
Source organism: Ilex aquifolium (assembly GCA_951799425.1). Lineage (NCBI taxonomy): Eukaryota > Viridiplantae > Streptophyta > Magnoliopsida > Aquifoliales > Aquifoliaceae > Ilex > Ilex aquifolium. Next base: position 16,874,962 of record OX637410.1, on the reverse strand, counting down.
ATTCCTCTAACAGAATGCTTCATTGTTAGAAGAACCATCATTAGCTTTAGTTGATTCCAGCATAGATAACTTGCGAATCCCTATGCTCGCAAACTTGAAGTTCCTCAATGGTAATCTTAGAAACATTAATTTATTATCAATTGGTTCAAACTTCCTTTTACCAATTGCATCAAGAATAAGAATGAATAAGGATAATACCTTTTTGGTTGCAACAAAAAGAAACCAGAACGATAGAAAGGAGAAACTGTAGTACATATTTTGTTAAATAGATGCATTAGCTTAGAGAAAATCTAAGGTAATAAGGAAAAAAATTAATGCAAAATAGTAAGATATGTTTGAGAAGGATAAATTTAATGAGCATTCCTCATCATTCTTATCTGTAAGCATAATTAGTAATAATTCCCAACAGTCTTAAAAAACAAGAATTACATGATGAGTTAGGCATGATGGACCCGATGATTTTATAGCATTCTGCTCCAAAGCATTTTCCAGAATGGCATGCATTTCCACTTCTTCATGCAGCTGTTGCTTTAATCTTTGTACCTGTAGTCAAGGAGTTTCTTTAGGAAGTATGGTGATACAGAGCATCCAGAAAATCCAACTGAAGGTGGTAATAATATTTTAAAACAAAAGCAAACTGACTCTTAACTATTTAACCACAATTCTCCCCGTAAAAGGAAAAGATAGGCACATGCAAACACAAGCAGAGAGACGTAGAGAGAGACAGAGACTACAAGATCCATCTTCACAATATCACGTCGTTTCACTCATCAAAACTTGCAGTTCGCACATATCCAGTGGTGTTTATTCCCAATCACCATTTTCAAAATGACGATGCTGCAAAAAAGCTATTCACTGTTCACTTATAATCTAATGCTATTCTCAGAGCATTTCAAGCCATGTCGTCTGCATTATGCATATGGGGCTATGCCAAACTTTCTACCCGTCAGTCAATCCACTCAAAGAGAAATGCCAAAAGCATGGACCTCATTCTAAACCATTAAGACAACATGAAGAAAATTTGGATGTTTTGTGCTTGCAACCATAAAATCCACCTTTAATGTATAAAGTACTTTTCAACTACCTAACAGATCTATATTTCCAAAATCGCCCAGTGATGAGCATTTTTCAAGTACTACCAAACAGCTTCCTTATCTTCACTGGTTAACACATTCAGCAATACAAGGGTTCCAAGCTGCAATATTTTCTAGACCCGCCATTGAGTCAAATACAACAGGTATAAACTTACTTTGACATCTTGAGATTGTCCTAGCAGTTGAGATAGAACCAGAGGGCATGAAGCTTTTAGAAGGCAGAACTGAGAATTTCAAGCATTTTTTAGAGGGATGGGAATTTCAAGCATTTTTTTCCTAATAAATCCAGCTTTGAAAAAGCCAGTTACGTACACTGCATCCATGGTATATTACAACTAGCAGAAAAAATAGAATAAAACAAACTCCAGAGACTTTGTATTATACTCGCACACACAAAGTACAATCTCATAATCACAGCAAACAAAAAAAAAAGCCATAGATCATATAATGTCAAAGAAAATCTCAAGGGGGAGAAACGCGTACATCTTGTTCAAGTTGCATTTTGTAAGTATTCGCACTGCTGCTTTTATAGGACGATTCACAAATAGAGTTTCCATTATATTTGCTCACCTGAAGATATAAGTAAATTTCAATACCCACTGATGATAAAAGATACGCTTAATTTGGGTGGGGGGGAGGGGGGCATGCACAACACAAAATGGCAAAAGAAACAGCTTAAAATGATAATCTGGAACTGTCTGTGACTTAAAATTGTGAACACTACTCTCTAGAACAAGCTCAAGCCTTTGTCTATGTAAGAAGACTTCCAGAATCAGAACAATATGTGTGTGTGCATGAATGACAAAAACCACATGTTCACTGGTACTGACCACCAAGGAGGACTTATTATCTTGAATTTCATCTAATTGGATTTCCGAATCACAATAGCTCACCCCAGAGTGTGTGCATTGGGAAAGAGAATCACTCCTGCACAAAAATACAAAAAGCAGAAGTAAAAGATTAAAAAGGAAACTTCTCTGAATCTCAGTTGAAGAATTGCAATTCAACAGGTATCATGACCACATAAGGGAATCTACTCACCAGCTCAAGGCAGAATGCAGCACTGCTGAGTCACACATGGTGTAAAGTCATGGGGGGTTTCAAAATCGCATCCAGAAAGTCAACAAGCACCTTGATTTCCATATCCAGAAAGTATACCCATGAAAATCGAAGTCCCCTAGATACTCAAAGTACAAGCAAGAATCATGAACCCAATCTCAATGCCCAACAAATCCAAACTCTGAGACAAAAGTTGAAAGGGCAAAGATTAATTACTAGTGAGATGTATACTTAGAGTGTATAAACTGTTACGACCGTGAACAACTAAGGACAACGAAACTCATGAATGCACAGCTACCAGTCATTTTCATCGTGAAATGCTAATTTCAGGGTACACTTTCTCATTAAATTCAGTGTTGGGTAACAACAAAAAACACTGAAGCTTATGAGCAAATGATTGCCTTAAAAAAAGATGTGAAAAAATGATCACCACCAACCCCACTTCCCCCCATCCTTTTGTTTTCTTTTTGTTATAAACTAGAAAGTAAAAGGAAAAAAGCAATAATCTATAAAAAAAAAAAAAAAGGAAAAAGAGAAAGAGAAAAGTAATAGAATTCACAACCTTTTGATATTGCAATACACCTCAAACCAAAAGAAAATTGTCAAAAGCGAGTTCATAGAAGGCTCATTTTCCATAGACAAACCCCTCAAAAAGAAGTATCACGGGAGAAATAGTGAGAGTGTAGATTCGTGAAAAGGAAAGTAAATGGCTAACAACAGAAAAAGGAAAAGGAAACCCCCCAAAACAAAGGCAATATAAAAGGTAGCAGCAATAAATTGATACCAACAAACAAAGGTATGGAGCACATTGACATTAACGGCGGTGACAAATGACTGAAGAAAACGTAAAAAAATGGAGTGAAATGGGGAAAAAACAAGAAAGTAAATGGATGGAACCGCCTGCCTGCCCTGCCTTTCAGGTTTTGATAATGACGACAAGGCTGTAGAAATTAGGGATATTCAAAGGTAATACAAATTGCCGGCGGTAATAAAATGAACCGCATTTCATTCTGCCAGTAACTTTCTAATGGCCGACGGTAATAAAATGAACCACATTTCATTCTACCAGTAACTTTCTACTGAGATCATGTCAGAGAGAGAGAAACCTTTCTGTGTTTTGAATGGAACAACTAAGAGGAGGATTGCATCGTCGTTCTACTTAAACTTCTCCTCCACAATGGGGTTTAGTACGTACAAGAGCGCTACCTGAAATTCCAATCTCTCTCTCTTCTTCCATCTGTGCAGATTTGGTTGTGTTTTGGGGGGGTTTATTGTATTAAAAAGTGTAATGAATGAAGTAATTAGTACTACTTCCTAAACGTCAACGCATGGGGTTGGGATGGGAGCAGTTGAGACTTTCAGACTGATATCTATACAAATTCAAACTCTTAGACGAAAGAAAACAAAGACCACTTCAAAATTAATCAGTATATGGTATCAGTATCAGACAAGTGAGATTCGAACTCTTTTAAATTTTAGTGTTTGGGTTTATTGACTAAATTTCTATCATAATCAACTTGATTTATCCATTACTTTTCCTAGGGTGACCGACCTTAGATGAGTTTTTTTATTATATCTCAACTGTTTCAGTAGATTACCGCGTTATTCTCTGCTCACGTACCAGACTAATATTAAATCTTGTACAAAATTGTCTACTCACGTACCGAACTAATATTAAATCTTGTACAAAATTGTCTCTCCACACGGAAATGTAAGTCTATGTGCGGTGGCCCTCAAGGGGCTACATGAGGTTTTTTTTTATTTGAAAAGGAATCCAACAACAACTTCTCCTTATTTGATAGCTCTTTTAACAATTCGCACACAACGTAATGATATTGCATATAATGATCACAAAAGATTTGCAGATCACTAAGGATAAAGATTCATCAAGTTCAAACTTGGGAAGTCCGTTTCGGTATCAATCTCTAAAATTTTTTCCCATACTGGCCTCAATTTCTTAGTTTTCAGCTTGAGGAATGTAGGACCGGTTAAGAAATTACATAAATGGTACATTACTCACCTTAATCCCCCTCGAGGGTTCCTGTTATGAGACAACTTAGTTTGATTATATCATGTGTAGTTTCTAACTAGATTAATACTATTTAAACCTAAAAATATAATCTAATTTACTGACATAATGATATGGCTTCATAAAAATTATTGGATCAACACTAAGTTCCAATGTTTGATGGGGTCTACAATGAATCCAAAGATCACAATAAATTAGATCAACAAATTGTATCAATAAATTAGGTCTCAATTAACTTTATGCTATGCTTCTCTTTCTAGATAGACATCTTATAGGGGTTTGCTGACAAGAAAAGGAAGTCAAGCAAGGTTCCTAAGGTAATTCAAAGCGACCCGACCCGCTTTCATAATTAATAAGTGTAAAAAAAAAAAGAAAAAAGAGCCTCGTATTTGTTCTGATTTTCGCTTACAAAGAATCAAGATCTGAATTTGATTAGGGCATTATTGATTACTTTTGGTATAGGAGACCCTACATGGTTTTTGTTTTTTTTCCCTCTTCGTCTTAATAATGGACTATGCTATAGATTAATCGAGAATAGTGAATAAGTGTTGGGGGGTATGGATTACACATGGCATCAGCTCTTCTACCTGATAAAAAGCACAATAATATTGTAAGTAGCACAAGAATCTCTTGTTTTGGTTGTGTTTTTTTTTAGCATGTAGATGGTAATTCACCCCGGGGGAGAAGTAATGATTACAAGTGGATTGAATAGTTCATGAAAAGTTTAGAATGTGAAAAGGATCAAAATTCGTCAACTCCCCCTGTCGTGTTATGTGATCCGCGTGTTGTATCATTATTATTTATGTCATGTTCGTATCAAAATCTATGAAAAAATATATATAGTCAATATATTCTAAATGTCAAACATTAGTCTAAATTATTTATTATGTGTATTTAATAATCGTGTCAATTTTATAATCGTGCCGTATCAAGTTAGAATCAACGGATCAGAGTTGACGCTCCTGCTTATACTTGTATAAAACAAGCCCAGTTTCATTTTGAAAACGAGCTTTAGCTCAAGTTTTTAAGCTGAAACACACAATATTGATGGGCTCGGTTGATCAAAGTGAACCTCGAGCTTGAACACTGCCTACATCTAACCTTTTCCAAGACCCTCACAATAACACGAACTTTATCCAATGGGCTTCCATTTTTATATTTTAGGCAGAGCCAATAGCTTTCTAGATTACTAAAAATTAAACAAACAGAGAACTATCAGGTCAAAGGCTATTAAATAGCCCATTTTAAATATATACATCAAAACAGAAAACATCCCCATACAAGAGAAGAAACACACAAGCTTACTATCTCCCAAAACATCTACTGGCTAGCTATATCCATTCTTCTTATCTTACCCCTATCATTCTCATATATCTACTTTTGATTGAAAACTAGAAGGCCCTTCTTCCCCACTGATAGCCCCTCTGCTAGTGCTTGCATCTCCATAATCCGAGTCCCTCCATGTTGGTTCACCATTTTGAGACACAATCTCTTGTTCTTCATCCACTATCGAATCATGGATTGGGTCAATCTCATCGACTGAGATGTTATTGTTCCCACCCGACACAAAATTGCGCAACTGCAGATTATAATGAACAAATGCCAGATCTCTCAATCTCTGTTCCTCTACACAATTCATACCCTCGGTGAGCAGCTTCTCTGCCAGACTCCTCCTCAAGTCATATTTTGAAGCGCCATTACTTGTCTGGTTTAAGATTCGAATGGCAAGCTTTTGCAGTTCAGGAGAGTGTCCTCCATATTTGGACCACCACATTTCTGCAGATAAAGTTTATCAGTTACTGAAATCCATCCGAATACATGATAGATTCAAAGGAGCTGAAGATGTAAACAATCAATCAAGAAGAAAAAATAATGAAGTCTTATAACCTGGAGAAATATTCAATCGTCGGTCAATGGCACTTGCTTGGAAAAAAGCACCCTTGGCTGCTCGATATTCTTCAAATTGTAGAGTCATCAGATCTTGAACACGCCGATCTTCTGCCATACGGACTATACAGCACAATAGACCACTAGCTACTTCCGCATCAATGCAGGGATCACCAGAAAAGTAGAGAATTGGGTTCAAAAAGTAACCTCCTGCATGAAGAGGGCTATGGAGATACTTGTTCCAAATCTCATCTATTGCTTTCCAGAGTGGAATGTACTGAGATTTCTTGTTTTCAAATTCCTCTCTAATTGTTTCCTTGGCTTGATCCATTGTTTCATATATATAACCAAGTTTTTGACTATCACCATCATTTATCAAATCCAAAGCACGCACTAGCGGAATAGTTGCCTTCAAAACCACCACGGCCCCAGTCCAGAAAGAGCGATCTGCCACCAAACCAGCTACTCTTTTTCCTTCTCTCGTAGAAGCCCAGGTCGAATTGTTCCAATCAGAGGAATTAAACATATTTTTTAAGTTCTTCTTTTCTGACAAAATATTCTCGAGAGTTAAGAAAGGCAATGCCGATTTAATCTTGCAGGGCTTAACTAGGTCACAGCCATTAGTATGCTTTCTCAGTAGCTTTATCATTGTAGCAGAGCTTTGGATAAATTTTGTAATGGTTTTGGCATTCTCCAATATCCCTCTCATACGACCCATCGTACATATTTTATCCAACATCAGCTCTATGCAATATGATGAACTGACTGTCCAAAAGAATGACCTGTGTTTTTCCATTAATTGATTTCCTACAGCCTCCATACAGGCTGATGTAGAATATGTATTGATTTGTACCACATTTTTAACCCCAACTTCCTCAAGAATTTCATCAAAGAACAATTGCAATCTGTCAACATCTCCAGCAAAAGCTGAGATATCAGATGACTGAAGATAAATTGCACCCCGTGGGCAGTCCACTAGAACATTGACTAGGTTTCGACCCTTTCCATCAACCCATCCATCTAATAAGATGCTGCAACCTGTACTTGCCCATGAATTCCTGACCTCTTTCACATACTGTTGCATCTCTTCCACTTCGTTTTGAAGGATCCAGCCTGTCAACTCCTGACAACTGGGAATCTTATACCCAATCTTACCGCAACTAAGAGTGGCATTTATCATATTCTGGAAGGTAGGAGATTTGGAAACACGAACATCAATGCCTGTTTCATAAAAGAATCTGCCAATAGATTTCTGGACCTGCCCTAGTGATGGATCTTCTATGCCAGTGAAGGCTCCTCCTGAACCTATTCTTCCTTTGGGAAAAGAAACTGATTCCGTCCCACTGTTTTCTGATAGAGAGTCCATTTTGACACACTTATTACTCCTGGACCCAGCAGTTTGAGTGATTTCCAGCTTGCTATGATCGGCACCATTCATGTCATAGCACCAATTCCTCTTCCAAGGCAGATTTGGGTGGTACAGCTCCCCTACTTCCTTACTCAAATTTCCTCTTTTCATTTCAAGTAACTTGTTTCGTATTAACTCCTTTACATATGCTGGAACTTCCAGACAAGGAGTTACATCTCCCCTTATGCCTCCTAAGTGGCACTTAAGGCGGCTGAAGCCACTAACAACTTTACCACAATAATTGCATTTGACTCTCTTCTTCTGCTCATCAAGAGCAATACCATGGTCATGAACATTAATAGGGACTTCATCTGCAGCCATGTTCTTGATCATACAAGGCTAACCCTATCGACCAATGACCCCCCTTCCCCACTTTTTGGTTTGAACCACCCAAAATTCACCAAATAATGCTAGAAGGACCATCAGACATTGTCAGACAAAAGAGATTCATTATTGACCTAGACATAAATATCTTGAAGTTTCCCGCGAGTCAAGCACGCCTTCCAAGCTTGGCCTGCAAACATGGCTATGAGCTCTACAAGTTTGTTAGAAAAATTGGAATGTAACTACTAAGCAATAAGCTCCATTGATAGTAACAAAAATAGGAAATCTAACAATAAAGAGATCTTGTATCCTGGGTTGAAAAATCAGGCTATCCTAAAGTGGTTGAGAGACTCTTCACTCATTACGAATTGGTTCTGAGTTGGACACCCGTTATATGGTATTAGTGTTGAGCATTGGGTGGCTAGTGGTCTATGTCTCTCATGCAAGTTCATCTATTGGTTTGTTATTCCATGCGTGAGCCCATGTGCCACATGAGGCAATGTGTTGGTTTTATCCGGTTCATGCATTAGCATTTAGCCATGATCAGGTAATGCATTAGACATATTTCTACACTAGAAGAAAATGAATATATTCAACATGAAATTTACAAAACATGAAACAGAAAATGTTGAAAACCGTAAACCCATATATATGTGATCTCCATGAATAATAAGTGAGCCTATTCAATTTGAATTCATTAATTTAATACCTACAGGATAACATATGTTAACATGGACTTACCCGAACCCCATATAACCTTCACCGCCGCCATCATCTCCATACCCAATTCAAATTCAAATTCAGCACTAAATTAATATCCAAATACTCACACACCCCTATATCTAGAGAGAGAGTGTGTGTGAGAGAAAAAATATCTCGGTGGTTCAAGGGGCATTTGCATATAAGGTCAATCGAATTCTCAGGAGATCTAAATTTCCAGATGGAAATATTAATTTTGTTGATGCAAGATTTCTTTTGTGACATGATCTTCTATTAGACTTACCAATCGAAAGGATAGAAAGGATTAGAGTAAGACCAAAATTAACTTCAAATGAAATAGTCAAAAATATGATAGCTCATGGTTTAAAGCCAAACAGGATTTATGTAGTCAATCCCAAAAGTGTTTAAACAAGACTTTGTTGAGTTAATTCAAGATATATGGGTCTTCTGTTACCATTTTTCAAAATAAGTGCCACCATGTTATTTGGTAAATGTCTCTTAACATTGTGTTGTATCGTACCTCTTTTTTTTTTTTTGGGGGGGGGGGGGGGTTCAATCTCAACATGACATGTGAATATTTTATGTAAAGATAATTCCACCACACAAATATCATACCCACCTCATTGAACTCTCTCATATAAAACTATTAAGCTCCATTATTTGAAAAATCCCACCCCAATCTATTTGTGCCCCCATCAAAGCTAAGTCCACCCCAATCCACACACCATGTTGCACATCTCAATCATGGATGATTCCTACCTTACATCTTTCTACCCTTAGTTTTCTTTCCCTGCCCTATTTCACACAACCAGTGTGTTTTTAATCAAATTTATTTGTTGTTTGGATGAAATACAACCAAGACATCAGTAAATCACCTCTTCCTTCGTCATATTATGGTTGAGATTCTGTGGTTTTATTTAGAGAACATGCAGTCCAGTTGAGCAGGCATATGGGCAAATTTATCATCCAAACTTGATTTAGCAGTAGCACGGGATTTGGATCACCTCCGATACATGTTTTTACAGTTTCACTTAATAATAGTATAATCATAATGAATCTTAGTGAGATCCATTACACCCATGGTAAAATATCATTTACCAGTACACGGTTGGTAATCAACCATAAATTAATTAAAGAACTAGTCACCAGTGGCAGAGCTATGGTATGGCCAAGGGGGGCATGCCCCCCCCCCCTCTCAAGTTTTTGAAATTACGTGATATACCTCCTAAATTGAATTTTCATTTCACTTCACATATCTTTTATAGTTTCTAAAATTATGAAATTGATTTTCTATTAACCTTTCACTATTGATTTGAGTATATTGCTCACTTAACCATTCAAAATAGCCTCGTAAATTATTATTATAAAAAAGTTTACGATTTGTACAAAATACCATAAATTTGAATGATTAATGGTGCAACAAATTCAAATTAATAATTGATGGGTAAAGTAAAATCAAGATTATAATTTAGAAATAGAAAGTATAAGAGCAACTCCAAAACACTGTTCAATGTTGCAAATGGGTGATTTGGGACCCCAAAATGGCAACTCTCCTTGGAGTTGCTCTAACTCACCCATTCTGCTCCCTAGAAACCCTACGTTGGGACAGATTAAATACAAATAACTACGCAATGATTTGTTATTTGATGTAAACAAAATCCATGAGAAGTTCATCAAACAACTAACAAATTAATTTAACAAGATTAATTTCCATTATTTTATTGAAAATAAAAAATAATAGGATACATCAGGTAAAAGTTTATTTTGATAGATTCTATATACCAAAAAATTTGATATGAATGACAATTTATTGAATGACCCTCTATTAAACAATCTTTTTTAGATACACCATTATTTGGCCCCACCTCAGGAAAGAATCTTGGCTCCACCCCTGCTAGTCACCAAATGACTGTACAAAATGAGGGTGGACTAAAACTAATCAAAGAGCGAACGAACAAACAATCCGGTAAAAGAAAAACAAGTAACATAAAAGGGCAAAAATCAGAAAAAAATGAAGATGAAGATCGGGTTTTACCTGATCAGTTGAGCAGTGAACAGATATGAAGACCACCCTTGGATATCCTTGAGAAAGGGAGAAAGATTAACAACTTTCAGTGAACAAATGAAAGAGCAAACGAACGAACAAACAATCCAGTAGAAGAAAAAACAAGTAACATAAAAGGCCCAAAATCAGAAAAAATGAAGATGAATATAGGGTTTTACCTAATCAATTGAGCATTGAACAGAGATGAAGACCACCCTTGGATATCCTTGAGACAGAATAGAAAATGGAGGAGGATGATTTGCACCTTTCAAAACAACAACAACAAAAACAATTGATTCCCACCATAGAAGGACGAAGAAGAAGAAAAGGGGGGCAGAGGCTATGAATTGGATCGGAGGTATGTTCTGTGTTCAAGTTTCCACTGATATACAAGGATATATATAGGAGGAAGGAAGTAATAAGGCACTCACAAGGGATAGGGATAGGGATAGGGATAGGGATAGAGACGAAGATTATGACGATGATGGTAAAAACGATAAATTTCAAGCCTTTGTTTACTCTCTCTCTCTCTCTCTCTCTCTCCATTAATATCACTGTGTTAGATTACCAGTATCTGCCATTTCTGTGTGTAGTGTGTAGTGTGTGCTGGCAAAGGAAGATGAGACCTGAGACTCGTAACGCCTCCACTTTCTCTCTCTCCTCCTTCAACTGCTCCGACGCGTGCTGTGCTCTGCTAGAATGGAGTTCAGATAGATGCTTTGGATGCTATCTGGAATTTGGAAGCCACCCACCAACCCAATTCACGCGCTTACTGTAACGCGTGTTATACACTCTGTCTCTCTCTAAGTCGGATCCGACTGTTCATACTATTGCCGGACTAGAAAGGGGTATCCAGTCCTACTCTGCTGTAATTCCAAGGATATTGTCTTCCCTGTTCTTGGTACATCTCATAACCAAGTCGAGTTTTGTTCATTCTAATTGATTTTGTCGAGCTAGTTTTTTAAACGTGTTTAAAATATTATTTAAGTTCAATTAGTTTAAAAAATAAGTAGAGCTCAAAACGAGTTAAACTCAAATTGAATCCGAAGAGTTCGACTATTTTATATATAAATGAATTGAGTTTTACGAACTCGAGCTGATCTTGTTAGGCTCGTTTTTTAAATGAATCTAAAAAATTGTTCAAGCTCGATTTATTTAAAACACGAGCCGAACTTGAATCGAGTCTTATTCAAATAGAGTCAGAATAGCAGAATTCGACTCAATTATCAACCTTACTTACTGACCATCCAAAAACCCATGGGCTGTTAGACCTAACGATGGGCAACTCTGCTTGTCTGTGTAGGACAGCGGATGGACCCAATGGACCTGTTGGGAGGGATTGGATTATATTTATGAAATCTTTCCAAACCTAGCTTTTGTGCATGAGATTCAAACAAAAATCTTATCTACTCTCATATTTGGTAGGTGACATAAATGCATGTAGTCTATGAATTTATGTCAAGTCATATTATTGAATTTATTAAAATAACCATTATTATGTAAATTTAAGAATAAGTTTTTAGGTAAAATAATTTTTTTATTTATAAATCCAATTCTCACTTTTGAAATCCACCCTCCATGAATTTCATCAATCCCTTATTTATGGGTTTTAATCTATTATTCATTGTGGATCGGGATTTATTTGTCCTATAAATTCCGAGCCTCAAATTTTGAACCAAACATGAGTTTTGAAGGTACATTGGACTATTTTCATAAAATCCACCCTTTAAATCTCATCCAAACCAACATTCTAAACATGCCCAATGGATTATGCCAACTTAATAACCACGAGACGGGTTATTCGTTAACCCGTCAAAATTGGCAGGCCATGAGCCCGGGTATTACCAGCCCAACCTTATCAAGCCTTAATTTATCCTTATTGCTCTTTTGATGGATATACCACAAAATTAAGAGCAAAATAGTACGCTATCCGTACCAATTCTATTGAGTGCTAGTTTCACTAATTCCATTTGGTTGGGAAGTGTCTAGTTTCACTAGTTATGTGAAACTGATACCCCATTGACCAAATCCAGGTCAATACAGTCCAATTCTTTGTTGCTTGAACAAACAGAGCAGCATGTTTGTTTTCGGTTTTAGAGTGGTATAAGTACATGGAATAAACAAAAGAAACAGAACATCATCACCTTTCTGGAGGCCCTAGTTACTATCAAAGAGAACAATAGTACTATACTTGACAAACCAAATGAAGTGGCAGAATGTTTCTATAAACTTTGATGGTAAGCTAAAGAGAACATCTGAATGACATATAAACAGAGGGAGGGTAACTATAGGCTCCAGATGGGAGCCCTTTTGCATCAACCAGCTAATAGACAATGTAAAATGAAAAAATATACAACTGGGGATTTGCAAGTCAAAGCTGTAGGTGCAGCAAATCAAATAACACTAGTTCTTCAAAACAACCTGCCATGATTTCACAACACACAAATCAAGCAATTCACAGTACTATTTTCTAGTCTGCAATGGATTGACTAATTTACAAGAGCCAGCCATCCTCAAAATGTAGGGATAGTTGAGATTCCTTATCGCTGGTGATGAAGCAGTCATTTTTGACAATCTTCAACGACAGCCTCTGTGGAAGCTGATTCCAACTTGGCTTCAAGACGGACTTTCTTTTGGCATGATTGATGTTCTGAATCACTACCATCAGTATCCCTATGCTTTAATGGTAGAGCCAATAAGGAGTCAGCATTCGACTTGGCTGGTTGGGAGGACGAGGCACAGGCTGATGGAGATGCAGGGTGCCGTTCAGAATCCTGGAGTGAGCTTGTCAGCCATGACAATTTTTCAGGGGAGATTAAGGCACTGCCAGCTTTCTGTTGTTCCTCTAAGATCTTTTGCAAGTACCTTGCATGTTCCTCTATGCGTAGCTGAAGGACCCTTTGTACCTGACAAAGAAAATAGAAAGAAAGGGGCAAAGTGAATGACAGAGAGAGAGCAATCCAAAACTCATTCCTTCCCCTCTTTCTCCTTATAAATTCAACAACAATTTCATACCAAAGAAACTGGAAAAATCCACCTCAAAGGGATATGAAGGAAAGAGCTTGACAGATCAAGCTGGTGGAGGTAGATTACAAGAAAAAATTTAGTCAGATTAAAATTCTATTGTTGCTGTGTTTAGTGGGAAAGTTGGGATGGCTAATGGAAAACAGCAACCTAATGATCACAGCAGCCCACAATATGAATGAGAGATGGGGGGGAATTTTTTCATAATTCAAGATGGTGCATCCAGGAGTAAACTATCACGGGCGAAATGGATGTTAAGATAATAAGAGGGAGAGAATGTGACAGTATGTTGTACAGTTTCAATATGCTAACTCTTAAAGGGAAAAGCATGCCTCAAGTTGTTCGTGTAGCTGTTTCTGAACATCCATTTGCATGCGCAGAGCTTCAGTGACTTGAATGTTCCTGTGACAGGAAAGAAGAATAAACAATTCATATTCCGCACGACACAACTAAGAAAAAGAAAAGAAGCCAAAAAAATAAAAATGAAGCCCCACTAGAATAGAATCGAACATCATAAACAGATTTAAAGTAATTAGGGACGAAAAGAAACAAGTTTGACCCTTTTCTCCTTCCATCACTTTCGTTACTACTTGAAATGGCCTTCTTTTCTTCACAGCCAGAAGCTTTTTTCTCTGAAAGACAAAACAAAAGAGTGGCAAAGCTCAAATACAGTTGCTACGTCTCTATGCAACAAGTTAAGAGCATCATTATATCATTCTACATAGAGATCTAAAACTAAAAGGAAAAAAATAACCAAAACTCACAAGGGACATGGAAATAGACAAATCAACATAATGCCAACTGGATTGCAGTTCCTCCTCCAACAAAGGCTGAAAATTAACATAGACACAACACAACTTCTCACTCTCATAAGTGGCCCTCGAGTTCATTTGCTTTTGGTTTAAGATGGTATGGATATCAAGAGCAGTTTTTTCAATTTGTCGGACCCGATTATATGTTCTAGTTAACCATGGCCTACAGGAACCAGGCTATCTACCACTTTTAACCCTTTGCATAGGTTCGTGCACAGATTTACATTCAATAATCCCAGGGACTTTGACACGTCTTCACTTGCAATCTTTCAGAACATAGAACTTATAAGACTATCAGGCAACACTATTTTTCATTTAATATTCATTAAGGACTTCGTGAAATAGCAGTTTGAACTATAATTTTGACTATGATAGCCATGAGCACAAATTTATTCCTCACCTTCTTTTCTCTCTGGCATATACTTCGCAAGTCGGTATTTCTGCAGAAGACAGATGCATGATCCTGTTACTCAAACACACTAATAATTTCTATTCAAACCACCAGATGATTCAAAACTCTACCTGTAAGTGGCTTTTCACATGATAGATGGTCAGACCTTCAACATTCATAAGCTTCAAAACACACTTTGGGGTCGCCTCTATATATTAAAGTAAAACAGGGGTTAGGCTTGTAGAATTTAAAAGAAAAATGTCATTAACTTCTAAACATAAATAATCTAACTCGGTTACTGGTTAAACAACGTATATTTATAGAACAAAAGTTTAAGTGGCAAAACTTGTCTTCCTCCTAACAGCTAAGGGACATAGCTTCACTGGCCAACAGAGAACAGTCTAGAGTACTTACTTTCAGCCCCATCAAGTTTGTTGACAGCGTCCATAAAACGCTCATGAAGCTCAGGTGTCCATCTCATTCTTGGCTTATGTGCAGCAGCAGGCCCAGGAGAGGGTTGACTTGACAGAACATCAACAGGGGGAGTGATACAGAGGGAATGCAGGTTGGATGCCACTCCAATGGCTGCTTTTGGTGAATCTTGATGTCTTTCATATATTTCCTACGTAGACCACACGGTAAAAGATTGCACAGCATACCGTTAGAAGCTTGTTCCAGACCACATGTGATAAACCAACCAAACTTAATACGCTAACTGTTGAGCTTGACTCAAATGAAACTAAAATAAAACACCAATGTACTTGAATGCAATTAAGATTAATACAAGTATTTTGTGAGATGATGCCAAACTTACTCTTCATTTGTATGAGTAAACCAACTTGATCTTTTTCAATATCTATTTCTATATGGAAAGTAACTCATTAGTCAGCTAAGTCAGGTCACCCATTTGCAGCCCTAGCCATTGATGACATACAGTATATATGAACAGAATTAGACTAATTACTCCTTATCACTCCCCCCTTCAGATTGTCTGCTCTAAGTAGAACCAGACAGAAAAATCCAAAGCATCTCATTCATTCCCTTCTTCAGGACCAGCAGTCCATCAAGGGAAAATCGACACACCAAACAACCAGGTTAGTGTAGGGTCATACCCCATAATCATGTCCCCCTTTATGTAGTACAAGAAGTGCTTGGAATTAAAACTCAAAATTACAGTAACAAATAAAAAAAGAATTCCAGCATATTAACTTGATTGTGGTGATTAAATGTCAGCCAAAATATACTTACATCAAGCCGGGGATTTTCTCCATTGTCAACTATAGCTATATCAAGTTCATCAGACAAGAATTGTAACTCCAATTGCTCTAAAAGTGCTAAACTACCAGTTGCACAATCCATATCATGCATGGTACCATCTGAAACATCTCCAGACAAATTCAGAAAGTCGTTCATGAGATTCTCTTTATGCACCTCGTCAGATTGATTACTTGAATCCTCATAAACAGGACTCTGCTGCTTATATGTTGGAGGATGTGGAAGAAATGGCAGATTTCCAAGCCGTCGACAAGTTTCAGAGCTTGATGGAGATGAAGAGTATAAACTAGTACAGAACATAGAAGAACGAGAAAAGGAACCATAAGTCACAGAGCTATCAGGTTCAGGTTTTATAGATATCTTCTGGGGTTGGATTGTAGATGTATTCATTAAATTGGAGGAATTATGCGGCTGGGTGTGCATATTAGCTGATTGACATGAAGATGAACATTCACCAGCCAAGCTTTCTGATTCAGTGCTCGATAAATTATGAAATGGGAATAAGACAGTACAATAGGACTGTATCACTCCTTTGGCAGATTCACTCTGTTTCATTGACACTCCCAATAAAACTGAGAACTGCAGAATATGGAGAATATAATGAAATCCAAGTGCATAACAAATTTATTCTGTCATGATGTCAATCTAGGAGAAGTTTAAATCTCCCACTACAATCATGTCAAGGTATCAAATTCCAATCCCCGTAAAGAATGCTACAATAGTTGTTCATATGGAGCAAAGTAGGCATTCCAATGGTGCCTCGTTCAGTTACCAAAGCCCCTAAATGAATTGGGCTTAATGCTTTCTTATAGCTATTAAACCTCAAATTAACACATGGTCATGGAAATAGGAGGCTTTAGGTTAAACCAGTCACATCATGGTGTGCCCAAGAGACACAGCAAATCATCCTCTGGTTTAAGACCTGTAAAATAGACACCCGCCAAAATTAGTGTTGTAGCATGGGGTAAAACTACAAGGAATCATAACGATATAAAATTAATCCAGATATACTGTTTGATAACACATAAGATCTAGCCTTTCAGACTCATTCATGCAGCATACAAATGGCTTGGCACGAACACTGCCTAGCATATATCCCTTTTGGAGGCTCCAATGGAACTAACCTGACTGAGCAATTATAACATAAAAAGTGACATTTAGTCATTTCATAATTTTATTTTACTTGTCTTTACTTCTTTTGTTCGCAACAGAAAATCTCAGGTTTCTTTCACCTTTTTGTTTAGGTAAAGAGGAATCTTTCATCTATTATCAGTTCAGAAATAGTTCAGAAATAGTTGAGTCTTATCGCCGTTGCCTTAATATTTTCATTGTTGAAAAGAGAACTAGAAGTATTGATGATCTCACAGACTAAATTTTAACTTCTTATATTCAATATGTCAATGAATCAGTTAATTACTGAGCATTTTCTAATCACATCACAGTACGATTGTAAAGAAAAGGATATTTTTTGTACCCGCAATACACCTTTTATGCATAGAGTACCATCAGAGAATGAAAACTCCTTTGCATGCGAAATTTGAATAGCTCTTAGATGTGACATTTTTCTTTTTAGTTTTTACTTGGGCGCTCTTTTGCTCCAGATAAAAGGACAGCATTTGTACAAGACACTATTAACTTATGCTTCGAGATTTTAAGAGACATGGGATTTTACAATGTCCCTCATTCTCTCCATACTGAAATTCACAAAGGCCAAATATACCCGCTAAGCCTTTGGTCGACTTTTTGGATATAGTCCTAACATGTACCTAACTTTAATGGCTTATCTTGAGTTCTTCTAACCCTTTAGAAGCTATATTAACATCAAATGTCAAATGTCTGTCAAGGATCAAGTACCCTACTTAACAACCATTTGGTAGATATTTTTGCCTAAAAAGCAGAAAATAGTTATACAACAGTACATGTCCCCTTCAATCAAATCACTAAATATAAGCACCCTATCACACAATAAACATAATCCTAGGTTTAGTTCAATAGTCGGGTGTTCAGGCATTTAACAATTCTCGTTATGATAAAAATGTTTATACTAAACCGGACGTTTACAAATGATGTGCATGATGAAGCCAACTTTTAGAACTCAACCTGGTGAGGATGAGTATCTAGCACTAGTAATTAAACCATTTTTCGGTTTGTTCGTTGCCCCCACTCATTCTTACTTGTAAAGAAATCCTATTTACAAAAAAAAAAACACCACTGTCTCAATTTTCAATATTAACGAGTTCAACCTTACTGCTTACTGAGTTTTATCCACACAAACAATTTTTCAAATGCTCAGAATACATCATGTAAGTCAAAGTTCCACAGAGATAGCGAGATAAAGATTGCAGGTTACATGAAGTAAAAACACAAACTAATATCAGTATCAATTAATAATAACAACAATCAGCTTGATTTACACGTCAAATTGCTGAAACTTGAGAATCCCACCAATATTTTCATTCAAATCATGGATAAAATGCCCAGTACCCATCCAAACCCAGAAAGAAGAAAATTTACCAGGAAAATTCAAAAACCACGGAGGTGTAGTTAAACGAAGAAAAAATGAAACAGAAAATCCACTCACAGAGAAGCACACACCAATTGAAATCTACTCAATTAAGTCATACCCAAAAGAGGCAAATATGGAGAATACATACCGTCTAAATCTAAGCTCGACTCTGTATGTCGACGAGAGAGAGAGAGAGAGAGAGAGATACCTCATCTGAGAAATAGAGAGCTTAGCTGGTGGATTTGCAGAGGGGAGTTTGATTGGTTAGATTTTATTCCGACGGCGGATGGGGGAAGAGATTCCGAAAACAAGGATGTCAACCTTTTTGGTTTTACATTGAATCTAAAACATAAATTTATCAAAACACTCTTATGTAAGACGATAAGCATAATTAAATATGGAGGCGATTTTGAGAGGTTTGGCACACTATTGGTGTTTTCAAATTTGCTCTCTCCTTGCTCTAACCTTATACACTCAACTCACCTGTCCCCACTCTTACCTCACTTCTCTATTCTAAATAGTTCTTGCAATAATGTACGGCTAAAATATACATTTAGTCATCAAAATATCTCTCCGGTCTGATTCTCGATCTTTTTTTTTTGATCAAGACAACAAAGCAAAAATTATATTAGGTAGGAAAGTTCTGGTTACAATCAGTAAGAAGGGAAGCCTTAAGCTCGGGAGGGGGGGGAGCCTAACCAGTCCAAAGGAAGGGATTTGGTTAGTTGATGTACTGCCACCCAATGAGCTGCCCTATTACAGGACCGAGGCTTGTGTAAAAAGCTGAGGTTATTTAACCCAGCATAAAATCTAATGTCCGCCAAAATAGCAGCAATCTCCCAAGGGGGGGCATCTTCAGTAGAACTAAGCTTAATCAGGGTAAGACAATCATTCATAATAGTAACATTAGACAAAAGTAAAGCATCAGCAAGCAAGCATGCTTGGCGCACAGCCTCGGCTTCAGCCATCAAGGGAGAGGAGGCAGGAAAGGAAAAAGAGGATCCGAAGAGCAACTCACCCTCAGCATTGCAGACCACCACTCCAGAAGAGGCCATCTTAGTTTTGGAACAAAAGGAGCCATCACAGCAAAGAAGGAGATCATGCCCAGCAGAGAGATCCGGAGCCTCAGTTCCCGAAGAAGCAGGGGAGCTAGATTGGACAGCAGCCTCCACTTTAAAAAGATCACTCCATAGACATTGAGCTCGAGCCACAGCAGCAAAAGGATTGACTTCCTCATCACAAAAGACCTTCTGATTCCGTGAATTCCAAATAACCCAACCAACAGTAGCCACCTTGCCCAGAAAATCAAGCCTTCTTTGGGAATCCCCACTCAGATCCAAAAACCATGAAGAACGTTGAGCAACAGACAGAAAGGGGTTCCCCTCCCATTGAAAAACAAGATTCATGCCAAACCAAACCTTCGAAGTCCAGACACAGTCAAATAGAAGGTGTTCGATAGATTCAGGAAAATTCAAACAGACAGGACAAACAAGAGAGGAGGCACACTTTCGGCGGAATAAGTTTTCCTTAGTAGCAAGAATATTATGACAGGCCCTCCACCAAAAATGCTTAACCTTCGGAAGGGCCTTCATATTCCAAATAGAGCTCCAGAGTTTGGGATGGGGAAGAGCGAAAGTGTTGCATTCCACCTGGGCGCTTGCAAGATTAAAACCCAGCCGATATCCAGATTTGACAGTAAAAATCCCATTGCCATTAGGCCACCAAAATCGGTAATCAGAACAACTGTGAGGAGACAAAGGGATAGCAGAAATGGCCTTGACATCCACTCTAGAAACAACCGACTCAAGTTTGGAAATGTCCCAGCCAAAGGGGCTCATTTTAATAAAATCAGCAACTTTGAACAGAGGGCAGTCAGGGGGTTTAGGGGATTGGATTGAAAGAGAAGGGGAAAGGGGAATCCATTTATCGTACCAGAAATCAATATCCCTTCCATGGCCAATATGCCACATAAGCCCTTTTTCAAGTAAATCTCTCCCAAACAACAGACTGGTCCAAGCCCAGGAGGGCCTACATCCTCTTGAAGCCATACGGAAATCAACAGTGGCAAAATAAATGGCTTTTGTAAACTTAGCCCAGAATGAATCAGGCTGATGAAGGAGTCGCCAACCTTGCTTCGCTAAAAGAGCTTGATTGAGGAGCTTGAAATCCTTAAAGCCCATCCCCCCAGTATCCTTGGAAGCAGTCATAGCTGTCCACTTTTTCCAACAGATTCCACTCTTCTCTGCAGCTCCCTTCCACCAAAAATTACGAACTAAAGCATTCAACTTGTCACAGAAGCTCTTTGGAAAAGCCACAACAGACATGGCATAATTTGGAATGGCTTGGATAACCGCCTTGATCAAAATCTCCTTTCCAGCCTGAGTCAGGCAGACACATTTCCACCCTTGGAGCTTGTGCATCACCTTGTCCAAAAGATAGCTAAAGACAGCTCCCCTTGATCGGCCCCAAGCAGAAGGGATACCTAGATACTTAGCATGCTGTGGAAGAGGCTGCATTCCCAGAAGGTTGCAAAAATAAGTCCTTTGATCAGCAGAAGCATTAGAGGAAAAAATAATCCCAGATTTTTGAAGATTAACACATTGGCTAGAGGCATTGCAGTATTGCTGAAGAATCCGAATGAGCTCATGAACATAAGAATCCTTTGCTTTCAGGAAAAAAAGGGAATCGTCTGCAAAAAATAAATGAGAAATCATCGGGCTTCGTCTCTTGATTTTGATACCCATCAGACGTTTGGTCTCCACACCCTTCTGGATCATAGCAGAAAGCACATCAGCGATAAACAAGAACAAATAGGGTGATAACGGATCCCCTTGTCTTAAGCCCCGTTGGGGTCGAACATCGCAGCAACATTCCCCATTCAAAAGCACCTGGAAGGAAACTGTAGAAACACATTGCATCACCAGATGGACCCAACGACAATCAAAGCCCAGGGAGATCATAGTAGCTTCCAAAAAATCCCATTCAACTCTATCATAGGCCTTACTTATGTCCATTTTGATCGCCAATTCCGGTATCCTACCTCTCTTTTTGCCTTTGAAATGGTGGAAAATCTCATTAGCAATAAAGATACTGTCTTGGATCTGTCGATTAGGAACAAAAGCTGCCTGGTGGGGGGAAATAATAGAACCCAACATAAATTTCATCCTATTGGCCATGACCTTCGAAATTATCTTGTAAACAAAATTGCATAAGGCAATAGGTCTGAACTGGGACAGAGATTCCGAAGCAGCCTCTTTTGGAATAAGAACAAGAGAAGTTTGATTAATGGGAGCAGGCAAATGACCCTCCTCAAAGAAGTCCTTGACCATTCTAAAGACATCTGGGCCCACAATATGCCAGAACTGGTGAAAGAAAATCCCAGGGAAACCATCAGGTCCAGGGGCCTTAAGAGCTCCCAGTTCAGAAACAGCACTCCACACTTCAGGAACTGTGAGTTCACGCAGAAGGGATAGGTTCATATCAGCAGACACTCTATGATCGACCACTGCAAGAGTTGCGGTCCAGTCCCTGGACCCAATGGAGGAAAAAAGCTGCTGCAAGTAGGAATAAATATGAGAACTAATCTCCTCATTGTCTTTCAATTATATCTATTTGATTGTTATGTTCCGTTTGGTATAGTAAAAAAATAGAAAGATGAAAAATCATATTTAGTAAATAAAAAAAAATAGGATAGATGAAAAAATGGATGGATGAACTTTCCTTTAAGCTCACCAAAATTAATCGCTCTAAAATTGGAAAGAAAATAGATGAAAAATTAATTATTTGTGTTAAAATGTATCTTATTTGTCTATAGTCATTTGATATATATATATATATATATATACTAGTTATAACTCGTGCCTAAAGGCACGATGAAATATAAAATTCGAACGTCCAAAAAATCGATCTCACTATATTAAATAATAATTTTTCTTTCCTTCATTTATTTGATTACATCATTTAAAACTTATTTTTACTCATTACTTTTAAAAAAATATCTAGAAAAATACATAATTCGATAAATTTTCTCAACATGTGTTTATTATCATGTATGGATAATGTCTGAAATAAAAATTATGTTACACTACAAATTAATTAAATATTAAATGATTAAACATGTGATAGAAATAGGTGATGTAACGGTTTTGAAGAGAAAAATATGTTTGGGACAAAATTTGAAACACCTAGCTATTTTATTATACATATATATATAAATATTATGTATACTTTTTTAAAAAAAAATTAAAAATAAAAATATTTGATGAGCCCGAATTTGACTGAGTCAAGCCCGATAAAAATAAACCGAGAAAGCCCAAGGAAGACCCCAATCAGAGCTGGGTCAACCCGTCGGAACAAAATCCAAGAGGAACTAAAGAGGTCAACACCCAAAACTCCAAGGCACCAAGGGAACCAAGAGGCATCTCAAGGATCCCAAGGGGGGTGGGCGCCGCCCAAGGGACCCAAGTGGGCGTCGCCCAAGGGGGCGCCGTCCATGTTGGTCTCCAAGTGGGCGCCGCCCATGGCCTCCCTCCTTGGTCCTCTCCTCCCCTCTTTGCTCCTCTTCACCTTGATACTTCAACCCAAGTCCAAGTCACACCAACTCAAGGCAAGTCCGAGCTCAAGACGAGGATCAAGCCCGATCCAACTGGGAGTCCTCCTCCGAAGGAATAAGAGCACGAGGGAGAAAACATCGGGACACGGAGATCAATTCCTACCAAAGGTGTGCTTACCAAAGAGGATTACTCCCACCAAAGATGTGCTTACCAAAGAGGTCTACTCCCACCAAAAGTGTACTTACCAAAATAGTGGGAGACCTCTTCCTCACGTCACTGCCTCACCGCCTTGGTGAACCTATATAATGTAAGCCCCTCTCCACATGGAGGGGCATGTTGATCACCTCCTTGAGACCTCTACACCTTGAGCTCTCTACACACACTACACCTCTCTCCACCGAGAGTTTTGTCTCTCTACATCAAGTCTCTCTCCCTCAATGCGTTGTAACTCTCCGGAATACCATTATTCATCAATAAAGAACACCAAGCCACCGCTGCCGTTCCCAAGAATGGACGTAGGTCAACCGGACCGAACCACTATAAATCTTTGTGTTGATCTATTATTTACTGTTTTGCCATTAATTGTTTATTAATTGCTTATTAATCGCATCCGTACACATTCTTGACTGTTGATCTTGCACGAAGACCGATTTGTGCATCATCAATATTTTTTCTATCTTCCCAAACACAAAAAAAAAAAAAAAAAAATTCATTTTTATTTTTCATCTATTCAACCAAACACAAAGGAAGAAAAGTGCATAATTCCTACTTTCCTTCATTGGAGGATAGAAAGTGTATCCCTCATACTTTCCATCACTCCTACTTTTCATCCTTCCTACTAAACATAACATTAAGGTTTCTAATTTATATCTATGTGGTCTAATCTTAAACGTTCGTAAAAAAATCGTCAATGTTTTTGGTCACACACCAATCATATGAGACTAAATAGACAAATTATGACATTTACGGACAAAAGAGACACAAATTAGAAACTTTAGGGATCAAATAAATACAAAATTAGGAACTACGTGATTGGTGTGTGATTAGAACGTCACGATTTTTTATGGACATTTAAGATTGGACCACGTAGATACAAATTAAAAACCTTAGGAACTAAATAGACACAATTGAAAGATTAAAGACCAAATAGATACTAAACACATTTTAGAGACTAAAAGTGTATTTTACCCTAATGTCCATAACGGACTTGACTACCGTACCCAAAATAAAATTTTCTATCGTACTTCTAAAAATTATTATTTTGATGAATGTTTTTATAATTTTATGGATTATTTTATAATAAAAAAAAATTATCACTTTTGTGAGTGATTATCACATTTGTGTGTATTTTTATCGCTGTTGTGGGTGTTTTTACTATTATTGTAATAACTATTTTTATCACTTTTCTTCAATACAAAAAAAATTATTACTTTTATTAATAATTTACTATATTTGTAAGTATTTTTTATCTTTTACTATTGTTATGGTACTGAAAAAAACTAAGTGTCAAAATATAATTTTTAAGGTCGACAAAATATTTTTTTATATTTTGCTCGAGGTAACCCAACAAAAGTATTTTGCAAAAGATCTTTCACGTGATGTTGTATGGGACTCCCTATAGAACCATGAGGCAGCTATAGGTATCAATACAAGATTCTTTGTCTAATTGAAAATCTCAATCTATTTCATCTTAAAATTGATAGAAAAATAAAGAATGTTGTGTTTGTTTGTCCAAATATAGAAATTTAATAGTCTAATTAAGAAGTACTTTCAAAGTTTGGGTTGTTGGTGGTTGACCTATGAGGACATCCACAAGTTGTGTGTAACAAACATCATCAAACTTTGCTCTCAACTTTTTTAGTTGTTCTTATTCAATCGTCTCCACAATCTTTTTCAATGATAGAACCATATCGACTTAGGACAATGCCAAGGTGGTTTCATTAATGTGGTCAATCCAAGGATTCCTAATGGAACTAGGGTTTAACATCAATAATAATTTATAGGGTTAATTACAAAAAAAAAAAAACTCTTTAAGTTTGTCATGTTGCAATCAATTCCCTAAGATTTCAATTTCGATAATTTGTCTCCTTAATGTTTGAATGATTTTTAATTAACGATCTGACAACCTCTCAAACAAGCACAGACACTCCCCAAAACTCCCATATCACCTTCGACAATTCTCACCCCCTATCAAACAAACAAGTAAATTCAAGAAATAAATGAATTTTATTTGATCTAAAAATCAAACAAACATACAAATACAACCAAGATCGATCTAAAAATCAGTCCCCTTCGACTGCACCACCAAAAATTTCTCCCTCTTTCTTCTTTCTTTTTGCTCAGACCAGTCAACTAGGACATAACTACACGGATTATTGCTAAGGATAGGTTTCGGTTTCGCTGGAAGAGAGAAGAGAAGGTCATTGTTTGGGAGTGGGAGTTCCAGTTTCACTGGAAGGGTAGGGAGTTGGGTATCACTAGTTGAGGGAAAAGAAGGATTTCATCGGAAGAGATGAGGAATTTCAATTGTTTGGGTGGGGGGAGGGGGAAGGGGGTGGGTTTCACCAGAGGAAATCGCTGACTTTTTTGTGTGGGTAGTTATTTATTTTTTTTTTTTTTCTTTTAATTTTTACACAAAATTATTAAGATAAGAGTAATTGTGAGCTTTTAATTAATTTTAGATCACATGATACATTCGTGATAAATTTCCTTCATTTTTAACGGTAGTCTGCTAATAGTAAGATTGGTTCCACAAAAAAAAAAAAAACTAACAGTAAGAGTAAATTAAAAATTAAGGGGAAAAATTGTCGAAATTGAAATCTAACGGAGTCAATTGTAACATAACCAAAACTTAAAAGGACATTTTATAATTAACCCTAATTTATATATTAAATAACTTAAAAATTAAGTATAAATGATTGAACCAATTAGTTCTCATTAGAGCCAAATTGATTGATAAGAATCTAAGGTGAGCAATCATGATTTCTTTTTCTTTTGCTTCCGTAATCATTCTATTAGTATTAGATTATAATATCTTGTGGGTGTGACAAAGACTCTATTATACATAATTTTTTATTCAATGCAAACCCCACCCCCACACCCCCCCCCCCCCCCCCCCCCCCCCCCCCCCAGAGTCCATACAAGGAAAAACGTCATACTCCAATTTGCAACTGGGAGGTCAATTTGATCCCCCTCGTCATTTCTTTTGTCAATTCACAGACTATGAACCGTGAGTTTTTGATTTGACCCCGAACTGAATTTGACTGCATGATTTGTATCGATTAAAATATTTTATGATTAATTAAAATTATAATTGTCGTTGAGCTCGATATAACAATTAACATAAATTAAAACGCGTGTAATAAAAAAGAAATAAAATAAATTAAAATATTAATTTCATCATGTAATTTAGACTCTTTTAACTAATTATAAATTCAATTTTAAAATATACGACTTTATTGGTCATAAATTCTTTGAATTTTAATTCATATTCTTAATAAATAAATATTATAACTTCCTATATAAGAAGACTCATTACTTATTAAATAGTTGTGATGGAGAAAGTCAGCAAAATGTATTAGTATTTTTTGTCTTAATAATATTTCTCTTAGTATAATAACTAGTTATTACCTGTGTCTGAAGGTACAAAGTAATAAAAAAAAATGGTCAATAATAAATATATTTATATTTATACCAAAAATCAAATCATAAATATAGAGGAGAGAAAAAAAAATTTAAATCCCAGTTGTAATAGGGGTGAGCAGTGGTAGTGATGGTAGACGTCAGTGGTGGTGGTGGTAGGAGACGGTGATGGTTGTGGTGGGTGGCTATAATCGTGGTAATGGTGGCAGCTGTGGATAGTGATGGTGGTGGCTGATTTTGAGTGACGATGGTGGTAGTGGTAGTCATGGGTGACGACGGTGATAGTGGTTGGCAATGGTGATGGTGGGCGACGACGGGTTTTTTCTGGGCGATAGTGTGATGAGTGATGAGGAATGACGGTGGTGGTGATGGTGGTAAGTGTGGTGGGTATGGATAACGGTAGCGGTGGGCGATGACGATGGCGATAGTGGTAGTGGTGTTGGGGTGATAGTGGGGCGAGGGGTGGTGGTGGTGGTGGGGTGGCAGCGACAGTTGTTGTGGCAAAGGTGGTGGTGGGATGGCGGCAGCAGTGGTAGTGGGGGTGACGGTGATGGTGGTGGGGGTAGTTGTGGTGGTGGGTTGGCGACAGTGGTGGGACGGTTCCAAATACTAATTTTTTTTTTTAAATACTTATTATGAGAAGTTATAAAGTACTTTTAAAAAGTCACCCAAACACACACTTAGGGTCTTATTCCCTATTAAATTTGAGGTGTTAATATTAATCGTCAGATTAATTTTAAAGTAAAATTTAAAGAGATCTCAACCGCGAAAAGCAAAAGTCATTTTATTTATCTTTTAAGATTTGAATTGTATTGTACTTTATTATATAGACTAGTTATTGCATGTGCCTGAAGGCACAAAGTAATAAAAAATGGTAAACAATAAACATATTTGTATTTATATCCAAAATCAAATCACAAACATAGAGGATAAATAAATGAATTTAAGCATCTGTTGTAGTGAGGGTGAGAGGTGGTGGTGGTAGGAGATGGTGATGGTTGTGGTGGGTGGCAATGACCGTGGTGGTGATAGTGGCGGTGACGATAGTATCGATGGCAGTAGGGGTGGTGGTGGCGACGATTGTGGTGGTGACGACGACGACGGTAGTGGTGGTGGTGGTGGCGGGGGGCCGCGGTGGTAGCGGCGACGACCGTG
The DNA here is from genome assembly GCA_951799425.1 of Ilex aquifolium. Taxonomy (NCBI): domain Eukaryota; kingdom Viridiplantae; phylum Streptophyta; class Magnoliopsida; order Aquifoliales; family Aquifoliaceae; genus Ilex; species Ilex aquifolium. The sequence continues at coordinate 16,847,039 of OX637410.1, read as the reverse complement.
GTGGTGATGGTGATGGCGATGGTGGTGGTGGCAACGATGGTGGTGGTAGAGGTGGGGGTGGTGGTGGTAGTTGTGGGGCGGTTTAAAACACTAATTTTTTTTTTAAAGTATATATGAGAAATAACTTTTAGAAGTATTTTTAAAAAGTCACTCCAAACACACCCTTAGGGGCCTATTTTTCCTATTAAATTTAGGGTGTTAATATTAGCCATTAGATTATCTTTAAAATAAAATTTAAAGCGATCTGAACCGCGAAAAGCAAAAATCATTTTGTTTATCTTTTGAGATTTGAATTGTAAGCTACTTTATTATATAGACTAGTTATTGCATGTGCCTGAAGGCACAGTGTAATAAAAAATGATAAATAATAAACATATTTGTATTCATATCCAAAATTAAATCACAAATATAGAGAAGCGATATAGGAATTTAAGCATCGATTTGTAGTGGGGGTGAGAGGTGGTGAGCGGCAGTGGTGGTGGTAGGAGACGATGATGGTTGTGGTGGGTGGCAATGACTGTGGTGGCGAGGGCAGTGGTGATGGTGGTGGTGGCGGCGGTGGTAGTGGTGATGGTGACGGTGACGGTGGTGGTGGCAGCGACGGTGGTGGTGGTGGTGGTGGTGGCGGTGGTGGTGGCGGTGGCGATGGCGATGGTGGCAACGACGACGACGGCGGCGGCGGTGGTGGTGGTGGTGGGAGTGGTGGTGGTAGAGGTAGTGGTGGAGCGGTTTCAAACACTATTATTTTTTTTAAAATATTTATGAAAAATAATTTTTAGAAGTACTTTTAAAAAATCACTCCAAACACACTCTTATGGGCCAATTTTTCCTATTAAATTTAGGGTGTTAATATTAGCCATTAGATTAATTTTAAAGTAAAATTTAAAGTAATCTCAACCGCGAATAGCAAAAGTCATTTTGTTTATCTTTTGAGATTTGAATTGTAAGCTACTTTATTATATAGATATAATTGGTCCCACTTATATATATACTAGTTATTGCCTGTGCCTGAAGGCACAGAGTAATAAAAAATGGTAAACAATAAACATATTTGTATTCATTTCTAAAATCAAATCACAAACATAGATGAGAAATAAATGAATTTAAGCATCGGTTGTAGTGGAGGTGAGAGGTGGTGGTGGTAGGAGACGGTGATGGTTGTGGTGGGTGGCAATGACCGTGGTGGCGGTAGTGGTGGTGGTGGCGACGGCGATGGCATTGGTGGCGGCAGCGGTGGTGGGGGCGACGGCAGCGACGGTAGTGGTGGTGGCGACGGTGGTGGTGGTGGCTGCGGCGAAGGCGGCGGCAGTGGTGACGGCGATGACGGCGGGGGCGACGGTGGTAGTGGTGGCGGCGATGGTGGTGGTGGTGGTGGTGGTGGCGATGATGGGGGTGGTGGTGGCGGGGATGACGATGACGATGGCGGTGGTGGTGGTGGCGATGATTGGGGTGGTGGTGGCGAGGGTGGCGATGACGATGGCGGTGGTGGCGGCGACGACGACAGTAGTGGCGGTGGCGGTAGAGGTGGTGGTGGTGGCGGCGGTGGTGGTGGTGGTAGAGGTAGTAGTGATACGGTTTTAAACACTATTATTTTTTTTAAAGTACTTATGAGAAATAATTTTTAGAAGTATTTTTAAAAAATCACTCCAAACACCCTTAGGGGTCAATTTTTCCTATTAAATTTAAGGTGTTAATATTAGCCATTAGATTAATTTTAAAGTAAAATTTAAAACGATCTCAACCGCGAATAGCAAAAGTCATTTTGTTTATCTTTTGAGATTTGAATTGTAAGCTACTTTATTATATAGATATATATATTTAAAATTAAAATTATTTCTTAGTAATATCACATTATTTAATTCTTGTTTTCTATCTTATTTTTAAAATCAGCTTAGCATTACTTATGAATAGTTGTGTTAATGTTGGTGTGGGCCCATCGCATATGATTTCTATGTGCAATTATTTGCAACTTGGCATGACCTTTTGATTGTTTGATCAGCCACAAACTCCAACGGTCCTGAAAACCAACTTATTTGTCTGCATTATTGCTAAGAAACTCAAGCATCAAATCAAACTACGATACAATGTAAATAATTTTAAGAGAGATTCTTCGTGGTTATTGGATAAGTCTATTTGAAATCGTCGAATAAACTTATTAAAGTCTGTCATATTTTATATTATAAATATAGATTTTGGGTAATCCGTACTTGAAGGTACGGTGCAATGTGATTCTGTGAATGATTTTGAGAGGAATGTTGGTTGTCATTGGATGAGTCTATTTGAAACCGTCGGATGAATTTATTAAAGTCTACCATGTTTTATATTATAGATTGCCAAGAATAATAGATATCATTTTTGTTCATTATATTTCTTACACCATCTAATGTAATATAATCAGAGTCATTGAATATTTAATAAACTCTATATGACCTACTAATCTACCGTCTATATTAAGATGGTGAATAAAAAGTGTGTGAAGCATTATTGTATTGCCAATACCCTCTATGCCGAGAAAGGCACGTATCAAATTTAGTTATATTTTTTTGAAATAGAAGTTACAATTCAAAAAATAATAAAACTTATAATTTCTAAAAATAAATTTACTATTTTGTATGTCAAATTATACATTTTAAATGTGAAGTTACAACTAATCAGAGATATTTATGATTATACATTTCATCATCGATCATGAAATTATCTCAAATAGTTATAATTTCACATTTAAAAGATCTAATTTGACCTCAAAAAATAATAAATTTTGATACAGTATCGATTTTTTTTTTTGTTACGGAACTTTTGAACTTCTATAATATAAAACATGACAGATTTCAATAAGTTCATCTGACAGTCTCAAATAGACTCATCTAATGCTCACTAATATCTCTATCAAAACTATTTATATTATACCGTGTTTTCAGACATAGATTACCCATATTATTTACCAAATTACGTTACTTTTTAAAAACAAATTCAACAATTTCATTTTTATTAAAAAATCGAAATCAACAACAACAATTTTCTTTTATTAAAAAACAAAAAAAAAGTGGGCAGTGAAAAATACGCTTTTTATGCAGACATGGACTGAGAGGTCTCAGGAGTCAAACCCAACGGCCACACCCTCTTCCAAATTGCAAACAAGTACCCAAAGTGCTAACCTCAGTTTCATTTCTCCAGAACAACACATTTGCAGGGAATATAGTTAGGGCTGTTTGGTAAGTGAGATTGGGGGGTTTTGGAAGATGAGTTGAAAAAAAATAATTTAAATGACACACAAAATTTATGTTTGGCCAAAAATTTGAAGTCTGAGTTATCAAGTTCAGTCCGCTATTAGCTCGGACCTTAAATCCCAAATTATGGGTTTCATCAAACCTGAGGGGGGTGGTTTCGGATGAGGGTTAACTTGTTCAGGATACAAAAAAATAATTATATCCCATACATATACAAACATGGGTTTGAATTAGATTGATGAAGGGGTAAAATAGTCATTTATATACAAATATATTATCATAATTGAAGGGGTTAGACCCCAGCGTTACACGTGTCCTGACATTAAATGTGGTCACGTGGGGCTGAAAAGACTGAGCACGTGCTTAGGAATCAAGAATCCGTTACTGTCCCTCATCCGAGCCGAGCTAATCAAAGGCTCGGTATACAAGGCAATATCTCTGCTTTCAAAATCATCAAGCCTATCGAAGTGTTTCATCCGTATAATGGAATAGCTCGGCTTGAGCCCAGCCGAGTTCGAGGATGAGATCGGCACGGCAAGAGAAGAGGCCGGTTGTGTCAAACCGAGCTCGTTAACGGTTCGGCAAACAGTGGAGATGCTCGGCATTAGGAAAGCCCGACCTTCTCAGAAGCGGAGGATCCAGAAAGATTTGCCTTAAACTTAGGCAATCAGATAAACAAGATCTGCTAGAATAAAGGTATTCAGAGAAATTATTGGAGGAGAATCATAAACTTCTCAAACTCAAACACTGGAAGAAAGGAAGGTGTGCCACCTTCCCTCTGAATTAACGGAAACCCTAAGGGGAATGCAAGCTATAAAAGGAACGCGCGACCAAGGTGAAAAGGTACGCTGAACTCTCCTTGTCTTCGTGAAACGCATATCATTCAACTACTGACTTAAGCATCGGAGTGCCTTCGATCGAAGCACTTCGATCTTGGGCAGTTTGCTCGTTTTGTAGAAAGAGAGGCTGGGAGATCAAGTTCAGAGATTATCAAAAATCACAGTTCCTAACTTCATATTGTCAGAGGTAAACCTTATTTTTTGCCTCTACATTTTGGCGCCGTCTGTGGGAAAGATCTTAATCTTTCGAACAAAAAGCTACAATGTCAAGACTCAGAAGCGCAATTGGATCACCAAGAGGCAGTCATCCCCTAGGCGATTCCAATCCTGCGTACTTTCCGATCGACAGCAACGGGAGGTTGCATGCAGTCAGAAACCCATCTGGGACCCCCGAAAGAGACGAAGCTTCTTCTGCAAGTTTCAAACCTTCGAAAAGCCGGAACCCGGGTGTTGAAGACCAAGGTGCTGAGGAGGAGAACCGCTCATTAGCAAAGCTGATCCAATCACTCCAGGACCGTTTGGATGCTCATGACAATCTCTTCAAGAAGTCGTATGCCAAGGAAAAGGATCTGATCAAGGAGAATGAGGAGTTGAAAGCCAGACTAAACGAGATGACCAAAAAGGAGAAGCGCTCAAGAGAAGGCCGGCGTGAGAGCCCTGAGAGGAAGCCTATCCGTACAGCGATAGCTGATGATGAAAGATATCAATCGAAGAAGCCGAGGGTCTACGAAGTGGACGCGTGGAAACAGTATATTAACGATGAGCTCAACAGCCGTTTGAGGAGGCCAGAGCAAAGGTCGGCTAGGGACCTAGCCAGGAGAGCAACAGGGGAATACGGAGACGGATGAGAGTCATCTCCATTCATCGCATGGATTGAAAAGGGGCGAATTCCGGGAAAATTCACTGTCCCGAATTTCAGGCTGTATGATGGAAAGACAGATCCGTCCTCCCATATTAGACACTTCAGACAGCTGATGACTGTCCATAGAAGAAACGAACCGTTGTTGTGCACTATCTTCCCTAGCAGCCTTGGAGAGTCGGCCATGAAGTGGTTTGACAGCCTGCCGAGGGGAACAATTGATGGCTGGGCTCAGTTAGCCGAGCAATTCACGGCCCGGTTCATCACCAGTAGCAAGCAGCTAAAAGATGTTGGAGCCTTGCTCACGTTAAAAAAGAGCAGCACCGAGACACTGCGTGAATACACTCATCGATACTGGGAGACAATGAACGAGGTCGAGGGATGCAATCCTGAAATTGCAGTTGCATCATTCAAAATGGGCTTACCAAAGGAAAACCCTCTCTATCAGTCGCTTACCAGGAGGCCGGCAACAGACTTAGAAGAACTCATGGCGAGAATTGAGAAATACGCCAAGGTCGATGACGACCTGACCAGGGAAGTGGTGAAGGACCAGCCAAGTAGGAGGCAGTTCGGCCGAGAGAGGCAATCCGAGCCGAACAGAGAAGGTGGAAGGAAGACCGAAAAGGACGGCTTTCCCCAAAGATCGCCCTTCCTAGGGGTGAACACGGTGTTCAAGGAGCCTATTTACAAAATATTGGGTCAGATCAAAGAAAAGCCTTTTTTCAAATGGCCGAGCAAGCTGATGGGAGACCCTTCTAAAAGGAACCCTAATTTTAGGTGTTCATATCATAAGGACGTGGGCCATAAGACAGAAAACTGCCGACACTTGAAACAGCATTTGGAAGAGTTGGTGCAGGCTGGGCACCTCGCAGAGTTCATTGAGAGTGGGCGAAAGGCAGACGAAGGAAGGACAGAGCAAGCTGGGGACCGCAACACCCCGGCAGGAGTAATTGATGTGATCCACGCCGCAACTAACCCCCAGATGTCCACCAACAACTCTGCTCGGGCCTACATTCAAAAGGCTGCAAAGGAAAGAGAGGTTTACGAGCTGAGAATGACACCGGAGGTCACCAACAAAAGAATCAGATTAGAAGAATCAGCCGAGGCGATATGTTTCTCCGAGCAGGACTTGGTCGGCGTTCACCAGCCTCATAACGATGCCCTAGTCGTCACCCTTCGGATCGCAAACTTTGATGTCAAAAGAGTTCTGATCGATCCAGGGAGTTCTTCAGAGATAATGTGCTGGGACTTGTTCCAGAAACTCGGCCTCAAGAACCAAGATCTCAAGCCGTCAAACACACCACTCATCGACTTTAGCGGTAAAACAGTACTTCCTAAGGGGAAAATCACGCTTCCTGTAAAAACAGGACCAGTTTGTATAATGACCGAGTTCCTGGTAGTAGACACAGTCTCGGCGTACAATGCGATAATGGGACGATCATGGCTGCATGAGATGAGGGTCGTGCCGTCAACGTACCACCAGATGCTAAGATTCCCGTCGGCTGATGGAATAGTGAACGTTCGTGGAGACCAGGTCAGTTCCAGGACCTGTCTTTTGACCTCGGTAAAGGCAAAGGATCCGTGCCGAGAACTTAGCTCGGTGGAAGAAGATGAAAAATAGCAATTAACTACCGACAACCCAGTCAAACTCAATGACGTAGCTGTCAAAGAATGTCCTGAAGTACCTTTGGGAACAGAGAAGGAAGTTACAGAGCGAACCATCGAAGACCTGACTAAAGTACCTTTAGACAGGGGTGGAGACCCGGACAAGTATTTTATGATGGGGGCAGCACTCAGTCCCGAGTAGAAGATAGAGTTGGTAGGATTGTTGCAGACATATGCCGATGTATTCGCATGGGATACTAATGATATGCTCGGCGTACCTCCCGAGCTAGCTTGTCATCATTTGAATATAAATCCAAGTTTCAAGCCGATCAGTCAGAAACTGAGGAGATCGTCCCCTCAGCACCAGGAGGCAGTAAAAGAAGAGGTGGCACGATTGCTGGAATCCAGAACAATAAGAGAAGTTAAATATCCGACCTGGTTGTCAAACACAGTAGTGGTGAAGAAAAAGAATGGTAAGTGGAGGGTGTGCGTCGATTTTTCAGATCTTAATAAAGCTTGCCCAAAGGATAACTTTCCACTGCCGAAGATAGATCAGATGGTGGATGCAACGGCGGGGCACGAGCAGATGAGTTTCCTGGACGCTTTCAGGGGATATTATCAGATCCCTCTCGCCGAGGAGGATCAGGAGAAAACTGCCTTCATAACCCCAGAAGGAACATATTGCTATAGAGTGATGCCATTCGGACTAAAAAACGCAGGAGCGACGTATCAGAGGTTAGTAACCCGAATGTTTTCAAATATGCTTGGCCGTACTGTTGAGGTTTATATTGATGACATGGTAATTAAAAGTAAAAAGGCCAGTACCCATTGTGCCGACCTCAGGGAGACCTTCGAGGTGCTCCGAAAGTATAACATGAAGTTGAACGCATCCAAGTGCGCGTTCGGTGTCGGCTCCGGAAAATTCTTAGGATTTCTTGTTACACACCGCGGTATAGAAGTAAATCCCGAGCAGGTAAAGGCAATTACTGAATTACAGTCGCCTCGTACCGTTAAAGAAGTACAGAGACTCACTGGAATGGCCGCAGCACTTGGGAGATTCATTTCCCGAGCGTCTGACAAATGCAGACCCTTCTTTCAGTCCATTAAAGGAAAGAAAGGAGCACTCTGGACCCACGAGTGCGAAGATGCTTTTGCAAAGCTGAAGGACTATTTGGCGTCTCCGCCGATCTTGTCCACTCCCTCACCCGAGGAAAAGCTCTTTCTTTATTTGGCTGTATCAGAACAGGCCATCAGCGGTGCTTTAATGAGGAAGGAAGAGGGAAAATTCAAACCTATTTACTATGTGAGTAAGGTGCTCTTAGACGCAGAATCAAGATACACCTCACTGGAGAAACTGGCATTGGCTCTGGTTAGCTCGGCAAGGAAGCTCAGACACTACTTCCAAGCCCATCAAATAACAGTCCTCACCGACCAGCCACTTAGGTCCCTCTTCCAGAAAGCCGACTTGTCGGGGCGTATTGCCAAATGGGCAATTGAGCTCGGGGAGTTTGACATCCGATTCGAGCCAAGGAAAGCCATCAAGGGGCAGATAGTTGCAGACTTTATTGCTGAATTTCAGCAAGAGAGATCCCAGGAAAGAGTCAATGATAATCAACTAGCGGACGACGGTTGGACTCTATCAGTTGATGGGTCCTCAAACCAGAAAGGTGCAGGAGTTGGCATCATTCTTGTAATTCCAGACGGGTGCACACTGGAGAAAGCAATAAGGTTAGGATTTGGGGCTTCCAATAACGAGGCAGAGTACGAAGCCTTGATAGCAGGTGTCAGGCTGGCAATTGAGCTCGGTTCAATGAGGCTTCAAATATTTTTTGATTCACAGTTAGTGGTGAATCAGATAATAGGGGAGTATATAGCTAAAGATGAAAGGATGATAGCATATCAGGCTGTTGCGGAGAAAGAATTGAGCAAGATACCAGAATACTCAATCCAGCAAGTGGGTAGAGCTAGGAACTCTCACGCGGACGCTTTAGCTTCGTTGGCTTCGGCGGTAGAGCAGGAATCTGAGAGATCAATCACTGTTGAGTTTCTCGCAAAGCCGAGCATCCATTTGTCCAGCATGGACGAAATTTTATGCAACATTGTTGGACCGAGTTGGATGGATCAGATAGTTGGTTTTTTAAAGACTAGTGAATTGCCCGAGGACGAAAAGGAGGCTCGCAAACTACGATTAAAAGCAACCAGATTTTGGTTGTCTCCAAAAGACGAGCTATATAGACGCTCATTTGGGGGTCCGTACTTGAAGTGCGTACACCCCAGCCTAGTGCCGGACTTTTTGTCAGAAATACATGAAGAAAGTTGCGGAGCACATACTGGTGGCAGGTCTTTAGCTCACCGAGTCATCTCACAAGGATACTGGTGGCCTTACATGCAGAAGGACGCTCAGCAGTTCGTTCGGCGATGTGATAAATGTCAAAAATTCTCCCCAATCCCTAGAAAGCCATCAAACGAGCTTCATCCTTTGTCAAGCCCATGGTCGTTCGCCCAATGGGGATTGGATATTGTTGGTCCTTTGCCTCGGGCCCCGAGCAATAAAAGATACCTGTTGGTGGCTACGGACTATTTCACGAAGTGGATCGAAGCCGAGCCTTTGGCTAACATTCGGGACACTGATACAAGAAAATTCGTCTGGAAGAACATTATTACCAGGTTCGGCATTCCATACGCACTTAAATCGGATAACGGCACTCAGTTCGATAGTAGGCCTTTCAAAGCATTCTGTCAGCAGTATGGTATTCGTAACTACTACTCCACCCCGGCCTATCCTCAAAGTAATGGGCAAGCCGAAATTTCCAACAAAACGATTTTGGATGGAATCAAGAAGAAGCTGGAGAGTGCCAAAGGAAGGTGGGTAGAGGAGCTGCCTAGTGTTCTGTGGTCATACCGAACCACACCTCGACGTTCAACTGGAGAGACCCCCTTCGCCTTGGCGTATGGTATGGAGGCTGTTATTCCACTAGAAATTGGCTTACCAACTTTAAGAGCCGAGCTGGTAGAAGGTGGTAGCAACGATGCTGTTATCAGAGGAGATTTGGATCTAGCCGAGGAGAGGAGGGACCAGGCGGCAATAAGAATGGCCTCGTATCGAAGTCAGATGTCCCGAGCCTATAACAAGAATGTGATCCCTCGCTCTTTTGTGGTTGGAGATCTAGTGCTCAGACGTGTGCTGGGATCGGCAAAAAACCCAGCAGACGGAAAGCTTGGAGCAAACTGGGAAGGCCCGTACAAAGTCACCAGAGTTGGAGGCAGCGGATACTACGAGCTTGAAACGCCTGACCAAAAGGCCGTACCACGCCCTTGGAACACGGCAAACCTCAAAAAATTCAATTTCTAATGTACTAGCACCAATTGTGCCATTCGGAGTATCTAATAAAAAGTTTGGATTTCTTCCGGATCGCATGTTTATCCTATTGCAAAAAATCGAACAAGTAAACAGTTCCTACAGGGAACCGAACTCTAGTAAGAAAGTGCCGAGCAGGCCATAACTTCTAGAGAATCGAACAAGTAGACGGTTCCTACAGGGAACCGAACTCTAGTAAGAAAGTGCCGAGCAGGCCATAACTTCTAGAGAATCGAACAAGTAGACGGTTCCTACAGAGAACCAAACTCTAGTAAGAAAGTGCCGAGCATGCCATAACTTCTAGAGAATCGAACAAGTAAACAGTTCCTACAGGGAACCGAACTCTAGTAAGAAAGTGCCGAGCAGGTCATAACTTCTAGAAAATCGAACAAGTAAACGGTTCCTACAAGGAACCGAACTCTAGCAAGAAAGTGCCGATCAGGCCATAACTTCTAGAGAATCAACCAAGTAAACAGTTCCTAATTGGAGCCGAGCTCCATGAAGAAAGCGCCGAATAGGCCATAACTTCTAGAAATTCGGATCACGGCCGAACTAATTAACATGACCAAACCAGGCCACAAACTTTTGAACAACCAAAGTATTTCTAAGTATTGACTTCCTAGTTGAGTGGCCGAGTTCTCCGAAAAAGAACCGAGCAGGTCAAAACGTCAAAAATATCAAACAAAGTACATAATAATTTGTGCATTCATCAAAGAAAATCGCAAAAACAGAACAAGTAATAATCTATTCATTGCCAAAAGGTTGTGTACAAAAGGATCTGTAGAAAGCAAAAAAGATCCAAAGGCAATTACATCGAAATTGTTTTTTAAAAAAGAAATTCTAAAGTCTTGGTTCAGCTTGCAGGTGGTTGAGAGGAGCTCGGAGCTCGGAGCAGAATGTTTGGAGAAAAGCTCTGAAGAAGGGCTGACCTCGGCAGCGACCAAAGCAGCTCGCCATCCCTTGCCAAAGAAGGCATCTCTGATCTGAGGAATTTGAGATCGAAGATCATCTTCCGCCTTCTGCACACCTTCATTATAAGCAGCATCGATCTTCTCTTCTTCACCCGCCTTGTACAGTTCAAATTCTTCCAGCAAAGCCGAGTATTCGATCTGGCTCTTTGAAAGTTCAACGGTTAACTCGTGCTCGGAGTCCTTCAGTTTGCCGAGCTCTGCCTCAAGTTTTTGGTCCTTGTCAATCAGGCTTTGATTTTGAGCCTGAAGCACTTTGACCTCTTCACAAAGCTTGGCGTACTCTTCGTCCGTACTCTCATTTTTTGCTAAGGCTGAGGCTCGGGCATGCATGGCATCTTTCATGAGTTTATCCTTCCTGGCAATCCGAGCTCCGACCTCGTGCACTTTCTGCAAACCCTGGGAATCATAACAGGGAAAGAGTTAGGAAATATTTTCGAAAAATGAAGAACATGCAAATACGCTAAGGACTTACTAGAACCATATGCTGAATGGCTTGGCGAGAAACCTCTTCATCAGTCAAGGACTCGTTTATGGCAAGGTCACGAGGAAGGATTACTCCTCTGGCAAGCCCAACCGCGACATTAAAATTTTCAATTGCAGAATCTTTGGCAATGATTTCCTTCTTTTTTGCTTTAAGAACTGGTCGGAAGGGGGTAGTTGCTGGATGACTCGGCTCGGCTTCGGCAGTTCTTCGCCTCTTAGGAGCTGGGCCCTCGCCAACTTCAAGGACAAAGACGTCATCGGAGGTTTCATTGGTTTCTGGTGCAGAAGGGACAGTTTCTAAAGGAGTCGAAGTTTCAGAAGGCTGAACCATGGTTTCTTGGTTTATGTTCGGAAGTTCTTCATTAATGGGAACTGACAGCTCGGAAATTGGCTCAGGAGGTAGTGCTTCCTCAACAACTGGGGGCACGGAGTAAGTCGCCTCGGGATCGGGAGGAATGATTGGCTCGACCGTATCCAAAAAATCCATGAAGCTTCTCGCCACTCGGCGACCAGTGCCTGCTACAGAAGCCCTCTTTTTTCCTCTCGGAGTGTTCTCCCGAGCAGATTGCAATGCCTGTCGATCCGCGGCAAGCGTAGCATTGGGTCGGTTCGGCACGGCGATAAAAGATGAATAGGTCGGGACGTAACCCAGCAGTGTATGAGCGGCCCGGCAAAACAGAGTCTCATTAAAATCCCAGACCCTCTGAAGTTGATCTAACTTAACAGAGGTCTCAGGAACTCTGCCCTTCACAGTCTCTCCTACACAAAAGCAACATCAAGACAAGAATTAGAAAGAACGTGAGAAGGAAAGAAACTAACCCAAGAAAAGCAGGACATCAAATACCTGGCATGCCCTCTTCATAGGGACAACGATAAGATGGAACGGCTCCGGCAGCATACTCCCAATTCCCAGATACAAACACGATATCGTTTTCATGGCCCTTGTTGGAATCTGGAAGATGGGTGACTAGATAGCGGTCCTTCTTCCTTACAGAAAGATAGAAGTTATCCCCTGCTGCCTTTAGAATGTAGCAGTAGAGGATCTCCCAGAGTCCAAGGCTCAGACCCAAGATCTTGTTCAAAGAAGCGACCCCCATGACGATCCTGAAAAAGTTCAAGCAGCACTGGAGGGGGCACAGTTTGGCAGCAGACAACACCCAAATCAGAAGGGGGTCAAGAGGGAATCTCACCCCCCTTCAGTGATAGCACGAGTGGGAATGGGGATTGATTCCCTCGTGCCTATCAAAGGCTCGTCCTTCCTAGCGACCCGGATCTCCACGTCATCAGGGATGTCGTATTTGGTCCTAAAGGCTGGGATGTCTGAAGGTTGAAGAGGAGCCATTGGAGAAGATAAGACGCGCAAAGATGAAAACACAGAATGAGGAAGAAGCAAGAGAGGTAGTAAGTAAAGCGAGAAATGCAGAGTATGAAAAGAAAGAAAAATGCGGTTTATATAGGAAGAGAATTTCAAAAGACAGATTGAATACACTGAATGTGCCGCCAAAACTGAGAGATGCAAAGCCCAAGGCAATAATGATTAAGAAGGAAAACGGCTGACAGGCGAAAAGAACGTCTGTCAGACGTTTTCTGGGGGCAAATGAAGGGGTTAGACCCCAGCGCTACACGTGTCCTGACATTAAATGTGGTCACGTGGGGCTGAAAAGACTGAGCACGTGCTTAGGAATTAAGAATCCGTTACTGTCCCTCATCCGAGCCGAGCTAATCAAAGGCTCGGTATACAAGACAATAGCTCTGCTTTCGAAATCATCAAGCCTATCGAAGTGTTTCATCCGTATAATGGAATAGCTCGGCTTGAGCCCAGCCGAGTTCAAGGATAAGATCGGCACGGCAAGAGAAGAGGCCGGTTGTGCCAAACCGAGCTCGTTAACGGTTCGGCAAACAGTGGAGATGCTCGGCATTAGGAAAGCCCGACCTTCTCAGAAGCGGAGGATCCAGAAAGATTTGTCTTAAACTTAGGCAATCAGATAAACAAGATCTGCTAGAATAAAGGTATTCAGAGAAATTATTGGAGGAGAATCATAAACTTCTCAAACTCAAACACTGGAAGAAAGGAAGGTGTGCCACCTTCCCTCTGAATTAACGGAAACCCTAAGGGGAATGCAAGCTATAAAAGGAACGCGCGACCAAGGTGAAAAGGTACGTTGAACTCTCCTTGTCTTCGTGAAACGCATATCATTAAACTACTGACTTAAGCATCGGAGTGCCTTCGATCGAAGCACTTCGATCTTGGGCAGTTTGCTCGTTTTGCAGAAAGAGAGGCTGGGAGATCAAATTCAGAGATTATCAAAAATCACAGTTCCTAACTTCATATTGTCAGAGGTAAACCTTATTTTTTGCCTCTACAATAATAATGATATATCCGTGAACATACTAAATATGAATATGAACTGAATTCAATGTTGAATCCAATATTTGTAAAGAGGGATTTGTGATTGAAAAAGTTTGGGGAAGTCAATCCAATTTTTTTCCAAAAATTCATTCAAACAAGCCCTTACAGTATGGATTTAAGAACTGAGGGATCAAGGTCGCGACCAATATTTATTGAATTTGTACAAAAAAAAAATTTAAAATTGGAGTGTGAGAGAATTGAAGAAAGAGTTTGAGAGAGAAGTGAAGAGGCAGGGTGATGAGAGGAGTGTAGCTTGTGCAAAAAATGGCAAAACGATGTCGTCCCACTTTTTGTACAAAACAGTGTCGTCCCATTAAACAGCACAGTATGTTGTTAGTTGCTGAATGCTGACTGCATAGGAGCCGGACCCACACATTGGCCTTCTTTTTGATCTCTTTGCTGTTTATTTGTTTCAGCTTCCATGGAAGGTTGTGGCCTTTCCTGTGAAGTTGAAGTTGAAGATTCTGGTCTCTCTGAAAGCCCTTGTTGCAGATCTCACACACGAATCTATTGGTGACCAGTAATCAGAAACATGGAAAGTACAGACAATAAGTTGTTCGACAAAATGTCCAAAGGTTCTGGACACACACTCTGTTTTTAACACACATACGATCACACACTCACAGCCATACACCCTGCACAAACACACACATCATCATCCACCCACACACTCTGTTTTTCACACACACACACACACACACCAACAAATCACAACATTAAGAGCTATGAAGAATGGATACTTCGTTAATCTCAACATATTCGCATTAGATATGATGCTTGTCAGATATTATTTGAGGATATGTATCGGATATATACCAAATATATTTAATAATAAATAAATATACGGATACTTTTATATGTAGAGAAATATGTATAATTTTTAGTTTTAATCTTTGTTTTTTATTTTTGATTTCACATACAATGCAATATATCAATAAAAATTCATATGACTTTGAAGACACTTAGGGTTTGTTTGGTAGACGTATTATGAAAAGATTAAATATTGGATTGTACTATTTTTTATTTAATCGGGCATAAGACTTTGTTTGATAAGTAAATTTGATACCGTATTAATTGTAACGCCCCCGTTTTCGAGACGCGTTACTTGATTAAATCAATCGATCACAATAAACTACAAATAAATCCCCAAATACAGGGTCAAAGCTCTAATTGCCTCAATAAATATATAATCACAATTTTGATATCCAAATACCAATAAAAATAATCTCCTCAATATACAAAGTTAAAAATTATATCAAAATTCGTTCATCTTCGATTCCTCAAATATCAACTCTGATCCTTCCATCCGAGATAATCCTGAAAAAAAAATATTAAAGGCGGGGAAGTATACAATATGGCAGGAAACAATATGCTTAACGAGAAAAGAATATGGATGATCAAATACCAAATAATTCAATCGATAGACAATCATAGGTAAAAGAATCAAGAATCTAATTCGATAAGTCACATAACTCAATTTCTATCAAACATAGTCTTATACTCGGGTCTTCTTGGTGACATGACAAGTGACACTTGGGCATTTAAAATCCGTACTTATATCGAACCATTACACCCCTCAGGGCTGTAATCACAATCGCACCCCGCAGGGTCATAATCACATTTCACCAATTGTGCTCCCAAGTTCATTTCGTACATGTACCAATCAATCCCAAAGTAATTAGCCCAACGTACAAGTCAACCGATAACATTGACAGAATTTCGTATCAATCAGAATAATCAATAGGAATACAAATAGAAAAATAACGAAATGACACTCTTTGTAAAGAGATTTAAAAGACATGAATATATTGTATATTATCCCGTACCTCAAAATCATTAATAGCTTCAATATATAAGAAATTTGAAGTACCCCAAACAAGACACTTCAATTTGGTAATGATCGAAAGTAAAATTCACTACTAAATTTTTGATCCCAAAATCTCATAAGTTTTTCTCTCTCTATTTCTTTCTTCTCTCTCTCTCTCTCCCTCTTCCTCTCCTTCTTCTGTCGTGTTGTTCAAAAGGCCCCAAGGTAGGCTATTTATAGCCGAGGTTTGGCCAAAGTCACATGGCTTAAATCATCTTGCTTAAGTCATCTAATTTGCATCACATGGACAATTGTCCATATTTCCTTCATACACTTTTCCTTTTCTTTTTCTTTTTTTTTTGAATAGAACACATGTTAATTGACTGCCACCCTTAGATTTTGACATATATATATTACACCTTTATTATATCATTTGAATACCACATTATTTTTAATTCAAAATATGACATATATTATAGTTATTCGATTTGTTTTCACATAAAGAATTTATATTTGATGTTCATTAATTTATTTAATAATATATTTTTTTTAAAAATAATCCTTAATTATATAGAATCATAATTGACGACCTAATTAACGTGTCAATGATTAATTTATATACGGGTCGTCACATTAATTTCAAAAACATATTTTAATCATATATATATATTTATAGACGTATCTTGGCCGTACCCGTATTTTATTTTTTAGGATTTTATCGTATCGCTACATCCGTATCCTATTGTACCCATATCTCGGATCCATATCCATACTTCCTAAACTGACATAAATCACAACAGAAAATTGAACAAACAGTAGCTAAAAACCTGCTACAGGTATCACACCAACACAATCCAAAAACACCTTTATTTCATTAAAAATTCCAATGCAATGTCAAGGGATACAAAAGGAAACCAATGGCAGAATTTTCAGCAACATACACACAGAAAAACAGCCTTTAAAACTCACAAAACTGAGTGGCAGCTCCAACGACACAGACAATAGGATGGTTTTCCTTCAAATATTCCCTACCCAATGATCCTCTCCTTTTGTAACTATCAATATATTGATGGATGTGAACAAAGAGAGACATAATAATATGAAAAAGAACAAAAATAGTTGGTAGAGATGGTGTACAGAAGGTTGCTGATCAAAGGTGATAAATAAAATTTGAATCCGAGCTATTGAATCTATTCTTTAAAAAATGTCATAGTTTGGTAAATAAGTTTAAAAGTGTCGTAATTCGATATATATCTATATAATAAAGTAGAGCGAAGTTTGAATCCAAAAGACAAAGAGAGGTCCAGATCGTTTTGAGACAAATCTAACGGACAACGTAATCCCAACATAAAAGACGGTTCAGATCATCTTAAAAATAATAATCCGACGATCATAATTAGACTTAACTCTAACACTCCTATCTCTCATATAACTTTGTCTCTCTTATCTCTTATACATTTTAAACACACTATCTCATCTCCTCTCTCTCTCTCTCTCTCTCTCTCTCTCTCTCTATATATATATATATATATATAATAAAGTAGTTAGATTTCTTTGTCTTTAGCTTTTCGCGGCTCAGATCATTTTTAAGTTTTTGATCCAACGATTCTAATTAATTTACATTCCTACAGGACTCTACTACATTCATTTTATCTCTCCTCATCCCCATTCAAACCATTGGAGAGATATCTACATCCTTACAGGACTCTACTACATTCTTTTTTATCTCTCCTCATTTCCATTCAAACCATGGGAGAGATTGACTTGAACGGTTATACACACACACACACACACACACACATATATATATATATATAATAAAAATAAAATATATCTGAAATCTATTAAAACTCTAATAATAAAGATTATCTCTAAAAAAAATATAAGTTCATTAACATATGCCGTCATATTTATATATTTATATTGATATCTATATCTATATATATAATTCAATTTTTATAATAAACAGTTCAAACGCGTAATTTAAAATTAACAAAATAATAGTACAATAACAAGGATTATCGCTAACAAAGTATAGGTTTATTAACATATGTTTAATAAACGGGTCATATTCGGGTGAGACCTGTCAACCCGTTTAAATAAATTTAATATAATAATAAATTATATATATATAAAATAATGAATGAGTAAAGAAAAAAAAATAAAGAAAACATTTCAAAAAAAAAAAAACATATCAATAGTAAGAAAGTGAAGTTTTGAGCCTTGAGGCATTAAATTGCCTTTTGGCCCTTTCCTTTGAATCCCACATCGACAAGGAGTGGAGAGGGGAGACTTCAGTTGCCTATAAAAATGGTAGTGAACTTCTCATTTTAACCAACATTTGTAGTGTGATTTTCACGTGAGCTGTTGGCTGGAATTCCTTCAATTGAAGAAAGTACAGTTGGAAGCAAGTAAATGAAGTGTAAAAATTTATTAAAATAATATTTTTATTTTTTTGTAAATGGGTTAAACGAGTCGTGTCGTGTTACCTGTTTATTAAATGGTTCGTGTTCGTGTTAAAATTTTTTACCGGTTTACTCAATTATCGGTTTGACGTAATTATGATTAGAATTTGAATTTAGCTGAATTTGATTGTCAAGTATAAAATATATATTTTTGTTTAAACTTAACTTTGCTTGAATTTTACGAATATTCAAAGTTGAAGTCAAAATTGAAATTGATTGTAAAAATAATAAAGAATAATTAAATTATTTAGTAAGTGAGAATACGCTATGCTATGAAAAAATCTGTATTTAAATTATATGGGTTAAAATACAAATTTTTAAGTTTATATACATCAGAAATTGACATTTAATTTTTATTGTTATCAAATTAATATTAAAATTCATTCAATCAATTTTTTGGGGGTACTAAATTATATCAATTTTTTGGGTACTAAATCAAATCTTATTTTATTTTATTAAATTTTTAATTTTTTTGGGTACTCAAATTGGGGAAAGGCAATTATAAAAATAATAATTTTTTTGGGATAAAATCATCACTTTACGTTAGCAATATTGAAGGAAGGGAGACAAAGGGGTCTCTGTGTAATAAATTTTAAATTTTGGGGATTTCCGTGTTATTTATAAAATATCAGGGGGTGTCTTCATAATATTGTCAAAACTCAGGGGAAGTCCGTATTTTTTTTCCTATTTTTTAATTAGATATTAATTTATTATTATTTTATCATAAAAACTTGAATTATTATATTTTTAATAAAAGCAGTTATTAATTAGGAAGGTTTGTTGGTAGCCAAAAAAAAAATGTGTGAGAGTATGTTTCTGTGTATATTTATATGTGAAGGAATGAAAATTTGGTAATTAAATTTATAATTGTGTTGTGCCATTTGGGGTTGAATGGTGATAGTGGTGATAAATTCATGAGTTTTATAAATGAGTAAGATTTGGTTGATTTTATTTATCGCTTAACGATTGTGAATTTAATTGTGTTATGTTAGTAATTTTTTTTTTTTTTTTGCTTGAGATATATATTACATGGAGATAGGGTGGATTGAAAATATGGTGATTAAGTTTATAATTATATTCTATTATTGGATTGAGTGGTGGTAAATGTGATAAATTCTTGAGTCTTATAAATGAGAAAAAAATTATTTATTACTTAAAACTTGTAAATTTCAATGGATTATGTTAATATTTGTTTTTTTTTCGGAGGCATTTGTATATATGGTGTTGTTTTGAAGAGTTGCATATATTTTTACGACAGTTCTATTAATATGGAGGATATGATCGGCGATATATTTCGAGTCATTTTAAAAGAAGAATTGGTATGAATATTTTTGGCCCATTCTTTTTGAATTTGGACAATTGTGTAAGAATTTTTTGTTTGTTATATAGTGCCTTCAGGCACGGGTAATGACTAGTATATATATATTTTAAAACAGCTTTACTTTGGTAAATAACTCGGTATTCATGAAGATTAAATCATTCATAATTTGACTTCAAGAAATTGTTAAAATTCAAAATCAAGACGACGCCGGTATTGCGGGACAACCAAATATCATCGTTGTTTGTTTTATCTAAACTATGGCCATATGTGCTCAGAAAATGTTGGTTTAGTGTCATACTCAACTATAGATTGGCTCCCCTGCTTCTTCGGGATCTGTTGCGCAGGAATCCCCTACTGAGCATGACCTCCTTATTTGCTGTGATGGATCCTTTTGTTCCAAATCCATGCTGGCTGCTTCTGGAGTGGTGGTCTGTAATGCTGATGGTGAGTTGGTCTTCGGCTCTTCTTTTTCCTTTCCTGCCTCCTCTTCCTTGATGGCTGAAGCAGAGGCTGTACGCCAAGCATGCTTGCTTGCTGATGCCTTACTCCTGTCTAATGTTTCTATTATGAATGATTGTCGTAGCATTATGAAACTCAGCTCTACTGAAGACGCTCCCCCATGGGAGATTTCTGCTATTTTGGAAGATATTAGATTTTATGCTGGGTTACATCACCTCAGCTTCTTACACAAGCCTCGGTCCTGTAATAGGGCCGCTCATTGGGTGGCAGTATCTCAGCTATCCAAATCCCTTCCCTTGGATTGGTTAGGCTCCCCCCCCCCCCTCCCAAGCTTAAGGCTTCTCTCCTCACTGATTGTAATCAGAATTTCCCTACCTAATATAATTTCTGTTCTATTGTCTTGATCAAAAAACTATAGGTAGGTTGTGTTGAAAAACTTACAAAATTAAAGTGTAGGACCCAAAGAAAATAGATGATAAAAAAAGGTAAATTTCATTGACACTCCTTTGAGATTGGCCTAATTACAATGGCATCCCCTATGGTTTTTAAACTATCACTGTCATCCCTTGTCAGCTCATGTCGATCAACGGATTAAACATAGATTGTAATTTTACTGAATTACCTTTTAAGGCTTCAACCCTATTGTTTACCCTTTAACCCCTTATGATTTTTCAATTACCCTACACACACCCCAATTTAATTTAAAATTTAGTTTTATTAAATTAATATCAAATTGACATCTAATTTTCTTAATTCAAATATTAATTTAATCACACTAACACTAATTTCATCATTTAAACATTAAGTTAATATTTAATTTTATTAAATTAATAAAATTAATTTTGTCTAATTAAAACATTCACTTTATTTATTTTATAATTTCATTAATTCGAATATTAATTTCATCACACTAAAACTAATTTCATCAATTTAACACCAAATTAATATTTAATTTCATCAAATTCATATTCAATTTCTTCAAATTAACATATTTAATTTCATTAATTCAAATATTAATTTCATTACACCAACACTAAATTTATCAATTTAACACAATTAATATTTAATTTTATCAAATTCATATTCAATTTATTCAAATTAAAATTTTAAAATTTAATTTCGTTTGATGAAACTAAATTCTAAATTAAATAAATTGAATGCTAATTTGAAAAATTAAATTTTAAAATGTTAATTTGATGAAATTAAATATTAATTTGGTTTTAAATGGATAAAATTAGTTTTAGTGTGATGAAACTAATATTTAAATTAATAAAATTAAATGTCAATTTGATGAAATTGAAGCTCAATTTGATGCTAATTTCATGAAACTAAATTCTAAATTAAATCAATTGAATGTTAATTTGATAAAATTAAATTTTAAAATATTAATTTAATGAAATTAAATATTAATTTGGTGTTAAATTTATGAAATTAGTGTTACTGTGATGAAATTAATGAAATTAAAACTCAATTTGATTAATAAAATTGAAGACTCAACTTGAGGGTAAATTTGATATTTCACTGTAAAAAAAGCCTTAACATGAATTATTTTGTTACATGTCAGTAACGGCAGTGACTGTAGGTGTATTAGCTAATACTCGTGATAAATTAAAAGAGTGTGCAGTAACATTTCAAAAATTATAAGGGTATTCTTACAATTAGGCCAATCTCAAGGAGGTGGCAATACAATTTACCCTAAAAAGAACAAGAGATTCACTTGGACAAAACAAAATGAAAATTTAAGAATAAAGTTATATAAGATTGAGCAGGCATTGTTTTATAAAAATTAAAAATTAATTGTACCTAGATTGTATCTATAGTTCTCCATATTCAAATATTATGTTAAAGTGACGTTTGAGTTCTTCTCATTTGTATTTGGGTTTGTGTCACTATCAAGCCATTCATTTTATTGCCAAAGTTATTCATGTGAAAATAATATCAACAATGCTACACATACTATCTTTTTGCACCATTTTTGTCCACCATCTCAATATGAACTATTAGATCGGTTAGTTTTGTTAAATTCATTAAATATTTAAAAGTTGAGATAATGTCATATTAGGTTGTGTAGACTAGGTAGTACATGAATGTGATGCACATATCATTATTGAAAGGATTAATAATATTTTTGGTCCTTAAAGTATGCACGTGTTATCAGTTTAGTCCTTAAAAAATTAATTTTATCAATTTGGTCATTAAAGTATTAAATTTGTGTTTAAATGGTCTCAACACAGACAAACCGTTAAGTTTTTAAAGGAATAATCACATGTTGGTCACGTGATACCGTTTAAAAGAATGGCATGTACTCATTTCCGTCAAAAAAGTTAATGAATTATCTGATTAGGGACTAAAGTGGCAGAAATTGAAATTTTAGGGATTAAATTGTTAAAACTAATATAATAAGGACAAAACTGACAAAACGAGCATACTTTAAGGATAAAAAATGTTATTAACCCTTATTGAAATACTATACGATAACGTTGTGTTGATTTTTGTATGCTATTCAAAACCGGGCTGAACCGACCGGTTGGACCGTGAACTAGAACTTAAAACGGTCTAATTTTTGAGTTGGACCGGTGAACCGGGCGGTTTTATCAAACCGGGCAGTTCAAATATTATTTGTTATAAAAATACAAAAATTCCCAAATTTTCTCCAAAAAAGGCGGGTCCGTCTTCGTCGTTTACCTCTAGCGGTCTAGCCTTTTCTCTCCCTCTTCCTCTCTTTCTCTGATGATTCACGATCTCTGTCTCTCACTCTCAGGAGATAAGCCGTCTCCACTCGATCTCTGTCCTCATGTGTCCTCTCCAAGTGTAAGTCTTCTCTCTCTCTCCCTCTCTTTTCTGTAAGTCCTCATGTGACTTCTCCAACAGATCTCCCTGGTTTTGTACAAAAATTCTAATTATTGCTTATAATTTCATTTAAACACTAATAATGGTTAAAATTGGTGATCTAATCATGGTATATAAAAATAAATATTTAGTTAAACTATATTAGTTTCTTTGTTTTGTGACAAATTGTATGTATTTTTGGATATTTTTTTAGTTAAATTATTATGTTTTATGTATTTTTATATTTTTTAATTATATAACAAGTCCGACCAATTGACCTAACGATTGAACCAGTGAACCATTGACCTAATGTTTGATCCGATTCTGATAACTGTGATTCTATTGACCCTTTTGACTCGAGGATGATCTTTTTTTGCTATAAGGTGGTACTCAGGTTTGTGTCGATTACACTTTTGAGTTCTGAATATGTCACAGTAGTTCGAACTAATTTAAGAACATGTCCTTGAGGAACAAAGATGACTGATCCTAAAAGATGTATAAAGTATTGAATTTAAGACCTCTTATTTACGAGATGACGTAAATGACCACTAGACCATTCCTAAGAATTATGATAAACAATTCTAATAGACTCATGGGATGTGCATATGATCTCTTCCCCTATTTGTGTGGACAACATTAGACAAATTTATCAATTATCATCATATGTCATTATTGAAAGACAACGTTGTACTTTCAGAAAAATAAAAAAGAAGAAAGGCTACGTTGACATAATTGACATAAGAAGCACATGCCAGCTTTGCTTTTCAGTTTAAACAACACTCAATCAAGCTTGTATAATTCTTTTTCAATGCACCGAAAAAAAAAATCAAGCTTGTATAATTGGTAGTTAAAATTATATGAGATAATTCAAGTGATAATAATGATGAATTATAAATTCAGAAATTTTCGGTTCGAATCTTGGCAACTTCTTGGAGTCAAGTCAAGATGAATTTATCTTTCATAAATACCCCTGACATGAATGACCTGCCTGTAAAAGTACGTATAAGTTGATCCGGATACCCTTACCGTTAAACACAAAAAAAAAGTATGCAACTCTATGCCCTTTTTTAAATTAGAAGCCAATTTCCATGGTAGAAAATAGATCAACAGCTTGGTTTTCGGTTTAAACAACTCTCGGCGTTGAGGATGTAATTGGTATAATTGATAATTAAGGGATCAAGGTGAGATTTAATGCACAAGTTTGCCCTTTAGGGACAAGGACACTTGTGTATTTTATGCCCTTTTTAAAATTAAAAGCCAATTTCCATTGTAGAAATTGATCAACAGTTTGGTTTTTGGTTTAAACAACTCTCAATATTGTGGATCAAACTGGTATAATCAATAGTTAAGTGATCAAGGTCAGAATTAATGCATAGTTTAGGCACACTTGTGTATTTTAGGTCTTTTTTAAAATTAAAAGCCAATTTGCATTGTAGAATTCATCAACAGCTTTTGACTTATGAAAATTTTCCCTCGGTACGAAGACAAGTCTCTCTCCCCCCCTCCCCCTCTTTCTCTCTCTCTCTCTCTCTCCTTCTTCTTCTTCTTCTTCTTCTTCTTCCTCTTCCTCTTCCTCCTCCTATTTTGTTGATCCGATCTCTTGTTTTCAATCAGGTTGGCGCTTATTTTGCATCCCTGCTGTTTCATTTACTTATTTTCGTTTTTCATTTTTGTATTTAGATCCATAAGGATGGAAAACAGTTCAATCCCAGGCGATTCAATGATCTAGATTATAGTTTTGCTGTTTGTTATCTTCTTCCGTGTGTTAATAAATAATATTTCATTCGATTAGCTGTTATTTGCATATCATTATTACATTCATCGTCGTTGCATCATGAAAATGATCGATTGTGAGCTCGGATTTTCATGTTTTCTCTTTCCCCCAACTGTTTTTCTATTAAATTTTTCTTGACAGTTTAGAAATCACTTGAGAGCTCCAGAGTGACATATTCTCTTTTATTTTTTAGTTGCTTTAAAAGAAATACCGCATGCCAATTATATATTGAAATTCATTCACATTGTAGAAGTTTGGATCAACGGTTGATTCTATTCGACAAAGCCTCAAAAGCACACTTTTCATTACTAAAAGTATAAAACTGATTCATATGCCATATAAAGCAGGTTTGTTTGTACCAAGTGACAAATTGAAAATGCATGCTCGGTTTACCATTTACTTATTGCAGCTGGCCGTCACGGTTCTTACTGAATTTGATTTGTTTTAGAAATAATGTCAGACAAATCCTTATAGTTGTATTCTTATGGTGAATGATATGGCTAGTACATATGTGGGAGAAACGAGAATTAGTTAATTGGATAGATGTGTTTGTATGTACGTTACATTACTAGGGAGAAAAAGAAGAATTGGTCATTGGAGTGTACCTGTAATAGACTTATTGTGTCATGTTAATATCCAAGTTGTCCATTTCCTTTGAGGGTGTGATTTAGATGAAAAGAAATTAACAAGTATAGGAAGGCTTCATTGCCTACATCTACTTTGGGGACCAACCCATGAAAAGTGATTCTGTAGTCATCCAGTTCCCAATTCCACTCTTCCCTCTTAGCATCTGCAAGACGTGACACTTAGCTGCTAAGTCCTCTTAAGTAACGCTTTAAGCTTTGTGAAGTACAAACATCATTACACATTGTAATATTTTTAGGTCATCCACTTGAGCTCACCCTAGTCAGTCCTTCATGTTGGCTAACATATGTAGTAACCTTGCACTGGACCTAGTCACCTTGGACATTAATTAGATTTCCCCATAATGCACCCACACTGCAGAGTCAAACACTTATCTCCTTTAAGTATTGATGTCTTCTAAGTTCAGGGAAAGGGCACAGGATTCCTGAAATCTTAGTGTGTAGCTATGCTCTGGCAAATTCATAATGTTATGGTTCTAAATCCAAATGATTGCAATTTACTTGGTAGAGCCGTTCCATATTGGTAGCATACAACCTCCCAAACTAGTAATATCATGTATATTTCATGTGAGCCTTTTCATTCACTGTCCATTTGTTGCTTTTAACATGTAATTTAGTGTTGGTTATCGGAGGCGCATGGGTCAAATCTTATGGTTTAAGGTCGCAGTATCGGCCATCAACTCGGAGAGCTCTCAGACAAATCGGTCACGGCGTGGTATCGGGCGATACGACCTAATAAAAAATGTTGAATATGAATAGAGGTCACATTGCGGCGTCGTGAAACTGTATCGGCCAATTCGGAGATGATATTTCGGCTACACGGGATTGACTCGGATACGACTCGGACGAGTTGTGCGAAACTCGGGGTTTATACGTATTGTGTAACGGTATCGTCTCCGAAGGTGTCGAGACGGATACGACTCGTATCGGTATCGGCCGATACTTTGAATCACAAATCTTAGTTCTTTGTTTCCCCATTCATGTGCTTAATTCATCATGCATCACACTGTGAAGCAATCTTGAATGTGCATGTCTTACTATAAATGAATATATCAGTTTTCTCTGGTTTTTAGATGAAACATGAGAGCCAAACGTACACTGTGGATGAAGCACTTGTGGCCACTGGCTTTGGAAATTTCCAAATTCTTGTGCTCGCCTATGCTGGGATGGGTCAGGTTTCGGAAGCAATGGAAATGATGCTTCTCTCTTTTGTTGGACCAGCTGTTCAGTCTGCATGGGGTCTTTCTTCTCATGAAGAGAGCTTAATAACCAGTGTTGTTTTCGCTGGTATGCTGGTTGGAGCATATTCATGGGGCATGGTTTCAGATAACCATGGAAGGAGGTACTAATTTTCTTTTTCTTGCTTTTTGTGTATGATCTTTGCTTGTCTAATATGTATAATTTGAAAAGATTAGGTTTTTATCATCAGCTGCCTGTCTCGTTTATGACAGAAAAATATGAACCTGTGCATTGGACATGAAGTACAACACAAATATGATCCTTGGAACTCCTAATCCGACACTGCCTGTTTATAGCTACTAGATATGAAGTGTCAATTAGTTCCACTATTGTTTAACAGTTTAAACTTTATTAGGAACCATTGTTAGTACATAGCATAAAAGCAAGGAGGCCTTGTGGTTGAATGCGTAGCCATCTCATGAAGAGGGGGGGAAGACTCTTACTTTTCATTTTTGAATTTCAAATCCCAATTGAATCATATGTTATTTAATTGTCACAATTAGTTTCTAATGTACTGATGAGCATCAAGAATACGGAGTGGCTTTTTTTTTTTTTTGGCATTTTTCTTCTTTCCAGAGAGTTTCCTTTTTTATGATTCTGAGGTACATTTTAATGTTCTTAATACGTCTGCCTTTTTCCATTTTATCATTTCCTTTTCTACATTCCTTCAGGAAAGGGTTCCTCATTACAGCACTGGTCACTGCTGGAGCTGGTTTTCTTAGCGCTTTTGCTCCTAATTTTATTTCACTCCTTGTTTTCCGTTGTTTGGTTGGCGTGGGATTGGGAGGAGGGCCAGTACTTGCATCATGGTTTTTAGAGTTCATTCCTGCTCCAAACAGAGGCACTTGGATGGTTGTTTTTTCAGCTTTTTGGACTGTGGGAACAATTCTTGAGGCTTCACTTGCCTGGGTATGACTATAATATCATGTTTTTAGGTTGTATAGATGCTATTTCTCCATTATGTAAATATCCTTCATGTTTTGTTGATTAATCTAAACATGTGATCTTTGAAGCAAGTAGTTAGAAAAGACATAAAGTGGCATTTATATCTACTATATCAGATTGTTCAAAGGTAAATGATTTTGGTTCTCATTCCTAAGTGGAAGAAATTAATATGTTTTGCCATAAAAAATCTTCCATGTTGTTAATGTTTTTCTCATTCTATTAGTATTTAACTTCCTATTTTATTTTTTTATTTATTTCTGTTATGTAGCTTATTAACGTATATGCAATTTATCATCGTTATTGCGTGTTGTTAGGCTTAAACTCTTATTGTTGGTATCCCTACCTACATAAATGATGGGCTTTCCAAAGGGAACAAGTTTACAACCACTTTTTCTTGTCTCTGGCATCACCAACTATGGTTCCTCAATTATTTGTTATCAAATATTGGTTATCGAATGTGAAATGCTTTGTAAATGAAAAAATTGAGCAGTTGCACATATAGAAACAAGGTAACTATTCTCTTATCTAAGCTTGGATAGTTGTTCCAATGTCCATGCAAAGAAAGATATTTGTTGCTGACTTTTCCATTTTTCTTACTGTGTTCTTTGCAGTTGGTCATGCCAACATTGGGATGGAGGGGGTTACTCGCACTTTCTGCTCTTCCTTCATCCATGCTCCTCCTGTTTTATGGTGCAACACCTGAGTCACCAAGGTATTTATGCATGAAAGGAAGAAGAGATGATGCACTAAATATTTTAGAGAAAGTAGCACGAATGAACGGAACAAAACTTCCTCCTGGCATACTTGTTTCTGATTATGAAATTGAGTTACATGGGAAGGATACTGAGTCAGAAGATACGCAATTTCTCTCACCTAGACAAAATGGAGATCTACCTCCTAATGGAATCGACTCTAAAAAGGGAGGCATTTTGTCACTTTATATGCTTCTTTCACCAGAATTAGTTAGGTCAACCCTGCTTTTATGGGTGGTGTTCTTTGGGAATGCATTCTCGTATTATGGCCTTGTTTTGCTGACGACAGAGTTAAACAATGGAAATAATAAATGTATATCGGCTCAATCACAATCGAAAGAGCCCCATGATGTTAGCTACAAAGATGTTTTCATCACTAGTTTTGCAGGTATGGCTGCCTTTATGTTTTGATTTATTTTACATAATTCAACATGCATTATTCACATTCTTAATCTCATATATTTCATCCCTGGAAGAAGGCTGAGTGTCATTTAACTCTTTTTGCTTCAAGAATTCCCTGGGTTACTTCTATCGGCGGCCATAGTTGATAAACTCGGGCGTAAGCTGTCGATGTCTATGATGTTCTTCCTCTGTTCCATTTTTCTACTCCCATTAGTATTCCATCAGTCCAGAAATCTAACAACAGGTCTTCTCTTCTGTGCTCGCATATGCATTACAGCAACCTTCACAGTTGTCTACATATATGCTCCGGAGGTAAGTCACAAACATTATTCAGTAGTTTCAAAAAGCATATTTTTTTCTCAATTTGTCAGCCCCTCCCCATGTTTCTTTTGCTTGGCACCATGGTCAAAAGACCTAGGAACCCAGATATCATGTTCCTATGTATATAGCATGAGTTCGCTTGAGATGTCTTGATTATCTGCTTATTTTATGCCATCAACTTGAAACTATTTATTGCTTAAAGCTCAAGAAAACAGCCAATCTTTTTTTTGGGTGTATGTGTGTATGCATGTTTGCAAGGGGTTTTGGTTGATGTCTATCATATGGTCGGTGAAAAAAAAGAAAAGGACCAAGTAAAACAGATCTAACATGGGAAGGTTTGAGTTACTCGCTTTTATTTTGTTTATTTCCCTCTTTTTTCCTTTTCCTTTTTTTTTTTTCCAAATGATTTTTTTCTTTCTCTTCCATTCTTTATATTTCTTCTCCCTCCCCCCTCTTTTCTGCCCCCCAAGGGATGATGTTTAGTCTATATGCTTGTCTACTGAAACCTTTTTTTTTTTCTTGTTGCAAAAACTAAACTGCATTAGGTTAAAGCTAAATGATTGATCTTTGTATCTTGTAGATATACCCAACCTCACTGAGAACAACTGGTGTTGGAGTTGCAAGCTCAGTTGGAAGAATTGGTGGAATGTTATGTCCTCTTGTAGCTGTAGGTTTGGTACATGGATGTCATCAAACTGCAGCCATTCTACTCTTTGAGGCTGTTGTTCTTCTTTCCGGGGTCTGTGTACTGCTTTTCCCATTTGAAACAAAGGGCCGGGACTTGGACGATAGTGTATCTAATGCAAAACAAGTTAATGCTGCACTATAATGGAACACTGATTTATGTTGCTTGCGCGTAAGAAAATTTCATTTTAATGTTTTTTTTTTTTATCAGATTAGGCAAGTTTAATGGCCAATGATTTAGACTTCAGATGTGTGCATTTATGTTCTTTAGAAAATACTTGTCAATTTGAAGTTTCTTCACAAATTAGTCTAAGTGGCAATCCGACAATAATATCCTCTCACCCTTAGTGGCGATTTTCTACCTGAGTGACATGCTTGATTGCAATCATATATGCAGACCAGCTGTTTGATTATTTGCAAATGGCAAGCACCAGACCAAACCAAACCACTAAACCATTTCCACCCAAAACTCAACCCATTGCCAATAGCTTCACAATCACCCCTCCTCTCTAGGTACCAAAACCTCAATTACCGACCATCGTCTCCCTACGCCAATGCCCTTAACTTTCTACCCCCAACCTTCACAACAAACCGATTAACCCAACAAGCACCTTCACAAACAAGAAGGAAACACCCATCTTAACATACGATACACAAGTCTCCTATAAAAATGCTCTGGTCCCGGAAGTGATCGAGAACATGTCTGCTATCCCATGGCATAAGGAAGACTCCGACTCAAAACGAGGTTCTGACGATGAACCAACAAGCCCCAAAGTCATTATGTCCAAAGAAGAAGAAACCAGGATCAGACTCCCCTGGGTCAATGTCATTATCTTCAAACCATCGGTAGCAGATTCTAGTACTATAGTACTGTGGGTTCGCCTGCCAAGTCTCCCAATGGAGTATTACGAGTCTGTCGTCCTTAGTAAAATAGGGGTCAAGATTGGCAAGTTGATAAAAAATTGATGCTAGAACTGAGTACAAATCTAGAGGGAGATTTGCAAGGCTATGTGTACAAGTTAATACCTGCAAACCTCTAGTCTCCCATGTTTTCATTGGCAAATATTAGCAACAGGTGATGTATGAAGATGATATGCTTCAAGTTTGGCCATCTTGGTCATGACATTGAAGCTTGCAACATAGCAGTAAACTCGCCACAAACGAAGCTGAGACTACAAGAGCAGTGCCATGGGCAGCTCAAGAAAACTTGAGGCCTAAAACGACATTTGTAAATGAGACATTTTTTTAATTGTCCGTATCGCTAATTCTTTCATTATTTCTTGTGATATGGTTGATCTTAAGTAAGACTTTATTAATTTTAAAATTTTCGTTACTAATATTATTATTTATTTATTGTATATTTTGCATCTAGGATAGTTGTTTTGCATGTTTAACTCTCATTGTGAATATTTTTTTATTATTATTTTGTTGTATTATTTTATTATTTCTTATTCTTTGGGATCTGTTAATTGTTTATTTGTAGAACTTTAACCTATTTTTCTATGACGTTTTGTTTGGTAGTAGGCATAAAGAGATCATTTTGAGATTCAATTATTTTAAAATTTTCTCATTTTTTAGAAATATTTTTCATATCTAGATGATTATTTTCTAGTTGCTATATTTATAATAAATAATCAACAAATTAGTTCTAAATAATCATATGGTATCTATAATTACAGCATATAACATGAGCTTAAAATTACAAAAAAAATATAAAAACAATACAGTTTGATTTGCCACAGTTATTTGCAACATTAAAATTTGATATTTTAGTTCTTTCTTGATCAAAGTTTGCAAAATTAAGTGGATTATATTATGTGGGTTTGATTTGATGTAAGATTTAAGATGAAAAGTTACGTGTGTATGAGAGAGATGGAGATTTATTTGTGTTTAATTGGAGATATAAGAGAGTTTGTGTGTGTGTGTGTGAGTGAGTGAAAGAGAGACAGAGGAGAGTTTTGTTTTTACGGTTTTTGTTTTATTGCACTGAGTTTTGACCGTTGCAACAAAATATGTGGGCTGTATTTTTGGGCCCAACTACTGAATCTGAAATTTAATTGTTAGGTGTACACTTTATTAGAATTTTTTGTAGAGTTTATATAGTTATGTATTTAAAAATTTGGACTAAATTACATTATACATTAGAAAATATGAGCCTTCCTTGTAATTCGGCCTAAAGCCCCTACTTTTTCGGTTACACTGTTGGGCCGGCCTGGAGCAGAGCCCAAGATACCACAACAATCAGAAAGAAAACTTTGGTCCATGACTTCTAGTTAAAAGCAAGAAAACAAAAAACAGGATTGCAGAAAGAAGAACTAGAAATCAAGTCAATATCAAGGATCAGAGCATTGGATCATCTTTGGAAAGGACTATTAAGCAGCTAACTAACCTTTCTACATCAGAATTGGAGAAAAATGTACTTCAAGGCCAATCATTTGCAAAATTCACTGTGAAAACCAATTTGAAGTATTGAAGATGGAAGATACCAATACTAAGGTGGCCACCTATCCACTTGAGAAAAAGCATGAATTCAATCACTATTTACATTCATCACCCCCAAATTTTGAGCAGCCAAGAAATGCGAGCCTAAATGCCTTCCAAAGCCGAATAGAAGAGAACTACAATGACATTGAAGGCCAGATTCAAAGTGTTTAACTGGGAAATACGAACGGAGATAGTACTCTCCCTCCTGCAAAATGAGTAAACTATCAGAGACTGGAGTTGAATCGGTTTGAGATATTTCGATACTTAAGTTAGTGAAATTTTTGGCAGCAATTTAGATAGAATGAAAAAAGTGAGTGTAGTCCCTTGAACTAAAGCTTTGCTCGATATTTATAATGTTGGACCGTCCCCTTTTTACTAGGGTTTCTGGTCTTATGCTAGGCTGGGTGGTACACCAATGTCTTAGTAGTATTCTTCTTTATGTCCCCCCTTGATTTCACTCGATTTATTCTTGCCGATGATTTAGCCTGTGTGTTCGTATGATTTAGACGGCTCTGTCGCTTCCCTATGATTTAGGCACAATGGTCGTTTTATGGATAGATTGTAGTCAGATTTTATCCATCCTTATTAGCTCGGTTCAGTCAGTGCTCTTCGAGTTCCATGACCGAATGCTCTGTTTATTCCACCGATCATTTGCTCAAGTCTAGACTTATCATTTTGCGCCTCTTCAGAAAGGATAGCTTTGCCTCCATCGGGTCTGAAAATTTCATGGATTAATACTCCTCGATGGAATTGGCTGCAAGACTAGTAATAACAAAAATGTTTCCAAGTACATGGAACCAAATCTTGCATAACATCATTGGGACGAAGTCTAGACTCATCATTAGAAGATGCAAAAATTATGTTAAGGGAAACAGATTAGTACAGAAGCGTCTCTACTTTTCATGTATAGTTTCTTAGATTATGGGTGTAATTTCTTCTATATGTTCGTTTATTATAGATTATGTATGACTTTCGGGCGTGTATCGAGCCTTGATGTTCGATTATATTTTTGTATTTCTTACCCTTTAATCTCAATTTATATTTAACCAAAAAAAAAAAAGTGGCACTCCGACAAAAAATAAAAAGAAATGATCAATGTTTATACGAATAATTACTCAGAGAAAGGTAAGACTTAGCTGTTCAGGATCTCAATCCACATTGGAGAGAAGGGTTGGGGGGACTTTTACACAAAAATTTTATAGGGACTCAAAAATCGTGACTCTTATATAGTCACTCTCAGAAGTGTTAATCGAGCCGAACTTTGTGAACTTAAACTTGAACTTGGCGAGTTTGTTTTTGTAAACGAACCTAAAAAATTGTTCAAGCGCAGTTCGTTTAGAATTCGAGCCGAGTCCGAATAGTTTGACTATTTTACATATAAACGAGCCAAAATTTGCGAGCTTGAATCAAGTTTTTTAGGCTCATCTTTCTAAACGAGTCTAAAAAATTATTCAAGCTCAGTTTAATCAAACTCGAGTCATATTTTATCTGAACCGAACCCGAATCAAACTCGAATAACTCGGATTCTCAAAGACTCAAACCACATCTATAACATCTAACAAGCTGTCTCGTAGAGAGATCCAAACTAAAAAGGTCCCAAATTATTAACCATGCGCTGATCGTAGAAGGAGAATCATCCGACAACTATACCAGTTAATTTGCCGACATTAGGTGGAGAAGTCTACACGACAACTATATCGTAAACATTGATTGATTTTAAAAAAAATAATGATTGGGGGTCTTTTCTGATGAATTAAGGAAGCATTTCTCAGTAATGGAGTTGTTTACCATACAAAAAAAAAATGGTACTGTATTAATATTTATTATTTTTGTGATATCGAATAAAAGTGATAAAAATAATTAAAACAATAATAATAAACATACTTATAAAAATAATAATTTTTTTATTAAATAAAAATAATAAAAATATTTATCAAAACAGTTATAAAAATATTAAAAAAAAAAAAATTCCTTTATACCGGAGTGAAGTTCCTCAGTAATTACTAAAAAAAGATAAAATTGGGAGATGTGTAGGTGTCAGGGACAAGAGACAGGTGGGGGACCACACGGTCTCTTGAGCACATTTTGACTTTGTTGCTCGCCAAGAAATTAAAAAAAAAAGGGTAAATTACATTTGGACCCCTAATGTTTGTCACTTAATCAGATCAACCCCCTTAAGTATGAAAAATAACACTAAGACCCCTCAAGGATTGGTCTGTTGTGACATATTGACCCCTGAAATTAAATTCAGTTTAACGAGCCATCCATATCTGATGATGTCAGCATAATTTGGAAACAAAATTTTTTTTTTACCTCATGAACGATTATTCCTTTTCCACTCACAGCACAAAACACCCATCCAATGCTTGCCACCGCTATCTTCACCAAATACCACCACCAAAACCCCTACCCTTTGCCCTCCCACAACCTAGACCCTATGCCATAGCGCATGTCAAAATCCATACAATAACTCAACCATTGGATCCTCAAAGGTGGTGGTATAACAAGAGATCGTTGATGGTGATGGTATGATAAGAAAGAGAGAGAGAGAGAGACGATGATTGCGGTATGATAGTAGAGAGAGAGACAACGATGATGTTGGTGGTATGACAGGAGAGAGAGATTTGTAAACCCACAACGCATTCCCTCTGTAAGCCGCAACTCCCCCAACCCACTTAATCTATGAATCAATGACCAAAATACGATATTTTTAAACTTATTTACTGATCTACGATAGTTTTTAAAAGCGGAATCAACAATTCCGCTTTCATGGCAAAAGTGGAATCAACAATTCCGCTTTTAACAAAGTGATACAATAAAAATGAAAAAATGTATTTTTGTAAGTATTAAAAACGGTCTTGTTGATTTCACTTTCACCATAAAAGCGAAATCAACAATTCTGCTTTCAAAAAATTGCATTAGATTGGTAAATAAGTTTAAAAGTACCGTATTTTAGTATTTTTATTTATAAAGTGCCGTATTTTGGTAATTGATTCCTCAATCAATGTACCAATGCCATTGACACCATTCTCCCTCTAAGCCACCTCAGCACCCTTGCAAGCACCCCAGGCAAAATCAATCGCAGTTGAAACACCAACCCAGCAAAAATCAAACCTTCCACTGCAGCACCACATCGTAGTGCCAATCACCAAAATTAATCACAGTTGAAATCAACACCAACCCAACCAAAATCAATCATCGTCAACATCAACACCAACCTAGACAAAATCAATCACAACTGAAATGCCATGGACGCCCCACCATCATTCACCCATGGTGTCAAAACAGTCATACCACTACAGCGCCACACCGTAGTGCCAATCGCCACCAAAGAATTGGGTTTTGGGAAAAAAGGGTTGTAGTAGGGTAGGGAAGCCTATGGGTTGCAGTAGGAGGGTTGGGGTTTTTGGTGAGTACAGGAGCAGGAATTGAATAGAAAAATGTGACCTTGATGATGACCCACTTAACGTCTTTGACAAATGCTCGAGTTGAATCCACTGCGTCCATGTTTTGAGAAAACATAGATAGATAACGACCTTCGCGAGCGACTCAGCCACCACTTTTGTTGTAGGGTTTTGCAGCCTTTTATGGTTCTAGGTGAATTTGGTGGGTAGCTGTCGGCTGTAGTGTTTAAGTATAAGATGGGATGATGGCAATGGTGTTATTGTTGCAGGGGTAAGAAAGAGGAGAATATATTTTGGTGGTTACAACTTCGAGTTTGGGTATGTGTAGCCAAGTCGAGGGGTAGATGCTAGTCGATTTTGGGAATAGTATTTGAGTTTTGATAGTTAGTTTGATTTAGTTTTAATTAAAGGGTAAAATAGTCATTTTGTAACTTCTGTTAAGCATGTTAGTTGATTGTTACTGATATGGGGTTTCAGTGTAATTTGTTAAATGTGAGGGGTTTATTTATTTAAGTAACAAATCTCAAAGAATCTATCTGGATGTAATTTAATCAAAAAAAAAGACCAAGTTCAAAGTTTTTAATTTTGGAAAACAAAGAGAAAAATAATAATAAGTGAATATCGCAGAAACTAGGGAAGATAAGGAAAGAATTTTAATTCCACTTCGTACAATTATCTCAAAACTAAGGGGGTCCAATTGAAAATATTCATTCCAATATGGGGTTCAAATGCAAAAGTTAAAGACTATATGATAAAAATATTAAAAAGGCGTTGTTCTTAGTGTATTATCCGAGAGGATACCCACCAAATTCATAAAATTACTTTAAATATCAACAACTTTGGAATGGCTGCCCAAACCCATCGTGGATTATTGGCCAATTTTTCAAGTGGTAAAAAGTAATCACCTGCTGTTCAAAAAAAAAAAAAAAAAGTAATCACCGGAAAACAAAAAAATAAGAAATTCTATCATTTATTTAGGAATCACTTTTTTTTATTTTGTTAAATAAATTGATTAGATCGGTTATAATATTATTATGTTATTACATATCGAAAAATAAAATATAACATATATTTGACTGTGAAATTTAATCTGGTAACTATATGTGTATAATAATTTAACATATATAGGATTTTACTTCTTCATATAAATATAGAAAATTATATGTAACTGTATTATTAATATTTTAGAAGTACTTATAAAAGAGTTCAAAATAAGTTGAAAGTTAAATAAGAGTAAAAAATTAAAAATTAAATAAAAATATATAAGTGGGTATAATTGACTTTGTCATAATAATTAGAGATAAAATAAGAAATTAATTTTTTTTCACATGTTGGTAGATATAGATGTTGATACGACATACGACCTAACAATTTTGACGTTATATTTACTTATATGAAATATTTCGTTGGTTGTGTAGATGAAATTGGGTTTTTTTTTTAATTTTATTTGGTTTTTCTGGTTTTTCAAAAGGGCAAAATATATATATTTTGAAGTGAAATGTGACGACTTTATGAACTTTTTGTTAATTCATTAGCAGCATGGAGAAAAAAATTAATTAAAGATCAAAACACAAAATAGGATGGGTGTTTGTATAATTTCAAAAAACACGTGGAGGATCATTGAAATTATCACAAACTTTTGGGGGAAGTTTGTTTTTAATATAGTTTATCCTTTTACAACCTGGTTTGATTAAATCAAAATAAAAAAGAGATTCAATTAGATTAGAAATCAAACGGTGTACCTTCTTCCTCCCTCTCTCTCTCTCCCTGTTCTGTGTTCGTGTCTCGTTCTCTGAGATCCTCCTATTCGAGGCGAGCACTACACTAGACCATTCATGGCTGCAGCTCAAGTACAATCGACCGATCGTATCATCCCAACCCCTACTGGTGTGTCTCTATAATTTCCTGTGTGTGTGTGTGTGTGTGTGTGTGTGTGTGTGTGTGTGTTTGTTTGGATACATATATGTAGGACGACAAATTTCGGTGTTTATGAAACGGAGTGTGAATAAATAAGGTTTCGCTTCGATTCATGGGGTTTTTAAGTTGAATTGCTTGTTCAATTTCGTTGTCTCATGCTTTTCCCAAAATTGTTGTTTGGTGAAGTCAATGGTTGAATTTAGAGGAGATCATACTTTGTTAGTCGTAGTTTGCCTAGTATAGTTTATGTGATTTTTATGAGAGTAAGCATTCTTTGTATCCTATGGATCGTAACTAATATTCTGTTCTTTCATGACCTGATATGCATCTTGATCTAATTTGAACTATTGATTTAGTTTTTGTGGTCACGGGATGTAATTCTGTGTTTGGATATCTATCTATCATATTATTTTTTGGTTTTTATGATATAGTGCCATTATCGAGTTTGGCCCCCCTTAGTGTAGAGTGGTGGGAGGGGTGGACTTGGCAAGGCTTTTCCATTCGACATTATATGTATAAATTAGCTTCCCGCGTGTTCAAACCCACGACTTTGCTGCTGCGGTTGTTAGGACTTAGGGTTAACATTTTATCACCACTCTACGAAATGGGTTGCTTTTATTTTTTCTAAAGCAGAATGTTGTTACTAGTGAATTTTAGTTGGCCACCTTCTTCAAGTTAATTAGTTAAATTGGCATGTTTAATAATTAAGGGGACAGATGGATGTATATTGATGTCACTGGGTCATAGTGCCAAACTGCCAATAGCCCTTAATAATGGGGATAAAGGTGTAATCTGCACTAGTAATAGCATCTCAATGTCTATCGACTTGGTCACCATTTTGTATATGCATTCATGTATTTCGATTTATCATGTTTGCATGGAAGTGCACCTGTGGATTTGTGTGCACAAATATTGACTCAAGTTTTAAAATTCCAGAATTAGCTTTGCTTTGTCAATATTTTGTACTATTTGCTTTGTCAATATTTTTAAGACTATTGTCACTGAGCATACTGATCACGGATGCAGAAGAGAACCCTGCGGAACCAGATGATTTGAAGGAACAGGTACTTGTGAATCCATTATGATGATATTCTTTTCTAGTCACTGTTGAGTTTTGACTAAGTTCGAATGAAACTTCTTTTTGATAATCATCTGTCCTGATAATCTGTTATCAGCCTCTTTCAGTGAAAAATGAGAGGTCGGTTTCTCCTAATTCTTCTCAGGATGCTGCCGTAGGTCATTCAAGGGACACTGCTGGTCAATCAGGATCTTTTGGAATGGCTGGAGATCGCAGTGTGTACCCACCTAATGTCTATGCTCCTCATGCACATGCTGTATACTATAAAGGTCAGTTTTTTATAATATGGGGTTTCTGGGATGCCTCAGTTACGAAGCTGCCTATTTTTTCTACATGGTGTCAAAATTTTTCAGAAAGAATATGGTTTTATATGCACAAAGCAAGCTATGCAAGACCTGACTGCTTATAAGATTAAGGCCCAATATTCTGAGTTTGTACTAGGCTGTTCCAAGAACCACTTAGGGATCCAAATGAAAACATTGAATGACTATCCGTTTTCTTAGTGTATATGACAAAGACAATTTATGGCAGTGACTCGACCAATTTCATTGTCTATTACTGGACCAATTTCATTGTCTATTCATGGTATTAAATCGTAGTCGGACTTCAATTTGCATCTGCTTGATGTCGGATTTTGTAGACGAAAACCATTTCTCCCAAGTGCTTATTACATGTGAAATTATGTACCAAGAATTATTGGAAGTTGTGTGTGGAAATTCTTTTTCTGCACACAACTTATCATTGATGTTGATGGCAGTTTTAAGTGACTCGAAATTCAGAATTATTTTGACAATTCTTGGACCTTCCTCAGTTGAACAGATTGTGGAAATTTTATATTACTTGGATTTTCACTTGGAATTTGAGAGCAGTGTGTTCCATTTGCGTACGGGTGTCCTTCATGCTGTTCAGATTTGAAGATATGGCATGATATACTCGTTTTGGTGTGGGCATGTCTGTACCCGTCATGCTCACTTCAATGCTATATTTGGCTTGCTTCCCCTTTGGGAGAGGCTGGCTTTGGATTTATCCTCCACTGGTACATATGCTGCAATATATTATTTTTCTGGAAATTGCTATCTTTGTCATTTTGTTAGGTACTGTGTCTGCTCTGTAGCCTGCTAGCATATATAACGTTAATAAGTCCAAAAAAAAAAAACCCGTCATTGGGTTGGACGACTTGTCTACCTGTGATTGGTTTTGTACCACCTTTTAAATTTTTGCTATTAAGAAAAGTTGCCGTTTCTTATCAAAGAAAAGTGTAGGAAAAAAAGGTCTGCAATTTACAGAAGAAAGAGTTGCTATATCTTTTTGTACCGCTGAAAATGAGCTCCACTGAGCTGAGCTCGTAAAAACCAATACACCTATGCTCATGCTCAGTGTGCTTGTTAGTTGCTGAGCTCACGATACAAGCATAGAAATTTCTTCTAGTCAATCTCATTCAGCCACTTGTAAGCATTACATTTTTTATCCAAGATTTTAATGCTTGAAGAATCATTCTGACAAGAAACTTCTGACTCTGTACATGCATTGTATGACATTTCATGTCAGCTGCCATCTGTTGTACACAGGAAATCATATGCTGCAATGTGGGTTCTCCTTCAATTGAAAATTTTCCTTACATGGCAATAACTTCAAAATTCAGATGTTCTGAATGCCCTGTATATGTATGTGCCAAACCTGTCATCTTGTTAACATCTGAGCCAAGTATGCTCGAGCTCAGCTTGTCTCGTCAGTGAGCTCTCACGAAGAGCTCAAGATTGGTTCCTTTGTTAAGTAAACATTCATGTACAAGTCTAATATCAGCTGAGATCGATCTGTCCATGAAGAGCTCATTTTGCAGCCCCACACTTTTAACTGGAGTCACCAAGTTATGCATTTCCTTACCCATCTTAGTGTCATGTGATGCATGTTCGGTTTTCTGGCTCTTTCAGATCTAAATAATTTTATTTTTCATAGGACCAATCTAAATAATTTAGATTATGGTAGTCAGCTCTAGATTAATTTTTCTTGGTTTTTAAAGATACCTATTGAGTAGGACTATGCTTTCTATCACTATTTGAGTCTGCAGCCGTATTGGAAAAATGCCAGTGATGAAATAGAACTATGATGATTTGGTCTAATTGCATCTGATTGTAGTATTTGCATGTCGTTGTTAGCAGTTACTGTGCTCACTTTAATTTAGTGATATTGATAAAAGGGATCATTTTTGTCATGTTTGATGTGACTCCAGGTTATGAAAATGGTCCTTCTGAATGGGATGAATACCCTCGTTTTTTTAATGTCGAAGGTTTGGATATTGGATCTCCTGTAAGTTATGACTCTTGTGCCTCCATCTCTACATGGTCTATTTTTGCAGAGGAACTAACAGTACTTCTTTCCCACATTTAATCTTTTCTTAGGGCATGTACAACGAAG
Source organism: Ilex aquifolium (assembly GCA_951799425.1). Classification (NCBI taxonomy): domain Eukaryota; kingdom Viridiplantae; phylum Streptophyta; class Magnoliopsida; order Aquifoliales; family Aquifoliaceae; genus Ilex; species Ilex aquifolium. The sequence goes on along the minus strand of OX637410.1, from coordinate 16,806,347 downwards.
TTTTTCATGCTGGTTACAGCTACAGTCCGCAGATGCCATATGGACCATATTCGCCAGTCACCACACCTTTGCCTTCTGTTGGGGGAGATGCTCAATTATACTCCCCGCAGCAATACCAGTTTTCAGGACCACCATATTATCAGCAGCTAGTTCCTCCTAGTATGCCATATATTACTTCGCCAACTCCTGTTACGCAACCAGAGCTGAACTCAATAGCTACTGCTGACCAACCAGTTGATGGAATGCTTTATGGGCCGAGACCTGGTTATGCCTCTTCTCTGGGGTCTTTTGGGAGAGGCAATTTGTCTGGAAATCCCGGAAGTCTTGGTTTTCAGGATTTGCAGCAGGGTTTTGATGCATTCGTTTCTGGTGGTCTTTGGTCAGATTGGCCAAAATCCTCAGACAGACAGAGGTCTCTTACTCCGTTATCACCATCGATATCTCCACAACCAATTGGCAGTTTTGGGTCATATGGGCACAATTTTGGAATGGTTTGTTCTTTTACTTGAGCATGCCTTGTAACAATTATGGAAACCCAATGCATGCTTTTGACATCTCAATCTGTTTCTTAATTATATTTTGTTCTTTTCCCCCTTTTGGAATGATCTAGGTTCAGAACAAGTTAGTCTCTAGTAACTGCCAGAAGGTTGTGTTGTTAGATTCAGCAAAGCCTCCAGAGAACTCTGTCAATACATTTTTTACTGTTAGGAAGGAATGCAGTAATGTTATGAGTATCATGAAGTATGGAATTTCCATAGACTTCGAAAGTTCGGAATATTGTTGACATGCTTTACTCACCTTTTCCTTGATGCTAATATTCAACACAACCATTTATGTACTTACCAAACCAAACCAAACCAAAACTAAGCCTTATGTCCCAATCATTTGGGTTCGGCTATATGAGTCCTTCTTCGCCATTCATTTCGATCATGCACTATACGCCCATTTAAGTTAAATATTTTCATATCTTTTCTACACGAAAAAAAGTAACAGAATCTTGAAGTTGACTTGATTCCATTAACATGTAATTCATGGGTTCCAAACATTAACTTGATTCCATTCACTTGTAGTATGGGATGTTTTTCATATGCTGTGCAGCTGTGGTGCTTGTTAGTTTCTATTGCTTTGAAGCCTTTTTCTTACTCTTTATGGTTTTTGCTACTATCAGCTACCATTTTCGTGCCCATATATTTGGTACAAAATTATGACTGACATGAAGCTATGTTGCGAACAGAAGTTTTAACTTGATGACCATATACAAAGAACCCCCGAGATTTATATTGACTATAATGTCCTGACCTGTTTCACCCTGCTTTTTATTTGGGGGCATATAAAATGGAAAATAACTTTTATATCTTTAATGTTAAAGGGTAGTCACTTTGTGCAAATAATGCCGAATGTCTATACCCATGCCACCCCTCCTAGCACCCTCGATCAAGGGACTGAACTAAATTTATGACTCTTTGACTTTGATTATTTAAAGCCCTTTTTACTTCTTAGCCTTCACTTAAGAACCAAGGAGTCATGGCTTTACTTGTGTACTCTCTAAATTTGTCTTCTTCCACAGGCTTCTCAACAGCAAAAGTCATTCTATGGTTTTGGATCTGGTTCAAACACATATAGCAGAGGCTACCGGCATGGTGGTTTTAATCAAGGCTCTAACTTGGGAAGTGCATCCATTTCCAGTTTGGGAACAAATGGCCGAGGCTGGCTTACTCTTGACAATGGCAAACGTCGTGGTAGGGGCAGCAATTCTCTATGCAGTTGTACTGGCACACTTGATATTCTTAGTGAGCAAAATCGTGGACCCAGGGCATCAAAATCAAAGAGCCAGATTGTTGGTGAAAATAATCTATCAGCTGATAGTAACAAACACAGCTCATCTACTGCAAAGACCCTCGACGAGTCTTACAATCGACCAGATTTTGTCACGGAGTATGAGGATGCCAGGTTTTTCATCATCAAATCATACAGTGAGGATAATGTCCACAAGAGTATCAAGTATGGTGTCTGGGCGAGCACACCTAATGGAAACAGAAAACTGGATGCTGCTTATCGTGAAGCAAAGGAGAAGCAAAGCACCTGTCCCGTGTTTCTCTTTTTCTCTGTAAGCTCATTGTTACTTATATTCTTTTAGAAAAGAAACTCAACACTGCTTTCCTTTTCAATTGTCGGCCACAACTGTTAGGGTGACAAAGTGTATTATTATAGGCGAACCATACAAAATTCCTTAGTTATCTGGGCAGTGTAGTGATAGTTTATAATGATGTTGATAATTGAACTCGTATAAATGCAACACATAGGCATATGAGTAGAGATACTGAGCCGCAGGAATAGGGGTATTCTGAAATCTAGACGGTAAATTTTGGGGTCTGACAGAGTTAATCTTAAGGCCAAAACAAATGGAAAAGGTAAGGGTTAGTTAAGGCTTAGTTGGGGTAAGGTTTTGGTAATTAAAAGTAAAAGGTATGGGGGCTCTGCATGTTTCTGTTTGGTGCTGTGAATGCTAACATGTGAGCAGTATTTTTTGGGGTTTTAAAGTTCAATGGGTTGAATATTTCAAGAAGAGAATAATTGGCTTTGCAATATGGGATTTATGTGGATGAAAGAATGCTTATTCATGTCTGCTCAGAGGTTTATTGGACAATACAAGAGCAAACCCTTGAAAGAAGGAGATAGAGAATATTAGAAAGAACCCTCACAAGGTTTAGAGACATAACAAATTATCATCAAAGCAACATTCTACATTATGTAAATCCTAATGAAAGACTATGAACTACCACAGACACCTTTCGCTTCAAGTTTCCGAAGCCTATGAATGTCTAATCAATAAATAGATGTTGCATCATATATGAATATGTGTGTATAAGTGAATATATATAAACATTTATAAATTATATACATGGTATGTTTGTGTGGATGCATTTGTACACTTGATGAGCCGATAAATGAATTTGAAGGCTTTCTTTGCTGGTACTATTTCCATGAAAGCAATTGGAGTTCTGCATTCCATTTTTTTTCCCTTCGTAATTCCCATCATACAGTGTAAATGGAGTTTTATTAGTGTATGTGATGGCAGTGAGAACTTGGTCCGTGCTTTGTTTGGAGCTGTGCCTGCGTGATATTGATTATTTCTGCTGTTGTGATTTTTAAAAATGAACCAAGTTGGGGGGAGATTGTTTGCCCCACTTGTTATGAAGACAGACACATGTATAATTAGCATCATTGTTGGCCAGTCACTGGCCTTGAAAAACAGCAGTTGCACTAGGTAACTGAAAGTGAACAAAGATGTTTTTATTGGACGAGTGGACATTGTTTTGAGCTGATACAATGAGGTCTGCTATCTTGGAAAATGATTTTAGATGATGGCTCTGATACAATGAGTTCAACTTTTTAGGTACTAGATGCTGGCTTTGGTGCTATAAAATTTGAGAATGTTGTTGTTCCTCCAAGTGTTTTTAGATGATGTTCTACCATTTTTTCATTTAGTAGATGTCATTTTTTCGTCTTCTGCAGAGCTGTTTGCTTTACATATGTCCACTGTTAAACTGACACAACATTGAAACAGCTTAAGCATGTGTTCCAAGTCCTGTCAGAACTTTAAATTCTTAACTAGTGCTATGATTGCTGCCCTTGTTGCTCTTGGTACTCCGTTTTTTCCCTTGCCCTTTTTTCAATGAAGTTTTGTTTGTTACAATCATATACAGGTAAATGCTAGTGCACAGTTTTGTGGAGTGGCTGAAATGGTTGGACATGTAGATTTTGACAAGAGTGTGGATTATTGGCAGCAAGATAAATGGAGTGGACAGTTTCCTGTCAAGTGGCACATCATTAAAGATGTTCCCAACAGTCAGTTTCGTCACATAGTGCTTGAAAATAACGACAACAAACCCGTGACCAACAGTCGAGATACACAGGAGGTAGGAATTCATTTGAGAGTTCTGTAAGTATATAAATCTTTCTATGATAATGCAGAGATCCAACAAGCATGCATTGTTGGACCATAATTCAAACACGGTTGCAACCTTAGTTTGTATCCTCTTTCACTTGGATTAGCTGCAGTTGGCATCGTGTACCCTAGTCCATTCGTCTTTTTGTTTTCCCATATTAAATATTGCCCATGAGTCTCTATTTGGTTCCTAGATCCATGACAAGCCTCTCTGCTTCCATATGCCTGAATTGAAACTTTGCAGGTGAAATTGGAGCAAGGAATGGAAGTGTTGAACATTTTCAAGAATAGTGAAAGCGATATGTCCATCCTAGATGATTTTGACTTTTATGAAGACCGGCAAAAAGCCATGCAAGAACGAAAGGCCAGGCAGCAGGGCAGCCTGGTAGATGTGGGGGTAGTTGGAGGGAACGAGAGCAGAAACGTCGTTACATTGTCTAATGATTTCATGAAGCAGATGTCAAAGAGTTTTGCTCAGGTTGTCCGCATAGAAGAGAGTGGTAAAGAAGCTTCGCTGACTGATAGAGCTGGTTCTGTGACAGATGTATCCACTGGCACCGGAGTCAGGAATGAAGATGCTACAACCACCACTGCGTCGAGTGCTCAGGCTACCTAGGCAATCATAGCAATTCTGGGCAATGCAGGCAGGCTTTCTTTAGTGTATTGGTACACACTTTAATTCTACTTTCTAGTTTTTAGATATACTTCTTGAGGTAGGGTTTTTTTTACGGGTTCTTGGGCTTCATGTATCATATAAGACTGCTGAGTGCTGCTTTTTGATTATAATTCGCAGTTTATCTGTTTCATGTTTTCGCTTTGTTTTTCGGGTGAAATTCTACTTGGAGTTTGTAAAGTTCTCCATCTTGGCAGGCAGTTCAATAAAGAAATAATGGAAAGACTCGTATTCAGTAATGCAACCAATTCTATCATGGCTCATTTCCTTAGTTATGAGTCTTATGACTGATGTTCCATTGAAGTACTGCGAACATGCCCAGATTAGTACTTCGCTGTTGCTAGATGCCTGTGTAATTTTGTTTAGTTGTGAAATCTGTTGGAAGAAGCGACAGTTTGTTATGTATGCTGTGATGTTTTTTATATACAGTATGGTATGGCATGTTACGCGGAAAAGAATAGAGGGGTGCCTCTACCGGTGGCTTCGCCGAACTGAGCTCTCTCCTTGTAGTATGTGTTGGTTTTACGTGCGCAGGACTTATATAGTGAGATTGAGATGAAGTGATTAGAGATGGAAGAGATATGTGGAGAGCTTACAAGGAGACGAAAGAGAAGTGAGGAGGAATAGGAAGAGAGGAAAGATATAAAACCTGTTGTGAAGATGTTTTGGTCGTTTTTTCTACCTCTTGTGAGGTGTGATTGTAGCAGTTTTTTTTTTTTTTTGATCCAAGTGATTGTAGCAGTTCACTTGGACCAAATTTACCACCCCAATGTGGGATGCATAAACGAGTTGAACTATAAAAACAAAGTCTAACCAACAGACTTTTGTCTTCTTAAAGTTAAGAGTTTAAGTCTCTCGAGCGACAAAAGTGTAGGTAGTTGGTAAGATGAATTTTAGTTATTTGGACGAACTGTATAAGTCTCTGGTGTGGGTTCGAATTTCTACCAAAGTTCAAGTTTTGATTTAATTGGTGTATGGATTGAGGGACTGGTTCATGCATTCGAAATTTGTAATCGGTTTTACTCGAACTCATAAGCTTGAGCAACATAAGCGTATCTCTATTCGTCGGAATATCAATTCCTTTGTAATTTAAAATAAATAGGGTTAATTGCACTGGCCTCCAATATTTTAATTACATCATTTTAGTTCTTGAAATATTGAATATGTTTTTATATGGTCTCTCAAGCAGACAATATCTAAATTACTAACGTTTTTTTGATTATAAACTTGTCACGTAATACATAAATATGGGTAAAAAAATAATTTTTGACCAAATTTTGGTCAAAAAACTACCAAAATTATACAGTTTTGATCATAAGTTATCCAAATTTTGGTCAAGACCTATTCATATTACACATTTTTTTTTAAAACTACCCAAATTTTGGTCAAGAGCTTTTCAAATTATTTTTTGTCCATATTTAAGTATCATGTAATAAGTTTATGATCAAAAACCATTAACAATTTAGATATTATCTGCTTGAAGGACCACATACAAACATATTCAATACTTCAGAGACCAAAATGATGTAATTAAAATATTGAGGATCAAAATGAAACAAACTCTATACTTTGGGGACGTCCAGTACAATTAAGGAGATGAGAGGTGGCAGGACATTCTACTTGTCAAAACATCAAGGAGATGGTTTGGAGTAGAAAATGCCCAAGTGAAATGAACAAAATTTGGATTACTCTCATCTCTAAAGTTGAGAACCCAACACAGATCACTGAATTCAGACCTATCAGTCTTTGTAATATTCCTTATAAAATCTTGGCTAAGTTATCGGCTTTGAGATTGAGACCTTTTTTGGAAATCAGAGCAGTTTTATTCTAGAGAGACAAACTATTGATAATGATATTATTACTTAGGAAATTATTCATACATTTAGGAGAAAGAAAGGGAGAACAAGGGGGATGGTTATCAAAATTGATTTGGAGAAAACATATGATAGAATTAGCTGGGATTTCTTGTATAAAACTCTGGTTGATTTTAATTTCCCTCATTATTAGATTGATATTATCATGAGTTGTGTTACACGATCATCCCTTGCTATTCTCTAGAATGGAACGCCTCTTGATTAAACCAAATCTAAAAGAGGATTGAGGCAGAGAGATTCTCTTTCACCTTACTTGTTTGCTCTTTGTATGGAGAGACTAGGGAAATTATTCCTAGAAAAGGTCCTGAAGGGGTCTTGGAGAGCGATTGAAGCTTCTAGAAGAGGACCATAAATTTCTCATTTAATGTTTGATGATGATATTATCTAGTTTTCTAGGGCTTTAGAGAGAGATTGTCTCATGATTAAAAAAGTTTTGGAAGAATTTTGTTATGTGTCAGGTCAAAGAGTGAGCCTTAATAAGTCTAAAATTTACTTTTCACCCAACATAAGTAAAAAACGTGCACTCTACCTAAGTAGGAAGCATGGAATTACTCCCACTGAGAATCTAGGAAAATACCTAGGTATTCCAATTATGCATAAAAGATCTTCCAATGACCATTTTAAATTCATAACTGAAAAAATTCAAAATAGACTTAATGATTGGATGACAATAACTCTATCCTTAGCTGGTAGAGCCACACTTGTTAAAGCTGTCACTTCTACACTCCCTAACTATGTTATGCAAACTAATTGACTACCACAATCAACTTGTGACTAGTTGGATAGGCTTAATAGGTGCTTTCTCTGGGGGGAGACACACCTGAGAAAAAGAAAGTGCACCTTATTAACTGGAACAATGTATGTACCCCTAGGGAAGAAGGAGGGTTGGGAATAAGAAAAAACAGGGAAAATAATGTAGCACTCTTATCCAAATTGGGTTGGAAATTGAAAAATAAAGAAAAAGCCATTTGGGTTGAAGTTGTCAAGAGTAAATATGTTGGTCAGGATGATTCAATATCGAATACAAAGGCTATGAGTTCTTCCGCATGGAAAGCTATTGTTAAGACTAAAAATTTAGTGGATATGAGTTCAAAATGGTTAATTGGGGATGGGTCTCATATTAATTTATGGACTAACTGGTGGATTGGTAAATGCCCGCTATTAATGCTTTTCCTGCTCTGAATCTTAACATAAAGGTAGTTGATTTCATTAATGAGTATGGTAACTGGAATCTCCAGGAGGCAGGTACACTCCTCCCTCATTCCTCCTGCTTTGATATTTTGCATACCTTTATTCCTGGGCCTGGTGATTATTAGGATATTATTTGTTGGGGGTATTCAAATAATGGTAAGTTTTCAACTAAGGCTGCTTTTAAATTATTAACTGGGTCCTTTTATATTAGGTACCCAAACCTTGATTAGAATTGGATCTGAAAATTGAAACTCCCACAAAATTGAAAATTTTCTTATGGCTAATCCCGCATGATCGAATTCTCTCTAACAATCTCAGGGCATCAAGGAATATGGCTTATGATGCATCTTGTAGTAGATGTAATGATATATTAGAATCTACCTTGCATGTTATTCGTGATTGGGCTAAAGCACAGATTATTTGGAAGTTGTTTTTGAATACTTAGGAAAGGGAGATTGACCAATTCGGGATTTGCATTATTGGTTGAAGCTTAATTGTAAAGAGAGAATGGTTAAAGAGTGGAAATGAGTTAAATGACATGTGATTTGATTATGTATTGTCTGGAGTATATGGAAAGATAGAAATTGGGAGAGCACAAGTTTTTATGGGAGAATGAATGATACAATGAGTATTCAAGCAGAGCTTTGAGAGATTTTGAAAGGGCTTGAACTCCTACTAAGGTGACAGAATGTTCATGTCGTTGTGGAAACAAACTCACTGGAAGTTGTTAAGCTGCTTTCGTCTGATTCAGACGAGGCCCACCCAAACAAAGCCAGGAGCTGTAGAAATATAATGGGAATTAACCATATCCCTATTTTCCACACATTCAGAGAAGAAAACCAATGTGCAGACATACTGACAAATCTTAGGGTAGAACAGATGGAGGCGTTTGTGGATCCCCAAATCCACCACCCCATATTTCAAATGTTTTTATGGTTGATATGCCTATTTAGATTAGGTCTTTTAACTTTCCAATGCATAAAAAAAAAAAAATATTGTCACAAACCCGCCACAGAAAATAACAGAAAACGACTAGGCCGCCCGATTTTGAAACCCTAAATAAGTTGAGTCCGTCTGGGCAGTGGAGATGGAAATGGGGATGAGATCTCTGAACCCCAGCAATGGCTGTGGAGGCGAATCGGCTCTCTCTCTCTCTCTCATCTTTAATAGATTACAGGCTCAGGGACCCGCGTTTTGGGGGGCGAACGAGCCGCTCTCCACCAATCCTCCAACAATGCCGCTACTAAGCTCCTCATCTTCCATATTTACTTCTAAATTTAGCAGCGATCTCTTGAAACCCCCCTAATGGTCGGACGAACACAAGGTCTGGAAGGTCCCTTCCCCTTCCTCCAAAAATAGTAAACAAACAGAGAAACCGGAAATTGATGCAGCACTGTATTTTGGAATTCGATCGCAGAGGGGTTCGGTCCTCCCCCCATTTTCCATTCGTTCTTCCAATTTGTTGGTGTTCATGGCGTTATAATCATCATCAACAGCTGCAACAACTAGTTCTTCTTGTCGTAGTCATCTTCATCATTAGACGGCCAAAGTTTTTTAGGCCGAGCGATGCTTGTCCAGCTTTCATTTTTGAATTAATTTGAAATGGTCTGAAGAAGAAAATGGCCCCTCTTAGTTTGAATGATAAATATGTCAGAGGGATTTGCACTATAATCTTTGGATTTGTCCTGAGCTCCACCACCGTTACCGTGGTTCACTCCAAAACCGACGCTCCCGACGGTACTCTCTCTCTCTCTCTGTGTGTTGTCTATGTAACGTTCCGTTTCTTTACTTGGCAATGTCTCTAACTGTTTCTTTGCCTGGCAATGGCATCCGTGGGTGTTTTGGAAGGCAGCGTGGCTGGTATTTTACGTAATAATTTGGTTTGTAATAACGAGTTCAAGCTTAATTTGGTCGGGTTCAACTCATGTTTAGGTTCAAGCTCAACTCAACTCAACTCAAGATCAAGATTGGTTCGTCTTGCTCTGTGTCAAATGACTCTAATTCAATCCTGAACAATTTTTTATGTTTTGATTTATTCATAAAAAGTTTCAAACAGGTCTAGACTTTAAGTTATCTATGACATTGCTAATTAAGATGTACTCACTGAGCTAACACTGGTGGTGCTTGGTTCGTTTATCAAGCAAGCCCTCTACTTTGAGCTTGAGCTCATTCACTAAACAAATGAATTTGAATGAGTCACAGTTTGAGCTGAATGCGAGCTGTCCATGAACTCCTTAGAAGTTAGATCATTTGCAGCCGTAGTCCAGCTCCGTACTTTTAACCTTAGATCTCTCCCCACCCCTCAACTTAGCTCGATTATGTTGTATCTCGGCTATTTAGGATTGGCTACTGGAATTCTATTCATCCATTGTGCTCTATCAAATACTATATTTTCCATTAAATCGCAAGATGTCATATCTATTTTTATTATATCATTTAAAGCTCATTTCAGTTTACCTCTAGCTATCGTATGGCCTTGTGCAGTTATAAGTCTTTTATATACATGACCAAATAACCTGGACCAATTCTCTCTTAATTTATCTTCTATTATTTCTACTTCTACCGTTATCTACTCATTCATAATTCTTTCCTTCTTGATTTGTCCACACATCCATCTTAAAACCTTCTCCCACACCACCAACCAAAATAAGAAGAAAATAAAATGATGGAGAGCAAAAATGAGGGGCAGTCATAGCTATGGATTTTGTTCCAATTGCTGATAATACTGCCCTTCTTTATTTTGACCACTGTCTATTTGGTTAATGATTTTGCAATAGTTGTAGACCATAGTTGTCAAATCGCGTATCGGAAGACGTATCATTTTTAAAAAATAGTGTATCGTATCGTATATCATGTATCGTAAGATACGCATAATTTTAAATAATTATTAATAATATATATATACCTTTGTAAAAAAGTCATAGACTCATAATAACGTAGTATTTCATTATTATTCCACCAACTATTCAAATTCCCAACATAGTTCAGTAATATCAAAATACAAAGACTTCTAATTCAAACTTCTAACATCAATTGCTTGAACAACCTTAATATTAATCAGGAATTTTGAATTCATTAAACAACATTAACAGAAGACTTTATTGTTTTTTTTTAAAACCATAACCACTGAAATGACGTTATTTTACTAGTTGATGATTTAAAAATAAGTCTTAGGGTGAAACGATGTCATTTTAGCCACAAAAAACCAAAAAAATCATAAAAACAAAATCTTCACGTGTTAGATGTATCATATCGTATAGTGTATCGTACGATACGGTCATAAAACTATACAGAGATACGATATGTATCGTTTTTTTGGTGTATCGTGACGATACGTATCGCGTATCTCATACGATACTAATAACTATGTTGTAGACACCACTATATGCCTAGGTCAACCTATTTGACATCAATGGGTCATCAGGAAGCAGGTTCTCATCTCATACGATACTAATAACTATGTTGTAGACACCACTATATGCCTAGGTCAACCTATTTGACATCAATGGGTCATCAGGAAGCAGGTTCTCGATAAGTATTGTGATTCCAAATGCTCCATTTTATTTTTGCTGCTTTGTCTATGAAGAGATGATATTCCAAACTGCTTTATTATTGTGTAAGAAACTGATTTCCTTCATCATCTTCTTTCCATTTCTGGTGACAATCCTTTCTATGAATTTGTTTAGACTGTGAAAAATATTGTTGGTTATATACTATGCTGCCACCGTCCTTTTGCTGCCTTGATTTTGATGTGTGGTAATTGTCTCTGCAGTTTCTGCTCTCAATGTTATGTATAGCAGCTTGAATTCTCCTTCACAATTGGATAATTGGAAATCAAGTGGAGGCGACCCTTGTGGCCAATCCTGGAAAGGAATTAAATGCTCAGGCTCATCTGTAACTGAAATGTATCGCCGCTTTTTTTCTTCTTTCCTTTTGTTCTTTTTTTCTCACACTTGCATGTATCACAGATCTATGTAGTGAATCATACAAGCGTGCTTGGTCGTCCCATTCATATTTTGCCTCGTAATTGTCTGATTATTCAAAAATGTTTGCAGTGATTTGTCCGGCTTGGGACTCAGTGGATCAATGGGCTACCAGCTTTCAAGCTTGACATCTGTCACCTACTTGTGAGTCTCAGCCTTCTAATATAGGAAGTTATGAACAATTGTGTGTTTTTTTTCTTCTTCTGAAAAACTTCACCTCAAGATTGTGAATTTGTTTGTCATAGTACAGTGACTTGAGCAAAAACAACCTCAAGGGTGATATACCTTATCAACTGCCTCCTAATTCACGTGAGATGTAAGTCGGTAATAAAACAATTTTGACACTAATCCCATAGAGTTGCTAGTATTCTTCTATAAACAGATTTCAGCATGTATTATAATATGAGGTTCTTATGCAGAGATCTTTCTGGGAATGGTTTGACTGGTAGCGTGCCTTATTCAATTTCTCAGATGAAGGACCTAAAATACCTGTAAGCATTTTTTCGCTTTTGGATTTGTAATTGGTCGTGCGACTTGGTTTATATTTTGTTGGTGGGTGCAGAAATCTTAATCATAATCAGCTCAAAGGACAGTTGAGTGATATGTTTGGACAGCTTTCTAAACTCAATGAGCTGTAAGTATTTTGATCTTAGCAGCAAAGTCTTTTTTGCATCCTCTTGCGTGTTAGTGATTCTTTTTATCTTTCTGTTTTCGTTTGTGGTACATTTTTGCAACCTCTTGTGAGTTAGTAATACATTTCAGATAGTTCATATACTAGTTTTTGCTTCTTTTTGTTTGTACTTGTTGTAAAATATATCTGAAATGTGTTATACATCTTTTTAATAACACGACGTATAAATTCCCCATAGGAAAGCTACCAAATGCACAATAGATATCACGGACTATTTAAGCTGTCCTTCACCTCATTTATCCCCCCCCAAAAAGCCTCCTCCTTCACCTCAAATGCTAATTAAACAGACTATCACTTCCGGGAATATGCTCTTTCTAATAGAAAATAATTTAGTTCCAGTGTACCTTTCATGCCTTTGGATCTAATTCTTTGGAAGCAAAAGTTCGCATGATGGGTTAAGGAAATAATCTAAACAAAGTTCAACATAAATTTAATAAGTATTTGTAATAAACTATGAAGTGGGTGAGTGTGCATTCAGCTGCATGTAATCAATCAAGATTTTTGCCCCTTCCGCTGCTGCATTTGGGCAACCGCATTATAGCATAAGCCTCGACTATAAAGTGGAATACCATGTGAAATAGCATCAACCTTGACTATAAAGTGGAATACCATCCGAAAGGGTTTCATGCCTTATAGAGAAATTTAACATCCTCTTTTCTTTTGAATTTAAATGGCATGCACCACATACGCTAACCCCCGCCCCCCCAAAAAAAAATAATAATAATAATAAATAAATAAATAACTGGCAGAACTTTTTTAACAAGTACCTTTCACCTCTTCAAAAGAATTGTACTAACATTTCTCTTTGTCCGCTTAAATTTCTATGGTATTTTGGAGTGCGATTGAGTACATCAACTAAATTTCATGGGTATCAAAATCAAGACTGTAATTAGATAAAAAGACGTTGATAGAAACAACAGATAGTCATTTTATGCTGTGACTTTCATGAGATAACTATAGATTATGAGTTATGTTGACTTCATTGGCCTATTAAACATATTAATTATGAGTATTTTGTTGGTCTCTCTCTTGCGTGCATGCGTTTTTAGTATCTTATAGTGATACATACCTATCAAACAGAAAGTTAACTTTTTTGACTGACTCACGAAACTACATTCAGGGATCTCTCCTTCAACTCACTGTCAGGCAATTTACCTCAGAGCTTTAAATCCCTCTCAAGCCTCACCACATTGTAAGAAGCGAGTACATATACCCATAGAACTTATAATTTCCTTGTTGCTAATGGTGCTTAATGATTTCATGCAGGAATTTGCAGAATAATCAATTTAGTGGATCAGTAAATGTCCTAGCTAACCTTCCTCTTGATGACTTGTAAGTAGGCTTAAGAGTGAAATATTATATTAGCTGGATGCTCCAAATTGTGCAGAAATCTGAATGCTGGACATGATTTAGCATTTTGTTTGACTTGGTTTACCCCTTTCTTGTGCGTAGTATTAAAACCGCCCCTCACTGTGAGTCGAAGTGTTGTTTGTCTTCTGCTATTTATTGCTGTTTAGAGACGTTATTATACCTATTATACTGTCATTGTTATGTATAAATACCACGAGGGAGAGGACAAGGAGTACAGCTCTCGCTCTCTCTTTCCCTCTTATCCATTCTTATTTCTTCGCTTTTCTCTTCTTGTCTCTTCCTTTTCTTCTTCATGTTCCTTTTTCTTTTCGAATCTGAATAATGTAGAGCCAAAAAGACTTATGAGAAAATGTAGACCAAAATCAGCATGGTAACCCAATGGGTAAGAACTGTATTTCATGCCAAACAACAACCTGATTAAGATATTCACATGTGCTTGGCCTACTCATGGTGGGAGTTTGGCTAGACATGAGAGGTTTGTCGATTCTAGTATTGACCTAGTTTCATCTTTTTCTGATGGAGTGAAGTTGGCTGAAGTTGTCTGTGAAAAGGTGTTAAACTCCAGTGTCAGTCTGGGATGTTATATTGTGGCAGTATAGGTTGTGCAGTACTTATGCCCACGTATGATATGTTTTGTGTGCATGTTTTGTTTCCTTGGATAAACTTGGAACATTCCAATTTCCTTTCTTACTAAGATCTTCTTGTTCAAAAAAGAGACAACCCAGAAATTTCCATTATGACATAAGATTGGCAAATGTATGCATCCAACAAGTTTAACTTCTAAGAACATCTGATTATAAACACACAGTTATTATGAATATTTTGGTAAATAAATCAAATCAAAGTTCAAAAGACCAGCTTTCCAAAATTTTCTATTTCTTTCATTTTGTTTCGGTAACATTTTCAAACGTTCCCATGTCCGAGCTAACCGAAACTATGAAATTTTCACCCTTGGATGTAAGACACTTCCACTGTCAATATCAAGATTGCACCTGCACCATTCTGCACTGCACTACCTATGTTGTTACCATGAACGTGACCTCCAAGCCTCACAAATGGAACTATCACTGCCTCTTCTTCTGTATTTTAACTTGCTACCACTCCAAGAAAAATGCCATCTCTGCAGGCTATCTCCAGGGCCAACAACTTTGCCACTATTGCCACAGCACACTGTAATCCCCACTACTAGTACCACTGCTGCTACCATTTTTTTTGCCGCTGCCACTATACCATCCACACCATTCTCTTTTCCTGTCACCTCCTAGCTGCCAACACAACTTCCGCTGCGAAGTGCTATCTCCATCAAAACTCCTAGGATTGTTTCCAAAGTTTTTTCTGAGGCCTAACCATCATGGCACTTCATATGTGCTTTTTCATGAATTATTTATTATTTTTAGCTTGGCTGAGGCGTAATTGCACTGAATGCACCATAATATTCACAATGTATGTCACTTTTCATATTTTCATCCATTTTGTCATAATGCCTAAGAAGTCAAAAACTTCTGCTTGTACTGCTGAATTAGTTTGATAAAGAGTACAGAGAACTGATACTACAATTCATTGAAATTCTGCAGGAATATTGCAAATAACCAATTTACAGGCTGGATTCCTGACGATCTGATGAACATAAACAATATAGAGTTAGTATTTCTTATTGCTTCAGAATGCAGTTTTACTCATTCTTGCTCCTATTCTTTCGTGTTTTTTCACTGACCGGGCAATTACCTTTTTCAAGGACTGGGGGAAATTCTTGGTCATCAGGGCCAGCTCCTCCTCCTCCCCCTGGGCAGAAAAGTAGCCCTCATGCCAGTAGGAAATCAAAAAGTGGTGATGAGAAGTCTGCCCTTGGTGGAGTAGCCATTGTTGGAATATTGTTGGGTGTTTTGGTGGTGCTAGGTATTCTGATTGCTCTTTTCTCTAGAAGATCTTCTTCACCTCCATCACATTTTCTTGAAGAAGATAGGCTTAGCCAGCATAGACCGTTTACCCCACTCACATCCCAGGAGTTATCTAATGACTTGCGGGCTGAAGTGCACAAGGACTTCCGAGGTAACTCTTTCAGAGGTAAACTCTCTCTATGTCTGTCGTTTCCCTTGAATATGTGTTGATAATTAAATAACTTAATAGGTCATCATTGGGATAGGCCTACATTTTTTCCACTGTGAGTGAATATTATAGTCGTGGTCATAGCAATGAAGGATCACTTATTAAAGTTGATTTATAGAAAAACTAGGCAGTATATGGTCAAATGGACATCATGGTGTAAGCTGAATTGCAAAATAAAATTCATCTTGGCTTCCAAATATTTTGGACAAGTGTTAGTGTGATGTAAATACATTTTCTTGATAAGAACGGTACAACAAAATTTCACGTTTCTTGTCATTGGTTTTCTAAATGTTTTTGCTTGAGGCACTTCTCCGATGGCTATGGGAAACTGCAGATATTCTTACTGCTCTATGACTCATCAATAATATTTTGAATGAGAGATGCAATGGATCTTATGCATTCATGGAAAAATCTCTACCAGACACTCTTTCCTTGCCATAAAGTCCTGAATCCTGCTGTAACTAGTGTCTGATTTCGCCTGGGTCTTTTCCTAAGAAATGGAACATTGGTTTACTGGATCATATCAGTAGTTCTCTGGTAATTTTGTCGGATTTGCATCTGGTGGACCACTGTCCAAATTTTGCCATACTTTTTGGCTGACACTTTCTGTTACTAAAAAAAATGCTGAATCCCATGCCTAAACTGTATAGTCTAATTAGCACAAGGCTTTGGAACATATCCAGTACTAGGATGATACATGGAGTTTGGTGGCCACCTTGTCTTTTAATGGCATTAGTTCACTGCCAAAGGGGCAGGATACCCCCTTATTACCCACACAAATGGGAAAAAGAGTATGGAATCTGATAGTTACTACTTACTAGTGTTTGATTTTGTCTATGCTGTCACCAAGAGGTAGGCCATTGTTTACATGGAGATTTTTCTTGCCATCCTATTTTCAAATCCATTCTATTCTTGTATTGCCTATCACAACTTTGTTTCCTTCTCTGCGTAATATAAGGTGGTTATGATTTTTGTATGAAATTGTGACTGATTAGACACTACTGGTGACAGACCTCAAGTCATCAGACTCGTCTGCTTCTATTACCGTAAAGGCTTTGCATACATCTCCTTCGATTGGTCTTAAGCCCCCACCTTCTGATCGTATCAAATCATTCAACGATAGTGGGTTTGCAAACCATCAGAATGTCAAAAGGAGCAGTTCAATTCGTGTCACGTGTTATTCTTTGGCAGAACTTCAGACTGCAACTGGTAACTTTGCAACAGGTCGCCTTCTTGGTGAGGGATCAATTGGGCGAGCTTATAGAGCTAAATACGCTGATGGAAAGGTATTGCTCCTTCCTCAGTTGCGTAGTTCACATATCATTTGAAGAATTTGTGTAACCCATGTGATGAACTTTTGCAGGACTATATAGGTACATGTTTGTTTATCCGTTTTGTATATACCATATAAAAAAGTGTACATGTGGTCTAGATGGTAGAGTTTAACAGCAGGCAGCAGCGCATTCTTTGAGCAATTTCAAACATATTTTACCAGTTTGACTCTCATTTGATGTTCCATGTATAAGTTCATTCTGAGTGCTTTACCATTTTTCCTTGGTGAAACTGAGAAGTATTAGACACTTATAAAATCCTCGCAGATTTATCTCTCATCTTTAGTTTTTAGGTATTTGCTTTCTCCTGATGCCTACATCTTAAAGAAATAATGTCACGGGGATAAGTGAACTCATTAATTTCATGGAACTGCTTTCCGATCTATGAGGTGGAGTAAGTGCTCTCCCGTATAGGCATTAAGACCTTAGGGAACTGAATTCAATGCAACATTAATTATAAAATTAACTACTTAAAAGAAGTTAGACTTGCTACCCCAGGTTGTAGGAGAAACAATAAAGCCAATTTATGACTGCAACAGGCATATACTTAATGACTAAATGCGGATGGAACCCAAGACCTCCCAGATCAGAAATCTAGAGCATGTTAAGCTCCCGATTAGTCTAAAACCTTAGGCTGTCATAGGATGGCCCCCACAAGGTATATCAGGCTCCTTTAGCTTTGGTTTCAATGGATTTGGGTTCAAGTCTCCCTGTGTCTAGAATGTTCTGTTCATGTGCTTGTCTTTCCATGTGCAAGAAAGGTTCACACTCAAGGGAGGTAACTGAGAGCTTCATATACATTGTTAAACCAAACCTATTTCTTTAACGGCTTAAGCTTCTAGGAATATTGGTAGCCTAATTCAGGTGCCATGAGAATCTATCAATCTCGAAAGTCTTCTGTTTTGGTTTGGAAGACCCGCATATTCATAAGTTCAGAGACTAACCCTTATCAGAAGAAGTCTGGTTAACTTAATGTCCAACTTTTTCTATTTAAGGTTCAATCTGTAGTTGCTTTAAGAATTGAATGAACCTTTTTGTGTTTCCATCTTAACTGTGGAACTTATATAGTTGACAATGTTTATGCAAAAAGGGTTGTAAATAGGTTAGAGACCTTGGCCTTTATCTTGTATTGAAAACCTCTTTACAAAGTGGCCTTGGAACTAGAGCCTTATGCTGAAGTTGGGGTTACTAGGGTGTAAGTTTCAAATCCCACAATCTACTGCTTGAACAATCAAAGAAAGAAAAAGGAACAAGTGCCTTGGAGTTTTGGAGGAATTTGTGGCTTAGTGGTTGAACGGTGGAAATACACACACACACAAATGTGAATCCAAGTCTTTGTGTATGATTATCTTGTTTTCAAGTTTTCTTCTTCTTATTTTTAAGGTAAGCAGCTTCTTATTCTGGAATTATTACTGCTGTTGAAGATGTTTAAGTATCATATGGTGGGGCTTTGATGTTTTAACCAATTTTGTTGTTCATGTAATTCTATTTATGGTTGATGTATTACATATTTTCCTTTCAAATCTGCTTTGTAGTTATTTTTTGGTCAGAATTCATTTTCCATTGAAATAAATTTGTTCTTAAATGTCTGACATCTAGTTTTGGCCTTATGTTGCCTAGAGCATGTATAGAATGTTTTTTAGCAAGTTCTTTTATTCATCATTGCTTCTGTCAGATTTTTGTTGTCATTTATGCCGGTGGTTGATGAATAATTCTAATTAGAAGTTTTGATTGTGGGTTGGAAATATTAATGGCTAGATCTATACTACTTGTTTGGTCAGGTTTTAGCAGTAAAGAAGATAGATTCCTCTCTTTTCCAAGGCGAGGGAGGGGTAGATTTTACAGAAATTGTTATGAACATCTCCAAGCTTCACCATCCAAACATTGCTGAAATTGTTGGTTATTGCTCAGAACAGGGACAACATATGCTAGTCTACGAGTACTTCAGGAATGGTTCACTTCATGAATTCCTACACCTGTCAGATAACTTCAGTAAACCACTTACCTGGAACACAAGAATCAAAATTGCTCTGGGCACGGCCCGGGCTGTTGAGTAAGATTTACACTAGTCTTTTTGGATCAGTTGATATGGATTGTTTTAAATAGTTCATTAAAACCTATACGAATCTTAAATACTTTTTGTTCACTTTTGTTTGCTGAAATATGCAACCAGGGGTATTTTGTTTTTTTTTTAATACTGTTCTACCCACTTATCAACAACCGCTTAATGTTTTGGAGGTGTGAGTGATCTAGATTTAATACCCCAAGGTTGATCTGTTTAATATCAACGCAGAGAAACAACTCTGATGTTAGTTAATGTTTTTAGTGTCTCCACGTCCAGATACCAGTCATGAAATTGTCAATCTAATATCCTCGACCTAGCAGACTTTGGGTTGATCCATTGGGTAATGAGACCCAAACCTGGCCCAGCCTAGATAATAAAGAACTGAGGCATGTAATAATATGCTCTTTTACGCCCCAGCGGACACTTATTTCCTAGCTAGATCTTCCCAAATTAATGACTGAACATTTCTATGTTTCCTCTCCAATTAGTCGATTTTTTAGGTCACATGTTTGCAATGTACACTTTTGAAATAGGCAGTTTCCTTATTGGTTACTTATGACTGTCTCTCGTCATACATGCTAGCCTAGCTATCCGCTGTTCAGGTGTACCTAGTCTTTAATCCCTCGAATTGTGGAATCAGAGTCCCATTTGGATATTGATTCTCTCTTTCTTGTGTTTGCTTGGTTTTTGCTGACCGCTCAGGAGTTGTACAAACCGAACCATTTGATAGGGGAGACTCCAATTCTAGTCGGCTAGCGCCAGTATCTATTTGGTTGAACCAAGGATGGTTCGGTCAGAGGCACTCTGCCTTTGCCATATTGTTCTTTCTTACTTTTGTCATTTGCCCTTGTTAAATGGTCTAATTATACACTGGGATATTCTGAACCCCCTTCACAAATATAATACATTTATTTATTCAAGTATCAGTTCTATTGTTGCATTGATAATCCTCTAGTCCAAGATCCACCTCATTGTTAGCACCATGTTAAATTCCTGAATTGAGTTACTACTAAATTAGGTTAATAAAGTTAATGGGGCATTGGATCAATTAACTGCCAAAATTACGATGATAGCAGGGTCCTGCATTGGGAATAGTCAAACTTATATTCATGATCAACAGTGATATTACTTATTACACGATTCATCCGCCAATGTTTGTGTATCTAGGTACCTGCATGAGGTTTGTTCCCCATCCTGTGTTCACAAGAACATAAAATCTTCTAATATTTTGCTTGACACCGAACTGAATCCTTGTCTCTCTGACTGTGGCTTGGCATCATTTCATCAGGTACTTTGTTTGCGTGAGTAATAGAGCTCTTTACAAATATTGTTGTTATTATTTCCCGCTATCATTGTAAGTGGAGTATAATTTTCTTCGCACTTCAGATTTTGGTTTTCTAGGATATGAGCAGAGTTTGATTTGAAGGCTTGTTTTAGACTCTTTGCTTGTAGGGTTTGCGGAATGTTAGGCTGCTTTGGTTTGAACAAATAGAGTAAAATGGATGGCACAGTATGGATGAAATGTTATGTTCACTGTTTTGCTATTTTGTAGAAAATATGCTGAGGGGATAAGAATTTTAAAATGAGTGCAATGCCAGCTATGCTTCATGGTACCAAATTTCTACACTTAACAAAATGTCTAAAAAAATTTAGTATAACCACCAACAAGCAGTTTAGTTGTCGGTATAGGTACTTGATCTTGCCTGGAAGATCATGGCTTGATATGTTTTGGGTAGTTTCTTTGTTAGGGAGCCACAAACCTTTACATTGAGCAAAGAGGTATGATAGGAGGCGTGCATTGGGAACTTGAGAACTTGCAGGTGGCAGTTTGGCACCAATTGAAGATATAAGCATGAGAAGAAGTCTAGGCCATATTCCAAAAAAAAAAAAAGAAGATAAAAATCAGTGAATGCCTTATCATGCAGTAGTTTGACTCAGATGCCTAAAGTAAGACAAGGAGACAAAATACTACAAGGGTTAAGACTGGAGTTGTTCAAGATTTACCAGAGGATATGCCACTAGGACACAAGTAATTTGCTACGACGTTGTAAGTTGCCCAAGCAAATAGAAAAGCAATATCCCTCAAAATGCTACTAATCTTAAATATCTTTTACTTAAGCAAATAAATGCACTGGAAATCAAAATAACTATTTGCATTATGGTCTGTTACTCTGTTATGCTGCAATCTGCATAAAGATGAGGTATATATTTATTATTCTTTGTTTTCAACTGTGAATTTGCACCTTAGGTTGCTGCATTTTCGCAGTAAAGCCATTTTCGGGTCTTGCATCATACAATTGTGCTTTTAGGATAGTCTCTTGTTCACCATTCATTTCCCCTCCTATTTTGGAAGGGCGACACTCTTCTCTTTATAATGTTTTAGTGGACATTTTGTCAGCGTACGAGCCAAAACGTGGGTACTGGATACAATGCTCCAGAATGCACAACACCTTCAGCACATACAGTGAAAAGCGATGTTTATTGTTTTGGGGTGGTCATGTTGGAGTTATTGACAGGTCGAATGCCTTTTGACAGGTGGGACACATTTAGAGTTTCAGTGTTTTAAATTACAAAGATGGTCTGTGCAATGCATAATGCTGTTGCTTATTTTATTTTTGTATAATTTTGTTTTTAGTTCAATGCCAAGATTTGAGCAATCTCTAGTTCGGTGGGCTACCCCTCAGCTCCATGATATTGATGCATTGGCAAAAATGGTGGATCCTGCCTTGTGTGGCCTGTATCCTCCCAAGTCACTTTCTCGATTTGCTGATGTCATTGCTCTTTGTGTGCAGGTGAGAACATCCTCCCCTTCTCTCTCTCTTTCTCTCTCTCATAATACAGCTTTGTTAGGCATTAGGCCCCGCTTGGATGTTGGGCACAGTGATGTTATCATCGACTATGATTATCTAACAATTCAAATACAGTTGATATTCCCCCCCCCCCCCCCCCCCCCCACCCACACACACACACACACAAGATTTAACCTTTTCGTCATTACTGTGGTTCACAATTATCTGTTCCAACATGTTTCTAACATGTGTTGTGATATCCTTGTTTTAGTCGGAATTGGAATTTCGGCCACCCATGTCTGAGGTGGTGCAGGCGTTAGTGCGGTTAGTTCAAAGATCGAGTATGAGGGAGGATCTGGGTGCTTCTCGTCGATTGGATGACTACGACTATTAGGGGGAAAGAAGAAAAGAAACAAGTATATGCCATAGAGCAGAAACATTTCATAGGAAAGGTTTATAATTTCTGTGTTCAATTTTTTCATACGGACTTATCTGTATATAGACGACGTATCTGTGATATAAAACATGAAATATTCTCAACTTTGGTGCTGCTGCATTAGGACTAAAAACTTTTATGCTCTTTGCTTAGAACCAAAAATTTTAGTCAACTACTTGACAGGGGTTTGTTTGGTTCCTGAAACAAGGATCTATACTGATTTTGGATACTATTTTAGGATCCCTAACATTGCTCCTCTAACAGGGGAGAAGAAGTGGGTAGTTGAAGGGCGAATAGGTCCGTGGACTAACTATCAACCAGCAAACCAACCATTCTATCAGAGAGAGAGAGAGCGATAATTTCATCGTTGATTATTGTGTTTATCATGTTTTCTTTTGGATTTCAATGGTACAAGTAGTAGTGTTGTTTGTCTTGTACAAAACTGATGCAAATGGTTTATAGGTTTACATTACAATTATAAGTTTAAAAGAAGAATTAATTATTATTCTACCCATGTTTTTAAAAAAAAAAAAAAAATTGCCCACATACCATATTTTTCAAAGTTATTTATTAAATTATCATTATTTTCATGAAAGTGCGTTTTCAAAACATACTTTTGCCTTAAATATGTAAATTTTTAAAACACACTTTAATGGAAACTATAGTAGAAACTCTTAAGATTTTGGTGAAAAAAGCATCAAAGCAATGGTAAAGGAATAATTAATCCTTTAAAAGACAAACGTCTGAGATGCTTCTCTTTTTTCTTTATTTTTTTTTTTAAAAAAAAGCTAGAAATTCGGATTAGAGTGGATAGTTTAACTATAAATTTCATTAATTTTTCAAATGATAAAAACAAAACAATTAGATAAAAGCAAGAAAAATATAAGGTACTCTTCTAGGATCTCTTCAAAGTGAAGAACAAAAGGCTCTTACCTCTCAAAATTTAGGATCTTTTATCAACCTGTTGATTATCCATTAACCTGCAGAGTATTTGGGGATACCGTATAACCCGATATTACGTCGTTACGCCATTTTCACCGGGATTGTAACAAAACGGAATTCGGATAGGGTTTCCTTTGCACGGGAACACTACCCAACATATAACCTATTCACATATTAATCATATGATCATTCTAAGGTCTAACCCTAAATCTAGGACTTAAAATTTGACCATTTACATCATCCAAAAGAAAGAACTCAAGATGTGAAGGTTCATCAATGTTTCAATTCAAAATCTAATTTTTTTTTAACACAACACTTACACAACCCCTTAAAAGGGGAAGTGCAAGTGAAGATATTTAAATAACACTTTAGGAAACGTTATGGTACCGAAAGAGGTATTGTACCAAAATTTACAAATATTTAAGATTAAGTTAAAAAAAATTTGAGGTGTAATTTATAATTTCTAAAAGTCATGATCGATCATGATAAATTGGGATTGATAACGAAGTTACAATTTTTAAAGGTCAAGTTATAACTCATGGGAGAAGTTACAACTGGTCAGGGGAAGTCCAAGATCGATCATATGTATATGTGATTGATCATGGTCCCTTTGATCGATTATGGACTTTCCTTGAGTAGTTGTAATTTTTTTATTTTGAGTTATAATTTTACCATAAAAATAATAAATAACGGACCAAAAGCGGTACCACAGACTTTCCCTGACAATTTAGGTTTTTTATTGTTGTTTCAGAGAGAGAGAGAGAAAAAAGGAAGGGGGGGGGGGGGTGGGGGGGGGGGGGGGGGGGGTGGTAGGAGTTGACCGTTTGATAGTCTGAAAGATTGTAGACTCAACTAACTTTTTGCAGTTGAAACTACAAGTCCAACTCTCTATTACAGCGTTGAGCTGCCTTCCAAATGGTTCAAGCCAAATGAGGTCTTTTAGCCTTTGTAGTGCAAATATAGGAGTCTAATACCTCTAGAAATGACGGGGGGAGATTTTTTAGTACATGTGTTTCATTTCTTAATTTCTTAGAATTTAATTTTTTTAATTAAAAATTTAAGGTTTATTCCAATCAGACGCTAACATGTATCATTTATAATTATTCATTAATTCCTCAATAGCTAATCACTATTTTTTAAAATTTATTAAAAAAAAATCACTTTTTATCACCAAAAAAATTTATATAATTATTTATTTAACTTCTCAAGTGATAAAAAAAAAACATAAAGTGCATCGCATAGGATGGGCTACTTTTATTTTTTATTTTTAATTTTTTTAATCTCATTATATGTTCCTAACAAAAGACTATCACCTCTCATTTGTTTTTTTTTGGGTTTTTGGAAAAAAATAATTTGTGGGGCCCACAAATTAGTATTATGAAATTTTTTTATTAATTATACAGGACACTCATGATTTGTAAAAGTTACCAAATATTTTCTAGATTTGATGGTGAATTCTATCAACAGGTTAGTCTAGTAGGGGAAAAGAAGAGGGGGTAGTTGTAGGGCAAGTAGGTGAGTTGAAGAACTAAACCAACCATTCTATGAGAGAGAGAGAGAGAGAGCTTCAGAGTTCAGACGACAAAAGCTTGTTTTGGCAAACAAGTCACCATAGTCTTGATTTGAGTAGGAATGGAATGGATAGCATTTTTAATATCACCGACAATCAATCCCTCAAACAAACAGGCCGAACGTATGAAAATTCATTGATGTCAATTTGTAAATGACTATAATTTATGTCTTCTTATTTATTTAATTTTTTTTTGAATAAACTATTTATACTGATTTTTGGCCATTTTGTCTTAAGCGACCTCCATTATTTTTGTTGATTGGGGAAAAATTAAAAAGATATAATTATATTGTGCCTATTCATAAATAAATTTTAGGGTCGGAGCAAAAAATGTACTTTATTCATCAATAAATATCTCCAGTTAGCGCTGCCGTTTCCCGAGAGTGGAGTAGGTCCCCCGGACCGAACCACTATATATCTTTGTGTTGACTCATTATTTACTGTTTTTTCATTGATCTGTCATTATTGCTTATTAATTGCACCCGTTTATATACTTGACTGTTGATCTTGTATGAAGACCAATTTGTGCATCATCAGTGTTGTTGGTTTGTGTCAATATAAGAAGCACGAATACGGATACGTGATATATGTATAATACAGATATAATACGGATACAATAATACGACAAAATTTAAAAAATTAAGATATGAATACGGTCCATAATAAAAAATATAAAATAAATAAAGTTTTCCCACTATCAAAAAATAAAAAAAATAAAGTTTTCCTCCTACCACAGTCTTATCCATGATAAGACTTTTTGGAGTCATGTAAAATGCAGATATTAGGTAACACCTCAGTTGTGATGTTGGAAAAATTAGGAAAAAATTCACTTGGGAGTAGTCACCCACTCACCCCCATGGTATTATTATACATTGAAAAATGAAAGAGTTCACCTCACCGTAAAAGAAAAGAGATTGATCGAGTTGTGTGTAAATTAATTTAAACACTCTTTAATTGTTGAACGACAAAAATAAAGTGAAAGACTTCGTTGTTATTCAATGCATCGTGCAATTGGTTTGTGTCAATCTAGGAAGTACGAGTACAAAGATGCGATAAATGTATGATACAAATATGATACATATACGACAATACGATAAAATTTGAAAAATTAGGATACATGTATGGCTAGTATATTTTTATAATAAAATATATTTTATATTTTATTATTATTATCTCATTAAAATATATTTCATAAAATGATCGTGACCAATTAAAGGAATCAGAACCATATTTAACTAATTGATTTGTTTATAAATATTTATTTTTAAAATTGTAGTGTAATTAAATCATTTTTTATATTTTTTTTGATATGTAATAGTAAATAATACTTAAAAACACTTATATCTTCAAAATCAAATGAAATTTTATTGTATGTATATATATATATATTGCTATTGCTATTGAAAAAGGGGTGGAGGCAAAATAGCTACCCTAATAGGCAAGGGCGGATAGACAGTTGGGCCAGGGTGGGCAAGTGCCCCCCTCAAAAAAAAAAAAAAAATTTATTAGTTAGGTATATGTATTATATATTTATATAATATATTATGTGTGCCCCCCCTTCATTTATATTAGACCCATATTATTTATTCAAAAGAATTAAAAAATTAAGACCATTTAAAACAAAAAAAATTGAGCCCAATATTATCTACCCAAACTTATTAAAATCCACCCAAACCTATTACAAAAACTTTGAGATAATTGGATGTGAGTACCTTTTTCAAAACTTATTTGGTTTTAAGTACCACCTCTAAACTTATCCTCCTTTAAGTCATCTTTTTCATCAAATAGTTGTCAATAAGTACAAATTTTAAAACAAATTCAAATTCTTTTTAAAATGTATTCCATAATTACCCATACCATAAATAGTGCATACCTAATTGATAGCTTTTATATTTCCAACATCTAAATATTAGAATGTGAAATTTTCAAGATTTCTTTTGATATTTGTGTATCATTTGAATTTTAAAATTTCACACACACACACACATATATATATATATACACACACACACACACACACACATATATATAGTAATATCAAATAATAACACGCTCAATAAAAAAATAGTAACATCAAACAATAACACGCTCAACAAAAAAATAGTAACATCAAACAATAAATTTTTAATTAAGTTTTTTTATGGAGTATGTTACTGTTTGATGTTACTATTTTTTTGTTGATTAAATTTTTAATTAAGTTTTTTATGGAATATGTCACTGTTTGATGTTACTATTTTTTTGTTGAGTGTGTTAGTGTTTGATGTTAATATTTTTTTGTTGAACGTGTCACTGTTTGATGTTACTATTTTTGTTGAGCGTGTCACTGTTTGATATATATATAAATTTCAAAATTCAAATGATACACAAATATCAAAACGAATCTTGAAAGTCTCACATTCTAATATTTAGATATTGGAAATATAAAAGTTGTCAATTAGGTATGCACTATTTATGGTAGGGGTAAAAGGACTTTTATGACTTTTTTTTAGGAGATGTATTTCTATCCCAATTATTTTAAAAAATGTAATTTTATCCTATTAAGTTTTTAGGGAGGTACCGGCCTCCCTAAGCCCCAAAAAATTTTGGCCCAACATTAAAAAAATAAAATTTTTGGCTTAACATTAAAAACAAAATTTTTAGGTCACCATTAAAAAACAAAGTTTTTGGCCCAGCCATTTACAAATAAAAGTTTTTGAGCCACCATTTAAAAATAAAACTCTCTGTCTCACTCACTCCCACTTGCCCAGCCGAAGAACATAGAGTCAGAGAGTAAAGGTGCTTGCTTCTCACAGTTCCTTCTGTCGTTCCTTGCATCGACACAGCAGGACCATCACCGACCGAGCACCGACAAAAGTAAATATACTCTTTATCTCTCTCTCTCTCTCTATCAACACACACACACACATGCGCACAGCGGAACAGTATGTGCACACAACACACACACAAAATAAATTAATTTTTTATTTTTAAAATTTTGAATTAATTAGTCTTGATAATTTTCTGATTTTTTTGTGCATTTTAATTTTTAACCCTAATTTATATTTTTGTGCATTTTGCCCTTATTTGAATTTTTATGCATTTTTCCCTAATTTTTTTTTTTTGTGCATTTTTCCCTAATTTTTTTCTTGATTTGTTATAGCCCGGATTAGTAATTGGGGATGACTTGAAGACCTTGAGTTGCGGTTATTGAGTCGACAGTAAAAAGTATTTTTTGGTAACTCTCAATCCGAACTTATTTTTAATACTTTGAATGATATTGCTTGGATTTATTAAAATTATGAATTGGATACTTTTATGCATTTGTACTTGTATTTGCTTCCTAATACAATATATTCTTTAGAATGATAGCGATAAAATTGACAAAATAGTTTGTGATGATGTACAAAATTGTCTTTGGCAAGATCAACAGTCAAGAAGGTATAAGTGTGTAATTAATTAGCAATAAACAATCAATCAATGACAATCAAGGAATTAAAACTGTAAACAGAGAATCAACACAGGGATTTATAGTGGTTCGGTCTCGGATGACCTACTCCACTTTCGGGAATGGCAGCGGTGGCCTGGTGTTCTTTATTAATAAAATATCAGTCACCGGAGTGTTACAGAGCTTTGAGAGAGAGAGAGAGAAAGAGAACATGTGTGTAGTAAGGTCTTGGAGGCGTGTCTTTACCCTTGAGAGGGCTTACATTATATAGTTAGGGTAAGGCGGTGACGTGAGGAAGAGGTTTTCCACTCTTTTGGTAAGTGCAATCATGGTAGGAGTAGACCTCTTTGGTAAGCACAATTAAGGTAGAAATATATTTATGTATCTCGACATTCTCTTCCTCGTGCTCCTATTCAGTCGGAGGAAAGTTTGATGTTGAGCTTGGACCTTGAGCTGGACCTTAAGTTGAGGTGTTAAGTTGAGGTGTGTTGAACTTCATACTGGAGTACCAAGGCAAGGGGAGCACGAAGGGGTAGGCGCCCAAGGGGCTCCCTAGTCGGTGCCCAAGTGCGGGGGTGCCTTATGGGCGGCGCCCATGTGCTCGGGTGACCCCCGCTTGGCGCCCCTTTGATTTTCTTTGTCCACTTGACTTCCTTCTGGGCTCTTCTAGGGTGATGAGTCCAAGTGATGACGTCCAAGTGATGAGTCCCTAGTGGGCGGCGCCCAAGTGATGAGTGACCTCTTGTTGGCGCCCCTTGGCCATTTGGCTTCCTTCTGGATTCCTTTTGGATGGGTTGACCCGACTGAATGGGTCTCAGCGACTTGGGCTTCTTCTTGAGTTTTTAATATTTGAGCCTTTCTAGATTTATTTTTATCGGGCTTAGCCCAGTCAAATTCGGGCTCGTCATTTGCCCCCCATGCCCCGAGCTCTGACTTTCTCGAGAGGAAGGGGTTGAGGGCATGTGCTTCGGCTTCGCTTGAGTGAGCAGAAATTTTCTTGTTTCTCATGGTGCTTCTAGTCTTCAACTTTCCATTCCTGTTGATGGGAGATTCTATGGATGATCCATGAGCTCCTTGAAGGCGTGGCATGAAGGCTCCCCTGCCCATGGTGATGTTGTTGTGGTGATCAATATTAGAGCATCTTTGGAGATTGGGCAACTTAGCAGATGGAGGTGCCAGGTGCATGAAGAATAGCCTGGGTGGTGCCAAGGCGTTGGGTGACGTCAGGTGGATAGCTGGGCGAGGCGCTGGCTGGCATAAACGAGGGCCTTGATTGTCCTGGGCAAGGGCCCTGCTAGCTCCCCTTGGGCGACGCCAGGACTGCTGGGCAGACGCCTTGGGAGAAGCCTGGAAGCAGGGCAGCTCCTTGGGCGACACCTTGAGTCTTGCTATGGGTGACGCCTCTCTGGTGCTTGGTCATTAACTAACCTTGTCTCTGATTTCAGGAGCTCCTTTTGAAAGAGCGATGATGGAGGTGGAGGTTCTTTGTGCTTTCATGGTGGTGTCTCCTCTTCTCCCGAGAGAGTGAGGTTTTATGCCCCCAGTTAAGGTCCGATGGCCAGGTGCAAGGTCTGGTGGTGCCCCAACTCCTTCTCAAACTGTGGCTCATGTGTGTACCAGAGCTATCTGTTGTAATGCTGTAGGAGTTGAGACTCCAGTGCGGTTTCTAGGGGGATTGTAGCAATGCGACTTTGGCCAAGGAGCAACTTTGGAGGTCTGTGACTTCTAGGGATGTCAGAGAGGCAGACACTGGGGACTGCTGAGAGCATTTGGTGCTTGAGCGGTAGGCACGAGAGGATGCCGCGAAGCAGTTAGGGCTCGGTTGGCAGGCACAAGAGGATGCCACGGAGCAGGTAGGGCTCGGGTGGCAGACACGAGAGGATGCCACGGAGCAGGTAGGGCTCGGGTGGCAGACACGAGAGGATGCCATGGAGCAGGTAGGGCTCGAGCAGCAGGCACGAGAGGATGCTGCTGAGTAGTTGAGGCTAGCGCACGAGAGGGCTGCCCATCTGGAGGCTGACCTTCGAGTAGCACTTGAGATAGCTACTAGGGTAGAGACTCATTCTACGTAGATGAGGAGGGCGCTGATGAGCTAGGTGCCTGGTGCCTGGTGTTGAGCGCCTGGGCGCCTGGTGCGAGAGGGCGAGACTCCTCATCTGGGCGACATCATGGGGGCGCCCAAGGTGGAGAGGGCGAGACCCCTCGTCTAGACGACATCATAGGGGCGCCTGGTGGAGAGGGCGAGGCCCCTCGTTTGGGCGACATCATGAGGAGCGCCCAAGGTGGAGAGGGTGAGGCCATCATGGGGGCGCCTGGTGGAGAGGGCGAGGCCGTCATGGGGGCCTTTTGACTTTTGTCTACCTTTTTGTTGTTAAGTCGTAGGCTGTTTGAGATGAAAACAAGACAGTTATAACAACAATAATCTTTGCAAAATTTTATTTTATAAAGTAATGAATAACAAAATAGATCAACTGAAACTATAAAAGATAGATAAAATCTTCAGGTGTGTCCTATAGGTGGGCCAATGTTTCCTTGGCGGAGTTGTAGCCCTCAAGAGATTGTTTGAATTTCTCCAAGGGGTTGTTGGCGTCCTCTGTCATCTTGGTCTCGGTCAGGTGGCAGGGCTTGACCTCTGTCAGCAATGTACTGCCTCAACTGGCCACGCTGTATGAGCTCCTCGATTTGCCTCTTGAGCTCATAGCAGGCATCAGTGTCGTGGCCATGGTCGCAGTGGAAGCGACAGTACCTGCTGTGATTTCTGCGGTTTGGGGCGGACTTCATTTTTCCAGGCCATCGGAGTGTGGGGTCATCCTGTATCTGGAATAGGATGTGCTCCACCGAGGCGTTGAGTGAGGTGAAAGGTTGTCGCTCTCTCAGAGGTGGGGGACCAAGGCGGTCCTTGACAGAGATTCCCTTCATCTTATTTCTTTTGGTCTCTACCTCTCACCGGTCTTTGCGGGTGTCCTTCCTTTTCTCCCCTCCTCGGGAAGACTCACCTCTATAGGCTTTGGTGACGTCCTCGGCGTTCATATATTTATGTGCCCTGGACAGTAGCTCAGGTATGCTGGAGGGCGGCTTCTTGAGGACTGAGAACATAAAGCTGTAGGTGCGGAGGCTGGCAATAAAGGCTGCCAGAGCTACCTTATCATCTGGCTCCTCAACCTGGAGAATCTCCTCATTGAAGCGGGCAAGGTAGTCCCTTAGGCTTTCATCCCTGTCCTGCTTGATGGTGAACAGGTGGGTCACTGGTTTCTGATGTCGGCGTCCCCCAATGAAGTGGGAGACGAAGGACCTACTCAACTCTGCGAAAGAGCGGATGGAGGAGGGCCTAAGCTTGAAGAACCACTGGCGAGCAGATCTCTTCAAAGTGGTAGGGAAAGCTCTACACATAATCTCCTTAGGCACGTTGTAGAGTTGCATGAGGGATTTGTAGGTGTCCAGGTGGTCGAGGGGGTCTTTGGTGCCATCGAAGGTCTCGATGGTAGGCATCTTGAATTTCGAGGGCAGATGGTAATTTACTATATCAGCAACAAAAGGTGAGTCGGTACATCTTACCAGGTAGTCCACCGTTTCGGGCGCATGTGCCTTAATGGCGTTGAGGGCATCACCGAGTTGATTTTGCACCTCTCTGATCTTCTCGTCCCATTGGTTGGGGACGTCCTCCGTTGGGTGGTGGTACTGACTTCCATGATCGTCATATTGGCTCTCGTCTTCGTCCTCCTGCGCAAGTACATGAGGAGGGACTGCTGGGCGAGGGGCGCCCTGTGGCCTCGGGCCGTTCTGGCGAAGGACCCCCTGGTGAGGGGCTGCCTGCTCCTCTACTGTTGGAGGGAGTGGTGCTCCTCCTGCAGGGTGACGGGCGACGCCCCCTTGGGTGAGCATCAGTTGGATAATTTGCTGGTTCTGTTTCACCAGCAGCTGCATGGTCTGCAAGAGCTGTTGCTGTTGTCCAACGGCTGGAGTTGCTGTGGCAGAGGGTTCCGAAGGTGCGAGGGGAGGCAGAGCCTTCTCACGGTGAGCAGGGTTGTTGTCCCCTAGTTGTTGAGACTTTGACCTCGTAGCAATTGCCATGAATTGGAAGAGTAAGAAGGTAGTAGAAATTTAGTCGTTCCCACAGACGGTGCCAAACTGATGATGCACAAAATTGTCTTTGGCAAGATCAACAGTCAAGAAGGTATAAGGGTGTAATTAATTAGCAATAAACAATCAATCAATGACAATCAAGGAATTAAAACTGTAAACAGAGAATCAACACAGAGATTTATAGTGGTTCGGTCTCAGATGACCTACTCCACTTTCGGGAATGACAGCGGTGGCCTGGTGTTCTTTATTGATAAAATATCAGTCACCGGAGTGTTACAGAGCTTTAAGAGAGAGAGAGAGAGAGAGAGAGAGAGAGAGCAGGTGTGTAGTAAGGTCTTGGAGGCGTGTCTTTACCCTTGAGAGGGCTTACATTATATAGTTAGGGTAAGGCGGTGAGGCGGTGACGTGAGGAAGAGGTCTTCCACTCTTTTGGTAAGTGCAATCATGGTAGGAGTAGACCTCTTTGGTAAGCACAATTAAGGTAGGAATAGATTTCCGTATCTCGACATTCTCTTCCTCGTGCTCCTATTCAGTCGGAGGAAAGTTTGATGTTGAGCTTGGACCTTGAGTTGGACCTTAAGTTGAGGTGTTAAGTTGAGGTGTGTTGAACTTCATACTGGAGTACCAAGGCAAGGGGAACACGAAGGGGTAGGCGCCCAAGGGGCTCCCTAGTCGGCGCCCAATGGATGGCGCCCAAGTGCGGGGTGCCCTATGGGCGGTGCCCATGTGCTCGGGTGACCCTCGCTTGGCGCTCCTTTGATCTCCTTTGTCCACTTGACTTCCTTCTGGGCTCCTCTAGGGTGATGAGTCCAAGTGATGACGTCCAAGTGATGAGTCCAAGTGATGACGTCCCAAGTGGGCGGCGCCCAAGTGATGAGTGACCTCTTGTTGGCGCCCCTTGGCCATTTGGCTTTCTTCTGGATTCCTTTTGGATGGGTTGATCCGATTGAATGGGTCTCAGCGACTTGGGCTTCTCCTTGAGTTTTTAATATTTGGGCCTTTCTCGATTTATTTTTATCGGGCTTAGCCCAGTCAAATTCGGGCTCGTCAGTTTGTTTAATTAATTGTAAAAGTGTATGTATATACCCATTTTCTTGAATGATTTTTTGAAATAGTCATGAAGAAGTACTTCAAGAGAAAGTCTAAGTCAGAGTTATCACCTCCTCCAAACAGAGGTGGTGATTTTTCAAAGAAAATACTATAGTTAGTCTTATTTTTTGTAAAGGGGTCTAATTAGAACTTTATTTTACAGATTTTTTGTTTTGTTTTTGTACCCCATGTATAGAAATTTATCTATAAGATTGATAATGATCTCAACTACATTTTGTAACTAAATAAAGAATAATTTTACTGCGGACTTGTAATTGTGCGCATTGATAGAAAATTAGTGAAAAAATAATTTACATTTAATTAATATACAAAATTTTAGAGATTTTAAAATTTTTTATATTTTATTGAAATATAATTAGGTTAAAATATACTAAAAAAATTATTTTGTGTCTTTTTGTTAGGATTTTGTTTTAGATAAATAAAAATTGAATTTAATATTTCACAATAATTTTGTCTTTATTCTTACTTTTTTGTCATTTCTCAAACTGAATATTTGTGTATCAATTTCGGCTAAATATTTTTTTATACTAGTTATAGTTTGCCTTCCTCATAGATATTCATGGCTCCACCCATGACAATATACATTTATTTTTTTGGAATTTTTTATGTTAAATGTACTTCATCTATGAAATATAATATAACAAATATAAATATATTATATAGTGTGCTTGGTTAGAAGAAAAAAAATTAGAGTGCATAATTAAAATGTCCACCCTGACAAAATTCTTTGCTCCGCCCCTGCTAATAGGCCATCACTTGGTGGGATATGAGGTTTCTAACAGCGCTCGTTATTTCTCTTGGGAACAAACCTAACTAGGCTAGTATAACAAATAACCACCGAGCCCCAATATGGACTCAAAAACTCGAATCTCCAACATCAGTGTGAGAAATTCGGCCGATACCCCACTGGATCACCTCACTCATAGGTATTTTGTATTATATGTGAACTCGAAATGAGAGAGTATAGATTACAATTAAAAATTGTTCATCTTATTCCATATTTAGAAGTATTCGTAAAATATTCATATATTTTATTAATTATCAGATACATATAATACATATTCGATGTTGTATCGTATTTAATACAATATCCGAATTTTTTTCATCTGTACCGTAGTCAACTCCTATATATATATATAGATATATAAGAAATGATTGTATAGATTTCAATTAATCAGAACGTAATACATCATTTTGTATTCAATCAATCTTAAGCTTCATTAATCTGTACTGTATACTTTTTTGAATCTTAATGTTTCGGTGTAGATGGCATAAAACTGAGTCAGAGAATGCTAATTTAAGTGCATTATGATCAAGGTGGGTGGGTGGGTGGGTGGGGGTCCAATCCCAACCAAGAGGGGTAGGTGTAGTTGAAGAACTATACCAACCATTCTATGAGAGAGAGAGTTTGTAACGACAAAAAACATGTTTCCGCAAACAAGTTACGAGTCACGATTAGTCTTGATTTGTGAAATTCTACAGTATTTTTTTTTTGATATTGGTATCGTCGGTGATCTTTTTTATGAGAAAGTTACAATTTACACCTATGATTGATCATGAAATCTCGATATCGATTTCAACCTTCTATGATCGATCATACATTTTAAAATTATAACTTATGCATCAAAAAAATTATAATTTTATCTTAAAAGTTAATGAATTTCGATATCGATACTACCGCAGTACCGTATCCTTTCCCTTCTTGATTTATATGATTAAAATTTCTTCTGTTCTATGTTTTCAACTCTAAAGTGAAATAATTTGTAATTATGAGTAATTTGATTCAGTCATTGTGTTTAGGGAAAATTTTAGCCACACTTCTTCTACTTTATAATATTTTCAAGGACACCTTCTCTATTATTAAAAACATCGCTGACACCCCTTCTTATTTATATTTAAACATCATTGACACTCTCAGCCATTAAACCACCATTTATAACAAAAAAAAATTATCTAAAATATCAAAATTGCACCTATACAAACCTCAAACAATCTTTCTAAATAAAATTCGATTAAAATTTATTTTTCTATATATTAAAATTCGAGTTGATTAAAATTATTTTTTTTAAATATTAAAAATTGAATTGATTAAAATTTGATTCGAATTGATTAAATTTTATTTTTTACATTTTAAAATTCAAGCCTATTAAAAGTCTTTTTTACGTATTAAAATTCAAGTCAATTTGAGCTTTACTTGAGTTGTTAGCCTCGATTAAAATTTTCTTCGCTCGATTAAATTTTATATTTTTTTATTTATTAAAATTCGATTCAATTTGATTAAAATTTATTTTTTATGCTTTAAAATTTGAGTATATTAAAATTTATATTTTTTATGTATCAAAATTCGGGTCAATTAAAATTTAATGCGAGTTGATTAAAATTTGAATTGGGCGTCGAATAGAATTTTACTTAGCTAAAATTTTAATAAGTAAAAAAATATAATTTTTAATCCACTCAAATTTTAATAAATAAAAAATAAATTTTAATTAGCTCGAACCGAATTTTAATCGGCATAAATTTTAATACGTAAAAAAATTTAAAAAGTAGAGGGGATTTCATTGAAGATATGTCTATCTAGAGAGAGTGTGGATTAATTTTTTCCTAAAATATATCATGGGCAATTTAGTAAAATTATATTTTAATTAACATCTTTAATTTGATAGGAGTGTCAATGAAGATTCAAAATAAAAAAAAAATCTCTTTAAAGATATGATAAACTAGAAGACGTGTGGCTACAACCACTAATCAGTACTAGTAATTAATTTCAAAAAGCGAGTCTATTTCAAAAAATTAGCTCAAATATCATGGCTCGTTGGGCCTACTCAATGGGCCACAGGTCTCCACATACGTGGTTGTCCACGGTGGGCCTACTTATTATCTTCTCACTTTACTTACTTTTCTAATCTCTAAATCACTTATTTCTCATAGACCAACAATCATTAAAGTTTTCTATGTTTCTTCCCCCTACTCATATGAGCAGAGTCTGTTTCTGCAAGGAGGGAATCAATTGTTTAAAGTTTACAATTATAAGTTTAAGAGACGAATTAAATAATTACTCTATTAATGTTTTAAAAAAAAATTACACATATACCATATTTTTCAAAATTATTTATTAAATTATCATTATTTTAAAAAAAGTGTGTTTTCAAAATAACACACAGCTTTGAAAAACCTTTGAAAGTGTGTTTTCAAAACATACTTTAAAACACACAATTTTATGATAGCAATAATAATTTTGAAACTTTGAGATTTTGATGGAAAAAAGTTTAAAATCGACGGTAGAGAGATAATTAACACTTTAAAAGATGCGTATGTGTCTGTGTTTGTGTTTACGTATGAGTCTGAGATGTTTTCCTCTTTGTTAAAAAAGAAAAATATAGAAAAGAATTGGTCAACTCGGTGTGTGGTGGTAATTGGCTAATTGCGCATTTGAAATTTGCGTTGGAACCCCCAACCTAGAAATACATGTATGCCATGTGGCATAGTTTTCTGTGAAGAAGAAAAAATAAATAAAAAATATATTTAATTTTTTCTTTTATGTTATATCATTCGATACCGTGTCGCGACACCGTGACCGATGTATCTTAAAACCCTCTGAGTCGATAGTCGATACTACAATCTTAAATCATGATTGAGATGTAAAAAATTTAAATCAATTTATTGATCTATGTCATACACCCACCCATGCCAGCGTTATGGTCCTCTGGTAGCCGTAGAAGGCTAAAAAAACAAATAATATCCTGATTTTAATGCAACGGTGGAGACACAACTACGTACAGTAGAGTCATATGTTTGTTTGACACTTTCAACAATAATAAATAACGTTGTCTTGTAGGGCAGGATAATTTTATGGACAGGTCAATTTATTTATATCTTAATTAATTTTTTTTTAAATATGGTTAAAAATAAATTGTTCATGTCGGAATTAAATTATTCATGAA
Source organism: Ilex aquifolium (assembly GCA_951799425.1). NCBI lineage: Eukaryota > Viridiplantae > Streptophyta > Magnoliopsida > Aquifoliales > Aquifoliaceae > Ilex > Ilex aquifolium. The sequence goes on along the minus strand of OX637410.1, from coordinate 16,768,818 downwards.
GAATACATTTTTCATGGTCTAGCACATGCGATTGTTAAGATTTGAATTCAGGACATCTGAGTTTACAGCTTATCATCTGTTACCATTTGAACTATCTTTTGGGATTAGTTATATAATTACGAATGATAAACATACTCACAACAGTAATAAAAATATCCACAAAAATGATAAATTTTTTTATAACGAAAAAAAGTGATAAAAATAATTATCACAACAGTGATAAAATACTTACAAAAATAATAAATTTTATGATTATAAAAAATTCATAAAAATTATAAAAAAATACCTATTAAAATAATAAATTTTTGAGGTAAGATACTAATTTTTTTTTTTGGGTATGGAAATCAAGTCCCTTATTTGAGATGAATCTATTCCAAAGTTGAAAAAGTTGAAGAGTCCCTAACCCTAAGTACTCATGTATCCACTGTTCAAAAAAAAGAAGAAAGAGGAGTACTCATGTAGACTTGCAAGAACAATATAAGGTACCTTACAGAAAGGATTTGACTACGGTACACACACAAAAAATAAAATTCAATATCATATTTTTATTTATTATATTTGTGATTTTTTTTTATTATATTTATAGGTCTTTTTACTATTGTTATGATACTCCTAAAAATGATAAAAATAGTTATTATAATAATGATAAAAATATCCATAAATATAATAAAAATATTTATAAATGTGATAAATTTTTTTGTACCAAAAAAAAGTGATAAAAATACTTATAAAAATAATAAATTTTTTTATTATAAAATAACTCATAAAAATTATAAAAATATCCATTAAAATAAAAAAAATTAGAGCTGCAGTATGGAAATTATTTCTTGAGTTCAGTACCGAACCCAAAATAAATTATTTAATTACTATTTTTTGCACCACATATTGAATCACAGTTGTCCTTTGAGGGGTCTAATAAATGGACCCGACTTGTCTTTGAATCACAGAGAGAGAAAGACAGGGACTGCTTCGTACGATTTGACTTTAGTGGTGTGAAAGATTGACCCATTGATTGAGGGGAGGCTACATTACCGAATGGTCAAAATGCGGTACAGTATCAAAAACTTCTTGAGAGTCCTTGATGTTTTGGTCATTAGTGCAGAACCATTGATCTGATGATTTAATTTTTTTTTTATCAACATGTGTTGTAAACCTATAACTTGCTCAGCCAGTGAATAAAATGATAATTAAGATCGATCGTACATACACATGATCTAATTATTTTTTTCTTTGTACTTATGTTAGAACCTTATTGGGGGGAGCGTCTTGCCTATGGGGGGAATGGGAAATTGAGATCGATCATACACAATAAAGATCGATCCTAAAAGAATATACAGTGCAATGTTGAAATCAAAATAATGAATAGTATGATCGATCTTAATTATTTACGATCGATCTTAGGTCTATGTTCTATTGAAATTATGTAAGATCGATCTTAAGATTTAATATTATGGACATTAAAAGTAAGATTATAATTTTGTAGGAAAGATTACAACTTTTATTAGTAGGTTTACAGGTAATGTGAAATAAGTTATCCATTAATTGGTAAGGTTATGTATAATAAAGGGAAGGTTATTACAAATAATGGTAGAATTACTCCAATCAGTGGTAAAGAGGTAATTGTTATGGGTGAGGTTATACCATTTTGATGAAATGTTACTACATGTTGATGTAAGGTTACAATTTCTACAGGGAAGATGACAATATTAAAAATAAAGTTATCACCTACTTAGGTTAAGTTACTCATTGAAAGGTAAGTGTATCCACTATTGAGGGAGAGTTACAATGCATAAAGGTTAAATTATGGCTGTCAGTGACAAAGAGATAAACCTTTAGGGGTGAGGTTATAACATGGAGAGGTAAGGTTACTACGTTTATAGGTAGGATTACAATTTTAATAATAAGATTATCACCTATTGAGGTAAAGTTATCAATTGAAAGAAAAGTAAGTTTATCGATTAAAAAAGAACACTTACAATGGATAAAGGTAAAATTACTCCTATATGTGGGAAAGATGTAATCGTTATAGGTGAGGTTATAACAAATTGTTGTCAGGTTACTACATGGAGAGGTAATGTTGTAATATTTAGGGGTGAGGTTAAAACATTTTGTAGTAAGGTTACAACAAGTTGATATAAGGGTACTACATGTTGATGTAAGGTTAGTACCGTTTGAGGTAGGATTACCACTCGTAAAAATAAGGTCAACACCTATAGAGGTAAAGTTACCCATTAAAATAAAGGTAAGTTTATCGACTAAAAAGGAACACTTACAATGCATAAAGGTAAACTTACTGCTCTCGGTTGGAAAGAGGTAACCTTTAGTGGTGAGGTTACAAGAAAGGGTAAATAAGATCGATCGTACATTCACATGATCGATCGATTTTTTTTTCTTCTACTTGTGTTACAACATTAGAATTGGGATCGATCATACACAATAAAGATCGATCCTAAAAGGATATACATTGCATTCTTGAGATCAAAATAATGAATAGTATGATCGATCTTAAGTATTTACGATCGATCTTGGGAGTATGTTCGATCAAAATTATGCAAGATCGATCTGAATATTTAACGTTATAGACATTAAAAGTAAGGTTACAATTTTGTAGGCAAGATTGATGTAATAGGCAAATGTATGAGTTTACAGGTGAAGTGGGGTAAGTTATCCATTAATTGGTAAGGTTATGTATAATAGAGGGAAAATTATTACAAATAATGGTGGAATTACTCCAATCAGTGGCAAAGAGGTAATCGTTATGGGTGAGGTTATAACATTTTGATGAAAGGTTACTACATGTTGATGTAAGGTTACAATTTCTATAGGGAAGATGACAATATTAAAAATAAGGTTATCACCCAGTTAGGCTAAGTTACCCATTGAAAGGTAATTGTATTCATTATTGAGGGAGAGTTACAATGCATAAAGGTTAAATTATGGCTGTCAGTGGCAAAGAGGTAACCTTTAGGGGTGAGGTTATAACATGGAGAGGTAAGGTTACTACGTTTCTAGGTAGGATTACAATTTTAATAATAAGATTACCACCTATTCATGTAAAGTTTCCAATTGGAAGAAAGGTAAGTTTATCAACTAAAAAGGAACACTTACAATGCATAAATGTAAACTTACTCCTGTATGTGGCAAAGATGTAATCGTTATAGGTGAGGTTATAACAAATTGTTGTCAGGTTACTACATGGAGAGGTAATGTTGTAATATTTAGGGGTGAGGTTAAAACATTTTGTAGTAAGGTTACAACAAGTTGATGTAAGGGTATTACATGTTGATGTAAGGTTAGTACCGTTTGAGGTAGGATTACCACTCGTAAGAATAAGATTAACACTTATAGTGGTAAAGTTATCCATTAAAATAAAGGCAAGTTTATCGACTAAAAAAGAACACTTACAATGTATAAAGGTAAACTTACTCCTCTCAGTTGGAAAGAGGTAACCTTTAGGGGTGGGTTACAAGAAAGGGTAAATAAGATCGATCGTACATGCACATGATCAATCTAAATTTTTTTTTTTGTTCTTCTACTTGTGTTACAACCTTACTGGGGGGAGCATCTTTCCTATGGGGGGAATGGGGAATTGGGATCGATCATTAAAAATAAAGATCGATCCTAAAAGGATATACATTGCATTCTTGATATCAAAATAAGGAAGAGTATGATCGATCTTAATTATTTACGATCGATCTTAGTTTGCCTACAGGATTTGATACTTCTGTAGAGGGAAATGTGGACCCCATCATGATGGACAACAAAATTATTAAATAATTGTTTTCCCTCCCACTTTGAATGTATCCCGCCCAGATGATCCCGCCAAAAGCATTATTACCTTTGTCACTACGCTATACTCCACCACCAACTCCTTCCAAACGCAGGGCGACGACTGTAAGCGATGCCGGAGCAGTCCATTGTTGTTGTTAGTCGCGTTTGACGGTAGTTTGATTCATTATAATCATGTATGTGATTCGATTGAAGCAATATCCATGTAAGTACCGATATCTTTTTTTTTTTATGCTGTGTAACATTGGGACATATTTAAGTTGTAATAGAAGACATATTATACTCAGGGTAAAGAAGATGTACATCGAATGTAAAAGGGATGCAAATAAAATACATCGACCATCAACCGCCTGGATTTATTACTAGTGAGTCACTGGATATTTGCCCTAATGATCGACCTGGATGTAGGTTAAAGATGTAGATTAAATCTTTAACATTTGTCCATATGTAGCAAAGAGAATTTAAAGAGAATAGGAGGTGGTGAAGAAGCGAAAACAAAAAATGAGGTATGTATATTTAACGTGTTAGTATTTGTAATTCGGCGAAGTCATGTTTATCAAGTGTAATGGAAGTAATTTCAGGCAATAAAAGATTGTGCTCTACAATGGCGTAAGATGACTGATGTTGAGCAAGGAAAATACATAGATTTGGCGAATTCATCAAAGTTGGAATACGAGCGTTTGAAAGGAAACATGAAGAACTCCAATGGGATAATTTGAATTTTGTTTGGAAAGGCATATATATGTGCACTTATACATAGAAAACAGTACATAATATATATATGTATTTTTCTAATATTATGAAGGTTAAGCTGGGCACAAGATGTTCACCAAGCATGGTCATCAAGATAATAGAAAAGTTAAGTGAAGAACAACGACGTGGTGTTGAAGAAATTGGTTTGGGGGGAGTGTTAAACCTTAAATGTAAACAAATAAAGAGAGATTTGTGTGCATGGTTAGTGGAGTGCTTTGATCTGGAAGGCTGTGCACTCAATGTGTATGGAAAATTGTTGAAATTCTCTCCTGTAGATGTTGAGTTGATAATGAGACTGAGAAATGAAGGGGCAGATGTGGAGAGGAGCGGGCCCCCTGATAGAATAATTGAGGTATGTGAATCGTTGTTCAAGGGACTCAAGGTTATTCCTTTGAAAATTCTAGAGGGTAGATTATTTGAAATGAAGGGTGATTCTGTTGAGTTCAAGTGTATATTTGCTTTATTTGTATTTGGTTATTTATTGTTTCCCACAATGAAGACCACAGTTAGCACATCTTCCATCCATTCGGTAATAGATGTTGGAGGTTTAGGCAAGAAGAATTGGGTGAAGCTTGTGTATGATGGCGTTATTACAGGAGTGCAGAAGTACAAGCTGAATAATCAGCACAATATCAGTGGGTGCATACTTGCCCTAATGGTAATTAATTGTTTACTACACATTTGCATTCTATTATTAATAACATAATTGGTCATGAACCAAAAGTTTGGCAGATCTTATATTTTTGTGAAGCTATTTTTCCTTGAGCGGGTGACACCATATGGAGTTGTGGATGTTCCATACATGGGTCGAACCCTTCCCCGAATTGCCGCATGGGGTGATCAATAAATTAATGACCGTATGATTCTTTTAAAGAAGTCAGGCTGGCTACAATATATGCGGGTATCATATTTTTCCAGTTATGCAATTATCTTTTCATACATAATAATTAATTATATGAAATGTTCATTATAGGTTCCATTATCAGATACCAATCATGGTTTATCAAACGCACCTGTGAAAGCAATATCGACAATTCAGGCACCTCAAATCAATAGCGATGAAAGATTTACAGTAAGTGTTGTTGATACTTTACCACAATACAAATTTAATTTTTGATGTGTGAAATGATATGTAAATGATTCACACAGGCCATTGAACAAAAACTTTGTAATGACGAGGCCGTTGTGTGCAAAATGCAGTCAAACTTAAATGAAATGACTGTAGAATTTAGTTCATTGATTTCCACTCTGAAAAATTTGATGGAAACCACATCAGGAGATAGTTCCAATTCTGACGGCATACAACAAGGTCACCCTAATGAGACCGATGTGAAGGATGGTAATGGCAGGAGTAATGGATTGAACGAGTGGGCCATGCATGGATCTGAAAAGCATAATCATATTTCAACACCGTTTTCTGCTGTGAAGTTGGCTGAAAGTATACAGGCGACGGATTTTAACAAACTTGATTCAAATGCACTTGCATTGTTTTAACCCACATATATTGATTATCCTCAATCGGCATCATACTCATGTACACAGAAGTCAGGAATGACAAAGATACTTTGCAGATGTTCTAAAAGGAAACCAAGTAAATGGTTGAAGTCACCCTATGTACTGCCGAAGGTATGATACGTGTTATTTTTTTAATTTAAAGTTTCATGTTGTATGAAACATGTATACTTTGTAAAGACTTTGCTTATTTCATGTATAGCATCGTCGGTTGAATAAGAATGTAAAGAAAGAAGGAAAGTTGGCAGCGTCCATTGATGCCATAAGTAATTGGTTGAAGTCACCATATGAAGTAGCCGAGGTAGGTTGTCAATTGTTCACGCTAATTAAAATCACCATCAAATGTCATTTACATTATTGACATAGTTATTCTAATAGACTCGTCGATCGCAGATGAATGTCGCGGACAAATATGTGAAGGATGAAGTGAATAATGATTTAAGTAGAAATTGCATTTTTAGGGATCACAGCAGTTCAACGGACGCGTTTTTTAAGGTAAAGGGTCATGTTCTAATTACATATCATTTCACACAAACCCATTAATGTATTTAACTCACATGTACCTAAAATTGACATTATTTTGTCGTTACTTGATGGAAGGAAGAATGACATTGAACCTATACCGAATACAGAGAGTGCAATTGAGAAAAGATTAAAGTTTGTCCAAAAGGAAAGCACCAGTGTTGAAGAGATTCATAAGGTTGGTATGTAGTGGTATTGTATTAGACATACCCATGGAATATTATTGCACATTAAAAGTTTCTTCCGTTAACCAGATTTTAGATTCGAGTGCGTGTCTCCCACCAGTAATCGTGGACTATCCAGATATTGACGAAATCAATACCGTTGATAAGACATCAATACTGGCATACATTTTTTATGCTTCTCTAGATATGAGGTATAATAGTGTCATTCCAGACAAGTTTGAAATTTTTTATCATAAATAATACAGTAATATAATTGTGTTGCCGGACAGTGAGGTCTTGGTTAAATTCAGTCACGAGTTCGCAACCAGAAAGTCAATGATGAGTTTATGCCCTTTTCAATGGATTTGTGCTGAGGTGAGTTACATCGAATATTCATGTTTTTAGATTAATAAATATGGTAAATAACTCCATATTGATGTTTGTATTCGTATATTGGTTGTAAAGATAATAAATCTTGGTGTATACATTACTATCCAAGGGAGGAAGACGAATCCGTTAAATCTGAAGAGTAGATGCTTTCTGCCCACATCCTTTTCGGTAATGCATCCAACCCTTGTCAACGGCATTATCATGATTTTCAATGCATCAACCATAAATTGAGTGATGTTAGGACTAATATTTGTGAATATATTCAGCAACAAGCATTGGAAGAGTATCGTCCAATCCAGGTGTACAATGCACAAATGATTCATTTCTTAACCTGTCTAATTACATAAAAAAATTTGAAGATTGTGACAAGGTTTTTCATATATATTTTACTTTCATATACATCTATATATATATATATAATTTGCTTGAATTGCATCTACTGTTTTCATTTACTGTCATTGGGTCATTGAATTTTTAATGCAGATTTTTATTCCCATGAACGACAACAATCTACATTGGTACTTATGCATGATCGATGTAGTTGAGCGTGAAGTTGTATTGCTTGACTCTATGCTATTAACGGACAGCGACCGTCGACTAATCGACGTGAAGAAGGTGGTTGCGTATCTTGATTCTTTACTTCAGTGTATTGATTGTTTGTACAAGCCAATTCTTCACACATTCCCTTTGATAGAAGCTGGATGGGCTCCAAGACAAGAGAATGGACCCGACTGTGGCATGTTTGTTATTAAATTCATGGAGGAACCTTTGTTAGGTCCTGACTAGATTGTAAAGGTAATACAACAGATGGACACCTACGTTGCACTAAGTTCACCAATTTTCGTATTTCATATACTAACAATATTATTGGTGTCAAGATGATTCGAATGATATGCGCAGGAAGCTAGCTGTTCAATTGGTCACCCACAGTGAAAACAGATTGAGAAACCAAGTTGTTTCCAAGGCACGTATGTGATTGGCTGATGGTGGAAAAATGATGTCATATGCTTGATTTAGTCATTTAGATTAAGCATTTGGCTGTTATTTTATTTTTTGGATTTTGTAATTGCAGCATCTGTTATATTGGATATAAATATATTTATATGAATCTGGATTTTGCTAAATTACACTCACATGTTTAGTCTAAGGTTCTCATAGGGTTAGACATATGAAGTACATGAACAAAAAGTGCATTTCCATTCCAGTTGTGCCAACACACATCAAAACCCAATACAGGAACATGACTTTTCGGTAATCACAACACCCCCACATTATCTATTACACCATCTTCACCCACTGCTATGCAACATTCGCAAGCCAGTATGCAATAAAAAATATCCATGATAAAAAAAGTGCAAACTTTAACTTTCTGGCCAGCTTTGTGGCTATTTCTTCTTGTGTCTGATGCATTTTCAGTGATCGCAATAGTCCGGAATTACATGTTTCGATCTGTCGCACATTGGAGGATCATACCATTGGAAATAATTGCACCCACTTGCCTCCTACATGTCGTTATGTTGGTTAACATTATGATGTATTTGCAAAAAATCAAAAATTAAAAAAAAAATTAAGGAATAATTATTTTTGAAGAATATTAGTATCTTACCCCATATATCTCACAGCCAATAAACCTCCTACCTGGTTTGGAATCTGTCCATGAGGTCCTCAATATTCCCATTCTCCTACAGTTGCATTCTTGAAAGTCCATAGTCCTATAAGCTTATACCAGAGGGGTGTAAAGTGATTTTTTTGACCCTTTCAAATGAGTGTTACTCTCTCCCTGTGTATTCACATATAAAAGAAGCTTCTTGCTGTTGGCGGGAACATTTCCCTCCACTTTTGTGGACTGCATAGGCTGGTGAATTGTCCAAAATCTCCCTGTCTCCTTTTTTATGCTGGTTAGTCTCCAAAAATCTCCCTTGAGATTTGACAAGCAACCCATCAATATGGACATGGTCTGCTTCAAATGTACAGATTACAAAATGTGTGGTTATTAATTTTTGGTTATTAAATATTACTCATAAAATTTGATAATTTTGCAAAGTAACATTTATGTTGTAAAAATAATTTTTTGTAATCAGTAAATTTAATTTATTTATTTTATTAAAGAGTGGATTGTAAGAACTATAAATTTGACCTAATTTATTAATTGACGAATTGGCCCTTTCCAACTTCCTTTACTTGGCTCTGAGAGAGAGAGCCTAACTTAGGGAAAAAAAAACTATATTACCATAGCTGGAAAACAAAATTAGTAATTAGAATCAACATTACAAATTTTTATTTTTATTTTTAGCAAAGAGAAATTTTACTGATCTCATGCAAAAGTTACACAAGTTTGAGAAGCAAAGAACCTCCTAACCATACCAAATATATACATAAATAAGGAATTGAAAAAGCAAAAAATTCGTCTTTGTCAAATCTGGAAAACCTTGTTGATTTTGCATGAACAAAAGCTTTGCATAACTGGTAAGATGAAAAAGGCATCAGAAAAATCTGTTGAAATTCTGCTTTGAACCATATTTTTTGTTAAAAAATCAGCTACACCATTTACTTCCTTGTACACATGATCAATCTGGAAATCAAGTCTGCTCAAAATCCTGTGTATATATTTTAGAACAGTCCAAAATTTGCAAGAGCATATCACTTTACCCAGCACCATATTTACCAAAACATGAGAGCCTCACTCACTCAATCAAAATTCTATAATTCCAATCAGCAGCAAAGCAAAGCAGAACAACATAGCAGAGCAGCCCAGCAATCAGACCCTCAAACAATCCAGCAACGCAGAAGCTGATCAGACAGCACCCCAGATCAGTGCAGACAGACCCTCAATCACAAAGAAGCCCAAAGCAGTCCAGTGCAGAGAAGAATGAGCCAAGACAAACAGCTCCAGATTGCCTGACTAGACTCCAAAAAAAAACCCCCTTCACCTGGCACCACCCTCCAAATCACAACATACAGAAACAGACCATTGCCCAAGCAGTCTGCCATAGCAGATAGAACCAGTAACAGCTAAGAAGCACATCAACCAACCCATACCACTATAATTGTTAGTCCATCCAGTAAAGCCATACCTCTCAAAAAAATTGTTAACAACTTAATTTACCAATAAAAAAATGATCATCCACTTTTATCCCCCCAAAAAAAGAGATTACAATGTACATATATTTTTTTAAGAACATATCCTCATATCATTTTGCTTCCATATTGCACTCAACACATGGACTTCGCTCCATACATGTTTACACATAACACAGAGCATAAACAAGAGAATTCAGATAGAAAAGGTCAAATGGACAACTGCAGTGATTGTCTTGCAGTTGGCTGAGTTGGTTTCTCCTAATTGGTGTTAAGTAGCAGGTGTTCATGCCATCTTGGAGTCGGTATACACATTTTCTTAAAAATATAAAGATGCATCCAGCTTTATGGTAAGTTTATGTCCAGGAGCTTCAATGACTTGCCAATTATTTCATCTCGCTTTGTATTTTGTGGATGGGTAACCAGCTTTAATGCTAGATCCTTTCTAACATTTGACGACGATGCCTGCATACAATTTGAAGTGTTATAACATGTGCAAAACTAAACAATCAAGGAAGAAAAATTAACATTATTTATCCATTCACTTCATTATAGGTTGGCCCAGACGAGGGTGATGGATCATATTGACAACGTGAATTCCACAATCATATCCATTCACCTGTTTGGGTGTCCAACTTGGTTCAATCACGGGCCATGTACTGATTACTCTTTCAAAATGTTTGTTAATCTGGCAAATAAGTTCACCCAATGCTGCAACCTACTCAGTCATACAATGCAATAAGTTACACTTAGCAAATCCACCCTCGAATGAGTTGGATGGATCATATTTTGTATTCCAAAGTAGATCACACATACCACATCATCCACTTGCTTACGTCGTGCATGCTTCATTGTTGGACTTGGAAGAGTATCCAATAGGAGGACTTCTTCCTGTTGTATGTCCACAACGCATAAGAATCAATGTTTGTTGCCGTCGTTTATGGGGACATATATCTACATAAGGCAATTGCAGTCAGTACACTATGGTGACGTACATAATTTCATAGATTATGATTTTGTAATGCAGAATCTGCTGTCAGTTTTTATCCAGTCAAACCTTGTCACACATGGTGATGTCGTGGATGTATCGTCCACATAATCTCATGAGTTTTCGTTGCATTTGAACACCAGTTCTCCCCTCAGATGTATAGTGAATGATTGTTTGCTACAATTTAAGGATTTTGTGAAATTATAAATACGTAAGTTCATATTGAATATTAAAACACAATATAACCATAGTGAATGAAGAAAAGCACATAAAACCAAAAATATATTGTGGAGTATTACCGCAAACCAAGTCAGAATATACCACCTGGCCTTCTGTGTGTCGTTCTTCCCCATATCTGTTGGTGGCATAATGCATGCAGCGACATTGATTAACTGTGTACATAATTATACATATTTATAATTGCATACATTTAATCCATCGCCAATTAAGTCAAAAGTGGGTATAAAAAAATGAGAATATTATATAACTCACTTCGCTCGGCAACCATTGTCTAGGTCCCAATGACTTCATTGTCATTCTTGTCGCATGAAATTTTTCAAATTGAACAATCATCTCACTGTCAAATTACAACATGTAAGGTATGATTTGCATAAGAACTGCAAATAATAAACACGTACACATGGTAGTAATTGTGACATACTCTGCATCAAGTCCCTCATGAAAAATGAAATTCAATATTGCATTTCATACGTCATCACTAACATCAGTAATATGGGGAACCAACCCATCAACAACCTGAAAGTGTCGTGTCTGCCATTTTAGGTCCATTTTGCACTAAAAAATTTAATTGGTTTAAAGTTGTGGGTAAAATAACCTCATTGTTGTTGTCATCCCGGACCTCAGTTTCATTGTAATCGAATAATCCCTAGTTCACATTTTACACCACATAAAATATACAAAGCAGCACACAAAAGTACTGTGGTAAAGGATAACACAGTAATATAGTGTACTCACGTGGACATACTCCTTTGTAGGGGGTTCTCTCCCAATTTTACACACCTTTTCAGAAAGCATATCCAGCATCTTTTTAATTTCAGTTACTTCAACTGTGAACTTTGCAGACAATGTTTCATGGTCCGTACGAAATTCAGCCAATGCAACCTCAACCTTAGACAATCTCTTGTCAAAATCCTACATAACACATTGAAGTGGCAGTCATGGAAAGTATTAATAATAATGATTTGTATTGTTCTACCTCCATATATATCCTACATAAAGGCAACATGCATGATACGAGCGTAAGAGACGCCTGTTGTCCTCACATTACTCCTCACATCAGTGACAAAAACACTTACTGAATGTTCAAATGTTGTCCTCTCGTTGCGGCCATCATATTGGTCAGGAACTGTTAGTGACTCTTCAACTGTAACCATTAGCTATGATAATCCAAATATTAGTTAATATCATACGATATATAAAGAATATCTTCCATAATGAAATAATTAACAATAAAAAACAAATTAAAGAGTATAATATCTTTCATAAGTTACTCCTTTTTTTTTGTATCCACCCAATTTTTTCAATGCAGTCATGCGCTGGCGTATTTCTTTGTCCCCCCAAACTGTCATCCGAGAGAATGGCCGTGACAGAAATGGAATATATGATTCTCCCCCTGGTGTCACGCGCTCAAAATAGAAAATATGCAAATGGATAACGTTCATTTAATGAATACAACTGGCATGAATAAGAAAACAGTACAATGAATTAGTAAATAACGCAATACCTGTAGCACAATGATACAACCACAACTATTACGCCTTGATTTTGCCTTGAAATTTCGTATGCCTTCAACAATACCATCATAAACAAATTTGCTCCAGTTTATAGAAGATAATGCATTTACATCCACAAGGGGCTTAGCGTACGAACTATTAATTGTCATTTTCATGGTTGGGGAAAGAAACCGGCCTATTATGAATAGAGCAAATAGTCTCCTAAAAGTAAATGAATCGTCCTTCAATTCTTTCAGTTTCCCAACCAAAGTAGTCAATGACAGCTCCCTCTGTCCATTAAAAATTGATTTTTGAAGTTCCTCCATTTGGTCCGAAGAACCTGTAGTATCCAACTCAATGCCTGTGTTTGACAACCCCAGTATGTAATAAACATCCTCCGATGAGAACTTAATTGATTTACCATGTACATGTAACAGAGACGTAGTTGGATCAAATTTTTTCACCAACCACTCGCATAAGCTCCTCCTAACCACAGTGCATTTCATGCACGTCAACCCTTCTAAACCCATGGACTTCACTGCACGTTTCTGATCATCACTGAACCCATTTACAACTTGTATGATACTTGATGGCGAACAATGTGTACCCATTAGTATCTGAATATAGATGTAATGCATCAAACAAATATTTCAAAACATATAAGTTATGTTATAATGCAGTGTTGGTCCATGTAATATATGTGTTCATAGTACATACCCTTCGCTTCTTCTTCCCAATAACACCCGAAGTGCCACCATGTGAAGTTGCAGCGGCTACCATCTTCTCAGTCATTCTTTTCCCAACTTCAACAGTAGCCTTCCTCTTCATGGTAAACAAATTCGCATATAATATAATATATATATATATATATATCTACAAAAAACAGACACGATTGAGATTTTAACTGTTGTATATTTTTCTTAGATATAAAAGAAAACTAGTATTAACTCGTGTCCATGAGGATTTTTTTTTTTTTAAAAAAAAATCAAGCACCCTAAAGAAGTGAGACACTATAAATTTAACAACAATTAACAGATATGCATTCAAATTAATGCCCTCAAACCATCAAATTAACAACAATAATTTTATCCAAAAAAATCAAGTCTATTAATAAAATCAATTTTGTCAAATTACAAGCCCTATTTCTAATATTTTGTGTGTTGCACCGATGTGTGTGCGCGCTTGGGGGATGGGGGAATGCAAAGTGTTTTTTGGGAAGTGTCACTGTGTATGTTCTATGTTGCGTCTGTGTTCCATTTGTGTTTGCGTGTTCTGTTTATGTGTGTGTGGGTGTGTGTGTCAGAGAGAGAGAAAGAGACAGAAAGGAAGCAACGATCCCTAGGAGAAGACGAATGATGTGGCGCACTGGCGCTAGTGATGTCGCCGAGGCTGAATAGAGAGAGAGAGAGAGAAAAAAAAAAAAAAGAGATACAGAGATGGAGAGAAATAGAAGTGCAGGTATAATACAAAGAAAATTGAGCATTAGTTGTATAAAGATTTAAAATCACTATAAGGACACTATTTGTTTTAAAAAAAAAATTTGCAAAATTCCCTCTAAAAATAGTACCCAAAAAAATAAAATTAAACCCTACACAATTTAATTATGTTGTACTCATATCAAAAAATCTGTAGTTAACTTCAACTCCGAAATGTGAATAAAATTGAAAGTTTTTATTTATACAATCAACAAACTTGTGTTTTTGATAGATATAACAAAGTGAGATTCATTTATACAATCAATCTAATGATAGAGATAACACATAAAAACTTAACTACTATGAGAGACCACATCTTAGTCACATTCTTCACATACATACAACTGGAATGCTTAGAAAGATGTTGGTACCAATATTATAATCTTGTTGAAATGGGTTTCAAGCTACAAAAAAATATAGCAACACAACCACTAGTCATTTCTATCAATCATTTAAAACTAAAGTGCATCAAAATTCTATCAATCATTCAAAGATTCAAAATACATTGACAGAATTGTTGTAAATAAATGCATCTCATTCCCATGTTTTCATGGTTGAAAGTGCAATGTATGTGCAAAACCCATCCATCAAAATGAGCTTCAAAAAATTTAAATGGGTAATTAATTGTATCCTATGACCATACACCACCCTCGCCAACATAGCTTGTTCCTGAGGTAAAAAGAAGTCATTGGACAAACTCTCAATCTTTTTTGCTCCGCTAAAAGCCCTTTTGTACTATCTCAAAGAGGAAAGCATCGCATATCACTCCTACTTGCTTAGTTGTTATGTGTAGAAATTTTCGAAGTCCAGTTGGTGATGTTAAGATCAGTAAATTTTTAAATTTACTCACTTAATCAAGTAGCAATCGCAAGTACTCGTATCATTTGTAATTTCAGTTAACTAAGAAATATGTCACTTGGAAAGATATAGTTGAATACAAATATTAAATCAGAGAAATATAAGTTAAAAAGAGCGTAGTAACAACAATAAACTTGTGTCATGCATATCTATGAGGAGTAGAACATGCAAAAGATTCCCGCAGTAATAATTAAACCAATGAAACAACTCATTAAACTTGTCAAATGCCAAACAGAAAATTACTGAACAAAATTGGACAAAACTCGATAAACTCGGTGCATATACTGTCAATATTGCATTCAATTGTTGATCAAAGAGAAACAACATGACCAAAATCTTGATCAATTATAAGCATTCTACCCAAATAATCTAACTTGCTCCATAAAACCACATGAGTTATGGTAATAAAAGGTTTCCGCAAACTATTTCCACATAATAGGACAATTAAGAAACCAAAATTATTAAAAAATTAGCAAACTCCCTATTAGCAATCTCAACCCCATATCATAGAAAGCTGACATTCAACGAAAGGCCACCCACATATACACACATGCTGCTTGTATATTTACTATAATCGTAGGTCAATAATATAGTTAAAAATATGTTCATATCTAAAACAAGCATACATCCAACAGTGTTAGAGTAAACATTTGACCTCCTTATAGTCCTATAAAATTTGTCAATTTTTTAGAGAGTGCACAAAGATAACAGAGCAAGCACCAAAATCCTTCAACCATAAGCCTATAAAATGACTTAATTCCACATATAAAATAGTTAATTAGATATGAACACAAACCCATTACAAATAGATAAAGTTAAGGCACCAATAATTAGTTAGATAAGATTGTTAGACCAAATGATCACAAAAAGAAAGCATACCCATTTCACATAAACACAACTTCAACGGAACATGTAATACCAGCGACCAGAATACCCAAAATATCGACGAAGGGCATGGACAATGCTCGTGTGCAAATTGATTTAGGAATAATTATTTTCTAAGAAATTTTGCATCTCGCAAACTTGATCGTCAAATGTCAACTCAACATGGACACTTTTCATTTGATCAATCAAATTAAGGAATGTAACTAACACAAAAAATAAGGTACAATAAGTTCGTCTTATGCGATATTATTAAAATCATAGAATCAGTGAGAATATCATGACTTATACACAAAGCTATAGTATACCCTAACCGCGTTTGTTTTTCTTTGATCGATCATGAATGACAAAGCTATAGTATTCCCCATACAAACCACAAACAGTTTAAATCCTCACCATATTGACCCCCAAGTATTGCAGCAAGCAAATCTCACCAATTACTGAACCAAAACACATCTAAACATGGTAAATTTTATCAAAATCCAAATTCATCTCGAAATTCCACAAATCAACCCAAATTCAACATGCCGAATTCAAATTGACTTCCAAAAATTAATGTATAAACAAACCAACACAAATTAATCAAAAAACTTATTTTATCCTCAAGGAAAACGAACCCAAAACAGCCAGTTGCAAACATATTTGAAAACCCAGTTGCAATTATCTAAAGTATTTTGTAACACGCCTAAAATGCCTGAGAAGCCCTGGTCGAGATCAAAATTTACAAATCTGGGTTTTGGTCCAACTGACACCATACCCTACAGGGTGGGGTTTGCGTGGTGGTGGGGGGAGAGGATGTAGAGGTGATGGCTGTGATAGTGGTGTGGGCCTGTGGTGATGGAAGATTGTGGAGAGAGAGAGAGAGAGAGAGCGAGAGAGATATACCTGTGAAAGACTCCTGGCGTTTCCGAAGTGGGTCTGTCCGTGGTGTGGTGGTGGGGGGAGAGGATGAAGGGGTGGTGGTTGTGATAGTGGTGTGGGGCTATCGTGATGGCAGATCACCGTTGCCGGAGTGGGTTGCGTGGTGGTGGGGGAGAGAGACCTGGGAGGGGCCGGTGGTGTAGAGAGAGAAGGGTTAACAGAGAGATAGAGAGAAATACAGAAAGGCGGGGGGGGGGAGTGAAAAAAATGGAACATTTGCAGCAGGAGTGGGTGGGCGGGAGTTCCGTTTTAATGGATTCAATTTACAGGAAGAAATCAAAATTAATTTTGAACCCGCATGTGTTAACCTGCATATGGAGGATCCTAATTTTATGACCCGACCAACCCAACAGATGCATCTTAATTGCCATTAACTTACTTCATTCAATTAAGAAGTACATATCCCAACTACCAACTACACTATTTCTTTAAACTACATTCAAAAATTTCATACAGAAGTAAACTTATCCATGTTCTTTAAAACACTAGAAGTGCAGGGAAGCTGCGTATTGGATTCAATTGCTCTCCCTACAACAATCCATCGTTTAACTCAGGTATCATACAATTTTGTAAAAGTGTGCGTACTATAATTGTGGTATATATGCAATAGTTTGTTTATTAATAAATTATAGAAGTACTATATTGCTGATAATATATGCAACATTGTATTGAGTCAATGAACAAGTATTATGCATTATCGCATAAAAATTGTGTCAAAATATAGAAAAAAAAATTATAACTCCACCTATTTTTGTAATTCCATAGGTGGAGTAATGACAGGTACGATCGGTGATAAAGGTAAATGTATACTACTAGATCTTAATGTTGCCGTAATAGATGATGAGTACGAGAATCATATGCGAAATGATCAAACAATTTCTGATCATGGTGTCGAGGAAAATAGAGTCGATGAGTTGACAGTGGGTGAGGTAATGTAAATGACGTTCACCATGCATGAAGCGGCTGGGGAGTTTTATAACAATTACGCAAAATTTATGGGATTTAGTGTTCGGAAGGATGACTTGAAGTGTAACAAAAATAAAATTTCAGTGTCAAGACGGTGGGTTTGTTCAAGAGAAAGTTATCGATCACCCAAATACCTTGATCGCAATGACCGCATCCGTGAACCAAGAGGCTTATCAAGGGTGGGATGTAACGCATCTTTTCGTGTCAAGTTTGACAATGGGTCTAAACAATGGGTTGTAAAGGAATTCGTCCAGGAACATAATCACCAATTGGTTACACCACGTGATGTGCCATTCCTTCGATCACATAGGCGTGTGAAGAGTCCCGATAGAGAACAAACAAATGCATTGCGTAATGTTGGCATACATACAAGTCAAGTAAATGATTTTTTTGTGCAACAAGTAGAAGGTTATCATAATGTTCGATTTACCATGAAAGATTTATACAATGATGTTGCGATAGAACGTCGATCACAACTTCAAGACGGTGACGCGGAGGGGGCTTTAAACTACTTTAGTGGAAAAAAAGAATCAGACCCTATGTTCTTTTTCAAATACAGTGTGCATGAAGATAATTCACTAAATTGTTTGTTCTGGGCGGACTCATCCTCACGGCTTGACTATGCTTGCTTCGGCGATGTCTTGGTATTTGATACCACATACCGAACTAATGCTTATACGAAACCTTTTGTTATACTTGCAGGTGTGAACAACCATAACGCAACATCAATTTTTTGGTGCGCCTTGCTCGCAGATGAGACTGTTGCGACATACATGTGGGTATTGCATACTTTTCTTGATGTAATGGAGGGTAAGATGCCTATTTCAGTTGTCACCGATGGTGATAAGGCCATGGCAGGAGCAATAGAGCCAGTTTTCCCCAATGCAACACACAGATTATGCAGGTGGCATTTGACAAGAAATACGTTGTCAAATATTAGTGCTGAAAATTTTGTTCAACAATTTAAACATTGTATGTGTGGTCGATGTAGTCCGGAAGAATTTGAGGATCGATGGAAAGCGTTGGTGGATTCATTTGGATTGGAGAATAATAATTGGATATTAGAAGTTCATTCCAAACGGTCAAAGTGGGCTGAAGCATATTTAAGAGGTAAATTCTTTGCGGGCATAAAAAGTAGACAACGATGTGAGGGTATGAACTCATACTTCAATCATTTTCTGAGGACCCGTCTCCGACTCTTTGAGTTTGTGAGGCAATACAACCGGGCTTTGGCAAGGATCAGGGAGAATGAAGCAAATGATGACCATGATACCCAGCACATATCCTCGGTGACAACCACACAATTGTGGTGTCTTGAAGAGCATGCAGCATCCATATATACAAGGAAATTGTTCTTCAAAGTACGCAATAAGTTGAAGTCTGAATCCATGTTCTTTGTAGTCCAAAAAATTGACAACGGGATCCATTGGAGTTATTACTTGTCTCACTACACGCAACCAGAATCAACATGGAATGTCATATGTTCTCCTCAAAATTTGCGTATGCATTGCAACTACTTGAAAATGGAATCTATTAGTATTCCATGCTGTCACATCATAACAGTACTAAAATATGAGCACATTAAACGGTTCCCTCTGAGTCTCATTCTGAAGCATTGGACTATTTCTGCAAAGAGAGATTTAGGAAATGAGGATGTGCCGCCAAACAGTAACATTCTCACCATTTCGACACGGTATGCTGGACTAATGGCCATGTGTAGTCGTATGTGTTACTATGCTTCGCATGGTTACCAAGCAACTTAGGACCTAAGAAATACATTGCATGGATTAACCTCTCAGATGAAGACCAATCATGAATCCCTTGGTAAGCAGAGGAGACCTCTTCACAACACAAAAGTAGGACTACTGAGTTAAATAAGTTTGGGGTAGCTGATCCACAAATTGTTACAACAAAGGGACATCCAGGCCGTACATGAAATAATAATCCTTTTACGTCCCGAAGATGTAGCAAGTGCAGGGCAACCGGGCATAATATTCGTAAATGTCCTTTGTTGACTACCCAGACTACAAATCCATATGAGGACATGCCCTTTTCACAAGCAGGTGGATCCCAGCAACTATTGCCAACTCATGAACCTTTTGACCCTTTCGCACATGTACGTAAACATGGGTGAAATTCAATAACATCTTTATAACACAAAGTTCCCCTTGTATTTGCTGCTTTATAAGTTATCAAGCAATGCACCATTTAACTGACCATTCTTTATCGATACATTGACTATTCAAGATGACTTTCATGACTTTCACTCAAGTGATCATGGCCAATTCTTCACTCCACTTTAAGGGTTGTCAAGGTGAGCATTTTCATATCGCTGAGAAAGTTGCGTAATAAACGTTATTTTAATTGACTAAAACATGCAAAAAATATTTTACACAGGGTAAAACCCCCACGTTTGGACAAGTTTAATGTACGAAACTCATTTTTGGACAACTTTCATGTACGCAAATCAGGAGTGAGTTTCAAGTATGCAACTCATTTTTGACAAACATAAGTTCAATTGCTATATCACCAACATGATCCAGGTGGGATTCACCTACACTTATATTACTACTCTCATTTACATGTTTTTCCTTTGCACGCTTGCCTATCCAACTGATCAGTATGTTGCTGCTTTCTTCTTACAATGTATGCTGCTTTGTTGTTGAACTAACAAATATTATGCACTATTTCACTTATGTGCAGTTGGTAGTTTGGTTTGGGGAAGTATATGGAATTTTAGGAGGTAAACAAAGATAGCTGAGAGGGAGGAACTACTACTCTATACAAGGGTCATTGCTTTGTTGTATTACTTCTGTCAATGGAACGAGGTAACCTTATAACAGTTCTAACAATTTCTTTTTAAGGTTACTACATGGAGACGTAATGTTATAATCTTTAGGGGTGAGGTTATAACATTTTAATGAAATGTTACTATATTTTGAAGTCAGTTTACTACATGTTGATATAATGTTACTACATTTTAATGTTAAGATTACTATTGTAATGTTGATTGAAATAATGAATTTGTAAAAACTACTATTAACAACACCATACAACAAAATATTTCTTACCATTGCCAAAACATTCTGTTCAACGGAATTGATTACATTTTATAGGTTACAAGGTTGCCATATCTATTATGGCCCAAAAGATTTACAGGCATATACACATTTCCATTCATAGAAATTTCTTCCACACAAAACCCATCAACATCACTTCTTTCCATACTCTTTAAATTCCTTGTAAAGTCCATCAATCTTACTCTCCAGCTTTTCCAAAGATCCCTTCATGCATTCCTGAACAGCATGCACCTGTGTGGCCAAACAATTTTGCCCAATTACTATTTGCTCCAGCTTTTCTCCAATTGTATTCATGTTGAATGAACTGGCACTTGAACCCTCGTCCTCTGTCATATTAATGCCCTCAGTTTGGGAGTAAGACAACTGTAACACAATCTTGGCACAATTTCTAGGCCCAGCATGACCAACACTTTTTTTCATAGTACCCTCGTTTATCATACCCATGGCAACAGTATACGATTCGCCAGATTCAATCACAACCCCCTAAAACTTCCCAATATTTGTAATCAAAATAGGAAATGAAAGACTTCGCCTGCTATCCTGCAACTCATAGGCATTCATAATCAGCTGGAATATGTAATGAGGAAGGTCAATGCATGCCCCTTTACCAATCGCATATAGAAGTTGAGCTCTATCATATCCAAGTTCAGTTGTATGTCCTTTGGGATCAATGTTACAAGCAACTATTATGTTTAACATCTTATACGGCAAACGAAGGTCTTTCTGATATATTTTACTATTCTCATCCACCCATTCGATAGCGACATCACAAATTGTCTCAATAACCGTTTCCATGCTAGGGACTTCCTCTTTACTTTTGTAAGAAAATACAATGGTATTCTCAGTGATGACATGCCTGGGAACTTTCAGCATTTTTGAAATAAAATCAGGGGAAACTTATATTTCTTTACCCCTAACTACAGACTTCAAAGTGTGCCCAACCTTATCAAAGTCATGTAAATTTGCATAAAACAATCTAACTACGTTGTTATATGCTTTATCATCCTTTTTAACATCAAATATGTTCTCCCAATTACGACCTCCAAAAAACTTAGGACACTCGGTATTAACTAACTCACCCAGTGCAACGCCTCGTTCCACTAACAATGGCCGATGACAAAAACAAGTTTCAAACAATGTTTTTGCTTCTTCGTTCAAGAAACTAGTGATACCTTTCGAACTCTTACCTGTTTCACCATCCTTTTTCTTCTGGGCAGTAACGAGTTGCTTAGTCGTCCCATTCACTGCCTTAGTCTTCTTTGTCGCTCCAGCTGTTCCTCCGGCCATGTCGATCTAGATGGGATTACAGCTTCTTTGATTGAATGTACAGAGGACCCATATGCTAGGGAGTACAGTCGATTGCGGGAGTACAGTCGATTGTGGGTATGTAGTGTTCGTAATTTGTTCAAGTAAAAGGGGTTAGGGTTTGGGAGAACTCGGTAATGGCGGGGTAATACATATGCAATGGGAGAACTCAGTAATGGCGGGGTAGCACTTAAGGTGCAAAATGACAAAAAAAACCCAACAACTATTATCTTATGCCCCTCACGTGTTTTTTGTAATTTCATATCTTTTATTCAAATTGAATTAAATGTATTTTGTATAGAACAATTTATGTTGATCAATCGTAATTTTATTGATCGATCAAAAACCATAAATTAATGATTATTATTTCGAAATTTTTTCGGCATTAATTTATCATATTTTTTATAATCGATCTACCATTATTAGATCGATCACAAAACATTCAGTGTCTTATCAACCACAATTTATTTGTTCGATCACAAAACATTTCACTCCTTCAAAAATCGAACATATTTATAAACTGACCGATCATAAAACTTATGATCGATCATTTTAAAAATATACTGATCGATAAAAAATATACCTACTGTTTCCCAACAACGACCACCTTCATCCATCTTGTTTTAACTCATTTAAAGAAATCGATCGATCGAATAAATTTATGATCGATCATAATATTTTTTCAATCACACTCCTTTCGAAATCAAACATATTTACAAAATTGATTGATCATTATTATAATGATCAATCGTTGTTCTACCTACTATTACTCAGCAACCCCCCCCCCCCCCCCCTCTCATCTACTACCTCCTGGGACCATCTTGTTGTAACTCAAAAGTAAAGTTTGATCGATCATTGTAAATTATGATCGATCATATTTCACTTTCAACTTGCAAGTAACTATTTTAGCCGGTTGCCAGTTTATGCTCTTCTTTTTTCCCTAGTGTTTTCGTCTGTAAAGCCCAAAAAGGTTTTCGGTACGGTACCGAATTTTGACAAGCGGTACTGTAGCCTCCCCCGTTTGGGGAGAGTCTTTAATTAAGATTGTTGTAATAATTTTTAGGAGTCGACTGCGGTACATCTAAATAAATTTTGGTACCATACCTCTATTTATCACATTTGTGGTAACTTTGACTACATTTGTGGTTAATTTTACCACTGTTGTGGTACCCCAAAAAATAGTAAAAATATTTATCACAACAGTGGTAAAATATCAACAAATGTTGTAAAAACACCCACAAATGTAGTAAATCACCCATAAAAGTGATAATTTGTTTGTAACTAAGAAATATGGTAAAAATAGTTACCACAAATGTAGTAAAAATGTCCACAACAGTAGTAAAAATACCCATAAAAGTGGTAAATCAACCACAAAAGTGGTAAATATTTTGATTGTAAAATGATCCACAAAAATTGTAAAAATATCCTTTGAAGTAGTAAATTTTGGAGGTATGATACCGAAATTTTTTTGAATGTACCATAGTCAAGTCCTAATTTTTAATAGAGACAAATTAATGAGTTAGAATTAAATATTTTTTATCACGAACTTGAAAATTAAATGATTTATTAATACCAATAATAAATGAAGTTTGGTTGGTATCAGTGTGACATTGGCTTGTATGAGTGTGACATTAACTTGTCAGGTCAAGTTGACATGTTTAATTTCGTGTCGTGTTCGTGTTCATATTCGTGTTGACCCACATAAATTTTGAATAAAAAATTTAACGCTAATATTTTATTTTTACTTAATTGAATTCATGCTCATATTTTTTCTACAAATTAAAAATTAATTTAATAATAATAATTGAGAATGATTGGGTTAGAGATCCAACAACTAAGTGCAATGAATTTAGGAATGGTCTGGTGGTGGTAAGTAAGGGCCTACGAAAGGTAGACGGAGGTGGTGGTGACCGACAGTGAGGAGGATGGAGAGGTGAGAAAGAAGTAGAGTAAATGTGAGGTGTGAGGTGTGAGGTGTGAGGTGTGAGATGTGAGATGTGAGATGTGAAATGAATATAGGGTTAGAGATCTAACAACTAAGTGCATTTATATATTATCGGGTTATTCGAGTTGAAAAACGGGATAAGCGAGTTTGTATCAACTCGATTAAATACACGGATTAATTGGGTCAATTTCGGGTTGAGCGGGTTGAATCCGAACACGACCCATTAACACTTCGTGTTGGCGGGTCGTGTCATACACGGGTTTATGCCAAAAAATAGTCAATTCAACCCATTTATTCGTATCGTGTTTCTGTCGGGTTTTCGTGTCGTGTCAAAAATTGCCACCCTTATTAAGTAATCATGTATACCCTGTTCAAAAATGAACGAAAGAGGTGCATTCATGTAGACTTGCAAGAACAATATAAGTTACATTACAGAAAGGATTTGACTACGGAAGGAAAAAAAAAATCAATATCATATTTTTATTATATTTATAGGTTTTTTTACTATTGTTATGATACTCCTAAAAATGATAAAAATAATTATTATAACAATAATAAAAACATCCATAAATATAATAAAAATACTTATAAAAGTGATAAATGTTTTTGTACTAAAAAAAAGTGATAAAAATACTTACAAAAATAATAAATTTTTTTTGTTATAAAATAACTCATAAAAATTATAAAAATATCCATTCAAATAAGAAAAATTAGAGCTGCAGTATGGAAATTATATCTTGAGTTAAGTACCGAACCCAAAATAAATTATTTAATTACTATTTTTAGCACCACATATTGAATCACAGTTGGGTCTAATAAATGGACCCGACTTTGTCTTTGAATCACAGAGAGAGAAAGACATGGACTGTTTCGTACGATTTGTCTTTAATGGTGTGAAAGATTGACAGATTGAATATATTCTTTAATTAAAGGTTGTTGTAATAATTTTTAATAGAGACAAATTAATGAGTTAGAATTAAATATTTTTTGTCGCAAGCTTGAAAATTAAATAATTTATTAATACCAATAATAAATGAATTTTGGTTAGTATCCAATACGACTAATTTCAAATTGACATGGCTAATATGTTTAATTAATATTGTATAAATAAAATACTAATTTTTTGTTATTTTTCTATCAAGTATCGACATCAATTCTTGTGAAATAAGAGTATTTTTTTTCTTGTCTTACTATTATATGGATTTAGTGAGTTTTCAATCTATAAAAAAATCACGAGTGTGAGTTTGGTGAGAGATAATAGAGTTTTAGTTTTAATTTTTTGATTTGTCAGTTATAAAGGTCAATCAAACACGACACGAGTATAAATGAATTTTATATCATTAGATTAAAATAAAATGAGAATTAGATCAATTTCGACCCTTATTGTGTTTTCTAAATTAAAATTTCAACTTTTCATCTGTAATGTAATATTAGAAAATTGAATTTTTAACTTATAAAAGTACAACAACAATTAAAATTAATCAAATTTTTATTTACTTTGATCTAATGGTATAAAATTCATCTCAAAATTTCTTTTTCCACACAAAAAATACCATTTTTTTACATGATTCCCAATTACAGACAACCTCACAAATTCACACGTATACCTCTCTTATTTTTTTCCTACTTCTTTCTTATTTTATTTTTGATTATTTAATTTTAAATTGTGTGATTAAAGAAAAAAATCAATTTTAAATATTATACAACTAATATTTAATTTTTAATATTACAAAATACCGGGGTTATTGCTAATATATGTTTACAAGATGCGATTGATATTTGACCAAAATGCAACCACATCTAAAAAGGACTCTAAATAATGAGAGTTGGGATTGGGGTGTTTGATTGCTATGGGGTGCTTGGTCCAGGTTGAGCCAAGTGGATGGATGGGTTTCAATCAAACATTGGAACGAGGGCAGAATTGATGTGTCTTAAATATTTTTATTTCAGCAAGCTTTTGCACGTGTTGGATAAATTTTAGGTCCACACGTAAAAATTTTTAATAATTAAGAGTGATGACGAGATTTGAACACAAAATTTTCTGTTCTGATATCACATTAAACGACCGTCTACTCTAAAAATCTATATTTTTATAGAAGGTGTAACTTAAGTATTTTTACTTCACCAACAATAATAATCAATATTTTTGTTTTTAACCAAAACACGTTTGGTAATCCATATGACCCTCTTTTTTTTGTTGGCATTAGTCCTCTGTTCAGACTTCTTTTTTCTTGTTTAACCATCTATTCAGGTCAATTTACACGTACTTCGACGAATCTCTTCGTCGATCTAATCAAAAGATGGTGATCCACTTCAGGGTTAGGGCATTTATGAGAGATAAATCCCTCGTTACTTAGAATTACCAATATTCAAACTCAAGATATCTAAATTTACAACATGTTTCTATTACCACTTAAAATTCTGTGTCTAGTCTTCGTGTTGAGAAATTGAATGACATAAATCAGCAATACATGTTTTCAAAATATTGCCCTTTTAAAAAGCTTCCAGACAAAGAAATTGTGCTTCTCTAAACAAACTAAATCCACATAATGGACAACAAGAAAAAGTTGCGTGTGTTGGTAGGGGGGATGAAAACATAAAATGATAAAAAATCGAAATGATCCATTTTTTATGATTTGAGTGATTAAAGGGTTTTTTTGGTTAAAATTTACCGACACTTATCAAGCAAAAAGTAGAATAGTACACTTACACAGAGTTAAGTATCACATTCCTTTCTATATTTGTGTTCGATATGTAGAGATGGTTGTGGACCGGGAAAAAACGGATATTCGTCCAAACTCATTCCGTTTGGACCGGAGATGAACTATACATATTGGACGGTGGACGCATACGAGAATACCAGAATACACCCGTGCGGGGATAAAGGCGGGGATGGACTTACCCTTACCCCTGCCCCGCTCCACCCCTGTTGTGCCCGTTAAATATATATATATATATATATTAGCCGCCCACCTCCATCTCCTCTTCCTCTATATTCAGCCGCCCGTCTCTCTCTCTCTCTCACACACACACACACACACACACACACAGAGTGACACAGACACCCATCCGCCCGCCTCCATCGCTCTCGTTGATCGCTGCACTCAGTACTTAGCAGCTCCTCATAGGTCACATCCGATTGCTTTCAAAGGTGGGTTTTTAATATGATTTCTCTAATTTTTTTATTTGACATCTGAGAATGAAAGGCTCATATCTAGGGATTTTGTTGGAGTCCCCCCCGAGGTACAGATAGAGGAAGCCATTCTTCTATACTCTTTATATATTTGTGTACAAGCACTTCTGGTTTTTCCTCTCTACCTCCCTCCTTGGGGGAGAAGAGCCAGCTCTCAGTGTGCACGTTTGCACTATGCGACGGGGACTATTTTGCGCCTGTACGTAACTGAGCTTTCCTCTAATCAAAAGATTTTCTCTTAAAAATAAAAGAACTGCATATTTAATTGGCAATTTCTAAGATGTGACATTTGCATACCAAAATAATTATGTGAGATTATACAATTTTCTTGTCAGATTATACAAATTTCAGTGTGCACTTATATACAAATTTCTTTTAAATGTATACCAAAATGATTATGTGAGATTATACAAATTTCTTGTCAGATTATACAAATTTCAGTGTGCATCTGTATACAAATTTCTTTTAACAGTATACCAAAATGATTATGTGAGATTATACAAATTTCAGTGTGTACCTGTATACAAATTTCTTTTAACTGTATACCAAAATGATTTTCTTCAGTGAGATTATGTACTTTTATGTTGTGTTAGATTATGTTAGATTATTTAGAATGTTGTTGGATTATTTAAAATTTTGGATTTATTTAAAATTTTGGATTATGTTAGCTTGAGCTTGAGTTTAGGGTTGGGCGGGTACGGGGGAAGCGGGGATTAGAAATTTACCTGCAGACGGGGATGGGATGAAAACTATACCCGTTAACAGGAGTGGACCGGGGATGGACAAAATTTTTTTAAGTGGGTACGGGGATGAAGACTACACCCCCCGCCCCCGCTTTGGTCCAATGACATCCAAATCGATATGGAATGAAAATTAGAAATGATTGATTTTTTTGTATTTCGTAGAATGTAAAAGTGAAAGAATGGAAAAAGTATAAATATATATTTTATCATTATATTTATATATAAAATTAATACTTACATAAAATGTAATAGATAAATACGATATATATATATAATATTTTATCTATCATTCTATTTTTTCATCATGTTTACTTAGGGATTAAACAGTGCGAAATAGAGGTTTAAAAATATAGTGAAAAAGTCAATTTCTAAAAAGCTCTTAGAATTGTTTAAGGTGTTTTCAAAAAAATTGATAAAGTTGGAAAAGCCTGTTTGGAGATACTTTCTAAGTTTTTTTTTGTGAAAAAAAAAAATATTAATAATCACTTATATGTATAAATTGTACCTAATAGTTCCCAAAATATAATTTTAAAATTTTTTTATATGACTAATAATGTTTTATAAATATAATAAACTAAAAAGTTAAGTGGAACCCGCAAAAAACCTCCTAAAAGCTGATAAAAACAACTTTAAAATAGTCTTCCAAAGTAACTTTTTTAGGTCAAAATCCGTTATGAAAGCTGATGAAAAAACCGGGGCCAAACAGCGGGGAGGGAGAGGGGAGCTATTTTATGTTATTTGGGTAAGACAAGCATAAAAAAATTGGGTCCACATATGCCTATTGTCTAGTGACGTCATCGCATATAAAAATATTATATATTCTCAATAAATGATTATCATTTATTATTTTTCTAAATTTTTTTCTTCAAAAAATTAACTTGTGTTGTGACAAATTTTCTACTAAGTGTATACAACACTAAACATTGTCATGTAGTGATTATAGTTCGTTGAATATTCTTTCGATGGTAAGTCCTATCGACTTTTGCATCTCAAATTTAAAATCTGAAATAAGTTGGAACTTGAATAAATGGTTTTCATTGAAAAAAAATAATTAACAGAATTTACTGATCCAAGGGTTTATAGTGATTTGGGATACAATTTTGGAATCCCTAACATTGCTCGTCTAACGGGGAGAGTAAATATTGAATGTACCGTTACACCAAATCAGCATTGTTGACATAGTGTAACCATCTAATAAAAAAATAATAAAAAGGGTTCATTTCTTATCATGAAACTTGTTATGTATTACATGGTTAGGTGGTTATAAGTTTTAGTGGATCCCACTTGCTGATTTATTTATTTACTAGTTATTGTCTGTGCCTGAAGGCACAGAGTAATAAAAAATAGTAAACAATAAACATATTTGTATTCATATACAAAATCAAATCACAAACATAGAGGAGAGATAAATGAATTTAAACATCGGTTGTAGTGGGGGTGAGAGCTGGTAGTGGTAGGAGACGGTGATGGTGATGGTTGTGGTGGGTGACAATGACCATAGTGGCGGCGGTGGGGGTGACGGCGGCGACGGTGGGGGTGGCGGTGGCGGCGGTGGTGGCGGCGGCAGCGGTGGCGGCGGTGGTGGCGGCGGCAGCGGTGGCGGCGGTGGTCGTGGCGATGGTGGTCGTGGCAGTGGCGATGGTGATGGTGGTGGTGGTAGGGGCGGTGGTGGTAGAGGTAGTGGTGGGGCAGTTTCAAACACTATTTTTTTTTTATACTTATGAGAAATAATTTCTAGAAGTACTTTTAAAAAGTCACTTCAAACACACCTTTAAGAGCCTATTTTTCCTATTAAATTTAAGATGTTAATATTAGCCGTTAGATTAACTTTAAAGTAAAATTTAAAGCGATTTGAACCGCGAAAAGTAAAAATCATTTTATTTATCTTTTGAAATTTGAATTGTAAGCTACTTTATTATATAGATTAGTGAACAGTTACACTCCGTTAATCTAACGTAGTATTAATGTAGTGTAATATTTATAACCAATATTTTTTCACATGGATTTTTTTTTATTTATCTGGGTCACATTTATGACAATTTATATAATACTATTTAATATTTTTTAAGAGTACTTCTGTTCTATCTTTTCAGTTCTCACGTGAAATTATTTGTAATTATGAGTAATTTGATTCAATCATTATGTTTGTCATGTTTGAGCTGGATTCCATTGATATTATTATTATGCTTGTTTTTTGAATTTTTATTCGATGGCTCTGTTGGTTCAAATCGGATTCGATTATACTAGAAATTTTGTTTTTTTTTTCTTTCACAGTTCATATTTAAATTTATAAAAAAAAATTATATATCTAAACACCCATTAATTAGTACTATCTATAATATAAAACATGACAGACTTCAATAAATTCATCCGACGATCTCATGAAATTGAGTCCATTTCAAAAAATTAGCTCAAATATCACGGCTTATGGACCCACTCAATAGGCCACAGGTCTCCACGTACGTGGTGGTCCAGGCCAGGCCTGCCTATTATCTTCTCTGGTTTTTGAGTGTGGATTACTTTTTTTAGACTTATTTGGAGTAAATGAATGAGTAAGTTATTTATTTTATTAAGTTCAATTTTAATAAAATATCTTGTGGTTAGGTACAAAATTCAAATAACATTTTATTTATTTTACTTATTTAGCATTCCTAAATTATGCATGGTTTTTATTCTTTCACTCTCTCTCCAATTTCTCACACTGTTACTCTCTCTCTCCCCCCTATTTTCTCTCTCTCTCTTACTCTCTCCATCTCTCCCTTTTTTTGTCTCTCTTGACAATTTATTTTCTTTTCAAATATGTAACGGACCTATAACAACTCAACCAAGACTAGTTTCAATCAAGCACTAGCCTTTCAGACTTGAATCCACAATAAAAATTGTGATAATTAAGTTGAACTAACCTTCGAGGGCCTGTTTGTTTGGAGGTTTTAATGGTATTATTGGGTGGGATAATAAGAAATAATACTTGGGATTCACCTATTACCTTATTTAGTTTGCATATTATGTGTAGTATTATTTTTCAGATTGTAATACTGACCCAATTTGTACTGTACCTTTTAACCCTTTTATATGACCTTAATGAATATCACCTACCGGGTGATATTATTTACTGGCTATAAAGCCACCGACGGTACAAATAAGAAAAATGACATAAATGGTACATTTGACACACCTTTTTAGACTATATGGTTACAATTATCTTTTTACAGTGAATGGTTCATTTAACATACACCTTTTTGGTAGGTCTCATACAAACAATTTTTGTAACAAACAAACAAGGGGAAAAATGGATATAAGTGTAAAACCAAGTATAATAACTCATTGGGTAGAAACAAGGGCGGGGTCAGAAATATCTATGTAATATAAAACATGACAGATTTCAATAAATTCATCCGACGATCTCAAATATTAAAATTGAGTCCATTTCAAAAAATTAGCTCAAATATCACAGCTTGTGGACCTACTCAATAAGCCACAGGTCCCCACGTACGTGGTGGTCCAGGCCAGCCTATTATCTTCTCTGGTTTTTGAGTGTGGATTACTTTTTACATTTTCATTGTAATTTTTTAAATTGGAAAAATTTCATCTACACCTCCTCTAGTTAGGTCTAAATTTAATGACACCCCCTCTCGATTCTGAAACTTCACTGCACCTCTTTCTGGTTTATACTTTCAAATCAAAAACATTTTCTTAACAGTAATTTTTAACTTTACCAGTACAAAAAGTAACGGTTTGATTATAAAAGTAATTTTTATTTGTATGAAATTTGTATTAATATTTATGTTAATAAAAAAATATTTATTCTACATCAATAATTTTTTATTAGGCACAGTGATATTGTGTAAGATGACAAATAGAGAAAGTCCAGAGAAATAACTACAGTTGTGCTAACATGTTTGACAGACCCACATCAATCGTTGACAACTACAACTACAATTTATATGATATATATATTAAATTTGTGTTAATATTTATATAAATAAAAAATTATTTAATTTTAAAATTTATATGACACTATTTAAAAAAATTATAAAAGATTTTTTTTTTGACTTCTAATTTTGAATTGGTTGCTAGCTACTGGGTGTGTAACAAGAAATTTAGGGATTGAAAATCGACACACCAGGGTCTTCCATACAGTGACAGAGCTCATGCTGTGTGTCAGTGTGTGTGTGTGTGTGTGAGAGAGAGAGAGAGGGGTTAGGGTCTAGGGGGTAAATGTTAGAATCCGCAATCATTTTCAGTTTTGGATTAGAGGTGTGAATATGAATTGTTAGAGCACCCTTCAGTGGGAAGTTTGTTTTCAATAGCAGGCTTGAGAAACATTCCCCCTCATTTCATAATTTTTTAGAATTTAGAAAAAAAATTTATTTCAAAACTTAAAGCTCTCTCCAATCAGACCATGACATGTGTCATTTGTAAGTATTCATCAACTCTTCAATAGCTAACCAATATTTTTTAAAATTTATTCAAAAAAATCATTTTTTGTCACCCAAAAAATTTATATGATTATTTATTTAACTTCACAAGTGATAAAAAATGAATTATAATCCCGTGCATCACATGGGACAGGCTACTTTTTATTTATAATTTTATTTTATTTCATGAACAGAAGTGTTTGAATCAGCTTAACATGAGACTGTCACCTCTCATTTGTCTTTTTTTTTCTTGCAAAAAAATAATTTGGGGGGGGTCCACAAACTAGTTTACGACAGTTTTTTATTGAGCATACAGAACACTCTCATGTGATATGTATAACTCAAATTATCTTTTTTTTTTATGAGTAAAATTATAACTTTGAAAGGAAAAATTATAATTGCTCAAGAAAAGGCCGTGATAATTCACAGACACACATTATCGATCATGAAAATCTCGGTATTGATCACAATCTTTCATGATCGATCATGTCATCTAAAGTTGTAACTTACACATCAAAAAATTGTAACTTAACCTTAAAAAATTATATAATTTTCGATACGATAAAATTTTCCTGTCTTGATTTGCATGATTAAAAGTTCTTTTGTTCTATGTTTTCTGTTCTAAAGTGAAATTATTTGTAATTATGAGTAATTTGAATTTTACTTTTTTTGCATTCGTTGTGTTTATCATGTTTTAGTTGGATTTCATTGGTATTACTATGCTTGTTTTTAAAATTATTATTTGATGGCATTGTTGGTTCAAATCCGATTATCCGACGAATTTCATTTTTTTTTTTTTTGAAGTTTGATTCAAATTCTACAAGTGTTTTATTTCTTATTTATTTGTTATTAATTTACAATTAGAATATTAATGAGTTTAAAATTAATTAAAGTCTTTTATTTATAGTGAAAGAATTAATTGGGTTTTAATTGATAACGTTTTGAGCTCTAACTTTGACATAGAAGTTTTTTTGCCGCAAAGCAGTGGCCCTGTTTGGTTTGATTCTTGAAAACTATTTTTTGTTCTCAAATCTCAAAAAAATTTCAAAAACTGTTTGGTTTGTTATTTTGTTCTACAATTTTTAGAAAACTTGGGGAATTGGAGCATAAAACTAGAAACACAAGTTGGGCTTGTTTTCAAGATTTTCTGCCAAAACTTTGAAAACACGATAACAATATACTCTTTAAAGAGGTCTCCCCTTCGAGTTCTCTTAGAAACAAAACAAGCCATAGTATAAAAACTTTTTTTTTTTCTTTTGCCTTTGTCCTCCCAGACTCTCATCACTCTCTCCGTCTTTCTCTCTCTCCCCACATACTCTCTCAAACGGAAGTCTTCTTCGGTGACTGCACCTTCTCCGGCGACCGCATCTTCTCCGGCAAAACACCCACACACAGTTACTGGAACTCTCCGACGACTAGATCTACTGCGACCTCTCCGACGATTGGTTCAGATCTGGTTCAATCGGCGAAAACACAGATCTAATTTTTTTTTTATCTGATCTGATCGAAACACATATCAATGACAGGTTCAATCGGCGACTGGTTTAGA
Source organism: Ilex aquifolium (assembly GCA_951799425.1). Lineage (NCBI taxonomy): Eukaryota > Viridiplantae > Streptophyta > Magnoliopsida > Aquifoliales > Aquifoliaceae > Ilex > Ilex aquifolium. The sequence goes on along the minus strand of OX637410.1, from coordinate 16,734,554 downwards.
TCTGATTATATATATACCGTAAAGAATCAGAATATTGACACAGATCTGATTTTTTTATCAATCACAGATCTGAATTTTTTTTTTTTTGATATGATCTGATTTTTTTGATTCAGATCTGAAGATATATAACAGATTCAAATATATATATATTGAATCTGTTATTGATATTGATTATGTTATTGGTGTCGTTATTGATCTGGCATTTTTTGGTTCAAAAAAACATTATTGTTGTTCGGTTTATTGAATCTATCTAAAAATAATTTTCACGTTTTTTTTATTAGTTTTTAAATTATTATCCAAACATATATTTAGGCTGTCTAAATAGGTTTTACTGTTTTCCGTTTTGTAAAACTGTTTTTGAAATCATATAACCAAACAAGTTTTTGTCTCATAAAAAGTCAAATACACTTTCTTAAAACTCTTCTCAAAAACTATTTTCGGATACTATTTTTTGAAACGCAAATCAAACATGCCCGTGTTTCTTCCTTTGTCTGTTTTCTTCGTTTTTCGAAAGCGAGTCCATTTCAAAAAGTTAGCTCAGATATCATGGGTCGTGGGCCTACTCGATGTGCCACTGGCTGCTCTCAGGTCTCCATGTGCGTGGTGGTCCAAGCCGGGCTTATCTATTGTCTTATCGTTTTTTTTTTTTTTGCTGGTGTAAAAGATAATCTCCGGCATATGTGAGTTGGTAAATCTCTTGGACCTGTGAACTCGTTTGTCACAATATTTGAAAAATTCATGATCTTGAAAAATAATTCTATCTATGTTTTTCAATGTTGAAAATTTGACCTCCCGCCAAATTTTTCAACTTGGTCTACGTTCAGAATAGACAATATATCTAATGGCATTCATAGGTCTTTATTTATAGGCAAGTCAGGAACTCCAATCCTTATAATTTAGATAGATTGACTTTATCAGGTTCTTTTCATTAAGGACTTTGCAATTAATCTGATAACCACAACTAACATGATAACTACAATCTTATAATAAATAGATTGACATAATCTCAATTACCAGATTTTGACTCAAAATTATCTGTATAATTTATAAATATAATATTATTAAAAAAAACTAATGTGATATGTGGCCCACTTCAAGTCTCCTAATGGAGACGTGCTAACATCCATTTCATGCCTGGTTTTATCATATTTTTTTAAAATATATTTTATTTGTTTATTTACTAGGTCACTCACTTGTGAAAATGAATTAGATTTTACACTCGCTTTTAAAACTTATCTAATAAAATAGTCAAGTCCCAACAATGAATTATTCACCTCATTTGAGGTCATAAAACATACATACATATTAATGTGATATATAGATGAAATCATCCAACGATATCACATATATTCATCTAACGGCTACCAACATCCCTTTCAAAATTATTCACATTGAATTTTCTCCTCCAAATTCATCATTTCTCACTTACGTTGCATCTTGTCTTTAGACACGAGTTACGCCTACCGTTGGATGAATGGGTCCCATTTAAAAAAGTTGATGGGACTCACTCATCCAATGGTCCTCCTTTATTTGGGATGCAAATTTGAGTTACACATTTGGCATACATAACATTGCTTATTCAAATATAAACTTTCCAAGGGTCGTTCACAAGTAGAGTGATTGACCACTCCGATTCCAATGTAGTTGATGGATTTGTTAACGATACCAAAAAAAAAAATTTGATACCATACCAACATTATTTATGGATGTTTTTATTGTTGTTGCTAGTATATGCTCACAAGATTTGATTGAGATAGACCACAAATGCTAGCGGTGTCAATTTTATCCGTTAATACAAATTTGACCCGACAAAAAACTCGAAAATAACACGATTAATTGACACGAGTAATAAATTGGTCAAATTAAAGTGCGACACAAATAACACGATTAATGGGTACTGTAGATAGAAAATATATAAATATTTAACGAGTATTGTAGATAGAAAATAATAATTTTTTAATTTTTTAAATAATATTATATGAGTTGTTGTCAAATTAAATAATTTTTTATTAACACAAATATTGATACAAGTCTGAATATCTTGTAATAAAAAAATAATAATAATAAATTTGAGCACCACATTTAATTAATAAATTATGGTAAAAATAATTAATTTGGTCAATAAATTTGATCAGTGAATAAAATTGTTAAACCGTAAGTTTAAACTTTGAGGCCCTAGGCCAAAATTCAATGGAGGAATCCTTGCCGGGCCGGCTCAAATTTTTTTGAGGTCTTCGGCAAAAATTTTAAATGGGGCCTAAATTATTTTTAAATGAATAATTTATTTATTTTTATTTTTAAATTTCTAACTTTATATATTTTAATAGGTATATTAATGTAGAAAACAACTTGTAAAATAAACACATTATGTAAATGTCTTTTTATGAAATCAAGTTACAACTCTTTAAGGTGTTTCAAATTTCAATAGATGTTAAATTAATGTTTAGGATCGATCTCAAATACTCTAAAAATAGTTTAACTTGGCTCTAAAAAGTATATTTATTTTGGATCAATTCTAAAATATTAGCACCGATCGTAACTTATTTCACTTAAACACATAAATCATGATTACACATTACCGTTGACACAAACTCGACTCGACACAAAATCTAAAAATAATACGATGAATTGATTCGAATGATAAATGAGTCAAAATAATGTTAGATACGAATAATGTGATTAACGGGTAGTATAGACAGTTTACACAACATCATATGAATTTTTTATTGATACGAATACCAAACATATCAAAAATGAAATGATCGAAAGTGGCTCGATACAAAAATTTCAACAATACAAGGCATTTTTGACACCGTTGTCTTCGCCCTATAGAGAAAGTGACAGAAGCATTTGCATAATTTATGTGCTAATCATCTTATGGTTAAAAAAAAAACACTGTATAAGTAATTGCATATGGTACTATTACTGACTTCAATGTCTATAAAAGTGAGGAGGTTTTCAAAGTAGCCTCTCACAGAAGATAATACAGATCTCTGGATTTGCTTTTTGCAGAACCCACGAACCTCTCTCTCCTCTCTTCTTTTTGCTTACCCACCTGCATCTGAATTGGGTGAGGCAAGAAGGACTTGGCAAACGTTTTTGTTTAACTGTTTGTATTGAAACCAGTCCATTTCAGCTGCCCAGAATCTAAAAGCCACAGGTATCTTCATATATAGGTTGCTTGCTTTTCTCTCTCTCTCTCTCTCTCTCTCTAGAGTCTACACACACGCACACCTGGTCTTTTAAAGTGTAAGTGAAACATTTCTGTGACTTCATGCTGAAGGGGGTGCTAAAGTAGAGTTTGTCAATTCTGTCTTTCCTTCGAGCTATACATATTAATACATGTGCATTTATAAGTATTATACCTTTTTTTCACGAGGCAGTGAAATTTATGACTGTTGCTCTATACTAATCTCATATATTCAGATATATAACATGTATCATCATTATCAGATTGAAAATGTGGAGGCTGAAGATTGCAGAAGGTGGTAATGATCCGTATCTTTATAGTACCAACAACTACGTTGGTCGGCAGATATGGGAGTTCGACCCAGACTATGGAACCCCTGAAGAGCGAGCAGAGGTTGAAGAGGCTCGTCTTCAATTCTGGAACAATCGTTACCAAGTCAAACCCTGCGGTGATCTCCTCTGGCGTATGCAGGTCCTTCTCTCCCTCCCTCTCTCCCTCCCCCTCTCTCTCTCTCTCTCACTCACACACACATACATACACAGTGTGAAACCAACACCAAAACTAAAAAGGTGTAGAGTCTGTTTCCCTGTTGAGCTCATCAGTGCAGGAGTCTGTTTCCCTCTTGACCTCATTAGTGCAGGAGTCTCTTCCCCAACTCTATTCTTGGGTTGGATAAGCATTTGAGTATTTTGGCTTTTTCAGGTTTAATTCGTTCTAACAGATTTAATTGCTTGTAAGGGTTATTTAGGTTGATTTAAAAAAAAAAAATTATGTGTTTTTTTTTTTTTGTAATTTTTTTGAGTTTTGTCGTGGGTTCCACATAATTTCTTAATTTATTATATTAATAAATTATTATTAGTGACGCAAAAATTTTAAAATTCATATTTTGAAAATTATTACGTATAATCTACACATACATGTAATTATTATTTTTTTATTTTTACACAAAAAACAAAAAATGTTAGAAAGTCATTCAAAACGAATTTTTTCAACTTTTTAAAGAATACTACAAACAGTTTTGAGAGACTTTTTTTACGAATTTTTTTAACCCGTAACTTTTCACATAAAAAATCAACTCCAAATAAGTCATATATTTTTGGATTGAATGTGAGTTCCATTAAACATTACAATTTGATATTAATTTAATGATTCTAATGAAACTATTTTATTAAGTCAATAAATTATGTCAATTTTTTAGGTCCGATAATATTTCCCCTCACTAGATATTATTTTTGTCAAACTTTTTATGGTCTATACATTGGACCAATGGATAATAGAACTAAGAGCATCTCCAAGGGGGAGGCATACCCCATATGCCACCCCAAATTCAAAAAAGTTCACTCCAAAGGGGGTGACATATGGGGTTGGAAAATGGCATCAAAGTCTTTGGGGTGGCATTTTTGGCAACTCTGGAGAGAGAAAATGAGAGGTTGGAAATGGATTGGTGAATATAGATCCGTTAGATGAATATAGATCCAACGATTCATATAGATTGATGAATAAAAATATGAAAATGGCACCCCATTTTGGCACCTGTCATTGGAGCAGATTTATAATTTAGTGGTGCCAAAACACTGTTCAATGTTGCAAAATGGTATTTGGCACCCCAAAAATAGCACTCCCCTTGGAGATGCTCTAAGTGGCCTAAAAAACACTTGGGCACTCTAAGCACGATGTAGGGCCCATCATATACACATCGTTTTCTTTTTGATAGATCAATGATACATAGGAGAATTGCATTTAGACTTACTGTGATTTGTACTCTGATATTTAAAATATTACACAAACTTTTTAAGATTTGTAGATGTGTAACATTTAGATCTTTATCGTCAATGTACGTAAGTAAATATGTTAATAAATTACACCAAAACTCGCTGAAGTTTGTAAATATATAACATTTAGATCCCTCAAATTTAAAATATTACACTTAAACTACTTATTAGTTACAACACTAACGAAATCTATTAAACAAACAAATTATGTCAATTAAAGTTAGAAACTATGGTATCCGTTACGGTTTGACCATTTGTTTGGGTTTTTCGTTTTATTCCAATAGATAGTATAATTGCATATTAATTATAATTTTTTTAAGAAAAAAATAAATTTTATTTTTGATTTTATTTTAATATATGACATAATAATACTTGAATATTAGTTGTAAAATTTAAAATATTTGATATTTATCTTTGATTAAAATATTTTTAGTCCAACTATTACATGCGTAAAAATTTTAGAGAGTCCAAGTGTAAAACAAGATAGGGTTCAATAAGTCTATTCTATGGTTTCAAATAGACTCATTCAACGGCCACCAACATCCCTCTTAAATTTTTACCGTGCCAGAGGGCATGGGTTGCCCCTACTTACTTTTAAATCTAAAGCATACTTTTCTTGCCAACGAATTATATTTGAAAATATTAGATAAATAAACACTCCTTTCATCCACACAAAATAGGGTGAAGCCCAATGCCTATGGGTAGCCCAAAATCTTGCAAGGCCGCTGGGTCAAAGCCTGCCCAGCCCACACGTGGTGGTCCGTAGGATGGCCCAATAGCCCAATTTTTATGTTGACGTATTATGAGGAGATTAAATATTTGATTGTGCTAATTTTTATTTAATCGGGCCTAATCCTTAAATTATGCATAATTTTTATTCTCTCTATCTCTCTCTCCCCATTTTCTCTCAATCTTTCTCTCTCTCCCTCTCTTTATTACTTTCTCACTATCTCTCCCATATTTTCTCTCCATCTCCCCCCCCCCCCCGGCGTTACTCTCCTCACCTCTCCCCTATTTTTCTCTCTATGTATTATTGATAATTTATTTTCTTTTCAAAATATGTAAAAATTTGATTTATTTTTTCATCTCTCTCCCCTATTTTTTTTCTCTCTCCTTATTTTTCTCTTTTTCTTTTTATATCAACATTACAACAACACAATTACACTAATTAGTTATACCAATCAGTTACAATTGTCCTATAATACACAAAATAATTACTCATGCGTTCTAATAAATCAAATAGTTACACCAAACAATTACACAAAATTATGACACCAACCCAATTTGTCATTCAATTGTTTACATAAACTAAATAGTTGTACCATTTTGTATCGCGACATCGTTACACCAATTATATATACCAAATTTAGTATATGATAAAGTCTTTTTGTATAATGATAAACTCAATTTGGTGTATATAATTGGTGTAACCATGTCGTGATACTAAATGATGTAACTATTTGATTTATGTAAATAACTGAATGACAAATTGAGTGGTGTTATAATTTCGTGTAATTGTTTAGTGTAACTGTTTTGTTTTATTAGAACAAATGAGTAACTGTTTGATGTATTATAGAGTAATTGTAACTAATTGGTGTAATTGTGTTGTTGTAATGTTGATATAAAGAGAGAGAATAAGGAAATAAGGGGGGAGTGAGTGAGAGAGAGAAAAAAATAGGAGAGAAAGATCAAAAAAATTAAATCAAATCTTTACATATTTAAAAAAATAAATTATGAATGTGTGTGAGAGAGAGAAAGATAGATAGAGAGAAAAAAAGGGAAGAGAGAGAGAGTAATGGAGTAAGAAATGGACTTTTAGTTTTTTTTTTACAAAAATGCACTTAGGGGCCAAATAAATTTCTTTAATATTGTTTAACTCAAATAAGCCTACAATTTTGCATCCACTTTCAAATTACCCTTCCATTAAAGGTGCACGTATATTGGGGTCATAGCCAGCTGAACCCTGACATGATGGGCCGTGGGTGGGTATAGCCCGAAAGCCCAACGAATAGAACTGTGAACCAAGATTTTTACGTCGACAAAAGGCTCAACAGTGTTTGATCAAATGGTTGTAAACCCATTGTACCCAACATCCAATAATAATGTTTGACAAAATTATTTTTTTAATAGAAAATTGTGTGGGCAAATATCAAAGCCGAGGAAGCTCTAGCTAGCTACCTCTACTTCACCATCCTCGTTCGTTCTTCTCTTGAAAATGTCGTTCTCCTTGCATACCACAACCCATCAACCCAATAGTGTTTTTTGTGTTTCAATGGTGAGAAGAGTGTCATTGTGGTGGCTGAATTTGCATGGGCTTGCCAAAATTGAGATTACTTTTTTGAGGGGGGTGGGGGGTTGTGAGGCTGAAATTGCTGGGTGGTGTCCGGTTGCGGTGGGTGGTTCGCAGTGAGAGGGTGGAAGATGATATAATGGGTCTTTAGGTATTTTTAAAAAAAAAAAAATTGGATTTCTTGTTCCATCTCTTTATCATGTTTAAATCATTGATAATTCAATTTGAAAAGAAATAGAGATTTCTCTTTCTTATGATGATCAATTCTTGTGATTCCACCATAATTGCAGTTTCTCCGAGAGAAGAATTTCAGACAAACGATTCCCCAGGTGAAGGTTGAAGATGGTGAGGAAATTACTTATGAAACAGCCACAACCACACTGAGGAGGGCTGTCCATTTCTTTGCTGCCTTACAAGCCAGTGACGGCCACTGGCCAGCCGAAAATGCTGGCCCCTTGTACTTCCTCCCACCATTGGTCAGTCTTCTAATCGTTATTGCTTGCTTGTTGCTTGCTTGCTGTGCTCATCGTTATTGCATATCTGAGGCTTTCATTGACAATGTTGCTGTTTTAATTTACTAAATTAATCTAGGGTTGCCGTTGGATTGTCCCTAGAACCCATTCAATGTTGCGGCTCACTGCCAATTTAACACAACAATGGATTAAGGCATCAAATTAGATCCGAGTAGCATTAATCTTTTATTAAACGCTACAGCTAATTATCACTTTCTGAAAATTGAAAAATGCAGGTAATGTGCTTGTATATTACTGGGCATCTTAACACTGTATTCCCAGCAGAATATCGCAAGGAAATTCTTCGCTATTTATACTGTCATCAGGTAATTGTTTTCCTGATCTGATCATCTGACACGCATCATAAATTCTACTAAAATTCTCTAAAACAGTTGCACCCCCATTTTCATCTAATGAACTTTTCACATTACAGAATGAAGATGGTGGCTGGGGATTTCATATCGAGGGCCATAGCGTCATGTTCTGCACGACTCTCAGCTACATTTGTATGCGTATACTTGGAGAAGGACCAGATGGTGGCGAAAACAATGCCTGTGCTAGAGCACGAAAATGGATTCTGGACCATGGTAGCGTGACAGCAATACCGTCCTGGGGCAAGACATGGCTTTCGGTAATACCATTTAAGAACTCACAATAGGTTTTTTACCCAAAGGAATAAAAATATAGATCTCATAATTTGTTGGGAGATTCATGTGTCTATTGCATGCTTGAATCTTATACATTTTCTGTGTTTTCCAGATATTTGGTGTATTTGAATGGTCCGGGAGCAACCCAATGCCCCCTGAGTATTGGTCGCTTCCTACATTCCTTCCTATACATCCAGGTTCACTCAGTTCTCTAAAAGCAATGCTTAAACATGGATGCTCAGCTTTTATTGTGAAAACAATTGGGTGGGAATTGATTATAAGGTCAAACAGAACATTAAATATTGGCTCAGTTTGCTAGTGAGTTAAAATGGTGAAAGTGGAGCCTGGCAACAGCTATTGCTCTCATGTCTCAACTAAACCCAGGGCAAGGGATATACTCGGTTTCTATAATCTATACATGAACGGTAAATAGGATCCGACAAGGGATAGATGTCAGGAAGAAACTCGGCAAAATGACCTTGTAACGTAGGGAGAAGGATGTTTTACGGGCTTTCGATTAAAAAAGCTGCATATTTTCATACTGTAATTAGCTATATGCGATGTTTAGGTTTATTTTCATTTGACATTCTATTCCTTTATTGCAGCGAATATGTGGTGCTATTGCCGGCTGGTTTACTTGCCCATGTCATATTTATATGGGAAAAGGTTTGTTGGTCCAATCACTCCCCTTGTTTTACAACTGCGAGAAGAACTTTATGATCAACCCTACCATGAAATTAATTGGAGGAAAGTACGTCATTTGTGTTGCAAGGTATATCTACTACATTTGAAGATGCTGATATCTTTTTTTTTTTGATAATATGCTTATATTATTTCCTCCTTTTTCCAATTTCTGTACATGTTTATTCATACGAATGAAACGTATATGTAAACTTGTTACAGGAGGATCTCTACTATCCTCACCCTCTAATACAAGATTTGCTCTGGGATTGTCTCTACATATGCACTGAGCCTCTTCTGACTCGTTGGCCCTTTAACAAGCTGAGAGAGAAATCTCTTCAAACTGCCATGAAACACATACACTATGAAGATGAGAACAGTCGATACATCACCATCGGATGTGTGGAAAAGGTAATGTGATTGTGACAAGATGAAAGTTCTAAATGGAAGGGAAAAAGTTTAGATTTTGTCTCTGCACATTGGTATATTTGATCACTTTCATAAAAAATTACTCATTTTGAACAGGTACTATGTATGCTTGCTTGTTGGGTTGAGGATCCAAATGGGGATTATTTTAAGAAGCACCTTGCTAGGGTTCCTGATTATATATGGGTTGCTGAAGATGGAATTAAGATGCAGGTTAGAGCATGTCTAATCACCCCTCTTTAAAATCTGTTATATCGAAAATATTCCCACTCATATATGTCTTCTCAATCATTCATTTTTCACGAGAAAGTGAAGTAGGAAAGATGTTGTTTCCGACTTTATTATTAGTTCATTTTTGGGACCAAATTCATGCACCGCTTGTGAATTCATTCCAGTATTGTTGGTTGGAATTGCTAAGTTTCATAGTATCATTCAAATGCAGAGCTTCGGTAGTCAAGAGTGGGACACTGCTTTTTCCCTTCAAGCACTGCTGGCTAGTGGTCTGACCGACGAAATTGAACCTACTCTTTCAAAAGGACATGACTTCGTGAAGCAGTCTCAGGTATCAACTTAAGTTTTGTAAAGCATTTTTTGGGTGTATTTGATAATTCAACAGCTCTCTTAAAAGCTCTTTGGATTGATTCATGCTGTTCCCAAACTTTTTGCAGGTCAAGGACAATCCTTCTGGTGACTTTAAGAGCATGTACCGCCACATTTCTAAAGGATCGTGGACCTTTTCTGATCAAGATCATGGATGGCAAGTTTCTGATTGCACTGCAGAAGGACTCAAGGTATTGCTCTTTCTCAGAAACTTCGGTCAAACCAAAGGCTTATCAATGACTTATTACTACAGTAATTTGGTCCCTTTAATTTTTTTTCTTTTTTCCTAATTTTTTTCCTTCAGTGCTGCCTCCTTTTCTCATTGATGCCAGCCGAAATTGTTGGTGAGAAAATGGAACCTGAGCGACTCTACGATTCAGTCAACATTCTGCTTTCTCTACAGGTAAGGTTAAGTAGCATTGTCATTGTTTTGGCCCTCTCCGTAACCCATAGATCACCCTTTTATCCTAAAAACCAATTAAAACAAAACGTTAGTTTGAATAAACTCCTTCATTAACCAGTATATCTCTATGGTCTCAACAGTGAACACAACTTTTTTTTTTTGGGGGCAAAATTCCTATGAATCCTTGAAATGTTAAAATGATATAATAAACCGAGTGGCTTCCTTAAAGCTTCTCTATTCTTTGATTATAGTTGTTGAATTGTGCTCCATAATTGACATTAGATGCTGGTGTTAATAAGTTTTGACTTTACTTGAACTGTGGCAGAGCAAAAATGGTGGTTTATCTGCTTGGGAGCCAGCAGGAGCTTATGCTTGGATGGAGGTAGATGCCACGACTTACGAATCATCTTTAGATTTTCCATTTTTATAGTGTTAAGTTATTTTTTTTTTTAAAATTATTTTTTCTTATTGCAGCTGCTCAATCCCACCGAATTCTTCGCAGACATTGTCATCGAGCATGAGTACGATTTCTTTTGTTCATTTTTAAGTATCCAACTTTGCACCCTCTGTTATGAAGTGTTGAGACTAACAGAATAGTGATACAGGTATGTTGAGTGCACTTCATCGGCAATCCAGTCTCTGGTCTTATTTAAGAAGCTATACCCTGGACACAGGACGAAAGAGATTGAAAGTTTTATTACAAATGCTGTTCGGTTCCTCGAAGATATCCAGATGCCTGATGGTTCATGGTATGTTTCTCCTATGAAATGTTAAAATTCTATTTGTGTTTTTTTTCTCTAGTAAGGAACACAAAGAAGCAATTTTACAGGTATGGAAACTGGGGTGTGTGTTTCACATATGGTACGTGGTTTGCACTTGGAGGACTGGAGGCGGCTGGCAAGACATATTACAATTGCCTTGCAGTCCGTAAAGCTGTTGATTTTCTGCAAAATTCACAACGGGATGATGGCGGTTGGGGAGAAAGCTATGTTTCGTGCCCAAACATGGTAATGACTGTTTTGCCTACACATTATAACATATCAGCCCCATTCAATATCAAGTAGTGATGTATTTGATTTAGTTGAGGTCATTTATTCTCCCCCTAACCTAACTGTATAAACTATGGGCCTGATTAAACAGAAATATACTCCTCTAGAAGGAAATCGGTCAAATTTGGTACATACTGGATGGGCCATGATGGGTCTGATTCATTCTGGGCAGGTTAGTGTGTTGTTTCAATGCTAAACAGTTGATATGTTCTTCACTGTTACTTTTTATTAAAAAATTGATTCCCAAGTTGTCCTCTTTTGTAGGCGGAGAGGGACCCAACACCCCTCCACCGTGCTGCAAAGCTGTTGATCAATTCTCAGATGGAAAATGGAGATTTTCCTCAGCAGGTAAACTAAATGAGCAATTTGGCACCAAAAAAGTAGAAAGAATGAAAATGATGAAAAGGAATTACTACTTCAATTTGACATGAATGCAGATATGATTCAATTTCTTATCTGCATGGTCGACCTTGTGTGTTTAAACTTTATCTAACAATTACATGAACTAATTCATGGGCAGGAAATCACTGGAGTTTTCATGAAGAATTGCATGTTACATTATGCGGCCTACAGGAATATATATCCACTGTGGGCTCTAGCTGAGTATCGCAAGTCGGTGCCACTGCCAACAAAAAGCGTGTGACACTATCACTTGAACATTGTTCCTTGGTTATTAGTTCATGTATTGAAGATGACCCCTGTAGGGCATGGGGGAAGGCTTGGACAAAGGTGCATTATGCCTAATCCATTGGCATCAAGTTGTACAATGCCTCATTCTTACTTGAAAATTTTTTGTTCTTCATTGACTTCATTTCTGGCATAATGATGTGTCAAGTGATGGAGTTCCAATGAAAAAACCCAAGAATTACCGTCGCAACACCAATGGACCATGTCTGGACCACTGAACTCTGGATATCTGATCTGACCTCCTTATCTGACCTCACTTCCCGAACTATGCACTACTATATGGTTTGTTTCCACACTCTTAGCATACGAAGACGTGTTTGACAAAATCATAAGCAAGCCCTTCCAACACCAAGAATTTTCCTTGGACCACCAAAACAAACACCTACGTCTTGGGGGTTATCACATATGTGGTTGGTAGAAACATTAAAAACACGACAAAAAAATACATTATAATTCCATTAATTATGTATTTTCTTTTCGAGAAATACTATTTAGACAAAAAATATTAATACATTTTGCTGACTCTATGCATTATAATCATTGAATAGATAGTGGATTCTAATAAATAGTAGGACTCACAGTTAAATCAATAACAATGACATTTGATGGTGTTAATTACGTGGATGAACAGAATAAACAAACTATGCTGGTAAATCTGAATCTGAGCTACTAGGCTCGAGAGGATTAGTGTAAGGTTCTTGAGAGATTTGGGATGATATGTGCAATGAAGTTATAGTGGTTCACCAGCTCGGGAGCTCGGATAATCCACTCTTCAATGGAGTCTCTTGCTCCTTGAATCTGTATTGATACTCAATATGACTTACAAAGTGTTTCTGTTACAGTTAGGGTTTCTTGCCTCGCATTGGAGGCATTATATAGTATTTATAGTCTAATTCCTAACTTTATGGGATCTTCTGTAAGATCTTTGTCTTCCTTACGCAGGATCTTCCCTGTTTTTGGGAAAAGATCTTGGTTAGTTGAGAGTTTTGTGCCTTGATTATAGCCCTTTATTATTTCGAGGATGCCCTCCGCTATCCAGCTATTTCCTTCTCATTTTTCTTGTTGTTTCCCCTAAGAGTTGGTTTGGTTAGCAAGAAAAAGCTGATGGAAAATGAAAGAGATAGAAAGGGAAATAAAAGAAAAGAAAGTGAAAGAAAATATATTTTTATGCATGCATTTGGTTAGTATGAAAAATTTCTAAGAAAATTTTAAAATAATTTCATTCCATTGTTTGAAAGAAAGGAAAGTTACAAGAATTTTTTTTTAATTGTCTGAATTATCCTTAATTATTTTAACTCGGTCTAAAGAAGAAAAAATATTTTTTATTATTCAAATTTTAAAAAAATTGGCTCATAATCTAATTCAAAGACAAGAGTAGATTCGAACTCTGATCTCTAGACCAAATTATGTAGTTAGTCTAATTTGTGCAAAGTTTTTTAAAATTAATAACTAATTGAATATTTTTTTAAAAAATAAGGGTAAAATGGGAAGTTAGGTCATTGAACACAACTTTCTTGCTTTTCCTTGTATTTTTTGCAAGAAAAAAAAGTTAGTTAAATGTGAGAAAATCTAAGCATGGTAGAAAATTATGTTTTCTATCATTTTCTATTTCATGTTAAACAAACACATGTAAAATTTTAAAATTTTCTCTTTCTTGCATTTTCTAGTATTATCTTGCTAAACAAACGGACCCTAAGGGGAGCTCGAGGTCTGGACCACTGAACTCTGGATATCTGATCTGACCTCCTTATCTGACCTCACTTCCCGAACTATGCACTACTATATGGTTTGTTTCCACACTCTTAGCATACGAAGACGTGTTTGACAAAATCATAAGCAAGCCTTTCCAACACCAAGAATTTTCCTTGGACCACCAAAACAAACACCTACGTCTTGGGGGTTATCACATATGTGGTTGGTAGAAACATTAAAAACACGACAAAAAAATACATTATAATTCCATTAATTATGTATTTTCTTTTCGAGAAATACTATTTAGACAAAAAATATTAATACATTTTGCTGACTCTATGCATTATAATCATTGAATAGATAGTGGATTCTAATAAATAGTAGGACTCACAGTTAAATCAATAACAATGACATTTGATGGTGTTAATTACGTGGATGAACAGAATAAACAAACTATGCTGGTAAATCTGAATCTGAGCTACTAGGCTCGAAAGGATTAGTGTAAGGTTCTTGAGGGATTTGGGATGATATGTGCAATGAAGTTATAGTGGTTCACCAGCTCGGGAGCTCGGATAATCCACTCTTCAATGGAGTCTTTTGCTCCTTGAATCTGTATTGATACTCAATATGACTTACAAAGTGTTTCTGTTACAGTTAGGGTTTCTTGCCTCGCATTGGAGGCATTATATAGTATTTATAGTCTAATTCCTAACTTTATGGGATCTTCTGTAAGATCTTTGTCTTCCTTCCGCAGGATCTTCCCTGTTTTTGGGAAAAGATCTTGGTTAGTTGAGAGTTTTGTGCCTTGATTATAGCCCTTTATTATTTCGAGGATGCCCTCCGCTATCCAGCTGTTTCCTTCTCATTTTTCCTGTTGTTTCCCCTAAGAGTTGGTTTGGTTAGCAAGAAAAAGATGATGGAAAATGAAAGAGATAGAAAGGGAAATAAAAGAAAAGAAAGTGAAAGAAAATATATTTTTATGCATGCATTTGGTTTGCTTGAAAAATTTCTAAGAAAATTTTAAAATAATTTCATTCCATTGTTTGAAAGAAAGGAAAGTTACAAGAATTTTTTTTTAATTGTCTGAATTATCCTTAATTATTTTAACTCGGTCTAAAGAAGAAAAAATATTTTTTATTATTCAAATTTTAAAAAAATTGGCTCATAATCTAATTCAAAGACAAGAGTAGATTCGAACTCTGATCTCTAGACCAAATTATGTAGTTAGTCTAATTTGTGCAAAGTTTTTTAAAATTAATAACTAATTGAATATTTTTTTAAAAAATAAGGGTAAAATGGGAAGTTAGGTCATTGAACACAACTTTCTTGCTTTTTCTTGTATTTTTTGCAAGAAAAAAAAGTTAGTTAAATGTGAGAAAATCTAAGCATGGTAGAAAATTATTTTTTCTATCATTTTCTATTTCATGTTAAACAAACACATGTAAAATTTTAAAATTTTCTCTTTCTTGCATTTTCTAGTATTATCTTGCTAAACAAACGGACCCTAAGGCTCCGTTTGGTTAGAAAGAAAAAGATGATAGAAAGTGAAAATGGTAGAAAATAATAGAATGTGAAGTGAAAGAAAGGAAAATAAAAAAAAAAAAAAAATCTTGCATGTGTTTGATTAGGATGAAAATTTTACAAGAAAATTTTAAGAAAATTTCAATTTTGTAGTTTGGAAAGTAAGAAAGTTACAAGAATTTTTTTAAAATTGTCAAAATTGACCTTATTTATAATTTCTTAAAATTGGGCCTATCCATATGAAACACGATACTTAACATGCTCATTCTCATATGAAACACATTAATATTGAACACGCCCACTATTATACTGAACTTCTTAAAAAGTGGTCCTATACTAGACACACAAAAAGGCATATCTAAAATTCCATCAAGCATAAACCATAAACCATGTCCTGTTATACTAACATAACATGCAAAGTTATTAAACCACACTAAAATCCAACACCAAAAAAAAAAAACCACACTAGAAAATTAAGTCCAAGTATTTTATAATCCTTTAATCGAAAATGCATGCACCATCATCACCACTTGACCTTCAATTTATACCACCGGCACCACCTTGTGATAGTTGTCGAATTAAAAACAAATAGCGCATTTCTTCAGGATATATAAAAAATGTCCTCGCTTTGACTGGATCTGGGTTCAAGTACTCAAAAGCGGTCATTCGACTATCAATATCAAGCGCTTCAACATCCATTACAGCTTTGTAAAGGTCCGAATAATTTACGCAAGGCTTACTCTTTTCATATGCATCAGTTAGTCTTGCCATGTTATTAGCAACTGCATTTATTGTTTCAACAACAATCTCTGCATTTTTTGGCTTCTTTGAATGACGCCTCATAGGCTTTGAAGATCCATGGTTGCGTTTGCCTTGTGTTGGTATCTGGCTACTATCATTGTCTTGTTGATGTCCAGATCCATTGCCTTCTATATCACCCAAGTCGTCGACTACCATTGTCTCTGTGATCAAAGACCGGCGTGTACTCTTCGTCACTAACATCCATTTGTCTTGACAAGTTAGCATTTATATCTTCACCTGAACATGCCCATTCTCCAGTTGCTTGATCATTGCCACACACAATAGCTAATTCGTCAATCATATCAATCCTCTTACCACGCAATCCTTGGGCATCTGGATTTTCCTATAAAAATATATCAAGCATTATAGTCAAGCATATATGTTGACAAATTGTCATTTTTTTTTTGAATTGCAAAAAAGTAACATTTAGACGTTGCTATTATTTAAATGATACTTACAGCAACATATGTAGCCTAGACTTGATCACTGCACTCCACAATTTTTGACACTGGATTCCAACCAAATTCACTTTTGCTCAACATGTCTTGTATGACTCTAAATTTTTTCTTGATGGTTTTTAACCGATTAACACAATGGTCTCGACTGAGAGAAAGGTTAAAACTTTAAATACATGTCTTGTACGACTCTAAATTTTTTCTTGATGGTTTTTAACCGATTAACACAATGGTCTCGACTGAGAGAAAGGTTAAAACTTGAATTCATAGCCGATAAAGCTGTAGTATAAGCGTGATCTTTAAAGCCATTGTCCACTTTATAACCTTCATTAGCTTGATGTACAAGTTCCAGAATGAGACATCGATCCATCTCCTTAGACCACACTACATTCTTTCCTTTTTTCTTCCCATCTCCCGCGAGGGTTTGAGACTCGTCTCACTCCATTCCTAAAATAACAGCTCACATATATTGAATAACAATTAACAAAAGAAACATAGTCAATTTTGAAACAACATACATGCACAATTGAAAGACAAACTATACCAAAAACAAGGTAGTATTTATTTTCAATTCCCCAGTAAAAAGACATACACTACCATTTACATGTAGCAAAAAATATCAAAATACGATATCATCAAGTATCCAAATGATGCCCATTACAAAAATCAGTCCACATTTCATTCATTATTTGTGTTCGAATTCTTTTTCCTTCCCTTGCATCTTGAGCCCTTGTTAATTGTGTGTCGACAACATCATGTGTTGTGGTGGGTTGATGTCGCATCTCTCGATCAACAAAGGCTAAGAGTGGATCATCTGGCATCACTCCTCGAATATGATTGTGCACAATACAACAAGCAGTTACTATCTTCGTCTGAGTTGTATAACCAAACATTGGCTCATCAACTAAGATTCAGAATCTTTTTTTTAGTACCCCAAAGGCTTTCTCAATTGTGTTCCGTAAAGATGAATGCCTATGATTAAACAACTCTTTAGGTGTGGTTGGTACACGACCTCTTATTTCATTTAAGTGATATCTAGTACTTCGAAATGAGATAATATAATGCTTTAGCAATGGAAATCCCACATCAACAAGATAGAATTTGCCTACACAAACAATAACATGTTATTTAGTAGAGGTATTTTATGTTTAAAATAATTATCAGTATTGTTAAATTACGTAATTACCTGGAGGACATGTAATTCCATGCTCCCGAGTAATAGCACAACCTAAGATTCTAGAATCAGCTGCTGAGCCTTCCCAACCGGCTAATACATAGGTAAATCTTAAATCTAGCGTGCAAGTGACTAGTACATTTTGTGAAGGCCATTGTTTTCTACCACGAAATCGGGCAACATACTTAGCTGAAACTTTCATAGGAAGATGTGTACCATCGATTGCTCCCACACAATCCTACTTGCGTCAATAACAAATGAGAAATGCATGAAAAAAAAACTCCAACGTATATCAAAAGGTGTTATCTATAATGAAATGTTACCTTAAAATATGGTCACATCCTGTGATTTTCACGTATTTCTGTAGGTGTCTCCACTGCAGAGAAGATGTGCAGAGAAACAAGGTAAAGCTGTGAGTGGTTAAAGTTTGGATACTTGCGATATGTATCAATTCTACTACACAAAATAAAATAGAGATGGAAGATAAACTCACTTGATCGGTTTGAGTAGATGTGCAGAGACACAAGGTCAAGCTGAGAGTGATTAATATCAGAGAGTTGTATATGAAGATGAAAACTTGGAGGAGTTATCGTGTGCTGAAATAGGGGCAGAGCGGTAGACAAGATAACAGGTCCCAAGTTTCACGGGGAAAAAAATATTTTCGTGCAAATTTGGTGGAAAAATGGATTGCTCCTTTTGCGGGAAAATCTGTTCAGCGGAAAAAAAAAATCCCGAGAAATCAGGTTTCCTGCTAAACAAACGCAATAAAATCTTCTTTTTTTCTCTTTCCCCCATTTTTCACCACTCTCTCGTTAACCAAACGGAGCCTATTAAAATATTTGAAGCTTTAATGCAAGATTAGTGGCAGGAAGATACTTATACCAAGTAAGTTGGTGTTTAATAGTGGTGAGATGCAAAGATCAAAATTCTATTTTGGGGAATATTTTTGTTTAGATTGTTAAAAGACATGTTTTAGAATTAGAGAAAGCTCAAAGGATATTGATTTTGAAATATAGATTGGGACATTATGAAATATGAGAATATTGGTTTTCAATAACTAATTTATGTCGGGTTTTACCAAGTTTCGATCAATTTTGTTGGAAATGAAAGAAAAATGTGATCCTCCTAACTAAGATGAATCTCCATTAAATCACTTGACAAGATTGAGATTTAAAGTTGGAAGCAACTTAGTCTTCTTGTTTGGTTTCATACCAACTTTAAATTTTTTCTTGTGAATGTAAACAAAAATATGAATCAACTAATTTTTTAAGATTATGTCCTTAATGTACACATGACAAAATCAATTTTTCACACCACGTTGTATACACATTGCAAGAGAGTCTTCTTCAACATGAACACCAACTTGATCATTGAATCGCTAATAACTTATTTTGATTGTTGCACGAGGATCATCAATCTAACTATGATTGCATCAACAAGATCATCAATCTATCTCTTATTATTCTGTCAGGATCATCAATCTAGCTCTGATACCATTTGTTGGAACATAGTTCTGATACCACTCGTTGGTTTTGCACAGCGAAAAATTAACACAAATAATATTTGTTGGATGATAGGAATTAAAAAAATAAGAAAACAATAAAACAAAACACAGAGCTATAACGTGGTTCGATACAACATACCCACTTTGGTATACCGTACTTACATCCACGGACCAAAAACCTACATCGATGTATTATTCATTGAAAAACTGATCATTTGGTAACTGATTACATAATACTCAACCTTATTTATAGGAATAAAATACTATAACTCAAACCTCTTCAGATACAACTTGATCTCTATATTTCTTATGACATGTCTAATATACATATTCATAGTATATTAAAACTCTTCCAATTTATTTCCTATTTGATTAGGTCACTAATAACTTACATTGATTACTCAACAAACTCTCATTCATGATAATTAGAGAGTTTGAGTTAAATTCTAATAACATCCCTTGAACCAAACTTTTTAAATTTGGTCACGCCAACATTGGGCTTAACACCCTTGATTATGATCCACCACTTTTTTCAAGCACCACGTGCAAACCTGCTCTTCTGAGACGCCACAAGCCTCTCTGTCTTTCAAGAAGTTGTATCTTGCCCTGCATCAACTGTGCATCTCTGCTCGCATCTTACCTATTCTTGGTAGGTTTCAATGACCCAATAACTCATAACTATTGAAATAACACGACTTCAACTCAAAGAGTCCAAAATTCTAAAAAACATCTTCAACACAGCACGTGTGGTAATTCTTGAAATCCAAACAATTAGCAAACAACTTTTAATCTTCCGTTTGATTTCATACCAACTTTAAAAATTTTATTGTCCTCAAACAAAAATATGAATCAACTAATTTTTCAAGATTATGTCCTTAATATATGCAGAACGAAATCAATCTTCAAACCACGCCGTACACACGTGGTAAGAGAGTCTTCTTCAATATGAATACCAACTTGATCGTTGGATCGTCAATAACTTGCTTTGATTGATACACTAAAATCATCAATCTAGCTCTGATACCACTTTTTAAAACATAACTCTGATACTACTTTGGAAAATAGGAATTCAAAGATAATAAAACAATAAAAACATGACATAAAGATATAACGTGGTTCGATACAACGTACTCATCTAGGTACACCGTACCACATCCACAAACCAAAAATCTATATCGATGTATTATTCACTGAAAAACTGGTCATCTCGTAATTGATTACATAATACTCAATTCTATTTATAAAGATAAAATACTGTAACCCAAATATATTCAGGTATAACTTGATCTCTATGTTCTTATCACATGTCTAAGGGGCGGTTTGATAACATCACTTAAGGTTTAAAACTGAATAATTTAAGCATTTAATAAATTAAACTCGTTTGATAACCTAAAACTCATACTACTTAATATTTTAAGCACTTATTAAAAATAGGCTAAAATTTTAAGTTGCAAGCCGCCTACTTATCACTTAATTCTGAAAATGTTAATTGATACACCACCACCACCATCATCATCGCCGCCACCATTACCACCACCACCATTGTGCCACCGTCATCACCACTATCGCTGTCACCATCACTATCATTGTGCCACCGCCACCACCACCACCATCACTACCATCACCATTGCGCCACTACCTCCACCACCACCACCACCACCATCATCACCATTGTGTCACCGCCACCACCACCACCACCACCACCATTGTGCCACCGCCACCACCACTACCATTATATATATATTACCCTTTTTCTTCAACGCTAACTAAATTTGTATGCGTAGTTTTATTTTTTTGGTTCACAATCCATAATGTTAGTGGATGGATATGCGACTTCTACGATTCTACTAAAACAATAATAGCTCGTGTTTCAGTCGATGCACACTTCCTCTAATGTGGCCAAAATTTGTAAAATGCTTTTCTTGGTGGTTAGCCCAACTATGCATTATTATGTTGAAATTTGATCCAAACTTTTTAATTATTATGGAGAGTTTGTTAGTTAATCAATATGAGAATCCTGAATGGAATAGGAAATAAATTGGAAGAGTTTTAATATACGGTATATTAGGTGGTGTTTGATAAAACTGAAAGCTGAACACTGAAAACTTAATGCTGAATTTTAATTGCTGAATGCTGAATTTTTAATTCACAGATTGTTTGGTATAAACTGAAATTTAACATTGAATTTAATCAAATTGTTTGACAAATATAAGGAGTTGAAGTTTGAAAATTATTATTATTCTAATTTTTCCTTTCTCTTTAACCATCTCTTCGCAACTGTTTTATTCCTATCACCACCATCACAATGGTGGTGGTAGCGGTGGCGGCGATAGTGGTGGTGGCGACAACGGTGGTGGTGGTGGTAGCAACACAATGGTTGTGGTGGTGGTGACATAATGGTGGCGGTGGCGACAATGGTGGTGGTAGTGGCGATGACACAATGGTAGTAGTGGTGGTAGCGATAGTGGTGGTGACATAATGGTGGCGGTGGCGACAATGGTGGTGGTAGTGGCGGTGACACAATGGTAGTAGTGGTGGTAGCGACGGTGGTGGTGACATCAACACTATGGTGATGGTGGCGATGACACAATGGTAGTGTCGGTGGTGGCAATGATTGTAGTGGTGGTGGCAATGGCAGTGGTAATGGTGGTGGTGGTAATGGTGACACAATAGTGGTGGTAGCGGTGACATAATGGTAGTGGTGGAGGCGGTGGTGACAATGGTGTGGTGGTGGTGATGGTAGTGGTGGCGACAATGGTAGTGATGGTGGTAGCGGTGGCACAATGGTAGTTGTGACAACAACGATGGTAGTGCTGATGGTTGTGGTGGTAGCAACACTATGGTGGTGGCGGCGGCGGCAACACATTGGTAGTGGAGGTGGTGGCGATGGTGGTGGTGGTGGTGGTGGTGGTGGTGGCGGCGGCAACACACACACACACTAATATGAGTGTTCTTGAAATATGTGCTCACCCTTATTTTGATCTTTCAATTATTAATTTCGTAATTTTTACCCTTATAACTTAAAATTGTTGATTTATTTATAAGTAATAGAAATTTTCCGATTTGTGTCAAAATAATTAATGATAGTGAATGCGGGACGTTTAACTATCAAAAAAAAAAACACAACTCTAATTTATTTTTCCGTACATCAACTCAACTTTTTAGATGAGTTGGTGATTGAACAATCGATCCCATGATGGATACATCGTACAATAGTGACTCCGAGATGGACCCGTGTCTAATTTTGTAAATAAATTCCAAAGACAATTTTCGATTGGAATATGAAAATTTAAAAATTTTATGGACTAAAAGGAACAGACTAGAAAACAAAGAGCAATTCTAAGTGAACAAAAAATATTGACAACATTTGATAACTTTTAATATCATTGTTATTAATTTAACTGTGAGTCTCAATATTTATTAGAATCCACTACTTATTCAATGATTATAATGCATAGAGTCAGCAAAATGTATTAATATTTTGTCTAAATAGCATTTCTCGAAAAGAAAATACATAATTAATGGAATTATAATGTATTTTTTTGTCGTGTTTTTAATGTTTCTACCAACCACATATGTGATAACCCCCAAGACGTAGGTGTTTGTTTTGGTGGTCCAAGGAAAATTCTTGGTGTTGGAAGGGCTTGCTTATGATTTTGTCAAACACGTCTTCGTATGCTAAGAGTGTGGAAACAAACCATATAGTAGTGCATAGTTAGGCTAACCACCAAGAAAAGCATTCTACAAATTTTGGCCACATTAGAGGAAATGCGCATCGACTGAAACATGAGCTATTATTGTTTTAGTAGAACCTTAGAAGTCGCATATCCATCCACTGACATTATGGATTGTCAACCGAAAAAATAAAACTGCACATACAAATTTAGTCAGCATTGAAAAAAAATCGATTTTACAGTATTAAATAATTATTTTTCTTTCTTTTATTTCTTTGATTACAACATTCAAAATTTATTTTTACCCATTATTTTCTTAAAAATATGGACAAAATGTTCTCCACATATATATATACTACCGTGTATAGATAATATCTAAAATAAAATTTATGTTAAACTACAAATTAATCAAATATTAAATGATTAAATATGTGATAGAAATGGGTGATGTGATGGTTTTAAGGGAAAAAAATGTATAGAGAATAAAATTCAACTTCTTATGTATTTTATTATATACTAGTCATAACCCGTGCCTGAAGACACGATGAAATATAAAATTTGAGCGTCCAAATGTCATTTTCAATTGGAATATTTCGTCCAAAGGTCATTTTCGATTGGAATATAAAAAATCGAAAATTTTATGGACTAAATGGAACAAACTAGAAAACAAGGAGCAATATTATTTGAACAAAAAATATTGACAACATTTGATGATTTTTAATATTATTGTCATTGATTTAATTGTGAGTCTTAATATTTATTAGAATTCACTTCCTATTCAATGATTAGGATAAAGAGAGCGAGCAAAATGTGTTAATATTTTCTGTCGGATAACCCCCAAGATGTAGGTGTTTGTACTGGTGGTCCAAGGAAGATTCTTGGGGTTGGAAGGGCTTGCTTATGATTTTGTCAATACGTCATCGTTGAGTCTCCTTGAAAGAGGTTAAGGAAGAGAATAAGCCGATTGAACATGCCATAAGATGTGGGTCATACATTTTGTTCTCATGGGTAATTGCTAAACTACAGAATATATATGTCTCAAGGGAGGATAAATCTAAGTCTCAAAAAGTATTTTCGGTATCGTATCATAAAATATAATTTTTAAGGGGTTAATTCATAATTTTATGAAATCAAGTTACAACTCTTTAAGATGTTTCAAATTTCAATAGATGTTAAATTAATTTTTAGGATCGATTTCAAATACTCTAAAAACAATTTAACTTGACTCTAAAAAGTATATTTATTTTGGATCAATTCTAAAATATTAGCACCGATTGTAACTTTTTTCACCTAAACACATAAATCATGATTACACATTACCCTTGACACGAATCCGGCCCGACACAAAATCCAAAAATAATACAATGAATTGACACGAATGATAAATGAATCAAAATAAGGTTAGATACGAATAATGCGATTAATGGGTAGTGCAGACAGTTTACACAACATCATATGAATTTCTTATTGATACGAATACCAAACTTATCAAAAATGAAATGATCGAAAGTGATTCGATACAAAAATTACAACAAGGCATTTTTGGCACCGATTTCTTCGCCCTATAGAGAAAGTGACAGAAGCATTTGCATAATTTATGTGCTAATCTTATGGTAATAAGAAAAAACACTGTATAAGTAATTGCATATGGTACTATTACTGACTTCAATGTCTATAAAAGAGAGGAGGTTTTCAAAGTAGCCTCTCACAGAAGATAATACAGATCTCTGTATTTGCTTTTTGCAGAACCCACAAACCTCTCTCTCTCCTCTTCTTTTTGCTTACCCACCAGCAGCTGAATTGGGTGAGGCAAGAAGGACTTGGCAAACGTTTTTGTTTAACTGTTTGTATTGAAACCAGTCCATTTCAGCTGCCCAGAGTCTAAAAGCCACAGGTATCTTCATATATAGGTTGCTTGCTTCTCTCTCTCTCTCTCTCTCTCTCTCTCTAGAGTCTACACACACGCACACCTGGTGGTGTAAAGTGTAAGTGAAACCCATAAACAACGCATGGTATAACAGCATGGAAGAGCTGAGAAAATTTCTGTGAGTTCATGCTGAAAGGGGTGCTAACTAAATTACTAATAGCCACTCATAAAGAGATCTTAATTTAGATAAAGTAGAGTTTGTCAATTCTGTCTTTCCTTCGAGCTATACATGTAACGTATCATTATCATGATATCATCATCATTATCAGATTGAAAATGTGGAGGCTGAAGATTGCAGAAGGTGGTAATGATCCGTATCTTTATAGTACCAACAACTACGTTGGTCGGCAGATATGGGAGTTCGACCCAGACTATGGAACCCCTGAAGAACGAGCAGAGGTTGAAGAGGCTCGTCTTCAATTCTGGAACAATCGTTACCAAGTCAAACCCTGCGGTGATCTCCTCTGGCGTATGCAGGTCCTTCTCTCCCTCCCTCTCTCCTTCTCTCTCTCTCACACACATACACATTCATACACTGTGAAACCAACACCAAAACTAAAAAGGTGTAGAGTCTGTTTCCCTGTTGACCTCATCAGTGCAGGAGTCTCTTCCCCAACTCCAAAAAAGCCATATGTCTTTGGATTGAATTGGATGTGAATTTCTTAGAATTTGATATTAATCAAATTATTCCAATTAAATTATTTTATTAAATCAACAAATTATATCAAAATTTAGGTCTCGATAATATTATTTCTCATTATATATTATTTTTTTTCAAACTTTGTATGGTCTATACATTGGCCCGATGAAACCTAAAAAGCAATTAGGCACTTTAAGTACGATGTAGACCCCATTAGATACATATCTATTTTTTTTTATATATATGAATAATAGATGGCAGAATTACATCTAGAATTTGTGTGGTTTATTACTTAATTACTTAGATCCTCTTATATTTGAAATATTACATACAAATCTTTTGAGATTTGTACGCGCGTAACACTTAGATTTTTCAAGTTTAAAATATTACACTTCAACTATTTATTAGTTACATAATTAACAAACTTTATTAAACGATCAAATTTTGTCAATTAAAGATATAAAATATTGTATCAATTATGGTTTGACCATTTGTTTAGTTTTTTAGTTTTATTCCAATAAATAGTATAATTGTATACTAATTGTGTTTTTTTTTTAAATAAATTTTTATTTTTGATTTTATTTCAATAAATGACATAATAGAACATGAATTTTAGTTGTAAAATTTAAAATATTTTATATTTTATATTTGATTGAAGTATTTTTAATCTAAATATTACATGCATAAGAATTTCATGAGGTCAAAGTGTAATTTACTAACAGATTAATGAACATTGAAGGCAGTGTCCTGTGTCTAAGTGTTACGCATGTAAAAAATTTAAAGGACTTGTGTGTAATATTTTAAATGCCAAAGAGTATATGTGATGAAGTAAGTGACAAACCTTGGGGTCTGAATGCAATCGTCCCATAATAGATAGTTGTCGCATCAACGGTTAGAAATAGGAGGTTACCTGATTCTCCTCAATTTCGCCACGAATTATATTTAAAATTATCACTTAAACACTCCCTTTTATCCACAAAAATGGGGTGAAGCCCAACGTCTATGGGATGACCCATAATCTTGAAAGGCCGCTGGGTCAAAGCCTGCTCAGCCCAAGGGTGGTGGTCTGTAGGATGGCCCAATAGCCCAACAAGTAGGGTTGTGAACCAAAATTTTTATGTGGTGTGGTCCCTTAAAGGCTATTGGGTCATAGCCAGCTCAACTCTCAGATGGTGGGCCTTGGGTGGGTATATAGCCCGAAAGCCCAACGAATAGAACTGTGAACCAATATTCTTACGTCGACAAAAGGCAAAATAGGTTGACTCGAAAGGTACACATAGGTGGTCCATCGGCAGGCCAGTTATGTGATCCATTGAGACCAACCCAATGAATATAATTCTTAACTTTTATTCATAGTTTAATGTCTGTCTTTTGATAATTTATAAGTTTTGGATTCAACACTTTTCATATACCGCTATCTTATTCCTCAAAGACATGTTTTAAACCGGTTTGAGTTACGGTGACCAGTATCCAATTTTGAAGAAACGGTCGTCGTAAACTTAGACACTCTGTAATAAAATAAATAAATAAATAAATAGAATGCTAAAAGGACATAATTTATTGACCTAAGCATTTGGATTGGATTGATTGTGGGTCTCATCAAATATTAAAATTTAGTGTCGATCTAATAGTTTCAATAAAATTACATCATTAAGTATATAAATTAGATCAATTTTTTAGATCCGAATAAATAACATTGCTCTTTTCAAAACACCTATTTATATTATATTATATTATTACAGATATAAACAGTTAGCCAAATAAATATTGTGTGGGCAAATATCAAAGCCAAGGAAGCTCTAGCTAGCTACCTCTACTTCACCATCCTCATTCGTTCTTCTCTTGAAAATGTCGTTCTCCTTCCATCCCACAACCTATCAACCCAAGAGTGTTTTTGGTGTTTCAATGGTGAGAAGAGTGTCATTGTGGTGGCTGAATTTGCATGGGCTTGCCAAAATTGAGATTACTTTTTTGAGGGGGTTGTGAGGCTGAAATTGCTGGGTGGTGTCCGGTTGTGGTGGGTGGTTCGCAGTGTCTTTGAGGGTGGTCCGGGGTGGTGAGTTGGGTGGTTTCCAGCCTTAAGTTGCCTCAGTGAGAGGGTGGAAGATGATATAATGGGTCTTTAGGTATTTCAAAAAAAAAATAAATTGGATTTCTTGTTCCATCTCTTTATCTTGTTTAAATCATTGATAATTCAATTTGAAAAGAAATAGAGATTTCTCTGTCTTATGATGATCAAGTCTTGTGATTCCACCATAATTGCAGTTTCTCCGAGAGAAGAATTTCAAACAAACGATTCCCCAGGTGAAGGTTGAAGATGGTGAGGAAATTACTTATGAAACAGCCACAACCACATTGAGGAGGGCTGTCCATTTCTTTGCTGCCTTACAAGCCAGTGACGGCCACTGGCCAGCCGAAAATGCTGGCCCCTTGTTCTTCCTCCCACCATTGGTCAGTCTTCTAATCGTTATTGCTTGCTTGTTGCT
The DNA here is from genome assembly GCA_951799425.1 of Ilex aquifolium. Lineage (NCBI taxonomy): Eukaryota > Viridiplantae > Streptophyta > Magnoliopsida > Aquifoliales > Aquifoliaceae > Ilex > Ilex aquifolium. Next base: position 16,706,423 of record OX637410.1, on the reverse strand, counting down.
TGCTTTTTTGCTTGCTGTGCTCATCGATATTGCATATCTGAGGCGACAATGTTGCTGTTTTAATTTACTAAATTAATCTATGGTTGCCGTTGGATTGTCCCTAAAACCCATTCAATGTTGCGGCTCACTGCCAATTTAACACAACAATGGATTAAGCCATCAAATTTGATCCGAGTAGCATTAATCTTTTATTACTTTCTGAAAACTGAAAAATGCAGGTAATGTGCTTGTATATTACTGGGCATCTTAACACTGTATTCCCAGCAGAATATCGCAAGGAAATTCTTCGCTATTTATACTGTCATCAGGTAATTGTTTTCCTGATCTGACACGCTTCATAAATTCTACTAAAATTCTCTAAAACAGTTGCACCCCCATTTTCATCTAATGAACTTTTCACATTACAGAATGAAGATGGTGGCTGGGGATTTCATATCGAGGGCCATAGCGTCATGTTCTGCACGACTCTCAGCTACATTTGTATGCGTATACTTGGAGAAGGACCAGATGGTGGCGAAAACAATGCCTGTGCTAGAGCACGAAAATGGATTCTGGACCATGGTAGTGTGACAGCAATACCGTCCTGGGGCAAGACATGGCTTTCGGTAATACCATTTAAGAACTCACAATAGGTTTTTTACCCAAAGGAATAAAAATATAGATCTCATAATTTGTTGTGAGATTCATGTGTCTATTGCATGCTGATTGAATCTTATACATTTTCTGTGTTTTCCAGATATTTGGTGTATTTGAATGGTCCGGGAGCAACCCAATGCCCCCTGAGTATTGGTCACTTCCTACATTCCTTCCTATACATCCAGGTTCACTCAGTTCTCTAAAAGCAATGCTTAAACATGGATGCTCAGCTTTTATTGTCAAAACAATTGGGTGGGAATTGATTATAAGGTCAAACAGAACATTAAATATTGGCTCAGTTTGCTAGTGAGTTAAAATGGTGAAAGTGGAGCCTGGCAACAGCCATTGCTCTCATGTCTCAACCAAACCCAGGGCAAGGGATAGACTCAGTTTCTATAATCTATACATGAACGGTAAATAGGATCCGACAAGGGATAGATGTCAAGAAGAAACTCGGCAAAATGACCTTGTAACGTAGGGAGAAGGGTGTTTTACGGCCTTTCGATTAAAAAAGCTGCATATTTTCATACTGTAATTAGCTATATGCGATGTTTAGGTTTATTTTCATTTGACATTCTATTCCTTTATTACAGCGAATATGTGGTGCTATTGCCGGCTGGTTTACCTGCCCATGTCATATTTATATGGGAAAAGGTTTGTTGGCCCAATCACTCCCCTTGTTTTACAACTGCGAGAAGAGCTTTATGATCAACCCTACCATGAAATTAATTGGAGGAAAGTACGTCATTTGTGTTGCAAGGTATATCTACTACGTTCGAAGATGCTGATATCGTTTTATTTTTTTGATAAGATGCTTATATTATTTCCTTCTTTTTCTAATTTCTATACATGTTTCTTCATACGAATGAAACGTATATGCAAACTTGTTGCAGGAGGACCTCTACTATCCTCACCCCCTAATACAAGATTTGCTCTGGGATGGTCTCTACATATGCACTGAGCCTCTTCTGACTCGTTGGCCCTTTAACAAGCTGAGAGAGAAATCTCTTCAAACTACCATGAAGCACATACACTATGAAGATGAGAACAGTCGATACATCACCATCGGATGTGTGGAAAAGGTAATGTGATTGTGACAAGATGAACCTTCTAAATGGAAGGAAAAAAGTTTAGATTTTGTCTCTGCACATGGTATATTTGATTTCTTTCATAAAAAATTACTCATTTTGAACAGGCATTGTGTATGCTTGCTTGTTGGGTTGAGGATCCAAATGGTGATTATTTTAAGAAGCACCTTGCTAGGGTTCCAGATTATATATGGGTTGCAGAAGATGGAATTAAAATGCAGGTTAGAGCATGTCTAATCCCCCTTTTTTAAAATCTGTTATATCGAAAATATTCCCACTCATATATGTCTTCTCAATCATTCATTTTTCACGAGAAATTAAAGTTGGAAAGATGTTGTATCTGACTTTATTATTAGTTCATTTGTGGGACCAAATTCATGCACTGCTTATGAATTCATTCCAGTATTGTTGGTTAGAATTGCTAAGTTTCATAGTACCATTGAAATGCAGAGTTTCGGTAGTCAAGAATGGGACACTGCTTTTGCCCTTCAAGCACTGCTGGCTAGTGGTCTGACTGACGAAATTGAACCTACTCTTTCAAAAGGACATGACTTCGTGAAGCAGTCTCAGGTATCAACTTATGTTTTGTAAAGCATTTTTTTGGTGTACTTGATAATTCAACTGCTCTCTTAAAAGCTCTTTGGATTGATTCATGCTGTTCCCAAACTTTTTGCAGGTCAAGGATAATCCTTCTGGTGACTTTAAGAGCATGTACCGCCACATTTCTAAAGGATCGTGGACCTTTTCAGATCAAGATCATGGATGGCAAGTTTCTGATTGCACTGCAGAAGGACTCAAGGTATTGCTCTTTCTCAGAAACTTCAGTCAAACCTAAGGCTCATCCATGACTTACTACTACAGTAATTTGGTCCCTTTGATTTTTTTTCTTTTTTTCCTAATTTTTGTCCTTCAGTGCTGCCTCCTTTTCTCATTGATGCCACCTGAAATTGTTGGTGAGAAAATGGGACCTCAGCAACTCTACGATGCAGTCAACATTCTGCTTTCTCTACAGGTAAGGTTAAGTAGCATTGTCAATGTTTTAGCCCTCTCCATAACCCGCAGATCACCTTTTTATCCTAAAAACCAATTAAAACGAAAAATTAGTTTGGATAAACTCCTTCATTAACCTATTAATCTCTATGGTCTCAACAATCAACACAACTTTTTTTTTTTGGGGGTAAAATGCCTAGGAATCCTTGAAATGTTAAAATGATATAATAAACCGAGAGGCTTCCTTAAAGCTTCTCTATTCTTTTGATTATTGTTGTTGAATTGTGCTCCATAATTGACATGAGATGCTGGTGTTGATAAGTTCTACTGTACTTGAACTGTGGCAGAGCAAAAATGGTGGTTTAGCTGCTTGGGAACCAGCAGGAGCTTATGATTGGATGGAGGTAGATGCCACGACTTACCAATCATCTTCAGATTTGCCATTTTTATCGTGTAAATTAGTTTTTTTTTTTTTTTAAAATTTCGTTTGTCTCATTGCAGCTGCTCAATCCCACAGAATTCTTCGCAGACATTGTCATCGAGCATGAGTACGATTTCTTTTGTTCATTTTTTAGTATTCTATTTTGCACCCTCTGTTGTGAAGTGTTGAGACTAACAGAATAGTGACACAGGTATGTTGAGTGCACTTCATCGGCAATCCAGTCTCTGATCTTATTTAAGAAGCTATACCCTGGACACAGGAAGAAAGAGATTGAAAGTTTTATTACAAATGCTGTTCGGTTCCTCGAAGATATCCAGATGCCTGATGGTTCATGGTATGTTTCTCCTCTGAAATGTCAATTCTATTTGTGTTTTTTTTTCTCTAGTAAGGAACACAAAGACGCAATTTTACAGGTATGGAAACTGGGGGGTGTGTTTCACATATGGTACCTGGTTTGCACTTGGAGGACTGGAGGCGGCTGGCAAGACATATGACAATTGCCCTGCAGTCCGTAAAGCTGTTGATTTTCTGCTAAATTCACAACGGGATGATGGTGGTTGGGGAGAAAGCTATGTTTCGTGCCCAAACAAGGTAATGATTGTTGTGCCTACACATTCTAACATATCAACCCCATTCAATATCAAGTAGTGATGTATTTGATTTAGTTGAGGTCATATATTCTCCCCCTAACCTAACTGTATAAACTTTGCGTCTGATTAATAAACAGAAATATACTCCTCTAGAAGGAAATCGGTCAAATTTGGTACATACTGGATGGGCCATGATGGGTCTGATTCATTCTGGGCAGGTTAGTGTGTTGTTTCAATGCTAAACAGTTGATATGTTCTTCTATTGTTATTATATACAGTGTTACTTTTTATCAAAAAATTGATTTCCAAGTTGTCCTCTTTTGTAGGCGGAGAGAGACCCAACACCCCTCCACCGTGCTGCAAAGCTGTTGATCAATTCTCAGATGGAAAATGGAGATTTTCCCCAGCAGGTAAACTAAATGAGCAATTTGGCACCAAAAAAGTAGAAAGAAAGAAAATGATGAAAGGAATTACTACTTCAACACTATACATGTTATTGCACTAAGAAAAAACTTATCAAGACATAAATTTTTTATGCTTTGTGGAATGAAACTAAAACAGAGAATAGATAATTGCCTGAATTTGAAAAAACGGACGAAATGAGGTGGACAGAAAAAAGAGGAATCACATTGACATGAATCCGTTGCTTCATTTTTATGTTATTAATGCAGATATGATTTAATTTCTCAAGAAATTGGACATCAATCTCATGGTCGACCTTGTGCGTATAAACATTATCTGACAATTACATGAACTAATTCATGGCAGGAAATCACTGGAGTTTTCATGAAGAATTGCATGTTACATTATGCGGCATACAAGAATATATATCCACTGTGGGCTCTAGCTGAGTATCGCAAGCGGGTGCCATTGCCATAAAAAAGCGTGTGACGCTATCGCTTGAACATTGTCCAATAAAACGACAACTCCATTTTATTTAATTGTTTGTTCCTTGGTTATTAGTCTGTGATTAGTGTATGCCCCTTATTTCTTTCTTTCTTCTGAGCTCCTTGAAGTGTGTAGTGTGTTCATGTATTGAAGACGACCCCTGTAGGGCATGGGGGAAGGCTTGGACAATGGTGCATATGAATAAAAGTTTATGAAAAATCATTAGTTTCTTTTGTTGACTTCTTGTGTACATCATTTTGTTCTTCACATGAACCCTCCAGATGCATGAAAGTGTAATATTCTTTTCATTATGCTTAATCCATTGGCATCAAAGTTGTACAATGCCTCATTCTTACTCATAAAAAATTTGTTCTTTACTTAATTTGTTGGTATAATGATGTGGAGTTCCAATGAAAAAGTCAAAGAGTTACCGTCACAACACCGTTGGATCACATCACTGACACATCATTAGGTTACTTTTTTAGGTTCCAATAACAGCTCTGTTAAAATATTTGATGCTTTAATGCAAGAATGGTAGCAGGAAGATAGACATACCAAGAAAGTTGGTGTTTAATGGCGGTGAGATGCAAAAATCAAAATTCTATTTTGGGGATTTTTTTTTGGGTTAGATTATTAAAAGACATGTTTTAGAATTAGAGAAAGCTTAAAGAATATTGATTTTGAAATATAGATTAGGACATTAAGAAATATGAGAATATTGGTTTGCAATAACTAATTTATGTCGGGTTTTTTCAAGTTTCGATCAATTTTGTTGGAAACGAAAGGAAAATGTGATCCTCCTAACTAAGATGAATCACCATTAAATCAGTTGACAAGATTGAGATTTAAGTAAATGTGGGCGTGTCAATTTTACATATCAACATGCACTTAAAACTATGTCGTTATTAACTTTTAATTTAAATTACGACATGAATCTTAATAATATGATCCAAATATACATAATCTAACATAATACGATCTAATTACGACTTGATTAACATCCTGTGTGAATGCATATGTTAGGTGACACCTCACTTGTGATGGTTTGATTATGCACTTCTGGTAGATAGGAAAATTAGGCTAGGATCCAAAAAGGAGTGTGCCAATATGTTTGTCTTCTCACCATAATTGACTCTCATACTGACAGGGGCGGAGCCAGAAATTTGGGATAGTGGGGGCAAAAATTTTAACAATAACAATACTATATGTACTAAATTGGAAAAGCTAATGCATTATTACCGTTGGTTTAACAAATAAAATGCATTTAATGCTGATACCCTATGCTAATTCAATAATAACAATGTGTTATATTATCAAATTAGGTCTTTCAATTATATGTTAGTAACATTTTTTTAACAAAAGTAAAATTTAAAATTTTGAAGTAATAATAAATTAAACGAGGTGACCCAACGTGTGGCTTCTGCTATTGCAAGGTCTGGAGTAAGATGTACATATTATTATCCTGCATGTGAGAGAGTATTTTTTTTTTTTTGCAACTTGAATCCTTAACATTCAAATCATAAAGGAGCAACGTATACCTTATCTTTACCATCTTATTGACTAATTTTTATATTATAAAAACTATTACATAATAATATTATCATTCAATGTGTCAAAATTTACAAAGATGAGAGTAAGGGGGCTTCATATAGGGGAGAGAACGAAAAGCTCCAAAATTTCTTGAACACCTGTTGAGATATTCAACTAAATAATCAATAATCAAGTAAAGAAATTTAATCTTAATATTAGAAATTATTAAGTAAATTAAAATGTATATGAATTTTTGTGGGGGCAAACTTAGAATATATTAAAATTTATATAAAAAAATATTTGGACAACAAAATTGAGTGGGGGCAACTGCCCCCACAAAGCTAAGTGTAGCTTCGCCCCTGCATACTGACCTAAGTCTCGAGAAAGACTGGGACAAGGATGACTAATGTATGGTGGATTTAGACCCAACATCTCTACCTGACCCTATCCGACTGAGTCATCATAACTGAAACTCCTTGCTCGAATCTAGAGGACTATCACACACTCAAAAAAAATAATGGAAGAGACTATTGAAGATAAGAATAATTTTTTCTATTCATTCATATCCAAATAAATGTATTACATAGGATATATATAGACTTATACCATATAACTCACTGTATAATGCAATAATAAAAATAATAAAGATCTCACTCCTCCATTACTTGGAGAATTAAAATATCATAATTATTTTGTCCCCCACTAATAGTAAATTGATGACCCACTAATACAAAAAACTACATGCATAAAAATAACTCATAGAACATGAAAAGTCATGTTTATTATTATTTTTCAACACCTCTTTTAAACATGATTTTTCTTCTCAACTCCAAGCAAACTTCTCAATTTACAAAAGTCATCATCTTTGAAGGGCTTAGTGAAAATATCGGTAATTTGGTCTTGAGATTTCACAAACTTGAGCTTCACATCTTTCTTGGTCACATACTCTCAAATGAAATGAAATCTTGTGTCAATATGCTTACTACGATCATGAAACATCGGATTCTTAGCCAACGCTATTGCCAATTTGTTGTCAATGAAGATTTTCGTCGATTCTTCTTGAGGCAAGTGAAGCTCTTTCAACAAATTTTTAAATCAAAGGGCTTGACAAACACATGATGTAGCTACCACATACTCGGTAGCTCCACAGTCCAACAATATTAGGAGTCAAAAATTTATTAAACTTTGTAGGTTTCCTTGGCACGAGACTTCAAAATTTTAGTCTATACCCTTGATCTCCATTTTCATTTAATGTCCATGAGTACAACTTAAATGTCAACCCCACATTCAACCAAGGGATTTTTTATTATCACTAGTTTTAGATGGTCTAAATGTTGTGAACTACAAACACCCTAAAATACAACCACATAATAACCAAAACAAATTCACAGTCTGCCCTCAAGGATAACACATTTCATGTACTTGGGAGAGTTATTGTCATATAACGCTCACACGTAGTCCAATCCCTCATACTTTTTTATGTCATTACTAATTTCCTCACTCCATATTTATTTATCTTCAAAGGCTTACCATGTTATTCTCAATCAATCTTCAAGAAAAGTCATCTAATATTATTCCTTAATTATTGCACCACGATCTTCTATTCATCATCTTTCTGAATAATTCTTATAACCCAATTGTACAAAAATTAAGTCGTCACTTAAAATTTAATTCTACCCAAAGTAATACTACACAACTATCCATATTACTTCCAAACTACTATCCATAATCAAATACATGGTCATTAAACAACCTCCAATCCACTCAAAATCAAAATCACAATTTTTACTCGTATTTCAAAATCGACATCAATCCTTTGTTATTTTATCATACCCTTCCAATTGATTGTATTTGAGCATTGTACTATTTTATAGTCTCTTAGTCACCTTCATGGAAGATATATCAATCTCAAAGTTTTTTCACCATCAAACCAAAATTTTCAATCTTTCTTCAATTCTAAACCACTTTATCAATTCCAATAACTTCAACTAACAAAAATTATATAAAGAATGTTATAATTGACCTTATCTCCAACCAACAAAACTGAATTACCACACATCCTTGACTTCACAAAGTAAAGCAACTAAGAGTCAGGCAAAATAATGAAAATTGACATAACCTAAAAAAGTTATAACATCATAAATCGTCATACCTTGAAGCCTTTTTACTTTCATACATTCTCAGCCAAAATACACTAATACTCTCTATGACATCCAAAACTCATGACGTAAAAATAATTCTTTTGTCACCACACATGTCTCATAACTATCTCCAATATTGGTGCACCAATTTCCCTACAACTCTTATGTAAGACCTAATCCCTAAGTTCTGATACCAATCTGTCACGCCCCAAATTTCACAAAAACGTGATTAAAAGAAATTACTTTGTTTATTCTAAAAATACATGTCGATTTGTTGTAAAAACATCTAGAAAAATATCTTTTTAATTTAAATAAATCATTTTTTAAAAAAAATTCGGCGTTTCTTTTGAAAATCGAGCATCCAGATAATTGGTGAGAACTACTTATGAGAGAATTAAACATAATAATTATACCTAACTAGTCATTCTCATCATATCAATCATATACATCTCTTCTCATGATATCCATAAATAAGTAATTACAGTTCAATACTAGGGTGGCAAATGGAGGCCCACGAAGTCCTCCCAATCTAATTATCCAAAATTCTTTATCATGAACATAATATACAGAATATCCAAAATCTAAATAAGTAAACCATTTAAAAGGTCTCAATCTATACATATTTCCTCAAATTAACCAAGATATAAATCACTTACAAATTCTCAATAATATACATCATCGTACATTGTTCTTTACATACTCTAACTAAATATATAAAAATCATAACAACTATCTTCTGCCTCGATACTCCCATTATGTAGTCCGCCAACATATGTCCATAACTAAAAATGTTAAATGATAGGGGTGAGCAACCACACGCTCAGTAGGATAATTCTTTTCTTAAGCATATACAATGTTTTAAATACCAATAGTTCACAATCATAATGATAGGTAATGAAATAATTTATCAATAAGTCTATGTACACGATAAGTAGTAAGCATTTTTGAAAGTACACTACGTACTATCATTTGAAATATACAAGTGAAACATCAAAGAATTTACCACATCGAAATCAAATCTCAAAATAACACTATAAAACATCTCTTCTTAAAACACAAATGCAACACCATTGATTTTATAAAGTACGAAGTGAGAAATTTTTTATACAAGTATAAGTATAACAAATCTGATAAAGTAATCATTTCTTATTTTGAACACAATTTCATAAACTTGTTCTTTCCAAAGTATTTTTCAAAAATATTAACTTCACGTACTTTTGCCTTAACCTAGATTTGTTGGAATATTGGTCTATTGGTTTCTTGGCACCCAAAATCTATGTATGCTACCCATACGGACAAATATCATCAAACCAACACTGGTTCACGAATGAACCATCCCCGAGAAACCTTTTGAGTCTTGCACCCTAGGGTCTCATCGCCCTTCTTGCTTTTCAGGGGGAATGTGTAGGGCACAACTTGTGATGCCACATAGACTGTCACCGAAAACTACTACCATCACCAATCCCCCCTAGGACTAGTAGCCGCCTTGGTAACCCCCTTCAAGGGCCTCACCCGTCTACTAACCCTTTGTCTGTCGATTCCGAGTATACAAGTTTCAAACCATAATTTCATGATCACCTTCATTTCCCAATACCAACCACAACTTCGACACTTTAAAAAAATACATAATTTTATAAAATCTCACATTTCTATTTCCAATATAACACATTTTCAAAATAACTCACATACACACCAAAAATAAAATTTGTACCATTTTATAACAAATTTTGCAAATTAAATGATTGAGAAGTTGTATAGATCAATACCACCCTTTTCATATTTTAAAATAACTCAACAATACCCCAAATCATAATAAAATATTCTCAATCACATCATAAAAATCAATACCTATTTCCACAATTTATCATTTCAATACTTATAGTCACTTTGATATTTTATCAAACACATGATAGACATAAAATCTCCAAATACACATTTACAAATGAACATACGCATTCTTAAGCGACAAATCAAATAAATTATATACAAAATCACATATATTCTAAAAAATCCAAAATCTTAAGTTCAATCAAACACCCATAACAAAAATCAAGTTAGGGTTTCAAACCCACAATACCCAAATTCATTTAATGCATGTAGGTTTACAAATTCATAGTAAACTCATCATTTAATTAAGACACATAACATGTATTTAGCTCATACTAAACAAATAGATATAGAACATACATGAGATGCATCAATGTATATGCAAAAGAAAGGAAAATCCTACCTCAAAACCCAAGAACCCAAGCTTCACCTTCAAATCTTCAAGTGAATTCAAGAATCTCAAATAATGTTCTTAAATTTTCAAGCAAAAGCTCAAGCTCTAACTGTTAGGGGAGGGGTTCCAACTCTTTGGGTAGGGGTATAAATTTTTTGAATTGGGTTCTAATTTTTGGGGTGACTTTCATCTTTTACGGATTAGCTAGATTACAATTTTTTTGGTGAGATTTCAACTATTTTGGATTGTGTTATAACTTTTTGGGTGAGGTTTAACTTTTTAGGATTGAATTATATTTTTTGGGAGGTGGGTTTTAACTTTTTTGGGATAGAGTTCCAAATTTTATGCATTAGTTTATATTTTTTGGCTGAAATTTCAATTTTCTTGAATTGAGTTATAACTTTTTGGGATGGATTCTAACTGTTGGGGGAGGTGTTCCAACTCTTTGGGTAGGGATATAACTTTTTTGGATTGAGTTCCAATTTTTGGGGTAACTTTCAAATTTTATGGATTAATAGATTACAATTTTTTTGGTAAGATTTCAACTATTTTGAATTCGATTATAACTTTTTGGGATGAAGTTTAACTTTTCAGAATTGAATTATAATTTTTTGGAGCTTGTTCTAACTTTTTGGGGATAGATGCTTATTTACTTTATCTCTCTGCCAGTTTATAACGGTTCAAGTATTGTCTCATCCTAATTTTGTTTAAGTGTCCGATGCCACCATGTATGGTTAGTGGTCTGGTTGTGCTCCCTTCAATAGAGAGACAATGGTCTCTGTTGAAACTAATATTAGTAACGTCATTTTACTATATATTAAAATTCGAGCTGATTAAATTTATTATTTTTTGTATATTAAAATTTGAGTTTATTAAAATTTGACAAAAACATGTTTTCATAAACAAGTTACGAGTTACGACTAATCTTGATTTGGGGAATTTTATGGTATCGATTTTTTTTTTTTTTTGATATTGGCAGCACCGGTCATCTTTTTTTGTGAGAAAATTACAATTTACACCTATGATTGATCATAAAATATCAGTATCGTTCCCAACCTTCTATGATCATGCATCAAAAAAATTATAATTTTACCTTAAAAATTTATGAATTTCGGTACCGATACTACCACAGTACCGTATCCTTTCCCGTCTTGATTTATATGATTAAACTTTCTTATGTTCTATGTTTTCAGTTCTAAAGTGAAATTATTTGTAATTATGAGTAATTTGATTCAATCATTGTTTTTAGGAAAAATTTCAGCGACTCTATTTTTACTTTATCATATTTTTAAGGACACCCTCTCTATTATTAAAAGCATCACTGACACCCTGTTTGGTTTATATTTGAATATCACTTGCACTCTCTTCTATTAAACCACCATTTATAACAAAAATAAATTATCTAAAATATCAAAATTGTCCCTACATACAGCCCAAACAATCTTTCTACATAAAATTCGATTAAAATTCAAGCCGATTAAAATTTATTTTACTACATATTAAAATTCGAGCTGATTAAATTTAATATTTTTTACATATTAAAATTTGAGTCGATTAAAATTTGATTTGAATTGATTAAGTTTTATTTTTTTACGTATTAAAATTCAAGCTGATTTGAACTTTACCTTAGTTGTTAGTCCCGATTAAAGTTCTCTTCGAGTCGATTAAAATTTATATTTTTTTATTTATTAAAATTTGATTCAAGTTGATTAAATTTTTTTTTTTATGTTTTAAAATTTGAGTTGATTAAAATTTATATTTTTTTTGTATTAAAATTCGGGTCAATTAAAATTTAATACGAGTTGATTAAAATTTGATTTGAGCCTCGAATAGAATTTTAATCAACTAAAATTTTAATATGTAAAAAATATAATTTTTAATCGACTAAAATTTTAATAACTCGAATTGAATTTTAATAGGCCAAAATTTTAATACGTAAAAAAAATGAGAAAATAAAGGGGGTCTCATTGAAGATATAACTATCTAGAGGGGGTGTGAATAAAGTTTTTCCTAAAATATATCTTAAACAATTTAGTAAAATTGCATTGTCATTAACATCGTTACTCTAATAGGGGTATCAGTGAAGATTCAGAAAATATAGGGAGTATCATTGACGATATAATAAATTAAAAGGAGTGTGGCTAAAATTCTTCCTTTTGTTTTTCATGTTTGAGCTGGATTCCATTAGTATTAATATGCTTGTTTTTTAAATTCTTATTCGATGGTTTTGTTGGTTTAAATTCGATCCGATTATCCGATGAATTTTATTTTTTTAACAATTTATATTCATATTTATAAAAAAATTATATATTTAAACAAGCACTAATCAGTACTACTAATTAATTTCAAAAGCGAGTCCATTTCAAAAAATTAGCTCAAATATCATGGCTCGTTGGGCCTACTCAATGGGCCACAGGTCTCCACGTACGTGGTTGTCTCTTTCTGTAAGGAGGGAAGCAATTGTTTAAAGTTTACAATTATAAGTTTAAAAGACGAATTAAATATCACTCTATTAATGTTTAAAACAAAATTTACACACATACTGTATTTTTCAAAATTATTTATTAAATTATCATTATTTTTTTCAAAAAATTCAACTTTTCATCTGTAATGTGATTTTAGATAAATTTGACAAATTAAAGGTCTTTTCTTGTTATCTATCTAATATTAAAGTTAGAAAATTTAATTTTTAACCAATAAAAGCACAACAACGGCTAAAATTGATCAAATATTTATCTACTTTGATCAAATGGTATAAAATTTATCTCAAAATTATTTTTTTTTCACTCATAAAATATCATTTTTATTGCACAATTTCCAATTACAGAGAACCTCACAAATTCACACATACACCTCTCTTCACTCTTTCCTACCTCTTTTTTATTTTATTTTATTTTTACTCATTTAATTTTAAATTGTGTGATTAAAGAGAAAAAATAAATTTTAAATATTATATAATTAATATTTAATTTTTAATATTACAAAATATCGGGGTTATTACTAGTATATACTTACAAGATGCGATTGATATAGAACAAAAATGCAACCACATCTAAAAAGGACTCTGAATAATGAGAGTTGGGGATTGGGGTGTTTGATTGCTATGTGTTACTTGGTCCAGGTTTAGCCAAGTGGATGGCTCAACCTGATGATTGAACTAACCATTATGAAATTTATATCCTGAATAATTCTAGCTAGATATTAAGTTGATGGCTTTAGGGATAGATGAGTACGTAATTTACTTTTGACTTTTTTGTTAAGTCGATGGCGTAGCATTTTGGAATTAGAACAATTCTAAAAAAAGGGCAAACTGCAAAAAGTCCAGAGAAATAAGTACAAGGTTGTTCAACATTTTTGACTGACACAACTACAATTGATTGTCTGGATGAATTAACCTAGTCTGCTTCCGACTAAGTACTATTGAAATGAAGGCTCACTCGTGCCGGTCCCGAATCGGACAGACTATTAAAAGTTAGGAAAGTAATTGTGTGGTGTCGTGTCGTGTCGTATCATATTAAAACTTAAAAAAATAATTGACTTTTTTTTCATGATTCTCTCTCCTACTATATATATATAGTCCCGAATCGGACAGGCTATTAAAAGTTAGGAAAGTAATTGCGTGGTGTGGTGTGGTGTGATGTCGTGTCGTATTAAATTTTAAAAAAATAATTGACTTTTTTTCAATGATTCTCTCTCCTACTATATAAATATAGTCCCGAATCGGACAGGCTATTGAAAGTTAGGAAAGTAATTGCGTGGTGTCGTTTCGTGTCGTGTCATATTAAAACTTAAAAAAATAATTGATTTTTTTTTCATGATTCTCTCTCCTACTATATATATATAGTCCCGAATCGAACAGACTATTAAAAGTTAGGAAAGCAATTGCGTGATGTGGTGTCGTGTCGTGTCATATTAAAACTTAAAATAATAATTGATTTTTTTTTCATGATTCTCTCTCCTACTATATATATATATAGTCCCGAATCGGATAGACTATTAAAAGTTAGGAAAGTAATTGCGTGGTGTGGTGTCGTGTCGTGTCATATTAAAACTTAAAAAAATAATTGACTTTTTTTTCATGATTCTCTCTCCTACTATATATATATACTAGCAATTGTCCGTGCCTGAAGGCACGGTGTTACTCGTAAATTAGTTACAAATATTTGTCCATACATAAATGTAAAGTAAAATACAACATTGTAGTAAACGACGAAAAAATGTGTCCGCTAATATTTTTTATAGCATCAACCTACATGCATAACATATATTTTCATATTAAATTGTTACGCCACGAAAATTATGTATAACTATTGAAACACAATAATTCAAACATCTGAAAAAATATATCAGCTGACAATATTCAATGTTCTGTTTTTGATTCAAAATCCACGATTTCTGCATTCATAATCAACTTTATCTAAATAATAACAGAATTCATAACTAATACAATGAAAATTAAAACAATACTCCCACAAATAAACTAAGTCTGCAGATGTTGTCAAATGACCAAATATAATTATCAAAAATTCAACCGACTTCTAAAAGATATGACCTGGAAAAAAAAGGATTACAGTTAGATGTTTATTTATTCTCTAAAACATATATTTTTTCTTTTATCCGCATTCAAATAATAAAAAACATAGAGAAATAATGTTTACCTAAAAAATATTGTTTCATCTGTGTAGGTCTTGTTCATAGTAGGTTCAGTTGAGCCTCCACGTCTTCTAACGCTCGTGAACAGAGTATGTCATCTTCGATATCTGTCAATGTTTCTTCCAATTCTATCATATCTATGAAACCATTCTCAAACTTCTTATTGATTATGTCAATTGGCCATGTAGATGGAAGCGTGATAATAACAACATATAACATAATTGGATTATTCGGCATAAAACCTTCTTGTTGCAGTTTATAAAATAATTCTTCTTTCTTTTTTATATGATCTAGAACATTTGTCCCTGGACCCATTTTTTCCTGCTCAAATTGTATCCGTAATTGATGGATATCGCGTTCCGCTTCCATCAATAATTGTACAAATCGTACTGCATTGGTTGGTTTGTCGTTTAGAAAAAAAATTTCCGTCACAGAATTCCAAGTTGTGGAAAGGGTGGTCTCTGTTATTTTATGTTAATATAATTATCACTTATATATTTTTTCCCGCCATTTGTAACATACAACCTAATTCAACATTTTCTATCCCAAACTTCGAGATTGGGGTTTCATCTTCAAACGATTCATTTTCAAATTTTTCTTGTATGTTTGATAGAGTCACATGCTTACTACGACGTACAAAGATTGGAGGTCGTTCCATTATATATGTACATAATATAAAAGATACAAATTAAAATTGTAATAATCGAATTAGCAACGGAGTAATAAACATTACAACAAACAAAATAATATTTTTTCACCCATGTGATTTAATAAAAATAATAACACACCAACAGAAAAAATTGGAATAATGATTAGGAATGCGAAATTACAATAAAATCAAGACACCAACAAAATATACCAAATCATATATGAAATTCATAGAATAATTATTCAAATCACCATATATCATAATACTGTCACAACAGACATAATTATTAGTAATTGCAACCATGCAAGTAATTAAGTATCAGGTTTATATTAAAAATTCTAGAATCAAACATATGATCTATCTTCACGGAGATATAGTTAATAGATCATTCTTCCGGTAGGCCTTTAGAAAGAATGATCTCCTCATTCAGAAATAATGTTTTTAAATTGTTGTCTACGCACAGAGTGTTAATAGTTGATTTGTAGATTCTTGCTTTGATCTATCTTGTTTTTTTTTTTTTGATGATTTACGACTTCAATGAATTACGCAATTCTTATGTGATCTGAGTTGATTTATGAAATTATTTATGTATTTATTTGTTGAATATATGGACGACTAAGGGATTATTTTGTATCTGCATAAGTTGTAGCTGCTATCATTCTTTACTGTGTGATGATGATCTATGCCTTTGTGCGCTTTGGATGTTTAAATTGGTTAAGTTGCTCTGAAGTTATTTTCCCTTTTTTTAGATATACGTAATACGTGTGATTATTTTCATGCCTAGATATTGTACGTTTCTGAATATGGTATTGCTAAGTTAGTTTTTGATATTGTATCTTTTTTGGCTGTTCTATTGTTTCTTTTTTCTATTTTTGAGATGATGTATTTTTTAGGCAATGAATTTTGGATCTTGAGCTATTAGGCAACGAAAAAACTGATAAATAAATTAAGCAATGAATTTTGGAGAGAGAAAGAGAGAAGGAGAGACCGAATATATTAGAAAAATTAGGTTGGGTAGTTAATGAAACTTAAAATTTTAGACAATCAATTTTGGAAAGTAAATTTTTTAATTGATTACGGTAAATGTGGTACCTCGGATCGAAACGATCTGAGACGTCAATAGCTTGAGACAGTTTAAGATAACGTCATCCACTGGATGATGCCTTTTTTGATTACGAAACGATCTGGGCCACTCTTTGTCTCCAAAATTCAAATTCGTTCTATTTTATTATATAGATAGTCCCGAATCGGACAGGCTATTAAAAGTTAGGAAAGTAATTGCGTGGTGTGGTGTGGTGTTGTGTGATGTCGTGTCGTGTCGTATTAAAATTTAAAAAAATAATTGACTTTTTTTCAATGATTCTCTCTCCTACTATATAAATATAGTCCCGAATCGGACAGGCTGTTGAAAGTTAGGAAAGTAATTGCGTGGTGTCGTGTCGTGTCATGTCATATTAAAACTTAAAAAAATAATTGATTTTTTTTTTCATGATTCTCTCTCCTACTATATATATATAGTCCCGAATCGGACAGACTATTAAAAGTTAGGAAAGCAATTGCGTGGTGTGATGTGGTGTCGTGTCATATTAAAACTTCAAAAAATAATTGACTTTTTTCTCATGATTCTTTCTCCTATTATATATATATACTAGTCAAACCCGTGCCTGAAGATACGATAGAACAAAAAATTCGAGTCCTAAAAAATCGATATCACTATATTAAATAATAATTTTTCTTTCATTCATTTATTTGATTAAATCATTCAAAATTTATTTTTACCCATTATTTTCTTAGAGATATTGACAAAATTTTCTCAAAATATGTAATTTGATAAATTTTTTTAACAGATCTATACTATCGTGTATGAATAATATCTCAAATAAAAATTATGTTAAATTACAAATTAATCAAATATTAAATAGTTGAGCATGTGATAGAAATGAGTGATGTGATGATTTTGGGGGAGGGAAATGTATAGGGGATAAAATTCAACTTCCTATGTGTTTTATTATATAGATTTGTATAGATATAAAAAAAAATTTCATCCAGATCTCCTATAGTTAGGTCTACATTCAATGACACATCCTTCTGATTTTGAAATTTTACTATCACTCTCTATTAGTGATTGTCGGGTTACACCGTTAATGACGATGGTTGATTTATAGAAATATCCCTGAGACCCCTTATAAATAAACCTAACTTTAACAACCCCCTCTGTAAATAGACTTAACTTTAACAAAACCCTCTCTTAATTCTGAAATTTCAATGCACTCCCTTTTAGTTCTATTATATTAGCATTTATTTTGATCAATTTAATATTCAATTTTATCAAATTAATTTTTTTTATTTAATTTAAACTAAATTAGCATTTCGTCTCATCAAATTAACACAAAATTAATATTTAATTTTATCAAATTAGCATTTAGTTATATTAATTTGATATTTCATTTCATCAAATTAATATTATTTCTTTAATTTAATATTAAGTTATTATTTATTATTATCAAATCAACATCAAATTGACATTCAGTTTTATTAAATTAAACTATTTAATTTATTAAATAGAATATTAAATTCCATTAATTTAAAATTTAATCTTATCAAATTAATGTCATTTCTTTAATTTAACACCAAATGAACATTCAATTTTATTAAAACAACATTCAAATTTATTCAATTAACATTAAATTCAATCAAATTAATACTAAATTAATATTAATTTTATCAAAGTAAAACTAAATTAATATTTAAATTTATCAAAATTAAGATCAAATTTATTCAATTAATATTAAATTTTATCAAATTAAAACTAAATTAATATTTAAATTTATCAAAATTAAAATCAAATTTATTCAATTAATATTAAATTTTATCAAATAATTTTAAATTTTATATATGAAGTATGATGTGTGAGGAGCGACGTTGTGAAAGACATATGATAACGGATGACATATGATAACAGAGGAATTAGAAATGGATGAGATTTTGATATTGACTTTATCAATTGTAATTTTTATTATAGAAAAATCATTTTTAACTATAAAAATTATTATGATAAAAAAATATAAAAATTATAAAAACTTGATTATGTAACCAAATGAGTGATAATCTGATGACTAATATTATAACAAAGTTATAATACAACGTTTTAAAATAAAAAATTCATTGGGATAATATAATGATTGAAATTGCATTTGTTGGCTGGCTAGCGCATATATAATGGGGAAAGAATTAATGACATTTTTGTCTATTTACATAATAAAGGGTAATTTTAGTATTTTCACAAAATATTTAGTTAAATCATTATTTTATCTACTGATAAAGACAAATTTATTGTTATAGAGGTTGTCACTGAATTTAGACTCAACTACATGTTGTTTAGATGAAACTTTCCCCAGATATAACATGTAGATATAATATGTCTTCAATCTTTGTATATATATATGTACAGTAAAGATGTGTGTGTGATATGAACAGTAAAGATGGAGAGCAGCTACATTAGGATAGAATTTTGGGGAGACATGTGTCTCAGTTTGGAAAGAGAATCATGAAAGATGAGATTGTGAGAGACAGTCAATTTCTCAGTATAGAAAGTGAT
The DNA here is from genome assembly GCA_951799425.1 of Ilex aquifolium. Classification (NCBI taxonomy): domain Eukaryota; kingdom Viridiplantae; phylum Streptophyta; class Magnoliopsida; order Aquifoliales; family Aquifoliaceae; genus Ilex; species Ilex aquifolium. The sequence goes on along the minus strand of OX637410.1, from coordinate 16,686,997 downwards.
CCCTTAACATAGGAAATAAAATCAGGGAAATAATGATAAGAATTGTAATTTGTATTTTAGGGAGAGAGAGACAGAGTTGAGGAATTAGAGATCGCTTAACTGCCGGATTTGATTGGGTTGGAGAATTATATTTAGGGATGTTAGTTTTGGAAACTAAAAGTTTTGAGCGGCAAAAAATTTTCAAGAGCTAATATGGTATGTCGGATCGAAACGATCTGAGACGTCAATAGCTTGAGACAGTTTGAAATATCGTCGGCCGTTAGATGATGCCTTTTTTGATCTCGAAACGATCTAGACCACTCTTTGTCTCCAAAATTCAAATTCGTTCTACTTTATTATATACTAGCAATTGTCCGTACCTGAAGGCACGGTGTTACTCGTAAATTAGTTACAAATATTTGCTCATACATAAATGTAAAGTAAAATACAACATTGTAGTAAACGACGAACAAAATGAGTCCGCTAATATTTTTTGTAACATCAGCCTACATGCATAGCATATATTTCCACATTAAATTGTTACGCTACGAAAATTATGTTATAACTACTGAAACATAATAATTCAAACATCTGAAAAAATATATCAATTGACAATATTCAATGTTATGTTTTTGATTCAAAATCCACGATTTTAACATCATAATCAATTTTATCTAAATAATAACATAATTCATAACTAATAGAATGAAAATTAAAACAATACTCCCACAAATAATCTAAGTCTGCAGATGTATTGTCAAATGTCCAAATATAACTATCAGAAATTCAACCGACTTCCAAAAGATACGATCTGACTATTGAATGTGTATGATTCGAGTTTATAGTAGTGTTTTTAATTTTTTATCATTCTTCTCGGTTATTTATATTCTTAGTATATTTTCTTAAACTAAACGTTATTTAGTATTGGATTATTTAATAAAGATTGTTGCTTCGTGTCGTTCACTAAATATTGAATTTGTATGATTCGTGTTCATAGTATTGCTTATAATTTTGTATCATTTTTCTCGAGTATTTAGATTTGGATTATTTAGTAAATATTGTTGTTTTATCTTGTTCACTAAATATTGAATTTGTATGATTCGTGTTTGTGTATGAATTTAATCTTGTATATTTTAAATGTTAAGCATATTTTCTTTAATATATCTCTTGATATCTGAGTTGCCCAATAACTTGAATTTAATCTTGTATATTTTACATGTTAAGCATATTTTCTTTGTTAAATTAGATTTTTTGCAAGTTATGTTTTTTTTTTTATTGATTATGGAAAAAATAAAATTGACTATTGAATGTGTATGATTCGAGTTTATAGTAGTGCTTTTAATTTTATATCATTCTTTTCGGTTATTTATATTCGTAGTATATTTTCTTAAACTAAACGTTATTTAGTATTAGATTATTTAATAAAGATTGTTACTTCGTGTTGTTCACTAAATATTGAATTTGTATGATTCGTGTTCATAGTATTGCTTATAATTTTGTATCGTTTCTCTCGTTTGTAATTTTGTATCAGTTTTCTCGGGTATTTAGATTTGAATTAGCTAGTAAATATTGTTGCTTTGTGTTGTTCACTAAATATTGAATTTGTATGATTCGTGTTTGTATATGAATTTAATATTGTATATTTTAAATGTTAAGCATATTTTCTTTAATATATCTCTTGATATCTGAGTTGCCCAATAACTTGAATTTAATCTTGCATATTTTACATGTTAAACATATTTTCTTTGTTAAATTAGATTTTTTGCGAGTTATGTTTTTTTTTATTGATTATGGAAAAAACAAAATTGACTATTGAATTTATATGATTCGTGTTTGTAGTATTGCTTGAATGAAAAAGAGAGATACATAGGAATATTTTTCGTGATATATACTATCTATCTAATATTTATTACATAATTTTCCTTCAGAGAGAGATACAGAGGAATATTTTCATAATATACTATCTCTCTCTGTGATATATATTATCTATCTACAGAAAGATGTAGTATTTGCTTGAATCAGACACTATCTAATATTTTCGTGAGATACAGAGAAAAATATTGTAGAAAATTGATACTTTTTGCGTGAATTGAGCGTGAGAGAGAGAGATACAGAGGAATGAGAGAGAAAGAGATTTGCTTGATTTAAGGAAAAGATTTGGGGGAATTAAATTTTGGAAACTATAAATTTTGAGTAGCAAAAATATTTCAAAAGAGTTAATGTGGTACGTCGGATCAAAACGATATGAGACGTCAATAGCTCGAGACAGTTTGGGATAACGTCGTCTGTTAGATGATGCTTTTTTTGGTCACGAAACGATGTAGACCACTCTTTGTCTCCAAAATTCAAAATCGTTCTACTTTATTATATAGATATATATATATATATTGCATAGTAAAACGAATTAATGCACATAGTAAAACGTACTAACCCGAAAGATCAATTTAAGCTATTCTAAAAATCAATTTCTCAACCACATTAGAAGAAAATTTTTGAAAAGTTTATGTCATGAAACTGAATAATAATAGTCGATTCTTGAAATTTAATACAATGTTATTGTATTCTATTTGTATAAATATAATACCCAATTTAGTCCTTATTAATTAATATTCAAATTTTTTTTATCTCAATTAATTAATTTTTCACTCATATTCTTTGTCCCCTCTCGGATAAAATTCTGGCGCCGCCAATCTTATGCTCCGTTTGGTTGGAAGGATGGAAAATAGGAAGGAAGGAAAGTAGGAGAGATACACTTTCCTTCCTTTGTGTTTGGTTGGATGGATGGAAAATAAAAGTGACTAATTTTTTTTTTTTTTTTGTGCTGGATAAGATTAAGGGTGACAATTGAGTCATACCGTGTCAGATTCGTGTTGAGTCATAACGGATTTATGTCGAACATTAGTAAAATCTAACTCAACTCATTTAATTAATTGTGTCGTGTCGAGTTGCGAGTTGACCTGTTTATTATTATTATTTTTTATTATTTTTTTATTTTTTATTATTTTTTATTTATTTATTATTTTTAAATTTTTTTAAAATATATATATATATATATATATATATATATAAATACATATTTTATCATTTTATTTTTATATGAAATTAATGTATATATAATATATGTATATGTTAAAAGATATGTAGACAAATAAGATACATCTCAACACAAATAATTAACTTTCCATCCACTTTCCTTCCGATTTTGGAGGGATTGATTTTGGTGAGTTGGAAGGAAAGTTAATCCATCCACTTTTTCATCATTCCTACTTTCCTTCCTTACCAAACATGATGTTTTATTTATCCCTCTCACTTTCCATCCTTCCAACTTTCCATCATTCCATTTTTTCATCGTACCAAACGGAGTATTAGTGTTTCCGTACAATTGGCATAAAACTGATGCTCCGTTTGATACGATAGAAAAATGGAAGGATTAAAAGTGGAAGGGATAGATAAAACATCATGTTTGGTAAGAAAGGAAAGTAGGAAGGATGGAAAAGTGGATGGATTAACTTTCCTTCCAACTCATCAAAATCAATCCCTCCAAAATAGGAAGGAAAGTGGATGGAAAGTTAATTATTTGTATTGAGATGTATCTTATTTGTCTATATATCTTTTAATATAAACATATATTATATATACATTAATTTCATATAAAAATATAATAATAAAATATGTATTTATATCTATATTTTTTAAAAAAATTTAAAAAAAAATTAAAAAAAAAAAAGTAAAAAAAAAAAAAAAAAAAAAGTAAAAATAAACAGGTCAACTCGCAACTCGACACGACACAATTAGTTAAATGAGTTGAGTTAGGTTTGACTAATGTTCGACACAAACCCGTAATGACTCAACACAAATTTCACACGACACGACTAGATTGTCACCCCTAATCTTAGCCAGCACAAAAAAAAAAAAATTAATTATTTTTATTTTCCATCCATCCAACCAAATACAAAGAAAAGAAAGTGTATCATTTCTACTTTCCTTTCTTAAAGGATAGAAAGTGTATCCCTCCTACTTTCTATCTATCCTACTTTCCTACCAAACGGAACATGAGTGAAAGAATGACGATTTAAATGCATTATAGTCAGGGTGGGTGGGTACAGTTGTTTGAATCTTAATGTTTCGGTACAGTTGCCATAAAACTGAGTCAAATATGCAATTATAGGGTGGGTGGGTGGGTGGGGATGGATCTTGTCCCAACCCATCACCATTGCCGTAAACACAAGAAACAGAACACCAAATTCAACAATTTCGATGGTTACTTTGACTTTTAATTTTGAATTGGTTGCTAGCTGGTGGGTATTTAACTAGAAATGTAGGGATTGAAAATTAACACACCATACAGTGTCAGTGTGTGTGTGTGAGAGAGAGAGAGAGAGAGAAAGAAAGAGAGAGAGAGAGTCTAGGGGGTAATGTTAGAATCCACATCATTTTCAGTTTTGGATTGGAGGTGTGAATATGAATTGTTAGAGCACCCTCCACTGGTAGGTTTGTATTCAAGAGTGGGTTTTACATGTGGATTCATATCAATTGATATCGAGTTCCGAAATACACGATTTTGAGAAATAGACATTCATTACTTGGAAGAATGGTTAAATGTTACAAAAAAACATTGATAATTGTGGGATAGTTGGTGAAAAGTTTGTCAGAGCTATTCATCCTTCCAATTATGAGTTTAAAATACTTTAAATGCATGCATACACTTTTAAATACTTTTTTTTCGTAGATTTGAGAAATTTTTTGATATATATAATATATCACAAGACACGTGAAATAATGTATAAATAAAATAATCAAATAAGAGGTGGAAATGCTAAAGTATAAGAAGTATTCCCCCCACATTTCTTAATTTCTTAGAATTTAAAATTTTTTAATTGAAAATTTAAGGTTCATTTCAATCAAACGCTGACATGTGTCATTTATAACTATCCATCAACACCTCAATAAGTAACCACTATTTTATAAAATTTATTTAAAAAATCACTTTTTATCACTCAAAAACTTTATATAATCATTTATTTAACTTCCCAAGTGATAAAAGAAAACATGAACTGCGATGCATGGGATGAACTACTTTTATTTTTTTTAATTTTTTTAATTCCACGATCAGAGATGTCTGTCACGCTCCAAATTTCACAAAAACATGATTAAAAAAATTATTTTGTTTATTCCAAAAACACATGCCGATTTGTTGTAAAAACATCTAGAAAAGTATCTCTTTAGTTTAAATAAATTATTTTTTTAGAAAATTTCGAGAGAGATTCCTTTGAAAATTGGGCATCCAGATAATTGGTGAGAGCTACTTGTGAGAGCATTGAATATAATAATTATACCTAACTAGTCATTCGGATCATATTAATCATATACATCCCTTCTCATGATATCCACAAATAAATCATTACCGTTCAATACCGAAGAGGCAAATGGAGGCCCACGAAATCCTTCTAAACTCAGGTTATAATCTAATTATCCAAAATTCTTCGTCATGAACATAATATACAAAATATCTAAAATCTTTATAAGTAAACCATTTAAAAGGTCACAATTTATACATATTTCCTTAAATTAACCAAGATATAAATCACTTACAAATCCTCAATAATATATATCATCGTACATTGTTCTTTACATACTCTAACTAAATATATAAAAATCATAATAACTATCTTCTACCTCAATACTCCCACTATGTAGTCCACCAACATATGCCCATAACTGAAAATGTTAAATGCTAGGTGTTAGAGCATGTGTGGCTAATATTTGCAGTGTGCACAACGACAAGGAGGCAGATGCCGGAGCGTAGCCCGCAACGGCATCTGCCTTGCGGGATTGATATATCGGGGGGACGCTGATTAGTTGGGGGTGCTGGGGCAACGCCCCCGCGGTACGGTATAGGGGTATTTTGTAAATACGTCCGTACTAGGGTTATATATAAATACTTAATATGTAACCCTACTTATTGAGAGAATAAGAAAGAACGACCGCTCGCTCCTGTGGATGTAGGCACATTGCCGAACCACGTAAATCTCTGTGTTATTTCTCTTGTTTTCTTAGTTGATTGTTTTCTTGATTCTTTACTATAATTGCTGCACAATAACAACACTAGGGGTGAGCAACCACACGCTCAGTAAGATAATTATTTTCTCAAGCATATACAAGGTTTTAAATACTAACAGTTCACAATCATAATGATAGGTAATGAAATAATTTATTAATAAGTCTAGGTACACGATAAGTATTAAGCATTTTTTAAAGTACATTACGTACTATCATTTGAAATACATAAGTGAAACATCAAAAAATTTATCACATCGAAATCAAATCTCAAAATAACACTATAAAACCTCTCTTCTTAAAACACAAATGCAACACCATTGATTTTGTAAAGTACGAAGTGAGAAATCTTTATACAAGTATATGTATAACAAATATGGTAAAGTAATCAATTCTTATTTTGAACACAATTTCATAAACTTATTCTTTCCAAAGTATTTTTCAAAAATATTAATTTCACGTATTTTTGTCTCAACCTAACCTTACCTCACCCCACTCAAGATGTTTGTTGGAATATTGGTCTATTGGTTTCTTGACACCCAAAATTCATGTATGCTATCCATACGAAAAAATATTATCAAACCAACACCGGTTCATGAATGAATCATCATCGGGGAACCTTTTGGGTCTTGCACTCTAGGGTCTCATCGTCCTTCTTGCTTTTAAGGGGAATGTGTAGGTCACAACTTGTGATGCCACATAGGTTGTCACCGAAAACCACTACATCCCCAACACCCCCTAGGACTAGTAGCCGCCTTGGTAGCCCCCCTCAAGGGCCCCAACCGTCTACTAACCCTCTGTCTGTCGGTACCGAGCATACAAGTTTCAAACCATAATTTCATGATCACATTCCATTTCCAACATCAACCACAACTTCGACACTTTTAAAAAAATACATAGTTTTATAAAATCTCACATTTCTATTTTCAACATAACACATTTTCAAAATAACTCACATATACACCAAAAATATAATTTGTACTATTTTATAACAAATTTCGCAAATTAAATGATTGAGAAGTTGTATAGATCAATACCACCATTTTTATACTTTAAAATAACTCAACATTACCCCAATTCATGGTAAAATATTCTCAATCACATCATAAAAATCAATACCTCTTTCCACAAAAATTTTGTTTTTAACCAAAACTCATTTGGTAATCCATATGACCCCTTTTTTTCTTTGTAGGAATTAGTCCTGTGTCCAGACTTTTTTTTTGGTTTAACGATCAGGGGTGTTCGGGTTAACTTACGCGCAACTCGATTAATCCCTTCATCGATCTGATGATATAAATCAACAATCCCTTTTTTGAAAAAATACCAATATTGCCCTTTTAAAAGCTTCGAGACAAAGAAATTGAATGGCCAGAAGTCTCGTTCCAAGGCCATGAAGATCGTCGTTGGTGTCTTAGGTAAGAAAATTTTGTTGCTCCGAAAATCTCTGGTTCTTCGGCTTGGGTTCGATTTTTACTTGTTCAAATTACAAAATGAAAAGATTTAGTTAGATTTTTAAGCTCATTATGTAAAGGAACTGATTCTAAGCATCAGATGATTCGGCTTTGAGTAAGCACTTAATCATGCTTTTGTTTTTACCAAAATACCCATCTCAAATGTGAACAATCTTAAAACTCATATTCAAATAGCTCGAAACTATAGAAATTTAAGAATTTTTAATTTTTGATATTTTACTTCATGACTAACTCGAATGCTCGTAATGTTTTGCTGAGTTGAGGTTGATCAAGAACCGTAACTTTACAATCGAGCTCGAAAAAGTTAGCTAGTCACAATTGAAGTTAACCAATTTTAAACAAATTTGAACTCAACAAAGCTCAACTCGACTAATATCTCTATCTTACATATATTTTGCAGGGGTAGAGTCAGCAAAGTTACAGGGACAAGAAAATAATCAGATAGAGGTGGTCGGAGAAAATATCGACCCGGTGGTGCTCGCCACGTTGCTGCGAAAGAACTTTGGCTCCGCGGACCTGGTTAGCGTTAGTGCGGTGGGTGAAGAGAAGAAAGAGACCACCGAGAACAAGAATGTGGCCACCGCGCAGCCTCCGGTTTGGTCCCATTCCTACTATCCTGATGTTGTGCCCCAGTACCCAATGTACCCAATTTATCAGGCTGAACCAACCTGCACCATTTTGTGACTTCACAAGTTGGGTGTTGATCGGAAGTGGTTGCATAGAGAGGGCATTTGTCGATTCCCCGCCGACGATGCCGATGCCGGAGGCTGAGGCTCAGTACTACTGTTATTTTTGGGAGTTCATAACTATAATGATATTGTTCATATGTTAAAATTCAAATCATTTATAGTAGACAATCATCAAGTATAATTGTATTAGAAATAATCCCGTTTACGAAGGCACTCTCCAATACCAAAAATTAATATTGATCATGCAATATTTATATTTGAACATAGAAAATAAAATAGAGGTAGGAGAAAGAGAGAGGTATGCGAGGATTAACGAGGTTATTTAATATTTGGGAGTGTGTTGGTTGAATTGTTTGAGATTGGGGGCTGTGTAGAAAAAATGCTGTTTTTTGAGAGGAAAAATTTTTTTTGGATGAATTTTATACTATTCAAAATAGATAAAAATTGAATCAATTTTAACAGTTATTATGTTTTTATTTATAATATAAAACATGACAGACTTCAATAAGTTCATCCGACAATTTTTAATAGACTCATCCATCGACCATCAACATCCCTTTAAATTTTCACCGTATTTTCAGGCACGGGTTATCCTGAATAAGTTAATAATTTCACTTACTAATTGTAATAGAAGTTGACTACGATACCGAAAAAAAATAAATTTGGTAGCATACCTCTATTTACCACGTTTATAGTTATTTTTATCACATTTATAGGTGTTTTTAGTACTGACACACCAGACAGTCTTTCATACTGTGACAGAGCTCATGTAGTGTGTGTGTATGTGAGAGAGAGAGAAAGTCTAGGGGGTAATGTTAGAATCCAAATCATTTTCAGTTTTGGATTAGAGGTGTGAATATGAATTGTTAGAGCACCTTTGACTGGGAAGCTTGTTTTCAACAGCGGGTTACACATGTACATATGGGTTCATATCGCTAGATACCGAGTCACGAAATGCACGGTTTGATAATAGACATGCTATACTCAAAAGTATAGCAGAATGTTACAATAACACATTAACATAACATGTGAAGTAATGTACATCATCTATAAAATCTACATATATACAACAATCAAATAGAGGAGGGAGAGCTTGAGAAACATTCCCACCTCATTTCCTAATTTTTTTAAGAGCAATACTATTGGGACCTAAAAATCTGACATAAAAATCTAACATAATTCACTGTGACCTTTGGATTCACTGTAGACCCCATCAAACATTGGAACTTGGTGTTGATCCAATGATTCCTATGAAGCCACATCATTATGTCAAATTTTTATGTCAGTTTTTTAGGTCCAAATAGCATTTTCCTTTTTTTAATTCAAAACTTAAAGTTCTCTCCAATCAAACACTGACATGTGTCATTTGTAAGTATTCATCAATTCTTTAATAACTAACCAATATTTTTAAAAATTTATTCAAAAAAATCAGTTTTTATCACCCAAAAATTTTATATAATTATTTATTTAACTTCACAAGTGATAAAAAAATAAATTATAGTTCTGTGAATCACATGGGACGGGCTAATTTTTATTTTTATTTTTTATAATTTTTATTTGTTCAACGATTAGAGATGTCTAGACTAGCTTAACATGAGCCTGTCACCTCTCATTTGTGTTTTTTTTCTTGAAAAAAATAATTTGTGGGGGCCGGAAACTAGTTTTTCGACAATTTTTTATTAAGTATACAGAACATTCTCACGTGGTATGTATAACTTAGATAGTTATCATTTTTTATAGGTAAAATTATAACTTTGGATGGAAAAATTATAATTTGTTTAGGGGAAAGTCATGATCGATCAAAGATTCTCATAATTGATCGTGAAAATCTCGGTATCGATCACAATTTTTCATGATCGATCATGTCCTCTATAAGATTTCAAAATAATATGAAACACTCAAAATAATCTCACACCAAAGATTTAATCAAAAGAAGAAAGAAAAAACCGAAGACAAAGCTTTCGGCCAAAAACCAAGGAAACTCGTAAACACAAGCTCAACATCAAAGTTCAAAAAGAATTCTCTTAACAAAAAAAATGTTCTGCCATCACCCATTACAATTAAAAGTAAATGCTTTAAATATAAAAGAGATCTAATCCTGTTAAAAAAACTAATAACACAAATTTTATTATAACTTTAATTAAACTACTGGAAGAGTTTGGGTCAAACTCCAACAACCTCTCTTCAACCAAACTCTTCGATCTTGATCATCTTCATCATCCGCTTCAATTTCATGAATGCATCTGATTTAAGTGGCTTGAAAAAAATATCTGTAATCTGATCTTCAGATCGACAATACAAAATTTTAATCTCACCATCAATAACCAAGTCAAGAATATAATGGTACTTGACATGAATATGTTTGGTCCTCCCATGAAAAACTGGAATCTTTGACAAAGCAATAGTTGATTTGTTATCACAGAAAATCTTTGAAGGAATTTTCTGTGCATGCTGCAAAAATCTAAGCATACGACATAACCACACCGCTTGGGTAACACAACTGGTGGCCGCATGATACTCTGTTTCAGTGGTAGAAAGAGCAACAACTTACTGTTTCTTTGAAGACTAGGAAAAACTTCCTGAACCAATTTGAAAACAATATCCTGAAGTATTTTTGACTTTTTTCACATCACCTTCCAAATCAATGTTTATATTGATAGAGTAGTATACTAAAAACTTGTTTTTTTAGTAAAACTCGTTTTATTAATTAATAAAAGTTTGTTCTTTTTATTTTATTGAGAATCTATATGGGCAAAATGTTTGCATTATATTTAATATATGGTATGCATGTGTGTCTTATATTTTACATTGTGGATAATCTGGTGTGTAGAGTTCAGCTTATTCACAGAAGACCAGATTATCGGATCCTTGTATAATATGAGTATAGGTTCACAATTCTAGATGGAATTGAACACACCATCAGTATGATTATAGTGTAATATTCTGGCATAGTCTGTCTTCACTATAGCAGACTGTTTGATGTCTCAGATTATTGTACTAGTACACTTTGTGTATTAAACAGACTTATGTTAAAGTTATTATCTTTTACTGATTCAATAAGATAATAAATACCTTATGATTATTATGATTGTTTATGCTCTCAATCCTGAAATATTTAATTGTCACGTGTATATAATGTTTGTCACTTTAATTCATCAAAGAGTGATATTCATATTAAGTCAATAGACTCGGCGAATTGGGAGACGGTGTTATTTGTATGGTGAAACTTAATTATTAAAGGAAACTACGTCTTATTATTTAAATGTGTTAATGATGTCCTCTTGAGGAAGCTCATAAATTTTGTTTATGTCAAACCCTGCAGGTGGATTTAATTATCCGACATGACAAATAAGTTGAGTGGTAAAGTCTCAAAAAATAAAAGAAGTCAATTAAATATAATTGTCAGTAATTTATTTAATTGATGGACATATGTAATCTTAAACGTGAGGAGATTATTAAACATATAGTAATAAGAAGCTCGAATATAATTTTGAGATAAGACTCAGGAGATCAATAATAAGTTTTTAGTGGACTGACTTATTATTAATGGGTTGTAAGATGTTTGTTTTGGGTTGGACATAGGAATCCTAGGCCCATTGAAAGTTTGGTCCTTATTTCTCCTTAGGGTTTCTGTCGTAATGTATATATAGACGTTTAGGCTCTCTAAATCAGCATCTATTCTTTACTCACATTTTTTAGAGAGGCTGAAAGAGAGAGCAAAAGTTCAGAGGTGCTGGCAGCCCACTCTGCATCCGGACTTTGACGTTGGGGGATATACGACAGAAGGCTGCGAGGTTCGTCGAGTTGTCTTCCCTCATTTTTTTTTAAAAAGATGACGAGGCCCACCAAGACACCCCAGAAGTTATAAGAAATCTGAGCAGGGCAAACGTTGAAGTGCTGAAGAACGAATTTGATGAAGGGGTGTATAGGGAACCTAAGACCGTTCTTCAGAGAGCCTACGAAGAAACAGGTCTTCTCAGACACCTCGGAGTCATACCTAATATCTATAGAAGGGGACCAATAACGCATGCTCCTAGGAAAGCCAAATCTCGCAGAAAGGACGCTCATGAAAGGAGGTGTAACTAGGGATGTCAGTGGACCGAAGCGGGGGCGGGGGGTGTAGTTTCCATCCCCGTACCCGCTTAAAAAAACTCCGTCCATCCCCGGTCCACCCCCGTTAACGGGTATAATTTTCATCCCCATCCCCATCCCCATCCCCATCCCCGTCCGCGGGTAAATTTTTAATCCCCGCGCCGCCCCTGCTTCCCGCGTACCCGCCCAAGCCCAAGCCTAAGACTAAGCCCAAGCTCAAGCCAACATAATCCAAAATTCTAAATAAATTCAACATTTTAAATAATCCAACAACATTCTAAATAATCTAACATAATCTAACACAACTTAATGTAGCATAACATATTTGAACATAACACAACAACAAATGTCCAAAATACTACTTCAATTTGATATAATTCAACATAACACAAACAACATAATGGTGGTAGAATCATCTCAATCAACTCAATCATCGCTTAACACTAACTCAATCATCTTTGAATACCAACTTCACACCAACTCAATCATCTCTTAACACCATCGGTGGTGGTAGAATCTACTTCTTCAACATCATTTTCTTATATCATTAAAAGAAAAAAAAAATTTGATTCTTCCAAAGAGAAATTTTCAACTAAAATGATATACCTCATCATCAATATCAAGATCCTCCAATAATTTGTAGCTCTTCAGGCCCGTTGAAGTAGATGAACCTAACAAAAAAAAAATAATGCATTAGTCATACTTTACTCCCCAAAAAAATTATGATGCACATGCAAATAATAGTTCATTACCTCGTTCTTTAGCTCATAACAAACTTTGAGAGCACATTAAAGCCTCTACTGTAGTTGGAAGAAGCCTATTGCAATGTGGTCTGATCACCCTCCCACTTGTGCTAAAAGCAGATTCCGAGGCAACAATAGAAACAAGAATAACAAAAAGATCTTTAGCAATCATTTGGAGCAGGGGATACTTGGGACCATTTGTCTTACAAAAATACAGTATATCAAAATCTGAAGTTCTTGGCATCATACCATCTTCTAAGTAACGATCCAACTCAGACATCTCACGTGCTTTTGTTATGTCTCTTGTTTGTATAAACTTATCAAAATCAGAGAGATCATCAATTAATGGGCAATTGGAATCAATATCTGATTGAAGAAGGGGAGGAGAAGACTGCGGTTCATAATCACTTCCTTCCCTCGCTTCATATTCGCCAACAAATTCCAAGCAAAGCTCCTTAATCTTTGTCACTTCATTTAAAGCTTCCAAACCTCCATACATTTTCTCATAGTAATACTCCAAAATTCCCAACTTATACTGTGGATCTAAAACAGTGGCTATTCCCATAACACCATGAATCACACTCCAATATTTGTTAAACTTTTTCAACATAATCAAGGCCATATCTTTTATCACATCTTTGGGACTTTTGAAGCCACTTAGATATTTCTACTCTTATCCCACAAATAGTTGGAAAGTATACATTGGCAGTAGGATACATTGTACCTGAAAATAATTTGGTTGCAGTATGAAACAATTCTAATTTTTCACAAATCTCTCTTGCCACCTCCCAATCATCTTCAGTCGAACAAATCTTGTAATGAGAATCTCGATATTTCAAGCGAGCAAACACATCTCTATAAATCAAACTAGTTTAAAGCATGAGAAAAGTAGAGTTCCATCGAGTCTTAACATCAAGAGCAAACTTCTTGTTACTTGGAATATGTATCTGATAAGCTGACTCTTCAAATTTTTGCACTCTCTTGGGAGAAGTTGTCCAATAAGTAACACTATCACGAATTCTTTCAATACAATATCCAATCACATTCAAACCATCTTGGACAATTAAGTTGAGAATATGTGCACAACAACGCATATGAAACAACCGACCATGCAATATTAATGAACCAAATAGAAGTTTATCCATCAAAATAGCCACAATTGCATCATTAGTGGTACAATTATCCACGGTCAAACTTATCAACTTTCTATCAAGGTTCCAATCGAAAAAGCAATCCATCAAACACTCCACAAGCACTTCCTTGGTATGTGGATAAGACACATATAAAAATCTAAAGATAATAAATAACACATGTTAATGGAAGATCATTAGTACCTTATAATAAATAACACATGCTAATGAAAGATCATTAGTACCTTATAATTCGACTTTGCAATGTCCAAGAATTGTCAATAAAGTGTGTGGTGATTTCCATGTATCACTTTCTTTGATTGTTTGAGGACCACATGTCTGAAGTGATAGCAACTCTACTTTTTATTTTTTCTAACAACTTCATTGTCTTCTCTTTTTCGATTTTGTAAATTTGAACGGTATCATTTTTGAGAGTGTTGCGGGATACCATTTTGAACATTGGTTGAAGAGTGTGACAATAATTTTGAAACCTGTGATGCTCAACCATACTAAGAGGATATTCATGCAATATAATCATATTGGCAAGATCCCTCCTCCCCGCCTCTTGAACAAATCGCCAGTTCTCCATTGTTTTCTCGGTATCCTTCTTTGATTGGTTTGATACCAGTAAACATTGTTTCAAATTTTTATATTTCTTCCTCGGACAACTTTTAAGATGGTCATGCAAGTGGCTAGTTCCATTCTTAGCACCACCAACAAGCATTTTACATTCATTGCACTCAGCCTTTAACTTCTCATCAACTGTTTTCCTCTTGAAATGATCCCACACAATTGATCTATGCCTATCTATTTCACCAAGAGTCATTGGAGTTGAGTTGGTAGATTGATTTTCATCAATAGAGATTGGAAGTTGGTTGCTTTCACCCGGTGTTGCAGAAGTTTCAGGAGTTGACATATTATTTCTCATTGCTTCTCCTTCCATTGTTTGTAATCAACTACATGTAAAAATCAACTAAGTAGAAACCAAACTATAATAAAACAAATCTATCACTTTCGACTATGGGGTTGAACTTTGTATACTAGTAAGTAAAACTTCATGTTTTAAATTGTTATATAAGAGGACAAGTAGGGTGTTAAATTGTAATACTCCAAGGAAGCCAAAAAATAAAAGGCAATTTGTTACTTTGGAAAAGGAAAATGAAACCATGAGACAGAAACATCAAGACATAACAAAAAGGAATAGATTTTTTCCAGATATAAAAAAAGACACCACAGAATTAGAGGTTACCTCAATTCAAATTTATCCCATAAAATGTTCGAATTTTTATAAGCAGCATCCCAAATCAGGGTTTTTAAGCTTAAAACCAAATGGGTCTTCATTACTTGTCTGAATTTGAAGTATGTAAATTGAAATGCTGAGAGGGTCTTGGCGATCAACCATAGAGCACAATACATAATATATATAAACAAGGAAACCACTGAACAGACGGATCAAAACAAAAGAGAGAGAGAGAGAGAGAGAGAGAGAGAGAGAGAGAGAGAGAGAGAGAGAGAGAGAGAGAGAGAGAGAGAGAGAGTGAAAGATAAAGAAGAAGGTCACCTCAAATGGAGCGAAAACACGAGCTATCTACTGTCTTTCCCTCTTCACAATATCTCCAACCAGACCTCTGAAAATTCCTCTTATTCTTTGTTGGTTTGTTCCGTTGTCAAAGTACTTTATAACATGACTTTCTGCAAAGATAAATCAAGGTAAACAAACAATATTGTTAGTTAGTTTTTTTTTTTTAACAGCAAAACTGAAATTTCATTCATCTAATATGATAAAGGTGGATTAAAATCAGAATATAAAAAAGTCTTTAATTCGCGTGGGGATAGCAGAGGAAGAGAATAGGTCGTAGCAGGAACAGACAAAGAGAAGAATAGTCACTTCCAAGAATTTCGTAGCAGGACGGTCTGATGAATATGATCAGAAGCTAGAATGAAGATAGAAAACAACAGCACTAATAGATAAAGATAGAAAATCATGCTCAGAATGAGTACTCACCGCCCAAAGCTTGGTGGTGCAAAATGAGGCCCAATCCAAGATCTGCGAGCAAGGCAGCGATCAGCGAGTATAGAGGGACACAGAGAGAGAGATGGAGGTGGTCGGCTGTGAGGAGTTGCTGAGTGCAGTGATGGGTGTGGGTGTCTGTTTCTGTGTTTCATTGTCTGTATGTGTGTGTGTGTGTGTGAGAGAGAGAGAGAGATGGAGGCGGCGGCTGATAGAAGAAGAGATGAGTAAATTAGGGCTTTAAAGTTTAAACCTTTAACTGGACTTGGAGTATTTATATATATATATAAACGGGTATAACGGGGACGGGGCGGGGGTAAGGGTAAGTTCATCCCCGCCTCCATCCCCGCACGGGTTTATACGTGTATCCTTGTATACGTCTACCGTCCAATACGTATAGTCTATTCCCGGTCCAAACGGGGCGAGTTTGGACGAATACCCATTTTTTCCCGGTCTACTGTCATCCCTAGGTGTAACCTCACTATGACCTATCAGATCTGAAGCGCGAAGAGCAGGTTCAGAGCCCTCGACATTGCCTGAGGGCCCAGCCCTACCCTTTTTAGCCTTTTCTTTTTGGGATCGTTTAGAACTCGAGGAAGACCCTAGTAAAGATTAGGGCACCTTTGCCCTTTCCTAGGCATCAACCCCAGGAAAGTTATCTATTTCATCACCTACATCCCCCAAGTCGTCATCTTCTAGTTCAGGAGACCTATCACCCATGGCAAGAGAGACAGACGAAGCAGTGACTTCGGAAGAAATATACATGGTTGGACAGGAGAAATGAAGATTGAAAGAGCTATAGAGGGGGAAACACGAGTAAAACAATCCCTAAGAGCCCAAGGGTCGAGACACCAGCGACCAAAGAGAAAAACTCTAGTAGTAGAGTAAGGGTCCAAGAATAGGGGAAAAAAGGACAAGGAACAACCTCAATTCCTAAAGTAACATAAATGAAAAGTCCAGAAATTAAACCACCACCTCGAATTCGAGGGATTCAGAACGAAAGGAAGCTTAAAAAGAGAATAAGAAGTGTAGAGCAAATGACGTACCTTGCTGAAAACAAGCAACAA
This sequence comes from Ilex aquifolium, assembly GCA_951799425.1. Taxonomy (NCBI): domain Eukaryota; kingdom Viridiplantae; phylum Streptophyta; class Magnoliopsida; order Aquifoliales; family Aquifoliaceae; genus Ilex; species Ilex aquifolium. Next base: position 16,669,757 of record OX637410.1, on the reverse strand, counting down.
TCAGAAACCCAGGACAAATAAGAGGAATGGACTAGGCTAGCCTCGCAGAATCTTCGAATCGAATTTGGGGAGTTATCAACAAAGCCCTAGATCTTCAGCAAATTGGGGGAGGACGAAATCGCAAGAGAGGAAGGAAAAAGAGAGAATGTGAAGAGATTTCGAAGTAATGGGAAGACGGTTTCTTCGTCTGACGATGTAATTAAAGTTAAGCATACGAACAGACACGTGGAGCCTTAAGGTAAGGAACGTGCACGAGAAACGAGAAAGAAATAATTGCACATTCGCCATAACAGTAAAAAAATGTCCAATCATGCACATCTCGAGGTCTATCCAGGACAGCCTCACTCACTTGATGCAGAGCTCAGTCCCAGTTCATACCACTCTGCCTGATCAGGGACTGGGGGGCAACTGATGGTACCTCGAATATGCCCAAGGTTGAGCTCGGTAACGCAGGTCATGCTATCTCAGGTTGGGAGCTCAGTTTATTTAAGTTATCTGTAGACTTCGGCTTCCGACCTCAGGCTCCCTGTATCTGCATCTCAAGGAAGGCTGAGCAGATGATAGCTAGATTCCACCAAGTACCCCCATTGTGGCAACAGTTACTTAGCAGGCGCAAGACTCGTAACCGCCCCAACACCTACCGTAGCTGTCGCACAATAAAGGCGACCGTTACAAGAAAAGGGCAATGATCTCGCCTCAAATCAAGCTAGACCCAGGGATAACTATAAATAAAAGGTAAAACCCTCGACAGAAACAACAAGCAATTGTAGCCTCACTAAAACACTCTCTGTAAACTCCCCAATTATCAATATATTCTCAGGAGCAAGAGACTTCCTTGAGAGTGGATTAGCCGAGCTCCCGAGCTGGTGAACCACTATAAATACTCTGTGTGATAACACCTTTTCCTGAATCTTATTCCCAAGAGCCTTGGAGTTTAGACTAAACTAAATCAAACTGTTCAGTACACCTGACATTCACTCATCTGCTCAGTCATGTTTATAACATTATCACATTCTAAAATATTAGCACCGATTGTAACTTTTTTCACTTAACCCGCATAAATCATAATTACAAATTACCGTTGATACGAATCCGACCCAATACAAAACCAAAAAAACAATACTATTAATTGACACGAACGATAAATGAGCCAAAATAAGACTAGACAAGAATAATAGGATTAATGGGTTCGTAGTTTTTTGACACAATATCATATGAATTATTGTAGAATTACATAATTTTTTATTGACACGAAGACATGATACAATTCAAAATAAAATGATCGAAAGTGACTCAATACAAAAGTCACAACAATTCGACCCATTTTTTGCACCGTTGTCATCGCCCTCTACAGAAAGTGACAATAGCATTTGCATAATTTATGTGCTAATCTCATGGTAAAAAAAATAAAGCACTGTATAAGTAATTTCATATTGTACTATTACTGACTTTAATGTTGATGGTGTAATTCCACGTGATTGAATAGTAAGATCAGGTTCTGTCGTAAGAATTTGAGCTACAAAGCTCGTGAGGTTGATGTAGGGGTGTTATGATTGTCTCAGGTATAGTGCGTGCAACATAGCGGAATTTTAGTGGTTCACCGGCGGATGAGCTCGGCTAGTCCACTCTCTAATGGAGACTGATGTCCCTTTTTCTTTATTGATGATGTTGGAATACTTACAGATCTCTCTCTCCCTTTTCTCATGGAAATGTACAGTACTTATAATATTGTCTCCTACCCTCCAGGATCTCTGCCGAGATCTTTGCCCCCTATTCATGGGATCTTCCTTAATCTTAGGAGGGGATCCTAATCAACTAAGGGTTTCCTTCTTGGGACGTTGCATGATTTCCGCTTGGGTGATGCTGGCTATTATCCAGCTGTTTCCCCTACTGATTTGGCTATTGTTTCGCTTGGATGGAGTCTGAGCTCTGGTCCTCTGAGCTCTGGAGTTTTGACCCGACCTCCAGACCTGACCTCCTGGGCTGAGCTCGCACTTGAGATTAATTTTGGGTACCATCAGTTGCCCCCCAGCCCTTAGCCCAAGTGATCTTGGGTAGGGGCTGAGCTGAGGCCCAGTCAAAGCTGAACTTCGGCTACCGACCTCGGTTTTCGTGTGAACAGGCTCCTGACGGTTACGAGTAATCATTTCTTTCCCTCGTTTCCCGCGCACGTTCTCCACTCGGTGCAGTTGTCTTTAAATGCCTTCGACTTGACGCTAACGGCCATTTTTCCCTCTTAAAACTTCAAACCCTCCATCTTCCTTGTGGATTCAGACTTCCTAATCCTTCGGCGAATTTAGGGCTTTGCTGCGATTCTCTTTCCTTCAAATTGGCGTGGGTGGTTTGCTTCCTTCGACCTTTGGCTTGCTGTTCATTCCCGATTAGGTACGTTCTTGGTTCTTTACCTGTTATTTCCGTTCTGGATCCCTCGAATCTGAGGTGGTTTCTCCATTTTTGGACTTTTCGGTTCTGCTATTTTAGGAATAAAGGCTTTTCCTTGATTCATCTTCCCCATTTTTTGGACCCTTACTCCACCGCTAGAATTTTTATCATTATTCATAGTTGTGTCAACCCCAAAGTTCTTAAGGAATGTTTTTCTGAAATTCCTCCTCTCTACAGGTCTTTCAAACTTCCCTTTTCCTGCCCAGCTATGTCTGCTTCTTCCGAAGCCACCCCTTCCTCTGTTTCCCTCTTAGGAGATCAGTCAGTCGAAGAAGACTCTGACCTAGGAGCCGTAGGTGAGGAGATCGACAATTTCCCTGGTGTTGACTCTGTCGAAGCTCATGCATCCACTGCCAAGCCTTCCTCTACACTTCCCCCTGTGGCCCCGAACAAGGGGAAGGGCAAAGTGAGTGGTGTAGGTGTTTCGGCTCCAGGGGTGTCGTCCGCCTTTAGTCATGCTGAGAACGTAGGCCGTAGTGAGATCAACCCTTCCCTCATGAAGATTTTGAGTGCTCGTTATGGTTTCCCACCAGGGGTTAAATACTGGTGCCTGGATGAGTATACCCCCTATGTCTCTCATGTCCACAAGAAGGTCTGCTTCTTCGTAGCTGCCTTCGAAAATGGGCTGCGCTTTCCACTTCACCCTTTCATAAAGGGCGTTCTTCAACATTTCAATGTATGTCCTGCTCAGCTTCCTCCTAATTTCTAGGGAATCTTGGTGGGTCTACTTGTCTTCTTCAAAATCCATAAGCTTGGGGTTCCCACTATTTCCCTGCTTACCCACTTTTACAATGTCAAGTATAATTCCTCGGAGGGCTTTCTATATATCTCCAGACATACCAAGACCAAAGTGATCATCGCTGACCCTCCGAGTTCCCACGAGCATTGGAAAAAACAATTCTTTTTCGTGGAGGGCTCACAATGGGAGTACGATCCTGCGGATAAGACAGACACCCTTCCAATTCCTAGGGCTTGGTCTGTCCCAGAAAACCTGGGTAAGCCTTTGTCTAACCTTGCTTGCGATCGGGCTTTTGTGACCTTTTCTGATCTCGCCTTGTTTATATGGGTTCCTAGGTGGGAGGCTTGAGCTTAGTTCGAAGGACGAGGAGGTGCTGCTGAGGTTAGAGAGGTGCCCTACAGCAAGATATTCTGAGCTCATCAGGCCCCTTGTTCTTGTAGCGCAAGGGGTCAGTTCCCCTGGGATAGTTATAGAATCCCCTATTCCTCTCTCCGTCGAGGCACCTATACCCCTCCCAGTACCTATACCTGAGGTACCAGGTAGTAGTTTTCTCCTTGCTCATTTCAGACCTTCCTCTTTTTCCCCTGCACCTTCTTAACTGGCTCCTTTCGACTAATGATGATTTTTCTTTCATATTTTTCAGGTTCTTCCTCAATGGAGCCATCCCAAGGAGAGCTTAAGGCCAAGATAGCTCTTCTGAAGGGTACAAGCAAGCGTAAGACATAGGTCGGCACTGATAACCGTCCCGTTACTCGAGCTAAGGTGCTGAGATCAGGATTGCCCCCCAGCATCCCTGTCTCATCTACAGGGACCTCTTCCCTACCCTCGAGCTCTCTTGCTTTAACTCCTGGAGCCGCTTATTCTTTATCGAGCTCTCCCCGAGACCCAGTGTTCCTTTCTGCTTCAGGGGAGTAGCAGGCTTCTGACAAAGTTCTTGCCCCAGACCAGACCTCTCCCTCGTCGTCTGAGGTTAAGGGGGCTCTGGGGTTAATTCCTCATCTTCCGCTGACCTCTCCTCCTCCTGGCTCGTCTGAGCTCACCTTCAAGCCATTCCAATCGCCCTCCAAGCAGGGGAGAAAAGAGCTTCCTAAGGCAGAGGGGAGTGAAGACTCTTTTTTTGACAACGTTGACCTAGCCGCAGGTGTCATTACCTCCATCATTCCTGATTTTGACGTCTTGAGGGCTGCTACTATGCCCCTTGAGAGCTCCATTAACTCAGCTCTTTACGGGACTACAGCCATAAGATCCTATCATTCTTTTATAAGCTTCTACTTTATGTTTGCTTGCCTTTTCCTTTCTTGACTCCCTGTTTTTGATCATATTTTTTCTCAGCTGGCAATACATGTGAGGGGTTTGCTGAGTCGAATCCGTTCCATGGAGAGCTCCGTTAAGGCGTCCAAAGCATGGGAATTCAAAGCTGCAGAGCTGACATTTGCTAATGACGACCTCCAAGCCCAACTTCAGAGTCTTCAAGAGCATGCGGAGAAGTAAGCCTCTACCATCAAGAGCTTGGAGGCGCAGAAGAAGAAAGCCGTAGAGGAGGAGAAGAAAAGTAAAGATGACCTCAAAAAGGTTTCAGAGGAGCTTAAATTCAAGACTGAAGCTTGGCTCCAAGTAAACCAGGAGAAGTTTGAGGCCTTGAGTTCTTGTAACGAGCTGAAAAATGAATACAAGGTGTTGGGGGAGGCACACGACGTCTTGCTTGCTGAGCTTGAGATCCAGAGGGCAACTGTTAAGGAAAGGGATGATCTGGTCGCTAAGCTGAAGGATGATGTTGTTACTAAATGGGCTAAGGGGTGGATCGCTTTTCAAGAGATAGCCGAGGAAACCTATCCCGAGCTGGACTTCAATTTCGAAGTTCCTGCTGAGGAAGATGTGGTAGCTTTAGCTGAAAAGGAAGCAGAGGTGCCTAACTTGTCCACAATCTCCGAAGGAGCTCCTGCGGGTCCTGAGTTGCCTACCTCGGGTACCTCTGAAGTTTTCCTGCCCCCTGCTCCTGCTGACCAACTTGCTTCAGCTCCTTTCTCTGCCGACCTGGTGATGAGGGCTTTAACCGAAGCTGGGGTCTCTGATCTACCGAATATCCCAGAGACCTCGGCTGCTACTCTACCGGGACCTTCATCTGCTGACCCAGCAAATACTTCATCTGCTGACCCAGCAAATACTTCATCTGCTGAACTTTCGGGGGCTTCATCCGCCGACCCAGCTAGTACTGCTTCTGCTGAGCTGCCGGGCCCCTCTCTTCCTGCCTCTTCAGGACATTAGGAATCCATGCTTTCAAATTATTGATGTAAATATTGGATATACCTTTTTGTTGGTGTAAATGCTAAACACGCATCTGGCTTTGTTTTTGTTTTTGGAGCCATTCCACCACTACTTATTCCTCTGAGGTTAACCGTCTAAGCCAGTCCTTGTCTATACTCTTCTCATTCTGCATTTCTCTTTCTCTGACTTAACTTATTTCTCTTGCTCTGACTTAACTTTCTTTCTTGTTCCCCCTTTGCTTTGAAGGAGTTCTTTTAGTTCTCCTTCCAAGCGAGATAATCAAAATTGAATGTTCAGAAGAGCTGTTGAAGCACCAAATTAATGGCTGCAGAGCTAATTGTGTGTCAAGAACTTTTTGAGATCATGAGGCCTTGCTTTCTGAGTCTTTTGAAAGCATGAGGCCTTCTTAGAATCCTTTCGGGATGTGATAAGAGATGGCAAATAACTTGATGGTTGACCTCTTTCGGCAGTTGACCTGCTTGGGACATGTTGTTATGTATGTAAATATTTTGAAGACCGATGAACCTGAGGGGCACTAGCCCATTTAATCCATGATGTGAGCATGGTTCTTGGAACTGGAGGTCTCGAGAGCTTGCTGTGGAGATGTTTGGTTACCAACCGAGCTGAGCTCAACTTGAAGAAGTGTGCGGAATATTCTGACTTATCTCCTGATGGTATTAAACGCGTTGGGAGGGGTCATCTTGTGATGATTCACTTTCCCGTATTTACCCAACCGTTTTCCACAACCGTAACCGCCTTCATTAATTAGGAAACCAAAAAGACCACCGACTCTAACATTCCCTGTGATTCTTGGTTTCTTAAACGCTTACAATTTTCCTCTAGGCTTCTAACATCTCTTGTGTCTCTTCCACTTTTGCTAAAATTTTCTGAGTCTCTTCCTGAATCTTCGCTGCCACTCTCTGTCCTCACTATAATCTTTAATGGCTGCCTCCGTTTCTTCTCTGTTCAAGGAACGTACTTCCTTTGGAATCGAATGGAAGTGGCAACGTCAATACTTGTCTCATTCGACCCTGGAACCTTCTGATTTGGCAGCCATCAAGAAACGGTTTTTTCCTGAACTCGATTTGCCTCTGCGAGTTCCTACCCCTGACGAGCCCTGCAACTATCTTTCTCGAGGGGAAGTCTGCTTTTTTGAGGGTGCCATGGACATGGGACTTCGCCTTCCCATTCATCCGGCTATTGGGCGAGTTCTTGCCTATCACGGCCTGTGCCCCTCTCGCCTTTCCCCTCGAGGGTGGGCTACTATGGTGAGCTTTTTCCTTTTCTGGCGCTTGCATGACAACGTTAGGTTCCCTTCGGTTGCCGAGTTCCTTTACTTTTTCGTGATTGAAGAGGACAATCCCCCCTGCTTTAGCTTCTTTCGTTGGAGGCAGTTTGATTTACCCCGTTTGGTTTTGGACCTTCCCTCTAATTCTGAAGGGTGTTCCCAGCGCTTCTTTTTTGCTGCTGGGAAAATCTTGGCGGTCTCCTGAGCTGCGCTGCCTTGATACCAGGATCCCACGGTCCTGGGAGAGCCTTTCTTACCCTGGTATGTTCAAACCGAGATCTCTTTGAACTCTTCTCATAAAGACATATTCTCATTACATTTTTGCTTGTGCAGGTCCTCCTGATCTAGACCTACCACAGATGATGAATGTTCATGAGCTACTGCTCGTGGAGCCCAGGACTTTTTCATAGTTGATGACGAGTGCAAACCTCTATCTGTTTGGGGCTGAGGCTACTGAGTATGAGTTTTCCTTCACTCCAGATTCTCCTTGGACTTCTCCTACTGAGTCTGACGAGAAGGTCATGAGTGAGGAAGAGGACTTTGACGAGGTGGGGGATGCTGGTGCGAGCTCGAAGAGGCGCAAGAGGGACGACTCTTTCTCTCCCGACTCTCTTTCCACTATTTTCCTTACCCCAGCAGGTCAGAAGCTTCTTGACTCACTTTACAAGGCTGAGCAAGAAAGGGATGAGCTGAAGGAGGAGAACGCTCGCTTGAAGGAGGAAGTTGCCGGGCTGAAGTCACAGCTTAAGAAAGATTAGGAGTTATGCCTCCTTGTACTTCCTTTCTTTACTGATTAATGCCAAACTCTGTTACTCTTTTCATTTTCCTAAATGCTTGTATTCTTGAATTCTTCGAATGTCAGATCTTTCTTTCTGAGTGTGCGTGTTCATGTATGAGCTGAGGGGTCCATCCCTTATCTGATGAGCAAAGGAGCCCATTCTGAATTCTGTATGCTTAGATTGCTGAGCTGAAGAGCTCATCTTGACTTTTATAAGTTTAGAAGCTTATCGTTTGTATATGAGCTGAAGAGCTCATCTTGAATTTTATAAGCTTAGAAGCTTATCGTCTGTATATGAGCTGAAGAGCTCATCTGGATTTTTTATAAGCTTAGAAGCTTATCGTTTGTATATGAGCTGAAGAGCTCATCTTGATTTTTATAAGCTTAGAAGCTTATCGTTTGTATATGAGCTGAAGAGCTCATCTTGATTTTTTATAAACTTAGAAGCTTATCGTTTGTATATGAGCTGAAGAGCTCATCTTGATTTTTATAAGCTTAGAAGCTTATCGTTTGTATATGAGCTGAAGAGCTCATCTTGATTTTTTATAAGTTTAGAAGCTTATCGTTTGCTTATGAGCTGAAGAGCTCATCTGAAGCTGTAGAGCTCGTTCCATTTCAGTTTTGGAAACCGTGTGTGGATGAATCGAAAAACCTGTTTATTTTTATTGGAAATGACTTTATTACAAGGAAAACTTACTGAAAGAACTTCTTAAGATGCTCCGCATTCCAAGAATGAGGTAGGATCTTTCCTTCCTCTGTTTGTAACTCATAGTTCCCATGTCTGATTATTTTCGAAATGACGTAGGGGCCCTCCCAGTTTGGTCCTAGCTTTCCATGTGTGGGATCCTTCCTTGCAAGCAGGAGCCTCCTAAGCACCAAGTCTCCAACCTTGAAACTTCTGTGCCTAACCTTCCTGTCGTAGTATCTTGCGGTTTTCCTTTGGTAACTTTGGACGCGATGCAGAGCTCTGTCTCTCTTTTCATCTAAGAGATCGAGGTTCAGTAGGAGAGACTCATCATTGTGTTCGGCGTCTGTAAACTCCACCCTAGGTGATTGGAGCCCTATCTCGACAGGTGCCACTGCCTCGGTTCCAAAAGCCAGAGCAAACGGGGTTTCCTAAGTTGCAGACCTGGCAGTGGTTCTGTAGGCCCACAATACTTCAGGGATATATTCCACCCACTTACCTTTAAGGTTTTCTAGTTTGGTCTTCAGAGCTGCCTTTATGGTTCTGATGGTGACCTCTGCTTGTCCATTGGATTGAGGATGTGCCGGAGCTGAGAAGTAGTTTTTAATCCTGAGCTCAGCACAAAAACCTTTTAAACTTTGAGTTGTCAAACTGCTTTCCATTGTCAGATACGACTGCTCTGGGAACCCCAAATCTGCAAACTATAGATTTCCAAACGAAGTTTTGGACCTTTTGTTCGGTGATGGCTGCCAAAGGTTCGACCTCTGCCCATTTGGTGAAGTAATCCACTCCTATGATAGCAAACTTGCATTGTCCCACACCGGTGGGTAGAGGTCCAAGTATGTCCAAACCCCACTGTTGGAAGGGCCATGGGCTTATCACCGAGGTCAGTAGCTCAGGTGGACAATGGGAAATGTTGGCATGTTCCTGGCAAGTCTTGCACTTCTTGACCAATTCGGTGGCATCTTTGAGCATTGTGGGCCAGTAATACCCTTGCCTCAGTGTTTTTCCTGCTAAGGCCCGAGCTCCGATGTGATTGTCACATACTCCCTCGTGCACTTCTCTGAGTATATAGTTGGCGTCTTCATCTCCTACGCATTTAAGGAGAGGTGCTGAAAATCTTCGTTTGTACAGACTTCCTTACAGCAAAGAAAATCTGGCTGACCTGATTCTCAGTTTGGAGGCCTCCTTAGCGTCGTTTGACAAGGCTCCGTTCTGCAAGTACTCAATGATGGAGTCCATCCAGCTCGGCTGAGCTACGATGGGTAGCATTTCTTCTTTTTCAATGCTTACAGAAGGCTCTGGAAGGTGCTCCACTGGTATTAGCCTATCCAAGTCTTCTTGCGAGGCAGTTGCTAATCTTGCCAACGCATCTGCTCGTGAGTTCTCTGTCCTGGGAATGTGTCTGACCTTAACCCGCACAAACTTTTGGATTAGTTCTCGTACCTTTCTGAGGTAAAGGACCATTTTTTCGCCCCTCGCTTCGTAGGATTCCTCCATCTGTTTCACCACTAGTTGAGAGTCACTGCAGATCTCCAGTTGTTCTGCTTCCATAGAGTGAGCAAGATTGAGCCCAACAATGACAACTTCATACTCTGCTTCGTTATTTGAAGCCTTGAACCCGAACCTAAGGGCGTACTCGACATCTATTCCATCTGGAAAGGTCAGGATTATACCTGCACCGCTCCCCTGAGCATTGGCGGCTCCATCCACCGAAAGCCTCCATATGGGGAGGTCGGGTACTAATTCTGTGATCTCCATAGGTGCTGCTGCCGTGAATTCTGCGATGAAATCCGCCAGAATTTGTCCTTTGACGGCAGTCCTAGGCTTATACCTGATATCAAACTCACTGAGCTCTATGGCCCATTTAACCAACCTTCCAGAAGATTCTGGCTTATGTAGCACTTGCTTCATCAGCTGGTATGTTGGAACCTCGATAGTATGAGCTTGGAAATAGGGCCTTCGTCTCCTTGCTGTTGTAACCAGAGCTAAGACGAGTTTCTCCATCTTTGGATATCTCTCATCAGCCCCTCTCAGAGCTCGGCTGCAGTAGTAGACTGGTTGCTGAGCTCTGCCTCGCTCCCTAACCAGCGCTACGCTTGTTAAAAAATCTGACACTGCCAGGTAAAGAGTAAGGACTTCTCCTTCTAAAGAGCTCACCAAAACAGGGGGGGAGGTCATATAAATTTTCAGGGCTTTGAATGTTTCTTCGCACTTGGTATCCCACTGGAACGCCTTCTTCAAGACTTGGAAGAATGGCTGGCACTTATCGCTTGACCTGGACACAAAACGGCTCAAGGCAGCTATTCTACCTGTCAGGCGTTGTACCTCCCTTGTGTTGGATGGTGGTTGCATATCTACCACCGCCCTAACCTTCTTTGGGTTAGCTTCAATTCCCCGGCTACTAACTATAAAACCCAGAAACTTTCCTGCCGAGACCCCGAATGCACACTTTGTAGGGTTGAGCTTCATCTTGTATTCCTTTAGGATCTGGAATGATTCAGCTAGGTGTTCGATGTGGAGTTCTGCTTTTAATGACTTTACTAACATGTTGTCGATGTAAACTTTCATGGATGCACCTATCTGCTTTTGGAACATCCTATTTACCAGCCGCTGGTAAGTGGCCCCAGCGTTTTTCAATCCAAAATGCATGACCTGATAACAGTATGTTCCCTGTTCAGTCACAAAAGAGGTCTTCTATTGGTCATTGGGATCCATCCTGATCTGGTTATAACCTGGGAAGGCGTCCATTAAGCTAAGGAGATCATGTCCGGCCGTGGCGTCCACTATTAAGTCGATCCGAGGTAAGGGAAAACTATTCTTGGGGCATGCTCGGTTTAGATCAGTGAAATCGATGCATAGTCGCCATTTACCATTGGTTTTTTTGACAAGAACCACATTTGCTAACCAGGTAGGGTAGTCAACTTCCCTGATGGCTTTTGCGTGGAGGAGTTTGCCGACCTCTTCGTTGATTGCTTTTTGGCGTTCCGGGACGAAACTTCTTCGCTTCTGCTTGATAGGTTTGCAGGTAGGATTCACGCTGAGCTTGCGTGTGATGATCGAGGGGTCAATACCTTCCATATCTTATTGTTTCCACGCAAACACTCCTATATTTTTATTCAGGAACTGGATGACAAGGTCTTTGACCTCTCTGTTCAGCTTGGAGCCTATATAAACGAGGTGTTCTAGCTCCTTGCCGAGCTTAATTGGTTCCAGCTCTTCGGAGGGCATTGGTCTCGTTTCCAGCTCATCCCTCATGTCGAGTTCATCCAATTGGATGTTTTCAACTTCTTTCATCTTTACAGACGCTATGTAGCATTCTCTTGCTACACGCTGGTCTCCCCGGCCCATTCCTATTCCATTTTCTGTAGGAAATTTAACGACCAAGTGATAGGCAGATGGGATTGCCCTTATAGAATTAAGGGAAGGCCTTCCAAGCAGAATGTTGTATGCTAAGGGTGCATCAACCACTAGGAATTTTACGGTCGTGGTGGCTTAGCAAGGTGGGTCCCCTAGGGTGAGCACGAGTTGGATTGAGCCCAGGGGGAGCACCCTTTCTCCGGAGAATCCCAGCAAGTGAGTACTTACAGGTTCGAGTCTTTCCCTTCCTATGTCCATTTTGTCGAAGGCAGGTGCAAAAATGATGTCTGCCGAGCTCCCGTTATCGATCAGAACCCGATGAACGGTCCTGTTAGCTACCACGGCTCTTACCACCAATGGATCATCATGGGGGTATTGGCATCTTTCCAAATCAGAATCTGAAAAAGTGATAGCTGTGTCTAAGCGTGGTGCTTTGGATACAGTATGCACTTCGAGAGCTTCTTCGACTCTGATTCGTCGGAGGTGCGCTTTCCTGGCTGAGCTGGACTCTCTGCCTCCTGCAAATCCTCCAGATATCACTCTGATCTCACCTAGAGGCTGCTGATGCAGCGCAGGTGCCTGCTGTTGAGGTGGCATTGGCGGAAGAGCTCGATTCTGGTTGTCATGGGCAACAAAGCGACGTAACTGTCCTCGTTGAATTAAGAACTCGATCTCCTTCTTTAACTGAATGCAGTCATCGGTATGATGACCATGATCTCTGTGGTAGTCACAATACTTCGTGGGGTCTCTCTTCGCAGGATCCGCCTTCATCCGAGGTGGCCACTTTAAGAACTTCTCGTTCTAGACCTCATACAGAACTTGGGACACAACGGTAGTGAGTGGAGTGAATCGCTGAGGTCCGTATCTTGGCTGTAGCTCAGGTTGCACGGGGCCCAAGCGGTCTTTAACATTTCCTCTTCTCTTTGGCGAGCGATCTCTATCCCTCCTTGGAGACCGTTCTCGCCCTTTTTCCCTCCTGGGGGTTCGGTCCCCTCTCTTTTCTTCTTTTTTCTTCTCCTTTCGTGAGGATGTACTCCCCACTTTGGAAAGGAGTGCTTCTTCACCGTTTATATACTTTTCTGCCTTGGCTAACACCTCGGCCATGCTCGCTTGAGGGTTCTTTGATACAGAGAACATCAAATCATTTGACTGCACTCCTAATCCTGCAATGAAAGCAGTAATGGCAAACTTTTCGTCAGGGATATCTACCTTCAGAGATTCTGAATTGAACCTTTGTACATAAGATCTCAGGTTCTCGTCGGGCCTCTGTTTTATATTTAATAAATGGTAGCTCGGCTTCCTATAGATCCGAGCTCCGATGAAGTGAGACACGAAAGAAATGGAGAGTTCTTTGAAAGAAGAGATCGAGGCTGGGGGGAGCCTATGGAACCATGCTAAGGCTGATCCCTTCTGGGTGATGGCGAAGGCCCTACATCGCACAGGATCCTGATACCCGTGCAGCTCCATTTGGTTTTTGTAGGTGTTGAGGTGATCCACGGGGTCTTTTGTCCCATCGAAAACCTCCATCTGAGGTACTCTGAACTTCGGAGGAAGAGGGAAATGTAGTATCCCGGGGGTGAATGGGGATTCAGTTTGTTGCACCAAGGCGTCCATCGTTACAGGGGTTTTGACCTTCACAACTTCTCTCATGTGGCTGAGCTCTTGCTGGATGTCTTTGAAGCGGTGTTCCCAGTATTGCTCCATTCTCTCCTGCTGGAAAAGTAGGAAATCATTCCTCTCTGTCCCCTCGTTCTGGCTCTGTGCTTCTTCATTTATTCCCCTTCTAGGCGGCTGATGGGGTGCCTGACTATTCTCCCCCCTTTCATTCGCTTCCCTAAGGGGATCGAGGCATTCCTGTTCCCTGAGAGGAAGATCATTTGGGCCTTGCCGAGCTGGTTGCGTATGCTGGGGACCTTGTAAGAGCTTCAAAAGCTCTTCATTTTGTTGGAGCAAGCGCTGATTGACCAGGCGAATGGCGTTTAGTTCATTGTTAGCGGGGGGATCCACCGTAGGAGGGTCGTTTTCAGCAGTAGGGATGAAATCATGAAGGTTTTCCGGTTGCCTCCCACTGGTGACCTCCTGAGGATTCTGCGCTCTTGGGGGATTCATCTGACTTTTACTCATGTTTCGCGTAGAGACCATCAATTACTGAAGAATCAGTATATTTGTAACAAGAACTGTCGTTCCCACAGACGGCGTCAAACTGATGGTGTAATTCCACGTGATTGAATAGTAAGATCAGGTTCTGTCGTAAGAATTTGAGCTACAAAGCTCGTGAGGTTGATGTAGGGGTGTTATGATTGTCTCAGGTATAGTGCGTGCAACATAGCGGAATTTTAGTGGTTCACCGGCGGATGAGCTCGGCTAGTCCACTCTCTAATGGAGACTGATGTCCCTTTTTCTTTATTGATGATGTTGGAATACTTACAGATCTCTCTCTCCCTTTTCTCATGGAAATGTACAGTACTTATAATATTGTCTCCTACCCTCCAGGATCTCTGCCGAGATCTTTGCCCCCTATTCATGGGATCTTCCTTAATCTTAGGAGGGGATCCTAATCAACTAAGGGTTTCCTTCTTGGGATGTTGCATGATTTCTGCTTGGGTGATGTTGGCTATTATCCAGCTGTTTCCCCTACTGATTTGGCTATTGTTTCGCTTGGATGGAGTCTGAGCTCTGGTCCTCTGAGCTCTGGAGTTTTGACCTGACCTCCAGACCTGACCTCCTGGGCTGAGCTCGCACTTGAGATTAATTTTGGGTACCATCAAATGTCTATAAAAGTGAGGAGGTTTTCAAAGTAGCCTCTCACATAAGATAATACAGAACCCTCTCTCTCCTCTCTTCTTTTTGCTTACCCACCTGCAGCTGAATTGGGAGAGGCAAGAAGGACTTGGAAAACGTTTTTGTTTAACTGTTTGTATTGAAACCAGTCCATTTCAGCTGCCCAGAATCTAAAAGACACTGGTATCTTCATAAATAGGTTGCTTGCTTCTCTCTCTCTCTCTCTCTAGAGTCTACACACACGCACACCTGGTGGTGTAAAGTGTAAGTGAAACCCAAAAACAACTCATGGTATAACAGCGTGGAAGAGCTGAGAAAATTTCTGTGACTTCATGCTGAAGGGGGTGCTAACTAAATTACTAATAGCCACTCATAAAGAGATCTTAATTTCGATAAAGTAGAGTTTGTCAATTCTGTCTTTCCTTCGAGCTATACATGTATCATTATCATGATATCATCATCATTATCAGATTGAAAATGTGGAGGCTGAAGATTGCAGAAGGTGGTTGATGATGTCTGAAAATTAAGCCCAGGTTTACCTCAGCCCGGTAGGTCAGTAAAGGAGCTCAGTCTAGAATCCTGTAATACAGAGGACCCAGACCCGAGCTCAGTCTAAAAAGAGTCCACGGCTAATGTCGCAATGAAGACATCCGGAAACAGCTGGCATCTTCAAGGCAACGGTTTGGCCGTGACTTTAGGCATAGGACTCTCAAAAACCCGGGATCTTCTCCTTGGCCTGGGGGAGGATCCCACGATTAGAGGGGACAATCTCCGGAGAGAGGGATCCCCTAGAGGAGGAGGACGATGATAAATACTAGAGAAAAAACCCAGTAGATAGGAGAATTTTGTAATATCTTGAGAAGAATCAATATAGAAAAAGGAGCCAGAATCTCCATTACAGAGTGGATTAGCCAAGCTCGGCAGCTCGGTGAACCACTATAATCTCTTCGTCTTACATCGTTTTCACTAGGGACAAATCTAGCCGCAGCATATCTGTTGATTACGTAGAATTACACCATCAGTTTGGCGCCGTCTGTGGGAAGAACGCTTCTCACTAAACAAATATACTGATTTCTCAGTAATTGATGGTTTCTACACGCAACACGAGCAAGAACCAGAGGAATCCCTCAAGGGCGCAGAGTCCGCTAGCAGCCGCTGATAGAAGACAAGCAGAAGACCTTTGTGATTGTGTACCCACCACCGAGAGCGATCTACCAACGATGAATCCGCCTCCAAACAACGAACTGGACGCCCTGCGTCTGGCTAATCAACGATTGCTCCAGCAAAACGAAGAACTTATGAAACTCTTGCAAAATCCTCAGCAAGACCAGAATGACCCTCCCCATAGAGAGCAGCAGAACCACGACCCCCTCAGAGAAGCGGATGAGGGGGGGGAGAACAGCCAGGCACCCCATCAGCAGCCTAGAAGAAGAATGGAGGAAGAAGCACAGAGCCGGGGTGAAGGAGTTGAAAGAAATAACTTTCCTCCTTTTCCGCAGGAAAGAATGGAACAATATTGGGAACATCGTTTCCAAGACATTCAACAAGAGCTCAGCCATATGAGGGAGGCAGTAAAGGCTAAAACTCCAGTGACCATGGACGCCTTAGTACAGCAAACGGAATCCCCATTTACCGCCGGAGTACTGCACTTCCCTCTACCTCCGAAGTTCAGACCACCTCAGATGGAGGTCTTCGATGGGACTAAGGATCCAGTAGACCACCTCAATACCTACAAGAATCAAATGGAATTGCATGGATATCAAGATCCGGTGCGATGCCGGGCTTTCGCCATCACATTGAAAGGAACGGCCTTAGCATGGTTCCACAGACTCCCCCCGGCATCGATTTCTTCTTTCAAGGAACTCTCCATTGCTTTCGTGTCCCACTTCATTGGGGCTCGGATCTACAGAAAACCAAGTTACCACTTGCTAAATGTGAAGCAGAGACCTGACGAGAACCTGCGCTCCTATGTGCAGAGATTCAACTCCGAGTCACTAAAAGTAGACATCCCAGACGAGAAGTTTGCCATCACCGCCTTCATAGCGGGATTGGGAGTGCAGTCGAAAGATTTGATGTTTTCTGTATCAAAGAATCCTCAAGCTAGCATGGCAGAAGTGCTAGCCAAAGCGGAGAAGTATATCAATGGTGAGGAGGCACTCCTATCCAAAGTGGGAAACACCTCTTCACGGAAAGAGAGAGGGAAGGAAGAAAGGAAGAGAGACAGAAGCCCCCGGAGAGAAAGAGAACGAGGCAAGTCTCCAAGAAGAGACCGGGATCCATCTCCAAAAAGGAGGGGAAACGTGAGGGACCGATTAGGACCTCCCCAGCCTGAACTACAACCTAGATACGTACCTCGGCCATTCACTCCACTTACCGCTACAGTATCCCAAGTCTTGTACGAAGTTCAGAATGAAAAGTTTCTTAAGTGGCCACCACGAATGAAGGCAGACCCCGCAAAGAGGGACCCCTCCAAGTACTGTGACTATCACCGAGATCACGGTCACCACACCGATGATTGCATTCAGCTGAAAAAGGAGATTGAGTTCCTGATCCAACGAGGCCAGTTGCGCCGTTTTGTGGCTAACGAAAATCAAAACCGAGCTCTTCCCCCTCCGCCACCTCTGCCGCAGGCGCCAGCGCAGCATCAGCAACCTTTGGGAGAAATCAGGGTGATATCTGGAGGGTTTGCTGGAGGAGGAGAGTCTAGCTCAGCAAGAAAAGCCCACCTACGAAGGATTAGAGCCGGAGAAGCTCTCGAAGTGAATGTCGTGGCCAAGTCACCACGCTTGAACACGGTCATCACTTTTTCGGATTCAGACTTGGAGGGACGTCAGTATCCTCATGATGACCCCTTGGTAATAAAGGCATTGATAGCTAACCGGACCGTCCATCGAGTCCTAGTTGATAACGGCAGCTCAGCAGATGTCATTTTTGCTACCGCATTTGATAAAATGGGTATTGGGAGAGAAAGGCTAGAGCCTGTGAATAACCACCTAATGGGATTTTCAGGAGAAAGAGTGCTCCCCTTGGGGGCAATCCAGCTAGTACTCACCTTAGGAGATCCGCCATGCCAGGCCACTACGACAGTGAGATTCCTAGTGGTCGACGCACCCTCTGCGTACAATGTTCTGCTTGGGAGACCTTCGCTCAACTCCATAAGAGCTATCCCATCTGCCTACCATTTAGTGGTCAAGTTTCCAACGGAAAACGGAGTGGGAGTGGTCCGAGGAGACCAGCGTGTAGCCAGAGAGTGTTATATGACCTCGGTAAGGGCAAGAGAGGTTGAAAGCATCCAACTGGATGAATTGGACATGAGGGACGAACTGGAAACTAGACCAATCCCGTCGGAGGAGTTAGACCTATACAACTAGACGATGAGCCTGAACATCTGGTCTATGTGGGGTCCCAGCTGAGCTGCGAGATAAAAGATCTTCTGATCCATTTCCTAAAGCAGAACACGGAAGTATTTGCATGGAAGCAAGAGGATATGGAGGGAATTGACTCAACAGTCATCACGCATAAGCTTAGTGTGAATCCCAACTGCAAGCCGATTAAGCAAAAAAGGAGGAGTTTCGCCCCAGTTCGGCAAAAGGCCATCAACGAGGAAGTCAGCAAACTTCTCCTCGCCAAGGCAATCAGGGAAGTAGATTATCCGGTATGGCTTGCTAACGTTGTCCTTGTGAAGAAAACCAACGGCAAATGGCGCCTCTGTATAGACTTTACTGATCTCAATCAGGCCTGCCCCAAAGATAGTTTCCCCTTACCTCGGATAGACTTGATCGTGGATGCTACTGCCGGCCACATTCAGCATTTGGCAGAGTCCTTTCAGGTTCTGAAGGAGTACAAGATGAAACTCAACCCAGCCAAGTGCGCCTTCGGAGTTTCAGCCGGTAAATTCCTGGGGTTCATAGTCAACAGCAGGGGAATCGAGGCTAATCCAGAAAAAGTCAAAGCAATTCTAGATATGCAACCACCCTCTAATACAAAGGAGATACAGCGCCTGACCGGGAGAGTAGCTTCCCTGAATCGCTTTGTGTCGAGGTCAAGTGATAAATGCCGACCTTTCTTTCAAATTTTAAAGAAAGTTTTTTCATGGGATACACAATGTGGGGAAGCATTCGAGGCATTGAAGAATTATCTAAGCTCTCCACCCGTTCTAGTCAGCCCTTTAGAAGGAGAAGTACTTACCCTATACCTAGCAGTTTCAGACTTCTCAACCAGCGCAGCGCTGGTTCGGGAGCGAGACAGAGCCCAGCAGCCAGTCTACTACTGCAGCAGGGCTCTGAGGGGGGTACAAGAGTTCAGTTGATCAAAGAAAACATTCGGAGAAGCATAGAAAGCAAACTACGGTAAAAAAAAAAAAAATGCTTCCTAATTCCTCTTGATAAGGGATCTCAGCTCAGCCACCTCGTTCCTGAGGCGGACATTTTCCTCCTTCAGTGCGTCCCTCTCTTGCTCAACCTCGTGGAGCACTGCCAGTAGCTTGCTTCCAGCGGGGGTAAGGCTGGTATTCGAAAGTGAATAAGGAGAAAAAGAGCCCTCCCTCTTACGCTTCTTGGAAGAAGTACCTACATCCTCCCCACCAGAGTCTTCTTCCTCATCAGCTTCATCACCGGAGTCAGAAAATGAAGTCCAAGGTGAGAGTAAGGTAGAGGAGAACTCATATCCAGCGGCTTCAGCACTAAGCAAATGAAGGTTCTCTTTCGTCATCAGATCAGCAAAGGTCACCGGCTCAACAGCCAGTAGCTCGTCAATTTTAGGCGGCACGGGCAAATCCAGCTCAGAAAGACCTGAAATACAAAGACGTGATGAGAATCAATCTTAAAACAAAAAAGGTGGAAAAGGATTCGGGGTTGGTCTTACTAGTGGGAGAAAATCTTTTCCAGGACCTTGGGACCCTAGTACTGGGGCAGCGCAGCTCGGGAGACCGCCAAGAACTCCCGGAAGCAAAGAAGAAGCGCTGTGACCATCCCTCAGGGTTGGAAGGAAGACCCATTACCAAAAGGGAAATATTAAAGTGCCTCCAACGAAAGTAACGGAAACAAGGGATATCTTCTTCCTCAATCTCAAAGAAGTAAAGAAATTCAGAGACAAAAGGGAACCTGTCATTGCCATTCAGGCGCCAGAACAAAAAGAAGCTGACTAGAGCCGCCCAGCCACGAGGAGAGAGACCGTAGTACGCCAAGATACGCCCTATGGAAGGATGTATGGGAAGACAAAGGCCAAACTCCAGGGCACCTTCGAAGAGACAAACCTCTCCTCTTGGCAGGAAGTTGCACGGCTCGTTTGCAGTAGGGGCACGAAGAGGCAAATTAAGATGAGGGAAAAATTTTCTTTGGATGCCTCCCAAATCAGAAGGAGACACCGTCGATGGAGTCAAGTAGCGAGAGTGCCGCTCCTGATCAACACCGAAAGAAGTACGTTCCTGGAACTGGGAAGAAACGGGGGCAGCCATCGAAATCAAAGAAAGGACAGGAGATAGATTTTCAGATTCGGAGGGAAGGCGAAGTTTCTTGAAACTTTCTGAAACTAGAGAGAAGGAAGAGGGCTAACTGTCTTTTCGTTTTCTTAAGAACTGTTGGCGGTTAACAGCAAGAAAGGCGATAATAAATGGAGGGAAAGCAAATCGACTACGGGTCAAAGCTATTCGACGAAAGGACAGCGTGTCGTATCAGTTTCACCTCTTTCGGAGTTACTACCACCCTGGTGCTTATGTGGGAAAAACCGTGTAGCAAAAGAGCTCTGAAGCTCATGATGAATTTCTTAATTCATAACAAGAGCTCTGAAGCTCATGATGAATTTCTTAATTCATAAAAAGAGCTCTGAAGCTCATGATGAATTCCTTAATTCATAAAAAGAGCTCTATCGCTCATGATGAATTTCTTAATTCATAAAAAGAGCTCTATCGCTCATGATGAATTTTATAATTCATGAAAAGAGCTCTATCGCTCATGATGAATTTCTTAATTCATAAAAAGAGCTCTATCGCTCATGATGAATTCCTTAATTCATAAAAAGAGCTCTATCGCTCATGATGATTTCTTAATTCATAAAAAGAGCTCTATCGCTCATGATGAATTTTATAATTCATGAAAAGAGCTCTATCGCTCATGATGAATTCCTTAATTCATAAAAAGAGCTCTATCGCTCATGATGATTTCTTAAATTCATAAAAAGAGCTCTATCGCTCATGATGAATTTTATAATTCATGAAAAGAACTCTATCGCTCATGATGAATTTTTTAATTCATGAAAAGAGCTCTATCGCTCATGATGAATTCCTTAATTCATAAAAAGAGCTCTATCGCTCATGATGATTTCTTAATTCATAAAAAGAGCTCTATCGCTCATGATGAATTTTATAATTCATGAAAAGAACTCTATCGCTCATGATGAATTTTATAATTCATGAAAAGAGCTCTATCGCTCATGATGAATTTTATAATTCATGAAAAGAGCTCTGAAGCTCATGATGAATTACTTAATTCGTAAAAAAAAAAAAAAAAAAGTTCTTCAGCTCTTGGTGAGTATTTTTAACTCAGACTCAGGGACAATTATTTTGCTTTAAGGAAAACTAAAGTATTCCTTGAAGCAAGGAGGCAGAGACCAAGAGCTTGCAGCTATGCAGCCTTCGATAAAGTCAGCTCAGACTGTTAGCTCGTAAAGAGATTTCTATATATCTCGCGAGCTCATAAAAGACGTCTACAACCCACGGCAAGTACCCGGACGGTTCAGTCAAGACAGATCAAGTGTCAGAGAGCACGAGAAGCACAAGGGAGGCAGAGACAAAAGCAAAAGGCTTTGTTCAAAATGAGCAGCGTGTACATCAAAAAAAAAACAAAACAAAACAAAAGGAAAAAAAAGAGGGGGGACAAGGAAAATAGTAAAAACTCCTATGATATGGAAGGGGCAGGAAGTGAAGTCGCTGGCAGGTCTGCAGTAGAAGTATTGGCCGGGTCTGCAGGTGAATCCGCGGATGCAATGGCAGATGAAGCCTCTGAAGAGGAAGTAACCAAAGTCCCAGGTGCAGCTAATGGAATAGAAGCATCAGCTTCAGTTAAAGCCCTCACAACCAGATCAGCAGAGAAAGGGGCCGAGGTAGGGAGGTCGACAGGAGCAGGGGGCATGGCAACTTCAGGAATACCCGAGGAAGGAACAGGCACAGCGGGCAGAAGAGTCTGAACTTGAGCCTCGGGCGGCATCTCTGGACCAGCAGGAGCTCCCTCAGGAACGGTAGTTGAGCAAGGCACCTTTGTTTCCTTTTCAGCTGAAGCCCCCTCATTTTCCTCGTCTGGAACGTCAAAATTAAAATCCAGCTCAGGATAAGCTTCCTCAGCGACCCCTTGAAAAGCTAGCCACCCTTTTGCCCACTTAGTAACAACATCGTCCTTCAACTTGACGATTAGTTCATCCCTCTCTTTAACAGTCGCACGTTGAGTTTCAAGGTCAGCAAGCATGACATCATGAGCTTCTGTAAGGATGCTACACTGACTTTTCAGCTCATTCACCGAGGCCAGCGCCTCAAACTTCTCTTGGTTTACCTTAACCCAGGATTCCGTCTTAAGTTTGAGCTCTTCCTTGAACTTTGTTAGCTCATCCTTACCCCTCGCCTCTCTTTCTTGGGCTCGGTTCCTCTCTGTCTCCAAGTCCCGGATAACGGAAGCTTGTTTTTCCGAAAGTTCCCGGAGGCTCAGAAGCTGAGCTTGGAGGTCGTCGTTGGCAAAGGTCAGCTCAGCAGCTTTGTTCTCCCAGGCTTTGGACGCCTTAACCGAGCTCTCCATAGAGCGGATTCGACTTAGGGTGCCCTTCACATGAATAGCCAACTGAAGAAAAGTGCAGTCAGAAGTAAACAGAAAGCAGGCAGCAAATAGAGACGTAAGGAAAAACAACATGTGCTTACAGCGGTGGCTCCGTAAAGGGCTGAATTGATAGAACTCTCCAAAGACATTGTGGCAGCTCGGACAACGTCGGAATCAGGAATGATAGAAGTTATAGCGCCGGCAGCAAGCTCAATGTTGTCTAAAAGAGAATCCTCGCTTCCTTCAGTTTTAAGCCTTTTCTCCTTCTCCGGTTTGGAGCTCGGCGCAGTGATCAGGGAGGCACCCTCAGACGGCCCAAGAGGGGGACTGATAGGCTGAATTTGGGGGATTATACCCAGAGCATTCTCGACTTCGGCTGAGGAGGGAGCTTGGTCCGAACTCGAGGGGGGAGCAAGACCCTCAGAAGCCGGGGCATGGGAGCTCGTTTTCTTCAAAAGGCTCTCAGTAGCTGAGCTGGAGCTTTTCGGGGGCAGTCCCGATTGATACGATTTAGCTCTGGTAATGGGTCTACCATCTGAGCTGACCTCAGCCTTGCGCTTACTCCCACTCTGGCCCTTCTTTAGTTGGGCTATCTTGGCTTTAATGTCTTGAGAGGAGGGCTCCATTGAGGAAGAACCTGGAAATCGTAAAAGGAAATCCGTCATCAGCCAAAATAAGCCATAGAAGCTTAAAAAGATCTGAAACAAGAAAGGGAAGAATCACCACCTGTCACCTCAGTTAAAGCTTTTGAGGAAGAAACCGGGGCTTCGACGGAAAGAGGGGTGGGAGATTCTATAATTACCCCAGGAAGACTGAGCCCCTGATCTACAAGGACACGAGGTCTGATGAGCTCAGAATACCTCGCAGAAGGGCACTCTTCTAACTTCAGCAGCACTTCCTCGTCCTTAGGATCAAGCTCAAACCTCCTACCTAGGAACCAGTAAGAAAGAAAGGTCAGAGAAGGTCATGAAGCCTGAACACAATCCAAAAAAGTAACTCACCCAGATTATCCGGTTGGGACCAGTCCCTAGGAACCGGAAGAGTGTCGGTCTTATCCGCCGGATTGTATTCCCACTGTGAGCCCTCCACGAAAAAGAACTGTTTCTTCCAATGCTTGTGGGAGCTCGGGGGGTCGGAAATTAGCACTTTCGTCTTAGTACGTCTAGAAATGTACAAAAAGCCCTCAGAAGAGTTGTGCTTGACATTGAAAAAGTGAGTGAGCAAGGGGATGGTAGGGACCCCGAGCTTGTGAATCTTGAAGAAAACAAGTAATCCCACCAAGATCCCCCAGAAATTGGGAGGAAGCTGAGCAGGACAGACATGGAAATGTTGGAGAACACCCTTGATAAAAGGATGGAGTGGAAATCGTAGCCCATTCTCGAAAGCGGCAACGAAGAAACAAACTTTCTTATGAACCTTAGAGATGTAGGGAGTACATTCGTCAGGACACCAATATTTAACCCCGGGAGGGAAGCCATAGCGAGCACTCACGATCTTCATAAGGGAAGGACTAGCCTCACTACGACCTACATTCTCGGCATAGCTAAACGCAGATGACACTTCGGGAGCAGTAACACCCACACCACTCACTTTGCTTTTCCCTTTATCCGGAATTACGGGGGAAGACGTAGAGGGAGGCTCAACAGAAGGGGTCTGAAGCTTCAAGAAGGAAAAGTGGCCGTTACAGTCGAATCAAAGCATTTAAGGCCTATCACACCGAGTGGAGAACGCGCGCGGGAAACGAGGCAGAAAATTGATAACCCATAACCGTCAAAGACCTGTCCTACACGAAATTCGAGGTCGTCAGCTCTGTCTTAATTTGAATTCAACCCCTACCCAAGCTTGCTTGGGCTAAGGGCTGGGGGGCAACTGATGATGTCTGAAAATTAAGCCCAGGTTTACCTCAGCCCGGTAGGTCAGTAAAGGAGCTCAGTCTAGAATCCTGTAATACAGAGGACCCAGACCCGAGCTCAGTCTAAAAAGAGTCCACGGCTAATGTCGCAATGAAGACATCCGGAAACAGCTGGCATCTTCAAGGCAACGGTTGGGCCGTGACTTTAGGCATAGGACTCTCAAAAACCCGGGATCTTCTCCTTGGCCTGGGGGAGGATCCCACGATTAGAGGGGACAATCTCCGGAGAGAGGGATCCCCTAGAGGAGGAGGACGATGATAAATACTAGAGAAAAAACCCAGTAGATAGGAGAATTTTGTAATATCTTGAGAAGAATCAATATAGAAAAAGGAGCCAGAATCTCCATTACAGAGTGGATTAGCCAAGCTCGGCAGCTCGGTGAACCACTATAATCTCTTCGTCTTACATCGTTTTCACTAGGGACAAATCTAGCCGCAGCATATCTGTTGATTACGTAGAATTACACCATCAGTGGTAATGATCCGTATCTTTATAGTACCAACAACTACGTTGGTCGGCAGATATGGGAGTTCGACCAGACTATGGAACCCCTGAAGAGCGAGCAGAGGTTGAAAAGACTCGTCTTCAATTCTGGAACAATCGTTACCAAGTCAAACCCTGCGGTGATCTCCTCTGGCGTATGCAGGTCCTTCTCTCTCTCTCTCTCTCTCTCTCTCTCTCTCTCTCTCACACACACAGTGTAAAACCAACACCAAAACTAAAAAAGTGTAGAGTCTGTTTCCCTGTTGAGCTCATCAGTGCAGGAGTCTCTTCCACAACTCTATTCTTGGGGTGGACAAGCATTTGAGTCTCTTCCACAACTTTATGTGCTTTTCTTACGGTTTTTGAACTTTTGTCGGATGTTTTACATAAATTTTAGTTTATTATATTAATAAAATATTATTGGTGATGTAAAAATTTTAAAATTTATATTTTGAGAACTATTATATATAATTTATATTTACATATAATTATTTTTTTTTAATTTTGACACAAAAAATAAAAAATGTTAAAAAGTCACTCCAAACGAATTTTTTCAACTTTTTAAATGACACCACAAATAATTTTGAAAGACTTTTTTAAATCGGAGTTCCATTAAATAAGTCCTATGTCTTTAGATTAAATTTTAGTTTCATTAAATATTAGAATTTGATATTAATCCAATGATTTTAATTAAACTACTTTATTAAGTCAATAAATTATATCAAGTTTTAGGTCCCAATAATATTATTTCTCATTATATATTATTTTTGTCAAACTCTGTATAGTCTATACATTGGCCCGATGACTAATAAAACTGAGTTGACCTAAAAAGCACTTAGGCACTTTAAGTACGATGTAGACTCAATTAGATACATATCTATTTCTTTTTTACATATCAATAATAGATGGCAGAATTAACTGGGATTTGTTACTTAGATTGTCTTATATTTGAAATATTACACATAAATTCTTTGAGGTTTATATGCGCATAACACTTATGCTCCGTTTGGTATGATGAAAAAAATGAAAGGATAAAAAGTTGGAGAGATAAATAAAACATCATGTTTGGTAAGGAAGGAAAATAGGAAAGATGGAAAAGTGGATGGATTAACTTTCCTTCCAACCCACCAAAATCAATCCCTCTAAAATCGGAAAAAAAGTGGATGAAAAGTTAATTATTTGTGCTGAAATTTATCTTATTTGTCTATATATCTTTTGATATATACATATATTATGTACACATTAATTTCATATAAAAATACAATAATAAAATATGTATTTATATATATTTTTTAAAAAATTTAAAATAAATTTAACAATAAAAATAAATAAATAAAAAATAAAAAATAAAAAATTTTAATTAAAAAAAATATTTTTTCTATCTTAGCTAGGGGTGAAAATTTTTGACTCAACATGATGACACGACTACGACTCGAACTCGACACGAATTTGATTATAACTCGACACGAACTTGAAAATAACCTGACACGCGAACAAGAAATATAAAAATCTCATATTCAGTTCAACACGTGAAACTCAAAATTGACACCATCAACTCGTTTATTTAAAAATAAACATTTTCCCTATTTTTTTGTTTGTATGGTAACACGAAATTAACATGTTTAACTAGTATTATAGACATAAAATGTTAATTATTTGTAACTATTTATTAAGCACTGACATAATTATTATATAAAAAAAATATTTTTATTTATTATTATTATTATATTTATTTAAGTTAATTTTTAGTTTGTAAAAAAAATATGAACACGGATTCAATTAAGTGAAAATAAAATATAAGCGTTAAATTTTTTATTCGAAGTTTATGTGGATCAACACGAATACGAACACGAACACGAAAATAAACAGGTAAACTCGCAACTCGACACAATACAATTAGTTAAATGAGTTGAGTTAGGTTTGACTAATGTTCGACACAAACCCGTAATGACTCAACACAAATCTGACACGACACGACTCGATTGTCACCCCTAATTTTTAGCCAGCAAAAAAAAAAAAAAAATTGGCATTTTTATTTTCCATCCATCCTACTAAACACAAAGGAATGAAAGTGTATCATTCCTACTTTCCTTCCTTGAATGATAGAAAGTATGTCCCTCCTATTTTTCATCCCTCCTACTTTCCATTCATCCTACTTTTCATCCTTCTTACCAAACGAAGTATTAAATTGCTCAAATTTAAAATATTACACTTCAACTACTTATTAGTTACATAACTAACGGACTTTATTAAATGACCAAATTTTGTCAATTAAAGATAAAAAATATTGTATCTATTATGGTTTGTCTACTTGTTTAGTTTTTTTAGTTTTATTCTAATAAATAGCATAATTGCATACTAATTATGATTATTTTTTTTAAAATAGATTTTTATTTTTGATTTTATTTCAATAATGACATAATAGAACATGAATTTTAGTTGTAAAATTTAAAATATTTGATATTTTATCATTGATTGAAGTATTTTTACTCTAAATATTACATGTATAAAAATTTCAGGGGATCAGAGTGTAATTTACTTAAAGATAGATTAATGGACATTGAAGGCAGTGTCTGCAGTGTCTAAGTGTTACACGCGTAAAAACTTTAAAGGAGTTGTGTGTAATATTTCAAATGTCAAAGAGTATAAGTGATTAAGTGACAAACCTCAAAAAATTTGAATGTAATCCTCCCATAATAGATAGTTGTCGCATCAATGGTTAGAAATAGGAGGTTACCTGATTCTCTTCAATCTACTCATTCGTTATCAACATATCTATATTTATATTTATCTATACTACTTATAAATGTCAGCATTTGTGAAAAACTTTTGATTTCTTATTTTATCCCTAATTATTATACTAAAGTCAATTATATACACTTATATACTTTCATCTAATTTTTATTTTTTATTCTTATTTGACTTTTAACTTATTTTGGACTCTTTTATAAGAACTTCTAAATTCTTTTGAACTCATTTATTAGTAGTACAGTTATATACAATTTTCTATATGTATATATAAAGAAGTAAAGTCTCATATATGTTAAATTATTATACACGTGTAATTACCAATTTGAATTACACGGTATATATTATATTTTACTTTTTAGTATGAAATAATATAATAATATTATAAACGATCTAATTAATCTATTTAATAAAAAAATAATAATTTTATAATATAATTAGATAGACAAATGAATAAAGGGATTGGAGAGATACCTAAATAAATGACAGATTTTTTATTCAAAGGCTTATAGAATAAATGAATAATTAAATTTAGTAATAATTAAAATACGAATTAATTATTCGGCACTTAATTTATTCTTTAATTTAATTACTCATATAATTCAATTTTTTTATAAAAAATATTATTTAATTTAATTACGTGCAACGCACGTCGTGCATTGTTAGTTTTTTTAAAAAAGAAACGTGGTTAAATTTATTAATGCATTTCGCCACGAATTATATTTAAAAATATTACTTAAACACTCCATTTCATCCACACAAAATGGGGTGAAGCCCAATGTCTATGGGATGACCCAAAATCTTAAAAGGCCGCTGGGTCAAAGCCTGCTCAGCCCAAGCGTGGTGGTCCGTAGGATGGCCCAAAAGCCCAACAAGTAGGGTTGTGAACCAAAATTTTTAGGGAAAATTGTGAAAAGGTACACAATTTAATACTTATTTGTGTAAAAGTACCTCAATATAAAATATATGTGTATACGTATCTTTATTTGTAAATGTTTGGTGAAGAGGTACACTTTTGCTGAATTGTAATTTTTTCTCTTACGAAATTGCCTTTTTCCTTTATTAATGGGAGACAAATATGACAGTTATATTAGAGATTCAGTTTCCTAAATTTATGGAATAACATTTTTGAATTTTAAATTATATCTTTCTCTTTCATTCAACTTAAGTTATTCAAACATTCATTTTTATTCAAACATTCATGTCTTTTCCATATTTGTATAATTTGATTTTTTTTTTAATAAATCGTAATAATCAAGATGATGATTCTGATTCTGATTCGGATGATGATTTGCTGTCTCGCACGATAATGTCACAGTGTTACAAGACAATGTCACACTGCTACAAACCAAATTCACACTGCTACAATGTCCTCCATATGTTTTTTTTTTTAAAATCGTTATGGTCTCTTAACATCAATCATGTTCATGTGAGGATAAATGTCAATGATGATGACTCAAATGGGGATGATCGTAATAATCAAGATGATGATTCTGATTCGGAGGATTGCCTCGCACGATAATGTCACAGTGCTACAAGACAATATCACACTGGTACTAGAAAATGTTACACTGCTAAAAACCAATGTCACACTATTGCAAGTTAATATCACACTGTATATATTGACATGACGCATATCACAATGTATATGGCCTCTTTGGTTTTTTTTTTTAGCAAATGATCGAACACTTGGTGTGCATGTAGTACCAAGCACCAGAAGTAGAAAGGTAATTGAGGAAAAAAAAGGTAGATAAAATAAAAACATTGGGAGAAACAACATTTTTCTTGAGTTATCAAATTCTTTTCCAAAAAATTCAACCACTCCCATCCTTCTCCATCCTTCTGCTACAGTCACTCATTCGCAGAAAACCATTCTTAATTTCTTGTACTTTCACTCCATTCCTATCAAAACCCATCAAGAGAAAAAACTATCTCCGCCCCCAAAATCCTCAAAACCATAACATAAACCTCTCTCAAACCCCTCCCCCAATCACCCCCAGCAAACCCAATTAATCCCAGTGAAACCCCACCTGAAAAAAGTCCTAATTTTCCCTCTGACCAATTATACAGTGAAGAGCTAAAAGTGCCAGAAACTCGTGACTTTCGGATCTCTGAAATTTTTTAGTCCTTCGAAGTTATTGACGGCAGTGTTGGTAAATTTTCTAGAACTTCTGTTCTTAAATTTGGGTTGTAGTTGGTTGGTGTCTTTATAATGCTGACAAAGGTGAAGATTTGGATAGTGAAGTTTTGAAAAGATCCTTTCTTCAGCAACGATCAGAAGTTTTGAAAATCCAAAAGGAGGTTTTATGGAAGTTTTTGGAAGAATGGGGTTGCCGGCGATATTGAAGGGATTTATGTGTAACAATTGAGATCCCTTAAATTTCGGTTGTGGAAGCAAAAATATAGGAATCGGTTCTCATTATACTGAAGAGGGTATTTTAGAGATTTGTTAGGGGTTATGTACTTTTTGACCTATATTTTTAAAAGTAGTACTTTTTGCCTTATAATTTCTAAAAAAAGTACCGGCCTCCTTAAAACCCAAATTTTTATGTTGACAAGGCTCAACAGGTTGATTCCATTAAAGGTACATGTATGTGGTGTGGTCCCTTAGGGCTTGTTTGTTATGGGGGTTTGGAAGGGTTTTGGAACATGGGTTAGGGTATAAACCCCCATAAACCCATGTTTGGCAACAATAAAGTAGGGATAGGATTTGAAACCCGACCCGGTCTTGGCCCGGTCATGAAACCCACATACATGGGTTTCATGAAACCCAAGGGGGGGGTGGGTTTCATATGGGGGTTAAGGGGGTTTAAAATACAAATGACATTTATACCCTCATATATCCTATATATTTCATATATACAAATTAGTTAAAGGACAAAATAGTCATTTATATACAAATATATTATCACAATAATTATATACCCCTGCGCATACCAAACGTGGGTATGAACAGCATTGAATGTTGAATCCCATCTTTGAATCCCATCTTTAGGTCAAACCCGGGTTTGGACAAGCCAATCCAAACCCATCCCAAAAAACATACCAAACATGCCCTTAAAGGCTATTGGGTGATAGCCAGCTCAACTCTCACATGGTGGGCCGTGGGTGGGTATAGCCCGAAAGCCCAACGAATAGAACCGTGAACCAATATTTTTACGTCGACAAAAGGCTCAATAGGTTGACTCGAATGGTACACATAAGCTGTCCATCGGCACTCTGTAATAAAAAAATCTATATATAAAAAATTGGATTTCTTGTTCCATCCCTTAAATCATTGATAATTCAATTTGAAAAGAAATAGGGATTTCTCTTTCTTATGATGATCAAGTCTTGTGATTTCACCATAATTGCAGTTTCTCCGAGAGAAGAATTTCAAACAAACGATTCCCCAGGTGAAGGTTGAAGATGGTGAGGAAATTACTTATGAAACAGCCACAACCACATTGAGGAGGGCTGTCCATTTCTTTGCTGCCTTACAAGCCAGTGACGGCCACTGGCCAGCCGAAAATGCTGGCCCCTTGTTCTTCCTCCCACCATTGGTCAGTCTTCTAATCGCTATTACTTGCTTGCTGTGCTCATCGTTATTGCATCTGAGGTTTTCATTGACAATGCTGCTGTTTTAATTTACTAAATTAATCTATGGTTGCCGTTGGATTGTCCCTAGAACCCATTCAATGTTGCGGCTCACTGCCAATTTAACACAACAATGCATTAAGCCATCAAATTATATGCAGGTAATTTGCTTGTATATTACTGGGCATCTAAACACTGTATTCCAAGCAGAATATCGTAAGGAGATTCTTCGCTATGTATACTGTCATCAGGTAATTGTTTTCTTGATCTGGTCATCTGACACGCTTCATAAATTCAACTAAAATTCTCTAAAACAGTTGCACCCCCATTATCATTTAATGGACTTTTCACATCACAGAATGAAGATGGTGGCTGGGGATTTCATATTGAGGGCCATAGCGTCATGTTCTGCACAACTCTCAGCTACATTTGTATGCGTATACTTGGAGAAGGACCAGATGGTGGCGAAAACAATGCCTGCGCTAGAGCACGGAAATGGATTCTGGACCATGGTAGTGTGACGGCAATACCGTCCTGGGGCAAGACATGGCTTTCGGTAATACCATTTAAGAACTCACAATAGGTTTTTTACCCAAAGGGATAAAAATATAGATCTCATAATTTGTTGTGAGATTCATGTGTCTATTGCATGTTGATTGAATCTTATACATTTTCTGTGTTTTCCAGATATTTGGTGTATTTGAATGGTCCGGGAGCAACCCAATGCCCCCTGAGTATTGGTCGCTTCCTACGTTCCTTCCTATACATCCAGGTTCACTCAGTTCTCCAAAAGCAATGCTTAAACATGGATGCTCAGCTTTTATTGTGAAAACAATTGGGTGGGAATTGATTATAAGGTCAAATAGAACATTAAATATTGGATCAGTTTGCGAGTGAGTTAAAATGGCGAAAGTGGAGCCTGGCAATAGCCATTGCTCTCATGTCTCAGCCAACTCTAGGGCAAGGGGTAGACTTAGTTTCTATAATCTATACATGAACGGTAAATAGGATCCGACAAGGGATAGATGTCAAGAAGAAACTCGGCAAAATGACCTTGTAACTTGGGGAGAAGGGGTGTTTTATGGCCTTTTGATTAAAAAAGATGCATGTTTTCATACTGTAATTAGCTACATGCGATGGTTAGGTTGATTTTCATTTGACATTCTATTCCTTTATTACAGCGAATATGTGGTGCTATTGCCGGCTGGTTTACCTGCCCATGTCATATTTATATGGGAAAAGGTTTGTTGGCCCAATCACTCCCCTTGTTTTACAACTGCGAGAGGAGCTTTATGATCAACCCTACCATGAAATTAATTGGAGGAAAGTACGTCATTTGTGTTGCAAGGTATATCTACTACATTTGAAGATGCTGATATCGTTTTTTTTTTTGATAAGATGCTTATATTATTTCCTCCTTTTTCCAATTTCTGTACATGTTTATTCATACGAATGAAACGTATGTGCAAACTTGTTACAGGAGGATCTCTACTATCCTCACCCCCTAATACAAGATTTGCTCTGGGATTGTCTCTACATATGCACTGAGCCTCTTCTGACTCGTTGGCCCTTTAACAAGCTGAGAGAGAAATCTCTTCAAACTACCATGAAGCACATACACTATGAAGATGAGAACAGTCGATACATCACCATCGGATGTGTGGAAAAGGTAATGTGATTGTGACAAGATGAACGTTCTAAATAGAAGGAAAAAAGTTTAGATTTTGTCAATGTACATGGTATATTTGATTTCTTTCATAAAAAATTACTCATTTTGTGCAGGTACTATGTATGCTTGCTTGCTGGGTAGAGGATCCAAATGGGGATTATTTTAAGAAGCACCTTGCTAGGGTTCCAGATTATATATGGGTTGCTGAAGATGGAATTAAGATGCAGGTTAGAGCATGTCTAATCACCCATCTTTAAAATCTGTTATATTGAAAATATTTCCACTCATATATGTCTTCTCAATCATTCATTTTTCACGAGTAAGTGAACTAGGAAAGATGTTGTTTCCGACTTTATTATTATTTCATTTGTGGGACCAAATTCATCCACTGCTTATGAATTCATTCCAGTATTGTTGGTTGGAATTGCTAAGTTTCATAGTACCATTCAAATGCAGAGTTTTGGTAGTCAAGAGTGGGACACTGCTTTTGCCCTTCAAGCACTGCTGGCTAGTGGTCTGACCAACGAAATTGAACCTACTCTTTCAAAAGGACATGACTTCGTGAAGCAGTCTCAGGTATCAACTTAAGTTTTGTAAAGCATTTTTTTGGTGTACTTGATAATTTAATAGCTCTCTTAAAAGCTCTTTGGATTGATTCATGTTGTTCCCAAACTTTTTGCAGGTCAAGGACAATCCTTATGGTGACTTTAAGAGCATGTACCGCCACATTTCTAAAGGATCGTGGACCTTTTCTGATCAAGATCATGGATGGCAAGTTTCTGATTGCACTGCAGAAGGACTAAAGGTATTGTTCTTTCTCAGAAACTTTAGTCAAACCTAAGGCTCATCAATGACTTATTACTACAGTAATTTGGTCCCTTTAATTTTTTTTCTTTTGTCCTAATTTTTGTCCTTCAGTGTTGCCTCCTTTTCTCAATGATGCCACCCGAAATTTTTGGTGAGAAAATGGAACCCCAGCGACTATACGATTCAGTCAACATTCTGCTTTCTCTACAGGTAAGGTTAAGTAGCATTGTCATTATTTTCGCCCTCTCCATAACCCACAGATCACTTTTTTATCTTAAAAACCAATTAAAACGAAACATTAGTTTGGATAAACTCCTTCATTAACCAATTAATCTCTATGGTCTCAACAGTCAACACAACTTTTTTTTTTTGGGGCAAAATTCCTATGAATCCTTGAAATGTTAAAATGATATAATAAACCAAGAGGCTTCCTTAAAGCTTCTCCATTCTTTGATTATAGTTGTTGAATTGTTCCATAATTGATATTAGATGCTGGTGTTAATAAGTTCTACTGTACTTGAACTGTGGCAGAGCAAAAATGGTGGTTTAGCTGCGTGGGAGCCAGCTGGAGCTTATGATTGGATGGAGGTAGATGCCACAACTTAGGAATCATCTTCAGATTTTCCATTTTTATAGTGTAAATTATTATTTTTAAAATTTTCTTTTGTCTCATTGCAGCTGCTCAATCCCACTGAATTCTTCGCAGACATTGTCATTGAGCATGAGTATGATTTCTTTTGTTCATTTTTAAGTATCCTACTCTACAGCCTCTGCTGTGAAGTGCTGAGACTAACAGAATAGTGATACAGGTATGTTGAGTGCACTTCATCGGCAATCCAATCTCTGGTCTTATTTAAGAAGCTATACCCTCAACACAGGACGAAAGAGATTGAAAGTTTTATTACAAATGCTGTTCGGTTCCTCGAAGATATCCAGATGCCTGATGGTTCATGGTATGTTTCTCCTATGAAATGTTAAAATTCTATTTGTGTTTTTTTTCTCTAGTAAGGAACACAAAGAAGCAATTTTACAGGTATGGAAACTGGGGTGTGTGTTTCACATATGGTACGTGGTTTGCACTTGGAGGACTGGAGGCGGTTGGGAAGAAATATTATAATTGCCTTGCAGTCCGTAAAGCTGTTGATTTTCTGCTAAAATCACAGCGGGATGATGGTGGTTGGGGAGAAAGCTATGTTTCGTGCCCAAACAAGGTAATGATTGTTGTGCCTACACATTCTAACATATCAACCCCATTCAATATCAAGTAGTGATGTATTTGATTTAGTTGAGGTCATAAACTTTACTTATAATGAAGACTCTCTCTGGATGTACTATATGTGCCTATGCCTCTGCCTCTATATATTCTCCCCCTAACCTAACAGTGTAAAGTTTGCGCCTGATTAAACAGAAATATACTCCTCTAGAAGGAAACCGGTCAAATTTGGTACATACTGGATGGGCCATGATGGGTCTGATTCATTCTGGCCAGGTTAGTATGTTGTTTCAATAATACTAAATAGTTGTTATGTTCTTCTATTGTTATGATATACACTGTTACTTTTTATCAAAAAAATTGATTCCCAAGTTGTCCTCTTTTGTAGGCGGAGAGAGACCCAACACCCCTCCACCGTGCTGCAAAGCTATTGATCAATTCTCAGATGGAAAACGGGGATTTTCCCCAGCAGGTAAACTATATGAGCAATTTGGCACAAAAAAAGTACAAAGAAAGAAAATGATGAAAGGAATTACTGCACTAAGAAAAAACTTATAAGGGCATAACTTTTTTTTGGAAGAAATTAAACATTTCTGCATATGCTTTTTGGAATCTTAACAAAACAGAGAAAGAGATAATTGTCTGAATCTGAAAAAACGGACGAAATGAAGTATAGACAGAAAAAACAGGAATCACATGGACATGAATCACTGGAGTTTTCATTAAACTTTATCTGACAATTACACCAACTAATTCATGGGCAGGAAATTGCTGGAGTTTTCATGAAGAATTGCATGTTACATTATGCGGC
This sequence comes from Ilex aquifolium, assembly GCA_951799425.1. Taxonomy (NCBI): domain Eukaryota; kingdom Viridiplantae; phylum Streptophyta; class Magnoliopsida; order Aquifoliales; family Aquifoliaceae; genus Ilex; species Ilex aquifolium. The sequence goes on along the minus strand of OX637410.1, from coordinate 16,634,400 downwards.
GTATAGGAATATATATCCACTGTGGGCTCTCGCTGAGTATTGCAAGCGGGTGCCATTGCCATCAAAAAGCGTTTGACGCTATCGCTTGAACATTTTCAAATAAAACGATGACCGTCGATGGAGAGAAACCCGTTAAAGGAGATAGCTATTGTTAAGAGCATTAAGGTAGTATGTGTAAATTGTTAATAGTGTTAGGGTATAATGTGTAAATACAAGAGGGTGTATGTGTAATTCCTATTATTGTGAGTTAACTATAAATATAAGTGATGTATGAGAGTTAGGTTAAGTTTTTAACCTCTCTTTGTTTCCCTCTTAATATTGTCTCTAATATTATGTTAATCCTCCAAACTTAACATGGTATCAGAGCATTACAATCATAAATATATATTCTGAATAAATTATTTTTTGTTTGTGGTGGTGGTATTGTGTTTGTCGAAGTACTGTTGTGGTGGTGTTGTTGCTCGTTGCAATGGTGTTGTTGCTCGTGGTGGTGGTGTGATACTGTTAGTCGTCGTGGTAGTGGTGGTACTGGTGTGGTGTCGATCTTTGTGTTGTGGTGGGCTTGGTTCACCGTTGTCTGGTTCACTGTCGTCTGTCGCTTGTCGTGGTGGTGGCAGTCGACTTGGTGGCGCTGTGTTGTGGAGGTGTTGCTGTCGTGGTGGTGGCAGTCGACGTTGGTGCAGTTGACTTGGTGGCGCCTTGCTTCGTGGTGGTGTAGTCGACTTTGGTGCAGAGATTAGGGTTTTGATTGAAACCCTACTCAGTGAAGAAGACGAAGTCCAGACCGAGTCCAAATCTAGCTCCATACCCGGATCTAGACTCAGATCCAGTAGCCTCAGACCAAATCGGTTCAGGCCCGGTTCAGACCCGGTTCAGTCAGTTTTAGACCGGTTCAGCGGTCCAGTGGACTTCTCTGGTCCAGTTCAACCTCCAGCAGACTCTAGTGGTCCGGTTCAGTGCTCTTGTGGTTTGGTTCAGTGCTCCAGCAGACTACAGTGGTCCGGTTCAGTGCTCCAGCAGACTCCAGTGGTCCGGTTCAGGCTTCCAGCAGCTCCTTTTTCTCTGGTTCAGCCTTCAAGCATCTCTTTTTTCTCTAGTTCAGCCTTCCAGTAGCTCCCTGTTGCACTGTTATGGAACCCAAAGATGGTGACAACTCCCTGACTCCATATTTGCCACCTACCTCTACTCCGACTCTTCTCAATGGTCCCATGACTTCTGTTAAAATCAATGGGACCAATTATACTTTATGGTCCCGGTCCGTTCAAGTCTTTCTTCGAGGCAAAGGATTTAAGAAATATTTGGTGAATCCTAAACCCAAGGAAGATACTCCTGGGTATGATCAATGGGAACAAGAAGACGCTCAAATTATTTCTTTATTACTGAAAAGCATTGAGCCTAGTATTAGTTCTACTTTGCTCTACCTTGACACTGCCAAGGAGATATGGGATCACTTGGCCACTATGTATTCGGGTACAGGTAATTTTACCTGAGCTTATGAGGTGTGCAAGGAGTATTTCCAGCTGGAACAGAGTACTCTGAGCATTGTGGATTATTACTCTCATGTTCGAGAAGTCTGTGAAGAGATGAAAACCTACCATCCGTTTACTACTGATGCAACAGTTTGGCAGAAGCAACATGAGGACATGAATGTTGTTAGGTTTTTGGTAGGATTGAAATCTGAATATGAGGCTATTCGTTCCCAGATTTTGGGTGGTTCTAGTCTTTCCTCACTACTTGAGGTTTTCTCTCGTATACAGCGTGCTACTTTGTCTACTTCAGGTATCCATCATGGTGTCTCTACTGATCGCTCAGCTCTTGTGGTTCCTAGTAGCCACAGTGATGGTTATCGAGGTGGTCGTGATGGTCGAGAAGGTCATACAAGAGGTCGTACGGGTGGTCGTGAGGGCCGTAGTAGACCTCGTTCATGTACTCACTGTGGCCGTGGAGGGCATACTGTTGATTTTTGTTGGGATTTACATGGAAAACCTTCTGGCGCTGCCAATCAGGTTTCCTATCAGGATGACACCTCAGTTGTTGCTTCCATACCTCGGTCAGCTCCACCAGACACTAGGTCGGTTACTATTACACGAGAAGAGTGTGCTCAGTTCCTGTCCCAACAACAAGATGTCCCATCTCCCTCCACTGCTACTTTTGCCCAGTCAGGTATTGCTTCCACTTGTTTATTGTCCTCCACTCGCAGTCCCTGGATCATAGACTCTGGCGCCTCTGACCACATGACTGGTGCGTCTGATGTTTTTTCTACTTATCAATCTGCTACTTCCACACGTAATGTTACTCTTGCTAATGGTACTTGTTCTAAAGTTTCAGGTCTCGGGACTACTCACTTAAGTCCTGATATGTCCTTATCTTCTGTGTTATTTGTTCCTCAGTTTCCTTTTAGTTTACTTTCCATTAGTAAGATTACTCGTTCTCTCAATTCTGACTTCTGAAAATATAACAATAAATATTTAGAACCGATGAATATAAAAAAATTTGACTTTAATTCTGAATTTTATTAATTAATAATTTTATATAAATTATAAATTACATAATATATTATTATAAATCCAAAATCCTAAGCCCAACCCACCAAAAATTTAAGCCCTTAAGCCCAACCCACCAAAAATTTAAGCCCTTAAGCCCAACCCTTGAGCCCAATTATAAACACTACAGCCTCACCCCAATCATCCCCTTCCCTCTCTCTCTCACTCGGACACAAACACAAAGTTAATGGCGATGAAGCAAGCCCTTCCACCCCTCTCTCTCTCTCTCACTTGGACGAGCAGCCCAGCCCCTTCATCTCTCTCCTAGTTGACGATAGATCTCACTCCTCTGATGGAATAGCACATAGATTTGATATCTTAGATCTGAGATCTCAACGACGCACCGACGATAGTCTCATCTCCGACAATGCTCTCTCAGACAATAACACACACACACATACTCTCTCTCTCTCTCTCTCTCTACATATATATATTAGGGATAACCCGTGCCTGAAGGCACGGTGCAATTTAAAAAAAATCTAGCTCTAAATTTGAGTATGAATTAATCAAGCACTGAACTCGAATGTGTACTAAGTTGAAACCAAAACTGCATCTTTTAATACACTCGCACTTTACATATATCAATATCATGATTTACCAAGCTCCTTTTTGCTTCATATTAAAGAAAAATTGAAATAAGTGTAAAAAAATTTAAAATTTTCAACAAAGTATCCAATGAAAATATGACATTAGAAATATATCAATCTTTCTACAAAATTTCATAATCATACCAACTACGACAGAAACATTATAGTTGCTGAGTCCAAATCTAACCGGGCTAGGCCCAATAAATCAAGTAAGCCCAAATCAGCTAAAAAGCAGGTCAAGTCCAGTTCGTGAATTCAACCCAGCCCAAGGTCCACGAAGTCCAAGAAGATTAGAGCACGTGGGGAGCAACAATCGAGATACCCACTCTCAAAGATCAAGACAATCTTCAATTGTACTTACCTTTTGTAGCTATCCTCCCCGAAAGACTAGTGTCTTTACTCTCACGTCACCGCCTCAACTAAGGTTTGATACTTATAAATTGTAAGCCATCTACACATGAGATGGGCACCTCTCTGCAGACTCCTCACATAGCTTTTTCTCTCTCCTAGCTACCATACCTCTCCCGGAGCTAACCTTTGCTCCTCCTCTCTCTCTCTCTCACCTTACTTCACTAATAAAGGTTCTCCGGCCACCGTTGCCATTTTTCGGAGTGGAGTAGGTCACCCTGACCGAACCACTATATATCTGTGTGTTGACCCAATATTTACCTTTTTGTCATTGATTGCTTTATTAATTGTCTCATTAATTCTCTTGCATCATTCACTCGACTGTTGATTGTGCATAAGTCTATTTTGTGCATCATCAATAGTAGTTACCAACTACCACAATAACATAACAATATTCATATTGGCTAAACACAAATTTCACTAATTGACTAAGAAAAACATGATAATTAAAGTCATCGCACATACATGAAAATTATAAGATTTCATTCACTGCAAACCACACTAATTCTCATAAACTATACCAAACAAACTCTTCCAATCCAATCTCACCAATCCAAACAAACTCACTTAGAGTGTCATAAACCCTACTAATTCAATTTTCACTCATTCCATTCTTACCAATTTAATTATCATCCAATCCAACAGTTGCAATAAGTGAAACTACAATCATGATATCATACCAAACATTAAAGATTAGTTGAACTCATTACGCTTTTAATCATTCAGAAACTAATCTTAAGAAACATAATTCTCATCAAATCAAACCTACTTACAAAACCGTGTTCAAATTAGTAATCTAGCAAATTAACAAAAATATGAAAAACAAAATAGCACTTCCGATTCTTTATAGCCCACCACTGTCAAAAATAACTCCACAACCATCCACACAACACAACCACCAAGATAACAAAAACAATGTAGCAAAATCCACTCAAGCATAAAAATTCCCTATTCAAACACAAAAAATTCCCATAATCATAATTTCAATCTGTAATATTGTAGCAAAATCCAACACTAATTTCAATAATATAGGTGATTAAAACAATCACTCAAAAGACAACTACAATGATTTCATAGGCAAAAACCTCGAATTATGATTTCTTCTGCATGATCTACTTGGAATAGCCCTCTAAAATGTCTGAGCAATCCTAAAAAAACCAATCATCATTTAGCAAATAGTAGTAAAAGCTGGAGTTTAAATTTTGTGTGATTGCGTGAGAGAGAGAGAGAAAGAGAGAGAGAGAGAGAAAGAGAGAAGCAATGTGTGTGTTTGTGCAAGGGGTTACACGTGTTTGTGTGTGTGAGATAGAGAAACAGGAAGGGTAGAGTGGGGGTCTCTGTGTGTGTGTATGTTTGTGCGGAAGGGGGAGAAATTGGGTGAGAGAGTTAGCAACAGGGGAGAGAGTGAGAAAGAAAAAAAACAAAAGGGGTAAGGGTTTGTAGAGATGACAGATGAAAATGTTAGGTTTGGGGGAAGGGAGAGAAGGGAGAAGGGTTTACCTGTGGTGGTGCGGTGGCACAGGTATGTGATGCAGTATTTTTGAAGAACAAAAGAAATAAGAACAATAAAATGAAGGATATGTACACATTATCCATTGATGGAAAGAAACGAAATAATCCAATGATTTCATTGTACGCTACAATGATAATAGTAAGACTTAGATATGCTATTAAATCCTAGAAATCAATAGATCATGTCTTAATCACAGGACATGTATACAAAATTACACATGAAAAGAGACTAAAGGTTCCCACTTTAGTTTCTTCTTCATTCAATTAATTCCTTAGCAACCAAACTACTGAGATAAAAAATGTGGAGCACTGCATAAATACCTCCTCCTTCAATTGTAGCCAACTTACTCGACACAATCAATTATTCTGCAAAAGGACAAACATGGAAAGCAATTGGTATTAGCATTTTCACAAACACTTGGAAGCAAATTTATTAAGGTAATAATTTCAAATTTAATATTTTTTATACAGCACAGTGTATTCCTTGTTTATTCCATGCCCTCCTGTGAATAGATTTAATAGTTCTCAAGAGACTTATGTTTCATGATTCCAAACGGAGGGAACCAAATATGATAAAATACAAAGAAAATCAAGAGTAAGTTGAAATATAAACATTTCCATGAAAATAGTAAACAAATTCAGTAGGGAATAAGACTATATTGGATGGGCTTGCGACCAGTGGTAGCTCAAGATAATATGGGGCCTAAAACGATACTTCTAAATGAGGCCTTCTATGTTTGGTATTAATATTTTTTATTTAAAATTAATTTTTCTTGCTTTTTGAGTTGCAAAAGTATTAATTAAGTTTTTATATTCAAGTTTTGCTACCATATCTTTTTCAATTGATAGTATCGCTAATCCACTTAATCTTTCTTGGGACATAGTCGATCTTAAGTAAGATTTTATCAATTTTAATTTTGAAAAGCTTCTTTTCGCAGAAGCAACTGTTATGAATTGTTAATAATAATCTATAAGCAATGCATGCATTTGGAAAAGAGTCTAATTTTTTTATATAATTTAGTATCTCAATTGGAGTATTTTCTTTCATTTGTAAAATTTATTCTCTTCTATTTCATTATCCTCTATTTTATTATCTTTTATTTCAATATTTTCTACTTCAATATTTTTTATTTCATTATCTTCTATTTCATTATCTTTTATTTCAATATTTTTTATTTTATTCTCTTCTATTTCATTATCTACTTGTTCATTTTCAAAATTTTCATCTAAATTTTTTGTTACATTATTTTTGTTACTAGTAAGGGCATCTCCAACCCTGATGGTTGGAGATGCTCTAACAAATTATCAAGAGATCCTTTTTGAGATTCTATTAGGTGAGAGAGAGAGAAGAAGAAGAGTTTTTTTTGTTTCAGTTTAATGAGAGAGAGAAAGAAAAAGAAAAATTACTTTTGTGTTGGTTGAGAGAGAGTTAAAAGTAATGTATGATTTGACTTTTTGATTTTTTTTTTAATTTGATATGACCTTTCAGTTTAGCCTTTTTTTTTTATATACTATTAATTTTTTTTAGATATTTAATATTTGGATTGGATTATGGGCCTAAATAATTGATTGGGCTTATATTTTTATAAGGCATTTTTTACATGGGTTATTTACAGTGTTTAAGAATTTGGGGCCTTCCTTTGAAATGAGTTATTTTATCAAACACATGATAGACATAAAATCTCCAAATACACATTTACAAAGGAACATACTCATTCTTAAGCGACAAATCAAATACATTATATACAAAATCACATATATTCTAAAGAATCTAAAATCTTAAGTTCAATCAAACACCCATAACAAAAAACATGTTAGGGTTTCAAACCCACAATACCCAAATTCATTTAATGCATGTAGGTTTACAAATTCATAGTAAACTCATCATTTAATTAAGACACATAGCATGTATTTAGCTCATACTAAACAAATAGATATAGAACATACATGAGATGCATTAATGTATATGCAAAAGAAAGGAAAACCCTACCTCAAAACCCAAGAACTCAAGCTACACCTTCAAATCTTTAAGTGAATTCAAGAATCTCAAATAATATTCTTAAGTTTTCAAGCAAAAGCCCAAACTCTAACTGTTATGGGAGGGGTTCCAACTCTTTAAGTAGGGGTATAACTTTTTTGGATTGGGTTCTAATTTTTGGGGTGACTTTCATCTTTTACGGATTAGTTAGATTACAATTTTTTTGGTGATAGAGAGACAATGGTCTCTGTTGAAACTAATATTAGTAATGTAGTTCTTTTCTAGGTCTCTGTTTTGTGTCAAACAAAGTTGCTTTTCCATTTTAATGATATTATGAAGTTGGCTTTGCTAAAAGCGTCTGACTAAGAACAGTGTGAATCCGGGAGTTTATTATTCAGCATCGATGTGGATATGTTTTTGTTTCTGTGATGGGTAGTGATTTTCTGTCCTCTAAAGATAAAAGAGAAAAAGTTTGGATCAATTCTAAAAAAACTCCATTTTATTGCAAACTCATAAGATTGAGTTATAGCATCACCTTTGTTTAATTTATATTAACTTCGGTACAATATCAAAAATAATTTTTTGGTATCATATGGTTTGAAGAGTCTCTATGCATTAGTTTATATTTTTGAGTAATACTATATAACTCAAATTTACAACCCAAATTTGCATTCTAAATAAATGGGATCATTGGATCAGTGAGTCTCATTTAAAAAAGTTGATGAAACTCACTCATCTAATGGTCCCCTTTATTTGGAATGCAAATTTAGGTTACATAGTATTTCCTTATATTTTTTGGGCTGAAGTTTCAACTTTTTTAAATTGAGTTACAACTTTTTAGGAGTAGGTTCTTACTTTTGTGGGAGTTACAACTTTTTAGGGTGAATTTACCACTTTTTTTTGATTATGTTACTACTTTTTTGGTACGAGGTTATTTGTCAAACCTACTCCATTTTTATTACTGTTTTATCAGGTAACCGGTATCCAATTTTTTAAATTAATCAACGGCTAGAAAATAAAAAATATTAGATCAATGGTCTCAATTAAATTTCGGTACAGTACTGAAAAGTAAATTTCGGTATCGTAAAAGGACCCCTCACGGAATATTTTATTGATTTGATATTGGGTTCTATCAACCGATCGGTCTAGCAGGGGAGCAGAAGAGGGGTAGTTGTAGTTGAAGAACTAAACCAACCATTCTATGAGAAAGACAGAGAGAGAGTTTCTAACGACAAAAACATGTTTTCGCAAACAAGTTACGGGTTACCACTAATCTTGATTTGGGAAATTTTCGAGTATCGAATTTTTTTTTTTTTGATATTGGTATCAGCGGTCATCTTTTTTTGTGAGAAAATTATAATTTACACCTATAATCGATCATGAAATCTCGGTGTCGTTCCTCACCTTCTATGATCATGCATAAAAAAAAAATTATAATTTTACCTTAAAAATTTATGAATTTTAATACCGATACTACCACAGTATTGTATTCTTTCCTGTCGTGGTTTATATGATTAAACTTTCTTCTGTTCTATGTTTTCAGTTCTAAAGTGAAATTATTTGTAATTATGAGTAATTTGATTCAATCATTGTTTTTAGAAAAAATTTCAACGACACTATTTTGAGTATATCATATCTTTAAGAACACCCTCTATATTATTAAAAATATCACTGACACTCCTTTCTGATTTATATTTAAACATCACTTACACCCTCTTTCATTACACCACCAGTTATAACAAAAATAAATTATCTAAAATACCAAAATTGTTCCTACATACATCCCAAATAATCTTTCTACATAAAATTATATTCGATTAAAATTCAAGCCGATTAAAATTTGAGCTGATTAAATTTATTATTTTTTGCATATTAAAATTTGAGTCGATTAAAATTTGACAAAAACATGTTTTCGCAAACAAGTTACGAGTTACGACTAATCTTGATTTGGGAAATTCTATAGTATCGATTTTTTTTTTTTTTTTTGATATTGGTATCACCGATAATCTTTTTTTGTGAGAAAATTACAATTTACACCTATGATCGATCATGAAATCTCAGTATCGTTCCCAATCTTCTATGATCGCGCATCAAAAAAATTATAATTTTACCTTAAAAATTTATGAATTTCGGTACCGATACTACCACAGTACCGGATCCTTTCTCGTCTTGATTTATATGATGTTCTATATTTTTAGTTCTAAAGTGAAATTATTTGTAATTATGAGTAATTTGATTCAATCATTATTTTTAGGAAAAATTTCAGCGACACTATTTTTACTTTATCATATTTTTAAGGACACCCTCTCTATTATTAAAAACATCACTGACACCCCTTCTGGTTTATATTTGAACATCACTTGCACTATCTTCCATTAAACCACCATTTATAACAAAAAAAAAACATCTAAAATATCAAAATTGTCCCTACATACAGCCCAAACAATCTTTCTACATAAAATTCGATTAAAATTCAAGCCGATTAAAATTTATTTTACTACATATTAAAATTCGAGCTGATTAAATTTATTATTTTTTACATATTAAAATTTGAGTCGATTAAAATTTGATTTGAATTGATTAAGTTTTATTTTTTTACGTATTAAAATTCAAGCCTATTAAAAGTCTTTTTTACGTATTAAAATTCGAGTCGATTTGAACTTTACCTTAGTTGTTAGTCCCGATTAAAATTCTCTTCGAATCGATTAAAATTTATATTTTTTTATTTATTAAAATTTGATTCAAGTTGATTAATTTTATTTCTTATGTTTTAAAATTTGAGTCGATTAAAATTTATATTTTTTTTGTATTAAAATTCGGGTCAATAAAAATTTAATACGAGTTGATTAAAATTTGATTTGGGCTTCGAATAGAATATTAATCAGCTAAAATTTTAATATGTAAAAATTATAATTTTTTAATCTACTCAAAATTTAATACATAAAAACTAAATTTTAATTAACTCGAATTGAATTTTAATAGGCCAAAATTTTAATACGTAAAAAAAATGAGAAAATAAAGGGGGTCTCATTGAAGATATAACTATCTAGAGGGGGTGTGAATAAAGTTTTTCCTAAAATATATCTTAAACAATTTAGTAAAATTGCATTGTCATTAACATCTTTACTCTAATAGGGATATCGGCGAAGATTCAGAAAATATAGAGAGTATCCTTGACGATATAATAAACTAAAAGGAGTGTGACTAAAATTCTTCCTTTTGTTTTTCATGTTTGAGCTGGATTCCATTAGTATTAATATGCTTGTTTTTTAAATTATTATTCGATGGTTTTGTTGGTTTAAATTCGATCCGATTATCCGATGAATTTTATTTTTTTCACAATTTATATTCATATTTATAAAAAAATTATATATCTAAACAAGCACTAATCTGTACTACTAATTAATTTCAAAAGCGAGTCCATTTCAAAAAATTATCTCAAATATAAGTTTAAAAGACGAATCAATTGTTTAAAGTTTACAATTATAAGTTTAAAAGACGTATTAAATATCACTCTATTAATGTTTAAAACAAAATTTACACACATACTGTATTTTTCAAAATTATTTATTAAATTATCATTATTGTAAAAAAAAATTCAACTTTTCATCTGTAATGTAATTTTAGATAGATTTGACAAATTAAAGGTCCTTTCTTGTCATCTATCTAATATTAAAGTTAGAAAATTTAATTTTTAACTTATAAAAGCACAACAACGGCTAAAATTGATCAAATTTTTATCTACTTTGATCCAATGATATAAAATTTATCCCAAAATTATTTTTTTTTCACTCAAAAAATATTATTTTTATTGCACAATTTCCAATTACAGAGAACCTCACAAATTCACGCATACACCTCTCTTCACTCTTTCCTACCTTTTTTTTATTTTATTTTATTTTTACTCATTTAATTTTAAATTGTGTGATTAAAGAGAAAAAATAAATTTTAAATATTATATAATTAATATTTAATTTTTAATATTACAAAATATCGGGGTTGTTGCTAGTATACGCTTACAAGATGCGATTGATATGGACCAAAATGCAACCACATCTAAAAAGGACTCTGAATAATGAGAGTTGGGGATTGGGGTGTTTGATTGCTATGTGTTACTTGGTCCAGGTTGAGCCAAGTGGATGGCTCAACCTGATGATTGAACTAACCATTATGAAATTTATATCCTGAATAATTCTAGCTAGCTATTAAGTTGATGACTTTAGGGATAGATGAGTACGTAATTTACTTTTGACTTTTTTGTTAAGTCGATGGCGTAGCATTTTGGAATTAGAACAATTCTAAAAAAAGGGCAAACTGCAAAAGAATTTGCACCGCACATTGATCTTGTGTTAGATAACAAACAGAAAAAGTCCAGAGAAATAAGTACAAGGTTGTTCAACATTTTTGACTGACACAACTACAATTGATAACTACAACTACAATTGATTGTCGGAGTCGACTACGGTACAGCCAGTTGACTTTTCGGTATGGTACCGAAATCTACTGTGCAAGCTAAAAGCTGAATAAAACTCTGCAGCATGATGCAAAAAGGGACACGTGTAAAGGTAGAGCAAAGGCAACCGGAGTGACCTGTAGCCTTCTGCCAGATTCTAACGTAAGATATGAGTAACCCAAGAGGATTTAGAACTTCAATGGATCATTTACCACTTTTAAGGGAATATTTGCAACTTCAATGGATCATTTACCACTTTTATAGGAATATTTACAATTTCAATGGATCATTTACCACGTGAATGGATCATTTACCGCTTTTATAGGAAAATTTACAATTTCAATGGATCATTTACCACTTTATGGGAATATTTATGACTAACAGGGAGTAGTATTTACTAAAGCAATGGTATTTTTTTACAAGTTTTAATGGTCCATGATCGATCACATAATATGTTCGATCGATCATGGCACTCATGTGTGTTCGTAACTAATGGATATCCTATAATATATACAAGTTTAATGGATCATTTACCACTTTGATGGGAATATTTACAACTAATGGGGGAAGCATTTACTAAAGGAATGGTTTTTTTTTTACAAGTTTTAATGGTCCATGATCGATCAGATTATATGTTCGATCGATCATGGCACTGAGGTGTGTTCGTAACTAAATGGATATCCAATAATATATACAACTTTAATGGATTCTTTACCACTTTTATGGGAATATTTACAACTAATGGGGGAACATTTACTAAAGGAATGGTATTTTTTTACAAGTTTTAATGGTCCATGATCGATCACATAAGATGTTCGATCGATCATGGCACTCATGTGTGTTCGTAACTAATGGATATCCAATAATATATACAACTTTAATGGATCGTTTACCACTTTGATGGGAATATTTACAACTAATGGGGGAAACATTTACTAAAGGAATGGTATTTTTTACCAGTTTTAATGGTCCATGATCGATCATATTATATGTTCGATCGATCATGGCACTGAGGTGTGTTCGTAACTAATGGATATCCAATAATATATACAACTTTAATGGATCCTTTACCACTTTTATGGGAATATTTACAACTAATGGGGGAACATTTACTAAAGGAATGATATTTTTTTACAAGTTTTAATGGTCCATGATCGATCACATAAGATGTTCGATCGATCATGGCACTCATGGGTGTTCTCGTAAGGAATGGATATCCAATAATATATACAACTTTAATGGATCGTTTACCACTTTTATGGGAATATTTACAACTAATGGGGGAAGCATTTACTAAAGGAATGGTATTTTTTGACAATTTTTGATGGGCCATGATCGATCATATTATATTTTCGATCGATCAATATACTTTCTGTGAAGGAGCAAAATCGATTTACATGAATTAGATCGATCAAACATAAAGTCTGATCGATCAGAATGTCACAGTTGTTTCAATCAGAGATTAAAAGTACTGTGGCGGTCTGATCGATCGTATAAAAAAATGATTGCTCAAATATGTACAAAACTCGAATTTGATCCATCACAGAATACTTATTTGATCTATCATTTTTTGAAAACGATCGATCAAATATTTATATAGATCGATCAAAATGTTACAGACCATAACTCATAAGTACTGGGGACATATGATCGATCATATATTTATTATGATCGATCAAATAGTTGTAGTTGTTGAAGATAAGAACTCTGAAGAACTGGGGACATATGATGGATCAGATATATGTATTTGATCGATCAGTTGGTTGCAGATCTCAATACTGTGATATATGATCGATCAAATATTTATATAGATCGATCAAAATGTTACAGACATAACTCATAAGTACTGGGGACATCTGATCGATCATATATTTATTATGATCGATCAAATAGTTGCAGTTGTTGAAGATAAGAACTCTGAAGAACTGGGGACATATGATCGATCAGATATATGTATTTGATCGATCAGTTGGTTGCAGATCTTAATACTGTGATATATGATCGATCAAATATTTATATAGATCGATCAAAATGTTACAGTTCATAACTCATAAGTACTGGGGACATATGATCGATCATATATTTATTATGATCGATCAAATAGTTGCAGTTGTTGAAGATAAGAACTCTGAAGAACTGGGGACATATGATCGATCAGATATATGTATTTGATCGATCAGTTGGTTGCAGATCTTAATACTGTGATATATGATCGATCAAATATATATATTGATCGATCAAAATGTTACAGATCAGAATTCATATTGACTGGGGACATCTGATCGATCATACAAGGGATGCCTGATCGATCATTGCGTTATTGAGGTAGAAGTTGAATGGGGAAGTGGAATTTTGATCGATCGAAAGTAAATATGACCGATCAGGTATTATGTATTTACGTAAATGCCCTCAAAGAGGAATTGATTGAAGCGTTGTAATGGGGGTATTGTAGTAAATTAACTCGCAGTATCCACAAATAAATCCCCAAATCGTAGGAAATAAGCCCTAATCAACTCGCGCCAACCGAAGCCATTCAAAAATCCCTTCCAAATCCTGTACACCAAGAAAAACCCAGTCCAAATGCATTCCAAATACTGAAAAATCAATTCCAAATCCTACAAAACCCAATCAAAATCTCCGAATTCCATAAACCCAAAATCGCCAACCACCCGAAATACCTTTCATGAGATCGAGTACAGAAATGCGATGCCTACACACACTACTTCCATTGTGAATCTTCCATTGTTCGTTTTGAATCTTCCATTGTGAATCTGCCATTGTGAATGTTGCATTGTTCGTTGTGAATCCCTTTGGAGCTTTGCTGATGTCGGGTGGAGAGACAAAGAAACGGAAGAAGGTGGCTACGGGGGGCAGTGCTGGCAATGCGAAACAGTTTGTGGATAATGATGCGAAGAAGAGGTATGATACATTAATTGTTAAACGTAATTTTATACTTGAGCGTGGTGTTCACCTTGATGAGCTAATAGGAAGTGTGGATTGCCCAGAAATACTTCGGGCACGAAAATGGGATCCTTTGTTTGAAGTGAATGTGCAAAATAAAGCATTTGTTGATCTTGTTAGGTATTTTTATGCAAATATTCATGACTACAAAGAGAATGAGCTGACATTTAAGACAATGGTTAGGAAGAAAGCCATAACTGTTTCGCCTGATGTTATCTCAAAAATAATAAAAATTGATAGACCAGTCATTCCTGAGAATTCCATTGTCTTTCCATACTCAAGTAAGGAGCAAGTTCCTGAAATGTCGACGGTTATTCGACATATTTGTATTGGGAGTGTCAATTGGGTGAATGACAAAAGCAAAATTGCTCACATTGACCTTAATCTAACGTTTAGGATGATAAACCGAATTGTTGCTTGTAATATTCATCCAAGGGGGCATACTGCTGAGATTGGATACGATACGGCCCAACTATTACATGCTATTGGTGATAAGCAGGTTATTATTGATCTACCCCTTTACATATTCAACCATGTTCGCGAATCATCTACCGTCGAGGATTGCAGGCCATGTCTTCCATTTCCAATATTAATTACCAAGATTTTGAAGCATAATGGGGTTGAATTTACGCATAATGACAGTTTTATGTACCCCATGAATTCAATGGGTATTGGTACACTTAATAAAAGTGTGGGAGCGATTTTGGGTAAAGGGAAAAGGGGGAAGCGTGTGAAGCAGCCACGTGCGGTGTCTGAGGTTGTGGGCAGTGAAGCTGGGCCTAGTCAAGGTGGTTCTGATGTTGGTACTACTGAGGTGCAACAAACACTTCAGCAAATGGTTGAAAAGTTGGAGGCCCGATTTGAAAAGTTCGAGGATGAAACGAAGGGGTCGTTACAACGTCTGGAGTCAAAATTAGATTGTTTTTATAAGGACTTTAAAGAGTATATCAACAAATGACACGTTGGTTTTGGGGGGTTTTGGTGAATCTTTTGTTTTATAGTAATATGTGGCATTTTGGAAAAGGTTGTTGTAGATGTTGGGTGGATGGTTATTAAATATATTGGGTTGTTGTTTGAAATGTTGACATGTTGTAGCTGATATTTTGGCCTCTTTTGCTGTTGAAGGATTAAAGCCAACTTTTGGCATGATCTGGGCAACTTTTATGTCTGGGCAGTTGGTCTTTATGCTTGGCTGGTGGACTGGTTTGCTGTATTGCTTTGTTTCAGTAGCTGTATGATATTCTTATAGACTGCTGGTCTGCTGTGACATGGGCTGTGAACAAAGGTGCAGAAGCTTAGTTTGGGTACATAGCAAAGTAGGTGGGACTGCATGGGTGCTGTACTGGTTTGTTTCTGATCTGGTGATTCTGCATGAGGAGTTGTGTGGAAGTTCAGGAGCTGGAGTGAAGATCAGAAGACACAATTTTGTAGCTTACAATGGTTTTAATATTGTTGAAGGATTAAAGCCATTTTTTTAAATTTGTAGGAAATGTTTGTTCTTTGCTTCTTGTAATTTACTTATTCGATCAATAATAGTTACACTATTTTAATAAAAAAAAAAGAAGTTGAACCTTGCATGCAACTTTAAGAAAGATGCATTGTTCGTCAGCTGCCGTAGAGCAATAGGGTGATTGTCCAACAATATTTTAGTGGACATATGTGTACACGTTAAACAGTGCAAAAAGTATTCAGTGCACAAAATATGAAATCGTGGAATAGTGTGTAGCAAAGGGAATGAGACAATCACATGTAGTCGTGCTCACCTAAAAAATGTTTACAGAAGTATTACTCTACTGCCCGTGCACAAATGAATCAAAACCAGGGATCTTTTTTTTTTTTTATCAAAAGGGAATTATATTTATTCATAATGCAAAAATATTTACAAGAAACAAAGGAAAAGGCACAGACGGCCATACATAAGCAATATAAGCCAAAACTAACAATGCAAAGCCAAAAATACACAACAGCAAAGTCTAAAGTTTCAGCAAAACTCCCCAGCACAGTCCAAATCAATAAGCACATAGCAACAATAAAGAGCTTTTTATATTTTTCCCTTGTTTCAAACAAATCAACATTTAATCATTCAAGACAAAAAGCTCCCCATCAGCAGAACTTATTACCCCTTATCATCGAAGACCAGACTCTTTCTTTTTTGCAACACAGGGAGACTCTGTTGATCAGATGACAGATCCAATGTAACATCACCAGGCTTTTTAAATTTTTCCCTTGTTTCAAACAAATCAACACTTAATCATTCAAAACAAAAAGCTCCCCATCAGCAGATCTTATTACCCCTTATCATCGAAGACCACACTCTTTCTTTTTTGCAACACAGGGAGACTCTGTTGATCAGATGACAGATCCAATGTAACATCACAAGGCTTTTTAAATTTTTCCCTTGTTTCAAACAAATCAACACTTAATCATTCAAGACAAAAAGCTCCCCATCAGCAGATTTTATTACCCCTTATCATCGAAGACCACACTCTTTCTTTTTTGCAACACAGGTAGACTCTGTTGATCAGATGACAGATCCAATGTAACATCACAAGTCAATGTCAAACCCATTGGAAAATAAACCGAATTCCTACTCTTTACTGCATGCCCATGAAGACTATAAGCCACAGCATTTGCGTCACGAAAAAAATGCACCAATATATAAGCCAGACCCCTCAAGAAGCCACTGATCTGTCTCAAATAGCTCAAACATGTCCAAGGACAGTCAAAAATACCCAGAACAGCATTCAGAAAAATCAATGAAGCACATTAAATTTCAAACCTGCTACCAGTCAAACAATATGCGAAAACAAGTTTCAATTCATTGCATAATGCAAATATATCTGCAAAAATGCAGTATATAAATTGATGTTTAAAAAATTAACAAATGGAAATCAAAACCTTGTTGGTATGTACAGAATTTCCCAAAGTAAGTAAAAGGTGATAATGTATGAAACCTTATATCAGAGGACATTGTAATTGTAAGTTGGATTCCAATGGATGTCTTCTTGAGTTGATGCCACAACCTGTTGGGAGCCACCAGGTTGTGAGAAGGGCATGTCATCATGTGGGTCATCCGCATTGCACGTAAGCTGCGGACACTTACGAATAGTATGTCCAGTGCCACGACATTTACTACATCGTCGCGGAGTTATTGGTAGGTTCTTCCTTACACGGCCCGGATTCCCTTTAGTTGTGACTGTCTTGGGATCGACGACACCTAATTTAATGTTCGACACATTCTCATTATAATCTTGATGTGACGATGACAACTGTCTTGCATCCCGTGTGTCGTGACGTTGTTTCATGCGGGTGGTTACTGCAGTTATCGTTGTTTGAAGCTCATGTGTGTCCTCATGCAAATGAGATGCGTAGTAACACATCCGGCTACACATTGACATTAATCCAGCATATCGGCAAGAAATTGAAATGGTTCTTGATGTTTGAGGCACAGAGGTCGGTGGGAAAGCTGATTTTGCAGTAATTGTCCATCGCTTTACAATAGTACTAGGAGGGAACGCTGTTATGTGTTCAGTTTTCAAAACTGTAATGATGTGTGAGCAAGGAATTCCAACAGATTCTAATTTCAGGCAATTGCATTGGATGGTGTGATTCTGATAATCATAAATCACATTCCAACTGGATGTTGGTTTTGTGTATTTCGACAGATAATAACTGCAATGACTACTGTGCTGTATTTTTTGGACCACGAAGAAGAGTCCTTCGGCCTTTATCTGATCCCGCACTTTAAAAAAAATTGACCTGGTATACAGCGATGCAGCGTGCTCCTCTAAGCAGCGAAGGGCAGTGGTCAACACTGGTGTACTGTTCTCAGACAAATGGGTGTCATAGGCTTCGGTCTCTCTGATTCTTGATACACCCCTATCATACTGTCTAACAAATTCATACAAACGTAGCCTTGTTTTCAAGAAACGATTCAAGTAACCATTCAAGCTTTCTGAGCGTTGCGTGCTTTTGATGCCGCCAAAGAAATGACCCCGCAAGAATGCTTCAGCCCATTTACAACGCTTTGTGTACACTTCTGCTATCCAGTTGTTATCCTCTAGGCCAAATGAATGTACCATTGATTCCCACATAACGTCAAAATCCTCAGGTGTACATCGGCAGCACATACAGTTCTTGAACTCGCGAAGGAAATTTTCAGCATGAATATTTTGAAGCGCATTTCTCTCCAAATGCCAGCTGCATAGTCTGTGCTTTGCATCTGGAAAAGTTGTTTCGATTGCGGCGGCCATGGCCTTGTCCCCATCGGTGACAACTGATATAGGCTTTTGATTATCCATTGCATCCAGAAATGTCTCCAACACCCACACATAAGTGTCCACTGTCTCATTTGAAAGCAATGCACATCCAAAAATGCAAGTAGCATTGTGGTTGTTTACACCAGCAAGTATGACAAATGGTTTTTTGTACGCATTGGTGCGGTATGTTGTATCGAATACCAAAACATCACCGAAACATGAATAGTGTAGACGGGAAGTTGAATCCGCCCAAAAGAGGCAATTCAATGAATTATCATCTTCAACGCTGTACCTGAAGTAAAATAATGGGTCTAACTCCTGTTTCGCCGTCAAGTATGCTAGTGCACCTTCAGCATCCCCATCGATCATTTCCTCTCTTCTTTGGCTTGCAACTGCGTTGTACAAATCCTTTCGCGTAAAACCAACATTTTGGTACCCTCCAGATTGATACAACATAAAATCTCGTATTTGAGCAGTGCGTATTCCAACACTGCGAAGTGCTGTTGCTTGCTCTATGTCTGGGCTTTTCACGCGGCGGTGGGACCGAAGGAACGGCACTCCAGTCGGTGGAACCAACGGATGATTATGATCATTCACGAACTCCTTTACTACCCAAGTTTCAGACTTTCTATCATACCTAACGCGAAATCCCGCCAAACAACCAACTCGCGTTATTCCCCTTGGTTCCCGTGCCCTGTCATCTCGGTCCAAGTATTTTGCAGATCGAAACCCTTGTCGCGAACATACCCACTTCCTTGACACCGGGACGTGATTTTTGTCATATTTTAAGTCATCTTTCCTGACGCTGAAACCTACAAACTTAGCGTATGTGTTATAAAATTGTTCTGCTTCATCTTCCGAGTTAAACTTCATCTGACAGACTTCCTCAGCCGATAAGTCTTGTAAAGATTTTTCCAGTTCAAGGGGTTGTGCCATGGCCGAATGTGATTTCGCGTGACGATGCCCATATTCAGCATTACATGTGTCAAACTCATATATTTCACTACCATCAGGTGTTTCATTCAAGTCTATAACGACATGTTTTCCCTTTTCTAAGCTAGTACGAGCCATTTTATGCTGCAAACCTAAAATGGCAATTTTTTGTATTTATTATTATTATTATACAAATAAATTTCCAAAAATTGATAATTATTGGAAAAGTAAATGAAAAAAAATGCAGTGTTGACATATATTTATGAAAATAATTGAATCATAGTAAGGAACACAAAATCAAACATTATTCTTATGTATTCAAAAAAAAATACATTCAAAATAATTTGGGTTGGATGACATACCTGTTTGATTTCCTCTCTTCCTCCCCCTGAAGAGATGTAGATATTGAAGGAAGGTTGTATAACTGGAGTTGGTTCACGGGTATTACAATACCTTTTGCCAAGCCAAATGGTAATTACTGGTGGTTGAGGATGAGTAAATGGGAGTCTTGTCTCTGGCTGGAAGGTGTTAATGTTATATAATAATAAATTACAATTAATATTGCATGACTTTTCATACAAACTGTAAGCATTTTACTACAATTGAGTTCAAATATACGCAGAACATTTGTAAATCCTATGGGTGTACCTAAATACAATATATATTTATTTTTTTTTACATTTAAAAAATAAAATTTATGGATAAAATTTGTATAGGTATTATTACGATATTTTGTATTAATGCTATTAAATTGATAGACGAGTATTAAAAGGGTTGACAGGAATCACCTGAAAATATATTAATTAATAAACGTGTATGACGGGTTAACCCGTTTATCACACGATTGAGAACTGCTATCATACGAAAAGGTATTTAATTTTTTATGCTTTTTGTCGTTTAATCGTGTCGTACATGTGTTGCACATCATTGTAATTCCGTTACCAAATTAGATACGGGGATTGTACCCATTGGATTGGATTGGATTGTGAAAAATTGTAAAAAAATTTTTTCTCTGGTTCCAATTTTGTTTTACTATTATACTCAATTACTATGATAAATTAAATTCAAATTATAATTTTTTTTGGATGCATTATATTACATGTTATGTTAGTTGGAATATAGTAAAAAAACTTTTTTTATTTTTAAATTATAAAAATTTTTTTTTTATCCCATTGCTCGATTTTTAACCCCATGTATGAAATTTTAAAAAACAGAATATGAAAAAATAATGTCATATTCAAAATTGAAATTGAAAACAAAAAAATTAACCGCCCATTTGCCCGCCCAAATCCCCCAATCGTTAACCTCCCATTATTTTGCCTTATTTTCTCTCTCTCTTTCTCTTAGATCATCTCCAACGCCCTCGCTAGTGCATACCTTTTAGCCATTTTGGCGAGCAAATTTCATATTTTGCTGCTCCAACGCCATCGCCAGTGCACTCGCCAAAATCTAGGAAGCTAAATTGCTCGCCAGATCTGGTGAGGGCCAGTTACTCGCCAGTCTCTCTCCCGCTCAGCCTGTCTGCCTCCATTTATCCAGTTCTACTCCATTTCTGCACTGTGAACGGTCTTCCTTCCTCCTTCAGGTATGTCTTCCTTCCTCCAATATATGTTTTCTCTTCTCTTGCTTTCTGTGAACAGATTGACTTCTTCAAATTTTTTTAGATGAGTTTCTTTTAATTGTTCACAATATGTTTGATGAATTGCCTCATTGAGATATGCACTCGATTCAGCCTCCTTGCCATTCACAATTCCACTGTTTTCACTTCTCAATCTCTCTTGCATTTATTTTTCGAAAGTGCTTCCCCCAATTCCACTCTGTCGGGTCCCTCTTGTAGCCAATGGGAAGCACATGTCCTCAACAGGACTCTTAGATGAATCATAGAGTGGACCAATTAGTGGGCCATCTTGTTGGTGAGGGTTATAAATCAGCCTATAAAAAGCAAGGAGTGGAAAGGATAACAAAAGATTATAAATCCATTACAAAAGAAACCTGTGAAACATGAGTCGGTGCTAGGTTGAGTGGAAAGGATATTTTTCTGCTTTGGATGCTTGGTTCTCTTGCATACGGCTGCACTGGTTATTTGTTTGGGACTTTGTTGTACTTCTTGTTGTTTCTATGTGGGAAAGTCATTTGAGGATATTATTCAGCCCATTTCCAAGCTCTACGATTAACTAAAGACAAAGCTATTGCAATTTCATGCCCCATCTTTATATGCTTTAGCTTGTATGGATGGATTTGAGCTTGTATCGATTCTATGGATTGTATGGATTCATGCCCCATCTTTATCTGCTTTAGCTTGTATGGATGGATTTGAGCTTGTATGGGTTGTATGGATTGTATGGATTCATGCCCCATTTCAGCCCATTTGAGCTTGTATGGATTATATGGTAACTTGCTTTATCTTACGGCTTTTGTGCTTGCCTCCAAGTATATTCTTTTCCTATTTTCAAGTGTTTTAATGCTCAATGAATGTTCACTTTGTTGTTTTCCGCCAAGTATATTCTTTCCCTTTTTTTCAAGTGTTTTAATGCTCAATTATCTTGGGAAATTCTGTCCCTTTTTTAATAGTTCCTCTAGACATTTTCTCAAATCCTACATGTGGTTAGCATACGACCAGTAGAATTGCATTAGCGACTGCACTAGCTTCTATTACTATAATTTCCTCTTGTTTGCGGTTGATGCCCAGTCATGTATAAAACTCAAATATGAACCTCTACACAAGATTGTTTGATCTTGAGAAGCAATTTGCCTTCTACGGGGCATACCACACCAACCCAGTGAATGTTTTGATTCATATGTTGTTTGTGTGGCCAATTTTATTTACCTTTATTGTTCTTTTCTATTTCCTGCCTCCATTTTTCAATCTCTCTCAAATTGGGTTATTGTACACTCATGGTTTGGTTCTGAATTTCGGGTTTTTATTTGCTCTGACCTATGCTTTGTTCTATGTCTTTTTGGATAAGAAAGCTGGTTCTTTGGCCGCTTTGCTTTGTTTAGCGTGTTGGGTATTGGGCATTTCTCTTGCAAATCATCTGGGATTTTCTCTGGCTTGGAAGGTAAGGTCTCTTATTTTTCACTTAGTTTTTTCATTGTTCGTATAGGACTTATGTGGTCTTTGTTTGTTCTGGTTTCATTGTTATTCTTTGTTCTATCTTATCAATGGATTTCTTGTGGGTCATGTTTTGTTTTATGCTTCTCCTTGTTATGTCTCTAGAATTATTCTACTTTTTTATCTGTGACCTGGAAATACAGTGCTCAACAGGGTCTTTTGTTTCTTCTGTTTAGTCTGCCCTTGTGTAGACGGTGGAGGAATGTTGCTTTGCAGTTACTTCAGTGAGGAATATTGTAACTGTTTTATTTATTCTTTATTGTTAAATAGTTGGATTCATTGTCCGCCATTGTTTTACTTCTCTTCCTATTAATAAAAATTTCATATCTTATGAGAAACCAGACTTAGATATTAGGTGAATAAGCAGCCCAAAATTATTTTCAGAAAGTACTTCTTCATCTGAAAAATTCATCTATGGGAAATGCAATCAGTTTTCTAAAAGTATGAATATTATATTGGATTCTTTTTAATGTTTTCATCCTGTACATCTGTGCACAATGGGGAGAACCAAGATATGGAATCGAAATACTTGTAAGTGCTTCACAATTCCTTGTGTTGTGTATATCTATTCGTATAATTGTGTGTTGTTTCAAATAATATTGTGTGTTTGACGAGTGCATATTGCTTTAACAGGAAATTGGCTAATATTATATTTTTTTCCTTTGTATTGTCGGTTGAAGGATGTGAGTCATTATTCCATTTGGTAAACGTCAAACACACATGATAATTGTCATCTTAATTTTATTTCAACCAAATTAATACCTTAACAAAAGAAGGTCAAAGAGTTTTGAAGCTGTAGAAGTTTAGATTGGTCTGACATCATTATTTTGAAGTTCATGGATAAGCCATCACTAAGCGAAAGTAGCAAATGAAAAACAAGATTACCAACTGTCATGATTCCCTCCATGCTCCACATAGCCCAAATGACTTTTATAATCAAATCTAATCAAATATTTGGTGTTTTGTAGGTACCGGTGATTCGTATTATTAGCCAGATTGTTGTTAAACAGCTGTAATTAACTCTGCATCAAACACAATGTAAACACATTTGATTGGGCTTAGAATATTTGTTAATGGTATTTTTCAGTAGTCTTATTATATGACAAAAAATATGCACCAGGCCAAAGAAAAAACAAGTGATTGATACCTCCACGTCCGGGAAGAGACAAAGAAGACGACGTGCGGATAGTTTAGGCCATACAGATGTAGAAGTATGTTATACATCCTTACATTTACTTATGGAGAAAATTAAGCATATGCATCATTAGTTTATTCAACTTCACATGTGCCGTTCCGTATTAATTGTTCAAGTACTTAATGTGTACAGCATTATGTGGGGACCAGATGTTCACCAAAAAGACTCAAAAAATTCGCATCAAATATAAATGCCTCACAAAAACAAGCCATCATCGAAATTGGCTTGGGAGGATTGCTGAACATAGCATGCACATATATCAGGCATGATTTGTGTGCATGGTTGGCTGGACGATTTGATCCTCAGCGTTGTGCTTTCAATTTGTATGGCAAATGGGCGAAGTTCAGCCCACAAGATGTAACCTACATACTAGGTTTGCAATTTTCTGGGACAAATGTGGTCACAACGGGTACAAAGGACAGGATTCAGGACCTTTGTACGTCTATATTTAACGGACAACCGGAGGTATCTGTGAAACATTTGTCAGAGCGCCTTAGTTCAATCACAGATGCCTCTGACGATTTTATAAGGCTGTCTGTTTTATATATTATTGCTTGTATGCTTCGTCCAACAATGAGACTAACGCTAAGTGTTGCTTCATTACACTCTGTTGTTGATGTGCCTTCATTACGACATACAAATTGGTGCAAGTTCGTATTTGATGGAGTCGTTGAAGGCATTACAAAATTTCAAGCATCCGGGCGGGGATCACTGGGTGGTTGTCTTGTTGTTCTGATGGTAAAGCACTTATACAGGACGTGTTTGTTAATGTGTATGTTGTATACCAATGGTAAATAGTGTTTTATTGTCTTAAGTTTCTTTTGTATGCAGGTCTTTTATCTTGAACGAGTTACACCGAGAGGGCAAACCATCATTCCTATGGTTTTTCGTGAGGTACCCCGGATTGTAGAGTGGGGTGACAGCGAGGTCAACAAAAGAATGAATGATATCTTCAGTTGTGGCGGGTTCCATCTGGAGGAGGTATAAATTTTCTCCATACAAGACAATTTTTCCATATGCACTGGTGTATGGTATAGTCTTACATAGTATTTGACATGCATGTGATTACATTCGTTTTACTTGTTGTAGTTGGATGTTTTTGTGGAGGAGGAGATCATTGATGATGCACTTGGTACTGCATCCCAGCAAGCAGTTGCTGACGTATGTACATATACCATGTCTAATCTATAAATTTTCATAATAAACATAATATTTATCTCCAAATCTTTGACTGTAATGTGAATTATTACGTATGTTTTTTTTAGGATTTGCGGATAAGAGTTGGAAGACTTGAGGTTCTTGCAGAGCGCATGGAAAAAAAGTTTGATACTTTTGCATCAAACTGCACAACTACTTTGTCTGTGATGGATAAACGACTGGGTGATATAGGACAGCTGATGTCAAAATTTCTTGATAAATCGGGGAATGCGAAGGATGTCATACATGAAATGGGGGGAAATAAAGAAGAAGATGAAATTGATCTGACGAAGGTGTGTATTAACTCCGTTGTACTGGTGCAACCTGGGTGATATGTGTTGTTCATTGTTTGTTTTGATATCCATTACTGCTTACTTGTTGACGTGAACTGACAATTGCGAACTTTATATTTTAGGTTGATTTGGATGATCCAGATGCTGTAGAGGGAGACCAACCATATGAAGTATGCTTTATTGATATGGTTTATTAAAAAATCAACATGTATTTTCAGGTGAGTGTGAAGCTGAATGAATTATATGCTAATTTGTTTTGTAGATGGCAGATGTGGTGTTCCCAAGAATAACCCATATCGATGATGATGTCGAACGCGCAATCTACCTTTACATATTTGACAAACACTTGCCATCTGAGTACGTGCTGTTGTACTTTTTATGTTTGTCCATGGCATTATTTGTAACGGGTGCTAGTTTTATCGTTTTCCAATACACCACCTGTTCATAAAATTTATTGGTTTTTTTTACGTGTAGTGAGCGACTGGTATCAGTTGGTGACCATGATGCAGGAACGAGGGAGGTGTTACAGACCCTTGCCCCGAACAAATGGCTTAGTGGAATTGTTCGTGAAAGTTAATTTCTTGACTGTTATTGTTGTTACGTTATGAGAATGAAACTAAAATATCGTGTAAACAATGTTATTAGGTAATTGATATGTGTGCCTGCATCGCTCCGCAAAGGGGACGATGGTACTTACCTACAGTCTTCTCTGTAAGTATATGTTGTCATCAGTTATGCACAATTTTTAGTTGCAATATGCAATACACATTTCGGGTCATGTGACAAACAAATTAATGTGTGTAAGCTTGTGACTGTATGCAGCAACAAGCCATGGGAATGGAGGAACAACCAACGTCAAGCCGCCGCACCCGCAGTGAAGGTGCAAGGGTAACTAAGAAAAAAAAGAAGTTTAGTCGCCTTCAACTTCCTGATTTTTCATCAACTACAAAGGTAGTCTATAATGCTTTAATTCGTTTTCTAATTGTTTGTAAGTTAGTGTATATTATGAATAATTGTTTGTCTGTATGTAGATTTATATCCCAATGAACGATGAAAAATCACATTGGTATCTACTTTTTGTGGATATAGAGAAGAAACAAACATTCATACTCGACCCTCTGACAAATCCAAAAAGAAACAATATTCGCCGCACAAATGCGAATAGAGTTGTAAGATACTTAATGTTTTCATTTAGCATATGATACTTGTCAACAAATTTTTTTAATTTGGCCAATTACATTCCAAACTTGTTTTGTAGATTGAGGTGTTGGACGACATTCTTGCAAGTAGGGCGGCCGATTTTAAACACAATTTGCGCACGTTCCAGGTTGTTAAACCAGCATGGATGCCCGTACAAGACAATGGAAATGATTGCGGAATTTTCGTTGTGAAGATGATGCAATCAGCACATTTGGGGCAAGGTTTTACAGTAAAGGTGAATAACAATAAATCTTCCGTGATGACATTGCCGCATATCTGTAACCGTACAAATATTAAAAAAAAAAGCATGATTTGTGTTATGTTTAATGGTTTCAATATGTTAAATGCAGGGTAGGAGTAAAGACATTCGAACGGAAATCGCTATTAACTTGGTCACCGCTGACGAGAACATTGTCAGAGATAGGATCATACATATGGCACTACACACACCTTGACGTGTGTATTGTTTCATTGGAGAATCGAGGAAGACACCGTGTATCTGCTGGTGGTGGACAAACTGATTACATGATTTGTTTTCTTTCATATGTACAGTTACAGTTTTAGACCGATGAATATACAGTTTTGAACATTTTAATCAATATTGAATTGAATTTGTAACGGTGGATCTGTATGTAGGCAGATGCATTTATATCAAATCAAATATACTACCTGTGGTGATGCAGTAGGGAAAATGTTTAAGAGTTTGAGATCGTGCTCATATGATTGTTTGTTTTGATGATAAATAATCAGCTATAGTAGGTCTGGTGACATGGTTGCTGTCCCCGGGTAGCAGTGGTCCTGATGTGTTTTTTTTGTCTTGGTTGTTTACAGGGCAAAACATAAGGTAGCAGTTTTAATGATGTGGCCTACCAATTATACCACCAGATGGAGTTTGGTAAAGTGTATATGATCTCCAAATTGAGCCTGAAACCTGCTATAGCAAGCTTTGACACACCTGATTACATCAACAGATATGGGGGATGGTTGGAGATATGCAGTATGAGTTTAGGCATGTGTATATAGAGGCCAATGCATTGGCAGATTTATTGTGTCATTTTGATGTTCAATGTACAACTTATTCTGAGTTTGTTTCACATAGCAATCTGCTGTTGCTGCTGCTAATTTTTATGGGCAATGTACTAAGATGAATGCAGAGTGCATGTCATATTGTCATTAATGGATGGGATTTCGACAATTTATACGACATTCTCGCCTACCGTTGCTAAGAAAGTACCTTGGCGCATTTTGTTTTTTTTTTTTTTTATTTAAAGGTTTTTTTATGTTCACCCTTTGATTTGCTCCTATTTTGCTCGTGATAGATCATCTTTAATGCCTTTTCTGTTCGCTTGTATCAGTGTTTTCTGTTTATAGAAAAAGCGTTTTGCCTTCTGTTCAATTTTCCATTCTAGGATTGTTTACTTTTCATTTGTTAAATGCTCTTATGATTTTTTGGGTTTTTGTTCTTCTGTTCGCCTATTTCCTGTATCCTGTTTTCTCTAATTATTGATCATCTTCACATTTTACTATTCTAGGTCCTTTATTTAAAGTGGGTTTGGTTCTTTGATCAAGTTTATTAGGCCAGAGGATGTTCCAGTTCAGTATGGTGGACTGAATCGACCCATTGATTTACACAATGGACTACCAAAACCAGCTTCTGAGTTCACTGTGAAAGGGGGAGAAAAAGTTAACATTCAAATTGAGGGCATTGAGGTTCATTCTGCTATTTTCTACTCCCCCCCCCCCTTCTCCTATTATTATAAGTTTCCTGTAAATCATAGCTGATATCCTTAACTTACAAATTAAGTGGTTGGGTAATTATAAGATTCAATTTAAATGATTCCATAAATCCTAATCAATGGCCTCAACTTTGTTTTGATCATTGTTTACACTAGCTTGGTTTGCTAAGTAGCCGATGAGTTCAAGCGCCTCCAAGAACGCGCTCACCTCCATTACCAGGTCCATTTTGAACTATACGTGTATTTTTTAAGTTTGACATCCTTAATTGCCGCTGCAGATTATTCAATTTGGTGGTTTTAGAATAATTATATGTCATTATATGACAACACATTATTATGGCATATTGAGAATGCTTTAATGCATATTTGTGTTGCATTCACTTGTAAGGAACTATTTATAATTGCATACCTTGTTATCGCATTTTTCTCATGGGTCCCTTTGATAGATCCATTTAACCTTCTCTTAGTATTGACAAAGGTATCCTGGCATTTTTACAGAGTTTCCCATTACTTTTTAAATTTTTTTTCCAACAATATCTTTTTTCCGTTCTCTGAATTATTTTCGGTGTGTGTACATTTTATAAAGAATTGTTTCTTTGGCTGCATTATTGTGATCTTGATTTCTACTCACTACTGTAAATTACATTCATTTTTGGAATGGCTTTCATAACTTGTGTGCTCGTGTTCACACAGCTTTTTTAAGTTTGATTGATTGAAGTCTTACAGCAGAATATTAAGGATTTCATTATTGAAAACTTTAAGTACTTTCCATATGTTTTGCTAGTTTTAGAGGATTTTAACTGTAATGGAGGTTGATATGGTTGAGACTCTCTTTTTTAGTTTTGTACTCTTTAGTGGGAACATTTTAAGAGTGTGTTCATTACTGCAAATTTTTTAGACATTAAAAAGGCAATAGTAGTGATTGGAATAGAAGTAAATGAAGAATCGTGATCTCCCTATAGATGGCGATGAAAACTGTATAAAATGGTTGGCCATTGCGAGCTGCTGTTTTGCTCTAGTAGATATACTTTTTGTATGAATGTTGTCGCAACTTAAACTAACTAAGCAGTTTGAGTGAAACTTTCTAGTTAGTCCTCCAGTGTACTTAAGCTTATTTGAGTTCCCTTTTGTATTTAATTCTTTCTTATGCTATTTGTTCTGATAAAATAAATTGTATAAGGTTCTGGTTCAGCATACTGCTAACCTATATGCTGCCAATGGTGCCGGCGTGGTTTTAGCAGAAAAAGGTCAATTTGATGTTTCAAAGGATCTTTTTACACAGGTCAGCTGAACTAAATCTATTTTGAGTCATAATGTAAGGGCATATATTTGTAGTAGTTTGAGTTCCTTCTGGCTTTTCATTTTCATAGGTCCAAGAAGCTGCAAGTGGAAGTGTATTTGTCCAGATGCCAGATGTTTGGATAAATCTGGCACATGTTCACTTTGCTGAGGGGAATTTTGCATTGGCTGTGAAAATGGTTTCCACATATATCTTTTTTTTCTGTCTTTTACATTTTATTTTTTGTAATGTATTCTTAGTACTTCATTTATTTATCAATATCTTCTTATTTCTTCTCGTGCCTTTTCTGCAGTATCAGAATTGCTTGCGGAAGTTTTATTATAATACAGACAGCCAAGTTCTTCTCTATCAAGCTCGTACACATTATGAAGCTGAACAGTGGCAAGACTGCAAAAAGACCTTACTAAGAGCCATACACTTGGCACCTTCAAATTACACATTGAGATTTGATGCAGGGGTTGCATTGCAGAAGTTCTCAGCATCAACATTACAAAAGACAAAAAGGACTGTGGATGAGGTCCATGATAAAACCTTCCCGTTAGATTTTTGATGAATTGTGTTTGAATTGATTTGGCTCTCTTTTCGGATCACCGAATTGGCTGCATCCAATAGATTGAGGTGAAGGTGCTACGAGGATATTGGCACGATGGTGCAAGAAAAAATCCCTGACAAGTGATTTAGCAGAGATTAGGATCTGGACACATAGTAATGGAAAGGGATTTGTGTGGCCGAGGTACTCAGAGAGAGCTCCCAAGTGTCTATAGGATAAGATTAGGACCTAGAGAGAGCTTAGTAGCAAAAAGGAATTGTGTAGCCCACCGGAGATAATGAGGCTCTAAAATGGGGTTCATTAGTACCATTATTAGCTGAAGTATTTTTCAGACAGTCCTTGTACATCATTGACCAATTTTTTAATATTAGTACTGATGGGGGATTCCAGGATTACCTTTCGGAAACCTTGGTTCCTGAGACTGCGGCATGTCTATGCTACCCCTTGAACCAGTATATCCCTCATATGTCCTACACGAATCGATAGTGAAACTGAGGCTGTGGCTTTTCCTTCTTGATATATTTGATGTGCTACTGTTGATTTGATGGTGCTTTATCTATATTTATTTATAAATGTCAGCATCTGTTAAAAAATTTTAATTTCCTATTTTATCCTTAATTATTACTATAAAGTCAATTATACCCACCTATGTCCTTTCATCTACTTTTTTTTTATACCTATTTAACTTTCAACTTGTTCTGGACTCTTTGGCCATTAGTTCTAAATTCTTTTGAACTTATTTGTTAATAGTACACTTACATCTAATTATCTATATCTATATGAAGAAGTAAAGTCTTATATATGTTAAATTATTATACACATGTAGTTACCAGGTTGAATTACATGGTGAAATATATGTTATATTTTATTTTTGGGTATGCAATATATAATAATATTGTAAGCAATCTAATAAATCTATTTAACATAGTGTATTGCTAGTATTATAAAAAGAAAGCATTATTTTTCAGGTATGTCTTTCGTTACTTGTTGTACTGTTAGTGGGAATATCTCTATCACTCATTTAAGTGGGAATTTCATCCAATATAATAGGTGCGTGCAACAGTTGCTGAGCTTAAGAATGCAGTTCGTTTATTTAGTCTGCTATCTGTTGCTTCAAACCTTCATTTTCATGGGTTTGATGAGAAGAAAATTGAAACCCATGTTGGATATTGCAAGCACTTGCTTGAGGCTGCAAAGGTTCATTGTGAGGCAGCTGAACGGGAAGACCAGCAGAATAAGCAAAGACTAGAACTTTAATGTTAGGACTTTAATGTTGTAGGCAGAATTTGATTTTGCTTTGAGTTTTCAAAATTTAGTTAAGATTGTTTTAACCCATTGAAGGGTTAAAGCCAACTTTCATACTTTAGAACAAATTTGGTGGTTGTTTCTTGTAAATTCTTCCATTTTTGAATAAAATTCATCTTTTACAAAAAAAAAAAAAAAAATATTGCATTCCTAATTATCCCGATGGTAATCAGGGAGACTTTGTTGGTGTACAACAATAGTGCTGTTAAGGCAAATTATGTGGGCGTGGATAGTTTTGGTCGGAGCTGGGGAAAAGGAATGGTGCAGTCTAACCTGGCCTTTGCCATCGAACACTCTCCATCGCAGCCCTTCAAGATTGATACGTCTTAACCCAGCAAGTGTTTTCTGCATCAATATCAAAGTGTATATTCTTTTCAGTTGCCAAATCATAGCCACACGACTAAAGTTCAATAATAGTATTTATGATCTTCAGGAAACACCGACATGAATGAAAAAAACGGACTCATATAGCCGACCCCAAATGATTGGGACATAAAGCTTGTTTTGGTTTATGTTCAGGAAACACCAGACCCAATGAACAGACAACACCCAAGGTATTTGTAGGTATCCATAATTAATTCAAATAAATATCACATTTACCAAAAAGAAGTGGGCAATGTAAAGTTGTTCCACTACACATATAGAACTAAAAGCCACTCAGTACATTTCACAAACATGTGGCATGCTTTGACAAACACCTGCCAATCTTGCACTGGAAACTTGCAGTAATAACTTCCATTCTAAGGTTATTGCAATACCAAATTTCACCTAACCCGTTTGGATGTCAATACATCTAACTACAACCAGAGGAAATGAAATCAGACAACGGTATTAGACCCAGGAATTGGACTTGTTTTTCAATTAACTTGAAAAACCAAAGGATCACAAGTAACTGGACGCATATTCCCTTTCTTTTCTCTTTTCCTTTCATTTTCCTTTGGTTTCTCAACAACCAAATAAAATGGCAAGTAACGAAAGAAGATCATAAAATAAGAGCAAGAAAATAGTGAGAACCTCTTCTTCCTTAAAACTGTACACATTGTATTCAAATATATAAATACCGACTACTTAAGCAGATTTCATTCACCAATAAACATTGTATTCCAATAAATATATCATGCCTATCAAAGCACATTCCAGCTATCAGGCAACTTTGTATTCCAATATATACATCCCGTCTAACAAACCACATTGTATTCCACTATATACATACCGAACCCATTCTCACATTCCTGCTAATATACTTCTACATTTCCCCTTTTCTATCCCTCGTTCTCGCGCCTTATGTATGAGTTTGTTGCGCACTTTGTTGTCAGGGTGAGTAGCTAATGAAAACGCAAAGTTCATCCGCATTTCATTCGAATCTTCCTGCGACAACATGATACCACCTTGTTAACAAAATTCGATTACAAGAGGGATATAAACAAATTATAGAGCACAGATCCCGACATGTCATAGGTTGCCTATGTTATATATTTCACCTTAATGCTAAAGCCTGGAAAAAGCACTGGAGCCAGGATCATCTTCACAACAAACATTCCACAATCATATGCATTCCCCTGACGTGGGGCCCAAGACGGTGCGGACAAAGTGAATGTTCCCAAATAAGGTTGGTACTTATGCTGTGTAGCTTCAAGGACATCATCTAATTCAAAGACCACATTATGCACAACATTCAGCCGAGTTGAAATATCGTCACCAGGAAGCGGGTCCAACAAAAGAGCTTTCTGTTCAGTTACGTCAATGACGCATAGATACCAATGGGAGTTGTTCTCGTTGATCGGGATGTATATCTAAATTTGTTTACACAGCAATACGTTGTTAATAAGCGTGGATCAATGTAAGTAATGTTAAACTTTTGAAATCAAAAGGATTAATTATATGGTCAATACATACCTTGTCACAGTATGTAAAATCTTTTATGTACTTCCCATTCGCAGCACACAAGGATTGAAGAAAACCTTTTTTACTTGCACTGTCAGCCGTTCCAGCACGAGCCAGTGCCTGTTGCTAAATACAACAAACAAATTTATAATCAACATATTGTATGTATTATTTTTTTTACAAAAATAAAATAATTAGGTCCTACAAATAAACACAAGTTTATTACCGAGAACCACGTGGGTAGATACCACCTCTCTAACCCAGTTTGTGGATTAGTCTTATCTTCATTAGATAACAAATTGTGCGCCAAATCCACAACCTGTGACAGTCATTGGAAAAATAAATAAGTAAATTGGCAGTGGTTTAAGTTATGGTACCGACATATGGATAAATCTTTAATAAGTTAATAAAAGATTGTTCCTAATTTTCCAACCGAATCAAGTAACCACTGCTTTGGTAATAGTGTCATGAGACAGTGGCGTCCAGCATGGTCATGTTCAAACCTAATTAAATCCTCTCTGTTTCAAATAAAAAAATTTAATATTACACAAAAATCCGGTAAGCATACAAATACTTTCGCTCACATAGTAAATAATTTTTTAAATTGTATCAATTGGTACATTAAAAAATAAAGATACCTCATGTCAAGATTCTTGTCAAATATGTAATTCAGAATCAATTGCTTATCTTCAGGATACAGTATGTCTACATTTGCATATTCCTCAACGTGCTGTGGAATACCCAAACTAGATTCTGAAATCTGTTTCCCCAATATGTGTCATTAAACTACCATTCAAGTTTGTCACGTAATCAACAATGTAAAAAAACATACCTTATGAATTTCAGCAACTGATGCACTTGTACAAGACACTTTCAGTTTGTTAGCAGATTTGTGCGGAGTCTTGTACACATCGATCGATGCCTTGTTGTCATAACAATTCATGTTGTAACCGCCCTGTGGACAGATAATTTGAACATAAAGATATACAAAACCTTGGATAATAATAATAACTGCTGTCAGAACCTTGGGCATTATTTGTTTATGAATGGAATTGTCCATTTCTAGAATGTGATCAGGGGGATTATTCACCTCCCCCTTGCCCTCTTTGTTATCATCCTTCTTCACCCAACGATTCTGTGGTTAAAGGGAGTAAAATATAAGTGAGGATAACGTATAATGTACTTAATTAATACAGTAAGTTTGATGTATGTTATACCTTTGGTTGTTCATATGGTGACATCACATATTTGCTTGGCCTCCGTTTAGAATCTCTTCTTAGCTGCATTGGTGGGAACGATGTTTGTGTGCATGAGTAAGAAGCCTCTTGCAGGTCACAAACGTCATTATGTTTGTAACCGTCATTGTCAGTATTCACTGGCCGTCGCCGTGCCTCCTGGAATGGTTTTGGTGGTGGGGTGTGGATAGCGGCAATGGGTGTCCAAATCCGGTAGTCCACATCCACTTCATTCCGGGAATTGGCATTTACACCTTCATTCAAGTCAATTTTATTTTTTTTCTCATCAACTTCTCCGACAGCAGCAGCATTCTCTATGTCTTGGTAATTTGATGGTTTAGGAAACGATCCACCCATGAACATTTGCATCATGTTAACCATTGACCCCACCATGCCAGTAAGGTTAACAATCGCATTCTCCATCTTAACCATTCTGGCCTCCCATTCCTACACATTTACACAATTAATCACGTGTCCTAAACTTTTTATAAATCAATGTGATTTCAGTATCATGGTATATACGTACCGGTGGTTTTTCATCTGATGTCAAAATAGGTTGCTTCACTTCATGGGTGGATCGTTTATTAAGGCTGACTGTAGCGACTGGTTGGGGTTTATTCATGGTGTCGTCCAAAACTTTGCAAGTAACTTCTTCACATGCTAGTCGTTTGGACTTCTTCAACATTCTTACATGTTTCTTAATTTCCTCATCCCCCCATGCAGCAATTCGAGGGATGCTCCTACATGGCGGTTGTTTAACAAACACCGCTTTGGGTGTGAACCGCTCTAGATATACTATCTACATTAAAAAAATAAACGAGGTCATTCAGTAAAAGTTGTGTGAAACAAGCACAACATAAAATTACTAAACAAAAAAAAATGATACCTTACCATAAGAACAAGTAAACATCCACTAACATTTTTATGATGACGAGTTTGATATTTTCGTACCCCTTCAACCATACCATCAAATACAAATTTCGCCCAATTTCTCTTTCCTATAGAAGGAACGTCTACAACACTGTGAAGATACCTGCTGCTAATTGAA
This sequence comes from Ilex aquifolium, assembly GCA_951799425.1. Classification (NCBI taxonomy): domain Eukaryota; kingdom Viridiplantae; phylum Streptophyta; class Magnoliopsida; order Aquifoliales; family Aquifoliaceae; genus Ilex; species Ilex aquifolium. The sequence continues at coordinate 16,598,711 of OX637410.1, read as the reverse complement.
GTACGCATGGTTGGGTATAGAAGATGTCCAATAAGAAATAGCACAAAATATATCCTAAACTCATCCGAAGCCACTTTAAGTACACAAAGTCTCTCACTCACATGTCTCAACGGGATATCCTTAACGCCATTGAATAATGAATTCCAAATGCCATTAATCCTTTCACTGGGCCCAGTAGTCTCCACGTCCAAGCCTTCGTTTCTCAAACCCATGACACATTCAACATCCATGGTTGATAACTGAATAGCTTCACCGTACACATTTAATGTCAATGACACAGTGTCAAACCGTTCAATCAACCATGCACATAAACCCCGCTTCAGTTCCCCACATTTGAGGCTCAACATCCCTCCAAAACCAAGTTCTTTTATTGCAGCTTTCTGCTCATCACATAAAAGTTGTATCATTTTTACAATTTTCCCAGGCGAACACCTTGTACCAAGCGTCCCCTTTGATTATTTGTCAAAACATAGACAGAAATGTCAGTTGGAGAGGTGCAGTAAATGTAAACGATGGATTGTGAAAATTAACATCGAAATTATATAATTACCCGTTCTGTTATTTTCCCCGAATTATCTTTCACACGATCATATTCACTCTTCGCATGTATAGACATTTCTTTGTATTTCTCTTTCTCACAATCTGCCATCTTCCTCCATTGGTCACCCAGTTGTTTAATCACCTTATGAATACAAGTTCAATTGGAAGACATTATTAATTTCACTATTCCAACCAATACTCGCTCGTTGTAACAAAAATTATACCTCGCCTGTCACTTTTTGATCAGCGTTTCCTTTGATATTCTGCATTTGTTCCTTACTGTAATGGAAGTACAACAAATACGTACATTATCAAATATACATTAACCACAAAATAATTTTACACTACAATTCACAAATGTTTCATACTAGAAAAATAGCCATGCAGTGGGTGGACGTTGTGCTTTCAAGCCTTCGGCCTTTGACTCCTGTGACCTCTTCTTCCCCCTGGAATATGTACCATAATATGAAGTCTGAAATGTGATGATTCTGAAATATTTTCAACAATATAATCATATCTTACATTACAAAAATCGCCAAATTGGACTTCCCAAGTCTATTGCCTTGCTACTACCCTGCAAATAACACATGGTATATAGGTCATATAAATAAGTATATGCTACACATACACTTCTCTAAACCAGTCAGATATCCTTCTAAAACACACTCACTCACCAACACATTCATTCACAACTATAACATCATTACCAGTACGTAAATGTTTCCAATTATGACACACACAGAGATGTCAAACACTGAAAACATACCATTTATAAAAAATAAAATTTCATATATTCACTAATAATTTCATGATACCTTATTATGTATCTCCTCCTGGTCGTTAATCACAACAAGCCGAAACTAAGACAAACCTTTTTTGAAATACTGAAAGGGGATACTTATGACCTCAAACCCATATTGCAAGGAATAAAAAGCTTGTGATGCAGAGGGAGGCACAGAATTCGGAACAAAGAAGATGGAGTCGGATGAATAGGGGAGTGGTGATTTTTTGGAAGATAGAAAGAGGAGACCAGTGAGCTCAATGTTTAGAGGATGGAGGGAGCTGGGTAGTGGTTTTTGGCGGGATTATGGAGGAAATAGGAGGGAACTGCTGTAGCTAGTTGTCACAACCTTATTGGTTGGTATTTAAATAAACACTAAACGACGTCGTTCAGCCTTGGAAAAAATTTAACTTCCGATCGATCACACTAATATACGATCGATCGAATAGTTTCAGCCTACCACATTTAACACACTAATATGAGGGGACTGAAACACCATTCTTCTGCTACAACACCTCAACATTGATCTATCGCAAAATAACTGATCGATCATGAAGTGGCAAAAGGTTAATGATAGATCGAATAACTAAGTGATCGATCACTAACTTTCAGAATTTGACCAATTTAGATCTATCTAACTGATCGATCACTACAATTTGATCGATCGTTAACTTGTTCATATGTAAACGATCGATCATTATTAAGTGATCGAATAATCCATTACAATATTTGATCGATCTAATAAATTTATGATCGATCATATATTAAAGTAAATTATATTTAATATTTTAATTTAATTAATTTACATGAATTAATTAAAAAACTTAATTACATAAAATAGATCGATCAAAAATAAATTATGATCGATCATAATATCACAGTTGTTTCAATCAGAGTTTTTAAAGTACAGTCACAGTTGATCTATCGCAAAATATTTGATCGATCGTTTTCAAAAAATGATAGATCAAATAAGTATTCTGTGATGGATCAAATTCGAGTTTTGTACATATTTGATCAATCATTGTTTTATACGATCGATCAGACCGCCACAGTACTTTTTATCTCTGATTGAAACAACTGTGACATTATGATCGATCAGACTTTTTGTTTGATCGATCTAATTCATGTAATTCGATTTTGCTCCTTCACTGAAGTATATTGATCGATCGAACTTATAATTTGATCGATCATGGACCATTAAAAATTGTAAAAACATAAAAGTAGTAAATGATATATTATTGGATATCCATTACTTACGAACAAACCGAAGTGCCATGATCGATCGAACATGTAATATGATCGATCATGGACCATTAAAACTTGTAAAAAAATACCATTCATTTAGTAAATGCTTCCCCAATTAGTTGTAAATATTCCCATAAAAGTGGTAAATGAGCCATTCAAGTTGTATATATTATTGGATATCCATTCCTTACGAACACACATGAGTACCATGATCGATCGAACATGTAATATGATCGATCATGGACCATTAAAACTTGTAAAAAAATACCATTCATTTAGTAAATGCTTCCCCAATTAGTTGTAAATATTCCCATAAAAGTGGTAAATGAGCCATTCAAGTTGTATATATTATTGGATATCCATTCCTTACGAACACACATGAGTTCCATGATCGATCGAACATGTAATATGATCGATCATGGACCATTAAAACTTGTAAAAAAATACCATTCCTTTAGTAAATGCTTCCCCAATTAGTTGTAAATATTCCCATAAAAGTGGTAAATGAGCCATTCAAGTTGTATATATTATTGGATATCCATTCCTTACGAACACACATGAGTTCCATGATCGATCGAACATGTAATATGATCGATCATGGACCATTAAAACTTGTAAAAAAATATCATTCCTTTAGTAAATGCTTCCCCAATTAGTTGTAAAAATTCCCATAAAAGTGGTAAATGAGCCATTCAAGTTGTATATATTATTGGATATCCATTGCTTACGAACACAGATGAGTGCCATGATCGATCGAACATGTAATATGATCGATCATGGACCATTAAAACTTGTAAAAAAATACCATTCCTTTAGTAAATGCTTCCCCCATTAGTTGTAAAAATTCCCATAAAAGTGGTAAATGAGCCATTCAAGTTGTAAATATTATTGGATATCCATTGCTTACGAACACACATGAGTTCCATGATCGATCGAACATGTAATATGATCGATCATGGACCATTAAAACTTGTAAAAAAATACCATTCCTTTAGTAAATGCTTCCCCCATTAGGTGTAAATATTCCAATAAAAGTGGTAAATGAGCCATTCAAGTTGTATATATTATTGGATATCCATTCCTTACGAACACAGATGAGTGCCATGATCGATCGAATATGTAATATGATCGATCATGGACCATTAAAACTTGTAAAAAAATACCATTCCTTTAGTAAATGCTTCCCCCATTAGTTGTAAATATTCTCATAAAAGTGGTAAATGAGCCATTCAAGTTGTAAATTTTATTGGATATCCATTGCTTACGAACACACATGAGTTATATGATCGATCGAACATGTAATATGATCGATCATGGACCATTAAAACTTGTAAAAAAATACCATTCATTTAGTAAATGCTTCCCCAATTAGTTGTAAATATTCTCATAAAAGTGGTAAATGAGCCATTCAAGTTGTAAATATTATTGGATATCCATTGCTTACGAACACACATGAGTTCCATGATCGATCGAACATGTAATATGATCGATCATGGACCATTAAAACTTGTAAAAAAATACCATTCCTTTAGTAAATGTTTCCCCAATTAGTTGTAAATATTCCCATAAAAGTGGTAAATGAGCCATTCAAGTTGTATATATTATTGGATATCCATTCCTTTCGAACACACATGAGTTCCATGATCGATCGAACATGTAATATGATCGATCATGGACCATTAAAACTTGTAAAAAAATACCATTCCGTTAGTAAATGCTTCCCCAATTAGTTGTAAATATTCCCATAAAAGTGGTAAATGAGCCATTCAAGTTGTATATATTATTGGATATCCATTCCTTACGAACACACATGAGTTCCATGATCGATCGAACATGTAATATGATCGATCATGGACCATTAAAACTTGTAAAAAAATACCATTCATTTAGTAAATGCTTCCCCAATTAGTTGTAAATATTCCCATAAAAGTGGTAAATGAGCCATTCAAGTTGTATATATTATTGGATATCCATTCCTTACGAACACACATGAGTTCCATGATCGATCGAACATGTAATATGATCGATCATGGACCATTAAAACTTGTAAAAAAATACCATTCCTTTAGTAAATGCTTCCCCAATTAGTTGTAAATATTCCCATAAAAGTGGTAAATGAGCCATTCAAGTTGTATATATTATTGGATATCCATTCCTTACGAACACACATGAGTTCCATGATCGATCGAACATGTAATATGATCGATCATGGACCATTAAAACTTGTAAAAAAATACCATTCCTTTAGTAAATGCTTCCCCAATTAGTTGTAAATATTCCCATAAAAGTGGTAAATGAGCCATTCAAGTTGTATATATTATTGGATATCCATTGCTTACGAACACACATGACTTCCATGATCGATCGAACATGTAATATGATCGATCATGGACCATTATAACTTGTAAAAAAATACCATTCCTTTAGTAAATGCTTCCCCCCAATTAGTTGTAAATATTCCCATAAAAGTGGTAAATGAGCCATTCAAGTTGGAAATTTTCCTATAAAAGTGGTAAATTATCCATTGAAGTGGTAAATTATCCATTGAAGTTGTAAATATTACTATAAAAGTAGTAAATGATCCATTGAAGTTGTAAATATTCCCATAAAAATGGTAAATAATCCATGAAGTTGTAAATATTTCCATTGAAGTTGTAAATATACCCAAAAATTTGGTATAAAATCCATTCAACTTGTAAATATTCCTTCCTTCATTACGTTACACAATCTCCTAGTCCTCATATGTACTATCTGACATGTCTACCAACCGGTAACCGGTAAGTCTTTGGAAAAATAAAATCAACGGCTCAGTTTTCTTGTTAGATAGATCTACGGTGCACATTAGATTTCGGTACCATACCGAAAGTCAAACGTCGGTACCGTAGTCGCCTCCTTGATTGTCTGGATGAATTAACCTAGTCTGCTTCCGACTAAGTACTATTGAAATGAAGGCTCACTCGTGCCGGTCCCGAATCGGACAGGCTGTTAAAATTTAGGAAAGCAATTGTGTGGTGTGGTGCGGTGTCGTGTCATATTAAAACTTAAAAAAAAAATTGACTTTTTCTTTCATGATTCTCTCTCCTACTATATATATATATATATATAGTCCCGAATCGGACATGCTATTAAAAGTTAGGAAAGTAATTGTGTGGTGTGGTGTGGTGTGTTGTCGTGTCGTATTAAAATTTAAAAAAATACTTGACTTTCTTTCAATGATTCTCTCTCCTACAATATAAATATAGTACCGAATCGGACAGGCTATTAAAAGTTAGGAAAGTAATGTCGTGTCGTGTCGTGTCGTGTCATATTAAAACTTAAAAAAATAATTGATTTTTTTTTCATGATTCTCTCTCCTACTATATATATATATAGTCCCGAATTCGAGTTCTAAAAAATCGATATCACTATATTAAATAATAATTTTTCTTTCATTCATTTATTTGATTAAATCATTCAAAATTTATTTTTACTCATTATTTTCTTAGAGATATTGACAAAATTTTCTCAAAATATGTAATTCGATAAATTTTTTTAACAAATCTATATTATCGTGTATGAATAATATCTCAAATAAAAATTATGTTAAATTACAAATTAATCAAATATTAAATAGTTGAACATGTGATAGAAATGAGTGATGTGATGGTTTTGGGGGAGGGAAATGTATAGGGGATAAAATTCAACTTCTTATGTATTTTATTATATAGATTTGTATAGAAATAAGGAAAAATTTCATCAAGATCTCCTGTAATTAGGTTTAAATTCAATGACACCTTCTTCTGATTTTGAAATTTTACTGTCACTCTCTGTTAGTGATTGTCGGGTTACACTGTTAATGACGATGGTTGATTTATAGAAATTTTCCTGAGACCCCTTATAAATAAACCTAACTTTAACAACCCCCTCTGTAAATAGACCTAACTTTAACAAAATCCTCTCTTAATTCTGAAATTTCAATGCACTCCTTTTTAGTTCTATTATATTAGCCTTTATTTTGATCAATTTAATATTCAATTTTATCAAATTAATTTTCTTTATTTAATTTAAACTAAATTAACATTTTATCTCATCAAATCAACACAAAATTGATATTTAATTTTATCAAATTAGTATTTAGTTATATTAATTTAATATTTCATTTCATCAAATTAATATTATTTCTTTAATTTAATATTAAGTTATTATTTATTTTTATCAAATCAACATCAAATTGACATTCAGTTTTATTAAATTAAAATATTTAATTTATTAAATAGAATATTAAATTCCATTAATTTAAAATTTAACCTTATCAAATTAATGTCATTTCTTTAATTTAACACCAAATGGACATTCAATTTTATTAAAACAACATTCAAATTTATTCAATTAACATTAAATTCAATCAAATCAATACTAAATTAATATTAATTTTATCAAAGTAAAACTAAATTAATATTTAAATTTATCAAAATTAAGATCAAATTTATTCAATTAATATTAAATTTTATCAAATTAAAACTAAATTAATATTTAAATTTATCAAAATTAAGATCAAATTTATTCAATTAATATTAAATTTTATATATGAAGTATGATGTGTGAGGAGCGGTCGAGCGACGTTGTAGAGGACATGTGATAACAGAGGAATTAGAAATGGATGAGATTTTGATATTGACTTTATCAATTGTAATTTTTATTATAGAAAAATCATTTTTAACTATAAAAATTATTATGATAAAAAAATATAAAAATTATAAAAACTTGATTATGTAACCAAATGAGTGATAATATGATGACTAATATTATAACAAAGTTATAATACAATGTTTTAAAATAAAAAATTCATTGGGATAATATAATAATTGAAATTGCATTTGTTGGCTGGCTAGCGCATATATAATGGGAAAAGAATTAATGACATTTTTGTCTATTTACATAATAAAGGGTAATTTTAGTATTTTCACAAAATATTTAGTTAAATCATTATTTTATCTACTGGTAGAGACAAAGTTATTGTTATAGAGGTTGTCATTGAATTTAGACTCAACTACATGGTGTTTAGATGAAACTTTCCTCAGATATAACATGTAGATATAATATGTCTTCAATCTTTGTACTATATATATGTACAGTAAAGATGTGTGTGTGATATGAACAATAAAGATGGAGAGCAGCTATATTAGGATAGAATTTTGGGGAGACATGTGTCTCAGTTTGGAAAGAGAATCATGAAAGATGAGAGTGTGAGAGACAGTTAATGTCTCAGTATATAAAGTGATACCTTAACATAGGAAATAAAATCAGGAAAATAATGATAAGAATTGTAATTTGTATTTTAGGGAGAGAGAGACATAGTTGAGGAATTAGAGATCGCTTAATTGCAGGATTTGATTGGGTTGGAGAATTAAATTTATGGATGTTAGTTTTGGAAACTAAAAGTTTTGAGCGGCAAAAAATTTTTAAGAGCGAATATGGTACGTCGGATCAAAACGATCTGAGACGTCAATAGCTTGAGACAGTTTGAAATATCGTCGGCCGTTGGATGATGCCTTTTTTAATCTCGAAACGATCTAAACCACTCTTTGTCTCCAAAATTCAAATTCGTTCTACTTTATTATATATATATATATTTTGCATAGTAAAACGAATTAATGCACATAGTAAAACGTACTAACCCGAAAGATCAATTGAAGCTATTCTAAAAATCAATTTCTCAACCACATTAGAAGAAAATTTTTGAAAATTTTATGTCATGAAACTGAATAATAATAGTCGATTCTTGAAATTTAATACAATGTTATTGTATTCTACTTGTATAAATATAATACCCAATTTAGTCCTTATTAATTAATATTTAATTTTTTTTTATCTCAATTAATTAATTTTTCACTCATATTCTTTGTCCCCTCTCGGATAAAATTTTGGCGCTGCCAATCTTATGCTCCGTTTGGTTGGAAGGATGGAAAATAGGAAGGATGGAAAGTAGGAGGGATACACTTCTTATCCTTCAAGGAAGGAAAGTACGAGGGATAAACTTTCCTTCCTTTGTGTTTGGTTGGATGTATGCAAAATAAAAATGAATATTTTTTTTTTTTCGTGCTAGATAAGATTAAGGGTGACAATCGAGTCATATCGTGTCAGATTCGTGTTGAGTCATTATGGATTTATGTCGAACATTAGTAAAATCTAACTCAACTCATTTAATTAATTGTGTCGTGTCGAGTTGCGAGTTGACCTGTTTATTATTATTATTTATTATTTTTTTATTTTTAAATTTTTTTAAAATATATATATATATAAATACATATTTTATCATTTTATTTTTATATGAAATTAATGTATATATAATATATGTATATATTAAAAGATATGTAGACAAATAAGATACATCTCAACACAAATAATTAACTTTCCATCCACTTTCCTTCCTTACCAAACATGATGTTTTATTTATCCCTCTCACTTTCCATCCTTCCAACTTTCTATCGTACCAAACGGAGTATTAATGTTTCCGTACAATTGGCATAAAACTGATGCTCCGTTTGGTACGATAGAAAAATGGAAGGATGAAAAGTGGGAAGGATAGATAAAACATCATGTTTGGTAAAAAAGGAAAGTAGGAAGAATGGAAAAGTGGATGGATTAACTTTCCTTCCAACTCATCAAAATCAATCCCTCCAAAATCGGAAGGAAAGTGGATGAAAAGTTAATTATTTGTGTTGAGATTTATCTTATTTGTCTATATATCTTTTAATATAAACATATATTATATATACATTAATTTCATATAATAATAAAATAAGTGTTTATATCTATATTTTTAAAAAAAATTTAAAAATAAAAGTAAAATAAAAAAAATAAAAGTAAAAATAAAAAATAAAAATAAAAGTAAAAATAAACTGGTCAACTCGCAACTCGACACGACACAATTAGTTAAATGAGTTGAGTTAGGTTTGACTAATGTTCGATACAAACCCATAATGACTCAATACGAATTTCACACGACACGACTAGATTGTCACCCTTAATTTTAGCCAGCACAAAAAAAAAAAAAATTAATCATTTTTATTTTCCATCCATCCAACCAAACACAAAGGAAAGAAAGTGTATCATTCCTACTTTCCTTCCTTGAAGGATAAAAAGTGTATCACTCCTACTTTCTATCTATCCTACTTTCCATCTTTCTTACCAAACGAAACATGAGTCAAAGAATGACGATTTAAATGCATTATAGTCAGGGTCGGTGGGTACAGTTGTTTGAATCTTAATGTTTCGGTACAGTTGACATAAAACTGAGTCAAATATGCAATTATAGGGTGGGTGGGTGGGGATGGATCTTGTCCCAACCCATCACCATTGCCGTAAACACAAGAAACAGAACACCAAATTCAACAATTTCGATGGTTACTTTGACTTTTAATTTTGAATTGGTTGCTAGCTGGTGGGTATTTAACTAGAAATGTAGGGATTGAAAATTAACACACCATACAGTGTCAGTGTGTGTGTGTGTGAGAGAGAGAGAGAGAGAGAGAGAGAGTCTAGGGGGTAATGTTAGAATCCACATCATTTTCAGTTTTGGATTGGAGGTGTGAATATGAATTGTTAGAGCACCCTCCATTGGTAGGTTTGTATTCAAGAGTGGGTTTTACACGTGGGTTCATATCAATTGATATCGAGTTACGAAATACACGATTTTGAGAAATAGACATTCATTACTTGAATGCATGCATACACTTTTAAATACTTTTTTTCGTACTCATCATTGATTTGAGAAATTTTTTGATATATATAATATATCACAAGACACCTGAAATAATGTATAAATAAAATAATCAAATAAGAGGTGGAAAGGCTAAAGTATAAGAAGTATTCCCGCCACATTTCTTAATTTCTTAGAATTTGAAAATTTTCAATTGAAAATTTAAGGTTCATTTCAATCAAACGCTGACATGTGTCATTTGTAATTATCCATCAACACCTCAATAAGTAACCACTATTTTATAAAATTTATTTAAAAAATCACTTTTTATCACTCAAAAATTTTATATAATAATTTATTTAGGGTGCGTTTGGTAACGTTTTTGTTTTTATGTTTTTTTTCTTTAAAAAAACAGAACAAAATTTTGTTTTTTGTGTGATAAAAATTAAAAATATAAAACATATTTGGTAGTCATTTATATTTTAAAAATTGTGAAATCAAAAATAAAAAACTTGTTTGGTATTATACCAAAAATTCACCACCCAAACCTACCAATCAACACCACTGACCACGCTGCCACCACCACTATGGAAACCCACCACCCAACCCCACTACACCCCATCACTGAAACCCACCCCCAATCCAGCCCCACCACCACCGAAACACCACCCCCACCCCTACCCCCACCTCCACCACTAAAACCAACCGAAAACCCACCCCCAATCCACTGCCACAACCACCGAAACCCACCCCCCAATCCAGCCCCACCACCACCGAAACACCACCCCCACCCCTACCCCCACCTCCACCACTGAAACCAACCGAAAACCCACCCCCAATCCACTGCCACAACCACCGAAACCCACCCCCCAATCCAGCCCCACCACCACCGAAACCCCACCCCCACACCTACCCCCACCTCCACCACTAAAACCCACCGAAAACCCACCCCCAATCCACTGCCACAACCACCGAAACCCACCCCCCAATCCAGCCCCACCACCACCGAAACCCCACCCCCACCCCTACCCCCACATCCACCACTGAAACCCACCCCCAATCCACTGCCACAACCACCGAAACCCACCCCCCAATCCAGCCCCACCACCACCGAAACCCCACCCCCACCCCTACCCCCACCTCCACCACTGAAACCCACCGAAGCCCACCCCCAATCTACCCCCGCCACCACTGAAACCCACCGAAGGGCGAGAGAGAGAGAGAGAGAGTGTGCTTTTGTCGCTGCCTAGTGAGAGAGATGAACGAGAGAGTGTGAGAGTGAGAGAGATGAACGACAGGAGCAAAAAGGGGTAAAAAAAATGCTTTTATAGTGGGAATGAAAAAAAATCCTTTTTTTGCTGCTAATGGAGTTCGATGGCTAGACCTCATTAAATGGTTTAATGGGGCGCGCGTGTTTCCGTTTTGCCGTGTTTTCAAAAGCACCTCTTTTGATGTTTTTAAAATTTGGGATTGTTTACAAAACTGACCAACCAAAAAAAAAATAAAAACACACTCCAAACGCGTTTTTGTTTTTTTTTTTAGCAAAAAATGAAAACAAAAACAGAAAAAAACACAAACACAGTGTTACCAAACGGGCCCTTAACTTCCCAAGTAATAAAAGAAAACACGAAGTGCAACGCATGGGATGGACTACTTTTATTTTTTATAATTTTTTTAATTCCACGATCAGAGATGTCTGTCACGCCCCAAATTTCACAAAAACATGATTAAAAAAAATTATTTTGTTTATTCCAAAAACACATGCTGATTTGTTGTAAAAACATTTAGAAAATTATCTTTTTAGTTTAAATAAATCGTTTTTTTAGAAAATTTTAAGAGAGTTTCCTTTGAAAATCGGACATCCAGATAATTGGTGAGAGATACTTGTGAGAGTATTGAACATAATAATTATACCTAACTAGTCATTCGTATCATATTAATCATATACATCCCTTCCCATGATATCCACAAATAAGTCATTACCGTTCAATACCGGGGAGACAAATAGAGGCCCACGAAGTCCTCTTAAACCTAGGTTATATTCTAATTATCCAAAATTCTTCGTCATGAACATTATATACAAAATATCTAAAATCTTTATAAGTAAACCATTTAAAAGGTCCTAATTTATACATATTCCCTCAAATTAACCAAGATATAAATCACTTACAAATCCTCAATAATATATATCATCTTACATTGTTCTTTACATACTCTAATTAAATATATAAAAATCATAACAACTATCTTCTACCTCGATACTCCCACTATGTAGTCCACCAATATATGCCCATAACTGAAAATGTTAAATGATAGGGGTGAACAACCACACGCTCAGTAGGATCATCCTTTTCTCAAGCATATACAAAGTTTTAAATACCAACAGTTCACAAATCATAATGATAAGTAATAAAATAATTTATCAATAAGTCTAGGTACATAATAAGTATTAAGCATTTTTGAAAGTACATTACGTACTATCATTTGAAATACATAAGTGAAACATCAAAGAATTTACCACATCGAAATCAAATCTCAAAATAACACTATAAAACCTCTCTTCTTAAAACACAAATGCAACACCATTGATTTTATAAAGTACGAAGTGAGAAATCTTTATACAAGTATATGTATAACAAATTTGGTAAAGTAATCAATTCTTATTTTGAACACAATTTCATAAATTTGTTCTTTCCAGAGTATTTTTCAAAAATATTTACTTAACGTACTTTTGTCTCAATTTAACCTTACCTCACCCCACTCAAGAGGTTTGTTGGAATATTGGTCTATTGGTTTCTTGGCACCCAAATTTCATGTATGTTACCCATACGGAAAAATATCATCAAACCAACACCGGTTCACGAATGAATCATCCACGGGGAACCTTTTGGGTCTTGTACCCTAGGGTCTCATCGTCCTTCTTGCTTTTCAGGGGGATGTGTAGGGCTCAACTTGTGATGCCACATAGGCTGTCACCGAAAACCACTACCATCACCAACACCCCCTCAGACTAGTAGCCGCCTTGGTAACCCCCCTCAAGAGCCCCAATCGTCTACTAACCCTCTGTCTGTCGGTACCGAGCATATAAGTTTCAAACCATAATTTCATGATCACCTTCCATTTCCAACACCAACCACAATTTCGACACTTTTAAAAAAATACATAGTTTTACAAAATCTCACACCAAAAATACAATTTGTACTATTTTATAGCAAATTTCACAAATTAAATGATTGAGAAGTTGTATAGATCAATACCACCCTTTTTATACTTTAAAATAACTCAACAATACACCAATTCATGGTAAAATATTCTCAATCACATCATAAAAATCAATACCTCTTTCCACAAAATTTTTGTTTTTAACCAAAACACATTTGGTAATCCAAATGACCCTTTTTTTTTTTGTAGGAATTAGTCCTGTGTCCAGATTTTTTTTTTTTTGGTTTAACGATCAGGGGTGTTCTAAAAAACTCTTAAAACTATTTGAGGTGTTCTCAAACAAACTGATAAAGTTGAATGCATTATAGTGTGGGTGGGTGGGTGGGTGGGTGGGGATGGGTCTAGTCCCAACCCATCACCATTGCCGTAAACAATTTCGTTGGTTACTTTGACTTTTAATTTTGACTAGAAATGTAGGGATTGAAAATTGACACACCAGACAGTCTTTCATACAGTGACAGAGCTCATGTAGTGTGTGTGTATGTGAGAGAGAGAGAAAGTCTAGGGGGTAATGTTAGAATCCAAATCATTTTCAGTTTTGGATTAGAGGTGTGAATATGAATTGTTAGAGCACCTTCGACTGGGAAGCTTGTTTTCAACAGCGGGTTACACATGTACATATGGGTTCATATCGCTAGATACCGAGTCACGAAATGCACGGTTTGATAATAGACATCGATTACTCAAAAGTATAGTAGAATGTTACAATAACACATTAACATAACATGTGAAGTAATGTACATCATCTATAAAATCTACATATATACAACAATCAAATAGAGGATGGAGAGCTTGAGAAACATTCTCTCCTCATTTCCTAATTTTTTTTAGAATTTAGAATTTTTTTAATTCAAAACTTAAAGCTCTCTCCAATCAGACACTGACATGTGTCATTTGTAAGTATTCATCAATTCTTCAATAACTAATCAATATTTTTAAAAAGTTATTCAAAAAAATCAGTTTTTATCACCCAAAAATTTTATATAATTATTTATTTAACTTCACAAGTGAAAAAAATAAATTATAGTTCTGTGCATCACATGGGATGGGCTAATTTTTATTTTTATTTTTTATAATTTTTATTTGTTCTTCGATCAGAGATGTCTAGATCAGCTTAACATGAGACTGTCACCTCTCATTTGACTTTTTTTTCTTGAAAAAAATAATTTGTGGGGGCCAGAAACTAGTTTTTCGACAATTTTTTATTCAGTATACAGAACACTCTCACGTGGTATGTATAACTTAGATAGTTATCATTTTTTATAGATAAAATTATAACTTTGGATGGAAAAATTATAATTTGCTTAGGGAAAAGTCATGATCGATCATGTCCTCTATAAGATTTCAAAATAATATGAAACACTCAAAATAATGTCACACCAAAGATTTAATCAAAAGAAGAAAGTTAAAACCGAAAACAAAGCTTTCGGCCAAAAACCAAGGAAACTCGTAAACACAAGCTCTACATCAAAGTTCAAAAAGAATTCTCTTAACAAAAAAAATGTTCTGCCATCACCCATTACAATTAAAAGTAAATGCTTTAAATATAAAAGAGATCTAATCCTATTAAAAAAACTAATAACACAAATTTTATTATAACTTTAATTAAACTACTGGAAGAGTTTGGGTCAAACTCCAACAACCTCTCTTCAACCAAACTCTTCAATCTTGATCATCTCCATCATCCGCTTCAATTTCATGAATGCATCTGATTTAAGTGGCTTGGTAAAAATATCTGTAATCTGATCTTCGGATTGACAATACAAAATTTTAATATCACCATCAATAACCAAGTCACGAATATAATGGTACTTGACATGAATATGCTTGGTCTTCCCATGAAAAACTGGATTCTTTGACAAAGCAATAGTTGACTTGTTATCACAGAAAATCTTTGAAAGAATTTTCTCTGCATGCTGCAAAAATCCAAGCATACGACATAACCACACCGCTTGGGTAACACAACTGGTGGCTGTATTATACTCTGTTTCAGTGGTAGAAAGATCAACAACTTACTGTTTCTTGAAGACTAGGAAAAAATTCTTGAACCAATTTGAAAACAATACCCGGAAGTATTTTTGGCTTTTTTCACATCACCTCCCAAATCAATGTTTGTATTGATAGAGTAGTATACTAAAAACTTGTTTTTTGTAGTAAAACTCATTTTATTAATTAATAGAAGTTTGTTCTTTCCATTTTATTGAGAATCTATATGGGCAAAATGTTTGCATTATATTTAATATATGGTATGCATGTGTGTATTATATTTTACATTGTGGATAATCTGGTGTGTAGAGTTCAGTTTATTCACAGAAGACCAGATTATCGGATCCTTGTATAATATGAGTATAGGTTCACAATCCTAGATGGAATTGAACACACCATCAGTATGATTATAGTGTAATATTCTGGCATAGTCTGTCTTGATTGTAGCAGACTGTTTGATGTCTCAGATTATTGTACCAGTACACTTTGTGTATTAAACAGACTTATGTTAAAGTTATTATCTTTTACTGATTCAATAAGATAATAAATACCTTATGATTATTATGATTGTTTATACTCTTAATCCTGAAATATTTAATTGCCACGTGTATATAATGTTTGTCACTTTAATTCATCAAATAATGAGATTCATATTGAGTCAATAGACTCGGTGAATTGGGAGACAGTGTTATTTGTATGGTGAAACTTAATTATTAAAGGAAACTACGTCTTATTATTTAAATGTGTTAATGATGTTCTCTTGATGAAGCTCATAAATTTTGTTCATGTCAAACCCTGCAAGTGGATTTAATTATCCGACATGACAAATAAGTTGAGTGGTAAAGTCTCAAGAAATAAAAGAAGTCAATTAAATATAATTGTCAGTAATTTATTTAATTGATGGACATATGTAATCTTAAACGTGAGGAGATTATTAAACATATAGTAATAAGAAGTTCGAATATAATTTTGAGATAAAACTCAAGATATCAATAATAAGTTTTTAGTGGACTGACTTATTATTAATGGGTTGTAGAATGTTTGTTTTGGGTTGGACATAGGAATCCTAGGCCCATTGAAAGTTTGGTCCTTATTTCTCCTTAGGGTTTCTGTTGTAGCGTATATATAGACGTCTAGGCTCTCTAAATCAGTATCTATTCTTTACTCACATTTTTTAGAGAGGCTAAAAGAGAGAGCAAAAGTTCAGAGGTGCTGGCAGCCCACTCTGCATCCGGACTCTAACGTTGGGGGATATACGACAGAAGACTGCGAGGTTCGTCGAGTTGTCTTCCCTCATTTTTTTTTAAAAAGACGACGAGGCCCACCAAGATACCCCAAAGTTAAAAGAAATCTGAGCAGGGCAAACGTTGAAGTGCTGAAGAACGAATTTGATGAAGGAGTGTATAGGGAACCTAAGACCGTTCTTCAGAGAGCCTACGAAGAAACAGGTCTTCTCAGACACCTCGGAGTCATACCTAATATCTATAGAAGGACACCAATAACGCATGCTCCTAGGAAAACCAAATCTCGCAGAAAGGATGCTCATGAAAGGAGGTGTAACTAGGGATGTCAGTGGACCGAAGCGGGGGCGGGGGGTGTAGTCTCCATCCCCGTACCCGCTTAAAAAAACTCCGTCCATCCCCGGTCCACTCCCGTTAACGGGTATAATTTTCATCCCCATCCCCGTCCCCGTCCCCGGGTAAATTTTTAATCCCCGTCCCGTCCCCGCTTCCCCCGTACCCGCCCAAGCCCAAGCTCAAGCCAACATAATCCAAAATTTTAAATAAATTCAACATTTTAAATAATCCAACAACATTCTAAATAATCTAACTTAATCTAACACAACATAATGCAGCATAACATATTCGAACATAACACAATAACAAATGTCCAAAATACTACTTCAATTTGATATAATTCAACAAAACACAAACACTATAATGGTGGTAGAATCATCTCAATCATCGCTTAACACCAACTCAATCATCTCTGAATACCAGCTTCACACCAACTCAATCATCTCTTAACACCATCGGTGGTGGTAGAATCTACTTCTTCAACATCATTTTCTTATATCATTAAAAGAAAAAAATAATTTGATTCTTCCAAAGAGAAATTTTCAACTAAAATGATATACCTCATCATCAATATCAAGATCCTCCAATAATTTGTAGCTCTTCAGGTCCGTTGATGTAGATGAACCTAACAAAAAAAAAAATGCATTAGTCATACTTTACTCCTCAAAAAAATGATGTACATGCAAATAATATTTCATTACCTCGTTCTTCAGCACATAACCAACTTTGAGAGCACATTAAAGCCTCTACTGTAGTTGGAAGAAGCCTATTGCAATGTGGACTTATCACCCTCCCACTTGTGCTAAAAGCAGATTCCGAGGCAATAATAGAAACATGAATAACAAAAAGATCTTTAGCAATCATTTGGAGCAGGGGATACTTGGGACCATTTGTCTTACAAAAAGACAGTATATCAAAATCTGAAGTTCTTGGCATCATACCATCTTCTAAGTAACGATCCAACTCAGACCTCCCACGTGCTTTTGTTATGTCTCTTGTTTGTATAAACTTATCAAAATCAGAGAGATCATCAATTAATGGGCAATTGGAATCAATGTCTGATTGAAGAAGGGGAGGAGAAGACTACGGTTCATAATCACTTCCTTCCCTCGCTTCATATTCGCCAACCAATTCCAATCAAATCTCCTTAATCTTTGTCATTTCATTTAAAACTTTCACACCTCCATACATTTTCTCATAGTAATACTCCAAAATTTCCAACTTATACTGTGGATCTAAAACAGTGGCTATTCCCATAACACCATGAATCACACTCCAATATTTGTTAAACTTTTTCAACATAATCAAGGCCATATCTTTTATCACATCTTTGGGACTTTTGAAGCCACTTAGATATTTCTACTCTTATCCCACAAATAGTTGGAAAGTATACATTGGCAGTAGGATACTTTGTACCTGAAAATAATTTGGTTGCAGTATGAAACAATTCTAATTTTTCACAAATCTCTCTTGCTACCTCCCAATCATCTTCAGTTGGACAAATCTTGTAATGAGAATCTCGATATTTCAAGCGAGCAAACACATCTCTATAAATCAAACTAGTTTAAAGAATGAGAAAAGTAGAGTTCCATTGAGTCTTAACATCAAGAGCAAGCTTCTTGTTACTTGGAATATGTATCTGATAAGCTGACTCTTCAAATTTTTGCACTCTCTTGGGAGATGTTGTCCAATAAGTAACACTATCACGAATTCTTTCAATACCATCTCCAATCACATTCAAACCATCTTGGACAATTAAGTTGAGAATATGTTCACAACAACGCATATGGAACAACCGACCATGCAATATTAATGAACCAAATAGAAGTTTATCCATCAAAATAGCCACAATTGCATCATTAGTGGTACAATTATCCATGGTCAAACTTATCAACTTTCTATCAAGGTTCCAATCGAAAAAACAATCCATCAAACACTCCACAAGCACTTCCTTGGTATGTGGATAAGACACATATAAAAATCTAAAGATAATAAATAACACATGTTAATGGAAGATCATTAGTACCTTATCATAAATAACACATGCTAATGAAAGATCATTAGTACCTATAATTCGACTTTGCAATGTCCAATAATTGTCAATAAAGTGTGTGGTAATTGTCATGTATCCCTTTCTTTGATTGTTTGAGGACCACATGTTTGTAGTGATAGCAACTCTACTTTTTATTTTTTTTCAACAACTTCATTGTCTTCTCTTTTTTGATTTTGTAAATTTGAACGATATCATTTCTGAGAGTGTTGCGGGATACCATTTTGAACATTGGTTGAAGAGTGTGACAATATTTTTGAAACCCGTGATGCTCAACCATACTAAAAGGATATTCATGCAATATAATCGTATTGGCAAGATCCCTCCTCCCCGCCTCTTGAACAAATCGCCAGTTCTCTATTGTTTTCTCGGTATCCTTCTTTGATTGGTTTGATACCAGTAAACATTGCTTCAAATTTTTAAATTTCTTCCTCGGATAACTTTTAAGATGGTCATGCAAGTGGCTAGTTCCATTCTTAGCACCACCAACAAGCATTTTACATTCATTGCACTCAGCCTTTAACTTCCCATCAACTGTTTTCCTCTTGAAATAACCCCACACAATTGATCTATGCCTATCTGTTTCACCAAGAGTCATTGGAGTTGAGTTGGTAGATTGATTTTCATCAATAGAGATTGGAAGTTGGTTGCTTTCACCCGGTGTTGCAGAAGTTTCAAGAGTTGACATATTATTTCTCATTGCTTCTCCTTCCATTGTTTGTAATCAACTACATGTAAAAATCAACTAAGTAGAAACCAAACTATAATAAAACAAATCTATCACTTTCGACTATGGGGTTGAACTTTGTATACTAGTAAGTACAACTTCATGTTTTAAATTGTTATATAAGAGGACAAGTAAGGTGTTAAATTGTAATACTCCAAGGAAGCCAAAAAATAAAAGGCAGTTTGTTACTTTGGAAAAGGAAAATGAAACCATGAGACAGAAACATCAAGACATAACAAAAAGGAATAGATTTTTTCTGGATACAAAAAAAGTCACCACAGAATTAGAGGTGACCTCAATTCAAATTTATCCCATAAATGTTCGAATTTTTATAAGCAGCATGAGCATCCCAAATCAGGGTTTTTAAGCTTAAAACCAAATGGGTCTTCGTTACTTGTCTGAATTTGAAGTATGTAAATTGAAATGCTGAGAGGGTCTTGGCGATCAACCACAGAGCACAATACATAATATATATAAACAAGGAAACCACTGAACAGACGGATCAAAACAAAAGAGAGAGAGTGAAAGATAAAGAAGAAGGTCACCTCAAATGGAGCGAAAACACGAGCTATCCACTGTCTTTCCCTCTTTGCAATATCTCCAACCAGACCTCTGAAAATTCCTCTTATTCTCTGCTGGTTTGTTCCGTTGTCAAAGTACTTTATAACATGACTTTCTGCAAAGATAAATCAAGGTAAACAAACAATATTGTTAGTTAGTTTTTTTTTTTTAACAACAAAACTGAAATTTCATTCATCTAATATGATAAAGGTGGATTAAAATCAGAATATAAAAAAGTCTTTAATTCGCGTGGGGATAGCAGAGGAAGAGAATTGGTCGTAGCAGGAACAGACAAAGAGAAGAATAGTCACTTCCAAGAATTTCGTAGCAGGACGGTCTGATGAATATGATCGGAAGCTAGAATGAAGATAGAAAACAACAGCACTAATAGATAAAGATAGAAAATCATGCTCAGAATGAGTACTCACCGCCCAAAGCTTGGTGGTGCAAAATGAGGCCCAATCCAAGATCTGCGAGCAAGGCAGCGATCAGCGAGTATAGCGGGACACAGAGAGAGAGATGGAGGCGGTCGACTGTGAGGAGCTGCTGAGTGCAGTGATGGGTGTGGGTGTCTGTTTCTGTGTTTCATTGTGTGTGTGTGTGTGTGTGTGAGAGAGAGAGAGAGAGAGATGGAGGTGGCGGCTGATAGAAGAAGAGATGAGTAAATTAGGGCTTTAAAGTTTAAACCTTTAACTGGACTTGGAGTATTTATATATATATATATATATATATATATAAACGGGGATTGGGCGGGACGGGGCGGGGGTAAGGGTAAGTTCATTCCCGCCTCCATCCTCGCACGGGTTCATACGGGTATCCCCGTATACGTCTACTGTCCAATACATATAGTCTATTCCCGATCCAAACGGGACGAGTTTGGACGAATACCCGTTTTTCCCCGGTCTACTGTCATCCCTAGGTGTAACCTCACTATTACCTATCAGATCTAAAGCGCGAAGAGCAGGTTCAGAGCCCTCGACACTGCCTGAGGGCCCAGCCCTGCCCTTTTTAGCCTTTCCTTTTTGGGATCGTTTAGAACTCGAGGAAGACCCTAGTAAAGATTAGGGCACCTTTGCCCTTTCCTAGGCATCAATCCCGGGAAAAATTATCTATTTCATCACCTATATCCCCCAAGTCGTCATCTTCTAGTTCAGGAGACCTATCACCCATGGCAAGAGAGAGAGACGAAGCAGTGACTTCGGAAGAAATATACATGGTTGGACAGGAGAAATGAAGATTGAAAGAGCTATAGAGGGGGAAACACGAGTAAAGCAATCCCTAAGAGCCCAAGGGTCGAGACACCAGCGACTAAAGAGAAAAACTCTAGTAGTAGAGTAAGGGTCCAAGAATAGGGGAAAAAGGGACAAGGAACAACCTCGATTCCTAAAGTAACATAAACGAAAAGTCTAGAAATTAAACCACCACCTCGAATTCGAGGGATCCAGCACGAAAGGAAGCTTAAAAAGAGAAGAAGAAGTGCAGAGCAAAGGACGTACCTAGCTGAAAACAAGCAACAATCAGAAACCCAGGACAAATAAGAAGAATGGACTAGGCTAGCCTCGCAGAATCTTCAAATCGAATTTGGGGAGTTATCAACAAAGCCCTAGATCTTCAGCAAATTGGGGGAGGATGAAATCGCAAGAGATGAAGGAAAAAGAGAGAATGTGAAGAGATTTTGAAGTAATGGGAAGACGGTTTCTTCGTCTGACGATGTAATTAAAGTTAAGAATACGAACAGACACGTGGAGCCTTAAGATAAGGAACGTGCACAAGAAACGAGGAAGAAATGATTGCACATTCGCCATAACAGTAAAAAAATGTCCAATCATGCACATCTTGAGGTCTATCCAAGACAACCTCACTCACCTGATGCAGAGCTCAGTCCCAGATTATACCACTCTGCCTGACCAGGGACTGGGGGGCAACTGATGGTACCTCGAATATGCCCAAGGTTGAGCTCGGTAACGCAGGTCATGCTATCTCAGGTTGGGAGCTCAGTTCATTTAAGTTATCTGCAGACCTCGGCTTCTGACCTCAGGCTCCCTGTATCTGCATCTCAAGGAAGGCTGAGCAGATGACAGCTAGATTCCACCAAGTACCCCCATTGTGACAACAGTTACTTAGCAGGCGCAAGACTCATAACCGCCCCAACACCTACCGTAGCTATCGCACAATAAAGGCGACCGTTACAAGAAAGGGGCAATGATCTCGCCTCAAATCTAACTAGACCCAGAGATAACTATAAATAAAAGGTAAAACCCTCGACAGAAACAACAAGCAATTATAGCCTCACTAAAACACTTTCTGTAAACTCCCCAATTATCAATATATTCTCAGGAGCAAGAGACTTCCTTGAGAGTGGATTAGCCGAACTCTCGAGCTAGTGAACCACTATAAACACTCTGTATGATAACATATTTTCCCGGATCTTATTCCCAAGAGCCTTGGAGCTCAGACTAAACTAAATCAAACTGTTAAGTACACCTGACATTCACTCATCTGCTCAGTCATGTTTATAACATCATCAGATTCTAAAATATTAGCACCGATTGTAACTTTTTTCACTTAACCTGCATAAATCATAATTACAAATTACCGTCGATACGAATCCGACCCAATACAAAACCAAAAAATAATACTATTAATTGACACGAACGATAAATGAGTCAAAATAAGACTAGACTAGAATAATATGATTAATGGGTTCGTAGTTTTTTGACACAAATATCATATGAATTATTGTAGAATTACATAATTTTTTATTGAGAAGAAGACATGATATAATTCAAAATAAAATGATCGAAAGTGACTCAACATAAAAGTCACAACAATTAATTCGACCCATTTTTTGCACCGTTGTCATCGTTCTCTACAGAAAGTGACAAAAGCATTTGCATAATTTATGTGCTAATCTCATGGTAAAAAAAATAAAGCACTGTATAAGTAATTTCATATTGTACTATTACTGACTTCAATGTCTATAAAAGTGAGGAGGTTTTCAAAGTAGCCTTTCACAGAAGATAATACAGAACCCACAAACCTCTCTCCCCTCTCTTCTTTTTGCTTACCCACCTGCAGCTGAATTGGGTGAGGCAAGAAGGAATTGGCAAACGTTTTTGTTTAACCGTTTGTATTGAAACCAGTCCATTTCAGCTGCCTAGAATCTAAAAGCCACAGGTATCTTCATATATAGGTTGCTTGCTTCTCTCTCTCTCTCTCTCTAGAGTCTACACACACGCACACCTGGTGGTGTAAAGTGTAAGTGAAACCCATAAACAACTCATGGTATAACAGCATGGAAGAGCTGAGAAAAATTTCTGTGACTTCATGCTGAAGGGGGTGCTAACTAAATTACTAATAGCCACTCATAAAGAGATCTTAATTTAGATAAAGTAGAGTTTGTCAATTCTGTCTTTCCTTCGAGCTATACATGTAACGTATCATTATCATGATATCATCATCATTATCAGATTGAAAATGTGGAGGCTGAAGATTGCAGAAGGTGGTAATGATCCGTATCTTTATAGTACCAACAACTACGTTGGTCGACAGATATGGGAGTTCGACCCAGACTATGGAACCCCTGAAGAGCGAGCAGAGGTTGAAGAGGCTCGTCTTAAATTCTGGAACAATCGTTACCAAGTCAAACCCTGCGGTGATCTCCTCTGGCGTATGCAGGTCCTTCTCTCCCTCCCTCTCTCCCTCCCCCCCCCCCCCCCCCCCTCTCTCTCTCTCTCTCTCTCTCTCACTCACACACACATAAATACACAGTGTGAAACCAACACCAAAACTAAAAAGGTGTAGAGTCTGTTTCCCTCTTGACCTCATTAGTGCAGGAGTCTCTTCCCCAACTCTATTCTTGGGTAGGATAAGCATTTGAGTCTCTTCCACAACTTTATGTGCTGTTCTTCCGGTTTTTGAAGTTTTGTCGGATGTTTTACTTAAATTTTTAGTTTATTATATTAATAAAATATTATTCGTGATGTCAAAATTTTCAAATTCATATTTTGAAAACTATTATATATAATCTATATTTAATCAAAAATATTAAAAAGTCCCTCCAAACAAAATTTTTCAACTTTTTAAAGGACACCACAAATAGTTTTGAAAGACTTTGATATTAATTCAATAATTCCAATTAAACTACTTTATTAAGTCAACAAATTATACCAAATTTTAGGTCCCAATAATATTATTTCTCATTATATATTATTTTTGTCAAACTCTGTATAATAAAACTCTGTATTATTGCTGCTGGGAATACAGTGGTCTATACATTGGCCCGATGACTAATAAAACTGAGTTGACCTAAAAAGCACTTAGGCACTTTAAGTACGATGTAGACTCCATTAGATATATTTCTTTTTGACATATCAATAATAGATGGCAGAATTACATCTAGCAAGCTGATGGAAAGGAAGATAGGACGAATTGATTCACGCAACTGATCAACTCTGGTTTGTTACTTAATTATATAGATGATCTTATATTTGAAATATTATATATAAATTCTTTGAGATTTATGCTCTGTTTGGTATGATGGAAAAAATGAAAGGATGAAAAGTTGGAAGAATAAATAAAACATCATGTTTGGTAAGGAAGGAAAATAGGAATGATGGAAAAGTGGATGGATTAACTTTCCTTCCAACTCACCAAAATCAATCCCTCCAATAATGGAAAGTTAATTATTTGTGTTGAGATTTATCTTATTTGTCTATATATATTTTGATATATACATATATTATGTACACATATATTAAACACTTTCTCTATTTTCTTATTTGTATGGTAATACGAAATTAACACGAAACTAACATGTTTAACTAGTATTATAGATATAAATGTTAATTATTTGTAACTATTTATTAAGCACTGACATAATTATTATATAAAAAAGATATTTTTACTTATTATTATTATTATATTTATTTAAGTTAATTTTTAGTTTGTTAAAAAAAATATTAACATGGATTCAATTAAGTAAAAATAGAATATTAGCATTAAATTTTTTATTCAAAGTTTATGTGGGTCAATACGAATACGAACACGAATACGACACGAAAATAAACAGATCAACTCGCAACTCGACACAATACAATTAGTTAAATGAGTTGAATTATGTTTAACTAATATTCGACACAAATCCGTAATGATTCAATACAAATCTGACACGACACGACTCGATTGTCACCCTTAATCTTAGCCAGCCCAAAAAAAAAAAAAAAAAATTAGTCATTTTTATTTTTCATTCATCCTATCAAACACAAAGGAAGGAAAGTGTATCATTCCTACTTTCCTTCCTTGAAGGAAAGAAAATGTATCCCTCATACTTTCCATTTTTGCTATTTTCCATCCTTCTTACCAAACAGAGCATTAGATTCCTTAAGTTTAAACTATTACACTTTAACTACTTATTAGTTACATAACTAACGGACTTTATTAAACGACCAAATTTTGCCAATTAAAGATAGAAAATTTTGTATCCATTACGGTTTGATTACTTGTTTAGTTTTTTAGTTTTATTTCAATAAAGAGTATAATTGCATACTAATTATGTTTTTTTTTAAATAGATTTTTATTTTTGATTTTATTTCAATAATGACATAATATAACATTAATTTTAGTTGTAAAATTTAAAATATTTGATATTTTATCATTGATTGAAGTATTTTTAATCTAAATATTACATGTATAAAAATTTCAGGGGATCAGAGTATAATTTATTAACAGATAGATTAATGGACATTGAAGTCAGTGTCTAAGTGTTACACGCGTAAAAACCTTAAAGGAGTTGTGCGTAATATTTCAAATGTCAAAGAATATAAGTGATTAAATGACAAACCTCAGAAAATCTGAATATAATCCTCCCATAATATATAGTTGTCGCATCAATGGTTAGAAATATGAGGTTACCTGATTCTCCTCAATCTACTCATTGGCTATCAACATATCTATATCTATATCTATATTTATCTATACTACTTATAAATGTCAGCATTTGTCAAAAAAAAATTGATTTCCTATTTTATCCCTAATTATTATATTAAAGTCAATTATACACACCTATATACTTTCATCTAATTTTTATTTTTTATTTTTATTTGACTTTTAACTTATTTTGGATTCTTTAATAAGAACTTCTAAATTCTTTTAAACTCATTTATTAGTAATATAGTTACATACAATTTTCTATATGTATATAAATAAGTAAAGTCTCATATATGTTAAATTATTATACACGTGTAATTACCAATTTGAATTACACGGTATATTATTATATTTTATTTTTTAGTATGAAATAATATAATAATATTATAAGCGATCTAATCAATCTATTTAATAAAAAAAATTAATAATTCTATAATATAATTAGATATACAAATGAATAAAGGGATTGGAGAGATACCTAAATAAATAACATATTAGTTATTCAAAGACTTATAGAATAAATGAATAATCAAATTCAGTAATAATTAAAATACGAATTAATTATTCGACATTTAATTTATTCTTTAATTTAATTACTCATATAATTCAAGTTTTTTATAAAAAAATGTTATTTAAATTTGTTTACGTGCAACGCACGTCGTGCATTGTTAATTTTTCTAAAAAGAGAACGTGGTTAAATTTATTAATGCATTTCGCCACGAATTATATTTAAAAATATTACTTAAACACTCCCTTTCATCCACACAAAATGGGGTGAAGCCCAATGTCTATGGGATGACCCAAAATCTTGAAAGGCCTCTGGGTCAAAGCTTGCTCAGCCCAAGCGTGGTGGTCCGTAGGATGGCCCAATAGCCCAACAAGTAGGGTTGTGATCCAAAATTTTAATGTTGACAAGGCTCAACAGGTTTTGATTCCATTAAAGGTACATGTATGTGGTGTGGTCCCTTAAAGGCTATTGGGTCATAGCCAGCTCAACTCTCACATGGTGGGCTGTGGGTGGGTATAGCCCGAAAGCCCAACGAATAGAACTGTGAACCAATCTTTTTACGTCGACAAAAGGCTCAATAGGTTGACTCTAAAGGTACACATAGGCTTTCCATCGGCACTCTGTAATAAAAAAATCTATATATAAAAAATTGGATTTCTTGTTCCATCCCTTAAATCATTGATAATTCAATTTGAAAAGAAATAGGGATTTCTCTTTCTTTTGATGATCAAGTCTTGTGATTCCACCATAATTGCAGTTTCTCCGAGAGAAGAATTTCAAACAAACGATTCCCCAGGTGAAGGTTGAAGATGGTGAGGAAATTACTTATGAAACAGCCACAACCACATTGAGGAGGGCTGTCCATTTCTTTGCTGCCTTACAAGCCAGTGACGGCCACTGGCCAGCCGAAAATGCTGGCCCCTTGTTCTTCCTCCCACCATTGGTCAGTCTTCTAATCGTTATTGCTTGCTTGTTGCTTGCTTGCTGTGCTCATCGTTATTGGATTGTCCCTAGAACCCATTCAATGTTGCGGCTCACTGCCAATTTAACACAACAATGGATTAAGCCATCAAATTAGATCTGAGTAGCATTAATCTTTTATTAAATGCTACAGCTAATTATCACTTTCTGAAAACCGAAAAATGCAGGTAATGTGCTTGTATATTACTGGGCATCTAAACACTGTATTCCCAGCAGAATATCGTAAGGAGATTCTTCGCTATGTATACTGTCATCAGGTAATTGTTTTCTTGATCTGATCATCTGACACGATTCATAAATTCAACTAAAATTCTCTAAAACAGTTGCACCCCCATTATCATTTAATGGACTTTTCACATTACAGAATGAAGATGGTGGCTGGGGATTTCATATCGAGGGTCATAGCGTCATGTTCTGCACAACTCTCAGCTACATTTGTATGCGTATACTTGGAGAAGGACCAGATGGTGGCGAAAACAATGCATGTGCTAGAGCACGGAAATGGATTCTGGACCATGGTAGTGTGACGGCAATACCGTCCTGGGGCAAGACATGGCTTTCGGTAATACCATTTAAGAACTCACAATAGGTTTTTTACCCAAAGGGATAAAAATATAGATCTCATAATTTGTTGTGAGATTCATGTGTCTATTGCTTGATGATTGAATCTTATATATTTTCTGTATTTTCCAGATATTTGGTGTATTTGAATGGTCTGGGAGCAACCCAATGCCCCCTGAGTATTGGTCGATTCCTACGTTCCTTCCTATACATCCAGGTTCACTCAGTTCTCCAAAAGTATTGCTTGATGATTGAATCCTATACATGGATGCTCAGCTTTTATTGTGAAAACAATTGGGTGGGAAACTGGGAATTGATTATAAGGTCAAATAGAACATTAAATATTGGATCAGTTTGCTAGTGAGTTAAAATGGTGGAAGTGGAGCCTGGCAATAGTCATTGCTCTCATGTCTCAGCCAACTCTAGGGCAAGGGGTAGACTTAGTTTCTATAATCTATACATGAACGGTAAATAGGATCTGCCAAGGGATAGATATCAAGAAGAAACTCGGCAAAATGACCTTGTAACTTGGGGAGAAGGGGTGTTTTATGGCCTTTTGATTAAAAAAGATGCATGTTTTCATACTGTAATTAGCTACATGCGATGTTTAGGTTTATTTTCATATGACATTCTATTCCTTTATTACAGCGAATATGTGGTGCTATTGCCGGCTGGTTTACCTGCCCATGTCATATTTATATGGGAAAAGGTTTGTTGGCCCAATCACTCCCCTTGTTTTACAACTGCGAGAAGAGCTTTATTATCAACCCTACCATGAAATTAATTGGAGGAAAGTACGTCATTTATGTTGCAAGGTATATCTACCACATTTGAAGATGCTGATATCGTTTTTTTTTTCATAAGATGCTTATATTATTTCCTTCTTTTTCTAATTTCTGTACATGTTTCTTCATACGAATGAAACGTATATGCAAACTTGTTGCAGGAGGACCTCTACTATCCTCACCCCCTAATACAAGATTTGCTTTGGGATGGTCTCTACATATGCACTGAGCCTCTTCTGACTCGTTGGCCCTTTAACAAGCTGAGAGAGAAATCTCTTCAAACCACCATGAAGCACATACACTATGAAGATGAGAACAGTCGATACATCACCATCGGATGTGTGGAAAAGGTAATGTGATTGTGACAAGATCAACATTCTAAATAGAAGGAAAAAAGTTTAGATTTTGTCTATGTACATGGTGTATTTGATTTCTTTCATAAAAAATTACTCATTTTGAGCAGGTACTATGTATGCTTGCTTGCTGGGTAGAGGATCCAAATGGGGATTATTTTAAGAAGCACCTTGCTAGGGTTCCAGATTATATATGGGTTGCTGAAGATGGAATTAAGATGCAGGTTAGAGCATGTCTAATCACCCATCTTTAAAATCTGTTATATTGAAAATATTTTCGCTCATATATGTCTTCTCAATCATTCATTTTTCACGAGAAAGTGAACTAGGAAAGATGTTGTTTCCGACTTTATTATTATTTCATTTGTGGGACCAAATTCATCCACTGCTTATGAATTCATTCCAGTATTGTTGGTTGGAATTGCTAAGTTTCATAGTACCATTCAAATGCAGAGTTTTGGTAGTCAAGAGTGGGACACTGCTTTTGCCCTTCAAGCACTGCTGGCTAGTGGTCTGACCGACGAAATTGAACCTATTCTTTCAAAAGGACATGACTTCGTGAAGCAGTCTCAGGTATCAACTTAAGTTTTGTAAAGCATTTTTTTGGTGTACTTGATAATTTAATAGCTCTCTTAAAAGCTCTTTGGATTGATTCATGTTGTTTCCAAACTTTTTGCAGGTCAAGGATAATCCTTCTGGTGACTTTAAGAGCATGTACCGCCACATTTCTAAAGGATCGTGGACCTTTTCTGATCAAGATCATGGATGGCAAGTTTCTGACTGCACTGCAGAAGGACTAAAGGTATTGCTCTTTCTCAGAAACTTTAGTCAAACCTAAGGCTCATCAATGACTTATTACTACAGTAATTTGGTCCCTTTAATTTTTTTTCTTTTTTCCTAATTTTTGTCCTTCAGTGTTGCCTCCTTTTCTCAATGATGCCACCCGAAATTGTTGGTGAGAAAATGGGACCTCAGCAACTCTACGATGCAGTCAACATTCTGCTTTCTCTACAGGTAAGGTTAAGTAGCATTGTCATTGTTTTAGCTCTCTCCATAACCCGCAGATCACCTTTTTATCTTAAAAACCAATTAAAACGAAACATTAGTTTGCATAAACTCCTTCATTAACCAATTAATCTCTATGGTCTCAACAGTCAACACAACTTTTTTTTTTGGGGGCAAAATTCCTATGAATCCTTGAAATGTTAAAATGATATAATAAACCAAGAGGCTTCCTTAAAGCTTCTCCATTCTTTGATTATAGTTGTTGAATTGTTCCATAATTGATATTAGATGCTGGTGTTAATAAGTTCTACTGTACTTGAACTATGGCAGAGCAAAAATGGTGGTTTAGCTGCGTGGGAGCCAGCAGGAGCTTATGATTGGATGGAGGTAGATGCCACGACTTAGGAATCATCTTCGGATTTTCCATTTTTATAGTGTAAATTCTTTTTTTAAAAATTTTCTTTCGTCTCATTGCAGCTGCTCAATCCCACTGAATTCTTCGCAGACATTGTCATTGAGCATGAGTATGATTTCTTTTGTTCATTTTTAAGTATCCTACTCTACAGCCTCTGCTGTGAAGTGTTGAGACTAACAGAATAGTGATACAGGTATGTTGAGTGCTCTTCATCGGCAATCCAGTCTCTAGTCTTATTTAAGAAGCTATACCCTGGACATAGGATGAAAGAGATTGAAAGTTTTATTACAAATGCTGTTCGGTTCCTCAAAGATATCCAGATGCCTGATGGTTCATGGTATGTTTCTCCTATGAAATGTTAAAATTCTATTTGTGTTTTTTTACTCTAGTAAGGAACACAAAGAAGCAATTTTACAGGTATGGAAACTGGGGTGTGTGTTTCACATATGGTACGTGGTTTGCACTTGGAGGACTGGAGGCGGCTGGGAAGAAATATAATAATTGTCTAGCAGTCCGTAAAGCTGTTGATTTTCTGCTAAAATCACAGCGGGATGATGGTGGTTGGGGAGAAAGCTATGTTTCGTGCCCAAACAAGGTAATGATTGTTGTGCCTACACATTCTAACATATCAACCCCATTCAACATCAAGTAGTGATGTATTTGATTTAGTTGTGGTCATAAACTTTACTTATATTAAAAGACTCTCTCTGGATGTGTTGTATGTGCCTATGCCTCTGCCTCTATATATTCTCCCCCTAACCTAACTGTATAAACTTTGCGTCTGATTAAACAGAAATATACTCCTCTAGAAGGAAATCGGTCAAATTTGGTACATACTGGATGGGCCATGATGGGTCTGATTCATTCTGGGCAGGTTAGCTTGTTGTTTCAATGCTAAACAGTTGATATGTTCTTCTATTGTTATTATATACACTCTTACTTTTTATCAAAAAATTGATTTCCAAGTTGTCCTCTTTTGTAGGCGGAGAGAGACCCAACACCCCTCCACCGTGCTGCAAAGCTGTTGATCAATTCTCAGATGGAAAACGGGGATTTTCCCCAGCAGGTAAACTATATGAGCAATTTGGCACCAAAAAAGTAGAAAGAAAGAAAATGATGAAAGGAATTACTACTTCAACACGATACATGTAACTGCACTAACAAAAAACTTATCCAGACATAAATTTTTTTTGGAAGAAATTAAACATCTATGCATATGCTTTTTGGAATGAAACCAAAACAGAGAAAGAGATCATTGTGTGAATCTGAAAAAACGGACGAAATGAAGTAGTATTAATGCAGACATGATTCAATTTCTCAAGAAATTGTGCATCAATCTCACGGTTGACCTTGTACGTTTAAACGTTATCTGACAATTACACCAACTAATTCATGGCAGGAAATCACTGGAGTTTTCATGAAGAATTGCATGTTACATTATGCGGCGTATAGGAATATATATCCACTGTGGGCTCTAGCTGAGTATCGCAAGCGGGTGCCATTGCCATCAAAAAGCGTTTGACGCTATTGCTTGAACATTTTCAAATAAAACGATGACCGTCGATGGAGAGAAACCCGTCAAAGGAGATAGCTATAAAAAGGGTATTCAATGGAGAAGACAAAACACATTCAAACCCCCCAAAAGACCCGTGATCAGGCCATCATTAGGAATAGTTTTAGGCAAGTTTAGAAGCAGTCTCTTGTAAATCAAAGTCCCTTCAATTGGACTAATAAAAGATTTGTTCTGTGTGTTAATTTTGCCTTTGCACCATGAAAATATCCATTGTTTTCATCCAAAGAAGTCTTGAAATAAGATATTTGAACTCATTCTAAACAATCGCCTGAAAACTGTCTATTGATTGAGACATTTCGGTTGGTCTTAGTAGATTTTGGAGTAACAATCTTTAGGCACACTCAGTGAGACAATATTACTAATTCGGATAAAAATGGTGTGAACAAGAAACCAAGACAAGATCATACTTGGCATGAAACAGAATGAATTTGTAGAAATGATGCCAACCAGTGATAATTATGAAGCAAGTTCAAGTGTCAATCAAGTGGAATCTACGAATCCAAAAAATGGTCAATCCAATGGTCAAGATAGTGTGCAGATGCAAGAATGTGAGCAAAACCTGAAACAAGTATTGCATAATCCTAATTCTGGCCTAAGACAAGATTTAGTTACTACTGATGATACACAAAATTGTCTTGTGCAAGATCAACAGTCAAAAATATGAATAGGTATAATCAATGAGCAGTAAACAGGCAATCAATGGCAATAACAAAGCAAAACAGTAAATATGGAACCAACACAGAGATATATAGTGGTTCGGTCCGGGTGACCTACTCCACTTTCGGGAACGGCTACGGTGGCCGGAGGTGTTTTATTGATGGACAATGCAGTCGAGAGAATAACTCCGGGAGTATTACAGAGAGAGAGAGAGAGAGCCAAGTGTGTAGTGAGGTATAGTGTGTGTAGGGATTACAACTTGTAGAGGTCTCAAGCTCTCAAAAAGGTGATGCCCTCTATGTGGAGAGGGCTTACATTATATAGGTGTAATGAGGCGGTGAGGCAATCACTATAATTTAGTAAGTACAATTTAGGTAGGACTCCTCCACTTTGACAAGTATACTCATGGTAGGATTCGATTTCCGTATCCCGATATTTTCTCCCTCGTGTTCCTATTCCGTCGGAGGAGGATCTTGAGCTGGACTAGGCTTGAGTTGGAGTGGTGGCCTTCATTGGAGTCAAGAGACAAAGGAGGAGGAGGAGACCAGAGGGGTAGGCAGGCGCCCACATGGGCGGCGCCCCCTTGGGCGTGGCCAAGCAGGTGGCCTCCCATGGGCGGTGCCCCTTGGTCACTGGGCTTGGGTTCTTTGGACTCCGTATTGATTTGCAGTCGCCTAATTACCTTTATGCCCTCCGTATTGTTTTACGGCCGCCTAATTCCCTTTATACCCTTCGTATTGTTTTACGGCCCAGCTCCGAATAGTATCTCCTTTGGGATTTCTCGGTCCGTTCAAGTTGAGCTCAGCCCAGTCAAATTTGGACTCGTCATTTGCCCCCCATGCTCCAAGCTTCTGACTTCTGTGGGAGGAAAAATTTGTGGGCATGTACTTCGTCTTCGCTTGAATAGGCGTTTCTTTGCTCCGCATTGTAGTTGTTTTTCCTTCTTTGGAGACTGACTGAATTTATTGGTATCGGATTTTTTTTTCAAAAAGTTCTGGCCCACCATCTTTGACTTTTTTTTTTTTTTCCTTCTTTGGGCGTTGGCTTCCTGATCTTTTTCTTTTTTTTTTTGTCTTCTTCTTGGGCTGGGCGTCGCCCTCCTGGGCGCTGGCCCCTTTTTTTTTTTTTTTCTTCTCTTAGGCGTCGCCTCCCTGGGCGTTGGCTTTTGCTTTTTTTTTTTTTTTTAGCTTCCTTTGGGCGCTGGCCTTTTTTTTTTCTTTTGGGCGCCGTCTTCCTGGGCACTGCCTCCTCCTCCTTTTTTTTTTTTTTGATCATCCTTGATGCAAAGTGAGGAGGGGCTTTGGCGAGGAGTCCATGGGCAGTGTGGGCGACGCTAGCTTGACAGGCGAGGAAGGAGCATTGCAAGGGACTTTGGGCGCCTCCTTTGGGCGAGAAGGAGAGCTGGGCGCCTCCTTTGGGCGAGAGGGAGAACTGGGCGGCGCCAGGAGGAGATTGGGCACTTGTTGGTGCTATCTGGCATGCATGGCAACATTGGAGGCTCTCTTTGCTTTTTAGAGTAGAGTTTTTCCCTCTTCTCAAGAGACCGAGGTTTTATGCCCCCAGTGCTTCTCGATTAGGGTCCGATTGCTGGGTTGCTTCCCGGGAGATGGGACCCGGTGGTGCCCCCTCTCTTTCCCAGACTGGGACTTCTGTGTATACTAGAGCTAGCTGTTGTACTGCTGTAGGAGTTGAGACTCCAATGCAGACGACCTGAGTTTGAAAAGTGTGCCTGACAAAAATAATGTTATTTCAACATTAAAATATCTAACATGATTACCTGAAGAAAGAGGCAGACTGTTTGCATGAGAGCAAAGTCAGAGTTGTAGACGTCCCATGAGAGGGCCGCATGAGCTGAGGCCGAGCTACGTATAGTCTGGGGAGATGACTGCCGTAACAGAGACTTATTAGGTGACTTGCGCGAGAACAGAGTCATAGGCCGAGCTACGTATAGTCTCGGGAGATGGTTGCCGTAGCAGAGGCTTACTAGGTGACTACTTGCGCGAGAGCAGAGTCATAGACCGAGCTACGTATAGTCTCGGGAGATGGTTGCCGTAGCAGAGGCGACTACTTGCGCGAGAGCAGAGTCATAGGCTGAGCTACGTATAGTCTCAGGAGATGGCTGCCGTAGCAGAGGCTTACTAAGTGTGTCCCGCACTCCTCTTTGGCTTTGTACTTGGTTTTCTTTCTTTATACTTTTGGCTTTGAATGCCTATAGGTGGCTGCTGTTTTGCCCTGCTTGTTTACAAATACGCTGAAGATCAAGGAGACAATTGATGTCCAGGCAGCGGAGAGGCGGGAACATGAGGCTGCTGAAGAGCAGTTAAGGTTTGAGCGACAGGCACGAGAGGATGCCGTGAAACTGTTAAGGCTCGAGCGGCAGGCACGAGAGGATGCCGCTGAGAAGTTGAGGCTAGCGCATGAAAGGGCTGCTCAACTTGAGGCTGACCTTCGAGTAGCACTTGAGAGAGCTACTAGGCCAGATGCTCACTCCATAGAGATGAAGGAGATTGGATAGATGATGTTGAGGAGCTGGGCGCCTGGTGGGCCCCTGCTGCTACTGGGTGCCTGGTGTGGGGCGTTTGGTGCTGGACGCCTGAGATTGGGCGCCTGGTGCTGGGTGCCTAGTAAGAGGGGGCGAGACCCCTCGTTGGCATCATGGGGGCGCCCAAGGTGGAGAGGGTAAGACCCCTTATCTAGGCGGCATCATGGGAGGCGCCCAAGGTGGAGAGGGCAAGACCCCTCGTCGGCATCATGGGGGCACCCAAGGTGGAGAGGGTGAGACCCCTTGTTGGCATCATGGGGGGCGCCTCTGAGACCCCTCGTTGGCATCATGGAGGGCGCCCAAGGTCGAGAGGGTAAGACCCCTCGTCGGCATCTACTGCTGAGGGCGCCTGCTGCTAGGCACCTAACGATGGTCGCCTTTTTTCTACCTTGTTGTTAAATCATGTTCAGACTTTTGTAAGCTGTCTGTAAATTTTAGGAAAGCACAACAATTCTGAACACAATAATCTTCGCAGAAAGTTATTTCATAAAATAACAAATAACAAAATAAATCAACTAATAAAGGACAGATAAAATCTTCAGGTACTCGGTGTCCCATAGGTGGGTCGAGATTTTCCTAGTAGAGTTGGAGTCCCCTCCTCCTAGCCCTTAGGCGATCATCTGGATTTCTCCGAGGGGTTGTTGGCGTTCTCTGTCATCCTGATCCCGACCAAGTGGAGGGGCTTGTCCTCTGCCAGCAACGTACTGCCTCAAGTGGCCACGCTGTATGATCTCCTTGATCTGCCTTTTAAGATCAAAGCAGTCGTCAGTGTCGTGGCCATGGTCACGGTGGAAGCG
Organism: Ilex aquifolium; assembly: GCA_951799425.1. Taxonomy (NCBI): domain Eukaryota; kingdom Viridiplantae; phylum Streptophyta; class Magnoliopsida; order Aquifoliales; family Aquifoliaceae; genus Ilex; species Ilex aquifolium. Next base: position 16,562,236 of record OX637410.1, on the reverse strand, counting down.
ACAGTACCTGCTGGGATTTCTACGGTTTGGGGCGGACTTCATTTTTTCAGGCCAGCGGAGCGTGGGGTCATCCTGTATCTGGAATAGGATGTGCTCCACCGAGGCATTGAGTGGCGTGAGGGCTAGTCGCTCTCTCAGAGGTTGGGGACCAAGACGATCCTTGATAGAGATTTTCTCTGTCCTGTTTCTTTTGTTCTCTACCTCCCACTTGTCTTTGTGGGTGTCCTTCCTTTTCTCCCCTCCTCGGGAGGACTCACCTCGACGGGCCTTGGTAACGTCCTCGGCATTCATATACTTTTGGGCCCTTGACAACAGCTCGGGCATGCTGGAGGGCGGCTTCTTAAGGACAGAAAACATGAAACTGGAGGTGCGAAGGCCGGCGATGAAGGCGGCCAAGGCTACCTTGTCATCTGGCTCCTCAATCTAGAGAGCCTCCTCATTGAAACAGGAAAGGTAGTCTTTGAGGCTTTCATCCCTGTCCTGCTTGATGGTGAGCATGTGGGTCACGGGCTTCTGATGTCGGCGTCCCCCAATGAAGTGGGAGACGAAAGATCTACTGAGTTCTGTGAAGGAGTGGATGGAGGAGGGCTTGATCTTTGTAAACCATTGGCGAGCAGACCCCTTCAAGGTGGTAGGGAAAGCTCTACACATAATCTCCTCAGGCACGTTGTGGAGTTGCATGAGAGGGGGTCATTGGTACCGTCGAAGATCTCAATGGTAGGCATCTTGAACTTCGAGGGTAGGAGATAGTTAACTATATCAGCAATGAAGGGTGTATCAATGCGTCTTACTAGGTAGTCCACGGTTTCGGGCGCCTGTGCCTTGATGGCGTTGAGGGCATCACCGAGTTGGTTTTGCACATCTCTGATCTTCTCGTCCCACTGGTTGGGGACATCCTCCTTCGGGTGGTGGTACTGGCTTCCATGATCGCCATATTGGCTCTCGCCTTCGTCCTCCTGCACAGGTACATGAGGAAGGACTGCTGGGCGAGGGGCACCCAAGCGTGGTCCTAGGGTGCTCTGGCGAGGGACCCCATGGCGGGGTGCTGCTTGGCGCCCTGAGTGAATAGGTTATTGCTCCTCTCCTGTTGGAGGGAGTGGGGCTCTTCCCACAGGGTGAGGGGTGACACCTCCCTGGGCAAGCATCAACTGTATTATCTATTGGTTTTGGTTTACCAATTGCTGCATGGTTTGTAGGAGTTGTTGCCCGACGACGGGAGTCGCCATAGTAGATGGTTCCGAGGGTGCGAGGGGAGGTGGTACCTCCTCCCGGGGGGCTGGGTTGTTGTCTCCGGGTTGTTGAGACCTCGATCTCGTAGTGATTGCCATGGATTAGCAAGGTGGTAGAACACTTAGTCGGTTCCCACAGACGGCGCCAAACTGATGATGCACAAAATTGTTTTGTGCAAGATCAACAGTCAAGAATATGAATAGGTATAATCAATGAGCAGTAAACAGGCAATCAATGGCAATAACAAAGCAAAACAGTAAATATGGAACCAACACAGAGATATATAGTGGTTCGGTCCGGGTGACCTACTCCACTTTCGGGAACGGCTATGGTGGCCGGAGGTGTTTTATTGATGGACAATGCAGTCGGGAGAATAACTCCGGGAGTATTACAGAGAGAGAGAGAGAGAGAGCCAAGTGTGTAGTGAGGTATAGTGTGTGTAGGGATTACAACTTGTAGAGGTCTCAAGCTCTCAAAAAGGTGATGCCCTTTATGTGGAGAGGGCTTACATTATATAGGTGTAATGCGGCGGTGAGGCGGTCACTATAATTTAGTAAGTACAATTTAGGTAGGACTCCTCCACTTTGGCAAGTATACTCATGGTAGGATTCGATTTCTGTATCCCGATATTTTCTCCCTCGTGTCCCTATTCCGTCGGAGGAGGATCTTGAGCTGGATTAGGCTTGAGTTGGAGTGGGCTAGGCTTGAGTTGGAGTGGTGGCCTTCATTGGAGTCAAGAGAAAAAGGAGGAGGAGGAGACCAGAGGGGTAGGCAGGCGCCCACATGGGCGGCGCCCCCTTGGGCGTGGCCAAGCGGGTGGCCTCCCATGGGCGGCGCCCCTTGGTCCCTGGGCTTGGGTTCTTTGGACTCCGTATTGATTTGCGGTCGCCTAATTACATTTATGCCCTCCGTATTGTTTTACGGCCGCCTAATTCCCTTTATACCCTCCGTATTGTTTTACGGCCCAGCTCCGAATAGTATCTCCTTTGGGCTTTCTCGGTCCGTTCAAGTTGGGCTCAGCCCAGTCAAATTTGGACTCGTCAACTACTATGAATGAATTAATGGGTATCCAGACACCAATGTTAAAGCCAATTAATCATAAATTAACCACTATCATTAGAAATCAAATGGTGAAAGAAGGAAACACCAACCCTATGGTGTTCCCTACGGAAACCAAATATTACCACCAATGGTACCCAACGTAAGACTAAGTCCACCACACCAAAACCACTTTAACATGGTTTTTTATGGGAACTTGTCGAAATGTTCCCTAATTTCTACCTAGATAGGAACCCAAGGGGTAGAAATGGGCCAAGAATTGCCCCTGAATTTCCCAGGAGGGGTCAAGAGAGGCAAGTCATGCCTCCAATGTAACCATTAGAAGAATTTAACCCATGGCCAAGGGGGCAACCTCTTGACTAGTTTGAAAATTTCAACAACCACAGCAATATTAATGAAAATGATACAGGATCTGTATGACCCGGACTTTCGAAAAACTAGAATGTCTATGTTTAGAAAACCATATCCACAATGGGTTGATTTTGAAAAAATTTCAAGGGATATAAAATCTCAGAATTTCACCTTTACTCTGGTGAGAAATATCAATCAACCATAGAACACATAGACATATTCACTTTTCAATGTGGGGAAGTTGGAAATAATGGGAACTTAGAAATGAAATTGTTCCCACAATCGTTGACTAAAATAGTTTATGCTTGGTTTATAAACTTGCTTGCTAATTCGATTCAGACTTGGCAAGAAATGGAAAAACAGTTTCATGGTCAATTCTTTATAAATGAACCAGATGTCTCAATGGCAGATTTGTCCAGATTAAGGTAAAAATAAAATAAATTTGTAAAATAATATATTGATAGATTCAGAAAAGGCATAAATAAATGTCATGTTTACTTGCTTGAAATAGAATTGGTTAAATTAGCCCATAATGGTTTAGACTTTGAATTAAGAAAGAAATTTGAAGAAATGAAGTTTATAAATCTCTTTGAACTTTCAGCCAGGGCTACCATATATGAGATATTACTTAGAAAAGGGCAACAAATGAAAAATAGTTCACTCAGAACCTATTACCAAGATTTCGATGGGAAAGTTAAAATCGATGTGGCATAGGTCATAGGAAAATAACCAATTGTGTGTGATTCCTTGAAAAAGATTGAGAATCCTATGAACATGTCATCTATCCATCCTTCCAAAAAGGTTGCACCCTCAACCTATCGACATTATTCATTTGATTTATCGATGATTGATGCTCTATTTGATAAGTTAATCAGCCATAAGTTTATTGTCCTGTCTCAAGGACATAATATTCCACCAGATTAAGATAGAAAACGAAAGGATTACTGCAAATGACATAATTCATTAGGCATTCAACTAAAAACTGCATCACTTTTAGAAATCGTGTGTAGGATTTAATTAATGTTGTTAAATATATGTTTACAAGACCTCTATTAAGAGATAGAATGGGAAAATAGATACTTGTTTTAATAGAATATTGTTTCCAATATGTGCCACAAAAGGCAGCTAAAGACCAAGCCTTGGATGATTGACTAGCAGACCATCCAAGTGTTCTTATTGAAGAAGATACATTTGAAGTGGGTTGTGTGGGAATAGTACCTCGGAAATTAATATTTGAAGGTTTCAAGAATGAAAAAGGTGTAGGAGTTGGAATTATTTTGGTATCACCACAAGGGAGAATGTTCTAGTTTGCATATCAGTTAGATGAAACATTGGTTTTGTCAAACAATCAGACTAAATATAAGGCTTTAATCATAGGCCTATAAACAACTATAAATGTGAAAATAAAAAACTTGGTAGTGATTGGTGATTCACATATAGTAATTCAATAAGTTCAAGGTTGATATAAATGTAATTATCGTTCCCTAGAGAAATATATAAATATTGTACAATAACTTATTTAAGGTTTTGAAGATATTCAGTTTGAACATGTCATGAGACCTCACAATGGAGAAGCCAATAAAATAGCTCAAGCTACCTCTGAATTTAGAATTCCAGAAGGCATGAATGGAAGAAATAATTAGTAGATATAATGTTTATAAGAGCCACTTTCAATGGCTTCATTAAAAATGTGGTCCAAGATGAATAACAACAAAAATCATAAGCCACAAGTAAAAGAAAAGTTCTTTTGTATTAATTAAAAGACTAAATGGTCAAATTACACATGTACAAGAGTCAAAAAGGCCATGAAAGCTAATTGGCCTACTAGACCACTAAGGCAGAGGAAAATAAAGCTTGAATGTGTCCCATTCATTTAAAGCAAGTCTTAGGTGATGCTGGGCATGCCTTAAACTTTCTGCTACAGCCAATAATTTGCCACTTCCATCTTGATTGATGGCCAGCATTTCTTTAGTTTTCAAAAATAGAGTTCTCTTTGATGTCTTATTTTAACTTTATCCTCACTTATCTTCAATAACCTTTTTTTGAGTTTCAATTCTTCTTGCATCAAGATAGCATCCTCCTGCTTCAATGTGTCCTCACTTTCTTTGTTTGAAGTAAGCTGAGGAGTGAAGTCTTTTACAGAATTGGTGAAGCCCACTTTGTTCTTGACTTCATCCTGGAAGTAATGAGCTTGTGAAATTTTAGTTTGAAGACGAGCACTCGTGTAGGTCACTTGTTGTTGTAGCTCTATAAAATAAGAAAAGCAGACAACAAAGATTCTGGTTATGCAGAAGACCACATCAGAAGGACCATCTTGGATAAGTTGATTGAAGGGAAGCTCAAGCAATTTAAAGAAGCGTGAGAACTCTTGCTTCTAACATCCTTTAATAGGAGGGAGAAAGATGCTGGAGGAGGATACAGAATCAACTGCCTTTACAAATTTGTATGTCTTCTGATAAATAGCATCAATATCAGAATTTGAGATTGAAATGCGGGAGGCAGGATTGGCCAGAGGGCTATTGAAAGGGACTAGAATCATAGGATCTTCACAAGCAGTCTCCTTAAGACTGGGAATGGTCTTAACAAGAGGATTCTGTTGAGAATGTGAATTGTGACCTTCAAGAGGCAAATGAGGCATGTATTGACTCAAAGGAGTGACAACCATTATGGTTGTCATTGGGATGTTTTCTTGGTTGCCTGAAGTAAGATCATCCACTTGTCCTAGAGGATTTGAGAAGGAATGCTTAGAGTTACTATTCTCTGATGGCATAGTCCACTTCCTAGTCCCTTTCTGAGGAAAAGAAGACAAATATTATAAAATATCTTGAAAGGAGGGAAAGTAAGAAGTAGAAAATTACTACCCTTACTTTAGTAGCCAATTTAAACCGCTTGCCAGATTGTTTGGCTGTGGGGATGAGTTGCAAATAAGCATATCTCCACTATTGGTTGGAGAAGGGGTCACTTTCTTACCCTCCTTCAAAGAAGAACTAGATACCAGTGGATTTAAATGTTTCTCCACAAGAATCACTTCATTTGGCTTACTTGGATAAAGAGGAACACTTATCTTCTTATGAAGAAGATGAGTTTCTTCAACATCCTGCTCATATATGATAGGTGTCATTGGTACATCAGCAGTTGCCTTTGAGGATTTGGACCTTTTTGAAGGATGAGTAGTACCATTATGGGCATCAATGGCAGCCTACAGTAGCCTTGGAGTAGAGCTTTTTTTTCCTTTCTTCTTTGGCTCCTCAACCAATATAGTTTTACCCTTGCTTGGGTTAATAGGAGAAGGGACAGGGGCAGACGTTTCAATATGTTTCCTCTTTCGACCTGACAGCTCAAACGAAGAACTTAAGATATGACCTAGGTGGAAAGGGAGATAAGTTGAAAGGACTAAGAAAAAAAAATATACCTGCAGAAGAAGCCTCATTCGTCTGTCGATTGTCAAAATACAGATTTGAAACATATTCGTCTATGGAATAAGTAAAAATCAAGGCTACGATGTTCTGCGACCATTTTGAGTGGAAGGTGGATTGTGATGGACTAGAGGTAAAATAAGAAAAACAAAAGATCCCAGTGACCTCTCATAAGCCTGAGAAATCTGGTGAACTAGGGCTTCTAACTTTATTTTTTCCCTCTCACCAATAGGCTAGTCGATGAAAGGATGCATGTAGGAGAAATGAATGTTTTAAGTTAGACTAAATTGTCTTGCAAGCTGACTGGGGGTATAACTTTTGTAGCTACAACTAGAAAATTTAGAGGCAGACACAGAACCGCATATATGAAGATAACAAGGTAGTAAAACACTATCCCAAAAGATATACTACAACTTTGTGGCTTCTTCAAAGACAGTGTCTGGATCAACAAAAAATAACTCTATATAAGAAGAAGAATAGAGGAACTCAGAAAAAGTAGTATACAAAGAGCTATGTCTATTTTTGCTAAGGTTGAAGAAGGATTTGAAATAAAAATCAAAGGTTTTCTCTGAATACAAGACTAAAGAAGTTAGGAATTGATGGACATAGTTCCAATGTTGATACTTCAGATCAGGTAAAGACTCAACAGGCCAAATTTTGGGAAAATGGACATAAAGCCAAGCCAAAAAAAGCCAAAAAAGGCCCCCTCAACTGACAATAATCTCATTTTTCTGTCAAATCGAAAACGCTCCTATATAATTCCCCATGAACAAAAGGAGCCAAACCAAGCTTCTTTTTATTGGCTAGATGAACAGTCACTCCAAAGTATTCTTTGGTTGCCTTAAAACCAGAAACATAGAATACAAATCGATAGAGCCAATGAAAAAGAAAGGCTACATGTTCTTCAAATGAAGGGTTGGAAGATTTGGAAGTAAAGAAGTGGGAATTAACTCAGAATACTCTATACTGGAGGGAAGATTGATAAAAGAACGACCAGTATTAGTTGAAAAACAAGCATTTACCTCCATAACCGTCGATGGAAGTCTTGTGAATTGGACAATGTCTAAGACTGTTGGGGACATCATGCCATTAGGAAGAAGCATGACATTACACGATTGGGACCAGAAACAGGCAGTATCACCAATCAGCCACCGATTCATATGTATCTTGCAATCAGAGAGCTTGATCATTTCGTAGATACCTAAGCGTCTCCATTGAGAGGCAAAATGTGGCTCTAATTGCTCAACCCAATCAACCTATCATTGATTAGGATTGATCCACGAGCGAAGTGGGTTTCTTCCCTGATTCTAAGATTTCCACAACAGTTGGGTTTGATTTAGCATTAGGGTTTCTTCTTCCTGAATAGAATAATGGCCTGAAAATCCCTTGCAAATATATGACTTAAAGGCAAGGACAAGAGCAAGGTTCCCACTAGAATTAGGGGTGGGAATCAAAATCTATGGTCCACTGAGTTGTGGGCCATTTTTTTTATTTTTGCGAAAAATCTAGGAGAGAAAGGGATGTCAAATAAAGATGGAGATGAAAGGGTTTATTTCTTTGGAGCCATTTTGAGTATGGAAGAGAAGAATCCCAAGGACAAAGAGATAAAGGAAGCAGAAAGTGACGAAATGAAGTTAAATGAACAGTACAACTTCCAATTCTTTAAATATGTGTGGAAAAACAATGGTTGCAACTGTTCATTTAATTGGGTTATTAATTAAACCTGACTAAATGAGGGGGGAGCATTGTCTGTGCCTAAAATATAAAATTTCAGGAACATTTAGCGTATTGACATCTAGTATCCCCAGATCTGCTGAAAAGATGCCACGTGGAAGAAATTAAAGAAGGGTGAGAGATGATTAGCCAAAACCACATTTAAAAAGAAAAAAGGTAACCAACTGAGAGTTACCAGTAGGTAACCATCCAATGGGGCAAAAGCCGTCGAAGGAGATGACTATAAAAAAGGGCATTCAATGGAGAAGACAAAACATGTTCAAATCCCCAAAAGATTTGCGATCAGAGTATCATTAGGATTAGTTTTAGCCTAGTTTAGGAGCAGTTAATTATTTCAGTCTCTTATAAACCGAAGTCCCTTTGATTAGATTAATAAAAGATTTTCCTTTTATTAGTTATTTGTGTTAATTTCACCTTTGCACGGTGAAAATCTTCGTTATTATCATCCAAAGAAGTCATGAAACGAGGCATTTGAATCCATTCCAAATAATCGCCTGAAAATTGTTTGTCGATTAAAACATTTCTATCGATCCCAACAAAATTTAGAGCAACATATCCAAATATACATCTATATAATAAAGTAGCTTACAATTCAAATCTTAAAAGATAAACAAAATGACTTTTGCTATTCGCGGTTGAGATCACTTTAAATTTTACTTTAAAGTTAATCTAACGGCTAATATTAACATCCTAAGTTTAATAGGAAAAATAGGGCCTCAAGGATGTGTTTGGAGTGATTTTTTAAAAATACTTCTAAAAATTATTTCTCATAAATACTTAAAAAAAAATAATAGTGTTTGAAACCGCCCCACCATTACCTCTACCACCATCGCCGCCGCCACCGCCACTGTCGCCGCCGCCGCCGCCGCCGCCGCCGCCACCACCACCACCACCATCACTATCACCACCACCGCCACCACCACCACCATCGCCTCCCTCGCCGCCATCACCGCCACCACAGTCATTGCCACCTACCACAACCATCACCGTCTCTTACCACCACCACTGCCGCCCACCACCTCTCATCCCCACTACAAGCCGCTGTTTAAATTCATTTATCTCTTCTCTATATTTGTGATTTGATTTTTGATATGAATACAAATATGTTTATTATTTACCATTTTTTATTACATTGTGCCTTCAGGCACATGTCATAACTAGTAATCTAACATAATACCATCTACTTATGGCTCAATTGACATCCTATGTGAATGCACGCGTTAGGTGACACTTCCACTTGTGATGGTTTGATTATGCACTTTTGGCAGATAGGAGAAATAGGCTAGGACCCAAAAGGGAGTATGTCAATATGTTTGACTTGTCACCATAATTCACCCTTATATCGACCTAAGTCTCGAGAAAGACTGGGAGAAGGATGACTAATACATGGTGCATCCAGACCCAGCACCTCTGTCTTACCTTGTTCGGTTGAGTCATCATAATCAAAACTCTTTTTATATAAATTTCAGTATCATGTCGTCATTATAAAATTTATATTTTTTTATAATTTTGAAGAATCATTTATAAATTTTATAGTAACTTGAGATCTATCCTATCGTTAAAAGTTAGTCAAAAAAAATTGTAAACTCAAGCTTTAAAAGTTGTAGGGTTAATTACAAATTGCCCCTTCAAGTTTGAGTTTTGTTACAATCGATTCTCTCTTGTTTTAATTTTAGCAATTTACACCCTTCAAGTTTTGATCGACTAAATTGACAAGAGGGGGACGAAAATTTGTAAAATTATTTTTGTGTCCTTTCAACTTTATTGGCACTCCTTTTTTTATTTTCTCTTCATTTAATTGGGCGAGCAGCTTCAACGCCACCACCCCCAACACAGCCTTCACCAAGCCCCCACCAACTACCAATACCAACCAACCAACCAGTGCAAGTGCCCCACCAAAACCAAACCCTACCAACATCGCTGCCGTGAATGCACCGTCATAACCACCATAGGAACTCCAACTATATGATGGTTATGGGGACTTGGATGCAGGTGGTTCAACCGGAGGAATGAGGCTAGCGAGTTGGCAAGGAAAATAGTTTTGGCTGGAGAAGGAGGGAGCATTCTGCTGGGAGTGGAAGGGAAGGAAAGAGGAATGGGAATTAGGTTTCATCTCTTGGAAGGGGGTGCCAACTGTCATTGGTTAGGGAGGTGATTGGGGGTTTTTTTTTTTTTCTGAATTTCACGCGATTCAATGCCGTCACTTTTAACAGCAAAAAAAACTAATGTCACGAGTTAATTGCAAAAATTTAAATAGTGAAGGGGCAAGTTGTTGAAATTAAAACCACAGAGAGTCGATTGCAACAAAACTCAAACTTGAATGGGATAATTTGTAATTAACCCAAAATTGTAACATAATCCAAAAAAATTATAATTTTTTTTGTTATAAACAAACCCAAAAATTTGTATCAAAATCAACAAAAGTCATAATTCTTGGAGGCATAATACCAAAAAAAATTCGTTATCTTGTTGCTTGTGAATCCAAGTGTTCCCTTTGGAATTTCCTAGCCATAGTCAAAATTAGGTTAGATTAGTTTTTTGTGACTTTTTGTTTGATGATGCCATTACAAACTAAATGCAAGATCCTCCAAAACATATGCTATTTTTTCCGAAAAAAATAAATTAAAATTTTTAAAAAGGGTAAATTGCACCAATGGTCCCTGAGGTTTGCCACTTGTTACACTTTGGTCCTCAAAGTTCTAATTTCGTCAATTTCGTCCTTCATGTTAATACATTGACACACTTTGGTTCTTACCCTTAACGGTCGTCCAAATAATAGACGGAAAATGTCATGTGCCTCACACATGAGAATGTTAATGGGTGTTTTTGTCATTGTGCATTCAAAATATAGGGCAAAAATGAAAACTCAATAAGTCTTTTGTTTCATCGCAGCTGCTTAATCCTACAGAATTCTTCGCGGACATTGTCATTGAGCATGAGAAAGATCCATTATGTTTGTTTAAATTTTTTTACTCACCACATTCTATGCAAATTAGTGAGACTCACCAAATAGTGATACAGGTACGTTGAGTGCACTTCATCGGCAATCCAGGCTCTGGTCTTATTTAAAAAGTCATATCCTGGACACAGGAAGAAAGAGATTGAAAGTTTTATTACACACGCTGTTAGGTACCTCGTTGACATACAGATTGTCTGATGGTTCATGGTATGCTTCTCCTCTGAAGTACAACTGATTCTATTTATGTTCCAGTTTCAAATTTTTTTCCCTTTTAAAGGACACGAAGAAGCAATTTACAGGTATGGAAACTGGGGTGTGTGCTTCACATGTGGCACCTGGTTTGCTCTTGGAGGTCTGGCAGAGGCAGGCATGACATACAATAATTGTCTAGCTGTCCGTAAAGCAGTTGATTTTCTGCTAAAAACACAGAGGGATGATGGGGGTTGGGGAGAAAGCTACGTTTCCTGCCCAAACAAGGTAATGGTTGTGCCCAAACAGTTCAATATATAAATGATGTTCAATACCAAAAGAGTGATGTAATTTGAATTAGTTGATGTTGTGATAGCATTAAATGAAGTTCAATACTCGCTGGGGGTATTGTCTGTGCCTCTCACAATTCTCTCCCTAACTTTAAACTCATAAACTTGGTGCTTGATTAAACAGGAATATACTCCTCTAGAAGGAAACTCATCAAATTTGGTACATACTGGATGGGCTATGATGGGTCTCATTCATTCTGGTCAGGTTAGTTTGCTGCTTTGATAATATGTAGTTCACATGTTCTCATATTATTATTTTGTTTTGTTTCTTTTTTTTTTTTTTTTGGGGGGGGGGGGAGAGAGTAGACATTTACCATTGGGTCACTCCATCACCTCATTATTATCAATTTATCATGGGTTAATTACAAATTGCCCCCTTGAACTTTGAGTCTTATTCAAGTTTCAAAATTAACAAGTTGATTGATTAATTAGACAAAAATTTTAAAATTATTTGTGTACCCTTAATCTCTATTCATCTCCATTTTCTTTGCTTTCTCTTTGCCCAATTAAGCCAAAATCTCCAATGCCACCAGTTACAAACTATCGCAACCACCGCAGCAACCAATGCAGCTACAATCAACAAGCCCACAAACCACCGTAGCCACCACACTCAACCACCCAGTCACAAACCACCAGATTCATAGTAGAGGAGGAGGGTTTTGATTTCAGTGGAGGGGGAGGGATTAGGGAGTTGAGGGAAGGGTGGGGGTAGGTTTCAGTTTTAGTTTTTTTTTTTTTTTGGGGGGGGAGATTTGGGTTTCGGTTCAATGGAGGGAGAGAGATTAGGGAGTTGAGGGAAGGGTGTGGGTGAGTTTCGGTTTCAGTGGAAGGGGAGGGGAGGGATTTGAGTTTTTCACTGGAGTTGGGTTTTCACCAGATTTGGGTTTTTTCTTTTTCTTTTGATTTTTGATTTTTATTTTTACACAAAATATAAAGACAAGGGTAGTTGTGGGTTTTTTATTAATTTAAGTCATTTTTAACAGTGGTCAATTAATGGTAAGAGTTAATTGAAAATTATTAAAACATTAATGGGGCAAATTGTTCAATTTTAAACTAGAGGGCCCTGATTGAAATAAGATCCAAAGTTCAAGGGGGTATTTTGTAATTAACCCATTTATCATTATATATGCTTTTTTTAATAACAAAAAAATATTGATTCCGATGTTTTCAATTTGGTAGGAGGGGAGAGACCCAACACCTCTTCACCGTGCAGCAAAGCTGTTGATCAATTCTCAGATGGAAAATGGCGATTTTCCCCGGCAGGTAGACTAGATGAACAACTTAGCACCAAAGAAATTGAAAGAAAAAGAACTATAACATGAGAATATCAAAAAAGGAACTATTACCTGAACATAATACATGTCGCTGCACTATACAATGATTTATCAGTCATATACAATTATTTGGAAGAAATCAAACATCTCAGGACATGTTGTTTTCAATGTTAACCAAACGGAGTTGTAATTGCTTAAATATTGAGATACTTTTATTTCCTCTCGAGAAAAAATAAGAGTTAATAATATTTTTGGTTCCTAAAGTATGCACATTTAATCAGTTTAGGCACTAAAATATCAATTTTGTTAATTTGTGTTTAAATGATCCTTATATAGACGGACCGTTAAGTTTTTGATAGAATGATCACGTGTTGGGCAAGTGATACCGTTTGAAAGAATGACACGTGGTTACTTCCGTCAAAAAACTTAACGAATTATCTAATTAGGGACCAAAGTGATACGAATTAAAACTTTTAGGACTAAATTGAGAGAACCAAACCGACAAAACGAACATATTTTGAGGATTAAAAGTGCTATTAACCCAAAAAATATGGAAAACAAGTGGACAGAAAAAAGCAGATTTGCTTGGACATGAAACATGTAGCTGCATTCTAATTTTTTTAATGGACAAATTACACTTTGACCCTCTAACTGTCTCACGTCTTGCACTATCTATTCAACTGTCACATTTCTCACAATGCACCTCCTATTATAGTTATAAGTTTCACGTTACCCCCTCACTTATCATGTTTTCATAGTACACCTTCAACAATGGAAATTAGTTTCACATTACTCCAATTGTAGATATTAGAAATGCATATTTTACAATATATTTGGATATTTTTCATACAAAACATGCCGAATGTTTGGTTTTGGACAATGTAAAACCAATTAAGGAGTTAAGATACAATATGAGAAGTTCAATAGTTGATGGGACAAAGTGAAATTGCGGCGATAGCTGAAGGAGTCAAAGTATAATCTGGCCCTTTTTCATCCTAACACAATTAAACTTTCAAAAGAAATCAAACATCTCATGGAATTGACCTTCTGATTTCAGCATTGTCTGACCACACATACACTATTCATGCAGGAAATCACTGGAGTTTTCATGAAAAATTGCATGTTACACTATGCGGTATACAGGAATATATATCCATTGTGGGCTTTAGCTGAGTATCACAGGAGGATGTTCTTGCTATCCAAAAGCATCTAACAAAACTATGGTTACTTTTATTGTTTCTGATGGTGCGAATCTACGCGAATGAGCTATGAAACAGAGTTATTTAATATGAACGATCCGGGTGAAGCTGAATACGATGTCTGAGCTGCACGGCTCGTGCTTGATAAGGCAATATGATGCTTAGGGGATTTTGGAAAGGGGGTGATAACAAGACAAGATTATAGTGGTTCACCGGCCTGAGCTCGGCTAGTCCACTCTGCAATGGAGTTTCTTGCTCCTCTCTTTCTTATTGAACCAGTTGAATGTATTACAGCCGTATCTATCCCCCGTGGGGCTCTATTGCCTCCCTTTTATAGCCTCATGCTTACCTCTAATTCGAAATCACCTCCTTTATTGAAGGGATCGTGCCCTATCTTCGTCTATAATCTCGGAGTTACCTAAACGTCCTATGGCTGGCTTCAAACGGCGAGATCTTTGCCTTCTATCATGGGATCCTCTCCTTGGTTTTAGGAGAGGATCTTGGTTGTTTACGGGTTTCACGCCTTGGATCAGCCTGATTCCCATTGCGAAGGTATCCGCTGTCATCTCGCTGCCCTCTTGTCATTTCTCAGTTCACATCTTCAGCTGGGAACCCTTGCGCCCGGCTGGATGAGCTCAGACCATGGCTGGATGAGCTCTGCTTATTTTACCTGGGCTCCTGGGCTGAGCTCACTTTCTAAGCTCGTGTCTAGGGTTTATTTTAGGTATCATCAGTTGCCCCCCAGCCCTTGCCTTAAGTTAGCTTAGGCAGGGGCTGACCTGTTTTTAAACCAAGCTAGAGTCTGACTGACCTAGGCTTGTATAAAGGCACTGTCTTTTTGACGGTTTTCTGTCAATCATGGTCTCCTCGATTCCTGCGCATGTTCCAGCCCACGTCCTCTCAAGCCATAAATGTCCAAACGGTCATCAAAAACCCTCATTCTCACTCTGTTCACCTTCTTCACCGTTCTTCGTCTCCATTCTTCTTGTGATTTCAGACCATCTTACTCGAACTTTCCTGATTTCCTGTCTGAAACTGAATTCCCGGCTCTCGTCTTTGAAGACTTGCAGCGCCTTCTTCCTTCGATATTGCTCCAGGCTTCTGTTCGCCGCTATTCCTGAGTTAGGTACGTCCTTTGTCCCTTTCATTTCCTCCTTTGTCCTGGATCCCTCGAATTCGAGGTGGTTGCTGCATTTTTGGGCTTTTCGGTTCTTTTACTTTTGGAATCGGGACCATTGCCTAGCCCCACTTCCCCACTTCGTAGATTGGAGTTCTATAGTTCACATTCTCGCTGTTGGGAGTTATTGTGTTGATCCAAGGGTCATTAGAGAGTGCCTGACCAGTGCCCCTTCCCTTTATCGCTCTTTTAATCTTCCTTTTTCTCTTCCTACCATGTCAGCCTCTTCTAAAGCCACTCGCTCCTCTGTTTCACTCTTAGGGGATAGGTCAGCCGAGGAAGATACTGAATTAGGGGAAGTAGGTGACGAGATAGACAATTTCCCTGGGGTAGATGTCGCTGATTCTGAGGTCAATACCGGGGAGTTCCCCTCAGCATCTTCTCCCCTACCCCCTAAGTCAGACAAAGGCAAAGGCAAGGTCAGTGGAGTTGGGATTTCTGATGTCTCAACGTACTTAGGAGCTGCCTATAAGCTAGCTGAGCAAGTGGGCCCTAGCAAGCTCAATCCTTTTTTGTTAAACGTTTTGCGTACTCGCTATCACTTCCCTGATGGCGTAGAGCTCTTGAGCCCAGACAGTTTTACTCCCTACATTGCCCAGGTTAATAAGAGGGTCTGTTTTTTTGAGGCCGCCTTGGATAATGGCCTTCGTTTTCCTATACATCCCTTTTTCAAAACCATTTTGCAGTACTTCAACGTGTGCCCTCTCAACTTTCTCCTAATTTCTGGGGTGTCTTAGCGGGTCTTCTGGTTATTTTCAAAGATTTAGACCTCGGGGTCCCTACCCTTCCTTTGTTCTTAGAGTTCTTCAATGTTAAACCGACCTCTGAAGGCTTCTTGTATGCCTCTAAGCGTGCTAATGTTAGGCAGCTTATTTCTAACATTCCGACCTCTCACAAGCACTGGAAGGAACATTTCTTTTTTGTCGGGGGCACCAATTGGGAATACGATCCTGCTGACAGGTCGGACACTCTTGGTATTCCCAAGGCCTGGACTCGTCCGGACAACTTGGGTGAGTCCTTAATTGGATTAGTTGTGTTTTTCGTTTCGAGGACCATGAGCTCCTAACTCTGTTCTGCCTTTGAGTTTTCTAGGTACTCGTCTCAAGCTTAGCACTGAGGAACAAGAGGCGAGGGAGATATTGGCGAGGTGCACCCCAAGAAGGTATTCCGAGCTTATTCTGCCTTGGGTTTTGGTGGACAGAGGGTTCAGCCTCCCTGAGGTAGAGATTGAGGCTCCACTTCCAATTTTTGTGGTCAGACCTGAAGGAGCTGCTGGTAACCCCCTTTTCCTAAGGGTTCCTTTATCTTACTTTTCATTTCTTTTTATCTAACTGTTTTAGCTCAGATCTTCCAGGATCTTCCACTATGAAGCTTAACCCGGAGGAAATCCAGGCCAAGGTGGATAAGTTGTCAAAGAGTGGCAGAGGTAGCAAGCGAAAGGTCCAGGTTGGTTCTGGGAGTAGCTCTGCTCCTCAGGCCAAAGTTCAAAAGGTGGGGGGGCCAACTTCTTCTTCAGCTGCTGAGGATCTGGCTCCTCCACCTAGCTCCTCCGAGGTTGTGAAGACCCCTCCTTCTCCAAAAACCCAGCCTATCTTGGCGGGAGGACAAACCTCTCCTTCCTCGTCAGAGATTGAGAAGGCTTTGGATGTGATCCCGCGTATCCGACCTGGTAGTTTCAAATACAGCTCTTCAGGGAAGATTATTAAGACACCACCGGTGGGTTCTGAGCGCAAGAAGATGATGCTACCCGACGTGAAGGAAGATGAGGATTCCTTTTTTGAAAACATGGAGCTCGCCGCAGGGGCTGTTTCCTCTATTCTCCCCGAGTCTGACATCAAGAGGGCTGCCACTATGGAGCTTGAAGAGTCCATCGCCTCAGCTCTTCAGGGAGCAGCCTCTGTAAGTCTCGATATTCTCAGTCACCCGCTTAACCTTACGCCATAGTTGTTTGCCGCTTGCTTTATTTACCTTTGTCTTTTTAGATGGCTATCCACGTAAAGGGCCTGTTGAGGAGAGTTTGGTCTTCCGAGTCTTCTGTTAAAGCTCTGAAGGCGTATGAACTCAAGGTTGCGGAGCAGGCTTTTGAGAATGAGGATCTCAGAAACCAAGTAAAGGACCTAACCGAACAGTTGGAGAAGCAATCCTCTGATCTCAAGGGCTTTCAAGCGGCCAAGCTCAAGGCTGAGGAGGGAGAGAAGAAGGCTCGTGACGAGCTAAGGATTGTGGGGGATGAGCTGAAGCACAAAACTGAGCTCTGGGCTAAGGCTAACCAGGATGCTTTTGACGCCCGCAACTCTCTTGAATTCACAAAGAGAGAATATGACACCATTTGCGAGGCCAATGGGATTCTCCACAAGGAGGTCAAGGAGAAGAGTGATTTAATAGCTAAGCTGACTGATGAAGCTACCACCCAATGGGCCTCTGGATAGATTACTTTTCAGCGCAAGGCTTGCAAGAATTTTCCTGACCTAGATTTCAATTTTCCTATCCCAACAGAAGGGGAATTGGAAGAAACTGACTCTGATGGTGAGGAAGATACCTCAGCTCTTTCTCCTGGAGCCCCGCTCCAGGATATACCTGCTCCTCCCTCGATTGTTCGTGCTGCGTCCTTCTCTGCTGACCTGGTGACTGAAGCTCTTGAACAAGGATCATTACCAGATAGGGCAGAGGCTACTGGGGTCAGCGTTCCTGACAATTCTACTCCTCCAGCTTTGGGATCCTTGCCCCCTGAGCTCCTGGGTTCTGCCACTCCTGTTGAGGCTGCATCCGCCGAGCTGCAGGATCTTCTGTCCACTCCCCCTCCAGAAACTTAGGATTTTTTAGTTGTAACCTCTTTTCTTTGTAAGAATGTTTTTTTTTTTTATGCAACTTTGCCTCGGGCTAGGATTTTTGTGTTACTTTGCAATCTTCATCTGTTTTTCCTTTGCTGGCTTAGCACATATATACCTTTGAATTTCGATTTCGAACTGCACACTTACTTGTTTTGCTTTACATACTCCCCTTCCCCCCTTCGCTTTGAGGGGTGTTGTGCACTTCTTGAAGCGACATTACTAGTTTTGAAGAGTATAGAAGACTTGGTGTTGAGCTCGGTATTTGGTATATTAGGGATCCCTTCCTTTTTCTTCTTCATTCTGAGCCACACAGCTTGATATTGTGAACTGGCGAGTTCCTTCTGAGCTACATGGCTCGAGTTTGTGAACTTATGAATTCTTACTGAGCTATATAGCTCTTTTTGTGACCTTAAAAGCTCTTTCTGAGCTTCATGGCTCTTTTAATAGACCCTTACTGGAATAAATAACAAATTCCACTGCTTTATTTTTCTGAACTTTCTTCTGAGTTCTCTTATCCTTCCCTTATCCCCCCTTGCTTTGAGAAGTGTTTCAGTCCTTCTTCAAACAAGATTATGGACTTCATGAGCTGCTAAGTTCTTTTGATGAACTGGGGAACCCATCAGGAACTTTATTATTCTGATGTGAGCAAAACTCTTGGAGCTGCAGGTCTGAGAGATCACGCTGAGGTGCAATGTTGCCAACCGGGCTGAGCTCCGAATTGAGGAATACTCTGGTGGGGTCAGAACTTTCTTCGGTCGTTTTGAGTGCGATAGGAGGGTTAATCTTGCGCTGATTCCTTTCCCCGCCTTTTTCCAACTGTTTTCCATAACCGTAACCACCTTTATTAATTAAGAAACCAAAAAGGCAGCCAACTCCCTTTCGCATGGCTCTTGGTTTCCTAAATACTTACAACGTTCTTTAAGTCTCCTATCTTCTGCTAAGTTTCTTTCTTCTTTTGCAAAAAATATTCCTGAGTTTCTTTTTGATTCTTCGTGGTTACCCTTTGTTTTCTTCGCAAGCTTTAATGGCTACCCCTACTTCTTCTTTGTTCCAAGGAAGGACTTCCTTCGGGATCGACTGGAAGTGGCATTGCCGCTATTTATCTCCATCGTCCCTAGAATCCTCTGATTTGAAAGCCATCCAGAAACGGTTCTTTCCTGATCTCGATCTGTCTTTGCGAATCCCTACCCCGGATGAGCCTTGTAACTACCTTCCTCGAGGGGAAGTCTGCTTCTTCGAAGGTGCCCTGGACATGGGATTTCGCCTTCCCATTCATCCGGCCATAGGGCGAGTTCTTGCCTACTATGGCCTATGCCCTTCTCGCCTTTCCCCACGGGGATGGGCTGCTATGGTAAGCTTCTTCCTGTTCTGCCGCCTACATGGTCTTGGCAGGTTCCCCTTTGTCTCTGAGTTTCTGTACTTCTTCGAGATCGAAGAAGACGATGTCCCCTGCTTCAGCTTCTTCCGTTGGAGGAATTTCAAATTACGCCCTTTGGTTCTAGGCCTTCCCTCCAATCCTGAAGGATGGTCTAGACGCTTCTTTTTTGCTTCTGGGGAGTCTTGGCGGTCCCCTGAGGATCGCTGTCGTGAAGCTAGGATTACACGGTCCTGGAAGAGCTTCTCTCGTATTGGTAGGTTCGATCTGAGCTCTCTTGACTTTAAACTTTTCTTGACGATATATTCTCATTATACTCTTCTTGCTCAGGTCCTCCTGACTTGGATGTGCCCGAGATGATAAATATTGATGAATTGTTGCTTGCTGCTTGCTGAGTCTAGGACTTATTCTGAGCTGATGACGAGTGCCAACCTTTATTTGCTTGGGGCTGAGGCTACTGAATTTGAATTTTCCACTGTTCCTTACCCTTCCTGGACTTCTTTCTCTGACTCTGACGACGAAGGGGATTCCGATGAGGATGGGGACACTGGTGCGAGCTCAAAGAGGCGTAGGAGGGATGGCTCTTTTTCCCCTGATTCTCTGTCCACTATCTTCCTCACCCCGGCAGGTCAGAAGCTTCTTGATTCACTTTATAAGGCTGAGCAAGAAAGGGACGAGCTGAAGAAGGAGAATGCTAGCCTGAAGGAAGAAATTGCTGAGCTGAAGTCTCAACTTAAAAAAGATTAGGGCCTCTATCCCCTTGTATTTCCTTTCTTTTTTTGAACGTTGCCAAATTATGGCTCTCTTTAAATGTTTCTTGAATGTTTGTATTCTTGGATATTCTGAATACCAGATCTTTCATTTCTGAATCTTTATGAACTGAGGAGTCTGACCCGAATTCTGTAAACTTATTTCAGCACACTCTTTGGGTTCAGAACACGAACGTAGATGGAAAACAGAAGATCATGTTTGTACCGTCCTTAGTCCATGACTGGTTCCACAGGTCGGACCATGAATATTGATGGAAAACAGAAGATCGTGTTTGCACTGACCTTAATTCCTAACTGATTTTCGTAGATGATCTCTGCTGCACCAAACATATTGGGGTCTTCGAGTGCGTCGGCAGTGCATAAGGACTACTGGTCGTGGGGAAAGACTGTTGGTGTCTCCAAGAAGAGACCAGCTTTGAATTTTATGAGCCTAGAAGTGTGTCGTTTGCGTATGAGCTGAAGATCTCATCTTGACCTTTTTAAGCTGAGAAGCTTATCCCTTATTTATGAGCTGAAGAGCTCATCTTACATTTTATAAGCTTAGAAGCTTATTTATGAGCTGAAGAGCTCATCTTGTATTTTATAAGCTTAGAAGCTTATCGTTTGTTTATGAGCTGAAGAGCTCATCTTGATTTTTATAAGCTGAGAAGCTTATCGTTTGCTTATGAGCTGAAGAGCTCATCTTGATTTTTTTTTATAAGCTGAGAAGCTTATCGTTAGCTGTAGAGCTTATTGCACCTTCCTTTACTTTGGAAACCATACAAGGGTGAATAAAAGACTCGTTTATTCTTATTAAAACAGCTCTGTTATAAATAACACTTACTGAAAGAACTTCTTAAGGTGTTCGGCGTTCCAAGAGTGTGGTAGGACCTTCCCCTCCTCTGTTTGTAACTCATAGTTCCCTGGTCTGATTACCCTTGATACGATATAAGGTCCTTCCCAGTTGGGTCCCAACTTCTCATGCGTGGGATCCTTCCTTGCAAGCAGAAGCCTCCTAAGTACCAAGCCTCCAGCCTTGAAACTTATGTGCCTTACCTTCCTGTCGTAGTATCTTGCAGTTTTCCTTTGGTAAATTTGGACACGATGCAGAGCTCTGTCTCTTTTTTCATCCAAGAGATCGAGGTTTAATAAGAGAGACTCATCATTGTGTTCGGCATCTGCAAATTCCACCCTTGGTGATTGGAGCCCCACCTCAACAGGGGCTACCGCTTCGGTTCCAAAGGCCAAAGCGAATGGGGTTTCCTGAGTTGCAGACCTGACGGTGGTCCTGTAGGCCCACAGCACCTCAGGGATGTACTCCACCCACTTGCCTTTTAGGTTTTCTAATTTGGTCTTCAGAGCTGTCTTTATGGTTCTGATTGTGACCTCTGCTTGCCCATTGGATTGAGGATATGCAGGAGCTGAGAAATAGTTCTTTATCCCAAGCTCAGCACAACAGCTCTTAAACTTTGAATTGTCAAACTGCTTCCCATTGTCAGACACGACTGCTCTGGGAACCCCAAATCTGCAAACTATCGACTTCCAAACAAAGTTTTGGACTTTTTGTTCGGTGATTATTGCCAAAGGTTCGACCTCTGCCCACTTGGTGAAGTAATCCACCCCTATAATAGCAAACTTACATTATCCCACACCGGTCGGAAGGGGTCCAAGAATATCCAAAACCCCACTGTTGGAAGGGCCATGGGCTTACCACCGAGGTTAGCAGCTCAGGTGGACAGTGGGAAACATTGGCATGTTCCTGGCAAACCTTGCATTTTTTTACTAAATCTGTGGCATCTTTGAGCATGGTTGACCAATAATATCCTTGTCTCAGTACTTTTCCTGCCAAGGCCCGAGCTCCTATATGATTGCCACATATCCCTTCATGTACTTCTCTGAGTATATAGTTGGCATCTTCATCTCCCACGCACTTAAGGAGAGGCGTTGAGAATCCTTGTTTGTACAGATTTCCTTGCAGCAAGGAAAACCTGGCTGACCTGGTCCTCAGCTTGGATGCCTCCTTGGCATCGCTTGGCAGAGTCCCACTCTACAGGTACCCTATGATGGGGTCCATCCAGCTCGGCTGAGCTTCAATTGGTAGTATGTTCTCTTCTTCGATACCCACTGAAGGCTCTGGAAGGTGCTCTACTGGTATTAGTCTATCCAAATCTTCTTGTGAAGCAGTTGCTAACCTCGCCAATGCATCCGCTCGTGCATTCTCTGCTCTGGGTACGTGTCTGACATTAACCTGCACAAATTTTTTCATTAGTTCTCGTACCTTTCTGAGGTAAAGGACCATTTTTTCGCCTCTCGCTTCGTAGGACTCCTCTATCTGCTTTACTACCAGTTGAGAGTCATTGCAGATCTCCAGCTGCTCTGCTTCCATAGAATAAGCAAGATTGAGCCCAGCGATGACAGCTTCATATTCTACCTCGTTATTTGAAGCCTTGAACCCAAACCTAAGGGCATACTCGACATCTATTCCTTCTGGAGAGGTCAAGATCATTCCTGCACCGCTTCCCTGAGCATTGGTAGCTCCATCTACTGAAAGCCTCCATATGGGGAGGTCTAGTATTAAATTTGTGGTCTCCCTAGGCGCTGCTGCTGTGAACTCTGCAATGAAATCCGCCAAAATTTGCCCTTTGATCACAGTTCTTGGCTTATATCTGATATCAAACTCACTGAGCTCTATGGCCCATTTAACCAGCCTCCCCGAGGACTCTGGCTTATGCAACACTTGCTTCAATGGCTGGTCTGTTGGAACCTCGATAGTATGAGCCTGGAAATAGGGCCTAAGTCTCCTGGCTGTTGTAACCAATGCTAGAACGAGTTTTTCCATCTTTGGATATCTCTCATCTGCCCCCCTCAGAGCTCTGCTACAGTAGTAGACTGGTTGCTGAGCTCTGTCTCGTTCTCTAACCAGCGTTGCGCTTGTTGAAAAATCTGAAACTGCTAGGTAGAGAGTAAGGACTTCCCCTACTAAAGGGCTCACCAAAACAGGAGGAGAGCTCATATAATTTTTCAGGGCTTCGAATGCTTCTTCACACCTGGTATCCCACTGGAACGCCTTCTTCAAGATCTGAAAGAATGGCTGGCACTTATCGCTTGACCTAGACACAAAACGGCTCAAGGCAGCTATCCTGCCTGTCAAACGTTGCACCTCCCTTGTGTTGGACGGTGATTGCATTTCCACCATTGCCCTAACCTTCTCTGGGTTAGCTTCAATCCCCCTGCTGCTAACTATAAAACCCAGGAATTTTCCTGCCGAGACCCCAAATGAGCATTTCGCAGGGTTGAGCTTCATTTTGTACTCCTTTAGAATCTGGAATGATTCGGCTAGGTGCTCGATGTGGAGCTCTGCTTTTAGTGACTTTATTAACATGTCATCGATGTAAACTTCCATGGATGCTCCTATTTGTTTTTGGAACATCCTATTTACCAGTCGCTGGTAAATGGCTCCAGCGTTCTTTAGTCCGAAAGGCATGACCTGATAACAGTATGTTCCCTGTTCAGTTACAAATGAGGTCTTCTCTTGGTCATTGGGATCCATCCTAATCTGGTTATAACCTGAGAAGGCGTCCATGAAGTTCAGCAGCTCGTGTCCAGCTGTGGCATCCACTATTAAGTCGATCCGAGGTAAGGGAAAACAATCCTTGGGGCATGCTCGGTTGAGATCAGTGAAATCGATGCACAGTCGCCATTTGCCATTGGTTTTCTTGACAAGGACCACGTTCGCCAACCAGGTAGGGTAGTCAACTTCCCTGATAGCCTTGGCATGGAGGAGTTTGATGACCTCCTCATTAATTGCCCTTTGCCTTTCGGAGGCAAAGCTTCTCCTCTTTTGTTTGACGGGCTTGCAAGTTGGGTTCACGCTTAGCTTATGGGTAATAACCGAAGGGTCAATTCCTTCCATGTCTTCTTGCTTCCAAGCAAACACTCCTATATTCTCCTTCAGGAACTGGATGAGGAGGCCTTTGAGCTCAGCGTTCAGTCTGGAACCTACGTAAACGAGGTGTTCTGGCTTCCCATCAAGCTGAATTGGTTCCAGCTCTTCTGAGGGCATTGGTCTTGTCTCCATTTCATCTCTCATGTCGAGTTCATCCAATTGGATGTTCTCAACCTCCTTCCTCTTTACAGAAGCCATGTAGCATTCTCTTGCTATACGTTGGTCTCCTCGGACTGCTCCGATTCCATTTTCTGTAGGGAATTTGACGACCAAGTGATAGGCAGAAGGGATTGCCTTCATAGAATTAAGGGATGGCCTTCCAAGCAAGATGTTGTATGCAGAGGGTGCATCGACCACTAAGAATTTTACGGTTGTGGTGGTTTGGCAAGGTGGGTCCCCTAGGGTGAGCACGAGTTGGATTGAGCCCAGAGGGAGCACCCTTTCTCCGGAGAATCCCAGCAAGTGAGTGTTTACAGGTTCTAGTCTCTCCCTTCCTATGTCCATCTTGTAGAATGCAGGTGCGAAAATGATATCCGCCGAGCTCCCGTTATCGATTAGAACCCGATGAACGGTTCTATTAGCCACCACAGCTCGCACTACCAATGGATCATCATGAGGGTACTGGCATCCCTCCAAATCAGCATCTGAAAAAGTGATAGTTGTATCTAAGAGTGGTGCTTTGGATACAGCGTGTACTTCGAGAGCTTCTTCGGCTCTGATCCGTCGGAGGTGTGCTTTCCTGGCTGAGCTGGACTCTCCGCCTCCAGCGAACCCTCCAGATATTACTCTGATCTCACCTAGAGGTTGCTGATGTGGTGCAGGTGCCCGTTGTTGGGGTGGTGGAGGTGGAAGAGCTTGGTCCTGGTTGTCATGGGCTACGAAGCGACGTAACTGACCTCGCTGGATCAAGAACTCGATTTCCTTCTTTAGTTGAACGCAGTCATCAGTGTGGTAACCATGATCTCTGTGGTAATCGCAGTACTTCGTGGGGTCTCTCTTGGCCGGATCTGCCTTCATCCGAGGTGGCCATCTTAAGAACTTCTCGTTTTGGACCTCATACAGGACTTGTGATACAGCGGCAGTGAGTGGGGTGAATCGCTGAGGTCCGTATCTGGGCTGTAGTTCAGGCTGCATGGGGCCCAGGCGATCTCTGACATTTCTTCTTCTCTTTGGCGAGCGGTCCCTATCCCTTCTTGGAGACCTCTCTCGCCCTTTTTCCTTCCTGGGACTTCGGTCCCTCCTCTTTTCTTCCTTTTCCTTCTCCTTTCGTGAGGATGTACCCCCTACTTTGGAAAGGAGTGTCTCTTCACCATTTATATACTTCTCTGCCTTGGCTAACACCTCAGCCATACTTGCCTGAGGATTCTTCGATATGGAGAACATTAAATCATTTGATTGTACTCCTAACCCTGCAATAAAGGCAGTTATGGCAAATTTTTTGTCTGGAACGTCTACTTTTAGTGTCTCCGAGTTGAACCTTTGGACATAAGATCTCAGGTTTTCTTGGGGCCCCTGTTTCACATTCAGTAGGTGGTAGCTCGGCTTTCTGTATATCCTGGCTCCTATAAAGTGAGATACGAAAGCTATGGAGAGTTCTTTAAAGGATGAGATCGAGGCCGGTGGAAGCCTGTGAAACCAGGCTAGGGCGGAACCTTTCAATGTGATGGCAAAAGCTCTGCAACGTACAGGATCCTGGTATCCATGCAGCTCCATTTGGTTCTTGTAAGTGTTGAGATGATCTACGGGATCTTTCGTTCCGTCAAAAACCTCTACTTGCGGCATCCTGAACTTTGGTGGGAGGGGAAAGTGTAGCACTCCAGTGGTGAATGGGGACTCGGTTTGTTGCACTAGGACATCCATTGTAACCGGAGCCTTGCTCTTTACAGCCTCCTTCATGTGGCTGAGCTCTTGCTGGATGTCTTTGAAGCGTTGCTCCCAATGCTGTTCTCTTCTGTCTTGCGGGTAAGGGAAAAAATCGTCCCTCTCACCCCCATCGTTCTGACTTTGCACTTCATCGTTGTGGCCATTTCTAGGGGGTAGGTAAGGAGCATGCCCCCTGGTCTGGCTGCTCTCTCCTCCTTCGTCGACCTCTCTAAGGGGGTCCCAGTGTCGTTGTTCCCTATGAGGGGGATTATTCTGGCCTTCTTGGGCCGGTCGTGCCTCCTGCGGGCGCTGTATGAGCTTTGATAGCTCTGCATTTTCCCTTAGCAAACGTTGATTGACGAGGCGAAGGGCCTCCATCTCGTTATTAATGGGGGAATTAGCCTCTTGAACGTTCCCGGGTTGTCTGCCGTTGGTAGCTTCCTGCTGATCTTGCATTCGTGGTAGGTTTATTTGACTTCTGCTCATATTTCGAGTTGTTACCATCAGTCACTTAGAGATCAGCTTATTTGTAAATAGGAACAGTCGTTCCCACAGACGGCGCCAAACTGATGGTGCGAATCTACGCGAATGAGCTATGGAACAGGGTTATTTAATATGAACGATCCGGGTGAAGCTGAATACGATGTTTGAGCTGCAAGGCTCGTGCTTGATAAGGCAATATGATGCTTAGGGGATTTTGGAAAGGGGGTGATAACAAAACAAGATTATAGTGGTTCACCGGCCTGAGCTCGGCTAGTCCACTCTGCAATGGAGTTTCTTGCTCCTCTCTTTCTTATTGAACCAGTTGAATGTATTACAGCCGTATCTATCCCCCGTGGGGCTCTATTGCCTCCCTTTTATAGCCTCATGCTTACCTCTAATTCGAAATCACCTCATTTATTGAAGGGATCGTGCCCTATCTTCGTCTATAATCTCGGAGTTACCTAAACGTCCTATGGCTGGCTTCAAATGGCGAGATCTTTGCCTTCTATCATGGGATCCTCTCCTTGGTTTTAGGAGAGGATCTTGGTTGTTTACGGGTTTCACGCCTTGGATCAGCCTGATTCCCATTGCGAAGGTATCCGCTGTCATCTCGCTGCCCTCTTGTCATTTCTCAGTTCACATCTTCAGCTGGGAAACCTTGCGCCCGGCTGGATGAGCTCAGACCATGGCTGGATGAGCTCTGCTTATTTTACCTGGGCTCCTGGGCTGAGCTCACTTTCTAAGCTCGTGTCTAGGGCTTATTTTAGGTATCATCAGTTTCTGTGTTAACCTGTGTTTTGTGTATTTTAGCCAAATGGCCGAGAAAGGTATTTATGTGCTTTGTGTATGTTCCTTATTCATGTTTTCTCTTCCGAGGGCCTTTTCTACATGTAGAGTGTATTTATGTATCATAGGTTGACTCTGTATCAAAACTAGTAAGAGATTATGAATACGAAAGACTAACGTATTCCAAAAGATAATAACAACTAAATCAGTGCGTGAAGAATATTTATATACGCAAAAAGCACATATTACACATGCATAGGGGAGACACTTTATGCCATCCTTGTGGAATAAAGCAAGAAAAGTAAGCCCCCAGTTCCAAAGCTGTCACCGGAAGCAGTAGTATTGGACGCAACAAGAGAGTGATCCCGCTTCAAGCAATACACAAAGGAAGAGGTCTTCGATGATGATTTCGTGAGGAAGTTGAAATGCCCTTCTTTTCCGATCTCATCCGATCAAGAAATGAAATCGAAGAATTAGCATGGATTGTGAAACTCTTGTACGGAAGCTAAAATTGATCAAATTTATGTCTATGATTCCTATCAATTACATGAAGCTTGGAGCAGGTCATAAGACTGACCGAAAGTTGTTAAAGTACGTCTTTGTTGCATTTGCTCCATTTACGTACAAACTAAATAATCAAGTCACTGATTGTCCAAGGGACTTGAGTTCCACTTGGACCACTTCCAACAATTCATTAGGGGCGTGTTTGGGTAGCCAACATTCGATTAAGCTGGATTGGATTTTGAAGTCGATTTTATCCAAACCAATGCAATGAAATCGCTGGAGGGATGATAATATCTCTATATCCCGTCTAATCCTTCATTTGGATAAACGTTATATCAAGTGCGGGTCTCACGCATCTGCCACATTTAATGAATCTTGACATTGACATTAGTTTTATAATAATTTACCATTATGCCTTGTATATGAAACCCTAGAAATTACTACAAAAGGGTTTTATTGTAAAATCACCTATAAATCTTGTTGGTTGAAAATTTGGCGAAATTTATTCCTCACCCCCATGGGTTAAAAATATCCCCTCTAAAAGGGATAAATTATCTAATTCCTACGGCCCGATATTTTCAAACTCAACATTTATCCCACCCTATTTTTTGGACCCAAATGAAAAATATTTGGGCCCCACAGACATTTTTAACAAATTTTCCACTCTAATCTCCTAAAATCCAGGGAAACAAACACCCCTTAGATACCTTATCTAAAACCTAGGAGGCTACATCATTAAGAAACTAAGTTTATATCATCTCAAGGTGATTGGTACCCAACCCGGGTTGGACTAACCAGTTATGAATCAAAACATCCAGGTTTCTTTATGATTATGGATATCGGATATTTGATATGAATATTAATGAAAGTGTAAAATAACTATTTTGTAATTTCTGTTAGGTCTCTTAATTGTCCGTCACTAATAAGGATTGTTAGTGTAATTTTTCATATCTAAGAGAGTCTTCGTGATTTAGTGACAAATATGTTCTCCAAGCATTGCTTGATACCAACCATCTAAAATAAAAGGACTATAAGCATCTTCTTCTTCGGTTCCTTCACCGACATTATCTTGTTAGTGCAATTCATCGTAGCTCCACCTATTTACAACTAACCAAAAAAAAATGTCAATCCATATGCATAAAATCTTACTTTCTCAGCTCAAATCTACTCACCAAGAACACCAAAACTAAATCACACCGGAATATAAATGCATTCGTATGTAACGAGATACGAATTTGCACAATGTGAGTGAATTTTCAAGGAAATAATCAAAATGGGTCATTGTAACTCAATTAAACAAGAGATAATGAGATGTGAATACCTTTTTTAAAATTTATTTGACTTTAAGTACCATCTTCAAACTTATTCTCCTTTTAAATCCTCTTTTTCATCAAATAGTTATCAATAAGTACACATTTTAAAACAAACACACACATATATATATGGGTACACACACACACACGCACACACACACACTATATATATATATTAACATCAAATAGTAACACGCTCAACAAAAAAATAGTAACATCAAACAGTAACACGCTCAACAAAAAAATAGTAACATCAAACAGTAACACGCTCAACAAAAAAATAGTAACATCAAACAGTAACACGCTCAACAAAAAAATAGTAACATCAAAGATTAAATTTTTAATTAAGTTTTTTATGGAGTATGTTACTGTTTGATGTTATCATTTTTTTGTTGATTAAATTTTTAATTAAGTTTTTTATGGAGTATGTTACTGTTTGATGTTACTATTTTTTTGTTGAGTGTGTTACTGTTTGATATTACTATTTTTTTGTTGAGCGTGTTACTGTTTAATATTATTTTATATATTTACATATATGTGTGTGTGTGTATATATTTCATATATATATATATATATGAAATTTTAAAATTCAAATGATACACAAACATCAAAAGGAATTTTGAAAATCTCACATTCTAATATTTAGATATTGGAAATATAAAAGTTGTCAATTAGATATGTACTATTTATGGTAGGGGTAAAAAGACTTTTATGACTTTTTTTTAGGAGATGTACTTCTATCCCAATTATTTTAAAAAGTTTACATTTATCCTATTAAGTTCTTAGGGATGTACCGGCCTCCCTACGCCCCATTAAACAATGCAACACTCCTAAGACTACTGACTACATTGTTGACCTCTGCTCTCAGCCTGACCACTATACCATAATAATCAAAATCCTCACCGTGTTGTGGTAATTGAAAGTACATCAAAGACAAAGACTATATAAGCCCACCCCCACCCCAAAAAAGATGCAATTCATCCCAAAATTCCTCAAAAACAACATAAATTCAGCATATCCAATATAAAGTAGGGCGATCATAAAAGTTTCACACCATATCCTTAAGTGAATACTTTTTATGTGAGCCGTTAGATTATAACTTATCAAAGAAACCAAAAATTATATCAAGACCTACCAAATTTATTCTTTTACTAAATAAGAAATTTCAATGACATATTAATTAAAATTATAACCTTATTAGGAAAGTGTATTCTTTTGTTTCAAACCAAATGTTTTACAAATAGAAAAACTATATTTTTTTTACCCTCATAAATTTGATCCAGTGAAATTAAAAAAAAAAAAAACATTTTTTTGATCAAATTTATATAACCCATTGGATTCATTATACCCGTTTGGGATGAAAAGACTAAAATTCTTCATATATGTGAACTCACACAACCCCTATTACCAAAGTGTACTTTTTTTTTTGCCAAATCAAATCTATAACCAATAAAAAAATATTTTTTTTGACTCTTATTAATTTGATCCAATTGCCCAGCCAGTATCTCTAGAAGCTTAGAGAGGACTGCTGAAAAGATGTTTTATTTTACACCTTCAGATAAATTTGTTCATTATGAATTAAGTTAAAATTTTTAATTTATGTCTAATATCATGATCCTTCAATCCTTGCATATGAAGTACTCAAACACCTCCTTAAATCTTTCCACATTCAAACCTCTTCTCATAAAGATGGTATTCAATGTTGAATCCATTTCATACTAATATTTGATATGTAATACATATATATATGTAAGACTCATGGATATATCACTATTGTCATAATATATTTGTCTTTTAAATGACTATATTGTCCATTGGTTAATCCAATCCATATTCATGTTTATTTAACTCAGGAGTACTGCTAGAAAAATTGGATGAAATAAACTGAATGGCAGGGTGAGACGCGGATTAGGTCGCTCTCTTAAGACAATTTGCACCCCTTTATGAAAGAATCACAGCGCAGAAGGCAGTAACGCGTCGTCCCCAGGATACAACAGCCCAGCCTATTGACTGTTGCTTCACTCAGATATGCACAATTGAATGAAGCAGAAACTTGACCAACACCTTTAAATATTGCCCAGAAACTTATATAGAAAGAAGATAGTTGATATCAGATTGTATATCTATATACTGAAAATATGTGTATATATATACAAATAATATATGCGTTTAATAGGCTGTAATTACTTCTATATTTAATTGGATAATAACTTAAAAAATATGGTTGTTGGAATACTAGCCGTTGGAGGTTTTTGGTATTCAGCAACTAAAATTTTAATATAAAAGTAATGACAGAAAATAATTAAACAAAATATTAAAAAGTGAGTTCCTAAATTTTAGAAATCCGTATCTCCTCCACTAGTCCCACCCCTACGCACGTGAAAGTCTCAAAATCTCTCTTTAATTCAAATACTAGAGAACACTAGTATATATATATATATATACTCAAGTACTTTTGAATATTTAGTCGATATGGGATTGAGTTCCCACACATAAAAAACACTCTTTTAGTTAAAATATTCTAACAAGTACAAATAACATTTGTCTTCAGGGGCGGAACCAAGAATTTTATTTAGGGTGGGCACTTTAATTACGCACTCTAATTTTTTTTCTCATAACCAATCACACTATATAATATATTTATATTTATTATATCATATTTGATACATGAAGTCCATTGAACATAAAAAATGCCAAAAAATAATATATATTGTCAGGGGCGGAGTCAGGAATATCTATGAGGGGAACAAAATATAACTTATACAAAAAAAATATTTAGCTGAAATTGATACAAAAAAATTCAATTAAAAAATGACAAAAAAATAAGAATCAAGACAAAATTATTGTGAAATAGTAAATTCAATTTTTATTTAACCGAAACAAAATCCTAACAAAATAGCAAAAAATAATTTTTTTAGTACATTTTAACCTAATTATATATTTCAATAACATATAATTTTTTTTTAAATCTCTAAAATTTTGTATATGAATTAAATGTAAATTAATTTTTCACTAATTTTCTATCAATGCACACAATCACAAGTTCGTAGTAAAATTATTCTTTATTTAGTTGCAAAATTTAGTTGAGATCATTATCAATCTTATAGAGAAACTCCCTATTCGAAATAGTTTGAAATATTTTTGGGTTACAACATTTTGTCTTTTATATATATAATCGTATTTTATTAGATTATAGACTACTATTATTACAAAAATGGTAAATAAAAACTAAAAATTATTCTTAAAAAGTAACGAACATTGTGTTAAATAAAGAGAAATATTGTATTTTCGTCAATATACAAATAGATCATTGACTCAATCCAAAACTAACATATTTATTTTAGAGGGTTAATAATATTCCACTAATTTATTGAAAAAAGAAAAGAGTAGAACAATTATTGAAATTTTCAAAAATTTAGGGGGGAAAATATAATGTATAAAATAATTTTATGAGTTCTCATCTAAGGTAGTCCAAAAGTGAGGGGGGCAAGTTCCCACCCTGGTCCCCATGTGGCTCCGCCCATGTTTGCTTTACTAATCTAGGTATGGCTTGACTGAAACCTATACCCCCATGAGTTTGATGAAACCTACATTAAAGAGTTTAAAGTGTCGGACCAGTTACGGGCCAGGACTACTGTCCATGGTATGAAAACGTCATCCAAACAAGAATTTTGGAGTTTATTGGACTATTTTCACCAAACCCATCTTACCAAACCTTCATACCCACTTACCAAACAATCCCTAAGGACTTGTTTGGTATGTTTTTTGGGATGGGTTTGGATTGGATTGTCCAAATCCGGGTTTGACCTAAAGATGGGATTCAACATTCAATGTTGTCTATACCCATGTTTGGTATGCGCAGAGATATATGATTATTATGATAATATATTTGTATATAAATAACTATTTTGTCTCTTAACCAACTTATATATATGGGATATATACGATATATGGGGGTATAAATGTCATTTGTATGTTAAACCCCTTAACCCCCATATGAAACCCACCCTCCCCTTAGGTTTCATGAAACCCAAGTATGTGGGTTTCATGACCGGGCCATCCAGCGGGCTGGGTTTCCAAACCCTAGAATAAATATGAGTACCAAACATGGGTTTAAGGGGTTTATTTCCCAACCCACAATTCAAACCCCTCTCAAACCCTCATACCAAACAGCCCTTAAAAGTCTCATTTATGCCTTTTTATGATATTAATGAAATTCAAAATTTGGTTTAAAAAAAAAAAAGTACTTTTTTTCTTTCTTTTTTCAAATAAATTCATTGTACGACTGAGAATGAATCGGGTACTAAATGTTTAAGTTGTATAAGTCATGTTGTAACAAAATTAGCTAATTTCACCGACCTATTTATTTAATGCATCTGGTGGATCAATCCAATTGCCACATGAATCTATTAAATCTAAACTTATATTATATATCAAGTTGATGGATTGTGTTAGAAGGAATTTCCTTATCAAATCTAATTTGTGTCAAGTCTAAACTTGTGTAAGTCGTATCTTGTCAAACTCAACTCTTATATATAACCATTAGTCAAGAGGTACTCATGAGTCAATCTGATTATAATACTACTAACCTATGACTAAAACTCATATTCAATAATTCTTTGTGTCAATTTTGTGTTGGGATGTGGATCAGGTTAAGAATTGTTGGAAAGGCTATGGTATTACTGGCGGTATTATACTGAAAATTATAACTTATTAAAGTTAAATTATAATTTTTTTGAAGCGTAAGTTACAGTTTTTAAAAGGCATGATCGATCATGAAAGATTGAGATCGATATCGAAAGTTCATGATCAATCATGGTTGTCTATGATCGATCATGACCTTCCTTGAGCAGTTGTAATTTCTTCTTTAAAATATATAATTTTACTATAAAAATTTATAATCGGCAATATGGTACCAATTTTCTTTTCGGTACCATCGACTTTTCCGAGAATTGTGGGTCATAGGGAAAATTGGAAGGAGATACACCAAATTAGACTTAATTGTAAAAAAGTACACAGAAAAAAATGTTGGGTAATTAAGTCCTTAATTTTGATACTTATTTGTATCTAAGTACATTATTTGAATTTTACTAATTTTTTTGTGACATTTTTGTCCTCCATTGATCCATGTGTATTTTTTTTTAAAAGTGGTTTTGTTTTCAAATTATATTAATATCCGAACAGTGTAACAGTGTAATAGTGTAACAAGTCATTTACACAAAAAATTGTACTATTACATTTTGTCAAACATATATTTTCATATAATTTCATTCAAAACAGTCCATCTCCGTTTTGAACTTGTTACCACATGCACAAAACTACTGAACACTGTTTTTGTTACAGTGTATTTGTTATACTTTTTTTGTTACACTATTATAAAGTTCGGATATTAACAAATTTTAAAATTGAAACAAGTGATATATTCTAAAATAAACGGAATATTAAAATTCTCCTATAAAGCTAGTAATAGTAAATATTTAATGCATAAATATAATTTGAAAATAAAACCACTTTCCAAAAAATATACGCATAAATCAAGGTGCATTAAAGATAAGATATTTTGAATTAAAAGACCCTAAATTTCAGCGCTTAATAAATGTCTTGTTAAAGTTTTTAGAAAAGAAAATTTTACAAAATGGGCATTTATGTTTTTTTATCTCAACTGTGTACTTTTTTCCAAAATATTTTGTTCTATGTATTTTTTTACAATTAAGTCTAATTAGTTATACCAACTTCCAAAAAACCCTTAATCAATCAATAAGAATATGATAGGACAAGGAGAGTGGGTCTGGGCCAAGAAAAGATTGTGACCCTTATATTCCAGGCCCAGCTCGGCCTAAAACATCTGGATCAAGGGTGAATAGAGGGGCATCAGGGGTAGGGGTGTTCAAATTTCTGACTAGCCGCAAGTACCTACCCTACCCGACTCTACCCTACCCTACTGAACGATTAGCCGCAAAAATCGGGTAGGAATACGGAAGAGCTATCCATTTCCGCATTCCTACCCTACCCTACCCGCATTAATTAATTAATATGATTTTAATGTATTTCATATGGTTTAAACTTAAATTAATTATTATTGTATTCGTGTAACAATTATGGTGGATTAATGTTCATACTTTCTTGTGTTTTATTATAATTGTTGTTGTAGTTGTTTTAGATTTTAGTGTTATTGATTTATTGTGTTATTAAATTGGTGCATGCTATTTAATTAAATTGTTAAAATGATTCAAAAATTAATAGTTACAAAAGTGTTTACCCAATCGGGTAGATCGTCGGGTAAGAATACCACACCTGTCGGGTAGGATAGGTTAAGAAAAAATTATTGCGCAAAGTATTGAATAAGAAAACGGACGTGCATATTTCCTACTCGTAAAGTAGGGTGAACACCCCTAATCAGGGGGTCGAATTGGGCTCGGAGCCCTAAAAAGCACTCGACATTTGCAGTAGTATTAGTAGGAGGAGCGGTGAGTGGCAGCGGAGGAGAGGCGGAGGAGGAGAAAGAGGGTAGCCGTCAACACCTTTAGCGTTGTTAATGGCGGCGGAGAGACGCG
Organism: Ilex aquifolium; assembly: GCA_951799425.1. NCBI lineage: Eukaryota > Viridiplantae > Streptophyta > Magnoliopsida > Aquifoliales > Aquifoliaceae > Ilex > Ilex aquifolium. The sequence goes on along the minus strand of OX637410.1, from coordinate 16,526,894 downwards.
TGATAGCGGTGGGTGGGAAGGGCTCGTCGCTCTCATCCGCCGCCGTGTTTGAGGTCTCCCATGGCCTCGCTCAGGTGCGAATCGACTCATCTGCACTCGCAAGGCTGCCATCGACGTCAAGTAACAGTCAACTTCCCCCACCGTCCTCACCGTCGAAGGTCCACTTCTCCGTTCCCGATTACCTTACCCCTGAGGAAGGCAGAGCTTCTCTCCTTCTCATATTGAACAAGCTCTTGCTCTCTGGCTCGTCTTTCTCTTCCTCCACTTCTACACACAATTCCACTTTTGCTGATACTGTTACTCAGCTCTCTGATGCTCTAAATTCAAATCTAGGTCAGGCACCCAATTATGAATGCGTAATTGATGTCTCTGAGGAAGCTTCGATTGCTGTTCTTGGTGGTGTCAGGGCGCTTTTGGATCACTGGTCGTCCGCTTTGTGCTCCATTGCCGACGCCGTCGCGGCGTTGTCTTGTGAGGCATTGAGAGCCGACGTGTCTGCTTTTAATTTGATGGATGCCGGCGATGGTTCCTCTGCCAAGGACAAGGTTGGCGTCGCCAGTGATCTCAAGGTCCTGCTCAATGGCTCCAAATTGGTGGGTAAGATGGGGCACGACGCCGTTTCTGGGATTCCAGAGCTCCATGGAAGGTTGAGGGAAATTTCCAGGTTGGTGCACTCCCAAGCGCGTGTCGAACTGAATTCGGCTTCCAAGGGTGGCAAAGACGGGTTCGGGAATCGCCGGATTGGTAAGGAGTTGGTCGTCGATTTGTCGGCCTTGGCTCTGGCCCTCTGGAGTTTGGGAGAGAATAGTAGGTGCCGGGCAAAGCTCAATTTTGATTCGATAGCCAATGAGACTTTGCGTTCTGGTTTGGTGGCTATGTTCGATAATGGATGCCCTGGAATTGATAGTTTGGAAGATTTGTATATGTCAACGCAAAACGCTCTTAAACAGGATTATGTTAAGTTTGTGCATGGCGTCTATAGTTTGTCGGAAATAGTGAGGAAGATTGTGTCCTGGGAGGCAACTGCTGCCTTTCTGTCGCTTGAGGGGAGTGAATTGATCGAAAAATCTCAAGGCAATGTGCCTTTAAGTGGAGAAAATGGAAAAGCCGACAAGAAGAGTGAGAAGAGAAAGAAGGTTATGGGGAAAGGGACTACTGCTCTGGTGCAGTTTATTAGGGATAGGTTACTGCGGGGTACAAATGAGGTGGTGGATATTTCGGTCCTAGTGGAGAAATGGGTGCAGGATTTTCTTTCCTTTCTGGATCCCAAGGACCCTGGTTTTGATGATTTGTTGAAGAAAGTGAAAGAGATTGTGGAAAGCAATGAAAGCAGAAGACTTCCCAAGATTCCAAAGGTAGCAAAGTAGACCATTTTTTTTTGGTTGAAGCGTATTCATGTGCCTTTTTGTTAGTTAACATAGACTTAATGTAAAAGAGGAACTTTAGAATTAGTTGAAGATTTTCAGATCCTACTAACTTAATCCATGACGTTTTACTACTTTGGAAACTTAGGAACTACTGTTAAATTGACTTGAAGATATTGGTGTTCAATAGAGAGGTGTTGCAACAGAAGTACACCTTGAACAGGGTTTAGGCCATTTGAATTTGTCTGAAGCTTAGCTTACGGAGAATAAACTTCATGAGACACTTTTGGTGTCGTTTATCATCAGTTTTATCTAGTTAAGATATCAATTCTCACAAGCCTAATTTTGTGACAATTAATCTTCACAAGCCTAGTGGACCATCACTGTATTACAATTTGGTATAGCTAATCCATATGCATACTATTGAAATACACATTTGGTGCTGTTAAATTTGACAATTCTATCCAAGGCCGGTTCAGGTTGATCTGTCCAGTCACGTTGGTGTTCCATTCTTGTACCTGCTGTTTTACCACTCAAGCTGTGACAGTTCAACCTGTTCTGGAACTTATCATCTGTTATTTTGAAATCATTTGTATTTTCTCGTAATATACTTGAATTTTAATCTGATGAAGTATGTGCATTAGTTTCTTGACAATGGAACTTGTTATGGGACAGAAGTCATAATAGGCTCAAGCTCAATCCTGGGACCAACTGGAATTTGGGATGCTTACACAAACATGAGATTTAATATAGGCTGTGTAATTTCAGTGCCTTCTGCTGTGGGTAACATAGTTTTTTCCTTTTTGCATGTGTTGGTCTTTGAAATGCCAAAATTTTGGCCCAAGCGGCAATTTTGCTGAACGCAGCTCCTTCATTGTCATTACTTGGTCAAGGAAGTAGACAAAGACCCCTCCTTACAAGAAAAAGAAAAGAACAAAAGTAAAAAAAAGAACGTAATTTGAACAGGGGATATTGATTTTACTGGCATATTATAGATGTTTTGGACTTGGGAAGGCAGATAGGAGAGCACTTTTCTTGGAATCAATATAAGCACACGCGGACTCTGATTTCCTAGAAAATTAGGAGATTGCATTGAGTAGAAACTTTTGGGAGGGGTTCTTCTTCACTGAATGAGCCCATAAGAAGGTGAAAAAAAAAACATTGCATAGAAACTTTTGGGAGTATGCTTAGCTGATGTAATGTCCTCATTCATCATTTAATTGTCTCATTAAAGGCTAGTTCTATTGAAGTGAAGCTGTTATAGGTTGGATTGTGGTTCTCTCATACTTTGTTTGTACAAATGTTGTCTGTTGTATATACGGTGTTTTGTAACTATATCTATCATTCCATACTGATTGATATAATTGCTTCGTTTTTCTATTTTTATGAAATTATGATAGTGAAAAGGGTCTTCTTGGATTGAATGAGCATACATCATACTGACCTGGATATTTTGTTCATTACATAACAGGGTACTCGTGACTTTGCAAAAGAACAGATGGCCATAAGGGAGAAAGCTTTCTCGATAATTGTTGAGGTTTTTAAGAGGCATGGTGCCATGGGCCTGGATACCCCTGTCTTTGAATTGAGAGAGACTCTCATGGGTAAATATGGGGAAGACTCAAAGTTGATATATGACCTTGCAGACCAGGTATATTGTCAATTGCTTGATTGTTCAAGTGAAGTCTTTGTTTCATTTTTGTTTTGATCCTTTTTCAATTGAGTTTTGACTATTGTGAGTTTCCTTTCTGAAGTCCAACGATAATATTATGGTTGATATTCTTATAATTCCTCGGCATCTTCTTGATTGAGCTTGGCACTTTTTATATGTATTATTTACTGTGAATGTTACGTGATGCACTTGAAAAAGGTGTGGATGAGTTGATTCCCAAGAATCCTTTGTGGCACCCAAAGAGTTCCATTTATTATGGATTTCCATGATATCAACTCAAGATTGGTTATTCTCGCTATTACCTTAATATTCTGAATGGAAAAGTGTAATTATCTCGAGAAGTTCATTTTTTCCATCCCATTGTTTGTTTACAGGGTGGGGAGCTTTGTTCTTTGAGATATGATTTAACTGTCCCATTCGCTAGATATGTGGCCATGAATGGACTCACATCATTCAAAAGGTATCAAATAGCAAAGGTGTATCGAAGGGACAACCCATCTAAGGGAAGATACCGTGAGTTCTATCAATGTGATTTTGATATTGCTGGTCAATATGAAACAATGGGGCCTGACTTTGAGGTCATAAAGATTTTGACTGAACTGCTGGACGAATTAAATATTGGGGATTATGAGGTAATGTACAAGCTGCTGCTCTTAACATATTTTGTAGTTTTGTAATTGTAATTATTTGGCCTTAAAAATTCCTATTCAAACAGAAAATCACGTTGTTTTATCTTGTCTCCAATATCAATGATAGCTTCTGCTCTGTCTACATGGGACTAAGGTCTTAAAACAGAATGATACCAGAATCACATTATTAGGGATTGTTGATGTTAAAACATCTTAGCTTATTGAATGAATGGTGTACATTAATACGTGGATTTATGTTTGTGCCTTGGTACCAATGATATTACTTGCAAGCCAGTTGATCACTTGGGTCAGGGTCTCTAGTTGACTCTGAATGCATTAATATAACCTTCCTTATTTTCTGGATATCCTGCATATATTTGTGGTTTAGAATTTGAAATAAATAGCGTGCTCTTTGAAACATTTATCTCTTTTACAGGTGAAGTTGAACCATCGAAGGTTACTGGATGGCATGTTGGAGATATGTGGAGTGCCACCTGAAAAATTCAGAACTATTTGTTCGAGTATTGACAAGTTGGACAAACAATCATTTGAGCAGATAAAGAAAGAAATGGTGAGGACATGCTCTGCTGTTTGATTTAGAGCTATATTTTGCTGCTATATAATGCTTCTTTTACTAAAGTGTTTTGAGGAATGAGAATGAGAATATATATAACATATATTTCATTGTATGCTAGGTGGATGAGAAGGGCTTAACAGCTGAGACAGCGGATAATATTGGTACCTTTGTGAAGGAAAGGGGACATCCTCTGGAATTACTATCTAAGCTCAAACGAGAGGGCAGCAAGTTTCTGGAGAATACAGCATCCATACTTGCACTAAATGACTTGGAGATTTTATTTAAAGCTCTGGAAAAGTCAAGGTGTCTTGACAAAGTGGTTTTTGACTTGAGCCTCGCAAGAGGGCTGGATTATTATACTGGAGTTATCTTTGAAGCTGTTTTTAAAGGGGCTACACAGGTATATCTTCTTTTTTTAATCTGTGTGTGTGTGTGTGTGTTGGCATCAAATGCAAGGTGGATCAACCTTCTGTAAACATCTTGTATGATAGATTGTTAATTTTCTTTGGTGTAGTGATGAGTAAATTTTTTAAGATGTTAGCTGTTGGTTTTCAAATGTAAGTCTCATTTTGGACCTAAGGGCCTATCTTCTCTAAGTTTGAGCATCTTAAGAAATAAAGTGTAAGAGCCTTGTATGTAGTCGTATGTATATTAATCAAAAGCTGAGTAAGAATCAAAGAATGTGAGTGAACTTTTATGACATATTAACTGCGAGTTATAATGGCATGCACTGAAGGATTCTGTGTGATTATGTTCTATTGTTCAGGTTTTATTGGGAAATCTGGAATTATGATTAGCTAGTGTCTTTTGTTCCTCTTTTATGTTTTGCGATAATAAGGAAGCTGCAACTTTAGACATTGTGAATTCACCACCCCCCCACCCCTGACAAACGAAATTTTCTTTATAATTCCAGTGCATGTTTTCCTTAGTATATGATGCGCTATGTACCCCATGTTTTGATACCTATAAAATTTCGATATATGAGTGGTTTGAATGCTCAAATCCTTATGTGGAGCCACATTCTCAGACCAACTTGCCCTCCATGACTTTCTATTGGATAAGTGCATATATGATGGTATGAGATGTGAGGAGGACTACTATATAATGTCCCCCCACCTTTAGCACACGTGAGCATGTCTACATATGTGTTTCTCTGAAATAATCTGACTTCCTTGCATACTCAGGTTGGCTCAATTGCTGCTGGTGGACGTTATGACAACCTTATAGGAATGTTTGGTACAAAGCAGGTTCCTGCAATTGGTGTCAGCTTAGGAATAGAAAGAGTTTTTACAATAATGGAGCAGCTTCAAAAAGATCAGAACGAGGTGATAATAACACATTTCATGTTTGAGTTTATGCATTTGTGTTGATAGATGGTACGTCACATCAATATCAAATTACTGCCAAGTGCATCTGTAGTCCAATTTCTTCGAAGAATTTAGGGGAAATTAGTTCCCCTTATGTGTGGCCCTGAATACTGGGACAATTTATTTTGTCAAATGAAACTGACTTCCCTTCTAGAAATATGTTGGATTGAGGCCGTTACTGACAAGACAAAAAGTTGTTGATGTCATCAAAGAGCAAGGTTCGAAGTATCGGCCGAGTCGGGTACGACTCGGCCGAGTCGTATCTGCCTCAGCCATCACCGATCCGATACCGCTACACGGTACGCGAATAACACGAGACTCAAGCGAATCGGTGTTGACTCGGTCACGACTGGGAGATATCGGTTGAAATCGGAGTCGGATCGTTTGAGTCGGACCGAGTCTGACCGAGTCATCTGATCAATGTAAAAAATCAGAAAAAAAAGAGAAGGGGAGGAGAAGAAGACCAATTCCACATACTGATTCACAGACCCAAAGATGCAGAAACCAAAGTAGAAACAAAAATTGAAAGAATTTGCAGAAAAACCTGTACATCCTGTACATGCAGCGAACCAAATCCAGTCCAGTCCAGTCCAGCCCACCCAAAGTCTCCCTCTCCCAGTCTTTGTCTTTCTCGCTCTCTCTTTCTCTTCGTTCATAGTCGCCTGAGCGACTGTAGAAGTGTACAGGAGGTCCAGCCCACCCAAAGTCTCCCTCTCTCGTTTTGCGCCTCTCTCTCTCTCGTTGCGCCTCTCTCTCTCTCTCTCTCTCTCTCTCTCTTCGTTCATCGTCGCCTGAGCGACTGTAGAAGTGCTGAAGTGTATACATCCTGTACATATATGCTTTTTTTCCTTTTTTTTTTTTTTTTTTTTTTCTGTTTAGTCAGAAAAATTATATTATATTAATTACACCTACAACCCCTCTTTTTTCTTTCCCTCTTTTTTCTTTCCTTCTGTCAAACAGTAAAAGGACTCAAAAGATAATTTTTTTTTTTTCGTTTTTTTTTTTGTCCCTCCCCAATGGTCCCAAATACTTGTCCAAATTGAGAGCAAAATATTGCACACGTCCCAAATACTTTTGCATGTGTTTCCATTGCACATTGCACATAAATGATGACAAATATTTTTCGGTAGCACCCTTATTATTTTTTTTTGTAATAATTAATGTGTTAAATAATGTATTTTGGGGATATGATGCATGTATGATGATATTTACATTTATTACAATTTTTCTTAATTTTTTCAAAAAATTTTGAGCCTTTTACATATCGTTTTGAGCGTATCGGCCGATACTGTGCCGCGACGCCGCGACCGATGTGTCTCAGTGGCCTCCGAGTCAAGGTCCGATACCGCGACTTTGAACCATGTCAAAGAGTCTTGGGATATTGTCTAATATATTCTCAGGTCAATGGCTGAAAGTTTTATGAACTTAAATGCATCTGTTTAGACATTAAAGTAGTAGTAAAATACCATTAACTAAATTCAAATACCTGAACACCCTTATAATATTCTACTTTGTCTCTCTGACATAGACCTTCATTACTACTGCACCCACCAGTGCACCCCCAAGTTCTTAAATCATTCGAATTCATATAATGTTTTGAAAAATGAAATCTCAGTTCTTCTTCGTCCGGGCTTCAAATCCACCACTCAATTCCACTGCCATCACCACCACACACCGCCAATGCGACCCCCTGTTACCACACCAACCATTATTAACCCTTACAACATCTACAATCTCAATCCTGTTCGACTAAAGAATGATCACCACAATCAAACTGGCGTGCAAAAACATTTTCTTGGACTTCAACACAACTGACTCCAAAGTTTGTTCCAGTGTTCAACCCGAGATCAGACATGATGGTGCAAGTGAGATGCATCATGGTCTCCACGCACGCCATGTTTCTGCAGACAGTTGGCTCTCTGCAAGGTTAGAGTGGTGGCGGAACCTCCATCAACAAAGGTGGCGTTGCAGAATGCGTGGCAGCTGGCCACCATCTACTCCATCTTCTCAAACCGGTTGTGGAGGGGTTAGTGGTGACATTTGGAGGGAAAGAGGAGGTAGAGTAGTCACAAGTCAGAGGTGAAGGTGGTGGTTGTGGCAGATGGTGATGGTGACGGTGGAGAGAAGAGGCTGGAAGGAGGAGACCACTTCTCTTGTTTTCATTAAGACTCCAATTATTCAATTTATATAGCGGAAACAGGGAAATCATGGATCATAGGTGAATGTGGTAGTGGTGGTGGGTGCATGTATTGGTAGGATTTATAAGGGGTATGCTTCTAATTAGGTCAATTAACCTGAGCTTTTATTTCAAATTCATTCAAGGGCTTTTGGAGGGACGTAATTCACTTCTGACTCCGTGTTCGATAGCCCAACCGTAGTGATGTTAGTTGTGGTTACATCCATAAGTAGCTTGGTCCATCTTTATTCCATGAGAACACGCTGCCTTGTGCCGTTATTTTTTTGCTTATTTAGAAATCCTGCATACAATTTTTATTAGTTCCAAGATGATATTGGGATTCGAGATCTGTGAAATGAGTTGATTTGTTCATAATTATGCTTTTCATTTCCCACTTTTTTGTTCTGTAAAAATAATTTTTATTTCTCTTTGAGGCATAAATCTAAAGTTTGGTTCGTTTATATTTGCATGTCGTACATTTGGTATTTCATCTCTCTTTAAAGTTGGGTGAGGCAATGATGTTCTCATTGATATGCTTTCCATTCCTGGCAGGCAATCCGAGCTACTGAAACTCAAGTCCTAGTCAGCATTTTGGGGGATGATCTGACTCTTGGAGCAGAACTAGCAAGCGAATTGTGGGATGCCAAACTGAAAGCAGAGTACATCGTTAATAAAAGAATGAAGAAGCACATTGATCGCGCATTAGAGTCAAAGATCCCTTTCATGGTTATTGTTGGTGAACGGGAACTTAATGAAGGGATTGTTAAACTAAAAGATGTCGTGGCCAATAAAGAGTACGATGTCCCTAGAAATAGAGTTGTTGAGGAGCTTTACCAGCGGTTGAGCGGTACGTCAGCTTGAAATCACCATTTCCCAAGTACAAAAAAAGGATGAGAAATATATATATATATCCTCTTATGTAAACCTGACCCGCCGCCTTTGTGGCAAATTTGAGGTCTAATGTCAGTGGTTGATTCTAATTCTTCATACCTCATTTTTTTTTAGGAGCCCTGAACAATTGAAGTGGAACGAAGGTTCATCCATTACTAGTCAGAGCTATCTCTGATTACAAATCTCATATTACATGTACTTGACTTCTACAAGAAATTTAATAGAGAGATGGCTCGTTGGAGTCGCTTTGTGTGACATCTAGAGTGACTCATCCCACAATGAGGCATATTGCAAGTTCAAACGGCATCTAATGCTAGCTATGGATGGTAGTTTTGTTGGTTGAGACTAGTAACTGCTTTTATAGGTGGTGGGACTTGTTAAACTTTGGCAGTCACAGGTTCGAGCTCAGGAATCAGTCTGTCAAAAATTAGAGTAAATTGGTTACCATTTATCCTTCTGACTCTTCGTTATAATTGTGAGTTTTGTGTATTGGATATTTTTCTTTTTATAGTAACCAACTGTTTTTCTTTCCTTTTTGTTTGGATGAAAGATATTGGAACTAACAATTCCTAGGCTCATCGGCAAGGCTTTGTTCAATTTAGTATCAGAAGTAGGCAATGTGTTGCTTCATAGTGGTGGCAATCATGTCGGATCGTATTTGTGCTGTTTTATTTTAAGTTTATATCGAGTATTAGTCAATTCTAACATAACCTGTTTAACTAATCGTTTCGTGTCGATTTATTTATTTACGTGCCGTTTTCGTGTTGATTTATATAACTTGTGAATACAAAATTTAAGGTTTAGTTTTATGTGTAAAATTTTATTATCAGTTAATCGAACCCATACTCATATTTTTTTTATAAACTAAAAATTAACCTAATAAATATAATAATAAAATGAGTAAAAATATATTTTTTTATACAAGAATTAGGTCATTACTTGATAAAATATAATAAAAATTTGACATTTTATTTTTATAATATTACTTAAACGTGTTACTTGTATTAATTTTGTATTGTTCGTGTTTGACACTAATTCAACTCATTTATTATTCGTGTTAACGAGTCGTGTTATATACGAGTTGGTATTGAGAAATGGTCAATCATCACTAGCTAATTTTGTATCGATTTTAAGTCGTGTTCTCGTGTTGTATTTGAAATAATGATCCCAATCTCTTCGTATTAAAATTTATTTATTTGATGGGTGTGACGGATGTATCCATTTTTAAATAAAATGCATATAATATGTAGTATTGTGTCATTAAATTGGGTTTCGGGTCATAATAATTTGCAAATGAGACAAATAATAAGTATAATAATAATTATTATTATTAAAATAGCACCAAAATTTCAAAGGTGTGCCTTATATGTCTCCCGCACGCATCTCAACTCTGATTAATATCACCTCTCTCTCTCTCTCTCTCTCTCTGTTTTCCATGCTATTATTGGCTTCAGTTTTTCGAACACCCCATCCAATCGACACTTCTCTCTCTCTCTCTCTCTCTCTCTCTCCAAAAAGCAGGAAAAGAAAGAAGAAAGCAAGAACAAACCACCCCCATGCCATCAAAATCCATTCTTGGAGTTTTCTGCAATCCCTTGGCAACTCATTGTGAGTCGTCAAAGCAACGCTAATGGGCGCGCACGCAGCCCCACTTGTGCGCCCATACCCACCACCACACTCAACCCCACCACTGCTTCTCGCGCTTCTCATTGTCTTCTCCGGCGCCGTTGTATCGTTCGGTTCGCCGGACTCCGACGCCCTTTTGAAATTCAAAAATTCCCTGGGAGATGTCAATGATTTAGCCAGTTGGAATCCTTCAACGAGTCCGTGTTCAGGAGATTATGCGAGTTGGAACGGTGTTATGTGCTTTAACGGGAATGTATGGGGTCTACAACTCGAAAACATGAATCTAACGGGTGAAATAGATTTGGATTCTCTCGTTCCTTTACGCAGTTTGCGGACTCTGAGTTTCATGAACAATGAATTCGACGGTCCGATGCCTGATTTTCGGAAACTTGGCCCGTTAAAATCATTGTTTTTGTCGAATAACCAGTTCGGCGGTGAGATTCCAGATGATGCATTCATTGGTATGGCTTCTTTGAAGAAAGTGTACATGGCAAACAACGATTTTACTGGTAAAATTCCAACCTCGCTCGCCAAAACGCCAAGGCTTTTAGAGTTGAGGCTTGAGAACAACCAGTTTGAAGGGCGCATACCAGATTTTCAGTCAGGTTTGAAGGTGTTCAATGTCTCTAACAATCGTTTGGAAGGTCCAATCCCTGAGAATCTCACCAACATGAACCCAAGCTCGTTTTCAGGTACATAATCTATCACATCCTATGGCTTCTTTTTTTCATGTGTTAAATTGATCAACATTGAACTAATATAAAATCATTGTTCAATGGTAATAGAGACGAACTGTAAAGTCAGACGTTTTTACTTTAAATTTTAGCAACTCTTTAGATGAGAGATTAGTCGATGAATTGCCTTTGATCGAACCAAAAAAAAAAATTATTCGAATTGTGCGTAAATTAGTCCAAACATTTTGAACGTTAAAACAAAAGAAAAACAATAATTCATGTCAAACTACTAAAGTCGTAGGTTCCTAGGCAGGGTCTCTAGCCTGGGTATGGGACCTAGGTGAGGCCCACTCGAGTTATGAGACTTGTAACATGTATTTGCTAAAAATTGGGCATGCTTCTATTTCATTGTTCTGACTTAATTTCCACACTTGACAATTTCCATACTGAAAGTTCAAAGCAATGTTGACTGCCTTTAATGCACCCACCATGCAGGCAACAAAGATCTCTGTGGGCCGCCTTTGGAATCATCATGCAACTCTCTCAGCTCTCCTGCCGAAGTGAAAGCATCTCCTCCCAATGATCCCAACCCTCCTGATAGTCCTAACAACAAACCATCTGCTTTAAGAATAGCCATCATTGTCATAGCTGGTTTGATAGCATTAGTTGCAATCATTATGCTTGTACTGGTATCTCGCCAGAGCCAGAGCCGCCAAACACCACGATTGGGAAGGACCTACTCATCGAACAACTCGACATCTTGCCAGGTGAACCGAGTGGAACCTGCATCATCGGTTGAGACAAGCCAGAGCACAACTAGGAAAGGTGAACAAGGAAAACTGTCATTTATAAGGGATGAAAGGCAGAGATTTGACTTGCAAGATTTGCTGAGAGCCTCAGCAGAAGTGTTGGGGAGTGGAAGCTTTGGATCTTCATACAAGGCTGTACTTATGGACGGGCAAGCTGTGGTTGTGAAGAGGTTCAAGCAAATGAGTAATGTAGGAAGAGAAGAGTTTCATGAGCACATGAGAAGGCTAGGGAGGTTGAGACACCCGAACTTGCTGCCCCTTGTGGCTTATTACTACCGAAAAGAGGAGAAGCTGCTGGTGTTTGATTATGTGCAGAATCGCAGCTTGGCTAGTCACCTTCATGGTATGCTGCTTCTCATTCGCTAATGTCCATGTACTTTCAGTTTAGTCTGCTTGTTCAATCCATCCTAATTTTCCCTCCATGGAATCGAGTTTGAGACTCAGTACCTTGTAAATTACAAAAAAATTGTTTATTGGATAGATTAAAGGACTATGGTGTCAACATGTCGTGGCACTATTGATCACTTTGACCTCACAAATGGAAAGACCCGCGAATAAAAAAGTGAGAGAAATTGTGCAGAATGTATTGTGATAATTGGATTGATAATACTTCACAGTCATCACTCGGATATTTAACAGTAAGGCACCCCTTGTTATTCATGCTGCTTTATTATCATCCTTTTGTTATACAATCGATAGTAGGTTGTGATATGATAATAACTCCAATTTTGGTTGTTCAGGCAAGCATACTATGGGCAAAGGTGGGCTTGATTGGCCAACTAGATTGAAAATTATCAAAGGAGTGGCAAAGGGTTTGGCTTACCTCCACAGTGAGCTTCCCAGCCTGATTCTACCCCACGGCCACCTGAAATCTTCAAATGTGCTTCTTGATAAATCCTTTGATCCATTCTTGATGGATTACACTCTAGTGCCTGTGGTCAATCTAGGACAAGCACAGCAGCTCCTGGTGGCTTACAAATCACCAGAATATGCACAAAATGGTCACACCACCAAGAAGACTGACGTGTGGAGTCTCGGAATCCTGATACTGGAGATATTAACGGGACAGTTCCCCGCCAGCTATCTTGTTCCAGGTTCTGGTGCAGATTTATCAAGCTGGGTCCAGTCCATCGCTAGAGAAGAGAGCACAGAAGTTTTTGACAGAGAAATGGAGTTTACCAAGGTTGGTGAAGGAGAAATGGTGAAGCTTTTGAAGATTGGAGTGGCTTGTTGTGAAGAGGATTGGGAAATAAGGCTGGATTTGAAGGAAGCTGTTGAGAAGATTGAACAGTTAAGAGGTGAATGATATCTTCATGAAGTGGATGTGTGTAGCTTTGATGGAATTTTCACTTCCCTGCATATTGAAGAATATATAAGAAGATGATTGTGGCTGTCACCAGCATTGGTTTTCTCATTCAAGAAGCAAGATTGAAGTAGAGATGGGAATTGATGTAGGCCTTGACTATGTTTTTTATTTAATTCTCTCGTGTAAAACAAATTATGAGTGAGATGATATGGATTTTATGCTTAATGTAAAGAAAAGCAAAACATGGTTTTTTTTTCTTTTCTTTCAAATGTATATTCAACATAAAGTAATATCACATTATCGTTGATGCATGTCGTAGGTGTGGTGTCTTGTTATTGGATTGATTCTAACAATAGACATTAGGGATCATATGATACGACGATGATGTTTCATGTTTACACTTATAATTAGAAGCACATTGGTCATGCAAACCCTATCCAGATCATCAATGTCACGTTACTCGTTTCTAGAATGTCACGTCATGTTTAGAGAAATATAGTCTCTAACGGCCAAATATTTCTCTTCAACATCCTAACATACTAGGGGATCACTCTCATCATTGCTTATGAACCACTCCACCTACAAGTATAAATAGGCAAATTCTTATCTTGTAACACTAGATGAACAATTGTACACCAAAAAAGCCAACTGATTTTTGTAACTGCCTTCTTCCTCATCAAGTAATATAAACCCTAAGGGCTTGTTTGATTGTCGTATTAGAAATTGATAGATTAAATAAAGTAATACAATCTAATACAATACAAATGGATAAAAAAACAAGATTAAATAGAGTTTTAGAGTAATATGTAATTTTATTTAGTATTTGACAATACACAACATAACGTTGTATAGTAGTTATTTAATTCAATTAGTTGTTTGGTTAGGACATTATTTCATGGTATTAATGTTGAATTAACAAAAATACCATCAATCAGTGTTTATTACATTGATGACAACTTGATTTTATCAGTTGTGAGGTTATAATAATAAATATGTACAATAATACATTCGAGATGGATTATAATACCACATCTCTTGGTGGTATTAAAATATCTCCATAATGAAAGTCTATGATACTAAAAATATATGATAAGTATACAATTAGTATATGTTTTTGAAATTAATACGGAATCAAAAGGCCAAATTAAATAAATAATAGTACAATACAATATTTAATCTACTTATAATATGTTTACCAAACGAACCCTAAGAGTAAAAGACTCCATTAAAATGGATTAGTCAAATTTTTCGGCTAGTAAACCACTAGACTTATTGTGTTGTTGATTGTCATATAAACAATTACATGATAATTGGAGAGTAATGAATTATTCAACCGTTGAGAATTTTGATCATTACCTAAAAAACAAATTTTAGTTTAATATATGTGCACCTAAGTTTTATTTGGAAAAATTACACTAAAATCCTCTGAAATTTATCACTTAATCATATAAACCCCTCACGGTTGGAATAATATTACACTCAAACCCCTTAGTAGTGACGATTGTATAAGAGATAAGAGAACTAAGTGAAAGACCAAAATGCCCTAAATAAAGAAATACAGAAACCCAACCAGATGCCTTCCTACCCCATCTCCTTCAATAAAGATTGGATACATTCATATTCTCCTTTCACAACAACTAGGGTTCTGTACTTATAAATAAAACTTGTGAGAATTACCTTCTTGAGTGCAATATTTGCTCCCTCGCCCTCGCCCTCGCCCTGGCCCTCGCCCTCGCCCTCTCTTCTTAATATCAGACGAGGACTGCAGCGTTGAGACAACTAACACAATTGAAAGAGTTTTTTTTTTTTTGTTTTTAAATCTAGAGAGGCTTTACGGTTCTTGGGTTAGAGGTGTGGAATGCTCAGCTGTGTATGAAAGCTGTTTAGTCATGCTAATCAGTTGGAGTGATATGTCAATAGGTCCTGTACGTGGCAAATCCTGGACATTCTGGTGTTGTGCTAGGGAAGACAGTTGGTAACAGGAAGGGTGTTACTGCCATACAATTGTCAAATTCTTGTTCTCAAACATGGAGTGTGAAAGTCATTGCACCAAAAGGATATTATCACATGACATTGCACCCCATAAGAGAGGGTTGTGTGGGGTTTTGCTTTCATAATATGATGACATCATCAAATTTATCGGCTATACAAACGGACACTAATGATAGGGGTTTATGTGTTACACGCGCATAAAACTTATAAGGGATTTAAGTATAATATTTCAAAATATGAAGAGATCTATGTAATTAAGTGATAAATCTTTGACCGGAACATCATCGATGATATGCAATACGAAGAGCCTGTTCAATGGCACTGAATGAAGGCTATCGGGATCTTATCTTTGAATCAGATTCATAGCTTCCTTCTAATAGAGAGGGTAATGCTATTATGCTTACCAAATATTTTTATCAAATCTCCATCCTAAATGATGTGGTACAATTTTTCACTATCAGATAAATGGGTCTTATTAATATTGAATGACAAAGATTGTATCACATCATTTAGTATGGAAGATTTGGTAAGTTTTTTTTAGTAAGCATAGCATTTTCCTTGGAGAAAATACGGTGACATTACATTATTCCTGGCAAATGATATTAATAACCAATTATGAAAAAATTCGTACGAGCAAAAGATTCCACCAAATTTTATGACATTCACATTCAATAACTAACCATGTGAAATTAGTTGAGTTCACTTATCCCGCTTATTTATTTATTATTGGTCGATAACAGCATGTGCCGAATATGACGTTGTGTACATTGTATATTCATCAATACTACTTAGATCAAATTTATTGATCTAATTTATTGATCTAAGGAATCATTATCATTAGAATCCTCCGTCAATTCAATAATTGTGATTCATTGGGTCAACAAATAAGATTTATAAATTAATTCTAAGTAGTATTTTCCTTGAATATTTACTACCAATTCACTTCCTTGACTTTGGCAAAAAAATATTATAGCTTATGATTTCTAGCATAAAATAAAGGGAGAATTTTCACCTTGCACTAGAAAAGATTTAAATTTTTTCACTTTGTACCCTCAAATATAAAAATTTTTATTTTATACCCTCAATGTATTTAAAGTATTACAATATGACCTAATGAGTAACAAAAATTAACAGAAGAACCACATTGTAATATTTTTGATATATTAAGGGTGCAATATAAAAAAATTAATTTTTAAGGGTATAAAATAAAAATTCTTAAATCTTTTAGAGTATCAAGTGTAATTTTCCCTAAAACAAATGCTATTTTCCACCCTTTCCATTAAAAAAATGAAAAATATTACCAAAATGGTATCTAAATAATTGATCTTTTTCCCAATTACTTTTTTATGAGTTCTCTAAATAAGGAAAAAAAAAAAAAGAAACAAAGAATATTTTTAAGGTAAATTACAGAAATCTACCTGAACTTAAGGTCAGCTGCAAATCACTCCCTCGTAATTATGAGTTGCACTTAACTCTCTCTTACTTGTGAATAAACTGAAATTTTAACAGAATTTGTTTATGAGCAATAATACGTGGACTTAAAAAGTAGATTTGATAATTACAACTATTAATTTCACTGTGGATCCCAACATTTATTGAGACCCACAACCTATTCAATGATTGTAATTATCAAGTTTATTTTTTAAGTCTAATTTTTAAATTCATGTAACATTACTCTTTGTTTATTGTAACTGATGATACCTAAAATAAATTTCAGACATGAGCTCAGGAGAAGAGGTCAGCTTGGGAGGTCGGGCTAGACACACTTAGTTCGGGAAACCAGAGCTAAAACTCTACCCAAGAAAAGATAATAGCAAGAATGACTAGGGGTAGCTGGATGACAGCCCACACCCCCAACGGAATGGAAAGCTAGAATTAAGCCGAATAACTCTCAACTAATCAAGATCCCCTCCTAAAATCTAGGAGAATCACACAATGACAGGCAAGAACCTCGGCGAATCCTAACAGAATTGGGGAACAGCCCTATAAAAACTAGGTAACGCCTCCATTGAGGGGGGACCCAAAAATTGTACTGAGGGAGAACAATCAATAAAGACAAAGGAGTAAGAGCCTCCATTGAAGAGTGGACTAGCCGAGCTCCTAGGCCGGTGAACCACTATAATTTCATTGTGTACATCCCATTTTCCTCAATTCCCTAAGCATCTATCAGCAACTTGCACGAGCCTCGTAGCTCAGACACACACACTTCATCTCACACACAATCATACGCTCTGTTCGTCCTCGATAGAATTACACCATCAGTTTGGCGCCGTCTGTGGGAACGACTGTTCCTGTTACAAATAAGCTGATCTCTCAGTGACTAATGGTATCAACTCGAAACATGAGCAGAAGCCAAACAAACCCACCACGGATGCAGGATCAGCAGGAAACCATCAACGGCAGACAACCCGAGAACGTCCAAGATACTAATCCCCCCATGGGGAATTCCCCCACTAACAACGAGATGGAGGCTCTTCGCCTCGTCAACCAACGTTTGCTAAAGGAAAACGCAAAGCTCTCGAGGCTCGTACAACGCCCACAGGAGGCACGACCGGCCCAAGAAGGCCAGAATAATCCCCCTCACAAGGAGCAACGACACTTGGACCCCCTCAGAGAGGTCAATGAAGGAGGAGAAAACAGCTGGACCAGGGGGCATGTTCCCTACCTACCCCCTAGGAATGGCTACAACGAAGAGGTGCAAAGTCAGAACGATGAAGGCGAGAGGGACGATTTTTTCCCTTACCAGCAGGAAAGGAGAGAACAACATTGGGAGCAGCGCTTCAAGGATATCCAGCAAGAGCTCAGTCACATGAAGGAGGCTGTAAAGAGCAAGGCTCCGGTTACAATGGATGCCCTGGTACAACAGACTGAGTCCCCATTCACCACTGGAGTGCTGCACTTCCCTCTCCCACCGAAGTTCAGAGTGCCACAAATAAAGGCCTTTGACGAAACGAAAGATCCCGTAGATCATCTCAATACTTACAAAAACCAGATGGAGCTGCATGGGTATCAGGATCTTGTACGTTGCAGAGCCTTTGCCATCACGTTAAAAGGCTCTGCCCTGGCCTGGTTTAAAAGGTCCCACCAGCCTCAATCTCATCCTTTAAAGAGCTCTCCATAGCTTTTGTATCTCACTTTATAGGAGCTCGAATATACAGAAAGCCGAGCTATCACCTGTTGAGTGTAAAGCAGGGACCCCAAGAGAACCTGAGATCTTATGTTCAGAGGTTCAACTTGGAGTCACTAAAGGTAGATGTCCCAGATGAAAAGTTTGTCATCACTGCATTTATAGCCTGTTTGGGAGTGCAATCTAAAGACCTGATGTTTTCTATCTCGAAAAACCCGTAAGCAAGCATGGCAGAGGTGCTCGCTAAAGCAGAGAAGTACATTAATGGCGAGGAAGCTATTCTCTCTAAGGTGGGGAGCTCGTCCACGCAAAAGAATAAAGGGAAGGAGGAGAAAAAGAGGGACCGAAGTCCCAGAAGAGAAAGGGGACGTGATAGGTCTCCAAGAAGAGACAGAGATCGCTCCCCAAAGAGAAGAGGAAAGGTTAGGGATCGCTTAGGTCCTCCACAGCCAGATCTGCAGCCAAGATATCCAACTCGGCAGCTCACTCCTCTAACTGCCTCGGTATCCCAAATTCTGTATGAGGTACAGAATGAGAAGTTTTTAAGGTGGCCACCTCGGATGAAAGCAGACCCAGCAAAGAGGGATCCCACCAAGTACTGCGAGTTCCATAGAGATCACGGTCATCACACTGACGACTGCATCCAGTTGAAGAAGGAGATTGAATACCTGATTCAACGTGGACATTTGCGCCGCTACATAGCTCATGAGGATCGAAACCAAGCTCCTCCACCTCCACCATCCCGACAGCAAGCCCCTGCTCAACATCAACAACCCTTGGGGGAAATCAAGGTGATATCCGGGGGATTCGCAGGAGGTGGGGAGTCCAGTTCTGCTAGAAAGGCCCACCTGCGAAGAGTCAAAACTAGAGAAGCACTGGAGGTGCATACTGTGTCCAAGGCACCCCGGTTGAGCACCGCTATAACCTTCTCAGACTCTGATATGGAAGGTTGCCAACATCCCCATGATGACCCACTGGTGGTAAGGGCTGTTGTGGCAAATAGAACAGTTTATCGAGTCCTGATTGACAACGGGAGCTCGGCAGACATCATTTTTGCCTCTGCCTTTGACAAAATGAACATAGGAAGGGAGAAACTGGAGCCAGTGAGTGCCCACCTGTTGGGATTCTTCGGGGAGAGAGTATTACCACTAGGATCCATTCAGCTCGTACTCACCATAGGAGACCCTCCATGTCAAGACACCACAACCGTGAAGTTCCTGGTAGTGGATGCTCCTTCCGCATACAACATGCTACTGGGAAGACCTTCTCTTAATGCGATGAAGGCCATCCCCTCTGCCTATCACCTGGTCTAAAATTTCCTACAGAAAATGGAGTAGGAGTGGTCCGAGGGGACCAGCGTATAGCCAGGGAATGCTACACGGCTTCGATGAAGCAAAAAGAAGTTGAAAGCATCCATGTGGATGAGCTCGACATGAGGGACGAGCTGGACACGAGACCAATGCCATCAGAAGAGCTGGAACCTATTCAGCTTGACGAGGAGCCAGAACACCTTGTTTACATCGGATCCAAACTGAGCAGAGAAATTAAGGATCTTCTCATTCATTTCCTGAAGGAAAACATTGGGGTATTTGCTTGGAAGCAAGAAGACATGGAAGGTATTGACCCCTCGGTTATTACCCACAAGCTAAGCGTAAACCCCACTTACAAGCCCATTAAGCAGAAGAGAAGAAGTTTCACCTCAGATAGACAAAGGGCAATCAATGAGGAGGTCAACAAACTCCTCTGCGCCAAAGCAATCAGGGAAGTAGACTATCCTGTCTAGTTGGCCAATGTGGTTCTTGTCAAGAAGACCAATGGCAAATGGCGGCTCTGTATTGACTTTACTGATATCAATCGAGCATGCCCCAAGGACAGTTTTCTCCTACCTCGGATTGACCTCATAGTGGATGCCATGGCTGGCCACGAGCTCCTCAGCTTCATGGATGCCTTTTCAGGCTATAATCAGATCAGGATGGACCCCAGCGACCAGGAGAAGACCTCTTTTATCACTGAACAAGGGACATATTGCTACCAAGTCATACCTTTTGGGTTGAAAAATGCTGGAGCTACTTACCAGCGATTGGTGAATAGGATGTTCCAAAAGCAGATAGGAGCGTCCATGGAAGTCTACATCGATGACATGTTAGTAAAGTCACTAAAAGCAGAGCTCCACATTGAGCACCTGGCTGAGTCATTCTGGATCCTAAAAAAGTACAAGATGAAGCTTAATCCTGCAAAGTGCACCTTTCGGAGTTTCTGCAGGGAAGTTTCTGGGCTTCATAGTTAATAACAGAGGAATAGAGGCTAACCCAGAAAAGGTAAAAGTTGTGCTCAACATGCAGTCACCCTCAAATACAAGAGAAATCCAACGCCTGACTGGAAGAATAGCTGCTCTGAGTCGTTTTGTGTCTAGATCGAGCGATAAATGTTAGCCATTCTTTCAAACTTTAAAGAGGGCATTCTAGTGGGATTCAAGGTGCGAAGAAGCATTCAAAGCATTAAAGAATTACCTGAGCTCCCCTCCTGTTCTGGTGAGTCCCTTGGAAGGGGAGGTCTTTACTCTCTACCTAGCTGTTTCAGATTTCTCGACTAGTGCAGCACTAGTTAGGGAGCGAGACAGAGCTCAGCAACCAGTCTACTACTGCAACAGAGCTCTGAGGGGGGCAGATGAGAGATATCCAAAGATGGAGAAACTTATTTTAGCCTTGGTAACTACAGCTAGGAGACTTAGGTCATAATTCCAAGCTCACACAATCGAGGTTCCAACAGACCAGCCGATGAAGCAAGTACTGCATAAGCCAGAGTCTTCAGGGAGGTTGGTTAAATGGGCTATAGAGCTTAGTGAGTTCGAAATTAGATATAAGCCGAGAACTGCGATCAAAGGACAGATTTTGGCAGATTTCATCGCAGAGTTCACTATAGTAACACCCATGGAGGTCACACAACTGGTACCTGACCTCCCCGTTTGGAAGCTTTCAGTAGATGGGGCTGCTAATGCTCAAGGAAGCGGTGCAGGTTTAATTCTGACCTCTCCGGACGGGATAGATGCCGAATATGCCCTCAGGTTTGGGTTTAAGGCCTCGAATAACGAGGCTGAGTATGAAGTTGTCATCGCTGGACTCAATCTTGCTCACTCCAGAGGCAGAACAGCTGGAGATCTGCAGTGACTTACAACTAATGGTGAAACAAATAGAGGAGTCTTACGAAGCGAGGAGCGAAAAAATGGTCATTTACCTCAGAAAGGTACAAGAACTAATCAAGAATTTTGTGCAGGTTAAGGTCAGACACGTTCCCAGGATAGAAAATTCGCGAGCAGATGCATTGGCAAGGTTAGCAACCGTCTCACAAGAGGACTTGGATAGGCTAATACCAATGGAGCACCTTCTAGAGCCTTCAGTGAGCATTGAGAAAGAAGAAGTGCTCCCAATCGTAGCTCAGCCGAGCTGGATGGACTCCATCATAGAATACCTGTAGAACGGAACCTTGCCAAACAATACCAAAGAGGCCTCCAAACTGAGAGCCAGGTCAGCTAAATTTTCTTTACTGCAGGGAAATCTGTACAAACGAGGTTTTTCAGCACCTCTCCTTAAATGCGTGGGAGATGAAGATGCCAACTATATACTCAGAGAGGTACATGAGGGAATCTGTGGCAATCACATCAGAGCTCGGGCCTTGGCAGGAAAAACACTGAGGTAAGGGTATTATTGGTCCACTATGCTCAAGGATGCCACTGAATTGGTCAAGAAATGCAAGACTTGCCAGGAGCATGCCAACATTTCTCATTGTCCACCCGAGCTATTGACCTCGGTGATAAGCCCATGGCCTTTCCAACAATGGGGTTTGGATATACTTGGACCCCTTCCCACCGGTGTGGGACAATGCAAGTTTGTCATTATAGGGGTGGATTACTTCACCAAATGGGCGGAGGTCGAACCTTTGGCGACAATCACCGAACAAAAGGTGCAAAATTTTGTTTGGAAATCTATAGTTTGCAGGTTTAGGGTTCCCAGAGCAGTCGTATCCGACAATGGAAAACAGTTTGACAACCCAAAGTTTAAGAGGTTTTGTGCTGAGCTTGGGATAAAGAACTACTTCTCAGCTCCGGCACATCCTCAATCTAATGGACAAGCAGAGGTCACCATCAGAACCATAAAGGCAGCTCTGAAGACCAAACTAGAAAACCTAAAAGGTAAGTGGGTGGAGTACATCCTTGAAGTGTTGTGGGCCTACAGGACCACTGCCAGATTTGCAACTCAGGAAACCCCGTTTGCTTTGGCTTTTGGAACTGAGGTAGTGGCACCTGTCGAGGTGGGGCTCCAATCACCTAGGGTTGAGTTTGTAGGCGCTGAGCACAATGATGAATCTCTCCTACTGAACCTCGATCTCCTGGATGAAAAGAGAAGTTACCAAAGGAAAACAACAAGGTATTATAACAAGAGGGTTAGGCGCAAAAGCTTTAAAGCTGGGGATTTAGTACTCAAGAAACTCTTACCTGCGAGAAGGACCGCACTCATGGGAAGCTGGGACCTAATTGGGAAGGACCCTACATCATATCAAGGGTGATCAGACCTGGAATTACGAGCTGCAAACAGAGGAAAGAAAAATCTTACCTCACTTTTGGAATGCAGAACATCTTAAAAGATTTTTTCAGTGAGTCTTCTTTGTAACGAAGAGATTTTCAATAAAGCGGCAAGTTTTTGGTTTATTCATGGGTAGTTATTCAACATTCCTAGAACGCTAAACTATTCAGTTCATAACTTGAGCCACGTAGCTCACGCTGAACTATTCAGCTCATAATACGAGTCATGTAGCTCACGCTGAACTCTTCAGCTCATAACTTGAGCCACGTAGCTCACGCTGAACTATTCAGTTCATAACTCGAGCCACATAGCTCACGCTGAACTATTCAGCTCATAATACGAGCCTTGTAGCTCACGCTGAACTCTTCAGCTCATAACTTGAGCCACGTAGCTCACGCTGAACTATTCAGCTCATAATGCGAGCCACGTAGCTCACGCTGAACTATTCAGTTCATAACTCGAGCCACGTAGCTCACGCTGAACTATTCAGCTCATAATACGAGCCATGTAGCTCACGCTGAACTATTCAGCTCATAACTTGAGTCACGTAGCTCACGCTGAACTATTCAGCTCACAATACGAGTCACGTAGCTCACGCTAAACTATTCAGTTCATAACTGGAGCCACGTAGCTCACGCCGAACTCTTCAGCTCATAACACGAGCCACGTAACTCACGCTGAACTATTCAGCTCATAACACGAGCCACGTAGCTCACGCTGAACTATTCAGCTCATAACTTGAGCCACGTAGCTCACGCTGAACTATTCAATTCACGATATGAGCAACATAGCCCACGAAGAACTCCAAAAGTTCAGAAAAGAGCCTAGGAGCTCGCAATGGACTATTTAGTTCATAAAAAGAGCCCTGTAGCTCATATTGAATTTTTTAATTCATAAAAAAGAGCCCTGCAGCTCATGATGAGTTCCTTAGTTCATAAAAAGAGCCCTGCAGCTCATAAAGTCAATAATTTTGCTTTAAGAAGGACTGAAGTACTTCTCGAAGCAATGGGGGCAAGAGGAACATAAAGCAAAGGAAAACATAATTATGTTTCAGACCAGGCCAGAAGTCACATCACATTTCAAAGCAAAAGTTCAGAACATAAATTATTTTTCAAAGTTTGTATTTCAGTGTACAAGTTCAAAATACATGAAAAGGGAAGTTAGAGTAACATGAACATGAGGAGAGCTCTAAGTGTCTAGAGAAGGTGTAAGTGAAGGATTCTGCAGCTCAGCAGATGAGCCTTCGACAGCAGGCAGAAGAGGAGAGCTTCCAGGGGTACCAACTACACGGGTCTCTGCTCCCATTGATTCTGAATTTTGAGCAAGGGCCTCCATCACAAGGTTAGCTGAGAACGGTATAGTGGCAGAAACAGTAGAAGTTACAGCTGAGAGCTCGGGAATTGCAGCAACAGAGCCTGTCCCAGTAGAAAGGGCTCCAGAAGTCTCAGCATGAGGGATGGGCATCCCAACTCCTTCTGAGGTAAAGTCTGGAGGAGTCAAGCTGTCCCACTCGCCATCTGTATCAGTCTCCTCCAGCTCCTCCTCGGTAGGAATAGTAAAGTTGAAGTCAAGGTCTGGATAGGTCTTTGTAGCTCGGCGTTTGAAGGCAAGCCATCCAGTGGCCCACTGGGTGGTGACGTCATCCCTCAGCTCAGCAATAACATCATCATTTTCCTTGACAAGAGTCTTTTGTGCTTCAAGCTCGGTGCAGAGTGCAACATTTGCCTCAGTCACAGCAAGATAATCCTTCTTTATGCTCTGCAAAGAGCTCTGGGCTTCAAAGGCTTCTTGACTGGCCTTAGCCCAGGCCTCGGACTTAAGTTTTCACTCTTCCCTGGCCATTCTTAGCTCATCCCAGGCTTTCCTTCCCAGGCTTTCCTTTCTCTTTCTTCAGCCTTATCTTTAGCCGTTTGTAAGCCTTTAAGGGAAAAATTCTGGTTCTCCAATTCCTCTTTGAAGCCGGCCACCTGAGCTCGAAGGTCGTCGTTGTCAAAAACGAGCTCGGCAACCTTAACCTCGTAGGCCTTTAAAGCTTTGACAGAACTCTCAGAGGATTGGATCCTACCCACCAAACCTTTTACGTTGAGAGCCAACTGGGGACAAGAGAAAGAGCAAGAAAAGGTGAGCTTAAGGTTATGACATAAAAATAAATGGATGTATGAGAATGCAAGAACTTACGACAGTTGTTCCCTGAAGAGCCGAGTTGATGGTCTCTTCAAGAGGCATAGAAGAAGCCTTTTGAACGTCGAAATCAGTGAGAATAGAAGAAATAGCCCCAGTAGCAAGCTCACTGTTCTCGAAAAAGGAGTCCTCACTCTCCTCCACCTTGGGGCGTTTTTCTTCGTCACACCCAGTTTTCTTCGGAAAGAATTCGACAATCTTTCCAGAAGGACTATAAGATAAAGTGCCAGGTTGAAGGTCAGGAACCAACCTCAAGGCTTCCTTGATCTCAGACGAGGAAGGAGAAGGCTCACCTGGCTCATGAGTTCGCCCTGAAGCAGGCTGAGTCCCTGAGGGGAGGCAAGCCTCAACGACTTGTGGGGCCTTCACCGGTTGGACCTGCCTTGTTGAAGTCGAAGCTGGAGAAGAAAAAGGCACCCCCAACTTTTGGATCTTAGCCCGAGTAACAGGGCTACCTCCAGAGCCGACCACAGCTTTCCGTTTGCTACTCTTCCCACTATTCGCTAACTGATCAATCTTTGCCTGGAGTTTCTCAGAGGTGGGCTTCATTATGGAAGAACCTGGAAGAACTAAACTGGGCGAGTTTAAAAAAGAGGGAAGAAACAGAAGAAATAGATGGAATTAAAGGCAATAAAGTCAACCAAATGGACACCACATTCCACTCCTTCAACGCTGACAGCTGAAAGTGGGATGGCAATCGTCACCGCAGGGGGGCTCAGCCCTTGATCCACCAAAACCCAAGGCTGGATGAGTTCAGAATACCTCTTTGGTTTGCACTTCTCCAACTTTAGCAGCACCTACTCATCCTCAGCATTGAGCTCAAAGCGCTTACCTGAGGAGTGATGAAAGCAAAATGAAGTCAGGGGATGGGGCAAATAAAAAATTCTGATCCCAGGCAGCTCGGCTGAGAACTTACCCATGTTATCTGGGGCAGACCACGATTTAGGAATTGGGAGGGTGTCTGTCCTATCTGTAGGGTCGTACTCCCATTGAGTGCCTCCCACAAAGAAGTAATGTTTTTTCCAGCCCTTATGGGAGCTCGAGAGGTCGGATATGATCAACTTGGCTGATGCCCGTTTTGAAATGTATAAAAAGCCCTTAGAAGAGTTGTGTTTGACGTTAAAAAGCTCGATAAGTACAGGAACAGTGGGCACTCCAAGCTTATGGGTCTTAAAGTAAACAAGGAGACCTACTAGCATACCCCAGAAGTTTGGAAAGAGTTGGGCAAGACAAACGTTGAAGTGTTGCAAAACGCCCTTAATGAAGGGATGCATTGGAAAGCGAAGGTCGTTCTCAAAGGCGACCACAAAGAAACAGACCTTCTTATGAACATGGGTGACATATGAGGTAGATGCATCAGGGCTCCAGGTTCGAACTCCAGGAGGAAACCCGTAGCGGGCCCCAAGAGCCCTCAAGAAAGTGGGATCGACCTCACTAGCACCCACACGCTCTGCATAACTGAAGGCAACTCTTATGCCCTCAAAAAGGGGTTCTCACCTCGCTCACCTTGCCCTTACCTTTACTAGGCTTAGGGGGCACATAAGCAGATGTTGAGGGAGGTTCCCCAACATTTGCCCTGGCATCAACAGAATCTACGCCCGGGAAGTTGTCAATTTCAACACCAACATCTCCTAGGTCAGTATCCTCTTCGGCAGGTCTGCCGCCTAGGAGGGAAATAGAGGAAGAGGTGGCTCCAGAGGGAACATACATGATGGGACAAGAGAAGGGCAAATTGAAAGAGCGATAGAGAAGGGGAATACTAATTAAGCTCTCCCTAATAACCCTAGGGTCAGCACAGTAGCTCCCAACGCCGAGAATTCTCACAATGGAACACCAGTCCACGAAGAGGGGAAGAGGGGACAAGCAATAGTCCCGATTCCAGAAATAAAAGAAACGAAAAGCCCAAAAGCACAACAACCACCTCGAACTCGAGGGATCCAGAACGAGAAAAGAGGTGAAAAAGAGACAAGAAACGTACCTAGCTTAAGATGAACAACGAGCCGCAACCCAGGAAGAAATCACAGGAGAAGGGCAATGAGAATCTTTGAAACGAACCAAGGAAACTCGACTTTGAGCAGGAAGCCAAGGAATCGAAATGAGAGGCACGAAGAGGGAAGTTGAAAGGAAGAAGAAGGGGTTCCTGACAGCCGTTTGAGCATTTATAGCTTGAAAGGAGTGGGCTGCAATGTGCGCGGGAATCGAGGAGGCCATGATTACAGAAAATCGTCACAAAAGCAACTCCCACGTGCAAATTAGGACCAGCCACGTGCTGGCCCAGCCCGGTAAAAAAAAAAAAAAGCTCAGCCCTTACCCAAGCTCGCTTGGACCAGGAGCTGGGGGGGCAACTGATGATACCTAAAATAAATTCCAGACATGAGCTCAGGAGAAGAGGTCAGCTCGGGAGGTCGGGCTAGACACACTTAGTTCAGGAAACCAGAGCTAAAGTTCTACCCAGGAAAAGATAAAAGCAAGAATGACTAGGGGGTAGCTGAATGACAGCCCACACCCCCAGCGGAATGGAAAGCTAGAATTAAGCCGAATAACTCTCAACTAATCAAGATCCCCTCCTAAAATCTAGGAGAATCACACAATGACAGGCAAGAACCTCGGCGAATCCTAACAGAATAGGGGAACAGCCCTATAAAAACTAGGTAACGCCTCCATTGAGGGGGGACCCAAAATTGTACTGAGGGAGAACAATCAATAAAGACAAAGGAGCAAGAGTCTCCATTGAAGAGTGGACTAGCCAAGCTCCTAGGCCGGTGAACCACTATAATTTCATTGTGTACATCCCCTTTTCCTCAATTCCCTAAGCATCTATCAGCAACTTGCACGGGCCTCGTAGCTCAGACACACACACTTCATCTCACACACAACCATGCGCTATGTTCGTCCTCGATAGGATTACACCATCAGTAACAGTGTCCTATTACACGCGCTAATTAAGCACGTGTGTTATAAAATAAATAATTTCTTTACCTAAATTAAAAAATCATATTACCAATTTAATCTTCATCCAAATTTTTAGCCTGTCTTTTTCTCAAGCCCCTTCACCGGCGCAACTCACGTTACTGCAACTCCCGTTGCTGCAACTCCCGACACCGATACGACTCACCCACCTAACCCACCCATAGTCGCTGCGACTCCCCCACCCAAACCCACCCCCCGCTGCTGCAACTCTCCTAACCCACAGCCACACCTACAAATCCCTTCCGTCGCGTCCAAGTTGAACAACTTTTTAATTTTGGTCCAACCTTTTGAACAAGCTAAATCCTAGCTTTTCTCCAACAAAT
The DNA here is from genome assembly GCA_951799425.1 of Ilex aquifolium. Lineage (NCBI taxonomy): Eukaryota > Viridiplantae > Streptophyta > Magnoliopsida > Aquifoliales > Aquifoliaceae > Ilex > Ilex aquifolium. The sequence goes on along the minus strand of OX637410.1, from coordinate 16,498,630 downwards.
GCAATCTCTCTCCCTCTCCCTCTCCCTCTCCCTCTCCCTCTCCCTCTCGGGTACAGCTCCTCTGCAGTTAGGGACTAACAGCACCCTGTGTTGTTAGTCAAAACGATGACGTTTTAATAAGTTTGCACGGTTGAAAATTTTTCCCAAATAAAAACTTGCAAATTTTGTAGAGTGAAAAACTTCTTTTTACACAACTATGGAACCCCTCTCCGTTCGTAGAGCCAACCTCCTCCCTGAGTCCCCAGTGGTGAATTTCCCAAGTTTTGTACTCGATCTCCAGTCGCCTCCCCCCATCGATCCCTTGCCATGCCTATCTCATCTATTCCTCTCTTAATAGTTAATATATTCACACACGATCATTTATTTCTCAGTCGCCAGCGACCAAATGCACTCTCATTAATAACCTTCTCTCTGCACTTTTACCGATCTGCAGCACCACCCAGCCACCCTTAACCCACCATCTCAAACGGCCCAGACCACCTTCACCTCCTTGAAATTAAAACTCTCCACAAAGTGCTCAACTCAACCACCCACCACTTGATCAAAAAAAAAAAAATTCACCCACCATAAATCATTTATTGTAAAACCCAGATCCTAATACCCTCATCAACTACCCAATACAACAAGCCACCAGAAGCCTGACATCCCAACCCATCAACCCACTGAAACCTCACAAGCCAGCTTCAACCATAAAAGACTATAATCAATTTTTACTTTGTCATGTCTCATTGCAAACAATTCCCAAACAAGCACGTTAACAGGAATTCTCAAAACCATTATTAAGAAATACAGAAACCCGCTAGAAGTCAAACATGACGAAGCCGACGCTGGAACTTCTGTCTTGATCTTCACAGAGATTTGTGGGTGATAGTGTTGTGTGTGAATTCCAAATGGTTTTTGAGAAATGTGAATTATTTTTTATGTTTAACTTATTAAAACGTCATCGTTTTGACTAACAGCACAGGGTGCTGTTAGTCCCTAACTGCAGAGGAGCTGAACCCCTCTCTCTCTCTCACACACACACACACTATTTGTCATTGTTATTTCTATTATTCGAATTGGAGGAGTTTGATTGCTTGTTCAGTGGTGGTGGAGGTGGAGGTTTATGGGGGTAGGTTGCGCTGGTTGAGGGGATTTGATTGGGTGTTCAGTGGTGCTAGTGGTGAGGGTTTGTTCACTTTGTTGAGTATTCAGCGATGGTGGTCACCTGACGGCGTCTTGAAGATAGAATCCGGGAACGAGGGTGCTATTGGTGCTCTGTTCATATGATCGACTTTGGTGACGAAGAAGTCTGTAGTTGTTGGTCGATTTTGTTATGGATCTCTATTTTTTGGGTTAAAGAGTTTTTGGGTAACGATCTTTGGGGGCGTTTGGTTAGGAAGAAAAGAACGAGGGAGAGGGAAAATGATAGAAAGGGAAGTAAAAGAAAATATATTTTCATATTTGGTTAGTATGAAAAAATTGTGAGAAAGTTTTAAAAAATATTCAATCTATTATTTGAAAGGAAATAAAGTTACAAGAAATTTTTTTAATTATCTAAATTATCCTTAAATATATTAAATCGATCTAAAGAAGTAAAAAAAATATTTATTAGAATTAAAAATTTAAATTTTTTTAAAAAATGGCTCATAATCTAATTTTGGGATAAACATCAGCACCAAGTTCTCATAACTAAATTATATGGTTAATCAAATTCATACTAAGATTTTTTAAAATTAATAATCAATAAAATATTTTAAGAAAAATAAAGGTAACATTGGAAGTTAATTAAATATCACAACTTTCTTGTATTTCCTTGTGCTTTTTACAAAAAAAAAAAAAAGTTGGTTAGTTGTGAGAAAATCTAAATATGGAAGAAAATTATTTTTTCCATCATTTTCTATTTTAAGCTAACCAAACACATGAAAATTTTTAAAATTTTCTCTTTCTTGCATTTTCTATCATTATCCCGCTAAACAAACGGACCTGAGGGAATTATTGGGACTGAGGTTATGGGGGTGGAAAGGGAGTTTATGGGTGGGTGTCGTGGTAACGAGGGAATTTGTGGTAACGGGTTGGTGGTTGGTTGAGGTGGTGGAGAAGGAATTTGTGGGGCGTAGTGGTAACGGAGTTGGAGATGGTATGTGGTGATGGGGTGCAAGTGTGGTGGTTGAGGTAGAAGTGTGCTAGTTGTAGATTTTGTTTTTTTAAAGATAAAGACTTTTACAATAATGGAATCACAAATAAAATTGAATTACAATAGGGGGATAATTTATTTTTCTTGTATAAACCGTTACCTTTTTTAACATTCACAGTTTGTTCACAAATTAAAAAGGGTTCAGTGGAACTCCTAATTATTGAGAGGAGTGATTTGCAACTGACCCATTTTTTTTTTTTTTTGTGTGGTGCGCCAGGCTGAGGTAGCGGTGCAACGCCAAGGTGATGCTGGAGGAGCCCTAGCAGCAATTTACTGTAGGGGACCCCTCCCCCTCAAAAAATTAATTTAATATCGTGTGACCTACTTGGGTCATGTATATGATATTAAACTGATAAGAATAGATACTACATTTGATCTAAATCAAAAGGCCGGAAAAGGTATGCTATGCAACTTACCCTAAGTTTAGGTGAGTTTTCTATAATTTACCCTACTTTTTAAGGGGGCTTTGGTAGGATCCCTTATTCTTACTGTTAACTAAAGAAAGGACGTGAGAGAGAGATTTTCGGTTCTCTTCTCCATCTTCACCCAAAACAAGAAAATAAATAACAAAGAGAACGAAAAGAGAGCATTTTCTGGTGTGCCAATTAACTCTTTCTCTGTAAGAGAGAGAGAAGAAGAAGAAGAAGAAATGTGGCTTTCAAAGGGTAGTAGCGCAGAAAGGAATGGTGGTGGAAATAGGTTGGTGGCAGTTGCCATAGACAAGGATAAAGGTAGCCAGCATGCTCTCCGATGGGCCATTGACAATCTTCTTAGCAGAGGACAAGCTGTCGTTCTCATCCATGTCATACATAAACCCCTCTCTGCTTCATGTAATTCTCTCTCTCTCTGACACACACACACACAAAAGGATGAAATTGTGCATAGAAAATATATATCACATTTGCGAATGCGACATCCGATAAGTTAAAAAGCTCTATTGGGTTAAACTAATGTCCAAACTTATGTCCTATACTGCAGAAAATATCTCCCTGAGACAAGCAATTCATCGACTTTTGCTGCGTAATTCAAGTTATTTATCTGTCATTCATTGATTTTGTTCGGGCATGATTGAATATCACTCTATGATAAAATAGGCCATCTTTTTTCATGGTTATTGCCATTTTACTGATTCAGTAAACTTATAAGAATATGGAAACTTTTCTTGTGTGCCTATTATATTGCCAGGGATCTCCAGTATATATATCATTCATTGATCATGGGGCATTTTAAATTGTCCATCAGAATAGTTGTGTAATCTTTTTTTTTTTGTTTCAATGGTAAGGGGTGTCCGGGTGTTTACATGCACCTCGACTAAGGCATGCTATTCATACTAGGAGTATGGTATTTCAAATCCCTCATAGTCTGGTCCAAGGGGTTGTTAAAATTCGAACTCAGAACTTCTGGGTTTATAGCTCATTTGGGATTGTAATCTTTTTTAATATTACCAAGAACCAGTTTGTATGTCTCTTGAATCGAGGCTTTTTTCGTGTCAATCAGCAAGAGAGGCTTTGCATTGTATTGAACTCTGTCAAGGAAACTTTAGATGGCAACATTTCTGCAGTTTTTTTGGTCAATTTTAGCTAGATGGCAATGACTTATTATGTGGATGCAGTTGGGAACAATGGTGCTGTTTCTGATGTCAATGGAGCTGTGTATGCTCATAAGCAACAAGTCGAGAAGCAAACCAATGAATTATTCCTTACCTTCCATTGCTTTTGTACCCGTAAAGATGTAGGTTCTGAAACTGTGTTCTTGTTTCTCCCTAATGGACCTTTTTATACAAACATGACATTTATTTCAATACTTTCCCTCCCCCCTTTTCTGTGTTTCACACATGCAGCTTTTTTAACAGATACAGTGCCTTGATATCATACTTGAAGATACAGATGTTGCGAAAGCGTTGACAGAATATGTTTCTTATGCTGCAATTGAAAACTTGGTTCTTGGTGCCTCATCACGAAATAGTTTTATCAGGTAATTTCCTCACATTTCAAATACCTTTCCTCACCATTGTCCCAATCAGAAGCAGGCTTAGTTTTTCACCTAGATCATACTAGGAAAATGATTTAGTGATTTAAGAGAGCCATTAAACTATCTAATGAAGAAGGCGGACTAACTACAAAGCAAACACATTCCATGCATGATAGTACATAAAGAAGAAAAGAAATGATTGCTACACATAAACATGGAAGGGAACACTAATCAGTCCATTAGTTACCAATACTTCCTCTTGTTCAGAACTCCCAAACTACACAATAACTACCCAGTCAAAAAAAGAGAACTATACCATAGCTACTGCTGCTTACACTATTTTTGTTGTTGTAAACTTTTCGCAACAGAAAATTCAAGATTTCAGATGTTCCTACCAATGTCTCGAAAGGAGCACCGGATTTCTGCACCGTGTATGTCATCTCCAAAGGAAAAATGTCATCTGTGCGGAATGCCTCTCGTTCAGCACCTTTCACTTCTCCTCTTCTTGACCAACTTCATGACCAAGTCAATAGCACTGGCTCTCTTGCTGATGCAAGGCCCAAGCATAGTTTTAGTCTAAAAGGTTTGATTCTGTAAATTATGATGCTTTCTTTTGATTTTGTATTCTTTAGATTTTCACTTGTAAAAGATGTGGAACCTGTAGCAGCAGTAGAAAGGACACCGAGAAAGTCTCGTAGTGTGCAAGATGACAACGAATCAATCAAGTAAGTCAGTATAAAGTTACTATATGCTCAAGGGAAAGAGAAAGGAATTTTGAGTATATGTTTGATAATGGTTGTATTACAAACTTTTCAGGTTCAATTTTATCATAGAACTCAAAAATTTCAATCAATGCTAATCTACTGGGATAAGAAGTCAAATAATTTGGTAGCATAGTACTTACTAAATCACCTAAGCATGGTACTTTTTGACATATATATATCTATATATAAAGAGAGATATAGAAGATAAAGAAGATGATGAAGGTTTCTATTAAATGCATACCATCAGTCTTTTGGTTGTTTTGTTGTGTTATGAGTGCTGTATAGATTGTGTGGGAGGACTAAATCCCTCACCATGTTGATATCAGATCACCATTAGTTGGAGGAAGAGGTTTAACTGGAAAGTTTGGTGGGGAGATCTCAGAATCAGATACTGACATATCATTTGTGAGCTCTGGGAGGCCAAGTATTGACCGGATGTCTCCTAGACTCTATGACAGCATGGATTCTGTCCAGACATCACGGCTTTCTATTAGCTCAGACCACAGCTTCGGGTCAATCCGCCTGGGACCTAAGTGGACTGATATCAGCTCACTGCATGAATTTTCAACATCCTCATTTGAGAGTGGAAGGACGTCGACTTCGTCACAGGTAAACATGTAATCTCCTTTGAGTACAAATCTCTGCACTTGTAGGCACCACTGAACATCTTAATCTTGACTGCAAAAATTACATGCACTCATAGTTGTTAGTATCGTACAATATGCGATTCGATACATAAGATACACTTCGATACATAAAGAAAACGATACGTATCGCTTAAATGTATCGGTTTGCAATGTTTCGTGCGATACACGATACGATATATCCAATACAAGACGATACGTACGATTTGTCTGATAACAGGTGAAACAGATCAAAAATAAAATAGAAAACCACTCATTTTTACTCGGAAGTAATTTTTTCATACACTAGGTAATGAAACGACGTCATTTCACTATCTTTAGTTTTAAAAAATAAAAGTCTTTTTTTTTATTCGTTCCATCGTGTGAACAAATAGTTTAATTGTTAAAAGTGTCATCCTCTGACTACTTTAGATATTAGAATTAGAACTCTTTAAATTTTGATATTGATGAATTATGTTAGAAACTTTAAGACTTAAGATTGTTAATTTTTTGTTTTGGTTCTTGTAATCTCTTTAAATTGTTTTATGTGAGAAAAAATCTCATAACTAATCTATAATATATATCAAATTCCTACACGATCCCCATCATTCTCCCCTAATTGAGAAAAATCTCCTCCAGAGAATCTTCAAAATAGAAGTACCCTAAGAGAGCAGAATAAAGATGACAAAACACTTCATCTAGAATGAAAGAACCATCAGCATCTTTCCATCGATCAGAATAAATGCAAGAATCTCCATCTATAGTAATGTAAATCTAGTCACGTAGCACATCATCTATTTGACCCGAAATACGCGATGGAAGTGAAAAGATAAGAACTGGAGCTAGTGCTGAGGAAGAAGTAATTCCACTTGTACAAACACCGGATAACAAAATAGGAGGCTCTGGAGTACTTCGATTAAATAGCATGTCCTCCGAATAGAAATCTGGACTAATACTAACATTCAATGGAAAATTAAGCAAACAAGCATTAGATCCAAATTCAAGAATAGCAAAACAATTCTCATTAGTTTTAAACAAAAAGTATTCAATGGGGCAAGATATCGATAACAAATGAGTAACAATAACGCTCTGGTGCCGAAAATAAAAAAGTACAGACTCAATTGAACACTTGACAGTTGGCAAAGAAACAAAGTTAACACCTCTCAAGTGGAGCAGAATCCAGAACAATGTCAACAATCTCACTTGGAGAAGAATCCGAAACAAAATCAACACTCTCAAGTGGGGCATAATTTGAAATAAAATCAACAATCTCATATGAAAAAGAATCCACAACAATGCCTTCATGATTCCGAATAGTAGACACAGAATAATCGCCAACAGATTCTAAAATAGATAGCTCAATATGTTCAACATCTTGCATAGGAACCAACTAAATGAATTTTTCATCAAGTTCAATGATTAGTGATGATTCAACTTTGGCTCTGATGAGGTAGGGAACATGATAGGATCAAAAATAATCTCATCACTAGTATCAATGTTCAAATGATTGAAAACATGTTTTGAAGGATGGAAAGCATCAAGCATGAGGATCCAACGAAATAGAAATATGGCTATCATTATGCAAGTGTCCGACATTAGGTGAAACTGGAGACTTGTCCTTATTTTCTTCCATTTGCTGACTTGCAAGAATTTTAGTCAAGTGGGAAAGTTGAGTTGTTAATTCAGATAATTGGTTTTTCATCCCTCTACACTCTTTACGTAATTGGTCGAGGGAATGTTTGTTATTGGCAACTCCAATTTCAAAGATCTCAACATTTTTTTTCTAGGGAACTCTTGGCTTTTGAATGGTCACTAATGTTTGTTTGGGCTTTTCCTTATCCGAATGTGGCAAAAGATTTAGATATACTAGTCTCGGATAAAGAGAAAAATGTTAATCATATTGACTTCCAACTCTCTCATTCAATTTCATCAGATCAGAGTCCTCCTCATTTGCACCCACAAGAGTTCATATCGAAGGAAAGTGTGTGTGAGTTTTTGTTTGTGTCAATTCTTGAACCATCATTGGTCTTGAAAATTGTGGAAAACTGTGTTGAGTTACACCTATGCAAGATATTAAGTTAATCGAGACATTTATTACAGAATCTACTAGTGACTATTCTGTGTCTACTTGTCCAAGTCATCATGACTTTGTTACGGATTCTTCCCAATTTAGGATTGTTGACTTTGTTCCTCTGCCTACTACCAAATGTTCACTTGAATTTGTACTTAAGTATTTTAAGTAACAGGGCGTTATTGTTACTCCTTTGTCATTGAAGTCTTGTCCCACTGAATGCTTGTTGTTCAAATCTGATGGGAATTGTTTTCCTATTCTTGAATTTGGATCTATTGCTTATTTATGAAATTTTTCATTGAATGTTATTATTAGTCCGAATTTTTATTTGGAGGATATGTTACTTAATCTAGGCACTCCAGAGCCTATTATTTTATTAGTAGGTGTTCCTACAAGTGCAATTGCTCCTTCCTCGGCACGATTTCCGGTTCTTATCTCTCAACGTCCATTGCACATTCTGAGGCAGATAGATGATGTGTTGGATGGATATTGTCCACAGTATCCTACTCGATGGACAACTATATATCCTTCTTTAAGTATAGAGGAGTTCTACCATCTTGATTATGCACTCTTAGAGTATTTTGGCTTTGATGACTCTCCGGATGAGAGTTTTTCTCAACCAGAGGAGAATAATTGGGATCGTGTAGGAATTAGATAGACATTATAAATTAGTTATGAGAGTTATTTATATACTTTTAGTATTTATCTTTTAATTAATATATTTTAACTTTTGAGGGTTTATTTGTCATTATTTATTTGTTTTAGGGTTTTGGTTTTCCTATATTAAAGGATGCATGTAAGGGTGTTAGAGATACTTGAATTATTTAATATTATTGAAGCCTATTTGGCTAGATCTTCTTGTTCCCTTCTCATCCCCTTTCTTCTCATTCTTCTATTTCTCATCCCCTTAATTCTGCTCTTTACTTCTCATCTCCTTTTATTCTCCTATTGTCATCCCTATTATTTTCTCCTTAATGTAGATTAAGAATCAAGCTAATACGATCTACATCAATATAGTTGAGTAACGAATTTTGGAATTTTTTTTAATTAATTATAACACATTAGCAGCTTCTTACAGTTTCATCTCTGTACAAATTAAACTCAAGTAAACAAAGCTCTAACTGCAAGTTTGCAATCCTAGTTTTCAGTCAATATGTCCAGTCATACAAAGTGAAGCTGCCCCTATCAGTTTATATCAACCGGATGCCACCACAATCTTGCAATCTGATTACCAACTGCAGCACGTACTAATGCACAGGCTGATAAAAAGTGAACCATGTAGTCGTCTTCTGAAATCAAGGTCATGTTTGTTCTGTGCTCATAAAATATTCAATACGCAGGATGATGTGGAAGCTGAGATGAGGAGGCTAAAGCTAGAGCTGCAAAAAACAATGGAGTTGTACAGTACAGCATGCAAAGAAGCTCTGACAGCAAACCAAAAGGTACCTGCTGTATGCATGTACAAACCCCATCATAAGGGCTAATGTGATCTGTGCTACAGGCAGTGGAACTCAATCGTTGGCGAATTGAAGAAGAACGAAGATTAGCAGATGCTCGACTTGCTGAGGAAGCTGCACTGGTGACGGCAGAGAAAGAGAAAACTAAGTGCAGGGCAGCCATGGAGACAGCTGAAGCAGCTCAGAGAATTGCACACCTGGAAGCACAAAGGAGAATAAGTGCTGAAACGAAAGCCCTGAAAGAAGCAGAGGAGAAACAGAGGGTATTGAATACTATAGGTCAAAATGATGTCAGGTACCGGAAATACACCATCGAGGAGATTGAAGAAGCAACAGAGTATTTTGCCGAATCTCGGAAGATTGGGGAAGGAGGCTATGGCCCTGTCTATAAGTGTTATCTTGATCATACACCGGTGGCAGTGAAGGTCTTACGTCCAGATGCTGCTCAAGGAAGGTCACAATTTCAGCAAGAGGTAAGGACTAAGAGAAATGACCACATGAATTCTATTGGTTACTCTTTCGGCTGAGAGTCAAAAAATTCCCAAGAAAACTCCACATTACTGTGTAAAATCAAGCTATAAAAAGTTCCTTGCTTGTAATCAAACCTAGTTGATTTGAGCAATTCTCATGAAGTGATGAAACAAAACAAAAACAAAAACAAAAGCAGCTTAACTACATAATTGTTTTTTCAGTTCTGTACCACCACATCAACCAAGATTTTGTGTCTATGTTACCATTCTAGTACATACCAGTGCTGCGAAGTAACCACCAAACAAGAACTCATAGCTTATCTTGGGTTTAACTAACATGTCTTCAAATATATACAAGCAATTGATCAAATACTGATGTTAGTTAGCTGCTTCTACCATAGATACTGCACATTACAACTACTCTTAATGCACATTTTTTCTCTGTCATAGTGCTCTCTATTGACAGTGCTCACAGATCACCACAAAGAATTAAGTTTCTTCCTTAAATCTTTTTCTTGGAAATCTAATGCAGGTAGAAGTACTGAGCTGCATGCGACATCCTAACATGGTACTACTCCTGGGAGCATGCCCAGAATATGGCTGCCTGGTCTACGAGTACATGGCTAATGGTAGCTTAGAAGACTGTCTATTACGGCATGGGAATCGTCCTGCTCTGTCTTGGCAACTTAGGTTTCGGATCGCAGCAGAGATTGCCACAGGCCTGCTGTTTCTCCACCAAACCAAGCCAGAGCCATTGGTGCATCGTGACCTAAAACCTGGTAACATTCTGCTTGACCACAACTATGTAAGCAAGATCGGTGATGTTGGATTGGCCAGGCTTGTCCCTCCCTCTGTTGCTGATGATGTAACACAGTATCGAATGACATCAACGGCTGGAACTTTCTGCTACATTGACCCTGAGTATCAGCAAACTGGAATGCTTGGAGTTAAATCCGATGTTTATTCCTTGGGAATTTTGCTTCTACAACTGATAACAGCCAAGTCAGCAATGGGCTTGACTCACCATGTTGAACGTTCTATTGAGAAGGGGATATTTGCCGAGATGCTGGACCCAGCAGTGCCTGATTGGCCAGTTGAAGAGGCCTTGTGCTTCGCAAAGCTATCACTCCAATGTGCCGAGCTTAGACGGAAAGATAGACCAGACCTTGGCAAGATTGTTATGCCAGAGCTTAACAGATTGCGGGAACTTGCAGAAGAAAAAATGAGCAAATTCATGCCGGGTGGCAGTGCAGGCCCCTCTCCCAACCACAGCTACGTCTCCTTGACCCAGGTGAGTTTGGAAATGCACAGATATGAAAGATTTTAGACACATCAATATTATAGAGATATACCCTGCAGAGAATAGCATCAAAAATTGCAATAGAGCCTAAATGGTTATAATTATGAGCATTTGCTGTAACTGGAAAATTTATCTGTGCAAGGAGCAGATTTTAATTATGATGACTGAGATGGCTACGACAAAATAGAATCGAAATCTTGTCAAACTGATTTTGGTAGAGATTATTCCTATTGAGTGGGAAGAATTTGATTGTTTGTGGGTTCATCATCTGCAACACACACAGCATAACATCATTATGAAAGTACTTATTTTCTGCATAAATACTTTTATGTATATGAACCCAATAGTTTTGGATTTCACACGCAACTTACAAAACATATACCATTACTTATGAGCTCTGGAGCTAAGTACCTAACGCTCAAGTTTAACCTAATGCTGAAACTTTCGTGCAGGCGGACGTGTTGAGCGACCCTTTGCCTGTACATTCCGGATATAACAGCTCAAAAAGCCACTCAAGCTCATCATTGACAGGAAAGCAATAGGGTATGTTCTGAGAAACATTATTGAACAGTGGAGAAAAAATTGATAATGTAAAATGAAGATTCATGGTTCTTCTTCTGTTTATTATATCAAACTTATATTTGATTATTCACAGGACCAAGTGGCTGAGTTCAGCACTTAAAGAAAATTAGCACATTTTGGAAACTTGGGAAGCTGTTCAGTACTCGGTGCTTGTTTGTCTAAGCTGTTAACTTTCAAGCACGGCAAAGTTTGTAGTGGAACTGTAAATTCTGCTGTATATTGAAAGGTTGCATGGTGCTTAGAGATGCAATTTTGAAAGCACTTGTATATATGGGTTAAACAAACTGTCACAATGCACGCGGCTATTGGATCGTGGTATCACATGTCATGCCAGACGTGAAATTAATATTGTATTATTGAATATTTATTCGTTAATTTAAAAAAATTGCAAGAGATGTCTCTTCTGCGAGTAATTCTTGAATGCTAATAAAAATGAGGAATGTTAAAAGTGATAAAAAAAAAGACAAAAAATAAGGACCAAATGATGTGATAATATTATCATAATGGTGTTGCTAGTCCTACTTAGACCATAGCGAGAATATCCTGGTTTTTGGTAAGTCTAACATTATTCATTAAATATTTTTGTATATGATAAGTAATTATTGAAGCAATGATATATAAAAATCCCATGAGATAGTTCAAGTGATAATAAGAACGAACTGTAAATCTAGACATCCTGAGTTTGAATCTTGGCAACCTCTTAGGGTCAGATCTTTCACGAATACCTTAATTTTTGCGTGGATGGTCTGTATTTGACCGGACCGGAGAGGGGATTAGTCGAGATACGCGCAAATTGACCCATAAATTACTGATCGTTGAACAAAAAAAAAAAAAAAGAAATGATATATAAAGATTTCAAATGTTTTATGATTCATCATTAAATTTATTAGGTCCCATTGTACAGTATTTTGATTATTGATGAGTGGTATTAATAATCAGTTACAAAAATAGTGGAATTGTGAAAACTATTTTGAGTAGTAGCACTATTAATACCATGTGACAATACTAACATGATATCAACGTTGTATTGAATATAGTAGCTTGTCCCATTTAATGCACGAGATTATAATTCGTATTTTTTATTTAAATTAATTTTTGTGAATAAATTTTAATAAACAGTGGTTAATTATTGAGAAATTGTAGGTAGTTATTAATGACATATGTCGGCGTCTAATTGAAAAAAAATTAAAATTTTGAATTAAAATTTAAATAGAAAATGAGGACTCACCTTTTATTTGATTGTTTTATATAGGTAGATAGATTTACTTCATTTTTTTGGCACAGTAGATCCGCGGTATCTCTGTTCGTCGACACGACATTGTCGGTCGGACTCGACTTGGGCCCACAGAATGTGATGTTACATTCTCCAAGTTGACGTGGCGGTCTGGGAACAGACAAGGGTGGATTTTAAGGAAGCTGTCAAATTGGTTACTTCTTTCTCAGCACGTGTCCTGTCATAGTCTCTCTATCCTCTCTCTCCTGTTTCGGTTGCAGTAATATAGCAAAGCCAAGAGACAAGGTAATTGATTTCTTTTCATGGTGCAGAGGCGGTCAAGAAAGATTAACCACCACTTCGCTCGCAGACATGGCAGGACAAGGCCAAGTATTGAAGATCAAAAACCAACCTAAAGTTGATATCCTGGTCTCTCTCTCTCTCTCTCTCTCTCTCTCTCTCTCTCTCTCTCTCTCTCTCTCTCTAACCTTTTTTTTCCTGTATTAAATTCGAACATGATTGCTTGGGGTTTACTCAGTTGAAATAATTATGGTGGTGTAAAATTTATGCAATTTCTGATTAGATGACTGTGTGTGTGGGTGTGTAATGAAAATTGCAGGAAAGGGGGGAAATATTCTTCTTTTACAGGCCTAAAGTTGACAAAGAAGAAGCACACAGCCCTGATGATGTGCAGAAGTTGTACATAGTTCTCCGGCCGGAGTCCGGCGAGAGGCCCGTTGAAGAGAAGCAAGACCCACATTCCGGTAAGGAAGGTGCCAAAATGGTATCCAAAAAAGCAGCCGGCAGTACTTCTGGGAAGGAAGGTGCAAGTGAAGGTGGACATGGTAGCACGGTAATAAGCAGGAGACTCATCCATGCTTTTCTGTGCATGTTAAACCAGTCGATTATCATTGGGTTTATACTTTCAAAAATATTATTTTGACATAATTTATTGAATTAATGCATCACAGTCATTCAATTGATAACGAGTCCTAAATAATATTAGGGTCACTGTCAGTCGGACAATGAGGAGTTTATCTCTCATGAATACTCTAATCCCGGTATATTGACTAGTGAACCAAAAATATAAAAAAAATAAAAATGTTAATCCTCCGCCTATTCATTATAGTAGTTTATTAGTAGATATTGAACAAAGAAGAAGTCCATTACAGCATTGTACTAATTAGGACAACATTTTACCAATGATTGTAGGCAGTCAATATAGAGAAACAACCTTTGCTACGCCTCCTCATCATAGGACAAAAACGCCTTCCAGACCCAAGCAAGAAAAGACAACCTTATTGGGGGTTTGTGGAGTTTGTCACCACCAGAATTGAAGATGTGAAAGCTGCTCTTCAAGGAGGTTAGACCCTTTTTTTTTTCCCCAATGTTGTTTGTAAGACGACAATGCTGATAAAAAAAAAAACAAAAAAATAGACAAACAACACGAACCAATTGATCTGGAATTAATATAAGAGCAATGGTACATGAACTTAAAAAGTAGACTTGATAATTACAATTATTGATTTTACTGTGAGTCCCAGTATTTTTTGTGACCCACTATCTATTTAATGGTTCAGATTATCAAATCTAGTTTTTAAATTTAATTTTTAAATCTATCTAGTATTACTCGTAATATAAAGATACTTTTTTTCTTTTTTACTCATATTTACCCACGTTTTACTCGTCATGAATGAGTCTCTTTATAGAAGGATCATGAAAAAAAAACAAATGGGTCCGGATTTCCTACAGACAACACCAATCCGTGTGTTTTGGTTTGTTTATTTTTTTTCCAGAGTAGCCATTATCTCAAGTAATTTAGGGTTTGTTTGGTTTGCATCTCAGAAAATAGTATCCCAAGTAATTTAGGGTTTGTTTGATTTGCGTCTCAGAAAACAGTATCTAAAAACCTGTTTTTAGGGAAAGAATCCGAAAATTGGTTTTGGTGTTTTTTGTATCGCATAACTTATTTGGTTATATAATTCTAAAAACAGTTGTACAGAACAAAAACAGAAAATCTGTTTAGACAATAAGGCAGAGAATAATGAAAACAGAAATGTTGTTTGGATTGAAAGTTTCACAGGAAAACATTTCAACAATCTCTCTCAGGCATTGTATTCAGAACTTTCTTAGCATTATCCAGGCATTCTAAAAACTGTTTTTATTCTCCAATTCCCTCTCTTTTTTCGAAAACTAGAGAACAAAAACTCAAACCAAACAGTTTTTCTTTGTTTTTAAACTTTTGAGAACAAAAAAGAGATTTCAAGAATCAAACCAAACAACCCTTTAATTTTTAAGTTAATAGCACTTTTAGTTCTTAAAGTATGTATTTTTTTATCAATTTAGTACTTATTATATCAATTTTGTCTCTAAAATATTTAATTTGTCACTTTGGTTTTTACATTAACGAACCGTTAAGTTTTTTTTTACGGAAGTGATCACATGTCATTTTTTTAGACAGTATCACGTGTCCAACATATTATCCCGTTAAAAATTTAGCGGTTTGTATATATAGGAATCGAAGTGATACGAAATGAATATTTAAATATATATTTTAAGGATAAAAAATGTTACTAACCTTTAGGCTGCTAAGAAATATGACGTTAAAAATGCTTCAATTGTAGATGAATATGAAACCAAAACAAGAGGACGCCGCCGTATTCCTCCTGCCAGAGCTCTAGGGGAAGGCATCTACTGCATAGTAAGGCACTATCCAAGCAAAAAAGCACACACTCACTTGGTCTACAAGCTTGAATTTCCGCCAGAAGATGAGAAAAATGAGCCCCAGGAGGCACTTAACATCAAACGCGAAGGCTCGTTTATCATACAAATAAAGAACCCAGATCAACATGGAACTTCGCAGTCCATAGGGATTCAGAACAAGCGGAAGGCCGCGTTTCCGGCTCACTTGCAGGAGCGTTTTGGGCATCGACAGTGGCATCCGGCCGATCCACCTGACTTTCTGAACTATGAAGGATGCGAGTTCCTGCTCATCTCAGCTTCGGATGACATTGAAGATGAGCTTGGGTTGGAGCTGAAGACTGAAGGAGAACATGAGCCGTCTTGTTCGGACTTGTTGAGAACTTTTGGGGAGGATGTATCTACTCGTCCCCTTCTTAGGGGCACTTGGGCTTGAAGGTGAACACATGGTGCATCTTAGTTTTGAGTCCAGTAACTATGGCATGGATGTTTTGTAATTAAGTAGGTTGTAACTTTGTCTGTCTGGTGCGTTTTTGTTGTGTACAGTGATCGGGCACTTGGGTCTGAGTGGGATTGCCCGTGGTTGTTGCACCAGGTGCATTTTGGTTGTGTGTCCGTACGGGGGGTTGAGTTTGGGTCTTTAAGTTAAGACATGGATGCTAGGAAATCTCTCTTTTGCTTTGGGCTTGTGTTGGTCTTCATACTTGTGAATAGTGACTCTCATGTATGAGATTGTATATGTTAATAGGTGTTTGACTCAATGTTACCCGGATGGTGGCTTGTTTTGATAGATGGTATGGATATGAATACGTGGTACAATATTTTTTTTAAGTACGCAATACGATTGTGATAGGTTTAGTTGGTAATGTATTTGGGGTCGTAATTCATTTTTGAAACTCTTTTTAGATCGTTTTCATTATTATGTAGTATTATATACCATAAAACATTTATATTTATAAATACGAAGTCAATTACTATTTATTTTATATTTAAGCATAATTTTTTATTATTTAAAATAATATATAATTATAAATTTATATAGACATAGTCACTTAGTATGTATTTTATATTTCTGTTAAAGCGAATTGATTTAGTGTTAGTATTATAATTTGAAATCATATATTTTGATGATCTGAATTGCAAACTCATTCGTTTGAGATTGATGTATTTAGATCGTGAGTCATCAGAGATTCAACGAATTTTGATAACTATTGTCTGCTTATATATGGATCATGATGAAGACAATTTGAGTTGGCATGTAAGCTGTTCACAATTTTTTTTTCCACCATTAAGAGATCAATTCTCATAAATAGTAAAGTATCTATTAAGTAGTAGTATAAGTGATACGAAATAGAATCGTTATGTTTGATGTAGATGGATATAGATGAAATAAAAGCACCTAAAGAAGATTATCTAACAATCTCATACTACACTTTTTTATTATATTAACGATTGAGAATAGTTATATGTATTCTTGTAGAATTTCATGATTTTAACTTTGATTTTATTATCATTAGCATATATTAAATTTTGATTATATAATGAGTTGATTTGGTTAGGAACAAAGGTTAATAACACACGACCCGAACTCGATATTCATCCCCACTTGTTACAAGATTATTATTCAAGATTTTCATACTTCTTTGGGCCACCTCCCCTAAATTTAACCCCCTGCGCATGAAAAGTAGACTTTGCGTGTAAGTCCATATTAATTATCGATCACAGGTACAAATGAACTCAATTAGTGGAGGTCCTAGATTAGAAAAATATATATATCTAAACCTAGTTTTGAGTGTCATTTCTTAACATAGGGAAGGAAAAAAGTATATATAAAAAAGGGTTAATTGTACTAATAATAGTTTTTGAAGTTTACCACTTATTAAACTTTCATCTCTAAAGTCCCAATTTAGTCAATTTAGTCCTCAAACTTTGGGTTTTGAACAAAGTTGTCATTCTCCCTAACTACCGTCCAAATCGCTGACGAAAAACAACACGTGCACAGCACATGTAGAAGACAGAAGGGCATCACCATCTTTTCTCCTTATTTTCCCGTCCATCCAATCACCTTCTCTCCCATTATATGTCTAATTGATGAACCCTAATGTGTAACAAAGGCAAATTTTAGTGGGGCGAACCAAGCCAAGCTTCATCACAGAACGAAGCCAAGTTTCATCACAAGGTCCATATGGATCACACGTATTGCAACTATGGGAAAAGGACTCGAATGTTAACGTCTTGGACAAATCTAAATCCAGGAAGAAGATTCGTTGGATGTGAGATAAATGAGATAAATTTTATGAAAATTGTATTATATGAAAGTTAACAACAATCTTTGTTGAACCTGTGTTTGCTGGAATATGCAACGAAATGGTGGATGTGGGTATTTTCTATGGCATGATCCTCCTAAATGTATACGATCGAAGAATATCATACCGGGATTACTCAGGAAAATCACACTACTAGAAGGGAAGCTGACCAGATTTCAATGCAGAGAGAAAGTTGTGTGGTTGTTGCTTGTACTTATGTGGTTATGGGTGTTAACAAAAATGAAGCTGGTCAGATGTCATTGTAAAATGAAGCTGCTAGTTATGGGTGTTGAAGTTGCTAAGATGCCAGTTTTGTACTTACTTGGTTATGGGTAGAAGGTGTATCTTATTGCAAGTTGAAACCTAATATCTATTTTATATGTTAGTGCAATTAGTATCGATTTTGTCCCCTAACTTTGTTCTGTCATCAAGTGATCCAACAAACACCATAATAAGGGTTAATTGCATTAAGAACACAACCTATTCGGTGATAAAAGGATCAACTATTCAAAAAAGAGGGAACATTAAGAACCCATTACATTCAACATTTTCAGTGACAAAAGGATCAGCTATTCAAAAAAGAGGGAACATTAAGAACCTATTACGTTCAACATGTTTAGTTCCAAAAGGATGCTACTAGCATTAGCCAGTACATAAAATAGGGAACATTAAACCTTAACACAATAGTTCTTGGATTCCACCACTAGTCACTGAGTTCCTCCTGCTGAATGTGAGTCTTGTGTTGTGGCTTGTGCATTCATTTTATTCTTCCTCATAGTCAACTTATCTCTTATGCTTGAAACATTGGTTACACCAGCTCCCGCACCAATCACTCCACCTGACACTGCTCCTGCACTAGTCACTCCACCATGACACTACTTCTGCACCAGTCACTCCACTTAACACTGCTCCTACACTTGCACCATTTCCTTTCTTTCTTGCCTTTGCCCCTACACCTGCTTGGTTGGCTCTTTTTCTTCTTACATTAACACCTACATCAGCCATTACACTTGTCCCAGCAGTTGCAGTTGGCCCTACACCAGCCCCAACACTTGTCCCAACAGTTGCAATAGCCCCTACCCCAACACTTGCCCCTGCACCTGTCCTAGCACTTGTGGCTAGATTTATTTATAACAACTCTACAACTTCTCTTATTATGTGCCCTCGCACCACATTTTTCATACCTTAAAGAATTCTGGAACTTTCTCAATTTATTTGGATTTGAATTGGTTCATTCCTCTAGTTCCTTTCTTATTAGTGTATTTGGCCTCCCTGGTTGTTTATGGTAAAATGGAGGTAAATGGGGGGTCTCAGTGGATGTAGGCCATAACTTTTGTCCATTAATGGGATTAATATTGTTCACATAAGCTTCATATACGTCTCTTTGTGATTGCACTTATGCACATACTTCTCAGGCTCATTCCCCCTTGTATGCAATAGCCTGAATGGCATGGGAACATGGAATGCCACTCAAATCTCATTTTCTGCATGCACATGTATGGGCATCAAAGTCCACAACAAACTGATCATTGTAATAATGTCTAACTTTAAATTTAGAACCCCCAGAATAATATGCTATGTAAAAAGAAACCTCTTTCTTATTTTTCTCTAGAATTTCTTGAATTTTGGGACGTATTTCACCTTCCCATTTTGTCATTGCATTTCTCTTCACATACAATCTCTTCATAAGGAGACCCCTAATTCTTTCCAACATTGATATGATTGGTTTGTTTCTAGCCCCAAATATGTAAGCATTGAAGCACTCACACATATTGTTAAGTAATATGTCACATTTAGGATGTGTGCTAAAATGGGACCTAGACCAATTCCTTGGATGTTTATCATCAAACCATGCACATGACTCTGCATTTTCAGCTTTCATTTTTTCCATATTCACGTTAAACAAGTTTACATAACTTGATCTTGCAGCAGTTCAAACTAAATCCTTAAGTGTCTTACCCTTTTGCTTCTTGTTGAAATTGTTGTATAAATGTTTAACACAATGCCTATGTTCAACAATTGGAAGCAGGTCATAAATTGCACGTTCTAGCCCCAATATACACTATCATATGAAATTCAGTTCAATGATAGTATTTAATGTAGAATAGATAAAAAAAAAAAAAGATAAAAGTAAAGGTACCTTTTGCTTATCAAACATTATAGTCCATCCAATGGTGTTCCTTACTCTAAGGTCTTGCATCAGAAGGTTTAGAAACCATGACCATGTGCTTGTTCCCTTCATCTCTATTACAGATCATGCTACTGGGAACATATTATTGTTGGCATCCAGTCCCACTGCTGAGAGAAGTTGGCCACCATGAGGACCTTTTAAATGGTAACCATCCAAACACAATATTGGTCTGCATACCTCTCTAAAACCCTTATTTAGTGCATTCAGACAAATATACATTCTTTCAAACCTTGGTTCACCTTCCAGTTCTGACAAATCATCCATTTTTAGAGTTGTTGTACTATTAGGATTAGTCCTCCTTAACTCCTCAACATACTCAATTCGGAGTATTGCTCTACATGGCTACCTTCAATCATTATCTGTGCCCTTCTTTTTGTCCTATAAATCTAATAAGGTGTTATAGTAATTTGGTGTTCCTTCATTATCCTCTCTAAGAAGGCATCCACTAGACATGCAAGATTTCCCTTAATATCATTCACATATGTATTAGCAATCCAAGTTGAGTTTGCATTCTTGTTGTGAAATGATCTACCACATATGTGCTTGTCATTGAATGTTTTAACCTGGAATGTTTTCCCATCTTCCATGACAGATGCAAATAACAACCACTTACATTTCCCTTTACAAACTGTCCTAACCCTAACATGATCATTTTTCTTGAATATTAATTTTTTTCCCTCCTTAATTGCATATTCCCTTACTGTTGCCTTCAACTCAATAGTTGTTCCAAACAGCATTCCTAGCTTGAAAGATAGGTTTTTCATGTCAATGTCAGCCCTAAACTCAGGAAACTTTGGCTTCCTCACACTGGCACCATCATCCTCTAAAGATGAATCATCAAAACTACATAATTCCTCTGAATCTGCATAGTCAGAATGCACTTCACTTTCATCTGTGCCATGAAAAGCTGAAGTACCATCCTTCACACCCTTACCTTTATCACCTACACTAGCCTATTCAACATATTTATCCACATATGTATCATACAATATGTCATCCTCGTCAAGGTCATATTCACTATTATAAGACTCGTGATAATCAGAATTGTCACTATCCCTGATTGACTCTCTGGTTCTCTCCTCAGGATTGTCATTTTCCTCCTCAAAGTTGTTATCTGCTGCTGCATTGACTCTCTGGTCCTCTCCTCCATTGACTCTCTAGTCTTTCCTCCATTGACTCCATGGTTTTCTCCTTCATCGAGTCTCTTGCCCTCTGCACCATCATTTCTCTGGTCCTCTCCTCCAACATCACCACTTGCATTGACTTCACTGCAACCATTCTTGAGGACTTCAGTAACCTGGCTATGTTCTAACCCATCCACATCATCTTCATTAATCTCCTTAATTACAACTGAATGTCTATTCCTAAAATCATCTTCTGAGAAGTCTTGGCCATCAATAACATCCTCGATTGTTCGGTGTTCTATGTAAACTTCAACAACAGTGTTGGGGTACAAGGTATTGAAGACAATGAATACTTGTGTGTCATAAAACAAACAAATTAACCCAGAATCCAAGTCCTTTCCTGGTTTACAGTAATGATACCTCAGAATCTCCCCCTCATATCCTAACTGTTTAGCCATTTCGTCAAGCTCTAGCAATGACATGTAATCTAGGTGTTTGTGGTGGAAGTATTCAACCTTACCCTCCTCATAAACCATCTTTGGGTTCTTTATGTTATGGTGCAATATCAAAGTAAAATATTTGGAATCTTTCTCTACAACACAAAACAAAAAATTAGGGGACCACATGTTACTGAGTTTATATTAGTGCATAAAGGACCCACTGAACCAACACAGCATAAACATCAGTTTTATATTAGTTCCTTTTTAGGGTCATGCATGCTACAACTTTTTGAAACACACTCAAATCTATAGTTCCTTACATGCAACTAGTTGCCATAATACGATTTTTTGAAGAAAAAATAATGCAAAATGTCATCTTCAAACCAAATTGAAAACGGTAAATGTTTACCATAATCTTCAATAAAACTATAGTCCTCCAATTAATACTCATTGAATCTTACAGCCATTGTTGTCAACTTTTTTTTTTTTTTTTGAGCATCAGAAGATTGTAAAATTCATTCAAGTAGAAAAATGTTGATTACAATCAAACGAGAGTAAAGCCTTAAACTCTAGCGGGGGACAGCTAACCCAATCCACAACAAGAGAACCAGATAAAACCGAAGCTGCCACCCAATGAGCTGCCCTATTAAGGGCTCTTGGCTTGTATGAAAACCTAAAATCAAGGTGTCTAGCAAAAACTCTAATGTCCTTCACAAAAGCAGAAATTTTCCAAGGAGGGACCCCTTCAGTTGTGTTGAGCTTGATAACTTCCTGGTTATCACTCTCAATTGTACATAATCGAATCTGTGATGCAGTTGCTAATAAGCAGGCTTCCCTTACTGCTGCCGCCTTTGCATATAGGCTTGAAACTGCTGGGATTCTCTTCCCAATTCCGTCCATAAAGCAGTCATTAGTGTCCCTCAGAACAACGCCTATTGCAGCACCCTTTTCTTTGAAAGCCCCATCATAACTGGTTTTAGGGCCTTCAGGTCTCTGGAAAGGATAAGAATCTGACCTATTAGACGACAGCTTGCACCCTTTTGCTCGTTGTTGAACTAAAAAAACTTCACTCCACGTTTGTTTAGCTTCAATTCTCTGAAGATGAGGCACCTCAGCGCTGCAAATCCCAATTTCTCCAGTTTTTCCAATTTCATTTAGAACCCTAAACAAATGAAATTGGTCTCTCTTGTCTCGTCTGAAGTGAAGATTTGATGTTTCTCAATGTGCATCACACGTGACCCAATTGTTGGATTGGCAGGAAGATAACGAGAAAAGACACTGACTTCTGTCTTTTGCACTTGCGATTTGGACAGCAATTAGGGAGAAGGACAACTTTGTTCAAAACCCAAAAATTTGAAGACTAAATTAATTAAATTAGAATTTTAAAGACGAAAGTTTAAAAAGTGGTAAACTTCAAAAACCATTGATGCAATTAAGCCTATAAAAAAAGAAGCAGCAAGGACAGGGTTTTAGGGATGATTTATATCTATAGACCGACCTTATGTTCTTCCTTAGGGTTTTAGGTTAAGGTAATTTGTAACAAATGTCTTCGAAATTGTTTTTGTTTCTAAACCTAAGGAATTCGACTGTCTCAATTAACATTCCCAATCATTATCATCGTCTTCTCTTCTTACCACCAATCCACTGCAATCTTCCACCTTGTCAAAAACCCTTTCCTTCCCACAATTTCTCACCTCCCAATCCTAAAAATCGAATTTTTCATCCACGCCCAATACCGCCGTTCTTTGTAGCAATCGGAGATACATCATCATCGTCTAATGAGGAAGAAGAAGAAGCAGAGGCGAGAGAGGCCGTGTCGGAGCTTCTTCAAGATTATGGAGTTTCGAAGGAGGAATCCATTAAAATAGCTTCGAATTCTCCCAAGTACTTGGCGATGGTCATCGATGGCGTTCGCGACTTGGACGAGCTTTCCTTGTGGAATTCTTGGAGCGGTGAAAAATGTGGCGTAGAGAGTTCACCTTCGTTCAAAAAGAAGGTCTATCGAATGGCGAAGCAGAAAGGCGATAAGGGGTTGCTTCCTTTCTTTGAAAGTCTCGGCCTCAGGCTGTCTTCTGCCTTACGTGTTGCCCGTTATCTCTCTTCCCAGACACTTCCCGACCTCATTCACAAGGTAAGAGAGGCACTCATGGGAGACAAAAACACTAGTGTGACACCCTTTGTTCTAGTACTTGTTTTTCATCCTTTGTGTTATTATTTTTGGTGATGGTTGTTTCATAATCACATTCATTATCAGCATACTGATGCTCTCTCTACATTCAAAAAACTTATCTAACACAACGTACCTTGTGCACGGGCTCCTACCATTGTGGCTAGGGCTGTTAATCAAGCCAAGCTTGAACATTATTTAAGGCTCGTTTATGTGTTAATTGTTAAACGAGCCAGCTCGTTTATGTGTAAATTAGGCTTGACAAAGGCTCGAATTCAGCTCGATTAACAGCCCTAATTGTGGCGTTTGGGAAGTGTTAGATGTACGCAGCCTTACCTGCAACCAGAGAGGCTGTTTCCGTGACATTCAAAAAACTTATCTATTGAACGGAAATGGAAAAGATGAATTCTGGTTTCAAAATCATTCTAAATCAGAATCTACCTTGATTTTTGAATGCAGTATTCATTTCTTTATGAATTTTGATCTTTTTATCAGCTGGATAGAGTGTTATTTTCTTTTTCTTATACTGCAATTTGCTTATAGGTTAAGTATGTGAAGGAAATATTCTTTTCTGACAGTAATGAAGGAGGACTTATTGGGAAAAATGCTCGCCGTATGATGACGCATCTCTCTATTCCTGTGGATGAGGATGTCCAACAAACCTTGTCATTTTTTGAGAAGGTTAGTATAACTTATTAGAATTTATTGAGCAGGGAATTATTAACTAGGTTTTTTTGTTCTATAATTGGAATTTCTGTTGCAGATGCAAGCAAGGCGTGGAGGTCTAGACTCGTTGGGTTCCAATGATGCCTCTTTTTGCTGTCTCATCGAATCATTTCCACGCCTTCTTTTGCTACCTGTAGAATGCAGTATGAAGCCCCTAGTGGGATTTCTTGAAGATATTGGAGTCCCCAAAGGAGGCATGAGAAAAATTCTACTATTATTTCCACCCATTATTTTCTATGACGTTGAGAAGGATATTAAATCAAGAATGAAGACTTTTGAGAAAGTAAGATTCCATATGTAAGATGTTAAACAGGTCTTATTATGTCGAAGTCACCTTTTGACTTGTTTGATTTGCTATATTCGATTTGTGCTTATTATGGGAACAAAGCCATGTAATTATTATTCTGTTAGCTGAGGACCTTGTATTTTGGATGCTTGTTGATAGTCTGTCGCTGGTAGGCTGAATCAAGGGTGTACGATTGATCATTATCTATGGGTTGCGAGTGTCATACTTTCATGTAATTTGACATCTCTTGCAATTAAGATCTTCTTCATGTTATGCAGAAGTCGTATCTCACCTTCAAAGTATTGATCATGAATTTTGCCACATACAGGTGCTCATAAATGTCCAACATGAACATGTCACCTTCTTAGAAGTGTCCTTGCATCTTAGGGTGTACACGTAGCTGCAGCATACCCAAGTGTATGATATATAGTCATAGTCACTTTTACCTGTACAGTGTTTCAGGATGGTGCCATGATAATTTATGGTGATGTTAGTAAAAAAGAAATAGGTTTCGAATAAAATTTTCAGATTGGCTAGAGCGAAGATTGTTTTTCAATTTTAGCAACATCTATAGGCCCTGTAAGTATAGAGAAATAGGTTTCTGAAGAAACTTTCAAGCTGGCTAGAGTTAATTGAGTAGTTGGAATTTCTGCTCTGTAGCATCTATTGGACTTAGAAGAGAACAATTTCATTGGAGTGTCATCATTTTCATAATTCTGTATTTGTAGTATCCTTGTTCACTATATCCTTAAATTGATTTATCATTGTATATTTTTGACATCTGTTCTACACATTATTTGAGTATCTGTTCCCACTTTGTCTTTCAGTTCGGTGCAGGGGACAAAGATTTTGGCCGGATGTTGGTTAAGTATCCATGGATTCTGTCTACCAGCATTCAAGATAACTGTGAGGAAATCCTTTCTTTCTTTGATATGGAGAAGGTAATGGATTGCAATATTCCATATTTGCAAGTTTTGCTATATTATGATAATAATATGATTCATGCATGCATGTTTGAACAATATCACTGGTTAGTTGATGCTCTTTATGTCTGTCACGTGTACGGATTGTTCAACCACAAGTATGGAAAATAAAGTGGAATTTGATTTCAAGAATTGATGAGAAAACTGCCAATATGCTTTCTTTTTTTTTTTTAATAACTGCCAAAATGCCGTGGGACTGGGATCCTAGACTCTGTTCTGGTACTTTGCCGCCTTGCTGCCACTCTGATCTTGTTTTATTTTTTCCTTTCTCCCATTTCTTTTCCTGTCAGCTGTTGTTGTCTATCGGTGTGTCTGCTTCCTCCCTGGTTCCAATGCATAATCTAGTTCTTTGTTT
The DNA here is from genome assembly GCA_951799425.1 of Ilex aquifolium. NCBI lineage: Eukaryota > Viridiplantae > Streptophyta > Magnoliopsida > Aquifoliales > Aquifoliaceae > Ilex > Ilex aquifolium. The sequence goes on along the minus strand of OX637410.1, from coordinate 16,472,725 downwards.
TCTGCATGATATCGAAAGAAATACATGAAATAACAAAGTATGCTTTCACTTAAGTAACTTTATCCTCTTTGCATGACAGGTACCAGAAGTCAGTGTTCACCAATCAGTCAAAAGCTGGCCACATCTTTTGGGTTGTTCAATTGGCAAGCTGAGGCTGATGGTTAATCAGTTTGGTCAATTAGGTGTCAGAGACAAGAGGTTGGGCCAGGTCATTGCCAAGAGTCCTCAGCTACTACTACAGAAACCTCAGGAATTTTTGCAGGTTGGTGATTGATTGGTGAATTAGCTTACAGGTAGAATGTCTGGCCACGTTAAACGAAAAGTTAAGCACTGGTTGGTTTGCATGTGTGCCTTAGTTATGGTCCCCAAATTTTAATTTTTAGGACGTAGGAACATGGCTGTATTATCATAGTAGATCTTAAGGTTTTGGATGCTAATCCCTGTAGGTCGATGTGGTACTGGATATGCATCCATACAAGCAGCATTAGATGTATGCAATACCTCCTGTATCCATGTTTTGTCTTGGTGGACATTGTAGAAATGTTAAGGTGCATTTGAGTATAGCTTTCTAGACAAGAAGCCAGCATAGACAATGGAGTCCATTAATGTTGCGTCGTTTGGATGGCTGCTGGAGTATCTCTTTTGAATATGCATTGTTGATAGACCAAATTACCTTAAACAAACACCACAATGGTTTTCTGGGATTCTTAGATTACACTGCTATTTCCAGGTTGTATATTTTCTGGAAGATTTGGGACTTGATGAGGAAACCATCAGTAGGATGCTTTGTCGCTGTCCTGAAATTTTTGGTACAAGCGTTGAGAAAACCCTCAAGAAAAAGATCGAGTTCCTTAGGGGCATTGGTGTCTCTGAAGAACATCTTCCTCGGGTCATCAGAAAATATCCAGAGCTTTTTGTATGTGACATCAACAAAACTTTACTTCCTCGGTAATGATCTTTCTCAACTATATCATCTTTGTAGACTTTTACGATTAGTTTGAACTTACTCTGGAGTAACTCAAAACTGGTGTTGTTGGGCAGAATGTTATTCTTGATGAAGATTGGCCTTTCAAAAAGAGATGTTGCGATCATGGTTCACTGCTTTTCACCATTACTAGGCTACAGCATCGAAGAGGTTTTGAGACCCAAATTAGAATTCCTAGTGAACACCATGGAAAAGCCATTGATGGATGTGGTGGACTATCCAAGGTACTTCAGCTACTCGTTGGAGAATAAGATAAAGCCCAGATATTGGGAGCTTAAGTGTAGGAATTTCGAGTGTAGCTTGAAAGATATGCTGGGTAAGAATGATGAGGAGTTTGATGCTGACTTTAAGGGTGTTTGAAAGATTGCTCGTCTTCCCTCCCAAATGAATGGTTGTGTTGGACTCCATGCTTGTACATTAGGCAGCTATTGTATTTATATTGAAACAAAGTTCTTGGAGAATTTTCCTCTCTCCTCTACTACTGTTTTTTGAATAACTTAGATTGTCTTAAAAGTGATAACATGGCAAAAGTAAATGAATTCAAAATTGATATCATTTTGAGCTTCTGTTGTGACTCGGAGGATTCAAGTTGTTGATAAAATTGTATACATTTAACCTTTCTAGACCCCGAAATGGTGGGATGTTCAATATGGCTAATAAACCCTTTTGATTTGACGTTGATAAAACCATCAAAGATGAAGGTTAAGCGTGGAAACAGATCCTTTGCGGTACAGCAGAAGTATTGTTCCTGGGGGTGCAACTCGGGCAGGTTGAGCGGGTTAGACAGTCAACCTTAGCCCAACCCTAGGTATATAATCTTCAACCCTAACCCTAACCCTACCTCGGGTTGAGAAATTCAATCCGAGCCCAACCCGAGTTTAATTCGGGCAGACTCGAGTTGAATTCGGGTTCCCTGCAAGAGACAGAGAGAGGGGAGAATAATTACAAATTCATAAAACAATCAATATATTTCATTCATAACAGTGCACGATTATTGATCATCTACTTTCACACCAAAAAACTAGTGATCTCAAAGCACAATCCCAGAAAACATAGAAATTAGACCCATAAAAACATTAAACTTAAAACATCACACTATCACCACTAATCACGCATAACACATAACAGAGTAGCACGTAACAAGAAACAGAGGACGATAGAATAAAAATGCAAAAAAAGTGTTAATGCTTTATATATATATAATTATTTTTTAATTTGTCAGATTCGGGTTGAAATCGGGTTGCCGATGCCTCAACCCGAGTCCGGCCCAAATTGAATTCGGATTGAGATTTTTTGACCCAAGCCCAACCCAAGTATTAAAAACCCTAGCCCAAGCCCTAATTTTTGCGGGTTGGGCTCGGGTTGAAATCGGGTTGCCCAACCCAAGTTGCACCCCTAATTGTTCCTCAAAATGAACGACGCTGTTTTATACCCAAAATGACGCCGTTTCATGCTGTACAACAGATGATCCACGGACTTGGCTAAGCATTGAACCTACCATTGAACAAAAAAATCAGTTCAGGTGGTCCAAATCTACCAAACTATTTTGAAATATCAAGAAACATTGACAAAAATATCTCGAAATAACTCAAGAATTATATCAAACCACTCTAAAATATAAAAATTTCGATTCAATCACTCATTCGTTATCCTATTTGGACCTTTTCAGTTTGATAGTTGGCAATAAAATAATAATAGTAAACATATACTGCTACCTGTAACCACCATAATATATAAGCCAAAATATATGGATATCAGATTCAGAATTTATCAAATTCTAACTAAAGAAAACATCAATTGAAACTATCCCACCATTCTTAAGTAAAGTAGTACTAGCAGTTTCGACAGATAATTGAAGACCTAGACGCAGAGATCGCCAGGATGCAAGCAATTTTTAGGGAGTATACATGATTAAACGGGGCTGAGAAGTTGGTAAATGCTGGGTTTTGGCTCGGAGTTCATGCCAATGACGATGACCAATGGGATGAATCCGTAGTGGGTCACCACCTTCGCCTTCTTGATCGCCCAGGTGCTCCAATCTTTCACGCACTTCGATGTGTTTGTCCAACGGTTGCTCTCGTTCGCCCCACCAGAACCGCCCTTTGATCCCTTCGCTCCTGCCTTTCCTTTCGCTTTCACCAACACCTTCGACGCCATCTCTCTCTCTCTCTCTCTCTCCTCTCAATTCTGCTCTGCTTACTCCCAATCGATCAGTGCTCTGAAACCCTAGAAACCCTCGTTAACTCTACAGTCTGGACTTCTTGCTTATTATAGTCTTATGGGGCTTGATGGGCTTAGGCCGTTTTAACCATAAGTTGTCTTGGTTCTGTCAAAAAGCCCAATTACATGCCCCAAAATCAGCCCTATCATTCTCCCTTCGTGTCTTCTGCTGGGGGCTCATCGGCAAAAGACATTGAAATCCTTAGATTCTTGTTGGGCTTACCTGCTCGGCCCAGATATTTAAGAATTAGGGCATTTTGGTATTTATAAAAAAAAATGAATTTAACTACTTACTAATTACTAAACAGATAATAATAGAACTTATTCTCAAATATATTTAAGGGATGAATCTAACTCATAATAAGTTTCCTAAACAGGACTGGTCCCCAATTATCACTAAGAATTACTACTAAGAAATTACATGCCCTACACACAATTATTGAATAGGGTTAAAAAGGGAGTTGAATGGTTATTTCGAAACAAAATAAAATCTAATATTAATATTTTATTGAGTACATGTGGCTGGGTAGAGGCGGGAGCGGGAGCGGGAGCATAAAAGCGACAAAAATTTTAAAATATTTGAGAGTGAAAGCGCCTTGAAGGTGTCATATATAATAATACATCAAGACAAACATTTACCCATAAAAGTTAATAAAAATAAAATATAAAAAATTCAATTTTCATGCACAACTATGTAAAAATTTATTTAATTTTTAAATATATATTGATTATAAGGTCATGAAATAGCAAATATATATTGATATGTATATTTTATGTATGGATCAATACTTTTTCAAATGACAATTAAAGTAATAATGAATAAGCATATAAATAAGTAAGAGTGTAAATTCACGAATTTTATAAAATAAGAGCATGTATTAACAAAAAATTCGCTCTCAAAGTACAAATTCGTGCGCAAAGCACCAATTATTTGGAAGGATTATGTAACTAAGGTATGAGAAAATTAATTATAAGTGGTTGAAAAATTAATAAAAGATACTATTGATACTAGGAGTCGTGGACACACGATATCCGTATCTTGATAGATAGAAAGAGAAAAAGATGAAAACTGAGGATATATTGAAAATGGTTATTTTTATTTTAGTGTATTTCCGTCAGAATTGATATCAATCTGTTAACCTATCTATAATAATACGGTAGAGATGAATTTAAATTTTTTAAATTAAAAAATTATTGACGACTCAGATTTTATCTAATTCCATCTTACTTCATCGAATGACACACAATTCATCGCAACAAAAAAAAAAAAAAAAAAAAATCCCGCCTAAAACTTAAACCTCCTACACAGTACCCAACCCAGACGCCCGCTCAGTCACTCCTCTCTCTCTCTCTCGCTCCACGCGATCTGTCTTCTACAGCAGCCCAGGTATCAATCTCTCTCTCTCTCTCTCTCACCTCTCTTTCACACCCCCACTCACACAAACCAGTCGAACACACATCACACACACACAACGCAGCAGATCACACACACACACACACATCACGTTCACATTCACATTCACATTCACATTCACACATACATACACGCAGCAAACACACACATTTTTGTAATGTTTTCTATGAATTTTTCCAAATTGAGTGTGAATTTGGGTGTTTTATAGAAAATTGAATGTTATATTTTCAAATTGGTTGTTAAGTTTTGGAAGAAATTGAATGATAGGGTTTATTTTGATTGAATGTTAGAGTTGTTAGTTGTATTTTAATTGAGTGTTATGGTTTTCAAATTGAATGTTGGGTTTTAATTTCATTTTTTGTTTTTTTTTTTTTTGTATGAAATTGGATGTTAAGGTTTTGTTAGTCATATGAAATGGGATGTTAACTTCATTATTTTCAATTGGATGTTAATTTTATGATATAGGGTTTTGGTGATTAATTTTTGTAAAATTGGAAGTTGTGTTTACGATTGAATGATAGGGTTTTAAAATTGATTGTTAGGTTTATCTTGATTGGAATAGGTTTCATAGTGTTTTGATTGAATGACTTATTTTGATTGAGATTTGGTGTTAATTTAATGAAATAGAGTTTTTGGATGTTAGTGTTTTGAAATTGGAAGTTGGGTTTGCAATTGAACATTAGGGTTTTAAAATTGAATGTTAGGGTTATTTTTATTGAAATAAAGTCCGTAGTGTTTTGATTGAGATTTTGTGTTAATTTGATTGAATAGAGTTTGTAGGGTTTTGTTAGACGCATGAATTGGGATGTTTAGTTGATGATTACTGAGTGTTAATTTTATTAAATTTGTAGGTTGATTTTAGTTAACTTTTTTTTTATAGAAAATTGTGTTAATTATATTTCTCTCACTCTCTACCACTTTTCTACTCATCCTCTTCTCTGCAACACACACATATAACACATCAGCACACACAACACACAGTACCCAGTACACACACCGAGCATATACACACACACTCCACTTTTAAGGGCATGCTCCCAAGATGTTTGAAAAAAATGACTAACAGGGATTTGGTTTCCTGATTTTCTGTGGCTTGCGGGTTGTTTGATTTTTACAACTATTGGTTTCTTGAATTTTGATTTTTTTTTTCAATCTAATTTATATTTGAGTACTTTTTTTTTTTTCATTGCACGACCAATAGCTTCATTATTGTAAGCTCTTTTTGCTTCATTACCATTTTACCCATTGGTGTAGTTCAATATTTAATTCCATTTTGTTTGTTACTTTTTTTTTGTCAATTGTGTTATTAGCTTGCTAACATCTATTGTTAATCCTACTTTTTAGCTCTAATGTCATGTGATTGATTCTCTGAATGTTAGATCTCTCAATTTTGAACTCTATGACTAATGTCATCCATTTTTTTAATTTTGATCTCTCTATGATTATTATAGATTTAAATTTACGTTTTCAATCTGAATTTAGTTGGATTAGTTGAATAGCAAACCTCCTTATGTGTGTGTTATTCGTTAGTTTATTTTTTTTTTATAATTCAACTTAATGAGATTGATGACAGTAATTATGTTGATTCTAATTGACGAGAAAAGTAAAGGGTCATATGTTTTGGATTTTCAATTGTTTTGTTTTGTCTCACATTTTTCAATAATTTTTATATTTAAAAATTTTCAGGAATACATGAAAGTAGGCCTGTCAAAATTCGACACGACATGATTAACCGATACGAATCGACACGAATTAAGCGTGTTTGGGTGAGATTTTAACGGGTTTTGGTGGTAAACAAGTTGACCTGTCAGACAAATTTAATAAACAGGTCGTATTCGGGTGAGACCTGTTAAACCGTTTATCACACGTTTACCCGTTTAAATATAATAATAAATTAATAATTATTTTAAAAAATTAGCTAGAAAAAAAAAAAAATCAAGAAATCAATACAAAAAAAAAAGTAAAGTAGTAGTTCAACAAAGGAGGGAAGATGGGGAGCAGTTCATGACAAAGGCAAATCAACCCCTTTTATTTTTGTCCCACATCGGCAAATGAGGGGAGATGGGGAGGGCTGTCTTGCCTCTAAAAGTCAGTGGCCTCTTGTCTTTTTTTTGGCCTTCAAGTTTGATTTTTATGTGAGATTTGACTAGAAATTTCTCTTTTTTGAGATAAATATAATTGGCAGTAAAAAAAAATGGAGTATTAAAATTTGTTGATATAATTTTTTTAAAATTAAACGGGTTTAAACGAGTCGTGTTACCCGTTTATTAAACGGGTCGTGTTGAAATTTGTTACCCGTTTATTAAACATGTCGTGTACGGGTTTACATGTTTTTTCACCCGTCACCCGTTTAACCCGACACGTTTGACACCCCTACATGAAAGCATGCTTGGGGTTATTTTTTGGTGACACCACATCTAGAAGATATTAAAGTCTCTCATCTCAATCAGACAATTGTGTGGTGGTTGTTGTTAGCAATCTTAATGGTATGTGTTCTTTGGTTGTGTCTCTTAGCTCTAAAGAAGATTAAGTTGAAGAGAGTTGTTTCTCTCTTTGTGCACGTATGTGTCCAGTTTGCGTATGTTTAGTAAGGTGAACCAATTACTTATGATTATGAGGATATATTTGATTTGATGAGAATTGATGATTGTTTTGACGGTTGGGTGTAGAATGCTAATTTTGGGGGAAATAAAATTGAATTGTTATTACGCATTATGATGATTGTTATGAATGACTGTGAGTTTTGTAGACATGTTGAGATTTTCTTGGACTCTAATTTTTAGAGAAAACTCTGTCGAATTTTTTTTTAAAAAAATAGTGGGGACTAGATTGATTTCAATTTCTTTAATTAAAGCAAATGAAAGAAAAAGTATTTCAAATTGATGGGGTATTTTTGGTTGCAAAGTGCATTTAGGCACGGGCTATTACTAATCATTACTATTTCAGAATTCGAAATGGGGGATGTTATCAGTAAGGCAGCAAATGGCGCTGGAGGTCTTCTTGGAAAAGCCTTTTCAGTTCCAATCAAAGCTATTTTTGGTGGATCTTGTGAGTAAGAACTCTTCTCTTTCTTTAGCTCTTTATCTTTCACTTTCTTTTTTTTTTCTTGTCCTAAAGACTATTGTGTTGTATATAATTGGTGATACAAGAAATCAGAGTAGAAAAGATAATAAAAATAAGATAGATCGGAGAAAGTCGTTAGGCATGACACGTCACACGCTATATTTGAGATAGTAATTTTTTTACTATGATGTAGATAGACTCATGAAAATTCTATTCCCATGATACATTGCTTAACCTTTGAGTCTATCTAATAGTAGTCTTGGAACCAGAAAATAACCCGAATGAAACTCCGAAAAACAATCTCAATAAAATACAACAATAGAAATAGGAAATTAACAACTAACTTCATTTTTATGGCCAAGGGTAGGAACCCTATATTGATAGTGTTCCATACACTCTTTAGAAGAGTGGTAACTCTTCATTTAGATTCCAATAGTCACCTTTATTTGGAAGGTTTTAACTCTTGTCTTCAAGAGTCATTTTAACCACCAATAAGTAAATAATTATACAATTTATCGTTATTAATAAATATTAGTATATATCTGCATATATACAACATTTTTGGCATCCTTTTCAGTTTCATTAATTTAAAAGGTCATCTAACCAGAATACAAATCCTCTTTGCTTTGTAATCAACTTATTATAAAACTATGATTCCTATTGATTTTATGCTGCTTCTTTATCGGAATCTTGTATTGTATACTCAATCAAGTGGCAAGGTTTATGTAAAAAGCTAGTAAATTTCATCTTCCCCCGATCTCGTCGATGGACTTTGGGGTGTGTCTTCTATTTTTAGTGTACAAAGTCTCATAAGAAAACAAGTAAATACATTCACGAGTATGTTCTGATTGTTCAACTTCTACAATCATCACGTTCCACCACTGAAATTACATTTTTTTTTATGTTGAATGAATTTTGCTATTTGTGAACCTCTTTGTAAACTATGACTCCTGCAGGGGAATTTGTTCAGGAACATGGGATGTAACTTGTTTCATTGAGCATCTCTGTGTCTCCAATCTGGCGAAATTGTTGATGGTTTTGGGGCTTTGCTATATAAGTAATTTTTTTCCCCTCAATCTTGTTATTACTTTGTAGTGGTAGCTGAATTTTCTGTAAATTGTGCTCTGCAATTATGATTTAACTCGTTATATTAAAAGTCAAATGTTCCGTATTTGAAAGTTAAATTTTCCTCATTTCTATTAAAAGTTAAAACGAACCAAAGCAAAAACTCTCTTCCGTTTTTGAAATTTCTATAAAATCATGGAATTTCTGGTTAAGATAGTAATGAGGAAGGATTTTCCTGCTAATTCTAGACAGAGGATACATATAAAGTAGCAAGAATCAGTTTTTTATTTGTAGGAGTTATATTAGAGAAAAAATAAGAATAATTATTTCTTTTTTTGCATCCAGCTTTATTGTTCTTCTACCTCTTGTTCAAGTTGGGGATCTGCCGGTGCATGGTAAAGAGTCTTTGTAAGATGTGTTGGGCTGCATGTGAGACATACTGGTTCTCCTTGGAAGATATTACCTGTTTTTTATGGCACAAGCTAAAGAATGTCAAGCGGGTAAATCGGCGTCGCTACCGTCACCGCCACTTTCGAGATGTTGAGGGTGGTTATAGCTCAAGTGGTGGAGGAGGTGAGTCTTCTGGTGATGACACGAGTTTAAGGATGATTAGAAACAGTAAATTAACGAGGCGTGGAAGAAAGAATAGATCGCGAAGCTCAGCTAGTTTTTCTAGAGGTGGACATGTCAATCATAGTGGCCGTCACCATAACCACTTGAGGTTGAAGGATAAGGAAGTGTCTGTTCATGTTAAGGGTAGGTCTCACAGATTAAAGAACTTAAGACAGCTTCAAGCAAGGCAGGTGAGTAATCTTCGAAGAGAGGCTGCATTGTACAGGAAGAGAAGTCTCAGGTGATTGATCATCTTAATCATCCGAGTTTGTTTGTATGAATTGTACATGCCCTGGGTAGAATTGGAGGCTCCTTTCACCTGTGAAATTTGTGCCTTGGAATATTAAATGAGTGCAAAAGTAATCTTGTTGAATGTATAATAGAGAGGATACATGGTCATTTGTATTTAGTAAAGGGGAAGGTTTCTCTTCATTTCATGTTGGTTTTTTGGCCAATCGCTTCGTTGTGTTTTTTTTATTAGTGTCACTAGGTACGGATTAATTCAAATTATATAAGCTCATTCTTCAATTTTTTTTGTAAAAAAAAAAGATTTTTGTCACATTATCTTAAATTATATATGTTCGTCCTCTAGATTTTTTCGGAAAAGGGAGAAGAAGGTTCCTTAGACTAATCTCTTAACCCATTCACATTTATTACTAAGATTAAAACCTTTAATCGTGTTTGACCACAAGTGTGAGTATCTGTTGTAAAAGATTTAGATTCTTGATTAGATTTTTCATTGGAGAAGTGGATTTGTTGTGCAAAGAGTGTTATAACTCGTGGCCCCCTGGCTGGTGGAGGTGGCTCCTCCGTTGTGGGTAAATAAAAAACCCGACTCAACAAACTCGAGATTGAAGAGAGTTTTTCGGGCACCAAACACGTAACTTATCGAATCAGTTGCGACACTGAGAGGGGAGAACGAATGGTTCAGGAGTCGACCGATAACTTTAATTTTATGGCTAAGTTATAAACATATAAATGAGAAACAAATTAAAGTAGTGTTCCTTACAATTATAAGACTGTAGGGGGATTTCAAGGTCATCATGCCTAACAATAGGGTCCTAATTGAGTGAAGTTTTATTGAGTTTGATTATGCAGATTTGTTTGATTTTAATTTATTTTGCTCAGACCCTTGTTCAAGTTTGATTCGATAAAAGCTTGTGAACATTTAATAGGAACTCGAGTTGAAATTGACTTAATTTTTTAGCAAAAAAATTCAAAGATTATCCACATAACTTTAATACTAAAAGTATTAAATTTGTCATTAAAGATCATTTAGAATCTGTATAATTAACCACAAAATAAATTTGTAAAAGTTCAATTTTCTGAAAATACTCAAATAAGGCTAATAATCGAGCCGAGTCTGTTGAGCTAGTTTTTCTAAACAAGTCTAAAAAATTATTCAAATTCGGCTCGTTTAGAAAATAAGTTGAACTCGAGCCAAACCTAAAATAAGGCGAACTTGAGTAACTTGGCTATTTTACATATAAATGAATCGAGCTTTTGTGCGCTCGAGTCGAGGTTTTTTAGACTCATTTTTTAAACAAATTTAAAAAATTATTCGACCTCGACTCGTTTAAAACACGTGTCGAATTTGAGTCAAGTTTTATTCGAGCCGAACCCGAGTAACTCGACTCAATTATTAGCCTTATACTTAAATGAGAAAAAGAAGTGTACATCATCTAAAATTACTTAACGGATAAGGTTTGAGCTGTTAATTTTAGAATAAATATTATTTGAAAATAAAATTAAAATTTCGTATAAATGCAACCTATTTAAAGTGCAACTAGTCAAACCCATGCCTCAAAACTTAAAAATGATTTGGCAAACTTAATAGGTATGGCCGACAGAATTGAAGAGGAATGAATGACGTGGCACGATGTAATTGGAGTCGATGACAAGTCTTGAGAGCCCATTGTGACAGGTTACATTTGCGAGTAAATATTGAGTGTATCGGTTACAAGCAGTCGTCTAATAGAAATCACTTGTCAACTGAACGGTTCTAGCGCGTAATAACGCTGACGTAATATAACTATTTATTAATATTATTAAAATATAATTTAGATATATAATTTAAGAATTTAAATATTTTATAACCTTTGAATTAATAATAAAGTCCATTCAATACTGAAATTCACTGATAATCCAATGGCTATAAATTTGTTAGGTACACTCAATATTTACATCATCAAATTATACCCCAAGGGCCCGTTTGCTTTGAGTATAAGGGTGGTACAAGAGGGTGATATTAGAGAAATAGTACGTGGGACTCACTTTATAACTTGTTTGTTTAACATTTTACAGTTAGTACTATTTTCGGGATCGTAATATCGACCTGGTATGAACAGTAGTCATAGGGCCCGTTCGCTTCGAGTATTAAATTTGGGTGGTATTAGACATCATTTCCATTCCACTCCTATCCAATGGTATACTATACCCGGTCTTAAACTTTATCTCATCTTTCCCCTTGTTTGTTTGTCACAAACATTATCTGTGTAATACCTACTTAAAAAAGTCAACAATTACGGCTATGACCTGTAAAAAGACAATTGTACATGAGGGCATTTGTGTCAATTTGCATGTTTGTACTTAACCCATGAAAATAATACCAAGGGGGAGGTGGTATTTAATAATATCATCTACAAGGCATTATGACTACTGTTCTTTTATTAACTTTAGTTATTTTTTTTTTGTCAAAAACTAATTGATTGACACTGAAGAAAAAATTAACAGAAAACTAATAGAAATGTCACATTGCAATACTTTTAATAGATTGAGAGTATAATATGAGAAATTTAATCTTTAATATACAAAATAGAAATCTTTCAAACTTTCTGGGTATAAAGTGCAATTTACCCAAAAAATAAAAAATAAATAAAAAAAAGAAGAAAAATCCCTACGCCATGGGATGGTGATGCAAATGTAAGTTTGATGTTGACTACAAATTTGCAAATCCTACTACGTATAAACTAACAAACAAAAAAAGAAAAATTGTCTTTCTCTCTCTCTCTCCCAAAAGTCTCTTTCTCTCTCAATTCCGAAAGTTGAGAAGTCTGAGGACCACTTTTGATTGACGGACGGACAGATGTTGAAGGCCAAACAAGCCTTCGTTAATGGCGATTAGGTAATTGCTTTGCTCTCTCTCTCTCTGTCACACACACACATTTGAACGGTAATTGCAACAAACGTTGAATTCTATTCGGAGTCTTCTCCATTTGTCAATCTGGGCCGACGGGATGATTAAGTATTTTTAGGGTTTTTTGTTTAATATACTCATAGATCTTTGCCTGGGAACTATCGATGGTCGCCTATGATTGCGATCAGTGTGGGATGTTGTTGTTCATGCGAATCGTTGATTTTCTGCGTATGGGCAACGCATGGGGCACTGAATCTAGGGTTTATCGGGATCTTTTGGTTTCGCTCTCTTGTAGATATGTGGATTTTTAAGATGATCTCACTTACAGCTGTTATCTCAATTTATTGTGTGTGTTTTGTTTTAGCCGAAGGTTTCTGTCTGAACTCTCAGCAAATCTGCCATTGCAAGCCTTAACTAGAAAAGAAATGTGATATTTTACTGCCTACATTCTGTAATAATCTACAAACACATACATATATCTCTTTATATGTGTTCTATCTAATGACAATTCCTGTCAAAAACATAGTTTCCATTAGTCGTTAGTGAGTTGTGGCATGCTTCCTTACATAAGTAAAGCCGAAGAAGTTGTGCTCATTTCATCCCTTTTTCTGTTATATATTTTGGGTTGATCATACTCCAACCTGGTCAAACCTTTGTTTCCTATACACTGCTGTAACATGGACTGAATTTGTAAAACCTAGTTGCCTGGAATCTGGGCTTTCAGAATGGGGAAGTTTGTTTTATTATCACTTTTTATAGCGATGTGGTGAATTTGCTAGTATGAGGTTTTGTGCTTTCTGCTAATAGTAGATTGTAGTACCTCTAATGCTTTATAAGTGTATCAAATTTATGTGGTATTGATTGTTTTTTGATCTGTTTTCCAGAGTAGATGAGTTTTGTTGAGGGATACGAAGGGGATTCTACTAGCTTATGAGCTGTTCAAAGTGAAACCAAAGGGATACCATATTGTAGATATTACCGGAGAGAAAAAGATTGACTGGCTGCTTCACCTGCATGAGCTTAGATCTTAATCTTTGTTGACCCACTAAGAAAATTCAAAATTGAGCGATCAGGTTCAGGGTTTGACTTGCCCCAGAGTGGCGAGTACAACCCTTTCCCTGTAGCTCGGAGGGTGAATTCCTTCCAAGCTGTTCCGATGGATGACGACATGGAGGGTGGTAATTTGGGGCCTTACCAGGACAGGCCAAGGACATTCCCCAACATGCGCACTAAACCTTACACACCATTGGTAAGGACCATATTTACATCTAATATCTCAGCTTTTGCCACATATTTTTTATCAGTTGCACCATTTATCATGTGCCATTACTTTATTGCCTTTGATGCATGCAATTTGCTTCTTGATGGAACAACTTAAGATTGTTCTTTCTTTTGTGGCATTGATGACCATAACAAATTTCTTTTGTGGCACTATCCTACTTCCTTGATCAACAATGTCTAATCTAAGCATGATAGTGGCAACATATTGCGGCACTATAGGTCGGTTCGGCCAAAATTGATGACTTAAATGTATTTGTTTCGCTGCTTATCATATTGCTTATTGCAAGAAATGGTGGATAGCAAGTTGTGTAAGTGTACTTGTGGATGCAGTTATGATCGGTGTTGTTACTGTTCACTGTGGGACAGATGTGTGGTGTATTGATATCATCAAACAGAGAAACGGATAGCAGATTGTATCAGTGTATTTGTGGATGCAGCTATGATCGGTGTTGTTACTGTTCAATGTGGGACAGCTGTGTGGTGTATTGATATTCGATTGTGTCAAATGGAAAAACTCAGAGAAAAATATGAGAATGTGTTGATGAAAAAAATGAAAAAACAAAAGGTTTAAGAAGATGTTACACTTTGAATGGCAGATCCAAAAATAGTGGAGAATGATATATATCTAGAATGAGTTAGTTTTATTTATTTGCCCCCAGTGAACTGGTGTTTATTTTTGTAAGTTTATGCTCGGTGAGTAACAAAACTGTGGCCCAACAAAGACTAGTAACAATACCAGGGATGAAAAGTAATGTTCTCCATTGGGGAGGTTGCTAGGGGGACAGGGAGAGTGAAATTCATTTAACTTGAGAAGGTAGTCTATCTGAAAGGGAAAAAAAGGTTGAGATGAAAAAGGAAGCCGTAGTAGTTCATAACTGAAACTGTGGCCTTAGACACGGTGAACTGGGAAACGTGGTATCATAGCCAACCCTAGTAGGAGAACGGTTTCCTGAAATCTGTACGACATATAATAGGACAATGGGTGGTCATGGAATTCATTTTCCGTCTTAATCAATACATACATAACATTATTGACATTTTGACGACTTGGAGTTGTCCCAGTACTCCCCCTCATAATATGGGAAAAAATATCATATACGGAAGAGTTGTGTTTTCATTGAGTGAGGGGTTGATTACATTAGTTTTGACACAATTTTGTTCACTTCGCTATCACAAAATTTGTTATTTTCAAGTCCTCCTTTTTCAGCTAAGAAGAACACGGGGCACGAATACAACACAATATGGACACGCAGACCAGACACGATATTTTCCTAAAAAGTAAGACTCGGACACGTCGGGACATGCTCTATAAAAAGTGTTAATATTTTAATATGATCAGGAGTTTATAAATTTGTCCCAGAATAAATATTATAATTGTATATGTAACACATAAACAGAGAATCCCATGCTTTATATAAACCCAATCCATTCCATAAAGTCCATTGGGCTAAATAAAATACCCAACAAAGGAGTTTGAATTGGCTCAAGCTAGCCCACTAGCATAGCTCTGATCAATAACGACAATTTGTCCAATCAATCACTAGTCGACACGTATTAAGTAAAAGATAAGGAAATGATATTTTTTTCGAAAGCTGGGAAGTTTCTTGATATTAAAACAAACATCAAACAATGCAAACTCTCTCTCTCTCTCTCTCTCTTACACCCCTATCCCTATACAACTTTATGTCTCTCTTTGCCCATTTCTCTCTGTAAATCCTCCAATGTACAACGGAACAAATATGCTTCACTCCCTTCACAAAGAAATCTTCTGGGCAGTTCCCAAACACATGGGCCATGGTGTTTGTGAATCATCTAGGTCTTCTTCATACCAAGCAGTGCTGCATCTATGCCGCTGCTTCTTTTCTCTATTATGTATATGTGACATGCCTTTGCTTTGCCGGAGTTTGCAAACAACCAGCAATGGTGTGTACTTTCCGCAAAAGATTCCTTTTAAAATTGACATCAAATTGCTCCCAACGTGTCTAGATTTGTTTGAAACGTGTTTGGACTTGTCCAAAATTCAGAAATATTAAAAAAATTTGAAAACATATTTTTGCATATCCGACACGTATCTGGGACGTGTCCGAATGTGTTCGTGTCCCTGTGTTAGACACCGGTACATAGGACAAAATAACATGTCAGTGATTCATAATTTTTCAGTTTTCATTAAGAGCTTCCACAAACTGACTTTCGAACAACCAGTTGGCTTGGTTTGGCTATTCTTTTGTATTGAAAAGGAGGCAGCTGTCTGCGCGAGTCACCTTTTTCTAGGCTCTGCCGGAGGACACGACATTATTGTTCAAATATAGGCCGGCCGCACTTGTGATTGTTCCAAAGGATCCAATATGACCACTTAGGTCTACTATAAAAAGAAAAAGAAGAATTTTCTAAAACTGCTTTCTTTTCTTATTTTGGTATGCTTGTTTGCTAAAATGTGCATTTTCCTTATCTTCTCTCTGTTAGTTCTCCGTCCCCTCCCTTCGTATTTTTGTGTGTGTATTAATATTTTTTGGTTTCTTGTGCAGGTCTTTCGTATATTCATGAGAATAAATGTTCGAGTTATTTTCGTGCTTCTACTCTTGGGCTTTGGTGCTATTTTTTACATTGGAGCTAGTACCTCTCCTGTCATTGTATTTGTGTTTTCAGTTTGCATCATCAGCTTTCTCTTTGCAATATATCTCACTAAGTGGGTACTTAAGAAGGATGAGGGACCTCCCGAGATGGTTGAGGTACAATTGTTTCTAATAGTGTAGGTCCCTCTGTATGGTTTTCCAATTAGTTTTCTCTGTAGTTGTTATTTTACTATTTATAAATAAATTGTGGGGCATCCAAAGGATCTTTATGTTATCTGGTCGTGTTGATTATATTTTTGAGGGCTCCTGACTTAAGCTCTTATGGTTTTTGGTTAATGAATTGCCGGTCTTTCTTTGTTTATATTATGTGATGTCATGTATATCGCATTACCCTTAGCATTACCCGTGTTCCTATGGTGAATTTAGTTTATTATGCTTTATGAGGCGTTTGCAGTACTCGATAGAGTTGTGTGGAAAACAGGGATTCATCTAAATGAGCCAAGGACTCTCTCTCTCACACACACACACAAACACAAATATGAATTGAGCCAAGTCAGCCAAGCATTTGGGAGTAGAGCTTTGTGAGCTTGAGTTTCTTTTAGACTTTTTTCATGTTTGTCTTGTCTTATGGTTTTATAGGCAATGTGGATTTGTTTTTTTTTTTTGGAAAAAAAGGGGGGGGGGGGGGGGGGGTTGTTGTCAGAGGTTTTCTGCTTGGTGATCTGAATAACATGATTTTTTCCTTGGAATTAAGTGATAGGGAAGTTTTATGGCAGGAGTATCAAAACTTAATCTGAATTTACGTTCAACTGCATTGTTTAAAAGCTTAAAAAGCCTTTTGATTATTTTGCTGATTTGAGATACAAGTATTTAGTAGTTAATAACCATCATGTTAAATTTATGTGTTTATTTGGTGATATTGGTAGTTAAGCCAATTTTGAGGTCATGCATTGCTTTGCGATAAAAGTGATGCTATGAGTCAACAAACAGGATCAAAATATGCTCTTAGCTTTTCTGCTTATGTACACCCTCTACCATATTGTAGTTCTTCAACGGGAATCCAACTCTTTGAAGAGACATGTAATTAATGCATTTGCACAATATAAAAAGTTCAAAATCTGCTAAGGAGATTAATAGAGGAGAGTGATCAGAGGATACTCTAGGCAAATGGTCCACTCTGGTGGAGGCAAAACGGCTCTTGCAATCGCCCTTCAAAAGTATCAAGAAATCACATGGAGGAATTTATTTCAAAATTACGTCAAAAGTCTATATTGGCAGTCAACTAATTTCTTGCCTTGACCTTTCAAATTGGTTAATTGGTGTCACACATCCTAAGAAAGAAAGATGGATTATAATTAAGCGACAGGGGGGTGTAGTTATTGCCTGTCAGCATGTTAAAGGTACAGCATCCAATGTATCTTGTCTGATGTTAAGTAAAATTTTCTTGTCATGAGCGTTGCCATCAACTAAAGAAAGCATTGATATCTTTACTTATCAATTAGAAGGTCTTCATTCACTTATCCTGAGCTTATTATTTTACTTGTCAGATATCAGATGCTATACGTGATGGAGCTGAAGGTTTCTTTAGGACACAGTACGGGTCTATCTCTAGGATGGCATTCTTACTCGCGATTGTGATCCTTGTCATATATCTATTTCGTAGTACAACTCCCCAACAAGAATCTTCTGGCTTAGGGAGGTGATGACAGATTTCCAGTGTTAGTTGCATAGCCTTTAATTTATCTCAAGGTTCCTGCTGATAGAGTTAATACCTTTCGCCTGCTGCTAATTCAGGTCAACATCTGCATATATTACTGTTATCGCTTTTCTCCTAGGAGCTCTATGTTCTGGTATTGCTGGTTATGTTGGGATGTGGGTGTCAGTACGTGCTAATGTTCGAGTTTCAAGTGCTGCAAGACGATCAGCCAGAGAGGCATTGCAGGTTTTCTTCTTTTTTAAGTTTCCTTTAAGTGGAAAAGCTTTCACATGTCTACCTTACTTTGTGGATGCAATGTACAGATAGCTGTTCGGGCTGGTGGTTTCTCTGCAATAGTAGTTGTTGGTATGGCTGTAATTGGTGTCGCCATCCTATACTCCACATTTTATGTTTGCCTGGGGGTGGATTCACCTGGTTCAATGAAGGTTACTGATTGTGAGTGTCACCTTCTTTGTTGGCTAAAAGCTAAGCCGAACTCTGTTTGTTCTTTAGTAGCCATTAAAACAGATGGACTTGTAAGCATTCACATTAGGAAATTTCTAGTGCAAAGATTATAGTAATAATGAAGATGAATGACGCATACTTCAATTTCGTAGGATTGCTTAACTTGTTCATAATAAATAGAAGTAAATGCTGTTCTCATTAGTGACAGTGGTTTCCTTGAAACTGATCGATTATACACAATGAACAGAAAATTTATTATTTGACGTTTAAGATTTTCATCCGGTGTTCGTAGAATAACTTGTCGACACTGTTCACAGAAATATGAAGGAATATGGTGACATGTTAGTTGAATAAGTTTACTGCTATTCTGCTGATATCATGTGCTGACATCTGCTATTGACTTGTTTCATGCCTAGTCAGCAATCCTAGGCCAACATACAATCTATCAGTCTTAATATCTACGCCCTAGCCTTGAGTTTCTAAATCAGTTCCTTTTTTATCAAACTTCTTTAAATTTGTTGTGCTATCCACAGTTGACTGCAATTGTTGGTATCAGGTGGTCATTCTTTGGTACTTTTTTGACTAATTCATTTTTGTGGATTCCTTTTGATCATATTTTTGGTCATAAAGTATAATGGATTATTTTTTTCGAAAAAGAATGAATACGGAAGAAGTTACTTCTCATTACTTACTAGATGTATTTAAGGACTCTATTTCTTTTGCATATGTGGATTTTATCTTGTAGTGTGAATGCCATTTTATAGGTTTAACATGCTTAGTTGGTATTTGTGGATGTATGCAAGCATGCAATCATGTATGTATCTAATAATAAGAAAACTTTTCTTTTTTCTGTATACCTGTCTTATGTGGCCAACATTTTCTTCAATTATATGCTTCTTGTAAAGTAGTTTCAGAAAATTCCTCTTGTTTCAGTCTGTTGCTTGACTTCTAAATATTTTTCTCGCAGTGCCTCTTCTTCTGGTGGGATATGGTTTTGGAGCTTCATTTGTTGCCCTTTTTGCTCAGTTGGGTGGTGGAATTTACACAAAAGCAGCTGACGTTGGAGCTGACCTTGTTGGCAAAGTGGAGCAGGGGATACCTGAGGATGATCCTCGTAATCCTGCTGTCATTGCCGATCTGGTATCTGACCTTCATCCCTATTTTTTTCTATAATGCATGTGCTTGAAGTGTTTTTGTTTGTCACTTATTTTTGTCAGGTCTGTCAGTTCAAAACTAACCTCGTTGAGCCATACAAGTATTACTCAATATTTTAAGTGGCAGCTAACTTTTTTTATTTTGGTTTTGATTGTAAAGTACTTTTATTGCATCATATGCACATAAATATGTTTTTGAGCATGTCATCATTCATTAAAGATTTAGACAACACTAGTCACACTTGTCCATATGATCAAGGAGGATTAACTTGACAATAAGCTTCTTGGTACTCTGCAAAGTTCAATGACTGTTGTGTTTTTGCTTGCTCTCACACGAATGCTTCCTTTTGCCTCTTGTTAAAGGGATCTGTTTGTTTTGTCTTCTACATCAATCATCTAAATTAAATCATCTAAACTAAATGTAAGATAAGAAAGATGTTGGATGCAGCTCCTTGCAATTTTTGGTTGATGTGTAAAGAGCATAATCAAGGAAATTTGATGACAAAAAGCTGTGTGTATTTTGATTTGAAAGGGTTCAGAGAGTAAGTCTTGCCATCATGAGTTTTATCTATTGGAAGTTTCTAAGGGAATTTTCTTTATTTTTTTGAAGTCTTCTTTGGAATCTACATCATGCTATACTGCGATTAAGCTACATTCTCATGTCCTTGTAGTTTACGCGATACATATTTTTTTTTAAAGATGAGATATTAGTTGACATGGAAGGCCAGAATGCAGTTCTACAGAGTTGAACTCATCCAGATTGCAAATATTTTTACTTGCTATAATATTAAGAGAGCTTGTATTCCACATCAAATAATTTGGACCACCAAGGTTGGTTTATATACTTTAGGGGCCACTACAACTATTACCATTTGGTTTTGGTTTGGATGCTCTTATATGGTATCAGAGATGGGTCTTAGGTGGTCAGTGGGGAAAGTCTCCTGTCCCATTTAAATTTTTTAGTATGTATGGTTGTTTGTTTGTTTATTGGCCCCACGTGCAAGCTTGGATCCCATGTGAGGGATAGTGCTAAGAGAGCTTGTATTCCATATCAAATAATTAGGATCACCATGGTTGATTTATATACTTGAGGGGCCACTCCACCTATTGCCAATTCTTTTTGGATTGGATGCTCTAACAATATTAAAGATTTCACTTACAAGAATTTCAGTAATTACTTGTTTTTATTTCGTATAATCTCTGATGTAGATTTCTATTGGGATGCTTATATAATATGTTGATATGTTGAAGGTTGGAGACAATGTGGGTGATTGTGCAGCTAGAGGTGCTGATTTGTTTGAAAGTATTGCAGCAGAAATTATCAGTGCTATGATACTTGGAGGAACAATGGCTCAGCGTTGCAAAATCGAAGGCAAGCAACTGTTTCCTTTGGCAGATAAATAACTATCTATGTCTGTCTCGTGTTTCAGTGGTTGTCTGTTAAACAATACTATTATGGAACCATTGACCTCTTGGTTGATCATTTACCCTCTTAAACACCTGCATCGATAGAATGTGCAATACATGTACTTCTTTGACGTGTTAATTACCATGAGCATACCTTGTCTTGCCTGTATGGAATTACATTTAGAATTCTGTATTCTCATATTACTTAACTGATTGATAATCACTTGGTGAAATTTCCCTTTCCCTCGGGTTGGCAATTTCTAACATGACTGGAAACCAACACAAAATTAACGGGTTAGGGTTGATCATTTCTTGACACAAATCCGTAAATGACACGACCTGTTAATACGAATAATAAATGGGTCGGATTAGTGTCAATCACAAATAACATGAAATTGACAAGATTAACACATTTAACTAGTATTATAGAAATAAAATGCCAAATTTTTATTATTTTTTCTCAAGCATTGACATAATCCTTATACAGAAAGAGGATTTTTTACTTTTTTATATTATTATATTTATTAAGTTATTTTTTAGTTTGTAAAAAAAAATATGAGTGTGAGTTCGATTTAGAGATAATGTAGTATTAGACTTAAATCTTAGTGTTAAATTTTTGATTCACGGTTTATATGGGTTAATATGAACACGACACGAAAATAAACAGGTCGGGTCGACACCACATAATTAATTAAATGGGTTGGGTTCGGGTGGACTAGTACCCGACACAAACCCGTAAATAACACGACACGATTGTCACCCCCCCCCCCAACAAAAAAAAAACTCAATTATTTTCTTTATATAACCGAGCTTGCTACTGTACACATTTGGTTTGAGTGAATACAACTGATCCACTATCATGTGTTTCAAGGAATGATACTTTGTAGAAGTAATCTCTATTTGTTTTTCCCGACATGTGGTTTTACTTTGGTTTATGCACTAGGTCTAGTTTACCATGTCTGAGTAATCTCTAAAGCAAATAAATACATACATGATGCACCCCCAAGGAAAAAACCCTGGCTCAGGTGGCTAACTAAAGAAACAAAATATAATTTGGTTTTATTGGGAATGACGGTTTGTGATATTAATTTGTTGATCTCCTTTGCCGTGAGATTGTGTTGAACTCAACTGGCTCCTAATGTTTGAGGCAGCCTTGCATTATATGATGTTTCACATACATATTCACAATTCCTTCAATTCATGCCTTTTGATATTGATTTCTTTTATGCAGATCCATCCGGATTCATTTTGTTTCCTCTTGTTGTTCACTCATTTGACCTGGTGATATCATCCATTGGAATACTTTCAATACGGGGCACACGCGACTCCGGTGTAATTGCTGCTATGGAAGATCCAATGACGATTCTTCAGAAAGGATATTCTGTTACAATAGTTCTAGCTGTTGTGACATTTGGTGTGGTAATGTTATCTTCTATAGCTGATTGCACTTGTAATGTTTCAGTATCTCTCTCCCTCTCTCTCTCATATATTAAAAGATAAGTTTTCTATGTCATCTTGTTTTATTTGGATTTTCGAGGTTTGGGAGGAAGCAAAAAAGGAAAAATCTTTGGCATTGTGCCTTTTTTGCCACTATTTGGGTTTTATGGATAGAGAGAAATGCGAAGATTTTTGAAGATAAACGGAGGAAGTTGATGGGTTGTGGAGTCGACTTTTTTTCTTGGCCTCTTTTTGGGCATCCTACCCCTGTTTAGTATCACGGCAAGTTGGACAGCATTGTGTGGGCTGTAATCTGCCGTTACTACTATTGATTATGTTTCTTGTTCTGGTCTTTACAAGCGTTAGGGGTGGACGACTTGTCCATCTTATTTGGTTCTTGTAACACTTTTGTATTTTTATTATAAATAATATTGACGTTTCTTATCGAACAAAAATTTCTTACCTGTTTACTTGGTTCTTTGCCTTTAACCTTGGCAGTCTACGCGATGGATGCTATACACCGAACAAGCGCCATCTGCCTGGTTGAACTTTGCTTTATGTGGTTTGGTTGGAATCATGACAGCGTATGCTTTCGTCTGGATCACCAAGTACTACACTGACTACAAACATGAGCCTGTACGCACATTAGCTCTTGCTAGCTCCACAGGACATGGGACTAACATTATTGCTGGCATCAGTTTGGGTCTGGAATCCACTGCTCTTCCTGTCCTTGTCATAAGCATAGCTATTGTTTCAGCTTTCTGGCTGGGTAATACTTCAGGATTGGTTGATGAAGCTGGAAATCCAACTGGTGGGTTGTTTGGCACAGCTGTAGCTACCATGGGAATGCTTAGCACTGCAGCTTATGTTCTCACCATGGATATGTTTGGTCCAATAGCTGATAATGCCGGTGGAATTGTTGAGATGAGTCAGCAGGTAATGCTGCAGATTGTAGAAAAATTTTGGGCTAATCAAAGAGGGGGAATTTTTATTTTTAGTTTCTTTACTAATGAGTCTTGTGATTAACATATGATGCTTACAGCCTGAAAGTGTTAGGGAGATTACTGATGTTCTTGATGCTGTTGGGAATACCACAAAAGCTACCACTAAAGGATTTGCCATCGGATCTGCTGCACTTGCATCTTTCCTTCTGTTCAGTGCTTATATGGATGAGGTAGCTGCATTTGCTCAAGTGCCATTTCACCAGGTAGGCATGTACTATCCTTCCACTTTGGTTGTATCCTCACTATTGTTATGCATTTGCATTCTGTATCTTAGTTTGAACTGCATTGATGTACAGGTTGACATTGCCATTCCTGAAGTATTTGTAGGTGGATTGTTGGGCTCTATGCTAATATACCTATTTAGTGCATGGGCCTGTGCTGCAGTTGGTCGAACTGCTCAAGAGGTGGTTAAGGAAGTAAGAAGACAGTTTATTGAGAGACCTGGTATCATGGTAGGTATTATTCACTCAGTTGCTCCTTTGTTAAAGTATAAAACTGGGTTCTGATGATGTCTGACCGACCTTGTTCATCATATTCTCCACAGGACTACAAGGAAAAACCAGATTATGGTCGATGTGTAGCCATTGTCGCTTCTGCATCTTTGAGGGAGATGATAAAACCTGGAGCTTTGGCTATCATATCACCTATAGTTGTTGGTGGGTTATCTATTCTATGCTTTTTCTGTGGCGTTTTATTGTAATTATTGCTCGATTGGGTTATAGAATGTGCATTGTGATGTGGAAAATGAGAAAGCCAACGTGCTTGATGCTTGATGTTAGAATTGATGATATGTAGTTATGCATTTAATAGTGAGGATGATATTTGTTTAGAGTCATAAAAGCTTATTGGGCTCCAGTGCTGACTTATGCCGTGTCATTTGGTTTTTGGGAGTACTGAATTGTACAGGTAGTTTTGAAATGTGTTTGCACTCTTCTTTCTGGTCATGGACTCAAGTGGTTGAAGCCATGCCACAACGTCAGACCGCTGTCAATGATAGATGGTGTCTATGTGAAAAGTGTCAGAGTACCAGCCTGACAACAGATGTAGTGTGTTTTACACATCTTTCTATGACGTTCTTATTTCTTGTCAAAATCAAGTTGTTCTAGCCAAGCTCTATTACTGAGGAATGTTCTGATAACTTAAAGCATGATTCTTGATATGTACTGATTTTCTGAAATACTCTGCCATAAATTTTATGTTGTTGTCAAGCCACAATATTCTTGGACAAGTTTCCTAGATTACACTTACAATAACTTTTCTATTGAACGTTCTGGTAGACTGAAGAGAACTTGTTTGCCGGAAGACTCCTAGTCCTAGGAGTCTAATTTTACATCTGATCTGAACAGTTATCTGCAAATTTTTGCACCTTATGTTGGAGCATTATCAGGGGTCATTTCCTAGTTAGGTCCCTTTAACGGCTGGTGCTTAGAGAAATGGGCTGAGTAGAAATCTAAATATGGCATTCTTTGCATAAAGTGGCCGCCCTAATATTTGAACCTACAAACCTCACGGTAGTTAGGCTGAAACTTTTACCACCGTGCTAAGCAATAGCCCCTATATTGGAGATGGCTTTGGTTGTTATGCTGATTTAACCTTAGTTTCCTGTGTTTTGTTTTTCAAAGCATATTGCCATATAGTGAAGTCTTCTTAAATCACTGTACAGGTATTGTGTTCCGGATTTTGGGATACTACGTGGGGCATCCTCTACTTGGGGCTAAAGTTGTAGCTGCCATGTTGATGTTTGCAACTGTCTCTGGTATTCTTATGGCTCTTTTCCTGAACACCGCTGGTGGTGCTTGGGATAATGCGAAGAAGTACATAGAGACAGGGGCTCTTGGAGGCAAAGGGAGTGACTGTCACAAAGCAGCAATTACCGGTGACACGTAAGTCTTCCTTCCTGGTTGCAATAAGATAACTCCATTATTTGCAGTAGCAGCAGTTCATCGGTTTTAAGAAAATATCTATGAAGAAATCTAAAAATCTCTCTGAAAGAAAAGGCAAAGAACACAGGCATGAAAACAAATGCGCACATAGCACACACTAGCACGCATGACTACTGGCGTTGGTGTTTAAGCCTTTATATGACTGTTTTGTCGGCTATAAGGTTGAATAAATTATAATAATCTTGTGTTGGCTTGTTTTCTTTTCTAATCATCTTCCTAAGAACGAACCTGAAGTATTTCACATGTCAATATTTTTATTTCGTTTTACTATTATTTCTGATTCTTAAAAATTATACACAGTGTAGGAGACCCATTCAAAGACACAGCAGGACCTTCTCTCCATGTTCTAATCAAAATGCTTGCAACTATAACGCTCGTCATGGCTCCTGTTTTCCTGTGAGAGATCTATATACCTCCAAGTTTTCTTTAACTTGTGGCAATGGCATGCATTCCCCTGAACCTTATATGTGTTGCTTATACACAGATGGATGGGTATATTGATGTAATAGGGGGTGCCGGATTAGTAGTTTATACCATTTTTGTTCTTAACTTGAAGAAGAAGAGTTGTTGCTTAAGTTTTTAGATATACCGTGAGATTGGAATTCTAATTCTCCCTTTAATGCGTTAGGTTTGAGAACTGGAAACATTAGGATTATTAATGCGTCTCTAAGATTGCTGGTAATGCAGTGGGTTTTGTTTGGGGTGGGGGATTTGTTACAATGAAATCACTATGAATAGCCAGCCTATCAAGTTGAGCATCTCATTAAGTTTTAGTAGTTCTAGTAATCTTCAATACAACTCGTGCGTAAACCCAACATGAAATAGGCACAAAATTATTTTATGTGGGTTTGATATTGACTAGTATGGGTAATAACTGAGTTGATTTGCCCAACTGGTTTTTGAATCGGTGTGAATTAAATTATACACGAGTTAGATTAAAGAAAATACATGCGTGAATTGAGGAAGGGTTAATTATATTTTGGGTGAATTGTATTTTGTATCTTGAAAGATTTAAACAATTATATTTTACACTTTTAAAGATTAAATCTTTAACATTACATCTTCGGTGTATTAAAAGTATTGTAATGTAGTCTTTCTGTTGATTACTCTGGCAAAATCCTCCCCGTTGACGTTGACAGAAAAAACAACGGAAATACCGCACTTTTAATGCAATAAGGGTGCAATGTAAAAAATCTCATATTTGAGTGTACAAAGATGAGGAGTTTAAGTTTTTCGAATTGTGAAGTGAGATTTCTTTATCACTTTATCAGTTGAATTATTAAATTTCTCATATTGCCTCTTCAATTACTTAAATTAATTATATATTAAATGCATACGTTCATTATATTTTGAATGAAAAAGATCAATGTATCATGGTAAATAAAATAAAATTATACAATTCACCATGTAGAGGGTAAAATGAAATTATTTTTCTTCAATTTTTTAATGGACGTCAATCATTGGATAATGTAAACCTCGTAAGCATAGTTGAAAGTACAATATTAAAAACATAATAGTTCTCATAATCTAAAGGGACAAAATATAATTAATCAGTTGAGTAAAATTTAATATCAAATCATTTAGAGGATAAATATCGTAACTAGTCATTCAATTTTACTTTTTATTTTAAAATAGTTTATGAACTTTTAATTGTATCAATTTAGTTTTTCAACTATTAATTTCGTATTAGTGAAGTCTTTCCATCTAATTCATCCTCATGTTATGTGTTTTTATTTATTCTAACTGGTAAAGTAGACGAAATGATTTTATTGATAATCAAAATACTGAATTAAAATAATTAAAAGAAATTAAATTAAAATTTATAAGAGAGGTGGTGGTGAGGTTCGAACTCGCGAATTAACGGTAGGGGGGGCTGCTTAGAAAACCCGGACGGGTTTTAAACTTTAAAGCCCCCTCACTGGCCTCTTTCTACCTGCCTTATCTCTAAAACCCGACCCCAATTCCCGTTGTAGGGTTTTAGGAGTTTTGTCCCAAAAACATTGTTCTCCATTTCTATTCCCTTGTCTTTGTCTTTCTCTTTCTCTTTCTCTCAAATTCAGGATTTCGTTAGGAGCTTGGCTTATCCTTCAATACAGACATCAATGGAAAAGCCTGCCACTCCAAACCAATCTCAAACATCATCAGCTTCGAAGGAAAGTAATGGCAACACACAGAAGAGAAAGAAGCTGCCAAACGCGAGAGAGCTGATAGCTCACTACGAGTCTCAGGGCATGGAAACTCAAGAAGCTTCCGTCAAAGTCATCGAAGATCTCCAGAACGTGCTCTTCAGGGTAGTCACCTCCAACAGAGGAGGCAAAAACAACAACGCCAACGCCAACAAAAAGGGCAATTCCATGGCCGAAATCTCCAGGAAATTGGATGTAATTAACGCTCGCCTCGTGAATCTTGAGATGAAAGTTGAGTCCAAGCCTGGGTACCCCGAAAGTCTCGCGATCGGAGTCGCTTCCGGTGCTGTTCTTCGCGGGATTGGGGGTGTGCTTCCTCATGTGGCTGGGGCTTTTGGACAGATTTGGAATGCTGTTCGCTCCGCTACGAAGATTAACCCCTCTTCTTCTTCTTGAACTATCAATCGATCGATCTATCAATGAAATGGTATCTGCTTTAATTTCTCTCTGTTCAGATTACTTTTTGCTCCATCTCCATTGATTTACTGCCGACATTTTTGTTGTTCGAAAATTGAGAGATAAAAGAGCAGGAGAAGGGAGGAGTGCAGAAACTCATGGAAATTACTCTCTTCTTAATTCAACAAGAAATTTTCAGTTGGTAATGATTAGTTTTGCAATCATCTGAACTTATTTCTCTCCGAGTTCTTCATCATCTATGGGATTTTTTTTTGATCCAATGATCAATGGGATTGAGATGGAGCATAAAAGGCATTATAGTGAGGGAGTGGTGAATTGGAACATAGGAAGATTCCACGCAACATATTTTTTTTTAGAAAATATTATATAACTCAAATTTTCATCCTAAATGAAAGAGAACTGTTGAATTAGTGGGTCCATTAACTTTTTTAAATGAAATTCACTGATCCGATGGTCCTTTTGGGATACAAATTTAGATTACATAACATTGCTCAAATTTTTTTTTTTTTCGGTACATTGGAAAAATTAAAAGAAACTACCTAAATCCTCTAAAATAAGAGGTACTAACAGAGTCATTTCTAAGAAAGTTCCCCAAGAGGTTAAGGGGAGAAAAGAGGATCACCATCTGATCCTGGTTCTGAACACCCATACTAGCAAGCTTATCATCACAAAAGTTCCCTTCTCTAATGGTATGAACGATAGGGGTATTGAGCAGAGAGAGGAGGTTCTTGCATCTCATTATGAGGACTCTTTCTGGATGGACAAACTCGGTTGTCCACGCAACATAATTATATACGATTCATATATTACACAAATTAGATATGATACAATTTATTAAATATAAATGAATAATTATTACTGAGTATGGATTCATATACTACACAAATTAGATATGATACGGTTTATTAAATATAAATGAATAATTATTATTGAGTAGGGTGGTTCAGGGGAGTATTGATCAAATTTCTCACCATGAGATTGGAGGTTTGAATCTTAGAGTCTACATTGAGGTTTGGTGGTTGACTGTTGTGCTAGCCTAGCTAGATTCGTTTTTGAGAGGAGTAACGAGCATGGTCGGGGGTTTTATGATTCCACTAATGAGGGTCTATTAGGATAGTCTCTGGGCGCTCTCTCTTGCCCTCATTCTTTTTTTAAATATAAAAAAAACACAAATTAATAATTCAATTAAGTATGAAAATACACTCTACCACACACATTGCTCTTCTCTCCAAAAGTATTGTAATTCTCCTTGAGGGTATTCTCTCGGTGACTTCTATTCATCAATAAATAGCTCCGGCCACCGCTGTAGTTTCCAAAAGTGGAGTAGGTCACTCAGACCGAACCACTATAACTCTGTATGTTTGCTCTTATTTACTGTTTTGCCATTGATTTGCTGTTGATTGTCTATTTACTGCTCATTAATTGCACCCTTACGTATACTCGACTGTTGATTTTGCGCAATACAATTTTGTGCATTATCAAGCTTGATTTTGAACTTCAGAGTATAACGGGCTCACAAAATAAATGGTAGTATGAAATTATAATTTTTTATTATGATGAAATCATATTTTTTAATGGTTATATTAACAGATATCAACGACAATGAGTTATGTGTTGCACGTGCATAAACATCAGGAGATGTATGAGTAATATTCTAAATGTGAGAGGTCCAAATGATTAAGTGACAAGTATGAGGGGATTTAGGTATAATTTATTCATTTAATTTTAAACGGCAAACTAATGACTGTTAGTTTCAGGAGTACATTAATACAAATTTTTATCTTTGAGGATTAAAATTAAGATTCAAATGATTTTTTAGGGTACAATTTATAATTAACTCAATTATAAATTATAAATTCCGGGAGCAACGGCTACAG
Source organism: Ilex aquifolium (assembly GCA_951799425.1). NCBI lineage: Eukaryota > Viridiplantae > Streptophyta > Magnoliopsida > Aquifoliales > Aquifoliaceae > Ilex > Ilex aquifolium. The sequence continues at coordinate 16,442,790 of OX637410.1, read as the reverse complement.
GAGATATGCATCGTCCTGATTGGTATGTTTGATTGTCAAACACAAGGGTGTAGTTTCCAACGGAAAAAAAGCACACATTTCAGTTTCTTTGTCAGTTTCTTGTGGAAGTCAAATAAATAATTTTATCTTGTAGAAAACAGATTGACTAAGAACAGCAACAACAACATTCTTCTCTTTTCCACGGAACCAAAGTAGAAGACCGTGAAGAGGAGGGGTCTTGGTCTTCCATCACAGCCCAGTCCTTCAACCCCCCCCCCCCCCCATTTTCCTTTTCTCTTCTACGAAAAACAAAGGGAAATTCTGCCACTGTGCCGTTTAGCAATTCCTCCCTTTCTCTTTCCTCCATTTTGGATCTACAAATTGCTCAGACACCGTTGATCATCACGCAAAAGAAGCACAACACAAAATGGTAATCTTGCTTTTTCCTTTTGAATCTCCACTGGGTTTTTTTTTTCCCCCGGTTTTCGATTGTGTATAGTTGTGGGTTTACATCAAATTTGATTTTTTTGGTTATTTCACAAATCGCATCTGATGGGTTTTTTGACTAGACCGGAGACCGGAGACTGGAGACCGGTCTACCGGACCGGAGAGGGGGCACCCCTCACCCCTGAATCAAATTTTTTTTTTTTTTGAAATTTATCTTATTTTTGAATGCAACGATATTTCTTCTGCATATGTTCACATCAAATTTATATAACCATTTGATGAAGATTTGTGTGTGTTTTTTGGGAATAGCACAATTTTGCAGCAACGCTTTTGCTTTTGAAACAAACCATTTACAGATTCGGTCCAGTTGGGAAGGGATGTCATGACAGTAGATTACATTATTAGGTTTTCGATTCTGTCGTCAATCCTGTGAGAAATTGTTGAAACAGTCGTATTGCTGCAGTAAGGTTTTATATGAAGCTTTGGAATTAGCATGAATGGCATGTGATTAATTATTGATTTCTTCTTGGCATTTGCTTTTATGCAAAGTTCTTCTTAACTCGATCTGGAAGGCCATTCCTCGGGTTTTATTTGTAAAGTCTCTATTCCTTGATAATCAAAGCCCAAAAATCTATGAATTAGCCCATACTTGACTAGCCAAGCTGACAAACGACCCTTCATCTTTTTTTATCTCTCCCGCATTTTTATTTGTATAAGTATCTATTCAATCCTTTTCCTTCTTCTCTTTGTTTTCCCGGCCTCTAGTGAGTTACAGACAGAGTTCGAAAAAATACCATTTCTAACTCAAAATATATTCTAAAAAATAGAAAGACATAATTTATGTATAAGTGTACGAGAAAATGTGCATGCTCAGATTGAGAAAGAGAAAAAGCAAAGTACCTCCCAAAGGAAAAAAAAACTTGGGATCACGTCTTCTTAGGCCTATTTTGAATGGTCTAATCCGATAAGTTACTTGCTGTCAAGGCCAGCCCCATCGTGTCAACTTAAAAATGATTAGTTATATCATTTGTCTATTGATTTGTTCTTGGCATCTGTTTTTGTGAAAAGTTATGAACTTGATCTATCGTTTTAGAAATGATGATCTATCGTTTAACAATGAATGAGTTATATAGTCTTCTTAACTTATTAGCTATTAACTAAAAATGATGAGTTAAATTCATTGGTCAAATCCTATTGCAGGATGATCAGACGATTCGAAGCTTGAATCTTTGCAATAAACAGTCTTTGGCATGTTTTGGAGAAAATGATGTCATGGTCGAGATACTGACTCGGCTGCCCATAAAGTCTATATTGAAAGCAAAGTGTGTCTGTAAGTCCTGGTATCGTCTTCTCTCGGACCCCATCTTCATCTCTGATTATTCTCGTCAAAATCCACACCTGCGTGTCTCTGGATTCTACTTGCAGAAGTTCTTGTTTCTTGAGCTATTTTCAGAATTAAGGTTCATTGTATTTGATGGGCAAATTGATACCGCTCCCGAGCCATCTCTTTCTTTCATAGAGGATGAGGAAGGAGTCTGTATTCGACATTCATGTAATGGCCTCCTAATCTGCTGCAGCTTCCGTTGCCATGAAGAGGATCGCATATATTACATTTGTATGCCCACCACCAAGCAATATTTCTCCCTTCCCAGACTGGATTGTAGAACTGTCTTCGGCATTAACATTGCATTCGACCCTAGCAAGTCTCCCCATTTCCATGTTATTTGCATTTGTGACTCTGAAATCTCAGATCATCATCGCCAGATTAAGCTTTACTCTAGAGACAGAATTTCAGGCAATCCTTTCATTGCATCAGATGATATGCTTTTTAACCGAGGTGTTTTTTGGAATGGTTCATTGCATTGGGTAGGTAGGGGAGATTTATCACTTCGTTTTGATGTTGAACGAGAGCTTTTGCACGAGATGCCAATGCCCTCAATTCACGAGGGATGGGTGGAAAGGAGATTGGGGTATTTTGGTGAATCGGGAGGCCACCTATATTTGATCGAGATTTATGGTCCTCATACAACCGTGTTTGATGTGATGGAGATGAAGAGAGACTACTCTGGTTGGTTTGTTAAGTATCATGTCAATCTTAATGCAATGGCAGTAAAATATCCGGGGATGGTAAGGGAACACGTTCAGCAAATTCACCGTTTTATCTTCTCAATTTTGCATCTTATACACCGACGTGGAGAAGAAGAAGAAGAAGAGTCATTTATGGTGCTTCACATTCCAGGCAAGTTCATCTCATACAACCTTGTGAGTGGGACATTCATGGAGCTACAAGACACATCAGGCCATCATAGACCCTTGAACAAATGTCTGGGATTAGAGTATACATGGGAGGGAGTCCATCCCTACACCAACACACTCTGTTATATATAACCACACACACACTGATGCATTTTTACATATTTATATTACCAGACAGTGATTTTTTTCTCGTTTCTCGATAGTCGAAGGAGGTTCAATGTCCCTTCTCCAGTTCTCCCACCTAATCAATTTATATGTAAAACAGTAAAAGGCCTAGTAAACATGATGTTGTAATGTATGCAAGGGTTAAGTAGCTTTCATGCTCCTGTTCTTCATGCCCTTCATGCTCCTGTGGTATCTATTCTTTTTTGGGTGTGTTGGTATTTGACATCAATCAGCAGTTGGTGTTTCCATTTAAGTGGATGGGTTTCTTGCTCACAATCTCTAATGTAAAATAGGATATACTTCAATAAGTCTATCTGACGGTCTCAAATAGACTCGTTAAATAGACTATCAACATCACACTCAAAATCATTTACATTAATTTACATTACACCGTTCCTTCAGCCACGAGTTACCCTTAGTCTATCTTTATTAAAGCAACTGGGCTTGGATTAGTTGGTCAACTTGATTCTTTCAAAATTTCTTATGTTATTAATCAAATACAATGTTGTTTCTTATAAAAAAAAAACATTAATTTCTTATGTTTCTTTTTAGGAGTTCTATTAATCGTTTAAAATTTGCAATAATAATTGAAATTTTGAATTTAAAGAATTTGTGTTGTTTATCCCCACCCGAACTTACTTTTAATAACTTACATTGGACTCGACAAACCACAAGTTCTTATGAACATAGATGTGGCAACCGTAGTTAACTATAACTTTATTTTTTTTAAAATAATAAATTATACCAATTTCGAGTTTTTTTTAATCCGCAATAATAATATAAATTCTTAAGAGTATACAATGATTTAGTACGACTAAAAATTTTGAATCTCAAAATAGTAATGATCGAGATTTTTCCATTCAGATGCTAATAGGTTTCGGACCTGAATTTGAGTTTATGTGTTTGGCATGAAATTCTTTACAAAAATGCTATGTGCATTAAATTTTATGTACCAAATGATTGTCGATCATTGATTAACAATGAAATCCACTATTTAATCATTTGGGGCATGTTTGCTTCAAGGTTTAGGTAGGCTCTCGATTAGGGATGTCAGTGGACTGAAATGGGGGCAGGGGTATAGTCTCCATTCTCGTACCCACTTAAAAAAATTCCGTCCATCCCCAGTCCACCCCTGTTAATGGGTATAGTTTTCATCCTCATCCCCGTCCGCGGGTAAATTTCTAATCCCCGGCCCTGTCTCCCGTCCCCTGTACCCACCCAAACTTAAGCTGAAGCCAACATAATCCAAAATTCTAAATAAATCCAACAGATTAAAACTTTACTACACAAAGCGAACATGTCTGGTGTACAAATTTAATAAACATGATATTACTTAATCTTATTCGAGTCCTTAGATAGTGGATAAACATTCCTTCTTTTTTTTTTTTAAATAATGCTAGGGATCTCAATTATATCTAAAATTAAGACTTTTAGGGTCGTTTTATTATAATATTAAATGGTGAATTAAAGAATCATAACAGATTAAAATTCTTTAATCCAACTTTATATTATATTTAATTGTAAAAAATGTTTTATATTATATATAGACTTATTTCAAATAAATATACAAATAAAACGTTTTATCCGTACTATGAAATCTATTATAATACTACATGAATCTATTATAATACACTGAATTACAATGGATAATATTTTTATCCTATATATATTTTATCCCATTAACATGTATTGTCTAATACATTCTATTTTTTTATAATACAGTAACTAAACGTGCCCCGAGCGCTTCAATTAGTGAGTGGGATCCCAAATCCAAAACATTTCCCTTTTTAAAGAGAGAGTGAGAGAGCACGAGCGCCTTATCTGGGGCGGTGTGGTTTGACAGTGTAGAAAGAAAGAAAGCGCGCCAAGGACAAAGGAGCATAGAATCCATGAGAAAGGTTAGATTGCATTACTAGAAGGTGAAAGAGGTTAGTCAATCTCTTGCTCACATGAAATCAATAACAAAATAATACAAGAAATTCTCTATGCGTTTGTATGTTTATGCTTTGAATTCGAATTCGAATTCTTTGGTTTTTCGTCTCGTTTATAGGCGAATTAGTTGTGGCAATATGTCGATTGCAACGACAACAACAATGGCTAGTACGAGATTCAGAAATCATCATGGGAAGCACTTATCACTATACACTTCATCTTCTTCTTCTTCTTCTTCCTTTCTGGCTCAACAACCTGCATCTACACGCCGGCTTTGTGGTCGTATGCTTCAAATTCAAATCCGATGCTCTGATTCGAATCCAAAACGTGGTTTTGGGCCTCAAAAGGACTCCAAGGTATCATCATCATCATCGTTATGATTATGTGTTCGTTCTCTTTCGTCATGATGGAGTTCTGTTTCAATATCATAGAAACTGTGGGAAAAAAGAAGAAGTTAATTTCCTGACTTAATTGATGCATTTTATTTTATATTCAATAAATCCATTAGTCCACTTGTTTATTTCTTCAACCGCGGTCTCTGATTGAATAACATATATTTTTTTTCCGTTGGCGTAGTACTTTTCAGCCAAAAACTTATCCTCTGTGCGATTTGAATGAAAGGCTAACTCAATTTCTTGTTTTAACAAATGCATAAGCTCATTAGCAAGAATATATACTTTGAGCTTTCTGATTTCACATGAAAAGACTAGTTTCTGCCTATGCCATTCTTTGCTTCAACCAGGGGCGGCCCAATCTAATTTGGGGCCCTAGACGAAAATGTTATACGAGACCCTATAAATATTTATTCAATAATAATAGTAATATTAAATATTTATTAAAATATGTTTATTTACAAATTATTTGTTTTGTCTTTTGAGATATAACATACTAATCCAAATTTTTAATTCAAATTTTACAAATAAAAATTGTGTTAATCGAAGTCAAATACGGAGATCAAATACAATAATACATACTATTTGTTTAAGATAAAAGAGAAACATAATTGAAAATTAGGTTGACTAGTAAAATAATTTTTTTATAAATGTATATAAAAATAGGAATTTATACAAGTTGAGTAGTCCTAAAATAAATAAGATATTGTTAGATATCGTAGAGAAAAAGAGCAATTTTTAAATAAAAAATTTTAGCAAGACAACTATGGTTAATTAATTTAAGATAGCTAGTGTATTACTTCTACTCACTCTATTTTATAGTCATCTTGTGCATCGTAAACAAAGTTATTAAAAAATGACTTTAATTTTAACTTATACAAATATAAAATTATTATTCGTTCATATTATACGATAGACAATTGATTTTAATATTAAGACTACAAAGTGATAATACATAGAATATAAATATCGGGTTAGATAAAAAAATAAGCTGAACTTTAGGGCCCTAAATTTTTTTAAAAGAGGTTCTAAAAATTTTACAATAATGTTAGTTGCACTTAATTTGAGGATTAAGTACATTAGATAAATAGTGAATTTTGTTTAAACTTAACAATCACTATTAATTCAATAATTAAAATATATTAAATATTTAAATTATATTCTAAAATAATTATTTATTTTATTTTGGGGCCCCAAATTTTTCTTCCAATTTAGAGGCCCTAGGCAATGGCCTAAGTGGCCTAAAGGTTGGACCGGCACTGGCTTCAACCTATGTATGTATAGTGCATATTATGTGGCACCAAGAATCACCATGGAGTAAATCATAATACAGTCTTATGTCAATCTGATGATCCACACTCATGGGCAGAAGTGACGGAAGCTTAAGAACTACTGTTGGAGACAGAGTCACTCCACTTGTAAGAATATCCCTAAACAAAATAGAATTTTCGAGGTGCCTTGGTAAAGTAATATGTTATCCACCTAAAACACTAATTAACAACTCCTTAAAATGAAAATGAAAATATTCAAGTTCCCAACCTAATGAATTAAAGTAAGTTCTAAATTAAACCTAACCAATCTTCAATATATGCTTCATTAAGTCCCTTGCATTTACCATTAACCACTTTGGCGGTCATTATTGTCAATGGGATGTGACTCTCTCTCTCTCTCTCTCTCTCTGCACATTTCTTTTGGTTCTTGATATTTCTTTCACTCATAATCTTGACAAGTTAAGGTGTTGTCGAATGGTTCCTCAGATGGTGAACCATGAGGGATAGAATAACTAAATGGCCAAGCTTTTTGTTAAGTGTTGGTAAAATTTATAGTAGCATGTTATTTATGTTTGCTTGGCACTTTTGGCTTTTGATAGTAATATTCAAATACTCAGGCAAACAAAGTCACAACCTCAAGGGAGGAGAAGGGTACATCTTTACGACAAAGGTATCTGACAAGAAACTCGATGCCTTTTCCTTTCGAATAGCTCTTAGGAATTCACCTAATTACGGGCATTCCAACCCTTCTAACTTTTCAGTTGCACTTTTTGCTCTGCATTTTGTTCTTTTCTACGATACTGTAAATTAAATCCCGACACAGAAATGTCACTTTTTGTTCTTGCCATGCTGATAATGAATCAAACATTCATCTTGTCTTCGGAATAACCTGTAAGTAACACTCTACTTGCGATAACCTCAAGGGTCACATGTCACTTGTAAAATGACGGAATTTATTGCGTTTGGGGATGCTTAAAGCAGCTTTTTTTAAGGACTCAAAAGACTCGTACCATCAAGATCCATAAATAATCAACACCGAAAATAAGCAATATAGCTGGCTAACAACATATGATACTTTTGTTTCCCGTCCTTGCTGGAACTCATACCATTTAACTTCATAGCATATTATTGGCTTTCCTTTAGCACATTGTCACACCATTGGTTGATATTCTTTCGCTCATGTTGTCGGCAGTCGGCTAGTTGTCATACTACTATTGGTTTAATGATGCATTAAATCCTGGTTCTGCCTTTCTTACATGCAGTGTTAATTGCTTCATCTCATCCTTGTTGCAATTCCTTTAAAACAGGATTATTTCCGCTGTTTAGCTGGGAATTGTTTCAGTAGATGTAATGAAACTAATATTTATTACTGTTATCGAAGGTACGGATAGATGAATGAATGTATATAAATATGGAAGTAGAGAACAAAATCTCTGTGGGAATCTAATTGGTGTAGCTTATGACTGGCCTTACTATGGCCCTTACAGCAACTTTTGCAGCCAGAAATTTTTTTTCGTTTCTATTTCTTTGAAGAGACTGAAATGGAAAAGGTGTGTCTTTTGCTCCATGCAGCCTGTCTAATCGAGCTTGGTGACTAATTTAGATATTAAAGCATATCACCCTTTCTTTTCCTTTTTTTCCATATCAAGTGTTTATAATTCTTAATGACTTTCACCACCTGTCTTGTTCAGTTACTTTGCTTGTTGTCAGAAGTATTTTGAATTTTCTTGTTACTGGGCTTTTAAGTTCATAATAGCTTCATCAATCATGATTGTTACTTGACGCAGGAAGTCAACCTCTCAACAATCTGGTGGTCTACCTAGTCGTAAGTCTGTTAGTCTTAAACTTTCTTAATTTAGGACCATATTTTTGTAATGCTGTTTAGTTGCTTCGATTCTTGCTGGATGCTGTTCAAACGTTTAGTTCAACAGCTGTTCGCGGTATTTATACATATAGCTTGCCCTTATAGCTTATGGGGCACTTCAATTGCTAGGGAAAGAAAAAAGATGGATGACTGAAAATGAAATTTATTGATTTTTACATCTGTTCAACTCAATAGTCTTTTCCCAAATATTTTGGGTTGGCAACGTGAATCCTATTACGCTATTGTTCTTAATCAAGAGTCATATTTCCTATTAAACTGCAAATAATTTACTAATTTTCTACATCTACAACAGTTATAGTCTTGTTGGAAGATGCTTCCCAACATTGGCCAAAATATGCTGTACTAGTTGCCATTTCTATTTGGAAGGCCTGGTGCATATTAACATCTCCATATGAAGATACGGCAAGGGGGTGGAGGGCTGAATATTAGGCCATAGTATAGGCCACACAACTGTGTGCTATGTAACTAATTTGTAACCGTTTTCATTCAACTTACTTGGACTTGTTCTATATGTTATTCATTTCAATTTTGTTGCATCATTGCCAAATTGGCCTTTTCTTTGTAGAGGCACCTGGATTAAGATCTCAAAGTGAAGAAAACTTAAAGAATATTGCCTTGGATCTTCAATTTGAGAAACGGCTGCAAGCAGTTAGAAGGTGTTACATTTTGTGAATCTTTCCATTGAGCATATGTTTATTGGACGTGTTTTTAATTGTCTACAGAATTTTACTCGAGTATATAGATATTTATGAGAGTACTTTTGATTAACTTTATTACGTTCCTGACTAAATTCCTGTCATTTCAATGGAGTGGTCTGTAGTTTTACATCTTCATGCAGCACACATAGGTGAATATATGTATGCACGCACATCTGAGGAGTTTTGTACTAATGCCAATGATCTACTTTCCTCTCGTTTTCCCTATCATTCTGTTGCATTTGGAAGTTCGGTTGTGTGTTGTTGTTTGATCTTGCAATTCTATATTAGAGCTTTAGCTTAGCATTTAGAAATAAAGGAATATTTAAAATAAGAGTTCTAACAGAAGAAAATCTGCTATCTTTCAAAGACAATGTCATTGAAAATGCAAACTTGCTAACCAGAGGTCCACGAAGCTGTTATTTTTTTTGTAAGTTAGTGGTTAATCTGAGGGTTTCACACCTTGGCAATGCCATGGTATGGATGGAGAGAGTGGATGGGTGAGTACTTTAGGCAAGCCGGTAACGGGATCAAGGATCAAAATTTTGTTTCGGTGCATTGTTTCGATCACCTAGAAACGGAATTGTTTCGAAAACGTTTCGACTCGTTTTGAAAACAGAATAAAAAAAATAAAAATTTAAGAATTATTTTTTCAAAACATTGGTCGAAATATACCAAAATATTTTTAAATATCTTGAAACATTCCAAAATAATTATGCAAATGCATTGAAATATAACAAAAAATTTTGAAACATTATGGAACACCTCGAAGTATTAGAATTTCGATTTCATCACTGATTCGTTTCGCTCTCTTTGGAAACGGAAACGTTTCGGATGTTTCGACAGTTTCGAAACGATATTTTGATCCTTGAACGGGATGCAAATTTATTGGTTAGGAACTGAGATTCAATTGTAAACCTTCTGCTATCAGCTTCTATATTTTTGCGTTTCATTTGAAATCCCAAAATATGTTTGGCTATGGCCAAATCATTGTTATTCTAGATCAACACAGCAATACCAATTGGATACATGCATTTGAAATTTTGTTTCCTTGTTTTTTTTCCACCAGATAAGCATATGACACCAGCTTGTTGGCTGAGTTATCACATAAAACTTGAAATTGTATTTCCTGACAACTGGTTCTTCTGTATGCTATTCAGGTCAGCACTTGAGCAGAAAAAAGCGGAGGAAAACAAAGAATATGGAGCAATTGACTATGACACACCAGTTGAGACAGAGCGTAGCAAGATTGGACTTGGTACTAAGGTAATGGCTTTGCACTTATCTGATTCTTATACCATGACTGAAAATTTGGAGTGCTTTTAACTTATTTAGAGCTCAGATTGGAGTAGGAGTTGCTGTGGTGGTCTTTGGGTTGGTTTTTGCTCTGGGAGACTTTCTTCCCTCTGGAAGGTATGGTATATTTTATTTTAGGTTTTCCTCTGGTCGCTTTTTTAACAGTATTAGTGTCTTCCACTGTGTTTGGCCAAGACTACTTACTTAATATTAAGGATTTGCTTTATCAGTTTTAATAACAATTGGATGGGTTTTTTCTGTGTAATGTAAGCTTCGAAGCAAATGGTGGGTTGCATGTCATCCGTGGGACCAAAAGCACCATTGACCTAATTTTGAAGGAGATAAATTTGGAAATAATGCCTACTTCTCTCTTAATTATCCTCCATTGTAATTTGGGGACCTTTGCATTAGTTCTAATAACAGGCGTGTTTGGTCCTTGAATTTGGATTCATTTTTGGAGTTCCATGAATGCAGTCAGTTTATCTAATATCTTTGTTTGATTGCGTGTGCCTCCCATCTATGAAAGGTGATTCATTTTTAATTAGCACCGAGACTATTTTGAGTATTGTTTGACTTCTTGAACTCCGCAAGACTTGGGTGACCATGCCTTCATTTTTGTACTTTCTTTCCAGAAAACTTTTTGTATCAAGAGTTGCCACTAACCTAACTAATACCATCTAAAATCAATGGACATGCGGAGGCTGTTACAATGACTTGGGGTCGTCTCCACTAGGTTTATAAGGAGAGAAGCATGTGCATTGGGATGTTGTTATTTCTGCAGTAGATTTGCATATAATTACTCGAAGGATCATGCAATGGGTGAGTGTTTTCGAGAAAGACAATGAAGAGAGCTATGCTGTTTTTGTGATGCTTTTTCCTGCCAAAATGAGGCAAACATACTTCTGTTGGAGAGAGGCCACCATATTCTTTGACTTCAAAAAAATTTGCACTGAATGGATCCAACACATTTTGTCAAATAGAAATAAATTCATTTTAGTTCTGAGGGGTTTTATTGCTTTGAAGAGCAAAATGGTAGGCTTGAAGAATAAAGGTGCAATTTGCTAGATGTACTGGAAATTTATTGGGTCAAATAAAAGTTCAAAACTTTGAGTTGTCCTGAAAGATAGTACATGATCTCATATGGCAGTCCAACAGCTCAAGGATGTAGCAGGCTTTAATTGCTAATGTATCAGTACTTTAGGGATCATGTTTAAGGGTTTTCTAGACACAATTGAGTTGATTTACATCTTGGGTAACTTGCTTAAAACTTACAAGTCACCTAATAGCTTGAGATGTTATTCACTTGCTTGTCTAACATATAGATTTCTCATTTTGTATCCCTTATATAACACCCATGATATTTACTTAGGGTGCAGCATGGAAATTTGATAGCTTGCAGTATCAGAATTTGATTTTATCTTTATGCTATCATTCCAGCATTACCTGATTGATGAATTGATATATGGGCTATCTAATAAGTTGTTTGCTGGCCTCTCTATTTTTGGTCTAATAATACATTATTCTGTAAATTTCCGGATGTGCCTTTTATAGGGGTTTAGTGGTGCTTCTTGCCAGTTATGGGCATGTGAGGTTTTATGAGGCATATATTTTATTTTGCTTTTCTCTGAGGCCTTCAGAATGTTTTTGGAATTCAGTTAAAAAACAACATTGCTTTTACTCCGTTTATTCTGTTATTTTATCATTAAATGATGAAGTTTTCTTCGCAAGTAAGCAAATTTCAAGTCATCTATCCTTATTGTCTCTTTCTGATTTGAACAATTTGCTATTTGGAATTGTTTAAGAAACAATTGATCCTGATTTGGCCTTCTGTTTTCTAGTGTTAGTACCACTGAGGAGGCCACAATAGTCCCAAACAAGATCTCGGAAGAAGAGAAAGCCAATCTTCAGGTAAAATTATATTAGTAGTAATCCACACATTCTTTTCTTTCTTAAGGTTTGAAGTTTGGAAGAGCATATATCGTTGAGTTGAACATTTGTTGTCGCTGAGAAAAAATCTTGAACTATGACTAGGTGATTACTATGGAGTTGCCATACTGCTCATGACGATGCTTCTTAGTAAACCAGGATTTTTTTTTTTTTTTGGGGGGGGGCAGGGACTTGGAAGAGTGTTTGTACGCTGCCAGATCTCTCAGACATTTTCAAACTTCAATTTGCCATTTTTTTTCCCTGGAAAATTTCCCTTCTCTGAATTATCTCCAGCTTCTGCACGAGATATTTAAAGTGTCGTATGACAGGGCCTGCAATATGGTCTCACCACTAAATTTAGATTGTAGCATCTGGTTAATTTTGGCCTTTAGTGACAATCAAACATATCATGTTTTTGCTTCTTGAGATGAGAAGTTTGTAAATTAGTTTTATGATGAGATAGTAATTGAAATGTTACAGAAGAGGCTGCAGCAATACGAGGCAACACTTCGAAGTTCCCCAGAAGATACAACTGCTCTTGAAGTGAGTCATGATGTTTATGAAAGCCAGTAATGCTTTTCGCTTGTTATTTTTCTGTATGGATTCGTCAAGAAGTGTGTTTACATATGTACTCTAGACAAAGCCATACAGAGAAAGATATCCAGTGAAAAAGCAGTTTGAAGCATACATGCATATGTTTTTATCTATATAGAGTCCTGATACATTGCGTCAAACTTTCAATATGTGCCATGATTTGATAATAGTTTGATGCTGAATCTGGAGGACCCTTTTTGGAATAATATGCTGCAGTTACATTCTGTCAGTTTTAAAAAAATTGTCCTACTTATTTGATTATGGGAATTCCCTAATTCTCTTTCCTAGTCTACATCATTTGATCTCGTCCTCATTCTTCTGACTAAGCTGAAACCGAATCCCCGGTCTCAGTGTGAACCATACAAAAGTTTTTAAACCAAAGAAATCCACTCGTCATATGTTTGGTGCAGAATGGATCCACATTAACTTAATTACTTATGACCACTCTGCTTTGTGGTCTCTCTCTTTCACACACGCGCGTGCGAGCGTGCAGGCACACAAATGCCTGCTCACCTGCACAGTGGCCCTTCCCAGAACAATCAAACATGGCACACTTCAACCTCCCGGAAAAGCCTCACTGTTTCTGCTCTACTGGAATCCTTAGGGTTATCTTGCGCGAGACATAGACCTCCAATATTTCTCCAGCCACTGCCTGAGGGTGTGCCATGCTGGTCCCCATGAAGAGGTCTACAAGATGCCTTGACCCCTGGTTTATATCACAAAGGCTACTGTTGAGGTCCTTCTAACAGCTCATCTCCATGTTCCTTTATAAAGGATTTCTGGTGGTTTATCTCAGTTATGAATCTCTTCTGGCTCATCTCCATCACCTACGTGTTTTTCCTGTCATAGCTGCTTCCAGGACATCCACTGTGACATGTCAAGGACTCCCTGAGTTGGAGGCCGGGCTAGGGGAGAGCTCAATGAAAAATTGTATGGTGACTTCCAGGTTGTATCAGGGTCCTATGTGGTCCCGTTATGGGTTTGTGACTTGGCAGCTGAAGTTGAGGACTCGTCAAGATGTGGTCTTAGCCACCTGGTATTCTTGGCCTGTCTTAGAAAGAGAGGTTCCACTTGTCTCCCTGGATATGTGGCAGGTTCTTCATTGTCTCTTGATCGCCGATATGTGCTGCTTGATGGACTGGGAGGTCTCTGTCCCCAGCTCTTTATCTCAACCTAGATCCTTCTTCTTCAGCTGGAAATATGACTTGGCATATACAGAAAGATGTCCTCAGAATAATTGGCCTTATGGCCTCCCATAAGGAGGGTAACCTGTGGAACGGAATGAGATTCCAATGCAATGGGACCCTTCTTATTCTCACTCATTCCTGCAGATTTCCACTGCCGTCCTCTTCTAAGATTGCCCTAACTCCCTTTCTGAAAACAAAAATTGCCTTAACTCTCACAGGAGGCCCAATCTCCTTGGACCCTGTGATCTTCCTAAGAGTTCTATACTCACTACAATGTTTAACTTTAACCTTAAGGAATCTTATAATGACTAGATGCTGATAGATTATGCCCTTATCTTGATCCAATGAAAACACACAATTTTATAAAATAATTTGGGGATAATAGGCACATTGTCGCATACCAGGAAGGTCGAACTTGAACCAATCTACTTGCGTACCTCTTCCCTTAAAGAGCGTAGGCTATTTGTTGGTTTTGAATTGATTGTAACTTTTATAATCCATCTATTGTCCACATAGACTATATCCTTATGCAAAAATGTTATGGTATCACCAAGAAACCTCGTTTCTTTGATTGTTCTGAGAATGTGCTGTTGATGTATGTATATACTTCTATGATCTCTATGTATCATCTACTGCCACCAATTTCTTATAAATTAAGTCTCTGTTCACTTGTGCCTACCTTTTTGAATATATCCTGTGGTATTGCAGGGAACAGCAGTAACCTTAGCAGAATTGGGAGAGTATACACGGGCTGCCTCTGTGCTCGAGGATTTGACCAAGGTTTCTCGTTTTCACTATACAATGACAATGTTTAGGAATTAAGAAGATCTTGATCTGATGATTCTATCTTCTGAATGAGTATGTTTTGTTCCGTAGAAGAAACCAAATGACCCTGATGCTTTCCGTTTGCTCGGAGAAGTTAAATATGAAATCAAAGATTATGAAGGAAGTGCTGCTGCATATAAGAGTTCTGCAATGGTCAGTATCCCCTCGATTTGTGGGACACTTCAACCTCTTACTGATTGCTATTCTGAAAGGTTGTCCACATTGCTTCCTTTTTTGTTGCCAGTTTATACTTCCTAAAGAGGTCCACTTTTAACTATTTTGTAGTTCATTTTACCATGGGAGTGACATAATGATTTGCTTTTGATAGTTTTGAAAGTTCTAGTGCATATTAGCTTCTGGTTATGTTATTAGTAGAATGGTAGAAATTAGCTTTTTAACTTTTTCAGTAAAGGTAACTTTCTGTAATTCTACCGTAGATGTGCACTTTTATTCTTATTGACAAAGTTTGTTCCAAATGCAAGTCAAATATCCAATCTCATATAAATTTCATATGTAACTTAGAACTAATTGTTGCATGTAGTCAAATACTTAAGAACTTGGGCTTCGTAATAGCTGTCTCTTTGATGATTTGCTTTTAAAATTTTGTTATGTGCATAACATATACTGCGATTATAACAGCTAATAATCATATCTTAGAATTATGCAGATATTAAGAGCGAGGGTTACTGGGAAATAGTACAATGTTACACTTTCTCATATTAGATGATTTTGTTTGTTTTATTCGGTCATCTGGTGTCTTTAACACCGACAGAAGATTCACAGATGCTGTTTGCGGTCCTCTTTCATTGCTTGACAGTTGTCAAAAACTATTGATTTTGAAGTTCTGCGTGGCCTAACAAATACATTGCTTGCTGCAAAGAAACCAGATGAGGTGGGTTATTAAGCTGTTTAGATTCAGTCATTTTCTCAACAACTATGTTTTGTTCTGTAGTAGTACAAAATGATTGCATCCGCTTTTTTACGGTGTCCAATCAACTGGCAGCAGTATCCTTTGTATCAAATATAAAAAAGGCATTGATTTGGATATGATGATTAGTCCAGGGCATATTGTGTTGTGCAAACTGTATATTTCATTTAGACAATTTGCATGGATGTTAATTCATTTGCCGAATGTTTGTTGCTGTCACTTATTAAATCCAGTTCAGCTCACATTTACTGTGTCTGAGCAACGCCTGTTTGTAGTTAAACCTTCTCAGCAGTTTCTCTGATACAAATGAATTTATTATTTAAAAGCTCTGCCTGTTTGTTGGCTTCTGAAAGTAAGCACCATTAAGATTGATATTTTTTGCATCGGTAGAAAACACAAAACACTTGGGTCAGGATTAGAGACGGGGAAATATCTGATTTTCCCCTGCAAACGAACATCTTTCATTATAAAAAGTTTATGGTGGCAGTTTTTTTTTTGAATTTCAATCTTGAAGCATTACAATCACTTTTTCCCATACATAAAATTTTTTACCTCTTTTTTTTTTTTTTCCTCCAGAATGGCTGAGTTCAAGTTACAATTTGAATTGCTGCCTTTAGGATTTAAGTCATTCGATGGTCCAAATTATGCCTAGTTACTGTCGTACTGTACTCTACAATTGTTGTAACCACATTCAAATATGGGATATACTCTTAAGAAAAGGGAATCTATAAATGAGTAATGATTATCTGTTTCATCTATTTGTCAATTTTCCTATATTGCATTTGATTCTCATCTTATAAATATCTTGCAGCCTTAAATGTTTGCACATGCAGAGTTCATTCCATTTTCTGTTTGCTGCTTATGCAGGCTGTTCGTGTCCTTCTGGCGTCTCGTGAACATTTAAATGCTGAAAAATCGAGTGGTGGTAATATTGGGGCTGACAGCAGCACAGTGGAAACAAAATCACAGGTGGATCCCATCCAAGTGAGTTTTGATTGCCCAGTAACAGTTTACAAATCTAATCATCACTGACTTACACTGGTATCAAAAAGCTATCTTTGTTCACAAAGCATATGCATGTAGCTTGCGAAATCCAGGTGGCTTTTTCTTGAGAAGGTTAGTTCATTTGAATAACACTAACCATGGCACGATAGTTATAGAAAGTTTCTGCCCTTAGATCTGAAACTTCACCATTTTTTCTATTCTATATCTGGTTGTATGTAATTTGAATGTCATTTACTTTTTTAAAAAAGGTGAATTGTAGTAATCACCTGGACCATGTGCAGGTTTGGCTTCTTCTTTTTTCCCCTAAAGTAATTTCACTAATGAAACTTAGTTATTTTAGGTCTATTTTTTTACGGGCATTTTTCTTAATATGAGATGTCCTTGGTAGTGTAATAGCTTCTTATCTATAACTGCTGTCTTATTTTTTGTTTGGGAACTTTGATTTATTTGAGCAAGATGTTATTTTTAGGTTGAATTGCTTCTGGGAAAAGCATACTCAGATTGGGGCCATGTCAGTGATGCTGTGTCTGTTTATGATCAACTCATATCTAGCCACCCTGATGATTTTCGGGGTTACTTGGCCAAGGTGCTTTCTGTTTTTCTTTTCTTTCCTTAAACTTTTTAATCATCTTGGTTTGTTTATATTGTCATTTGCCAAGTTGATTTCTCTGAGAAGTTTTCTGTTTATTATGGGTGACACCTTGCTAATCTAAAATGAATGATTTTACTTGAATAAGAATGGCACTTCCTTGGTATGGACAGAAGTTTTAGCTGCAGTCATATTATGAGAATCTTATTGCTAATCGCTTAGCTTTAAGGTTCTTGACAAATTCAATTTTCAATTGCCCACCTTAATTGCAATGGGGGTAAAAGTGCATTTGACTGATGAAATCCAATTAACTTAACAAAGATTATGATTTGACGTCCTAAAGTTTCTAGGAGAACTGATCCTTCGACCTTCATCAATATTTCTGTCTTTCTATGTTGTTCCCTACGCAGCAGAGTTATCTAGGAAGATATAGAGGCATCTAGTAGGGAAGGCATGGTATAATCTACAAGCATTTGCTGCAATTTCAAATTGAGATGAACTTTTTTTTTTTGGGAACTGAAATTGAGATGAACTGAGTTGGTCTGCTCTTCCCTGTCTGATGGACACAACTGCAACTGTGGTCCTATCTTCAACTCTAAGCTGTGCATCCTGCAGAACTCGAGTAGTTGGGGCTATGCTTGACAGTTGATTGTTTTGTGAAGGCGGGTTGTAATGGAGATTACAACACTATTGGCTGATTTGATATTGAATTATTTTATGGTCAATTTGCATGTCATAATTATTTTTTGACCTACATGCTAATTGCGTCAAATTCATTTGCCATTCCTCATTTTGAATGACTCGAATAATTCTTTAAAATGACTTCGTTTCTCTGTCCTGGTAAATTTATTTGTTCTGGTCACTTTAAATTAAGAAAACTAGAGTTTCATATTTTTTAATATTTCTGCAGGGAATCATTTTGAAAGAAAATGGAAAAGTTGGTGATGCAGAGAGAATGTTTATACAAGTAAGTAAATGTATTTTCCCACACATGCACTTGTTCGCACACATAGACGGGTGCACATGCATGTGCACACAACTACATGCATATGCTTCCTATTGCTGAAAAACTGATAATAAATTTTGTGAGGCCGCCAGCTCAAACCAGAAACATTAGTTATGCAGTTGGAAACTTTTACGTCTGAAATAATAACCATGTACTGGCCATATTATCTTCTATGATATGGCTCTCCTGTGTATGAAGCAAAGGCGTGTGCATCACCATTCCACTCACTGTAGTTATGAGTCTCTAATTATGCTATGTTGTTCTGAAGCATTTTCCTCTCAAGACAACATTGGCCTCCATTAGTATCATAGTAGCTGCAATCGGCGTGTTTGTACGTATAGGTCTTGACTGAAGTTATCGCACCTACAAGTTTAACATTTTGCATATATTCACTCACTATTGCTCGAAATTCTGCCCATGTACTTGACGATCCAAAGCCCATGCTTCCATTCCAGTGTCAGTGGTGCATCTCAGTTGAGATGTTTAACATAAATTAATTCAACCCAACTAGATCTTGCACTTGCATATTAAACTTAACCCTCTGTTAGGATCTGTAAATTTGGATTTTGCATTGCAAGTCTGCTTTGGTTGGGATCTCCCCATGGCCCTTCCTACGATAACTTTTGCAGCTAAAAATTAAAATTTTTTTCTGTTCAATCAATTTTATGCGAGAATGTTAGCAATTTCTTATTGGAGTTGTGCATAGGCACGGTTCTTCGCACCAGAGAAAGCCAAGGCTCTTGTGGATCGTTATTCAAGACAATGACTGCTGGTTTCATCGCTTGCAAATGCTTTGCTAAGATTGGTTAGTTTGATCCTTCTGAAAGCATATTTTCGTAGTCTAGCAGCAGTTAGTTTGTTGTGTCAATGATTATTAATGGTCTTGACTGCCAACTTTATCAGATAAAAAGAATAAGAATAGAATTAGCAGTTTAGAAAGTCTATGTGTTATAGGGTTGGAATGAGAAGTGCTTCAAAGAAGAGCAACGAATACTTCGAGAGACATCTATAATTAGGGTGCGACATATTCGCTGTTGTCATTGTTGTAACGAGGTTTTGGTTCTTATTTGTTTTGTGTAAAAAGAAATTATATGATTGTATTCGGAATCAGAATAGTACGTGTGACAACATCTTAGCCATTTACATTTGAGGCGCACGGACACGGATGAAGCAAGGCAGGTAGTGTTTGGTTCAGTTTTGCCGACTCAGCCCACCGCCAGAACATAACACCAGAACGGACATATGTATTGTTGGTTGTCATAGTTCAGTTCAGTCCACAAAAAAAGAATAAGAGAAACAGATCAATACAAAGGTCCGTCGACAACAGGTAAGTCAGCTACAATGACAAAGCTCCTACATATACATATGTGCTTGGATGCATACACAAGTTACATAATAATAAAGACAAGCATGCACTGCACTAGGTCATCTGTATGATTGAGTTAAAAAGATAGACTAGGAGAAGATGTAACAGAGGCCATTTTCAAAAGAAGATAGATGAATGGAATGATTGATTTTTTCAAAGATCAAGGAAGCGGAATTTTAGGTCTGCAACATTCAAAAATCTTCGGAAAGGGTAGGATGGATTGTGGTGTTAGCTAGGGTTGTTAATTAAACTAAGTTACTTGAGTTCGGCTCGTTCAGGCTTGGTTCGTTTTCTAAACGAGTCCGAACTTAAACAAGTTTTTAGACTCATTTAGAAAACAAGCTTTACAAGTTCTGTTCAATCGTTTATGTGCAAATACTTGGGTTCGGCTCGAGCTCGATTTGTTTTTAACTCGTTCAGGCTTGGCTCGTTTCTTAAACGAGCCGAACTTGAACAATTTTTTAAGTTCGATTAAGAGACAAGTTTTTCAAGCTCGATTTGAACTCGTTAAACTAATAGCCATGGTGTTAGCCAAGGAGTGGGCTTTAGGGCTCAACCCTCCTTTTAGGTTGTGTATTAGTAGTTAATGGATCGACGATAGACAACCCAAAGGACGACAGATGGGAAAAATAAATGGCTGAAAAATGAACCCACTTTTTTTTTGCCCACTCCGGCTTTCATTCCTATCTTGATTCTATTTATGCTATATGCTAATATACTTCGTTAGTCACTTCTGAACTCGGATATTCCTTAATTCAGGAATGAAAGAGCTAACCGACCAATGAACCGATAGACAGATAAAAAGACATTAGCCCCCTGACATCTCTAGGGTTATCTTGAAATAAAAACTAAAAGGTCATGGAGACACCAGAATTTCTGGCAGACCATTCACAAGGCCATGAAACTCAAATGATTTTTTTTGTTAAGCTACACTCGAGATATCCAGTGTTACTCTACATATAGGATGTTGTTTCGGTTTCTTAGCCTTGTGACCCATTTACTTTAGGTCCCAGTGACACTTCTCATACAACTAAGCTCTTACTTTGGGTGATTGGGTCTTTCAAAGACAAGCATTTAATTTAAGCCTGTGTGCTTGACTATACTGCACTATCTTAAAAAAGACGGTTCGACATACGAGATTTTTGTCATTGCATAGAATGAAAAGACAAGTATACAGTTTTATCTCGGATAGAAAAAAAAAAATGTTTTCATGATTCAAATGTGCCATAATGAAATAATCTCATCACTGCAACAAAATCCGATCAATTTTGCTCAAACATAGTTGATCTCTTGCTTTTGTCCCCTTTCTCTTGTTAGAATGTAATCATTGGCAGATCCGACAGATAGTCTTGATCTCTACAATGCAAACAAGAGTGTTCTTGACAAGTTCTAATGTCCAAATGAACATACTATACAGACACTGCTGGCTTCACTTTGAAACGAATTGCTTACGATAAATCTGACAAGAAAGACAAGATCGAAAACTCGACGAGGCATAGATACACCCTAGGATCATATTTGATATATTCGTACACATGCATGTTATATACATAGGGTAAAATGCATTTGTAGTCCCCAAAGAATGAGTGTAGTGTCTATTTAGTCCCCAATCTTTCAATTGTGTTTATTTAGTCCTTAAGGTTCCTAATTTGTATCTATGTGGTCCAATCTCAAATGTCTGTTAAAAAATCTTTAATGCCTCTAGTCACGCGGGACCAAATAGGAACTTTAGGAACAAATTAAGAACTTTAGGGACTAAATAGATACAATAAGAATTTTAGAGATCAAATAAACACAAAATTAAGAATCATGTGATTGGCGCGTGATCAGAACCGTCACGATTTTCTGACGAACGTTTGGGATTTGATTACTTAGATACAAATTAGAAACTTTAATGACCAAATAGACATAATTGGAAGATTGTGAACTAAATAGGCACTAAATACATACTTTGAGGACTAAAAGTGTATTATATATATATATTATTTGTATACAACTGTCAGGCTCTTAGTAGAGCCACCAGATTTGGAACACCACCCGCCAAATTTAGATGAACGTTGTGAGACGGCGGGTGAAGCGTCCAAGGGATATAGGTTTGCTGGAGCCACGGTCCAAATTCATTCATCAACGTCGATTTTAACGCACGAATGTTGAATTCATGTCTTTACTTACGTTATAAGTACGTATAAATACATGCAAATCCATGCAAGAGATAAGAATCTCCCTCGCAGAGAAGAAAGTCTTTTTTTTCTCTCGTCCACAAAGCTTTTTCTCTGCGACCACCAAAAAAAAAAACCTTGTGATTCTTTCTTATGATCAATCATATCCCATTTTCTATCATCTTCAAATGCTGTTATTCAGCTCCAATTTTCGCGAATCGTTCTGGTCTGTCTTTAAGATCCCAGAAATGTTCTTCTGATGAACAAAGAAGGGTTCTTTTCTTTTTTCATGATTGAAGTCTTGGAAGTATTTCAGAGGCAATTCATGCAATAAAAGTCTTTTTCCGAAGCTTCCCAATATAACTTCAGAGTTCTAAGGAAAAGAGGAGCATGGCATGGCCGATTATCCGAACCAAAGCCCTTTTCAGGCTATGGTGGATCCCTCTGAACCATAAACCTAAAGCGATATCTGGGAAGAAACCCAACTTTCTCGACTCCGGCAAAGACTTGTTGATCGTCGGAGAATTGTCAGATGGCCACCGGAATCTGGTGCAGGTTCCGAAAGGTTTCGTGGCAGTTTATGTCGGGCAGGAGCTCCGGAGATACGTAATCCCTGCGAGCTATTTGTCCATGCAAGATTTTAGGGTTTTGATGGAGAGAGTGGCGGAGGAATTTGGATATGAGCAAGAAGGTGGGTTGAGGATTCCTTGTGAAGAAGAAGATTTTGAGGATATATTAGCAAGGTGTTTTGTAAAACACCAAATGATGTCCAAGACAAAGAAAAAACAGTAAGAAGATTCATCACGTTGATCATCCATCACTTTTATGGCAATTCATCCGATTCTTTCTTTCTTCTTCGTTGCCGATCCCGAAAATATTGAAACAAGATTTTGTTGAGTCGTAAATGAATGCATGTACATGCATTTGTCAAATTATAGTTTGTAATAATTTTAATTGAACAAGTATCGTATTCATCATTGTGTTAGTGTGTATTTATGTATTTGCAATGTTTTCGAAATGTACTTTATATTAAATTAATATATTTTTATCAATAGTATTATTGAAATCTAATTTGTTGATCTAATTCGTGACAATTATTAAAAAAAATTGTCACGATGAATGGGAGTCTGGGACACCATTAGAGATTATTTTAAACTCCAAGGGATAGCTCAAATGATAACATGAACGAGTTGTAAATATAGACGATCTGAGTTCAAAAATTGGCAACTCTTTGGGACTAGGTCATGAGAGATTTATCTCTCATGAATACACTAGTTCCGGTATGGATAATTTGTCTTTAACTAGACCGAAGAAAAGATTAATTGAGATGTGCGCTGAACACCCTTGATCGTTGAACTAAAAAAAAAAAAATAGCGTCTATAAATATTAGTTAGGTTCAAAGGTTCATGTATGTTTTAATGATTCTCTGAAATACTTCTCATAGTTCGACTCGTGTTCAAAACATTCAAATACAAAATTAAAATCACTCAAAAGTAGAATAAACTAATTAGTTAAACTAAAAATTCGATTCATTGTTGCTTTTGACGACCTATGATTGGCCACCATCGAAGTTTGATCATTTGATTGTTGTTCAGATCTCGAAATGATCAAGGTTAACTCATCATTTTTGTTTATAAGAATTTTTATACACTTTTTTAGTAATTTCCAAGTGAACAGAACATCTCTGTTATATAGTAGGGGTGATGTTCTTCGAAACGATTTTCTTTCACACTAAAACGATACCGTTTTACACAAAAACGATGTCATTTTAATAAATGATATCGTTTAAATGTGAAATAACATCGTTTTGAGGAATAGCCGTGGATAGGAATCCAATGAGGACTGCATCAAACGGTAAAACGGGCAGCTTGTCGGTCAAAGTTTCGTACATCCAGACCGTCCTTGACGCATAGATTTAAGGAAATAAACACTTACAACAACCACAAGAATAAAGAATAGCTAATGATCTTGCATGCTGGAAGACTTTACAACATTTAAACTATTAAATTAAGACAATTAATTCAAGAAGTGCTTTGAAATTTAAAAAAGAAAAAAAAAACCCATTTAAAAACCATAAAAAAAAAAAAAAAAAATTCAATGGATAAGATTCACTAAGAAATGATCTTAAAACCCATAATAGGTATGATCCCGAAACGATCATAGTACATTAGGTCAATGAATTGCATTGTTGGGATTCATATCTATTTTAACGATCATAATAGATAATGCTAATAAATTGGGTATAAGATTAGATTCGACTCACTCACTAATCGAGCGAAAAGCAATGATTTGATTGACAAATCTAATGAAATGATTAGATCTCAATATCATTAATCATCCTCAACAGATGCAATTTAGTTAAAAGAGAAGTTGCATTTGAGAGGAAACTCAATGCCCTTAGAACTGTTATATAGCATCAGTAATTAATGCAAGGTACAAAAACAACCTTATTCAACTCAAATATCTACTCTCACTCTTCTCTCTCTAACACATTGCCTTGACAAAATGTAGGAGAAACAGACACTAATCAGTTAAAAAAAAAAAAAAGAAAGAGAGAGAGAAGGAATATATTATATCAAGACTCTTCTCATGTACACATCTGAGTGTGATGAGATGGGGTTAGCTCACAATCTGGTGAGTAACAGCCAACCATGTCATTTTCTCCATTATACCCGAAGTCATGGAAGAAAAATACCTCTCTTTTCTCTTCCATCATCTTCAAGATTTTCTCAAACACAGGGACTTCACATGGAATCTTCAAAACTCCCTCCTGTTGAAATCCAAACTCCTCTTCAGCCTCTCTCAGCAATATACCAAATGCTTGGTGACCAAGATATTCAGTTGGGATTATGAACCTCTTCAGCTCTTTCCCAACGCATACAGCTAGGAAACCTTTGGGGACAACGTCGTTCGACACAGCTGCAACCGAGGTGTCTGAGAAGGAGAGTGTTTTCTTGAGGAATTTAAAGCTCTTGCTGGTGCTAAGGGTGGGGTTTGTGGTGGTGCCGCCATTGTTGATGCTCTTGTTTGTTGTGTTCTTTGGTGCAATGGAGAGCTTCTTCCACTTCTTGAGGATCTGTTGGAGTCTGACTATCTCTCTGATCTTGTTAGACTTCTTTGAATCCATATGTGTAGTGGTAAGAGAGAGAGCAGCAGAAGCAGAACTCTCTTTGATTCTTTCCTGCAAAGGGTTGCTTGTGTGAATCTCAAAGAGTCTTGGTGCTTATATTTATAGAAGTTTGGAAGGTAGTAATTTCCAACTGTAATATAATATTTTATGCAAGGGCGGAGGGAGGCTAGGCCAGGGTGGGCACGTGCCCCCCCCTCAAAAAAATTTTTTTTTTTTTTAGTTAAGTATATATATTATAAATTTATATAATATATTATTTGTGCCCACCCAAAATCCAAGATAAAAATATTAGGCCCACATTATTTATCCAAAAAAATTAAAAAATTAAGTCTATTTAAAACAAAAAAAAATTGAGTTCACTATTATCTACCCAAACTTATTAAAAAATCAAATATTTGACCTATCACAATCCACTCAAACCTATTAAAAAAACAAAACTTTTAGCCTAACATTAAAAACAAAACTTTTGGCCCACCCACCATTAAAAACAAAACTTTTGGCCCACTTGACTAAGGGGAGAAAAGGGTATAAAATCCCTAGTTGCAACTAAATAAAAAATAATTTTACTACGGACTTGTGATTGTGCGCATTGATAGAAAATTAGTGAAAAATTAATTTACATTTAATTCATATACAAAATTTTAGTGATTTTTTAAAAATTTATATTTTATTGAAATATATAATTAGGTTAAAAATATACTAAATTTTTTTTTGTGTCTTTTTGTTAGGATTTTGCTTCGGCTACATAAAAATTGAATTTACTATTTCACAATAATTTTGTTTTGATTCTTACTTTTTTGTTATTCTTGAACTGAATTTTTTTGTATCAATTTCGGCTAAATATTTTTTTATACCAGTTATATTTTGTCTCCTCATAGACATTCATGGCTTCACCCCTGACAATATATATATATATATTGACATGTTTTTATGTTAAATGGACTTCATGTATCAAATATAATATAATAAATATAAATATATTATATAGTGTGATTGATTATAATAAAAAAAATTAGAGTGCTTAATTAAAGTGCCCACCCTAACCAGAATTCCTGGCTCCGCCCCTGATTTTACGCATTATATGAGTTAGGGTTATGCTTGATTGGCCAACAGAATGTGGCGCTTACATAAAGAACAAATTTTAAATTTTAATTGAATGAAAGTAAAATTAAAAATATCACGACAATATTCAATACAACGGTGATATCACGTCAATATTAATATATGATATTACAAGCCAGTGAAAAACCATCCAATACGTCTTTTTTGATTAGATATAAAGTTGTCAACTCATTTGATAAAAACAATTTTTGATAAAAGTTTTAGTTAGCATAGCATTACTCTTTTGTTTATTTTATCTGTGCTATTCAGTAGTGTCAATTTCTTAGAAGTTTGGCCCCCATTGGGTTTTCTCTCTCTCTCTCTCTCTCTCTCTAACAGCTAGTTAGAATAGGCTGTGCAGATCAGTTGCTTTTTTAGTAACTGTATATTGTGATGCAAGCAAAATTTCTCTGTGTGCTATAAATTATTGCAACTGGTTTCTGCAGCAACTGCCTCAACAGTTAAAACCCACAAGGGTTTCTGGTTCTTCATAATAGTTTAGTCCAACTTTGCATTGGTATCAGCAGCTTGAGAGGTCTATTAAATTTTATTGACTGATGTATTGTATTTTTTAATTCTCTTTTCCATGTACTTCTAAGCTTTTGTTTATTGGATTTGGGTTTGCTTAGAAGATCGTGGAAGATGGCAATCAAGAAATTCCATGTGAAATGCCCATTTCTTTGCAGAAAATAATATAGCTAAATAATAAGCCCCACAAGCCATTGCAAGTGACATTAAGTATATCTAATCCTAAAAATGCTGGCTCATAAAGGGTACTTTTGGGGGAGGATTTGCGTAGATTGTTCCAAGGATTGTCAAAAATAGGCAGTTGACAATGTGAGCTTGTTAAAAACATAATTGAATCTAAGATTTAAACATAAATTTCAATCGAGATTGGATATGTCGAATTCAGGTCAAGTTCAAAAGAAAGTTGGATCAGTGAACAAGCAAAAAAACTAAGGGTTTTGGCACCCTTGCAGTTTCTTTTTCAAAGTAAGGTTTTGTGTTTTTTTCTAATATGGTAGTACTCGATCGGATAGAAGTTGGGTTCGGGTTGAGGGTTTTCTAATTTAGGTTGAATTCTCAACTCAGCCCAACCAACCTGTCTTATTTGCACCCCTAACCCCTTAAAGGCTTAAACACTTCACATCATGTATCTCTACAGAAGTTGCATTCTGGACTGGGATGGAATGGCTGGTAAAGGAGGTGCAATACACAAGGAAATAGCATGTGGGTCATTTCCATTTTGAGTTAAAGAAAGATAGATGATCATTATTTGGTCAAAAGTCAATGGAAATGGACAATCGTACACTTTGATTTATGTTATTTCCTTCAAAGTTTTAATGGTAATCAACTTTTAGATTTGGTTGTTTTCACTATTAGTCTATGCATATTGACTATATATAGTGATGATTAGGGCTATTTAAAGACTTGGATGATTGTTTAGGCACATGAAGGGACTTTCCCTGTCTATAGCTTAGGCTTCACACCGCTTGGTATGCTTTGATTTTGTGGGTTTACCATCCATTTTTATTATTTAATCTCGAGATGCATTTAATCACTAGTAAGTAACACATCGGATGAATCAAAATATTTTTACAAGACCCGAACATTAAACTTTATGATATTAACCACTAAATATCTGTCACCCAAATCACCAAATCGACGTGTTGTTTTCTCGTTCGATCATACATGATGTACACTTGCTACAAATAGGATCATACCAAGAACACATCACACCATGAATGTCTTCCCAGTTACACCTTTAAATGGGATGGAATGGATGGTAATTAGCTAGAGAAGATCGAAGGGAGATGCTGAAAAGAAGGAAATAACATGTGGATCACTTGACATTTTCAGTTACCGAAAAACCGACTATCATTATTTGGTCAAAGGTCAAAGCAGATGGACAATCGTACAACTTGATTTATGTTACTCCAAACGTCTTGAATTCGAATCTTTGACTACCTTTTAAAGTCAGATCATGAAGGATTTATTCCTCATGAATACCCTATTTCTGACGTAAATGACATGCGTTTAACCGAACCGAGGAAGGGATTAATCAAGGTGCGCATAAACTGGTCTGGATACTCTTGACCGTTGAAAAAAAAAAAAATTTAGTAGCCATTAATTTTAAATTTAGATTATTTAGTTGTTAATCTATGCAGGATTGAGTCTGGTCAAAAAATCTATACAACATTGAGAATAGTGGTGGTTATGGATATTTAAAGACCTAGATGATTGCCAGGCACGTGAAGCTCTGATATAAAAAAGTATAGATTACTAATAATTTGATCTAATAGTTTGATCTAATGATATTTCAATAATGTGGTTTTATTACACTCTCTTTGGTTTTCTCATTAACGTGACTCTTTGTGATCTCCAAACTATCATTTCTCACTCCATAAATATATATTTCTACCCCATTAAAATTTTTATAATCAAACTACTAAGTCCACTGCATGCCATCCACACCCCCTTTAATTATAAATTCACCTTCTATCTTCTCAAAACTAAGGTTTTATTCACTATTTTCTCTCGTATACCAATATGGATTTTTCTAATGAGATACATGTTAGTATTATTTTTGGGTTTAATTTTTTGTTTGATTTCATGTGCGCTGTGTGATTTCATATTTGATTCTATCAAACTTAATTTTTTTTGATTTAGGGTTTATATATATATATAGAGAAAGTGATAAACTCATTCTACTTATCAATCCATATTAAAAAAGCTATTTTGTGTAATGAAACCCTAGCTATGAGAAGATAGAAGGTGGGTTTATTATTAAAGGGGTGTGTATAGTATGAGGTGTACTTAGTTGATTTGGGATGGGTATAGAAGGGGTGAACTTAGTAAATTGATAATAAAAATTTTAATGGAGTGGAAATAGTCTCACCTTTTCCCATTTTCAATACCAAGAAACCATAAACCATATCAAATCCTTTCCCATTTTCGATACCAAGAAACCATAAACCATATCAAATTGTTCCTCATAATATGCTCGCTTGGGAACTTCTTACTCCAATTGTTCCAAGAGTCTCAGCTTGTTGAATCGTGTCCGTTATACTCCTTGTTCAGCTCATCGGCATCGTTTGTCTAATCGGGATACTATTAGCTGGGGTCCTAAACTTGGAATGGATGACGGAGCATAGGTGATAAGCAGTTATATGATTACGGTGTTTTACTCGTTCGATTCTCCACTTCTTGCAAGAATTGTATGATAATTTTTTCCTCTTATGTTGCAGAGAAAATAAAATGAGACAAAACCCATATGATTAATCTGAGTGCTTGCATGCATGCATGAACCAAAAGAGCTGCGTGAGAAAAGTAAAGTATTTTGAAGGAAGTGGGGCGGTGCCAGTACCTCGTAGCAAGCACAGCAAAGTGAACCGAATTGGGTCAGTCTGCATTTGCATCAATATGCATGCAGATGCAGCAAATAATGAAGTCAGGCCTCAGACTCCATTAATCCCTTTCCCTTGTAACTTGTAAGCCCCAAGAAAATCAGATTTCTATGGGCCCTTTTCAATCATTCATTGGCATATCATAATAGTTCAATGGATGGACTTGACTACGGTATCGGTACAACAGTGATAAAAATACCCACAACAGCAATAAAAATATTCACAAATGTAAAAAAAATCAGTATGGTACCAAAATTTTAATTTTCGGTACAGTAAACAACTCCTAGTTCAATAATTCAAATATAAAACTATGAAACTGCTAGGATTCATGTAGGTTCTACCAATATCTTTCAGACTACAATCTTGTAATTAGATACCTAAAAGATAAATGCATCCTCATATTTTCCACAATACAAGCATAAAGATATCATGATAGTTAATGGAATTGTTGTTTCATGCAGTGCTATATGGAAAATCAATGCAATGACATAGCTTATTAAGTTTCCCATTTTTTCGAAACAAATGGCCATCAAGCTGCCTTTCAATTTCTCAACTTGGAATCAATTCTGGTACAAAACTGTTGGTGGTGCAGTTCCAAGAACACAGTCATATTCATATATATGTGCAAAATATATAGTCCAAAGTAGGTTGTGCAGAGAGACAGGTCAATCCTGGGAAAACAAACAAGACTTGCTGTTATACCAAGTAAGAAGACATGAGATTCCAACTAATCTTTATATGGGACGGCATTGACGCCACAAATCGAAGGACGTCTGGCTTTGAGCTATGCTTGGTGTTTGGGCGGTGGATTTCTGATTTTTGATTATCAAGCTCAAGAGATTTGGCAATGTTGGGAAGTACAAGCTCCCTGCAATGCAGATGGAGCAAGGGAACCTTAGATAAGACACTTCCTTTCTGAACATCCAATCCTTTTGGCCTCCTCAACTTATATGGTTCCCGAGTTGTTGGCTCAAAATCAACTCTAGGCATTTGCTTCCATCTACGATGCACAAACCAACCATACTTGTAGTCACCCACTATTGGCGTACCAAGAGCTTCAGCACAATGGACTCGAAGCTGGAGATGAGGAAAAAAAAAAGTTGTATTGGAATTAGATACAACCGAAAATCTAGAAACCACTTTTAGCTGCTGCTTTAGGATGCAAAAGACAAGTCACTGAGCATCTATGGATGAACCAATCATTTTCCCTCCAGATTCTATCCAAATAATAGTATTAATAATGATCCATCAATGTAACAGTAAAAAAGCTCTATATTGGCCTTTAAAACAATAATGATAATGACATATTGATTCCATTGTTTATACTTGTCTGATACACCTCCCATTCCACATTTCAACTGTCTAGATAAATAATCTAAATCTTGTCCATAAGGGGCATCCAACTGGCCATTGGATCATCCCAGAGACATGAGAAGTGGGGTCAAAGCCAAATTTGTGGCAACTAAATTGCCCACACACTGTAAGACACTCCAGAAAGCAATTCAGCTCAAAGAACACATTGTTGACACCATAGTTGTTAAATCGCGTATCGAAAGGCATATCGTTTTTTAAAAATAGTGTATCGTATTGTATCATGTGTCATAAAATACGGCGCAATTTTAAATAATTATTAATAAAATATATATACCTTTGCAAAAAAAATCATAGACTTATAAAAACATTGTATTTCATTAATATTCCACCAACTATTCAAGTAACCAACATAGTTCACTAATATTAAAATACAAAGTTCCCAACATAGTTCACTAATTTAAACTTCCCAACATAGTTCACTAATTTAAACTTCCAACACCCAAGAGACTTCTAATCCAAACTTCTAACATCCATTTTGAATTCAATCTTCAATTTCAATTGGAAATGCATCATCATCATCAATAATGTTTGTAATGGTGTACTTACAGAATTATTTTTTGATTTTTGGCTTTGTTGCAGGCACAAGAAGCAGTCGCAGCGAGGCAGACCCAGAAGGAATGAAAAGAGAGAAGAAGCAGTCGCAGACCAGTCGAAGAAGCAGTCGCAGACCAGTCGAAGAAGCAGTCGCAGACCAGTCGAAGAAGCAGTCGCAGACCAGTCGAAGAAGCAATCGTAGACCAGAGGAAGTAGCAGTCGCAGACCCAGAAGGAAGAATAAGGCAGCTGCAGATCTAGAGGAAGAAGAATTAGCAGTCGCAGAGAGCAGTCGATGGTCTTCGTCGATGGTCTTCTCCCTTCTGCAGCTTCGCTGGGTTCGTCAATGAAGAAAAGAGAGAAGAGGGACTAGGCTTCGTCGAAGAAGAACAGAGAGAAGAGAAGGCATTTATTTTTTTTGTAAACCCTAGCCACTGAAACTACGTAGTTTCAGTGGCCATAGGGATAAAAAATTAAGACTGGTCGAAAACGATGTTGTTCCAGTAAAAAAAAAAAAAATTCAGAGACTTCACGTATCGACCGTATCGTATCATAAGAAGCGTATCGTGTATCGGACGATACTATACAAACAATTAAGAATTCCGATTCGTATCGTTTTCGCTGTGTATCGTGACGTATTGTACGATCCTAATAACTATGGTTGACACACATACGACATGTCACACACACGCGCATGTGCATAGGAAAGAAGTAACTATCTCGTCATGGTACCTGATGCTTCCGGCTTGTGAGTGGATGCAATTCAATCCAGGAGCATCCGTTTATCATAGGACCAAGCACCCTATATTTTGTTACAGCCTCTTGGCAAGGTTCAAAACCTGATTGATGAGCCAAAATCACCCTCTCAGTTTTTCCATCATTAAGAAGTACCTGCAGTCAATGACTTGCTTTGTCAACTCTAATTAGAACACTGGAAGAATCATTTCTTTCCAGACCCAGCCTCACACACACAAACAAAGAGAGGGAGGGAGAAAGAACCTTTGAAAGAGGAGCAGAAATTACACCTTCCATTTCCTTGGGAGAACCAATGACCAATGCCCAATACCTCTGATATGTTGCTTTGCATGCATCATTCCAAGCCTAGAAGTCCAACATCATAGTTTTCAGTCATTAATGGCCAGGGCGGAAAAATAAAAAAGTAACAGTATCCAACATTGATCTAACTTCAAAGCAACATTTTCTGGCTCTCCTTTTGTGGGTGGGACTTGGGAGACTGTTGGGTGGGGAAAGATTTTACAGATCAACTGCTGAGAGGACACAAATAAATGCAGGTTAAGTACCTTATACGAGGATGTTGCTTTATTTATGTCACTGAACAGCCAATGAAGACGAGATATGCTTTCTTTTGTTCTTCCCATTAAAAGAAGGCCACTGCTCTCTCTGTCTAGACGGTGCACCTAGTAAAGTATTGCATGAGAAGCAGCAAACACAAATGCTCAGAGTCATGTATCAAACATCAAGTAGCGCTACAGATACAGTCGTGCGAGCATTATAAGCATAAGCACGTAACCACACTGCAATTTAAACAAGAAAACAAAGGCACAAATGATGCACCTACCTTCCCCTTTTCCAGACAACATAACATACATTTAAATGCATTGACAAGTAATCATAAAACCAGAGAAAATGAGAATTTTTCAGAAATATTGAAAGAAAACTAAGGATGAGCTCTAAATGTATAATAGTAAGATTTATGAGCATCACCATTGACCGCAGGCAAATTAGCAGTCCCCATTCCTTACCCCACAATCCCTAATATAGGTGGTTATGATTAAAAAGCAGTTCCTCTTCTGTTCCCATTCTCGATCAATTTACTTACACAATTATGCAGCGACACCCCTTTGTGCCATAATATCAGCATAAGCTAATATGTCCTCACAGTAATTGGTTGGACAACATGCGGCTACAATTACCGGGGAGGGGGAGAGAGACGAGAAAAGAGACCGACCTTCTTGGTGTTTCTAACCAGCATAGCACATTCACCAACAAAAAGGAGCGTCACTCTCATTCAACCACATTGCAAGGTCGACATCCTACAGCTTATATACCTAGTCAATTCATGTCTTAGCTGCATTGACTAGTATCTCTCTAAACTTAGTTTCCAATACCAACTTCCTCCTGTAGACTCTATGAATTATTCCTGTAGATCACCTTATATTGTCCACCAGAAATTAGTCTTTGTTCATTCAATTACCTTCCCAATTCAAAGAGATCTCCAAAACAGGAAGCTTACCAACTTAGGACCCTCATCATAATCATAAGACAATGCTGCAGCTGCCAAGGCATCCATGCTGTTATGAACGGGTAGGTTCCCCTGACATAATTGTAATGCATATAAATCATGAGCAACATACGGAAAATTTATAAAACTAACTGGAAAGTAATTGAATATTGCAAAGAATGAAACAAGACACTAACCTTTACTGGCAATTTGGGGGGCTTATTCAGCACCAGTATAGCAGAGTCCTGAAACATCAAGGACACATGATCAATAACAAAACAAATTGCAGGATAAACACAAGGTGAAGCAAATTAAAGCATATAGCATCCAACAGGCTACAATGGAATGCTGAAAGGTAGCTATAGCTTTTTGTAACTTGTATCTAGCCAGTTAAAGCATAGGTCAGGGAAAAGATGACAAAATACAAAACACTATGCCCCAATTTGCACTGTATACAACTTCTGAGAGACGAGGTTTAGCAAGTGCCAAGCCTAATCATATGCACCACCCAAGAAATCAAAAAGAAAGCAAGTATTTGAAATGAAAACATGCCTTGTACTTGACAAGCCTTTGCAAGTACTCTATCTCATCAGCATTCGGATATAAAGTCCCACTTGGTATCGTGTCAAATCTCTTAGAAATTCTAGATTCAGCAACAGATACAGGTACATACACTCTTGCCCCCACCTTCATGACCTCATTATGCTTAATCTGTACATCAGCTGCCCAGGTGTAGAATGATAAAATGCACAAAGAATCGTTTGCAGTTGACACAAAGATAAAGAATAAAAAAACATGCATGCACACAAAAGCAAGAGACCAGGAATTGGTTTTCAAATGTCATACTTTTGACATGAAAAAAGGCACGCTAAATACAAAAGTGTCACTACCTTTCTCTTGCGTAGTTTTGTTTGTCCTCCATTCTCTATGGATGAATCATTTAAATTAGGAGAGTCCACCTGCACCTGAAAGAAGATAAAACAAACGGTTTTACGCTCTCTTAGAATAGAAATTACCTAATGCTTGATGAAATCATTTTGGAGGACTTTGAAAACGAAATGACATCTTATTTGCTTTAAATGTACATATAAAGACTTTGTATGTAGAGAGCAAAAAGAAAAGAGAAAAGGGTAACAATATGGAGTAGAAGATTTTCTCTCAAAATGTCAAAGCTGTACGCTGCAATCTAAAAGCTGAAGGTATTATAGTCTGCTTTCTAAATAACTAGAAATCAACTCAACTGCATCTTGAAAAGAAGTTTGAAGGTTAAAAAAAAGATTCTTTCTTTAAACGAAAAAGTTAAAACGAAAAAGATGATTAGTAATGGACTCATGCAAACACCACCTGATGAGCCCAACGAAGACAATCTCGCACAATTTTTGTTATATACAATTTTCCTGAAATTCTTTACACAGTCAAGGAGTGCAAGAGAACACTCAATAGTTGAAGTTTGGTTTAAGCCACAAACTCCCTCAATATAAAAGGTGATGAAAATTAACCAAAAAATTAGGCCACTCAATTTGTTGACAAGAGATACACCAATCAGCTGAATCAATTATGCATCAATTGTATAAAAGTTATCTAAAAGAGAAGAGTATATAGTTACGTATGTTTGTTGTAAACAAAATATATCAGTCTAAGAAAAATATAAATTCCCACAGTAGAAAATAAAACAAATAAGGAATTTATAGGGAAAAAAGTGTATACTCACAAGGCCCTTGTTGAAATGCGACTGAATCACAGAGCCGGGTATTTCATCAAAGTAATACTTTATCCAGGTAATGGCAGTGACATGGGGGTTCTGCCCATCAGTAGTAACTGAGTTCTTTCCAGGCAGAGGGTGAGCAGGGAATGGGGGCAAGGATAGGAGCTGTCGAGGCTTGGGGCCCTCTTTTGGACGTCCCAAATGGGCTATGTTGTTAGAAACTCGTATGACTTGCTCAGCACAAGCAGGTGATGGTGGAGAAAGTCTTGAAAAGTGTCTGACCACAAAAGGCATGCGTTGATGGACGATGTTCCCCACATTGTGCCACATGCTATACCTAATGGAGAGAAATAGAGTTTCAAAGAGATCATACACAAGAAACTGTTTCACGGGCAGTTTCCAAAACGTAGACTGATTCACAGTAATGCGTGCAGGGAATAAATCCTACAAATAAGTCCATTATACATAGCCAACAACGAACATTGAGAAATGTGGATCTGGATTTGAGGATGGATAACTTACATGCTAATTTGCAGATTTGAAATCAATTGCTTAGCTAGCAAGAGTATGGTGGTAAGAATTGAAAAGCCCACCTCATAAAAAAATAATTTCTGAGAAATATATATCTGCAGTTGTGTTTTGGTGTAAAACTATAGCAAGATGTTAATTATGATAAGATAGATAGCATAAAGAGAGCTAAGCAACTTAGTAACTTCAAGATCATATGCATGTTGGATTACATTGTTACTATCAAGAGAAACCGGGAACTTAACAAAGAACAAATACCAGATAATTGTGCTATGATTCACAAGGTGGGGGGGAATATGATCAATTATATGAAAAATGGCATCGAGTCTCTGGTCGTGCTTCTGATTGATGATATTGACAAATGGAAGTGAACTTCAAATTGTTCCTGGATAAATAACCAGAAAAATCTGAACCATCCTAAACAAAATTTTACATTCGGTTAAACAAGGAGCAGAGACTTGAGGAAGCTCAATAATTGCAGAGCATAGAACACGGCTTCCTTGGTAGATTCAGAAATCTCATTACAACTTCAACTACACATACGCTATCCCTGCAGCTATAATTTTGCTCAATATAGTACTATTATTAATCATATCAAACTTCAAAGTACAGTGTACTACAAAGATGTTTGTTCATACTCACGAAGGGTTTGCAGTCAGATTAGAACTCATGTTTTGAACAAAAACTAATAACAAATCACAAAACAAAAAACCCTGTGGGTGGGTTTTAACGGTGTAAAGGTGGAGGCTCAGTGGCGGGTCTCCAATGATGGTGGATGGTGGTGCAGAGATCGCCGGTGGTGGTGGGTTATCGTTATGGTCTTGTAACCTTTACCCTGCATCAGGGGAAGGAAAAAAAAGAGGAGAAGATAGAGAAGCGGAGGAACCTTACCTGGTACAAGGAGAAGCTGCGATTGCCGCTGCCTTTGTCGGTCATGGAGGGAGGGGTACGGCGGAGGAGTGAGAGTGGGGAGAGAGAGGGTGTAGCCGGAGCAAAAAAAAAGGGTAAAAATACTCTAATTTTTTTAAATGTTTATAGTATTTTTGTCCCTAATGTATTTTTTCACTTTCATTTTTAAAGTATCAATTTTATTTATTTGATCTTTAAAGTATTCAATTTATATTATTTTGGTCTCTAATCAGACAATTCGTGAAGTTTTTTTATGAAAGTGATCACGTCTCACTCTTTCAAATGGTATCACATGTCCAACACGTGATTATTCCACCAAAAACTTAATCGTCCGTCTATATAAGGACCATTTTGATACAAATTAAATATTTTAGAGGCCAAATTAATAAAATTGATATTTTAGAGACCAAACTGACAAAACATACTAGAGACCAAAAAGTGTTATTAATTACCCTTGAACTATACCACAATCTCTAACTCACGTGATATGAGAATTTTTTCGTAAAAGTTATTAGCAAATTTAAACGA
The DNA here is from genome assembly GCA_951799425.1 of Ilex aquifolium. Lineage (NCBI taxonomy): Eukaryota > Viridiplantae > Streptophyta > Magnoliopsida > Aquifoliales > Aquifoliaceae > Ilex > Ilex aquifolium. The sequence goes on along the minus strand of OX637410.1, from coordinate 16,405,430 downwards.
AAGGATTACATTGAGTCAAATTACATAGTTCAATAATTAAATTGACACAAAATATAATTTAAGAACTTCATTGACATAAATTGTATAATTCAAGGTGTAAAATAGATAATTAACTCTAAAATAAAATTGATGCTAAAATAAAATTCGTGCCAAAAAATCTAATGTTCTGTTTGGTATGATAGAAAAAATGGAAGAATGAAAAGTTAAAAGAATGGAAAGTTAGAGATATAGATAAAACATTATGTTTGGTAAAGAATGATGAAAAAGTGGATGGATGAGCTTTCCTTCTAACTCACTAAAATCCATCCCTTCAAAATTATAGGGAAAGTGGATGGAAAGTTAATTATTTGTGTTGAAATGTATTTTATTTGTCTACGTTTCCTTTTATATCTATATAATAAAGTACAATACAATTCAAATCTCAAAAGATAAACAAAATGACTTTTACTTTTCGGAATTGAGATTTATTTAAATTTTACTTTAAAGTTAATCTGACGGCTAATATTAATATCACAAATTTAATTGAGAAAATAGGCCCCTAAAGATGTGTTTGGGATAATTTTTTAAAAGTGCTTCTATAACTTATAACTTTTTATAAGTACTTTAAAAAAAAAAAAATAATGTTTTGAACTACCCCACCACCATTACCACCACCACCACTATCACTAATGCCACCACAACAACCACCACCTCACCCATCGCCTCACCACTACCACCACCCCCATCATCTCCATCGCCCCATCACTACCATCACCACCGCCTCACCACCGCTACAACCCCATCACCACCTCTTCCACAACAACCACCACCACCACTACCGTCGCCGACACCACACCACCATGTCTACCACAACAACAACAACCACCACCACTATCACTGTCGCCACCACCCACGACCACCACACCCACTGCCCCATAACCACCATCATAACTACCACTACCCCCATCGCCCCACCGCCACCGCCACCACCACCACCATCATCCCATCCCTACTACCACCACCACCACCGTTGTTGACACCTTACCACCACCGCCACTGTCCCACCATCATCATCACCCCCACCACCCCACCATTACCATCACCATTGTCACCCACGGCTTCCACTATCATAACTGGTCGTCATCACCTATCACAACTATCACCGTCTCCCACCACCACCATTGCCGCCCACCACCACAACCACCACTCACCTCATTACAATCAGTGCTTAAATTCATTTCTATCTCTTTTATCTTTGTAATTTGATTTTGGGTGTGAATACAAATATGTTTATTGTTGACTTTTTTTTTATTACTACGTGTCTTTAGGTACGGGAATTAACTAGTATACATATATAATGTGTTCATTAATTCATGTATAAATACAATAATAAAATATGTATTTATATTTTTTTTTTTAAAATTAAAATTAAAAAAATATTTCTTTTATCTTACCAAACACAAAAAAAAAAATTATTTTTATTTTCCATCCATCCTATCAAACATAAAAGAAGGAAAATGTATCATTCCTATTTTCCTTTCTCGGAGAATAGAAAGCGTATTTTTCATACTTTTCATCATTTCTACCAAACGGAGCATAAGTGATCAAACTATCAAAAATCATTTATTTCGACAAAAGACCCACATCCAAGTTCTATAGTTTTTGATTTGTTATCCCTATCTCGATCATGATTTTTCTACATCTAAGGAAAATATCCTTTCCTTTTGGGTCGATTGTGTGCGAGGAAGGATTCAAACCCTCGACACCGTGGTTCATAGTCACATGAGATACGGGCTCCACCCTATCTCCACTGAATCTATTATCCGCGTTGTTTGGATGACCAAAATAAGGATGGACCAGTTAAAAGAGAAAAGTAGTGTGAGACAATTGGAACTAAATAAAAAATGGCTAGAGGACAAATTAGTGTAATAGTTAAGAGGATAAATTATAACATATTAAAATATTATATAAAAAATTTAAGGGTTAATTATACTGGAGGTCCCAAAAATATAAAATTTATTTTATTTTGGTCCATAATATTTTAATTACATCATTTTGGTCCCTGAAATATTAAATATCTATATAATAAAGTAGCTAGATTGATTTGTCTTGAGTTTTTCGCGGCTCAGATCATTTTCAGGTTTTTGATCCAACGATCCTAATTAATCTACATTCCTACAGGACTCTACTACATTCATTTTATCTCTCCTCATCCTCATTCAAACCATTGGATAAATATCTACATCCTTACAGGACTCTACTACATTCTTTTTTATCTCTCCTCATTCTCATTCAAACCATGGGAGAGATTGACTTGGATGGTTATATATATATATAATAAAAACAAAATATATCTAAAATCTATTAAAACTCTAATAATAAGGATTATCTCTAAAAAAATATAAGTTCATTAACATATACCGGCCTATTTATCTATCTATATATATATCTATATTAATAAACGAGTCGTGTTCGGGTGAGACCTGTCAACCCGTTTACCTGTTTAAATAAATTTAATATAATAATAAATTATATATATATATAATAATGAATGAGTAAAGAAAAAAAAAATAAAGAAAACATTTAAAAAAAAAAAGTAAAGATATCAGTAGTATGAAAGTGAAGCTTTGAGCCTTGAGGCATTGAATTGCCTTTTGACCATTTTCTTGGAATCCCACATCGACAAGGAATGGAGAGGGGAGACTTCAGTTGCTTATAAAAAAAGGTAGTGGACTTCTCAATTTTAACCAACCTTTGTGGTGTGATTTTCACGTGAGCTGTTGGCTGTAATTCCTTCAATTGAGGAAAGTACAGTTGGAAGCAAATAAATGGAGTGTAAAAATTTATTAAAATAATATTTTTTTTTTGTTTTTTTTTAAATGGGTTAAACGAATCGTGTCGTGTTACCTATTTATTAAACGGTTCGTGTTCGTGTTAGTGTTAAAATTTTTTACCTGTTTATTAAACGTATTATATATGGGTTTATATGTTTTTCATCTGTTACCGTTTAACCCAACACGTAACCGGTTAACCCGACACGATTGACACCCCTATACAACATCATAGACTTCAATAAGCCCATCTGACAGTCTTAACTAGACTTATCAAGCAGCCACCATTATCCCTCTTAAAACCATTCACATTGAATTCTCCCTCTCCAATTCCATCACTTCTCACTTACGTTGTGGCTCAGATCGCTTGACGATTATTGATCCGACGGTCCTAATGCTAAATTCTCTCTCCCAATTTTTGAACAAGACTTTTATTCCTTCCACAATTCTAAGATTTCGATATCTCTTATAAGTCTCTCTCTCTCTATCTCATACTACACATTAATTAGGTCGTTAATTATGACTCTATATAATTACAGATTATTTTTAAAAATTTTAAATAAACAAATGGACCTTAAATACATATTCTTTGTATCAAAACAAGTTGAATGACTATAATATAGGTCATATTTTGTATTGAAATAAAAATACTATAATATTCGAATGGTATAATAAGCGAATAATATATATATATAATTTGTGATATATCTATATATTAAGGGAGCTACCATTGTTTGTCTTGAGTTTTTTGTGGGTCAGATTGTTTTAAGATTATCGATCAAATGATCAAAACTACTCCTCCAAATTTTTTTTCCGCCCAAAAATTACAAGAATCTTTTCATTTTACTAGATTATTGATTCGAAGTGATTATGATTAGGATTCGAATTGAGCTAAATTTGATTGTTGAGTATAAAGTATATATTTTTGTTTAAACTTAACTTTGCTTGAATTTTACGAGTATTCAAAATTGAAGTCAAATTAAAATTGATTGTAAAAATAATAAAGAATAATTAAATTAATATATATATATAACCATCCAAGTCAATCTCTCTCATGGTTTGAATGAGAATGAGGAGAGATAAAAAAGAATGTAGTAGAGTCCTGTAAGGATGTAGATATTTATCCAATGGTTTGAATGGGGATGAGGAGAGATAAAATGAATGTAGTAGAGTCCTGTAGGAATGTAGATTAATTAAGATCGTTGGATCAAAAACCTGAAAATGATCTGAGCCGCGAAAAACTCAGGACAAATCAATCTAGCTACTTTATTATATAGATATTAAGGGAGTTATCATTGTTTGTCTTGAGTTTTTGTGGGTCAAATTGTTTTAATATTATTGATCAAATGATCAAAACTACTCCTCCAAATTTTTTTTCCCGTGCAAAAATTACAAGAATCCTTTCATTTTACTCGATTATCGGTTCGAAGTGATTATGATTAGGATTCGAATTGAGTTGAATTTGATTGTTAAGTATAAAGTATATATTTTTGTTTAAAATTAATTTTGCTTGAATTTTACGAATATTCAAAGTTGAAGTCAAAATTGAAATTGATTGTAAAAATAATAAAGAATAATTAAATTAAAAAAAAATTATGGTGTCATTGTGAACGGGAATAAATAAGAATTAATTTGTATGTTTAAGATAGAAGTGTTAATTGAGTCGAACTTAAATTCAATTCTCGATTTGACGTAATTATGATTAAAACTCGAATTGAGCTAAATTTGACTGTCAAGTATAAAATACAAATTCTTACTTAAACTTAAATTCGATTGAATTTTACAAATATTTAAGTTGAACTGAAATAGAAACTGATTTTAATTTCTTAACAAAATTTTTTACATTTACTAAAATTCACGTGAAACTTTTGAATATTTTTCCTCACAAAAGTTACACAAACTCACATTGGAAAAATAGTGCAGAGATAATGTTATAAACTTTAGGTAGAAACTTACAGAAACACAAATAGTTATAATTTTTTCAAATTTGAGATAAAGTTTATTAAAAATGTTAAAATCGTAGATGTTTGATCAATAATAATTATATTTTCTCAGATTTTTGAATTAATATGTTACAATAGTTGTACCATGACTTTCGTTATATAAAAGTTTAATTATATATATTTTTCATATAGATTGAACAATATCAATTTGATCGTTGTATTGTTCAAATTATATTTGACATTGTCTTTATTTATGAACAAATATTTGTAATTTTTTACAAGTAATATAGTGCCTTCAGGCATGGGCAATTACTAGTGTTTCTATATAGTCCCTTAACAAGACATCGTTCACATTGTTAACAATTTTTTATTATAAATTTGTCACGTAATATCTAAATATAAGAAAAAAAATAATTTGGATAACTCTTAACCAAATTTCTATACAAATTTTGGTCAAATAACTACCAAAATTATACAGTTTTGATCATAAGATATTCAAATTTTGGTTAAAAGCTTCCCATATTACATTTTTTGGTCAACAACGACCCAAATTTTGGTCAAGAGCTACCCAAATTATTTATTGTCTATATTTAGGTATTTCATGACAAGTTTATGATAAAAAAACCTTTAGCAATTTAGATGTTGTTTGTTTAAGAAACCACATAAAAATATATTTAATATTTTAGGGACCAAAATAATGTAATTAAAATATTAGGGATAAAAAATGAGATAAATTTCATACTTTAGAGACATCTAGTACAATTAACCCAAATTTTAAAACTATTTAAAATATGTATTTAAGATATTTATGCTCTCCCTACACTCTTTCTCTTTCACATTTGTCAAAAGTATGCTAAAATATAATTCTATTCAAAGGTATAAAATTCAGTTTATATAATTAATTATTTAATAAAATAATTTTATTTTACATTTATTTATTTGAATTAAATTTATTTATTTTATTTAAAATAATAATTATATTATATGGAGTAAAACATGTAAAAAATTGACATTATTAAATGACTCACATTAAATAAAAATATCATATTGTGCCACTATTTATCTATTCGATAAAAAATTTAAGCTCCGTCGCCGAGTATACATATCATATCAAATGAAGGTAAATTATAAATCACCCAATATAACTTTAAGGGTAACTCAAGTAATAATATAGAAACAAAGTGTAAATTTAAGCGTTCTTAATTCGAAAATATTATAATTTCAGCGTAGATAGTGTAAATTAGCTCCTACATTCCTAACCATCCAAACATATAAATAATAATAATAAAAAAGAAGAAATCACCCTAGAAACGAAATTAAAATATATATATTTGGACTGAAACGAAATCAAAATTGAAGTAGTAGACTTCATGTGAAATGTGGTTTTCATACCATTTTTAGGGTACAGTCGTCGACAAACAAGAAACTCTGCGCTTGTGCGCCAAGAAGATCGACCGACGGCAGGTGGCATCGTCAAACTTTACCGTGATGGTAACGGTTTTGTTGGCATTGCAGGTCCTCCTCCCATGCCGTGGATGAAGATGAACGTATGAGCTATGGTCCCCCTCATTGCCTTTTGGAATATCTGAAAAAGGGTTGCAGAGAATAAGATGCTTCACATGGCGATTTGACTAGTTGGGTTGCTCAATTTTTCTCACCCAAAAAAAGGGTAAATTGCTTCCGAGTTCAAACAAACGAAACCCCCCATCTTTTACACAATGACAGGGAGGGGAGAAATATCCTGTCTCTCTCTCTCTCCTCAGTCTTCAAGCGCGTCAATTCTGTCTGTTTCTCTCTCCAAAATTATCTCTCTTTTAATGCACGTTTATATGAGTATATACATACATACAACCCATTTGGGCAAATAAGGCATCGATTGGAATAATCAAATTGCATAAACTTTTGTGAAATTTTGTTTGAAACCCATCTGTTCTTTGGATCTTCAGTTTGAGAAGAAGTAGTATTGAATATGGAATCGGAATCTCAGAGAAAGAGCTTCTGTAGTATGGGAGATATGTATGGACTGGTGATTGCTCCAAAGGAACTTCATTTTGAGCTCGTTAAGGACAATAGTTTCGAGCTTCGGTTCGGCGTGCTTGATGATCTCGGAGGAGCCATGAAAGTGAGTCCTGTTTGTTCCTTATTAAATATTCCATTTTGAAAGATGATAACCTTTAGTTACTGTGAATACAATTGTTCTATATGCCCAATCCCAATGATTAGCTTTAGTTTGGGAGCATTTTGTTCTGAGATGTGAATTCATAGTGGAATTTGAGTTGAATCTATCATTCTTGAACTGTTTGTCGTGCTGATAGGAAATTGATTATCTCGATTTATTTGCAAAAAATCTGAATGATTATATTTTTTTTCCCTCATACTCGACTCATTAGGGTTGGGGATGGGTGAAATCAATCAAAAGTGAAAATCATCATTGCAATTGTATGTTTTCTTACTTATTAGAACGAAATGCTTGAAATTGTTCAGGATTTTTTGAGGACCAGAGAAGTTGGGGAGTTTTGTAGTGGTGCTTTGTCGGGGGCTATGACCAAAGCCATTCTTGCTCCTCTTGAAACCATCAGGTTGGTTTTCCGACTTCTTGGTTGTCTTCACATTCCTCCCCCCCCTCCCCCCACAAAAAAAAAAAAAACACAAAACAAAATAAGAAACTCACAAAACAAAGAAAAAATAATTTGATTTGCACCAGATTCACTATTGATAGATACCGTAGATTTATAGCCAGCGTAATTTTTGAAACTATAAGGGTATCACTTGAAATCTGTCCAAACTATAGGGTGTGCCTTTATAATTATCCTAAACTTTGTACAATATATGTTAGCAAGAGTCCAAACACTTCTATTTTTAGTAATAGACATAGTCGAAGAAGTGTTGGATACATTGCTAAAAGAGTATTGCAGGCATATCCAAAATCATTTTTTTTATTTTGTAATTGGGGACATGGCCAAACAAGTATTGGACACGTATTCAAGTATCAGTGTTTGGCCTAGAGGCGTCACCTTCTTAGAAATTTGTGTTCTTCTTTGCTGCCTAAAAATGTCATGATCCAATCAACAGAGCTGCATCATTACTTTAATATGTGTTCGGCATATTACGTTTGCATTGAAGCATTATGCGTTGTTCAAAGAAAGTCAAAATATGCAGGACACGAATGGTGGTTGGTGTTGGGTCCAAAAACATTTGTGGTAGTTTCATTGAGGTCGTTGAACAGCAGGGTTGGCAAGGGTTGTGGGCTGGCAATACAATCAACATGCTCCGTATAATTCCTACCCAGGCAATTGAGCTTGGAACATTTGAGTGTGTCAAGCGAGCAATGACTTCAGCACAAGAGAAATGGAATCAAACCAAATGCCCAGAGGTGCAGATTGGTCATGTCAGTCTGAAGTTTTCTCTCTCCTGGCTCTCTCCAGTTGCTGTGGCTGGTGCGGCTGCTGGAATTGTTAGCACACTTGCTTGTCATCCTCTTGAAGTCTTAAAGGTATTTGCACATGGTCATATGCCTGCTTTTCTTACTTGTCATATATAAAAATACTCATGTTGAGGTGAAATTCAGGGATATAATAATATACTTCCTAGTGACTTATTTATCATGTAAACCAAAAAAGTTTCATTTGTTACTGTGAGAAAATAAATTATTTTCTTTCTGATCACTACAGGATCGGGTGACTGTGAGTCCCGAGGCTTACCCTACACTAAGCATTGCAATTAGTAAGATTTACAAGGAGGGTGGAATCGGTGGTCTCTATGCTGGACTTACACCTACATTGATCGGCATGCTCCCATACAGCACATGCTACTATTTCATGTACGAGACATTAAAGAAATCTTACTGCCAGGGGAAGAAGAAGGAATTTTTGAACCGTGCAGAGATGCTCCTGGTTGGAGCTCTTTCAGGTGCGAATCATGGCATTGACTGTTTAGGCTGTACTATATTTAGCATTTCTCTAGGATTCCTTCAGTCATACTGTAGAACCTTTTGATTTCCTATTAACAAGAATTATGTGCAGTCCCTTTTGGGTATTTAAGCGTCGAGTCTCAAAATCCTATGCGATGTGGCATCTGAATAATTGTCGGTGATTGGGTAAGAAATGTATAATAAAAATCTTAGTTGTAGGGGTGTCAAAAGCCGAGAATTCACTTTGAAGCCTTCCCTAAGTGAAAGTTTCGTGTGGTTTATATTAATTTGCATGAATCTACACTTCATTAATATCCATGTTTTTCTTTTATTATGCTTTCTCGTTCCCCCTAGAGTAAATCTGGGGCTCTGTTTGGAATTTGAGAAGCATGAAGCTGCTTAGTTAGATAAACAGCCTTTTCGTTTACATCTGGCCTTTGCACTTGAGGCAAAATATCTGGGTGTCCACGAGACTAATTGGCTGTTTTCCAACTTCACTGCCCCATATTTTTACTTTCCAACTTCCACAAGAAACATAGAATTTTCCTGCCAGTTTTTAGCTCTAACCTGTTTGAGCAAAATGGTTAGATGGATCTTTCTTGCCAGTGCTTAAGTCATCGTTCCTCTGGAGTAAGTGTTCATCTACTTTTTGCTTGTTCAGGTTTCACGGCAAGCACAATTAGTTATCCATTGGAGGTGGCCAGAAAACGGCTGATGGTAGGAGCTCTGCAAGGCAAGTGCCCACCTCACATGGCAGCCGCACTTTCGGAAGTCATTAGGGAGCAAGGTTTAATGGGACTTTACAGAGGGTGGGGTGCCAGTTGTTTAAAAGTGATGCCATCTTCAGGCATCACCTGGATGTTTTATGAAGCTTGGAAAGACATTCTGCTTGTGGAGAGACATCATTTATAGTTGTCTTGCAGAATCTGATGTGACTCGCTTGTTCTTGGTGGGAGGTAAATATCAGCACTCGGCTTGTGCTCAGTCCAGGAGAGATATAGCTGTTGTTGGCTTTCTGTTCTAATTTGTATTTAGCATCAGTGTTGGCGAAGATGGACTTATGTAGACGACCTCAAATGATTGGGACATAAGGTTTGATTTGGTATCAGTGTTGGTGCCCATTTTGAGTTGTGCCAACAGAATTTTCTGATCTAGGAAAAAAGTTTTGTTTCCCTACATGTATGATTGAATGCTGGTGGGTCTTGTAAGTTTCTATTCGGTTATGGAACTGCAAAACTCTCTCTCTCTCACACACACACACACAGACACACGCACACGCATGCATGCACACATTTTGGGTTGAGAGAAATACAGTCTGAAGAAGGCACGCACATGGGCATTGTAATAGGTGTGAGCGGAGGGAAAACAAGTTCCATTGTCTGACGAGAAGCTTGTTCTTAGTTCACCATAACATTTGTGGCTTTTGCAATTGAAACAATGGAGTAATGCCCAAACATGTAATAGCCTGTCATAGGGTTGATGTTGCCAATTGTTTCTGGGATCGTGGTGGCAAATCCATAACTTTTGAACCAATTATCTGTAAGTTCTCTTCAAGGAGAAATTTATTTGGCTGTTGTTATCCTCCATTGCAGTATCGCCCTCTGTTTGCCCATACAAAAAAGTCTATGAAGCATAGATACTTCGTCAAGGTTGACGTACCTATATCGAATATGATATTCGTTGGATACGTATTCGATAATTAATAAAATATATGAATACTTTGCGGATATTTCTAAACATGGAGTAAGATGTACAATTTTAATTTTAATCTATACTTTCTCCATTCAAGTTCACATACAATGCAAAACATTAACAAAATTTTATCTGATATTGAAGACGCGAGTGTTTTTTAATGCGATTCTGATTCCTTTAATTGGTCACGCTCATTTTATAGATATATATCTTAATGAGACAATATAACATCTTTTTTAAGGTAAATTTTTTTAATTTTGCTTACTAATATTAAAAAATTATTGAAAAATATATTTTTTAAGTTGATAAATAATAATAAAATATACTAATCGTATCTTTATCTTTTTTTAAATTTTGTCGTGTTCATATTGTATCATACTCATATCATGTATCCGTGCTTCCCAGCAAAAAACCATTCATAAGTTGCTGGTTAAACAGTTTTTTCTTCCTCACAACTGGTATAAAATGCCTGAATTATGCTCCAGGATAGAAGTTGAATTGCAAGTGCCTCAATGACCCCACCCACATTCTAAATCTGTCAAACAAATATCTTCTTGTATTCAAAAATGAATTGAATTTGAGGCCTATGACCATATTGTCGAAACAAATAAATGCATTGTGTGACCAGGTAGGGAAGTCACAGAGTGAAAGAAGTGCAATACAAAAGCAATTACTAGAGATTGAAGAGGATTATCGTACAAAGAAACAATAGCCACTGCAACCACCTATGGAGCAGAGTGGAGAAAAATACAACATAACCAGTGATGCATGCCAGTCGCCAAATCACATAAACTATGTGTTTTCCTGCACTTGATTTGTGTAATCTCTTCTCCCAAGCAAAGGCAACAAACATGCACTGATCAACCGGCAGTTCTCAGCAAGCATGTAGAGACAAAACAAGCATAATCCTGTTTTAATTTAAAAAAAAAAAAAAGAAACCCGTAAGATATATGACTTTTGCCCCTCCACCGGGGAAAATGATGAATTAGAAATACCCTGTCAACAGAAAAAAAAAAAAATACAGTACTGCATTATTTTAGGAAGACCAACTGAATAGAACAAGAACTGCTTAACCCCACCCACACCCTCTCTGCCCAGCCAAAAAAAAACACATACCAGGAAAACAATTTATAATCTGTTGTTACCTTCTGGAAAAAAAATTCTAATCTGCTGTGATGAATGTTTTCTTACAAGATTATACTCCATCATGACTTACTATTTTCACCATATAATGTGAAAATCATTGGAGGGTTTTGACAAAAATATTTGTGGGAAAGGGGTACACAAACTAAAAGTGTAATACTCACTTTCCCAGAGAAAGTTTGGAAATTTTTCAGATTCAAAAATTCAAAACAGAACTTGATTCTTGGAATCAGTTACTGAAAAAGAAGTGAGGCAAATGAATCTCATTGAAACCTCAGCTGCAATATCTACTAGTACATGAAATATGTATCCAAAGAAACACCTAATACCCGAATAATTATGAAGAAATAAAAAAAGCACAAAAAAAAAACAGATAGTGAATAGAGTAGGTACTGCAGAGTCAGACAATGAACAATTCACCAAACAGTAAAATACTAGCAGAAGATATACAAAAGAAGACGTGAATGGCCACACACCAGCATAAGCAACTGTAACGCCTGAGACTAGTCTTCCCAAAGCTGATAGCATGTAGAGACTGGCAACCACCTGCCAAGAAAGATAACTAAAAAGATTAGTTTTCTGATTGAACTCAAAATCCTTTCTACACCCATGGAAATCATTTTAAAATTTGTTGCATAGATAAATCTTACCTTCTAATGCACCACAGCTTTACTGTCCATCTTACTTTTCTTTTTTCTTTCCTTCTTTAGTTGGCTTATTTTGTCAACACTTTCTACAATTACTATTTTTTTTTTTTTTTTTGGTGCAATAGAAACTAGTCAAACTACTTATGGCAACTGTTCCATATGTTCAGCTTCCAGCTTAGTGCTTTTCCTGACCCTTCTTTCTCCATAATAAGCTCCAAAGAGACACCAGGAGATCGGGGAGGCAGGCAGACCAGGAAAAAAGGAGGAAGGAAAGAAAGAGGGAGTAGGCATGTACAAGTGCAACACTGTTGTTAGTGTAGATCCTAGATTATAATTCTTCATCAGTGATTGATGATAGATCGTGCCATTAGAAGTCACACAGACACAGCAAGCAACTATGCTTATTTGTGTATTGGGCACCAGTCTTCTGTGCTCTCTAACAAAAGTCATTTTGCTCATGCACGGCACAGGTATTAGTTGGGTAACTCCCACCGACATCCTTTCCTTCTTGATAATTTCAGTGGAGGCTGCTTGGTGCAGAGAGAGAGAGAGAGAGAGAGGAAAGATAGCATAATTCTCTTTAGGGAGGAACTTATTTCTTTTCTGGCTGGGCTTGTTGGATTGAAAGATATGCTCAAATCTTCAAAGGAAGACTTTCAGTTCAACTGTTGCAAAAGGAGGAGATTTTCTATTGAATATGGATTTAGCTCAATTAGGAATTTAAATGTGCCCAAGTAAGACATCTTGACAGATTGTGTCTCTGTCTACTGTTCTATTGGATTTGTGGAGCTGAGCGTGTTACCTTTGTTCCCCTCCTGCGGGAGAATCAAACTTTTGATGTGCCTTGGAATTCCAATTAGCATAGCATTCGGGTATAGCATCGTGGTAATATTATTTATGAATTCCAGAGATTACCTGGAACATGTTTTGGCAGAATTTTGCTCCCAACTGTCATCCTTTTCAGTTTTAATTCCTCATTTACGGTTTTTTCAAACTTATTTACCAATATACCGTAGTTTCTACGAAAGTGTGTTTTCAAAACATGGTTTTAACATTAAAGCAAAATCCTTGCTCAAGGCAATCGAGATGGTTATGAATGACATTTTTTTTTGTGGGGAACAAATTGGTCATATTAGCTGGATTTGTTTAAGAAGCTTGGATTTTTGGCATTATGGTTATCTCCTGTGTGAGATCACAGATCATAAATCCATCCCATCAGGTGGGGGATAAAGTTAGGTGGATCTAGAAATTGCCTACTGGAAAGGCTAGTGTTTAGGCGAAAAGGGGAGCTAATTGAATGCAGCCTGAAGAACATTTTTGTACTCAGCAGGCTTTCACTCATTACTTGAATGGGTTGATTTAGTTACCTGATGAATGGGTGGATTTATTTCCATGGTTTTTGTTCCAATTGTCTGTCTCTGCCCCCTCTCCTTTCTTATTACTGTCCTCCTTTGTATGACATTTTTCCAGTCTTAAATGCATAAATTCTACTAGTTTCTAAACCAATTAAACATATAAAAAATGATCTTCCAATATAACAGGGAGTATTTAAGAGGAGTTAAATTCATCCGGGACACAATTTCCTCAAGAATGTGCATAACTTTTTATATCAAAAGGTCACAAGTAGCGACACAAATACCTTGAGAAACAACCTCTTGTCCTGACCCGTTGCCGCAACTCTCAAAACAGATTCAGCTGCCCCTATGGTATTAGCCAGGCCCGCAAATATGCTGTTGGCAGTATCCTGAGATATCTGCCATTCTAGGGGATCCACAGGCACCCTGTCGAAAAAGTAATAAATGCATCAAAAGCAAAGTTCACTTCACAGGCATAAAATTCACTAAAGATGTAGCTAAGACAAATACAACAAATTTATCTTAGTGACTACATGCGTACTGTGAAGTTGAAAGTTCAGATGAAACATTACTGATGATTCAAGGGAGGGAAATCTAACTTTGAACATGAAAAACAACAATAGCATAAGAGGATTGGGGATTGGGGATATATAGCAATTTCTAAATTACAAAGAATATCATCGATTTATTCCAAAGCCAAAGGTCCCAATGACATTAACAAATATTGCAAAAGGTCAAGCTGCAAATCTTTTTATAATATGTTGAATCTTTGTTTTGTGCACTTAATTGTTTTGAACCTGCCCTCCTAACAACTCTGAATGAAAACCTAGTTACTATAAGAATCGCCAAAGAACACAAATTTCAATCTATTGGAACACAATGAATCAAGACCAAAATTAGGTCATGTTATACATACAAAACACCAGAGAGAGAGAGAGAGTTAGAAATACGAGATGTTCATCTGGCGGAAGAGGAGGCCGAGGATGGCGAGAGAGCAGAGGATGACGATGAAGACGTCGGAGACCAAAGAGAATAGGCTGGAGTTTCCATAAGCGCAGTGGTAGTAAACGAGGGTCCCACAAACCATCAGTATCAATGGCTTCCCTACTTCCGTCTTCCTGCAATTGCTATTGCCATTGACGCTGCTGTTGTACTCCATCGTCATCATCTACCTGTGCATAGCGTAGCTTCGTCCGTTCATCACTCTCTTCTCTTCCTTTAACCGTTCTTTGTTTTGTTTTCTTTCTTCTCCTTTTTTTCTTCCTTCTTTTTTCTCTCTTTCTTCTCTCCCCCCTCCTTTGATTTGTTTTCTTTCTCTTCCCCCTCCTTTGTTTTGTTCAATCTGTCTAACTATCCCACTGTCATCATCGCCGTCCAATAGAGAACACAACATAGAGAAAATAATAAATTTTATTTTTTTACATACAGTAGTAACTATATTAGACCTGCTGAGTTCATTAGTCGACACAAACCTAAAACCTAAATAAGGTGTGATGACAACGTTGTATTACCTCTGCTCTCTGCCCACTTTTTCTTTTTCTTTTCATTTCGCAATTCACTAACAAAGGTCTCGCAAAGGTGTGATTTACACTCCTAGATCTCTCTATATATGACAACTATTAGATAAGGCCAATTATGTTTTGATAGAGCAATGTTCTAATTTAGGAATTATTGAGTGGCGTGGTTCAATGGGATATCAATCAAATTTTTCACCCTAATACTTCGTTTGGTATGATAGAAAAATAGACGGATGAAAAGTTAAAATGATGGAAAGTTGGAGGATAAATAAAATATCATGTTTGGTAAGAAAGGAAAATAGGAATGATGAAAAAGTTGATGGATTAACTTTATTTCCAACTCAGCAAAATCAATCTCTCCAAAATTGGAAAGAAAGTGGATGAAAAGTTAATTATTTGTGCTGAGATATATCTTATTTGTCTATATATTTTTTGATATATACATATATTATGTATACATTAATTTCATATAAAAATACAATGATAAAATATGTATATATATATATATATATATATATATATATATATATATATATATATAAAATTAAAAAATTAAATTAAAAAATTATTATTATTATATTTATTTAAGTTAATTTTTATTTTGTAGAAAAAATATTAACATGAATTCAATTAAGGGAAAATATAATATTAGCATTAAATTTTTTATTCAAAATTTGTGTGGGTCAACATAAATATGAACACGAACACGACACGAAAATAAATAGGTCAACTCGACACGACACAATTAGTTAAATGAGTTGAGTTAGGTTTGACTAATGTCCGACACATGCTCGTAATGACTCAACACAAAACTGACACGACACGACTTGATTGTCACCCCTAATCTTAGCCAGCACAAAAAAAAAAATTAATCATTTTTATTTTCCATTCATCCTACCAAATACAAAGGAAGGAAAATGTATCATTCATATTTTCCTTCCTTGAAGGATATAAAGTATATCCCTCCTACTTTTCATCATTCCTACGAAACGAAACATAAGGTTAGAGGTTCGAGATTTGGAGGTCACATTGAGATTCGGTGATTGACCGCTATAATAGTCTAGTTAGGTTCGTTCTAGAGAGGAGTAATGAGTGTGGTCTATCAGGATAATTTTTAGACACTCTCTTTTGCCCATCCTTTTTTTAATTAGCAAAAAAAAAAAAAAAGATCTAATTTAAGAACCCAACTCAATACAATCATTAAATTAAATCCAGATAATATTTTTCTGTTTAAGGGTCTCCTATTTCTCCTCAACCCCTTCCTATGCGACAGGTGGCGTATGATTAATTTGATATGATAGCAAAGCTTTAGACATCTTGGATTTCTACATGTGTGCCAGCACAAAGTATGATAATAATCCCTCAACTACGTGTTTTAGTCACCTTAATCCTCACTCTTTTAATTCTATCACTTTAATCCCTCAATTTTTATTTTTTTTTACTTTATATCACTACAATCCAATCAAAAATAACAATTTAATCGATTAATAAATATTGTCACGTGCGACCACAAATGTTAAAATGTTAATGTACCAAGCTACGAATGAGCGCTCTTTCTCATTCTTAAAAAATTCTCCAGCATGACAGTCCCCAGCAAGTACTAGTTTTTATTATCTACAACATCAAAAAGTTTACGATAAGGGATGTCCACACTAGTTTATATACACCTCGACTAATCTTCTCTCCGATCCAGTCAAAATCAAATCATCCACACCAGAACTAAAATATTCATGAGGAATAAATCATCATGCTCTAATCTCAAAAAATTGTCAAGATTAAAAAATACATTTAAATTTACAGTTCATCCCTGTTATCACTTGAGTTACCCCTTCAGATTAACAAACCATACAAAAAAACCCACCAAAACCAAAAGTAAAGACAATAGAGAAGGAACAAAAGAGACACAACACATTGTTATAATTTTTCTACTCTCACAATACTGTCCAAAAGAAAGAAGAGTTTGACCAAAGCACCTTGTCAAGAGAAACCAAAACCACAACTATTTACAAACTAATTGAGCAAACAATATTTACAAACTAATTAAGCAAGCCAATGTGGATTTCTTGTAGATAGTCACCATAAATTATATCTATACAGCAAAATACATAGATACAGTTTGCAAGTACACAATACAAACATCTACTAATCTTTCCAATGTCACCATGGTGTGCATAACTTAGGACAGATTGGTAAGCAGTTGCCCCACTCGTATTCTTCCAATTGCAGAGCGACTTCTTGCTGCAACAATTCTACCATCACCCGGAACAAAGGCATGATTTGAAACATAATCCATTTGTAAACAGATCAAGGTTCTGGGACTTCAATTTCTGCACGGCAAAGATTGACACTTCAAACTCTACCTCTTGAAATCGTTTTAAGTAACAAGATAGTATCAGATAAGCCGAAGCAAAGTAATTCATTTGATACCAGGTCGATGGGCATGTCAAATTAATAGTTCTATGATTTTGTGCACAAGCAAACTTCATGCAGATACAACAAGTCAACTGATCTCCTGTCTTCCTAATAGATAGATCTCAAGAAACAAACCTTCATACAAAATGGGCCCATCAAATATATTTGTCTCAGCTTCTTAATCTGACAATTTATAGGTCTGGCTTTAGAATGATGGACACCCAACTTTCGTGCAATGATTTGAGATGTTGGCCACTAGGAGTGGCCATGGTCAGGGTCGGGACAGCCTTTAAAAATAAAGCCCAGGTTCAGATAGGCTGCTCGGGCCAGGATCTCTGGTCCCATCCCCTCCATCGACAACTTTTTTATTTTTAAATGTTTATACTTTTGAAACCAAAATAATAACAAATGACATAATAATATAATCTGCTATACATAAGGTACTGTTCCATCTCAGAAGTGGGACACGACTTCCAGCCAGGCCCGGAACAATATCAGGCTAATACTTTGCCCAAGCCCTGCACATGAGCCAAAAAATCTGGCCCAACCCCTAAATTTTATGGGCTCAGCCGAGCAACTGGGTTTACTTTCTATAACGGCCTCAGTCTTAAGGATTAGTGAATTTAAAAGCCAGATAACCACAATTAAGCCATATAATCTCCTCGACCAAGCATTTGGTGTTAGCCCGATTGGGTATCAAGCACTACCCCTGGAGAGCAGGCTGGGAAGGGAAGTTGAACCGTGCCAAGTGGCTTCCAAGAAAAGTATATAATGATACCAGAAAATACTAATCAAATAAAATATTCGGTCCACATCATGTGGATAGTTGTCAAATGTTACGTCATAATCTATGTTCCACATGGTATAGGTAGATGGCATCTTCATACAATAGCATTAAGTAAATACACGGCAATGTTTGGTCATGCCTCATGAAGAAACTTCAAACTGCAAGATATTTGCCATATTAGTTTCTGTTTTTTCTTGTTAAATATACTCTTTTCAGATGCAAAGATAAAACTAACGGCATGTTCAATAAATCCGTATACAGAAACCATAACCCTATCAAAAAAAAAATTCAAATGATAAAAAAAATTGGTAAGTAGGTGTGTGTGGCATTACTCATGTCGGCAACACTAGTGGTAGTAATGGTGATTAAGGTGTTCCAGTGGTGATAATGGTGTGGGGTAGCAGCTTCGGTGGTAATGGATAGTGGCATACAATCCCATAAGTCTGGTGCTAGTGCCAGAAGTAGCTGAGGAAGAGGTGGTGCTAGAGGGGCCATCAACCAGGGAGATGGAAGGCGGCGTGAAGATGATGTTCATGTTCTATTGCAAAGTTAATGGTCACAAGAGTTGTAGATATGATAGGGGTGCCAGTGGTGTTAATAACGACAGTAACATGCTGATGAAAGAAAAGCAATGAAGAAAATACAGAAGTCTTGTAAGGCTATAATTGTCTGCTTTTACTATGAAACAACTACTAACCCCAGCACCCAAACCCCAGCCAAAAACACGTCATTGCAAAAGAATATATATATATATATATATATATATATATATATATATGAAAATGTATATGTATGTATGTATCCCTACTAGTTTTAGAAGGGAACAAAAATATATTAATGCATTTTTTGATTCCTCATTTTCTCTAACATGTATGGGGCTTCAAAAAGCAGAAATATGGAGACGCTATCCAAATGATGTAAAGCTAGATAATCTTCCACACCACAAAAGACAACATGATGGATGGTGGAAGAAAGTCACAGAAATAGAAAATCCACGCACCTTCTCCAGATAATTGTTCAAATCGAGCAACTATGTGCTTTCCGTAGGTGTATTTTTTCAAGGCATTAAGATGAGCCCTGATTTGGTTGAGCAAAGTTTCCCGTTGTTTGTCATTGCTCATTTCAAGAATCTTCTGGACCACATAATTTGCAAACTGGTCCTTCATCATTGTCTAGAATGAGAAAGTCAAACAAAAGACGCAATCAGTTTGAGGAATACAAAAATCAAATCAATTATATTTCATCCAACATCAAGAATTTTTCGAAATGATGAGAACTATGTGCAATTACTTGAACTCACTCAATATTCATGACTAGAGTGCAGAAATGTCAATGCTTGTCCATAACAAATGCTACAAATGAGGTGAGTAGTGTTGACAAGGGATGACCAAAAAAAAAAAGTGTTGACGAGGGATAACCATATTTGTAATGCCAATCCAGTTACTCCTGGATACTATCAATTCCAAGTATTGCTTTCTCAGTCAAAAGAGAGTAGAAGTTAAAAGACATAACACATAGCATCTGACCGACATCAAAATAGAGGTAGGGCCAGGATTTAGCATAATGGTTTGGGTGAACTGTAATTCTGTATTCAATAGACTAAAAAGAAAAGCAAGGGAAAATAAACCCCACTTTAAAAACTGAAGTCAAACTATTTCTTTAGACACAATACCTAGTGTCCAAGTACTGCAAAAAACGATGTATACTTGGAGCAGTAAAAGTCTTATAGTCCCTTACCAATAGACTGTCATTTGTTTCAGATTGTCCAAGAATCTCCTCAATCAGGAGTTCCCGTTCAGCAACATCACCATATTCCAAACACTTCTCGACTACATTTGACGCGAACTTATGCTGACTCATTTTTACAATTCTCCCAGTCAACTTGCTGATAACTTTGCTTCTTTCATGAGATTTCCCCCTCTCCAAAACATGCTGCAAGTATTACAGTAAGTCGTAACACAGGATTTGACATTAAAAGTGGAAACAATAACACATACATAAAGTTAAAGAAGAAAAGGGATCGAGGATCAAGGTTACAAAGAAAAGCTATCTAAAAGTCATATACAAAAGGAATGCCTCCCCCACCAATTCAATTTTTAGTGCATTTATCCATGCAAAAGAACATGTGCATAAGTGAATAACAAGACCCAATAAAGGAGGAGGATTGCCTTAGATAGAGGGGAATCTAAAAATCGTTCGATCCAATATGAAGTCGGACATGTAGGAAAAGTGTAGCCAAACACTCTTCCAAAGACAATAAAACAAATTTAACTTTTAGCAGCGAAGAATAGGCCATTTTATCGATGTTTTGTAGATTTTTGTGGGTAAAATAGGGGTGAAGGTATGGGCTTTTAGATTTTGATATGTTAAAAAGGGGGAAGGGGTTCTGGATATTTAAGAAGGGAAAGGAAAAAGAGTTATTGGTGGATGCTCTAATGATGTGCTCAGTGCTTTCTGGTTTCTTGGGCCTTTTGGATTGTTAGGGTTTAATTTTTTATGTAGGGCATGATTGGATTTGTGATAGGAGTGTTTATATGAGTGAAATAAAGCTTCATAAGCTCTGATCGCAGCTCTTGTTAAACAGAAAAGTGCAGAACTCTTAAGGAGGAAGAAGACAGACAGAAAGACTGCAAGAGAGAGAGTGAGAGTTTTGTTGATGCATGATCCGCCCTATATCTCTTGCATAGTCAACCTCCACAATGGCCGCAACTGCTCCAACCCTATATGCTGATCTCTTTTATAGCATCTCTCAGTCGCATCCGACACCTCTTAAAGGTATTGAGCTAACCCGTTAGGCATTAGCATAAAATCTGGACTCTGATGATGCATGGTCTGTTCGATATTTGGTTGCATAGTGTTAAAGTTCTTATCTTATATATTAGGCATAAGTTAATTGGTGCAAGGTAATATGGTAATTACTTTAATATTATACAATTATAAATAAGAGAGTGTAGGACAACCTAAACCTACACACAACAGATTATTCCCTTTCTTTTTTTTCTCATTTCTTCTTTTCTCTTCTCTTCTTTTCTCCTTTCTGACAAACTCTAATACCTTTTCTACAATTTCAACTTGGTATCAGAGCATTGATTCTAGTTTTTTCTTTTTTCTCGATGAACAGTGCAACATGATCAATACTCTATGAACAACATATTTGTAAAATACAGAATTCACAATCGTACTAATTGAAGCCATATTATGGTGGCATGAGACATACTGAGAATTGTTGTTTGGCTCAGTATGAGAGACCAATGTATGTTCATCAGACTTCTAATGAAAGCTCAGGTTCTTTAGTACATCAGACTTCTACTAATGGTTCACTTACATCTACTACTGATTCTCATGATAATTTTTCTTCTCAACTTCGTCAGCTCATCCAATAATTATCTTCACTTTTTTCACATTTATCTATTCCTACTACTGTTCTTGCTAACGAAGGTAAATATGTATGTATGGTTGCTCAGTCTTTTTCGTCATCTTCATCCTACTCCATTTATGCCACTAAACTCTTGTATGTTTGTTCCTAATTTTCCTTTTAACTTGTTTGTATCCTCTTGTGTTTTTCAAAACTTCAAGACGAAAAAGGTGATTTTTTTAGGCATGAGAAAAATGGTCTTTACTACTTAGATCTTGGTGGTTCTATTCCTGCCTTGAGTGCTACAGTGTCTCCTCTTAAGTGACACTTCCGACTGGATCATCCTTCATTACACAAGTTATGGCAAATTATTCTTGATTTGAGTTCTTAATCTATGCTAGAATATGAGGCTTGTCAATTAGGGGTTCTGGAAGAGTCAAAAAATATTTATGGGTTTCAGTATTTTGTGATATTTGTTGATAATTTCTCTCGTATGACTTGGTTATTTCTTATGAAAGACCGTTCTGAATTACTAAAGGTCTTTACCACCTTTTATAATAAAATTCTTACTCAATTTAATGTTTGTATTAAAGTTCTTCGGTCTGACAATACCCTTGAGTATACTCAATCATTTATAAAAAACTTTTGTGCTAACCGTGGCATTATTCATCAAACCATTAGTCTTCATACCTCCCAGCAAAATGGCGTTACCGAACGTAAACATCATCATTTATTGGATGTTGCTCGCACCTTGATGTTTAACATGCATATGTCAAAACCATATTGGGTTGATGTTGTTCTTCCTTCAATTTATCTTATTCATCGCATGTCTTCCCCTAGTTTGGACAATAAATCTTCTTTTCTCGTCATTTTATCTGATACACCGCCAATTGGTCTCACTCCTCATGTCTTTGATTGCGTTGCATTTGTTCATCTTCTTGGTTTGGGTAGAAATAAACTTTCACCTGGCTTAGTTAAGTGTGTTTTTTTTTTTAGATTTCTCATACTCAGAAAATTTATCGCTGTTATAACCTTATTTCTCATCGATACTATGTCAATGTTGATGTTACCTTTTTTAAGTCATTGTCCTTCTTTTCTGTGTTAGGTTAGTCTTTCCCAATCAGGGGGAGCTCTTGTTGCCTATTGCATCAGATTGTGTATCTTCTTCCTCCCCGAGTCCTACTCCTCTCGCAGATTTATCATTGCTCCAAGAACAGACTGGTTGTTCCATACGCTCTTGCTCCACAGTCATCAACTGATTCTACTGAGGTCATACCCCCGGAGTCGTCATCTAGTTCATCATCTTCTAATTTGCCTATTGCATTGAGAAAAGATACCAATAACTGTACAAAACATCCCATTTTTAATTTTATTTCTTTGCATCGACTTTCACCATCCTTTCATTGTTTTACATCGACTTTGTCTTTAGTATTTATTCCTAGTTCTTTGAAATAGGCATTGACATCTCCGAGTTGGGAACTGGCTATAGATGAAAAAATGAAAACCCTTCATGAGAATCAGACATGGGACTTTACTACTTTTCCTTTTGGTAAACTATCAATCAGTTATCATTGAGTCTACACAGTAAAGTATCATCTTAATGGTTCAGTTGAGCGTTTAAAGGCCCGTCTGGTTGACAAAGGTTACACCCAGACATATGGTGTGGATTATTGTGAGACTTTCTCTCTTGTTGACCATCTTAACTCTGATCGAGTTCTTATTTTTTTTGCAGTAAGTTTTGATTGACTTTTGTATCAACTAAACATCAAGAATGTCTTTTATTACATGGAGACATATAAGAGGAGGTATATATGGTACAACCTCCCGGATATGCTGTATCTGGAAAGGAACAATTAGTGTGTCATTTGAAAAAACCACTATATGACATGAAACAATCACCACGTGCTTAATTTGATAAGTTCAATTACCTTGGTACTTTAGTTTGATTTTCAACGCTCTACTTCAGATCATTCAGTTTTCACTCGTCGGTCTTCTACATGCATTATTATTATTATTGTGTATGTCGATGACATTAACATTAGAGGGAATGACTCAGATGGTATTGTTCACTTCAAGGCCTATTTGGGGAAACAGTTTCATACCAAAGATTTAAGTCTTCTTCGGTACTTCCTAAAGATTGAGGTTGCCCGATTAAAGAAGAGTATCAGTTTATGCCAACGAAAGTATGCACTAAACTTACTATCTGAGACAAGTACTCTTGGTGCATGTCTGATTGATACGCCTATGAATCCTACAATTAAGCTAGGTCCTGAGAGTGGTGAAGTCTTTTATGATATAAGGTGATATCGGTGATTGGTTGGTAAACTGATTTATCTTACAGTTATACGCCCTAATATTAATGTGTCGGTGGTGTAGTTAGTCAGTATATTCTTGTCCCTTGTAAGCCTCATTGGGAGATTGTATGTCGTATACTTCAGTATTTGAAAAGGCCTCCAGGAAAAGTTTGTTATATTGCTCATCATCCATAATTATTGTTGGTTTTTCTAACGCTGATTGGACAGGTAATCATGGTGATAGACGGTCTACGTCTAGGTATTGCACATTTGTTGGTGATAATCTTGTTACTTGGTGCAAGAAGCAAAATGTGGTTCTCCCCAAGTTCTTTTGCTTTCGCGTTCGTCCTCCCCCCTTTTTTCTAGGAGGAGTTGTCCTAATATCTTCAAAACTAACCTAAAAGTGGACTTTTTTTTTAAAAAGATAGAACTGGGGCATGTTCTAGTGCAAAGGATGGGTATAGGCCTACCAACGGATCAGTTTTAGGTCGGATTTTGACTTATCCAAATCCGAATTTAAAAGTCTAATCCGAATCCGATAATTTGGCAGATTTTATTTTTATTATCCATATCCGAATCTGTTAACAATTTGAAATCCGATCAACATAACTTGACTAATTTTTAACAAATTATACCTAAATTTCTTTAAATAATCACTTAATTTATTTAATATTTATATATAAATATATAAATAATTCGAATCGGATCAGATCAGATATAGGTATATTCAAATCTAAATCCGTAAAATATAAGATATCGGATTTGGATTTGGTTTCGAATTATCGGTAAAAAAATATCAATCCATATTCGGCTAATCGAATTCAATCAGATTAGAATCCGATCCATTGACAAGCCTAGCTGGGTATTGTGCAATGACATGTTATGGGTCTGTTCTTTACTCTGTGATATGGGATTTGATGTGTTTTTCCCTATGAAATGCATTGTGACAAGGTTTGCTTTAGTAGTTTATGTTCCGAGCTGGACATTTTCGATATTTATACTCTAACTTGAGGGGGAGTGTTAAAGTTCTTATTCTATATATTAGACATAAGTTAATTAATGAAGGGTAATATTGTAATTACTTCAATATTACATAATTATAAATAAGAGAGTATAGGACAACCTAAACCTACACACAACAGATTATTCCCTTTCTATTTTTCTCTTCTCTTCTCTTTTCCTTTCTTACAAACCCTAATACCACTTCTACAATTTCAACTCATAGATTTGTCAACAAACCATCGAGAAATTGGCGAGTCTTGCTACCATCACTGGGGAAAGGAAGGACTTGATGGGCAGGATTGTTCATGTGGTTTTCTTATGTTCTGAAGTGTCAATTACGCAGCCAAACAGGATAGAGGAGGGGACAGATCTTGTTTTAGAGCCTACCTAGACAATTGACAGGATTAGGCTCAAAAATAATAAATCACATGGCAGGGTTTTGTTGGTTGCCATAAACCCAGTGGCATATGTCAACCATTTCAAATTAAGACTCTTAATAATTTAAATCCATAAGCACCAAAAAAGTGTTAATAAAGTTACAGAGGAAAGATAGGGTCAAGAAATCCTATGCAGCAGCTCAAAACCATAATTAGCATTAATCCTTTCCACTATAAATAGTGTAATAATCAAAACTATTCAAACGAACCAAGTTCGTTCCAAGCAGGGCGAAAGGTGTTGACATTCCATTAGTTGGGATTAAACATTGTAGACAACTATAAACTTGAAAATATGAAATTGAGGAGCCAATGCACAATGATTTAAAAGATACAAATGAATTCTCAAAACTTGAAGAGAAAGGGAAAGATCTGACATCATCTGTAATAAATGGGAAATTACAACAGACCTGGGTGACATAATTGCCGTACTGGTCTTGAGCGAGAACATAAGCAGATTCCAATATTTCATCCACAATGCATTGAGTTTGTGATTCATCTGAACAATGTTCTAGGACTCTCTACGAGAAATCAAGCAAAAGGAATAATTTGTATAGAACATAAAGATATAATATCCAAGATGCCTACCCAACCAACAAACTCTAATATTTACCTGAATAACACGGCAGCCATAGGGATGAGTAGAAAGTGTAGCAACTTGGCCTCGAAAAGCAGAAATAATAAATCCAATTTTATCTGTAGGTACACATTCGATACACTTCTGAATTACATGATTTCCGTTTTGATCTCGTACACATCTCATGATATGGCCATCGAGCTCATGCACGAGTACGGTTTTCTGGTCAACATCTATGACCTCAAGGGCCTAGAATGAGCACCCACCATAGTGTTAAAAAAATAGGACAAAGTAATCAATGTTTTGCATGATAGAGTACAAGATTATGCATTACCACTTGTACCTGTACCTAATACTCAATTAACAAGAACAATAAGGTATGCCCGGTACAAAAGAAAAATATTAACATATTAACAATCCTCACATAGTCCCAATATACCCATTTATAAGATATCAATTTCTATGATGAGTACTTTACCAAAATGAAAAATGAAAAGACATCCAGCCACTATATATTAGAGGGCTGGTTTATAATTTTGGTCTGCAACAAGCAGTAAACAATATTCTTCTTGCATGCATGTCTCATAGAAAAATTAGTTGCATGGATAAAATTGATATCTCAACTTCTTTTATTTGGAGGCAAATACCACAACCTAGACACACCCTATCGTCGAAGTATTATCTCAATACTAGTGATGTAGCAGTTTATATTAGGCATGCACATAAATTCAAGCAAAATAAGTTACAATTTACAAAAGATTCTCAGAATATACAAATACAAGATGAGTTTTAAAACTGAAAGGAAATCAACAATCCACTTGGGTTCATAAGATGGCATCCATCTAAACATACCTTCTGAATCACACGACAGCCATACATTTGTAAACTTAAAGGTAACATCTGTCCTGAGAGTTGATTTGCAAGTTCCTTCCTTTGCTCATGACTCCCATGTTCAAAAAACTGTAACAAAAATCCAGAGTTGGAGAACACATGTCATCCTACTTGGAGGAACTCAGGAGTCCCAAAAAATAATGCATGAAAAAAACAAATACACCTTATTTATCCTTTTAGAAATTGTGCTAATATACCTTTTGTATAACATAATTCCCAAAAACATCTGTCATTAATTTTGAAGCATGTGGTAGAACTTCTTTGAAAACTGAGGCCTTGTCTTCAACACTACAGTTTTCCAACTTCTGCTGAATAAACCGGCTCCCATGTTGATCAATGCTGAAATTTAAGGTGAATAGAAAAATCATTCTTCTTTGTGGGGATGATAAAGAAAACACATTGCATAGATAAAATAAATGAAATAAATAAGGCTCTCTACAGCACACAACCTGAATTCAACAATCCGCCCTGCAATGTCAGATAAGTCGATCTTTCGAGCATTGCTGGATTTAAGTTCTTCCAGAAAGGAATGCTTCTTAGGGTCATTATAGCTATCAGAGCCTCTTGGTCCTTGCCATTCAGAATATACTCCATGAGGAAATCTCATTTCATTTCTCCTTCCCGAATGATTGGACCCTCCCACAGGAGATCCTGGCAGTACTGGGCTACCGAGAGGTGAAGCTGGAAAACGTGTCATGATGCCCACCCCTGGGTGGTTTCCGTAATAATTACTAATCCCTCCTTTCCTAGGACTTGGAATGCTCTGACTTCCATTGGGTGGAGGATGAAATGTCTGATTGCCCATATAAGCAGCAACAGTTGATTCTTTTTGTGAAACAAAAGAATTAGTTTGGTCCCCAATCACACCCGTTGATGCCAAACGACCATACTGCCCTGGAGCACTATATGCATCCTCAATAGGATGGTGAAAGTATTGCATGTGAAGAGGATCCAGAAAAGAAGGTTGCACCATTAATCCATGCTGCCCATAGAACTTGTTTAGCTGCGGAAAATCGGCTGTGTGTGGAATGCTTTCCCCTGTTGACACTCCAGCAGTTCGGCCATTAAAGCTTTGTCCAGAGGTGGCATCAAAATGCAGAGGTATAGCAGTATGAGATGGATATCCAGCAACAAATGGGGGAAAAAATGTGGAACTCAAAGCATATCCGCCCACATTATATTGAGGAGAATACAAGCTAGATTGATTTGGAGTAGGGTAAAATGGATTTCCCGGGGTCATATAGGCTGCTGCTGTTGCGTATAAAGGAGGGACAAGTCCAGGAGGTTGCAGTAGTGATTGTACCTCAACCGAGGAGAACTTAGGCTGACCATGGGGAACTTTATCCAAGCCATTGTGTGTCTGATTTACTCCTTGAGCAACCATTTCAGCCTGAAATCTGTGAACTTGATGAGCAGTGCTTTGCTGTGAATAAGGATTCTGGGGCACTTGCAAATTCTTCTCTAAAAACTCTTGCTCTTGTTTTTTCCTGTTATCCTCCACAATAAGAAGGCTTCTCGAAGCATCTGACCTGGTGGATCCACTCACTGAGACATCATCCCCTAAACCAGCATATTTATTTGATACTTCGATTTGTTGAGGGGCAGTTGAACTCCTCACTGTATCAGGATTTGATTTTTTGGAAAGAGAGGCAAATGACGGATCATTATCAGCTGCTAACCCACGAGCATTTGCAGTCTCCATGAAAACGGCAACAGAACCAGATTTTGATTCAGGTAGATTTGAGATACTGATAGAAAGATTATCCAATGAAATGGCTTCAACATTACAATCAATTGGTTCCTCTGCCGTAGCATGGCTTGAGGCATGAGATTGATTATACACAGGAGAGGGAGTGCGAGGGAAGTCCTCCTATGAATTCACAAAAACAAAAACAAAAAAATGTATCAAAGCATGAGCATTGGCTAACACAAACAAGGGCAGTCCTTGTTCCACTTGACACTCAAGTAATTAA
The DNA here is from genome assembly GCA_951799425.1 of Ilex aquifolium. NCBI lineage: Eukaryota > Viridiplantae > Streptophyta > Magnoliopsida > Aquifoliales > Aquifoliaceae > Ilex > Ilex aquifolium. Next base: position 16,376,688 of record OX637410.1, on the reverse strand, counting down.
TTAAATGACATTGTTGACACCAACAACAACCAACCAGTATGGCTGCATGCCCAAAGGTCCTAAATTAGATTCCGCAGGATGTCAGTACTTTGCAATCTGGAATTTCCACAGTACAGACTAAATGGAAATTGTTTTGTGATATAGAGAACAAATGTAGCAGATATTAACAAAATTTTCAAAAACTATTCCCCCAAATTTCAAGAAGAAATATGACAATAGTTAAAACTCAAACCATGATTAAATAATTATATAAGGCAGATGGCCCACTAATCACTAGACTCTGACGTCTGGTGGCAATGAGATATATAGCTACCCAGTTACAGAAACATGGCAGATACTCCTAAGGATTACATATATCTGAAAGGAAGACAATATATTACACATAGTAACATATTAAATTCAATACCAGATACCGTAAGTGAGAACATGCACTTTACCTGGATTAGATCAACCAAACTTTTGTGACGACCTGATAAGGATGATGCATTCTGCCCATGCAGGAATGCACATCTCCTCTCTGCCCAGTCCTCTGAAGCTTGTTGGGGTGACCTATCTTCCTCAGGCTCCTCATCATGTGTAGAAAGGGAAGCTCTAGACAAGTTCAAGAATTCATTGTCACTGTCATCAAAAGAGCTGTTTAATCTCCAGCTATTGCCAACAACACTACCGACATGACGTCCTAGGTGCCGATTCTCCCTAGAGATAATAGGTGGAGGCAGCCTTGGGTTCAAGTTGACATTAGAGGAATAGTATGCAAAGTATGATGGGTCAGCACGTAGTTGTTCCTCAGACTGACAATTTTCAATAACACTTCTTAAACTCGAGACACTAGAATTCAGATTTAAACTATGTTGAGCCATAAGGTTCCCAAAAGCTGCAAAAGAGCCTTCTATACTTGGAGGTGCACTACCACTTCGATCGGGACCCAGGTTTCTCTGATTTTTATGAACTTTATTCCCCTTGAGAAGCAATCCCAACTCATCTGCGGCCATATTACTTAGTGGTGATCGAAATGTCACAGCATCCTTAGAAGAGACCCACTTTCCAGCTCCACTGCTCTCCACAATGCTCACAGGACTCTCAGTTGCCATACTACTTGAAGAATGATGATCAGCTCTCTCTTCATGCAATCTTTACATTCCGTTTGCAATAGAATTGAACAACTCTTTTAATACCCCTTCATCAATTTAAAGACACTGGCACAGTTCGATCAGAAAAAGGAAACAAGCCTCAAATAGGTAAGGAAAGCAGGAATAAACATGGCACCAGAAATGTTCCACATGTGGTATTGAGAATTTAGCCTAACTATGAAAAAAACATGAACAAATTAGTGAAAATACGAGTACACCATTTCTGACAATCTACAAAGTGTCAGAATTTTAAACCAAATAGAATATATGTAACAAACAGCAAGTAAATTTTTGTTGGCAATGTCCCACTTCACTACCATTTTTGCCATGACCATGTCATATGACGCAACTAAGAAATTACCATCCTACAGCGGACCTAACATGTCTATCCTTACCAATGACAGCAGGGAACAGCATGTTGATACCCTAGTAATCCAATTCCATCCATATAACTGAGTCTTCTGTCCTTTATGGGTCATACAAAGTCCATCACCAAACCATAATCACCACAAATTTTTTAAACTATTTTTGTTATATACGTTTGGTATTATACAAAACCCAATTGTTATTTTCTTTTCTTATTGATCATCAGTATGAAGATATGCTGCTAGTCTGTTTTCATGATCAATTTACACTTCAAAACCACAAGTACCCACCAAAATTGTCGAACTTTTAGCACCGTTTCTAAGAAACACAACCTTGCCGCTCAAAGAAAGAAAGTTGAAACTGTCCCATGTAATCTATATTACTTAAAATTGAGCAAAACCTCTTTACAAATAAGTAAAAGATACATAACATCATATTCATATATATGTGCGCATCTCTTCAACATAAACATCATGTGTACAAAACAAACAGTGAAACCCATTTAGATAGTGAAAGTCATAGGCATATACGTCTCTGACGAAGCAGCCAACCATAAGAAACAACAGAAAGACAGAGGAGAACTAAGAAAGGAAGGAAAACTCAAACCCCAACATTTTTAAGCCCTACAAGTCATTTACAGCAGAGATGATCGGCAAATGATTGAGACTCACCACAAACAGTGTCTTTCTGTCACAGAACAAGCCCTAAGAAGTTCGACTCTCCATAGTCTGCTGGAAGCTCCGATGAATTCTGAAAATTCATAGCAGCGCAGGAGAGAGAGAGACTTTCTTGGTTTGAAAATACAAATGTCGCTTGTAAGATCCTCCACGGTGTAGTCTGTAGGCAGGCAGGACAAGTTTATTATTCTGACGAAAAATAATTGAACAATATTACGACCAAATGACACTAATACCCTTCAAGGAATTAATGTGTTATCATAGGTAATATGAGTAAATTAGACGATAATTGTGGATACTTTTGGGTGTAGGAGAAAGGCTTACGTATGATTAAGGCTTTGTCTTGGTTTCAACCTTCACCTCTACAGAAGGATTAATGCTTTATTTCTTTTTTGTTCGGTTATGGGTTCGCGTTAATTTACGCGTATCTCGATTAATTTCTTCTCCGATTCGATCAAAAACGGGTCATTCACGTCCTAAGTTCGAATTTAGACAACCCCGAAAGATTAATGCTTTCATAAATACCAACTTGGCCAAAAAAAAATGGCAACTTCTCCTTAGTTTTCGACGTTGATCGCTTGCCTTTGATCGAATTTGAGAAAAAATTAGTTAAAGTACGTATAAATTAGTTCGGACACCCCTAATCATGATTAAAAAAAATATTACCAAGTTCATCTTGACTTTAAGCTATGATATAAAATATATATTTTGATGTATCGAAGGATTAATGCTTTCATAAATACCAAATTGGCAAAAAAAAAATAACAAAATTGGCAACTTCTTTTTAGTTCCAGCGTGAATTGTTACTTTTGATCAGATCGGAGAGAGAATTAGTTGAGGTACATATAGACTTGATTAGGACACCCTTGACCATAATTGAAAAAAAAAAAATACCAAGTTCACCTTCACTATAAGCTATGATAATATATATATATATATATATATATATATATATATATATATATATATATATATATATATATATATATATATATATATATTTTGAAGCATATTTTTTGATCAATTTAAAAATGATTTAAAATAAATAAAAGAATTAAAACCAAATTATGTGATATTTCAAAAGCATTGACCAAACATTTCAGAAAAATATCGAAATATAAGAATTTTGATATTTTGCCACTCTCATTCGTTTGGTTTCACCGAAGTCAAAGTGTTTCAACCGTTTCAATGAAAATAAAATGAAATTGGTATTATTAAGGGAACCTCTGCGTAAATCATCAAATTTGAAATATTTGTAATTAAATAAATAGATTGTTTTTTCCCTCAAAAATTTGATTATTTTATAAATAGGGCTATGGATTCACGTTTTAACATTGGAACCCCCTTTACGGAATCGAATGGTTTATGAGAAAAGGAAAGGCAACACCTCCACCTCTACCACCGCCTAAACTAATGCTACAGCATGAGCTAATTTAATTAATAGAATATGTTGGGCATTAGTCAATGAGTAATTTAAATTGGGACCCACTGATCCAACTATTCTTATTGATTTGGGATGCACATTTAGAATATAAATTTGGGATATAAAGTATTACTCTTAGTCAATTAATATCGTGTAGCAATGTATATGAGAAAGTCAGTCTTAATTAATAAGTAAATATTTAATGTAACGGTTACACCACGTCATTAATATCATGTAGTGTAACTATTTAATACAAAAAGTTAGAAATGGATAAAGTGGACCCCTTTTCTTACATCGGGGTGGTTTATATTAGGTCTGACAATCCTGTCGAGTGGAACGGTTCGTGTCGAGTGGAATGGATTTGTGTCAAAAAATCCTCAATTCATACCTCATTCGTTTATATAAACGAGTCCAACTATCACATCTATACACAAATTATTTATTAGATGAGTTACCCTATACAACATGTGTGTCACCCGCTAAATAAGAAAATAGGTTAGAATATTTTGAATCTACACGAAAAATCATCAACTCGCCACACATTACACATGATTTACCTGTGTTACTATAATAATAAATCATGGCTGAGCAAAAAAATAAAGACAAAAAATAAACATTAAATGACTACTAAATTTGGATGAGTCTGGAGAGCTGAGAGGTGTGAGATGAGGCAAAGGTCGAAAGACCTAACTTGTGTTTTTAAAAATTTATAGTATCACTGTTGACGGGTTAAACGGGTTGAAACGAATTTATGAGTTAAACACAAAACCAGTTAGTTTATTTCACGGGTCTCTCGAGTTAACCCATTAACCACCCGAACTCGTTAGGATTACACTCAAACCCGCTAAATCCGTATCGATTTCACGAGTCATGTCTAAAATTGTCTGGCCTATTTTATATATTACAGGAGTGAGATCCTCTTCAATACACTTAATCTTCAATTTTTTTCTTGACACATCATTCACTATTCATTCAAGTAAGACCCATTGTATACAAGTGGGTCCCTCATTCGTTAATGGTGGATGATATGCCAAAAAGATAATTGAAGAGGAAGTGTATTGGAGATGATCTGAATTCACAATATAGACAGTAATTATTGAATTTTGTGCAGCTCACTTGTCCACTTATTTCCATGTTAGTTGGCAGTTATAACAAGTAACACTGCTGATGTGGTGTAACTATTACACTTAAAATTTTCTCCATTTTTAGGCACTAGTATTCTTATTAACTTTTTTGCAAGTGCAATACGATGCTGGATAAAATATGTTTCAAAATTTACACATATCCCCTTATTTATGTTCATTAAAAAAAAATCTTATTAACTTATTATTTTTTTAATTATTTTTTCTTATTAACTTACTTGAGATACATGAACACTAAAAGAATACCATAAACCCCACGTCTCTCCAATTTTTTATTGTATGTATAAATAGAAAGTATTCCATGATATGAAATATTGGCCCCACCACTTTTTTGTTTTTATGCAATAGTTTGGAAAATAATTATCCTGGTATCCCATGATAAAACATTCGAATAAATCAAAAGATTTTGGTTGACTCTATAAATATTTTTTAGGCATTACATAAAAGAAGAAGTATTCAGTGATGGATGAAACTCGAAAATTATATCAACTTAATGTAATACTTGACCCAGAAGAGTCTCTTATAAGACAAAAAGATCGGGTTATGTGCTTGAAAATTGAAAATAGAAAGACAAGAACTATCTGAACAGTCTTATCCGAAAGAAGAGCCTCGCATTCTATTATAGGATTCCATCTGAATCCAAATATTGGAACTCATTCTGCTAATCAACTCAAGATTATTCTTTTACATGCAATCATTGATTCTATCAAATCATTTTACTTAAGAAACATTTGAGTTGGTTCTGAATAAGAAAGGGGATGCTAAACTTTGTGACCTTTTTCTTTATTAATTCATTTTTCATAGGAATAATGGAAAAGTGTAGGGTCAACAAAGGCACACATTGATATAGCAAAGGAGAGATTGCCCTACAAAAGGGGCATGTTGTCTGAGTTAGGAGGAGTAGGGACCCAGCAACAACACCTCATTTATCGTGTTAAAATCTATTCAATCCATTTATGATCGTGTATTATCAAATTAATGTCTAGTCGGGTTCGTGTATGGACCATTTTTTAACAGCTTGTAATGTATTTAATTGAATTCACGTCAATCTACATGTTAGACGAGTCTAACCATTACCACCCAAACCCACTAATTTTGAAATGTTACATGGAAGGAGACGGTGAAGTTCTAACCCGTGACCTAACTGGTGGGATTCGGTTCAAAACTCCCCTACCTATGACTACTGATCAATTGACTTAATCCATTGTCCTATATCACATCAAGAAAAGAAAAAAACAAGATTTTGCAAGATGAGTAATTTAGACAGACTGATGGTCTCTGATTCATCCCCATCCCTCTGCTAGATCATAATTGTTAGACTGCCATAGTTTATAAGCAGCAGGATGTAAGAGGTATTCCATGGCTTCCAGGCTGCAACATGGCTGAAAAGGAAAGCTTCATTGAAACTTCATGTTACTTAGAGATGAAATCAAAAAAACATGATAGATGGATATAGGGGGTTTCCATCCAACATTGCAAACCAATATTTCAACTCCGTTTCGTCGTTCATTGGGAGAGCTGTTAACAAGGAAACAGGATGGGAGAGGGGTCTCTCTGCAGCTTGCCATCAGTTAAATCTAGTTTCTTCATCTTTTCCTCGCACCAAAACAACTGCTCCTTACTAATCCTCACCATTCTCAGAACCCTCGACAAGACTTTGACATCAATAAGGCCAAGCAAGAGCACGGATTCCTCTTGTGTAGCAGGCCATGATTTCTTTTTCCAACCCTTGCTCCTTTTTCGCAGATCCTTCAATTTCATTGCTTTCTGCAGTGTAAAAAGTTTAAAAAAAAAAAAAAGGGTTTGTCCCTTCGGGAATTCAACGGAAAATGTTGAATAATGTTTCTTCTGCAGCTTTTTAAGTAATGCTTACATATACCACCACTATCAGCAGGATTCTATCAAACACTAGTACCAGAAGCAAATGTACAATCTTTCATGAATCAAATAGCATGAGGTTGACTGCATTGTAATTTGCATATAAGGTACCAATTAAAGAAGCACCCTCAAATAATATTATAGTTTCATCATCACAAGTTCCAACAATCAAATTCTTGTGTATGCCATTTCTTCATGACTACACCAGCATAGTCAATTCTCTCGGTTTCTCCTCTTGCTACTCCTACCATCTAGTTAACGTACCTATAACCACCGGCATCCTCACTAATTGGAGATAGGTGCATCCAACTCCTTTCTTTCTCTTTCTTATTCATTCATTCATTTTTTTTTTTTTGCTTGGCTGGCTGAGTACGAATCGCTAACTCTCTCTACTTTAACACTTCGTTCACTGCTGGCCTGGAGTAAGACATGCCATCTTCTTTCTAAACTTATAATTTCTTTATTATAAATCTAAATTAACATCTAGATTTCAGCCCCACGAATCTTATAACTATGTTCTCCCAGCAAAAATGAGAAGCCAAGTTCACAGCATGGAATTTATAAGTCAACTGATTAAGATACAACTACTCAAAAAAGGTTCAGATAATTGAACTCATAAAAATTAATTTCCATGCACAATCCTATGCAAGTTGCAAAAATAATTCAAATGCCACACCAAAGCCATGGAATTAGGGTCTCAAAATATGAATTGTAGCCTCAAACAACAATTAGTAGACAAAGGGATACTTTCTCAAATGATCACCAGATAAGGGAATTTGATAGAAATTTACATTAGCGATTCAAAATGATTCAACACATAGTAAATTGTAAGCCAGAATATTTATGAACATTAAATTCAAATTATTTTGGTTTTCTATTTCCTAGTCACCAAAGTATAGAAATCAAGTTTTTCAGTGTTATGCGCCTACAGCACCCCCACCCCAAAATGCCCAAAGATCATAATGCAATAGCACATGCAAACAACTATTTGACCCTTTTTGAATCTATGAGTAAGAAATAATAGGTTTCATTCATTCCTGATTCCAATTTCCAGTGTTTTCATATTTTGCTGCTCTAGTGTTAGTTGGCTGAATTAAAGAACAATATTAGATGGCACGATCGAATCTCACCTTCTCAAGAGAAGATTGGATCTGTTGAAGAGGAGTAGCCATCGGGTTTTGACTTCCGAATAGACTACGAACACCACCAGATTTTTTCTTATCCATCTTCATGAAAATATGGAAAGTCAGGATTGAGCCCTCAATTATGCTAAGTAGATCAGGGGCCAGTACCAGCTTATCAGACTCCTCTTCTTCTGTCCCTTTCTTATCCGAACCTAGAAATATTTCACAAATTAAAGCACTTAATTTGAAGAAAAACCGAAAACAATCTTAAAGATTTTGGTATCTCCATATTCATAAGAACAAAAACTGTATAATTAGATAAGTTAATTTAATGGTTAGTTCACAACTGATCCAGTAAAAGCAAAGTTTTCAAACTCAAACTCAAACTCAAACCTTGCAATGTGCCAATACTTTACCTTTGACATTTGGAACCTGGAGCAGTTTAGGCATTGAATTTCTTGTTCGAGAATAAACTTCTGCCCTGAGACCCTGCTCAAACGGTTCATTTTCAATAAACCTTTGCAACAAAACCTGGAACTGCTGAAACTGTTGAGCACTGTGGTTATAACAGGTGAGATTTTCCGGTTGGCATGAAATTTTCTGGTTCAATTGTGTGTATTGGCAATGAAGGGCTTCCCAAGTCAAGCACAGTTGAGCCACATATGCCGTTTCAAGATCATGGCATGGATCATTCGCCGGCGGCTGAAGGTGCTCAGTTTCATCTTCAGGTTCTTCAATTTTTTTCAAAGACAGACATCGAAGAGTGGATGTAAGCTTCTTAGATGCAGATTTTGGTGATGGAGTTGAAGGAATATGGGAACCTGTAACACAATAGAACCATAAATGCAACAAAGTTATGGGAACTCTGTAAGGCTATTCCAACAGCAGTCAAGTACATAAGCTTCAAACGAAAATATTGGAAATTGCACAAGGTAAAGAGATGAAAACTCAGCCTCAACAACCGTAGAACTGTGCACCAGTAAGGAAAAGGTTGCAACAAAGGACCCTCATTTAATGACGACCAAACAGGATGAAGACTTCTTCTAATTAGATATATTCTGAAGTGAATGACCACTCGGGCATTTCTCGAATAGAATTACATTTCAAAACTTGGAAGGGATCCACTTCTAATTAGATGGCATTTTTTAGACAGTACCCAAGCAATTCAAAAATATATCGAAAGCAAAACAAACCAGAATTTTAAAGCACATACTACAAACTGTGTACCTATACATCATTAATAGCAGTAAACCATAAGACATCAGACACCACATTGTAATTTCAAAAAGAGAAACCACAGATCATAAAGAAATTCAGCCTCAGAATATGAGTTATTCACAAAGCAGCAATAAGAAGAATAAGAACAACATTTACCAACTTCATTCAGTCGATGAGCACTCAGTTGATCAAAGAATAGCATCCGTTCACTGTATTTGTCATACACAGCATCAAATCCAGACCAAAACTGTCGACCTTCTGCTTCTACATCCCTCCACTCGCTTGAGCTAGTCTCACCCTCCTCTTCTTCTTCCTCATCTTCTGGGCACGATTCTTCGGGTATCAACACCATAAAACTGTTTCTTCTCAGTTCTTTCAGTCTCCTCTTCACCTCATTTGTGATAAAATCATCATCATCATCCTCAGCTTCAGTTGCATTGTCAACATTCACCGACTTGCCCAAATCATCACCATTCCCATTCCCATTCCCTGGCTCTTCTGGCTGTGGAACAGGCTTATCCTCCAAATCATTTTCTGGGTTTGGTTTGCGGGCTTTTATGAACTTTCGAACTTTGAAGAAATCCATCGCCACCCTTCTGGTAGCCCAAATAAGCTCTCGATTTAACTTACAGTTATATTAATTGTTCCTTCACAGTCCAAACCCAGAATGCCACCACAAATCAATCACAGCAAAAAGCCAATTCACTAGTAGAGGACATAATTCTTAAACTCCTTACAAAGATAATACCCCCTTCCCCCAAATCGAACCTGAATCAAACAAGAGATTTTCAAGTCCAGCCCCTGTCAACTTAATTACCCAGTACTGGATGTCCTAAAAACCCACCATTTGTCTTGAACAACCTTAAAGCATAGACATAATACAGTAGATATGCTATAGATTTCTCAAAACCCCCCCAAAACCAAACCTTTTTGGTATAAAAACACTGATTAAACACCCAACAACTCTGGGAGAGCCATAGATAGATACTGTATATTTATGACAACATAGAAAGAAACTCTAGCAACTACAATGCAGCTAAGAAAAAAGTAGTTTCAAGTTAACAGCAACAACTAGAACACACCATTATGTGAAGAAAAACCAAGTAGAGATTGACTTCATCAAAACACGTTTCCTTCCAGGTACTTACCAGTCAACAACAAATAGGATCAGAAGCTTCAGAGACAGACATAAAGCATACATACCCAAACAAACCCACTTTCCAACGAGACCTAAATCAACATCAAACAGTAAATAAAACAAAAACCCAAAAGATCACTCACAAGATTTCTAGGTTTCTCCGAAAAAATTTCAGCTCTCAAAAGCACACATCTGATCAACATCACACCCACATCAAAAACATCAAAAAAAAAGGCCTACAAAAACCTCAAGAAAAGTACTTCCTTTTGGGGTTTGAGAGAGGAGAGAGATAGTAAGACAAAAAGACAGAAACAGTAACAGTGGTGGTAGTAGTGAATTGGGAAAGGCCATTTTCCATAAATGCGAACAATTAATTTCGATAGATTATTTTTCATTTCCCGAGAAGTTAATTAAACTTTCAATACGAATGATTAATTACAAAAACTAGTATAGCTAATGCAAAGATTTATTTTTAATTGATTAATTTAGGGTGTTAGTTAGCTTGGATTTAGATCTGGAACACGCACGAAACCATAGAAAGACAAGACACTGGGGAGAAGAGAGAGAGGGAGAATCGTGCAGAGAATATTGTCAGAACCAACACTAACACCACTCCATTGCTCAAGCAAAAAGCCGCGAAAAAAGACCTTTGATTTGTACTTGTTCTTTTTAAAATTACTGGATTGCCCTTGGAGTTTTACAAAGTGACATTCATATCCAGTTTCTGTTGGGCTTTTACTGGTTGGGCTTTCATTTCTAGAATGGTGGGGATGGGTTAGCTCTACACTTTCAGGCTTCTCTTCGTTTTTGGTATTGCGCTGAAGGTTGTTCGACCCAGCAGAGACACATCTCCTCTAATTCCTTCTTTAGTGTTGTCAAAGATAGATGATTAAAATTGTCTGAACTAACTTATGTACACTTCGATTAATCTTTTTCTCGATCCGATCAAAAATAAATCATTCACGCTGAGACTAAAAAATTCATGAGAATAAATCTCCCATAATCTAATTTTAAGGAAGTGGTTAAGTTTTACCATCTGACTTTCAAATTTCTGTGCTAATAAAATTATGTTATAAACCCGCATGGATTGCCCAAATGGAGTAAGGTGAGCTAAAGAGCAACATGTAATTTCGAATATTTTACGTCTAACTCTGGTTGCGACTCTTGAAATCTAATCGATATTTGTGATTAACATGTGATTGCAAATATTTGTAATTTATTCTGAAGAAATGAACCCGAAATTTTCTCATTCTAAAAAAAAATAACACTTTGAGCGATTATCCAATTCAAACGATGAGTTGCTGTTGGCAATTCAGAGAATATTGCAGTTCTGTTCCCAATCTATCATAGCCCAATTTGCATTTGCTCATTCAATGACGACAACAGATTATGGAAATCTGCTTTTGAAGGATAATGTTTTCGGAGAGATTTGAAACACTTTGCTTGGCTGATTCCTTGTTTCTATTTAGCATTCTTGAATTCTACAAGACCTGAAACAGTAAAATATATTTACACACCCAACCCAAGAGATATATCACGACGGATTCAAGTACGAGAATTAGTTTTTTTCGAAAAGGGTTAAGGTTGTCTACAACTAATTTCTTTCACACCTCGGCATAGACAAGAAACTTATGTATTGACTGTATCAAACCTAGGAAAAACATGGGCGTTTATACGACTAAAACCTTTCATTTTTTAAAACTAGACAAATTTGCGCGTATACAACTTCAAATAGTTTTTATCACAAAGAAAGAACTACGCTGTGGCCAGTTTGTGAAAGCATACAACTATCAATACACTATCGTACAGCTTTTATCACACCCCCAAGTTCTACGAAATGGGAGATTGGCAGGGTCCAAGCTAGGAGTTCATGTATACATTTGCAAGTAAAATCACAAATGGCCACTTGAGAAAAGTTAGTATCCTAACCAAGTAGATGGTATCGGCTGAAATTGGTGCTTAGCACATGCCAATACCTCATAATAGTCCACATCATCCAAGCAGTCGCGGAAATCAGTGAAAAGCTTTTCAAATACCCTCCACTGGACTTTGTATGACCTCGAGTAAGGATATGGTAGATAGACCTGGAAAATAGGGAAACAATTAAGCTAAATTGCAATTATGAGACATAAAGACGGAGAGAAAGTAGATACGGTAATTAGACAAATAAAAAACGGTGTTAACTGCATATTCTTTTTAAAACAGGGAAAACAAGTAATGAAATTTACATGAGATTTTGTTGTTACGAGTGATTTGGATCTGCGTTTCTAGATGGCATGGGAAACATTCACATTAACATCCTACCAAGAAGGGGAGCTCGACTCTTTTCCTAACAAATTCTGACTACCAAGGCATAATCCTAACCATGCATTTGTATGAGTAGCCTTTAACTTCACATTTTTCTACCGTGAACAAAATAGGTGAGTGCTTTAATAGCCAGTATAAGGAAACTTCTCGTGCCTAGATGACGACCCAAGGCTGATTATTCAAATTCAAGGCATCATGAGCAGCAGATGTGATGGCCACCTCCAAAGTAACATAATTTGTACCACATTCAATATCTATTGCCCAATAAAATCAAACGATCTAAAAATAGTTTCACCAGTTATAATAAGTGGATAACAGAAAGATAGTGTCTCAGAAATCTTGCTTACATCGCCCTCTAATGCAAGACGTTTAAGCAAGAGAAATGTTTGATCATTTTCCTCCAAATTGTCAATAACAGCCAGCCAGATTTCTGAAGCAAATTCATGAGCATTGTCTCTCGATTTGCCACAGGCAATAAATTGATTTGCTAGAAAAAGAAGTCATCCCAGTTAAAATGTTATTCCAACATTCTGATCAAGATGGTGACCAAGAATAACCATCCATGGTTCAAACATTTCCATAATAATATAACACCTTGTTTCTTTGGATGTATTTTAGAAACATCTTTTTTATCTTCCTAATTTTTAGAAAATCAGTCATCCCAAAGGTGTAAGTGTTAGGGAAACAGCGAAACAATGCTCATCTTAGAACTAAGACTTTTGCAGCAACAGTCATGGTAGAGGCATTGGTGGTGGTTCGGTGGCTGTGGCAATGGAAGTGGTGGCAGCTATATGCCAAAAGCCGTAATCAAGGCTGTCGTGTAAGCAGTAAGAGAGGTAATCCCATCCATTGTAGCCATGGTGTTACAATAGTGAAATGGCAATGAAGGTGACATTGCAGCAAAGATGTTGAGGACACTGGAATGGCAACAGTGGTAATGTAGATATGGTGGTAGTGGTTGCATTAATGATGGTGGCATTGGATGCAGTAAGTTCAACAAATCACTTATATTTGTAGAATAGCTTCTCTTCACAATCATTACTTGTGTAATTTAATTTAGTCCAGCAACAAAAAAATCTAGCATAATCATAAACTATGGGACATTTTTCTTTATAGGTCCAATCATCCATAACTACTGAAAAGTCTGTCCTATGTACTACACTTCCTTTGATCCTGAAAGCATCTTTTCACGATGATTACTGGTGTCAATGTCACTTATACAGTCCACCAAGTCAAAAATACGTATCACATTCAATAGCATACACCACCAGATCTCTATTTATATGTCTCCAATCAAATCATTCATACTAATGCAAAAGAGAAGGGTTTGATCAACCCTTAATATAAAAATTCACGATACAAAAAATATAAAATAACATAAGTCAAGACTGCACCGATTATGGTTCCATGAAGTATCCCAGATGGAGGCGGCATGGTCGAAATTTCAAGCTGCTCTTTCAGATACAAATATGTATGGCCTACTATCTCGTCCATTTCCCCATCCAATGAAAAAATATGTTTACTGACATATAATGCAGCATACCTCCTGAAAAATATGGCAGTAACATCATAATATCAATCGTTTTAAGCAAAAGCAATTCAATATTTAAATCCAGAAGAAAGATTGACTTAATATGTGAGAGAGAAACTGGATTTCTTGGCGGTACTAAGACATCATACAGTGCTACGTAAGACAATAAACATTACACAACAGCATCATATTGCTCATTTCATGAATATGATGGTTTTGAACCATCATATCACAGGAATGAATTTCTTAATGCATCCATTTGCTGAAGGTCATAACTTACTCTTGCAACAACTGTATAAATTTGAAATCAATTTCAAAGCAAAAATTCAATCAGTTGCCCGCCTCATAAACAAGCTAATACTAGTCAATGTAATAGAAGTAGAATTCAAACACAATGCTCTAAATATGTCATGATGACATGATTTTCAAGCAATCCTCACAAAACAAGTGTTATCGCAATAGGTTTTTTGCCACTGGAAGGCAATCTTGCATCTGATATTCTTTCTCCGAGAAAATAGTTGCATAAGAAAAGGAAGACAAATAATTTTGACAACCTGATAACAAAGTAATTTTCCTGGACCTCTTCGCTGACAATAAAATATTATCATCATTCTAATGGTTACTAAGAAAATCATGGAAATAATTGTTGCAACTCTTTGACATTATAAGGATCACTGTCAGTAAAATTTCAATCTTATTAAATTCTCCTCATTCTCCTTGGCAACCTGACACAATACAGATAGTGAGAGGGAGCACTCAACTGAAATCTACCTTTTGCTCATTCCTCGAGGAATAGGCCCAGGCCACCTTTTGGCTTGGCCAGCCAAAGGAAAACTCCTGACAAGAGCAGCATGCCAGAAGAATTCTTCCCGAAACAGTGTAGCCCATTGTTTCTTAACACAAGATATTTGAACCCAGTCTGAGATGGGAACCCGGAAAAATATTTCTACTAGTAGATGATCTGGAAGCTTCCCAAAAGGACAATCAGCAGAAATGAATGCGGTGCATCTGCTATCATTTCTCATTAGGCTGCAGAGCGACACAGTATATATCAGCAAGAAGAATGGGAATAGTGGCAAATTCAAGAATCGGTGAAGGATGCAGAATTCGAATAACAGAAATAACAGAAGGCCAAATCACCACTACAAAATCAAAACTGTTCAAGAAGGGTTAACAATAACACAATATGCCAATGGCACTTTGGAATAGATTGAAAAGGAGGGAACAATAAGAAAGAGCAAGATATTGAGTTTCAGCATTCCTTGACATTATGTTTAACTGCATATAACTCTGCCATATTACCAAAACCTCTGTTGTTGCTTTGAATATAAATAATTCTACCACTCAAAAAAACTTTACAAGAGAACGGTCGCAGTGATTCAAAGTCATCAATAATGTTTCCAGGAATCAAACACACTAGTAATAGCCAGAACAGGAACAGAGAACAATTACAACAATTTTTATCAAATGTAGAGAGGCATTTTATTACTTCCTCTGGTTAAACCTATTAATGAAGTCTCATCCTGGTCACTTGCAAAGTCAGAGAAGAAAATACCGGTTCAACTGACTGATAAAACTACATAACTATATGATACTATTTAACTACAAAATTCATGAGTGACAATTCAAAAAGAACATGCAGTCTTAATACCGACCAAAAATGGACCAATCATTGACAATGACAACAAATGCAGCACAATAATGCATTTCATCATGTCTACAAAGATTCGTTTGAATGCTACCATTTGGGTGACTATGTTGGGTGGTGCCAAAATCCATGTCTACAATGATTAGTTTAAATGCTACGGGTTTGGGTGGAAATAGAAAGATAAAGACTTTCTGGCGGTGTGCTTTTTTGGCTACCATTTGGGTGATTTGGTTGGAAAGGAAAGCGATAATCTTTGACGATAAAAGTGAGGAGGAGGAAGACTTATGGGATCGGATATTCTTTTTAGCTTCTTTTTGGGCATCAGTGTCAAAGAATTTGCTTATATCCCTCTTTTCTGTATTCCCTGCTAATTGGGAAGCCACGTGTGGTATGTAGCATGTTTATTTTGCATTTTTTTCCTTTTGGGATGTTTGACTTCATCTATCTTTGGGTTGGATGTCTTATCGACCTTACATAGGATTTATAATTTTAATATACTAATAGCATTTACTGGTTTCTATCGAAAAAATAATGCATTACATCAAAAGTTTGCACATACAATGGTATAGACTATGTAGGGAAAAGGAAAAAGCTTCACCCAGATAGAAATAGGAACCATACAATGGCCACTTTAGCCTTACTTGTTATAGTTTTCCTAATACCTTATTTCTTCCCATGCCTTCAGAATGTTCAATCAATTGGAAATATCAAAAATCAACACAATTACTAATTAAAACACTAACATCAATATTACTTTTTTGTTAAAGCACCAACTACAATATCACTTCTTGTTGAAGTATTGCATAATTCCATTTCAATTCAAGTGATTATTAGATACAATTAGCTCAACAAAAGTGGTTATTCCACAAACCTATGTAAATTTAGGAACATATTGATAAGATTAGAGAGAACTTAGTCTTCAAACATTGGTTTCAACTATTATCGAGTAAATCAAATACTATACTACAACATGAAAACACTACTAGTTCATCTAATTCCGAACAAGAACATAACACCACTGAAAAAAAAAAAAGAAAAAATTCGAAACAAGTGCAGATTAAAAATACAAGTTTTTCAGCAAAAACACATCAAACAAAGAAGAATTCCAGTCAAGGTTCGAATTGATCGAACGTGAAATTTTAACAAAATTAAGTGATGCAGAGAATGTTGGGAAGTGAATAGCGTACCGAGAGAAGGAGGAAAGGCGTTTCTTACTAGGAGTGAGGGAGAGAGAGACACGGTAGCTGAAAGAGTTACCATATTTATTTCAAATTGACAATACATACAACCACCACCGTATTGTAGAGCTTTGCTGATAAGCTGCCGCCTTCACCATCACGCAAAACAAAAAGGAATCCTGAGATTGCCTTGTGTGTATTACATGACATCAACATTTCAGTCCTTATTATGGATTAGCAGCTGACACGTTGCATGGGTCCCATTCATAGACTTATGCATGATGACAAGTGGGACTATAATTCTTAAAACATAAAACTAAAAACTATAGGAAAACTCTACAGTACCGACAAGGTACCGTCACTTACTATTTTTATGATAAAATTATAATTTATAAATGAAAAATTATAACTGTTTAAGGGGACTATAATTGATTACAGATATACATAATTGATCGTGGACTTCCCCACGAACAGTTGTAATTTCTCCCTTATGAGTTGTAACTTTATCATAAAAGTAGTAACTTCGGTATCAATTTTAATCTATCATGATCGATCATTACCTTTAAAAATTGTAACTTTTACCTCAAAAAAATTATAACTTAACATTAAATGGTTATAAATTTGGATACGGTACCTCATTCGGTACCGTAGCTTTCCCCAAAACTATAAGGGCCTATTTGGTATGTTTTTTGGGAATGGTTTGAATTTGGATTCAACATTTAATGTTGTTCATACCCATGTTTGGTATGCGCAGGGATATATGACTATTATGATAATATATTTATATATAAATGATTATTGTGTCCCTTAACCAATTTAATCTAAACATGGGTATGGATATATAGGGGGTATAAATGTCATTTGGATGTTAAACTCATTAACCTACATATGAAACCCCCCCATGGTTTTAATGAAACTCATGAACTTGGGTTTCATGACCGGGTTATGAACGGACTGGGTTTTCAAACTCTGGGCTAAACATGGGTTACCAAATATGGGTTTAAGGGATTTATTCCTAGGGGTGCAACTTGGGTTGGGCAACCCGATTTCAACCCGAAAAAATTAGGGCTTGGGCTAGGGTTTTTAATATTTGGGTTGGGTTTGGGTCAAAAAACTTTAACCCGAATTCAATTTGGGCCGGGCTCGGGTTGAGGCATCGGCAACCCGTTTTCAACCCGAACCCGACAAATTAAAAAATAATTATATATATATATATATATATAAAGCATTAGCACTTTTTTTCATTTTTACTCCATCGTCCTCTGTTTCTTATTGCTTGCTACTCTTTTATGCGTGATTAGTGGTGATAGTGTGATGTTTTAAGTTTAATGTTTTTTATAGGTCTAATTTCTATGTTTTCTGGGATTGTGCTTTGAGATCACTAGTTTTTTGGTGTGAAAGCAGATGATCAATAATCGTGCACGGTTATAAATGAAATATATGGATTGTTTTATGAATTTGTAATTATTCCCCCCTCTCTCTGTCTCTCTTGCAGTGAACCCGAGCCTGCCCGAATTAAACTCGGGCAATGCTCGGGTTGAGTTCCTCAACCCGAGGTAGGGTTAGGGTTAGGGTTAGGGTTGAAGATTATATACCTAGGGTTGGGCTAGGGTTGACTGTCTAACCCGCCCAACTCGCCCGAGTTGCACCCCTATTTATTCCCCAACCCACAATCCAAACCCCTCCCCAAACCCACATACCAAACATCCCCTAAGTCTAATAACCTAATTTATTGTAATAGCCGAATTAGTAGTAAGTCTCAATATTAGATACAGTCCATCAATAACCTAATATTAGATATATATTTACTCTTATGAATATCTTAGTTTCCGCAAAAATGACTTATTTTTGATCGAATAAAAAACGAAGTTAATCAAGATACACGTAAATTAATCAAAATACTCCGTCGGTTAAACCAAAATAAAAAATTATTTAGGACCACTTGTTTAGTGACTTTGATTTGATTGTGTGTGTGAATTGTGTGGTCTTAAAAGTTTGCGTTTGGGATCTGAAATGCTGCAAGTTGTAAATGGCTACTAAATACGTGGGACCACCCAATAACATATACCAATATAAGATTTTAAAATAAAAAAATTGATAATCACAATATGCAGATTTTTATTTAAAATAATCGACAACTCGAGTTGTAGATAACGGTGATCTACATTCCATTCCTTTTAATCGTAGATGCTCGTTTTATTTTTATAGACGGGATGGGACCTAATAAAGTTTTTATGTTTGGACCAGCAACTAACAAGTCAAAAGTGTCTGTTGAGCCCGAGTTAATTGTTTTAGTTTAAATACCATCTCTGTCATATTAAATCTCGGACACCTATAATTACCCATAAATTACAAGTATCATTTAAGTATGTGAGACACTAACAAGAGTTGAACCCCGACATCCGGATTTACGATTCGCATAAGTCTAACTTTATACTGCTGGCTACTCATACGGGTTAATGGTGTGGGTTCGAAATGTATCAAAACACCGAATCCGGATTCTCCAGACCTCGGTTTCACTGGACCCAATAGCAATAATTGTGCCTTGCAGCCCAGATTAGGCTGTCTTGCCTTGCACAGTTGCATAACGCAGGCTTCGATGAGAGGCCAACGACTCGGGTTGGGTCAGTCTAGTCCATCAATAACTGAGCTTGGCCCAATTAAGTCTAAAAACGTTTGCCATGCCTAACCCGACCCATTAATCACGGTCAGGTTCAATTTGTGTGTAATTGTTAGTTTGTTATTATAAAATTAGCAATAACTAGGTGCCTACAAAAATTTGTAATACACAAAATTGAGTATTAATTGTGAAATATTAATATTTTAACTAATAAATTTTTTATTTTTTAATTAATTACATAATTTAAAATTAAAGTGAACATATAGAAAATAAGAGAGAGAGGTAAGCGTGAATTAATAGGATTGTTTTACACTGAGAGTCATATAGAACATGATATTTTTAAGCAAATAAAATTTCAGAACTAATTTTATACCGTCAAATGAAATTACTTTGATCGACCTATTTGTTGCTTAAGAGAGTCATATTAGATTTTAGTGTAAAATGTATTTTTTAGTCCTCAAAGTATGCGTGAAGTGTCTATTTAATCCCCAATATTTCAATTATGTCTATTTAGTCTTTAAGGTTCATATATTTGTATCTATGTGGTACAATTTCGAAACGTCTTTAAAAAATTATTAAGATCTCTGGTCACGCGCCAATTATGTGATACTAAATAGACACAGTTAAAAACTTTAGAGATCAAATATATAGAAATTATAAATTTTAGGGACCAAATAAACAAAAAATTAAGAACCACGTGATTAGAATCGTCACGATTTTCTGACATACGTTTAGAATTGGACCACTTAAATACAAATTAGAAACCTTAAAGACTAAATAAATATAATTGGAATATTAAGGACCAAATAGACATTAACGCATATTTTGAAAACTAAAAGTGTATTTTACCCTAAATCTTATCTTGCTTAGAAAATATCAATTTTGTATAATCACCCTGAGGGAGAATTACACTCAGACCCTTTAATGTTTGTCAGTTAATCATTCAGACCACTGACATTTGAAATATTACACACAGACTCTCTGAGGGTTGTATGCGCCTAACACTTAGACCCCCTGCTGTAAATATGTTAGTTAACAAATTACAAACAGACCTCTTGAAGTTTATAAACATATAATATTTAGATCCCTTAAGTTTAAAATATTATACTTAGACTAAAAATACTTCAATGAAATATAGAATATCAAATATTTTAAATTTTACAACAAAAATTCATGTTCTATTGTATCATTTATTGAAATAAAATCAAAAATAAAAATTCAAATTTTTCTTAAAAAATCGCAATTATTATACAATTATACTATCTATTGAAATAAAACTATAAAATTAAACAAATAGTCTAAGTCATTTCATAATAGAACATGAATTTTACAATTAAAATTCATGTTCTATTATGTCATTTACTAAAATAAAATCAAAAATTAAAATTAAAAAAAAAAAAAAAACCATAGTTAGTATATAATTATACTATCTATTATAATAAAATTAAAAAATTAAATAAGGGATCAAACTGTAATTGACACAACATCTTTTAACTTTAATTTGGGTAGTTTGGTATTTTAATTTGGTTGTTTAAACGATCAAATTAAATTCCAATGGACGATATAATTGTATACTAATTACAATTTCTTAAGAAAAAGTTGAATTTTTATTTTTTATTTTATTTCAATAAATGATATAATAGAACATGAATTTTAATTGTAAAATTTAAAATATTTGATATTCTATTTTTGATTGAAGTACTTTTTGTCTAAGTAAAACATTTTAAATTTAAGGGGTCTAAGTAATATGGAAAATGCTATATAACCCAAAAGTTAAAACTCAAATGCATATCATCTATAGGATGAATGTGGGATAAGTGAACCCCATTGCAAAAATTGATGGGACCCATTCATCAAAGGGATGATATGTATTTTAGGTTGTAACTTTTTGGATTTTATTTGAGTTTTGTAGCATTGCTCAAGTAATATATATTTATAAACTTCAGAGGATCTAGGTGTAATTAATTATCGGATATATTTACAGTAGAAATCTAAGTGTTACGCGCGTACAAAATTTTAGGGAGTCTGTATGTAATATTTCAAATATCAGGAGGTTTGAGTGATTAAGTGACAAACTTCTCGGTATAATTCTCCCTAATAGTTATCAATTAAATTTAGGGTTAATTGCACTGGAAGTCCCAAAAGTATGAAATTTGTCTCATTTTGGTCCCCAATGTTTCAATTGCATCATTTTGGTCTCTGAAGTATTGAATATATTTCTATATGGTCCCTCATGCAGACAGTGTCCAAATTGCTAATATTTTTTATCATAAAATTGTCACATGATACTTAAATATGAATAAAAAAATAATTTGGATAACTCTTGATCAAATTTCTACTCAAATTTTGGTTAAATACCTACATAAATTACACAGTTTTGATCACGAGCTATCAAAATTTTGGTCAAAAGCTACCCATATTACATATTTTTTTTGTTAAGAGCTACCCAAATTTTGTTTAAGAGTTATCAAAATTATTTTTTATCCATATTTAGCTATTACGTGACAAATTTATGATAAAAAATCGTTAGTAATTTGGACGTTGTTTGCTTAAAGGACCATATAGAAACATATTCAATACTTCAGGAACCAAAATGATGTAATTGAAACATTGAAGACCAAAATGAAACAAAATCCCATACTTTAGGGACCTCTGGTGCAATTAACCCTTAAATTTAAGAGGCAATGGTGAGAATTAAACTTTCCCAAAACGAAAAAAAAAAAAAAAATCAAATAAGACCAGTCAATCAAACATTGCAAGGGGAATCAAACATGCAATGACGTGGCCGAAAATGATTGGTTAAAGCATTAAACGTGTTCTGGGCTGTGTAGCGCTTAATCACTCCCCCTCCATTCCAGTACAAAGGGATGGCCCATTGGCCCTATACTGTCACCGTAGTTGCAGGTATCATAATCACGTTCTCTCTCGTCTCGTCCTCTTTTGGTTCTTCCCATCTGTGAAGCACCAGACCTTCTCTCTCACTCTCTCTCCTCAATTCGTATAAGATTTGGATTTCGAAACGCTGAAGGATTTGATCAGATCGGATCTTGGAGTTTTCTGATTGTTGTGAAAGTATTTTAGTCCGTTTCATCCAATCTCTTCCCCCAAAATGCCGTCGGTTTACGGAGGGAGAATGACCACCTTCGAAGACTCCGAGAAGGAGAGCGAGTATGGATACGTTCGCAAGGTATCACTCTTCATTTCATCTCTTTATATCTTTGATTTCACACTGGGAATGAATTTGATCCAACTTTTATTGATCCTCTGACCATTTCATTGACGTGTATGTGTACTCATCATACTTCAGATTGAAAAGCTTTATCATGTTGCTCTTTGATCTGTTCAATTTCTTGTAAAATTCTACTTTGATCGATTCCGATTTTGTGTATTATTCCATATGTTTTACATGCGTGGTCGTCAGAGGTCAGTTCGGTACTTTCGGAGCCTCCAGATCTATTTTGTGTGCTTTATATGATTAGATATGCTTAGTTTCGGTTTTTTTATTGGAAACTTCGAGTGATTTGATTTGGTGAAGTAATTATAGTTCTAATCATCAGAGTTTGTTAGATGGTTGGAAATGATTGGTTTTGCTTTGGGCATGTGCCTAGGGCATCGAACTATAATCTAGTGTTTTAACCGATCTTGATTGTAACAGCTATTACGAGCACTCTGTTAGATTTTGGATTTGGAGTTTTTGCATTCTCTGCCTTGTTACTATGTTGATTTAGAGTTGATTAAGTGGGTACTCGAAATTTGAGTTATGCGGAACAAGAGATCACTTTATCTTCTGCGTTCTAATTATGTGTAGCCTGCCCACTGTAGATAATTTTTAGTGCTTCAATTGGCTTATATTTTTTTATCTCAAATTATTCTCTCTCTCTCTCTCTCTCCCCGTTCTCATAATCTTGCCTGCATATTGTGTGTTGTTCGATAGGTGTCTGGTCCAGTTGTTGTTGCTGATGGAATGGCAGGGGCTGCTATGTACGAACTGGTTCGAGTTGGACATGACAGCCTTATTGGGGAAATTATCCGGTTGGAAGGAGATTCTGCTACAATCCAAGGTAATTATCCTTTTTGAGATTCCTTCCAAACTAATTATTTTCTGTTAGACATGTGTTCACCTTGTTTAGCATGGCCTTCATGTAACTATAGTAAGGCATTAATATGCTTTTCATTTACTTCTCTCTGTCAAATTTTCTACCATTTTCCTGCCTCACCTAATCTGGAATATGGTGGAACTAAGGGACCTCAATATTCGCAATAACATAATTATCAATTTTATTTCAGTGTATGAAGAAACAGCTGGGTTGACGGTGAATGATCCTGTTTTACGAACACACAAGGTAATTGTGTTATGTCATCTTTCGTTTTGAGCACTGCATTAGGATTGTTATAGATTTCTGCAGTAGTTGCACCAAAATTGACTTCTCGATTGATTCTACAGCCTCTTTCCGTAGAGTTGGGTCCTGGAATATTGGGAAATATTTTTGATGGGATTCAGGTTTGTGAATTATCTGCTTCCAATTTGTCTAAACATGTTTTTGTAATTAATCTTGATTGTTAGCCTTTCTTACAGAGGAACTGGTACCTAATGGTGGCCTCTTTTCTCCTTTTTTCCCAATATTTATGCAGAGGCCTCTGAAGACCATTGCAAGAATATCTGGCGATGTCTATATCCCTCGTGGTGTCGCTGTCCCAGCCCTTGACAAAGACATACTTTGGGAATTCAATCCTAAAAAAATAGGTAATTCTGAAGCATTGTAATTCAATTATTTAGAGGCATTTTAATATGTTTTTAACCTTATTTAAAATGCTTGGGGAATGGGGGCTAATGCTTATTAATCTAATATATATGCTGGTGTCAGGCGAGGGAGATCTTTTGACAGGTGGAGATTTGTATGCTGTAAGTTTGATACAACTCAACTCATGTTTAGAAACTTGAAAGTCTTTTCTAATATATGCTGTTGCAACAGCATTTGTTAAGTTACATTACATCTAAGTCTTTGGTGGCTGATTCTTAATGCAGACTGTTTTTGAGAACAGTTTAATGCAGCACCATGTTGTGCTTCCTCATGATGCCATGGGAAAGATAACCTACATTGCACCAGCTGGTCAGTACTCGTTGAAGGTAGGCTTGTTATGGTTGCCATGCCATTTTGATCAGCTTTTTTTAATTAATCATTAAGGTCCTGTATTTTCCTCAAAATAAATGATAGTCATGCAATTGCTACTATTTAGAGAATCTGACTTCTTCTAACTGGCAACTTGGCGAGTCAGACCTGTCACTAGCCTATCTGGTATTCAAAACAGATGTCATGGTGTCTTTTTGCATTTTCTTTCTTTTTTATTCTTTTTGTGGTTGGGAAATTGCATTGGGTTGGAGTCCTTGCATTTTTGTAACTGACCTTCAAATTTTAAATTTTTATTCATTTTACCATTTAATAACTTATAATCCGACCTTGGTAAATAACTATTTCCAACTTGACAATTTAAAACAGATTTTTCAAGTACTTAAATATTATTTAATGGATGAAAATTGAAAATTTTATAATCTCGATCCATGAGACGATATTTAATCTTAGCCATGCCATGACTATTTGAATTATACGATTCAGTGCGTGGACTTTTCTTGTGTATATGCAGGACACTGTCCTTGAGCTTGAATTTCAAGGTGTCAAAAAGCAATTTACTATGCTTCAGGTAGCCGGCCTTCTAATTTTTATTTTTACTTGCCGATTTCAATTTGCTCCAAATTTTTGTACTCCAACTGGAGAAAATAGTTAATTTGTATCCTACATATCTGCAGAATTGGCCTGTACGTACACCTAGGCCTGTGGCATCAAAACTTGCTGCTGATACTCCCCTTCTTACCGGGCAGGTAACTAATTTAGAAAGTAATCCTGTTGCCTGTTCTTCTTGGCTTCTTAGTTATGAATTATTCATATTGAAAATTTGGTGTTCCTTGTGAATTTGTCTTATATCAGCGTGTTCTTGATGCACTTTTCCCCTCGGTTCTTGGTGGTACTTGTGCCATACCTGGTGCATTTGGCTGTGGAAAAACAGTTATTAGTCAAGCTCTTTCCAAGGTGAATTTGGTTGTTTCATGTGCTTGGGTATCCTTTGAAATTTGGGGATGCTGGAACTAGTCATTAGACATCAAGCTCTTGATGACTTATTTAGTTTGCATTGATATGTAAATGCAGTACTCTAACTCCGACACTGTGGTTTATGTTGGCTGTGGGGAAAGAGGAAATGAAATGGCAGAGGTATGTGACTGTGCTTCTTTTCATGGTCTGTTTTTATTCAACACTGTTATTTAAGGCGTAAAGCGAACCGAAGCGACCAAGACTCCTAACGCCTAGGCGAGAAGCGAAGCGAAACGCTTTACCGAAGCGAAGCGAACAGTTAAAAAAAAAAGTAAATATTTTAGTTTAATTACTTCTAAATATCTAAGTTCTAATTTTATATATACTAAATATTTAAATGCAAGTAAAACCATAAACATTTAAATTAAAACAAACACTAATAATATCAAAAATCTTAATAACAACCATAGCTTAAACATTTAAATTCAAACAAACACTAATAATATCCCATAAAACAGTAGCAGAATCAGGACAGCATCAGAATCAGCAAAAAAAAAACCAGACCATAATGAGAAAAAAAAAACAGAAGCAGAACAAGAGCAGAATCAATTGTAAACAATTTCATATGTACTGACTAACAGAAGCAGAACAGGAGCACATCACATGTACAGGTAAAAAAAACAGCACACGCAGATTCAGAACAGAAGCAAATTCAGAACAAAAGCAGAACAGATTCAGAATCAGAAGCAAAACAATTTCAGATTCAGAATAAGGACAACACACGCAGATTCAGAACAGAAGCAGGTGAAAAAACAGCAAAAACAGAAGCAGAATCAGGACATCAAAACAGCAGGAAAAAACAGCAGAATCAGAAAAAAAAAAAAAAAGGAGCAGAATCAGAAGAAAAAAAAAACATAAGCAGAAAAAAAAAAAAAAAAGAACCAGAAGAGAGAAGAAGATCCAGAACCAGAAGAGAGAAAAAAAAAAGAGAAATAGAAGAGAGAAGAAAAAGATGAAACCAACCAGTGATCAGCGAGGAAGAAGCAACGAGGAAGGAGCAACAATCAGCGATCGTGTAGGAGGCTGTCGACTTTCGATTGTATCGATTGTGTAGGAGCAGTGAAGCAATCAGAGCAAAATTAGAGTAAAATTAGGATTTGGGGCTGTATTTATGGGATAAGGAAATAATTCGGTGTATCATCATCTTATAATTTTTTTTTCCAATTGCCCAATCCAACGGTCCATAATAAAAATAAAACAATTTCGCCTCGCATGACAAAGACGTTCGCTTTTTCGCTTCTAGCCTAAGCGAAAAGCGCTCGCTTTTCTCGCTTTTTTCTCGCTTCAGTCACATTCGCTTCGCCTGGGGTGTTCAAGGCGAGATACCTTCGCTTCGCCTCGCTTCTCGCCTAGGCGAGCTTTTCAAAACACTGATATTTCAACATATATTTTTAGAGATGTTTAATCTAGAATCCCGAACTATTCAGGTTCTCATGGATTTCCCTCAACTGACAATGACACTACCTGATGGCCGGGAGGAATCTGTCATGAAACGTACTACACTTGTGGCCAACACTTCAAACATGCCTGTGGCTGCTCGTGAGGCTTCTATTTATACAGGTGAATACATTTTTGCTTTTATGTGATATTGTATGGAATTACAATTGTCTTGGTGAAATGTATTCTTTAAACCCATAATTTATTTCAGTTAGGTTTTAAATTTGTTATTGGTATTTATTGTTGCTGTTTACCATTTGTTATGTATCTTTTCTTTTTGTTTTGTTTGGTTTGCATTGTCTTTTGGTAGGCACACAATTACTATTAATTATAGTACTTAGAACAAAGTTTTTTATTGGGGGCACTTGTAGATGGACAGAAGTCAGCTTGTTATAATGAGTCTACATTGTCCCCTTTCCCGTGAAACCTGCTTAAGGAAGTGCCCTCTAACTTTCTTTGCTCAATTTTTGCTTCTACACTGACACAGTTTCTGTTGTATTTTTCTTGGATTAGATGTGCATATGATGTGTTACGATGTTGATTGAGAGTGTCATCTAGTTTTGCATATTGTTTCTCGTGAAATTAATTAAGTGGTTCCATAATGCAGAGATGCAACTTTTAAGCTTATTTGAATTTGAGTTTTCAGGAATCACAATAGCTGAATACTTCAGAGATATGGGATACAATGTTAGTATGATGGCAGATTCGACATCTCGGTGGGCAGAAGCACTGCGTGAAATATCAGGTCGACTGGTAAGTTTCCTAAACTTATTTATGCAATAGCACTTTTTTTCGTGTGGGTTTTAGATAAACTTCTCTTTCCATGTGTTTTAGGGTGATATACCTTTAAACTCTGTTCAGTGTCCAGTTGTCATTCCGTTGTCACCTCAATGATTTCATGGATTTATTTTTTTGTATTGTATTTGTTATTTCTTGTATCTTCTATGCTGAAAGGACTACTTGAATAGTTGCTGTCATTTATGTTATGTACAAATTTATGGTGATACTTTTGTAAAAATTGGAGTTGTGTGTAGGTAGAAGAGGTCTCCATAGATTGTTATAAATCAATGGATATGTTCACAAAACAAAAAAAAAAACCGATTGGAATGGAGAATGGATTAGTATGATTTATTATTCATCCAAAGGTCACACCACATTAGAATTTTAAATTAGAT
The DNA here is from genome assembly GCA_951799425.1 of Ilex aquifolium. Classification (NCBI taxonomy): domain Eukaryota; kingdom Viridiplantae; phylum Streptophyta; class Magnoliopsida; order Aquifoliales; family Aquifoliaceae; genus Ilex; species Ilex aquifolium. The sequence goes on along the minus strand of OX637410.1, from coordinate 16,348,550 downwards.
CTCAATAGCATTATTTTTTTATGAAACACTTCACATTCAAGCACTTGATATATGTTGTTAAATGTTTTCTCATCAAGGTTATTGTGTCATGAACGGTAATTACCAACTCATTTACTTCAATGATAGGTTGCAAATCAATCTTTTCAAAATTAGATTACGGATGTTCACACTAACAACTTTAAGACTCTACGTAGTAGTCTGTGGAATCACCCCAACGGACTATTTTTAAATTCCAAGATCTAGTGCATTTCATATGAACAGTGTAACCCTTCATTCAAGCTCATGATTTATTTTATGTTGTCATGTTGACATTCTAATGGTGATTTTATTGTGGTGCTTTGTGTTGATGGCATTTCTTTCTCTCCCCCATCCTTCCTGTAATTCTGTGGTTTTGCATTTTTATATAGTACCTTTATATTAATACCTTTTTTCCCCTCATTCAGGCAGAGATGCCTGCTGATAGTGGGTATCCTGCTTATCTGGCCGCACGTTTGGCATCCTTCTACGAGCGTGCTGGTAAAGTGAAATGTCTTGGTTCACCTGAACGTACTGGTAGTGTGACAATTGTTGGTGCTGTTTCTCCTCCTGGAGGAGATTTCTCGGATCCTGTTACATCTGCAACCCTCAGCATTGTTCAGGTAAAGATGGAAAATGATTCTTACATGGACACATAAAAACAATTTCATCATCTTTCTACTTGCACAAGTTTTCATGTATTTTTCTCTACTTGTTCTTGCAGGTTTTCTGGGGTCTGGACAAGAAGCTGGCCCAAAGGAAACACTTCCCATCTGTAAACTGGCTTATTTCCTACTCGAAGTATTCAGGGGTGCGTTCTTCATATATCCTGCTGGTGTTTGAATAGTGAACATCTTCTTGTCTCTCTGTGATTTGGATTTTTCCTCTTATGGAATCCGTCATTTGTCTTGTATTTCCAGGCATTGGAGTCCTTTTATGAGAAATTCGATCCTGATTTTATTGACATCAGGACAAAAGCTCGTGAGGTGCTGCAGAGAGAAGATGACCTCAATGAAATTGTCCAAGTATGTTGTTTGCTTATTTTAACTGTCTGCAGGCCATTTTCCCCAACTGTTTTAAGTCATGAATGATACAGAGGCTAAGAAGATTGCTTGAGACACGGTTTCTGTGTATTGGATTCAGTAGATTAGCTTGAGATAGGAAGTAATTTATTGCATCGTCATTCCTCAACTTCTCATCCAGTTGCCTATGTTCACGGAAGATTAGAAATTGCAGTTGCATAGAAAGAAGTTTGGTTTTGTTTATTGGGAGATTAGGTTAGGATATCAGTGGGCTAAAGCTGTGATGAAGGATAATTTAGGATTTAACTGGAGATGTGGCATTGCATATGGCTGATTGGACAAGGGTCTCTGAAGCTCATCTCAATAAGTTAACTATGTTGATTTAATGCCGTGTGTTGGTGCCTCCCTTATCAACAGACTCCAAAAGGAGTGAGCGAAGGGAATGTTTTAGGGGAGACTTCCAAGATCTAGACCCACTTGTTCTTATTACAGTGATATAATAACTAATACGGATACATGCATGTCTTATTGAAAAAAAAAATATGGATGCATGCACTTAATCCATGGTTTCCCCTCTTAAATACTCAACAAATGCTGACACAGATAATTAGGCAGAAGTTAACTAGTAATCACTGTTGAATTTGATACCATTAGATTAAGTAGTTGCTGGTTTTATCTGGCTACCACTGAAGTCCTGTGATTATTTTGCTTCCTGCAGTTGGTTGGAAAGGATGCTTTAGCGGAAACAGATAAAATTACCCTAGAAACTGCAAAGCTTTTGAGGGAGGACTATCTTGCTCAGAATGCCTTTACTCCGTGAGTACTTGCAGTACCGGTTCATTCTCTTGAAAATAAGCTTCATTTAACTAAACTCTTTGAATTGATTTGGTGACTCCGCTTCATCTGTTTATTTTACCTGTGGTGGCAGATATGATAAATTCTGCCCTTTTTACAAGTCTGTTTGGATGATGCGCAACATTATCCATTTCTATAATTTGGCCAACCAGGTAGATTATTGCGTGTTTCTTGCTGTTTAATTATGATTAATTCTTCACTTCCCTGTCCGAGAGAGATGGAAAAGCAAATTTCCAATTTTTTTTTAAACAGAGGTCTGCACCTCTGTTATGGTAGTTTTCAGTATGATGAACCCTTATTTTTGTTTTTTCCCCTACTTCCAATTTTGAAAGGAATCAACTTTTAAAGTACATATTGATGCCAGAGCCTTCAGCGTTTTACATATGTTATTTTTTCAATATGACTTGACTTCTGAAGTTAGATTTCTCCGTATGACTGGATGGTTGAATGAGCTGTGGATCATTCCTCATGTGATTTGGCTTAATGTGCAGGCCGTGGAGCGAGGAGCTGGTATGGATGGCCAGAAGATAACTTACACCATTATTAAGCATCGGTTGGGAGATCTATTTTATCGTTTGGTGTAAGTAAATTGCAGCCGAGGACATGCTCATATCCACCTCTTTTCCTTGTGTTTGTCCGATCTTGGTGCTGCAGCTCTTGATCTGCCTGCCTGTCTATTGATATTTACAGGTCTCAGAAATTTGAGGATCCTGCTGAAGGAGAGGATGCTTTAAAGGCAAAATTCGAGAAGCTTCATGAAGATCTGACAGCTGGTTTCCGCAACCTTGAGGATGAAACTCGATGATCAAAATTTTGGCCTAAATGGATTTTAGGCCCACCTACATGCGATTCTGTTTGTGGTGGGAAAAAAGGGGTATATTGTGTTATTTTGTGTATGGAGGAACCAAATGAGATCAGTAGTATTTACGTCAGGCTTGTTTGGCAATGCTGGTTTGTTCCATGCTTTATGGTTTGTGGAACTATTATGTTATTATCATTATTATTCTGTATTTCTGTATCGCTCGCCTTTTTGTAGAAATACGAGAGACATCTTCTAGCGTTGTTATGTTGTTTCGGTGATTCTCTTTGGGATCTTTGTCAAAATAAGTGAATGTACACATTATTTTAATTTCCTACAATAAGATATTTCATTTATTAACCGTTTACATGCCTTTTTGTTTGTGTTTTACATTGCATTTTTAGATGAAGATTTAGTTCTAACTGGTACTAAGAGAGATGAAGCCAACGTTCCAGAGAAGGCAGGATGGCAGTTGGTCATTCCTGGTTTGAGGTTTTACCATGTTAGTTGGGGCGGGTGCTCTATTAATGCTCTGTTTGGTACAATGGAAAAGTGGAAGGATGGAAAGTGGGAGGGATAAATAAAACATCATGTTTGGTAAGGAAGGAAAATAGGAAGGATGAAAAAGTGGATGAATTAACTTTCCTTCCAACTCACAAAAATCAATTCCTTTAAAACAAGAAGGAAAGTGGATGGAAAATTAATTATTTGTGTTGAGATGTATTTTATTTGTCTATATATTTTTTAATATATACATATATTATATATATATTAATTTCATATAAAAATACAATGACAAAATATGTATTTATATATATATATATTTTAAAAATTTTTAAAAATAATTAAAAAAAAAAAAAAAAAAAAAAAATAAACAAGTCAACTCGCAACTCGATACGACACAATTAATTAAATGAGTTGATTTAGATTTTACTAATGTTCGACATAAATTCGTAATGACTCAACACGAATCTGACACGATACGACTCGATTGTCACCCTTAATTTTATCCAGTAAAAAAAAAAAAATGACTTCCATCCAACCAAACACAAAAGAAAGAAAGTGTATTCCTCCTACTTTCTTTCCTTGAAGGATAGAAAGTGTATCCCTCATACTTTTCATTCTTCCTACTTTCCATCATTCCAACCAAACAGAGCATAAATATTTTGGTTCTAAAAATAGATATGTAGATAGGTTATTCTGCGTATGTGTCAGTGATTATTATCCGTCAGTACTATATAGTTATCTACAACAGATTTCACTGCACCGGGCCGAAGTTAAGATTCTATCGTGTGTTCCGGACATTGAATAATAATGTTCTACATACAAGTTCTCGACCAGATTTTGACAAGCTAAAACGAGGTCATAACATGTTACTTGTCACTTACAACAAAAAAAATGAACCATTGTGCCTAGTTGCATCGAACACAAATAGGCAGGCTCCCCTGCTTAATTGCAGTGTGCTACGTCAATCTTCCCCCCTCTACCACGTCCAAAAGGCTCAACGATAATTAATCAAAAGGCCCAACAATAATAAACAAAAGGCTCAACAATAATAAACAAAAGGCCAACAAGTACTACCAAGAACTGTCATACAAGGATAATTTACAGAGAGTAGGTAGTTTAATTAACTTTTCTGGAAGAAAATTAATAGAGACAGAGATATTAGACGACCACAATAGCTAACGTTTGAACACACAAACACTGTCTCTTACTGTTTTGGGGGTGAGAGTAGCAGCAAAGAAAAGAAAACATTCAACTGTCAATTACAAAAGATTAGTTTTATGCGCTGGGCATCAGTCTTATATTTTTCCCACATTCAGCCAGGGCCAACTTTAGGAATGTCATAATGCTCGCTCATATTTGCCAAGTACTGGTTGAAATCCTCAATCCGATCACGGTGCGACTTATTAGCTGTCTTGGCCAGCTTATACCTGTCAATTTGCTCCCTTTGCTCCATATAGCGTCTCTCAGCAGAGGTGAGATGATCGTTATACGAAGTATTATTTCCTTCTCCATTTGATTTGTTGGCATCGTTAGTCTCTTCCTGGTCGGCATCAGTCAAGTTTCCCGCACCACCTGCACCAAGTAGTGCCACTAGGATCAAAAAAAAGAAAAAAAAAAGAAGAAAATACTGGAGGCATAACAGAAGGGATGTCACTCTTTATTTTGCTACACAACACAGCACAATTAGTGTGCCCATCAACTGCTTCCAATTCTGGAGGGAGAGTTGCGAGACAGACTCAGGATAGATTGATTAAACTAGAGGCATCACACAAATGCAATTTGACAAGTTTAAGGAAGCACCTTAGATAACAGTATTGACGATAGAAATAAGTCTTGCCATTGCAATTTCAATCTAAATGCCAATTGAATTCAACATTGTTTTCACAAAAAGAATTTACTTAATTCCTTTTGGTTTGATAAAATTTACTTGATCCATATTGTATGAAATCACGAGTCCAAAAAAAGTTGACCATGTCAATCAAAGAATTTCACTTTAGCCTGATACTTATGAGCACCCCCAGTTTAAAATCATTACCCTGAGATTTCTAGTCTCTTACCAAACACAGTTGACCCATAAAGTTCCAAAACCATCTCACCCATTATTTTATGGAGTCACAACCATACCAATACAAAGTTATTCGCGTAAAAAAGGCTTAGATATCTGATACGTTAGTGGAAAAAATGATCAATAAATAAGCACAGATCCAGCGTCAACAACCAGGCCCCAATCCAGGGTCAATTGGCCCAAGCCTAGAAGCACCAGCAAAAAAAGGCACAGAGTGGCAGCTTCACTCATCTTGTTACTCAACAATAATGGTTCCTGAAAGCTTATATGGGAACCTCTACCTCTAAAAACCAATTATGATGTAAGTAAATCTCACAAGATAGAATTCGTTTCACAAGATAGAAATTTGCTCTATATATTATCTACCATAATTCCTTTTCTAAGGCCTATCTGAAGTAATCCTCGGACCATACTTGAGTTTCAAAAAAATAAATATAATCAGAAGATATCTTATCTGAACCATGGTTTTCTATGCCAAGATCATAACATTGATCGTCATAGCAACAACAACTACTACAAAAAACAATGATCCTAAATTCTCACAACCTTCTTTTTATTACTATAAGATGCTCATCCTTAGATCGTAAAATGTCTTTGAAAACTTGGATTGCTCTAAAAGTTCATGACCTAGTTTTCAGTCTCTTATTATCCTTGCCCTCCAGCTGCATTCCTCAAACAATTGAGTACCTACATGATGCACCAACCAATAACTTTAGATTCAAAAGAATTGTTTAAATCCAGCGATTAGCCAGCTAAGAACGTGGTTCAAAGTATTGGCCGATACCGATACGAGTCGGCTGAGTCTATACTACTACGACTCGGCACCTTCCGAGATACATGTTACGTATAAACTCTGAATCTTCTATGACTCGGCCGAGTTGTATCCAAGTCAATATCGAGCCATCGAGTTATCGTCACCGAATCGGCCGATACGGTTCCGCAACGCCGTGATATGACCTGAATCTGTCATTATGTTCAACATTTTTTTTAAGTCGTATCGCCCGATACCGTGCCGCGACCGATATGTCTTAGAGTTCTCCTAGTCGATGACCGATATCGCGACCTTCAATCATGACTAAGAAGCATCATTAAAACTCAACCAAAATGGAGAGAAATTATGTGAAAAATATGAATCCAGATTGGAAATGGAAAGTTGAGGTATACATAGTCTTCACCAGTAGATAGGTCATTATTCATTAATAGTACAATGTATGTATATAGGTATTCATGCAGATATTTTTAATTTACATATAAAATGTCAAGCTTTTGCTGAGGAAAAACAACTAACCTTCTGAAAGCTCAGTTTCTGTAACAAGAGAAACTTGGTCGTAGTGTTTTTTGTTTTTCTTCTTTTTCTTCATCCCACCAGCTTTCACATCCAGGGCCTTTCCCTTTAGTTTCAGCTTTCCACCAACGACACTCTCATATTCTGACATTCTCCTGACAAAATTCAAAATAACAGAAGGTTAGGGCATAGTCGCTCATGTAAAACAATTTTTTGACAGTTCTCGCCAGATGGTAAGAATAAAAAATGAAGACAGGTGCTTGCTTGGGGGTGGTCTGGCACGCTGTTTGCAACCCATCAGCTGGTAAAACCAACCTCCCCCCCCCCCCCCCCCCAAAAAAAAAAAAAAAACACACACACACACCTCACCCAATTTTTTTTTAAAAAAAAATCCAATAAACACCGAAGGGAAAAATATAATCTTCATGCAACCATAAGGACAATTATAACTGGATCACTCTTTTCATATCTAAAGTTTGATAGTAGTGTTCTATATATTTGACAGAGAGCAGGAGACTGATTATTGTACTGAAAAAATGTCACCTTATTAGCACCAAAAAAGGGCCCAGTTGTTATTACTGAAGTGATTTCCAGTGTCATGAACATGGTAAAACTTAAATAGTAATCCAAAATTCTCCCGCTGGTTTAATCAAGCAACAAACACTCTGTGTATACAATATTATTTTATTACTGTTCTAGTATTCCAATTTTTCTTTTTTCAAAATTTTGATGCTAATACTTTAGACGATTAGAAAAGTATGCAACATCCTCGCTCTAAATTTTTGAACATGGATTCACTAATTGCTTGTAAATTCATTCCTGGGTTCTACCCTATTTTCGTAGTAAATTCCTAATGTGACGACAATGCATATCCAACTAGGCCCTTGGAAGGAAAGCGCCAGAAAACAATCTTTCCAATAAATGAATCTGAACCTATCAAGCGATCCCCCTTCTAGCCTCTCCTATAACTCTATGGAATGGAAGTAGTGTATCATACAAGACGGGCGGGCGATAGGTAAATCCAACCCCATAAGCGCCTGATATATACATGGCCGGCTCAACGGTATATTCAAAAAGGCCCCAAATTTTAGAGTTCAATAATGAGATATAGATCAATGAATAAAAATTAAAACTCATTATAATTTAGCTTAACAAAAAAACTCGTGCAACTCTCGTCATATGATTTCAATTTCAGAAAAACAAAAGGAATTAAGACTCACACATAGACTGTCATACAGAAAGAGAGAGAGAGAACCTGGGATGCGTGTGGCTTCTGGCTTCGGAGAGAGTCTCTGAGACTCGAAGAGGAGGAGGCGCTAGGGATCAATCGACTGAGAAGAAGAAGAAGAAGAAGAAGAAGAAGAAGAAGAAAAGAGGCGAGAGTCTATGAGACTCGAAGAGGAGGAGGCGCTAGGGATCAATCGACTGAGAAGAAGAAGAAGAATAAAGGAGAGTCTCTGAGAGGATGCGCTAGGAATTTTAGGATTTTTGTGCACAAATTAATATGTGGGTCGATTCTGGTTGGATAGGAATATAAAAATTTTGTGTCTATTTTGCATTCCTACTCGAAAAACCAAAAATCCTTTCATTAGCTGGCCGACTTTTACGGAAGCCGATCAATCAGAATGGGTAGGGTCGAAATTAGTCCGTATACTTTTACTCGAAAGATTAAGTCCACAAAATAAAATTTAAAATTTAAGTTGAAAAGTGTAGTCCACCTCACACACATATATTTTAAATGATTGAGAAAAAGAGTTAATACTTAGATAAAAAAAATATAATAAGTATATATCTTATAAATAAAAATAAATCAAACACATTTTCTATTTTTCTCAAACTTGATTTTGTTCCCATTTAAATATAAAAATACCAATTAATTAAATTATTTATTTTCATAAATGATCCACAATAAAAAATAATTAATATCAAAAAAAAAAAAAATTCAATACAATTATTATCAGGAAAAATAAAACATAATAAAATAGTAGGTGAACGTTGCATACATAAACAAGTTAAGGATCATAAAAAAAAAAAAAAAAATTCAATAACAAAGAATTACAAATGTATACTGATAGTCGATTATGTAATATCACATTTTTTATGAACAACATATAAAACAAATAAAAAAAACATAAAAAAAGTAATGAAACAATAGATTGTATCTCAAAAAGTGCGAGTCAAGCAAGAGATAAGAAACATAAATAGATGTGCAGATTTGTTTGCTAAAAAATGTGTATTTAGTCAAGATGATCTATATACATTTACAATTCCTATGAATTATACTATTGAACAGTCGTACGCAGATAACATGTGTATTAAATAACACATGTGTAATGTTTAATATATCTTAGATGTCTAAATTACTAAAAAAAAAATAAAAATTACGTGACACCACGTTGTAACATTGGATATCTTTATTATGACAGTATCTTATAACGGTCTACACATAATTTGACAAATTAAAAAAATGCATAAAATATAGAATAACACATATATTATATTTAATCGTTGTGTATCATCAAATAATCAATTTGTCTTACTTAATTGGTTTTATGGACAAAGACTCGACAATGAGGGATGAGCAGAGAGTATAATTGTTGCAAGATGCACAAACATTTCGATCCTTTAGATGGAAGGAGCCACAACAAAGCCGGCCCTAAGGCCCAACTATTAAAATAGTCACTTAGAGTCCCAAAAATTTATGGCCCCAATTTAATTGTGAAAATTGAGGGTGAGTCCCTCTAGATGGACTTATAATGACTTGTGTTCTGGAAGAAAACTTATTTGGGGGTAAGTCCATGTTTAAACTTATATGTAAGTACTTACGTCCATTTATTTTTTAAATCTCAAAATTACCCCTAACGGTGTTAGTTTTGTCTAGTTATGAAAATTCACATAGGTTAGATCATTGAGATATATATGGAAACTATTGATTGAGTTATATATGGAAACCGTTTATTAAATATTATGATAATTAACAGAAGTTTAATATGAAAGTTATATATTCTGATAGTTATATATGAGAAGCTCAATGTACGAATAAATTGTTGGTCTATTAAATCAAAATCAGATCACAAATTTTCCTTAACAACAGTAATGCATAATATAGGGAGGCTGAACAATGCCAACAGAGTTCAGTAACACGAATGTTAATATACAGTAACACGAATGTTAATATATGATTGAAGTTACAATTATGGCCGTGTTACCAGTATAGTCGTATTACTATATTGATACTAATGTTACTATAGTGAATTTTAACATACAATTGAAAACTTTAAGACATATATTATGTAACATACACTTTAATATTCACAGTAACATCAAATCTTTGTGCTCAGTAACACATATAATTTTACAAAATACAAGACAATAGTTTTTTTTATAGTAATATCAACTTTTGAATGATTTTAGTGAAAATACGATCCACAAATTGAATATTTACAAAATGACGAGTAGTAACACATAATCAACAGTTGAATTACGACACTCAACATCAATTGTGAACATCAAGACATCAAAATTTTGAACTCCATTTTTCAGTTCATGTACAGTAACATGAACTTTTTCCACAGTAACACAACCAATGAATATTCGATTGTCTTGCGCAACAAAAAAATCAACAAAATTGAAATCTATAACACTTTAATTTAGTACTAATGTATGAATTCTCTTGAATCTTGGTGACAAGGTTAATGCCCACTTTGATATAATTAAATCCCTAATTGTTATTATTTTTTTACCATGTTACTATTTTTTTGTGAGCATGTTATTATTTTTTTAGTGACCATGTTACTGTCTTTGTTGAGTATGTTACTATTGTTATTTTTTAAATATTAATATTCAATATTAATATTTTGTCGATGGAGTTCAAAATAAACTGGAATAGTAAATTGAAATTGTATAATATGAAATGTAATGGGTTTGAAATTTGAATATGAACGGTTTTTGGTAAATGTCAGTTTCTTATTTTTCGGATAAGGAAACATTGTGACTTGGAAGATTATAACCGAATTTGAAGGCGATTATGAAGGAGATGTTTATGGCTGGTTATTGTGTCCATAAACGTCGTTTATAACATTCCTACAGGGAAGTGTTACAATAGTAAAATTGACAAAAAACGGACTTAAAACCAAATAAGTTTTCTTAACGGACTTATCTCCAAATAAGTCCATATAGGGGGACCGGCCTCCAAATTTTCCAATTTAATTTTCAGCCTTTAGTTCAACTTCATGTTATGAGGCACTTTTGAATGGACAAGGTTAAAGACCCAATATATTTCACAAGTCTATCTAAAGTCTTATAAAAAGTTCTAAAATGTAACAATTTCACAAGTCTACGTAAACTTTATAGAAAGTCCTAAAATATAACAAATCCTTCTAAAAAAAATATAAAAATAACGCCTTCTATGTTTAAAAGTTACAATCCTTTTCGATTCTTTTCACTATTTTTTCCTTGACTCTCACCGCCTCTTTTCAACTCTTTCTCTCCCTCCCACTCTCATTGTCATTATCTCTAAATTTCTTGTTGTCACTTTAAGTCTTCGTTCAATTTATTAATTGTGTAACATCCTGACTTTACAATTGCACCCAATTTATTGTCTGATCCCGCCCGATCTCAAAACTCCTAAAAACAAATCATACCACAACTTTCTATAAAATGTCTAATACTTATTAAAAAAATTATTATCTTCCTAAAATATTAAATGAAATCTCTTACTTTAGGCCCCAATTTATGTTGGGCCACCCCTGGATATATACCCTTCACCGGAAAAGATAAGTCTGTGGAAGCATTCGTTTCCAACGTTGAAATTTAGCTTGAAGACAAGAGCATCAGTACAAACTTTTCTATATAACCAAACCAAATAAACTTTTCTATATGACACCAAAATTTCTTCTTGTTGCATAATCAATCAAATTTTCGACAAAGGGGGAATATTTCGGAAAGGGAGGGCTGTGTAGGTCCCATACAATACATCAATCTTAAGAGACAAAATTTCTTCGCACAGGGAACCTAAGACGAAAAAGTGTAAATTGGAGTATTATGTGTGTGGATGGACCTGAATCTGTGAGAGTGAATTGATGGGAGTGTCATGTCGTGTTGTGTATGCATTATTGCTGTTTGTGAGACCCTGCTTGAGGGTGTGTGTTTGTGTTGTAGCAATAAAAAGAGGAAAAGAATAAAGGAAAGAGAAGATAGATTACCTGATCAGCGGCGACGACTCTTCACAAAGAGAGTGGCAGATTGCGGTGGCGTAGGAACAACAGTGACTTTCAGATTGGGGATTGAACAACACAACTGTTATATATATATATAGTTATTTACTAATAGTGATATATTGATTAGTAAAACATCATTTGCATGAATTGTCATAAACATTAAATACATGTATATATAAGAGTATATATATATATACTAGTTGATGCACACGTGCGCTGCACGTGAACTATTTTGAGTGTGCCTGTCATATTAGAGATTTCTCTAAACTTGTTTGAATACAACAACTATTTTTTTTTTCATAAATATAATTGTATTTTGTTGATGGTAAGAATTGGCATTACAATTGAAGTGATAAACAATCAACAAAATCCCATTAAACAAGTACAAAACATCAAAGTCCAATGCACTTATTGACAAAAAAACATTGTAAATGCATACCAAGAAAATAGTAAGAAGGCTAGTCATGCACTTACTGAAAAAAAGAAGAAGAAGGCTACTCGTCCATTATAGAAACACTTGTCCAAACTCATTAACCAGCAGAGATCAATAATTATATTGGTATTGTATTATCAATGGACTGACAAGATCCAAATCAATTCCATTTGTTTTTTTCTTGAAGAATTTGAAACTTTTATAGATGACAATAGTAAGCACAATGTCTGAAACTTTTTCAAAGACTTGCCCTTCCATTCGTTAGTCTGCTATTGTATCCATAGAAGCCATGAAATCTGCTGTAAGGATATTCCACAACAACTCTTGAAAGAAGTCTTGATTTTCTGCGAATAAGAACAATGGCAAAAAAAATCTTAAAATCTTAAAAGCTGCATTGCCATATTGTTATTTTTTATAGAACAATGAAATAGGTCTGTACCACATTAAAATATAATAATTATATTTATATATATATATATATATATATGTTGCGGTTGAAATGTGAAAAATCATGAACTACCATAAACCATACATTTATTGTTTCTTTGTCAGCTTTCATACAAAGGTTTTGAACCCTTTTGCTATTAGATGTCCACAATGAGTTAAGTGATATGCATTGTTTAGTGTTCACCAAAAAACAAACAGATAGTTAATAACCAAGAATTAAAATAAGCTTTTCATCTACTATACTCACCTAATTCAACAAAGTAATTAGACAACACAATCAGTATACTCACCTGATTCATAATTCTTCATGGTCTTTAGAGCTCTCATAAGCAGGATACTCATAAACATTGGACTCTTTAGACGCCTTTAGCTCATATATACATAGGCTGATCTGCTTGTGGACCATTGAAACCACCCATGGCTCAAGTGTCTAGTATAAACCATTGACGGTCCTTAATCATGTATCTAATAAGATGTTTCGATGACCAAAGTAAAAATTCGTTGGATCAGACAACAGTTCATCAATTTAAAGAGTTAATACAAGTAAACTTCTAGCAAGGTCTTAACAACCTAAAGGGAAAGCATGAAATCACTTTCCAGCTAGATTTGAACCATTTCAAATGCTGGGTGAAGCTAGCTTTCACGTATTGTGTTCCAAACTTTTAGCATAAGAGAAAAACAAATATCACATCTCAGTCATAAGTCATGACTCTGCCAGATTCATTTTGCTCCAAGCATATAAATTATAAAATGACAAATCATGAAGGTCAGGTAAATAGTTCTAATACGAAATCACCAAGCAACTCAGAACTGAACAAATCAAAATATTTGCAACTGAAACAAAGTAAAGGAATGCAATAAAAATCAACTTACATCGCCAACACCAAGAACTTTGGGGGGTGAAAAACTGAAATATGGGCACGAAAATAGAGCTGGAATTCACAGGATCATGGAATTAAAAGAAAAAAATGACAACCTTCACAGAGCAAACCAAATCAATAGCCTAAAAGCTGATAAATGCATAAATTTTAAATGGAAAAATGCATAAATTTTCTAACTGACAGAGTGTCCTGATACTTTTTAGTATCCTAGAAACTGTAAGTTGTCAAATGCTTTCAAGAAGCTCTAAGTGTCTATTTTCTAGATTACCTTAGATGCACCTTGGCAGATCATCTGGACATTGACTCCATTGGTGCGGAGGACATGAAAGACCTGCCACAAACCAAAGAATCAAGAATAAATGGTAGTAGTTGTAAAGAAAATGGACAGCTGGATGGTGCTGAAACCTGCAGAGAAATGATTGATCTGTGCTGTGGGAGATTCAGAACTGCAATTTTGTCAAGTTCTTCCACAACATGATCAAGTTCCTGCTCAAGTAAGTACCAAAAGAGGTTAGAACTTATCAGTTGAAAATTCCCAGATACACAAGCATAGAAAAGGAGTTCAAGCAAATGTGCAAGCTAGTTTTGAATAATTGAAGCCAAAGTCATGTCGTAATGGAGAACTTAAAACTGATAAGTGTCATGACAACATAAAACATGATTTCGTACGCTTGCCTGCTGGATCAGTTCTCAGCTCCACAACTTTGATGGATCCAATGTCAAGGAAATGCTAACTTCGCTAGTGGCTATAACATCCACAGATATGCCCAAATCTTCAAAGCTTGAAAACATCTGAATCGCGAAAGTCATTCACAGGGCATTAGAAAATTACAAAACCAGTTGAAGATGGGTAGAAGAAATAGTAAACCAGCTTTGGTAATGAGCTTAAATTACCTTGGCAAGGAAGCCATATTGACCTAGCATGCAAGTACTTATTTTCTTCAAAGCCTGATTGTCAAATTGATCACCTTAATTTTTTAGCAGGAGAATAGTTGCTTCATGAAAATTCTTGTATTGCATCTCAGAGTTTACAGAAATTTGTTTAACTACTTTTGGAAAGCATGGCAGAGAAGAGTTCTTGAGTGATTGACAACTAAAAAAAAGTCGGGATGAGGCTTTGGGGAGTAGAATTGAGTTGTGGTTTTTGTTGAATAGCCAGGGCCGGCCCGACTCAGTCCATGGGAACTCATATATCACAGAGTTACCACATTATATATGGATACAAATTCATTATTTGGATACAAATTATGCAAACACACTCAGAATTCCAAAGCAACCATTCCAAAGTAAGCACTTTTTAGGCCAAACTCTAAGATGTTAGCAAAAATTTTGAACAAAGACAAAGTTTAGTACAATGTTACTAATACTGGAATCATTTTTTCACCTTCTTTATAACTCTCTTTAATCCATAATTTTCCATCTTAGGCAACAATGGCGGCATTTCAAACTTAGACTAACTCATGTCTGTGTGTTACAAGTTTGGTTTTGTAGCAAGGCTGCGAATGACATAGTTTTGATGATTGTAAGCATGAGGTGAGAAGGTCCATGCTCTGGAAATAACTGAGGAGAACAACAAACATTGCCTTTGGCTTGTTTGAGTTTTTGTTAGCAAAGATTGTGAAAATGTATTGCTTGGATATTAGACCAATGGAATTAACAAATTATGAATCCATTTTGTGGTTTCATTTTTTATGCTAGATCTAAACAGGAGGAAATGGGTTTGATATAGAGAAAGTTGGTCAATTGGTAAGTAACTTCTTTTCAGATTTTAGTTGTGAATTTGAAGTATCAAAGTAGTAAGCTGGGGGAGATTATGGATTACACATGTACAGGAGGGATGAGTGCATGTTCCTTGTATTGATGGGCTCTTGGTATTAGCCTTTCTCATGAGGAGAATACTAATTGCGGAGATATTGTTCTAACTATGTCAATTTTTGTTTTGAGGGAGGTCAGGTTCTCATGTTGTGCTATTTTTTGGGAGATAATTCATCTCTTTGGGGCAGGGTATTCACATAGTGACGATATGGCTGTTTATTAGAGTTAGCTCTTGGAGTTTCTCAATATGCTGGTTCTATTATATGCGTGCCACTAAAGTATCACACTCAAAAAGAGTTAGCTCAGTATCTCAGTATCTTTTGGGGGTTCTAAAAGGAGTTTGCAAGGATTTTAACATTCATATACTCTGAAGTTCTTAAAAAATTTTGGTATGCATATGATGCAGACACTTTGATCTAAATAGGATTTTGAAGAAGGTCAGTAGTCTTTTTTATTAAACAAATTAATTGTTGGGATGTGTATAGCACAACCAAAGCATTAAAAGACAGAGAAAATGAATGCCTAATTGAAATCCATAATGGGTAACTGATTTTTGTAATTGAATACATGTAATTAAATAAATTTGGAGAGAGAGACATACGGTCTTGGCAATATTTGTAGCAACACAGGTGAACAACACATGATAAGTACCATTCAAATAACGAATAACCCATAACCAATGACATAAGGAGAAAGGATAAAAATACAATAAAATAGCAAAATACCAAGCCAAGAAGGGCAAAAGAAAACACAAAAATCTTAATTCACCCTCAATGTATCTTAATTCACAATAAATCAACTTATGCATAGCAAATTGAAAACTTGCCTCAATAAAATCTTAGAGAAAGCAAGAAGGCACAGTCTTGGGCGGCTTCTAAAACGAAAGCGTCATCAACTCCCTCAACTTCTTCGGTGTCCACACTCTTTGCAACAATGCTGAAGTGCATGCACAATCAAAAAAAAAAAGAAGATTTTGAATTCTTCCACTCCAATTACGAAGAACCAAAAGACAACACCGGACTTGTTGAACAACATCTATTATATAGAAATATGACACTTCTGCTACACTAAGTAGTATGAATACAAAAATAAATTCTCTAAAATCATATTGACAATACCAAAAGTAAAATAATAAGGGTATAATAGTAACAACTGAGAAGATGAGAAGAAATAAGGTCTTGCAACAGAACCTGTGATGGAATTGCCATATATGTATTTGTTGTTTCATCTTTGGTGTTAACGATACATGGTCAATTAGTTCTGCAAACAACACACATAATTATAGTCATACCAATTATAATAGAAAAAACAAAACAACCAAGAGGAGGAGAATAAAAAATTACCTATTTTTGAAAGTATCAATAGGTTCATGAGTTTATATAATGTGTACTTATTATACAACTACCAGAGACGTATCTCCTTTGAATGTAGCATTATCAACTCTATGTAGCATATAAACTCCTTAATGGAGATGGGATTAAGAGTTATAATCCATTACATTCCAAGTTAGAACTTATTCCATAAAATAAAAATTTGTCACTTATGGAAACGTACCTGCTAAAATCAGAACAATATTAATCACACAAATATTAACCAAGTATATGAATAATGGGTTCCCCATGGCAATCTAGTAGAATCACAACAAATGCATGAATTAAAGTTGAAAACCCAAAAAGTAGCATATACCATTTTCCTACTTGCGTCAATAAGAAAACACAATATAAAGTTCACAAACATTTACCTGTGTTTGATGTTACCATAAACAAAAAGGAGAACGAAGTATAGATCATGAAAGCTAATATAAAAAGTTTACCAAGAAACTTGTTGTTTATCAAAACTAAATAAACTTAATCCATAATCTCCATGTATTTGAATGCTTCATTTTTTTGCCTTTTCGTTGATGGTTCTTTTGGTGTTTCAGGGTCTTCCAATTTTTCTACTTGTTGGACCACAAAGTGTCCTTTTTCTCAGTCTTCCTTATCTAGTTTGCGCATCCTTACGAAGAACTTGAAGTATTGTCCATTGCATAGTATTAGTTTCCGGTAGAACTTACAATGCACTTTGTTCTGCAACATATAATTTTAATAAGTCAGCAATTTTTGTAAATTATACTGGGTGTTGCCTTGTTTCATTTTTTGTACCTTCTTTTTTGATTCGATGAAATTCGAGACTGGACATCCAATAAGAGTTTCTGCTGCATCGAATAAAATAACAAGTGCGCTTTCTTTTTCATCTGCTACAATGAGCTTGACCATATATCTGCTTTAAGATGTGGGTTACGAACTTAAGATTGGAGAATTGAAAAATGTATTTTATGATGATAGATCGTATGCTGAGATGACCAATAAGAATTATATGTATTAGTTACCTCTGAGTGTGCTCAACATTGGTTTTGTTGCATTTTTTGCAGTCTGCTCCATTTTCTGTAACATAGACTTTGCTTTGACATTCTTTACATGCATCATACCAAGGCTCATCTTTGTTTTGAACATTCAGCACCATTGCTTTAATAGAGAAAAAAGATTTTTGTGAAATTAGATGACATGCAGTTAAATCGATGTGTATACTGATATGGTTTGATAGTGTGCTATTGTTGATTTATATTTAAATCATACCTCCATTGTCGATTGTGCAGACTTCATGATGTCAACAATTTTCACTTGTTCTGCATCTAGGGTTCTCTTAGGCGGGGTTGAAAATTGTCGTTCATTCCCATGCTTTAGAAAAGCTATGTACCTGCAAATTGAATTTAATATGACGTAGTGTAAGTGTTTTTTTTTTTTTAATTTTTTAATTTACTAATAGCATAAATTGTTGTGATCTTTATACCATTCTTGCATTTGATTTGCCTTCTCCAAATTTGGATCAATTTCAATTGTCGTGGTTGATGTTGTACTGAGTCAAAATTCTCCTGTTATATAGAAACAATTTTCTGTTAAGTGTCTTTTAGTGCTTTTTCACTTGAATAATGGTTGAGTACCTTCGAAGATGGTTCATTTGGCATTTGATATTGCAATAACTGGTTTTTGAAGAGCTTTTTCTACAATTTGCTGTCCTTCATTATCTGTTAGGTCACCCCACAGAGTCAATCGTAAACTCTCCATCCTGTAATCATTGAATGGTTTGCAATTTGTTAAATTGTTAGTTGAAAGTTGTTGTCAAATTAATTATATCATGGTGGATCATTACTCAGTATCCTTGATTATAACTTCCCGCATTTTGGACGAAGGGCCTCCACTTTTGTTGACGTGGAATATAGGTTTGATTTCAATGACAAAACCTATGATATCTGTATAGAAATTTTGGCCATGAGATTACATTAGCGTAACTATGCATAGTATTTACGTTGGAGGTAAAGATATATACCATATGTCTTTGTCTCGTCTCTTTGAATTATTGCATCTTTAAAAGATGTGAAGTTGTAGGATTCATTCAGGAGAGTTATTGAAGTCTTTGCTTCTTTGACATCTGATTGTAATGTCAGTGCTAGCTCGATTTCTTTGTGTGCACTTGTGAACCTTGGATTTGTAGGCTTCACTTCTCCACTAGAGACAAAGTAAGTCCTATCTTTGATGAAGAGGTCCTTGAATTTAGCGATTGCTTCAGTAAACATGACTGCTTGTATCCTTGAGCCCTACATATGTTATGGGTAAATATTATTTGTTATTGGGTATTTGGAATACTTAGGGTGTGTTTGGTAACAGGTTGTTTTCGTTTTTTTTTTGTTTTTATTTTCAGTTTCTGCCAAATAAAAAAATAAAAATACGTTTGGTAGGTGTTTTTAATTTTTTTTTTGTTGCTCTGTTTTGAAAACAAGGACAAAAAATCCAAACATCCAAAATGATGTTTTTGAAAACATCCAAAAATCGAAACACGCGGAGCTTCCAGTCCTCATTTAAATGAGATCTCCAATTCAAATCCTCTTAGCAGCAAAATATGCATTCTTTTTTCTTACTATAAAAGCCCATGTGCAGCAAGCTAAACGACTCCATCTGCATCGTCTATTTGAGAACTCCCAGTTCTCTCGCCTCTCACTTCCCGCCTCTCGCCTGTCATCTCCGAGGAAGCTCTCTCTCCGACGAAGCTCTCTCTCCGATGAAGCTCTTTATCTCCGGCGCAGCTCTATAGGTTCCTCCCCTTCGAATTTTTGTTTCAGATCTAGATTTTTTTACAGATTTAGGGTTTATTTTTATAGATTTATAGTCTATTTTTTCAAATCTTGAGTATATTGTTATTGATTTGAACATCTCTCTCTCTCTCTCTCTCTCTCTGTGTGTATGTGTGTGTGTGCATCTGGGTTTATGCATCTGGGTGTGCGTGTGAATCGGTGTGTGTGTGCATTTGGGTGTGTGTGTGTTAATGTTAACTAGAATAGATTGAATATACTAGTTAGAATAGATTGAATATAGAGAAATAAATACCTTATTACCTAGTTTAGGTGGGCTAAAATGAATGAAAAATCTATATTGATGATATGATCTCATATCCAAAAAAAAAGTTGAGAAAAATTTGAGATAATGATGCCAAATTGCGACTCAATAAAGTCTTACAACTTTTGGTATCAACCCAATAAAATTCGAGATCAATTCCGAAAATTTTCGGAGCACTCTTAATTGCATTCATATCGTGACAAATTTGAGTCGAACTTAATCTGGTTAGATCAAAGTCTACAAATTGAAGCCTAATCCAAGCCCCTGCCCAAGTGAAGATTAATGTTAACTAGCTTCAAGCCTTTGTGAATTGAATTATGAATTGATTTATAAATTATGCTTTATGTAACTAGTTGTGATTTGAGGGGGTGGACGTCTAAAAATGAGGCCAACCAACTATTTTAAAACAAGGAGTTTGGCCTGAGTGACCTAAGACTTGAATTTTCAATCCATACAAGCATTTCTGCTACATTTCATATGTTTATCTCTTTGTCATGCTTATTGCCTAATATGCCTATTTGGTAACAGGGAAATGCAAGTGTTGCACCACAAGATGGCTCAACAATCCATACTAGTGCAGATGGCTCAACCAGAGTCAAGGCCACAAATGCTAAATGAAATTAATGGCAGTCATGTTTCGAGGATTCAGTCATCGATGGGGCAGTCTATTATGTCTAATGGGGGTGGGTGCAAGTGGAGTTTTGGCACGAAATGGAATGAGCAACAATGCTAGAGGCAATCCACAAAATTAGAAATTGATTTCTATTTGCATACTAGACAAATTGAATTTTATTTATTAACAATAGGTTGATGTATTGATTCTTTGAATGTTTAACAACTTCTATTATTTTGAATTGATGTCTTGTGTAGTGTTTTATGGGTTGATGGATGTATTGATATAAATAATATAAATGTGTTTTGGCAGGAGTTAATATAAAGGTAAAATATATGATAAAAAATAAAATAGTTACCAAACATACTTTTGTTTTTAAGTTTTTAAGTTTTCTAAAACAACAACTGCATTCAAACATGTTTTCTGATTCAACTTTTAACCACAGAAAAAAACAAAAATTATTTTTGTTTTTTATTTTTTTATAAACATGAAAACGAAAACGTTTCCAAACGCAACCTTAGTAGCTGTGAAACAGTAAAATGGTATTGATACTTCGTCTAATCTCGTTATCGGCTAAAATGACCTTCCAGATTTGTCCGGAGCCTTTGTTGTTAAAATCAATTATTGATCATCTACGAAGGACTCTAAGCTTTAAAAGCCAGTTGGTTGCATACTTTTGCAGCTGGTTAATACTTGAGAGGGTAGCTGTTTGAAAATCATCCATATCCATCTTCAATTTGAATTTGTTGCATGTATGGTTCATGGGAGAATGAAGTATGATACAAGATGATACGAAAATAAAATTGAAATATTATATGCCAACTAACTACCAAATACTGTCATATATTCCAAAAAATAATATTATAGGAGAAGTGAAGAACATTGTCTAAGAAGAGCTTTTAATTTGCTTAAGCTTTGAAACATTTAAATTGACACAGAATATAAATCAAAATCACAAGTTCGATATGCATAAACATATAAATACGTATCTTTGTATGTCTATTGGTATCATGAATGTAGGTATTTATTATTTTTTGTAACGTTATAAACAATGGTTTATCTATTTTTGAGAATAGTTGATGATAGTGATTTGAGTTGATTTTCTATTATTACTATTGGAAGCAATTAGAATCCACAAGTTTTGGTAACTTCCATAGAGTTGCTCGAAGTTGTAATTTTGTTTTTTTCCTTCTACACATAGCACATATTTTGAGGGAACAATGAATTAAATCGAAAAATGGTGGAAATATAAGATATTCTAACAATTCATTTAATAGAAGGAGGGGACAAAGTATCATTAATCTTCAGAACAATATAACATATTTTTAGGAACAATCTTGTTGGTAACTCATGATTGTACTACATTGCATTTTTGAGACTTACCTTCTTATGGGAACTTATGTTGAATAGTATAAGGTATGATTTTACTTAATTGCACAATTATAATTTTTCTATCATAAATATGGTATAATGTAAGACTAAGTAATACATCGTTGTAATTACCTTTGATGTGAGAGCACCTCTTTGTACACAATGTTTTTGGTGTGTGATACTCTTCTTTTGTTATCTGGTTTCACCAGAACTTTAGTCGTTGACATCAAAATACCACGAGATAATGCGACATACAATTGACCATGTGAAAAAATGTGTTGAGGCAGATACACGCCAACATATGGTATTGTTTGGCCTTGTGCTTTGTTTATAGTCATTGCAAAACACAGACGTATTGTAAATTGCTTTCTCTTGAATTGGAATGGGTAACCTTCATTTTCGGCCGGTGAAAGTGGGATTCTCGGCAGGAAAACATGTTTGCTAGAATGTTGTCCATTTGTTATTTCGGCATGAATAACGTTTTGGACATATCCTCTACATACCATTCTTGTGCCATTGCATAAACCATTTGATGGATCCAAATTCCTCAACAACATTATCGGACAATTTTCTTTGAGGGTCAATTTGTGTGGTGGGAGGCTGTTTGGCATCAAGGAATTCAGAAATTCTTCTTGGTAATAATTATTTGTATCATCGACCGCTTCATCAAAACTGTTGAATGTGGTACTTGACCCTGGAAATACTGTAATCAACTTTTCATTTAGCTTGTCAACGTGCTCATTGGTTGTTGCGAGGATTGCACGTTCTGTCATGTATTTTGTTGAGTGTGCATTTTCTTGTAATGCTGGAAAAATAGCATTGATTAGATTGCGCTCAGAAGCTTCATCATTATCCCACTTAATCACCATTTCATCCGGAAGACTTATCATACCATCACTATCCAGTTGTTCATCTCCATTCCCAACTCATAGGAGAAAATCACTGAAGTTTGGGTTTGTCCTTGCTCACATATTTTTTGTCAAAGCTTCATATCTGCATGTTATTCCACATATGTGATCTCACTAAGCTTGCATTGATGGTTTTTGCTCTGGTACCTTAACGCACGACTGGTAGCACTTGCCTGAAATCTCCACCAAGAACGATAACTTTTCCCCCAAACAACTCATTGTTGTTTAATATATCCTTTAAACTTCTATCTAGTGTTTCAATTGCAAACCGCTTAGCCATTGGTGCTTCATCCCATACAATTAGTTTTGCTTTACGCATTAGGTCTGCAGTTGCCCTCTGTTTGGATATATTGCATAAACTTGTCTCTGTGGCGAGGATCGGTATTTTGAACCGCGAGTGAGCTATTTTACCCCCCCGCATTATTGCAGCTGCTACTCCAGACGTTGTTGTTGCAAGTGCAATCATACCTCTTGCTCTCATGTTTGCAAGCAACACATGATACAAATATATCTTTCCTGTTCCTCCTGGGCCATCAACAAAAAACACTCTAGATCTGCCTGAGTTTACTCGATTTAATATTGTTGTATATGCAGACTCTTGTTCGGGATTAAAGTTATGTGGGGCAGAATAGTCATCTGGTGGTATTTCAATGCTTAGCTCATCCTTAATTTCTCTGGAATTTCTGCTTCTTTGATTAGTTGAGCTTGAATTCTCTGCAATAGTGATTGTAGGCAAGTCATAATCACTAATGCTTTTCCCCATGCTTTCCAGGAAGGGATTGATACTCTCTAATGTGCATGATACATGGATTGTTTGTTGGTCTTGGAAGATTTTGTTGAAGTCTTCAGACATGACTTCAAAGTGGTCATCCCATAGTTTTCTTACATCTGAGGGTTCACAGTAAACCAATATTGTTGCGAAAAGTCTGCGTAGTGCTTGAGGTAGTTGGAATGTTGCAGCTTCATTCAAACATTCTGAGATGCTTTCATCGGATTCTAGAAGTCCTCTTTTTTGTGCAGATTCTTTGAATGACAAATAACGTATTCCTTCTACAGTCAATAAATCTTTGAAAGATGTTGGACCTCTAACATGATTTAGCAATATTCTTAGATAATATCTCTCACCTTCCATAGGATTTTCCCCATTAACACGACCAATAACCTCTCATTTTTTCCTTCTAGTCTAGCATTTACCCTGCTTGTTCCACACGTAATGCTCTGGAAATTCTCTGTACAGATACTTTCTTGCTTCAATGTCAGTGGAGCAAGTTCTGAAGTACTCTGTAAGCGTTGTTTTCATATTGTGGTCCCAGAGTATTACTTGCTCTTAATTTTGTGTCTCCCAATAGTAAACTGATTGTTTGTTGGGGAGGTGCAATTGCAGGTTTTGTTACCGCCGGGTACATCTTGTTTAGGTTAAACTCATAAATTCTCCACATTGATTCTTGAGCTGATACCCATCTTGCATCTTGGAATTGCTGAATCTCGTCAACTACATTTTCTCCATCTCCGAAGGCGATATGTACAACAACCCTATCATGGCCTTTGCAGATATACTTGTAGAGATATTTTACAACTTTTAGTCCAGAACAAATTTCACCATTGATGTGACAATTGTATCTTGTGAGAAGGTATGGATTGTGAGGAACTACCCATCTGTTATCTAGCATTTTGTTTCGTACTTGTACCTGTCGCTTATCATCTCTTCGTCTATAAAGTGGATATGCATCGTTTCCTTGCATTGTTTTCGAGCAAAATCTTCTAGGATAATGATTCTTGCACTCCCCATTGACCATACAAGAGTTATTCTTATTCAGTTAGCCACACGGGTCATGTATCATATGTTTCACAACCACTTCATGGAGAAATGGATATTCACATTCTTCAGGAATTTCTGCTGAAATGAATTTATCATATTCATCTGGTGTTGTCATCTTGTACCCTGGCTTCATAATTAATAACATATGTACATGTGGCAACCCTCTTTTTTGAAACTCGATTACATGGACGTGTGCTGCAACTTTTCCAAATATTTCTTTCTTGAAGAGCTGGTCTTTAAGATCATGTAATTTTGCTCGAAATACCCTTGATGTTAAATCTGGTCGATCCTGAGCTAGCTGACCTTCTTTCAATTCATCTTTAATTTCATTCCACTCAGGGTTGCATGTCATAGTGATGAAAATATCAGGTTTTTCATAATGTTGTACCAGTGCCATAGCATCAAGGTACCTACGACGCATGTCCCTAGGCCCTCCAACAAATGATGTAGAGAGTACTATTCGTTGTCCTACTTGGTTTCCTCTAGTTTCTCCTGCTGTGATGTTATCCACTATTCCCTTGATATAATTCAGCTCTTAGTTTTGATTGTTGTCTACGATAGTAGTCCAACCTGGTTGTCTCAAGCTTGATATACATATCAACCACATATTGTTGTAATAATCGACCAGCTAGTAGGAGTGTACACTGGCTATTCTGTCTAATTTGCAGCTTATAGGAATAGTACTCCCGACATGACACTTTTCCAGTGCTTTCACGTTCCATATCTACAATAAAAAACCCATGTGCTTTATAATTAGATTTATCTAAACAATGTTCAATGTATGTTCCTTATTAGCTACATAAGTATTTAATTTTACCTTTTTTTGACTAAAGATATCTTCTATGGATGCAAAATTGGGGACCTCAGCATTGGTTGTATTATTTGTCCCTCTGTGATCGTTACTATTATCCAAGATATTTTTCTTCTTGATATTTTGATGCCATCCACCTCTCTTCTAGGAAATAACAAAGGATACTGTAATGGGTCGTAGCACTCAAAGTAATGTTTGACCCTGTGGCTACGGCCAGAATGTGCAAGTACTATGATATCCTTTTCTAGAGGAGCATTAGGATTATTTCCTTCAATCCATATAGCTGCAACTTGATCCGCTGAAGGAGAGTTATAAACTCGTTGGTCCAGTTTGATATCCTTTGTAATATGGATTTCAAATTGATCCAAAGGAGGGAAATTTTGCAACGTCCGTAAGAATTGAGCATAAGGATTTGTTTCTAGAACTTTCATCAACTTATCCACTATCCTCTCATTTAGATTAGTACCAGGTAATATGCCCATTCTATTTTGGACTTCATTCTCTGTATCATAGATGTATAGCTGAAAGTAGCATGGAGAATTCTGTTATGGCATCAAAGCTGGAAGTGCATGATAAATTTGACCTTGCACACGAAATGTATAAATCCCTTGTCGTGCCGTTGCAAGCTCTTTATCTAGATTCACTCCAAAAGATGTGAATGAGAAGATGCTATTATATGCTCTGATGTGCTTACGAAATTCAATCGCCTCATCGAAATTAGATGTGAATAAATAGTGTAGCTCTTGGGGAACCTCTGTTGTAACGCCCCAAAATCCGGGGGTTCGTTGATTACCCATCAACCTGCGGAATACCCGTGGATACCGAGTAACTCGATATCGCTCCGTTATACCCCATTTATCGGGGTCCATAATTGAACAAAAATCGGGCAGAGTCTCCTTTGTACGGGGAGCTCTACCCAAAACTCAACCTGTGCAATATATATTCAAATGACCAATCCGAGGCCCAATATAAAGCAATGACCGCCCCGGGTCCATTTATAAGTAAACATTGGCCACACCGGATCCAACTATCCATACCATTATCAAAACATGCAATGTTGTATCAAATATAGTCCATAACAGTTCTATTACAATTCTTTTACATATACATGTCCAAAAAACATAGTTGTCACAAGTGTTTTACATTAACGCAAAATAAAGCCACATTCGGCTTTCTTCAAACATGTGGGTCCAAATTGGAGCCATCCGCTGATGTATTTCCCCCACCTGAAATGTTTTCCCGTATAAGGTGAGCAACGCCCAGTAGAGTAATTTCCTACAGAGGCTACTCCCCACCTACGTGCACATGCAATGTTCACATTCAACATTTCATATTCACATCAACATTCCAAGTAAGAATACGCAACTCCATATTGGAAACTACCATGCCATACTATGAAATGAGATGGAACTCACTCATGCAACTTTAACCCGAGTCCTCACCGACTCCCACAACACAATGCAATGCCAATGTGTAATGAATCCGTCAATTGACGAAAAATCCACCCAATGATCGTTTGAAATAAAAGTTGTTTTATTATAAAACCAAATCATTGATGAGTGTTACTCATTGAATGAGTACTTTATAAATCAAAATCTTGTGTCTTGTTGGGCAACGGATTTTGGTATCTCAACCACCGGTTCCGTAAACACCAGCACTTTTCTGGAATTTCACCGCCGGGAAGTGCCTGAACCATGTGACCGGGTTTGCACCCGAGGGAGAGTCTAGCCTTACTTGCTATACCCGACACAAGTTTTTCCATGCATGCAACCATGCGACTCAGTCGGATATTTAATCCAACTTTCCCGAGCCCACCCTTCAACTACCAAGAATGATGTTTGAATGAACCATGCCCAAACACACACACACACCCACACTCATGCCTAAGCCCATGAAATGGATGGCTCCGTGCAAATGCAATGTAATGTGTCATTGCATGTCAATATCATGTCCCATATGTAAGGAATGCTATATGGATCAATTTAACCACACATTTCAGCATGTATCATGGACAATTATATCGTATGCATATAATCTCCAAAAATTCATCATAATGTCAACATATCATTAAGCATATATTTACATTATAACCAACAACAAATCTCAAGTATGACATTACACAATTTCATGCCAATCACACTTAATCACAAGGCATAATATAAGCACATAGCATGCCCACATAAACCCAATTTTCAAGAGTTTACATAAATACTTCCACAGAACAACAAGTTACAAGAAAATTTCACAAGTAACTTCCCTAAACCAAATTTTAACTAGAAATTGGTCTAGGCCATTTCTATATCCATTTCCTTATTTCCATGACTATAGGCAAGTCATAAATCATTTATACCCCTAACCATTCCATACGGACACTCTAGGTTAGAAATAAACCGGAGTAGGAGGGAACCCTACCTCTTGAAGCATAAAACACCCGTAGGAAACTTCAAGAACACGATTCAAGCCCGAAACTTTGATTTCTCCAAAATCCCCCCTTTGGATCTTCGGTGAAATCTTCAATTTTTGGTATGGTCTTGTAGCCCATGTCGAGGAGAACACTTTTTGTTCTTGGTCCAAGTTGATTCGACCAAAGCTTGGCCCTAGATCGCAAGAAAAAAGGCTTGAGAACCCTTGTTTTCTCTCTTTTGCTCCCTCTCAGCCCAACGTTCAGACCAGCAGAGAAAAATCAGTGGGGAAATCAGATTTTTCCACCTATTTATAGTCCCAAAACCCTTGGCTCACAATGCGCCACACAGCTCCTATTTCCGGGTCCGTTTTCGCTCCAAAAAGATTAAATTTCGCTCCGATTCAAGCTCAAATATTTTTATTTCAACTTTCTTTAAATTATTTTTCAAAATTTAAAATTTTATTAAAATTTCGTTTTTTGGGGGTCACCGGACACCCGTCGCCTCGAAAAATGTGAAAAATTCGACTATCTCGGAATTCGGCGAAATTTGACAGGGTAACTAAATTTCGCGAGACGAATCCAACAGCAAAGTCCGTTGTGTCATCCGAGCTCTAGAAGCATGAGTATTTTAAATACGCATTATAAAAATTATCGTTTTACCCTTTTTCAGAAAAAGTTTAAATTTTTCCCGGGTTTTACATCTGTGCTTGCCAGTTTAATTTGACCGTTGTAGCAGCATAATGTTGGAGGCTCATATTGGAACTTCTTTGCGCCACAATGTACACAAAAGGTGTGTTTATCTAACACATGTAATTTAGAGCATACGGGATGGTATATTGTATGACCTATAGAATGACATCGGATAGTTGGTTAGTATAGAAATGATGATTGATTTTTTTTTTAATAATATTTTTTTTCTAACCTTCAAATTCGTAGGAGTTCAACTGGGCTCTTAGTAACCAATCTATTCTTTGTCTTCTACTTGTATTAGAATTATTGGCATCATGTTCATGTCTAAGTTCTGCAACACTATTGGATGTGCTTCTCCTTTTCCTCGCTCTTTCAATGTACGCCACTCTCTCTTCTTGGGTCAATCGAGCATATCTGGTAGACTGAGAAATCCTGCTTGTTTCTATTTTTTTTTACTATGTAAGAGATTCTAACATTTTATAAGGTTATTTGAATAAATACATATAATTTCTCAAAACTGATTAATTAGGAACAAACCTTTGGTCGAATACAATTTTTTTTGTAAATTTTGTCGTGTTTCACTGTTTGAATGACCAAGTTAAATGGCAACTGTAAAATTGTGCCAACAACCAAGTAAGTGTTTAATGGAACAATGATTAAACCAAGTGAAAATGTGTTCCTTCGAATAGCAAGTGTAAATCTGATGCAAAAAGAATAGGGAGTGAAATTAAATAAATTTGCAACAGTCGAGAAGATGCATCTTTATATTGATTTAAGCTGGTCTACTCACCCCTAATGCCATCCTTAAAAAGAAAACTAAGCTAACAAAAAAAGGCCTAAAAGACCCCAAGACTTTGACATGGTCAAATTATTTGTTTTTGATTTTTTTTTGAACAAAGGCTATTGTTAATTTGAAACACATATAGAATTTGATCAATATTATTTTTGGGTTGAGATATTATGCAGTTTGAATGATGGTTGAATGTGTAGCTATTTAAAAAATTTGGGTTCTTCTGATGATTATTTCATAATTTTTCACTTCACCATTTTATGGTTGGAATAACTTATTGTTTTAGCTACGTTACAAATGTTACCGTGGTCCTTCTTGATTATTGGTATGATGATGATGTAATTTTGGTTCAAATATTATATTATTGGTTTTTTATAACTTTAGATAGATTCAATAAATTATGTTAATTTGTGGAGATTTCCTATGGAATGCAATTCCTTGTGGCATACTATTATCACAATTATCAGATCTATGATAATGGAAGGAATTCTCGTGTGGATAATTAGGAAACTGGTCAGAATTCTCTCAACTTACAACAATTCTTGCTATGAATTGGGAGGAATTTGGATTAGGTGAAGAGATATGAATCATCAATCTTTTTTCTATTTCTCTTGCTTGATTATATCCGTTGTTCCGTTCTCATAATATCATAATTGTGAACGCCTCCTGCACCGCCGCTACAACCAGCTCAAAATGACCATCCTCTTCAGGATCGTCAAATTCCACCATCTAATGGGGTCACAGACCTCCATGATCACAACCACTCAAGAGAGAACAACCATCGGCGACAGCATGAGGAGCGAACAGACGAAGAGGCTCAGATCCGGGCCAGAGCTATTCCAAGAGAGAGTCGTCTTCCTCTTCCCCAGTAATAACCTAGGCAATACGTTGTAAAAAGCTTCCAGGCGAGTCTCTTGTAACATCAATCTTCTTCCCCAAGTAATACAACTCCTAAGGAGTAAGAGTCTCACTTACAGTAGATGTAACATTAGTCCTTCGGTTAGGGTAAACCACTTCGAGCCATCCCCCAGATTGTTCTGTAATTGGGTCTAGTTGATTTTGAGCACCATCAGATGACAATTAATTTTTGCAAATAAAATCAGATATTAAATTTGTATCCAATCAATCCTTCTTAGTTCTCAAATTGCATTAATATGTACCAAATTGAGTGTTCTTTTATTCGTTGATTCTTTCCATGGAGAAAAAGAAAAAACTGTTGGTACTGGTTAAACTTAGAAGTCTAGCTCAAGAGTTCACTCCAAATCACTGGCCTATTTTTTGTCCAAGAAAATATCCAATGTAATGGTGATATTATGTCATTAACGCTACGTAGTGTTGCCAATCAATTATAGAATATCATGTAGACTTAGTGAGTCCCGTTATTTTAATAATTATCAATAACCAACTCATCTTATAACTACTATGTTGGTGCACAGGTGATTTCCTATAATAATTTGAGATAGCAACTCTTAGCTGAACTTGAATGAGATCCTTGAAATAAGGAACAAAATTAGAAAGGGGTTAGATGTGTATCCGACTTATCCCATTCGATGCTTAAGTTAATCGGTACTCAAGGGTGAGAGGATAAGAATACTATGCAATTCTGGTTTAACATGCATATCTGAGTTCTACCTTAGTGAGATATTTATACTTTCAAGATGATGACATGACAACCAAGCTTATGCCTGACATTCTACGGCCACAATCCCTCCTTGAGGTCTATCATATCAGCAAACATTTCATCATCGAGCTAGGAGTATGTCCTGTCATGCCTCATCAATGCTCAATAGCAGGATGTAATCTCAATATTCGAGAGATCGAGTATTCATTATTATCCTCCCTTTAACCATTAAGTCATTCCGAACATCAAGTACTTCAAACCGAGCATTCATAGTCCTATGCCGAATATTTATGACCTTATCCTGAGCATTGAATTTGACGTTCACATGTATTGTCCATGTCAGCAAAAGTCATGTCTTCTTTCGTTTTTTTTCATAAATTTGGTGTTGGACTCAAGTTGATGTGATAAGATAATGATCACTCATCGCATCAACACATTCTTCACGAGGCGTGCTTCCCAAGAGTAATTAATGTTCGAGCTCCCTTGTGCACATGTCCTGTCATTTATCAAGTATATCTACTCGGCCTTGGAAGTGTTAGTTGCTCGGTCTGGCAACTTGAGAGACATATTTGATGAGTCCAAATTTGACTGAGCCGAGCCCAACTTAAACCGATCGAGGAAGCCCAAAGGAAATCTCATTCGGAGCTGAATAATCCAAATTACGGAGGGCATAAAGGGAAGTCCAAATTACGGAGGGCATAAAAGAAAATTGGAAATACGACCGTAAATCAATACGAGGTCCAAAGGAACTCAAGCCCAAGCCGACAGGGACCAAGGGGGCGCCGCCCATGGGAGGTCACCCAGCTTGGGCGCCGCCCATGGCGTGGCCCTCCTGGTCCTCTCCTCCTTCACTTTGCCACTCCTACTCAAGTCCAAGCTTAGGATCAAGTCCAACCTAGCTCAGAGTCCTCTTCCGACAGAATAGGGATACGAGGGAGAAAATATCGGGATATGCACCGGAGATAAAATCCTACAATTATTGTACTTACCAAAGTGGTGGAGTCCTACCTTAATTATACTTACCAAAATAGTGGTGACCGCCTCACCTCACCGCCCTACCATACCTATATATTGTAAGCCTTCTCCACATAGAGGGCATGTCCAACAACTCATCAGGACCTTTTGGAGACCTCTACACCTTGAGACTCCTACACACACTACACCTAGAGCTTTGCATCTCTACACCATAACTTCTCTCTAAAGCATTGTAATACTCTCCCGGTGACATTAATCATCAATAAAGATCTCCGGCCATCGCTGTCGTTCCCGAGAGTGGAGTAGGTCACCCGGACCGAACTACTATAAATCTCTGTATTTGTTCCATATTACTACTTTGCTATTATTTTCCCATTGATTGCATGTTTACTGCTCATTGATTATACATATTCATATTCTTGACTGTTGATCTTGTACGAAGACAATTTTGTGCATCATCAATATTTACTAGCTATCCTATGTCACATGTTAACTCCTGATTGGTGAGCAGTCTATGTCATTTAAGGTTCACCAATACTACCTAGTATTTTATTATTTATTAATAATATCACGTGTTGATAATTATGTCATATAAATATTATAACAAAAGTTAAGGTTTGTCTGTCAATTATCATTTTGTCACCGGTTCCATTAATAGCTGTCGGTGAGCGCAAGGACTTAATGAACAATGGTCAAGAACAAAAATCCATCGTCTGGTGGAGAGAAACCCAAGTACTTTCAGCTGATTGGAAGCTGAATGGTTGACCCTATGACCGTTAGGTTTCACCTACAATTCAAAAACTCCCGGCAACGTACATTTGCATAACTCAACACCATCACACACACAGAAAACAGAGAGAGAGAGAGAGAGAGAGAGAGAGTTGTTTGAGGATGAAGAATAGTTATGCATCGCCATCATCGTCTCCTCCAAGTCCTCCATCCCCTCTTCCGGTGAGTGTAGGACCTGGAAATCAAACCTATTTCTTCTCTTCATCTCCATCTCCGTCTCCATCACCGCCCTTTTCGCCGCCTCCTTCAAGCCATACATCGGCAGAAAACCTCCCTTTCCTACACGAAAATCTGCCAAGTCCAAAGAGACCACCATCGGCATTTTCTTTGGATCATCCACAGTACCCTCATGATCAATTGGATTCTGAAACCTCCTGCCTACAAGACTTGTAAGTCTCTCTCTCTCTCTCTCTCTCTCTCTCTCTCTCTCTCTCTCTCCCCCCCCTCTTACCCCAAGGTAGTCAACTATTAAGGCTGTTTTGACTGTTTGTTGCAAAACTGGGCAATGTTACTTTTTGCTATCATTTTATCCCAGTTCTCCAACTACCAGTCAGTCAAACTGAGACTGTTTAAGAAATGAAGCTAAAATTCTATTTCTAACTACCACGGTAAGAATAAGGGTAAAATATATTTTGGACCCTTAAATTATATATTTAGCGTTTATTTGGTCCCAATCTTTTAATTGTCTCTATTTGGTCCCTAAATTTTCTAATTTGTATCTTAGTGGTCCAATCCCAAAACCGTCCATTCACGATTCTGATCATGCACCAATCAGGTGATTTTTTATTTGTGTCTATTTGATTCTTAAAGTTCCTAATTTTTGTTTATTTGATCCCTATAGTGCCAAATTAGCTCTTACGTGATTGGTGCGATACCAGAACTGTTAACGATTTTTTTATGGACGTTTAAGATTGGATTACGTAGGTACAAATTAGGAAACTTAGGGATTAAATAGACACAAATTGGGGACCAACTAAATACTACACACATACTTTGAAGATTAAAAATATATTTTATCCTAAGAACAATCTACAATAGATTGAACCTAGATTTTCTCTATTTTTTTTTAATTTTTCTCAATAAAAATCAAACGGCTTATGATGAAAAATTAACATTCTACTCTACAATTCACGACGGACTATCATGGAGAAAAAGTGTATGAAAAGAAATCTAAATCTCTAACGGTAAAAGATTGTTATGAAGTCAAGTTGTTGGCTTAGTGACTATCTTATGGTGGGTTGGACATTTAAGGGATTAGCCCACGTTCACGAAGGAAATGAAGATTACTACCTACAAAGCACACCTTCCCATCCCCAGATATCCTTCACTTTACTCCCTCATTTTTATTTTATATCCGATTATTCAATTTTTATTTTTTTTTTTTGGTTCAACGGTTAGGGGTGTTTAGGGTGTTCGGGACGGTGTACGCGTACTTGTAGTGAGCCCGCTTAAATTTATGGCATGTAATCTACTCCAAAAAGAAAGTAAAAGAAAATGTAGGGGAAAATGTATTGATGTTCCACCATGCAAACTATTGGCCGATGTGGGGAAAAAAATGTGATAATTGGGGGATAGTCCTATTTTACGAGACTTATAATACTTAAAGTCCGAGCTTTAAACATGTGTAATTTAGTCCGATCCATTTCAAATACAGCTTCGATGGGGGCTGAGGACGAGCAGGTGGAGAAGACGACACTAATATTCACCTATGGAACCCTAAAGCATGGGTTCTCCAACCACTGTTATCATATTCATTGATTTTCAGCTTTGAGTTAAATCTCTAGTCCCTCATTTCTTCATAAAATGCAGGTTAAAATGGTTGGTAGAAGGATGCTGCAGCAACTCTTCTTGGTCTCCATCCAAAACCTCAGAGAAAAGCAGAGGAATTGCACACAGCCAAATTAACTTGGCCTTCGAGGTTGTGAGGAAGTGACCCACAACATTTCCAATTCATTACAGACCTCTGGATGAAGAACTAGAGCTATGCTGATATAACAGATAGAGCTTTGCTGATATGGAACACAAATTGATAGAGTTTCCTTCTATAAAGATCAAGTTTTGTACATTTTCACATCATAGAAGTTTTCATTTCATAGAGCGTAAGGTTGCGCCATTGTAACTTGGAAATCACGGGTTCGAATTGTAGAAACAATCTATTTGTTTACAGAGATATGACTGTGTACATCCAACTATCTCCAGATCCTGTCATGATAGGAGTCTCATGCACTGGATAAGCCCTTTAGAAGTTTTCATTTCATGAGAGAACTTTGAGTTCCTTTGTTTTATACTTAAATGCCTTTGTAAACCATGCTAATTTATAATGCAAGATCCTTCACTATTCAAAGTAACCTGTCCCAAGCTCGAATAAAGGAGGGTTAGTCACGTAGCTGATTAGTTTATGTAAAATTTGTCAGACCCTATGAACAAGAATCCCAAGAGAAACATGATTCATATAGCCAATCACAAAATTGAATCAAGTATGTTAATCAAGGGAAACAACTGGAAAGTCAGTGCAGTTGGAAGAAAAGTTATGGGATAGAATCGACAGTAGACTAAGTGTCGATTGAGATGATAAGCATAGTGGAACGAAAACCAACTCTGGCGATAATAAGAGTTATATTGCTATGCAAGGACATGGTTTGAAATGCCCCCCTGATCGTAAATTGTACACCCCGACAACATACAGAACAAGTGGTTTCACCAATAATCAGGATAAATATTACTACCTCGTTTTCATGCTGTTCTTCTTACATGGCCAAACATTCTAATACAAAATAGCTGCCCCTATTCCGCGTCATAAACAAACCTTCACAACATGGTTTAAAGGTTACAAATAAATAGATAAGTTCCACATTAAAGGTTGGGGCAATAGTATACCACATTACTGCTGGTTTTGTTGTCTTTGTTGTTGAAAGTTGGGATGGTTCTGTTGTGTGTTCTGGAGGGTTACCATACCAGGTTGTAAATTTTGTGCATTTTGTGACATGTTTCCAAATGCTGCTTGTGAACCATGTTGTTGCTGCTGCTGCTGCTGCTGGAGGGGCATCATATTGCCAGGATTGGCTGCTCCCATGTTAAACACTGAGGAGAAAACGCCCCAACGAATTAGTCATATTATTCCTTCAACAAAACAACATTGTGCACTTAAATTAATGGAGCCAAAAAGAAAGACCAGTACATGAAAAGGATGTACTTCTTACTTTGATCAGTTAGATTTTGTGAAGCAAGAGACCGATTGCCACCAGATAATCCAAACTGAGAAGAAGAGAATGACAAAATAAATCGTGCAATGATTAACGCAACAAGAAATAATTGAATTCCTGATTAAATTTCAAACGTTATGCTGATAGAGATTATAAGGGACCTGAATGCCCATGGTTCTAACAAAAACCTTAAGCACATGAAAATAACTGGTTTTAGCTGCATTGAGAATCCTAAAAAACAAGCTAGAGATGGAATGGCTGTAATTTGTTCAAAATACGAAGATCGTGCCAAAACCAATCAAAAAAATTATAACACAATTTTTTCAAATAGAAGATTTTATGAACCTAAACATATATCTATTTGACATCGTTAAAAAATATTAGGTGTTTCACAAGCAAATTTTGGTGGAATTGACAACAGAGTGAACTGCATTATATAAACTAATTATGTACACCTGATTTTTCATTTCGTCAAGCAGGGGAGCAGGCCAATGAAAGTTCAAGAACAAACCCCATCAAGGCAGCTAACCCATTCTTACCACCCCTCTTGCAAGTCCACGAAATGGGCAAGGTTCAGAGTTATCACTATAATTATGGGTAGATCACATGGGCAAGGTTCAGGGTGGTTAAGACTCAAACCAGAACCAGTGATGTTTGACCATTTCTACCAGATGGTAAGCTGCACACAAGAATGGGATTATCATTTACTCAGAAGTCCCAAGTAATTGTCACTAAAACATAATCCAATAGGAAGTGACAGTTATCTTGACTTATGGATGTCATACTACTCATATATAGGACCCGAATGATATCCAATTTCTTGACTTATGAAGGTCATCCTACTAAGGATTCACATGAAAGCAAAAGATGTGATTTGTTCTATTCTCTATAAATGGATCGAGTTAAAATGACAGTAATTTTGAGATGACACCTCATTTGTTGAACTTGTTATCCTCATAAGGTGTTATGACCACAACAGCTCTGTACAAAAGCAGGTAAAGCAATCAGAAAGCTAACCTGCATTCGTGGCAGTGGTTGTGATGGCATCATAGCTGACATGTTTGATATCTGAAAAATTGAACAAAATTAGGACTGAGGTGCCATTGCATTCTTATCCTTCCCTATATCAACAGATAAAAATACTTCACCCTAGAAAAATAGGTAAAGATTGCTCCGCATGACAACCATTACCAAACAAAATGCAAAAAGTCTACCCTGTGTGTCTAAGAAGTACTAATCATTGGTAACTCTTGCAGTACAGGTCAAAACTCACAAGGCATTTCCTCATACAGCTATTATGAAACAGGAGAGAAAACAGGCATGAAGAAAGTAAAGGGCAACATTGAAAGCGACGCGGATATATCTGACCATCTGGGTATTTGGCGTCGTCTGAGCAGCATTAAACAATGCACTATTGGCAGGACCAGAAAACTGGTTAGCATGACGATTCAACTGATTTCCTTGGTTGAGTTGGCTTTGACTAATGCCATGCTGAATAGATCCAGAACTCAGCTGCCTACCTTGAAATTGCTGAGACCCCAGTGGTTGCGAGAACTGCATTTGATGCTGACTGTGTAGCTGGTGGAAGTGTAATTAGCTTAATCAGATGACTAATAGAGAAAACTTAAGTAGTCCAAGTAACATAGGCACATAAATAATAGCATCTCATAAATGATGAGTTCATTTATTGGCTAAACTCCAAATGTCATACTCTCGCTGTGTGTGTGTGTGTGTGTGTGTGTGAGAGAGAGAGAGAGAGAGAGAGAGAGAGAGAGAGAGAGAGAGAGAGAGAGAGAGAGAGAGAGAGAGAGAGTCTAAATAAAATTGCATGTGTCGGTTGTTGGCAGACAACATATTTTTTCGGAAGGTTGGCAGACAACATATTGATCACTGAAAAGACTGGAACAAAGATGATCACAGAGCTAGCAGCGTGGATAGATACTTCGTTTACAAAAAATCTCAAAATGCAAGTGTAAGAGAGCTAATCCAAATACAAGTATATTTTAGATGAACAATGCTGCCTAAAAAATAATAGATTCACTTTATAAAATTAATGATGATATCACATAGAATCTTAACTGGGAAATTGTAACATATTGTATGCTACCAATACATCGTTTTTTTTTTTTTGTGGGGGGTGGGGGGGCAAGGGTAGAGATTCAGGAAAAAAATAAAAACCACCTGCGTCTTCCTTATTAAAGTGACAACAAGAGCAGCAGCAGCGTCTTTAAATTGGAGTATCAAACACTTCCATTACTGCCGCCTTCTAACTCCACCACAATTTAATGAGATTTTGGGACTTTGTATCCTAGAACAAAATATGAAAATATGTATTCACATTTGATAAATTGGACTCTATCAAACCGAATTTTTTAGAATTTGTTCACATTGACCTAATTATTAGTTCCCAAGCAAGTATATGAACCTTCTTGTGAATCTAAAAAAAATAGGGGCCCATTTATTCACATCTTCCAAACTGCTTTTTGTTTTCGTAAGTGCTGGGAAAAATAAAGGGAATCCTGGAGCAAACCTATTCAATGTGCTTAAGTCGCTGAGATACAAAATGACAATGGGAAGCTAAAAAATGAAGTGCCTGAAATCATGCATAAGTAATCATCGCTTTTATTGGATTGAGAAAACGTCTTTCAATGCCTTGATCCACCACAGAAGAAAAGAAACTTTAAAACAACAAATGAAAAGGTCATGCAACTTATTGGGGGGTGTAAACACCACTCCAACCATCCCACCACCAACACCACAAGTGCTGCTGCCACCATCATCATCACAAAATTAGCACCTCCAGCATAACCTCCACAATCCACCTACACTTAAAGTTAAAACAGTAACCACCACTGTAGAGGTGCCCCACAGGAGACATTATGAAAGAGAGTGTACACAAAACCGACATTCAACTCAGAGAGATGCTGCACGGTTTATGTAGTCATGTGAAACAAAAGCAACTGGGAATTCCATGAGATGGCATAAAAATATAGGACGCACCTCATAATTTCAAGCAAAATGAGCGGATGAAGAAAGATGGAGACAAATATTTAACCCATGCAGGAACAGAGAGACACAGTGTTGTCTATGCATGCACAAGTGCTTGGTCAAAGTATTGTGAAGTTTATACAACTATTAGAAAATATTCTAGATTGAACAACAAACAACAAAGAGAAAATGTCACCTACCGACTGAAATTTTTGCTGAGCCTGGCCCTGCAAATCATGCAGCTGCGTCAGCTGGTTCTGCACAGCAATATCATACATTAATACTTAATAT
Source organism: Ilex aquifolium (assembly GCA_951799425.1). Taxonomy (NCBI): domain Eukaryota; kingdom Viridiplantae; phylum Streptophyta; class Magnoliopsida; order Aquifoliales; family Aquifoliaceae; genus Ilex; species Ilex aquifolium. The sequence goes on along the minus strand of OX637410.1, from coordinate 16,309,504 downwards.
TAGGGCAACTATAACTTGATCCAAAAGAGATTTACTCATGAATATCACAAAACATATATTTACTTGACCCACTTGCACAAAGAAAAAGATAAAATAAGCAAACTTAAGTGCAGCAGGATTCATATAGGAGGATAAAAAAAAAGTGAATTGAAACAAAAATGGTAGGAGAAAATTTCTGAAATGGAATTAGCATTTGCTTATTTATTTTTTGGTTCAGTTGTAGCAGGACTGGAAGGTGGGATCAGAAGAGGAATTTCTGGAGATTCTGATGAGGTGGAGGTTAAGAATGATTGGGAGGATATGGGGCGAGTAAAATCACAGCAGATTCTCGGTGGGGTCGACCACTTTTCCAAAATTGGATATGGTTTTGACCATGACCTAGATTGATGTGCAACTCAAGGGTTAAAACACAGGGCATAGCTCATCAGGGAATAACACAACAAGCTAAACAAAATGGTGTTAAATGTGTGTGTGTGCATGATGTGCCTATGTCTGCACGAGTGGATGGGTGACTCATGGATGCATGTTGGTGGTTGTGTGCACTTGATGAACTTCTTTCCTTCGAGGTTTATGAAACAAAAGCATAAAGAAAAAGTGAGCTCCAAGCTAGTTCCTCATTTTACATGTGATATGCCTCAACCTCAAAATCATTTCAAATGACTATCAATTCTATACCTGTCCCAGTCCAGGCATTGAAGATTGCCTGAATTGCGGTTGAGCAAGGAGCTGCTGTTGATGCTGTGGTAATTGCATCATTTTCTGCCTTTGTTGGTGCTGTTGTTGCTGTTGCTGCTGCTGCTGCTGTTGTTGCTGTTGCTGTTGCTGTTGCTGTTGCTGTTGCTGCTGATGTTGCTGTTGCTGTTGCTGCAGTGGTTGTTGCTGCGGTGGTTGTTGCTGAGGAGATGGTGTATTCATCATATTGGCACTAGACCTAGGCGAGTTGGCATATGGCAGAGGAGAGGCTGTTGTATTATCAAAGGAGGTTGTTCCAGAAGGAGAAGCCACCGCTCTTCCGATTAGTTGTGCTCCAGAACCCTACTTTATAATTTTGCGTAAGAGCGCATAAACAAGTAGCACTATATAAAGAGCCATGTAAAATAGAACACAAACTAAACATAGTAATGAGTTCCCCTTCCACAACTATATTAAATAAAAGGATGGAGTACATTAAGGAAAATCACTATAACCGAGTGAGAACACACCTAAAAAGGACCAGTACTGCATTGACTGCACGAAAAGCCATGTAATATTTAGCTAGATCTCAATACACATGAACCAGCATGATGCATCCAAGTGTAGAGTGTAGACACAAGAACAATCTATAAGAACTTAACCACCTTGCAATTTTTGTTCTAATTCCAACTCACTCTCATCAATGAAATGAATGGTATAAAAAGAGGAAATGTGAAGGAGGCAGAAAGTGATCAAAGAGTATAGAAATGCTTATTCTCATAAAACTTGCATGGGCAATGGGAAACAAGATAATAATTAGTGAAAATAAGGGTACAGAAACTGCACGTTTTGCTCCTTTAAGAGCAAGACTATTACTTTATTCTCACAACTGTTTTTGAAAAAGCTTAGGAAGTACATTTATAAGGTTATTTTTCATTTGACAGTATATTTTTAAGGTGGGAACTAATGATCTAACCTGTAACAAAGTTCCTTGACTGTTGGTGTTGTTTGATGACAGGGGAGGAGTATTTTTCAGGTACATGCCTGAAACAAAGGTTTCAAACGCCACCTTATTGGCATTAAGGTACAGATCTTTAGTGAAAACTAGACTAAATACTCATGCTTTTCCACAACTTATAAACCTTACCAGATGTATCAGAAAAAGTCTGGGCACCATCACCTACAGTGAGCACATCTACAAGATGCAATGGAAGTGCAGATCCAATCTGCCTTTGGTCTCCAGGTATTCGTAACCCTGCACTCAGATGCCACTTCTGGGATGTCAGGAACACAATAAGCATATGCCAAGACTAGCAAATTCATGTTATTACAGATTGGTCAGAGTTAATTGCCGCATTCGGAAGCCTAAAAGTGATGTCAGACTAACACAACTAAAACCCATTTTTACTTCAGGCAAAAGGCGTCTGTAGTGATTTTCGGCCCTCTATCAGCCATTTTTATTGCCTTAAATTTGTAGTGCTTTAGAATAACACCTTCACCATGATTCACAGCACTCCGAAGTAAATTCTCTTGTTCGTGGATTTTTGCAGCTTGAGCTTTGTCCAAAGTAGGGAGGATTGTTGGCCCTTGTCGAGTACCAAAATAGGCTTTGCGAGTATCAGCTATGACCTTTTCAGCACTTTCACAGGCTGCCGCGATCATATCAATTCTAGCCTGCAAACAACAAGAAAGTGCATGTTTGAGCGCAAAATATACAGGATAAAAGAAAATTACCTGCACCAGTATCAATTATTCACCTTTAACTTCTCAATTTGTGCGGATACTGGCAGGTTTTGCATCCCTTGTAACAACTGCTCTCTCTTGGAATTGTCATCCATTTCCATCTCAGGCAATAGTTTTGATGACAACATAACAGGTAAAACTGTATCCATAGAATCCCATTTAAAACTGGAAGGTAGGCACATTTGACAAATCACATAAAAACCACAACAAAGCTCACACTGTTATTGACAGTACATTTATTACGTATGGCTTACCCAAGCTGGGTGTTCAAACATATATTGACAGTACACGTTGAGAATGTAGTAAATTTGTCTACTTTCTTTCTAATATGAACTTTCAGGTGCCACTTTGTGTATTCAAGTTGCTACTGAAAACCGTGAAAGAAGGATCAAAGCAAAACTGGGCTGACAAACTGCCACTGGAAGGTAGGCACATTTGACAAATCACATAAAAACCACAACAAAGCTCACACTGTTATTGACTGTCCTACCTTTATAGACACTACTTAACACCACCTTTGGGAAGCATTACCAATCCACAGATTCAACACCGTCCTATTGGGGACAAGCAAAGGAAAAAGGTGAAATGAATTGTTCAATGATTTAACTCTGTATTGGGCCGCGGATTGAGTAAGTCCGTCACAATATATCACTAAATATACAAGGATCCAAGCTCTGTGTATGTGTGTGTGTGTGTCACAAACAAGCTAGCGTATGCAAACATACAAGCACAAGCACAACAGAGCAAACAAGGATTTTTGCAGGCACACATCTATAGGCTCTTGTGAAGGGCGACTTAGTCAACTATTTTTCGATTATATCTTATGCACAAAGGCCCATTATTTCAATTTACTGTTGTTTACCATACAAGTTTGTGACAATGCTTCCATGCTTCCATGCTCTATCTTAATGTGTTTAACAAAAACTTATAATGCTGAATATATAAAATTTGCAGCTACACATTGAAAGAGGAGTCTCTCCACAGTTCAAAACTTCAAATGGGTGTCGTTCTCGACCTCCTCCCCTTGAAATCTTCTTTTTATATTTACTTAATGGACTTCTTTATATAGTCAGAGTGTATACAGAGTGAGGTGTGTAGACAAGTTTCACGCAAAAATTATGAAACTAATATTTCAGAGTATCTACTAAGCTTAGGTAGTTCTATTTACATACCCTGAGGTATGTAAACGATATTAAGCCTGAGATTTTCTAAAACTCTTATGTTAGCATATCTGCTATGCATGGATGACCCAGTTTTATTTGACTTGACTTTCTATTCTAATAAAATTCTGGATTCTGAACATCAGACATTGTTAAGTCACATTTGCATTAGAAACTTCTAAAAAAAAGATGAGAAAAAGGAGCAATGCTAAATAGGATAATCACGTGGACTCTTCCACCACCCTTAAACAGAAGGACAATGGGAAATAGGGGAGCAACTGCTGCAGCCAGCCTAAACTATATGTAAATGTTGTTGCTAGCTATTGTTTCAGTTTTCACAACCAGCCATCATTATCAAAGTTCAAATGTCAAGTAAAGCATGACACAAGCTGAGATATAAACTAACAAAACACTGGTAAAATTTCACACATAAAATTTCTTTGCAGATGATTTTGGGTGGATCTAGACAGAGAGGAGAGAAAGGGGGGGGGGGGGGGGGGTGTTACTGAATATATGATAATCTAGTGGTCTCTTTCTTCCCACTCTGAAAGGAGATGGAGGCAATTGAAGCTAGTCCTAAACTAGTGCAAATGCTATTACTTGCAAGTGTTACAGTTGCCGTCGCTAGCCATCATTACAAAGTTCAGTGGCACCAGTAGAATTGTCGATATACATTTTCGACCAATAATTCAAGATTTTCAAAAAGATTGTGAGAAGATTCTCAGACCAATAATTCAAGATTTTCAAGATTGTGACAAGACTCCACTTGAGCACATTTTCAAGATTCCTTCATCATGCAGTTATATTTCGACAATCAAATTGGAAAAAACAATACTACTAGTCAAAAGAAGTCATGAGTGTGTCTCAAGAAATATCGATGTATTATTGTATCGAGCCTTCCTCCTCGAATATAAAAGGAAAGTTCTAGGAAGAACAAATGGCAGAGTTTGATAGAGAGTTTGAGTTGATATTGTGAGATTTGAAACATGTCCTCTAGCCTTCTTTGTTCAATGAGTGCAATATCTCCGTTTCCAATTGTAATGCTTGTCATCTACCAGCAAATTCCAATTTAAAGTTTTCAATTCAAAGCATTGTAAGTTCAATTTTCTATCTTTCTCAATCACTCGCTTTGTTATTTTCATACTTGTGTTTTATTATGATGGGCACAACCCCTTAACTCCTGCGGGCTACGTTTGAATTAAACAAGAGTAAGACTTTTTCCCCGAGAGAACAGACTGGGTGACTCTTGGCGGCCTTCAGTGATAGACACAATTACTTTGACTACTCTATTCCTACGAAACGAGGAACGACGGCAGAGTAAAACTGGGCTGAACACTCAGTAGTAGAAGTCCCCGAATGAAATCCCTCATTTCTGTGCCATGCAGGTTTCTAAACTGGGGATAAAAAATGAGGCGAACCAATCTTTTCCGATTTTCTTCAATAGTAGAAGCTTTTTTTGGGATAGACAAAGCGTTCCGGTGTTCTTTCCTTTTGTTGAAAGATGAGATATTACTCCTTGTTGTTGCTAGGGCTGTTTCTATATCATATCTTTTTTTTTCTTGTTCAGCTGAAAAAAAGGCTTCAAAGTGCGTGCCTCGTAATTTCTCAGCTCTAAGAAAAGCTTACGCTTGTAATTTTTTAGCAGGCTTGGGACAGAAAGCTTACTCAAGCAATAGCAATAAGCGTACTAGAAACGAGCTCGAACTACTACTAAATTAAGTAAGTGCAAGTGGATTCATTGCTCACCAACCCAATTCCTCTAGCTCCAAGTATATGGGACAAGTGAAGAGAAGCTAAGAGAAAGCCAAGCAAGCCCAATAAAATAGATTAGTAAATAGGCGCCCTTAAAAGGATTTATCCTCCCATCGTTCAGTCGACTGGTACAATCCCACCTTCAAGTTCAAGAGTCCCTAAGTCTAACACCTTATACCTTATAAATAGGAGATTGGTTCACTTCATCTATTTTCTTTCTTTTTAGCACTAGGAATTGGGTTATGCCAACCTTCTCCATTGAGGCTATAGCAGCAAAAGGAAATGGTACGAGAGCGGGATCGGCTGGATCTACGGCTCAGTAACGGAGTATCGTATGCACAACCAGGGGTGGTGCTCGGTGTACCGCATCACCAAGCGCGACGCATTATGCGGCACCGCCCCCATCTCCTTCCCCAGATCCATCCCTCTGCTTGGCTCTAGCCTTGTCCGGACCTCCACCTCTTTGAGTTTTCGCCCCCTGAATTGCGCTCTTTGTCTCGTCCATCTGAGGTCGACGGGTGCATCCATCCTTTGTTTGTTAGCGAATCTCTTCGCCCTATGCTGAGTCGTAGTTCTATTTCTCAATGAGATGTGGGTTCAATTCCCGCTATGCCTCATCCTAGTAGGTGTCTGTGCCATTGGACCAGCTACACTTGCTCTGATCTAGTGTGTGTCCACTCCTGTTCGGGCTTAGCTCTCTCTACTTTTAACACTTCGTTCACTAATGGCCTGGAGTAAGACATGCCACCTAAATGCACTAGCCAGTTAGAAGGATTTGAACTATTACTGAACCGGCATTCGAGACGAAAGTAACGAAAGCAAGCAACATAAGTATGCTACTTCCTGCGAGAATGCATTCTAATGCTTTGTCATGTTCCTACTCCAACTCTTGCGAGAATGGTCCTCCCTACTACAAACTACGCTCGAAAAGTCGGTAAGAAGCAAGAAGAGAGGAGAAGTCCCGAGAAGTACTTCACTTAGCCTTTCTCTAGTAGTTCTTCCCCTCCTTCCTCACTACGCTTCACTTGACTTGAGTTGGGAAGAGTCATATTCATATTTCTCCCCGTAATGCTTGTATTCCCTTACTGAACGGAAGGAACGGTTCCCTACTCGCTTGCTAATAGACTATACCAGAACAAAGGCACGGATTATATACCAAGTCTTTCCTATTATCCTAGTCTCGGAGTTGTCAGCTCCTTGACTTTGGTTTTAGCCTCTTTCCCCTTTTCCCCAAACCATAGAAAAAAGATTTTCCTACTTTACTGCTGATTTTTCGGATTATTAGGAAAGAGTTTATACGAATGATTTTGATGCTGAGGGATTGGGATTTGCTTTTTCTCTAGGCAGGGAACTTAAGATTCGGCTACTTCGAATGCCCCTCTTCCCCTCAGGGCTATTGGTTCCGTTCTATTCTCTCTCTTTACCTCTTCTTTTTTACCTAACTTCCAAATCTTCTATGCCCGGCCATACCAACATGGGAAAGCTAGCTTCCCTCTTTTTGAAGTGTATTTCTCATATCAGCTCCCTGAGTCACTAGAAAGAGGGTAAAAGGCCCACTACTTCTTCATTCATGACCTCTTTTTTTATTTGATTGACCTCCCTTTCATATTCATTCAACCTGAGGCAAAAGAGAAGTCATACAAAGAAAGGTTCTTTCATGCAATGCAGAAGAGGAGGGCCTCCTATGGATTCCTCCCGAGAGCCAGAAGTATTAAAGGAATGGCCATAGGAATGGGCGCATCATGACATCGTAAGATGTCTCGTCCGAATGAATTAGTTGGTACCAAAAATGTTAGAAAAAGTGAACGAAAAAAGTAATAAGAAGTGAAAAGGGCAGAGACACTTCCCCAATAACAACTCGAATGCAACAAGTCCTCCCTAATCTAATAAGTGAGCTTGCTTTTCCCTGAGAGACAACTTCCCAAACCACAAAGAACTAGACGCCCCTACTCTATCTAATTAAAGCTAAAGGTGAATTGTTTTGGGTTGTATTGACTTGTGTTGGCTTAAGTACCTAAGTCAGGCACATTTTCCATTACTGAATAATGCCATAATGCCTACAGTACAAGTACCTGTGCAACAAATCAGATAGATATTGACATAACGAGTACATATATTGACCCATAAAAAAGACTAGCGAGAAAGAACACAAAGTCAACATCAATCTTAATATAGCTATCACCTTGCTGAGCTTGAAGCCTTTTTTTGAATTCTAAAATGGCATGTGCGGAAGGATTTATATCCAACCTAAATTATCTATCCTTAGAAGTAAGGCAAAAGAAAACCAACAAAAGGCGACACCCGAAATTCATTGAAGGACATTTTCAAGATTCTTTCATCATGCAATTATATTTCGAACCATCAAATTGGAAAAAACAATACTAGTAGTCAAAAGAGTCATGAGTGTGTCTTAAGAAATATCAAGGTATTATTGTACCGAACCTTCCTCCTCCAATATAAAAGGAAAGTTTTGGGAAGAACAAAAGACAAAGTTTGATAGAGTTTGAGTTGATATTGTGAGATTTTTAAACATGTCCTCTTGCCTTCTTTGTTCAATGAGTGTACTATTTCCATTTCCAATTGTAATACTTGTCATCTACCAATAAATTCCAATTTCAAGTTTTCAATTCAAAGCATTGTAAGTTCAATTTTCTATCTTTCTCAATTACTCACTTTGTTATTTTCATATTTGTGTTTTATTATGTTGGATTTCATATGTGCCCATAATTGCATGATGAAGGAATCTTGAAAATGTGCTCGAGTGGAGTCTTGTCACAAAAACAATCAAATTGGAAAAAACAATACTAATAGTCAAAAGAAGTCATGAGTGTCTTAAGAAAAATCAATGTACTATTGTCCCGAGCCTTCCTCCTCAATATAAAAGGGAAGCACTGGGAAGAATAAAGGGCAGGGTTGGATAGAGTTTGAGTTGATATTGTGAGATTTGTAAACATGTACTCTAGCTTTCTTTGTTCAATGAGTATACTATTTCCATTTCCAATTGTAATGCTTGCCATCTATCAACAAATTCCAATTTTAAGTTTTCAATTCAAAGCATTGTAAGTTCTATTTTCTATCTTTCTCAATTAAAAGCTTTGTTATTTTCATACTTGTGTTTTATTATATTGGTTTTCATATGTACCGGTAGATTTGGTATCAAAGCCATCAGTCTTATAAAGATAACTTCCAACCATAGAATTAAATTCTAAATTGACCTTAAGTCGTGTAATCCTTTAAGGCAGTATTAGGTAAGATGACCTTAGGAATGCCCTGTGAATATAAATCATTGATAGTCTATAGAATTTAATTTTACATAGGATTGGATCTTTATTAAGAAATTGGTCTTGTCGTGCCTCAACATCCTAAAGTATTTCAAGATTTATAATTCTAATAGAGCATTTTTTAATCCAAGTGGCATTACATTATATTTGTAATGACCAAATGGTAAAGTAAAAGTTGTTTTATATCTATCCTTTTCAGCTATTTGAATTTACCAAAATCTGGACTTAATGTCAAATTTTAAAAATATACATGCATTGTACAGTCTTCATAATAAACCTTTTTTATTTGGGATTGGATACCTAATCCATGGTAAGGCATCATTAAGTGCTTTGTAATTTATTAATAATCTTGGAGCCCCTCTTTCTAACTCAACATTTTTCTGTACATAAAATGCAGGACAACTCCAAGGGGAATGACTATTGCGAATTAGATTTTTGTTAAGGAGGTCTTAAATTTCCTTTTTACAATATTCTAATAATTCTTGGTTCATTTGAATTGGGCGAGCCTTTGTAGGAATATCTCTTTCATTAAAGTCTTTGGTATATGGTAATTCAACCATGTGTTGTTTTCTATGCCAAAAGGCATTTGGTAAATCAGAACATATTTTCTTTATTATTTGGTTTTGAAACTCAATAACTTGGAACATACCAAAAGTGCCAATTAATACAATATATCAAAAAGGAACTTTTGAATTATTTACAGATTATCATGTCAAGATAACTGAGCAATCGGTTCCACTGAGAAGTCAATATGTTTTAATTTTTATACAAATTATTCTGAATATCTATTTGATGGTGGAATTCTTCAAACATTAACACTTAATATTCAAACAAATGGATATGACTTTCTTCAATCGACTAATTTTCCTTTTGTTGTTATATATTGCTTACATTATGTAGTAATGAAAATGGAAAGACCATATACATATTGTCTCCAGGAAATTAGGTTCAAAGAGAAGGAAGCAAGTTCATACTTGTAGCATTCTCTGCATTAACATTCTTCGGATGTACAACAAAAGCCTTGGAAACCTTCTTGATGTCTTCCACAATGTTAAAAAGCTCAAGATTCACCATTGAAAATTGCCCCAAAATATCTTGCCTACCAGCACAAAAGAAGTCGTCACAATCATCTAGAACAAACAATTGGCATTAAATCTGAACACTTATTGTGCAATTCTTACGCCAAATCAAAAAGCAGTCTTCAAATAAGAAATTCACAATGAAGGAAGGTGAATCCTAACCATTTGGGGACAGAATTGGCGCGAGCGATGGCGTCGAGTTCTTCGAGGATGCGAGAGATGGCTTTGAAGAGGCTGATGGCTCTAGTTTTAACGGAGTCAAGGTTGAGTTGCTGCTGGACCGCCGTGTTCAGCCTTTCCACAACCCTGGGTGGTTGTTGCTGAGGCTGAGATTGGTCTTGAGCTCCATCTACGCCTTCCATGGCTGCCATGGCCAAAGGAGAGAAGAAAGATGCACCTTTCTATTTGCAGTTGCTATTACGAACTGCCAAGACTGATCTACGGAAGATGGATACGAGTAGGTTGTCAAAATATAACGACACATATTTGTCTTTTATTTTTGGAAGAATTACACCCAGACCTCCTGAAATTTGTCACTTAATCACTCAGACCCCCTGATATTTGAAATATTACACACAGACCCCCTGAGGTTTATACGCGCGTAACACTTAGACTCCTAATGTAAATATATCAATTAATAAATTACACTTAGACCCCCTTAAAATTTGTAAGTATATAATACTTAGATTCCTTAAGTTTAAAATATTATACTTATGTCAAAAATACTCTAATCAAAGATAAAATATCAAATATTTTAAATTTTACAACAAAAATTCATGTTCTATTGTATCATTTATTGAAATAAAAATAAAAATAAAAATTTAATTTTTTCTTAAACAATCGTAATTAGTATACAATTATACTATCTATTGGAATAAAGCTAAAAAATCAAACAAGGGGTCTAAGTCATTCATAATAGAACATAAATTTTACATCTAAAATTCATGTTCTATTATGTCATTTATTGAAATAAAATCAAAAATAAAAATCTAGTTTTAAAAAAAAAATCATAATTAGTATATAATTATATTATCTAATAGAATAAAACTAAAAAATTAAATAAGAGATCAAACTGTAATGGACACAATATTTTTTAGCTTTAATTGGGGTAGTTTGATATTTTAATTTGGTCGTTTAAACGACCAAATTAAATTTCAATAGACAATATAATTGTATACTAATTACGATTTTTTTAGAAAAAATTGAATTTTTAGTTTTGATTTTATTTCAATAAAAGATTCAATAGAACATGAATTTTAATTGTAAACTTTAAAATATTTGATATTTTATCTTTGATTAAAATATTTTTGGTCTAAGTATAATGTTTTAAACTTAAGGGGTCTAAGTAATATATATTTATAAACTTTAGGGGGTCTGAGTGTAATTTATTAATGAATATATTTACAGCAGGGGTCTAAGTGTTACGCGCGTACAAACCTCAAGGGGTCTGTGTGTAATATTTCAAATGTCAGGGGGTCTGAGTGATTAAGTGACAAACTTCAAGGGGTGTGAGTGTAATTCTCCCTTTTTTTTTTTTATCCCACTTGTTTGTTAAAGAGGGATTCGACATGGCACGATATATTATTAATAAATAAATTAAATATAAGATAAAATCAATTAAAAGAACTAAATGACATGATTGATTTATATATTGGTTATACATTATTTATTTTTATGTATATATAATACGAACTCGATGTAATACAATTTGTTAGAGACGAATTAATAAATAAATTAAATATAATAAATTATTTTTCAATTAAGACCCCCACATGAACTCATCATACCTGTCAATACTAATACACATAGGCCCATGAAATATGAAAATAACATTGCCATCCCCTAAATTTGATACAATGTAACATAAAACCCCTTAACGTTAAAAATCCATTTGAATCACCATCTAGTCTTAACAACATCAAAAAAAATTCATCAAAAAATTTCTAAACTATTCCTAAATAACCATCACTAAATTACCAAAACCCAAGAAAACTCACATTTATGCATTTACTAATGCTATTGAGACATAATTTGGGAACTTAATGGATTATGACCATTGGATTGATAGTGTTGGTACTCGGTGATAATTTAATATTATGACTCACCGACAATTTAATAGTCACAATCATTAAGTTCCCAAATTATATCCCAATAGAATTGCCATCAAACCCAAGAAACTTGGGACCTGTTTGATTTGATTTTTGAAAACAGTTTTTTGTTCTCAAATTCTAAAAATAAGAAAAAGTTGTTTGGTTCGGTTATTTGGTTCTCCAATTTTCAGGAAAGTAGGGATGTAAAGAATAAGTTGAGCTTGTTTTGGGGTGTTATGGAGACAAAAAAAGGGAAAAGTAGGAAACACGAAGAACAAATTCTACTATACAAGGTATTTTTTTGAGGTCTCTCATTCGAACCCCCTTAGCAGCAAAACAAGTTCTACTATATAGGGCTGTCAAAATCTAACACGACACGATTAACCGATACGAATCGACACGAATTAAACGGGTTTGGGTGAGATCTTAACGGGTTTGGGTGATAAACGGGTTGACACGCCAAACACGTTTAATAAACGGGTCGTGTTTGGGTGAGACCAGTCAAACCGTTTATCACACGTTTACCCGTTTAAATAAAATTCATATAATAATAAATTAATAATTATTTTAAAAAATTAACAAGAAAAAAAGAAGTAAAAAAATCAATACAAAAAAAAAAGCAAAGTACTAGTTCAAACTTCAAAGACAAAGGAGGGGAGATGAGAAGCACTTCAAAGACAAAGGCAAACTAATGTCTTTTGTTTTTGTCCCACATTGGAAAATGAGAGGAGATGGAGAGGGTTGAGTTGCCTATAAAAGGGCAATGACCTTTTTCATTTTTTTTTAATCCTTCAAGTCTGATTTTTATGAGATTTGACTAAAAATTCCTTTTTTTTGAGGTAAGTACAATTGGCAATAAAAAAAAAGTGGAGTATTAAAATTTGTTGATATAATTTTTTTAAAATTAAACGGGTTAAACGAGTCGTGTTGTGTTACCCGTTTATTAAATGGGTCGTGTTCGTGTTGAGATTTTTCACTTGTTTATTAAACGTGTCGTGTATGGGTTAACATATTTTTTACTCGCTACCCGTTTAACCCGACACGTTTAATATCTATAATATAAAACATAGTAGCTTCAACATCTAACGGTCTCAATTCATCTCTCTAATCCAAAGGCTCACAATACATCTCACTCAAATTCAAAAATCTCTAATCCAATGGCTCATAATACATCTCACTAAAACAACTCATATTTCCCCCCCCTAAACTTTTCACTTCTCAGCTCTCACACACTCCACCACTAACATCATTATCATTGTCAGGCAACAGGAGCCTACACAGCGGAATTTGAGCTTCAACCAACGGCTGAATTATGCCTGAATTTGAGCTTCAACCAACGGCTGAATTTGAGCTTCATCATTATCATTGTCAGACAACAGGCGGCTACATCCATGCCTTCTTTTTTTTTTTTACCTTCCTCTTCACTTCTTTCTCTCTCTGTTACCACCATCAAAGCCACAGCCACCGACTTCGCTGTAGCCAGAGCCACTGCTACAACCATAGCCACCGAGTTCGCTGCAGCTGCAGCCACAGCCACCGTTATAGCCAGGTATTCCCCCCCCCCCCCCGCTTCTGCGCAAACAGAACACAGTGGAGAATACAAAGCCAAACTCTTTATCCGAAACCCACCAAAGCCCCCAAACACCAAGTGTTTGTATTATTGCTTCAATGAGCTGACTAATCTTCTCCTTTGATTTTTTGTGAACTTATTTTGTCTAATGCCAATCTTTGTATTTTTTGGGTGACCTCCAAAAAATTGGTTTGTTTTTTGGGTTTGTTATTTTCATGGGGTTTGCATTTGTTTGTGTGCTTGTTATTAGAGTATATGGTTTTCTTTGTCTATATTTTCTAAGACCCAGCTTTAACGTCTCTGAAGGGTTGTGAGGATTAAAACATCTTTTCCAGGTGGGAAGCTGTTTCGAAAATCCATCTTTTTCTCTCTTTAAAACAGGTGTTCATTCCCACATTGATAGCATTTTTACATTTGACAAGGTCATAATTTTTTGTTCGGTTTAACTAATTTGCTGTTCGGTATAATTAATTTTATGTTCATTGGTTTACTGTTCACACATAAACTTGATTTGATATGTGTGGTTGATATTTCTTCGTTTTTGTGCCCTCGAAAATTTTATTCTTGATAGATTTTCTTTTATGGGAAAATTGTAAAATGCCATTGTGTATACTGATTAGTTGAGAATTTTGGGTTTGTAAATTAGCAAGAATTTTGATTGGTTGCAAAACTACATACACATTTGGTGGGCTAAACTCGGGTTGTGAACTGTGGAGCAAAAGATGTTGCTGAAGTATCATAGAAATTGTTATAAAATATTTGTCTATAGACTTGGCAAGTTGTTTGTTTCTAATAGACACGCAAGTTGATTGAGTAACTTCTTCTCAAAATAAACTATATCAAAAATTGAGAAAGAAGTTGCGATTGAGTAAGTTGATTGAGAAAGAAGTTGATTGAGTAACTTATTTCTCAATTTTTGAGATTGAGAAAGAAGTTGCGTTTAACATGCCTATGTAAATATTTTATCACATAAGAATTATTTCTCTTCACTGGTTCTAGAGCTTAAACTAACAATAGAGAATTATATTTGTTTGTCGCATGACTAGGGTATTTATCTACTTTTTTTTTAAACTTGCTTAAACTATGTGATACTTTCTCTTTCTATCAAATTGTGTTACCTATTTTGTGTTAAGTAGTTTCAGTGGATTGGAGGCTTAGATGACTCCTTGAATAATGAATGATGACATCTAGAGTATTTTAGAATTTCGAGTCTGATTTGTAGGATTAGTACTTTAGTGCTTTGGACTTAATTCTTTAGTTTAAGAATAATTTCCTAAAATAATAAAGTCGTAATATAATTACTTTTGTTGTTCTACAATCATATGAACATTACTTTTGTTTTCACCTATCCCTTTTTAAGTCTACTGTGAATTTTTTTTAGTTGCTTTGATTTTGTTGAATTATAGTTTTTTTATTTTTTTATTTTTGATTTAGTGGTTGGTATTACAGAATTAACTAGATCAACCAATAATTGAAAAACTGGTAACTTTATTGTAGAATCTATAATATAAAATAGGGTAGGCTTCACCAAGTTCATCCGAGGTCTCAAATAGTTTTATTCAACAGGCACAAACATCACTTCCAAACGGTCTCAAATCATTTCATCCAACGGCTATTAATATACCTTTTAGAAATATAAGACATTTTATGTTGGTTCTTGAAAAGTAATCACCTCACTTTCATTTTTTGCATATGGACTCATAACTCGCTTTGCATTATACTATGCAGTGGAAGCACCATAGTTGGCGTCGGTTCCCCAGACCCCCCACAATTTGTCTGTGATGATAGTGAATACGAAGATGTCTTTGTGTCAGGTAAGCAACAAGTAACCTGTCTAGGTTTTTTGTCTGGTAAGCCCAGGTTATTCATCCTTGTACATCTTAAAAATGACAACTTTTAAATACTTGTTTAATCATTTATCTGTCTGTTTATTCCTTGGGGTAAATGGTTATCAAATAATAGTTTGATATGTGTCTATTTCTTGTTTAATTTTTGTGGGTAGTTACCGTCTTACCAATTCTTCAGGGGGAATTTAACCCATTGTAGATAACAAAATGACCCATGTTATGATTTCTTTGATACTTGCAGTGAATTGCTTGGATTGGTGGGTTAAAGGCCTTGAATTTCTTCACATTTGTGAATCATCTTTGTAGGTAATTTTATGATTATTATTATTATTTTTTATGTTTGGTACAATTCGTGTTGTGAATAGTCTTTTGTTGAACCAGTTAATTGAATTCTATTTTTCTATTTTATGTTTTTCCTTTTCTAACATTGTAGTCTTGCACATTTTATGTGAAATATGTTAGGTTCGCATTAAATGTAGTGTTAAAACATTTTATGTTTTTCTTGTTGCTTAGGGCAAGAAACAAACATATATATCGTCACATATGCTCAAGTTGTTATGAATGTTAAAACTAATAATAAGAAAAAGAAGCAAGAGAAGGTGAAGAGTGACCAATTTTTTATTAGAATTCAATTCGTTCATTTCATGGCTAAAGTTTCTTGATACCGAAATTAGTGTGTGGTCGTTATAAAATATTAAAGAGTGAGTGGTTTCATTAATTTTCCAAGTTTGTTTGTTTGTTATATCTATTGTGTATTGATTAGTTTTCACAAAATTTACCAAATAATGGCGTTATAGTAAGATAAGACTCTGACGTGATGGTGAGTCCTATATTGGATTGTGTTTTCTTCGAATAGTTTTTATAAATTACTAGCATTATTACATATGTACAATTTTTTTTTATAGAGATTGTTAGTACACAGGATTATCTTTTTTAGTATAACTTCTTCACATTCTTTCTATTCAATAGGGTTCTTTGAGTTGATAGTCACAATGGTATTATTTTTCAAGGTATAGATTGTTGATTCTATTTACCTTCTTGAAAGAAAATTACTGATTTTTTAGTCTTTTTCCAATCCATGTTTAAGATTATATTGTAATTCTTATATGTTAATATTTGCAATTCTGCAGGTATGTGTGGGTGGATTGTTGGGTTGGTTGAATGAGTGATACATAGATGGTCTAACAACACAAATGGTAGTGTATATAGAAGTTAAATGATCTATATTGAGTGTACTTTCTTTTATTGGATTTTGCTATGCATGGTTCTTTCAATCCTTTTATCAGGTTTTATTGGATGGGCACACTTTTGTAATTTTCTTTTTCAGTAGTGCACTCACAAAACAAGCCTTAAAACCAACAAATGGAGCTCCAGCTCCTTTGGCAACATGCACAACATCTCCTATTTTTCCAGGCAGGAACTATTATTTTTCTTTGTTTTTTAGTAGTAATTTTTCTGGGTTTTTCCTTCCCTATGTGTAATAGCTTTAAAGTTTGTTTTTAAATTCAATTTTTATCCCAATATACAACTTTTATCTTGTGTGATTTTTTTTACAATCTCTATAGTTTGGGTGTCTTTCAATTGAGTGTTTAATTGAATGTCTTTTTTTTTTAGTTACGAATGTTAGGTCGTTTGTGCATATGTTGAGTTGAAAATTATTTAGTGTTCATTTTGTAGAGTAATTTATTTTTAAATTGGGTGTTGAATATAGTTTGTGAAATTTCAATTTGATTTTTTAGTATCTTGATTTGATGAATGTTACTTTGTATGAAATAGGTTCTTATAGGATTTTGATTAATTATAGAGATTGTATGTCAATTAGTATGAAATAGAGGCTTATTGTGTGTTAATTATAGAGAGTGTACTTTGTATGATGTGTTTTTAGCAATTTTACAACAAAATGAATATGTGTGTTTAACGAATATTTCTAATTTTTTGATTTACTCTGTTTCTTATATTTGTAGCCATCATAGTGTACTAACCACCACTGCAAACTCTCAACATTGAAAAATGAAAGATCTCACCATTTTTGGTCGTGTGAGTTTAAACATTTTTTTTTTCTATTTTTTTCGGCACCGCAAAATATTTACATATTTATTTCACTTTATTTTCACGCATTTTTTTACAGATTGATGACGATTTAGAGGAAACCGTAAGATGAGTTTTATTTCACTCATATTCTTAATAATTTTTTCTCATATAGTTTGTGTTCATTTACCTGTTAAATGCATATTCATGTATAGGTTCAATTGCTCAAGAAAAATAATGTTTGTGTTGTGATCCGCGACGAACGCGAACTCAATTGCATCCTCATTTCTGAGGTAGTGTCATGACACATCAGTTTGTTTATAGATTAGACTTTTTTTTTCTATATAATTATTTCACTTATCTATGCTTACTATCTAAAAGGCAAAGGAAAGAGCAGTCGTAACTGCAAATGCAAAGTGTAAAGGAAAAGGAATAGCAACCTCTTCTGACAAGGAAAATGTAAGTACTTCGTGTCAAGTGGTATTACATTGCCAACATTTTAACAATATTATTTTATTGATCAAATGTTTTATTTATGTAATTTCATCTATAGAATTGGGATGAAGCAGTGCAGGAGTTAAAAAGACTAAATATAACCCATATTTTTCGATGGAGTTGTTTGAATAAGGTAACTAAATTTATTTTCAAGTTTATAATTTTAAAATTTCTATCGTGTACTAAATTTAACTGTTTTTGTAAATGCTAGATTGTTGTACATTCTCCCAGTTGGAAGCTGTGGATTTGGATTGATACGATTGCATTCAAGGCTGTGATGGAGAGACTGTTTTTACAATGACATGCAGATAAATGACTCATTTTACAAATGTACTATATATAATTACGTTTTTTGGTTATTTTTTAATCTTATTTATGTTTAGGCACAACTATGTGGATTTGTGTGTTTTGTTTGTTCCGTGTTTAGTACGATGAACTAATTATACATGGTTATGAGGATATGTTTGGTTTTGATGTGAATTGATGGTTGAGTATGGAATTAAGTTGTGATGTATGATGATTGTGGTGGAAATAAAATTGAATTGTAGTGGTACGGGGCATTATTATGATTGTTTTGTATGATTGTGAGTTTTGTAGACATGTTGAAATCTTCTTGAGCTCCTATTTTTATAGGAAGTTTTGCCAAAATTTTTGAAAAATTAGTGGGGGCTTGATTGATTTCAATCTATTTAATTAAAGCAAATGTTGAAAAATTTATTTAAAATTAACCATTTATTGTAGGTTGCAAAGTGTCTTTAGGCACAATAATATTCTTCAAGTTCTAATTCAAATTTTCGTTACTTCTTGTCTTTATGCAAGAACAATTACTATACCATATTCCTGAGTTTAGTATGATGAACTAATTTCACGATTATGATGATATGTTTAGCTTGATGTGAAATTGTTGATTGTTTTGGTGGTTGGGTATGAATCGTTGATGTTAGGGGATTGTTTCGTTTGTTTTTCAGTTCTGTATATAGGTTAGTATTTCATGGTCTTCTATTTTCAAAAGAAATCAAGTTGAATTTTTAGTTTTGATTTGATTGTATTGTGCATTCAAGAGACTCTGATTTTTGTAGATAGGTTGAGATTTTTTTGGATTCTTATTTTTAGAGTAAATTTTGCCGAAATAGTCTCCAAATAATATTTGGGGACTATATTAATTTCAATTGCTTAAATTACAGCAAATTAAATTAATTTTTTTGGGGAATTAACTGATTAGTTTACGTTATACCGTGCCTTCAGCCACGGGTTATTCCTAGTCTCTACTACTATACAAGGTATATTTTTTTTTTTGCCTTTCTCTGTCCCTGACTTTCTCTCTCTAATTTGGCAAAACCAAACGAAATGAGAGAACACACACAGACCCGGCGAAAGGGTCAAATAGATCTGGGTTTCTACTTCAGATCCAGCAGCTTCAAAGAAGCAGATCTGGGTTTCTGCTTCAGATCTCGAATTTTTTTTTTGGCGTCTTGCTTCAGATCTCGATTTTTTTTTTTTGACATCTTGCTTCAGATCTGTTTTTTTCCAACGTCTTGCTTCAGATCTGGATTCTAGCGCTGAAATTCTCTTCTTTTTTTTTTTTGCATTTTATCAAATTTAATATGTTAAAAAAATTTAAATGAAACACTCAATTCAAATAGGTTTTACTGTTTTCTATTCTGTAAATTTATTTTTGGAATCGTATAATCAAACAAGTTCTTTGAATCAGAAAATACCAAAACATACTTTTCTAAAACTCTTCATAAAAATTATTGTCGGATACTATTTTTGAGATGCAATTCAAACACGCCCTTGAGTTTTGGCTTTTTTCTTTTATTTGTATCGGCTTGCACTCTTGGGTGTTTTGAATAGATGATTTCTAAAAGCCTTGAAAGTATTTTTCTCTTTGTTGCTCTTACAATTCTCGGCTAGGCTCTAGTGTTTAGCTTTGTTTTGGTGTTTGAGTTAAGGATTCAAGAACCCTAGGTTCTTTTCACTTGAAGCTCTCGGTGGGTTTGGAGAAGAGGTTCTCCTAATCTCCTCAGTAGGTAAACTTATTTCTTTATTTAGTATGTTTAAAATCTTCAAATTCCTATGAGTTTGATTGTTAGATGCTAGGGAGATAGATGTTGGGTACGAGAGAAATGATTGTAGGGAAAGTTTGAATAGAATCGCAGGAAGAAAACTAGAAATGAACTAGTATGAGTGGTGTTGTGCCGGTATATAGACGTTCTGCCTAAGAATGAATCGATACAAAAGTGTTGAATCGGTACACTGATGAATCGACACAAGTTGTACTGGTACAAAACAATAGGTGCAAATTTTTGCACAGCCCAGCTTTAGTTATAGTGGGAGAATCGCGATTATCTCTCTAGGAAATTCTGATTGATGCACCATTTTTTTGTTGAAACCTAGACTCTTAGATCTTTCTAACTATATAGGGTACAACACTTAATTCTATTTGTGTGAAAACTGGTGACCGTCGAAAGTAAACTGAAATTCTGTGACTGAAGAGCAGGTAATCAGCTTCAATTTTTTTAGGAAAAATGAGATAACTTTTTTTCACACGAGAATCTAATTTTAGCTAATGACCTATGGTTGCAAAGCTTGAAAATTCTACTTTAAGATGTCATTGTTTCACTATGTAATTCGAAAGTACATGGGAAGTTGTAACTAAGAGATTATGAGTCGGTCAATCTAACCAATAAATGTCAACATGAAAATTAATATGTTTGTTTGTATAATCTAATCTCATGTATTGATTTATGTTATATTGCTTGGGTAGGGGATTGAGAATGTACTAATTCAAGTATGACCAAGCATCCACACATGTGCATTTATGACATAATGCATTTGCGGGTGATACTCATATGTATCTTGTGACGATGTATCTTAGGTGCGAAGGCGACGACATCGACGTCAGTTCTATCGAGGGATTGATTTTGAGTTTAGAGTTGAACCCAAGTTGAGTGTATTGATTCATATTGATTGAAAACTTGACTGATTATTTATTAGTTATACTTATGTATAAATGGTTAGATGTGATTTATGGATTACGATAGATGATTGTTTGATTGTGGGCTCCTTTACTTATTATGGTTGTTATGTGCTTACCAATAGTAATGGTTGTCGAGACTCTCAGACGGAAACGAGTAATCGTTAATTTTCGCCGAGACTTTTAGGCAATATTGAATGGTTGAACATTAGTTCACTTTTATCATGTGAGACTTATTTATAACTGTTCTGTGCTTATATATTTTCTTTTTATATGTCTCGAATATACTCATTGAACATGTGGTTAGCTCACCCCCCAACAAATGTTTGATTTCGAGTGTTCGAAATAGGAGGCGGTCCATTAAGCAGGCTGACTTGACGTAAAAGGGTTGATGTCAGCTTGTACATTATTTCATGTGACATATTATATATAGTTGTTAGGATGTTTTGAGGGTGAGGCCTTAATTACAGGTGTAAACTTGATTTTGTTCATATGTTAATACCAGGTTTTTGGTTTATGAGAATAGATTTGATTATCATTGTTTAAGTGATATTAATTTGGTTTTTAAATTTT
Organism: Ilex aquifolium; assembly: GCA_951799425.1. Taxonomy (NCBI): domain Eukaryota; kingdom Viridiplantae; phylum Streptophyta; class Magnoliopsida; order Aquifoliales; family Aquifoliaceae; genus Ilex; species Ilex aquifolium. The sequence goes on along the minus strand of OX637410.1, from coordinate 16,288,237 downwards.
GGATGAATGAATATTAGATTAGGTCTACCTACACCCTATCTCTTTCTCGAGATGGGGTGTGACATGAGGCGTAGGAGAAGATGAATATGGGAGGTGGTGGATTTTTATGGGGTGTTGGCAGTGAGATAGGGTGGAGGTAAGGGGACGAAGGACGGTGGTTTGTATCATTGGTTGAGTTGGTAACGTGGTTGGAGGCAGGTGGGTGGGCATGTTGGTTGGCTGGAGGTGGGACAGTAGCTTTGAGGAAGATGAAGGGTAGAGAAAGTGGTGGGGTTATTTATAAGTTTAATGTTATTTGGATATGAATTGGGGCAATTATGTGGTTGGAATAAGTTGTCCAGGGGTTAAGTTATTAGTAAGAGTTAATTAATCTTTTCAATATTTCTGTTTGTGCCGTTTGCAAACTGTTGTTGAGAGGAGGTGATAGTATAAATTACCATACCTAAGGTGGGTCGTGTGTATCAATTACAAATCTCAGGGGGAACTAATGTAATTTACCATTTGTTTGGTTATACATATTTAAATCATTTATAGTACACTTATAAATTGTAAGTCTCAATTTATATGTATTGATGAGCCCAACTCTAACTGGGTCCAAGCCAAATCCATGTAGTAAGCCCAAATCAACTAGAAAGCGGGTCAAGCCCAACTCATAACCTCAACCTAATCTAGTGTTCAAGAGACTCAAAAGATCAGCGTATGTGTGTGGAGTAAACGTTGGGATAATTACACGAAAATCAAGACCATTTTAATTGTATTTATCCTTAACTGTAGTTATCATCCCCGAATGACTAGTCACCTATCCCTTCACACCACCGCCTCAACTAAGACTATGTGTCTATAAATTGTAAACCCTCTACACATGAGAGACACACATCTACATCCCACACACAACTATCTCTCTCATAGCTATCTCACCATACTTGGAGCATATCATTGCTCTCTCTCACACCTACTACTTTATTAGTAAAATCCTTTGGCCACCGTTGTCGCCTTCAAAGTGGAGTAGGTCACCTTGATTGAACCACTCTATATTTGTGTGTTGTCTGTGTTGATCTCACATTTATATTTACTGTATTTATTACCCATATTAGTTACTCGACTGTTGATTGTGCATCATCATGTATAAATCATAATGACCTAGACAAGTCCAACGAACCCAAAATAATGGAACAAATATATGTTTTTCTCCCCATTTCATGACTAAAAACAGTCCAAGTCATTCTCAACATCAAATTACCTACTTTTTTAAGTGGAGTGAAAAAGACTATAAAGCAAGGATCCCTCCAATTTTGAAAATTGTGGAACTAACACAACATACCCGATAAGAATTTTGTGAATTAAACACACCATCTAGTCCTATCAGATAGTGTACACAATCAGTCAAAAGTTATTTATTCCTAATATACTGATGTGGCTTGTTAGTTTGTTAGAAAATTTAAGTAAAAAATAACTTGTGTGTCGCACATGACAATTACTCGTTGAGTGTGTACACAACCAATAGTATGTTTCAACTCGTATATAAATTTCTCTAACCTACTACTTAACCCCTATAGACTAGGACTTCCATAGCTTCTATTTAGAGGCATCGGAACTTTAGAGAGCCCCAATCCGTCAGAGGCAGAAAAATAACACTCTAGGGTCCCATTGGTAGCCTTGTCACACCCTATTATGAGAGACCTAATTAGTTTTTCAGAGATGAAAGTGTAATTCAACGCGTAGCAATACCTACACCTATAATGCTAGAATGCATGGAAAACGAATAATACCACCTAATAATTCCATGAAAAAAGATAAATCATATAACAGAGTACATAACGGTGTAGCTTAAACTAGTACAAATGATTAGAAAATTCATCTCTTACATCAACAAGGAAACACACTTCTATACACCATGTACATAATCAGTCTCCTTAATTTGCTTCCTCCTCTACCATGTTAGTGCAGTAGTGGACCCAACTCTAGACCTTGATATCTTGAAACCAATAATTTTTTTAAGTGTACTGAACATCATACTCAAAAGAAATATAACAAAAAATATGTATTAAATATCATTCCACCAAAAATATATTCACAACCCCGAGCAAATCACCACCAAAGTGATCTCAACTCACTTTGAAACTCAAGTCAACATCATATATCAAAATAATAAATATTCAATATGAACAAGAAGTCAAACAATAACATTTAAGCAACGTCTAGACTTATTGAAGAAGGTAACTAGAGGACCTTCAAATGTCTATCATATATGTCAATAAACATATCTTACAACCGAATCCCCTAGGTATGCATTGCAACTGGTAGGTCTTCTGCTTCTTCACTCTTCCTTCTTGAAATGCAAGAAAGAACATGTAAACCATGTCAAACTATGGATGACTCGGCAAAGTAGATAATACTCAAATCACAAGTTTTTCAACAAAACATTTAATTCATAATTTGCTAAACTCAACACAAATCAAATAATCAAAACTTCATTTCACATAGTGAAAATAACATATTTTGTATACTTTTATTTCCATTTGTTATGAAGCAATACACTCTCACATTTAACATTGACAGGTACACCACTTTGTTTAACGATCGATCCCTAGGTGTAACCGAGATAGTAACCTTCGACCTTAGCAATTAATGTATATACAAATGCAAGCGAGTATCAACTCTTGAAATAACTCTATTGGTGCACACGGATGTAAATGAGTATGATTCATGGTATTTCGTATTCGTTACAAGTTAATCTTCCCAAAGAAACTTTAGAGTGTTTTACGAATTCTCACATTCTATCAATCATCGCCTTAAACACTTCAAAGATAAATAATACAAGAACGTTTGGTTGTAGAACAATAAAAAATAACTTGTAACTCTTGATAAAATAGCTAGACAACTAATCACTTTTAAATGGTCAATTAATTGATGTTATTGTCTCGACCGACAGCTAGCGGATTCGCGGATAACTAAATAGTTTGCATTAACTTTATTCACTTGTTAAATTTTTATTTCATATCACACTCAACTCAATTTAATTCAAGTCAATTTCTTCTAATTTTCCTCTTTTGAATATTTTCTCAAACATTTGAGAAGCGTTAAAGTAACATTTGAACCCATCGCGCCACTTTACTAAAAATCAAACTCTATACTTACTAAATCAACATGAACCCAAATTAATAGTAAAGTAGACTTTCTATACTTTATAACCATAGATCGTGGCCTCTAATTGTCGTCCGATTGACCATGTTTCAACTAATTTTACCTAGAATATCAAATCTTGAAAAATGCTTATCAGTCCAAAAATTTCAGTCTTGTTTAGATTAAAAACTGTATTTCTTCAAGTATAATTTGGTGGTCTATCCTATACCATTAGAACGGGTTTTGAGTCTAGTTAGCACCATTTTTGTGCAGTCTATCCGGGATTACTACTACCATCTCTATTTTTCTACCCATGAACCAAAACTCACTTCAATCTACTCCAAAATCAATCAAAAACCCTCTTAACAATCTCTCATAATCTTTCAATCATCCAAAACAAGTTTGGACATCAATGTAGACAATTCAATTAAGCTCTTTCAACAATTAAACCATAATTTCAGTTTGTAAATTTAAACAATTTCATCAACTACGAATGAAATTCTATTTCTTTCCTTGATGAAAACTCCACCGAACACACTCCTATTCATCCAGATATTTCACCAAGACATGCAAATACTTAAATTAAATTTCTAAATCTTAAGGAACTATTCTACGAGCAATCCAATAAACTAAGTATAACAAGATAAAATAGACTATAATCAACACAAGCCCTTACTAGATGCATACAAGCATGACATTCAATCTTTAAAAAAAAAATTGATTTACAAGAAAAAACTAGAAGAAATGTCAACTTCTATTGCCCCTGAAGTGATAACCGAGAGAGAGAATGTGTGGATGATGGAGGACTTATGCCAAAAGATGTCTCCTACGCTTTTGTAATATGCTACTCTAGTCATAAAAGGTTTTAATGCCAAAATATAATTTTGACCCCATTATTTTATGGTTATTTTTATTATCTTATCTCTTTTATTTTTTAACTTCAATTAAATTTTCCTTTCGTCATTAGTTTTATTTAAATGCAATGTCATGCATGCTTGGGTCTCACAAGCATCCTCTTAGCTAGGAGATTTTTTCACAACCAATTTAACTACCGCACCAAAATGTATTCTTTAAGTATCATACATCTATTTTTTATCAATATTCTATGCCTTTGTTTTTAGTTCAACAAACAGATGTATTCAAGTCAACTTACGTATATTTTGATTAATTCTTTTTTCGATTTGATCAAAGATAAGTCATTCATGCCGAAATTAGAGTATTTATGAAAAATAAATTTATCATGATCTTACCGTAAAAAATTATCAAGATTTACACTCAGAATAACTGAATTAAATGAAACGGATGTGGTTCGCCGGCAATCATTTATTTGCCACAATCAAAACAAACTTATAAAAAAAATAGTTTTTATTTTGGACAATTATGCTGAATTGTATATGAATTTCTACAACTTAATAAATAATAGATACTAGGAATCTATGATTTGCAATACGCGACAAACGGGCCCTTCTGAGCATTGATTTTTGATGACATATGCACTCATTTAGTATGCCCGACAAAAGGCTTGGACCCCTGGGCTGGTCACGCCATCCACACGAACGATGACGTCAACAACTGTGATAAACCAACGGTCCATTTTAAGAGTGGAACTGTTTTTTTTTGCTCATTAAATCATGGGTAGAAAAGGGTAACGGTAAATACAACTATTAAAAGTAATGTTATCAGAATCGGATCGGTCATAGAACCGGTAAGGGGACCGAATTAATGGTTCACTGGTTCAATCGTTGGATCAATTAGTTAGACCGGTCATATAATAAAAAAATAAAAAATATATAAAAATTATAAAATATAATAATTTAGCTATAATACATATAATTTACCATAAATTAATAATAAAGACAGATGGCAACATCATATGTTTGCCTTTAAAATTGATGAATAAAAGTTTTGTTTGATCAGCTGACATACACGTTTTTGATCAGCTGGCATACAGTAAGAGAGAGAGAGAGATGGTGTTGTGGTCTTCTGAAAGAGTTGCTGGTTCAAAATCTACATATGAAATTCATCAGTTGCTTAGTGGAAATGGACATCCAACCATTTGGGCTATTTCTTCATTGTAATGGACTTTGTACTGGATTGTTGTATGCTGTATGATTTGATTCTGGGTTTTATATTTGCTAAAGCTTCGTCATCGATGTGTGATTTGAGGGAAATTTATATTGGAATTCTAGCTTGATAATGGTATATGATTTGTTTTTGTGAGAGAGGCTTGAAGCTTGAAGCCTACTGTGTTGAAGGCTTGAAGCTGCTCTGTTGGTCGCCGGAGTGGCCACTGGAGTTGGTCGCGGGAGTGAATGGAATTGAAGACAGTAAGCCTGCTGGTCGCCCGGGGCTGGGACCAATGGAATTGAAGATTTAGGGAAAATTGTCCAAAAAAGAGGAATTTTTTTTTTTTTTTTAATATTATTTGAAATCCAACCGGCCGGTTCTAAAAACCGTCCGGTTTACTGGTTTAATAAAAAAATCGGCCGGTTTAGCAGTTTTCTTCTGGTTCGACTGCTTATACGGTTCAACTCCAGAACTAGATCAATTTAGGTCCCGGTTCACGATTGGACCGGTCCGACCAACCGATCCGGTCCGGTTCTGATAACACTGAAAGATCAAAAGAAAATTCTCTAATACTATTAGTTTCATTCTTCCCTGATAGAGCTCTCAATGCTGAAAATTGGAGAGATTTACGAGCTACTGTGACAAAAATAACTTTTATCAGTACCAAGAAAAATCTAAAAAATGAGGTTTATTCAAAGACTTTCAAGGAAAAATCGATTTTTTTGAAAACACTTCAAACTGTTCTAAATTTTTTTTAAGTATGACTTTTTTTATTTCACTTTTTAAATCTTTGTTTTGTACCAAAAAAAAAAGAAGCTCCAAAACGAACCTAGAGTCTCTCCAAACAAGACATGGTGTCTTCAATTTGTATTGTTTCGTAAATAGTTTTACAATTATACTACACACACTTCCTTTTTGCACCACTTAAATATGAATTATTAGATTAGTGGGTTCTATTGAATTAATTGAATATTTAAAAGTTGAGATCATACTACATCTGGTGGTATACAAAGGTGGTGCATATATCATAACTAGAAATAACTCATACCTGAAGGTACGATACAATGTAAGTGAGAAATAATATATATATTTTTTTTTTTTTTTTGAGGGGGGAGGAATTCAATGTGAATGGTTTTGAGAGTGATGTTGGTAATTGTTGGATGAGTCTATCTGAGACCGTCGGTTGATTTTATTGAAATCTGTCATATTTTATATTATGAATTATAGATTAATAATTTTATCATAACATATGATTTGGCAAGATCTAATCAGTAAATTAGGAAAAATTTTAGAATTATATTCGAATTAATGGGTTAGGAGGGATTCTTAGTATCACTAGAGGAAGCTAATCTTCATATAATTGTCTATGACCTCATTGTCTATAATTAGGGGTGTCAACTCTGACTCATTGATACGAACCTGACACGAACGATTATAAAATTGACACGATCATTAAATACGCATAATAAATAGTCTAGACTAATGTTTAATACTCATAACACACTAAATAATTTTTTTTTAATGGGTCTTGATACGGATACAACACGAATAACAATGACAGGATACGAATAACACGACATGTGTGTTGCACGAACACGACACGTTTGACACTTTTATTTACAAGGGCAATGAGACATCTTCTTCACCAATGAACCCCATAGATGAAGAAGTACAGACCCACCAAATAGATTAAGGTAGTGAATATAATCGAAGGTTGGCTTTGCTTACAATGAGATAATGTTGGGCATGTTATTTTTATTAGAGATATGATAAAAATAAAAAATAAAAAAATACTCATGTGTCTATCATTGTCTTTATTTATCCAAACAAACTTAAATATCGATACATCTCTTTGAATCCTATCGTATCTCTAATAATTTTCAAAGAGTGATGACTTGACACTGTTGTTGTTCTAGTGCATATCACTTCTTCTTCTGTTTTTTTAAATGTTTGATTTTTTTTGCTTAATTATCAGAAGATGAATGGCAAAATTGGAAAACTAATAATTTTCGGACATCAACTTTTAGTACCGATCAAACATATATTTTTTTTCAACATATTGATCAAATATATTGATTCTATTTAGTACTTAAATTTCAATAAATACCAAATAGATATTAAATTAAAAAAATTCAACATTCAACACTTAAAGATCAGTATTCAATTTTTATTTTTTAGAATTTAATTTTTAATTTTATCAAACACCACTTAATCCAACTGTGCTCTTGATTTGCCCATAATCCAACTCAAGCATTGATTGACGTGTAAATAGGCCCGACTCTTTCTTTGGATTACAGCTATCAATTTCATATTGTGTTAGTTTATACGACTTACCTACGGTATTGACAAAAAAAATTCGGTATCGTACCTTCAAAATTTATTACTTCAATTGATGTTTTTATAACTTTCATGAGTCATTTTACAACTAAAAAATTTCTCACTTTTGTGGGTAATTTACTATTGTTGTGAGTATTTTTATCACTGTTGTGGTAACTATTTTTATTACTTTTTTTTAATATTACAACAATAATAAAAACACACACAACAGTGATAAAAATATCTATATAATAAAATAGCTTACAATTCAAATTTTAAAAGATAAACAAAATGATTTTTGTTTTTTGTGGTTAAGATCGCTTTAAATTTTACTTTAAAGTTAATCCAACGGCTAATATTAACACCCTAAATTTAATAGGAAAAATAGGCTCCTAAAGGTGTGTTTGGAGTGACTTTTTAAAAATACTTCTAAAAATTATTTCTCATAATTACTTTTAAAAAAAAATAGTGTTTGAAACCGCCTCACTACTACATCTACCACCACCACCATTGTCGCTGCCACCACTACCACCATTGGCGCCACCGCCTCCACCACCGTCGCCGCCACCACCAGGCACCACTGCCGTCGTCATTGTCATTGCCGCCACCACCACCGCCGTCGTCATTGTCATTGCCGCCGCCACCACCATTGTCACCGTCGCCGTCACCATCGCCCCCACCATTGCCACCACCACTGCCACCATCGCCGCCGCCGCCGCCACCACCACCACCACCGCCACTACTGCCGTCGTTGCCACCACCACCACCATCGTCATCGTCGTCGCCGCCGCCGCTGCCACCGATGCCATCTCCACCACCACCACCGCCGCCACCACAGTCATAGCCACCCACCACAACCATCACCGTCTCCTACCACCACCACCTCTCACCCTCACTACAACTGATACTTAAATTCATTTATTTCTCCTCTATGTTTGTGATTTAATTTTGAATATGAATACAAATATGTTTATTGTAAACCATTTTTTTATTACTCTGTACCTTCAGACACATGCAATAACTAGTTCACAAATATGATAAATGGAGATATAATACCAAATTTTATATCGTTACCACAAGCAACTCCTAGTTTATATAATTTTTGGTTAAATTCGCACTTACCCATATATTTAATGGGTCGATTCGTTTTTTTAACAATGGAAGTTTGAACTGCTAAAATTAAATCCAAATCCTACTAAATTTGTGTCAAATTTTTGAATAGTACATGGTTTTTATTTTTTGTCTTTATTTTTGTTTTTTTGGATACGGGGAAATCCTATGGCCTGTCCTCAGCAAGTAGATGTGTGCTTATGCCGCTCAGACTGGTGACTCTGCATAGAACTAAGGGCAAAGTTTTTATGTATGAACCGATCCCTCAATTCATACACCATTTAAATCAGAATTTACGTTTTGCCAAAGACTCAAGACCACACCAAAAAACAACTAAAATCTTATCCAAACAGCCACACTTCTTTGCACCCAAGAAATTTCAAACCCCTCACCATCCACTTGGAAGTCAGAGGCCTTGGCCAACTGGACCACCCAGTTGGTTTTGTCTTTATTTTTTTGGCTGGGCACATTCATGTACTTCTATTTCAAAGCAGTTAGCTGTCAAGGCCTTTCAATTTTATCCAATTAGGTATTGTGGGTCCCCACAAGCCGATTCAATTTAGAGCTCCGCTGTACGTTGATTAGAAACACCAGCTTGTGAGTTCATCCATCACCACTAATAAGTGAACGAATCGTGTTGACCGATACAAATTCGTGTTAAGTCAAGATGTATTTGTGTTTTCATAGTTATTTTATTTATTAATTTATATTTAATAAATTGTGTCATATTAAATTTATAATATATATAAATTATATAACCAATAAAAAAAATGTTATGCTGTATTAAGGACTATAGATACAATTTATTCTTATCAAAATTGAAAATAAGGACGTCTGCGCTTCGTCTTTGTCACATACGAGTGTGGTGGGTTGGGGATAACAGTTTGACACCTCTAAATTCAGCTTAGTAATCAAAAAGTCAAACGTAAAAATCTTGAAACAATTAATTAATTAAACGATTGATTGATTTTCGGAGGTCGGTTCTAAGTGCAGGTCTTTCTGGTGATCTCTCTCTCTCTCTCTCTCTCTCTCTCTTCTCTTTCTTTCTTGTTCGATCAATCGACTCGGTCTTGGTACATCTCTGTCATTCGCATCGACTACGATCCCACAATAGAAAGTTGATTCAACCTGAAAGATTTTGTTCTTGAATCATCTACCCTGCAATGTCTGAATTGTGTGAATCTAGCGAGGATAGTCGAATATTGTCGAAAATCAGGCAAGTCTTGTATATCACCTCTAGTTTTATCTAGTTTTATATATATAGATGACATTGAGTGTTTGATTGATCAATGATTGGCATTAATTGGTTACAATAGAGATAATTAATTGGCATAGAATTGTAGTTCTTCATGATCTACGACAGTGTAGGGAAGGGATCCTTAACAATCTCTACGCTCTTAATTATTATCTACAGTACTAGCTGTTTTGGTTTAATTGTATGAAATTGGATTACTCATGTCTAATTGTTTTTGTTGCTTCCGAAATGCTGGTAATTTGTAGAAGTGTATCTTCGGTGTTGTAGATAAGTCTATTAATCAACTTTGTTTGACTTCTGAAGTTGTGGAAATGCTTAAGACTAATTAGATGTCAGTACTCTTGTTTTTTGGAGTGTGGAATTGAAAGCCAAACTAGGTATCATTGATTCATGTATTGTGTTTGTATAATATGATTTCAGTTCATCATGTGTGAGTATAACTATTCAATGCCTGATAAAGGAAGATCTACCTTTTAATTAGCTATATTTCGGAGCGACAAGCTATTGATACGGTGGTCAATAATCTCAAAATGCTAACTATAAGGCCCAGAAAGGCAAATTGGGATCCATTGGGTTCATGTTGTTGGTGTTAGCTATTCTTCTGGCACCAAAAGGTAGACGTTTTCATTTTATCCTTGGGAAAGCTATATTTGGCTTCCACTTTGAAGAAGGGCTCCTATGCAACTTGTTTTTGGTGCACTTGTTTTGGTTCACTGATGAGGATTGCTCAAAGCATCCAGTTTGATAATTTATGTCAAGAGTATTAGTCCAAATGCTATATCTACAAATACAAGTATGTCAGTTTCTTGCAGCTTTTTGAGACCATCTAGTATCTCATATGTAAGGTTGATATTATCTTAGTAGATTGTTTGTGTAATTGTAAAAAGTCTGGGTGGTAGATGACAGTTTGCCTTTTGAAAACACCCAGAAGTTAATTTGGGCTCTTTTCCTGATTGTGTAATTTCGCTATTTTGCAGGATTCTTGGTGTCTGTTGAAATGTTCTGTAGGAATAATAGCTTGGGCAATTACTTTTGCAGCTTGATCCTGGTTTGGCTTTTTTCGCTATGCAATTAGTATCAAATGATAGTCGGGCGGAAGATAGTTCAGAAACTGAACCCATCTTATGTCAGTCAGATAGTCTGGAAAGATCTGAGGAACCTTCTTCATTAGTTGAGATAATAATTGTAGGTGGGGATGGTTCTGTAGCTACTGATGACTCGAAAAGTCTTGGCACAGATGAAAATTCCTGTCTGGTAAATGCGGACCAATTGCAATGCCGTATATGCCTTGATAGTGGAGGTCTTTACTACCCAAGCTCAGTAATTTTCTTTGCTCCATTTTTTAGTTTCGCATCCCCAGTACGGGCAATGCACCTTATTTATTTGACAAAAACAAGATTTGTGTGCATAATCAGAAATTTTGGATGATATTTATAGCCATGAATCAGTTCCTATTATGTTTAGTGTTACTAAAGCTCGGAGTTATTAATTCTCAGGAGAAGATATGATTGCACCATGCCACTGTAAAGGTACTCAGAAATATGTCCACAGATCATGTCTTGATAACTGGAGGTCAACCAAGGTGGGTACCTGGTTGATGTTTCTTAGTGCTGTTCTGGAAACAACATATTGATGACATCCTTCACTATACCAAGCCTATTGCTTTTTTTAACATGAGATTAATATCTAATTTCTGGATCATATTTGATTTATAATACAGGAGGGATTCGCTTTTTCTCACTGTACAGAATGTCGGGCATTGTTCATATTACGTGCAAACGTCCCACCTGACCGCTGGTGGTTGAGATTAAAATTTCAATTTCTCGTTGCAAGGGACCATGCATTTATTTTTGTTATTGTTCAGCTGGTACGAAAAGTAATTATTTCGCATGAACATGTTTTTTTTTTGGTATTATGTCCCAATTGCCACTGTAATCACTGAATGGGTCACTGAAAGGAATGCCCATGCACAACACAGGAATTCACCCTTCTCATAGTTTCTCATTATGCCATGTGTAATTGCATACATACGCATATATATATGTATATGCATGTTAATGCTCAGTTTAATTTGAACTGGTTTTTATCGGCCTGATATGGTTTTCTACAGAATATGGTTTATGATGGAATTGAGCCAGATCAGTTGCACATTCCAGCCAAACTGTGGTTGGACCATTGATTATGTCTAGATTTTGATAATATGTGTACTGTTGACTATATTATATCTGGTCATCAAATCTTTACTCAGTTAGTAATAATGATTAGTTATTGCTAATGGTATTTAGTCATAGCATGCATGTTAGTAAGGTGACATTTGAGGTTATTATTAATGTTAATGAATTTGAAAAGTGTTTTTTGGGATTCTCGATTTTTATAATGGAAAATGTCTTTCTCTGACTGCTCTTAGAGAAATATCACTATAGTTTCTTTCCAAAATCTTTAGAAATACAAGGCTGTTTCAAGTATCATGAGCGCTATCTGGTTTTCCATCCATTGCTCAGTAATTTTAACAACGCTGTACCTGAAATATAGGAAAAGTTAAAAGATTTAGTACTTTTGAAGCAAATCACTTCAGAAAGTACTGAAGGAAATTACTGAGCATCTTTTTTTTTTTTTTTGTGAGACACAGCTATTGTCTAGCCTACTTCTAGTGGGGTACAAATTAATGTCTTAGATCCGGTAAGGAATAGACTTTTCCACCAATATGCATCTTGCCTTTGGTGAGGTTGGAACCTCAAACTTCCCTGTTCGGAGGTGAGACCCTGGCCATTTAGGCTCACCCACGATGGTTCAGATGGTTGAGCATCTTTGGTCAGCATAAAGCTATAGTCAATGTTGGAAACGTGGATAGTTGATTAAAAAAAGAAGATAGAGAACCTTTACAAAACTATTTCGTTATTATTAGTATCCTATTGGGAATATTCTGATGCTCCATAACGTTTCATTTGTGTGTCTTTTTATCTCTTTTCCTCCTCCTGTTATATTTGCATGAATGTAGTTGTTTATGCTTGCATGTTTCATCCATTGTGATGGTTGAAGTAATTAACAAGTTCCTAATATCAATTTCCGCTTCTGGAATTCTCAACCTTTATTTATTTTTGCTCTCAGTTGGCAGTAGATGAGAAAGAGTGCAACCTTTGTTGCATGTAATATATAGGTTAATTCTTTTATTCATAAGAAGGTTTTGAATGAACACTGTGACAGATCGTAGCTTTCTTAGGCGTGCTGGTCTACAAATTTTATGGAGACGAACTTCGGGAAATGTTCGGTTATGAAGAACACCCATATGGGTTTTATACAATGGCTGGTAAGCTCACTTGTAGCTTTTAGATGATTTGTTTCTAGATTTGATGTTTAATGCATATTTGCACACTGGGAAGGCCTTATCTGTGCAACATCCTCAACGTTTAGTGTTTGTGTGGGAAACATGCCTGCCATTATTACAAATTATGCATGACTCAGGAGAAAAATATCAGTACAGATTATGAACACCTTAAGTTTTTCTTTTATAATATATTTGCTGTTGTTTTTGCTTCCCTTTCTTTTTTCTTTTTTTTTTTTCAAAGATATTTTAGCTGATGAAATGATAGAGAAATTCTTTTATTTCATGAAATGTCAGTGTGCTCTGCCTTTGAGTATTCTACGTAGTTGGTGTAAAGTATATAGCACCCTTGGGTATATTGATGCTTACATAGAGTTTCTGGCTAACTTTTAGTTGTCTTTTAGGATCTCGGCACTCTTTTGTATACTTCATCTGTACTTGTAATTTTCCCTAGTTCTTGGCAGTTGGCAGCTACGGTGGATGCTTAGTATTTCCTTACTTTTACTTTAATTTGATGAGAAAAAGGAGAATCATTTTCGTGTGATTAAGTGTAGTCTCGCATACATGACTTGATAAAAGAATAAGGGAGAAGGGAGAGTATATGAAAGAGAAGAAATGAACACTCATGCCCTAAATATGGTTGTTGCATAGACTTTGGAGAGAAAACAGGAGTAAGTAACAGGAGGAAGACAGAAGAAATGGTTGAACATCGGGCAAAGAATGGTATTCTGCTTCATAAAAATCTCCCCTGACTGCTGACAGGCATAGTCACGCCATATTTTTAAGGCTCATTTGTCTTCAGACAATGGCAATGCATGAGTTACTGCAATTGGTTTTTAATCTGTTCTCTTTATGAACCCTTTATTTCAGACTTTCAAAGAAACAATGTGTATGACAATAGTTTTGAAGATGACTAATGTGGGTTATGCATTGTAACCCGTAGAAATTTTGTCCTGGTCAAGACTTGCTTGGCTTATTACTTCATCTTTATCTAAACATCACTACTAACACTGGTCAATCTATTATCTGCCATTACGAAGCACGCCACTTCTCTCCAGCATTTTGTTAATACACTTTTATAGGCAGTATCTTCAATAATTGTTTTGTGTTTTGGCTATCATTGAAGTTCTTACTAGATGAATTCCTTTTCATCTAGCTTGATTTATCATTTTTCCTCTTTACTGTGCAGTTTTAGCTATTGTCTTGGTGGGTTTGCTCTATGGTTTCTTCATAGCAATAATTTGTGGCCAGAGGATCAATGAACGCCACTACCACGTTCTTGCCAAACAGGAGCTGACAAAGGTTTGGTGGCTTACTCTTAGTGCACACTGAAAAATTGAATGCGTATTTAGGGTCAAACTCACTGGAGGAAGTCATTTTAAGGGGAAATATTTCCATTAGATAACAGAGCATTCGGATTTTATAAAACTGTAGCATGTTTTCCCTGTTTTAAAGCTAGAGGAATATAAGCCTGTTAAGTTTCAGTGATGTGTTGTGCAGGATTTATTGTCATATGACGTTTCATACATTAATTGGTCTTTTCTAAGGAGCAAATTGACGAGGGAACAAAACAGGAGTAAGATCGGATTGACATTTTTTTATGCTTTCCACCTACTGAGAGAAGAATGGGGTGGATAAAACAAGGGTCAAACATGATGTGCAGTTACATGCACTAAACATGATGTAAGATTAGAGAGAATTTTTTTCTCACATGTGAACTAAAATTGGCTTGCAAGTGCGGGACACTATTATTTCTTTCAAGCTGGAGGATGTGGATATCATGTAATCTCTTAGGTCGTGGAGTATTGGATTTAGCCTTCCATGTTAAAGTGCAAGGATAGTTTACGTTTTGATATTGTGTGTTTTATTGCACTGTAAGATGAGATTATTGCATATGTATTGGCTTGGCAAATAATTACAAAGTTACATAACAATGATGTTTAACAGTGCTGTGCTCGATTATGCTAAATTAAGATGGACATGAAGTGCAATAAATTAAATGCTGTGGCTGGTGGGAACTGAAAATTTTAGGTGCTAGAGTTTGGCTGTGGGACATCAAGGAGTCGGAGGTTATCTATAGAACACTGATGAATCACTAGAGGGATTTTATATATGCAAAGTCAGAGGTACTTGAATTTATGATCATGCTTGGATGCAAAGATACTATATCCCAGTCTGCTGAGTCAAAGTTTTCTATTTTCTAAAGGAGGACAAATTAATAAATTATTATGGGAATTTTTTTTCAAAATATGCGTTGCAGAAAATTTAGATTTTGAATTTGAAATGTTGACTTTGGAGGAATAAATATGTCCATAAGAATGTGATCATTTCATTTTTTAAAATTAATTTGGTCATCAAGTATTAGGTTTTTGTGTTCTTTTGATTGATTCTTAAAGTTGTAATTCCAGGAATATGTGGTAGAAGACAGAGAAGCTCAAAAGAATGTCCCAGAACTTGACCCCTCACATGTTACAGAGCTAAGAATGTTAGGCCTGTATTGAGCTAAGAATTCATGTCTGCTGTTGAATTATTCGGTAACTGCCATGTTTTACTTCTACATTTCTTGAAATTGTTCTCTCTTTATAACCGCTGTGCCTTTCTAATCCGTGTTTCTTGCTTTAGTAGAAACATAATGTGTAGATTACACCTTGATTTCTTTGCTTCTCATTTGTTAGATTAACTTATGGTGTTAGATTGGAGGATAAAAAGAAGTATTTAGATCATCAGAAATGTATAAAGAATATCATTAGTGTACAAGGAATGAAAAAAATGTGTTGCAGTTTGTATTTCTCTAAAGAAATATTTATCATTATTGAGTCGGTGGAGGATCGAGTGTGAAAAAGATTCAAGATCTCATTCTTTCCGCATTTTAAAAAAAGACCGGGCTCTAAATATAGTGATAAATCAAGACTGGTGTTGGCAAGTGTTAATGTTCGTTAGAAAGCGCCGTCCATGATGGCAAATCATGGTATCTTCTTTTGTCTAGAAGTCCTCTTCACACCAATTTTGGTTTTGACTGGAGACTTTGAAAGAGATTGTGAGAGTGGTGAAATGAGGCATTTTGACAGCTTGCCTAGCCAAATGAATAAGCGATATAGGTGCCAGAAATGTTTACTGGAGCACCTCATTTAAAGCTTTCCTTCTTTATGCTTTGTTCAGGATGAGAATACTAAAAGGGGAGTGCCTCTGGATTCTTCTTCTTTCGAATGCCTTCTTTGAAGCCCAACATTCAATAGCGATTATGTTAGATTCCTTGTTGCAGCCATCGACAGTCATCTAATATGATTAACAACTGCATTTCATATTTAAAATCTTTTCTCCATACCAAGTTGATAAAACTTTTTCATCTTTTATACTTCTTGCTTCAAGTTTAACCACGTGGCATTTTCATCTTTTAAACTATCTGATACAATGCTGTTCACCTCAAGTAGACTGGTGATTCGACACTTCACTGGATTATTGGCATATATGCTCTGTAACTTTTTGCAACATTCGTGGCGTGCTCTAAACCTGATATGTGTTGTGATATATGGCAGTGTGAATCTTTGGACATTGGTGGCAGTGTCTAGGACCAATTCATCCATTTTTGGGGTCCAGCATGTGGCCAACTCAGCTCAATAAATCCTTGTCCCAACTACTCAGGGTCAGGTTGTGGCTAGCAATTGCTGTCACTCAAACTGAGAGACTCTTGACACGAAAGCTGCAAGTTGCTTTTCTTATATGCACGACTATTTGAGCCTGGTAATCGAGTCTTTCTCTATGTTAAACCACGGAACAAAAGGTAAATGTGTTCTCTCGATTCTTTTGTTTGTCGTGTTTTGTGTTTCAGTCTTCACTCTGCTAGAGAAGAATATCTTCTAGCACTGCCTGTTGTTTTCACCATAAGTTGTGTGGTTAATCAGGTAGCATGGCCACTTTTGTTTTGTACTACGCCTACTATTCTGTTCCTTCTCCTTCCCAAGTGATTTTGATATTTGTGTGCACCAAATGTGTTGTGCTGGGGTTCCGTGAGAACCAAATTGGTTTCTTTGGCCCCAACTCGAGTATAAAAATTTCAAAATTGAAGTAATAGTTCTCTTGCTCGCCCCCCACTCTCAAGGGGGCATAAGCGTTTCACTCGCTAGAGGATGGGAATTTATTCGCTTTCATGCTAGCACTCGAATAGCTCCGGTCTTAACGGCCCTACTAATGATGTGCTGCTTTCCTCGGGTTGTGCGCACTCTTCGTACAACATATTCACTTTGAAGTTGACTTGTTTACTCGGGAAATCAAAATGTGCACAAAATACCATTATGCCCCAATTTCTCAATAGCAGCTTTGTCTAAAGCCTCAAATAGCACTTCATATCTCTTTTTGTCAAAGCTAATGGAAAAACCAGTGTTTATTGAATAGGCTATAGAATCGATAAAACTGTACTGAGTGGGAAAGTAGAGATTTTGGCTGTATAAAGGAATGGCGTCTCCTGATCTTCTCGCCAACCTAGCTCCCGCAGCCACTCTTGCGGTAAAGGGTTTGTTGAATACCAAATTTTCTTGCATGGAATGAAGGCGTTCAGGGTCTGCCTCTCTCCATTGTGGCAGGAGTTTTCTGTATTGAATCACCTTTTTTTTTTTAATCATACAAGAAGCACTTGGGAATTTGTCCATAGATTTGAATGATGTTAGGATTTAGTAATCTTGATCTAAAACCTTAACCTAATTACATCGAGATTTTAGGTCTCAATAGTATACACTATTGTGTATGCATGCAAGAAAAATAACAAGAACAATGTTGTGTTTTCGAAAACATATCTCAAATTCTCTACCTCAAATGCTTTTGCACCACACATTTGTTATGGGATCTAAAAAATCAACTTTTTCATTTAATGTGTGAGGGCAGAAGTAAATGAAGAATTTGGGATATGTTTTGAAAAGCATAGCATTTCTTGTCAATGAGGGCATGTAGCGCTCAATCTCCTTAAAACAAGTTGAACCAAAGTTTGCTAAAAAAATTCTGATCTTTTTCGGTATATTTTTTTTTTTAAATTTTTTTTTTGACACATTATTCACCATTAATGTGTGAGACCCACTCATAAACAATGTATTCCACTTAAATGTATCGTGCTAAGGAGAATTGAAGAGAAAGTGTACTAGAAAAGATCTCACTCTCTACCAAAAGAGATGAGAAAATTATTCTGAAACAATCATTATCATTTCACTTTTGATCCACAACACACCAATAATTTCCAATTGGCACAGCAAGCAAACCTGATAATGGCCCATTTCCCATTCAGCAGTTCACGTACCGGTCCATTGCTCACTCTTATAACACATTCTATTGAAATAAAAGAAGAAACCGCTTCTAATATATACATTGTTAACGTTAAATTTCACTAAAAGTGACATAAAAATGGGAAAACCATGGGAATGGCTATTATAGCAGGGAATGTTATAATCATACAATGTAATATCAGGCAAATGGTCTCTGTTAGTCTCTCAACGAAATAAGAGATGGAAGCAATTCTTTGAGGCCATAGACATTATCGCAGCAAAAAATTCCAGCGCACTAACCAGGTTGCATCTTTCACCGTCTTCTGTTGTCGTTTCTTCACTTCTTCCTTTGTTATACCACATAAAAATTTACAGGTGTTTACGAGCCTGCATATTCCAGCAGTTAGTTAATCGTATCATGGCAGTATTATACAGCCAAATGTGCGTGCGGAAAAGTATAGTGCACTCAGTCAAAACAATGAAACCAAATGACCAAATAAGGACCTAATGCATGCAAATCAGCCTTCTTTTCTGTTACTGCTGGATTTGCCATTGTTTAGCAACATGTCGACATCTATAAGGTTGCCTAGTTTCTTCTCATCCCAAATTACAAAAGGTATTACATCATTGAATAAATTAAACTCACCTCAGTTCATCGTAATTTTTAACATACAGCAAAGATGAAGAACAGACACGACAGATTTTTTGGGGGCAGAAGGGAAAGCATACAGTGCAAAACAGAAGTGCATTAACATGCAGCCTTTCCTCTTCAGTGTTCAGGTGTTCAAAGCAATAGGCCAAACAATAGTTAGAATCCCATTCCTAGAGAAAGCTGAAAATGGGACCCAAAAATTACGCGGTCCAATGTTACTCACCAATAAATTCTCTACCATGCAAAATCGGAGATGGGACCCCAAAATGTGTTCTATCATCAATAAATTTGCAACAAATAAACCTCATTCCAAGAATTTTTTCATCGAAAGCCTCATCTTTATTAAGAAAATGACTAAACAGAGCAATTGGCAACAGCAGCTCAACTTTATATACAATGACAATGTAGCCTATCACTCACCTCAGATGTCAGTTCTCTTAGAAATGTGTTTATCCTTCCTCATCCTCTGATTTGGATATGTTTTTGGAACTTGTCTCTATTTCTGGCGGATTTGAAGGTGCACCTGAAATAAGAGGGAAAAATGGCAATGTAAGCAAAATGAACTTCTTACATCTTATTGTGGTGCTGTAATTATATTTAGCTGAACTTAACATTTGCGTACTATCATAGAACACGAGTACCACATTCCCAAAGCACAACATTTTCACTATTGAGAACAATTAAATACCATGAACATCTAATCTATCTTGTGTAGCCAAAATCATTGGCAGGTATAGTAGGGGATGCACATGCGTCACATGATGGGTCCTGTGGGGGATGGGGGGTGACACCCCCAAAATTTTTTATAAACAGCTTATAAACCAGTCCTTGCATATAAGAGATTTGCTCAAATCATCAAGTGATAGAATGCTCAAATCATCTTACAAGACATGTTAAACTTCAATCAATTGTTCACCTCCTCAACTAATTGCTCAACTCCCTAATCTGACAAGCTTCAAGGCATTCAAAATGTACAAGGAATCTTCAACGAGCACAAACGTCAACTAGGCAATAATTGGTGTGCTTCTTGCCCAATAAATAAAACAGATGCATGCAGAACTAATTTTACTGATGTCAAGAGATTAAGATCCTATACTAAGGACATATATAGCTCAAAGAGCTCATACATGGAAAGTTCCTATAGACTTAGAAGTTGTTGTGACATCCACATGAGAGGCCAGGCCTCATCCTTCAACCAAAGACTACAATTCAACACTCAACCAACCCAACAAAGCCTTTTCATAAACAATTACCACTATGTGATAAACAATTATATCAACTTGAGTATCTTGCGGTACGTTTCAGCACCAATGGTAGGAAAAATCTGTCACAAAACCCACTATGCTGGCATACTGTTTCAAAAATTTTGCAGTTCCACTTATCTTATCTCCAAGTTTCTTATTAAACAAACAAACCACATGTATATACTTGCTTTTTAGCATCCGAGTAAAAATCAATTGATGTGATCACCAATGGCTTAACGTCAATCAATCAATCAATATCCTCCTCCCATCCGAAATATCTATCAGTTTGCGGTTTTCAAAGAACTTATTTAGGAATTGTCAATCTCAGACAGCAAGACTAATAAATAATCAACTAAAAAAAAAACACAAAAGCAACTCCAAGGGGAGTGGCATTAAGGGTGACAAGCCCATATGCCACCCCAAATTCAAAATTTGTCTCCCCAAGGGGGTGGCGGCATCAAGGGTTGGAAAATGGCATCTCTTGGGGTGGCATTTTTGGCAATTTTGGAGAGAGAAAATGAGAGGTTGTAAATGAGTTGATGAATATAAATCTCCCGATTGATGAATAAAAATATGAAAATGGCATCCCATTTTGATTCTGCCATTAGATCGGAGTTATAATTCAAGGATGTCAAAACAGTGTTCAAGGTTGCAAATGAGTGATTTGGCACCCCAAAATGGCAACTCTTTGGAGTTGCTCTAAAGACTTATCATCTCAATTTGAATTGATCCTGCGTGCATATATACGTAGGCATGTACATTAAAGATGAGTTATTTCATCATACCATCGACAAAGAAGGTCGAAGAAGGCCAACCGCGGGTCATTGTAAGAGACATGACCTCCTCTTCGGTGAGAGAATTCGACATCTTCCGAAAAATTTCGGCTATTCCGTAGGACCCCCTTTTAGGGGGGACCCAGTACGAAGCTCCGGGGTAGAAAGGAAGCCAATCAGGCGCCAATCGCTTCACGATGATCCGGTGTATGGCATCCTCGATCCTCCGCACAGCCGGAGCATTGCGCTGTTCGGTCTCTGGGTCGATGTGGTTGGGATCCACGACGTGGGAGTTCTCAGATTGGCTCGATTGGTTTCGGAAAGCTACGAGGCGAGTGACATGTTGAGGCGGTGGAGGCTTGGTGGCCAAGAAAGACGATTGAGAGGTTCGGATTAGGGTTTGAGACATAGATCGAGCCATGTAGACGATGACACAGAAATTCGTACAGATAATCGACGACGACACTAATAAATAGTGTTCTCAGAAAGAGAGAGGATTAGGTATATGGATCTGTGGTCGGATGGTCACGGGATAGTGAATCCGTTTAGCTATATATAATTCTGCGGTGGGCGGTCTAGAAATTACCAAATCCTACTCTCTTACGCGTACCAAACTTCAAATCCTATCTAGAAAAATTTTATTTTACATCTTTAAAGATTTAAATATTTTTTAAAAAAATTAAATATTTTATATTATACCTTTAATATATTATAAATATTATAATTTTATTAATTTTTGTTATTTATTTCATCAAAATTCATCTTATTAATGTTGGCAAAAATAATAACAAAAATTAACAGAAATGTCACAATATAATAATTTTAATATATTAAGAATATAATATGAGAAATTTAATCCTTTAAGATATAAAATAAAAATTCTTAAATCAAAATGCAAAGTGTAATTCATCCATCCTATTATACCTAGATTTGGACTCTATGACTTTGTTTGTTTAGGAGGAAAATGGTGTAATCAGGTATCAAATATTAAAAAAAAAAAAAAAAAGTATCAAATATAGCTTAAATAGTAATGGGAACGAGTCGTAAATATAGAGGTATTGAGTTTAAATATTGGTAACTTCGTAAGATCATTAAGGATTTATTCCTAATGATTACTCTAATTTCGGTGTGGATGATTTGTCTTTAATTAGATCGAAGAAGAGATTAATCGAGATAAACATAAGCTGGCTCAGACACTCCTAATTTTCGTATTAGTTTTATTTTGAATAAATGAAATAATATAACATATCTTAATCATGAAGGATGGGCGATGCCCACTTGGAGCCACACGATTTTAAAACAATTGCAGTGTTATCAAAGCAATTGCCATGATAAATCTCTTCCTATTGGGGAATAAATGGATCAGCCAATGTTTTGAGGGGCTGTTTGGTCAAAAAGTATGGAGAGCTTGACAAGATGAGTTTGGAGAAAATAGTTTAAAGGATTCTCAAATCCGATGTTTGGAGTTTTCTAGATTCTCAAAACCGATCCGTAAGTGACCCGAATATTAAACCTATGATCATGAATTTCGTCAAACTTGAGAGGCAGGTGAGTTTGGGAAGATGA
Source organism: Ilex aquifolium (assembly GCA_951799425.1). Taxonomy (NCBI): domain Eukaryota; kingdom Viridiplantae; phylum Streptophyta; class Magnoliopsida; order Aquifoliales; family Aquifoliaceae; genus Ilex; species Ilex aquifolium. The sequence continues at coordinate 16,265,560 of OX637410.1, read as the reverse complement.
GTTAAGAGATTAAAGATATAAAAGATAATTGTACCATTTAACATGAGTATGAATTAGATTGATCAAGGATAAAATAGTTATTTATAGGACAAATAGTTGTTAATAATTATGATATATCTGTGGGTCCTACATATATATGTGAGCATATCAAATATGGGTATGGACCAGTTTCAATATTAAATCTCATATTTGTAAAGAGAGATTTGAGTTTGGAAGAGTTTGAGGAAGTCAATTCAAACCCTCTCTAAAAATCCATCAAAACAAACTTGAGTGTTAGACTAACATTTTTTGTTATCCTTAGGTTAAATTCTGATTGATTTTCCATGCAAATTTGACTTTTAAAAAAAAAAATCATTTTCAGTTTGGAGTCGAATATTTTGGGTAAGTTAAATTTTAGAATATATCTGTTTATTTTCTCTTGATTCGTCAAATTTATATATATTTTTATTTTGAATATAATTATAATTAGATTAGATATTGGCCTAACAAAATCTAAATAAATAAAAGGGAGAATCACACTTTATACCTTAAAAATTTAAGAATTTTTATTTTATATCCTAAAAGATTAAATTTCTCACATTGCACTCTCAATATATTAAAAGTATTGTAATATTAAGTGTTATTATTTTTTTCGTCAGTGTCAATGAAGTAATTTTTTACAAAAAAAATAATAGAAGTTAACAGAAAGACCACATTCAATACTTTTGATACACTGAGGGCGTAATATAGCAAATTATATATTTGAAGGTATAAAGTGAGAATCTTTAAATTTTTTAAGATTCAAAGTGTAATTCGCCCAAAATGAAATGAGAAATAACAATTTGCCTCATTAAGTTGGTCAAATTTGCTTTGTCGTCCAAACACTCAATTGGATAACCATATCCCCATTTTATTCTATCCTGCTACTCATGTAAATAAACGAGTTTTCGCTGTTTTCTCGTCCAAACACTCCGTTGGATTAAGAAATACAGGATTTTCCTTCCTGTATTGCTTAGAACTCGGCTCAACTCTGAGGAGAGAGAACACAGCGAAAATCCTCCGCCTAGGACTAGGGTTTGATGTCGGAAAATCTGTGTGGACAATATCGACGAGGAACTTGTACAACGAGATAATGGGGATGAAGGTGAAGGACTTACAAGAGCTTTTGAAGCTGAGGTTGTCGATCGATTACGTGAAGGACGCAATTAACAGAGCAATAGACAACTACCAAGCCAAGTACATAAAGACCAGCTCTCCTGACCCTCTCTATCACGTCATCTTCGGATACATGATCATCTCCTACCTCTCGTCGCTTATCCCGAGTGCGTCGTCAACAAGAGGAAAAGGAAAAGCAGCAAGCCATGAAACTCAGCGGCCACTAATTGATCCAGGTACTTGTTTTGTACGATTGCTTTTCTCTTATTGTTTTAGTTGATCGGAAAGTATAAATGAAATCAATGGCGTGTTGGAGGGGGGGGGGGGGATATGATATTTTTTTGGCATTTTGTACACTCCGGCAATGCTTGCAGCCATTCTAAGGCGTCGCCGGCGAGTTTTCCGGCTGGCGAATCAGCTAGCGGTGTGCATGCCACCAGTGATGCCACGTGTCTGCTTCTCCCTCTCTTGCGCCAAACGATTGCCACATGTTCAATGACGTAACACCAGGGTGGTGGGAGTGGAGCCTTGAGGCACTTCCTCTCCTCTGTTGGTTCATCCAATCCAAACTCTTTCAGTGCTGGATCCGGAGCCCCATGGCCCATTAGTTCCTTTATTGGGTTTGGGCCTTTCTTTTTTTTTGATATTTCAAAGGAAATGGGGTTATAACCATGCACCACATATAATCAATGCCGTTACAATCCTCCTATACCTGTAATTAAAGTCCAAGCTTCAATGATAAATAATTCGACCGTTCTCTAGTTTTTTTTAGTCGGATTGGGATGATTGATGGGTAGGGTTGGTAATTGAGCCTAAAAAATTATTCAAGCTCGATTCATTTTTTTTAAGCCCAAAACGAGCCAAATGAGCCCAAATAGTTATACTATTTTACCTATAAAAGAGCCGAATTTTGTTATCTCGAGTTTTTCTAAAGAGTAATACTACATGTACTTAAAAATTGGATTTGATAATTATAACTATTGAATAGGTAGTGGTTCCCAATAAATATTGGGACTCACAGTGAAATGACTGTAATTATTAATTCTATTTTTTAAGTCTAGTTCTTTTTTAAATTAGTCTAAAAAATTATATAAGTTGGGCTCATTTTCTAAATTATTCGAGCTAAGTCAAAGTAACTTGGCTCAATTATCGCCCCTTATTGGTGGGACCCGAACCTTCTTGCACCTGTGGTTAATGTAGGAGGGGTACCTTGTTACTTGGTCAGTCTTCTTTTGCTCGCCTGTTTATATAATGGATTGCGTAAAAAATGAATGTTTCTCACAAATCTGATGGCAGTTTGAAATCAAAAATGAATGCTAGTTGTTCCATATGGGGTTTTGATGCACATGATGCTATGGCCTTTAATTTGGGTTTTATGTGTGGGAGGTGCAGCATTCTCATCTACAGATTATTGGTAAAACTAATTGCTTCTCTCTTCTTTTGCAGTTGACAAGACGCGCACCAGTTGATCCCCAGAGCTCTGTTGTTGTAAATGATCGATGTACATATTCTCCAGTTAGGACTCACTTGTTGACAGGGTTTGGTGGGGGTGACGAGATGGTCTCCATCTTGCTCGTACCAATGCTACTTTAGCCTCTCGTCCCTCTTCTCAGCCATGGGTGAGCTTTGGGTAGGTTGTGATTGTGTGTATTGTATATACCCGGTGTTTTGTTGTACAGGTCTAGAGGGCACAGCTTGTTAGAATTGTTTTGTTATTGAGCTTTCCTGTGTTGAATCTACAAAACTCTGTATATTTCCCTTATATGAATGAGAATCTTTTGCACTCATAGTTGTAATGCAAATCTCAGACACATGCAATCAAGCTTGGTGCATCTCACTTTTTGTTCTTTTTCGATTGTACTAGGTTGTAGAACAGATTTGGGTGAAGTCCAACGAGTGTGTGTGTATGGGTGAACGTGAGTGTATATGTTGAATGTATGGTGCAAGAAGAAGACAACAATATGAGTGGTTCGCCTTAGCCGAAAGACTAAGGTTACGTCCACTGTAAGAGAGACTCTTGTTCCTTGAGGATTGTATTGTTTGGGGAAGAAAATTACTATTATAGGGTGTTTGGCTTGGAGCCTTTACAAGATATTACTTCAGTTTTATTTGATGGTTTTTTGAATGATTTTCTCGTGCACTGTAATCTTATTGGCTATTTGTTGGTAATTAGAGTTTCGTGTTTGTCCTTTTTGGTTGACTCTGTGGTCCCTCTTGTGTTTGTCTTTTGTCCTGGAACTGTGGTCTCCAAAGCTTTTCTGCACTCACTACTCGCCGACTGTAGTACTTGATTCGTCTCCATTACTTGCAGATTTTTGTTCATCAGAGCTATCAGGTAACATTCCCTTGTCCCCTGTCCCCTATCCACATGTTATGCTACAGTTTTTGCAGACTGACTCTGTACTGTGCTCCCATTTTCCGAGCTAATACCTGTACCGAGTTCGTTAACATCGAGCTTCTCTAGAATTGGGCTGTAGCCTAGTTCAAGCCCAAAGAATATTGTCTGGATGAACTACTTGGACCGCTTTGTGTAAACTTAGAGAATCTTGAACTCTCAAGAGATCCAAATTTAAACCAATCATTACCACCTTCTTTTTCAGTTTTCATACACAGCTTCCAGGGATTACTATCATTATCATACTTGGGAGCGAAATACTGGCCTCTGTGGGATTGTACAAAGGACACATTCGGGCAGAAGATTAATTAGTTAAAAAAAGGCAAAACTACTCAAAATGATCGAGGAAAAGTTGCTGACTAATAATCGAGGGGGAAGGTGGTGAGCATAATTTATGGCTTGATCCCACATGGTACACCAAGTTCAAAGATAAAGAGTCAGTTGTCGGAGTGAAGTAAAAGAATCGCACGTGTCTTCGGAATTTATCCTAATTAGGATTATAACCTATATAATATTAAATTGTATCCTTATTTTAGAGTGGAATAAAAAATAAGACAGCCGTTCTCTCGTGGACTGAGACAAATTATCGAACCATATAAAATTTTTGTACTCATCTCTTTAATTTTTCTGTTCTTTTAATTATTCGTCGCACACAAATCACAACACACATCATTGGTAAAATGGGTGTAAGACGGTATGTAAGTGGAGATTCTATCCTTTATTGTAGGGCCTAACTCAAAACGAACATTATTGTACACGATGTATCCCGGGAGTTAGACCACCTGTCATTTTTCATACTGGGTGGTCATCAAAGAAGGCTTCATTTTGTTTTTGTGCTCAAATTGATCCATCATGTGATTTGTGATGAAAAGCTCGATTCTTGCACTTTGTAAATGAGAAATGTTATTTGGACATAAAACGAGTATTTTATAATCACAATCATTGAATAAGTAGTGAATCTCAATAAATGGTAGAACCCACAATAAAATCAATAATTGTAATTATGAAGTGTACTTTTGAAGTTGATGCAGCATTGCTGTTTGCAAATTATCTAAAGATTACCGCATCCCGGTTTTCTTTCGGCCTGATTATGTTACTCCAGTAAACAAACATGGCCAAAGAAACTCCTCCTGGATTACTATATCCGAACCATCCGAACCTTCCGAACCATCCAATCACCAAAAAGTCCCATTCACATTTTGTGAGAAGAGAGCACACCCCCCCAAAAAAAAACTAGGGCTAGGGCTAGGGTTTGAGATCAGAAATTCTCAGCGACAATGGCGATGAGGACCTTCTACAACGAGATCAAGGGGATGAAGGTGAAGGACTTGCCGGCGCACGTGAAGCCGATGTTCACGATCGATTACGTGAAGAACGCGACCAAGAAAGCACTCGACAACTACCATGCCAAGTATATCCAGACCAGCTCCATCGACCCTCTCCTTCACGTCTGCTATGGAGGCATGATCTTCTCATACCTCGTCGCTCTTCCTGAGGAGCGTCGTCACCTCGAGCACCAGCAGCACGCCAAGGAACACGGCGGCCATTGATTCGACGGTGTCCCATCCGTCTATTCCTCTTGCCCAAGGTACTTATTGATTCACGATCACTCTCTTTTATCGCTTATTTGTTAATTTTTATGCCATCCATTGGTGGACCGGAAAGTATTGTAATTCGAGGGAAGGCAAGGAAAGGAAAAAGAAACGAAATCAAGCGGTCTTTAGAAGAAAAATATGATAAAAGATGTGAAATTTATGATTTGCATTGATCGAAATTTATTCCTATTAATTTTGTTTTCTGGGTTTCTGAGATTTATAAATCCAATTTGTTTTAGGGGTCATGCGTGTTAGATACATATACGCACATCTTCTCTGTTTGGTTTTAATTCAATTGAATGTTTTACTGCCATGGGTGCATCTTTATGCATGTTCCCTCTTCGAAATTAAGTTTGATCTGGATCTTTCATTCATTCTATATTCGTGTTCATATGATTATGGGTACCTATTTCGGTTATATGTGCTTGATATCAAACTGGAAAATAGACTTCTTCTAATTACCATGAATTCGATCTTAATAACCTAAATAGCTACACACATATGCACACCTAAATTGCTGCACACGTCCTGTCTGCTTGCTGTCCAATAATCAAGTCTCAGAAATTGTGAAAGTCTGGATCCAAATCAATTTGGTCATATTAATATTCTTTGTTATTTACCTTGTTCTGAGTTTAAGTTGAAATAAGACCTGCTTGTCAATCATTATTCAGTGCTGGTGTTGCAAATTTGTGGTCTGAGTTTTGGTTTTTATTTATCTTGACAATAAAAATATTGCACGAGTAGTTTTCTCTGATCATTATTGGAAACGACCATGGAAACCTCATTTGAGAAGGTTGGGCTAGAGGAACATGGATTAATGAGTGAGGGTTGACTTAAACGTGGCTCAAGAGTTCTAGGAGAAAGTAGTAGAGCCTTACTGTCATAACTACTAATCTGCTTTCGAAATGGGAAGTAGCCTACAAAAATTTGATATGGATCATACTCCTGATTTTTCTGAAGTTTTCAAAATCGAGGAAGCTAAAGGATCAAGATAGTAGAATTGGATTGAGAGTCATAAAATTCTACAAACTGAAAAAGTAGGACTACCAAATATACGTAACAATGCATAACTCTTAGAAATAAAGATAGAACAAATATAGTATGTATCCTAATGTACAAATGTTTTGACAAATATATAAGCCTTAGAGATATTGTCTAAAACTTGAGAAACTACAATGTCAATATTGATGAGGGTAGAAAATTAGATGAGAATGGTCAATCTTGTGGCACTTTGTGAAGAAAAATAGGAGAATTGGAGTTTTTTAGTCTTATCTTCAGTAGAGAGACAGATGGAGACAACTGAACAACGTCAAAAACTATTGAGTACAAAATTCGATTGTTCGACTTCCAACAAAAAAAAAATGGAGAAGAACGGGAATGGAAGACATACCTTTTTATGATCTTGCCGAGAGAGAAGAGGACAAATCTAATTGTTGTTTTAACTTTTCTATGAGAGAGATGAACAAATGAAAAGAGTTTTCTTAACGAAAGGAGATTTCTATTGTTTTTGTTACATGTCGAAATTTCTAATGGACTGGTAAGTATATAGGGCATCAGGTATGGACTGGGGCTTCTAGTACTAAGACAATAAAGTATGAATTGGACCAACTCAACAACTAAAAGCACCTAAAAAGTAAACCCAACAACTTGGATCAGTAACATCCCATTTCAAATCAGGATCCTACGATTCTATGTGATCTAGATCACGATCCATTAAAATTTTATGTACTTTGGATTTTTTAAGAGATTCGGATCGATTTGACTGTACCAGAGGGATTTTGATAACCATGCTTTTAGAATTATAAATGTGCCACTGCAAACAGAGATCACAAGCACATTCCTTCTACATATTGTTGTGATTTCAACTATCGAGTAATGTTTGCGTTGTATTTTAGTTTTTTCAGTTCTCTATTGTCCAAGTTTGCTCCCTTACTCCAATCATGAGATTGCAAGCAAACCTTCCTCAATGCATGTGCCTTTTATCTACATAGTAAGATACATATGGAATACTTTTATGAGATAACAATTAAACATGTATTTGCTTTATGTATGTATCTGCCTTCTCTGACTTTTATATGAGGGTGAATTCATTTTTTCGCTCCGGAAAAATGATGGAATTGTGCTATGCAAGTTATGGTCTCATTTGTTGCATTAATGACAATGATGATGATTCTTAATCTTCCTTGTTTGACACTGCTCTTTGGTATTGCGACACTGCAGTTGAAGTGGCAGACCCCGTGAAGGATAAAGCATTGAAGTCTGTTGATTGTTTTTGTTTCATTTTATGTGTGTACCCTGTTGGATACTTGGCATGTAACGTGTGGCAGCATTGACTCAGAAAATAAATTTGTGAACGATTTTCTATGTTGACCTTATAAATTCTATGCACTTGTCCACTCTCTACGTCTACGGTAAATAATTTACAGGTGATAGTTGACCGACCCTGTCTATCGACCTCTGTTTTCACCCTTATTGCTTGATGCTCCTTTATGTTTACGAATGTCTCATCAGTAACACGTAGTACCAATAAACCGAACGAATCTAGTTGAGTGCTAGATTGTTCCCAAATCGGGTTTACTAATTTTTTCAAGACTCAGGTCCCATTTTTGATATCCAAAGTTCCAATCATCTGCTGCATAAAGAGTCCAGAGTTCGAAATCGACGCGAATAAGTGCTCTCCAACAGCCAAACTTTTGGAGTAAATGGTTATTCAACATACCCATCATCTTCCAATCTTACCAGATTATACGAGAGTAGCCATTAGATTTTGGGTACAGGCTGTGTGTCTCTGTGTTCTAATGGAAAATCAAACGGTATAATTTGAATAATCAAACAATTTGATCAATTGGTGATTCTAAAGCTTTAAGACTAAATTCCAAGGCCATCCGTTTATTATTTATTTACATAAAAAACGTAGTATGGACAGACACACACACATGTAAGTATGTATAAAGAAATCTCTGGTTGCAAGGTGTGATCCAAGATTTGAATCAAAGCTCTGTTCGAGGGTCTGCTGCTTCTTCTCCACCACCATCAGAGGACAAGCTGTCCTTCGCTTTATGTGCCGTTTTCTGCAAAGTTTCCCCTGCTAATTTTGCAGAATCTTCCACCGTCGATTTGCTTTTCCCCCATGTCTTCACAGCAGCCTCTTTCACCTTCTCTCCTGCTCCACCACCACCACCATCAGAGGACAAGCTGTCCTTCACTTTATGTGCCGTTTTCTGCAAAGTTTCCCCTGCTAATTTTGCAGAATCTTCCACCGTCGATTTGCTTTCCCCCCATGTCTTCACAGCAGCCTCTTTCACCTTCTCTCCTGCTCCACCACCACCACCACCACCACCACCTCTTTCAATGGCTTCTGCTTCATCACTGCTCCTAAAACTACAAATTCAGTCCAGAATCAGAACAAGGGACTACTCGTATGATTTGCATTCATATTTTTTTTTCTTTTTCTTTTTTCAACGGAACGTCCAGATCAGTTTACGCACATCTAAATAGAATAGAAAATTCATGATAGATAAATTTTCATGGCTTGACCCAAGAAATTGTCAAGATTCCAACCGCTCGTCCCTTTGTCCCTTACTGTCGAAATTGGGTTCAAGCTTTTGCAAACCCACAGGTACTTCTTACAAAGGATCGAACTAATGAGAATTCTCGATTTAGTCGGTTCTCATCCTTTTCGAGATGAGGGTTTACATACTATACTACTATAGCAGATATTAACAAAAAATAGAATATAATGGCCGCGAAAACTCACTCTAAATTTGGAGGAAAGAAATAGGTCTGTGCTTGATTCATCTTTGTTTTCACCTTCATCCAATAGCTGCTTGTGCTTACCGACGGGAGAGAGAACATACTTCTAACCGTCTCAAATGCAGACATTTTATTCTCTCCGACCTCCATATTGGATTGTTCTGCTTCATTTCCAGCTGCAGAGAGAAGAAAAATGAAGAAGAAGAGGATCAGTGCGCTTTCTCTGATAAGTTTATAATCCATTGGCTCTGAATCTGGATGTTTAAGACGTGAGAGAGGATCATTAGCGTTGTCTTGGTCGGAGAACGAAGACAACCTACGTATTTTAGGGAGGGAGAGAGAGTGAGAGAGGTGTGGTGTTAGCTTAGTTTGTGGACACGTGGCCTCAGCATGCTCCTCTTGGCGTACACGTTTGTGCATCTTAGCTAGGACGTCGGTAGACCAAAGTGGAGGCGGGAGGTGTACTCTCCATCCCCATACCTGCTTAAAAAAATTTCGTCTATTCTTAGTTCACTTTTGTTAACGGGTATAATTTTCATTCCCATCTCCGTTCGCGGGTAAATTCCTAATCCCCGTCCCCGCTTCCCTTGTACCCGCCCAAGCCCAAGCCCAAGCTCAAGCCAATATAATCTAAAATTTTAAATAAATTCAACATTTTAAATAATCCAACAACATTCTAAATAATCTAACACAACATAATATAACATAACATATTTCAACATAACACAAACAACAAATGTCCAAAATACTACTTGAATTTGATATCTATATAATAAAGTAGAACGATTTTGAATTTAAGAGACAAAGAGCGGCTCAGATCGTTTCAAGATCAAAAGAGGTATCATCCAACGGCCGATGATATTTCAAACTGTCTCAAGCTATTGACGTCTCAGATTGTTTCGATCCGACGTACCATATTAGCTCTTGAAAATTTTTTGCAGCTCAAAACTTTTAGTTTCCAAAACTAACATCTCTAAATTTAATTCCTTAACCCAATCAAATCCGGCAATTAAGCGATCTCTCATTCCTCAACCCTGTCTCTCTCTCTTCCTAAAATACAGATTACAACTCTTATCATTATTTCCTTGATTTTATTTCCTATGTTAAGGGATCACTTTCTATACTGAGATATTGACTGTCTCTCACACTCTCATCTTTCATGATTCTCTTTCCAAACCGAGACACATGTCTTCCCAAAATTCTATCCTAATGCAGTTGCTCTCCATCTTTACTGTTCATATCACACACACATATTTACTGTACATATATATAATATAAAGATCGAAGACATACTATATCTACATGTTACATCTAGGGAAAGTTTCATCTAAACACCATGTAATTGAGTCTAAATTCAATGACAACCCCTATAATAATAACTTTTGTCTCTCTCAGTAAATAAAATACTGATTTACCTAAATATTTTGTGAAAATACTAAAATTACCCTTTATTATGTAAATAGACTAAAATGTCATCAATTCTTTCCCCATTATATATGCACTAGCCAGCCAACAAACGTAATTTCAATCATTATATTATCCCAATGAATTTTTTATTTTAAAACGTTGTATGATAACTTTGTTATGACATTAGTCATCATATTATCACTCATTTGGTTACATAATCAAGTTTTTATAATTTTTATATTTTTTTATCATAATAATTTTTATAGTTAAAAATGATTTTTCTATAATAAGAATTACAATTGATAAAGTCAATGTCAAATTCTCATTCATTTCTAATTCCTCTGCTATCATATGTTCTCCACAACGTCGCTCAATCGCTCCTCACACATCATACTTCATATATAAAATTTAAAATTATTTGATAAAATTTAATATTAATTGAATAAATTTGATCTTAATTTTGATAAATTTAAATATTAATTTAGTATTAATTTGATTGAATTTAATGTTAATTGAATAAAATTGAATGTTGTTTTAATAAAATTGAATGTTCATTTGGTGTTAAATTAAAGAAATGACATTAATTTGATAATGTTAAATTTTAAATTAATGGAATTTAATATTCTATTTAATAAATTAAATAGTTTAATTTAATAAAATTGAATGTCAATTTGATGTTGATTTGATAAAAATAAATAATAACTTAATATTAAATTAAAGAAATAATATTAATTTGATGAAATGAAATATTAAATTAATATAACTAAATGCAAATTTGATAGAATTAAATATTAATTTTATGTTGATTTGATGAGATGAGATGAGATGAAATGTTAATTTAGTTTAAATTAAATAAAGAAATTAATTTGATAAAATTGAATATTAAATTAATCAAAATAAAGGCTAATATAATAGAATTAAAAGGGAGTACATTGAAATTTCAGAATCAAGAGAGGGTGTTGTTAAAATTAGGTCTATTTACAGGGAATGTTGTTTAAAGTTAGGTTTATTTATAAGGGGTGTGGATAAAATTTACCCTATAAAATACTCGAGGATATTTCTATAAATCAACCATCGACATTAACGGTGTAACCCGACAATCACTAATAGGGAGTGAAAGTGAAATTTCAAAATCGGAAGGAGATGTTATTGAATTTAGACCCAACTACAAGGGATCTAGATGAAATTTTTTCTTATATCTATACAAATCTATATAATAAAACACATAGGAAGTTGAATTTTATTCCCTATACATTCCCCCCTCAAAAACCATCACTTCACTCATTTCTATCTTTAAGAAAATAATGGGTAAAAATAAAATTTGAATGATTTAATCAAATAAATGAAGGAAAGAAAAATTATTATTTAATATAGTGATATCGATTTTTGAGGACTTGAATTTTTTGTTCTATCGTGCCTTCAGGCACGGGTTATGACTAGTAATTCAACATAACACAAACAACGTAATGGAGAAACTTTTCTGCCATGTAGCTTCACACCTGTAATTTAATAAAGAAAATAAAACATAAAACACTATAATAATTGCATAAAAAATATTTTGTATTTACTAATAAAATTGATTGGTTGAAATTGAAAAATTACCAACTCAATCATCTCTTAACACCATCGGTGGTGGTAGAATCTACTTCTTCAACATCATTTTCCTATATCATTAAAAGAAAAAAAAATATTAGATTCTTCCAAAGAGAAATTTTCAACTAAAATGATATACCTCATCATCAATATCAAGATCCTCCAATAATGTGTAGCTTTTCAGGCCCGTCGAAGTAGATGACCCTAACCAAAAAAAAAAAAAAATGCATTAGTCATCCTTTACCCCCCCCCCCCCCCCAAAAAAAAATTATGATGCACATACAAATAATATTTCATTACCTCGTTCTTCAACACAACTAACTTTGAGAGTACATTAAAGCCTTTACTGTAGTTGGAAGAAGTCTATTGCGATGTGGACTGATCACCCTCCCACTTGTGCTAAAAACAGATTCCGAGGCAACGGTAGAAACTGGAATAACAAAAAGATCTTTAGCAATCATTTGAAACAAGAGATACTTGGTTGCTTTCACCCGGTATTGCAGAAGTTTCAGGAGTTGACATATTATTTCTCACTTCTTCTTCTTCCATTGCTTGTAATCAACTACATGTAAAAATCAGCTAAGTAGAAACCAAACTATAATAAAATAAATATACACTCATTATGGAATAAATTGGACTAATCTCCATGCCCCTAAGGAGAGTCACTTTGGATTTATCCTTGCGAAAGTAAATTATCCAAAGCAAACAATAAACTCTTATCAAGTGCTATGTTACACTCAAGAAACTGCATGATAACCTCTTTCTTGTTATTCACAAATTACACAACTGTTAATTATACAACTGATCACGTGCTATGTTACACAATAATTATGAAAATAGCATGATTAATATATATTAGATGAAACAACATTTGTCGTCTTTATCTGAAAAGGAAAACATTAGTATTGGCCATACCTACCAGACATTGCTCTGATGAAACCCAAATTTTCTTTCAATCAAAGATCAATCAAATTCATTAAGTATAATGGATGGCATAGCTTCACAATACCTAAATAATTTTTTTTAACAATATTAACATAGTTTATCATTTCAAAAACACCAAATTAGTTATATCAATTAAACTTGAAGTCCTCTAAGAATCCCCAAGCATTAGAACGTAATCTTCTTAAACTAAATACATGCCAACTGTACCATGCTCAACATATTCCTAATTAATCCATGGTTTTCTTATCAATATTGACTCAGTTGATCAGAAAATTGAGGCAAAATAAAATATATCCATGTATAATATCAAACCTTATGCTTTTTTTTTTTTTTCCAGTTCCCAAATTATGAAGCTCATCACAACCAAGCCAGAGCTATCACATTAAAATAGGCCAAAATTTATATAAATACAAATTAACTGAATCTGAAAACAAACCCAAAAAAATTACATATCTATATAATAAAGTAGAACGATTTTGAATTCAAGAGACAAAGAGCGGCTCAGATCGTTTCGAGATCAAAAAATGCATCATCCAACGGCTGACGATATTTCAAACTGTCTCAAGCTATTGACGTCTCAAATCGTTTTGATCCGACGTACCATATTAGCTCTTGAAAATTTTTACCACTCAAAACTTTTAGTTTCTAAAACTAACATCCCTAAATTTAATTCTCCAACTCAATTAAATCCGGCAATTAAGCGATCTCTCATTCCTCAACTCTGTCTCTCTCTCCCTAAAATACAGATTACAATTCTTATTATTATTTCCCTGATTTTATTTCCTATATTTAGGGATCATTTTCTATATTGAGACATTGACTGTCTCTCACACTCTCATCTTTCATGATTCTCTTTTCAAACTGAGACATGTTTCCCCAAAAATTCCATCCTAATGCAGCTGCTCTCTATTTTTACTGTTCATTTCACACACATATCTTTACTGTTCATTTCACACACACATCTTTACTGTACGCATATATAGTACAAAGATCGAAGACATACTATATCTACATGTTATATCTAGGAAAAGTTTCATCTAAACACCATGTAATTGAGTCTAAATTCAATGACAACCCCTATAACAATAACTTTTGTCTCTATCAGTAGATAAAATAATGATTTAACTAAATATTTTGTGAAAATACTAAAATTACCCTTTATTATGTAAATAGACTAAAATGTCATCAATTCTTTCCCCATTATATATGCGCTAGCCACAAACGTAATTTCAATTATTATATTATCCCAATGAATTTTTTATTTTAAAACGTTGTATTATAACTTTGTTATAATATTAGTCATCATATTATCACTCATTTGGTTACATAATCAAGTTTTTATAATTTTTATATTTTTTTATCATAATAATTTTTATAGTTAAAAATAATTTTTCTATAATAAAAATTACAATTTATAAAGTTAATGTCAAAATCTCATCCATTTCTAATTCTTCTGCCATCATATGTCCTCCACAACGTCGCCCGACCGCTCCTCACACATCATACTTCATATATAAAATTTAATATTATTTAATAAAATTTAATATTAATTGAATAAATTTGATCTTAATTTTGATAAATTTAAATATAATAATTTAGTTTTAGTTTGATAAAATTAAATATTAATTTAGTATTAATTTGATTGAATTTAATGTTAATTGAATAAATTTAAATGTTGTTTTAATAAAATTGAATATTCATTTGGTGTTAAATTAAAGAAATGACATTAATTTGATAAGGTTAAATTTTAAATTAATGGAATTTAATATTCAATTTAATAAATTAAATAGTTTAATTTAATAAAATTGAATGTCAATTTGATGTTGATTTGATAAAAATAAATAATACCTTAATATTAAATTAAAGAAATAATATCAATTTGATAAAATGAAATATTAAATTAATATAACTAAATGCTAATTTGATAAAATTAAATATCAATTTTGTGTTGATTTGATTTGATGAAATGTTAATTTAGTTTAAATTAAATAAAGAAAATTAAATTGATAAAATTGAATATTAAATTGATCAAAATAAATGCTAATAAAATAGAACTAAAAGAGAGTGTATTGAAATTTTAGAATCAAGAGAAGGTGTTGTTAAAGTTAGGTCTATTTACAGGGAGTGTTGTTAAAGTTAGGTTTATTTATAAGGGGTGTGGATAAAATTTACTCTATAAAATACTCGGGGATATTTCTATAAATCAACCATCGCCATTAACGGTGTAACCCGACAATCACTAACAGGGAGTGACAGTGAAATTTCAAAATCGAAATGAGGTGTCATAGGAAGTTGAATTTTATCCTCTATACATTTCTCCCCTCCCAAAACCATCACATCACTCATTTTTATCACATGCTCAACCATTTAATATTTGATTAATTTGTAATTTAACATAATTTTTATTTCAGATATTATCCATACACGATAGTATAGATCTGTTAAAAAAATTTATCGAATTACATATTTTGAGAAAAATTTGTCAATATCTTTAAGAAAATAATGGATAAAAATAAATTTTAAATGATTTAATCAAATAAATGAAGGAAAGAAAAAATATTATTTAATATAGTGATATCGATTTTTTAGGACTCGAATTTTTTGTTCTGTCGTGCCTTCAAGCACGAGTTATGACTAGTAACATAATATAATAGCACACACAGAGAGACAGAGAGAGATCTGATACCAGATTGTCGACTGAAGGATGAAGATCTGTGTGTCGAAGAACTGAGTCGAAGATCTGAGAATCGGAGTAGTTCAAGTCTTCGATTGAGCTGCTGAGTGCAGCGATCAGCGAGGGCAAAGGGAGAGAGAGAGAGAGAGAGCTGCTGAGTGCAGCAATCAGCGATTGAGCTGCGGAGTGCAACAATCAGCGATCAGCGATTGAGCTGCTGTCTGTGTCACTGTGTGTGTGTGTGTGTGTGTGTGAGAGAGAGAGAGAGAGAGAGAGAGAGAGAGAGAGAGAGAGAGAGAGAGAGAGAGAGAGAGATGACTGAACTGTGAGGCTGTGAGGAGCAGTCAGCGTTGAAGAACAGCAAAGGGAAAACGCAAAAAAACTCGAATAGATTAGGATAGAGCAATGGAGGAGCGCGGCTGATAGAGGAAGAGGAGAGTAAGTTAGGGGCCTTAGGGCTTTAACTGAGAGTATTTATATATATATTGGGGCGGGGCGGGGGTAAGGGTAAGTCCATCCCCACCTTCATCCCCGCACGGGTATCCCCGTATACGTCCACCGTCCAATACGTATAGTCCATTCCCGGTCCAAACGGGGCGGGTTTGGACGAATACCCTTTTTTCCTGGTCCACTACTATCCCTAATCCTAACCCCCATCGTTGATCTCAACTAGCATCCGGTCCCGTGCCATGTACCATCTCTTTTTTCTTTCAATTTTTTTATTCGCCATTTATTTTTTTTTACCCGTTGTTTTATAAGTTAACAAAAATATTATAAAAAATATTGGATTATAAATTTTAATGTTTTAAAAAAATTAAGTTGTGATTAGAGAGTATATATAGTTATTTGAGGTATTTGATAGAATATGAATTGAGGATGAAAAATTTAATAATTTACAATTCTTAAAAATAAGAAAAATGAGATGGAATGATTCTCAAGCACTCTCCTTAAAAAATTAATTTTTTTTATATATATACCCAAAAATAGCATCATAAATAAATAAAAAGATGTTTAGATAACTAGTTCTGAAAAGAACCAACAAATGAGGTATATCCCCGACCTTATGATTATACATCCATCCTCAGATGAAAGGTCAAAATTGTTCATGTACATCTTCAATTAAAGGAATTCATGTCGCCTAAGGATGACCTCAGGTACTGGTTTCCAAGTCGTCCACACTAGCTTAGGACAGGTGTTTGGATCAAGCTCCCTACTCATGAGTTGGCTAAAAGAACAACATGTCATCCCAAAGCAGAACAACCCTCATAGCAAATTCTTCCAGAGGTATGGAGGACTATCCAAGCTTAAAGACAAGTCATAAGGCTACCACCGCATGTTCTAGAAGGCTACATGACACTTAGGGAATGTAGCTTCTAATGACCCAAAATATTATTTCAACAAAATCTTAACAAACTTGGAGATCATGTGATGATGATATAGGGACCCACTCACTTGTGGGTACTAACAATGCACGACGTGCGTTGCACGAAAATAAATTTAAATAATAATTTTTATAAAAAAGGTGAATTATATGTGTAATTAAATTAAATAATAAATTTGACCGTATTTTAATTATTAGTTTATTTTATAAGTCTTTGAGTACTTAATATGTCATTTGTTTTAGGCATTTGCACAATTAATTACTAATTTTTATTTTGTTAAATAGATTGATTAGATCGTTTATAATATTATTATATTCTTGCATATTAAAAAATAAAATATAATATATATTTGACTGTGGAATTCAATCTGGTAACTACATGTGTATAATAATTTAATATATATAGGACTTTAGTTATTCATATAGATATAAAATATTGTATGTAACTGTACTACTAATAAATGAGTTGAAAAGAATTTAGAAGTCTTTATAAAAGAGTCCAAAACAAGTTGAAAGTCAAACAAGAGTAAAAAATAAAAATTAGATGAAAGTACATAGGTGGGTATAATTGACTTTATCATAATAATTAGGGATAAAATAGGAAATCAATAGTTTTTCGCAGATGCTTACATTTATAAATAATGATGAACCCAGATCCAACTGTGTCAGACCCAGTTAATTAAGTAAGCCCAAACTAACTGTAAAGCAGGTTAAGTCCAGTTCATGGATTCAGCTCAGTGCAAAGTTCAAGGAGTTCAAGAAGATTAGAGCACGTGGGGAGCAATCATCAGGATAACCACTCTCGAAGATCAAGACTATCTTTAATTGTACTTATCCTTACCTGTAGCTATCCTCCCCGAAGAGCTAGTACCTTTACCTTCACGTCACTGCCTTAACCAAGGCTCTGTGCTTATAAATTGTAAACTCTCTACACATGAGGAGCAGACCCTTTTTACACACCTCTACATCCCACACAGGGACACCTCACATTGAGCATACTTTTTTTTTTCTCTCTCTCTCTCCTTGACCGTCTACTGCATTAATAAAGATCTTCAGCCACCGTAGTCGCCTTCAAAAGTGGAGTAGGTCATTTTGACCGAACCACTATACATCCTTGTGTTGTTTGTGTTGACCAAATCCCAGTCTCCTTCATTAATTGTCTTATTGATTGTTTCATTAATTGCCTTATTGATTATTTCATTAATTACTCAGCATCATACACTCGACTATTAATTGTGCATAAACATATTTTGTACATCATCAGTTTGGCGCAGTTTGTCGGAAACGACTGAGTTTTCTACTACCTTTCTAGTTTCTTTCACATCTATGACAATCACAACTAGGTCGATGAACCAACAACCCGAAGACAACGACCCGACTCATCGGGAGGAGTCCCTGCCTCCGCCTCCGTCAGCGGAACCATCCACTGCGGCAAATCCTGTTGTCGAGCAACAACTTTTGGAGACCATGCAGTTGCTAGTAAGTCAAAACCAACCAATTCTCCAACTGATGCTCGCCTCAGGAGGCGTCGCCTCTCAACCTATAGGAGGAACACCACATCCTCCGATAGGAGAGGTACCATAGCCTCTTCACTCTGGGCACCAAGGGCCCCCCCAACGTGGAGCCCCCATGCAGCGCCAGGGCGCCTCTTGCCATGGAGTCCTTCCTCAACGTGGAGGCGCCTCCCATGTTCCCCCTCCTCATATACCTGTTCCACACGCTACCAACCATCTTGGGCAGGAGGATGAATGGGAGAACTAATATGCTAATCATGAAAGTTACTACAATGATACAATGAAGGATGCCCCTAACCAATGGGATGAAAAGATTAAGGTGGTGTAAAACAAGCTTGGCGATGCCCTCAACGCCATCAAAGCCCGGGCGCTAGAGACTGTAGACTACCTGGTAAGGCGTACCGACACTCCGTTTGTGGCGGATATTGTCAACTACCTTTTACCCTCAAAGTTTAAGATGCCTGTCATTGAGATCTTTGATGGCACCAAAGATCCTCTCGACCATCTCGACACATACAAATCTCTCATGCCACTCCATAACATGCCTGATGAAATTATGTGTAGAGTCTTCCCTACCACCCTTAAAGGATCCGAGCGACAATGGTTTATGAAGCTCAAGCCTTCTCAATCCATTCCTTTGCGGAGTTGAGCAAATCTTTCATCTCCCACTTCATTAAGGGATGCCGACACCAAAATTCGGTTACTCACCTGCTCACCATCAAGCAGGACCGGGATGAAAGCCTTAGGAGCTATCTCACTTGTTTTTTCGAGGAGGCTCTCCAGATCAAGGAGTCAGATGACAAGGTAACCATGGCCACTTTTATTATAGGTCTACGCTCCTCCAATTTTATGTTCTCTGTCCTGAAGAAATCGCCCTCCAGCATGCCCGAGCTGCTGTCAAGGGGCACAAAAGTATATGAATGCTGAGGACGTCACCAAAGCCGGACGAGGTGAGTCCTCCCAAGGAGGGAGAAAAGGACACCCGCGAGGACAAGCGGGAAACAGAGAACAAGAGAAAGAGGACATAGAGAGTCTATGTCAAGGACCGCCTCGGTCCCGCACCTTAGAGAGAGTGGCTAGCCTTCACACCGCTCAACGCCACAGTGGAGCACATCCTATTCCAGATACAGGAGACGATCATATGCTTCGCTGGCCAGGGAAGATAAAGTCTGCCCGAAACCGCAGGAATTCAAACAAATATTGCCGCTTCGACCGCGACAATGACCACGACACTGATGACTGTTATGAGCTCAAGAGGCAGATCGAGGAGCTCATATAGGGTGGCCAACTGAGGCAGTACGTTGCTGGCAGAGGACAAGCCCCATCACCTGGCTTGGACCAGGATGACAGAGAACGCCAGCAACCCCTTGGAGAGATCCAGACGATTTTCAGAGGGCTAGGGGGAGAGGGTGACTCCAACTTCGCCAGGAAAACCCACGCTAGGAAAGCCAGACAGACAGAGTCGCATGACTCCCGCCCGACGAAGACACCTCGACACGGGAAAGAGGAGATCATCACCTTCTCGGACAGGGACCTCGAGGGAATCCAAGCCCCTCATGATGATCCACTTATCTTAACCATGATGGTAGTCAACTGCCAGGTTAAGAGAATTTTGGTCGACAGAGGCAGTTCAGCTGACATCCTGTTTACACCAACTTTTGACAGCCTCCACCTTGGCAGGGAGAGATTGCAACCTGTCAGGACACCCCTTGTTGGATTCTCAGGGGAGAAGGTTTATCCCTTGGGTTCCATCATCCTGTCGGTCACTGCAGGGACAATGCCAAGAAGCTCCACCATTATGGTGACCTTTATTGTACTGGATTGTCTCTTTACCTACAACATTATTCTTGGACGTCCTACACTCAACACCCTAAGGGCAGTGTCATTCACCTACCACCTACTCCTCCGTTTCCCAACCCCTAGTGGGATCGAAGAAGTCATAAGAGACTAGGTCTCCGCCAGGGAATGCTATGTGGCTTCTATGAGGGCCCGAAGGTCACAGAAGACTCTCAAAGTCGAAGTACTTGACCCTAGGGATGACAACACCATGGAGAGAGGAAAACCAATAGAAGAACTTCAGCCAGTAGAGCTAGACGAGAGCCTTCCAAAGAATAGAGTTTATATTGGCTCCTCACTTTCTTAGGAGCAAGCATCCCGCTTGGTAGACTTCCTCAGGTGAAACATGAATGTCTTCGCTTGGTCCCACGAAGACCTGGAGGGTATAACTCCCGAGTTGGCCACCCACTGACTCAATGTGGACCCCAAGTACAAACCAGTTCGCCAAAAGCTAAGGAATATAAGTGCCGAGAGAGGCCAAGTCATAGAGAATGAAGTGGAGAAGTTGTTGGTGAACAGGTCAGTAAGGGAGGTAGCCTACCCGGATTGGCTATCAAACGTAGTGATGGTAACAAAGGCCAACAAGAAGTGGCGTCTCTGCGTGGACTTCACGGAGCTCAATAAAACCTATCCCAAAGACAGTTATCCTCTCCCACGCATTGATCTCCTTATTGATGCCACTACGGGACATGATCTCCTGAGCTTTCTGGATGCTTACTCTGGGTACAACCAGATTAGCATATTCCCTCCAGATCCGGAGCAAAACCTCATTCATCACCTCGAATGGCACCTACTGCTATAAGTTGATGCCTTTTGGACTCAAGAATGTCGGAGCCACGTATCAGCGCCTCGTGAACAAGATGTTTGAGGCACAGATTGGGAAGACCATGGAAGTCTACGTGGATGACATGTTGGTGAAGAACATGGCTGCAGTAGACCATGTGACACATCTCCAAGAGACCTTTGACATTCTGAGAGCCTACAAGATGAAGCTGAACCTTGAGAAGTGTGCCTTCGACACTAGTTCAGGGAAATTCCTAGGGTTCATGGTCAACAAAAGGGGTATTGAGGCCAACCCAGACAAGATCAGAGTTATCTTGAGATGAAGTCCCCAGCCTCCGTGAAAGAAGTCCAGCACCTTAACGGGAGGATAACAGCCCTCAACAGGTTTGTCTTGAAATCAACAGACAAGTGCCTGCCTTTTTTCAAAATCCTTCGCAAATCTTTTCAATGGGGTCCAGATGCAGAAGAGGCCTTCCAGAAGTTAAAGGCCTGCCTCGTTACACCCCCTTGTTCTCCCATGCTATACTAGGATAGACCTTATACCTCTACCTCTCCTCCTCGTCCTTTGTCGTGAGCTCCGTCCTTATTAGGGAGGATGAAGGTGTCCAAAAGCTTGTGTACTACGTAAGTAGGGCATATCGATGAACGGAGGTAAGATACTCAGAGCTTGAGAAGTTGGCTCTCGCACTTGTCATCACCGCTAGGCGCCTGATTACTTTCAGAGTCATACCATCATGGTTGTTACAGATCGACCACTTAAGAGAATTCTGGGAAAGCCTGATGTGTCCAGTCGACTACTCAAATGGGCCCTCGAGTTGGATGAGTTCGACGTGCAGTACTAGCCGAGGGCGGCCATAAAAGTGCAAGCAATTGCGAACTTCGTAGCTGAGTCTACACCACCACAAGAATCCCAGGAAGGAGTATCACGCGCCCCTGCTCTCGCCTGCTTAGTACATGACACCTCCAGTTATCATGAGGCAGGCCTAGACACTACCCCCAGAAAGTCTGACGTCTTGGAGACAGCTCCTCAGGCCCCTGGAGACCACACTCCGAGGCTAGAGGCACCCAACTCCCTTGCTCCTGCTCCACCAAGTCCCTTAGTTCCCCCGTTACCCATACCTCAACATGATCAGATACCTTTCCTCTTATGCTTAGGAAAGTCTCTGGGACGACCCGATGCTGACATGATGGCCGAAAATTCCTGAAAAGGATGATCCCGCACGACTTGGAGCCTATTCTCCTGCTCCGTATATAATGTGTGTGGAGTTGCGAAGGAACCAACCACACAGTAAGAACAAAAATGCGACAATTAGATGTAAAGGCAAAGGGTAGAATTCTTACCTAGCTTGGTCCTCGGAGCGGTATCCCACCTTGAAGGCACCAAAGCACGATCTTCCTCAGCGGCCCATTCACCTCCAACAAAGAAGAATCTAGACTTCCAGCTAGGGCAATTTGAGGGTAGTCCAGTAATAAGCTTGTCCGGCCTCAGAGCAAAGCGGTACCACCCTTGATAAGGAGTAAGATTCTCCAAAAGAAAGTACGAAGTCAAAAACTCCTCGAAAGGGGGAGGAACATCAGCACCATGGACCAACCGCCATAACGAAATGAACACCAAGATTACCCTCCAACCATTCGGGGTCAGTCACCCTGGAGTGAGGGACAGGTGTCCCAGAATTCGACAGATGGGTTCGAGTATGGAAAACCTCAGACTTGCCTCTAGGACATCCTCGTAAAGAACAATCTCTCCCGAGGAGTCAAAACACGCCGGATCGTCCACCTTGGCCCGGCGACATAAGACATCAGGAGGAATATGGAACGAGAAAACAATGCTAGTAATGTCATCATCACAACTTATGGTGCTAAATATGGAGTTTACCTTCGAACCATCTCCTTCAACGATCCCCTTGCTTCGCTGTGAGCCTCATGCAGTACCCTTAATTACGCCTCCATCAGAATAGGTGCCTGTAATTAGAGCTAATGTCAATATAAAGAGCCAACATCGAGAAAGCATTAAAATAGAAAAGAAGGAATAACCAGGTTTTTGCTTCTTACCTAGTCGAAAGCCGTTGTGGTCTCCCTCTCTGGAAAAACTCAATTTCCCATGAACACCAGATAGTCTCCCACTAGAGCCCAGCTTCCCAGAGCCATTGCCCACCTCTCTGCCATCAGAGTCAGAGCCAGCACTAGCACCAGCCAGACCGGCTTAGTACGCCACACCCCTGGCGCTGCCCAGGTTGCCATAGGCATCACCCGCTACTCCCCTGGCGCCGCCTAGATCATCTCTAGCATCGTTTCGCTACTCTCCTGACACCATCCTGGCCATCTCCGGTGTCACCCGCGCTTCAGGCGCTGTCCAGGCCTCATTCGGCGTCACCCTCAGCGCCCTTGACGCCGCCTTCTCCGCCTGTAGCTGAATCCCTGGAGTCGCCTTGTCCAACTGCTGCTCCTTGACTATTTGTAGCGTCGCCTCTTGCTGACCCAACAGTAGGATCGCCTCCCTTGCGCGTGTCACTGTCAATTTGGGCACCACCTCCAATGGTTTTTCGCCCACGAGTGTCGCATGTACCTTCTGCGTATTGGGCGCGTCGCCTAGTTCCCTTTGCCTAACCACCGGCATTGATGACCAGCCTAAGGGGTCACCTGTCCAGCCCCTGGTGTCACCCGCATCGCCTGGCGCCCCCACGTAAGCGCATGCACGCGCAGCGTCCCTCGCCCAAGGCGTCGCCCACTGAGCGATTGGCGTCGCCCCCTGCCTGGCATCGTTCCTCCTTGCTGGGCCAGCACTACCTAGCTTCCCCTTGTTGCCGCCGACATTGGCTTGGGGTTTGGCGTCTCCAAGGACGCTGGGTGCCACCCTTGCCCTTGTCATGGCGTCTTTGGCTTCTCTAGATCTCGGCAAAACGTCACCGGCGCCAGGGGTCATCTCTGTAACGTTGCCATCATTCCCCTTCGACTTACCTCTGGTCTCCATGGTTTTACTTCACTCTGCAATCAACGGGAATGAGGGGAAATTTAAGCCCAATCCAGGAAATGGTAAAAGATGAATGGCCACAGGATCTATAAATACTTACCTTTTGAAGCCCTAGAAGGAAACTTTGGTATGAACAGGAGGAGCTCGGTTAAAGGACCAGTAGAAGGGATGTTGATGAACACGATGGGAACCCAGCAATGGTGATGCTAAGTGAGGAAAGAATTTTTGCAGGCAAAAGCAAGAAGCTGAAGACTACCGTGGGGAACAAGGAACCCTTATCTATCCAGAGACTCGCTCATGCCCTCAACCCCTTTCTCGCAATTAAGGCTTGGTGCATGGGGGGAAAATGATGAGCACAGATCCAACTAGGTCAGGCCCAGTTAATTAAGTAAGCACAAACTAACTGCAAAGCAGGTCAAGCCCAGTTCATGGATTCAACCATGTCCAAAGTTTAAGGAGTCCAAAAAGATTAGAGCACGTGGAGAACAATCATCGGGATATCCACTCTCAAAAATCAAGGCTATCTTTAATTGTACTTATCCTCACCTATAGCTATCTTCCCTGAAGAACTAATATCTTTATCCTCACGTCACCGCCTTAATCAAGACTCTGTGCTTATAAATTGTAAGCCCTCTACACATAAGGAGCAGACATTTTTTACACACCTCTACATCCCACACAGGGACACCTCACCTTAAGCATACTTTTGCTCTCTCTCTCTCTCCTTGACCATCTACTGCATTAATAAAGATCTTCGGTCACCGTAGCCACCTTCAAAAGTGGAGTAGGTCACATTGACCGAACCACTATACATCATTGTGTTGTCTGTGTTGACCCAATCCCAATCTCCTTCATTAATTGTCTTATTGATTGTTTCATTAATTACTCAGCATCATACACTCGACTGTTGATTGTGCATAAGCCTATGTTGTGCATTATCAAGTAGTATAGATAAATATAAAAGCCTTCTCCATGTAAAGGCATGAAAATAATTGTAACCTTATCTTCTTCTCTAAGTAATAGATAGATTCCAAGGAACAAAAGACTCCGTTATAGTGGATTAGCCAAACTTCTCAGTTGATGAACTACTATAATATGTGTGTTCTTTCTCTTCTTTTAGCTCGTGCCATAGTCACTGGCTTTACTGTAGCATTGGGTAGAGCTACGAAACTTCACTTTGGATCATCTTCTTCTCCACTAATCACTTGCACACTCCTGTTCATAAGCTTTGAGCTCTTCAACTTAAGCATCCCCTCACGTTTCGAGTTCATACATCATCAATATATAGTATAGATTCGAATTCAAGCCTAAAATTGTTATATTATTTCTTATGATTTCATATTTATTTGAATATTTAATTTAATTGTGATCCGATCAAAATTATAGATATGCCAATGTGATAAAAATCAATAATTATTTAATAAATTAAGTTAAAATATAAATATAATTTGTTAGAATTCAACTATATAGACGGTATTTGGATTTTTGGCTTAATGTGTGATTCTTAACAAATTTGCATATGGTATGTGACAATAAAATTTGTTAGATACTTAGAGCGAAGTTTTATAGATTGGATTCAAAATTAATTCGAGGGATCTAGATATTTTTCAACATAATTTCTCTTAGTTTCTTTGGATTGTCAATTACCCACCAATAGTACCTCTTTTTTCTACATATTAAAATTGCATTTTAATTAACACTTTTAATCTAATAGGAGGTGTCAGTGAATATTCAAAAAATAGAAGGGGTGTTCTTGAAGATATGATAATTGATAAACTAAAAAATGTGTGACTAAAATTTTCCCTAATAGTTAACCCTTAAATTCATGATAAATTATCTATATTTTTTTTTAAAAAAAAGAGTTAATTATAAAATATCCCCTTGAAGTTTAGGTCACATTCAATCAACTCCCTCTGATTTTAGTTTTAACAATTTATCCCCTTAAAATTTGAAAATCACATAATCTCAAATTCTACGAAGAGACAAGATCACCCTTTATATTATTTTGTCTTGAGAAAAAGAATGGGGAGTTTTTGGACATGAGGAAAAAAATTCAAATTCTGGGTAATTTTTTTATTTTCAATAAATATGAGATCATGTGACTTAATTTCCATTATTTTTCATTATCGAAACTAACAATTTGAATTAATTGAAAATTGTACAAACTTTGAGGGAATAATTTATTGGAATTCAAACTATAAGGAGTTGATTGCAACTTGATCCAAACTTAAAGGAAACATTTTGTAATTAACCCTAAAAAAATGAAACAAGGTGAGATATGATTTTCAATTCAAAATAATATGAAAAATATATTTAGGTTGGGAAATGCTATTTAGACTTAAAATGTAGACTTAAAGTGTGTACTTGATAATCACAACCATTAAATAGGTAGTGAGTCTCAATAAATACTGAGACTCATAACAAAATCAATGATTATGATTATCAAGTACACTTTTTAAATCTATATAACATTGTTAAGGTAAATTTGAGTATATTGGAGGACAAAGTATGTCTTTTCCTTTAAATTTGGGGTCCTTTTAGGAAACATCGTCGGTGGAAATGAAGTTTTGGCTTAGCTATGATTACAACACTCTTTTGTGGTAAAAGTTGCAACTATTGGGAGTCATAGAAATTACGATTAATCATGAGCTATACAACCTCAAGCTAAGATTCATAATTACAACTTTGCTTAATGGAAGGTGAATTTACTTTTTTTTTGCCCTTTCTATTTCTAACTAATCTTCATATTTACATGTCATCATTTATTGTAATAGAGTTGTCTACAGTACTCAAAAAAAATTTGATACCGTACCGACATTTATTACTTTTGTAAGTATTTTTATCATTATTGTGGGTGTTTTACTACTGTTATGGTACCGAAAAAAGTTGTAAAAATAATTATCACAACAGTGATAAAAACACCTACAAAAATAGTAAAAATACCCACAAAAGAATAAAATTTTTATTATAAAAATACCCACAAAAAGAATAAATTTTGAAAGTAAGATAGCGAATTTTTTTTATTTGGTACCGTAGTCTAAGTCCTATTACAATTATTAATAGTATTAACATTATCCTTTCAAAAGTTAGATTCCTATTTTATTTGCTATGTGATTATTAATTTGCCATTTTTATAGTACCTGAAAAATAGTGCTCATAACAAGAGTGCAAATGTGATGATTGCGAAGAACCTATGCAATCATAGTGGAGAAAAACAATCCTTTCCTAGATCATAAGTTTAATAGACTTGATAATGCTTAACATGCACAAGAATCACTAATTTTTGTTTTAGTTCTAAAGCGGTGATAATGAGATCTGAATCCAATATAAGTTATACACATTTAATGGTTCCAACCTTCGATTCTTGTGCTCTATTTTCTCACTTCATAGTGTCGTATGTCTTGACTGTTTATTTGAAGTCATCTCATGTCATTATATAATTATTAAAATATTATTTTTACCCTATTCGGGGATTAATGTTGTTTAATGACATATTTAAGACACGCAATAATGCTCAATACGTGAGATGAAATTCTCACATAAATTTTCTATGACACCTTTTGTACATAGGAATTGCTTATGTGCTTACTTGTCAAAGAAATATCTAACATCGTTGTTTTATACGTTATTGCTTGTCAGAAAATAGTTTTCTCTCTCCATTATCATTAACATTGCTAGATGATATAGTTAAACTATACGACGATAAGCGATAATATACCCAATGTGTTAGAGAAGTTTGTTCTACTGATTTTGCATCTTTGGCAATCTAATGACTTAGGTGGAGATGACTTATGAAAAGTACTTTTAAGCTTATGATTTTATATAAGTATTTTTAAAAAAAATTGGCATTTTTTATATTACTTACTAAAATTACTTTCAAATAAGTCACAAATACTTTGACCTCTTAAATAAATCAATACGTAAAAAGTAAAACAACAAAAAATTTACTTCTCTAAAAATGCTTTTATGTTAAACACTTCTTAATTTTATATTTTGCATATAACAAAATACACTCACTTTAGTACACCAAAACACACACACACACACACACACACACTAATATATACAAAATATATACGTGCATGCACACACACACACATACTAATACACCAAAAATACACACGCGCATACACTAATATACCAAAAAACACACACACGCTAATACACTAAACACACACACGCTAATACACTAAACACACAAACACATCCACACTAAAGAAGTCTCCTACCTTTTTATGTTTAGTTGTCTTGATCTATGAAATTTTATGTTTAAGCATTCATTTAAGGTTGCTATTTTGCAAGTTTCTTAGAGAGGGTTGTTTAGCGCTCCTAGATGTGCAATACCATTTTCCTTAGTTTGCCTTTTTAATATTTGACCATTTATGTTAGAAAAAACATCCATTTCTAGGCTTCATATCTTAAACATTTATACAAAATTGTCTCACACATTTGTTTTCTCATTAAAGTAGCTTTTCATTTTTAATACATCGGGAGATCATTATTATCATAATTAGTTACAATCTAGAACACACCCACAACAATAAGTCTAAAGAGTGGTACAATAGTACTCCCAAAAAAGGTGGACACATATAAGATTATAAATAACTAATTTTGAGGAAAACAATTTATTTACTATTCTCCAATCGTAAGCATTAGTAATTTACCAAATTTATAGTACTTGAAATAATTGTGCCCATGAACATTACAAATAGGATGATTGAGTGATATTTATTTACGTTTTCTTCGACAACCAAAGTACGTAGAGAGAATTTTTTTGTTATCAAAGTTGCTAGATGATAGATCATTAGGATTGACAGTGCTCAGAAGATTAGAAGAAACACCTACTTTAACTGAGTTCATACTTGGCTCGTTTCATATATATTGTGTCTTCGTCATTTTCTTCAAAAGTGGTGTCATATCGTCATTTCATTGCTAAAATTATCAAAAGATTGTTGTCACACGGCTCCATTACTAATATTGCTAAACGACATATTGAAGACAAGCAAGAAACCCCAAAATGTCACATGAGATTCCCACTTCAGTTAATTTCACATATTTGACAAGTCTTACACCTTGTGCTTTGTTTTACCTTTAGTATGCAATGCTTTCACGTTTCTCCATCATTAATATTGCTAAACGACATATTTAAGACACGTGAGAACGTCCAATATGATAGATAAGGTTCTTACTTCAATTTAATTCTAAATTTTGTAGGTTTTGTATGTTGTGCTTCGTTCTCATGCTTCGAAATATGTTTTCTTGATTTGAATTGTCCAATAACAAAGACCATTTTTGTTTCCTTCACCAATTAAAGTAGAGAATTTTTTTTTTGTTACTAAAACTACTAGATTATTATTCATTGAAGTTTATAATGCTCACAAAAAACACTTACTTTAATTCAATTTAACATTTTCCAACATTCTCAAGCTTTGTTCCTCCTGCTTAGGTGATTGTCAGTGTGATATCCTATCTTATTGTTATTTCTTCAAAAGTTATCTTCTGTCACTATCCCTAATTTGCTAAAGACAAATTTAAGACACGAGTGAGTATATGATATGTCAGCTGAGATTCTTATTATTAGTTTAGTTTCTCATATTTGGTAAGTGATGTTACTTCATCATTAACACTACTAAACGATATATTCGAAGACACAAAACAGTGCATCATAGTCTGTCAGAGAAATTTCCCACTTCAAATTGTTTAGACATTTTAGGGGAAAAATTATTATTGACAATCATAACAAAACACCCTTGTTTGCTTCCATAATTTTTTTTTTTGGAGTGGTCCAATAAAAAAGAATCGTTTTTATTTCCTTCAACAATTGCTGCAGAGACCAAATTTTCATTGCTAAAACTATTAGACTCTAAATTAAACTTGATAATGCTAAAATATTTATGCTTAGTTCATTTTAACATCTTTATTCTCAACCTTAGATTATCATGCTTAA
The DNA here is from genome assembly GCA_951799425.1 of Ilex aquifolium. Classification (NCBI taxonomy): domain Eukaryota; kingdom Viridiplantae; phylum Streptophyta; class Magnoliopsida; order Aquifoliales; family Aquifoliaceae; genus Ilex; species Ilex aquifolium. Next base: position 16,235,632 of record OX637410.1, on the reverse strand, counting down.
TTGTTTTCATTGTGATATTCTATGCCATCATTACTTCTTCAAAAGTTTTTAATATCGCTATATTATCTCTAATGTTACTAAATGACATATTTAAGACACGAGAGAATACTCGACATGTCATATGAGATTCTTATTATTAGTACAATATCTCATTCTTAGTAAGTTATGTTACTTCATCATTAACACTGCTAAACGACATATTTAGAGATACACAACAATGCATAATCTGTCAGAAAAGATTCCTACTTTAAAATTTTTAGACATTTTAGAGAAAAATGTATTTATTGACAATTATAACAAAACACCTTTGCTAGCTTCCATAAATTTTTTATTGAGTTATCCAATAAAAAAGAATCGTTTTTGTTTCCTTCAATAACTGAAGTGGAGACCAAATGTTGCTAAAACTATTAGACTCTAAATTAAATTTGATAATGCTCAAATATTTATGCTTAGTTCACTTTAACATCTTCATTCTCAACCTTCTCGTGCTTAGTTGTTTTCATTGTGATCTTCTATATCATCTTTACTTCTTCAAAAGATTTTTATATCGTTGTATTATCTCTAATGTTGCTAAATGACATATTTAAGAAACAAGTGAATACACAACATGTCAGATGAGAGTCTTATCATCAGTTCAGTATCGCATACTTGGTAAGTTATGTTATTTCATCATTAACACTACTAAACAACATATTCAAAGATACGCAACAATGCATAGTTTGTCAGAGAAGTTTCCTACTCTAAATTTTTTAGACATTTTAGAGAAAAATTTATTTATTCACAATCATAACAAAACAACCTTGTTCTCTTCCATAATTTTTTTTTTGAGTTGTCTAATAAAAAAGAATCGTTTTCGTTTCCTTCAATAACTGAAGCAGAGTCTAAATTTCTGTTGCTAAAACTATTAGACTCTAAATTAAACTTGATAATGCTCGAATATTAATGATTAGTTCACTTAACATCTTTATTCTCAACTTCAGATTATCGTGCTTAGTTGTTTTCGTTGTGATATTCTATGTCATCATTATTTTCTTTAAAAGTTTTTTATATCGCTGTAATGTTGTTAAATGACATATTCAAGACACGATAGAATACACAACAGTATCTCATATTTGGTAAGTCATGTTACTTCATCATTAACACTGCTAAACGACATATTCACAGGCATGCAAGAGCGCATAGTCTGTCAGAGAAGTTTCCTACTTCAAATTTTTTATATATTTTAGAGAAAAATGTATTTATTGACAATCATAACAAAACACCCTTGCTTGCTTCCATAATTTTTTTTTTGAGTTGTCCAACAAAAAAGAATCGCTTTGTTTCCTTTAACAATTGAAGCAGAGACCAAATTTTCGTTGCTAAAACTATTAGACTCTAAATTAAACTTGATAATGCTCAAATATTTATGTTTAGCTCACTTTAACATCTTCATTCTCAACCTCAAATTATCGTGCTTAGTTGTTTTTGTTGTGATATTCTATGTCACCATTACTTCTTAAAAAAAAAAATTATATCGCTATATTATCTCTAATGTTACTAAATGACATATTTAAGACACGAGGGAATATACGACATGCCAGATGAGATTCTTACTTCAGTATCTCATACTTGGTAAGTTATGTTACTCCATCATTAACTCTACTAAACGACATATTCACAGACACACAACAGTGCATTGTCTGTCAGATAAGTTTCCTACTTCAAAATTTTATACATTTAAAAAAAAAATGTATTTATTGACAATCATATAACAAAACACATTTGCTCGCTTTCATAATTTTTTTATTTTGAGTTGTCCAACAAAAAAGAATCTTTTTTATTTCCTTCAGCAACTGAAGCAGAGACCAAAATTCCATTGCTAAAATAATTAGAATCTAAATTAAACTTGATAATGCTAAAATATTTATGCTTAGTTCACTTTAACATCTTCATTTTTTTTAAGAAGGTTAACATCTTCATTCTTAACCTCTAATTATCATGCTTAGTTATTTTCGTTGTGATATTTTATGTCATCGTTACTTTTTCAAAATTTTTAATATCGCTATATTATCTCTAATGTTACTAAATGACATATTTAAGACACGAGAGAATACACGACATGTCAGATAAGATTCGTACCAGCAGTGCAGTATCTCATACTTGGTAAGTTATGTTACTTCATCATTAACTCTGCTAAACGACATATTCACAGCCACGCAACAGTGCATAGTCTGTCAGAAAAAGTTCCCTTCAAATTTTTTTAGACATTTTAGAGAAAAAAATATATCTTTTTTTTTTACTACAAGATGTCTAGGATTGCGCCTACTACTTCGTTAAGTTCAGTGGCTGACCATCGTAGTTTGAGCTGGTTTAAAACATGTCCCCATAGGGATAAATGTGACTAATCGTTAGAGGGTGTGAGACGAGATTGAACATGAAACCTCTAAATTACCAAAGAACAAACTCAACCACTGGATCACTCCTAAGGATTAAAAAATACTCTTTGTTAACATTTATGACCAAACACCCCTTGCTTTCTTTCAATTTTTTTCCATCCTACAAAAAATGAAAGGAAAATAAAAGGGGCAACACAACCAATAAAATTCAAGAAGGAGGCGGTTTCGATATTTATTTTGAAGAAGAAGGATGGAATTGTCATTGAAACAAGGAAGATATTTTTTTTTTCTTTTTCCTTTTAAATTTGTTTCTTGACTTGCAGCCAGACGTTGAAAGAGAGAGCGAGAGAGTGCTGGGAAGGTGGAAGGTGGAAGGTGTGATTCCACCTTTTTTTATTCTCTCTCTTCCTATATATAATACTTATCCTTATTTGTTTATTATCCATTTCTACCTGCGTTTGGAGGTTATGGCCGGACGAGACAACCCACCAGTTGTTGCGGCTCTCTGAAGACTGAAGAGAGAGAGAGAGAGAGAGAGAGAGAGAGAGAGTGTGTGTGTGTGTGTGTGTTTGTGTGAGAGAGAGAAGATGGCGATGGGATCGCACCAGAATCTCAAGTAATAGAGACCCACCTGAATAGACAAAGCATGGCTCTAAATCTCCTTCGTATTTAAGTTCCGGCATCTTCTTCTTCCTCCTCAGGTACATCCAAAAAAATATAGTTTATTCCCCTGCTACCCCTTATTTTACTTATACTTTTTCATTTCTTACACTCTGCAACGCATAACCATCGATCTGCTTATTTTTCCTGTAGTTTCTGTTCAGAATGATGAAATGGGTGTGTTTTGTTTCTTTGATTTGGGACTGTTAAGAGAACGTGTTTTTGACCAATGGATGTTTGAGAATTGTTGGGTTAGTCTAAGTGAAAACTACCTGATGATTGCACGGTCAAATGCTACGTAGTAAATGAAAGATGAAATCCCTTACTTTTTTCACATTTTTAGTTGGGTCTGAGTGGTTCTGGTTTTTTTGGATTCTAAAAGCTTATACATGATGGGTTACCTTTAATGTTCTTCTAAATAAGGGAGAGTTTGGTTTGTATGTTAGAAATCTGGGTGACATTCTTGTTTTGAGTTGTTTTTGGATTCTGATCTCGTTTATCGATTCCAAAAATCCGAAAATAGTGGGATCGTACATAATCTTACTGTTTTTTCGTATTTTCTTACTTTTAGATGTGCTGCTGAGAAAGTTTGTTTTTGTACTTTTTTGGAACGGTGTCCACCTCTTGAACATTTTGGACTCTACAAATCGTAGAAGTTACCTAATCTATCTGACAGATTCCTTATTTTCTTGCTCATTTTTGGTTCATGTGGGTTTGTTGGGCTGGTTTCCATCCAAGATCCGTGATTAAATACTTTTCGAACCATGCGGTTTGGAAAATTTCTACACTACTAATATGCTGGGGAAGGATATCCAAGAAAATTGGGCCATCAATTGATGTCTATCTGTCGTGATCTGCTTTCTCCAGCATACATTATGGGGTCCTGTTTTTTATCTGTATCCTTGTTTACCTTGATGTGTTTATTTTGGGTTCTGTTATGTATATGGGGAGTCTGGGATTCAATTTTCAGATGCTCTTGTGGTTGCATCCACACATAAAGGTATGGTATTTATTTTTCAGTGTAATGTTCTGTCGTTCCTAAGAACTATTTGTTGCTTATTTTTCAATAATCTTATATATATTGGTACATGTTGTCTTCAAACTATTTTGATAAAATACACATTTCAAAGGGTGTGGTGCATTGATGATACACTAGCTATCTTATTAGATAGATGTCAGGCCCAGCTCATTATGAGACCTTCTTTACCAATAAGGTCAAGGAACAGACTCCATTCAACATCTATCTGAGCTTATACACTCCTTTCCATACAATTGTTTCATTTATATAATAAAAGCTATAAACGTGATACATTTTCTGATTATCTTGTCTTGATTCACCTTTTATTATAAATTAACAAGTTGGTGCCCTGTGATGGTTCATGCTAAGTCTATCAATCCGTGTTTGAAACCATAATATTGTGATTTATGGAGGGAACACTTAATTTTTTTGGGAGGGCAAACTTCATTTTAACCCTTTGTAGTTAGATCCATTAGCACATCATCTCCCTTACCTTCGAAGATAGCCATATAACTCTCATGTGGGTTGGGATGGAACAGCATCAGTGTGTGGAGAATGATGAAGATGCACAGTTATAAATTCATCCAAATTGACAGAATTGAACAAGGACCTTAATATAGTTATCAATTATTTTGAATTTCACCACCTCCAACTCCGACAGACCCCTAAAACCTCCCCCTCACCCCAATCTGTTCACAATAACTAACACCCACTACAAACACACACTGCATACACCACCACCACAACAACCCACTCACAGCCACCATCACACAGCCCATAATAGAGCCAGTTTAGGTTAGATCTACTACCAGATGGGCTGCTGCATAGTCTTGAATCCCATTGTCAGAGCAGGCAAAGGCGAGTTCTTCAGAAGTTAAACAATATTGATACTATAAATTTGCAGATACACCTAGTTGTGTATAGCTATAAATTAATCACCGAAACATTGAGAAGCAGAGACGTGAGTTCACCCAATTCAACGCCAACTTCCAAACTCGATGAATACAAGATCAATTTTCACTGATTTATGTGTGCTTTGATACATTCTAATAGGATTATCTAGGGTTTGACACTCCTCATATTGATAAAAGAGAAGAAATCTGGAATGGTAGCGTAAAGAGGGAGAAAGTGATGGGTCGTTTGTTTTCAAAGTTGGGTTAGAGTGTTTATTACTGTGGGTCAGAAGGGTGGTTTTGTCTTTTGACTATATTTAATTTAAGGGAATTTTTTTGCCACATCATCAATTCCGTTAATTTTGAAGGAATTGGTAACTGTGTATTTTGGTCCACCTAACATGTGCGGGTTATGTGGTTGTTTTTGAAAGTCCTGGGGGTGATGTCCAAATGGGTCTAACCAAAGGGACCTAAAATGAAGTTTGTCCTTTTTTCTTCCAATTATAGTTTGCGATGATGACAAACTGATAGGTTGAAAATTGAAAAATCAACTTTATTAAAAAAAATGCAGAACAAAAAAGCTGATTCAAGTAGTTATTTGACTATTTTATATTGATTGACTCGTTTGTACTTAATGCTGCCCAGTAGCCATTTAGAATGTTGATTATTGTTATTTACTTACCACTCACCATTCAGTTTGAGCTTTGGTTGGGTCTTGATGGGCATCTGAAAATGTTTGTTTTACGCTCAACGTGTCTTTTCCGCTAAAATCTGTCTTGTTTTGTAAATGACAATTTATTTTCTGGAAAACGGATTGGTAAACTTTCATTTATAGTTGAAAATTTATTCTCTGATCCTCCTTCCTTTTGTGTGGGAGCATAAGAATGATTAGAGGATGTATGAATTGTTTATCTGCTTTGATGCTTGGTTCCCAATATAGAACTAATATTTGAAAAATCTCTTCCTCAAGTTCTGCATTCAATTTAGTTGATTAGCTACATTTGCTTTGCTTCTAGCAGGATACGAAGTTCCAAAGCAATACATTGGAAGTGCATTTACTGTGTTCTCCATCACAGTGTGACATAGAGAAGTCTGATGGGTTCCAGATTCCCATCTCATCAACTCAGCAATGGCCTTTATGTATCGGGCCGTCCTGAACAGCCAAAAGAAAGGACTCCAACAATGAGCTCAGTGGCCATGCCTTATACAGGTGGTGACATCAAGAAGTCAGGAGAGCTTGGGAAAATGTTTGACCTCCCTGTGGATGGATCTAAGTCAAGGAAATCTGGTCCTATAACTAATTCTCTTTCAAGGACTGGATCTTTCGCAGGTGCTGCTTCACATTCAGGACCTATCATGCCTAATTCTGCAGCTCGGGCCAGCTATTCCACCTCAGGTCCTGTATCATCTGCTGGGCTTTCTGGTTCAACTTCGGTGAAGAAGTCGAATTCTGGACCGCTGAATAAACATGGGGAACCTTTAAAGAAAACATCTGGTCCTCAATCTGGTGGAGTGACACCGCTTACCCGCCAAAACTCAGGTCCTCTACCACCAGTTCTTCCTGCAACAGGTCTTATTACGTCTGGTCCCATCTCTTCCGGTCCATTAAATTCATCTGGGGCGCCACGGAAGGTTTCTGGTCCTTTAGACTCAATGGGGTCACTGAAAGTTCATGGTTCTTCTGTTGCTAACAACCAGGCCGTGACAACTCTTAGCCAAGATGATGATTACTCTTTTAAGAGGAACTTCCCAAAACCTATATTGTGGTCAATGATTCTGCTATTTGTGATGGGCTTCATTGCTGGTGGTTTTATTCTTGGAGCTGTCCATAATGCTATTCTTCTTATCGTCGTTGTGGGTCTATTCGGCGTTGTTGCTGCATTATTCATCTGGAATACGTGTTGGGGGAGAAGAGCAGTCGTAGGTTTCATTGCCCGTTATCCGGACGCTGAGCTCAGAACAGCCAAAAATGGGCAGTATGTGAAAGTATCTGGGGTACGTACTTTCGTGATAATGCTAAATCATCGGTTTCTGTTTTAGTTTGTGTCCAATAGTGATGCATCAACTAGTGATTTAGGTCCATAACCAATTTAACCCTTTTGTGTTTGTCTTGGATATGGTACTTTTTACATGGTAATATTCTGCATGTGTATATTTTAGGCAAAAGACGAATCCAAAAACCATGTTCATTGCCATTATCAATGAACCTCTTCCCCAACACCAAAAAGAAGAAATGACCTTGTATCGCATGGTGTTGTTAGCGTAATGGAAGCATGAATGTGACTGGCAGATGATTATTTGCCTTTTCCCTCAATCTATTTGCAATCCCTTGATCATTACCACTGCCAACCTCCATGGATCACTGCCAAATCATCACCCAACACACGACGTCACGTAATAACCCTGTCTATACCGCCAACCTACTTTGATCCTCCATCGCCAATTTACCATCTTTACCTCAACTAACCATTATTTTGAAAGTGCTTGCAACCATTTAATGATGAGCTTAGAGTCTACAACCTTGAGTTAACTTTGGGAATTTTCTTTTTGACAAATAGATTTATAAGCATCGTCACAATTTTAACTGTCTGTCAAGCCTGTTGGGCAAAATAATTTTCATAAAAATTCGTGGGTTATGCAAATATATATACATGCTTGGGGGTTTTAGCAACACCACCCCTCAAGTTCAGGGGTCAAGCTTGTCATTCACCATTAACATTACTTTTTGACAAGTTCTCTATTTTTAAGATTGAAGCTGAAAACAATTTGATTGTTATTGTACTAGATATGCTCAGAAAGAAATTTATTGGATTGATCTTACTATATGTATGCTTTTGTTACCATTTACCTGCTGGCATATGCTTAATGGAAACCTATTACTAGTTTTAAAGTTATGGTTGGCTATATTTATGAAGGTGGTGACCTGTGGAAACGTGCCCCTTGAATCCTCCTTCCAAAAAGTTCCAAGGTGTGTCTATACATCTACAAGTTTATATGAGTACCGTGGATGGGATTCGAAAGCCGCCAATCCTACACATCGTCGTTTGACGTGGGGCCTTAGATCGTCAGAAGTGAGTGGCAGATATAATATCCTCAGTATCTTGATAAATTGATTGTCATCTCTGCTTAACTTTTTTCTCATTCCTTTAGTTCTTAGCTGAAATTCTATGTTTTGATAGCGCATAAATATTTATGCATTTGCTATTTTGTCCTCAAAAGGATCAAGATCTCATGTCCGAAATGTCTTGGTCATGGTGATGCATTGTGATAGATATGATTGGCTACCTCCTTAATGGTGATCACCTTTAGTAAGGTTTCTTTGGTTATGGGGTCGAACACCTCTTGAAGTTTATTGCAATGGATTGTTCTGGTGGTACAACTGAAGTTCCATATTTTGACTGGAATCTTTTGTTTTAATTTCTTGGCAGAGGCATGTGGTTGATTTCTACATCTCTGATTTCCAGTCTGGATTGAGAGCTTTGGTTAAGACTGGCTACAGTGCAAGGGTGACTCCCTATGTTGAGGAATCCGTTGTTGTTGATGTCAACCCTCTGAATAAAGATTTATCTCCAGAATTTATCAGATGGTTGGGAGCGAGGAACCTTTCAAGCGATGATCGTGTGATGCGATTGAAAGAAGGGTAAAATATTTTTTTAAGCTGAAAGACTTGAACTTCTTGGTGCACTTAATCTACAACTACGAAAAATTGTTTCATGAACTCCACTCCCCCCCCCCCCCCCCCCCCCCCTTTTTCTCTGTCTCTCTCTCTCTCTTCCTTTTTCTTTTTTCTGGAGATTTTTTATTATGCTTTTTAATAGCAATGATGAACACATTTCATGTGCCCAAGGGTGGGTGGGAACATGGGCCTGAAGCAGTTTGCAAATCTACTTGTACTGCTGTCATCCAATGTGACACCTGCTTTAGCCTTTTCCTTTTCCAAAACTCCTGTTACCTTTGTTTTGTCGGGGAAAATGTTGGTTTGCTAATTTGGCACAATGCTATTTGTGTTTGGTAGGTACATCAAAGAAGGAAGCACAGTTAGCGTAATGGGAGTTGTTCAGAGGAATGACAATGTTCTTATGATTGTCCCTCCACCTGAGCCTTTCACCACAGGATGTCAATGGACTAAATTTATCCTTCCAGCTAGCCTTGAGGGCATTGTTTTGAGGTGTGAAGATGCATCAAAAATAGACGTTATACCAGTATGATAATGTTCTATTATGAACTTTTTTCTGGGTATTGCTCTTTGGAAGTTAGTTTGTTCTCTCTAAGTACAGAAGGACCTTAGTTTGCTCTGCAGATGGTTGTGGTGGTGGTGGCAGCAGCAACTATAGTGGTGGCTTAATTGTATTTCATATTTACCTGTATAGTTAGTAGGGGTTCTTTTATTGTTTTTCTGAAAGCATGAAAGTTTTGTAATGGGAGGTTGATCTTCTTTTACATGTCTCTGGTGATGTTGAAAAGGAAAGGAATGCTTATGTGTTGAGTGTATTGTTTCTAGTTTGGCCCTAGCTTTTCCTACACTCTTTATGTTGTTGCATTGTGTTTATGAACAGTTTTATCTTTCTTTTGAGATATACTATTCCAGATTACAACTCATTGGCAGTCTCATTCCAATCTTATTGTTGTTGGCCAATGCCATAGGTACCATGTTGGCCTTGCAAATCATGTTATTATCAAACACCCACCCTTTTGGTTTCTTTTGTCCATGTTGTGCGGGTCTTGTCTTTAATAATTGAGGGTAGGTTTTAATATTTAAAAATAAGAGTAATGTTACATTTGACTAAAAAAATAGGACCATGTGACGATTTAGCGAGTAAAATATGAATTTTAAAGGTCTTATTTTTTTAGTCTAGCATTAGTCTTAAAAATGTGGGTTCAAATTAAATATTCTTTTTTGTGAATAATTGTAATTTTTTTTTTTTGTCAGGGTGAATAATTGTATGTTAAAGAATTAGTTAAAACATCTGGTATAAATGGCATAAAGTTATAAAATACCTGTATTTTGATCAAGAACTCCTTAAAATTGATCAAAAATTAATTATTACTCTTTAAACTTTGTCTCTTATTTTTAAAGGGCAAATTTCACTTTGCACCCTGAAAGATTGTTAAATTCTCACTTTACACCCTAAAAGATAAAAATTCTCATATTGCACCCTGAAAGAAATAAAATAGTAACAATTAGGTCCAACACATAACCGCTTGATCACGTGCAAAACACGTGATAACATAGAAGGGTAAGGTTGTAAATGAACCATTTTGACGCTCAAATATTGTACAGTGGTTGTCTTCTACATTTAAGACCAAAATGGTTGACCTGTATGTAGAGAGCTATTGAATTAGGGCAAGAATAACAAAGAAAATTTGGGAGGTGGAAGAAGAGGGGAAAATGCAAGCATTATTGTGGTCGCAGAGCTGTGACGAAGACTTCTTGGACGGATTTCAAACCTGGAAGAAGGTTTATCAGTTGCGCAAAAAATGAGGTAATTCGTTGACTGAGTTTCCCATAAAAGTTCTTTTGTTTCCCTTTTTGTTCATAAGATTTTTGGTTTTAATCAGCTGATCAAGTACAGATCCATATGCGTGAAATATTTGTTGATTTATATGTGATTTTGTATTTAAAATTTCTATTTTTCTGATTAAGATTGAACAAGAAATTTTTTTTACAACAAACTGAAGTTAAAATGGTAGTATATTTCTCTATGTATTGTGCGATTTTCTAATTTTTTTATCAATTATAAAATCATAGGTTGGTGGTCCATGCGGTTACTTTTTATGGATCGACCCCCCAATGTGTAACCGATCACGACAAATTATACCCGGTTTGTTGCGTTGTGTTACCCGTTTAGAAGAATAGTTGGAAAGAAGCAGAGTAAGGGGTAGAATGCTTTGGTTTTGCCTTGTTGGTTCCTGGTTTGTCATGGTGGTTCTGTATTGCTACATGGGTGATTATCAACACACTCCAGATGGACAGGTTTCAAATGGAGACATAACAAGTTTGGAGCTGTTGTGAATTTCTATTGGTTCAAACCTATTTTGGAAGCTAATGTGATCAAGTTGAAGCTATTTTGTATCAAATCTACCACTGGATAATGCATATTTGGGAAGCCAATGTGATCAAGTTGGAGTTATTTTGTATCAAATCTACCAGTGGATTATGTATTATGCAATGCAAACTGGATTTTGTATTATGTAATGCAATGAAGGATTTTGTATTTGGATGGTGTTGGTTCAAACATAGTTGCAGTTGCAGTTGTATTAAGATACATCCATTTTCTTAATAACACAAAATAATACTCAAACAAAAAAGTATATCCACCATTCATTAACTTCATGTGTGACACCCCAAATTCCGAGGGTCCGTTGATTACCCATCAACCCGCGGAACACCCGTAGATATCGAGTAACTCGATATCACACGGTTATGCCCCATTTACCGGGGTCCATAACTTAACAAAATTTGGGCAGAGTCTCCTTCGTACAGGGAGCTCTACCCAAAACCCAACCTGTGCAATTTAACTTCACATGACCCATCCGAGGCCCAATATAAAAAAAATGACCGCACCGGGTCCATTTATAAGTAAACATTGGCCACACCGGGTCCAATTATCCATACTTATATCAAAACATGCAAGATTACTTTAACATTAGTCTATATAATGTCTATTACAATTAATTTGCATAATTTACATGCCAAAGACCAAGTTTTCATAACTCTTTTACAAAAACTCAAAATAAGGCCACAAGTCGGCCCCCTTCATGCCTGATGCTCTCCAAGTGAGCCATCCACCGGTGCAAACCCAACACCTGAAATGTTTCCCGTATAGGGTGAGCCAACGCCCAGTAGAGTAGATCCTACAAAGACTACTCTCCCCCTAGATACTCATGCTCATGCAACATTCATTTGCAACATATAAACAATCATTCCTTATAAGGATATGCATTCTAAGTTAGAATGCAACAATACCATGCCATGAAATGAGATGACACTCACTCATGCACTTTAACCCGAGTCCTCACCGACTCTTACTACACGATGCAATGCCAAAGTGTTTCATTCCATCATTTATGTTCACATCAAATGACATTTTCAAAACTAGGGTCTTTCTTGGGGTTGGTTATTCATGGACTTGCACCAAGGGTCTCCCATACCCGTACACTTTATGGACTCTTACACCAATGGAGTGCACTACCCAAATCACCGGGCCTTGCACCCAAGAGGTCGTCATGCCTCTTCTTGCTAACCCCAACCCAATTTATCATGCAACCAAGCGGCTTAGCTAGGTCTTCGACCCAACCTTTCCCAAGTCATACCGTCAATCACCAAGTGTGGTGTTGACATCCACCATGCACACACACCCATGTAATGAGATGCTCCCGTGCATGTGCAATGTCATGTCCCATTGCATGAAACATAATGCTCAATATGCCAAGAACAACACATGAATAATTTCAACACATCCATGGTAAATTTATATCCTAAGCATATAAATACCATATTCATCTCAATGTTAATATATCAACACATGCATATATCAACAAGCACATTCAATTATAAATCATATCATATGGATATGATTCCACAAGTTAAACTTAAGCATGTTATTTCAATTCAATCAAAACAACAACTTCCAAATATTCAAGGCATTTCACCAAACACCTTCAAGGCATAATTTATATAACACATAGCATGCCTTTAATTTCACTAAGTTACATAATAAATCACATGTAACTTCCATATACCAAAATCAAGCTAGCAATTAGCTTAAGTCATTTCTATGCTCACTTTTCCATTTTCATAAACATAAACATACATATAAAAGTCTATCCATATGCATAAATATATCAAACCCTTAAACTATCAACATCTAAGGAAAGATTAATCCAAGGTAGGAAGAACCCTACCTCAATAGGAGTGTAGAAAACTCCTATAACACCAAAACAACTCAAGAACTCTTGATTTCCCAAATCTTCACTTTTGAATTTTCGGTGAAATCTCTTGTTTTTGGTACGTACGCGTAGCCCTCGTCGAGGAGATGAACTTTGCCTCTTGAATCGACGGATTCCGACCGACGGAACTCCCGGAATCGGAGCGGGAAGGTTGAAGAATTTTTTTTTTCTCCTCTTTTCTTGGCTGGCTGCTTACAGCTAAGGAGATGATATTTTCTTCTCCAAAAAGCTGATTTTTGAGGATATTTATAGGCAAAAATGTGCGGTCCACATCGCACCGCATATTTTCGACTTCCGGGTCCGTTTTTCATCCTGAAACGATTCATTATTTCTCGAATTAAGTTCAAATTAATTTTATTTGAACTTTAACTTAATTTTAAGGAAATTTTATAAAAAATGTTTTTGGGGACTTTTAAAATGTCATTCGCCACGCAGTCGCCTCGAACGACGTGCAAAAATTCGACTATCTCAGAATTCGACGAAATTTGACAGGGTGACTAGATTTCGCGATACGAATCTAATGGCGAACTCCGTTTCCTCATCCGAGATCTAGAGTATGAGTATTTCAAATAAGCATTAGGATGACAAATGACAATTTTGCCCTCATTCACAAAAATTCAAATTTACCCGGATTTCACATCATGCAAAAATAGTTGCAGTTAGATACACCCCCATAACAAAAACTAACTGTGTAGCTGCAACATATCAACTAAAAGAGCTACAGTGAGATACAAAAAGTGACTGCTGAGTTTTACCCCTATTAACTAATTCTATAATTCATTAACAGTACACCCAAAAATCACAAAAGGTCCAAGATTTTCACTGTGTCCCCACTACATTGTTTGTCTTTCACACTTTCTTGGATGAGTTGGAGTGTTGTGTAAAAGCTGGTGCAGACTTGGTTTGCTTGGGTAGGATAGGTTGTGTTGCACTTGATTGGGGTGGCCTCCACACAGGTGGTGTTGAAGTTTTTTTGTGTTGGCCTCCAAGTAGGTTGTGATGAAGCAGTTTGTGGTTGAGTAGCTTGGGGTTGGCTAGTTGAGGGACATGATGTATTTCTTTTCTTTCTAATATGTTAAAGAAAAACAACTATTAGTTAAATTTTGTAACTATTAATTGAAAGAAGGTGGTTCATGCCTTACAGGTAACTTTTGTCTGTCCTTTATAGATTTATATTGAGGAGCATCGGGGCTTGACCTTGAACCACTTTGTGATGCATTTTCCATAGTTACCACCTAACTATGAAATGTACAAAGGTTAATGTTAATAAAAATAAACCAATTGCAAATAAAAATTCTATTTAAAAAAAAAACTTATTGGTAAATTATCTGCATGATGTGGAGGGGATGTGTCTACACAACTTGATGTATCTACGTCACTGGATGTTGTGACCACCTTGCACTTTCTCTTGTTGTGACCATCTTGACCACAAGTTCCACATATGATTGCTTTGTATTTCCTTCTCAACTTCACACCTTTGGTAGGTTCATCACTCTCTCTCCTTCTTGCCTTCTTGGGCCTACCAGGTCTTGTGGTTTGATTAGGGGGAATGAGAGTGACATAACCTGTTTTGGGCCACAATTCCTTTCCATTAATAGAACTCATTAGTTGACTGTAACACTTGAGGAATGTTTCAACCTTGTACCAATCAGCCACATGATCCTCTACTGACAAACCTAAGTAGTTGAGGGCAGACACAACATGTTTACAGGGGATTCCTGTTAAGTCCCACTTTCTACAACTACAAGTCCTATCTTTTATGTTGATTGTTGCTTGGTCTCCACTCATCCCAACAACTTCAAACTTTTCATCCCCATTCCATGTAGGAATGAAAGCTGTTGACTCAATTTTAATTGCTTCTAATCTCTTTTGAATCCTAGGACAAATGAATCATTTATACTTCTTAATTGAATTCCTATGTCGATGTATTCTTTCCATAAGCCAAACTCTTATATTTTCAAGCATTGTTAAGATAGGTTTGTCCCTAGCCTCTACAATACAAGCATTGAAGCTCTCACACAAATTATTGAGCAGCATGTCACATTTGGGCAATGTACTAAAATGGGACCTAGACCAATTGATTGGTGGCCTTTCACACAACCATTGATAGGCAGATTCATCAGCACTTCGTAACTCCTCCATGACATTACGAAAGTCAACAATTCTTGAAGACTTAGCAGCCCTCCACAATAAGTCCTTCAAAGTTAAGCCCTTATGCTCAACTTTGAAGTTGTTATACAAGTGTCTCACACAGAACCTATGTTCTGAATTTGGAAAAAGAGTCTCAACTGCATCAAGTATTCCCTACATGCACAATTGGAGGAGTAAATGAGTAAGTGTAAACATCAAGTATAAAATAAAATAAGTAACAAAAAATATTAGCTAAAACTTGCCTTTTGCTTATCTGACATAAAAGTTCATGCATGGGTGTTAACTATACATAGATCCTGCTTCAACAATTTGAGGAACCATGCCCAAGACTTCTTTTTTTCCTTCTCTACTACTGCATAAGCAATTGGATACATCTGATTGTTAGGGTCAATTCCAATAGCTGATAGTAAAATGTCATATTGATGGAACTTCAAATGATAGCCATCCAAACCAATTAATGGTTTGTAACCTAGTTGTAACCCATTTTTTAGTGCCCCAAAACATATGTATATCCTCTTGAACCTTACCTAATCACCTCCTACTGCTTTGGTTTTGATAATACAGGTAGTACCTGGATTGGTTCTCCTCAACTCTTCACAGTAATCCCATAATAACATGAACTGGTCTTTGTCTTTGCCACTAACCCTTGTCCTTGCTGCAGCTTTGCCCCTATATACTTGTCTTTTAATTAAGGTCACAACACGTTCTTTCAACACAGTTTGCTTAAGTGATTTCATTGGCCATGTTGATAGAGTAGTATACTAAAAACTTGCTTTTTGTAGTGAAACTTGTTTTATTAATTAATAAAATTTTGTTCTTTTTATTTCATTGATAATCTGTATGGGCAAAATGTTTGCATTATATTTAATATATGGTATGTATGTGTGTCTTATATTTTACATTGTAGATAATCTGGTGTGTAGAGTTCGACTTATACATAGAAAATCAAATTATCGGATCCTTATATAATATGAGTATACGTTCACAATCCTAGATGGAATTGGACACACCATTAGTATGATTGTAGTGTAATATTCTGGCATAGTCTGTCTTGACTGTAGGAGACTGTTTGATGTTTCGGATTATTGTACTAGTATACTTTGTGTGTTGAACATACCCATGTTGAGGTTATTATTTTTTATTGATTCAATAAGATAATAAATACCTCATAATTATTATGATTGTTTATACTCTTAGTCCCAAAATATTTAATTGTCACATGCGTATAATGTTTGTCACTTTAATTCATCAAATGGTGAGATTCATATTGAGTTAATAAGCTCGATGAATTGGGAGACGATGTTGTTTGTATGGTAGAAATTAAATATTAAAGGAACTCGCGTCCTAGTATTTAAATATGTTGATGTTGTCCTCTTGAGGAAGCTCATAAGTTTTGTCAATGTCAAACCCTGCAAGTGGATTTAATTATCTGACATGACAAATAAGTTGAGTGATAAGGTCTCAAAGAATAAGAAATCAATTAAATATAATTGTCAGTAATTTATTTAATTGATGGACATCTGTAATTTTAAACGTGGGAAGATTATTAAGCATATAATAATAAGGAGCTCGAATATAATTTTGAGATAAGACTCAGGAGATCAATAATAAGTCTTTAGTGGACTGACTTATTATTAATGGGTTGTAGGATGTTTGTTCTGGGTTGAACATAGAAA
Source organism: Ilex aquifolium (assembly GCA_951799425.1). Taxonomy (NCBI): domain Eukaryota; kingdom Viridiplantae; phylum Streptophyta; class Magnoliopsida; order Aquifoliales; family Aquifoliaceae; genus Ilex; species Ilex aquifolium. The sequence goes on along the minus strand of OX637410.1, from coordinate 16,218,909 downwards.
TCATAAGCCCATTGGAAGCTCGATCCTTATTTCTCCTTAGGGTCTCTGTCATAGCTTATGTATAGACATCTACGCTCTCTAATTTAGAGAGGCTGAAAGAGAGAGCAGGAGTTCGGAGGTCTTGGCAGCCCACACTGCATCCGGATTCTGACGTTGGGGGATATACGACAGAAGGCCGCGAGGTTCGTCAAGTTGTCCTTCAGTTGCTCGTTGTTCGGTTCTGCGTTCGTGCTAAGATGAGATCAATCTCGAGGAATCTCGAAAGTAAACTTTAATTCCGCCTTGTAGGGTTTTAAAAGAAATTTTTTGATATTCGATACATACATGCTGTCAATGGCTCTTGAAATTTCCGTTCCAACACATGTAGGGTTGGATCTCAACATTTCAACATACATATTTGCAAGCCACTTGGCATTGACATGTTTCACTTAGAAAGTTCTATTGCAACTGTGTGCACCATTAAAGTTTTAACCTGCATTGTCTTTTCTCATGCCATGCTGGAAGCATAAATCAACCAATCACACCCTTCCCTACAAACTGCCCTTACTCTAGAATTCTCATTTTTAGTGAATCTGATTTCTTTTCCCCATTTTATTGCATGTTGCCTAAATGTAGCTCTAAATTCAGCAACTGTTTTGAACAACATACCTAGCTTAAACTGTGGGTCAACCATATCAGACTTTGAATTAAACTATGGATACTTCACCCTCTATCACTTACAATTTCCTCATTCCTCGTCATCTGATAATGAACCACTAAGACTTAATAACTCTTTAGTGTCATAGTCTTCACCGTAAAAATCATTATTAACATCCATTGTTGTGCCTCTATCACTATCAACACCTTTCCCTTTGTCAACCCATTTCCCTATCTCCTTGTTAAGACCAACAAATTCAACATCATTATCAACAAATGTCTCATATAATTGATCATCAATGATGTCATACTCATTATCATAAAAATATTCATAGTCTGATGACAACCCTTCTGAGTATGAGTCACTCTCATTCATACCCCCATCACCACTTGATTTTGAACATTGCTCATGAATATGGTCAGTCTCAAACCCAACTTCTTGTTGTATGGTACCACAGTTTGACTCAACCTGACTTTGGTTAATATTGGCAACACAAATATCAATTACTCTATTCTTATCAAGCCAATTGATAATGTCCAAAACCTGCACATTATTTTCTAACACCTTCCTCCAGTTTGACTCAACCTGACTTTGGTTAATATTGTCAACATAAATATCAATTACTCTATCCTTATCAAGCCAATTGATAATGTCCAAAACCTGCACATTATTTTCTAACACCCTCCATCCATGCTCAGATCTATGATAGAATTTATTAATCTCATAGTATCCTAATGAAATCTCATCAGCATACAATCTCATAGTATCATTTAACATACTATCCAACTTAATCAATGAAATCTCATCAGCATGAAACATATCAATGTGATTGACCTTCCCACCAATATATGCTCTATCACCCAAATGTTCCAATCTACAACTATGATGCAATCTGATAGTAAAATATTCAGAAGAATGATCTGCATGTACCACCAAATGGCCAACAAGCTACACACTGTTAATATGATATACCCCACAATACAAACACAATTGAAAAAAAGTAACAAAATAACAACACATACAAACCTACAGACAAAAATTGGTCCCCACAATAGACCCACAAACATCCCAACAATGAACCCCACAATGCAAACACAATAGAAAAATAGTAACAAAATAACAACACACAAAAACTTGTAGACAAAAATTGGTCCCCACAATAGACCCACAAACATCCCAACAATGAACCCCACAATGCAAACACAATAGAAAAATAGTAACAAAATAACAACACACACAAACCTACAGAGAAAAATTGGTCTCCACAATAGACCCACAAATATCTCAATAATGAACCCCATAATGCAAACACAATAGAACAATAGTAATAAAATAACAAAAACACAAACCCACATAGAAAAATTGGTCCCAACAATATACCCATAAACATACCAGAATTAACCCCATATTCCAAACACAATATAACAACAAACACAAAAAATACAATTACCATAGCATAGTGCATCTCAATTAGTCTGTAAATCTTTGGTCCCCTCCTTTAGCGACCACGACATTTTTTGACTCAAGCAACAGAGTTGGTACAAAATCAATCCACCAAGTCTGTAAATTGTTCGTAGAGAATATACACAACCTCTTTCTTTGACTGTGAAGCCCTAGAAGAGAATCATGCTACCTCTTCAAGGCTATAGTTGATCGGTTTCAAACACCGAGGTGGTGTCATGTGCAATTCACATGAGAGATTACCTTGTTCATTTACAACCTTACCCTTCTATGTTATCACGTGTTTTGCATGCGATCAAAAAACAGACAGTAAACTCAACGGCGGTTAGGTGTTGGACCTAATTGCTACCGTTTTATTTCTTTCAGGGTGCAATATGAGAATTTTTATCTTTCAGGGTGTAAAGTGAGAATTTAGCAATCTTTCAGGGTGCAAAGTGAAATTTGCCCTAAAATAGTCTTTAAACCTTTTTTTTTTAGTTCAAGGGTGTCCAAGTCAATTTACGCATACCTCGATTAATCCCCTCTCCGATCTGGTCAAAAACAGGTCATCTCTCATGACTTAGCCAAAAGAAGTTGCCAAGATTTAAAGTCAGGACATTTGAGTTCATCCCCTGTTACAACTTGAACTACCCTTAGGACTAATCTCAATTTAATCTCTCGACTATTAATTTTATGTTAATAAAATCTCTTCTTTTGTTTTACACGTTAAAGTAAAACAGAGTCACATAACGTGAACTACTATATGACAAACAACATGAGTTTAATTCCGTTTGTTTTAACCGAGAAAATGGACGGAAGAAATTTATTCATATAAAATTAATTTATGGGAGGTTAAATTAAGATAAGTAAATGGATATTTACCGTGTTATTTTTTTTTTTGATCAGATATTTACCGTGTTGTTAAAATAAGAGAATTATAGAGACTACAAAAAGAATATAGAAAATATATATATGCTAGAAAAAGAACTTCTCAACTTGTGTATTTCTCAATGTGGTAAGACCTCCTTTTATATGTCTCAAATCATAATGGTCATCAAATACAATACTAATTATAGGTAGAGATTATAGAGTCAAATACTAACACCTATCCTATTAAATTGGTAGGCTAGAGTTCATCCATATCTATATACAATATATTTACAACACTCCTCCTTGGACGACTACTATGATAAGATAATATGCCTCGTTAAAACCTTGCTAGGAAAACTCTGTGGAAAAAAATCCAGCAAAAGAAAAAAAGTACATATTCAGACGAATCTTAGAATAGTGTTGGACGCACTAATGTTGCCTCATTAAAACCTTGTTAGGAAAACCCAATGGGACAAAACCTAGACTAAAGAAAAATAGTATAACGTACATATGTCGTGTATCTTGATGTGGATACTCTCCTGATGATTCCCCTGATAATAAATCAATTGGATTAGTCACAAACTCGATGCATTCCAATGTCATACACTAATTTTTTTGAACGTTGATGATGGTAAAGCTTTAGTGAATAGATCTATAAGATTGTCACTAGATCGTATCTACTTTACTTCAATTTCATGACTTTGCTGGAGTTCATGAGTGTAAAAGAACTTTGGCGAAATATGCTTGATTCTATCACCTTTGATAAACCCTCCTTTAATTTATGCAATGCAAGCAGCATTATCTTCATATAAGGCTGTTGGTGAATTTGTAATCAAAGGAAGTCTACAAGTATCTCGGATGTCATGGACTACGGACTTTAGCCACACACATTCACGGCTCGTTTCGTGGAGTGCAAGTATGTCAGAATGATTAGAAGATGTAGCAATTAAAGTCTACTTAGTAAATTGCAATGAGATCGTTGTATCACCACTTGTGAAAAACATACCCAATTTGTGAACGAACCTTGTGGGGATCTGATAGGTATCCAGAATCTGCATATTTGACTAACTGTGGACCATTAGCTGATTGTTTTGAGTATAACAAACTCAAATCTATAATTTCACAAAGATAGCATATGACATGTTTTACGTCATTCTAATGTCGTCGAGTTGGTGCAGAACTAAATCTTGCCAACAAGTTGACTGCAAATGCTATATCAGGCCTAGTACATTGTGCTAAGTATAACAAAACACCAATTAGACTTAGATATAATATTTTAGGATTTGATATGATATTTTAGGACCAAGAAGTATTTCATTTTCTTCCTTAGGATGAAAAGGGTTCTTATTGACATCAAGATATTGAACGACCATTGGAGTATTTAACGGATATGTTTTATCCATGCTAAACCGCTTCAGGACATTTTCAGTATAGGTTGTTTGATAAATAAGAATTCCGTTTAAATGTACGCTCGATCTGCAGGTCAAGACAATACTTTATTTTTCTAAGATTTTTCATCTCAAATTCTTTTTTTAAATATTCAGCAGCTTTTATCAACTCTTCAGGAGTTCCAATCAGATTCATATCATCAACATATATTGTAATGATGACAAATCCAGATTCTGATTTCTTAATAAATATACATGGGCACATGAGATTATTAACATATCATTTCTTTACCAAGTACTCACTGAGACAGTTATACTACATTCTTCCAGATTGTTTCAATCCATATAAGGATCATCTCAGCTTAATTGAGTACATGTTACGTGATTTTGATGTGTTTGCTTCAGGTAATTGCAATCATTCAGAGACTTTCATATAAATATTAGTATTTAACTTTCCATATAAATATGCAGTAACAACGTCCATAAGACGCATGCCGAGTCTTTCTGAGACTGCTAGACTAATAAGATACCAAAATGTAATTGTATCCATTACTGATAAATATGTTTCTTCATAATCAATTCTGGGTCTCTACAGGAACCCTTGCGTTGCTAGGCGCGCTTTGTATCTTGTGATCTCATTTTTGTCATAAAAACTCATTTATAACCAACAGATTTTACATCATTAGGTGTTAGGACTACAGGTCCAAACACTCCACGCTTTGTAAGAGAATTCAATTCTTCTTGGATTGCTTCTTGCCATTTTGGCCAACCATGTCGACGTTGGCATTCATCTATTGTGTGTGGTTCGAGATCTTCATCATTTAAAATTTCAATAGCTACTACAAAAGAAAATACATCACTAATGCTCATTTTTGTGCGATCGCACATTTTTCCTGTATATGCATAGTTAATAGAAATTTCTTCATTTGTAAATATTTGCATCTCTTCAGGAGTCTGTGTCACTTTATGGACTTTTTCTCTTCAGGTGATATCATTTGAGATGATGTGGGTGCATCTTTATTCCCTAATTCAACAACTTCTTCAAGAGTTGTATGTGATTGCCCTTTTAATCTCATCTTTAGGGGAGCAGAATCTTTTGAATCCACAGGTCGTCCACACTTCAAATGTGTATTTGATGATTCATTTGCTGCCATGAATTTTTCAATTGGAACATCAATCTTTGTTGGAGTGTTCACAGCTGGCACATAAAATTTGGTTACTTTTGTTGCATCAATAAATGCATCAGGCAACTGATTAGCAATTTTTTGGAGATGAATAATCCTTTGTACTTCAGTTTTACATTGGGGAGTGCATGGGTCAATATGAGACATAATTTTTGAAGTCCAAAAAAGCTCACGCCGTTCTTTAGCAATCGACATATTTCCTCCCTTTAACGACGAGAATATTGTCTCATCAAAATGACAATTTGTAAATCTTGCAGTAAAAACATCTCCTATCAAATATTCAAGATACCTAATAATTGAAGGTGAATTATACCCAACATAAATTACTAGTTGACGTTGTGAACCCATCTTAGTGCACTGTGAGGTGAAATTAGGACATATACAGTACAACCATATGTTCGTAAGTGAAAAATATCTAGGGGTTGATCAAGTACGAGTTGTATTGGAGGGTATTAATGGTAAGTAATTGGTCAAATATGAACTAAGGTTGCTGCATGTAATATGTCCTCAAGTAGAAATTGGTAACTTTATTTCTGCATGTCTATTGGGATTGATGTGGAGTACCCAATTGCTCACATCCATACCCAAAATGGTTTAGCTGAGTCTCTTATTAAAAGACTTTAGTTGAGGACCATCGTGTTGAGCGTCAATTAAGATCACAAAATATTATAATGGTCCGCATGATATGTGTATAGGTCCACAAATATCTCCTTGAATTCTTTGTAGAAAGGTTGGACTCAACATTGACTTTTGTTGGAGATGGTCTAATAACCAATTTTCCTTATGAACAAGTGATTATTTTGTCTAATCACTCGACAAAATAATCTTCTGATTCTTTAGAGGATATCCATGCTAGTTATTGATGATTTGACGTATCATTATTGACCTAGCGTAACCAAGTCGATCATGCCAAAGTATAGAAGTATTTGGATTAGAGAGCTTCTGACTCATCACAATATTTGATTCAATTGTTCTTATTGTTGAACAGTACAACCCAGAGGAGAAAGTAGGAAATTTCTCTAATATAACTTCAGGTCAAAAACAATTGAAGTAATATAAATATATTCTTCATTATTATCATTCATAGTCTCAATATGAAATCTATTACGACGTATATCTTTGAAATTTAGCAGATTTCTTCTGGATCTAACTGAATATAAAGCGTCGTTGATATGATTTTTTGTTCCATTTGATAACATGATAAAACTCTTCTGAAGCCTTCAATCAGGTTTGCAGAACCCGATATTGTATTTACATTAGCTTTGGCTAATATTAAGTTAGAGAAAAATCTTTTATGTCGAAGGATTGTATGGGTTGCGCCACTATCTACTAGACGTGCAACTTTACCATTCATTTTAGAATTGAACAGTTAATAAATAAGGTCTATTCCTTTTCATCCATAAAAAAAAAAAATCACACTTAAAAATTGAAATAAAATATCAAAAAAATAAAGAAAATTCATACTTAACAACTTAGAAAATATAATACGATAAGGAAAATAACACTAATCGATGTGGACATTTTCATCATCGATCAAATGATCAATTTTGCCATTAGGATCGGCAAAGAAATTAGAAACATTAAGGTGAGTTATGTCAATTGGATAGGGAACATCAAGGCAAGTAGTAAGATCCACTAGTTCACGGTGATCACTGAAATTTGTTTCTATCTTTTTTCCTTTTTCCTTTATAGATACCTGGATAGGGAACATCAAGACAAGTAAGATCCACTAGTTCACGGTGATCAATGAAATTTGTTTCTATCTTCTTTTCTTTTTCCTTTATGTTGTTTTGCATCTTTGTTTGCCCACTTCTGGTGGTAAGGTTTATTATTATTACCACGATGTCGATTATCATTTCGACCACGATTATGGTATGAGGTGACTTTTGCTTCAGGAAATACTATAGAATTGGTCGGGCGAGATTCATGGTTTTTCATCAAAAGCTCGTTATTTTGTTTAGCTACAAGAAGACATAATATCAAGTCAAAATATTTAGTGAACTTGCTCTATTGTTGTTGTAGGAGTACATTAGAGACATGAAGAGTAGAAAATGTTTTCTCTAACATGTCTTTATCAGTAATTGTTTCTCCATATAATGTCAATTGTGAGCTAATTTTGAATAGCGCGGAATAATAATCACTCATCTTTTAAAAAGTCAAGTGTCTAACATTTGCGGAATAATAGTCAAGTGTCTAACATTTGGAATTGTTCCTTTAATTTATCCCAAATGACAAGTGAATCATTTTCCGTGAGATATTCATTTTTCAATCCTTCATGAAGGTGATGACGAAGGAATATCATTGTTTTTATACAATTATGCAAGGATGTTTCATTTTTTTTTGATAGTATCACCAAGATTCATGACTGTCAAATGGATCTCATCTTCAAGGATCCAAGAAAAATAGGGAGATATTTATTTTTCAATCCTTTATGAAGGTGATGACAAAAGAATATCATTGTTTTTATACGATTCTGTAAAGATGAATCATTTCCTTCTTTGATAGTATCATCAAAATTCATGACTGTCAAGTGAATCTCATCCTCAAGGATCCAAGAAAGATAGTTGTTGCCTAAAATATCAAGAGCGATAATCTCAAGTTTTGTGAGGTTCGATATGGTCCCCTACTGCAAAAACTCAAAATTTCTTGAAACTAGATCTCCCTTTTATAAGAGACTGGATCTCCCTTTTAATCTTGGTAAGTAAGATTTTAATCTTGGTAAGACAATTATAGAGACTACAAAAAGAATATAGATAATATATATATACTAGAGAAAGAACTTCTTATGTATTTCTCAATGTGGTGAAAACCTATTTTTAGAGGATTCAAATCATAATGGTCATCAAATACAATATTAACTCTGGTAAGATTATACAGTAAAATACTTAAATCATAATGATCATCAAATACAATATTAACTCTAGTAGATATTATAGAGTCAAATTCTAATATCATCTATTAAAATGGTAGGCTAGAGTTCATCCATATCTATATACAATTTGTTTGGTTGCCGTATTGTAGATGAATGAAATGTATTAGATAATACATGTTAATTCTGTATAGGTGGATAAAATACAAGATTAAATATGAGACAAAAATATTACACATTGTAATTCATTGTTTGGTAAGACACTTGATTAAGAATGGGATAATAGAGTAACAATTATATATTAACTAAAACATCATCAATCTTATATAGTTATTAATGTTTTTGTTTGTCCATTAAGTAAAACAGTAGATTTACAACTGAATAAGCTTGAATTAGATTATAATACCACCTCTCACGGTAATATTATAATCAATTTAATAGTACGAATATAATATATTATTTAAATAAATAATATATTATTTAGATAAGAATTTAAAATAAAATTATATATAAGAAAAAATATTTTTACAACTAAATATTATATAAGATTAAATTAAAGAATTTTAATATGTTATGATTATGTAATCCACCCCTTTAATATTGCAACTAAACGAGCCTATATTTACAACCACCTTATTTTTGTTAAACCACGGCGGAGCAATGTTTAGCCGAAAACCGCGGAGGTGAATTTCACATCTTTTTCTCTGCTCCGCGGCTCCTTTGCAATCTTTGTCGGCGTATACATATACACACACGCGTATACATATACACACACAAATCTCTCTCTCTCTCTCTCTCTCTCTCTCTCAATGAGATGGTGAGGGCAGGTACCGGGAAGCGTAGAACGACGAACTTTGTGTGGATTTGCGTAGGGCTTCTGGGAGCGGGTCTGATCGCAGATCTGTTGTGGGCGTCATCTTCTTCGTCTTCTTCTGTATATCACTCGATCGCATCTAATTGGCCTCCCAGTAAATCCGACAGCTTAATTTTACCGAAAACAATTCTTCAAAATAACACTACCAAGGTAAGTAAAGCTCTCATTCACTCACATTTTAATTTTACGCCCCAATTTACTGTGACTTGTCAGATCAGTTAGCAACTTTCTTCAACTCTTTCGGTACTGGCAATGCTTGCTGGAATTCATTTTGCTCTGGAATGGAATTTTCGTTAGACACGATTTCTACTCCAGGAAACTCTGATAGTCGCGTGCAATGAGGAGATTTGCTTCGGGGAAAAAAAATTGTACTCCTGGAAACTGTTTCCTTATGAAACAAATGGTGCCCAAGTGATGGTTGGGTGGTACTACCTGCATCGTTTTTATGGAATATAGTTGGATATATCATTCTAATATACTCTTGAAGTTGGATATAATACTTGAATCTCCTTGGTAAATAGGGAATTTAATAACGACAAATTATGATTATTCAATTTAGATATTCATGCGCTCTTATACAATTATATGTAATACTATTCGTTGGGATATTAGAAAAGTACTAAAAATATCATACAGTATGATTCTATGGAAAAAAATGTGGGATGGTTTACTTCCAACTGGTTTTGCTGTCCACCCATGATATAGTAATGAAATCCAATCCTCCATTGTCATTCATAGGGGCCTTCCAAAGATAAAAAAGATGGTTTACCAGAAAGGGTCTTATCGGCAACTTTTGCTGATTTGCCTGCCCCAGAACTGAAATGGGAGAAGATGGCTTCAGCACCGGTGCCACGGCTCGATGGAGCAGCAATACAGATTAACAATCTTCTGTATGTGTTTGCTGGATATGGAACCATTGATTATGTGAGAACCTTGACCAGCTCCACTTTATTATGTTCTGAAGTTAGCTACGTTGAATTATTTCTGCCTCAGTTTATCGTTAAAGTTTGTTTATGCTTATTGAATCAAGTTTCTTTCGTTCTTTCCTTCCTAATTTTTGTCACCATTTTTTTTTGGCGTTAAAATCAAATGTTTTCATGTTTATATGTTCTCAATGTCTAAGTTGAAAATAAATAAGAATAGCAAGAGCAACAACTCTACTCCTTTACATTCTCTGGTGTTGTTAAAAATTTGTAGTACATGAGATTTGATGACTTAACGAGTGAAACACTAACACATTGAGAAGGTCTGGCAACTTATTTATGCACTCTATGCAACCTTACCTCAACTACATGAGATTGACAGCACAAGTTGAGATCAGTTGATTGACTGATGGGTATTAAGTATAGCAATATCCCAGCTGCTTGGGTTGACAGTATAAATTGCTTCATTAGTCTGGTTTGTTGTAAAGCTTGCACATCACAATATCAGGTGCCACTGCGTGATATCTGTTTTAGTTCTAAACTGGTTGCCTAAGTTCTCTTTTTTGTCTGAACATGGCATCGGCAGTGCAACTTACTACTTAGGAAACTTTATATGTGTGTGCACGCGCGTGCGTTCTCTGTGCTTGTGTGTGTTTTGCCTCTTTTTGAACTTCTTTTTCATGTTTTATAGGTGCACTCTCATGTTGATATTTACAATTTTACGGATAACACGTGGGGAGGAAGGTTTGATATGCCAAAAGAAATGGCGCATTCGCATCTAGGAATGGCGACAGATGGAAGGTACATTTACATAGTCAATGGACAATATGGCCCACAGTGTAGAGGGCCTACCGCACATACATTTGTGCTGGATACTGAAACAAAGCAATGGCAGAACATGCCCCCTTTACCAGTCCCTAGGTATGCACCATGATCAAGATGTGAATGGATTTATTTTTATGATTTCATATGTTGACATCACACACGTGGTATTCAGTTTTTGGTGAATTTGTTTACACACAAAGACTCAGATTTGTTCGTTGCTCTTTTGTTATTTCCGTATTAGTTTAGATAAGGTATGATGTCAATGTATTTTTTAACTTCTATTATTCATATGGTGGTAATTACGAAATGTCTAAGCATAGTTGACTCGCATTCATCAATCATGAGGATTGTTGCCACTCCTTAAGGTTGTGTTGTATCATACAAAGTTTCCTTTGAGTCCCAATTCCAATATGCTCCCCATGCTTCATTAGCCCATACTGCTCTGGTTGTGCTAATCCCACATAAATACTGAGAAACATGTACCCAGCACTCCAGCAAGGGCACCGAAGATGATATATAGAGTCCCTATATCCATATCCTTGTGGTTATTATTTCTTTTCTTGAACATATGTACTCCTTTTCAAGTTCCCTCTTAAGTACGTTTGACAACTGAATGATGTAGTCTTACCATGGAAATAAGGATGTCAACCACATGGCCCGACTGCTGTGAAATGAGTGATTGGGCTTTCATTTTTGCTTTCTAATATGTGATGGATTCAAAAAGACCTACCTAAATACGGGGAGAAAGGAAGGAAGGAGGAAAGAAGTACAATAGAGACCACGAATTTGATAACTAATCGTCTTGATGTGAAGTACCTAATGAATTTAGTAGTCTGTCTGTTGTGTGATCTGCAGAAGCAAGCAGTCTTTCTCAGTTTTTCCAAATGCAGTGTATTCTGATAAATGTTGTAATAATTCTTATAATACTAAATAGTAGTAATAGTAGTAATATTAGAATACTATTTTATATTTTCCATGTTTTCAATATAAATCAATTTAGGACAAGTGTAGAACTATCATTGTTGTCAAATAACTTGGTGGAGTTGACATCTGGGATCCTCTTTCCCAATCCAATCTATGAAAACATGTTTTGAACTAGCTTCTTACAGTTATTAGAAATGTTCCAGATAATTTCCCAGAAATTATGCAGAACTACAGCATATTATGCTCGCTAGTCCATACTTGCAACTCAATCCGGCCAAAATGCAGTACATTCAATGACTTGAATAGATGTTACCTGTACTAAATCAAGTTGTCTTTGCTTACGTTCAACTTGAGTGAATACCCCTAATGTGTTGATTTCAGGTATGCACCAGCAACCCAGCTTTGGAGAGGTAGACTCCATGTGATGGGTGGCAGCAAAGAGAATCGACATACACCTGCCTTAGATCATTGGAGTCTTGCAGTGAAGGATGGAAAAGCTTTAGAAAAGGAATGGAAGACTGAAATAGACATACCACGTGGAGGCCCGCATAGGTTTTTTGGCTAGTTTCTTCATGAAATTATTTTTATTATGAAGTGTGAAGATTTTCTCTAGCTAAATATCAAAATTTAATCACAGCAGTATCTTGATTAGTGTGCTTGAAATGTGGAGATCAAGAGATGGCCTTGTGGTGCATATCCATCCCATTGCTGGGGGCGAGGGTTTGAGTTTCACTCAAGTTGATGTTCCCTCTTCCCCAAGTTGATATGCACAAGGAAAAAAGAAAAATAAATAATAAGTTGAAAACGTGATGATCAAATATACAATTCTGTTCTTTTTGGTGATATAATTTCTAATTATTTATTGCTAACAAATGGAATAAGTTGAGATAAATACAACGATATTGTGCGTTTGAGTATTGAGGCCATCCACTTTGTGAAAAAACTTCTAAACTCTAAAGGGTAGGTTTGCACTTAGTCTACTCTGCCCGGAATTCTCTTACGTAATGGGGACCTACTTGGGTGATGGACTTTAAAGGGGTTGGGTTGTCTAGAGCAGCGAGATTGTGGATTTGAATACGAGGGTAGCCACTTTCTGTGAATAATGTCTATTGATGTTTAACAGTGACCAAACTGCGGAATGTTCGTTGGTTCACCAAAAACATTGTATTGATAATTTACATCTTAAGCTTCGCTCCTTCAACGCCAATTTTTTACTTTTTCTTGTATTGCAACTGGAGTAGCTTGTTATTTTAAAACTTTGTTTTTTGCTTCCCACTTTTCCCTGTTGTCGTGGTCAATTTTCCCTTATTAGCCAGTTCTCTTTGAAATGATTTTCCGTATTCTGCATTTATCTGTGTAGAAGCAGGAGGTGGGAATTTATACCATTTAATTACTGATAAAAAAATATGAAAAAATTGATTGATCTCCTATAAGACAACGTTAGAATTCTAAAATAATTGATTCACTGTGCAATACAATTGGTTTGTGGATTTATTAGTTCTGTTGAGGTAAGATCTTCATATTCAACACTCTCAGAATTTTGTGTAAACTGCTATTCTTGATGGTTTCATAAGTGACTGTTGTTTTCTCTTAGGGGATTAAATGAAATTGATGACAGTGACATTGACACATAATTCTTGAAAAATTTGCATTGTTCTTATTAAATTCACATTGTTTGTGGACTGACCAAAATAGCCATCAAGTAATTGAAGGTCTCTACTTCAGTGCATTTAATCTAATTATTTTTTGGTCCATTTTTTTTTAACTTTCTTGTAGGGCTTGTGTTGTGGTTGATGATCGATTATATGTTATTGGTGGTCAAGAGGGTGATTTTATGGCTAAACCTGGATCACCAATTTTCAAGTGCTCTCGTAGGAATGAGGTAGTTGTTTACTATATTGAAATTCATTGCCAATCAAGCATGCTTTTGAACTAAGGCTTTGTTTATTTTCACTTGGCTTCCGTGATGCGGGACATGTTCATGTTTTACAAAAGTTGATTTAGAACTCTGGATATCATATTGGACAAAATTTATGTAGCTTTATTTTAGTTGATTTTTGTCAAAACCAAAGGAGTAAAAGGTGAAAGAAAAATGAAAGAGTTTTATGACTATAGAGTTTGGATTTTACAGGTTGTATATGATGATGTTTACATGCTAGATGATGATATGAAGTGGAAAGTGTTACCTCCTATGCCAAAGCCAGATTCCCATATAGAGTTTGCTTGGGTAGTTGTTAATAATTCTATAGTTATTGTTGGAGGCACAACAGACAAGCACCCTGTAACCAAAAAGATGACGCTGGTTGGAGAAGTGCTCCAGTTTCAACTAGATACACGGGTAATGCCATTTTATCCTCTGTACATTTTGGGAATTGCTATTGAACAAGTGCTCCTCTTTATTCTGTGATTGTTAACCCCCTCTCCTCCTTCCTTCTGGGTGGGAAAACAGAAACAACAAGAACTGTTATATCTTTAATATAGTAATTGATGCTGGCACGTCATTAAATTCATGGGGAATTGAAAAACCATATTCTTCACTTTTGGTTTCGGGGAATGGCTGAGTTTATACTCCAAGGTGTGGGAACATGGAGTAGCATTTGCTGATTCAATTTTGTTTTCATCTTGGCAGTTATACTAACGATGCTTATTCCAAATGGGCCAGTAGATCGGCCAGACAGGCTTGAACATAAACCTTGGGGGTGAGGTGTAACAGATCTCAACACCTCACATGAGCACCTTGCTCCCCCCCCAAAAAAAAAAAAAACAAAAAAAAAATACACGTGCACTGAAATCTTATTCCATTCTAGAATGCTCGAGTTTTTAAGATGACTTCATCTCATTTATGTCTTCTTGTCTTAACATTGAGTTGCATTATTGAGACGGTGTGCTGGACCAGCAATTGAATATCTAAAACATGCATTCCGTTTCCTTAAAATTAGATTGTAATCTGCATTATTAACAGCGACAGATTTGTCTGCATGACCTAATTCTACTGTACAACACTTCTGCTCTGCAGATTTATAACCCGTGATTTTAGTTATTCTGAGTCATAATGTCTAGATCACACCATGGACTTTTTGTTAAACTGCACTTGGGGTCTTCTGAGTCTTGCAAAACAGCAAGCTGGTCCCTTGATATTTACAAAATGACACGATGACCCCTTACTTTTGAGAAGGTGTGATGGGCAGATAGCTGTGTCACAGAAATATTATTTCAGCAAAAAATCTTAGAATGCCAATATCATCCCTTATTACTAAGTGGAATGAGATAATCCATTTTCAAAATCAATCCTCATTGGACCAAAATACTCATCCAAAAACTCCTTACTGACAAAATTGTTCACCTATCCAAACACCTCATTTTCTTATTCTTCTGTTTCCTCCTGTCTCTCTCTTTCTCTTACACACACACAACCCCCTACCCCCTACCCCCACTCTCCCCACACACAAACCAACACCACAAATGGCCACCACACCACTAATTTCAATTTTTCTTTCTTTCAAATATCATTCTTTATCAAGTTAGCGTATCTTATTCAACTGTTAAACTTGATACTTGCACATCCATAATTGTCTCTGTTACAACTCCGAACTCTGAGTGGTGGTATTCATACCGTACTTGGTTTATTTCAATTAATTTAAGCTACAACGGTTGCCTTTGTGGATAGACAATTTGATGCTGGCTATCGAAATTGACTTGAGGAGTTCAATGATTTTAATATTTTTTCTGCCCTACTATTGCTATTAATTTATGCATTTTAGTATTTGGGCATTTAGTGCCTCAAAAGCTGTCCGTATCACACTAATTGCTTCGGTAGCTTGAAACTTGTATTTCATAAGCATATTGGATCTTGGTTATTCAGAAGCATTTATCATATTTTACACATGATAGCTCCTGATCTTTGCTTTACATGAAATTTTGTGTGTCTAGTATTTATGGGACACATTGGGTACTAAGAATTATTGTAAAACACTCATTCTGATTTTTTGTTCCCTATATAAATCATGCCTGTGGCTCCATGGAGTTTTCAAGTGAATCACAATGCATTTGTCATTTAACAATACAAGGGTGTAATTTTCTGAATCTGGCACTATGTTGCAATGTCATGTTATGAGTCTTGTAACACCTACGCCACCAGTAACAATGCAATTGAGTAGCTGCTGACTTTTTATGTTTGATGTACATAGATCACTATAAACCATCGACTATTATAATTTAGAACAGTGCATCTATAGCAGAGGAGAAAGCACCCATAAAGGGGTGAAGGGAAGCTCGAGAGGGGGCATATAGAACCCCCAAAGATGGGGACATAAGAAATCAAGTATTGCCTTAGGCAAGGATTGACCCCTTGATCTCTTGGTTGGCAAAATCTTGAGAGAATCAAGAGTGACCAACTAGGTTAGGCCCAGTTGGTTCAAGTAGCTACAGACTTGTACATGTAAATACGTCTGTTGGATAACGTGGAACTGTTTCTTCTGACTTGATGCCTTTTAGCCATTACACTCGATTGTTTCTGGTTCCCTCTGGGTACTTTAACATCTTTTTGTTTGTGTTTGTGTTTCTAAACAATTGCAGAAATGGTCAGTGGTTGGAAAACTTCCTTTCCGGGTGAAAACCACATTAGTTGGGTTTTGGAAGGGATGGTTGTACTTTACATCTGGACAACGAGACAAAGGACCAGATGATCCGGCACCAAGAAAGGTCATTGGAGAGATGTGGAGAACTAAATTGAGTTTATGAGCTATTTTCTGTTTGATTCTTTGGTTGATTTGGCGCCCATGTAATCATTTATTAGCTTATTGTCAATTCAAAATGTTGCTATTCTATAATCTCTCTTATTTTCTAACATGAAATGATAGGTTCTTTTCATTTCTGGTAGAGGATGGACGAGGATTAAAGAATCCGCAAATGCTCGTTTTTTTAAATAGGGCGTAAGTAGGGCTAATGCTCGTTTTTTTAAACGAGCTTAAAAAATTGTTCAAGTTCGACTCTTTTAGAAAAAAGAGTCTAGTTCAAGTTGAGCTCAAAACGAGTCAAACCCAAATAACTTGACTATTTTACATATAAACGAGTTGAGTTTGAACAATTTCACATATAAATTGAGTTGAGTCTTATCCGAGTCGACTCAATTATCAACCCTAGGCATAGGCTTCACACAGAACTCCTTCCTCACCATGGTTGCTGGAAGGCAATTGGATACCACTAAGGCTATGAGCCGGAGCAGAATTGGGAAGCTTTGAAACAATTTTTCCAACTTTAGTTGTAGGAATGACCCGTAAGAAGGATTCTAAGGTATTAAATATCGGAAGTCATGATCCAATCAAACTAAATTACGACTCCAACAGATCAAAATAAACAACTCAACGGAATCAAGTTAGAATCGTGCAAATTTTTTGAACCTCATTAAAGTACAATTTTCACCTCATTGAGTCATAACTCGACTTCATAGAGCCTTAATTTGTAATTTAACTTTGTTTTTACCAACTTACCATGACAAGACTATGTATAAGCTCTAGAGAAAGTGCTTCAAGTCTTCAACACCCATCAGTGTTATTGGGAAGTCATCTTAGTTTGTGCTTTAAGAAAACCTGAAAGCATCTCCAAATAACTGGCTGCATCCCCTCATATAGCTGCATCAAACCAGTTTCACTCAAAAGGGTCATACAAGGCAGCAAATTAGACCTGCATCGTTTGTAGTTGCATTGCATACACATAATCAGGATTCAGGAAGCCGTCCACCACAAAGAACCTCATGCAGTCGCATAAAAGTGGGCATGGAATACCTTTGACTTCTTGGTCCTTCTAACCACAACAATAAACTTGTAGCTCGCACATTCCCAAAATTGTCGATTTGGACTGCATTTTCCAATGGCGTTTATTTTGCAAGAACCTTATAAATGGTTGCAGGGGCTCGGGATTTGTTGCAGCATAGCAGTGTGCCAACACCTTACTCAAAATTTTGTTTTGGTCAATCTGGATCAAGAACTGTCGAAGGAGCTATATTTGAGAGCTAGTATTTACAAGATTCACATATCAAGAAGCTAGAGTGCATCACATTGGCTTCCTCCCTAAAGCTGAAGCACAAGCTCCACAAGGAAAAGCTCTCCATCAAACCTCAACCCAGCTGCTTCAGCAGGATGAAGTAATCCATCCATCATTCCACCAAACATGTACAAGTAGCGTCCAGAGTGATCTGTGCAAGCTCGATGAAATGACCTGCAATTAGGTTTATAACCCTTGGACTTGAGCCTTCTCCACATGTTTGCTAATAATTTCTTTGAAGTAACAGAAATGGGCTGCATTTCAATGGATGATGGCATCGAACTGAGATCCAAAACCCAAAAGTCGTCTTTTCTATGCCTGTAAGAATCTTCCCCTCCATAAATGAGCACTCGACCACCTAAGATAAGGGTGGCTGAGTGGCCAACTCGTGGGAGGGAAAGTCCTCCCGGGATATTTCGTAATTCAAATAGTAATTGCACCCATCTCGAATGACCTTCAGATGTATCAAAGAGCCAGACATCATCAAGCACCTCATAACCTAATCCCCTCCCTCCAAATAACACTGTTTGGTTTCCCCCAATACAAGTTAATGTGTGCCCTGAACGAGCCGAAGGTGATGGGTGAGTCACGATTTCCCACCAAGTACCAAAAGAAGGATTTTCTGAGAAATCTAAAACCCATGTGTCACCTAGTCTAAGGCCATACAATCCAATCCCTCCATGAATAAGCATCCGCTTGCTATCAATGCAACATCCAGCATGGGCTCCACGTGGTGGTGGGGCAACGGAACCCACATCAAGCATCCTCCAGGACAATGTCGTACCGCATGTCTCGTGTGATGTTATTTGCCCTATCCATGTATCGTTTTGGCGGATACCATTGTCGTTGATCCCTCCAAAGAGAACAAGAGAATCACCAATCACAACACATGAATGCCCAAACCGCCCGCTGGGAATGCCTGCATTAATCTTTTGCCACTTCAATATTCTCCTGAAATCATTACCAATATGTGCTATCCATGTGTCATCAAGGTGGCGTCCTAAAAGTAGAGGAACAGAGAACGTTAAATCCTATAAAAAAAAATGAAGTAGCTTTGAAAGACCAGAAATCAAGTTTAAAACAGAACTTGTTTCCTTGCTTAAAAAATGATGGCATACAATACCAATCATTTTCCACAGTGAGTGAACAAACTCTGGTTTTGATTTCGATCCAGCTTTAATAAGTTGATGGTTGCAGAAGAAACCCATTAAGTGGTATTTACACGCAATTGAGATGTTTGAAAATGTATTTGCTTTTACTCTTTCAGAAGCCCCAAAAAACACAGCTGAGGTCAGGGAGACAAGTTCACCAACTTACTTCAAAGAGGCCTTCAACAACAGTTCTGGATTTTTAACCGCCCCACTACTATTACCTATATGGCTAGTGATAATTTTGTGTCAGCAGTAGCACATGTTTTTGTTGTTTTTCAAGGTCACGATGAGAGAGAGAGAAAGACAGAGGGGACTATTATGCAACAGGAGTCTCAGTACTTAAACAATTGCCGACAGTTACATATGTATTTTCCTACATTGCACACATATGTGTTATGGCAGACTAATGCATTTTCAAGATTGTGAGCATATGTAGATTGACCATATATACACCATACCTGTTAAAGAAAGTTTTTATAAAACATACAAAACAGGGTGGCATTACAAATGAAAGAAAACTATTTTTCCGCACACACACATACCACTCTATGGATTGACATATGGTGGCATAGCAGTGAGAAAAGGGGGTAGTGGTGAGGGGTTCGAGTCCTACCCACATCAGCCAATCAAATAGTTAAACAAGTAAACAGAAACTAAGTAGTCAAGATGGGTGAAACTCAACATCCCAAACTACAACACCGTGAATTGTTATATACAACTCTAGGAGGGTAGGGAATTGTAGCAGCACCAGCAATGAGATCAAAATTTGCCCAGAAAATGTGAAGTGTTAACTCAATGATGAGTTTTGAGATTCCATGACTCACCTTAAACTACGGGCAGTCAGCAGTCAACAATGAGTTGAACAAATTATCCTGTGACTCTCCCTCTAGTTACTGATCCTTGTCCAATAAAAGCTTCACTGCTTGTTTCAGTATTTTCAACGTTTAGACCTACCATTACTCTTTTTCCACAAAGTGTTGGGAGTCCAAAAAATTTTTTTTAACAAGAATGGCCTTGAACCCACTTGATCTGCTTGCTTTCTACTTGGAAAAATGTCAAAAAGACAAAGAAATCGTTCTGTGAAAGCTCTACACGTAAATAAGTCGAAGTATACAAAAAATAATGTAATGCCAATTACAAGGACTTTCTTCCCACTTGTTTAGTGAAGTAGTTGAGACTAGCTCTTTGCAAAAAATGACTCATTGACTACGCCACAAAATTCACTCTCATTATACATTTCAAGTTTGTAGACTATGTACGTATACTTTAAGCTGTTCACATATATCATCGTGGGTTCTGATGTAAATATCAATGATGAATCCACTTTTATACATATCAGATACCAAAAGACTGCTTCATGTTGAGTCTGATCCTGTTCTGCTTATAGTTGAGTCACCGGAACTAGAAAATGCTTGAACTTCTGTTGAATCTATCACGCTCGTGATGAGAAAATGCCAGAGTCTAGAGTTGATTCATATCCAATTTTAGATTATTCAGTTTCTTTCCCGTTATATGGGGATGTTGGAAAGACTAAACTAAGTAAAGACCTAACCTTTGGCATCATATTCACAAATTGCCTGCCCTAGAATTGAAAATACAACTGTGCACTTTCAATCAAAGCATTTTACCACACGCTTTAGTCAATTATTCCTACTTGATTCAAATCCAAAACACCCAAAAAACTGAATTACATATGGATTTAACTACAATAAACCGAAAAATCAAAAAATTTCATTCCTGACTGAAACATACCAACTAATACATGTTGATTTAAACCATAACTACTGCACCCATTTTTTATAAAACACAAGCAGACCATAAATATGCAAGCTAGGAAAGAAATGAAAACATATCAACAAACAAGCAAAGAAGTTAAAAGGCAACCATCCAAGTTTCAGAACAGTAATAATCGAATCATCAGAAGCAAATATTCAACAAAAAAAACAAAGATGGGTTTGGGAAAAACACTAACCTCCCTCACAACCCCCACCAAACAAAACCAGAAACCCAGACACAAAATTGAGGGAATGAGATGCTCTGGGCCTTGGGAACCCCTCATGATCATCTGGGTCAGACAGTTTATGGCATGTGACAGAGTCCAGTTGACAGACCTGCTGGTAAAGCTTCTTCCAAGAAAGCTGCTTGGCATCTGCATGGAGTTTGAGGGCATCAACACAGGAGTGACCCCAGTCTCTCCTGCAGATGGATTCCCACAAAGAGTCCGAATATGTGAGAGACCTAAATCTTCTGCTAGTCATTGAAAAGGAGAGGATTGATTCTATGGGAAGATGGAGAAGAATTGAAAATAGGTGGTCTTGGGTCATGTGGGTTATTGGAGAGGACGATGATGATGATGATGATGATGATGATGATGATGATGATGATGATCCACAGTTGATGGTGGTAGTGATGCTAGTGTTACTGCTCTCTGCCATGGAAGATCTTTGTTCTTTGCTCCGATTGTTGGGATTTCTGTCTCTGGTTCGTAGGGCAGAACTCATTTTTTTTTTCCCTCAATTCCTCCTTTTGCTTTTTACCTCTCTTGAATGTTGCTCTGTTTTTGTTTTCTTGGTTAGTTTTTGTTTTCTTGGTTAGTGTAGAACTGTAACTTTGTTTTAATCAACAAAACTTCTCCATCAATAAAACAACAGGTTTGAATAAAGCTGAAAAAAATAGCACTGTTGGCTTTATCCATGATTGATAGTGCCTCTGCCCCTCAGAGTCTAAAAATGCAATAATACTTATTGGACCTCTTTATCTATTTCATTTACAGATAGGGATGAGGTGCATTATTATTACTGGATTAACAGTTGATTTCACTGTAATCTATAGAAAATAGTAGATTAAATTTGTTGGGTCAGATGATTAGTTCCATATAACATTACCCATAAAAATGAGCATCATTAACTTTTTGTGAAGGATTAATCCTTCAAGGATACATATTTTTTTCAATAGTAAAATTACAAGCTTTAATTTTTTTTTTTAGGGTACATATTTTTAAAGCTAAAAACGCCATAAGTTTAGAGCTATCAAAGTTGTTTTGGTTAGTAATTTCTCTGATAAAGATTGGTCAGGGTCTTCTTTTGCTAATGGTACCTCGATCCTGAAGCTTCAGAGTATCTTTTTGTTAGATGCCTCTATTTATACGGAAAACTCGCTGCTGATAGATCTCGTCCAGTGTCCCCCTCTTTCCAACCTTTTTCATTAATGTTGGTGGAGGCAACAACTTGCCTTGTGAACTGTTGAGGTAGATTAATGTGTTTGGACCTAAAATATAAAATTATGAAAATATTTGATGAATCGACATTTGACAAATCTGAAGTCATTAAAAGGAGGCTATGTGACAGAATTTGAAAAAAAACGGAAAATGATCAACCACAACTTTATTTCAAAAGAGGGGATTACTGTCTGGGAGTTACCAGTAAAGATAACCGTCGATGGAGGCAATGTTGTCAAAAATAATGGTTATAAAAGGCAGAGAATGAGGAAGTTGAATGACACATTCAAACCCCGACAAGACTTGCGATCTGGGCATTTTTAGGAGTAGTGTTAAGTTAGTTTTAGGAAGTAGTTACTGTAATAATCAAGGTTGTTAATTTAGTCTTTTGTAACTGAAATCCCTTCGATTGGATTAATAAAGTAATTCTCTTTATTAGTTCACGGTTCTGTGTGTTTATCTCTTTAAATTTCATCAAAGGAAGTTCTGAAATAAAACAATTGAACTTATCACTAACAATCGCCTGAAAACTGTCTGTAGATTGAGTTCACTCCGCCGATAACAACAGATTTTGAAGCAACAATCTTTTGGCACGCCCGGTGGGACAACGTTCTTAACTTGGATCAAGAAAAATGGTAAGAACAAGGAAACAAGATGAGATCATGTTTGAGACTAACGAAACTGTGGAAATGACGCCAACAAATGGCAATCATGAAGCAAGTTCGAGTACCAATCCAGTGGAGCCTGCAAATCCAGGGAATGACTAAACCAATGGCCAAGAAGTTTGTAGATGCAAGAGTTTGTGCATAATTTAAAACAAGTATTACTACAACAAATTTGCTTTTTAGCGACGAATTAACTCGTCGCAAAATGTATAAATTTCGTAGCAAAAAAATTTCGGCGACAAACTCATTTCGTTGTCATTTTGTCTCGTTAGGCTCGTCTGGGAAAGTTTTCAGCGACAACGAAACTTTCGTTGCCAAAAATACACAATAGGCGACCATAATTTTGTCGTCAAACATGTTTTTATTTCGTCGCCAATGTTTTGTTCGTCGCCAAAAAATAAATTATTTTGACTACATAAAATCTTTAGCAACGATTATATTCATCGCAAAATGTAAAAACTTCAGCGACCGTCTCTATTTCGTTGCTAAAAATAAGTACACAAAATATTGCCGACAAATATATTGGTCGCCCAAAAAAACAACCAACATTTTAGCAAAGACTTGTTTTTGTCGCCAAAAAAGATGAATAATGTTTTTGCGACGACTTGTTTTCGTCGTCCAAAAAATGAACATGATTAAACCCTATTTGGCCCTTTAACAATTTAAAAACACCTATAACAACTAAAAAACATTCCGACCAATTTCAATTATGCACCCATGACAGTAGATAATCCATAAAAACACATCACAATTACTAAAACATTCATACATTACTCAAAATATAAAATAGCATCCAACAATTTCAATAGCATCAAACAATATCCAAAACTTCTAACCATATCCAAAACTCCTAACAATATCCAAAATTTTCAACATCCAATATCCCAACATCTAAAATCTCAACAACAAAATATCTCAAATATTTGAAAGAAAAGATGTCTTGGTATCCAAAAATAGCTCTTTACAATCCATCGTCAATCTGTGACAACCACAAAAAACTCATTAACACATTATAGATAAGAAGTAAAAGAAAAAATATTAAATGACACAATATCTAGATGCCACAAGAACTTGAACTACTTGGATCATAGAAGAAGAGATCTCATCGCCAAAACCAACTCCAAGTAATCCATTGTTAACCTGCATCAAACGCAATAAAAGTGCATTAGCTAAACTAAAAAATTATTTGCTAGAATAAATAGTAAATTAAGCATATATTTAGAACTGAAAATACTTATCAGGGTCATGAACTTCAACAGAACCAGCATGTGGAGCTTTTATTGCAATCACAGTTTGATCCTGTGAAAACATTTGAAATCACTTTTTTTGGAGGGAACGTTTTTGCGAAGACTATTGGCAACGACTATAAAAAATGGTCGCCAAAAATATCATAAAAAAGTTTACCACGAGAAACATTTGAAATTGTCGCCAAAAATCACTTTTTTACAACAAATTTTATTGTTCGCCGCCAAAACTCGTCGCTAAAAAATAAATTTGTTGTAGTGTGCACAATCTCAATTCTGACATTAGGCAAGAATTAGTTAATGACATGCATGAGTTGATGAATGTCCAGACACCAATATCAAAACCAATTAATCAGAAATCAAATATTGCAATTAGGAACTAAGTGATGGAGGACGGAAATATCGGTCATGTGGTATTTCCTGTAGAAAACCAAAAACCACCACCACCAATCATTAATAAAGACTAGACTTATCACACCAAAACCACTTTAACATGGTGTTTGATGGGGAGCCTGTTGAAGTATTCCCAAATTTCTTCCCAGAGAGAAATCCTAGGGGAAGGAATGGGCCAATGATCGCCCCTGAGTTTCCTAGAAGAGGCCGTGAGAGGCATGTCATGCCTCCAATGGAATCCATAGAAGAATTCAATCTAAGAATAGGGGGACAACCCTTCGACCGAGTTGAGCACATTGAAGGCCATCAAGATATGGATTTCAATAGAAACCAACTAGTAGAAATGATTCAAGACCTTTATTGTCCTGGCCTTAGAAAAACAAAGAGACCTGTGTTCAGAAAACCTTACCCACCATGAATTGACTATGAGGAATTTTCAAAGGGATATAAGATACCAGAGTTCCATCTCTTCTTTGGCGAAGAGAATCAGTCTATGATAGAACACATAGGAAAGTTCACTTTCCAATGTGGAGAAGTCGGAAACAATGAGAATTTAAAAATGAAGTTATTCCCACGGTCATTAACAAGAACTATCTTTGCTTGATTCATAAACTTGTCTGCTAATTCAATCCAAACATGACAAGAGATGGAAGAGCAATTTTATGCTCATTTCTTTATAAATGAACCAGAAGTGTCAATGGCAGATTTGTCAAGGCTAAGGCATAAATCGAATGAATCTGCATAACAGTATAACGACAAATTCAAGAAGGCTAGAAACAAATGTCATGTTTACTTGCCTGAAGTGGAGTTAGTAAAGTTGGTCTAGAATGGTTTAGACTTTGAATTAAGAAAAAAATCTGAAGGAATGGAGTTCAGAGATCTTTTTGAACTCTAAGCTTGGGGTTATGGATATGAAATATTGCTTAGAGAAGAACAATAGAAGAAAAACAGTTCATTAGGAACTTATTTTCAAGACTTCGATGGAGAAGTTGAAATAAATGTGGCACAAATCATAGGGAAGACACCAATCATGTGTGATACCTTAAAAAAGATTGAAGACCCTATCGATATGTCATCCATTCATCCTTTTAAAAAAGATGCACCTCCAACCTCTAGGCAGTATTCATTTGACTTGTCGATGACTGATGCTCTCTGTGATGAGATGATCAACCAGAAATTCATAATCCTATCTCAGGGACATAGTATCCCACTAGAAAAAGATAGAAAATGGAAAGAATACTGCAAATGACATAATTCATTTAGACATTCAACTAAACATTGCATCACCTTTAGAAATCATGTACAAGACTTAATCCAATAAGATATGCTTAAATATGCCACAAAAGAAGAAGAAACCATGGGAGTAGATAAAGATCATTTCCCCAAAGAAGTAAATGTTAATATGGTTTCTACTAATGTGCAGGGAGACAAGAAGGTTGTTAGTTTGTTGGTTGGCACGGAAAGGATTGTCCCCAAGATGAGAATGCTAGTTCACAGTAGGCTCGGACCTATAGAGGAGAGCCACTGGTTATGTGCTTCAAATGTGCTAAAGAAATAGTTAAACCAGATGCAATACCACTTGATAATGTGGTAAGAGAATTCAACGACAAAGGGCTTCAATTCAGCACCAGATATGAAAGGGATATGTAGATCTATAATGGCTATCAAAAGATATTCGATGGTGTAGACCCCAGACATCTTTCAGATGAAGGAAAGATATCGACCTGATCCCCATTATTTCCCTGACACTAAGAGGGATGCAAGGGGCACTAACTACCAAGTCCAGGCTAGGAGGAGAAAAAGAATACGAGGAATGGATCACTCTATTGGATCATCGATAGCCAAAGAAACTGTCTAGAAGAAAATCAAAGGCGGGAATGCTAGGAACAACAGACCTAGAAGAGGAAAGGAAGATTTGAAATCATCATAAAAGTTGGGTCTAGAATGACCCAAAGTTCCCATCTGGAGCATGATATCAGCCACTCAACAGAACTCAGAAGAAGAGAGAGCAAAGGAAGCTTGCCGCCTGGATGAGCAGGCAAAATCCAACTCCCCTTGAGTTCTATTCAGGGCCAAGTCCATCGATGGAAAAGAAAAATCCCACATGGACAAAAGAGCAACAAAAGGAGATCAAAAAGGTCCAGATTAAGCAAGACCTCCTAGATGAGAAGATTGCTGAGTTTAAATAGATATTGGATCTGTCTGAAGGAGAAAAGGAACAAAGAAGATGGAAGAAGATAAGGGCATGTTTTCATATGAGGAGTTGATGGACTTTGAGGATATAGTCCTTCCTCAAAGATGATGCAGCAGGCAATATAATATTGGCTCTACTAGAAGCATTCAAGGCTAAATCAGGTCAACCAAGTCAATTGGTAGGAGACGTGGAATACAACACTAAGTCAATAGCAATATTTGCAGAAACTGTGAAGCAGTTTAGACCTGATGGAAGGTCTATAAGCATAGAGCAAAAAGACTGGGGGCAGATAGAGTGGTATTGCACCCTCCCAAGAAAAAATTATCCAAGCATCTAAGACCACTGTACATACAAGCCCATATCGATGGTCAGTCAGTTAGCAAAATTTTGGTTGACAATAGGGTAGTGGTTAATATTCTGCCTTCAAGGATGCTGAAAGTCCTAAAAAAAGGAGAAAAAGACTTGATTTATACTAATATCACAGTCAGTAACTTTGTAGGAGGATCCTCCTCTGCAAAGGGAATTTTGTCTGTGCAACTTCAAGTAGACAATAGGAACACCACAACAACTTTCTTTGTTGTAGATTTCCCATCTAACTTTAATGTTTTTCTTGGGAGAGATTGGATACATGGAAATGGTTGTGTGCCATCATCCTTGCATCAAGCTCTGATCTTCCTATTAGAGAGTGATGATGAGGGAAGAAAAGGGATGAAAGTGCATTAGGCAGATGTCAATCATTTCTATCTAAATGCACACAATGTGGAGGCTCACTTCTATCACAAGGATCTGACCTCAATTGGGCAAAGCAATGGTGCGAACCTATTTGATAAGGGTTTTAAAGAGAACTCTCATCAAATTTACCATGACATGGCCAGGCCTGGCTTCCTACAACCTAGGATTGAAGGTGAAGAATTCAAAGGTATCGATGGATAGAGCCTACAAGGGGCTTTGGAGTGGCAAGATGACTGTCATTAAAGCCACATTAACAAGGTTGTTTGCATATACCTTGGACGAAAAAGTGAAGGCATTAGGAGATGCCTCTATCGATTGGGTTGAGTGCATATTAGAAGGTGACCCAGAGAATGTAAACTAAGAGATAGGAGTGGAGAATCTTCAGTCTGCACCTGTGACTTCGAATGATGTAAATGCAGATGTTCAAGACCCTTTGGAGGAAGTAAACTTAGGAGATGAGGCTCATAAAAGGCCTATATACGTTAATGTAGCTCTTGGGGTTTATTTCAAACGAAGATTGATTAAATTATTAAAGGAATTCAAAGATTATTTTGCATGGAATTATGAAGAAATGTCTGGTTTAGAAAGACTGTTGGTTGCATAAATACCGATCAAGAAGGGTTTTCGTCCTCACAAATAACCACCTAGGAGAATGGCCATTATGGTTACATTATTAGTGAAATAAGAAATTGAAAGGTTGTTAAATACATGATTCATAAGAATTGACCAGTATGTGGAATGGCTATTTAATATTATTCATGTAATAAAGAAGATTGAAAAAATTAGAGTTTGTATAGATTTTTGAAATCTGAACACTGCAACCCCTAAAGATGAATATCCAATGTCTGTACCAGATATAATGATTGATTATGTAGCCAGACATGTTATTTTAACCTTTATGGATGGACATGTTGGTTACAACCAAATATTTATAGCAGAGGAAGATGTCCACAAAACTGTTTTTAGATGCCCAAGCGCATTGAGAACATATGAAATGGGTGGTAATGCCATTTGACCTTAAAAATGTAGGGGCCACCTACCAGAGAGTAATGAATCTGATTTTCCATGATATGATTGAGAAATCGATGAAAGTTTACATCGATGATGTGGTCATTAAGTCAGATGACCAAGAGTCACATTTGGAGAACTTGAGAAAGGCCTTCTAGTGAATGAGAATGCATAAGTTAAAAATGAATCCTTTGAAATGTACATTTGGTGTTTCTGCTGGCAATTTCTTAGGTTTTCTGGTCCATCAAATGGGGATCGAAGTGGACAAAAGTAAAGCCAGGGCTATTTTTGTGACGGTTATCAGAGCTTAAACTATACCATCAACTTTAAACATTTCCACGCTTATGACAGAAGATGATAAACTCATTTCCCACAAGGCCCATGATTAACCATTAAAATTGCTATTTTATTATATTTAATGATTGGTTAATTGCATATTATTTGTGATTAAATGTGTTAAATTCTTTGATTTTCTAGTTTGATACTTTTTCTAGTTGTTTGGTTTATTTTGCAGGTAAATTGGTTGATTTAAAACAATAATGGATAATGTAAGTGAAGCAATCACTAGAGAAAGAATCACAATTGATAAGGATTGAAGATTCAAGATTGAGATAGGAAGACTTGACGATAACTCAGCATTTTAATCCTTATAAGAGTCCAAGTGAGAAAAAAACTCATTTAAAGTTGGATTAGGAAAGTTTCCTAGAAGATAAGGATTAGACACGTCTTCAGTATTTCGGTCATAACTTTTGACTCTGATATCCGATTCACTTGATTTTTACGGGGTTGGAAAGAAGACTCCAAGGGCTACAAAATAGTATTTTCACGTAAATTTCTTGATTCAGCCTCTAAATATTCGAAATTCAAGCTCGAAGTCTAGACATATTTTGTACCCGCGGCCTCCAAGATTTTATGCACGGGATTTAACTTTAAAAGACTTCTTTTTGGGAAAAGAATTCCTTCCAAGCCAACCTTAGATCTCCTACCTATACCTAGGATTTATTTTACTATAAATAGGGGCTCTCATCTATTGAGAGAGGAGAATTATAATTATAATTAGGATTTGGATTATTATTATTCTTTTTTTCATCTTTTCTTTTCTAGTTTTTGTTCTAAGTTCTATGGCTTGCTAAAAGCCCAACTAAAGGTAGGGGAGATACTTTCAATGAAGCACGGTACTTATTATTGATTCAATATTCTTTTTAATGCATGATTTATTCTTTTAATTTAATTCTTGTCTTTTAGTAAAGTTTTTGCTCTATATAATTTCTTGATTTGTTGTGACACGTACATCGAATGCTTGAGATTTCCTGCGAGTCAAATAACTGGTTATTCCATGCTTGAATTAATTAATTAGAATTTCTCATAAGATAGTTGATTTATTATTTGCAATAAAATAAGTTTTACCTGTTAGAAAGTTTGATTTATCGTAGACTCCGGGCACGGTGAATGCTTGTGATCTACAAGTAAATTCTTATATTTATTTGGATAATTCATTAATTATAACTTTTGATGTTTTCATATTATCACTGCTAAATATTCCGATTGGGATCACTCCTCAGTTGATTCTCAATTGAGTTCGAAAACTGGATCATTAATAATTACTGTGTGAATTTGAAAGGGTATCCCCGATGCTATAGTATTTTCAATTATTGTTTTAAAACCAAATTTCAAAATATCTATAACAATTCTTTCAAAGCAATTTTATTTTATTTTTCTTTGTGTTCTAAGTTTTTCTCAATTCTCTGTGGTTCGACCTCGGACTTCCGAGTATTATATTACTTCGCACAACCTACACTTGGGTTTACATAATTAAAGTTGTAGCAGCCCATATAAGACCTAATACCCATGCTCTGATACCATAACTTTGGGCAGAGTCTCCTTTGCACAGGAGCCCTACCCAATCCGTAACTTGTACACATATTAACCATACGACCATTTCAAGGTCCACATCCCAGAATATAAGCTTATTATTATCCATTTACATCATCCATAGAAGTGCGCTCAAGATGGAGGGCCCCTCGGTGTTACATTTTTAAAATTTCAAGTTTTGGGAAGAGGTACCGGTACCTTTGATACGTGGTATCGAGTTATGCGATACTCACGGGTATTTCGCGGGTTGATGGGTAATCAACGGGTTGAGAAAGGACCCCCGAATTTTGGGGCGTCACAATTTTAGGAGCCCAGGTGTCAGCTAATAAGAAGGACTTGCAAAGGTTTCTGAGCCAAGTAAACTTCCTAAGAAGGTTCATCTCTAACCTTGCAGGGAAAACAATGATTTTTTCACCTTTGTTAAAACTTAAATCAGAGGCTGATTTCAAATGAGAAGAAGTGCACCAGAAGGCTTTTGAGAAAATAAAAGAATATCTGATAAAGCCTCCAGTGTTGAGGCCACCAAAAGAAGACAACCCATTAAAGCTGTATATTTCAACAGGGGAAAGGTCTATTGGCAGTCTGTTGGCACAGGATAATGATCAAGACCATGAACAAGCAATTTATTATTTAAGTAGAAAATTAAGCAATGTGGAATATAATTACTCTTTAATAGAAAAGCTTTGTTTGACTTTGCATTTTTCAGCAATAAAACTGAGGCATTATCTACTTCCATTTACTGTGTGTATTATTGCTCAGACCGGTGTAGTCCAATATATGCTCACATGATCCTTACTAAGAGGGAGGATAAAAAATGGATTCTTACCTTGACAAAATATTATTTTCAATATGTGCCACAAAAGGCAGTTAAAGCCCAAGTTTTGGCTGATTTCTTAGCAGACCATCCAAGTATTCTTATTAAAAGAGATATACTTGAAGTAGGTTGCATAGAAACGGCACATTGGAAGCTAATGTTCGATGGATCCAAGAATGAAGGAGGAGTAGGAGCTGGAATTGTTCCAGTATCACCAAAAGGGAGAATGTTTCAATATGAGGCTTTAATCATAGGCTTAGAAATAGCCTTAGACATGAAAATCAAGAATATTTTGGTTATTGGTGATTCAACAGGTGTAGGGCTGGTACAAATGCAACCACCCTACAGTAGAAAAATACATCACCATGGTGTAAACTCTCATTCAAGGTTTTAAGGATGTTCAATTTGAACATGTTATGAGGCTCCATAACAGAAAAACCAATGAAATGACCCAAGTTGTCTATGGACTCAGGATTCTAGAAGGAATAGATGAGAGGATCATTAAGATACAAAAGAAATATTTGCCAACAATGGTGGCATCGCCAGTCAGTGTTTTGGCTATTGAGATAGAGGAGTCAGATTGGAGATTCCCCATCATTAAATATCTACAGGACCCATCTCAAAAAACAGAAAGACTTGTTAAAAGTCGAGCAATGAACTATGTCTTTCTGGAAGAATTGTTGTTCAAAAGAACTCTAGAAGGTTTGTTGCTGCTATGTATCAGTAAGCTAGATGCCATGAATGTTATGACATAAATCTATAAAGGGATTTGTGGATCTCACTAGTCAGACAAAAATATGAGATGGTTAGTTTTTAGGTATAGACAATATTAGCCAATATGAGAAAAGATTGCATTACCTATGCGAAGGGATGTCAAGCCTACCAGAAGCATGAACCAATCCAAAGGGTCCCTACTATTGAGCTGCATTCAATTGTGAAGCCATGGTTATTTAGGGGTTGGGCAATGGACTTGATTGGCCAAATCCACCCTTTCTCATCAAAGCAACATTCCTACATCTTAGTGGCCACTGATTATTTCACAAAATGGGCAGAAGCAATGCCTATGAAGGCTATAGATCAACAGAAGGTGATTGGCTTCATTAAGGAACACATTATCTACATGTTTGGTTTGCCTCAAATAATTAATGTCGATCTAGGCACAATGTTCACAGGAATAGAAATAACAAAGTTTGCATCTGAGCATGGAATTCAGATGTTAAACTCATTACCCTATTACGCCCAAGCTAATGGGCAACCAAAATTAACAAATAAGACATTGAAGTTGATTTTAGAAAAGACTATAAAAGACAACCCAAGATAATGGCATGAGTTGCTACCAAAAGTTTTATGGGCATATAGAAATTCTAAAAAGACCAGCACATGAACAAGACCATTTGAGTTGGTGTATGTGCATGATGTTGTAATATCTATGAAAATAACTATAAGATCAAGGTGGTAGAGCACCAGGATATGTCGACAAATACTTACACTCAAGCAATGTTCCTTGAGTTGGAAGATTTGGAGGAGAGTCGATTAGAGGCATTAAATTATATCCAAGTTCAAAACCCATTAAGGGGAGGCATTTAAAGAAGTATTATCCAACCATGTGAGAGTCCTACAACACTAACGAAAGTAAGTATGTGAGAGGGCCACTACGCATGGTTGTGGGCAGGGGCGGAAGCGAAAATTATTTATAATGGGGGTAACCTAGAACTATTTCAATATTGTTTTTCTTTTAGAAAATTTACCCATAATTAATTCAAAATCAATATGTTTGTTTTGACTCAAACTCCATAATTTTTTTTCTTTTTGAACATAAACTCAATAATTTATTATTGAGTTTTTGACAAACAACTTATTAGGACTAGAAGTATTCATTTAATAGACAAACTTAATAGAAATAATTTAGAAAAAAATCTATTTGTCACAACTTTATTAAAACTTAGATATAAGAATACTTTGATTGATCATAGACAAATTGTTAAAGTCCAATTGTTCGAATAAATTAATTAAAAATATAATTCATAATAAATAGATTCTAATATATAATACAATTAAATTAAAAAATTATTTAAAATAATTTGAATCTTAATTTATAATTCTTGCATTCTAATTTCAATTTCTATATTATGATTTCTAAGTTCAAACCTCAATTTATTACAATTTCAAATATCAAGATCCAATTTGAATTCACATTAACAAAAATAATAGAGGGGAGGAGACAAAAAGAAGTTAAAAAAACAGAGCACTGACTAAGAAAGTCAAGTTAAATAGAATAATCGATTAAGAATCACTAAAACTCATTGTAACAATAATTGACCAAGCATAGTATTTTTGGTTACTCTTAATTCTATTTAACTAGTAGGTGGATGAGTCAACCCTTGCTAAAAGGTCAAGATTGATTTCTTATAAAGTGCTTGCTCATTTATTATTGATGTGTTATTCAAAAGATGTAATAGCTAATTATTTATGTTGTAATAATGATTTATTGATGTTTATAAAAAAAACTTCATCGTAACAATTTTAATTTAAGTCATATGAGGAAAGTGTACGCCTAATTTTTTTATGAAATAATACCACTTATCTAAAACATTAACTAGCAATAATACTATGTGTATTCAATTTAGAAACTTAATTTGAAAATCTAATCTATTGTTGTCATTAGATTAGCACGTATTGAATCCCGTTAAATATTGGGATCCACTAATAATCAAATAACAATAATTTAATTTCCCAAATTACCAAAACTTTTCAAAATTCCAGTGGGGGCTGCTGCTCCATGCTGAATCCGCCCCTGGCTATGGGAGTTCCAGAATATACATATATAAAGAAAAGCAACGACGAAAGACAAAAAATAAATATTAAGGGAAAATAAAGATTTGTATTCCCAAGAATTACTTACAAAGTGAAAGGGGCACATAAAGTTAAGCCATTACATAAGACAAAACAAGAAATTTATAGGGAAGCAAAACAACAAACATGTCTTGAAGCCATTTGTTGGCTTGAAGTCCTTCTTGGGCTTTGCTCTAATCTAGGAAGAATCAGAAGAGATCTCGATTTCAGAAGAAGGTACAACAGAGACAGGCATTTTGCTAGTAGCAGTCCCTTGGTGGGTTGGGGAAGAGGTCGAGTCAATTTCATTTGTTGTTGTTTCATCTGCCATTTGTATGGCTTGCATGGAAGAGGAGACACCTCGTTCTTTAGTCCCTACTTGCTATTTGGATTTCTTCCTTCCAGGCAAATCATCCCCAATAGCAAGATCGACGGAAGGATCCGTCACGAGATGGCCTTCAGTAGTGAAAGAAAGAAGTGCAGATGATTCTGCTTGGAGTTCACTGAGTAAGTCTAATGGTAGAAAGGACAGGTCATTGGATTTTCGATTTGGCAAAGCATAGCCTAGATATATAACCATTCGGATGGCCATCAAAGATTATGAACAAAGAAGAGATAGATGGTTCCCCATGAAGATGTTCGAAACAAAAATTCTTCAAAAGTCTTGTTATAGGATGAGGAGATGAGATGGACGTGATAAGGGTCTCTGAGCCTGACTCTTCGATTTGCATGCTCATCAACAAGGGGATGCATGAAAGGCACATGAACTCTCTCGGGTAAAGCCAAATTGTCTGGCTATCTGATTGGGGGAATAGTTCTCAAAACTACATTGGGAGTATTTTGAGTCATAGACTACACCACCTACATGGAGGTAACGAGGGAGAAGGATACTGCCCCAACAGGTGTGAAGGTAGTTGGCTTGTTCATTAGTAGGATCGATAGAGCCATCAAAGAATGCCTTCAGACGCAATGAAGAGTAGAGGCACTCAGAAAAGGGTAAGAAAAGAGGAGGATGTCTGTCAAACTCTAGGTCATGAAAGGCTTTAAAATAGAAGTCAAAATCCTTGTGAAGAGATGGAGACACTGACATAATGAAGTAGTGAGCATAGTTGATAGGACATAATTTCAACAAAGGAAGGTGCTCAATGACCCATATTTCAGGGAAATAAGAGTATAATCATGCCTGAAATAACCAGAAGGGTCCTTCATAGTGATTGTCGATTCCCCTTTCGGTCATACAAAAGAGACCTCTATAAAGAGCTCCCAAAACAAAAAGGGCTAAGGCCAATACTTTCTGATCTGCCAATAGAATGGCAATATTTTAGTATTTAGTGGTGACTTTAAGAATGGGTACACAAAAAACAAAGCGATAGAGCCGGTGAAGAAGAAAATCTACGTGTTCTTTATAAGAAGGAGGGTCGGAGTCTGGCTTGTAAAAGAATGTGATATGGTCAAAGTAGTCAAAATTGGTTGAGATATCTATCAGAATACGGTCAAGCTTCAGGTTTGCAATTACTTCGATCCCAGTTGATGGGAGCCCGGTTAAGTGCACCACATCAAGAATTGATGGGGACATCATGCCAGGGGGAAGGAGCATGGCATTACAAGATTTTGACCAAAAGCAACTAACTGCACCTATGAGCCAATGATTCGTATACAACGGGCTTGTTGAAAGCTTGATTTGTTCATTAATCTTTTGTTCTTTACAGTGATTAGAGAAGTGTGCCTCCATCCATTTGACTTAGTCAGACCACTGTTGGTCTGGATCAACCCAAGTCTTTAGAGGAGTGATTCATTGGTCCCAAAACTTCCACTGAAGATGAGGGCAATGAAGTGTTAAGAATTCTCCTTTTGAATAGGATAGTGCTTGGACAGTGCCGGAAAAACGCTTGATTTGAAGGCAAGGCCTAGTGCAAAGTTTAAACAAAAGTCCTTAGAGGGAATTAGAATTCTATCATCAACTGACTCTCGGATGGCGTATCTGATGCCCGGAGAAAAACGAAGAACATAAGAGGAATCTAGAGGATGATCGATAGGTATGGGGTGATCCACCTTTCGTTTAGATGTCATTAAGAAGAATCGGGGGTTTGAAGAAACTAAGGAAAAATTACTCAAAGTAAAGTTAAATGAGGAGTGCGGATGAAATACCTGAGTGAATAGTACAAAGACTGGAGCCTTTAAATAGGTGTTCAAGGGTTAAGCAGTTGCAGACCGTTCCATTGCCTGAGTTGTTACTTGACTGTGTGGTTTAGCCATTCAGAAGTAATTTAGATAGGTGATTCAAAAAGAACAGCATTTATGACTGTTCATTTATCTGAGTAAATTAATGCTAAACCCAATTAAAGGAGGGGGTATTGTTTAGACCTAAAATATAAAATTATGAGAATATTGACATTTGACAAATCTGATGGCATTAAGAGGAGGCCATGTGGCAGAATCCGAAGGAAGGCAGGAAATGACAAGCCACAACTTTGTTTCAAAAGAGGGGATAATTGTCTGTGAGTTACCAACAAAAATAACCGTCGAAGATAGTGGCTATAAAAGGCAGAGAAAGAGGAAATTGAAAGACACATTCAAACTCTTACAAGATCCACGATATGGGCATTTTTAGAAGTAGTGCTAAGTTAGTTTTAGGAAGTAGTTACTTCTGTAATCAAGAATGTTAATTCTGTAACTAAAATCTCTTCAATTGGATTAATAAAAAAAATTTCTTTTATTA
Source organism: Ilex aquifolium (assembly GCA_951799425.1). Lineage (NCBI taxonomy): Eukaryota > Viridiplantae > Streptophyta > Magnoliopsida > Aquifoliales > Aquifoliaceae > Ilex > Ilex aquifolium. Next base: position 16,182,092 of record OX637410.1, on the reverse strand, counting down.
GTTCACGGTTCTGTGTGTTTATCGCTTTAAATTTCATTCAATGAAGTCTTGAATTTAGGCAATTTAACCCATTACTAACAATCACCTGAAAATTGTTCGTCGACTAAGTCATCTCCATTGATAAGAACAAATTTTGCAGCAAGATAGGGTTGTTTGCGGTCATCATAGGTTCCTTGTAAACTTTTAAGCTAAAATGGAAAAGTTTCTATTTCTCCCAATGGAAAAAGTAAGAGAAAAAAATTCAGCCATTGAATTGCTGACCATCATTTTTTGACTAGTTTTTCTTAGTTGCCGCTGTTATGTCCCAATCTGGTTGACCATTCTGAATCCCACAAAATCATTTTTGGAAGTTTCATTGATATCTTCGAAATTGACTTTAATATTTGGATTATTCTGAGGTATTTTATTCAATTTTGTTTACTTGAGCGAATAATTTAAAATTTAGACTTTTTTTTTTTGGTTATACGGAAGGTCCGAACTAATTTATGTACCTCGATTAATCTCCTCTCTGATCCGTTCAAAGGCAGGTCATCCATGCTGGGAACTAGGATATTCATGAAGAATTAATCGCTCATAGTCTGACCTAAAAGAATTGTCAAAATTCATGTTTATCCCTATTACCATTTGAACTACCATTTCAAATTAAATTTAGACTATATAATCTACAAAAATAACTTTTTTTTTCATGTTTACTTAAAATGAATATGTAGATAATTCATTTCACATATTCGTTAAAGAACATTATCTCTCAATACAACACAATTATCTACACGAGACCTTTATTTCCGGGCCTAAGCTAAAATCTCAATGTATGGTCGGACCTGAAGAGCCATCGAGTGATATTATCCAAAACATAAAATATTCCATCTCGCACAGAACGAAATGCATTGTGTTTTTTTTCTCTTCTTTCTTGCGAACGGTGCTTCTCTGCTTCATGCACTGCTATTTTTCTTCCATGCAATCAACAAACTTTGCATAAGACAATAATGATCAAATATCTATTTAATTTATAGAAATTGAATTCTCAACAGATAAAAATACTAGGGATAACATGTGCATTCAGGCACGATGAAAATTTAAGAGAAATTTTGGTGACTGTTAGATGAGTCTATTTGAAATCGTCGGATAAGTTTATTAAAATTTACTCTGTTTTATATTTTCGATAACAATTATTAAGATTAATTCAATTTTCATTTATTTTGATCAAATAATACAAAATTCATCTTATATTTTTTTCTCGATCAAAACCGTCTTCTTTTAAATCATCAATGTCAAACAACTCAATCAATACTCTCTTTAATGTTAAACAACTCATTACGGTCCATATCTACATTTTTCTTCTCTCTCTCTTGCCTCTCTTATTTTCTCTTTGTTCACTTTTATTTTAAATTATGTAATTAAAAAAATAAATTAATATTTAAAATTAAAAAATCACCTGATGAATATTTAATTTTTAATATTACAAAATGTCTTCAGAATTATGGGTAGTATTAATTAATATAAAAGAGCTCAAAGCATTGAAAGTGACATTGGGAAAGCTAAGTTAGATCCTGTGGATAGACTCATGACTTATCATGCCAGCTCAGTCCCAGAAGATTCTATTGGGATTAAAATGACATTGGAAAGAAGCTTCACGCCGCCACCACTAAAACCCAAGTTCTGCCAACCGGTGCATTATTATTGGTAGAAGACTTTGAAGTATATCTTCTTACATATCCATTATCTGGTTCAAGAAATGTCAAAATCTGATAACAAAAGTTTCAAATTTTATAAACGGTAGAGCATTGAAATTTGCTTTTAAGAAATTTTAAGGCCGGTTTAGTTTGTATTTCAAAAAATCATATTTAAAAATAATTTTTTAGAAGAGTTTTAAAAAAACATTTCTGAGACGAAGAATTTGTTTGGTTGGATGATTCCGAAAATTTGAATCTACGTCGACTGAACTGATAGCCGAAGTAGTCATCGACTGAACTATTACACGACAAAAAAGACGAACCCAAAATCCAAGATTCAACATACAGCCTTTGGTACACAACGCAGAAGATGAACCTAGTTGCCGGATAATAACATTTTCGCCGAAGAAGACTCAGATCTAAAAAAAAAATTAAACTCAGATCTAAAAAAATACGCAAATCTAAAAAAAATAAAATAAACCTAGATCTGAAGCTCTCAGTTGTCGGAGAGCCCTCAGTCAACGAAGAAGATGAACTTCAATTGCCGGATTTTACCAAGATCTAAGGAAAAAAATAACTCATATCTAAAAAAATAACTAGATCTAGAAAAAAAAAACTAAATCTGAAGCTCTCAGTTGTCGAAGAGCCCTCAGTCAACGGAGAAGATGATATTCAATCGCCGAAGAAAACCCTTCGTCGGAGAAGACGCTGGCTGTGTGTGTCTATGTTCATTCCGTCTGAGAGGCAAAGTGGAGAGAGAGAAAGTGAGGGAGAGAGGAAGGCAAAAAAAAAAACAGCCTATATACTATGGCTAATTTTGCTGCTAAAGGAATTCGAATGGGAGACCTCATTAAAGAGTTAGATTGTTTCCCTTGTTTTCTATTTTTGGCTTGAAAATTCAGAAAACATCTAAATGATGTTCTCTAATTTATATTCTCCATTCCCACTTTTTTTGAAAAATAGTTTTTGAAAATTGCTGTCCAAACAGCATCTCAAAAAATTGTGTTTTGAGAACAAAAAAACTATTTTCAAAACACAAACCAAACACCACCTAAGATTCTGAAAGAACGTAGTTAATTGTGAACGAAATTTACTCGTTCATTAGAGAAAATGAACAGTTAGCTCGAAGAGGGAAGAGATGCACTAGCTAATTACTTTGTTAGAAAGCTAAGCGACTAGTTTATAGCGAAGAGGACAGATAAGTTAAAGATATCAACGGTAGAGCATTTGATTATTGTCATCATCTCTAGCAAGTAATGCTCAACAACCCAACCCAACCCAACCCAACCCAACCGATTTGCTAATAAAACTTATAGCACAGAAAAAAAAAAAACCAAGCCTACAACCTTAGAAAATGCCGAAAAAAGTGCCATTTCTCCAATGCCAGAAGTTACAGTCTCAACGTGTGTTGTTTCTGGTGTTGCTGTCTCTCAAAGTATGAGAAATGCAATTTTATTTCTGCAGATTGTATACTCTGCCTCTCTCTATCAGTTTCCAAAGTGCTGCCTTGGCTTCCTCCAATGTTTCAACTGAATGGCCTTCTTCAAATGAGATTCTCTGTATGTTGAACTGCAGAGGAAGTGGGGAGAAGCAGTTAGACACTGGTACAAAGACATGTAGAAAATGCAAAACTAAGACGATTGTTGCAAGGCGAAAGACCTGTGCGCCTTGACGAACTCGAATGTCAGTCCCCTTGCTATCTATTGATATGAGAGCAGCATCATCCACTTCAGTTTCCAAGGACAAAAGCTCTTTTAGAGGCTTCGAGAAGACTGCATTGAGCTCCTGCACAGAAAGCAAATTCAACACCAATTGAGCACACAGGATGAGAAATGTTATTCGGTGCAATTAAGTGGTTTGATAAACTTTCGGACAGTAATCTTATTGCATTATTTCCACGTATATACAAGTGGGGTGTACAGCAACTTACAAACTAACAAGACTGCAGAAAACTCACCTTCAGATTTTGTTCACCTCCATCAACTGCAATCTTGTCAGGTTGAAGGGTCTCGTATTCTTTGACATCAACCCAGGCAACGGTACCAAAGCCCCCAATGAAATATATATCACTGACAAACATACAGACCATAATCAGCTCCTCACTCCACAAAATGGCTCACTGAATACACAGTTCAATTGCTAATGAAACAAGGTCATAAAGTAACCTAGATAAAACATAGTTCATTTAAAATTCAATGCTTCATTTAAAATTCAATGCTAGCTCAACACCCAAACAGAGATATGCATCAGGCACCTAATTGTACAGCTAAGGCTTTATTTTATGATATTTCTGTTTGCCGGAGTCTTGAACAAGGCCCCATGCAAACAACAAGAGTGTACAAAAGAAAATATTGTACATAAATTGAGAATTCACACCCAGAGAGGCAAAGAATCAACGCACGTTTATATTTAGGAGATAAACCATATTTTGCAGATATTTGTATAATTTGACCATCATTGGGTATATATTTTAAATCATGGACAGGCTACATATTCTCAAAGTACCAGTGATATATTGAGGTTATGTAGGCATCATGAAAGGCAAAGGTAACTAACCAATCTTCATTTCAAAACATATAAGACCACCTCCAATCCTTACCCTTTTTTATAACTTTTTTTAAAAAAGGGTAAAAAAACTTTTAAAAACCTTCACCAATGTTAGACCCATACCCATACCCATACCCATACCCATACCAAATGAAGGGAAACCCTTTTTTAAACCCAAATAAAGGGAGACCATTTTTAAACCAAAATCTTTAATAGTGAGATTATACTCTCTTTTAAAGATTCAATGGTCATATTTTACCCTCTTTTAAATTTGGATTTGTCTTCATTTAAATTTGGGTTTCCATTCCTTTAAAAAAGGGTTTATCCATTGGAAATGTCTATAACAATTACCAAATCAAGCTTTTTACCCTTTTTTTTACTCAAATTTTGAGTAAGGGTTTGGGTCTCCATTGGAGATGCTCTAAGGCGATAACTTTCATCATTTAACTTGCTGGGACAAGGCAATAAGAAAAATTATTTCTAGATACAAAGAGAACTTCCATGGATGATAAACATGTATTGTAAGGCATCAAAAAAAAAACCAGTAAAATGCATGTCTTTGGTTGGCATAAGCCCATGATGCTTAAAATGTTGTTGATTAGAATCACTGAAGTCCTTTCATGGCTGGTAAATTTGTGCAACAGGCAGCAGCCAAAGTCTTCCTAAATAAGAGGGGTGGGGTCAACTCTTACCCGGCGATATAGAAGGACAATTCATAGGCAACTATATTCTTTGGGTATACATTGGTAAGGGTATCTTGCAATCTCCACGAGTTTATTGGCCAACTTCTATGGATAAATGTAGTTTTATTTGCAAAGCCAAAACTCAAGAATGAATTTTTTATGCTAAACAAACAAAGTTTCGAACTGGATTACTGGTCCTTGTATATTGTAAATAGAGCACTTTCATTAACTCCACCATTAAAGAAGAAAATAGTAAACCTTATATTCTGCATCCTAAAATAGTAGAAGTTCCCCCATTGCTGAGAAGGCCCTTGTTGATGTTTTGCTATGTACTGCTTATGAGCCCATTCCTGGGATACCACCATACATTATGACATTGACAAATATCAGCAACTTAACAATAATGACGTTGAAAACAGTTTTAAATGCATACAATATCTATCATCACAACTCTTGTATTCCCCCCATATACCACCTGAAAGAAGATGAATTGGGATGCTGACATATAGGCCATAAGACCAGACAAACGGGAACAGGCATAAGTGTTTCACAAATTCAGAGTGAAAATTTTTGATGTATAATGGCACTTTTCAAATAGCCACATGCTGAAAAATGGATCCAAATCTGAGTTCTAGAACCATGTGTCTCGTCACCAGAGGAAATACAAGAATTTCACACAACTCTCAATAATATTATATGTTTCATTTACATATCTGACAAGATAGGAACCTGCTGATCTTCTTGGAGGGGGAAGACATCGCCAAAAATTGTCACCCTTGCATTTGATAAGCCACTCCATCCAGGTATCTAAGAAGCCCAACTGTTAATAAATTTGATAGATAGAAAACTTGTAGCTCAAGCATTGCAAATTTGTGCGGGTGGAAAAAAAAAAAGCACTAACCTGCACAACCAGCGTGCATCTTGGGTCAGCCAACAAATTTCGTGTGTGTATAGCCAGTGGTGAAAATGAAAATAATGGATCTGCACATAAAGACATGACCAAATCATGTCAGAGAGCCAGTCCATGCCAAGTGTTTTATCCCTTTTGGAACAATAGTCTGCTGCTAACTTCCGCATGATATGCACAAGTGCAAACATGTGGGGAAAATTGCTCATGCAATGAATGGTATTAGGATCTTATGCCAAAGTTAACCCCCCCCCCCCTGCTTCTTTTTTGATAATTACCAAAATCCCAACATAATAACAATAATCCAAAAACTACAGACTCTGTGCATACGTAACACTTCTCTGTTCATACAAAAGAAAACTGCCATGTTTAATTAAGTTCATGTCCATGTCCAATAAGGACCTCAACATATTCAGCGAATCATACCATAAACTAAACATTATATAATGCATAACATTCAAGCAAAGGGGACCAATAAGACAGCCAACAAAGAGAAGCATTTACTGATATTCCGGTGACTTACGTCCCATTGAATCTGGTGCAAAATCCACCAGAGAACCAAAAGGGTATCCTTCTCGTCGGTGGTGCATCCGAGACATCACAGTGCATAGATGAGCAAATCTAGCCTTCAATTAAAAAATAGAGAAGGGAAAAGGCAGAAATCATATTCATTGAAGTAGCAAATATATATGATGTCACTAATCTATACTACTTCTAAATGTCAAGATAGGTGTAAAACTTTTAATGGACTAAATTAGGCTTAACAAAATGAAGAATGACAATTCTATCTTTTTTAATTAATAAGTTCATTAATATTATTGTAATTGTGCCGGTTATCTATTTGTTCTTCAGAGAGACTGTCGGGCTTCTTAACTTTTCTTATCTTTAATCCAATCCCAAATATCATTCGGAGATCTCAAAACAAAAAACAATGACAGATGCTACTATTGGTGAATGGAAGATATTTCAGCCAACACCAAGAAGTCGAAAGTTGTCATCCAAGTTTCCTGCTTAGAGTTGCTTCTAGAGACGCTGAGATTAGAATAAAGCAAGCAAGGGATGGAAGTGAGAGTCCATTGCAGAAAAGACTCATGGACAAATCAAAACATTGTTTAGAAAAATTCAGGTATTTTGTATGTGGTGTAATATGGCTATAATGATCATTACTTTTGTTTCTGGTTTGGTATTCTATTCTAGGTTGGCTCTAATTTGGTTTAGGTGTTTTGGTTTATAGGGTTCTTAGATCATCACAATCTTCAACAACTTCAAGATGTGAGCAACCCAAATTTCCTGGTTGAAGTGGTATCTCTTTTTTTCCAGTACTCTTAAAAGCTTCTCAATGATCTAACTAAAGGACTCTCAGGATCCTACTCTCTCTCTCTCTATTATCTTTTTGTTGTGTTATTTGGTTTATCTTCTGTTGTTTGTCAATAAGTCCAATAATTTGGGGCTTATAAATGGTTGATGCTCAAGTTCACCAGTTGAATGATAGTTGTTCCAGGTATTATGCTGATTTTTGGTTTTATATACATCTATGCATTGTACCAAATAGAAAAGTCAGATCGCCCTACTTGCATATAGCTTTGAAAACCAGACTGTTACAGAACACAAGGGTAGGTTGTGACATATTAAGGTGAGTCCATGACTTTTTTGTTTAGCTTCTACAAAAGATGTGATATGTTCAAACTATTGAGATATGCTTGTTCATGTGAAATTTTGGTCCTTGTTAATGCTACAGGTTAACAAGTTCATTCTTGGAGAAATGCACATATCTATACTTTCTTGGTTAGAGGGAGTAGGGAGCTCAATTTAGTTTATCGGCCAAAAATTTTGGCTCACTTTGTTGTTTAATGACAAAATTTTTAATTGACAGAAGCACACTCAATCTAATAATTTCAAATGATCAAAAAATGCCCCGACCTTTCATATGTATGTGGCTTAGTACCTATATTTTTCCAAAACAAGTGCTAATTGAAACTCTTTTATTTTTCAACAATTTTTGTTGTAAGAATTCTTTCAACATTTTTTTTTGGCCAATTAGAAATGAATTTTTGAGAAGTTGGGACTAGGAATTATATTTCACCCTTCGTTTCAAAACATCTACTATATTATTGGCTTCAATTTCTTATTTTTGATAATTCTGACCATTTTTCTCCAAAAAAATATGTTTTCCAGATGCATGCACTGTTCCAACTCCAATAATACATATCTATATTTATACATCTATATAAAATGTCAGTATAGCAGAAAAATGTTTATTTTTCTTTTTTACTCTGGAACAATGTAATTACTAATTGGTTCAATTGAATAATGATGCCTACCTACGAATACCCCTTCATGTTTCTATCACTCATGACCTGTAAGCTTAAGAGACAATAATATTTGTTGTCTAAGCTATTTTATATGTATTTTGATCTAATTGAGAAGTGGTGGATCTTGAACATTACTTCATAACCCCTTCAACAATCTTTCTCTCTGTCTCTCTCAATAACTGTTAAATTTTAATTCTTAGGTGTGTTCTGTTTTGGCATTTAAATACCCAGTTACAGAATGTGGCAAACTAAGCTATCTATTATTCCTTACATCCTTTCATCTTCTTTTAATAATAACATTGAATCAATTTATGTGTATTAATTATCCTTAATACCAATAACACCTATCTGGTTTCTATCCTAAGCTCGTCACATTCTCTGTTAATTTTCCTCCATCACCATCTTCCTAACTAATAAGGTTCTCTTTGACAGGTTGACTAACGAGAAAGGTTAATGACCAACTTGAGTTTCATTTGCCCTGGAATTAGGATGGCCAAGGCTGGTGATGAGTCTTTTCTTAAGCATCTTGCACTAGTATTCATCACAATATTGCAATACTTACTACCGTTGCACTTAATTTATGGGTTTGATTCTCTTTGATCATTAGGTTGCCGATAAGGTGATTGATATTGTGTCTATGAATCTCAGGTTGGTGGTTCCTTCGCCAGTGGCTTATGTGGTTGAATTTTTTTCCTTACATGATCTAATTGATAGTTTTAATGCAAGGATGTGTAGTGCTTCATATATGTTTTTGTAGGTAATAGACTCATTTCTAACATAATAATAGTTTGTTAGAGGCTACCTTACTTTTTGTATGATTAATCTTGTGATTTGAGTCTCGTGTTTTCCTTGTGGATTGCATATTAGTTCTTCCTATTTTCCTTTCAAGCTCAAATTCATTCATCAAACTCAATTCTTTGGTATCTTTTATTTATTTGGGACCTACTTTGAGGACCTAATACATTGTGCTCAGATTAGTAGTGGGTCATCCACTATTGCTCTAAAGGCCACAATGCATTAGGTCCCAAATTAGGTACAAGGAGTGTTGTTATGATCATTTCTCTTTGTTCAATGTAATACTGCATGCTTGTTATTATCATTCAGATGATTATACTTAAAATTTGACTGCTACTTAGTATCAACAATAAGTCTGAAAAAGTATCTAAAAATATAAAATTTAGATATTTATGCCCTGTCGAAGTAAGAAACCATGACATATATGTTTGGAATGAATAGATTCTATTTTGAGAGAGTTGAAAAAGCACCCTTCTTTATGGGTGTGAAGCAGTGTCAAATCAAAATACCTAACAAGCATTAGCTCTCCCTGAAAAGGAGATGATTCAACTGCACCTTCCAATACGACTACCTTGTTATGACTTCACTCCAGTCACTAGCCTTGCCTTCGGCATACCCCTCCATGCTTGTTTAAATACATGTTTGTTATCATCATTTTGTCGATTACAAGTGTATGGTGTAATATATACTTTAGACCAATCATCCAAAGATGAGTAATGAACAAATTCATTATTCAAATTAACACTTATATTTATACCTTTGTGGCATTCAGATAGCACATTTATACTTATATGTCGCTTTGATTGATTTTTGATTACTCTGCACATTGGATATTGAGTTTTTAAATTTTATGTTGTCAAATGTGGACTTACTTTGCTTATGTCTGATTTTTTTTATAATTCCCTTTGCATGCTTAGTTTGTATATTTACACTAATTTTGTATTCATTTTTAGTATTTACAGGTCGTTTCTATAATTTATAGGCCTCGATAATCCCAAGGCAATCTATATACAAATTGTAAGCAAGCCAAAGCAAAAGGATGTGTTTCAAAGCATCTTCTGCATAAACTTCTATTTTTCAAAATAAACTCAAGAATACTGTTGAACATCTGCATCTACCAAACATAATTTTATCTATTCCATCAATAGTTGGGCTGGTCATAATGAATTAAACTTCAGAAACAATTTGGAAATTCAATTCATTTTTTAGTGCAATAAACAGATTTTGCTAGCTGCAAATTGAGCCTACGATTCTTAAACTAAGTCATCCCATTATTTTTATTGCTACTTACTGTATTTTTTTGGCCTTGAAAACTTGAAGAGTTCTAGATTCAAAACTTCTCTTAAAGTGTTCCCCAATGAGTTTCAAATCAAATAGGTGGTTGTATGTGTCAAGATTGGATTTGACACCCCAAAGGGAAAGAAGGAGACTAAGTTGGTTTGTTGTGCCTATGCTTATTAGCTATAGCATCTGGAAGCATTCACAAAAAGTAAAAGGCAATGTTATAAGCCCTGACCCATGGAAGGTATAAAAACTATAGAGAGAATAATTAAGCATTTTTTACAGTATTATGGATAGAGATGTCATCAATAAATTAAAGGTGCCAAAAGTTTAAGACCAACCATATGCTTCTTCTTGGCACAAGGGTCAATCGGTGATTGTTGCCGCTATCTAAGGAAATATATCTACAACAGAACTCTTAAAATTGATGAAAAAATTAATATAAAAATTCAGCTATATTTTCATTTCAATCTATATTTTACCAACACCAACTCAACTATAATTCGAAACTATCCACGTGCAACGCATGTATGCATCAACTAGTCTCCATAAAAATCACAATCAAATTGCGAAAACAGAATAATAAATATCACCTGTTCCATTAGATTTCTGACCGCTAAGGCTGGTCTTGGTAAACCATGAGCTGAGGTCGCACTTTGCACTCCCCCAGATATTGGAGTTCTAAAAAGCCCAGTCCTTGTGCTCCCCCCTGTTCCGCTTCCATATGTGACCACAAGAGGTGTCACAATGTTTGATGTTTTATCCACATTCTTGTCACAACTTTGGTTGTGATCTAAATTACCCTTCAAAATATGAGAGGGACCATCACACCAAAGTTGAAGCAGCCATTTGAAAAAACCATTCATGGACTATATCATGGAAAGAGGATGTTTTATTTCTTATGAAACAGAAAGTAAAAGCATCAGTACTCTGATCTCTAGACATTTACACTGGCGTGAATTCAACACAAGTTATGGAGGCCCAAGAAAATAATAACTGCAATTTCATGGACTACAACACAAAACAGGCATACTCATCATAATGCTGGATTATGTATAATAAATAGAACAACGGAAAGTAAGCAGTGCATGAAGAAAGGCATAAACTTTAAGCCTGAGTTTTATGATACAGATTGGAAAACTGTCAAAATTGCCAAATTGGTAAAGGACATGGCTAGCCAGGCAAGGTGTTGGATGGTTAAACCGCAGACTGTCTGACCGACTAGTGATCCATAAGCAGAAATTTCCTGCATAACAAAATTAAGAAAAAACTCCCCGAGTGGAATCATATATACTAATATACAAACGAGAGGATCATCAATAGGTGCTTAGGGTTACAAAATAGTTGATAATTAAGTCATCTGTTATGAACCCAACCATTGATCCAAAAACTCCAATCATAACTATTTGTACGTAATATTTCACCATGCTCAGAGTTGACATCCACAGTGGCCCACTCTATCAACACTCGCCCAATCCTAACCGTAACCCTTTTTCTTTGCCAGCTCCACTCACCCACCAGTATTCAACGCCATAGTACTATGTCCATTCATAATACTAAGGTATTTTAATTCACCCAATAGGTCGCATCTTCCTTAACTCGAACTCGTGACGTGTTTCTGATACCAATTGGTATGAATTCAACCGTCGATCCAAAAGTCCTAGGACTTATGGGAATTAGAACTCATAACTATTTGATCCTAATATCATCTTTCAATGAGCTAAACATTTTTTTTTTCCTTCAAAATAATGGCACCATCAAAAAGAGTAACGCATCACATTATAGAAATATGATAGTAGAAGCTAATAAGAGACGTACCAGAGAAAGAAACATCGCTTCTTCAGAATTTAAGTTAAAACCAATCTCTTTCCCCAACCGACTGTCTTCCTCACCTTCGTCCGATACTTCACACGCGAGGGCCAGAACTCGGCACCCACCAGCTGACGACGTAGTATTCCGAAAATTGGGATTAATTTTTCGACACCCAATGCGCTTTTCTGGTTTTTTGATCGATTGAAGTATAGGGTATGTCTCTGAGAACTTTGGGACTAAAGCAGAGCTTGAAAGGGCTTCCATGGAGGAGTGAGATAAAGATAGAGAAGACATAGAGACAGGAAGAGAAAAGCAGGAGCTATGCGTTAAAGGCGTTTTGCAGTAGGGGATTGCGGAGTAGGGTTTGGCTCCGAGACCATTGTTGACGAAGAAAAGCTTTGGAAGCTTTTTTTGCTGCGGCGTGTGAGGTTTTCACTTTTGGAAGAGAAGAATTTTTCGCAAGGGAAAGGTTTGATCGGGGAGAGAGAGTGCTTTGGATTCAGTAGATTCGCTTCGCGTGGGGAAAGGAAGTGGCCCAAGGAAACCCGGGCGGCCCTTTTTCTTTTATCCGCACTCCTTAGAGCAGGCCCAAACTACGGTAATGGGCCCATACACAATACAACAGCCGTTAAAGCCCATTTGGAATGAAAAAATCAAAGTTAAAAATACTCTTAAAAAATGAAATGAAAAAATTACTCTTAAAAATACTCTTAAAAATCAAAGTTAAAAATACTCTTAAAACCGTTTAAAGTGTTTAAAAGTCGGCTTTTCTTTGAAAATCCTTGGATAAGTCCCATTTTTCAACATTTCCTTTTTTATTATAAAAGTTATTCTTGCCCAAAAAAGTTATGAAAAACCAGTTTAATAAGCTCGGGTCCAAACGAATCAAACTTCTTTTCTTCTTAAAGCAAAAAAAAAACTGAGATTAATATATATATTTGTAATAGTATAGTAAAAATCCTTTTGAGTTTATTTATTTGTTTAATGATTTAATAATACTATTGTTACATAATTTATTAACTTAATCTATAATAACTATTAAATTGGTAATAGGACCCAACAAATACAAACACTCGCCTTCAATCCAATGATTATTAGTGATTAAGTTAATAAATTAGATTCAAGTAAAACAGCGCTCCTAATGATTTTCCAAAAAAAGAGAAAGAAAATGTAAATGCCATAATATATCCATTAGAAGAATTACTTATATCATTTGGGGTGCATGACAAAGTCCCATTTAGTAATAAAAAAAAAAAATGTAAGAAGCTTGAGAACATTGGGCTGCTCAGTCCAATGTGGTATAGGGTGGTAATTTTTTGGGAAATTTGGAGGTCGGTCTCCCTAGATGAACTTGTTTGAAAATAAGTCCTGCAAGGAAACTTATTTGATTTCAAGTCCATTTTTTGATACTTTTACTATTATACCCTTATTTATTAGAAAACCTCAAACAACGTGTAACTTGCCGTTTGTTTACCAGACGGAGAACTCTTTCGTTGCCGACTAGGAATCCAGTAACTTCCCCTTCATTCCATGCTACAAATCTGGCTATATTCCTCAAATCTTTCTCATTCTCCTTCTCCGAAAAACATAAACCGCAATTACCCAAATCGAATCAATTCAAATTTCTAACTGGTTTCAAACCATAAACCCGAATTCGGTTTTACTCTTCAAGTATCATTGGCGAAAAGTTACAGTTGGTCTCGGCATTCTTGAAATCTTCACAAAGCTTTGAGATTCTTTAAAAATTTGAGAGGTATGTAATTTTACATGATCTTTGATGTTTGTTTTAGGGTTTTAAAACAACATTTACAAACTATATCGTTCATACTGTCCAAATTTTTTATTTTTTATTTTCAATAAAAATTGTGATTTCTTGTTACTATATAAAAGAGTTGAGTATTATGATTTTTTTTTCCCGTTTTGTAATACATTCGAAATTCCTTGGTGTGGTTTATTTGGAATTTCTTATGTTACTGTGAGATCAATTTTCAAAATTTATTATCTTAAAGTCGATATCTTGATGTTATTGATATGTGTTGAGTGTCTTAAATCAATCATTAACAATGTGTTACCATTAGTACATGACAGTAATATCAATTTTTGAATTGTTTTTTACTATCATTTTTTCAAAATTCGATGTTACTGTGCACAATATGGCCTTGAGGATGGAACTGTCCATGTTAATGTTACTAAATCAATGTGTTTTATACTTTTACATGTGCAAACTTTTTGTTGCTTTCTTCATTGTTCAAGAAATTCGAAAACAATTGGTTCAAGAGTACATTGAAATTTTTCATGTTACTGTGTGATAACTGAAAAATTGAATGCATATTTCCAATGTATGGATGTGCTTGGGTACTGTGAATGGTACTGACAAATTGATGTTACTGTGGACATGTTGTTGATCAAACCCTTTTTTGGTTTTTACTTTTAATGCACCATATATTGTTTATGAAGAGTTCAAGGGTTGTTGTTTGATTATAAATGTAAAAAAGGAACTCAATGAATTTGCAATGGAATTGTATATTGAAAAATGATGTTACTAAATTGTGTTTGTTTGATGTTACTAAGAATATGTTACTGGTATTCAGTTTATTAATTAGTGTTACTATGATCATGTTACTAAGATAATGTTATTGTATATTGTTCAGCCTTTGATATTTCAAATGTCATGTTATAGGTTAATGGCAAAAACAGGTAAATCTACTGCTCCAAAAGCAGCTGCCTTTGACCAATTCCAATCTAACTTGTTTCCATTGGTGAAGGTTATAACTGACCTAAACATCACAAATGATCACAAAGAACAACTAAAAAGAACTCCATTTTGGCATCTGTTTAACACAATATCAACATCTGAAGTGGATAAAGAATGGTTCAAAAAGAATGACAAGAGTATTGTTGACACAATTACAATGTTTGATGTTGAAACATCAAGATTTCGTATTGGTGAAAAATGTTGAAGATACGGAAGACTGATGTAACCCTCATTTTTGGTATAGAAGATGGTGTAGATCCAATTCTTTCCCCCCAAAGTGCAAAAAAAAATTCATCATTTGTTAGGAGGAGATTTAGTAACACCAATAGGTTGAATGCACTAATTATAAAAAAACAGGCTCGATGATGCATCAATGGGTATTGGTAAGGATGATTGTGAAGATTTTGCTAGGTTGTTCTCTTTGTATGTCTTAGTTACGCTACTAATTACAAATATGAGGCAAACCATTGGATGGGGATATGTGTCGTACATAGAAAATTTGGTTGAAATAAAAAAATACTACTGGTCTCAGCAACGATTGATGCATCGATAAATTCCATACAGTGAAGTTTGACACACCAAGTGCAGTAACTGGTTGTGTACTACTGTTACTAGTAAGTTTTTGATTGCTAATTTATTTGATTTTTTTTTATTTTTTTTTAAACATTATATGTTATATCTAATTTGCAGTACTGGATATGTGAACACATCTCTTATTGTGACCGACAAGGCGGATACATTCCCACGGTGGATGAAATGGGACTTAAGAAAACTTTGGGCGTCTCTCGCACAAAAACACTGTCCGACATAGCAGCTGATAAGGTATTATTAAAAAATTGGTTTTTTTCATATTTATATTATTTTTTTCAATTGGTTAATTGCATGACAATGTTAAATTTGTGTGTTACTATATCAAATTGATGTTACTGTTGATGGTATTAGTAGAACAATGAATGTTATTGTGAATGTTACTATAGAAAAAATGGATGTTACTATGGTTGTTTCTGTGTAATTCACAGTCTGATTCAAATAAAGGTGAACAATTATTGGATACATTTTTTAACGTTACTAATGATGTTGTCAAGTTTTCCGAATGAGACTTAAGAAAACACTTGCTGAGAAGAGCTTAATGAAAGAAAATCGAATAAATTCCAAGAATGTGCAGCATAGTGTGGAGGTCCCACAACAAAGCACTGTTGCCAGCAAGAATGTTTTAAATTCAGAATTGGAATATACAGGTGATGAACCTAATCTAGCTGTTGATGATCATGTTGTGGTTAATGAAGAAATTCATGAATGTGATGATGCAGTACATGTTCCTCCAAATGATCATCCTGTCCAAAAAGAGTTTCAAAACGTCCAACCGTTTGATGCATTTGTTGATATGATCATTCGAGAATCTGTATTTATGGAACCAGACGAAGTGGTAACACGTGAGAAAAAGTCACAACAACCTTCGCATGACAATGAAGGTATGTCTGGATTGATTGTTGAAAATGAGGTGCAAAAATTTACTATCCAAATGCTGACTATGCAGAACGAAGCACTTCGAACGGTCATCAAGAATATTGGTGGAAACCAAATGGAGGAAGATTTGAAAGAAATTGAAGATTATGCAATGAAACTTGTTGACCAGGACAACCAGATTTCAGAATTAAAAGTTTTAGTTGATCTCCTGGAGAAAAACAAGGAAACACAAGAAGATCAAATTAAAACTCTCACATCAAGGGTGTCTGAATTAAAAGAAGAGAACAATTCATTGCATGATGTTGTAGCTGACATGGTCGTGCATGCAATTACTCAAAGGTACCCACGGACTCCACCAAAATCTGGACCCTCCAAAGGTAAAGAACAAACATCCATGGTGAGAAAAATCAAAGAGAAAGAAAAAAAAAAAAAAGAGGGATGAAGATTATGAGTACAGTAAGAAAAAAAAAAAGGAGAAAAGAAAATTTTGAATCAAGTTGAATGTGAGGAACAAGTCGACAAAAAAAAAAAGGGAAAGAAAAGGTACCCGATAGCTGCATTGACGTTGATGATTTGGAAATTGTAATGCCCAATGAGAAGCCTGAAAGCAAGAGAGTTGAAACTCGAAGATGGAAAGCCTGCAAGAAATTAGGACCGGATATCTACGACAAATTGGTTTAAATGCATAAGGCTGAAGGAAAAAAGTAAGTAATTTAATGACCGTTATGAACTACCTTATATATATATATATATATATATATATATATATATATATATATATATATATATTACTGTTTATAATCTATTTTATTAACATGCACTGTTTTTAATTAAAATGACAACTTTATGGAGTGAAAAAAATTATGGAAATATCATTGATGTTGATGATGTTTTGAAATTCATGGATGGTGAAGAGCTGCACAACAATGTAATGTACCATGCGTCTTGTCAATTTAAACAACTAACGGAATACTTGAATTTTTGTTATTTAACGAAGTCGTGTTTTTACTCAGGTGATTGATTGTTGGGGAGAAATACTAATGGAGGAAACAAGTTGCAAATGTTTCTTTTTCAACAGTCTGTGATGTGTGAGTTTGTGTAACCTATGTTAAATTCTTGTTTGCTGGAGTATTGGATTAGTAATATGAGTACAGTAACATTCATGTTACTATATTAACACAAATACAGTAACATTCGTGTTACTATGAATAGAACTATTGTAACACTGTTAAGTTTGTGTTAATATAGTAACATGAATGTCAACAGTCTGTTATCGGTGAGATTGTGTAATCTATGTTGAATTCTTGATTGCTGGAGTATTGAATTAATAACATGAGTATAGTAACATTCATGTTACTATAGTAACACAAATACAGCAACATTCGTGTTACTATGAATGGAACCATTGTAACACTGATGTGTCTGTGTTAATATAGTAACATGAACAGACTCCAATAAAATCACGAACAGTAACATGAAAAATAAATTTAGTACCTAATTTTTTTTTTTTTTTAAAAAAACGCTCTACAGATCGATATGGTCTCTACATTCATAAACGATAGGAATGCATGGACTGTTGAAGATTACAAAACAAAATCAAGATTGAGAAAGAGATACAAAAACAAATAAGAAGTACTAATGTGAGGGATAGCTATTCATTTGTAGGCTAATTGCAAGATTGGTTAGAAAATTGGTTGTAATTGTTGGGTGGTTGATATCTGGTTAGAAAATTGGTTGTAATTGTTGGGTGGTTAATATTTGATTATAATGGAATGTTTGTGGAACAAAGGAAACTTTGTCCACATTATTATTCAAATAGTAACTCAAACAGTAACATGTACAAAAATTGTTCTAGATTACAAATTCTATATGATTCTAGAATGCTGAAATTGAGTTGTTAGTGAAATGTAAATGCTGTTATCCAATACAAAAAAAACTCCAATAAAAAAACTCCGATAAAAAACGTAGAGATACAAGTTCCGGAAAGTGACATTGAATTTCGGCAATAACAAAGGAAAAAAACGAAAAATAATCAATTCTAACTCCAATAAAATCACGAACAGTAACATGAAAAATAAATTTAGTACCTAATTTAAAAATTAAAAAAAAAAAAACGCTCTACAAATCGATATGGTCTCTACATTCATAAACGATAGGAATGCATGGACTGTTGAAGATTACAAAGCAAGATCAAGATTGAGAAAGAGATACAAAGACAAATAAGAAATATTAATGTGTGGGATAGCTATTCATTTGTAGGCTAATTGCAGGATTGGTTAGAAAATTGGTTGTAATTGTTGGGTGGTTGATATCTGGTTAGAAAATTGGTTGTAATTGTTAGGTGGTTGATATTTGATTATAATGGAATGTTTGTGGAACAAAGGAAACTTTGTCCACATTATTATTCAAATAGTAACCCAAACAGTAACATGTACAAAAATTGTTCTAGATTACAAATTATATATGATTCTAGAATGCTGAAATTGAGTTGTTAGTGAAATGTAAATGCTGTTATCCAATACAAAAAAAAAACTCCATTAAAAAAACTCTGGTAAAAAACGTTGCGATACAAGTTCCGGAAAGTGACATTGAATTTCGGCAATAACAAAGGAAAAAAACGAAAAATAATCAATTCTAACTCCAATAAAATCACGAACAGTAACATGAAAAATAAACTTAGTACCTAATTTAAAAAAAAAAACTTTGGTGAAAAAAATGTTGCAATACAAATTTCAGGTAAGAAACATAGAATTTCCGGCAAATGACTATCAATTAACGCTAAAAATGTTCAAAACATCACTGTTTTCCATAATTATGTAAATCAGCAAATTATAATGAAAATACCTCAGCATATAATAATATTTCGGCACGAACAGGAATCAAGAACCAGCAAGTTGAAGTAGAATCACCAAAAAAATCGGAATTCCAGATGCTGCTTGTATCACTATCGGGCCTCCCTATCAAACATAAAGTCTGTTGCTCAAACGATATACCAAACAATCTAATTATGCTTGATTCAGAATTTGAATTTGAATTTGATTTTTTAAAAGAATATTCTGATCTGATTTTATCGTAATTCAAGCAAAAAATTATGATATATGATGTTTCCATAAAAAACTGATCAGTTGGTTACCATATATATCTCAAACCTCTAATTTATGACTTTCCATAATTGACCAAATTTAACACTGTTATGAGTATTTTTGAGACAAAAAAAAAAATTGAACTTAAATCAGTATATATAATTTTAAACATGGACTTAGCCCCTTATAAGTTTCCTTACCGGACTCATCTTCAAACAAGTACATCTACGGAGACTCACCCCCAATTTTCACTAATTTTTAATGCCCTGTTCCGCTAAACATCAATTCGAAGTTATTTTGTTTTGATTTAGTTCTAACGGGTGCGCGTTAGAATTCGATTGACCCACTATTTTTGAATGGATCATGCGTGCGCCGAATAATTTAGACATGCTAAAAACTTGACATAACATAATACATTATTGATCTACCCTGAAAGAGTTGAATTAGTTTGTAAATTGTATAGATGCGAAGTGATTGCAGTTATTGTAAAGGGTTTTGCCAATTAGGAAAAAAGGTCAGTATAGTAAAAGCATTCCATGTGGAACTATTAAGTAGACAGGGCCATCAGTCTAAGGTGCATGGTACCAGCCACGAGGATCTTAGGCAGATGGTATTAAATATGTTATTACAATAAGCAGCCTTTCTTCCATGAATCATAAATGACATAGTTTTAGTTTACTTATTAAAAAAATATTTAATCTAATTTATTATTCATATTTGAGCTTGAGTAACTAAATTGAACTCTTACTAGTCCACTCTCCTGTATTATTATTATTTTTTTAATGGTTAAAGATATTGTCTGCGTGTATACATCTCGATTAATTTCTTTTTCTAATCCGATCAAACAGACCCTATTCATGCCGAAACTAGAGAATTCATGTATGTCTAACTTTATATCTCTTTCCTATTGGTCCCTATCCCTTGGATTCACTGTCCTACATTTGTGGGCATCAACAATGCATCCCACAGTGCCAGCCATGACCAGTATAATAAACAAAGAGAATGATGAACAGAACCACATTCTTGTTTTTAGTGTTTTGATCCAAGAAACTACAAATTCAACCGATCCTGATACCCCAACAATCTTACCAAGAAAAAATGATGCCCTCCCCAACCAACCAATGAGGCAGTGACCAAACTGCAGGAAAAACTATGAAAAATTTGGAGCAGAGGAAAGGTCACCACCTGTCTCTCTCTCTCTATCTCGTGCGTTGTCTGAGTCCTTTTGTCATTGGATGGGCCAGAAACATTGACGTTTTGATTTCTTTGCCTTGTTTTGAACGGACTCAAAGATTTGAATAATCAATCTTTTATTGTTTTTTTTTGCTTTCAGCTGAAGATTTTCTAGCTAGATAGTATCTTCCCTAGTTTACCATAATACCATCTTAACAACTCAATTTTCTCCTACATTTTTTTCTTTCCTATTGATTTCTTCTTTGCTGTTTCTCTCATTCATCATACTTTAATCCAATCTGTCCATATCTCTTCTCTACTGTTCTAAAACAAGAAGGGTTTTGATTGATTGCCCTTTTGTCACAACGTCCCTTTGAGTTTCAGTTCTTGATGATTTTGTAGACATAAAACCACACAGATGAAGATCTCTATATTTCCCTCTTGGGTTTTGGGTCATCGTCTTTGGCTTTTGGTTTTTGCCTTAAGTCTAGCACTATTGGGTGCCTGGTCAAAATTTTATATTCAAGATAGAAATTATAGTACAGATCAAGAGCTTTCGATTTCAAAGAGGCTTCCCTCAAAAGGGCCTGATGACCCTCCTGTACTGGCCTATTGGGTTTTTGGATCTTATGGAGAAAGTAGGAAGATTTTGAGGCTGTTGAAGGCAATATATCATCCAAGGAATCAGTACCTTCTTCAACTTGATGCTGAGGCTTCAGATTATGAAAGGAGTAATTTAGCTATTTCAGTTCAATCTGAGAGAGTGTTCAGAGCATTTGGGAATGTTAATGTTGTTGGAAGAAGCTATGCTTTGAATCAGATGGGGGCATCTGTTCTTGCTGCCACACTTCATGCAGCTGCATTGTTGCTTAAGATTAGTGCAGATTGGGATTGGTTCATCACCTTAAGCTCCTCTGATTATCCTCTCATGACTCAGGATGGTAAACTTGCTGCTACTTTTTTATATCCTCTATACTGTCAGGGGATTTTAATCTTGAACATGATTTTCCAAAATTAATTTTAAAAGAATTTCAATTATGCCCCATGATGTGAACTGTGTTGATTGAAATAGGAAATGGTTTGCCACCAATTGAGGTTGCAGCATTTGTTGATCCTTTGCATTTCCTTGCTGATGTATTTATAATTGTACTCAAATTTCTTCATGCTGAATTCATTCTATATGCATGTTGTGATGAACTTTGTCTAAAGATTTCTCAACAATAAAGATTATTTTGGTCAGTAAAAAGATAAGTGTAGAGCTATCAAACTTTGGATATTATACTAGCCATTGTTTCCTTCACATCGCTATAAAAAAACACCCTTGTAATAGTACTTCTGATGACAATGCAAACGTCTTCTATTCATATGCAGATGTCCTCCATGCTTTCAGTCTGTTGCCCCGGGATCTCAATTTTGTCAATTACACGACCAGCACTGAATGGAAGAAGTAAGTGCAAGCCATGCCTGATTAGCTGTTTAAGGCAATGCCTGTATCCAACATGCAGGGCTAGCTTAGTTAACTTGATTGGGACAACCTATATAACTGGATTGGTTTGTTCTTCTTAAAGCAGCGCTAAAAATAGCGAGTCCAACCTCCCTGCATGTTTACAATTAAGATAACATTACCAGGCTCCTTAAACTTTTCAGTTTACCAATTCATCACATTATTTTTCGTTTGAATTTACATTTCAAAATGATTTTGTGCAGGCAGCATAATATTAATCAGATCGTTGTAGACCCCAGCCTTCATCTTAAAACAAACAGTCCAATTTTCTATGCTGTAGAAACTAGAGAAACACCAGAGGCATTCAAAGTTTTTGGAGGTGAGTTTCCTTGTAGAGATCAAGTAACTCAGGAAAATTAACCATAAAAAATGAAGGAATTGTTGTTTATTTGATCAATTTGCTATAATTGCTGAATCTGCCATTGTTGAATTACATGCGATTGTGTTAAATTGGCTATTCTTAATAACAAATGGATGAAGTTTAGCGCCTATTTCATACGTTTAGATGGTAATTTCCGATTTTGATCTTTTGACAAGTAGGTTCACCTTGGATGATTCTAAGCAGAGCCTTCATGGAGCATTGTGTAAATGGATGGGACGACAACCTTCCCAGGAAGTTACTAATGTACTTCAGCAATGTCGCCTTTCCTCTTGATTCCTACTTCCACACAGTCCTCTGCAACTCACCTCAGTTTCAAAACACAACACTGAACAATGACTTAAGGTACATCAACTGGGACACAACTCCTAAAGGGGAACCTGCTGTACTGAACATGTCAAACTATGATGAAATGGTATCGAGCGAGGCAATTTTCGTGAGACCCTTCAAAGAAGATGATCCAGTGCTACAAGAGCTTGATAACAAGGTCCTAAACCGCAAACCAAACTGGGTAGTGCCCGGAAAATGGTGCATAAATCAGGGGATGAATATGAGCATGGAGAGTTCAAAGGCGGCTGAGGAAGATTTGTGTTCAACTTGGGGTGATATCAACTTGGTCAGGCCAGGGTCCCATGGGATGAAACTTAGGAAATTTTTGTCAAAGCTTGTTGCAGATAAGAGATTGGTGCCTAACCATTGCCACAGCAGTGAAACATAGAAGAAAACAACAAAAGAATGCCTTGTAAAAATGTAAAGAGAATATGTCCAAAAAGATCCCTTGAAGGGTTAAACCATTCCTTTTTTCTGCAAACCTGTAGTCATATTGGAAATTTCTTTGGTGGGAATAAGTCATACAATTAGAATCTTTGGGCAAGAGAGAGATGGGTAAAGAAAATTATGTCAATGGCTAGGAATTTTTGTTTCTTTATTAGCAAGATATCTCCCTGGTGAAGGTGTTTTGCTAACGATGCGCAAGATCATGGAATAAAGTAACATAGATTTTCTTAATCCCACTGAATAAATAGAGTTGTTATTTGGAATATTTTTTTATATATTTCACTCTGATTTGCACCAGTCGGACCGCGGGATTCAAATTTTCTTTAATACTCTTTGTTCTTTCTTTCTTTTTTGGTTGACTTTTAGGGGTAGTAATTTCTGAAAACGCGATTCAAAATTGACACGAAATTAACGGGTTAGGATTGTTCATTTCTTGACACGAACCTGTGTATGACTAGGGACACCAATGGATCGGGAAAAAAAATGGATATTTGTCCAAACTAGTGTCCGTTTGGACTAAGGATGGACCATACATATTGAACAATAAATATATACAGAAATACTCATATAAACTCGTTCGGGGATGGACTGATACTCATTCTCGCCCCTCCCCTCCCCACGAACCTATATATATTATAACAAATAAAATAACTAAGTGAAATTTGTTATACATATTATTTTTGTGAGTTTTTATGTTTGATTCATTTGTTATATAATAAGTTTTCATTCTTGCAAATCAATTTGTGAGGTTTTATGATTTTTTTTATTTTTTTATTAAAATTATAAAAATTAATTGTTATGAGCAGGGACGGTGGCAAGGATGGAAACAGAGATCATAATTTGCCCGTAGGATGGAGACGTAGATTAAAATTTCCTCCGAGATAGATTGGGGGTGGACGAATATTTTTGAAGTAGGTACAAAAGTGAAGATTACTCTCCCCACCTTTGTCCCTGTCCACTGTCATTCCTATATATGACACTGTCATTCCTATATATGATAGGACCGTTCACACAAATAATATTAGTGAGAGATGTATTTATTTATAAATAAAGAATTTCAGTTCAATGGATGGTAAGTGTTATTCCTGGTGACCTTTGGAGGACAATAATAGGAATCTGATATTGTTGCAGATTAGCTGGCCTACCGTTGCACTTGGTCTTAAAAATATACAACTAACATATTTAAAACTAATTAAGAGAAACTTATGGTTGAAATCACCCCATATATATAGATATACATGGTCGCCAAGAATCTTAAGAGCATGCAACTGGGGGACCCCCCCCCCCCTCTCTCTCTCTCTCTCTCTCTCTCTCTCTCTCCATAGATTATTCCAACAACTTTAAACTGCATCCACAACCACCACCACCACCCCCACCAAACCACCCTTCTCAGAGCCTCAAGTCCCATGCACCCAGGCGCATTCAGTCCTCTCATTATTATTTTTTTGCTGTTTAAAAAAAGGAAGTGTATGTAATAATTTTGGGCGTAATCATGAGCGTCCTCCACTATAGAATATAGGACTATAAAATATCTTATTTGAGTCATAATTATTAGTTCAAAAAAACAGTTTATCACCACAGTACCATCAAAGTCAAGTAATAAACTACATTGTTCATGTGAAGCAACCCCTTCTTGATAGTCATATGAGAGTCAAAGACAACCTTAAACGGGTATAACTTACCATTAAACCACCAGCTCGTGTGATTCAGCCCTCTCATTACAATTTTCTATATGTTAGCCTCATTTATCATTTCTTTGTTTGTTATCAACCACTTTCGTCCAAGACTCATATCAGTTGACATGTCTTTTAATCGTCCTCCATGCAAGGTTGTATTCTAAAATAAATGGCTCACTATTTGGCACTAAATCATAACACTGTAAATGCCCAAAACACACGTTAAAATTTCCTAACAAATTTAAAAAGACAAAGTTTTTTTCAATGATATAAGATTAGAAAAGTCTATCCAGCTCATGAGACTCTCGTTTGTACAAAAAATAAATAAATCAAGAGTCTTCAAGCTAGTTTAGGCGCACCACAATTAATTTTTTCTTCAGTTCAATTAAAACCAGATTATCCACCAAACTAAAGTATTCATAGAATAAACCTCTCTTCTTTCAAGACCACAACCACCTAGAGGGAAAAAAAAACTCTTCCAAGAAACTTATGGGATGTTCAAACCATAATCCATTTCAATTTTCAAGTGTACAGCCGTTTCAAACCCAATGAAAAAAATCCTAACTTCTTGCAAAACTATTGGCAGCATTCCACAAAAAAAAAAACCAAATTATTATGATAAATAATAGACCTAGGCGCCATCATCAAACAGCAGGTGGCATGGGCGGCTCATGCCGAGCATTCAGCCCAGCCTTCCTCTTCTTCATGGCGTCGTGGATTTCTAACTTTGAACACACGAGCGAGCTTCGACTCGGCGGCCAAGATGAGCTTAGCCGGCACGCCGGAGATCTCCTCAAGCCTCTTCAGAACCTGCCACGTGGAAGCCGATCTGTCACCGCACAGTTTCAGACTGAACCAGAGCGACGCCGCCAGGCACACACGGAAGGGTAAAACCGTCAACTTATACGAAAAAACCCCAAACGCGTCGCTGGACATCCTTACTACGTCCACATCACCACCAAGTCCAAGTTTTCTGCACCACGCTCCGAAAATACCCTCCGCCTTCGAGTCAACATTTGACCGGCGACGGCTCCTTTTGACCTTCTTTGTCACTTCACTCTTCATCGTCGTCCCCGACGAAACTTCACCGGAAAATCTCACCGAAGCTTTCATGCGTTCTCCGGAAACTTTGCTGTCGAAGTTGATCTTTTTCGGAGGAGTGGCGCAGGATTCCGTGCTGGAGATACAAACCGAAGACGAATACGATGATTCAAGTTCGTCTCCGGGAGAATCAGGTAAGCACGATTGGCAGATCGCACGGTACGGGCGTATTCCGACGCCGGAGATGCGATCGCCTGCAAAATTTTTGCATTCGGAGCAAATAGTGCGGCGGAAGTGGCGAGCTACCAGGAAGTTATGCTCGTGAACCTTAGTATCACAGTTCCAGCACAGAAATGCAGAATCTGATGAACAAAACAGAGCAGCTTCTCCACTACACAGCTCACAAACCCTAGCTTTCATTGTTCAAAACAGAGTTTCCTTCTTCTCTCCCAAGCTCTTGTGGAAAGAGGACCTCGAAACTTAAAATAATGACAGTTAATTACCAATACAATACAAGTAACACTAGGATTTCGGCGAGAATCGAAGGTTTCCGGCGAACAAAAATTGCACAGAAAACTAGAAGATTCTCAAGCTTAAAACTACGTACCACGGATGTACATGGATTGATTTTGGAACAAATACAGATCACAAGTGAAAAGGAGTGTATGTGGTCTGAGAGCAAGATTGCGGATTTCAAGAGATATAAATGGTGCAGAATGTGGAAAATATGTGGTGTAAATGTTATCCTTGAAAAAGATCGCAGAAAAATTAGGGATTCAATTGGTTTCCAATGGACGTACGTACTATAGAGAGGAGAGAGAAGATCTTGAGAGAGAGAAGATATTGAGAGAGAGAATCCAGGAGAGAAAGAGGAAGAGACTGGTGGATGAGGGAGAGAGAGAGAGGCGGTGAGGGGAAAATAAAATGGCAGAGTAGGTGGTGTATTTGTATTTGGCTTTGTGGAAGGGAATGGAAGGAGGAAAAAGAAGGAGCGGTGAGTAAAAGACCAATAGTCACTGCATCTAGCTTCATATACATGCTCTAGCGCCATCCCTGTCCACAGAACCTAGGTTCCCTCGAACAACTCAAAAGTCCTCTTTCTCTTTGTTTTTTGCATTCATGTCCCAATTGTTCTTTAATTTTATCTTAAAGCCTCGTTATAGTTTTTTTTTTTTTTTTTTAATCGCTAAATAGCAAATTCATCATATTTCAATGTTATTTTGAAAACATTAGATTATTAGATACATGTGGAGAGAAAGGGATATGGCATTCAAGGGTTAACAGCTGTGTGGCCCTCATTCAACCAGAAGTAGGATATTAATTTCAGCACAATCGATGACTTAGTTCCTTTCTATTATAAATAATATTCTTTGATTTGGCAAAGAGTGAGAAAAATTTACTACTTTGCTAAGTCATGGTAATGATATTGGAACACTAAAATCCATTTTTAGTATTTCGAAAATGTAAAATTGTGTGCTATTATTTAGAGAGCCGAGTATCAATGTCTTTACTACAAAACAACAAATAGAATAGTGAAAAGATTAAACAACTTCTTTCAATAATACATAATTTTGTATCATTTTATTGACCACCACAGACATGACTACACTAGTTGGGCGATGACACAATACATCATAGGACCCTCGTATGAAAAGTTCACCAAACTTCTTTGGACTATGTGGAACGAATTACTATTATATTGGATATGTCCACAGCTAAAAGAGAGTACAATGAGCCGTAAGAGAAGGACGATAATATTTGCCAACATCCAATTAATTGCAAAAAACATAGTAGAACCATGTAAGTTACGCTAGGCCAAAAAAATACTAACCAACTTATCTCAATAAGATAGAAATTTGTAGCATTATATGGAGAGCCAATATCATCTATTACTATTAGAAAGGGAGATGGTGGAATTTTGGTATTCACTCATAAAAACGCTTGTATTGACTTTTATTTCTTCTTATTTCTTTTTTAACTCAACTTAACTATCTTCACTCATAAAATGTCAGTGTTATTATCTATATATTTTCAGATAATCACACTTTATCTTTTAAAACTCATTCAATTGTGAACACTCTCTTTAATTTCTTCTTACACTTTTTTTAAAGGGATAATCGTGTGTATTAAAAGTGGGAAAGATTAAACAACTTATTTATTTTTAACTGCAAACATTTTACAACTGATGATATTTTCAAAAGAATTTTGGGGTGCAAATGAAAGAAATGTAAGATTATGGGTGGTATTTCAAAATATTCATAATTACAAGGTGCAATAAAAGAAAAATGATGCATTATATAGGGGGCATTATTGTTACTGAAAAAGACAGAAAATATAAAAGTAATTTATATGTGGTTGGCTTGGAAAATATCTTCGTCAACCAAGATCAGAAGATAGTATCAAAAACTCACCCAACAGCTCGTCCAGAAACTGAAGCGACTCTCAGAATATCAACACGTGGCAGAACTTGACCTTGTCAGCATCATATGCTACGCGTCACGAGTCCACGACACAAAACAGTGCGTCGATTTATTTACTTCCAAATATGCCCTTGGCGCAAACCACTAAGGCGAAGAAAAAAAAATTGGAGGAATTTTTTTTTGGGTAAGAAAAAGAGAGAAAAGACAACCGATAGATAGTAATTTATTGGACATGATCACGAGGGTCCATCACTGTGGAATATCCAGTTTGAACTATAACTACTAATTCAGAAGGATAGTCCATCACCACAATATCATCAAAGTCAAGTAGTCAGAGGCAAACCTACTTAGTAACCATATGATACTAGAACGATAAAAAGAGTACGACTTACTGTTAGATCACCAACTCGGATAATAAGTTAATTTAATCACTTTAATTGTCATGGAAGAATAATAAGTATAAAATAATATTTTTTTTCCAAAATTAAATGGTGTCAAATTGATTTCCATTTTATAAATTGAAAGTTTATTCATAAAAGCATATCCCTCAAAATAGACAAGCAATTAGAGTAAAGACTCTCATTGAAGTGCCGAAAAAAATGTTTTTGTACCACACCTCCATTGTTTTAGTCAATAAAAATGTGTCACATGTATAATTTTTATTTTATAAATTTTTTATTTTTTAATTAATAGTTATAAATTATCCACTTTAAAATTAATAGCTTAGATTAAAGGTGGAACGACATAGCCTTGTCCTATAATAAAATATAGTGTAATTTTAAAATTACGAGAATTTTTATTACAAATGTTTAAAAGTACAATTATGGTTCTAATTTTTATGAAAAATGAAAGAAAAATATTAATTGTAACTAATAGGATACTTAATTTGAATACTTAATGAATTATAACTATAAAAATAAGAGTATATTTCATCTAATATTATAATTTATATTTAATTTAATGATTATTATTAAATTAAGTTGTTGATTATTTGCTCAAAATGAAATGGCCAAGGAAGGATCAGACAGAGACAATGTTCTTATTAAGGGTAATCTGGTAATTGTAAAAACTAGGATTTATTCTTGTGGCTGTGGTTGTACTGGACTACGTTCAATGTGCAAAAGGAAGGGTTGAGAGACGATTGCGTAAAATTCTCGTCAAAGTAAAATTTTGGACCCCAGGCAAAACAAGAAACAGTGACGTGGCAGAATCTACACCTGCCGTTAGTTGAATTTTATTTATTTATTTATTACTATTAAACAACCACGCTCGACAAGTTACGAACCTCATCACCACACAACGAGAATATTTTTTAATGAAACCAAGTCGTACTCGACACGCGTCCCTGACAACACGGTGGTGGTTTCAGGCGGCAGAAATTAGACCACGAATTGTCCGGCGGCAGTTGTGCACGAGAATGGTGTGACAATGGGTGCATACCAGAATTGAAGTGATATTTGTGGGCCCTCACACCCCCTTCTTAAAAATCTTCTTTTATATATTTTCATGAAAATATAAAATAGGATAAATTTTAATAAATTTATTTAGTGGTCTTAAATAGATTTATTCAACGGTTACCAATATTTCTCTCAAAACTCTCTCTCTCTCTAGGATCTTTCCTCCTCACTGTTTCAAATTAACCGATTGATTTACGTTGTATCGTGCATTCAGACACGAGTTATCCCTAGTAGAAACCTAATTTAGGAATTTAATTTAATATAATTATTGAATTTGTTGTATGCTACACAATTTAAATAAAACCAAAAACTTACAACTTAAATGCATATCATCTCTTAGATGAGTGTTAGATGAATGGGTCTCATCGAAAAGTTGATAGCACTTATTCATCTAAGAGATGATATGTATTTGAATTACAATTTTTTGAATTGTGTAGCATTACTTGAATTCTAATATTACATGAAATTCGCTTACAATCCAATGATTACATTGAATTAGCTCCAGATATCATTTTCATATTTGCTCTTCAATTTATTCTTTCTTGATAGATCATTAGTAAAATCCATTGTATATAAGATATTGAGATCCCCTCTAATAAATTTTTTTGTTCGAATTTTTTTTCGTGGTGACTCACCTATTATATATTCAAGTGAGTCATCACTCATTAATGACAAATAATCCGTCAAAAAAGTTTTGAAAAAAAAATGAATTAGAATATATTTGAATCTTTATACAAGTGATTCATTTACTCATTAATAATGAATAAATCACAAAAAAAAAAAATTAAAAAAATATATATTAGAGAGGATTTAGGTTCGACTCTACTATCCTATGCATAATAGACATTTGTCTTGCGGTTGATCGCTGATACGAATTACTTTGGGTAGCATGGATGGCTGAGGATCTTCTGCTGATAGAAAATTAACAACAGATACAACAGATATAGTATTAATTAAAGAATAATGTTATTTGGATCTAAAAATTTGACATAATTTATTGAAATAATGATATGACTTCAATAGAATTATTAGATCAATACCAAGTTTCAATCGTATAATTATAAATTCTAATTTGATATACTCAATGAGAGTATAGGCAATGCCAGCCACGTGTTTATCAGTAATGATCTAGATGTAGTTTACAAATTTAGATAAACTTGTAGGAAGGACAAAATGATTATGGTTAGAGATGGAGATATGAGTGGATTAGAGATGGAAATATGAGTGGATCAAAACGATAAAGTTGGAGTATTTATGAATATTTCAAGAGTGGACACAAAACCCCTCTATATCCTTTTATTAATAGTGATAGTTTGATGAAAGATTTATTTATTTATTGCCATAGGAGGAACTTTCGAATGTCTCTTATTTGACTCACGTTAATGACTCTCGAGCTCAACTAATGATTATTATAGTAAATAATTGCAAGTATCCCGAGCTTACTCTACATAAATGGATTCAACATGTCTACTTTCGAAACATTTAAAAAAAATTAGGACTAAACACGACGTAAAATTAGTTAAACACGAATTATATGAAGATATCACATATAATTTGAATTGATTATACATAATTATGTATACATCAAATAAAGAACGAATAATTGTTGGCACAACTTAAGTTTTTTTTTTTTTTCAACAGTTAGGGGTGTTTGAGTCAATTTAAGTATACCTCAATTAATCCTATTTTCAGTCTGATCAAAGACAGACCATCTACGTCGAGATTAAGATATTCATGAGAAATAAATCTCTTATGTTCTGATCCCAAAAAATTATCAAAAATTCAAACTCAATATAACTAAATGTACAGATCGACTCTATTACCACTTGAAGTATCATTAGAATTGCACAGCTTAAATTGGACACCACATATAATATGGCGGCCTCTAACCACAAGATAGAGCTGTAATTCTCAACGTAGGTGTTGGAAATATCTTCTGACAATTTGATTTGTCAGTCGCTCACGCAAACGGAAGGAGGCATGAGTAGTTGAAAAAAAAAACTTGATAATGAACTCTTCTCGGTATTTCAGTGGAGACATGATGAATTCAGATATTTTAAATTTAAAATTTAATTTAATAATTTTTAGGGGCGGTTAGATTATAAAGTATTTATTCTTTATGAATTCTCTAATTTCGATAGGAATTATCTGTCTTTAATCAGATGAAATAAAAAATTAATTAAACTGTACATAAACTGATGCAATATAAAAACAGAAAAAAATAAACTTGATAATGGTATGTGACGGAAGAGTGAATAAGACACTACATTAAGGCAGGCATTCGTGGACGATGGATATGGGGTCCAGACAAGTGGTTGATGTGCCTCATGGATGGCCAACCATATGTATAATGTAGCACCGTCCATGTCACCTACATGGATCAGCAGATTGATGAGGGTGATTGATATTAAATTTGTCACCATCCACCATTCCTGATTTGTTCGCCGGCTGTTCCACAAGACCAGCTGCGTTTGCACACGGTATCTTGTGTGTGCCAAATTGTAAAATAGTGGTATATGAAAAAAGAGATGTATATGAAAATATTAAAAAACAATTAATAAAAATAAAGGTTAAGAATGAAAATGAGTGATTAGAGGGTAATATAAATATTTCACAACGAAGACACTAAACCAAGGGCGGAGCTACATGTATTGGTGTGGGGGCAACTGCCCCCACTGACTTTTTAGGGGTTAACTATATAAATTGACTAGTTATTTCTCGTGCTTGAAGGTATAGAATAATAAAAAAAATAGTTAACAATAAGCATATTTGTATTCACACCGAAGATCAAATTACACAGATAGAGGAAGAAGAAAAGAATTTAAACACCGATTATAGTAGGGACGAGCGGTGATAATAGTGGTGGGTAGCAGTAATGGTGGTGGAAGACGGTGATGGGCGACGACGAACAGTTGTGATAGTAACAGCCTTGGATGGCAATGGTGATAGGGCGGTAGGGGTGGTGGTGATAAGGGTGATGGTGGGACAGTGACAGTGGTAATAAGGTGGCTGCAGTGGTGGTGGGCATGGTGGTAGGGGGGATGGTGGTGGTGGGGTAGTGGGGGTGGTGGGGCGATGGGGGTGGGCGTTGTGGTTGTGAGGTGGCGACAGTGATAGTGGTGGTAGGGTGACGGTAGTGGTGGTGTTGGTTGGGGTAGTGGTGGTGGTGGTGGATCGGTTTCAAACACTACTTTTTATTAAAAAAATTACTTATGAGAAATTATAAGTTCTAAAAATATTTTTAAAAAGTTAATTCAAACACATCCTTATGAGCTTTTTTTCCTATTAAATTTGAGGTGTTAATATTAGCCGTTGAATTAATTTTAAAATAAAATTTAAAAAAATCTCAACCACGAAAAATAAAAGTCATTTTGTTTATCTTTTGAGATTTGAATTGTATTGTACTTTATTATATAGATATGACAATAAAGTTATGTTCAATTTATCTCATTGCCCCCTTTAAATTTTTTGAAAATTTAAATAGTGGTCCTAGTTTTTTTTGTCTTTAATAAGTTAGTGGTTCACTTGTTCTCCTAATTTACTAAAACAAGTATTTTTTTATTATTAAAATAAGTAGTAAAAAAGATGTGTGATTCTTTAACTCATTATATATATTAGCCAAATACAATATTTCTCTTATTTAATACAATTTCTCATATTTTTTAATATTATTGTATAATAACATACGAATAGATGCAAATGATAAGTTATGAACATTTATGCCCTTTCAAAAATATCAATTTCTCAACAAGATTTAAAAATTACTTACAAATTTATCATAAAATCGATTAATTATAGACATTCTTGAGATTTAAAACAACATAACCCTTCTAAAAATATTAATTTCTGAATAAGGTTAAAAGGTAATTGTTTAGAAATTTACCGTAGAATTGGTTAGTTATAGACGATTTTTGAGATTTTAAACAATATCGTTATGTTTCTCTTTAATATATATGACTAGATCATGCACACGTGCCCTGCACATGGACTTTTTGAACTATAATTTTGTTTTAATTAAGATTTTAACTTTTATTTTGGATCAATTAAGATTTTAATTTGAAACAATCAATTAAATACAATGGCAACTACATGCTTATAAATCAAACAATCTAAATATACCTATTTTAAAATTTTTGTAATTTATAATAAACGTATACTGCATTTTTTTAGAATGAATATTAGTTTTATTTTTTTTACTAACTCTTAATGTTTTGATGAATTACTTTCTTGTAAACTTCTACCCTTAAGGTTTAGAACTTTTCACATGAATATAATAATTTTGATTAATTTTACTTGTAATATCATAGTAGTGGTATACATATATTTTGTGATATTCGGGTATATATAACAAAAAAGTATCCCGGTCACTTATTAAATTATGAATAATACTAAAGAGAAACTATTTTAAGTTATGTTTGTCATCTAATTATAAATAATTGGTTGAGCAAATTTAAGAAGTTAAGTTATTGTAAGTAAATTAATGTAATACTGAATATTCGTGGCATTGTTAACAGATAAAAATAAAATGGATTGTAATATTGGCAATACAAATAACTAAAAAGGATGGATTGTACTATTGGCAATACACATAACTAAAAAGGATGTATTGAAACTAAAACATAAAAGAGATGAAAATGAAAAGTCAGAATTTGATAATATTATCCAAGTTATATTAAAATAAATCTTATATTAAATAAGATCTT
Organism: Ilex aquifolium; assembly: GCA_951799425.1. NCBI lineage: Eukaryota > Viridiplantae > Streptophyta > Magnoliopsida > Aquifoliales > Aquifoliaceae > Ilex > Ilex aquifolium. Next base: position 16,147,647 of record OX637410.1, on the reverse strand, counting down.
AGTGCATTTATACAATTTCATTTGAAAATTCAGAAACTTGTCATCAACTAATGAAAATAGATACACAAATAAAAATAAATTTAATTATTTTAATAGTTAACTTTTATATTTTAAAAGAAAGAATACGAAAGGCTTGGATGTGTGTAATATTAATAAGGGGCTTAGGGAGGCCGGTACCTCCCTAAGAACTTAATAGGATAAAAGTACATTTTTTAAAATAATTGGGATAAAAGTACATCTCTTAAAAAAAGTCATAAAAGCTATTTTACCCCTAACATAAATAGTGCATACTTAATTGACAACTTTTATATTTCTAATATCTAAATATTAGAATGTGAGACTTTCAAGATTCCTTTTGATATTTGTGTATCATTTGAATTTTAATATATATATATGATTCAAAATTCAACAAAAAAATAGTAATATATATATATATATGAAATTTCAAAATTCAAATGATACACAAATATCAAAAGGAATCTTGAAAGTTTCACATTCTAATATTTAGATGTTGGAAATATAAAAATTGTCAATTAGGTATGCACTATTTATGATATGAGTAATTATGGAATACATTTTAAAAAGAATTTGAATTTGTTTTAAAATGTGTACTTATTGACAACTATTTGATGAAAAAAAGGACTTAAAGGAGGACAAATTTGGAGGTGGTACTTAAAGCCAAATAAGTTTTGAAAAATGTACTCACATCCCATTATCTCTATTAATAAAGTTGTATTAATATAAATTCCGTATTAATAATGTTAGTATTGTCTTTCTTATGAGAGTAAAATTGTCCAATTAAAAGTTTAGCATTAATAAAGTCCTATTAATGTGAGTTCTACATTAAATAGGCTAGTATTGTCTTTATATTTTATTTTAGGGGTAAAATAGTCAATCAAAATTTTTTCTTGATAGTATACTTTTATTAGTAGTATAGATTGAGTTGAAATTTGTCACTAAAAAAATTATTGTTCTTGTTTGTTCATATTTTGTTAAAGGCTGAATTGATTTATTTTTTATATAAATTATGTTAATATGTTGCTCATAGTTGAACTTTAAAAAAAATTCTACAAAATTTATAAATCCTTATTATTGGAGGTGGAGGAGAATTTTTTATACTAATTGATTAATCTTTTTCGTTTATACTTTCGCCCCCACTAGAACATAATCCTGGCCCTGCCTCTGCACTAAACTCTTATCCTTTAATTAATAGTGAAGGGACGTGAGCAGTGCACCAGTCGCAAGGTGACACGTGGATCCCACTCGCTGTATTAATGACTCCCTGAGTTACTTTAGAGTGAGCGTGGTAAGGTAGAAGTCAACCACACCGAGAAAAACCCTTGCACATTGGCTACTTATGCACTCGGGGTATAACGTCCCTCGGGACTAGGAAGGATGTTTAAGCATTAATTTACCTTGGAATACTTGTTCTGTGCACATTAATTGATGTGATGTGTGGCAGAGGACAAACAACTATTCTATAATATCAGTATCGGGGCTAGAAACGGATCTCAAGAATAACGGCATAAGGCGTGGCCCTTGTTGACCTAAATTAGTTGAGTGATATCCTGGGGGGCATCTCAATAAGTGCTCGACGCTTGACCATAAATGCTCGGTGCACTTCACTTGATGGTCGGTGTGGTTCACTAAATGTCTAATTGACGTCATTGAATACTCGATTGCCTGAGCACTTATAAGCATCTATCGGCGTACTAAATGCGCAGCTCGATGATAGAAAAGACGTAGACAAGATAACTTCGAAGGAGGATTTTCGGCTGTAAGTTGTCAAAACTTGCCAACTTGGTGTGGTATATAAATTTCTTTGTCATCATCTCTCAAGATATAAATAACCCAAAGATTTTGACATCAGGTACCCACACACATTCTAAACTAGACTTATAGTGTTTTTACCATCATTCCTTTGAATATTAATTAACGTAGACATCATAAGGGATACGACGAACACGTCTTTGGCCCCCTTCTAATCTCGTTCATGTTGGACCAAAACAGTTTTTGAAATGTAAAAACTGAATTTTTGGTCGACTTTGAGATTAAATTACAGTGAGACTCGATTGTTGTTTTGAATAAACTTTTGTGGGTTCGTGTTCTACTCAGTGAGGAGAATAACGTAATATATTTGCTTGCTCAAATCGAGGAAGAAATGAATGAGAAAATAAGCTCTAAAATGATTTTTTTGGAATGTGAAAATAGAGGTTGTGCAATCCCAGATTGATTGCATAAGAAATTCAACATGGACATATATATCTCAAGTTTGCTTCATGGATTAGGCTCCAAGGGGTACCACACTTTTATGAGCGGACCTAGGGGTGTCCATGGGCCGGGTTACCCACGGGTCCCGTTACCCCGCCCGAAAAAAAATAGGCCCGAAGCCCGGCCCAAGAGCCCGCCCACCCACCCGCCCACCCTTCCTTTGAAAAAAAAGTTTTACTTTTAGACCATTAAATTTGAAACTTTGAAATAAGTCTCTCAATATCGAAATTTGAAGTTTTAAAAATTTAGATATTATAAATAATGTATTATTTTCTTTTCCATGTATTAAACATATAAGTTTTAAATGGTAGAGTAATGCAAATGACAGATAAGTTAGTAGGTGTCAACCTAGTTGAGATTTATTCATTATATTGGATGTAGTTCATTATTTTATGTTTATCCATTTTGACTTTACTTTTGATTCAAAAATATAATTTACACAAATATTAAGTTACAAAAATATTTATTATTTTTAAATAAAGATGTATATAAAAAGCCCGCAAGCAGACCTGCCCAACAAGCCCGCCCAATAGGCTCATGGGTTGGGCTGCGGGTAACCTACCTCTACCCGAAGCCTGGCCCGCCCGATAACTCACTTGGGTAAGGGCTTGGGCCTACATTACCCAGACCCGGTCCAAAAAAAAAATTTGCGAGCCTAGCCCGGTCCGGCCCATGGACACCCCTAAGTGGAGCGAGCACTTACATGTCATCGATTCAATCACATAAGCGTGCACGAGCCGCTGGGTTGGGCTGTGCCGGGCTCTGGTAGAAGTTAGAATAATTCTTATTTTTTAAGAGAAAATTCGTTTAATGAATTGAGCCTGAATTTCTTAATTCATAATTTAATTTATAGTGCTGGTTGGAATTTAAATTTTGCACCAGTTCGAATTTAATCTTCCTTCCAGTCCGAAATTTCAAATTCATGTTTGTTCCCAATGGCCAGATTCCCATGGTGTCTTCTAGGCTACATATGTCTTATGGATTGTGTTTGTTCGCATGGTGGCTGTCCAAAACAGTCACCAGTTTGTCTATATAAACTCATGCTCATTACCATTCTACATCAATCAATTTTCAGTATTAAGGCAATCATTAGTGATGAGCCCGAATTCTATCGGGCCAAAGCCCAATTCAAATGAACCGAGGAAGCCCAAAGAAGCTCCCAAATCGGAGTTGGGTCAACCCGCAGTAAGCCCAATTCACCAAAGCACTAAGAGGCGAGCTCCAGGACACCCAAGGGAGGAGGGCACCGCCCAAGGTCCCAAGTGGGCATCGCCCACTAGTCCTCAATGGGCGCCGCCCACCAGTCCTCAATGGGTGCCGCCCACCTAGCCCCCAGGGCGCCGCCCAGTGCCATGCCCTCCTGGTCCGTCCTCCGTCCTCCTTCATCCTTTTTCACTTCAGTGCGAGTCCAAACGAACTCCAGGTCCAATCTCAAGATCAAGGGTGAGCCCAGTCCAACTCAGAATCATTCCCCGACGGAATAAGAACACGAGAGAGAGAATACCGGGATGAAGATTGAGAAGATCAAGTCCTACCAAAATATAACTTACCAAAATGGCAGAGGCCTCTTTTACCACGGCACCGCCTCACCGCCTTACCCTAACTATATAACGTACGCCCTCTCAACATTGAGGGCACGTCTCAACACGCCTCCAAAACCCCTACACTCACCCTCATACACACTGCTCTTTCTCTCTCTCACAGAAGCACTGTAACTCCGGTATACACCGTCCGGTGACAATTATTCATTAATAAAGAACACCGGCCATCGCTGCCATTCCAGAGAGTGGACGTAGGTCATTTGTTGTTTACTATTTTCGTTCCCTTGATTGCCATTGATTACTCACTAATTACTCATTAATTGCATCATTACTCATACTTGACTGTTGATCTTGCCAAAGACAATTTTGTGCATCATCAGTTTGGCGCCGTCTGTGGGAATCGACTAGTCTTCCTACTCTCATTCAATCCATGGCAATCACTACCCGATCTATGAGCCAGCAACCGGGAGACAACAACCAGGCTCACCGGGAGGAGGCTCCGCCTCCCATCGTACCTGGGGAACCTTCTACTACTGTTACTCCCGCCACTGGACAACAACAACTCCTTCAGACCATGCAGCTGCTGGTGAGCCAGAACCAACAGATCATCCAACTCATGCTCTCCCAATGAGGAGTCCCACTCCCTCCACCAGGAGAGGAACAGCCTGTCCCTTCTAGACGCCAGACTGCTCCCCACCATGGGGTCCCTCACCATAATGCTCCAGGGCCACGCCAGGGAGCCCCTCGTCCAGCAGTCCCTCCTCAACACGCAGGGAGTTCACGCGTTCCCCCTTCGTATGTGTCTGCCCAGGAGGACGCATGAGAGAGTCAATATGGAGACCACGAAAGCCAATATCCGACCAAGGATGTCCCTAATCAGTGGGACGAGAAGATTAGAGAGGTGCAAAACCAACTGGGTGATGCCCTCAATGCTATCAAGCCACAGGCGCCTGAGACCTTGGACTACCTGGTAAGACGTACCGACACTCCTTTTACTGCTGATATAGTGAATTACCCTCTGCCCTCGAAGTTCAAGATGCCCACCATCGAGATCTTCGATGGCACCAAAGACCCTCTAGACCACTTGGACACCTACAAGTCCCTCATGCAATTCCACAACGTGCTTGAGGAGATCATGTGCAGAGCTTTCCCTACCACCCTGAAGGGGTCTGCTCGCCAGTGGTTCTCCAAGATGAAGCCCTCCTCCATCCATTCTTTCGCAGAGCTCAGTAGGTCTTTCGTCTCCCACTTCATTGGGGGACGCCGCCATCAGAAACCAGTGACCCACCTGCTTACCATCAAGCAGGACAGGGACGAAAGCCTCAGAAGCTACCTCGCCCGTTTCAACGACGAGGTCCTCCAGGTTGAGGAGTCAGATGATAAGGTGACCTTAGCTGCCTTTATCGCCAGCCTCCGCACCTCCAGCTTCATGTTCTCAGTCCTCAAGAAACCACTCTCCAGCATGCCCGAGTTGCTGACCATAGCACAGAAGTATATGAATGCCGAGGACGTCACTAAGGCCCGCCGAGGTGAGTCCTCACGAGGAGGAGAAAAAAGGAAGGACAGCCGAGAAGACAGAAGGGAGACCGAGAACAAGAGAAAGAAGGCCGAGAGAGTCTCAGTAAAAGACCGTCTCGGGCCATTGCCCCCAAGAGACCGACAACCATTCACTCCACTCAACGACTCAGTGGAGCATATCTTACTCTAGATACAGGATGACCCAGCCATCCGCTGGCCCGGAAAGATGAAGTCTGACCCCAAACATAGGAATCCCAGTAAGTATTGTTGCTTCCACCGCGACCATGGGCATGACACGGATGACTGTTTCCAACTAAAGAAACAGATTGAGGAACTTATCCAGCGGGGTCATCTCAAACAGTATGTAGTTGGTCGAGGACTAGTCTTAACTTTGATGGTGGCCAACTACCAAGTCAGGAGGGTCCTGGTCGACAGAGGCAGCTCAACCGACATCCTATTCGCCACTGCCTATGACAGCCTTCACCTCGGCAGAGAGAGGCTACAGCCAGTCCGGACTCCCTTGGTTGGTTTCTCGGGAGAGAGAGTCCAGCCTTTGGGATCCATCACTCTGCCTGTCACAGCAAGGACTGCTCCTAGAAGCGCTACCATAATGGTAAATTTCCTTGTACTTGATTGTCGTTCTGCTTATAATGTAATTCTTGGACGTCCTGCCCTCAATGTTTTAAGGGCAGTACCCTCTACCTACCACATTCTCCTTCGTTTCCCAACCTTCAATGGGATCGGGGAGATAAGAGGAGATCAGGTCTCAGCCAGAGAGTGCTATGTGGCCTCTATGAGGGCTAAGAGACCGCACGAGACTCTCCAAGTCGAAGTGCTCGACCCCAGGGATGACAACACCTTGGAAAGAGGTGAACCTGCAGAAGAACTCCAGCCAGTAGTACTCGACGACAGCCTTCCAGAGAGGAAGGTCTACATAGGCTCCTCACTCTCCTAGGAACTGGCATTTGCCTTAGTAGACTTCCTCAAGCAGAACATAGACGTCTTCGCCTGGTCCCACGAAGACTTGGAGGGCATTAACCCAGAGGTGGCTTCCCACCGGCTCAACGTTGATCCCAGATACAAGCCTGTCCGCCAAAAATTAAGAAGTATAAGCACTGAAAGGGGGTAAGCTATGGAAAAAGAGGTAGACAAGTTGCTGGTGAATGGAGCAGTGAGGGAGGTAGCCTACCCAGACTGGCTATCCAATGTGGTCATGGTCACAAAGGCCAATGGGAAGTGGCGCCTGTGCGTGGACTTCACAGAACTCAACAAGGCCTGTCCCAAAGACAGCCACCCTCCCCCCCGCATCGACCTCCTCATCGATGCCATTGCAGGGCACGAGCTACTAAGTTTTCTAGATGCCTACTCCGGGTACAACCAGATCAGTATGTTCCCCCCTGATCAGGAGAAGATCTCATTCATCACCCCGAGAGGCACTTACTGTTACAGGGTGATGCCTTTCGGGCTCAAGAACGCCGAAGCCACATACCAGCACCTCGTTAACAGGATGTTCGAGGACCAGATTGGGAATACCATGGAGGTTTATGTTGACGACATGCTAGTGAAGAGCATAGCTGCAGTAGACCATGTAGCACATCTCTAGGAGACCTTCAAAGTGTTGAGAGCCTACAGAATGAAGCTGAACCCTGAAAAGTGTGCCTTCGGCGTCAGCTCAGGAAAGTTCTTGGGCTTCATGGTCCACAAGAGGGGAATAGAGGCAAACCCGAACAAAATCAGAGCTGTATTGGAGATGAAGTCTCTTGCATCCACCAATGAGGTCCAACGCCTTAATGGGAGAATAGCAGCCCTTAACAGGTTCGTTTCTAAATCCGCTGATAAATGTATTCCCTTCTTTAAGATACTCCGCAGGTCCTTCCAATGGGGCCCAGACGTTGAGGAAGCCTTCCAAAAGCTCAAAGCCTACCTGGCCACACCACCACTACTCTCCCATGCTGTTCCAGGAGAGGTCATCTACCTTTACCTCTCCTCCTCGCCCTCTGCTGTCAGCTCTGTCCTTATCAGAGAGGATGGAGGCATCCAGAAGCCCATATACTATGTAAGTAGGGCATATCGAGGGGCAGAGGTGAGGTACTCGGAATTGGAGAAGTTGGCTCTTGCCCTTATCACTGCTGCAAGACGTCTGTGCCATTACTTTCAGAGCCACACCATCAGGGTGGTCACGAACCAACCTCTCAAAAGGATATTAGGAAAGCATGATGTATCCGGCCGACTACTCAAGTGGGCCGTTGAGTTGAGCGAGTTCGATGTGCAGTATCAGCCACGATCAGCCATTAAAGCACAAGCATTCACAGATTTCGTTGCGAAATCTACACCATTACAGGAGTCCCAGGGAGAGATTCTAGAAGTCCCTACGTCCATACGCTCAGCGCACACTGACTCCACCTACCAGGAGACTGAATTAGACGCGGCCCTCGGAGAACGTGACAGCTCGGAGGAGTAGCAACGGACTAAGCAGCCCAAGGCACTCCACACCATGAACAGGGCGCCACCCATCATGGCCTGGGCGCCGCCCACCTTGCCCGGGATGCTCTCCTTTCCTCCTGCCTAGCACCTCTCTCACCAGGAGTCACCCAGCAGCCTATTGCCACCAACCTCTTTGATTCCAGTATCGCCTACAAGGTCGGTTCCCTCCCCATCACCCACTACACCCTTCTAGAATCTTTATGTAGATGGGTCATCCACCAACGAGGGTGGGGGAGCTGGACTAGTACTGATTAGCCCTCATGGTACTCCGTTGAAGTATGCCGTCTCTCTCCACTTTGTCACGTCCAACAATCAGGCTGAGTACGAGGCCCTCATATCAGGCTTGAGACTGGCATTGGAGATGGAAGCCCTCAACCTTACGGCTTTCAGTGACTCTCAACTCATAGTCAACCAAGTGAGAGGAGATTTCGAAGCAAAGGAAGAAAGGATGCATGAGTACCTCTCAGTGGTACAAGCTCTGCTCACAAAGTTTACCTGTTTCCGTATCAGTCATGTGCCTCGAGAAGAAAACGCCATGGCTGACGCCCTCGCTAAGTTCGCCTCTGCGAATCTGCTTATGGGCCCGGTACTGACAGGTCACCAGTACGAGCCTAGCACCTTCAAAACTCAAGAGGGTGATGTCCACTGCACATCCTCGGAGTCCAACTGGATGACCCCCATCCGAGCTTACCTCGAGGAGGGCACTCTCCCAGACAACCCAAGGGAAACCAGAAAGTTGAGGATTAGATCATCTAGGTACGTCATCCTACAGAACACCCTCTACAAGAAAAGCCATTCTCTCCCACTACTCCGCTGTCTCACACCAGAGGAGGCAGACTATGCCATGAGGGAGATTCATGAGAGGATATGTGGAAATCACTCAGGAGGGCGTGCATTGGCCCATAAAGCAGTCAGGCAAGGATGCTATTGGGCCACCATGATCAGAGAGTCTAGAGACTTTGTCAGGAGGTGTGACAAGTGCCAACGCTTCGCGACTGTGTCCAGACAACCACCCGAGGAGCTCACCACCATCCAGAGCCCATGGCCTTTCTCTATGTGGGGGATCGACATCCTGGGTCCCCTCCCAGTAAGCCGAGGCCAATGCAAATTCATGGTCATCGCCATAGACTACTTCACTAAGTGGGCTGAAGCTGAAGCCCTAGTCAGGATCACAGACCAAAAGATAAAAGGTTTTATATGGAGAAGTCTGGTCTGTCGTTTTGGGGTACCACACGCAATTGTAAGCGACAACGCCAAGCAGTTTGATAACAGACTACTCAACAGTTTCTGTGTAGATCTCCAGATCAAGTAACCCCACTCCAGCCCCGCCCACCCGCAGGCAAACGGGCAAGTAGAGGTCACTATCAGGACCATACTCCGCAACTTGAAAGCCAGACTTGAAGCCGCAAAAGGGAAGTGGGTATACGAACTCCCAAGAGTGCTATGGGCCTATTGGACGACACCACGAGGTCCTAAAGGCGACACCCCATTCTCCCTATCCTATGGAATAGAGGCAGTGATACCCGTTGAAATCGGGGTACACTCCCTTAGGGTTCAGTTCTATGACCCTACCAGTAACGAAGAAGGCCTCCGCATCAACCTCGACTTGGTAGAGGAGGAGAGGGAAATAGCCATGCTCAGGAATGCAGAGTACAAGCATCGCATAACCAAGTACTACAACTCGAGGGTGAAGCCTCGCTCCTTCTTACCCGGGGACTTGGTCCTAAAGAAGGTCATCCTGTCTACCAAGGACTCCAGGGAAGGAAAGCTGGGACCCAACTGGGAAGGACCCTACACGGTCATAGAGGTAGTAAGACCAGGTACCTACAGAATCCAGAATTTTGAAGGAAAGGTCCTGGGCCACCCCTGGAATGCAGAACATTTAAAGAAATACTACCAGTAGTTGGGGGCAGTAGGTCATGAGTTGGTGTCCACTGTTTAGACTGTTTACCTTTTTACCTTAGTCAATTTCTCATGTTAATTGATTTTCTTCGAGTAGCCACTTTGGATTATGAAATAAAATTTCTTAGTATTTTCTCAAAAGATTGTATTTCATTCAAAGTCAAGAAGCTTCTACAAAAGAGTTAGACATAGTCTGACAAGCAAAAAATACAAAGTGCCGCACCCCTACTGACTCTCACTGCCTCCACTCACATAATCGCCTTCATCATCAAACTCAGGGGCAACATAAGGCTTGAGGTCAGAAAGATCGCAATAAGGGTATGCTGCTGAAGCCTTCCTCGTAAGCTCCTCATAGCCGTCAACGAAGGCACTAGCCCTGGCCTTCTCAACAACATCCCTCTGAGCCTCTGCCCTAGTAGCTCTCTCAAGTGCTACGTGAAGGTCAACCTCAAGTTGAGTAACCTTCTCCTGTGACAGCCTCAACTGCTCAACAGCACTCGCTCGCATCTGCCGCTCGAGCTCTAGTTGCTTCTCGACATCCTCTCGCGCCTGTCGAGCTAGCTCCACGGCATCCTCTCGTGTCTGGCGCTCACGCCGAAGCCGCTCCTCAGCAGTCTCACGTGCCTGCCTCTCCATCGCCCGACCGTGGACTGCGTCCCCAATATTCAGGGTATGGTTAAAGAGATAAGGCAATGCAGCAGCCACCTATTGGCATTCAAAGATAAAAGGGGATGAAGAACTAGGTCAAGGTATAACAAAGAAAGCCACATGCAAAGTAGGAATGTAAGACATACCAAGGCGAAACCCTCTACAACGACGTTAACCACGCCCTGTGGACCTAGGGAGGCAATCACTTGAGCTTCAGCGCCGGTCACAAAGGTACAAAATCTCTCTTTTGCCAACTCCACATCGTGTAGCATGGACGCTGGGGCGTCCCCCTGGGAAATATGTTTAAACGGACCCTCCGTCCTAGCGGAACGTGGCGCCGGAACCTCGGCCTCAACAGCGCTAGGACCACCCCTCGGAGGTGATGGAATATCAGTCAAAGAGGGGGGAGGAGCATTGCCGAGCTCTGCCTCCGCAAGACCACCCAAACTAGGGGCATCGGTCCTCATCCTCTTGGAAGGAGGATGAGAAGGAACTATCCTGGAGGCACATATCTCTTCCACAAAGGACCTGACAAGTGGAGGACCTGAAAAACCAGTGTAAGCCAATGAATCCTACAACACAGTCTTTTCAAAGGGACTAGTAGAAAGTCAAATACCTTTTTTCTTCGGCCTCAAGGAGGCCGTAGAATAACCAGCTGCCAACATAATCTCGGAGTACTCCCTAGCTGGGTTATTATGGACCATCTCGAGTAGCCTCTTCTGTTCATCGGTGAGGGTCGGCGGGGCTGCAAGAGAACAGTCTCATCATAAGAATAAGTACATGGCTGCACGTGACGATCAAGGCAGAAGTTAAAAGTTAAAGTCTTTACCCAGCTTAGTTTTTGGGACGGTACCCCAACGGGTAGGCACCCTGACACGATCGGACTCGGAAGCCCACTCGCCCCCTACAAAGAAGAACTCCTTCTTCCAACGGTGAAGATTGGAAGTGAGCTCGGTGATAAACTTCCCTTTCCTTGACCTTGGGGAAAACCGATACCACCCCTGGTGGGGAGTGGGGTTCTCCAGAAGTGTGTAGGTGACCAAGAACTCCTCAAACGGTGGAGGAACACTAGCTCCGTGCGTCAATCGCCACAGTGCAAAAAAAGCCAATAACACTCTCCAACCGTTCGGAGCCAGCTTCCCAGGGACTAACGAAAAATGCTCCAATACCCGACATATGGGCCCGGGAATCGGAAACCTCAGACCCGCCTCTAAGGTCCCCTCATAGAGAACTATCTCATCTGGGGAATCGCAGCAAGCTGACTCATCAGCCTCCGCATGATGGCACAATACCGAAGGTGGAATACGGTACAAGGAAACTAACTCCATAATATCTTCATCGGACTTAAAGTAGCTAAATATAGAGACTACCTTGGAGCAGTAGCCTCCGTCAGTAACCGGGCCTCCATCGCGATCCCTAACAGTCTCCCGCTCATCTGAATGAAAGCCCATCAACAAACAAAGCTAAGCCGTTGATAAAGAGAGTACCCATACCAATAGAAGAGCAAAAGAAGTACTGGGAACATACCTTGAGAGCCAGAATCGTCCACATCGATGATCGGTCGCTTCCTGGACTTGTGAAGAGGAGACTGAACCGCGCCTGGGGCACCGCCCAGTGCATCTTGGGCGCCTCCTAAAGTGCCTGTGGCACTACCCAGTCCATGACGGACACCCTCTGAATCTCCTAAGGATCCACTCTGATGTCTACCCATGTCTGGGGTCCCTCCAAATACACTAAAAGGATTACTTGAGGTCCTCCTACTCGTACCCGATCCACCACTAATGGTCCCAAAGGGTCTCTCACTAGCCGCTGAAACCACGCCAAAACCACCGCGAGGAAAAGGACCCAAGCGTCCGAAGCCTGAAGGGGAACCACCCAAGCCCCTGGCGCCGTCCAAGGGGGCGCCACCCAGAGCCTGGGCATCGCCCATGGAGGCCCTTGCTCTTCCCTTGCGCTGCCCAAGAACTCCGCTGATCCCACTGCCAGCGCCACAACGGACCTCACCTGGAGCATGGGCGCCGCCCACTATGTCTCCCTCCTCATGGGCATCTCCCACCATGCCTCCCTCCTCATGGGCGCCGCCCACCATGTCTCCCTCCTCATGGGCGCCGCCTTCAACGTGAAGGCCCTTTCCAGTAGATGAGCCCCTAGTCTTCATGTTTTCAAGAGGAGTAATGGAAGAAGAAATGAGAGTAAGAGGGGAGAAGTGAAGATGAACATTAACTCTTGCCTTTAAATAGGAGAAGGAAGCTTCTTGAGAAAGCCTCACTCAAAGCTTCTTGAAGAAGCTTGATAAATAGCTTCTCAAGGAAGCTTGACTAAAGGGCTTCTTGGATAAGCTCGGAGGGACACCCTTTGAGAGAAATTTCAGAAGGTAGGAAAAGATGAAGAAGGTGGAACAGTGATCTCTATTTATAGAGAAATAGTAAAAAATATATATATATATATCTATGTATACATTTTTTCGATATCGGGAAGTTCAGCAAAGTCCCTAAAAGCGAGTCCCCGAGGATCAAAGGATGCCGTGAAGAGCAAGGAAAATTCCTGCCCGCCTGAATAAATACGGAACACATGCCCTCGACCTCTACCTCTCAAAGAAAATCAGAGGCTCGGGGCATAGGGGCAAATGATGAGCCCGAATTCTACCGGGCCAAAGCCCAATTCAAATGAACCGAGGAAGCCCAAAGAAGCTCCTAAATCGGAGTTGGGTCAACCAGCAGTAAGCCCAATTCACCAAAGCACTAAGAGACGAGCTCCAGGACACCCAAGGGAGGAGGGCGCCGCCCAAGGTCCCAAGTGGGCGTCGCCCACTAGTCCTCAATGGGCGCCGCCCACCTAGCCCCCAGGGCGCCGCCCAGTGCCATGCCCTCCTGGTCCGTCCTCCTTCGTCCTCTTTCACTTCAGTGCGAGTCCAAACGAACTCCAGGTCCAATCTCAAGATCAAGGGTGAGCCTAGTCCAACTTAGAATCATTCCCCGAGGGAATAAGAACACGAGAGAGATAATATCGGGATGAAGATTGAGAAGATCAAGTCCTACCAAAATAGAACTTACCAAAATGGCAGAGACCTCCTTTACCACGGCACCGCCTTACCCTAACTATATAACGTACGCCCTCTCAACATTGAGGGCACGTCTCAACACACCTCCAAAACCCCTACACTCACCCTCATACACACTGCTCTTTCTCTCTCTCACAGAAGCACTGTAACTCCGGTATACACCGTCCGGTGACAATTATTCATTAATAAAGAACACCGGCCATCGCTGCCATTCCAGAGAGTGGACGTAGGTCATCCGAGACCGAACCACTATAATCCCCTGTGTTGATCTGTTGTTTACTGTTTTCGTTCCCTTGATTGCCATTGATTACTCACTAATTACTCATTAATTGCATCATTACTCATACTTGACTGTTGATCTTGCCAAAGACAATTTTGTGCATCATCAATTAGTACTTCATATTTTTTGGCATTAACAGCCTGCATTATGAGAGTACACAACACATTTTCAGTTCGCTAGACGATTAGATTGGAGTGCTACTTCTATTCACATGAAGATCATTGTATCATGTGAGACAGACGCTTTAATTTCTATAAGCATCAAGTGTTGGGGGAGAGCGAAATCTGTCTTAAGGACATAGTATCAAACACTAACCTTGATCTGCAGAAAGTTCAATAACAGTTCCTAATCTACAAACGGATCAGTTTATACTTTGGGTTAATTACAAATTTATGTGTTGTTGTTTTGTTCTTACTTGTAACTGTTTCGTTCTTGACTATTATTGTTTTATTCCAAGTGACATAATATAAATTAGAAATTTTAATAAATAATTTTACTATATTTGAAAAACCACAAACAACAGTTTCTTGTTTGCAGGAATCTCGTCTCTTGTTCAGCCAAGTGTCACTAACTCAATCTATTGCACATGAATCAACCAGTGCAAATAGTATAGATTAAACTGTTAATGAGAATTAAATTTTGAAACAACCAAGCGCATACAAGTCTTTCAATTAATAAGTGTGACTATTAAAGGACACGTAACTTAAGTATGTATATATATATTGATGATGCACAAATCGGTTTCGTGCAAGTTCAACAGTCAAGAAGGTGAATAGGTATTGATGAATATGCAGTAAACAAACAATCAATGACCAAAATAGCAAATAAAAGATCAACACAGAGGTTTATAGTGGTTCGGCCGTGGCCTAAGTCCACTTTGAATGGCAACGATGGCCTTGGTGTTCTTTATTAATGAATAATCGTCACCAGAGGGATTACACCGGAGAGCTACAGTGCTTTGAGGGAGAGAGGAACAACAATGTTGTGCAAGGTAGGAGAGGAGGTTTTTTGGAGGCGTGCCCTAGATGATGAGAGGGCTTACATTTATAGAGTTAGGGTTTGGAGGTGAGGCGGTGACGTGAGGGAGGAGTTTCCTACTTGTTTTGGTAATTACCAATTTGGTAGGGTTTCCCCGTGCGCCGCATTTCTCTCCCTCGTACTCCAATTCCTTCGGAGTAGGGCCCCAGCTGGATTGGACTTGGACTTGGACTTGGTGGGTCTTTGCATGGTTGGGCTCTTCAATCGAGGTTGGGCTCTTCAATCGAGGTTGGGCCTTTTCACATAAATTAGGCTATTTGGGCTTGACCCATCATATATATATATATATTAAATGGTAAAGTCCAATTAGGCTATTTCTAATTGTTTTTCTTGGGAAGTAGGTTTATTTCTAAATGTTGCTTTGGACTAAAAAGGTGAATTTTTGTTGGAGAAAGTCATTTATGAGAAAAATAAGTATGTATGTATCTTTGCTAATAAGGAACCATTCCAATCGTCTATAATTATTTTTTGAAATATATTTTTTACTTTCAGGGAGGAAAAAAGGAAATATCCCTATCTTCTAAGAGTAAAAAATTGGGTTTAACGTAATCGTTCCATAATAAACAAATAAAAAGGCAAGTGAATCACACATCTATATAATAAAGTACAATACAATTCAAATCTCAAAAGATAAACAAAATGACTTGTGCTCTTCGCGGTTGAGATAACTTTAAATTTTATTTTAAAGTTAATCTGACAGCTAATATTAACAACTCAAATTTAATAGAAAAAATAGACCCTAAGGGTGTTTGGAGTGATTTTTTAAAAGTGTTTTTAAGAATTATTTCTCATAAGTACTTTAAAAAAAAATAGTGTTTAGAACCGCCTCACCACTATTTCTACTACCACCACCATCACCATTACCACCATCACCGCCACCATTACTACCCCCCCACCACCACCACCGTCGTCCCCACCACCATTATCGCCACCCTATCATACCCACCGCCCCACCACCACCGCCCCCCACCCCATCATCACCATTACCATCGTCCCACCACCACCATCACTACTACCACCACCGCCCCACCATTTCTATCGCCCCACTACCACCACCACTGCTACACCCTACCATCATTATCACCGTTGTCGCACCCCACCATCACCCCTACCACCCCCACCGCCCCACCATCAGCCCCACGACCATCACAACCAAACTACTACCACCACTATCACCTCCACCACCGCCACTGCCCCACCTCACCCCACCATACCCTCACTGCCCCACCGTCGCCACTACCACCATCATCGCCACCCACCATCGATTACTACCATCGTTGTCCACCGCCACCAACCACAGTCATCGTCATCTTATTCTTATATTTATTACCATTACCACCATCATCCCACAACCATTGTCGCCCACCATCAGCACCAACCACCACCATTGTTGCCCACACTACCACAACCCACCACCACCCGTCGTCGCCCACCACTGCCACCAGCCACTATCACCCACCCCCACCACACTTACCACCACCACCCGTCATCGCCCACCACTGCAGCCACCCCACTGTCACATACCCCCCACCACATTTACCATCGCCGTCATTTGCCACCACTCATCACATTGTTGCCTAGAAGCACCCATCGTAGCCCAACACCACCATCGTCACAACCCACCACCACTGTTGTCGCCCCATCACCATCACCACCACCACTACCACCGTCACCCACGGCTGCCACTTCCACAATCGTCACTCAAAACCCACCACCACCATCACCTTTGCCACCCATGGTTGCCGCCACCACGACGGTCGTCGCCACCCACCACAATCATCACTGTCTCCCACCATAACCACTGCGGCCCACCACTACTACCACTGTTCACCCCCACTATAATTGGTGCTTAAATTCTTTTATCTCTCCTCTATATTTGTGATTTGATTTTAGATGTGAATTTGTTGACTATTTTTTTTATTACTCCGTGCTTTTGTTGTCCAAATTTGGTATTGACAATTAACGTGCAAGTATACACGATCAACAAGTAATAAAGTGATAAGTAGAGTATCGTTCCCACGGAGAATTATTAATAATAAATTTCAAGTACTAACTTTATATCAATTCAATTTTATTTAAACAATTGCAATCAACTATGAGTTCACTAATTTAAGAATAAACCTAAACTTAATAATCAAAGATTGAATTTAACGGATAGAAGAAGTTAAGATTACAACTTCCCCTAATGCTTCGTATAAATTTCTCCACTCTCTTTCCAGTTAATTGATCAAAATAAGTTGTTAACTGAGACTTCAAAATTATTTATCAAACCTCTTCCGATAGTAAGATAAGCATATCTATCCCAATTAAATTGCTATATTCCTATGCAAAATAAGTTGGAATAGATTCATTAAGTTCAAACTCTCATAAAAGTTACACACGACGTATAGGTATATTCATATCCTATACACAAACCCAGCTATTCAATCCGAAGAAGAATAAACTAGACGCATGTCATCATATTCAGATCTAAACCTAGAATTCATCTCCCAATTTCATCTAGGTTATCAAATTAATTGATGGCCAAACAATTATATATTAAACACAAAATATGACAAACAACTCATATATGATCAACAAAAACTAGAAACGAGAGTAGATAAATTTAACTAGACATTAGGTTCCGTTGCAATCTTAATAAAAATTTAGTTCATAATGTAATTGAAAAACATCCTTCTCAAATTAAACAACATCTTAGAAAATCAAGAAGAAAAAGTAAGGGAAAAGAATGAAAACTTAGTTGCAATCTTCAATCCTTCTCTAGCCTTCAAGTCCGATTTTCTTCGTGTCGGTTTCTTCGATTTTTGCCTTCAATTTTTCTTTAATCCTTGGTCTTCTTCTCTATGTTTTCAGCCCTCAAAGTCAGTATATTTATATTCTCCTCAAACCCTAGCACATAGGAGACATTAGAATCCAATTTCGGGTCAAAAAGAAGTCATAATTCGCGTCCAACTTCAATAGGGGTGCGCTGGGGCGCTGGGACAGCGCTGGAACAGCGCTATATGGGCAGTAAATGGGCGCTGAAACAGCGCTGGTCTGTTTTAGTCTTCAGCTCCCTTTGTTGCCTAACCTTCAAAAATCCATGATTTAAGCTCCAAATTGACCTTGTTTCCTTCCAAATGATCTTGTTTGCTTCCAAATGATGATTCCTATCAAATAACATTAAAACACACAAAACAAATAAAAAGGAACATAAAATAATTGAAAACTTGCAAATTCTTCAAGCCGAAAGTACTCAATTCGTAGGTATAAAACCTACTCATCAAATACCCCCAAACTTAAATCTTTGCTTGTCCTCAAGCAAAATACTAAGAACAAAAACTATAAAAATTAATTCTAACAACCAAATACTCAAACAATGGATTAATATGAATCTGAATAATGGCCCCAAAAGTTACTAAACATAATAATTCATGGGAAACTTCAAAACAATGCAAAGTCTATCAATTCAACATACTCCTTAATTTTGCCTCCGCTCATGACCCTTTAAATACATGTGCATATTCTAACTGTTTAAACTAGCCATCACCCAGATAAATTTACGTAGTCAAGCGCTCCGTAGGAGATACTCAGTATCAACTCTATGAACTTACGTTTCACATCATCATCTGCTTGTTAAGGCAAAACATATAACTAGAAGGTACAAAGATTTTTTTTTCTCTCTCTTTTTCTCTCTGTTTCCTTCATTCAGTGAGTGCATTTTATGCTCCATCTCACTTCCTATTGAGTGAGTGCGTTTTACGCTCCATCTCGCCTTTTCTTGAACGAGTGCGTTTTACGCTCCATCTCGTTCTCAACATGTGTTTATGAGTGAGTGCGTTTTACGCTCCATCTCTATTCACCACATGCCCCTTTCTTGTTTCTTGTCTTCCTATTTTCTTTTTCATCTACCTCGTGAAGGATCAAATCTAAATAATTTTTCAAAAACTCTCTCTCTTTTTTTTTTTCTCTTTATACACTAACCCATCATAATCAATATTTCCCCCAAACTTATATGAATACCTCAATTCGCTTTGACTGATGCTTAAATAAATTTTCTAGAGTTTCACTGATATCTCCCACAAGCACTTAGCCAAATAAATTCTCTAAATGATAACTAACCAAACAGATAGATATGTGCTCATGCGTGAAAAGATCATAAACAGTGTAAAACCAACTAGTATGTCAAACTTCAAACCCAACATGTTCATCAATTTCCCTTGAATTAACAATTAATCACATTCATCATTGGCCATAATCAAATTCAATCAACCCATTGCCCAAGTTGTATTAAAACATGCAATCTAAATGCAAACCTAATAATGCAAATGCAAACAAGAAAACAAGAAAACACCCCCAAACTTAAACTAAGCATTGTCCTCAATGTATAGAGTAGGAAAAATTAAGACAGAGGACTTCCCTGAGACTTCGCTAGTTGGCATCGTCGTCAGCGTCCTCGTCGTCCACGGAGTCGGGAGTGTATTCAGGAAACATAGGTGGGTTGTTCTTGGCTCCTTATAAGGCTTTGTGTGTGCTCCAACTTTATGTTCAATCCTTGGGACCTGCAAGCAATTGACATACCAATTAAAATGCACTAACTAACTAACTACATTATTTCTTAAAAAAAAAAAACTAAATTAAAATAAAATGAAATAAAACTTAGAAACTAAAATTTGGGTTGCCTCCCAATTAGCACTTGTTTTATAGTCTTCAGCCTGACTACTTCCTGTTTCATCCCGGGTCGACATAGGTAATTGAGGTCTTTTCACAATCAATGTCGCCGCCCCAATAGTGCTTAAGTCTTTGTCGTTTCACCTTGAAAGTTCTTTTTGAATTGGCTTCCTTGACTTCAACTGCTCCATGCGGGAACACCTCCTCTTTATATTGCTTGGCATTCTTAAGGGGATCTGAAATACAGTTTTGAACGACTACCTCATTCACTGCCTTTTCAACCGCATCAACCCGAAAACATTCTTCTGCTTCCTCTGAAAATTTCATAGCTGAAAATACATTAAATGTAACATCTTGATCTTGGACTCGCATAGTTAGCTCACCTTTCTGTACATCGATAAGTGTTCTCCCCGTTGCTAAGAATGGTCGCCCAAGAATAATAGGTATTTCTTTATCTTCCTCACAATCTAAGACTATGAAATTAGCTGGAAAAATGAACTTATCCACTTTAACTAGAACGTCCTCAACTATGCCCCTTGGATAAGTGAGTGATCTATCCGCAAGCTGCAGTGTAACATTAGTAGGCTTCGCTTCCTTCAAACCCAATTTCTGATAGATTGAGAGTGGCATCAAGTTAATACTAGCTCCCAAGTCACACAATGCTTTCCCAAAAAATTGACTGCCTATTGTGCATGGAATTGTAAAGCTACCCGGATCTTTGAGCTTTGGTGGTAGCTTCTTTTGAAGAATAGCACTGCACTCTTCCGTAAGTGCCACTGTCTCAAAATCACCTAATTTTCTCTTCCTTGACAGAATTTTCTTCAAAAATTTCACATAGTTAGGCATGTTCTCCACTGCTTCTGCGAAAGGGATATTTATTTGGAGTTTCTTAAATACTTCCATGAATTTAGAGAACTGTTTATCCCACTTCTGTTTTTGCAAACGTTGTGGAAACGGCACGGGAGGCACAATAGGTCTCGGATTACCTCCATTAGAATTTACAACTGGATCACATTCCTTCTTTTCATGGTCCACATTCCTAATATCCTTTTCTTCACCCTCCCTATCATCTTCAAGTGATTGTTTTGGAGTTCCACCAACAACTTCAGGTAACTCTTTTCCGCTTCGTAATGAAATAGCATTACAGTGCTCCTTACCTTCCCTCTTAGGATTGATCTCTATATCACTAGGTAGAGTGCCTTGAGGTCGGTTGTTAATGGCATTAGCAAGCTGACCTATTTGATTTTCCAGGTTTCGAATTGATACATCCTGACTGTTCATCCTGGTCTCACACTGTGCTATAAACTTGGAAAGCAAATCCTCCAAATTTGACTTCTTTTCCTGCTGTGGTGGAGCTTGATTTTGAAAGCCTGGTGGGTATGATTGTCTTGAAGCAGAGGATTGGGATTGATTATTGTTCCAAGAAAAACCCGGATGATTCCTCCAACCAGGGTTATAATTGGTTGAATTGTTACTATATTGTTGCCTGTTGTGGTTACCAATGTATTGTATCGACTCTGGATTAATCGCACATTGATCACTCGGATGGTTCCCTGCACACAATTCACAAACAACTGCTACACTCTGAATAGGTTGCACTTCTAGAGCATCAATCTTCTTTGACAACGTAGCAAATTGTGCGGCCAATGCAGTAACTGCTTCAACTTCATAAATCCCTGCTACCTTTGGCTGATTGATCCTTGTAGAAGGCCACTGATAATTGTTGGCAGCCATCATCTCCAATAACTCGTATGCTTCATCAAAAATTTTCCCCATTAATGCCCCACCTGCAGCTGCATCGATACTGGTTCGGGTAGCACTAAACAACCCGTTGTAGAACGTTTGAACTTGCAACCAATTAGGAATACCATGGTGAGGGCATTTTCGGAGTAAATCTTTGAACCGCTCCCAAGCTTCATAGAGAGTCTCAGAATCATGTTGTGCGAATGAAGTGATGTCGTTCCTCATCCTTGTAGTTTTAGCTGGTGGAAAGAATTTAGCTAAGAATTTTTGAGCTAACTCTGACCACGTAGTAATAGAATCCGATGACAATGAATGCAACCAACTCTTCGCCTTATCACGAAGTGAGAAAGGGAAAAGTCGGAGTCTAATTGCATCTTCAGAAACCCCATTGTAGCGGAATATGTCGCATATCTCCAGAAAACTCATCAAATGATCGTTTGGGTCATCGGTAGGCAAACCCCCAAACTGTACTGAATTCTGAATCATTTGAATGGTACCCGGCTTGATCTCGAAATTATTCGCTTGAATTGCGGGCCTTCGAATGCTCGATTGTATTTTCGTCACAAGCGGCATAGCATAATCCCTTAGCGATTTATGTTCCTCCTCAGCCATAGCTTCTTGGTTCTGTTTTCGCAAGTTTCGGAGCCTTCGTTCGATTTCTGGTTCGTACGGCAGTAGCTCCTGACCTGTAGATCGTGTTTGCATACAAAATATCAAGAGTACTTGTGAAAATAATTAAAACAAAAAATTAAATAAGTTTAAACTAAGATCAAATTGATTGAAGTTAATATTGAAATAATTACTAGAATAAGTCCCCAGCAACGGCGCCAAAAACTTGTTGCACGTTAATTGTCAATACCAAATTCGGACAACAAAACACACAAAACAAATAAAAAGGAATATAAAATAATTGAAAACTTGCAAATTCTTCAAGCCGAAAGTACTCAATTCGTAGGTATAAAACCTACTCATCAGCTTTCAGGCACAAGAAATAACTAGTTTTTTAACATGTGACAGTTAGGGGTGATTCCATTTTACGAGTAAATATTAAGTGTAATGGTGACACTACGTCATCATTGACACGTAGTATTACAATTTAATAATAAACTTACAAATGGTTAAAGTAAACCCTACTTGAATGGTTATTAAATGTCATAACAGAGTGATTCCTATAATATGGAAGATCCGCTTGTTTATTTGTTATATTTTTATTAAATAGTACACTACATGATAATACTGACCGTTGTATCCTTACTTTTCTTAGGAAAATATTATGCTTACCAAAAAAATTTATCAAATTTTTCATACTAAATGATATGACACAATTTCTGTCATTGAATATTAATGAGACCCACTTATCTGATGGTGAAAAACTGTATTACATCATTTAGCTATAGCATTACCCCTTCTCTTAATAGCGTGGAAATAGGGAGGAAAAAAACACGATAGAAAACGTTTTGCCTTGTGTTCTTCCTCCCCGACTTTCCCAAATAAGAAAGATTTTCAGTAGGGTGAGGGAACAAGTTTGACTGAAAATAGGAAGATCACCTTTTCGTTCCAATATTTAAAACTGGAAAAAAAACATTACTCTTCACAGATCCCTTATAGCAAAACCCTAGAATTCCAGACACACCCGATTATCACGTTCGCCGTAGTTTCTCTCTCTCTTTTTTTTTTCTCGTCAAAATCCAACCGTTGATCCATCTATGCCAGTCTTCTCAATCATGTCGGAGTCCAATTAGTGTCTTATATATTCAAATTTTCCGGCAGCGCGGAAGCCATTGCAGGCACCGGTTTTTTGTCTGATTATTGGGATAGTGTTTCCTGAACTCGGATGGTAATTTAATTTATCTGCACTGTTTTATTGTTTGTATGTGTCACGGTTGATATTATTTCCTTTGGCTAGTTATGTACATTGTTACACCGCCAATGAATTAGGGTTTAATGTGTTGAGAGAGAGAGAGAGAGAGAGAGAGAGGAATTTGATTGGCTTTTAACCCTTTAATACTGATGTGAATGTAATCAATGAGTACCGAGTTTTGTGTAGATATACTTATCTTTGAATAAATTTAGGGCTTTTTTTTTTTGGGTAAGTAATTTGATACTTAAATCGCATTGAAGATGGATGATATACATGGGAGTGAGGCACGAATGCACATGGCGGATGGGGCGCAGGTGGTCCACCACCATTTGCATTACATGCAAGAACATGAGCATCATCATCATGGGTTGCACCATTTGAGTAATGGCAATGCGATGGACCATGATGACCACGACGATCATGGTGGTGGAGGGGGAAGTGAAGGGATTGAAGGGGATGTTGGGGCTGATCCTGGTAGTTTGTCTGATAATCACAGTGCATTGGTGGCTCGTGGCAGCGACGAGAATAATAATCAGCTCACTCTATCTTTCCAGGGCCAGGTTTACGTGTTTGACTGTGTCTCCCCTGAAAAAGTGAGTTTTATCGCTACTTCCCACATTACTTTATTTACACATTATTGCCATTGTTGTAATTTCATATCCAGAATGCGATGAGTATCAATGTAAACTGTGTTAGATTGATGGAGAAATGACTTTATTGATCTACTTGATGTACAAATCCCTGTTTGGTTTGAATCTTTGCAGATGAATGTTTGTTCACCTTTTGTACCTTCTACGTTGTCTTGAATTAGTGGTTGATCAACATGAGGTAGTTTTTATAATAAGACACACAGCTTTGCATTATGCACTCATTGATTAGTAACGAACTAAATAGGGTAGATATGCCCTTGGACAAATCTGGTGTTCCTTGTGTCTGTCATAACTATAAGTTGAGTTACTATTCCCAAATAAGGAGCACTGAAATGCATCATATCTTTGAGGAAATGGGTGTGTTTGTTTGATTAGTGACAGCGGTTAGGCAGGTTCATTCTTCTTATGTAAGGTATATGTTTCATAATTGATTTTTTCAAATCAGGATCTGATATGTGCAAGTAATAATCTCGTTCCAGCACTACCTCCAGTATTTGATTGCATCTGGTTGCTATGGTGCAGTTTTGGGCTCTTGAAGTATCGGCGAGCACATTCTGTGCTGCTCTTCGAGTTGCCCCCCCCCCCCCCTCCCCCCTTCTCTCGGCCAGTTGGTTGTAAACATATTTCTTATCATGTTTATTTGAGTTCTGGTTGTGTCCCTGGGGGTTTCAGTTATTATTTTCTCTTAGTCTTGATCTTCAGTTCGTCTTGATGTTTTCTTTCAGGTTCAAGCTGTCCTATTATTGTTGGGGGGTCGTGAAGTACCTGCGAGCATGCCTGCTATCTCAGGGATCACTAATCTTACTAGTAGGGTATGAATGAACAATGGTTTGAGCGAGTTGCATTATCCATCTTAAGTTTTGTCTCTTCATTCCCTGTTGATGGAACTTGCAAACAGGGATTATCCAGTACTCCACAGCCGCTGAACGTTTCTCAGAGACTGGCTTCATTAATTCGATTTCGTGAAAAGAGGAAAGAACGAAATTTTGATAAGAAAATCCGTTATACAGTTCGTAAGGAGGTCGCGCTTAGGTATTTGGATTTCTTTTCCGTAAACTTGCTACCTTATAAGCTTATGGAATAAGAATTATCTGATTTACAGATTTACTGTATTTAGAGCATGCAATTTTCTTATAAACTTGTGATTTCATATATTGAGCTTCCATATTGACTGCACCAGCACAGATGAAGTGATTTTTAATGTTTTTCCCTATATGTCTGATCATTGCATTACTTCGTCTAAACGTATAAATTGTAGCTTTACATGCTTTGAGAATGCTTCCGAGTTTCAATTAGTCCTCAATAACCTCTTAAATCTACTTTACTAAGTAGAAACTCTTCAGCATTATGTCCTTACATAGACCTTAGTTTTATTTTCCATATGAAGGAGCCTGAATGAGCCCATGCCTAGCTCAGCCCATGCACTTTATGAATAGCGACCAATAAAAAATTAGGGTGGCCCGGTGCACGAGGCTCCCGCCACTATTTGGTTTTTATATATCCACTGTCTGCATTGCCCTTTAAATGTTCTTATTTTTTGCTGATTTTTTTTATAAGTGACGGCACTGCAATACTTGAATTCCAATGCTTTATACGATTTCACAACGACTAGTTATTCTTAGATCAGTTCTGGTAACACTCTTGCAGGATGCAACGAAATAAAGGTCAATTTACTTCTTGTAAACCCCATCAAGATGAATCAGCAGTAGCAAGTTGGGACTCAAACCAGACCTGGGGTACGGAGGGTAGTCGGTCTCAACATCAAGGGATTGTGTAAGTTTGTGACGTCTTTACGTATTATGTTACTCATCTACGGAATTTGCAACTGGTGTCTAAAACATTACAGGCCACATGGATTCACAATCTGAAAAATTAATTGAACATGATACAAATATTGTAGATTGAAGATGTTGTTGCTTAAATAGAGATGGTATTGATTATTTCCGCTAAAGCATATGTATGGCTTTCAGAGTACTTAAGCATACCTACATTGCTGACACAAAACAATCTTTTAAGTACATGCTTTATATGCTAAGCTTAGTCATCAAGTAAGTAAGTTGGATGGGTTCCATAATTTGCTGGCTGATGGAAAGAGAAATGTATGGCCCTGGTTGGGGTCTATGTGACCATTTAGATATCATTTGATAGCAATTTGCACAGCCATGAAGAGCTTTTTGATGTATTGTATGCTCAAATTCGAATTTGTTACGTGCACACTTTTAGTGAAAATATAAATAAAACTAAAAATAGAATCGGGGAAGAAAACCCGCTTCGAGGGGGGTGAAAACCTCCAATGGCTCAATTCGAGAAGAACCTATCTCCAAAACTTCACAAGAAAGTTTAATACAATGTTCAATATAACCATTTCATTGATAGGAAGACCTTTAAATACAAGATAATAAAACTATCTTAATAACTAACTTGACCTATGACTCCACTATCTTAGTAACCACCTAGAAAACTATCCACAAAATACTCTACCACTAACCCACTTACTAAAATATCTACCTAATAACTACCTCTCATATTACATAAAAATATGTACATAACATTCCATCTCTCTTTAAAACAAACTTTGTCCTCAAAGTTTGATTTATCGTGGCGGCCAACCTCTTCCTCGTCCTTGTAACAACCAATCTAATCCATGTTTTCACTACTAAGATAGTAGGTAGGTACTTCTTGGCAAGCAACTTCAAGGAAACAAAGCCCACATTTTGGGTTCAACAATTGGAAGAGAACTATTTCGATTCCAGCACGTGACTCCTTAGGAGCAACTTCCATTAAAACCTTTCCAGCACGGGTGCCATTTTGATTCTTCAACCTTGATTCTCTAGCAGTGACTAATAAAATCATATCCTTACTTGATGCAACATTTGATTCTTTCTCATTAAAAATGAAATTTTCTTCTGGGCTAAATGAGTGATGGTGTTGATCGGTAGTTAAATTTTCCTCTTGAAGAAAATATATGTGATTAACAATTTCAATCACTTGACCATGGATTGTTTGGTGCTAAGTCTAGGCAAGAATGAAGATAAATGCATCTCAAATGGCTTCTCTTTTGCTCCTGTGCTTGAGTAGACTTGAATCTCACTAGAGCATGCATCTTGTCTTCCAGTTTTGTTGTGCTCAACTGTCGCATGCTTATTGATCCCAATTTGGTTCGTCATCTGCTCCTTCAGTTGAGTGGACACACCTTCATGGAGGATTTTTAGAACTTTGTAGAAGCTCGCTTGCATGCGTTGATTTTGATAAAGCAATCTCTGGCACCCTTCTTGAAATTCATTACGCATTAACTTCAAAATTTTCGATGAGGTATCCATTAATAGGATCGTCGGCTCTGATATCAATTGTTATGTGTATATTTTTAGAGAAAATATAAATAAAATTAAAAATAGAATCGGGGAAGAAAACCCGCTTCGAGGGGAGTGAAAACCTCTAATGGCTCAATTCGAGAAGAACCTATCTCCAAAACTTCACAAGAAAATTTAATACAATATTCAACATATCCATTTCATTGATAGGAAGATCTTTAAATACAAGATAATAAAACTACCATAATAACTAACTTGACCCATGACTCCATTATCTTAGTAACCACCTAGGAAACTTCCCACAAAATACTCTACCACTAACCCACTTACTAAGATATCTACCTAATAATTACCTCTCATATTACATAAAAATATATTAAAAATATGTACATAACAGAATTACCCATTGGATGATTTCATGTTAGAGGATAAGACTGGGAGTCATTAGAAAACTCTATGAAAAGGATAGGGAGGAGTAGTGCAGGCATAAATAACTGGCTTGTTGGTACAAGTGAATACTGTAATGGAGCTAGGGAGGTTTTTGATTCGGTGATGGTATGAGGTTTTGCATCAGTTTCTTGGCAGTTGAATCTAATTAAACACAGAGTGGTAAACCAGTTAGCTATGCTGCATTGAACCATTTAGGTGTGGCATACTCATTTGCACATCCTTCAGGACCTGTTAGAAAACTTGATGATTTTTTGGGTATTCTATGGTCAACAATTTAAACTTCGAAATTGAAAACCCTAGTGGCAAAAGGCAAATAACTTTCTAACAGAAGCTGTTAAAGTTTGTACAAGTTCCTTTGTGATCAACTATGATCTTACAAAAGATTTTTCCTGTTAAATCGATAGAGTTGAATCATATCTATTGATGTAATGTACAAGTTAATACAGATGCTAAACCTGCTCTTTTTACTACTTGGTTTAATTGGTTTTTTTTTTAATTTTTTTCCTTGTCTGTGGAAAGGTTCTTGTTTTTTTCCCAATTTTCTTGGAATTGGAATGTTGCTAGATGAGTCATCACTTAGAGGACCTTACTTCGAGCTGTTGGTTGGTGAGAAAGCTGTACAACATCATGAATTTGTGTAGGATCCAGTTACAATTAGTTTTAGGATAACATATCTATGTGCAACCATTGGTAGGATTGACATTTTCCAAATCAAACTGTTAGGGTTTGGGAAATTCAAATCAAACTCTTAGAATGAATTATCTTCTTTTTTTCGGTGGGTCTCTTAGAATGAATGTCACTTTCGTGTTTATCATGCATGCAAAATAACAAATCAATTAGCGATCCATTGATAGTTTTTTAACTAAATATTTTTTTCAATGAAAATTAAGAGAAATATGAGTTCAATGGATTAAAATGTATCTGTATTTGATCAACTTGATTTTTCCCATGCATGAAGAGCATAATGAGACTATGTAATACAATGGTTGTATTGATGATTAATAAAAGAAAAGGTGCTTTGGTGGGGGTGGGGTAGGGGTTAAGAACTGTCATTCTTATATCTGGTGTAAGTGGATCTTATTTGTTATGAATATATTGAATTGGAGGCACAATCTTCTTTGCCTTGCATGTTACTTTTGCGGGTAGTCATGTCGTCTCATAGCATCATGATTCTGGACATGTTTGTTGTTTCTGATATTTAGCATCCTTAAATTTTGAATTCTAAACTTCCGTTAAAATTTGTCAGCTGTCGACACTGTGGGATAAGTGAGAAATCTACTCCAATGATGCGCCGTGGACCTGAAGGACCCAGGACCCTTTGTAATGCTTGCGGACTTATGTGGGCAAACAAGGTGAATATGATGGAATTTTTGAAAATTTCTCATTTTTTATGAATCCACTACTTTTCAAGTAATTGATTAAAAAGAAAAAGAAATTTTATCTGCTAAAACGGACATGCTAAATCTTATCTTGTTCTAGAGCTATAATTTTCTGCCCCCCTACTGGAAATTTAAAGTTTTGTGCAATATATGTACTTTGGGGCTTCTTTTTGTGACGACACCTTATTTATTTGACTCCAAGCTTTCTCCCCTTTTACACGGGCTTTCCACCAAGTTAATTATTGTCCATATAAATATGTCAAACAGTGACGGAATGTTTAAATTTTGGAATTCGCTTGTGACTTGTGTTTTTTCTCTTTTTGTTTTTTGGGTGTGTTAGTTGCGCGTGACTACTGTTTTCTTACTTTTTCCTTTCAACCTTTTGTTGATCATATAGGGGACTTTAAATGACCTCTCGAAGGCAGCACTGCTTCCAGGACAAAACCCTTCTTTGAATCAGAACGAGGAGGTCGGAGAACTATGATCTCCTGTCTTGTTTGTGTATAATTTACTTCAATGATGAGAATTTGGGAGGTGGGAGAACTATGATCTCCTTTCTATAGCTGTAGTGCTACCTTTTTTTTGTTGCTAGTTCTGCTTTATCTCTATGTTTCTTCAGAATGGAAAATTCGTGGCTGAGATAATGGTTCTTAGGGTTGCATGAGATTGTAACGATGCCATTAGATTTCGTTGTTCAGTAATCTTGTTTTCTTTTTCTTTTTCTTTTGCTAATAAAATCGTCTAAATTGTCATTTTTATTTCATTATGTTCTGATTAGCATTGCATAAGTAGGGACGAGATTTTGTTGAGTTGATTAGCATTGCAAAAAAACAGGTAATTATGAATTTTTGACACCGATATGTCGGTGAATTTTGGAGCTTAGTATGTAGTATGTGTAGATTTGGGAAATTCAACGTCTCAATAACGTTATTATTTTGAACATTAATGTTTGAGTAATTCTAGCCTCACAAAAAAATAAGAACGAGATTAAATGATGTGACACTATAATAATAGTATTTTTTGAATTTATTTTTTTATTTGATATTCAAAATTTATTTACTATATCAACTTTTAAGTTATTTGAGCTCTATTTTTAGTTGGGTCGGGCTATTTTTATCCCTTAAATTGTGTTTTCTATCTCATTTAATTTTCTTATTTTAAACTATTAAGTTTACTCCATCTATATTCACCCCATTAGTTACTAAATTTATTCCATTTATATTTATTAATTAAAAATTCAATTTATTCAATTTTATTTTAACCTACTGTATAGTCAATGATCAAAATTTTATTTTGGTGTATTATTTCGATAAAAAAATATTTTAGAAATAGAATAAAAATTAATAAAAAATTGATAATTATTTTTAAAATATAAGTTGAAGTATATTAAAATATTTCAAAATATTTTAAAAATATTAGTGAAAATATATTATATCTTGAAATAATATAGATCATCTCATAACATTAAAATTTTGTTTTAATTACTATTTTTGTTTCAATTTTTTTGATGTATATTTAATAGTTTAATTGAATGAGTATAAATGAGATGAACTTAGTAATTAATGGAGTGAGTATAGATAGGGTGAACTTAGAAGTTTGAAATAAGAGAATTAAATAGGGTAAAAAAAAAAGAGATTTAAGGGATGAAAATAGCCTCATTTTTTTTAATTTTATGTTTTGGTCAGTTTAACGTTATCCTCTACACAGATATTTTCAGTTTTTCGTTTTTAGATCTTTTTTTCTAAAAATGGTTGATATTGACTTGATAACCATGTTCACTTAAAAATGAGTGGGACCCGCCAATTTAATTATCCATTTGGTATAAAAATTTCATTAATTTTTTTGATAAATAGAATATTACTTACAATATAAATCTACTAGTTATAAAACTCCAATCAATCCATATTTTTTAACGTTAATCAAGGTCAGACTAAGTTTTTTCTCTATGTTGTGGCGCTTGTTGTTGCGGGGGGTGCTTTTCAATGCTACAAGCATGGAAACCACAACATTCACTTCATTGTGCTGCTTCCTGACCCCTTAATGGATTGCCGCCTCTTTTGTTCTTTCTCTTATGTTAGAACACCAACCAAAATTTGAGTTGAGATTTCCTCTTATTTTGTTAGAAGGTGGTTCAACAAATTCTTCTTCTTAGTGATTCGTTATAATTATTTTTATGCTCAAGTTGGTGGAAAGCTTGATCACGGCTCAAAGTATCGCAAAAAAAATAAATAAATAATTCGTCGAGGCTTATTTTATTTATTATGAGCTCAAAAGCGTAAGGCTGATTAGTGCAGTCTTAAAAAATTCATTGTTAATTAGTGAGGTCTTAAAAACTTTATACAATAAATAATCAACCATTCTATTTGTGTTTTCAGCAATTAGACGGCACGAATTTATGCTTTCTATGTTTCAATCGGATGCCAATTGTTTGGATGTCTTTGAAAGTCTCGAGATGACTTGCAAAAAGAATTCTTTCTAAGTTTGTGGTCTTGTATCTCCGTAACAAAATAGTCAATTTATTGATGGGCGAACAACATAGATTGAACCCCTTCATAGTAGATTCACAATCCACTAACCTTGATCCACTTGACTACATCCGCACTTACCTTGCACAAATTTCAAACTCTATCTATTAGGAATACTAAATAATTTATTTTTTAATTGTAAAATTCTAATAAAAGACTTGCTGAATTTTAATTTTAAGTTTTGATAAATATTAATTTTTTTATTGTATTAAACTGTATCTTTAGCCACGAATAATTTTTAATACTAATTATAAATAAACACATAATTTAAACGTTATCTAGTGTAATTATGATTCCTTTATTATTTATATTCAAACCCTGTGACAAAAAATATAAAAAAGTTTCTAATAATTATAAATTATTTAACCGCATCTAATTTTTCCACCCATTACTTTTCTCCCATTCTAATTTTCTTTCCACTTGACCAGCAACGACTTTGAAATATCTTCTTAATATTCCCAAAGTCCACCCCAAATGTTTTAATTATTAAACATTTTTCTCTTGTATTTAATCTCAAGTTTTGTTCGATGAATTATTATTAGAGACTTGGTAAATCCGTCTTCGCCCTCAACCTCTTTCTCTATGTTACCGTCTTCTCCATTTTCTCTGATACACACAGAAACTCACGCAATCGCTCGTCTAACGAGAGAGATCGCGTGCAGATCTTTCTTTACTATCTATTGATCCAATTTTTAATGCGAGATATGGATCGGTTTCAATTGTTTTTACAAGGATTTTCTGCTTCTGAATTTACGATACACCATTTATAGGTTCAGATTTTTTGTGCTATATGAATATTGAGAGAGAGAGAGGGGGAAGAGAGAGAATGGTGAGGAGCAGACCATCGTCGAATAGATGGAGGTATATAAATCCAGCTTATTACTTGAAGCGACCGAAACGTCTCGCATTACTATTCATAGCCTTCGTCTGTATTACTTTATTAGTTTGGGATCGACAAACTCTTATCCGAGAGCACGAGGTACGAATTTTCTTTAATTACATTTTTCTTTGGTCAATTTATATCATTTTTTGGTGTAATTCGTATCTCTTATTGAGAAAATTCGTCTCTTTTGTTGGTTTTGGAGGCTGTACTTTTGATTTTTTGGTGTGATCTGCCTTGTGAAGTTATGGATTATTTGGTTAGCATAGATGAAGGGCTTTTATTGCTTTGATAGCAACATTTCATGCTCAGAAGATCTAAGAAAATTGTCTACAAAAGCCAAGTCAACTTTATTCTGCACACCGTAGAGTTACTTTGCAACTTCTTTGGATTCTTTGGATATATTTACCATACTTGGTAGCTGGTGCTTGGAAACAATTTTATTCTCTGGCTAATAAGGAAGCTATAGTGTCAAAAAAACAAAAAAAAAAAAGCAAACCATTTTCAATCATTTCCTTATATGTTTTGTTCTGTGAAGAATGAAGTATGACACAGCAGCTTGTACTATTATGGATAGGATTTCACACCGCCGAAATGCTAGTTATTTTCCCATCAACAGTGAAGCATTTGTGGCACTAGGTGGAGCAAGCTGTTTGCTGCGAGTTATGAAAAACATCAGATGGGATTTCTGGGAATGAATGCTACACTTAATGTTGTTTTCATGTCAAATTGGATAGAAACAGTGGTACTAAGGTCTGGATGATGTTGTCAGAGGATTCCCAACTCCTGTATTGTCCATTGTCTGGAGTGTGTGCTTCCTTATTCTTCCTTTATTATTAGAAAGAAGGCTTGGTACCAAGTGAAAAGGGATCAGCAAGCTTAGATGCCTGGGAGAAAGAAAAGCAAAGATAAAAAGGAAGGAGAGAGAATGAGGCCCTTATCATCTCCCAGTATTATCAATACAATAAGTCAAATAAAAAGCAAAAATACTAGTATCAACTTTAATCAGTCTTCAATCTGGTAATTTCATAGTACACTTAGATGCTCTATACATGGCTCCTGTCATGTGCATTTTGTCCATCTACTAACTGATGATTTTTCTCACAATGAGCGACGAATGTTAAGTCTCTATATTTTTCGAAATGAAAGAGCCAAAGAAAATGATTTTCTTAAGTTTTTGTTGAGATTTGTATGCTATTTCATATTTTTCAATGGGCAGAGGAGAGTTTTTTGTCTTATTACCCCTATTTAGCAAACTTTGTAATGATTTGCAGGAGGAGGTGTCGAAGGTTAATGAAGAAGTCATTCGGTTGCAAAATCTGGTAAGAGATTCAAATTACTTATCAGTGGTCTCTTCACAAGTTTTATGCTGTTTCATTGATCTTGGGATATATCCTTTCCCCCTTCCTGGGTACCTGTGCTTACGTTTTATAACAGTTCCAAGTCGGTGAGAGGGAGTGCAGAATGAGATTGATTTTGCCCTATCCATTGTAATCCACCCCATCTACCTATTGTCTTTCTCTCACGAGATTGCAATTCTTATAATGAATCCTATGTGTAAAGCCTTCTTTATAGTGCTAAACTGCAACTGTGAGCTGTGTCCAATTTATTAGAAACTTCATGTGATCCTTTTTGCTTCTGGTGTGAATATGCGGCAGCATTTTCCTGATTTTGGCTAATGTTTCTGTCACATTCTGATAAATCTTGGTCCAAAATTCCATCCAAGTTTACATTCGAATTTATAGAAATGTTGAATAGTTGAGTTGACCGAATAATATTCCCTATGAGAAGAGCTGAATGTTTTCTGTCTATACTTATCATCACTTCTGTTAAAGTTGCCTGGTTTGCGTACTGTCTAGACCTTACATGGAATTCATTTCGTTCAGATATAAAGTGTGATTTTTATTTTTCATTTTTCAATAGCTGAACATGTGTGGACTGAATATCTAATTGGCACTCACAGCTAGAAGAGTTAAAGGATGGTCGAGGAATTTTAGGTGAAAAGAGGAGCTCTAGTGCCAAAAATAGTGGATTAACAAAAAGGAAGGATGTCCCGGATGATCCCATTGATGTTCAGCGGAGAGAGAGAGTGAAAGATGCTATGGCTCATGCGTGGGGCTCATATGAGAAATATGCATGGGGCCATGATGAGCTTCAGGTTTGTTTTTTTTAGTCTTGCAACATTCCTCTTATTACTTACTAGTGTATATATATCATTTTTATATGTTGCATTCAATGAAATGCAATGGAGTATTTCTAGCTATTTGGTCCTTTCACGCGCCCTTGCATGTACTCTTGTTGGAGTTTCTCCCATAGCTTTATGATCTGACGGTTGGCTAACTTAGTTGACGCTCGGATTATAATTATCCCATGAAAGCTTAGAGTTTTTGAAGAATTTATTATTTAAACTTCCAAATTGTTGAAATTATATTTAACTTTAGACTTTTAGAGGATTGAGTAACTAATATGCTTGTTACAAAGGATTGCCAATGGAAAAACAACAGTTATCTTGTTGCATACAAAATGAGTAACTAATACGCATACAAAATGAGTAACTAATATTTGTTTATTTCTTTTATCAGCCACAGACAAAGAATGGAGTTGATAGCTTTGGCGGTCTTGGTGCAACTCTAATTGATTCTCTTGATACATTGTATATAATGGGGTTAGACGAGCAGTTCCAAAGAGCTAGAGAGTGAGTTTCAGCTTTCTTTGTTTGTGTATCTGAAATATCATAGATGAAAGCCTGTGATATTTCAGGTATATGGGTCTTGTTTCTTGTTTGTCATTAGTTACATCATTCTCAAAACGTTTCTGTTGGTTTTATAAGTTTCTTATTACCCTCATACCTGCTAGATCAACTAGGTAGTCTTTACAAATTTTAGTTTGTTTTCCTGATCGTCAACGTTGGCCACCACCCTGGTGGGGAAATACAAGAATTAAGAAAAGAAAAACTTCATTTTCCGTGACCTGGTCACTGTAAAGGATCAGAGCCTTTTCTTAGTTTATTTTTTCACTCATTGATATTCATGAATCTTTCTCTAGCATTGGCATTTTCATATTAGACAGCCCTACCCTGAAGAATTTGACATTTGTACAGTTGAGGTTTAGTAAAACCACCATATTTTCTGCTTGTGCACTTTCTATTAAATTTGGTAGTTTGCATCTGTAGTTTCTCTGAATGGCTGTTATATACATGTAGCTTGGTTTCTTGTTCAATGGCAGGTGGGTTGCAAACTCTTTGGATTTCAACAAGAACTATGATGCTAGCGTTTTTGAGACAACTATAAGGTTGCTTTCTAAGGTTTAGTTTGCTGTTTTTTAACTTTTTTTACTCAACTTCTTTCTTCTCTTAGTGTAAATAAGTTACTTGCTGCAATAGTTTTGCGGCTTCTACAATCAGAATGCGGAAACAGCTAAATTCTTTTGCTAATTGATGATTTCTATTTTCATTCATCCAGAGTTGTTGGCGGACTTCTTAGTGCATATGATCTCTCAGGGGATAAAGTTTTCCTTGAAAAGGCGAAGGATATGGCTGATAGACTGCTGCCTGCATGGGATACACCTTCTGGTATCCCTTATAATGTTATTAACTTGGCACATGGGAATCCGCATAACCCTGGTTGGACTGGAGTAAGTTCTAGCTTTTGTGTATGTACAATTCAATTTTCCATGAATAGTGTATCATAACCCTGGTTGGTATGACTCAAGTTTGGAGTTCAATTTCATTTTTTCATTGCGGCATAACAAAGAGATTCCAAACTGGCTTGCTCTTTAAGAGGTGGGTGTGACTTTTCATCAGAAGCCGTCTTTATATAAGTTTGTTTTTTCTTTTTATAAGCACCATCAATTGGTAGGTCAATAATGAACACTTTGTCACTTCAAGTTGATTCTAAAAGCACTGGCCTTTTCTTTTTGATCAACAATTTAAGTAGTGGTACTAGCTTGTATTTTGTATCATTCCTTGCTTTGTTCTTAGTTGAAATCTATGTACAGCTTCAATTTATTAACCTTATTCTAGCTCTGTTTCTTCCAGCCATATGCTATAAGTAACAAAGGCAACTGCAAATTTCACACTTTTATGTCTTGCCATCATCAGTACTTAGTTACTTACAGAACCTTTCAATCACCCATTGTTTTATTTAATGCGTAAAGGGCTATGTTTAGCTTCGAGAAATGCTCTCATTTGTATTGTCACAGACAGCCTGTGAATGGGTAATATCTAATCCATTATGTACCGTCTCATGTTTCAGGGTGATAGTATATTGGCAGATAGTGGGACAGAGCAGCTGGAATTTATTGCTATTTCTCAGAGGACAGGCGATCTGAAGTATCAAAAGAAGGTACATGCCTTCTGTCTTAAGATGCATAATCTTTGGAATATTTTTAGCATTGTTCAACTTCTCACATTGGTACATAAATTACAACCAGTTTAGTCCTACATTAATGGGGGTCTTGGAGGGATACATTGAACCTGTGGCCCCACGTTCAACTTATCATATTTGTTGAAATACTATTAAAAGACATCTGATGTCACATGGAAGAATCAATTAAATAATTGGCTTCTACTTTTGGATGGTATTTGGTTCAATTTGTATGGGTATGTTTCAGGTGGAGAATGTCATAGCAAAGCTTAATGAAACCTTTCCTTCTGATGGTTTGCTTCCCATCTACATCAATCCACATAGAGGCACAACATCATACTCAACCATTACTTTTGGGGCCATGGGGGACAGGTACTGACCATTTCATACGAGTATATGGTTGTTTGAATTTTTCTGAGCTTTATATGTCTCTGTTTGTCATAACATCCCTTTCGTAGTCTAGATCCTTTTATTATCTACGAGTTCGATGGAGGTTTTGTCAATATAGAATTTTGATTGCAGCTTTTATGAGTATCTACTCAAAGTATGGATACAAGGAAACAAAACTGCTGCTGTAAAGCATTATAGGTGAGTAGCATTTATCTCCATTTATTTTATTTGATCTTAGACTCTTGGAAAAAGTATCATATGTGTCTTGTCAGACATGTTATTAATCGGTTTTATGCGTTTATCAACCTACTATCAATTGTAGTTTTTATGGAATTTCTGAATGACATCGAAATATCATGCTGCATTGTGCTTGTTATTAGCCAACATGACACTGTTGCCATGTCCTACCTTTTTCTTTAATATTGAGAAGCTCAAATACACGGGAAGCTGACCCTTTTGATAATTTACACTGGTATGTTTTAAAATGAGAGTGAGATTTTAGCTTTTCTATATTCTATTACTTTGAACTTGGTGTACATTCCTTTTTGTGAGTTTTGAAATTCTTTATTGGAATGTTGGAAACAGAGATATGTGGGAAACATCAATGGAAGGTTTGTTAAGCTTGGTTCGGAGAACTACTCCATCATCTTTTGCATATCTCTGTGAGAAGATTGGGAGTTCTCTAATTGACAAGGTAATTTTTGTGTAGTTTACAAATCTCATGAATGCTGCTTTAACAATTTACTTTTTGGTATTACGATTGCTTCTCTCTTTGTACAAATATGTGCAGATGGATGAATTAGCATGTTTTGCTCCAGGAATGATAGCGCTAGGGTCATCTGGTTATGGTCCTGATGAAGCTCAGAAGTTTCTTTCCCTGGCAGAAGAGGTGATTAATAGATTCTCATAGAACAGAGTTTTTTACCTTAATTTTTTCAAATCTGGTTATTTTACTCCTAAATTATATGAGATCCTATTGGGGAAACACTTTGTCAGGGCATTCTTGGCCCTCGACATAATACACATATAAAAGGTAGCAATTCGTGCATTGGGCCGCCCTTTTATTATAAGATTCGTATGAACTAGACAAATTTATTACTTGATACTTTAACTTTCCTATTATTCAGAATTTTTGCCTTGTTAACCTTCTATATTTATCCCGTTAAAAAAAAAAAAAATTTCTATACTATCTCTTCTTTCTTCTTCTAAAAACTTTATATGTATCTTGCTTTTCTCTACTAGAAATGATAATGGCTATCAACTTTGTGTGTGTGACCGACCAAAGAGTTTATGCACTCCCCCCCCCCCCCTCTCTCTCTCTCTCTCTCTCTCGTGTGTTTGTGTGAGTAGTCTTTTATTCATTATCAACTATATCATAATAAAAACTCTATTTTGCATGCATTTGGACTGGGGCCTCATGCCTTACTTTCTTATCAGCTCGTCTCAGTTGATTTCTTACATTTTTAGGCCGTCTTCTACCAATAACCATGTTTTCATGTTATTTACACCTCTATTGTGTTGACTATAGATGCAAGGGAAACATAATTATCTTTGGATAAGTTCTTCTACTTCCATCTGCGATGAAACAAAGAGCCTATGCTAGTTTCTGCTATTGGATTTGTCATTTTGATTGATATATATGATGTGCCTTGCCTTCTATAAAGAAAAAAGCAAACAAATCTATCGTTTTCCTTCAGTAGTGCTGATTCATTAGAGGCCAAGACACCTTTTTTTGCTTCCATGATCTCATTTCAATGCATGTTTTCAAGTTAGGGACTTGCTTCTTTTAGTTGGGGGGTAGGTCTAGAAGTTTGGGTCTTTTGATCCAGGGGCAATAGACCAGTGCAGGGTTGTTTGTTGCCTCTCCTGGGTTGGCCCTTGACAGTTTGAGGAAACGTTCGTATGCACTCAGGGAAGTTTGTGCTTGCACCCAGTTCAAAAAAGGAAAATGTAGTTGTGTTTACACATCAGTCACTGTGACTTGGACTTTCTTTGGCCTTTGTGCAGCTTGCGTGGACATGTTATAACTTCTATCAGTCAACACCAACAAAATTGGCAGGAGAGAACTACTTCTTTCATGCAGGGCAGGTTAGCTATCGTCTTCATTCTTGTGATATTTATAAGGTTCGTCTTCGTCTAATGATTCCTCTATATAAAATATTTTCAGGATATGAGTGTCGGTACATCATGGAACATACTGAGGCCAGAGACAGTTGAATCACTCTTTTACCTCTGGCGTTTGACTGGCAACAAGACGTACCAAGAGTGGGGTTGGAACATATTTCAAGCATTTGAAAAGAACTCCCGCACAGAGTCAGGATATGTTGGACTGAAGGATGTAAGCATTCGTCAAACCCATGATTTCAGATTGGATCTGAGATAATGTCCTGGTTTTGTTTACTTCACACTAGCTTTTATATAAGATGAGACTAATAGGAGTAATCAAAATAATAGTAATGTTAATAATGCGGGCCTCCTCACCCGAGATACATCCTGCCATAACCAATCCAAAAAGCATCTCAGTACTCTCTCTAGTTGTGAGAAAGCTTATAATTGTTTTTTCCTGTCCATCCTAGAGGTTGCTATCTTGATTTGTCATATCCATCAATGAATGGTCTCTGAGAGTTTGTTGAGTCATACTCACCAACTTTGATAGTGAACATGTAGCATTTATTATCCTCGGGTACTGCATCTTTGAAATATTGAATTTAGTTTCTCAAGTAACGTCGAGAATAGTACAGTTTAGGTTCCTGCTAGCACAACCAGTTCATAATGATCATTGGCCGTGCAGTGTGCTGTTAAGTATTATTTTGTTCTGAATAATAAAAAATTCTTTCGATTTGTCATCATGGAAACCTGATGTTTCTCGACAGAGATCAAGGTTTTATTTCTGGCTATCATTACTTACAAACAATGATTTTCCCATTTCGTGAGGTAAAGTTTTCTATTCTGGATAACATTTGGAGAAATAAGTATACGGTGTTTTATCATTTGGGAATACATCAGTTGGCCCTTTTTTTCATAGTCAACAAATGATGCTTCTGGTGCAATGCATAATTGTTTTCAAATGAATCACCATCCCATGAACACATTTACGCACCCTTTATGATGAGTTGGTCACAGTGCAAATGTTATTTTTGTACTGCTTTGTGCATGACTGTCTATTTACTGGGATTGCTGGTGTTCCCAGGTTACTACTGGCGTCAAAGACAATATGATGCAAAGCTTCTTTCTTGCGGAGACTCTTAAATATCTTTATCTTCTTTTCTCACCCTCTTCAGTCATCCCGCTGGATGAGTGGGTTTTCAACACAGAAGCTCACCCTCTAAAAATTGTCTCCCGGAATGATGAAAAAGAAAATTTTGGAGCATCAGATGGACAACGTAAACCAACTTTAAGGTCACATGCCAGGAAAGAAGGCCGATTCGGTGACAATTAGGATTATTGGCATTCTTATGATTGTTAATTGAACCTCTTCTGAAATTTTGGGTTCTAATTACATGGGAGAGCTGAAGAGTGCATCATTATTGTGCCTGAAAATGGACTTGGCTTCATGAAATAATGCTGCTGCTCAACAGATATCACTTATATATATATATAGGTGGGGACAATTGTATTTTAGATGAACTATACAGTTCCCAATATTTTTCGAAATTATGGATATGTAACATAGATGTTAGCAGGCATTTCCTTGCTCTTCTTTACTTTTGCCTCTTAGTTGAAGGCTAAGCTATATTCCTTTCTCCAACTGCCATTGTATTGTAATGGGAAGGAGTTTTTGTTAATGATATCTGCAGCTTTGAGTTGGATGATTATATACCTCGTGGCATTGATGATGTGGTGTCACTCTTATACACTATTTTCCCCTATGTCAGGCTTTGCTGATCTCTGATTGAGGCATGACATGATGCTTATTAGGACCGGCAATGCTACACACAATGCATTAACCCGATATGACATGAAATTGATATACAAGTTATTGAATATGAATTTAAAACTTAACAGGTTCAGGTTATAACTTGTTGATTATTTACAACAAATTGATTTAATATGAACTCGTATATAATACATGACATGAATTTGACACGATAAACACGTGGTTGTCAAAGTTGAGAGGTGTCTGTCATGAATTTTATGGTGGAATTCCCGCCATTTGATTCCCAAACAATATCCCCGCCAAAAAGGGTATCTAAATTTTGGAGCACGATGAACTGTAATAATATGGGTGCTAATACTAATGAGATCAATTTTATAGTATCCCTTTCCCTTTCAAGCTTATTTTCCAAAAAAAAAAAAAAGAACAGAAAGTTTTAACCACTAAATAGCCCTTGAATTATATTGTTTGTGTCAATCAAGACCCTAAATTATGTTGTGTTAATTTAGCCCTTAAATTATACAATATGATTTGGCTCTTTCGTCAAAATTCGCCGTTAAATTTGACGTAAATCCTTACGTGCACATCACTTGAGTCAGAGATTAGGTTATAGTTCAGGGGCCACGTAATGTGCACGTGAGGGTTTTCGTAAAAGTTAACGACGAATTTGGACAGAAATATCATATTGATTCAGATTACATAGTTCATGGGCTAAATTGATACATAACATAATTCAGGGGTTTGATTGACACAAATAGTATAGTTTAGGGGCTAAATATGTAGTTAACTCAAAAAAAAAAAAGGGTGAAAATTGGGGCTGAGACCTCCTAAATGGACGTATAATGACTTGAGTTCGTCAATGAAACTTATTTGGGGTAAGTCTATTTTTAATCTTATTAGTAAGTAGTTAAGTCTATTTATTTTTTTAATCTCAAAATTACCCGTAACAATGTTAGTTTTGGTCAGTTATGAAAAGTTAGACATTAGTTGCAAGGAGATATATATATGAAAACCGGTGATTGAATATAAGAATGCTTGATTTACGACGGTAGATTACAAGCTTTCCTTAATAATTTAAATTCAAATTTTTAGTCATTAATTGTTCTGTTATACATTTGAATAACAAACTTTTGAGTTTTGGGTGTTTTGAAGGTGATAAAAGTTGAAGCTGGAGTTCGACGTTTTTTGTAGTCGGAGTACGAGTACGAGTTCGAGATCTTGAAACTAGAGTTCGAGTTCAACTTACTATTTGTTGGAGTTCGGGCTGATCTTGACTTTGTATGCAGAAACAATTTTTTATTCAAATTTCTTGAGGTATTCATTGTAATTGGCTGCTTTATCTACTACGAATAACAGTGTTATATTTGTGACTAGTAATTGCCCGTGCCTAAAGGCACGGTGTAACGAAAAATTAAATTAAAACTCAAATAATACTACATTGCATAAAGACACTTTGCAACCTAAAACAAACTGTCAATTTAAAATAGTTTTTACTTTATTTGTTTTAATATAAAAAATTGAAATAAAGTTAGTCTACTATTTTTCAGAAATTTCGGCATAATTTCCTTTAAAAATAGGAGCCCAAAAAAATTTAAACATGTGTACAAAACTTACAATCATACTTATTAGTATATATATCACTCATAATCATAGCTATGACATAGCTAATAGTTGCTCATGCCTAAAAACACTACGTGATAAACAAAAAACCTTATTTAATTGTCAATGCTTGACAACATAATTTTTTTTCTTCCCTGAACTATGATAACCCAATCTTTAGTTATTCCCCAAATCATTGATGCCCAAATTTCTAACTTAGTGTATAACCAAATCCAAAATCATATAATAAACCAACCACAATAAAAATAAACTTTTTGAAGCCACAAAATTCATTATCATACATTCTCAACATCAACACAAACCAATTTCAAAACTCAGAACAAACACCTTAATCTTTCCTAAAAAAAAGTAAGAACAATAAACTAACCACTAAGAAGAAACATTTTAGATATGAATTATATGTGACATAGCTTCATTATAGATTAAAAACACCGCGTGAAATTAGAATAAAAATAAATAATGTTTTACATAATCATAATCAAATAGAAACAACTATTCAACAATAGTTCTGTTGCTTTCAAGATATGAGCTTTTATTGGCTTTTGAAGAGAAAATTCAGCCCACATCCGTACAGGTCCAATTGACGAAGTCTCTGTTGCATAATATTCACAAAGATCTAAAATTCAGTGCTCGGTGTCTTTTAGCAAAAAGATCATTAATCAATAGTTCTAACATTATACTATGATAGATTGAATTAATGCAATTTTGTACAACTTTAATAAACAAAACATATTACCATGTATTCATCAACCTTTAACAGCAAAACAAAAAACCACGGTAAAAAATAGTGTTAAGTTCTCCATACATATGGTTGGCATTACTATCGCAATTAACTTCATTACTTCACAATGATCATGTTAAGCAATATTTTTTTTCAATCACAATGGCTACAGAAGACCAGATTGAAACCGCAAAAATTAAAAAACAGAAAGAATTTTGCAAAAAAAAAAATCATAACGTGCACATCTAATAGAGTTGAACATCAAATGAAGTGAGGAAGATTTGGATCTTCCTTCTTATTTCTTTACTATCCCTCAAATATATGCTTGAATCTTTTGTTAAATCAATAATCATTATGTTCATTGCACAACAATGTGGTAAGGCTAAATGCAAACACATGCATCACTATCACAATAAAATAGACAACTACAATCTGCATTCTAAAAATTGGGGGGGGGGGGGGGGGGGAGGGTGGGTGGATACATATTCACATTTGTGTAAAAGTGTGATTATGTGATGTGTTGCTCTGTGTGTGTGGGGTGGGGGGTGTCACTGCTTTGAGAGTGTGTGAGGCAGAGAGAGGGGGAGAGATACAAAGAGAGAGGGAGCAAACACAATACTCAGCAATGAAGCCTCTAAGCTTCCTCCTAATACTTAGAGGAAAATACTTACAAATACTCTTTATCAAATCCTTCTCTCTAAAATAGAAACCCACTTTATCTCTTCTAAAATAAAAGATTAATTTTTTTTCTCATTGACACAAAAACTGTGAGTTATTGTTACTAACCACATACTTTAAGTAAACTCAATGTATAAATGAACTACAAAAATAAGCCACGAAGGAAACAATGGCATAAACACCTACCCAATTCAACTCAAGAACACTAAGAATGCCATATGCATTCATTAGTACCGAAAATCAACATGGAAATAAGCTCATCGGCATTTAATAGCACTATTAATAATTCAACATTCAACAGTATTTCACAAAACTAAACAAACAAAAATAAAAAGATAATTCTACTTAACCAATTACCCCAAGAGTGATTTTTGGGAAAGATTGACCGGTGAGTTTTTTTTTGTGTAGATGAAGGATTCCCGAAGCAATCTAAAATAAAAGGAAAGGAAAGAAGTAAAACCACCACTACACATTTCTCTTAATCAAGTTTTTGTAGCCATCACCGAAAACCAATCCCTCCAGTGAACTAAAGAACCATTTGATTAAATAATAGTAGCTCATAAAATACACACCACAATCTCAGACGTATCACCGTGAGTAGCTATAAAAGGTCAATGCATCAACAAAAGGTCAATACATAATCCTTAACCGTATTAAGGATTAAAGTTTAAGGATTAGTAGGGGTAGAGACAGAGGACGTGGGCATTATTGGATCACTACTAAACACTTCTAAATAAAATAATAAAAATTGAAAAGCTCATGAGGTAAGGATCAAGGTTAATAAAGAAAATAACCACAAAATCAAAGACAAACACTTAATTGATAAGGAAATCGAACGAACCTTAGAAGCATAAATGCTTTTGGTGGCGAGGCAGCAAGCTAAACCCTACATCTAAATCAAAGGCAGCAAATGAGATGATTTAATTTATTCACGAACAAAAAGAAATTTATTTTCATTGAAGCATAATTAAAAAAAAAATTTGCATACAGCCATTATTGAAGTGCAATTAGAAAAGAGCAATAAGAGACCAAGTCTCGAAGAATTCAAACCTTGGTGCATAGAATCCGAAACAACCTTTACAACATGCGCATCACCCCACTCGTAGACCTAAGAGTGTG
Source organism: Ilex aquifolium (assembly GCA_951799425.1). Classification (NCBI taxonomy): domain Eukaryota; kingdom Viridiplantae; phylum Streptophyta; class Magnoliopsida; order Aquifoliales; family Aquifoliaceae; genus Ilex; species Ilex aquifolium. The sequence goes on along the minus strand of OX637410.1, from coordinate 16,102,689 downwards.
CTGGATAAAATCAAAAAAAGAAGATAAGTAAATGGATAAAAAAACAAAATCAAAAAATAAACTTCATAAGTTTTCCCAGTAACCATACAACATAGGAATTGAAAAAAAATTCACCTTCAAAATTACCGAATACCAACAAAGGACATGAAATTAAGGGAAAAAACTAAATTCAACAAAAGGCAGACCCAATTAAAGAGGGGTGGCTTGCGTGAAGGAGAGAAGCGGAGAAGAGAAAGGGGCACCCTACTTTGTGTGACTGGATAGTGAAGCAGAGAGGGTTTTTGCATCAATTATGGATTGGTCGGTGAGTGAGTGTGTGGGTGGGTGGGTGACAATAGAGGGTTTGGGGCTGAGAGAGAGAGAGAGAGAGAGAGAGAGAGAGAGAGAGAGAGAGAGAGAGAGAGAGAGATACCTTAGAGAATGCTAGAGATTGCCAGCGTTGTTGGGGGTGGTAGAGGGTCGCTGGTGGACTGGTTGACGTCGGTAGTGGACTGGCAGCAAGAAAGAGAGATGTGATTAGTTCAACTTAGTAAACACAAAACAATCCTACTAAACACGAAACAATCGCAAACCCAACTTATAATTTCAATAAAAATAACAATAACATTCAATTTAACCCTCAATAATCATCAACACAACATTCTATTTCATGCGGGTAAGAAAACCCTATTTCATTAAAGAATGAAAGTAACACTTAATTTCAATCAAAGTAATCCTAACATTCAATTTTTAAACCCTAAAGTTCAATCACAAACCCAACTTCCAAGTTCACAAACATTAATCACCAAAACCCTATGTTATAAAATTAACACCTAATTGGAAAAAAAAAAAACCATAACATTTTAATTTCATAAAAACCCAACAAAACCAAAACATTACAATTTCATAAAAACCATAACATTCCAAATTAATTAACATCTCATTTCATACGATTAACAAAACTCTAAAGCTATTTAATGAAAGTAACACCAAATCCCAATCAAAATAGTTCATTCAATCAAAAAACTAAAGACCATATTTCAATCAAAATACCCTAACATTCAATTTTAAAACCCCAACTTCCAATTTCACAAATATTAAGCACCAAAACCCTATGGGTTAAACCCATAACATTCCAATTTCATAACAACCCTAACAAACCCAAACCATAACATTCCAAATTAATAAACAAAACCCAAACATCCAAAAAATGAAATTAAAATCCAATCGCAATCGAAAATAAACCAAACATTCAATTTAAAAACCATAACATATAATATTCAATCAAAACCCTACAATCCTATGAATAACCCAATTTTGAAGATGTCATAGAAACCCCAATTTGAAAATTAACCACCAATTTGAATACCCAAATTAACATCCAAAAAATTACTTTAAAATGTGTGCCTGCTCTGTGTGTGTGAATGTGACTGTGTTGTGTGTGTGTAAGCGACTGCCTCTCTGTGTGTGTCTATCTACTGCCTCTCTCTATGTGTCTGCGATGTATGTGTATCTACTGCCTCTGTGTGTGTGGTGTTGTGTGTTCGAGTGTGTGTGTGTGTGCGCGCGAAGAGAGAGAGGAAGGTACCTGGGCGAGAGAGAGAGAGAGAGAGAGAGAGAGAGGTACCTGGCGTCTTCCATGGTAGAGGAGCAAGCGAGAGAAAGAGAGATAGAGAGAGAAAGGCGTTTGAACTGGGTAGCATATCTGATAAAAAAAAATGGGTGGCGTGTGTCTGTAGGTATAGTGGGCGGGATGATGTATTTGGGTGAGATGGACTGTGAGCCACTGGATTTAATTAGATGAATTTAGATGAGATCTGAACCGTGGATTTAAAGTTCAATTAAATCATAACCGTTCTTCTACTTTTCTAAATTGAGAGGATTGATTTCAATTGAGAAAGTTTGAAATTGACTCTATCTTATTAGTATAGATTGTCGGAATTTCAATGTTACTTGCCAGAATTTCTATTGTGACGAACTTTACGATTCTCTGAGAGTTCGAGATTTTGGGGGTGATTTGAAGGTGATGAAGGTTGAAGCTGGAATTTGAGATTTTGCAGTCGGACTATGAGTCTGAGTTCGAGATTTGAAGCTGGAGTACGATTTCAAGTTACTATTTGTTAGAGTTAGGGTTGATCCTGACTTCGTATGTTGGAATTTCTTATTCAAATTACTGGAGTCATTCATTATAATCGTCGGCTTCATGTACTCCGAATAACAGAGTGTTCTATTGAGATTGTTGAAAACTCAACAATTGCAGTTGAACTTTACGGTCCTCTTACAATTATTTGCCTAATTTGATTGCGTTTCTCATGTTACTGATTGGGAATATCACGATCATCTAGTGTGATAAGTTATCAATTTAGTATTTATCTCTCATGAACCAGATTTGAGCCATGTTACTATTAGTGTTACCGTATATGTTTCTATTAATGTTATTGTTGATGTTACTATTTTTGTCCTAATACAAACAGTGACCATTCGCGCAACAATATTACAAACTCACTCAAAAATGTAACATTAAAACAAATTTTCTTAAAGCAGGTGATTCCCTAAATATGAACAAATTTAAGCGGTGTTACTGTTCATGTTATTTTTTTGCACTGACAATCTGGATAGAGTTTCATATATTTTTCAAACAAATATATACAAATAATACCCAACCCTACATATAACAACATATCACTTCTACATATAACATCATATCAGTCTTCTAAAATCAAATGGTTCACTAAGTTGGAACATATTTGATCATGTTACTATTTGAGTTACAATCCGATAGAGTTTCCTTTGTTTTTCAAACAATCCATTACAAACAAATGCCCAATCTTAAATCAACATATCAATTGAATCTCAAGACGTAACACCAAACCATATTTCTAAAGGCTTTAATGCATCATTTCAACCAATTCTCAACCAACAAACCATTACAATCGATTCTTAACCAACCCTGTAGCTAGCTAAAAATGAATAGCTTTACAACATTACAAATTCTTATTTTTTTGGTATTTTTTTTTCAATATTGATCTTATCTTGTAGTCTTCAATAGTCCATGCATTCCTATAATTTATGAACATAAAAACCATCTCTACCTGTAGAGCTGTAACTTGAGTTGGTTTTCAGTTTCTCTTCTATTTCTTTCCCACGTCAACCTGAAACATCACATGGTAATATCAATATCTAACCAACATATAGTAACATATTACAAAATCAGATTACCAAAACATGTCTACAAATTTAATTGATTTTTTTTTCTCACAAACCATATATTGGAAAAAAGCTCACAACACATAATGAACATAAGATAATTAGTAAAAAATTGTGAAAAAGTAACATGAGCAGTACAAACCGAGTACTTGATGTTAGCATATTAACATCAGCTCAGTAACATCAATTTTAAATTGTAATTTATTAACACATATTATAGTAACATCCATCCATATACAATCTTAATTTTCAGTGTTAAAATTTTTTAGAATGAACATAAGACATTAAGCATAATAATGTCTAAAAGTAACATGAAAGTTAAGCCAAATACTTGTGATATCATAGTAACTATTGTTCAATAACATCATTTACAATTTGTAAGTTAATAACACAAAATGACTCAAAGTTCTTGTTGAAGATCAATTACATTATTTGAATAAGTAACACCGAATCGTAAAGCTAATTAAAGCACACAACAACCATGTGAAAATTTTGGAAATTAAACATCTTTTTTTTTTTTTTTTCCACATAACACAACGAATTAATTTTGGATTGTTTTTCACAAAAAAACAATACACAAATTGAAAAATTACATTATTTCAATTAGTAACACATAATCGTAAGTTGAATTAGGACAACAATAAGAATTGTGAACGTTAAGATATCGAATATGTAACATCGAATTTTTTTCCCATCAAAGTAACATCAACGTTTTTCCACAATAATACAACGAAACAATTTTTGATTTTTTCCCCAATAAACGATCCACAATTTGGAAAACTACATCATTTAATTTAGTAATATTGAATCGCACATTGAAATTAGGAAAAAAAAAATCAATGGAAATTTTAAAAATTAGAATATATAGAAGATGTTTTGAAACTCTAGAATGAACAACAACTTCCCTATAACATCACATACATGAACCCTAATTTTGAATCCGAAAATGTAGAAGATATTTTGAAATCTTAGAATGAACAACAACTTCTTCAATGGATTCCACAACAAACTGGAGAAACAAATCGAATATAGTATTAACTGAATGAATTTAGTTTAAAATTTGAATTTGAACGATTTTTGAAAAATTTAGGTTACATGTTTGTCGTAGAAGGAAACATCGTGGTAGGAAAAATCTTTGTTGGATTTGCAGGCGTTGCCAGATTTGTAGGTGTTGCAGGATTTGAAGGCGCTGATTGTTGAAGGAGTCGATTGTTTCCGTTTATGAAAGGGTTTTCTCAAACGTCGTTTACTTTTTTTCTAAAGGAAAGTGTTAGTTTTGTAAAATTGACAAAAAATAGACTTCATAGAAAATAAGTTTTTTTTGATAGATTTATCTCCAAATAAGTCTATATAGAGAGACTGACCTCCAAATTTTTAAATTTTTTTTTATGAATATGCGACAAGTTGGGCCTCTAAATTGGTCTTGAATGAACTGGGCTGAGGACTGACTGCTGAAGTTCAGCCCGGTCCACGAACGGAATGAGGAGCCACAAGACTTTTGAACATGGAGACGGAGAGAGAGAGAGAGAGAGAGTGAACAGTGGAAATTTCGGAGGAGGTATATACCGTTGGACATTGAGAGTCTTTAGAGACTCCTTTTCCCTACTCTCTGAAACTAATCCTCAATTTCAAAACCCTAAACCCTAATCTTCTAGAGATTCTTTAACGAAGATGCTTAGAATATAGCATGCAGAGGAAGAAGATAATCATTACCCCACTCCCCTTTGTATTGATGCGAACGTCTCGTTTTCTCACTCGCTTTAGCGACTATTCTACCTCCAGCTCCCAATATAGCTCCACACACCTCGCTCTATCCAAAATCTCTGAAATATACGATTCATTGGAACCTCCGAAGAAGAAACCCACCGAGTATTTTGGGTATTTTCATACTCAATTCACTGGAGGTCATGGGTTTTTCAAGTCTCCAATCGCATTGCAAGGTTTTGTTTCCGCGAATTGTTCACGACGGGTCAATTCGTTAGCTTCGATTTCTTTAGATTCTAATCATCATTACTCCTTCAACCGCAGTGAGTTTTTTTTTTCGTGATTAATTGACGTGATGTATCCTACTTTGGAATTATATGTGAAGGCTGCAAATTTTGACATTGTTGTGTGTTGCAGGTTTTTTCACTAGAACTAAGAAAATAAAGGCTATAGATGTTGATGATCATGGGTAATGTGTCTTTTCTCATGCTAATAATTGTATGCTACTATGAGAGATCTATTCATTTAACTTCGTTTTTTAGTTCACTTGGCTGTTCTGACCAGGTTATTAATTGTTTGGAAGGGGGAGTAACATTAGGTTGCCTTTAGGTTGAAAATACAATGAGGCAATATGAATTGGGTCCTTATTGACTTAGTTCTCTTCCTAACCTACCATTCCTTTGTAATTGCTGATTAGGATTAGACACTCTTAAGTAGCATCCCTGTTGGATGATCAACTAAGGTTTGATAGGGGAGGTAATGTTCGATTAAATTTGGGCAAGACATCCATTATAGGGAATGGTGGACTTCAGAATACTCCTTTCACCTTAGATAATTAAAAAAATGAAGGGTGGATTTTTTGAGTAACAGATTGATGGTGGCATAACGCATGACTAGCTGTTCAAGCTTTTAGAAACAATTATCACAGTTTTGGGGTGATGAGATGAACTAAGTTTATGCTCATCGACCAGGGTTGATGACATCAATAGACGAGGATGCTAATGTTGTCTTTCTAGATGTTAACTTTGCAAGATGATCTTTGTTTCTTACAAGTTACTTTGATGCATCAGACAATGGCGTAGTTGAGAATACTGGGCACATTATATGCTATTTATAAGTAAACGAGATAACAATGAGGCAGCCCATAGAATGTGTTTGCATAGTGAAATGCATGATGCATATGAGTCTACATTCTTGAATCAGAATGCCATTCTCCTTGTCACTGATTAGATCCACTGACATGCTTAAATAACAGCATACACTCGTGATTCTTCTATCTAACTGGTATCTTGCGTCTAGGTAAGTTTTATATACATTTGTCTCTAGTGAACTCTGACAATGCTTTAACTACTGTCCTGTCAAAATAGAAATAAATAAGTACTATAATTCTTTTTCTCAGATTTATAATTAGTGAACAAATATAGTGATTCTCTTTTCAACTTTTTTTTTTTTTTTGGTTTTCGTGTCTTTTATTTTTTGGTTTGTCCAAAATTTTAACTCCAGACAGAGAGCCGTCACGACTGCATTGTGGTGCAACTTTCTTGTCTTTTCACTCAAGTTTGGGGTCTGGTTAACTAGCTCAAGCCATGTCATGCTGGCTGAAGTTGTGCATTCAGTTGCTGATTTTGCAAATCAGGTACCAAGGTCCCATTGAGCTCATTGTTGTTCATCTTCTTGCTACCATTCTTATTATTCTATATTACTTGTTGAACTTTATACCTGACTTCATGAATGCAGAGAATCTAATTCATGTTGGCCTTGTAGGCACTTCTTGCATACGGGTTGAGCAGTTCAAGACGTGCCCCAGATGCTCTCCATCCGTGAGTGTTTCATTTTTAACATAACCCGGACCACTTTCATATCAAGTGGTACAAACACATGTAGATGCATGCACTCACACATATACTCGTTTATTGAGAAATTTGTTATATGAATGTGCTAAATCCTTTTTCTTTTTTCTCTCAGTTATGGTTATTCCAAAGAGAGATTTGTTTGGTCTTTAATATCTGCTGTGGGTATCTTTTGTCTTGGTTCTGGTGCCACAATCGTTCATGGGATTCAAAACTTGTGGACTTCACAGGTAGTCAAAATGATGGACTTTTATCTTGACAAATCTCCATTTCCATCATTCTTGAAGTATAACTGCTCCCCCTTTACATTCACTTATCAATTTTTATGCCTTTTACCTTTAGCCCCCTGCAAATATGCAGTATGCAGCATTGGTGATTGGTGGCTCCTTCCTTATTGAAGGTATTACTTCTTCCACATTTTCTGGCTGCTGATTGTAAAAATGTTACTTGTTTGTTGGCTTCTCTTTTCGTCTTCTCCTCATAAATAAGATGGACATTTCTCCAGGTGTTTCTCTTATTGTGGCCATACATGCTGTCAGAAAAGGTGCAGCTGCAGAAGGAATGAAATTCAGTGACTATGTCTGGCGTGGTCATGATCCCACAGCTGTTGCGGTCATGACAGAGGTAATACTTGTTTTCTTATGATCGTTACAGATTAATTTATTATAAAGTTTGTAGCTTTGTATCCAAAGAATTTTTTGTGTGATAAATTTCTTAAGCATTGCGTTAACTGCAAAGTGTGATATAATATAGACAGCTTACTACGGTACCAGTAAGAAAGAGTGATATAATAAAGAAAGACATGATAACTTATGGTTTAATAGAGAGTATGACCCATGATAGAACACAATGGCGACAGAGGATTCATGTAGCCAACCTCAAAATGTTGGGACAAGGCTTAGTTGAGTTGAGTTGAGTTGAGTTGCGTTAATTGCAAAGTGTCTTATATTGCAAAATCTTTTTCCTCTCAATTTTATCATGAATGTGACAGCTCTGGTTTCATTTGATATTAGCATTGCATCCGGTAAACCCATTTATGAATTCAACGCTGGAGCAAAATGCTATTCTAGACTTTTGTTATATCATCTCTTTTTAGAATTCAATTCTAAACTTATCCAAACCTGAATCTAACCTTACATTATAGGCAAGGAATAATTTAAAATTATAGCCAGGAGTCTTGCAAACCGCTGCGCACCAACATCACAGCATTTTGGTTGTCACTCGAGATATCCCTGAGTTGTCACTTTGGGCACCTTCCATAAAGTTGGCGTGACATGCTAACAAAAAGATAGTATTCCAGGGTTAGAATCCCGTCAACTTCTGCCTGACAATCAGCGCCATATAAGACAATACATACGTTACTGAAGATGTCCTTGAGCATATGCCCTTATTTTTGCCTCCTGGGTAATTTTAGTGCTTTAGTGTACTTGGGTAATATATGTTTTAGCGTATAAGGTTTGGGATATATTTCTCTATGTTTTGCTTCCTAGAAATATTTTATGGATTCGTGGTAATATCACATTGTTGCAAATGACAGCTATCATATTGATGTAAATATGTAATCAGATGCAATTTTAAAAAATTGCTATATCTTTTAGTCTAAATGGCAGTTATCATATTGAGGTAATCAGGTGCAATTTTAAAATATTGCCATATCTTTTTCAGGCTGGCACTTACCTTTCCTCCACCTCATAAGCATGGTTCTGCTCTTAATGCTTTTGTCTATGCCCCTTAAAAGTTATCTCACAAATGCAGGACGGTGCTGCAGTCACTGGCCTTGTCATTGCTGGTGCATCATTGGTTGCCGTGAATACAACAGGGAATGCAATTTATGATCCTATTGGGTCCATTATAGTGGGCAACCTTCTTGGATTGGTATGTCATATGCAAATACTTTTTGATCATAAATAAGTCCCAATTTTGAGATAATATATGATCCACTTTATTGTTCTAAAATTTAGTGAGGTGGTGAAACTTGAGAATGGCTTATTATATATTGGATGATGCCAGTTAATTTCTAAATATGAGAGATAAATAATAATCAAAGAATATGTGTCTTTGTATTGCTTATCTTCCGATGGGGTGCGCGTTCCTGCCTGGGCTGGAGGGGGTGTGAAGGGGTCGACTATCCTTTTTAAAAAAACTTGAAGCTTTCTGAACCAAAGTTTTAATGCAGGTTGCTATATTTCTTATTCAAAGGAATCGGCATGCTTTGATTGGTAGAGCAATTGATGATCATGATATGGAAAAGGTTCTTCAGTTTTTGAAAAATGATGCGGTACACTCTTCATTGTGAAACTTGTTCTTCTTCATAAGTTGGCGATGATCACGTTTAACAAACATGACTTTTGGTTGAAGGTTGTGGATGCTGTATATGATTGCAAAAGTGAGGTGATTGGGCCTGGTTTTTTCAGATTTAAAGCAGAAATAGGTGACCCTTCCATTCATATCATACACTTTCCTGATTTTCGAGGAATCTTTTAGTTAGATACATCATGATATACATAGAGATTAGATTAATGAGAGTACCAGCGCTTTATCTGCTGTGATAACACACTCCTCTTGGAGAAAAAAACACTTCAACACACTGGCAATATCTCTGACATTATATTCGCATATTGCAGATTAATATACTATGATGTACTCTATATCTCTTTACAAAGGCCACGATCCTTCCTGATAGATCTGGGTTCCTTTGAGGCCATTATTTCCTATGGACCTATGGCATACATGATCATTTGAGAAATGGTCTAAGGACTAGGAAACCCATCCTAGTGTTGACTTGAGAATGGAAGTAGGCAATTTTTTTTCAGCAATACTAAAAGGATTCCAAGATACAAAATATTCAAATACAACTGTTGAATAGTCATTAGTTTATTTTGCTTCAATTTTCGGAACCTCGGTGTAGTAAGATGAAGCTTTGTGCTGCAGATTTCAACGGTGTGGTATTGGTGCAGAATTATATAAACAGAACTGGTCGTGAAGGGTGGGCTAGACAGGTTATGATTGAAATCTCTCTCTTTTTTTTATTCTTTATATTCATTGTTATTTTTTGGGTTTTCCTTTCACTGAAGGGGAAACAGCTTCACTGCCTCTTACTTTCAAATATGATACCTCAAGCTGTCTTCGCTTTCAGGCAAACAGCCACATCGATACATACAATTATCCTTTTTTTCCTTCCTTTTTCTTCTTCCCTTCATCTTCGTCTTGGGTAATGGGCCTAATGGCATATATGAAGCCGCCTCTTAATCACATCTGATAAGTCCTACCTGTAGTTAATTTGTGTTCGTTTTAGAGGCAGTGATGCCCTAACCATTATTCTTCGAAGTTTTGATCTTCTACGTGTGAGTCATCTCAAATCTACACATGAAAAATTACCTAGCTCAGTTGTGATAGATGAAAGTGGATCTCGTGTGGCCTGATCGAACGTGAAGAAGCACACAAAAGGGGGAGGGTTGGGTTGGCAGATGGACTTCAGAAGTGACTAAATTTTATAAGCACTTTTGGCATGCCTTACTATCTCACATTCATTGATTTTTATGATATCATGTACAGTTCCGAGAAGCTACAGAGGAGAAGGATGATACTGCTCTACTTAAAGTCATGTCAAATTATGGTATTTATTGTCATAAATGGCTAATGTTTGTTTAACTGAACTTGCTATGCAGTAGTAATAGATTTTGTTTAATGGCAGGTGAAGAAGTGGTTACTGCTCTAGGGAGTGAAGTTGATAGGCTAGAGAAGGAAATCCAGGAAATTGTTCCTGGCATTCGGCACGTTGATATTGAGGCCCACAATCCAATTGGCCCATCCCCATGACATGTGGATTTTAATATGTAAGCATTAATTTTGCATTCTTATTTTTTCCCTCCTAAAATGAATCAATTATTTTCAAATATCCAACAGAGAGATGTCCTATGCAAGGCTTCCAGGATGTCACATGAAGCGAATCTGCAATATGTGTGTGTAAATGTTTATAGTTAGTTTGTAATTGTTGTTGATGTATCATGTATGAGTGCGTTTTTTGGTTTTGGTTTCCCTTTTTTTTTTTTTTTATTCGGGCATTGTGAATGGTATTGTTTTGTTTTTTCAAAGGAAATACGGTGCATGTGTGAGCGCTCATATCAGCCAAGATGGAAGGAACCTTAGCTAGGTTTACCATTTAGTAGTGAATGGTCCTCTTGCCAATCTAATGTAAAAGCCTCAATTATAGAATGGTACAGGAAAGCTAAAGCTGAAGATTCTGTTTGCTGGAGGTTTTATAATCTTTATTGAGGATGAGTAAATGTCGATGGATTTTCTGGTGTCAACCCTGGGGGGCGAGGGTTGAATTGCATGCCCTGTATTGTTATCTACTCGCATGTAATTGTTTTTCAGACATACCATTCTTGAATCGGAATTCTCTGTGTTGTGTGTGTGTCTTTTCTGGAGTTGGATTCAAATTTCCAGAAACAGTGTTAAGGGTGGGAGGGAAGTGGGAACCAGTATAATCCGCCCTCTACCATGATCCTAAAGATGCTGAAGACTTGTTAGTAGAAGCTGGTCTGTCTAGCCAAGGTGTTATATGGAACTGGCGTTGGGTTGTGATTTGGTTCAGGGTGATAAAGGCTTTCTCTCCAACATGGCTTCTGTACGTATGACCAACCTTGTAGGTTTTTTGTTTTTTTTCAGCGGTCAGAGTTTTCTAGGCTTATTTACACGTATCTCGCCTAATCTTTTTTTTGGTTCGGTAAAAGATTGGCCATCTATGATGGGACTAAATATTCATGGGGGATAAATCTCTCGTGGTATGACCACAAGGAGTTAGTAAGTTTCAAATTTAGGACGTCTGAATTTTCACTTGTCTCAATTATCACTCGATCTACTTTTAGGGTTAATTTTAAACCTGAAAGTTTTAATGTTAAAGTAGGTTTTACTTAAATATGCTTGTACTATTATTCATCTGAGTGTTCTGATAATTGTACCACATCACCATCAACTCCGACAGCCTTGCAATCCCCTACTCCGACACTCATTGCACCATCACCACTAATGGCAGCCCAGTGCACCACCACCACTAACTGTGCCGTAACAACTGGTTCTTCACCATTCAACCGCGTCACAACTCAATTTTGTCTCTCTTAATTCTACCTCTCTTTACCAGAACTTGAAATAAAAAACAAAAATCTCAAAATTTTAAATTAAAATGAAAAATCAAGAATCAAACTTAAAAGGGTTTATTGTACTTTGTACATTGAAAAATTAAAAAAAAATTATTTTGTAGCCTTAAAGATTAATTTTTTCACATTACACTTTCAAATGTACTATAAGTGTTGCAATGTAACCAAAATTGAAAATCGAACGACATAGAGGAAAGTCTATGAAGAGCAAACCCATTAAAGGGCTCCAGCAGTAAGACTATATATCTTCGTGAGAGGTTCGCGATTTTCAATCAAAAGCTTAGGGGGGAAGGATTAGCTATGAGAAGAAGAAAGTCAGTCGGTCAGAATGACCGGAACTTCCGAGCTTTTCTAGCTCCTTAATCATTACGGCGGTGGTTACTTCGTTTATTTTCAAACTAAAATAAAGAAACAAAGACAAGCACGGTGGTGGTTGTGGATCGGAACACATAAGAGGTAGTCTTTGCATCGTAGATCTTGATGGTGAGGTGGATGATCGTATTTGTGCCTGTTACCCGGCCCAATAGTCTGCCTCCAAAATGCCCAGTCGAAACATGAAAATAAGTTCTCTAATGTCAGAATTCGAAATTTTAGAAATTTAGATATTATAAATAATGTATTTTTTTTTTCATTTTCATGTATTAAACATACACGTTTTAAAGGATATAATTGTGCAAATGATAGGTAGGTGAATAGGTGCTAACCTAGTTGAGATGCGTTCATTCTATTATGATGCAGTTCTTCTTCTATTTATAATTAAAATTATTCATTATTTATTTTTTTATCCATTTTTACTCTACTTTTAATTCAAAAATGTAATTTACAAAAATATTCATTATTTTAAATAAAGTTGTATATAAAATGCCCGTCCAGTAGGCCCACTCAATAGGTTGGCCCGTAGGCCCTCCCAATAGGCTCGTCCAGTGAGTGGCGGGTTGGGCTATGGGTAGTCTATCGCTACCGGAAGTCCGGTTTAATCCATCCAATAACTTACCTAGATAAAAACTTGGGTCTACTCTACACAGGCCTAGAAAAAAAAAAAAAAAATTCAGGCCAAACCCAGCCCAGCCCATAGACACCCTTACGAACGAGGAAGCCTGAAATTGTTCCAGATTACAAAACCAGATTGGTGGTGAAGCCTGAAGGAGGAAAGAGGAAAGAGGAAGTTTTTGGCGATGAAGAAGCTTTTGGCAGTTTGCACAGCGATTTTGGGCGGGAACCCTTGTTGGCAGTGAAGAAGTCTAATGTTTTTATTCCCTCAATTTGGGTTAAGAAAAGAATTTTCTTGTTTTTGATAGGTTTGAGTTACATATTGGAGAGAGTTTTTAATTTTTTTTTACTCAAATTTAAATTTGAGTTTAATTTTGAATAAGGAGTGAAGATGGTCTTAAAACCCACACTTTTGTTGTAAAAGGGGAGAGGATCCTTTGCAGTTAAAAAATTAACTGCAAAAGTGTGGGTGAACAAAATAATGTCGTTTTTGTGATTTTATTTCACTGCACGTCTACAGTTAATTTTTCAACTGCCAAGGATCCGGACCCATTTAAAGAGACCTAAATGTCATGGATTTGAAATCTGATTATAATGGCCTGCTCTCCTTCTCTCCGGTCAGCAACTGCATGGATGGTGTGGGCTTGTGGGTCCTTTCTGTTAAGTGTGTTTGAGCTGTGTTATGTGTGGATTCTGTGTGTGTGTTTTCTTTGTGTGTTTGACCAAAAAAACAAAAAAGTTTGTACCACATCGGTAGCTCAACACCAAGGGTTTGTTTGGTAAAAGGGTATAGGAGGGTTTCGTAAGATGGGTTTGAAGAAAATAGTCTAAAGGATCCCAAATCTCATGTTTGGATTGAAAATTCAATCTCAGGTTCCCAAACCTGACTCGTAACTAGCCCGAAGATTAAACCCATGATCATGGGTTTCATCAAACCTAGGGAGGGGGTGGGTTTGGAAAGATGGGTTAAGCGGTTAAAGATGTAAAAAATAATTGTATCCCTTAATATGGATATGAATTTGATTGATCAAGGGTACAATAGTAGTTTATATGACAAATAGTTGTTAATAATTATGATATATCCGTGAGTTTTATATGTGTATGTGTTGTATACCAACATGAGTATGAACTGAATTGAATGTTAAATCTCATATTTATAAAGAGAAATTTGGGTTTGGAGAAGTCAATTCAAACCCCTCTTCAAATTTCATCCAAACAAGCCCAAATGTTTTGAGTATAAGTGGCTTGCTCTCTTTCCTTCCGGTCAGCAATTACCTGGATGGTGTGGGCATGTGGGTCCATTTTTGTCGAGTGTGTTTGAGCTGTTTGATGTGTGGATTTTCTGTGTGCTTCCTTTGTGTGTTTGACCAAAAAAAAAAAAAAATCTAATTATAAAACTGTTTTTGGTTGAACTGAGCCAACCCAGTTCAAAAAATAGTGGAGCCCACACACTAAACTTTACCGACTTTTTTGTGTACCCTTCTTCCAAGAAATTTCAATGGGCGAAACAAACACGCTAAGTATAAATCATTCAATGTTCTTAGTACATTCTCCGAAACTTCCCGACCGAACTAAAGGTTGCTTCATGGAATCTTTCAACATATATCTATATGTTCACACACACAATCACACATATATATGAATATATATGTAAATTTTGTGATCATCAGCAAGGCAAGCACACAGAGAATAGAAGAGCAGAGTGCAAGAAAAAGGGAAAAAGATGGGGAGATTACAAGTGGTTGATCAGAGAGAGAAGCTGTTGAGGAGAGAGAGAGCTGAAGGAGGAGGATGTCCCTACTGCGGTGGGTTGGTTCTGGCTATGGACTACGATACCCAGCTAATAGTTTTCTGCGTTCCTCTCTCTCACAAAACCAAACGCAAGTTCCTCTGCACCATTTGCTCCAGACGCCTAGTTCCCTCTTGCTAAGCTTAGTCCTAAAAGGCCTACCTAAACTAAGCTTATTATTATTATTATTATAGCTCATGGAGAATTATAAAGCTCTGTCTAGTGTCTATGTCTATTTTATGTGTGTACTCTGTTGAAAGTTTTATCATATAACGTCTTCTTTGGACTATTATCCATTTGTTACATAACTTACACTTTCTTTATATGTATATGCGGTAGTCAAAATATGACAGGACCTATTAATACGACATGAAATTAGAGAGTTTGAATATTTCTTTAACCACTCATTCGACATGATTAATAAACAAATCGGGTATAGGTGAAGTCAATCAGAAAAAATATACGACACTACTTGTTTATAAATCAGTTATACACTGTTTATATATGACACGAACTCGATATGAAATGATTTGTTAGACATGAATTAATAAATAAATAAGATATGAGTGAAACATGAAAAACGCTAAGATTTGACACAAACCCGTCTCATTTGACACGATTGAGAGGGCTAATGCACGGGATGGATTAGTGAGAAGTTGATATGTAGGCTGGTGTTTGATATTGCAACACACAAAAACGGTTGAGAGGGGCGCCAGAGCTGTTTTTGAAGTATACCCCTCCTCCGATGCTCAAGTCTGGCACCTGGAGGAAGTGGGAATGCAAAAATTCAAAAAACATTTAAAGTGAGAGCGTCTCAAAAACGTCAGATTAGATGAATACAACACATATTCATTGATAAAAGTAAAAAAAAAATTAAATTTCACGCACAACTATATGATAAACTATTTAATTTTTGAATATATGTTAATTATAAAGTCTCAAATTGATAATCATAAATTATAAATATAATTCTAATTTGATATGTATTTTTAATTATAAAAACAATCACAAATATAATAAATCATTTATAAAAGTGATAATTTTTTTTATGCAAAAAAAAAAGTGATAAAATACCTATAACAGTTACAATTATTCATAAAATAATAAAATTTTTAATTATAAAATAACTTATAAAAATTATAAAAATATTCACTAAAATAATAAAAAATTAGAGATAGGATACCGAGAGATTTTCTTCGCTACCGTAATCAAGTCTTAACGTTGTTTAAGCTCCGAAAATTCTAATTGAATGTTTTCTCGAGTCAATCTTAAGGGACGAAAGCTTTCTCATTGGCTCTTCTGGATGGTGTATGTCATTTGAAAAGTGGTTGTTCCTACACGAAATGTCCTGCCTCTGACCCGTGGCAAGGGTGTCAGAGTAGGAGCGCTTCTCATTGGCCTTAAAGGTGTGGTTGTGCCTAACAAGATCATTTTTTTTTGGACAAGAAACGATAAAACCTAACAGTCAAACCAACTCAACCCCTTACAAAGGGAAGAGTTGGTTGACACTAATATACACACACACACCCCAAGACTTCCCCGATGTGGGAAGCCCCAGTCCCCCTACAGGGACCTTTAACCCATGGCACTTTGACCGGTGAAGGACCGGGAACACACCAAGGAAATGTCAGGGTGTACACACGCACACAGCTGTCACGGCAGCATTTTTTCTTTTTTTGGACAAGAAACGATAAAACCTAACAGTCAAACCAACTCAACCCCTTACAAAGGGAAGAGTTGGTTGACACTAATATACACACACACACCCCAAGACTTCCCCGATGTGGGAAGCCCCAGCCTAACAAGATCATTTTGAATGGGGAAATTTATAGAACTAATTTTTTTTTTTTTTTTAAGTATCGATATCGTAGTTTACTATTTTTTATGATAAAATTATAACTTTAAAATGAGAAGTTATAATTGTTTAAGAAAAAATCGTAATCGATCACAGACACTTATGATCGATAATGAAAATTTCTGTATCGATCATAATATTTTATGATCGATTATGTTATTTAAAATTATAACTTACACTTTAAAAAAATTTTAATTTTTTGTACCAATACCGCCGGCGATAGCGTAAAAGTTCCCTTTTTGAGTGAGTCGGTCTCTATCCTGCACCATTTTATTTTTTTTTGAACATGATCCTGCACCATTTGGATGGTTCAATTTGACCACGTAAAGATGGATGGACCCATTCGGAGGGTGTTCTCATTGGTTCCTCACCCAATGCATCCCAATCATATTGATTATTATTGACAGATTTTCTTCGAACTTGGTGCAGCCACGAGCGCAGGCGATGACTGTGGAAAAACTTAGCGTGATCAGACTGTTGATGAAGGCAATTGGGGCTTGTTGGTTGAATTTTAGAAAGTGGTTTGAATTAGTTTCTTCAAACCCTTTCAAACCTAAATTCCTTTGTGCAAATATGAGATTCAACATTTAATTCAGTTCATACTCATGTTTGATATGCAACACATACACATGTAGGACCCACGAATATACCAAAATTATTAACAACTATTTATTCTGTAAATAACTATTTTACCCTTGATCAATACAATTCATACCCATATTAAAAGGTACAATTATCTTTTGGATTTTTAACCCTTACCCGTCTTCCCAAACCCACCTCCCTCTTAGGTTTGACAAAACTCATGATCATGAGTTTAATATTCAGACCAGCTACAGGCCAAATTTAAAAACCTGAGACTGAATTTTCCATAAAAACATAAGATTTGGGAGAGTTTTGAACTATTTTCCCCAAACCCATCTTACCAGACCCCATACCTCTTTACCCAACAGCCCTCTTGGGTTACTTTCTTTGGTTTGTTGGTTCCCCAGTTCTGACACAGTGCCTACCCCAGACACTGAGGTTGATGTGTCCCAATTCCCATGGCTCGATCCCAGGATCTCGAGGACATTCCAATTGTTCGACAGATCATCCCACTCGACACCTGCTTTCATATGGACGACAAAAGTAGTCCTTTAGTATTTCCAAGTTGCAATTTCTAAGATTGAAATCAGACTTTTCAACACCCCAACAACAAACAATCTGCACGGTTGATGAAAGGCCTCAAAAACCTCCAGCTTTGTACATACATCTCAAGTTAACATATAAAAATGCCAAAGGCCAATAATACTGTTGTAGAAGAAAGCATTTAACTAAATATCAAGGCAAAACATTACAATGGTCAAATACATAGGTAACTGTAACCATTGACATTCAGAAGGATCATAACCGATGGTGCAGAGGCAGAGTAAAATGTATAATTTCGAAGTAAAAACAAATGCAGAAGTGGCAATTGAATAAAATAGAGGAAATGCTGTTCCTCTATGCAGGCATATAAAATGGTTGACATGCATCCCAGCAGAATTTTGGAAAGGAAACAAGGTTTCTCTGATATTAATCTCAAAACAACAATAACAATAACAATAACAATAACAAAAAGTTCTCAACACCATTAAAGGTTTAAAGCTTAAAACAACTTGAAACAAGGGACAAAAGCTAAGATAAAAGGGTTTTCCACCTCCCACTGAGAGAATCTAAAGAACCTCAAAACCTTGAAAACACTAAACAACATCAAAATTTAGTTCATTCTCCTGATGAACTCGTTGATAAAATCTTCACGGTTCCCAGCATCTCCTCCTTCTACATAGTGATTCCTCTTCTTCTTCAGACCACCCAATGGTGCCTTAAGTTGGAATGGCCAGAGGAAATTGTTAGCCTCCTTAAAACGAGGCCCAACTGTCAAAATCTCGTGAACAAGATCTTCCACACAGATAATGTTATATTTGCCCAGAGCCTGTCATCACAGTAGTAAGTCAGCAACAAGATAGTGCGTATCATTACAAAACCACACTAACACATATGCACAGCACAAACAACAAACCTGTTCGACTATTGAATTATCAGTCAAAGCAATCCTCTGCTTGTCCAGCTTGCCATACCCCCTCTTGTAAATTAATTCCCTCACACTCTTCAAATTGGGGTACCTGAAAACAAGCAAATTTCAAAAATATGACGTCCTGTAACATAGATTTAAAACTCTTTATAGTCATAACAATTAATGCATACCCAAAAGTCACATAAGGCTCAACCCTGTGCAGCATATTCATTGTTGCTTTGTTGACTTTAAGGAAGACGCCATTGAAAATCTGTGTTGGAAGGAAAAAGACAATTAGTGTAACAAAAACTTTAAAAGACTGCACTTTCAACTTGCACACATATCAAATAAAAGCAGGCATTTATTTTACCCTATAATAATAGGATACAAATAAACACGTTAGGCTTATTCCTCAACAATCAAAATAGAGCTAAAATATACGCCCAATACTAAGTTGAGGGAAATCCTATCCCCTTGGGGCCTGTTCGTTTCGAGTATAAGATTTAGGTGGTATAAGATTTTATATCCATTCCACTCCGATCCAATAGTATATTATATCCGGTCTTAAACTATAATCCCATCATTCCCCTTGTTTGTTTGTCACAAACATTATCTGTGTAATACTTACTTAAAAAAGTCAACAATTGCGACTATGACCCGTAAAAAGACAATTGTAACCTTGTAACCTTAAAAAGACAATTGTACATGAGGACAGTTGAGTCTTTTTACTCTATTATACCTCCATCTCATTTGTACCGGGCATATAATACCAGGGGGAGGTGGTATTCAATAATACCATCTACAAGGCATTATGACTACTGTTCATACCGGGTCGGTATTATGACCCGAAAAATAGTACTCGCTGTAAAATGCTAAACAAATAAGGTATAAGGTGAGTCCCACGTACTATTTTCCTAATACCACCCCCTTGTACCACCCATATCCTTGAAACAAACAGCCCCTTAAGACACAAAATAAAAAACCATGAGAAGCACAAATGAAGGATCTGTCAAGTCACCTGTCTCAAACGCAGAAGCTGCAATATTTTCCTTGTTTTGGGGTGCATGGCATTGATACTGGAAGTTCAAAATAAAAAAGGTCAATAAATCACAGAAAAGGAAAGCTTTCATTACCAATTAAAACGAAATTCTGATTCGAACAAGAAAAATTTGTATACATACCCACGGATGCGAATAATGAACAAAAGCTTTGCTTCAGGGTTGACATAAAATCCGCCTTTCAACCTAGCCTCACGCTTCAATCGAATCAGCTCCTTTTGCTGCATTATAGGTCAGGAAAATCAGTTTTTCAATAATGAGAAGAGTAACAATAAAAACTAATTGTATAAAAAAAAAAGAAAAAAATGACAGGCATGGAGAATGATACCTGCTCTTCGTACTCCTCAGCATATTGCTTAGCTCTGTTGTAAATCAGCTTCCGGTTCTCAGCATTTTTCTTCTTCACAGCTTCAAGCTCCTGCTTTTTTGCCAAAGCCCACTCCTCGTTCCTCTTCTGTTTCTTCAAAACAGATTCCGGAACCACACACCCTCCCTTAGATTGCTCTTCAGCCATCTCTATGCACACAACATAACAATCAATATACAGTCACATAATAATAAAACTAAGCCAAATCATTATATATGTAACCGATCATCTGTATTAGACCCCTGAAATCACATAAGAACGCCTCTAAATCTAGTAAAACAATTGACTCATCACATGTCAGAAAATGCAATAAAAAACAATCTAACAGCGTACAAACTGTAGGGAACAAACAAAAAGATGATAACTTATGTTAATGCTTGTTTGGCTGCCAAAATGAGAACAATGCTCAACTCAGATGGACTAGGCAGTTGATTTTATATTGCAAGTTGTGGAAAGAACTATAATAGGCGAAAAAAAAACATATGTTTATATTACTCTGATTACATTTTCAAATCAAACAAACATAATCTAGATTAAAGCCTAGATTCATTAACCTTCCCAAAAAAAAAACCTAGATTCATTGCCAACTTAATCAAAACCACAAAAGCTCAACACAGATTACACTCAACTGCTGATTTCAAGCACATATACACAACTGAATAGCAAAATAGAAAAAACAAAAACAAACGTAGAACAGAAAAGATGAATTGTAGACCGATTACCATGAGATTGACAAAGAAATCGAAATGAGAATGTGGATCGAAGTCTACTTACCGAGTGGTGTTGAAGATCGTACACGGCTACCACTTTCGGGAGGCTTACCAGTTACCTCTCGGCAGTCCGCTCTTTTGAGGCAGAGACTCCAAATTAGGGTTTCTATGGTGTGTTTTGTTCCAGGGCTAAAACCATCCTACGGTTAGGATTTAAGGAAAGCGGAGGAGAGCAAGTAAATCGCGGCCGTCGCTGCTGTACTGTTGTGTTTAGAAGCCCTTTAGTTTGGTTGGGAGCCCAATATATGAACTAAGGGCCCACTCGGCCCGTTTTGGAAGCTCTTTATTTCTGTTGGGAGCCCAATATATGAACTAGGGGCCCACTCAGCCCGTTTTAATGAGTAGTATGGATTATTTAAAAGGGAAATTTGTAGGCCAGTCTCTCTATATGTACTTGTTTGGATTTAAGTCCGTCAAAAAAACTTATTTGTTATAAAGTTCGTGTTTTGTCAATTTTACCAGACTATCCATTCCCTTTAGAAGTGAAGTAAAACTAAAAATTATAAACTCCTAATTTTAAGAGTTTGACTGACATTAAAATTTTTTCTCTCTCATATCTATCTATATCCATATATAGGTTAGGACTATATATATATGTAAATAAATAGTAAAATTCAAATACAAAAAAAAAAATTATCATTTAAACACAAAAAATAATAACATTTAAACATAAAAAAATAATAACATTTAATAATAATATTTTAAAAGAATAATAATAGTAACATGTTTATTCAATATTAATATTTTAAAAAAATAATAATAGTAACATGTTAAATAGTAACATGTTTAACAAAAACAGTAACATGCTCAACAGAAAAAAAATAGCAATATGGAACATTGAACAAAATTGAAAATAAAAATAGTAGCATTCAAACCCATAACCAGAGGAAGAAGCCTCCAAGTTTTCAAAATTTTCATTATTTTTTGCATTCCTAATTTCAAAATGCTCATTGTTACTAAAATTAAATGATATATGCTTCAATTTTTTGGATCTTTTGTTGTGCAATATAATCGAAAAATGTTTGATTGTGTTACTTGTGGGAAAAAATTGATGTTACTATGAGGGAAAAGGAAAATCATTTTTACATATTCGACGTCTTGACATTCACAAGTGGTGATGAGTGTCCTAATTCAACTGACGATTATGTGTTACTACTCTAAATAATGTAATTTTTCGATTTATGGATTGTATTTTGTAAAAAGTAAGGAAAAATTATTGTTACTGTGAAGAAAAAAATATTTTATTGATGTTACTGTGTAAAAAAATATCTCGTTAATGTTACTGTGTAACATATATCCTCATGAGTTTTGTTAAAGTCGTTGTGTTACTATGCATAAAAATTTGATTTTACTGTGAAGAAAAAAAATAGATGTTACATTACGGTTTACAATTGTTATTATAAAGGTTTGCATTTGTTATTGAATAAGAGGATCTTCTTCTAACGAGGGAGAGAAAGAAATGGAGATAATATAAATTTCAATTTCAATTATGAGTAAATTAGGGGATAATAATTTTTAATTTAAGAAATTAATTTAAAGCTACTTTCAATGTCTTTAAGGTTTCTATAATTGAATATAATAACACTGTTAAGAGTATTTTTGGAATTTAAAAAAATAGTGGACTTAAATACTTATTAGTAAGATAAAAAATGGACTTATCACCAAATAAGTTTTCTTGATGGACTCAAGTCATTATCAGTCCATCCAGGAGGATTCAACTCCAATTTTCACTATTTAAAATTGAAAAATTTGGAGGCCGTCCTTTTTTGTAGACTTATTTGGTGATAAATTCATCAAAAAAAAATTATTTAATATTAAGTCCATTTGATATCCATTGTCCAAAATACCCTCATTAGTTATATTTAATTATAATAAATTTGAAAACTAACTTCTAAATTTGAAGAATTTGACGAATATTAAAATTATCTCTCTCATATCTTTCTATATCCATATATAGATAGTAACATATATCTCTCATATCTATACTAATAAGATAGAGAGAAATTCAAATTTTTCCAATTTCAACTCCCCAAATTTAGAAAAGCAAAACAACGGTTAGGATTTAATTGAAATTTAAATAAACGGTTCAAATTTCATCCAAACCCATCTAATTATATCTAATGGCCTACAATCAATCCCACTCAATTTCATCCTCCCGCCCACTTTAACCACACACACACGCCAACCCAGCTAACCCATCCCACTGATGAGTCTATTACCAATATACAGCTTTTTTTAAACTTAAATACCGATGTACAGCAGTTTTGAATTTATTTATCGATCTACGACATTTTTTGAAAGCGGATTTGTTGAATCCGCTTTCACTTATAAAACGGAATCAACAAATCCGCTTTTAATATAAAAAGCGGAATCAATAAATCCGCTTTTAAATAAAAAAATAATATTTTTTATTATAGTTGATAAACTAACATTTTTCAAAAGCGGAGTTACCAAATACGCTTTTTCTAAGAAAAACGTGATTACCAAACACGTTTTTATGTTTAACTGCCTTTGAGAATGTGCTTATTAAACTGACTTTTATTTTAAAACGTGTTTGATACCCACGCTTTTAGGCTAAATTGAAAAAAAAATCAGGTTGCTGACGGACTCTCAGATAGCTCCACCTCTCTTTCTGTCTTACATTCCATCTCTCTTTTGCTTTCTGGGTCTCTCGTGTATATATATTTACTTTTTAGACCTAGGGTTGCTACCTAGACAACTATCCATTGATTGAATTCTTGTTCTTTCACGAACGTTAGATTTGTTCTCCAACCCATCTCTTTTTTTTCCCTATCGGAAACTATTTAGAGTTTATAGGAAGCTCTGTAATTTCCTTGGGTCTTGTTTGAGCCCCAGCTTTCGGTTTTTTTCACGTGGAACTCTGAAATTTTTGGTACTCTGTTTTAGTTTGCGATCAAGAATTGAGGGTTTTCTTGTAAAGCGTAATTTCGTTTGGTTTTTGAAGGGTTTTGTTTCTTTTGTGCTCATTAGGTAGGTGGAGATACTATGGCAATGAATCTTTCCAACGATCCAATGTTTAGTACAGAAAAGAGTTTGTTTTCTGCGAAAGAGATGGATAATGTGTACCTGATGGAGGAGTGCCCAGATAAGAGATTGGCTAGATTTGGTGATTATTGGAATCTCGAGTGGGAATCAGAGAGTATTTTTGATTATAAAAAGGAGAAATCTGAGAAGAAGTATGATGATATCCTTGATTTATTGCCCTCTGATCCTTTCGGTATGGATATGTCTGCTACGGTGACGGCAATCTCGGGTTGGTTTGGGGATCTTGAGATGGATTTTTGGGTTAAACACCCTTGGGACTTAAATTAGAAACTAAAGGCCATAAAGCTGCTAGAAGAGGACTTGTAGGAGGATGAGATCTGTTGGAGAGAAAGAAGGTGGAGCTATCTGAGAGTCCGTCAGCTACCTGATTTTTTTTCAATTTAGCCTAAATGCGTGGGTATCAAACACGCTTTTAAATAAAAGTCTGTTTAATAAGCACATTCTCAAAGGCAGCTAAACATAAAAACGTGTTTGGTAATCACGTTTTTTTAAGAAAAAGCGTATTTGGTAACTCCGCTTTTGAAAAATGTTAGTTTGCCAAGTTTAATCAAAAATATTATTTTTTTATTTAAAAGCGGATTTATTGAGTCCGTTTTTTATATTTAAAAGCGGATTTGTTGATTCCGTTTTATAAGTGAAAGCGGATTCAACAAATCCGTTTTCAAAAAATGCCGTAGATCGGTAAATAAGTTCAAAACTGCTGTACATCGGTATTTAAGTTTAAAAAAAGCTGTATATTGGTAATAGACTCTCCCACTGATCCCAAGCGTCCTTTTTTATTTTTTTCTCTCTCTCTCTCTCACACACACACAACCCAACCCAGCTGAACTCCTCCTCTGCAATCTCCTCTCTTGCCCTCCTCCTCTGTCATGGCTAAACCAACATCAAAGATCTCCTCTCTTGCCCAGGTACACCTCTCTCTCGCTTTCTCTCTCTCTCTCTCTCTCTCACAACCCACACACACTTGAACCCACACACACCAGCACACACATACACACACACATGCACACACATCAGCACACACACTTGAACCCACACACACACACACACACATATCGTCCACACACACACATCAGCACACACACACACACCCAAACATCAATTGATTTGATGATTTTGGTTTTAATTTGGGTCTTCATTTGGGAGTTTTTGAATTTTAATTTGAGTCTTCATTTGGGTGTTTTTTTTTTTCAAATAAATCTAACTAATTGAATGTTAAATTGTTTTGAATGTTATAGTTTGGGTTTTTCGAATGTTCAATTTGTTCGAATGTTATAGTTTTGCTGTTAATTGTGTTCATTTGGGTGTTAATTTTGAATTCTACACATCGCCCACACACAAACATCAACGTTTTGAATTCTGATGCTTTGCTTTAGTTGCTTTGGTGGATTGTCTTGGTATTGTTCTTTGGCCTTTTCACTAACACATGTTTTTGGAGAGAGAGAGAGAGAGAGATATGTTGGGTTGGTTTCGTTACTGGTCAGGTTGTTTACACTTAGATGTTTTGAGCAAATTACACTTAGATGTTGTTTGAGCAAATTACACTTACAGGTTGTTTGAGTAAATTATCTCCTTTAGGTGTTTTCAATGTTTTGGTTTTAATTTGGTGTTTCACAAATCAAAATCAGTGTAGTCTATGTGTCCTTTCCTCCCCAAAATTTTTCAAAAGCCCCCTCTGTTTTACTTATATGAGAGTTCTTTTAAGTATTTAGTTTGCTTCTTCGAAATCTTTTTATGTATTCATAAGGGTTTTAGTGAAGAAATTATTTTTACATTTCGGCTTCCAGGACAAAATTGTTTACTTTATCATCGGGATACAAATGTGGGTCTTGCATATTATCCTTTAATTTCAATTAACTTAATGAAATTTAGGAAAAAAGTTTTAAAAAATTAGACAAGTTTTAAAAATTGTTAACCTTTTACTGTTGATGGCCACTAACAATTAGACAAGTTGTGAAGTGGGTTCACAATTAGACAAGTTGCTTTGTGATTAAAATGATTAGCTCAATAATTTTACCACTCATAAGTCGAGTCACACCCACATTTCCAAAAAGGAAGGGTTTTGTAGTCTTTTGTGTGCCATTCTATTCCTCCATGCTTTAAAAAAAAGGCAAACTATAGTTCTAAAAGAGTGTGTGTGTGAGAGAGAGAGAGAGGTTTGATAAGTTTTGGGTTTTAATATGTTCGGTGGAATAAAGAAACTGTCATGTGCTCGAGAGGCCCCGGACTTCATGTCTTGCGGTTATGGTAATTAAACTATCTTGCCACAATTTATTCTAAAATTGATAATTCATCTAGAACATGTCCATCATAAGTATGTCCATCATAATTATGTCCATTGTAATTCATAGGAAGTTGAATCTTTATCCCTACATATTTTTTTCCCTCAAAACCATCTCATCATACCCATCAACTACATTTCTTTCTTTTTTTCTTATTAGACATCACCTCCATTTCTCACCATTACTCCGTCTTTCTATTTTTTTCTCTCTCTCTCTCTCCCCCCAGCACACCGTCTGCTCCATTTTTCTTGGCGTTTGTATAGGTCATGTTCAAAGTTTATTCACATACAATAGCTAAGAGATTAGGCTGTGTAGATTATATGCATTGCTTTCATCTTCTTTATTTTGTTAATTGTTAATTGCATAGAGTATTTAAACATTGAGTATTCTTGGGTGTAATGGTGAATATTTTGTTTATGGAATTCATATGTTATAGAATTCGTTTACTTGATTGCAATAGTAGGTAAATTGTTGTGTTAGACATTTGGTAGCCTTTTTGGTATAATAGTGAGACATTTGGTAAATAAATTGGGTATACATATTGAAAATTTTCTATGAGCCCATTTTTTGTGGAAACTCTGGCCAAATTTTTTAAAAATATATTGAGGGTTAACTTTTTGTGAAATGAATTTCTAATTTTTGCTAATTGTTGTTTTGTTTTTGGTGAAATGAATTTTAGACTTTTAGACTTTTGGTTACAAGATCAACTAAACCAATCATCTTGATTTGTTTCAGTTTTGCTTGAATTTTAGACTTTTATTGTAGCAATTGGGGATGTGGATCCTAGAGTTAAATGTAGGTATATTTTCATTTTAGTGTATATAGAAGTTAGATGACCCATGTCGAGTGTACTTTCTTTTTGGTTTTTTAAATCCTTTTTATTGGTTTTTACTACACATGGTATATTGTTATTTTTGGGGGTTCTATCACTGCTATTAACTTGCACAGACGTCAGAAATGCTAATTTTGCTAACTTCTTGATGGAGGTAATATTCCATTTTACCTTGAATTTCATGACATGATACTTTGATTTAATATTTTATTTTTTGACTGATTATACTTTCACTTTTTAGATTGAGACCAATCCACAAAAAGTCGTGCAACTTCCATCTGCAATACACAGGTGTCACAGTTTAAATGAATTGATATTTATAATCTATCCACGATTAGATGTGACTGGTATAATTACTCCGAACTTTCTCACTGAACGCACCATTTTGTCTGCTCGCAATGACGACATTAATGATATAAATGCTGCAGCACTGAATATTTCTCCAGGAGAGACAATTATTTTTTTTCTCTGCAGATAAAATGTTTGAAGATAATGAGCTTGATCGTACCATTAGGAATCGATATCCTAATGAGTACTTAAACTCACTGAATCCTTCAGGGTTGCCACCTTTTAAATTGGAGTTGAAAGTTGGATGTCCAATAATGTTGTTGCGGAACATTGCACCAAAAGATGGACTTATCATTTCAAATTGCGCCGCAAATATTGTTTACCCTGAAGTTCTGTTATAAGATTCTTACAACAAGTAAATGGTATAGTTTAAACAAGTTTATTTCTACTTATTATATGATATTTCCAATGTTTCAACTTTTAGTTTTACAATGAGGTTCAATCTTTGCAGGATTGGAGTACATTTGCCAACGAGAACAATACAATATATACAATGGACTTTTGTGGATGGGGCCGGCATAATTAGGTAACTTTTCTCTTATGTCACTGCATCAAAATAATTTTACTATTTCTACAAATATATATTGTGTTAATTTGATTGTTTATGTGAATAATTTAGGTGGTTGTGCATTCACTCCATTGGGCAAAATGCGTTCATATTGATACGAGGACATTTAGGGGATTGATGAAGAGAAGGTTTAGTGAATTGATAATGATGACATTCTCTCTGACAAAATTCAAACGACCTGCAATCCAGTACTGACCCATCCACCTCCAACGACAACTAACCCCCCGCTGATTAATTAGTTGTACAGTTAGTTCCCTCTCTTACTCCCTTTCTCTGTCTATCTCTACTTCTCAAACACGCACATAACACACACACACACACACACACACACACACAAGTTAAAATAAGATATTGCACAATGACAGCGCATAACACCCAACTACACTCATTCAAACACTCGCACATCACACTCACACCATTACACTACGAATAATAAAAAATTATGATTGAAATCCTTAGGCAGCTGAACCGTTACTTGAAATGATATAGAGAAATATTTTGTGCTCTTTCTCTTCTACATCACGCCCAATTCGATGGGAGCTCGATTATTTGATTGTTACATCTCTGTAGTATAAATTCTCTAAACTCCTCCATATCTTTTTCTAAATAAATTGTTAATTTCCTACCATCTCTCTAAATTCCTACCTATATCAATCTAAATCCTCCCCTGCCCCCTAACATACAAATTTGTGTGTTCATTAGTTTGTTTTGAATAATTCAGGGTAATGGATTTGATGACAATAATTATGTTGATTCTAATTAACGATAATTTGTATTTTTCAATCATTTTCAGGTATACATGGAAGCATGCTTGGTGTTAGCTATAAAGAAGATGAAAATTATTTCTCTCTTTGTGCATGTGTGTGTTTTGTTTGTTCCATTTTTTGTACAATCAACTAATTACACATGCTCATGATGATTTTGAGTATGTAATGATGGTTGTTTTTGTGATTGGGTATGTATTAATGGTTTTGGGTATGGAATGTCGGTTGTTTTGGTGGTTGGGTATGTGTTGATGGTTTTGGGTATGGAATGTTAGTTGTTTTGGTGGTTGGGTATGTATTGATGATTTTGGGGGAATATGGTGTATTATGATGATTGTTATGTATGATTGTAAATTCTGTAGACATGTTTAAATTTTTTGGGCTCCTATTTTTAAAGGAAATTTTGCCGAAATTTCTAAAAAATATTAGGGACTAGCTTAATTTCAATCTTAAAAACTATTTCAAATTGATGATTTTTTTTTAAGTTGTAAAGGATTTTTTGTGTCGACGTGCCTTTAGGCACGGGTTATTACTAGTATCTATATAATAAAGTACAATACAATTCAAATCTCAAAAGATAAACAAAATGACTTTTGCTTTTCGCGGTTGAAATATCTTTAAATTTTATTTTAAAATTAATCCGACGGTTAATATTAACCCCCAAATTTAATAGGGAAAATTGACACCTAAGGGTGTGTTTGGAGTAATTTTTTAAAAATATTTTTAAGATTTACAACTTCTCATAAATACGTTAAAAAAAATAATGTTTGGAACTGCCCCGCCACCACCATTACCACTCTCACCGCTCTACCCCCATCGCCCCACCACCATCACCACTACCACCACCAACATCACCCCACCACCACAACTACCCCTCGCCCCCACAACTACCGTCGTCGCTGCTGCCACCACACCACCATCTTTACGACAACAACAACCACCACCACCACACCTACCGCCCCATCACCACCGCTATCGCCATCCTACCACCCCCACCGCTGCCACCCCACTACCACCTCTTCCACAACAACCACCGTCCCACCACCACCACTGTCGTCACCCCACCATTGACCCACCACCACCATCCCTACTACCATCACCCCCCACCACCACCGTTGTCGCCACCTTACTACCACCGTCACTGTCCCACTATCACCCCTACCACCGCCATTACTATTTTCACCCACGGCTGCCACCATCACAATCGGTCGTCGTCTCCCACCACTGCCGCCTACCACCACTCGCCCCAACTATAATTGGTGTTTAAATTTATTTCTCTCTCCTCTATCTTTGTAATTTGATTTTGAGTGTGAATAAAAATATGCTTATTGTTGACTTTTTTTTTATGACTCTGTGTCTTCAGGCACAGGAAATAACTAGTCTATATAATAAAGTAGCTAGCTTAGTTTGTCTTGAGTTTTTTGCGGCTCAGATCGATTCAGTATTATTGATCCGATGATCCTAATTAATCTACATTCCAACAAGACTCTACTACATTCCTTTTATCTCTTCTCATTCTCATTCAAACGAGAGATTGACTTGAATGGTTATCTATATCTATATCTATACCAGCATATGTGAAAAAATTTTGATTTCCTATTTTATCCCTAATTATTAATATAAAGTCAATAATACCCATCTATTATTTTCATCCAAATTTGATTTCCTATAATTATTTGACTTTTAAGTGTTTTTGGACTCTTCTATAAACAATATTTGAATTCTAAATTCTTTATTACTTTTATCCAAATCTTATTTTCTATGCCTCTTTAATTTCTAAGTTCTTTTGAACTTTTTTATTAATTGCATTTGATTTCTAAATTTTTTTGGACTCATTTATAAGTAGGATATTTATATACAGTTTTCTATATCTATGTCTATATTTATATGAAGAAATAAAGTCCATTATTCATAATAACAATCTTACAATGAAACTTCATTATAAAAAAAACAAATGTCTTATAGGTCGGGGATATACCTAAATAAATGTCAGATTAGATACTCAAAAAGATGTAAAATAGATCATAATTAGATTTAATAATAATTAAAATAAAATTATTTATTTCACATATAATTTAATATTAAATTTTATTACACACATAATTTAAAATTTTTATAATAAAGTTATTATTTAAATATAATCACGTGCAACGCACGTCGTGCATTGCTAGTATATATATATATTTAATAATAATAAAATATATCTAATATCTATTAAAACCCTAATAATAAGGATTATCTCTAATAAAATATAGGTTCATTAACAAATATCGTCCTATATATTTATCTATATATATATATCTATACCAATATATATATATATATAATTCAATCTATATAATAAGCAGTTCAAACACATAGTTTAAAATTAACAAAATAATAATACAATAACAAGGATTATGTGTGTTAGAATAAAGTAGCTAGAAAAGATTATCACTTCTCACTTATGTCACCCCGTGCCTTCAGGCACGGGTTACCCCTAGTCTATATAATAAAGTAGTTAGAAAAGTTTGTCTTGAGTTTTTCGCAATTCAGATTGCTTGACAATTTTTGATTTGACGATCCTCGTGCGAAATTTTTCTAAGACTCTTATCTCTCATCTAACTTTGTCTCCTTATCTCATACTAATATACAACTCTCTCTCCCTAATTAGACTTTCATTCTTTTTACAACTCTAAGACTCTCATCTCTCATATAATTTTCTCTCTCTCATACTATCTCTTCTATCTCTCACACGTTTTAAACACACACTTTCCTATCTCTGATATAACTCTCTCTTGGACGGCTATATATGTGTATATATATATATATATATATATATATATATATATATATATATATATATATATATATCTAATAATAACAAAATACATCTAATACCCATTAAAACTCTACTAATAAGAATTATCTCTAACAAATTATAGGTTCATTAACATATGTCATCCTATAAATATCTATATCTATAGCTATATGATCCTAATTGATTTTTCATTCCTTTTACATCTCTCTCCTATTTCTCATACATTTTAAACACACATTCTTATATCTCATATAACTCTATCTCTCTATCTACCTCATACTCACACACACACACTCTCTCTATTCTAAATGCATATAATAATAAAGTAATAGGACACACTCTCTCTATCTAAAACGCAGATAATAATAAAGTAATAGGAGTTAGGAGAATTTGGCTTAGACTGCTATATATGTCTAATAATAACAAAATACATATAATACCTATTAAAACTCTAATAACAAGTATTCTCTAACAAACAATTTAAACGCACACTCTCCCATCTCTCATATAACTCTATCTCTATCTCATATAACTCTCTCTCTTTCTCTCATTCTCTCATCTCTCATACCTTTATCCCATCTCTCATATAACTCTCTCTCTCTCTCTATACACCCGCTAACACACACACCAATATCGACTCCTACCTAAAAAAAAAGATATTTTTTAGGTATAATAATTAAATATAT
Organism: Ilex aquifolium; assembly: GCA_951799425.1. Lineage (NCBI taxonomy): Eukaryota > Viridiplantae > Streptophyta > Magnoliopsida > Aquifoliales > Aquifoliaceae > Ilex > Ilex aquifolium. The sequence continues at coordinate 16,070,583 of OX637410.1, read as the reverse complement.
AAATTGTGTACATGTTTGTAAGAGGCTAAAAAATAAATTTACCTCTCACAGGAGTGAGTAGAGGTTTGCCTCTCACTGGAACAGGAATAGGGTTTAAACTTAATCTCCAAGCTTTTCCCTTCTGCAAAACAGATAAACAACCCAAGATCGAAGGCACTCCGATACTTAATTCAATAATGGAATGAATAATTTTGGATAAGACAAGGAGAATTCAACGTACCTTTCACCTCGTCTCCCTATGCTCTTTATAGAACTTCTCCCTGCTAGGGTTTTCATTCTTTTTGATTCAAGGTGGCACACTTTTCCTTAATCAGGGAATTTTGTTAGGAAGTTGCTGAAATTTCTCCAGCAGTTTCCTCTACCGAACCGATGATTATGCTTATTAGTTTTACCAGAATGCCTGAATCATATGCATCTCTTTAGCATCACGTTGTTATTCTAAGTAGCTCGGCATAGCAAGAGCAGAGCTCATTTCTTTACTGCCGAGCTGTTTGGACAACTCAGTCATGACAATGTCGTCTATTTTCTTCACGTGCCACATTTCTCTTTCATCTTGTGAGAGCATTAAATGTCCCCTCCACGTGCTAGCAAGAGTGCAGTGCCTCTTCAATGTTGATATTTTTTAGGAGTCATGTTTTTAGGAAGTTTTGTTAAATTTTTTTAGAAAATAGTGTTTTCAAATTGATTTTGAATTGTGTAACTAAAGAAAATAATAAAAAATAAAATACTATTTGAAAATATTTATATTGCATGACCAGTGCTGGAAAATTTTTGAGTTACTTAGTGCCTTCAGACACGGGTTATATATATATATATAGCAACATTAAGGGTAAATTACACTCACACCTCCTGACTTTTGGGTTTATTGCACGGACACCCCCTCACGTTTGAAAAATTACATTGAACTCCCTCGACATTTAAAACTTATTACAACCACACCCCCTCCAACTAACAGAAGTTAAAATGATTCACGATCAAAACAAATGTCATCAATAATAATTTATAAAATACCAAAAATGCCCTTCAAAATTAAGTTTAAAAATTCAAATATTTATTCTTTCTTACCCCAAAATTTATTCCATCTCTCATTTATTATTTGTCAATTTTATATTTCATAATCTATCAAATTAATAAGTTAAATACTAAAATTTTTTGTTTATTATACAACATATTAATGTAAATTCCATTTATCAATCAGATTTGTCCCAAATCCACCATCACAGTTAATCACCACCCATCGCCGCCTCCACACCACAGAAACCACCACCACCACCTCCTCCTCTCTCTCTCTCTCTCTCTCTCTCTCTCTCTCTCTCTTCACACATATACATAGAACACTGCCCCTGCCACAAAAATTACACAAAACTTCTGATAAAGAACTAGATCCGTAAATCCAACACCACTGCGGTGGGTTTCGGAAACCACCCAGACACCAACCACCACCAAACCAACTCTCTCTCTCTCTCTCTCTCCTTCATCGCAACCCAATACCTAGACACCAACCACCACCAAACTAGCTCTCTCTCTCTCACTCAGACTACGTTTGCCCTTTAACGCCATCGCAACCCAATACCCAGACCCCTAGCAAAACCTTTAACCACCCCTCCTAATATTAGATTCCATAGCTCACCACCAACCCTAGATCTGAAAACTCCAAGTCTTCGATCATTGCTCAAGCAAGGAATTAGATAGATATATATATATATATATATATATATATATATAGAGAGAGAGAGAGAGAGAGAGAGAGAGAGAAAGAGAAAGAGAGAGAAGACCGGCGATTTCAACTTGATTCTTCGCCTTGAGGGTATGAGAGAGAGAGAGAGTCAAAGTGGAGAAGATGACGAAGACGTTAGGTATTGGGTTTGGGGTTGGGTTTGAGTTTGTGTTAAAGGGAGGGGCAAAATAGTCTTTTTATCAAGGCAGTTAACTCCGTCTAACTATTGGGAGTTCAGTGTAATTTTTCAAACGTGAGGGAGTGTTTGTGTAATAAACCCAAAAGTCAGGGGGTGTGAGTGTAATTTACCCTAACATTAAAATTACAAAATAGTAACATTCAGACACAAAAAATGGTATCACTTAAACAAAAAAAAAAAATAGCAACATTCAAAAATAAAAAAATAATAACATTGAATATTAATATTTGAAAAAAATAACAGTAGTAACACGGTCAACAAAAAAAAAAGTAATATTGAGTATTGATATTTTAGAAAAATAGTAACATTTAATATTAATAGTAACATACTCATAAAAAAAATAGTAAAATGCTCAACAAAAAATAGTAACATGCATAATAAAAAAATAGTAACATGTGCATAGTAACATTCAATATTAAATTAATTGTAGTCTTCTCAGGAAAAAAAAAATGAGAGAGAGAGAGAGAGAGAGAGAGAGAGAAATGGTAGTGATTTCAAATTTAAATTTGAATTTCAGATTTTATGGAAAACCTTCCATTAAGTGTAAATCAAGGATGACTGTTTAGGAAACAAATTTAATATTGAAGATTGTTTTTTAAGTTATTAGAAGGGCATTTTGGAATTTTAAAAAATTAGTAGACTTAATTACTTATTAGTAAGATTAAAAACAGACTTATCCCCACATAAATTTCCTTGACAGACTAAACTCATTATAAGTCCTTTAAGGAGGACTCAACCCCAATTTTCACTTTAAAATTTTATTTTCTATCTTTTTTTTTTTTTTTTGTGGGAATATGAATTATTTTCTATTGAAGTTGACCTGTTTGTAAGTTGGCCTATCAATGGATCGAATTATGATCCAAATATGAATTCGAATTTGATTAGTCAGATATGGCTTGGTATTTTTTATTGATAATTTGAATCTTAATCCGATATCTTATATTTTCATAGATTCGGATTTGAATACACCTATATCTGATCCGAATTATTTATATATTTTATATAAATATTAAAGAAATTAAGTGATTATTTAAATAAATTTAGTTGAAATTTAGGTATAATTTGTTAAAATTTAGTTAATTAAGTTATTCAGTTCAGATCGAATTTTCAGATTTTTAACAGATTCAGATATGAACCATGAAAATAAAATCCGTCAAATTATCGAATCAGACTTTTAAAATTAGATTCGGATTTAAATAAATTAAAATCCGAGACAAACCCGATCCGTTGACAGGACTAGTTGCAAGTTAAGGTTAGCCTTGTTGTATTCCACTTGATGATACCTAGAAAAATTTCAAGTTTGAGCTCGGGTATTGAGGTCAGGAAGGGAGTTCAGCCAAGAGAGCTTGAGCTCAGAGGTCCAGACCTTGGGGCTCCCTCGACCTGCGCCCCGAAGAAAATGACTAGAAGACAGCTGGCAACCACTAAATGCCCCCTCAAGGGCAGTAAACGCCAGTCTAGGCGCAAGAACCTCAACCGTCTAAACCATCGCCTGAAATCAAGCAAGACGCTACAAGAGGGAGGCGAAGATCTCGCCACAGACCCCATAGAATTAGGAACTAAGGTATAAATATTGTACGATGTCCTCACTTTGAGGCAGACAACCAAAATTGTATCAAGAAAACTGTGTAATCCCTTCATGAACTTCAATATAGTTCCTAGGGGCAAGAGACTCTATTAAAGAATGGATTAGCCGAACTCCTGAGCCAGTAAACCACTATAACTCCTTTGCGCAATCCACCCCTTTCCCTAAAAGTTGTATCATCATTCCCGAGAGCTTTGAAGCTCAGATCGAATCCCGTAGAGTACCTATTCTACTCAATCACGTTTTGCACACCATCACCACTCACATCGTGTTTAAGTCGTGTTGAATTAAAATTTTATCAACTCAATAGCTTACTCATTAACATTAGGGGTGCAACTCGGGCGGGTTGGATGGGTTAGACAGTCAACCTTAGCCCAACCCTAGATATATAATCTTCAACCCTAACCCTAACCGTAACCCTATCTCGGGTTGAAGAACTCAACCCGCGCACTGCCCGAGTTTAATTCGGGTGGGCTCAGGTTGAATTCGGGTTCACTGTAAGAGAGACAGAGAGAGGGGGGAATAATTACAAATTCATAAAACAATGCATATATTTCATTCATAACAGTGCATGATTATTGATCATCTGCTTTCACACCAAAAAGCTAGTGATCTCAAAGCACAATCCCAGAAAACATAGAAATTAGACCCATAAAAATATTAAACTTAAAACATCACACTATCACCACTAATCACGCATAACAGAGTAGCAAGCAACAAGAAACAGAGGACGATTGAGTAAAAATGAAAAAAAGTGCTAATGCTTTATATATATATATTTTTTTTTTTTTAGTTTGTCGGGTTCGGGTTGAACCCGTGAACCCGATGCCTCAACTCGAGCCCAACCCAAATTGAATTCAGGTTGGGGTTTTTTGACCCAAGCCCAACCCAAGTATTAAAAAATCTAGCCCAAGCCCTAATTTTTTCGGGTTGAAATCGGGTTGTCCAACCCAAGTTGCACCCCTAATTAACATTCGTTTAGAGTTAAGTTCGTGTGGCGTCGAGTTCGAGGTCGTGCTCATGCCATTTAAGCCAATTGTTCATTTTTCCACCTTGCATATTTAGTGATCATTTGGCACCAATCTATTTCGAGTAAAATTTTATCAACTGAGTAGATTACTCATTAACATTCGTTTAGAATTAAGTTCGTGGGGCGTCGAGTTCGAATTCGTGCTCATGCCACTTAGGTCAATCGTTTGCTTTTCCGCCTTGTATATTTAGTGATCATTTGGTAACAATCTACTTCGAGTGAGATGATCAAAAACTCACTTTCAAAGTCGGACATTTTGAGTTTGTGTGGTGACGATAGGTAGGGCCATCTCAAAACGTAATCAAGATAATTGCTAGCCCAATGTGCGTGGAACAGTAAACTACATGTGTTTCTCGACCGATCAATCAGGTGTTACATGTGTTTAGAAAGATCAGTTGGGTGCTTAAATATTTAAAATTTAAAAACAAAAATAAATAATCATTTAGGGTTCCTGTAAAATTTTTACTTGGGACCTCCCCCCCCCCCCCCCAAAAAAAAAAACAAAAAAAACACAACACCCACCAAAAAAAATATCACATTAAAACAACAAGGGTCATTTGGTATCCACACATGGTGCACAACTGCTCGAGTAAGAAGCTAATGGAGCAATCAACAATGTTTTTTTTCCTTTTATCTTTGCTTTAAATAACCCACTCTAAAATTCCTGAATGCAAACAGTTTTACAATGAATCAAGATACAATTCTTCAAAGAACAATCAACAACATATGACCATTACATCTTTAAAAGAGTTTGTTGCTCTATTAAGAGCCTCTCGAATAATGAAGATTATCCGAACAGTATGAGTTCTACACACGGCTTGTCTTCTTACAAGAGAAGCTTTGATGTAGCTAAATCGGAAAGCATGACAATTTCAGAAGGTATAAGATGCCTCTTTCTTGCTCTCTTCTACTTTCAGAAGAGTCAGCAGAAACATGAATAGGCCAAGTGATTCTCCTTTGAGACATAAGGGGAAATGAAATCCGCCGCAGAAGCAGAAGATCCAGGAATGTTTGCCGGAACAAGTATCTGAGTCTTGCCGGAAGCAATTCGCTTACCAGCCACGTTGGAATAGAACAGGCCTGAGATGGCTGGAACAAAGACGTCACTTTGGGAACAAATGTAGAAGTCAATAACCTTCTCAAATTCTGAAGAATCAGAGTCGAGGAAGTTGGCCTTTTTATCCATGGGCATTATGCCTTCCTGCAATGGTTTTCAAGGCAAAGATATATGAAAAACAATCAACTCTGACACGTACGATACAAAGGTGAAGATATGAGATAAACATCTGATATGCTAAGCATCTGTCCAGAGAAAAAAAAAATTAGGAGAAAAAGAAATGAAGAAACCCCACCTTAGTATAAGTTTTTGGGAAGAAGTCCTTAAGAGCATCAAGGCTGCTATCCCATCTCGATTGGGTCAGATATATTGTGGTGTCCTTGTTAAAACCAATCTTCCTCAAATATAATCCAATCTCCTCTGGACTGTAACAGCTTTTTAATCCAGAATTACCATTTACTTTGCAACCCTTTTTCTCCAATATGTCAACCCTCAAGTCCAATGCTATGAATTGTCCATCTGACTTCCGACTCAAAGTTCTCAGACGCTCAATCATTGAGTCAACCACTTCATGAACGTCTGGTTGCAGCTCTAGAGTTCCAAACATTGCCAGACATGCAACTGAGTCGATGTTACTCTTTTGTTCACTCTTTTTCATATTTACAGAAGGGAAGTAAGTTGCTAGCCTTATGTTGCCCTTTTCTCTAAAAACTGGTTCAATATTTTCTGCAATGTGGTCTTCGGTAACCCTGTTAGGGACCCTCACTGCTCCGAGATTTCGTGCCGAGACCTCAGCAGGCTGATATTTTGCTACACTGACCACCCCGTCCAGGCTTTTTATAAACTTCTCAACATCATAGATCTCTTCAAAGTTCCTGAATGTTGTGAAGCATTTTAGTTTTATAGTTTTGTTTTGGTTTACAAATATCTGTTTGTATATATATAATCATGATACAGCAAGTAGACCCTTCAATGGGTAACAAAGTAGAGCATAAATAGAACAACATAGATGCTTAATGTAGTATTTTCTGTACAAATGATTGTTCTCCATGATTGGCCTCTGACCCTTAGGATATCCTAAGCAGGACTCTCAAATGACGTTTATTATTTTAACCCATTCATCCAACTTCTTAGGGATGCCTAGTTCAGCTGAGAAATGTTATGGAAAAATAATAAGATATCCACGAGGAAATTCACTATTTGCAAAAGAAGTCAACTGAAAAAGCATAGAATGGGTATAATAGTAAGATCCATTTCATGGAAAGAAAATCATTATCCTGCAGAAGATCTATTTAGAGAATGTTGGAATGTAGCACATCGAGATATGATTCTTTTGATAATTTATGCTTCCATGGTTTCAATAAAACTTTTTTTCCTTTGAAAGAATCTAGGAAGTGACCATTTCCACCATATAGAGGAGCATTGTCACTAGTTACAATAAACATTGCCCTTTGTAGGAAATTTTACATTAGCCTCCTTGCCAAGAACTGTTTTATGGAAACAGAGAAAGCAAAACGAAATATACCAGATTATGGAACTAGGGCAAAACATTAGAAATGAAATGATTACATCAATGCATCCACCTTTCAAGTATAGGTACTTGGTGACAAGTAAGCATCGCAATAAAGAAACAAGACTAACACCGAGATTTTTTTCGCATTCAGTAATTGATCTGTTTTTCACTTTCACCCAAGATATCAGTGATTGTTCTCCAATTATTCTCATTGACTAAAAGTTACTTAATAGACACAAATACCACAGAAATACCAAATAAATAAAAGAAGAAAAGACAGAAACGAACTAAGAAACAAATCATACTGTTCGAACCGGAAGCACTAAATTGAAGCGCAACACCCAAGGGTGGAGCCAGACATTTTCTCCGGTGGGGGCAATCTAAACCATATTAATATTAAAATTTTAAATGTTCACAAAAGTATAGTTTCATTAATAGAACACCAATTAAAGGCGCAACTAATATACATGAGCGATATATAAAAGGAGCCAACAAAAAAAAAACTCACTATAAATTTATCTATAAGACCTAACAAAAAAAATTTGAACCGAAAAATTGGGCTCAATCATATATTGCATTTTAAGAAATTCTTCCATAACTGATTCAAAAATTAATTTGTTCAGTCACAAATTTAGTATTCATCATTGAATTTTAACAAACAATCGAATCTAACTTAAACTATGAATATTCTATTAAACTAAACCTAGGTATAGGAACTACTTAACTTATCACAATAAAATTATTCAAACCACAAAATCAAAATAATTTAGTCTAACTATAATGGGGGACTACAAGTACCAATTCTAATTCAACAAATAAAAATAAAACAAATGAGAAGATTACAAGTCCCAATTCCAAATCAACATATAAAAGTAAAACACTAGAGAGGACTACAAGTCTAAATATCAATTAAATATATAAAAAAATAAATCATAGAAGAGGACTACAAGCCCCAATTTTATTTCAATATAGAAAAATAAATACAGGACTACAAACTCCAGTTTCAATTCAATACATAAAAAATGAAACACAAGAAAGGATTATAAGTCCCAATTTCATATTTTCAATTCAACACGTAACAAATAAAATACAACATAGGGCTACAATTAATCTTTAAATCCCCAAATTTTCGATATCATCTAACATAATTACCCTTAAATCTTTTTGACATTTACAAGTGAGACCCATATATTTGTCAAAATAACATAACTACCCTTAAATCTTTTAAAAAAAATTCAGTGGAAGTAAATTTCTAATAAATTCTAAAATTTTTGAATTTAAACTTACTCCCCAAATTTTTTTAAAATTCTAGTGGGGGCAGTTGCCCCCAGTGTGGATCCGCAACTGGCAACACCTCGACTTACGACTTAGGGTTCAAGAGCAATTATTGTAGCACATACCCCTCCTTTTTCTCCTTTCTTTTTTAACCTTTTCTCCCCCTAGAAGATTCACCAAATTCATCATGGCATTCTTACCATAGTATTAGTAACAGTTCCAGCTAGACGAAAGTACTAGCACAAGAATGAAGGTATGATGCAAATGCTCTTTTTACCACTAACCTCTTATCACCAGGTTTGCTTCCCCTAATGTCTGGGAGAACAAGAGTTGCATGTAGGTATCTTGCCACTACCACCGCATCAGCTATCTGAAGATGGCAGTCGCCGAAGAAAAGAAAAAAATATTATATTATATTATAAACAAAAGGTAAACAATAAAAGTTTTCCAAGTATGCAAATAGGGAAATAAAAAAGAAATCACATTAGAACCACATAAAAAGATGAAAGTTGTGCAAGTTGAAAAATCAAAGAGACATCAAAGTAACTAGATTTGGTATGTGGTAATGTGATGGAAAAGGATGTAAGGTCTAGAGTTAGTGTCCAGTAGCTAAACTGGAGATATGTTGGAAAAAAAGAGGCTAGCCTACATAAACCATTTAAAATGCATATCAAACTCCAAAACACCGTGGACAGCCTCTATATGCTGAGCGAAGTATTGAGCTACTAATTACCAGAAAATTCAAAAGAAAATTCAACACACAAACTGAAATGCACAAACAATGAACAGTTATCTTGAAACAATCAAGTTCCAATGTTTTGCCTTCCTTGCAAAGTAGGTGTGTAAGATGTAATAGGATCATCATTGCACACTCATTTTACTATCAGAAGTTTCCCCTTATAGTTTTTATCTTCCTGAGAGTGCATGCAAGATGAATTTGATAATCTCATCAAATACTAGTGAAAGAGGTATATTGATGCCTGTAGATGACATAGTGGTGATTACTTAATGCATATGGTAAATAATTACAGATCGTGATTCAAAACCTCTATGCCAGCCATATAAACTGACTTTTGGGAGAAAGTTCTTATTGGATAAAATTTACAAATCATAATTTCCAAGAAAAGTCTCGGTTCGTTGATATGAACAGAGTTCTGACAAGTATCAAGAACAAAACCAATAAGAGGCCAGACCGCTTGTTATAATACCTGTGATACATGGTACTCAGGGCCATTAGTTAATGAGAAGATGACAAACCCTTGTGGTTGCTCTGTCTCCTCTGTTAGTCAAACAATAAATCAGAAAAATATACAGGAAAATGATACAAAATTGGTAAATTACACTCGAATAACATATGGAAGCCTTGAAACATTCTTGAGAATCAGTATCCACTAACCCAAAACCGGCTTAGTCCAACAAGGTTTGAGACTTTGACCATCCTGCTTCCAGGGTCCATCACTCACTTTATCAACAGTTACAAGGCTCTGCTCCGAATCCAGAGTTGGAGATTCTGAATGCTCAACCTTCAATGATAGGAAAAAAATAAGAAAATGAGCAATAGCGAAAGAGAAATATATGAGCTTGACACTGAATACTCATTAAATGCTCAGTTATTTGCATCAAAAAAATGAACTGTGTTGAAGCCGATAGGATTACTCTCTTGTCTCTCTCTTAATCCCTGCGTTTGTGCAAGTGTTCGCAAGTGCATAGCGCAATAAATAGGAAATAAATGCATGTTCAGATTCAATGCGCAATAAATAGGAAATACATGCATGTGCAGATTCAAAACTTTCCTTTTAGTTGCAAAGAAACGACACAAAAGGTACCGAAAGAATCCGATAAACCTAGAATGAAAATTGAGTTTGGAGATGTAAGCTACCAAAACTAGATCTTATCGGTTTTTTTTTTGGGGTATCATAGCCTTTATCCCGTACCAGAATTTGTCAGCAACAAAGGGATCATTAAAATAAGATGTATTCATATCTATATGATCTCAAATCAACCAAATATTTACTAAATCAAGCATAATTCAAAAGATCCACATACATTTCCACAGCAATGTAGTTCTATAGATCGGAAGTAACATAAAGATAATGAATCTAACAGTAAGAAACAAGTGATTCGAGCAGAGTTTTGACAGAAACGAGAAATCAAATAACAACTGAACAGTACAAAATCAATACGAAATCAAATAACAACTGAACAGTACAAAATCAACACGAAATTTGTATTGAAATTGAAGAAGGAAAACAGAAATGAGATGCGGATTAAAAAGCAAAAAAAGTGAGTAGAGTTGAGAAAACTGACTTGAACAACAGAATCAAAGTGGTCTCTCTTGATCATGTTCCCTAACATTACAAACATTGTCACTGTTAATACTCCGGCCAATATCTGCCTCGGATCCACCCCCATTTCTTCAGATCCACCACGCTACGCTGTATCCCTACTCTAGTCCTCTCTCCCTCCCTCTCTCCACACTCGTCTCAACTAGGAAAACTTCCTCTCTCTTCAAATCTGACGAACAAAAAACTACTAACACGCACACACACACTCTCTCTCTCTCTCTCTCTCTAATAATGAAGTAGATGAAAGGAAGACGATAGCCACAAGTAAGAAAAATCAACTACTACAGAATAAGAGTGAGTTTGAACAAGTATAAAAAGGTTTTTTTTTTTTCCTCTTTGGTGGGTGCTTATACTGATTTAAATAGATTCGAGAGAGACAGATAATGGTAGTAGCTGAAATGGAGGTTAAACTTAATTGAGAGAGAGAGAGAGAGAGAGAGCGTTTAGTCGTTTACTCTAAACGTTTTTCTACCACCGACACTTTCCCTAGAAAAAGATGGGTGACCTAACTAAAATGAAAATCTCTCTACCATTTTCTTTATTCGTTGTTTTTCAAAGATAAACTACACTCCAATCCCCTTAAGTTTTTGTTAGAGACAATATCACCACGCTATGATGTTTATAAAATAACATAGCAATCCACTACTCCTACCTATAACAAATGACCCCCGCCCCCCCCCCCCCCCCCCAAACCTCATGTAGTCCCTAACCCTTTTAATTTGACAATTTCTAGTTCACAGTCAAATTGTATTATGATTACTCTTAAACACCCTCAATCGCCGACCCCTTCACCCTACAATCATTCTCTCGACAATCGTTTGTCCTCCCTTTCATTCCAAAATTCATAGGCCCACCCTTATGCCTTTTGCCATCATATATCCTATCCTGGCCCTTGTGCCCCTTAATCTTTGCAAGCCCTTCAACCACTCACTATTTATCCTTTCCCCTTCCTCTTAGCCACTTTTGATCTATCCCATCAAACAAAAACTTCAGAAAAAAAAACATTTTTTTTATTTATTTCGATGGCACCCACAACCTCACACATGACCATCTATGACTTTTCCTCCACACGCATAGCTAGTCACCTACCACCTCGTTTCTCCTTCATAACCAATTCATATCCATAGTTTGTCTATATAAGAATTGTTGGGTTACTGCATGTGTGTTACCGTTCATTTGTTTGCAAAAGGTATAGAAATTTTTAGTGTGTGTTAAAGAAAAGAACAGAAGTGTGATGAGTTTTTGATCATGGTTGAGATAGGTAGCATTAATAGAGCTGTGCATGGAGAGAGAGAGAGAGAGGAGGGGGGGGGGGGGGGGGTTGTAACGTACAGTGGAAGTTGATTTTAGGATAAGGAAAAAGGGGAAGAGAGAGATAGCGTTGTTTTACCGGGGGTTGGTTGTTAGGAGTAGGGGGTGGCCATTCTCTCTAATCTAGTTTATTTCTCACTAATTTCAACTAAGATGGTTCACTAGTTTCGATCTGTAGGGTAAAATATGTACCTTTTCAGTTGAAATCTCTGTTGAATTTTGAAAATATTATGGAGTCAATGTGTTATTTTGATACAACTCGTGGGGGTTGGAGGATAATTTATCGTAAAACATGGAAAAAAGAGGGACAAATTTTCCTCCCAAAATCACATGAACCGTCATACTGTCATGGACCCCCGTGGAACGTGGTACCCGGTCTCTCCAATGGAAGACAAAAATAACACCATAAAACACACCTGCCAATCACGTGCTCTAAATTTCAAATTTGAATTTCTTTAGTTGGGTGATTTTTAATTAATCTTATTATTAAATATATATTTTTTTAATCAAAAGTAAACCTTTTATGATGGTGATTGAATAACCTCTGCCCTCTGGTCAAGTCTAGTATAGTTTGAAATGGCGAGGTTTTTCAATTTTTTTTTGTTAACTGGCTTTTCAATATTTTGGAGTTTCTTGTTGGTTAGACATGTCTTCCGTAAATTGCAATCGTGAACATAGGCGTGAATCAAGGGAAGTAGACGCAGACGGCTGACCGGACTCACCTCATCCTCCTTCTTTCACGAAAAATCCCCGGGGCAATAGAGGGGATTATCATGTCGTTATCATCACTATGATATCAAGAATAATACCCAAAATAAATGAAATGATATTTTCATATTTCGCTTGCATCAAGGTCCAATAATGAGGTATGTCTCATGACCTCTAGCGCACATTCAACTTCAAGTAAAAGTGAGTAGATGATCATGTCATACATATCATATCATATCACGAAGAAGTTTAGAATTTTCAGCTCGAGTCAGGAAACATAGATTGAACTCCTCTGTCTACGAGCTGACCAAAAGGAATAGGATGTCATCTCAAGTAATATGACCTCTTACAGACATGGAAGATCACATTGTACTTAGGCTTGAAGAGGAGTCTCGATGCCACCTCACCATGTGTACTTAGAAGGTCATATCACACCTATGGAATATAGAATCTAACGGCCAAATATTTTCTTAACAAAATTCTAACAAATTAGAGAATCATGTGATAATGGCGTGAGGACCACCCCACCTATAAGTGTAAATACAAAGGGCAATCACTCACATGGACACAAGACTTATTGTAATTTCTGCAATTGTAATTTTCATCTTCTTTCTTAAGCAATAGAAAATCTCTCAAAGAGTAAGAAACTTCATTAGAGTGGATTAACCAAATTCTTCAGCTGGTGAACCATTATAGTCTGTGTGTTATTCTTTATGTTCTAACTCTTACATTTATCTCACGACTCCTGTAACGTTTGATAAAGCCACCAGGCTCTACCTCTCTCTAATCACTCACACTATTTTCACCACAATCACTACTCAATAGCCTTAAGCTCCTCAGCTTAAGCACCTAGCTCACGCCTTTGCGTTTTCAACATCATCAGTCATCATTCAACGAGAACAAATAATGTGTACCCCACTTCTATACATGGGATAATTATTGCATTACATCAATGAATAGTTACTTAATTGTGTGAGATCAACTTGATTGCTTGTTATCTTATTATTGGACGATAATATTGTGTAACCGTGACACTCAATATTTTCTCTAATGCAACGGGTAATATCGGTAATTAATTATAACTAATTAGTGAATTCTACTTGATCTAATGTTATAGTTATTAGATTTGTTGGTGATTATTGATGGTTGTTGACATGATGAGATTCATTAGATCAATTTGTTGTTTTAAAAGAAGCTCAATGGAATCTAGCTTAGATCATATGAAAGAGGAAGGAAGGCACGGGTTAAGAAATTGTGTCCTTAAAAGTCAGATTCATAAAGTATGTGCAACGTTACGCCTAGTGACGTGTAAAGGACCAATTAATTGTTGCAAGTGTTTTGTTTATTTCTGCCTCCTTATTTCAACTATGTTACAATCATATTAATTGTTAACAAACATTAGAAAATTTTCTATGTGTTTAACACACCATGTCTCAAGTGAGAATAAGGGTAAATTGTAAACCAAACGTTCTGAGTTCGAATCTTAACAATCTCTTAGGGCAGACCATGAGGGATTTATGCATGATGAATTCTCTAGTCTTTGTGTGGATTGTCTATCTTTGATTGGATCGAGGAAAAGACCAGTCGAGATGCACGCAAGATGGCTCAGACGTCCTTAGCTATTAAACCAAAAAAGAAAAGTGGCATGTAGTATGCACATCTAATGAAAGATCGTCCCCAAAGTAACTGTGAGAAATAACTTTGTATTGTTGTTAGGTACTCGTTGACATATTTTCAAATATTTTTTTCACTAAAATACAATTTTTCTTATTTGAAGGCATGTTAGTTTGGCAGTCCCATTTTTATGGGATTTAAATTATTATATTAATGATTTCATATTTCAAGGGATTGAACATATTTAAAATTCAAAATTATATCACGTGGAATATATTTTAGCGGCTTGACACAGATTTTGAAATTCATTTTTTTATGTATTATTTTTTAATGTTAAACGGCTGTGATTATCCTCAAATCTAACAACATTGTCACTTTGTAATGTTGCAATGTGATGTAACACTGTCATTCATTAAAAATAATATATATGGATGTCACAGTTGTGATGTCGCATTATGTGATACATACTATTTAAATTGTGTATAAATCAGTGAATGTAATTTCACAACTTTTTTATCAGTGATTAAAGTGTTAATGAAGGTATTACACTGTTATGTATTACTCTAATGTCATATTATCAACAATTTGAATTGGAACAGAAGGAAAATCGGTCTTCAATAATGTTTCAACGTTTGTTTTTTTTTTTTGTTGAAAATTGAAATATTTTGTAGCAAGTTTTTTTAAAATTTTAAAACCCATGTTTGAAATGATATAACAATTGTCGAATTTAATGGGATTATTATATGATTTATGACAGTTTTTTTATCCGCTCTTTGCATCATATAATTGTTATCTTGTGGGCATTTCCATCATAAAAAAAAGTACTTATTTACAAAACATTTTCCACAATTAAGTGGTAAATTAAATATCGGCTCACAAAAATTCTAAAACAAAATACTATATCACTGTATTTAAATAATTTTATTCATATAAAAATAATAGTAAATTAGATTAGGGTCCTTACTTTGGTGTGTAAACTAATTTTAATTCTACCGAATTTTTAGTATAAAAAAAGGTCTTTTGATTTTTTGAAAAAACTTGCATGTGGTCCCTGTGTTGGTGCGAATATTAAGGGATTGGTTAATTACTGATTTTCATTACCCATTTTGTTATCATCACATGATTTCAGCCTAAAATATAACTAGTTTTTTTTTGCATTTGTTATTGAGATTTTTTCAGTATTGTCTATTTGTTTTGAAATTTAAACTCGTGAGCCAAGCAATTTGGATATTATGATGACGTCTAACAATTTGTGTTTGAGTGTACCTGTCTGACGATCTGTGTTTGAGTGTAGCAGTCTGACGATCTGTGTTTTAGTGTAACTGTTTGACGATCTGTGTTTATGGAGAAAAATGTACATTAACAATCTGTGTTTTAGTATAACTGTTTAACGATCTGTATTTTAGTGTACCTGTCTGACGATTATTGCGCACCTGTTATTTTTTATATTTTTTTATTGCGTAACTATTATTTTTAATTTTTTTTATTGAGTACTTGTTATTTTTTGGCTCGAAGATATATATATATTTTAAATTACGTACTTGTTTTCTTTTTTTAGTGTACCTACTTTACGATTTGTGTTTATGGAGAAAAAATGTACATTATGATGTTGTAGCTTTTTAGAATAAATGTTTAAATTAAGTGGTGATATTGTCGTTGTTTTTTGCAATTATAAAAAGACGTTAATTATGTCCATTGTTTTGACTTTTCAATAGAGACCTAATCTAAAACAAAATTAGCAAATGAGTTTTTTTGGAATCCTATTAAGTCTAAGGACCGGCCTTCAAACCCCTCTAAAAATAATCATCAAAAAGCAAGATAATATTTTATTGATATAGATATTTAGAACTTCCATATTAGGCTGGACAAAGCTCGATCACCTAAAAAAAAAGTCGAAGGCTAGAGGATCTTCAATGGTCAAATTGAATTTAGAGTACCTATTAAACCAGTCTATCGTCGATTTTATAAAATGTCTTTTCGTAAGTGATCTAATAGAGATGGAGTTCAAATTCTATTCTATTTGCTAATTTGATTTTATCTACTAGATTTGATTTTTAACTCTTTCGAATCTCCTTCAGCGAGCAAGACTAAGCTGAAAGTGTCAAGCTAAGTGGTTGATTGAGTCGAGGTAGATGAACATGACCAAGCTTAGCTGGATGAATGAATGAACAGTGTCAAACTTATTTTGATCAATTTGACAAAACAGTAATTAAAAAAAAAACAAAATTATTTTTCTTCGGTTAAATGAATAATATACTTAAAAGAATTGACCAAAAAACTAGGCCTGACAATTTTAGACACGACTCGTGAAATCGACATGAACCCGACACGAATTTAGCGGGTTTGGGTGTAGTCTTAATGGGTTCGGGTAATTAACGAGTTAACTCGGTAGACCCGTGAAATAAATGAACCGGTTTCGTGTTTAATCCATAAACTCGTTTCAACCCGTTTAACCCGTTAACAGTGGTACTATAATTTTTTTTAAAAAAAGTTAGGTCTCTCAACCTCTGGCTCATCTCACACTTCTTATATCTTAGACTCATTCAAATTTAGTAGTCATTTAATGTTTATTTTTTGTCTTTATTTTTTTGCTCAAACATGATTTATTGTTATAGTAAACAGGTCAAACATGTGTAATGTGTAACAAGCTGATGATTTTTCGTGTGGACTCGAAGTATTTTAACTTATTCTCTTATTTAGCGGGTAACACACGTGTTGTATCGGATAACCCGTCTAATAAATGATTCGTGTATGAGTGTGATAGTTGAACTCGTTTATATAAATGAATGGGGTATGGATGAAGGGTTTTTTGACACAAACTCGTTCCATCCGACACGAAACCATTCCACTCGACATGATTGCCAGGCCTACAAAAAACCATTAACCGATGTGGGACAATTGCTGACACGAATCTCTATACTATAAAAAAATCTATAATATAAAACAAGACATGTTTTAATAAATCAATTCGAAAGTTTCAAATAGACTCATCCAAAGGCCACCAACATTCATCTCAAAATTATTCACATTATACCGTACCTTTAGGCACGGGTTATCCCTAGTGTATCTACAAATAAGGAGAAATCTCTCTTCTAGCCATCTTAATTTTCTAGAATTTTCAACTTTTAATTACTAAAAACTTATGTGGCTTTACATTACTAGATTGTTTCTATTTTCTGCAATGTTTAAATTTTTTAATTAGATAACTCATTCTAACTGCTACACAATTATCCCTTTTTCTCACTACCCATGTTTGTCTCGACCCGTCTCTCCCTTCTCCGTATTTTCCTCCCACCCGCCTCTCACTTTAACTTCCACCTCTGCTAATCTTTTTTTTAATTTTTGAATTAGCTTATCATTAAATAGTTTAAAAGAAAAGTATAACCGATTATTTAGGGTCACTTTTTTCCAAACTCCATTCCAATTATTTCAGAATTTTTATTAATTAATTGTTTAAAAATTGTCTAACCCTTTATCCTTATTAACTGCCTCTCAACTACCTCAGTCTCCTAAACCTTCTCAACCACAACACTTTCAAGCAAAAAACAGAGTTTAAAAGACATGGGGGCCAATGTGTCTATGTGGGCTCAGTGTTCACCCCTCTTTGGCCTGACCATAGGTCGGGTGAGGCTTTAGGGTCTGGGTGGGGCCGGGGCTATCCCACATCGGATAGTCTTTGAGTGTTTGTGTGTCTTAAAAACATGACACTTACCGAGTGTGAGTGGTTTGTAGATCCCTTTGTTCAAAAAAAAAAAAAAAAAGACATGGGGGCTAAGTTGGAGCCTGAAGATTCAACCAGTTGTATAGTAATGTTTAGGTAATTATTTCTCTTTATCGTTTTCTTTTGATTTTGTGGTGGGTACGGGAAAAAATGAATTTAAATTTTTTTGGCAATGGTGAAAACATCTAATTGTAATAATCTTTCATTTGAAGGTCTTACACATTCATCTAGGTGATGCTATAGATTTTGGTAGGGGTGTCAATTCTGACCTGTTGATATAAATCCGACACGAACGATTATAAAATTGACACGATTATTAAATACACATAATAAATAATCTAGACTAATGTTTAATACTCAAAACACATTAAATAGATTTTTTTTTCGTGAGTCTTGACACAAACACGACACAAATAACACGACATGCAGGTAAAACGAACACGACACAATTGACACCCTAAATTTTGGCAGTTTATATTTTAGAGCTCGACTTTGTTTGGATGTGACTAAATAATTCACTTTCCAAATTGTGGCGACGAAAACTTTATGTTTAGTTCTTGCTTTTGAAACATCGTATGCCATGTTCATGCTCATCTTCACATAAATTATTATTAATTGATTCATGTATAACATAGTCTTTGGTGATATAATTTATTTCATAACATTCAAGGTTATAATAGTTGTGTACGATCATTGTTACATGTTATTTTTTTATATTGTGATCTAGGGTGTTTGAGTCAATTTACATAAATCTCGACTAATACTTTTCCCAATTCAATCAAAATGAAGTTATCTGCATACCTAGGAAATTCACTAACTAGAAAATTCACGAGAAATAAAATTCATCATAAAATCAACAACGGATTTATACGTGTGCGTACAACAATAGGGGGTTTCGTGGCTAAACCAGCAACGGACGCAGTTGATCTTCAGACGAAATCCTTAAGCTTTTCCGAAGATCGAATGGTTCAAACGCATTGATGAAGTAGAAGATTGCCAAGAAAATCAGAAAAATGGAGCAAATCATGAGAAGTATAGTGGCAGCGACATGCGATAGTAGGGATCGCCATTGCCAGTGGTGGTCTCCGAGAAACTCTTTTACGTGCTCCTTGTTGTCGATCACGACGGTCCATATGATTGCAGAGGCCATGAGTCCGAACACGATAGCCTTCAGTGCCGGATGTACCGCCGGTGGTGCTTCATCTTCTTTTCCGTCCTTCTCCACCATGGATGGTCAATTTTACAAGAAAGAAACTCTATCATGTCATAATAACAGCCTATATAACTATTAAGAGAGAGAGAGAGAGAGAGACGTAATAGAGAGGGAGACATACTGTTTTATTGTGACTCTACTTGTTTTCTCCTTTGGGGAAGTAGGAAACAGACCAGTTATTGCTAAGCTTGAAGAGTTGTCGTTGGTTTCGACTACTCTGACTGTTGGGTCGAGTGCGTGGTGTAATTGTTACATTGAATATTTTTTAAAATAACATAATATCATTTCAATTTCAGGTACTGGGCTCGGCCTAAATGAGCTCAGTTGGTGGAGTTTCTGAGTTATAAAAAAAAAAAAACTTTTAATTCTGGATCTTGTGATTGGTAGGATTAGAAATTGGATAGAGGCTATCTAGCACAATATGGTAGTTTAAGGTGTAGTTAAGAATGATTAACGATCTGAGTAGTTAGGGCTCGAATAAATCGAATTTGGTTAAAATTTTGATTTGTTTTTTTTTAAAAGAGATATATTTGGCAAACATGTGGCTTGATTGGAATGGATTTGACTAGGAACATGTGGCATGTTTTGAATAGGTTTAACTCGACTCGAATAGATTCTTTGTTTTAAATAACTCTCATTTTATTATTAAACAATTCATACCTCAAAAAGAGAATAATGTTATATAAATTTAAATAATATTCATTTCTTTTTCATTCTCTACTCTCAATATTTGAAAAATTTTGGACTTCTAGGAGTATCTTTAACCCTAACTCAAATTTAAACTTAAATTTGAGTAAAAAAATCTAAAAAACTTACTCTAACTTTTTACTCTAACTTATATCAAATTAAGGGGAAACTCAAATTCTTACTCAAATCTTTAATGGTACAATTTCATCATATTTTAAAGATCCAGTAGTCATTTTTACTTTCTTTTAAATTTGAGTTTGTCCTTGTTTAAATTTGAATTTTTTTTTCTTTAAATTTGAGTTTGTCCATCGGAGCCATTTGTACCAAATCAAGCTTTTTACTCAAATATTAATTTAAATTTGAGTAAAAATTTAAGTCATGATTGAAGATGCTCTAAAATTTAATGTGTGAAAGTTTTTATTGAGAACTTGAGTTCAATTTTGATTCGAATGCTTGTAAGTTTTCATTGAACCGAGTTAGAGTAAGAATACAAACTCGATAATCAAGTCCAAGTTCAATCAATCACGATGAATTTCAACATACTTAAACTCAACAAACTTAACAAAATAAACACCTTGATATAATATATACAAGTTAAATACTAGTTGGGCCATGAAAGATCTAATAAGGATTGATGTTGAACCCCAATTTAAGGTCCTATTGTTTATGAATCTGGATAATTTTTTGGGGTCAAGTTATGAAGATTTATTTTTTATGAATACTTTAGTATCGAGATATGCATAAGTTAACTCGAACAACCCTAACCGTTGAAAAAAAAAACAAAAAAGTTCCTCCTGCCTAAATCTGAGCAATTGCCGAATGACCCGTTCCCCAGCTTCCGCTTAGTCGCCCTATCAATTCCATCCTTCAAACCCGGACCGTTAGCCTCCTTCAAATCCAGATTGGGAGACCGTTCACATTCTATACTTAATGTGATTCACGAGAAAAAAAAAAGGGGGGGTTGGGGGGGGGGGGGGGGGGGGGGGGGGAGGAGTACATTTTTATCTCCTCAACTATGAATTTATTTTCACATATTCCTCTAATCTATCACATTTTCACATTATTCTAATAATTAATATTAATTAAAAAAAAGATTGAAAGTTATATCACATTATCTTCTTATTTTTATTTTTTAACTTTGTTCCAACATGTAGAAATTTTTATTTTTGGGGTTACCTGGCAGATGTGCAGGATGAGGATTTTAATAATTGACGGAGCAAAATAAAACCTGAACCATAGTTGATGGATCACAATGTCAATTAGCGTTGTGTCGTGTCATTCAAGTATTGTTATTTATTTATAATTAATTTAATACATTATTTGTTGACATGATATATCATATTTATTGAATTGATAATAGATCCTAATTAATAGTAGAGTTCACTGTTAATCTAATGCTAGAAAATAATAAGGTCATCAAATAAAGTCACTAAATAAAGTCCATGTAACATTGTTCATTTTGTTATACGTGTCAATCTATATATTATGTGTATTTATCAATGTGTCTTAGTTTAGAATCGTGTCGGTTCGTATCGTATTCATGTTGATGGGTCAGCTTGGAAAAAATATTGGGTGTAATCATTATATTATATCAGTAGTATCACGTGATCTAACGTTCGTGTCACTAATAACTAAACAAATTAACAAATTGACCCACTAAAACTCAAAAGCACTCAACAATGTCAGACATTGGCGTGGATCTTAGTTTCCTCTCTTTTTTCTTTTCTTATTGAATGTCAGACATTGGTGTAATGGTTAAGCCCAATATTTACTCCTCAGATCGACACCCTCCTACCTCAACCGATGATCGATGGTAAGGGGCCATAGCTCCCAAATTTTTGGGAAAGTCTGTGGGTTTGCCTTCCTAGAGTTTTTCAAAAATCTGAAGGAGAAATTGACGATTGTGAGATTGCTGTTTCAGAGACTCTTGCTGATTCCAAATTCAGTTCAAGAATGGTTGAAAATCATCCTTTAAGAATCTCCAAACTACCGTGAATCTTAACGTTCAAAATCTTCAGTCTCAGGATTTGTAGACGTAAAGGAAAATGATGATGCTTGTATCATTCGTGGGAGGAGTTTCAGGATTTTATTTCTTGTGGCTTAATTTTATTATTCAAGGAAGAGGTTTCCAAATGTGGGTTCGAAGACATTGATGACGGATGTGAGGTTCTCATAGGCTGCCATTGCCATGAACCTGGGTTCCTTAATTTTAGAAAAGAAGGAATGTGGGGAGGAGAGTGAGAGTAATTAGATGAGGGAGAAAAGGTGAGACATTAAGTTAAGAAATCTAACTGTTGGGTGGTTTTGAATTTCTGACATTCTTGTTTTGGAGGTGAAGTTTGGTTGGAATCTGGTAGATTGGTTTCACTTAAGTTGGTGAGTTTGGTGGAGAAAAGAGTAGTATTTATTCCAGGAAAAAGCAAACACAAGAATCTTTGATTTGATGTGTGTTGAATTCAGGATCGTATAAAACTCAGTTTTCAGTTAATTCAGCAGTCTGGGGTCTTTAGGTTTTTCTGGCAATGGCTGAGTTAAAGGGCATTGACAATCTTGTAGCTGCTAGGGAAGTTCTGAGGAGTAGCATAGAGAAATCTAGAAATATAGATTTTGAAATTAGCAAAACTGGCCCTAAATTGGAGATGATCAACCAGACATTGCCATCATTGGAGGCTGCAATCAAAGATATAGCGCGTAAATGTGATGTTTTCTCTATCAGAATTCATATTGATCGCGTTGTTGGCCCTGCTGCTGCTGTTTTGAAGGTGTTTGATGCAGTCCGTGAGCTTGAGAACTTGGTCTCAGCTGACCCATGTTCCAATTTATTTGGTTACCTCTCCAATGTCAAACGGCTTGAAGAAGCACTGAAGTTTCTTACTGATAATTGCCAACTAGTAATTCTGTGGCTGGAAGATGTGGAACAATTCCTGGAAGACAATGCAATCTCTGAAGATTGGTATATTTTGAATGTGAAGAAGTGTTTGAGAATACTTCAGGAGTTGAAGGCAACTGAGGAACGTTCTCGTTTCAATGGAGGGCTTCTGAATTCCACCTTCAACAAGCTGGAAAATGAATTCAGGCGTCTCTTGGCAGAGAACAGTTTTCCAGTTTCACTGGCTTCCACAGGATCGTCCCTGGCTGATGAAACCTGCACTGATCCGTTACTTTTGCCACTGCCTGTTATTTGCAAGCTGCAAGCCATTATTGAGAGGTTAACTGGTAATAATCGGCTTGAAAAATGCATATCCATTTATGTTGAAATAAGGAGCTTGAATGCTCAAACAACTTTACAAGCTCTTGACTTGGATTACCTTGAGATGTCAATGTCAGAATTTGACAGTGTACAAACCATAGAGGGCTACATAGATCATTGGAGGAAGCATTTGGAATTTGCTGTGAAACATTTACTTGAGCTGGAGTACAGGCTTTGCAATGATGTATTCCAGAACTTTGGATCGGATGTTTCGAGGGACTGCTTTGCAAAGATTGCTGTGGAATCTGGAATGCAGAATTTCATTAGATTTGGGAGCACAATCACCAAATGTAAGAAGGAAGCAATCAAGCTCTTCAAGCTATTGGACATTTTCACAGCTTTAAACAAACTCAGATTGGATTTTAACAGACTATTTGGTGGGAAAGCCTGTGTTGAAATCCAAAATCAGACAAGAGATCTCATCAAGAAGATTGTTAACGGGGCATCTGAGATTTTCTGGGAACTCTCTTCTCAGGTTGAGCTGCAACGCCATTCTAGTCCTCCTTCGGATGGCAGTATTCCAAGGCTGGTAAGCTTTGTCACTGATTACTGCAATCAGCTGCTCGAGGACAATTATAGATCAACCTTGATCCAAGTTCTGGAGATTCATAGAGGTTGGAACCATGAGAAATATGAAGAGGGTCTTCTTTCAGAAGAGGTCTATAAAATCATCAAGGCACTTGAACTCAACTTGGAGAAGTGGGCAAATACATACGAGGACTCCACCCTGTCCTACCTATTCATGATGAATAATCGTTGGTACTTCTGCAAGAACCTGAAGGGTACAAAACTGGGTGATTTATTGGGAGATTCTTGGTTCAGAGGACACGAAGAGTATGTTGAATATTATGCAGCAGTCTACTTGAGAGAGAGTTGGGGGAAACTCCCGGCTCTTTTAAGCGAAGAGGGTCTGATCCTATTCTCCAGTGGGAGAGCGATTGCTCGTGATCTAGTGAAGAAGAGGCTCAAAGCATTCAATGAGGTCTTTGATGACATGTATAAGAAGCAATCTAACTGGGTTTTGTCTGATAAAGGTTTAAGATGGAAGACATGCCAACTTGTAGTGCAGATTATAGTCCCCCTCTATAAGAGCTACATGCAGAATTACATGCATTTGGTGGAACAAGGGGGAAGTCCAAGCAAGTGTGTGAAATATTCTGCAGAAAGCTTGGAGAATATGCTGAGCTCTCTGTTTCAGCCAAAGCTAGGGAAGTATGGTAGCACTAAGTGCACACATTTAATTGGTAAGATAAAAGATGTTGTCTACAATCACTTCTCCTCCACTCCTGCTGCTGCATGATTTCACAAAATTGCAGCTCTTACATAAACTTTCGCTTTAATTGTGTATTTATGCCTAGATGATGGCCAATTATGGTGGTTGGTTTCCCAGAAAAGTGAGACTTCCCTGTCATCTTAAGTGAATGTCAAGTTTCCGCAACAATGTCCTATAGGAAATGTATCACATCATCACTCCTGCATGTAGCTACAGAGAGTGTCACTAAGGTAGTTTGTATATGACTTAATAGAATCATGTGCAACTCTTGGTTAGAATGTATATAAATGCTCTTTTAACGAAGGGAATGATCACTGATCTCCTCCCCTCCCCCAGCGGCCACATGCCTTCTGAATGGGGGCCTGCATGCACTGTTAGATTTTGGAAATATGGTGGTCCAACCCTGAAAAGGAGAACCTCCCTTGGTTGAGATGTTTCAACTACCATATGATTGATTCTCTCTCAAAAGAGCTTTGTAGGTCAGGAATATCAGTCAAAGTAGAAAATCTTCATCCCTTCTCTGTGTTCTTTTAATTTTGACAGTAGGAGTTAAGGTTGTTGAACTGCCAAATGAATCTGGTAAACCAGTGATCTACTTTTTATTTTTTTACTTTTTATCCTATCTGCGGGTTCAATAAAGAACAATAATAACAGGAAATTACTGCAATAAAGTGCTCTAGATTTCTGTGGATCTAGACCTTCCCCAACTGCCAGACATCTTCTTTAGTGGGCAACTAGATCACATTAATATTAAAATTTTTAATGTTCAAAAAATTATAGTTTGATTAATAGAATGTCAATTAAAGACGTAACCCATATGCATAAGCGATATATAAAAAGAGCGAGGAGTCAACAAAAAAAAAAACTCACTATAAATCTATCTATTCTTATAGATTTAATCAATGGACATAAATTTTTTAAACCAAAAAATTGGGCTATTATATATTGAGTCTATACATGGGAAGATCCAAATTATCGAGCATCTTATAAATCTTCACATTTGTTCCCGATGAGTTTTTATATTTTGGAAGCGTTATACAATAATTTCATTATCAATGGTATTGAAAATCTTTTTCTCAACATATGCAACTAAGCAATCGTTCATTCATTGATCTCCTATTCGATTGCTTAATTTATTTTTCACTATATTCATTATTGAAAACCTATATGTTTGTCAAAATACATAACTACCCAAAATTTTATTGAAAACCTATATGTTTGTCAAAATACATAACTACCCAAAAATTTTTTAAAAACTTTTCAGTGGGGGACAAATGTCTAATAAATTCTAAATTTTTTAAAATTATACTTACTCCCAATTTTTTTTTAAAATTACAGTGGAGGCTGCTCCCCCCACTGCTGTTCAATATATTTTTTCTTCAATTTCCTTCTTGACACATCATCCATCATTAATGAGTGAGAGACTCATTTGTATACAATAAACCCCACTAGAATGTATGACAAAAAAGGGTATACTCCAATTTCTGTTGGCTATAATGAATATTTTCGGCGGGTGCCTTCCAGACCAAAAAAGGGTAGTTGGTGTGCTTTCAGATTTTCAGAATCTCCCTTCTCTCTTTCTCTATGTTTTGTACTTCTTCTTTATCCTGAGGTTTTCAAATTTCATGAGATTAGTGAAGTGTTGAACATCAACTGGTTAGCATATACAAAAGCCTCTGTCAAATGCAATATCAACTCAACCAAGAAATACATTGACTAACCTCCAAATACTTGGCAACATTCAAATTTATAATCTCTAATGAGAAAACTGAATATCATTAAAGCTATTAATGTAACAAAATTTTCCTGTTTCGAATACAGAAGGGCAGATGAGGAGGGAGACCACGATGAGGCGTGTGAAACAAAAATATAAGAAAGTCCAGTTTCCACTCAAAGTCCTTCGGATGAGATCTTCTTCAATTGTTTCACCTTTTTGAAATCTGGGACAGAGTAATTCTTTTCCACTTCCCAAGCAAGTTGAGACATACAATTGAAGGATGATTTTGCACCCTTCTCGTCTGTTACTTCTCTGGGGAAAGGAATTCGGACTTCAAAGACACCATTTTCTGGAGACGTTAGACGCATGTCAAAGCCTAACCGATCCACCCAAACCAGCTTGGCATCCAATACCTGAAGAAACAAACAATACCCAATGGAAAACCTAACAGAAACATAATCTAGTCCAAATTTTAAATTGGTCTCCCCAGACACGACTGTTTTATCGTTCCTCAGGGTGTCACAGACCCCGTGTTGAAACATAACAATCAGTGTCTTGACTCGGTAGCTAAACCCACATTTTAATATCGCAGTTTCAGACTCAAGTGCCACTCCATTGGACTGGTTATATCTAATTTTTAACTTAAAAACCACACACCAAATAATATCAAGATCCCAATGGAAACATCCGAAGACAGTTGCTTAGTTTTACACTTGGAAGTTGGCATAATTTTTTTTCTTGTATGTGGGTGGAAGTTGTGCGTTTGTTGTCCTTTCTAGTCTAGTGCAATCAATAACCAAAAAAGTGTTTAGATCACTTAATAGTGAAAGAAGGAAACGACTGACCCTCCCCTAGTAACTTGCGTCAACAAACTCGTGCAAAAAAAAAATGAAGAACATCTAATTAGCCCTTTATAATATCAGGAACTCCTCTATCAGCCGCATAGGGAATGTGAAAAGTTTCAAATGCAACACTCAAAAACAATGTTGTCAATAGGAGCTTCTATAAAAGTTCATATGGTACAACTTCCACCCTAAATCAGACATGGGGGAAGCAAGCAATGTCAGAAACAAGTCAGAAATATTGTAAAATCCACTTGTCTGAATGATTCAACCATTCGTTTTCTTTTTCTTTTTTGATGTTTATTGGGTGATAAGAGATATAACATGTCATGTCAAAGCTCTCCTTGAACGGTAGATGGAAATAAAATCACTGAGGCAGAAGAATGTCAACGCTCATGTTTCTCTAAGTCAACGATGAAATTGCAGCCTTTCATGTCCTATGTGTGACCATGGAATAATCAGAGTGCATGAATTCTCTCATCAGATCAGTATTTATATACATAATTTATGTATTTATTATTTGAACTTGTGAGTCCAACCCACATTCTCTGACAAGAAACTAAAACTAGTGATGAAAAATTGAAAATACAAAATCATTAAAAAAAATTGGGTATTAGGTGCAAACCGGAAAATCCAAATCCGCATAAATGTTGCAAAAGCGACGAACATCTTCAATGTTGTGAGCATTTATCTCATTAACGATGTTCTCTGCAAAATCTCGCAGTGGATCAGGTTTTGCCGATTTGTAATCTGATGAAGTGATCCATACACCATCCTGAAATAATTCACAACATTCCAGTACTCAAGTAGGTAATTCTTAAATATTCTGTAAATCATTATCAGTACAATAATAAAAGTCATCAATAAGCATGAAGCAGACTCCTGCTATGTAAAAACTAAGGGCATCAACAGATCAACTACAGATGAACCAACACACCTCTGCAAAATCTTCAATCTGAAGTACCCGTTCCACATTAACAACATATACAAGGTCTTCATCCACTTCATGTCCATATCTTTTTTCATATAGCAAATGAAGTTTCTGTCAAAACATTTTCGAGAACAAATCAAGCATCAGTGTCAGAAATATTATGTGGATTCTAAGAAATCAAGCATCAATTTTTTTTTTCCAGTTGTCCTCATGCAATAGCAGTGACTGACATATTTCTGGGTGTGCAGAGGTCAGAAACAGAGCCATTCTGCTTTGAAGGTAAGTTTGCAGATGCTCTCATGGCAGTAAGTTAGTCCATCATGTAGTGCACAACATTTAGAACAATACCCAGCTCATTAGATTCTTACCTAAAAAATTCGAGATCCATACAAAGATCTCATTTAGAGTTCACTTAAAAAAAAACCCATTTTAGCCATGCATTCATTTTGTTGCTACAAATTTATTAAATAAATGGATAGGCATGTCATAATTCAACTCAACTTACAAAATCTTGTCCCAACTTGAATACATGAATCCTGATTCACCATTGTGTCATATCATATCTATAGATACAAAATATTCAATTTCTAAATTTTGTCAAAATTTTCCCCTATGACGTAACGCAAGCTCCTAGTTCAACACTACAGTTCAAAGTGAACGAGAAAACTTTGGTCAATTGGAGCCCGCAGAGGTTTGACAAGTGCCTACTCATGCATCTATTTGGCTGTTCACATAAAAAGGGCACTCAAGTTGACACAACAAAACATAGCTTGACACGGGAAGCAAGACCTCAGACTGTACAAATGCAACATACTCATAAGGATTTGGGAGTGATCACTAATATTAATTAAACATCCAAGAAGCAGAACAATGAATATGAATTCATAAATCTCAACTAGAACGCCCACTAATCTGAGGCCGGCCCAACAAGAATAGTTATTCAACAAAATAGCGTGATGGCAGTATAAAATATGTTTGATCAAGATCTATCATTGGCTAATTTTCCAACCCCATCAAGAATTTGCTATTAGGCCCTTCTTGTAGACAAAGACAACCCTATTTGACCTTTTGATCAATCAAATAAGAATTTCACAACAGATACAAATAGACCACCAATTGAACCCAGAACCTTTAACAAAGAAAAACTTCCAAAATTAAAAAGCGTGAAGCATGAATGTTTACCCTTAGAACCATTCCGTCTTCTGGTTTGTTGAGGCTTCCTTCAATCGTGCACTGTGGCATCCGCAATCCGCATTGCTCTAACTGGTTCAAATGAATTCATAATCAAAATATGGATCACATTTCTAAAAAATTAGCACAAATTTCAAATATTTTAAAGGCATCAACCACTCAATCACGGGAAAAAAAAGTCATACAAACATCGAATTGAATAATGCGATGAAGGAAGCACCTGGACATGGAGGCTAGACCTCCTGTCTATGGAGATATTTCTATTTGACGTATTCAAACACAAGATGGGAGTGCCTTCTGGGTCAACGGCAAATCGAACACCGATACCCAGAGGCCAACCGTCTTGGGTCAAAGTAGAAAGAGTACCCACAGAAGACAACTCCATGATTGTCCTTGAAATCTCAGCTGGGAATGGTTTGACATTAGCCGTTGTTTGCAAATGGGTGGGCTCTGAAACCACAGAAATCGAACATCTCGGAGACAGAACCAAAGATTTGCGAAACGGGTTTGCTTTTGAAGGATAGAAATGGGTTCTGCTTATGGGTTTAGAGATAGAAAGTGACGGTTTTGAGAAATGGGTGGTGGGGAGGACTGAAGGTGGAAAGTGAGTGATGAGAGATTGGGCTTGTGGAAGCATATCACTGTGTGTAGATCAATTGAAATTGAGGTTTTCAAGTTTTCTCTTTTAGTTGCAGATATTGGGAAGGACTTGGGGAGCTCGATCGAGAGAGAGAGAGAGAGTAGTTACAGTTCGTAGGAACAGTGCTGGAGGGCGATGTTGATAACAAGTTGGGAAAGAAATGTCGTGGTTGTAGCATATTAAGTTGTTTCTGGTTTCCCCACCGTTGATATCATACCATTTTGATTTAGTCAACGCCAGGGGTCCCATTTTAAGAATAAATTACATAAATGCCCCTTAAATTATGACTTTTGTGTCAATTAAGTCATTGAACTAATTTTTGTGTCAATTGAGTCCCTAAATTCTAAGATTTCAGCAATTAAGCCCATGAATTAATTTTTATGTTAATTAAGCCCCTAAATTAATTTTTAATGTCAATTAAACCCCTAACTCTAAATTTTTAACAATTAAGCTCTTTTGTCAGCAACCGTTAGATTTTTGAACAAAATGTCTCACGTGTTTATCACATAAACAACAGATTAGGGATATTTTAGATTGTTCGTTCCAAACCTATCAGACAAAGAACCTCATTCCTTATATCCATCAATCGAAACTCTAAACCAAAACCTCTTTCATATCCATCGAGCTGAACGAATGAAATCAGCGAGCTCTTCGAAGAGCTTACATTTATGTAATCTGTTTTCTACACCAGATTGAAGAGTTTGTTGATCTGTTTCATTTGATGGGTATGAAAAAGGTTTAGGTTTTGGGTTTCAGTCTGATAGGTTTCAAATGGACAATCTAAAATACTCCTAGTTGTTGTCCACATGGTTAAACACGAGAGACATTTCGTTCAATAAAGTTTAGGGATTCAATTGACACGCAAATTAGTTCAGGAACATAATTGCTAAAATTTTAAAGTTTGGGGACTCAATTATCACAAAAATTCAGGAGTTTAATTGACACAAGTGACATAGCTTAAGGATCATTTGTGTATTTTATTCTTCTTTTAACTGAAGAGGTGTTGTTGATTAAAAAACGATGCAAAACGATAGATATCATTTTTTATCAATGACACTTTTGCGGTTACCACAGAGGATCCTAACCCCAATGCCAACGAGCTTAATGTGGAAAACAATTGAATTTTGACTTAATTTTTAATTTACTGAAATTATAATTGGCATAGTCTAATAACAACTCCTATATTTTTTGTTATTACATCAGTCACACACTATCAAGAAATTACATCATGATCCTAAAATATTTATCAAAATTACAGCAAAAAAAAAATAGATCCCGATGGAAAGTACTTTATTATTATAAGTGAAATAATAAATAACTTTCAGTCTATCTCCCCTTAAGAGTTAGTAATAGACCCCATTCAGATGAAGGTAATTGTGGTTGGAAATATATATTGGAACCCTAAACCCATTGATCACCCTGTTTGGAAAACCATTTTGGTGGGGAGGTTTTTTTTTTTTTGGTATTAAGGGAGAAATTGCATCAGGAATGTCAAGGTGAACTTCAGATTACCTTTACCTTTTATCCTATTTGGATAACCATTTTGACAGAAATTTCAATTGGGTATACGATTACCAGGATTATCACCATCGAAACAAGGCTTATAAAAGTACTAGCTGTAATATTAGATCATATCATACAGGTAAGTGTTAGTTTTTCTATCCCTGAACAACCAATTTAAACACAGTTGATTAGCACCTTCTACCACAGGCTGGGGATGACCCCTCGACCATAAAGATTACATCACCTCATTTTTCACCAATCTTATCGTACAAGAACTATACGAGATCCTATTAAAAGCGGACAATTTTTACACACAGTATGGCCTTAAGACGACGTGCAAATCTGTTCTTTTTGTGGAGCAGATGAGGCTCAAACCTGCCAGGACAAGCTCGTATGTTAAACAAACCTACATGAGACTCGATTTAGAAAAGCAAAGCCTTCTCCCATCTTTTCCCTCTCCCCTCGGCAGCTGAAACCGATGAGTTCACACAACCAAGATTAGAACAGCATTCTGAAAAGGGACACATTTATTCTGTATCATTCACTGATGTTCGCCTGACAGATTATAATCCTTCACCATCAAGATCTCATCACATAACTTTTTAGGTACATGCTGCAATGCTTCTCCTTCTTGCCATGCTTGCCCCACCAATACCCCTGGTCCCAGATGACGAATGTATATGACAACCTGATCATTGAAAGGCCATGGATGTTTTGCTGCAATTATAAAAATGGTAACAACTAGTTAATGCTGCTTACAAACTAGAATGCAATTATGCAACTCTTTCACACAGGAAAATAAACATATGCCTTTGAACAAGCTAATGGCAATCCTGGTCATAGTAGCAGACATGCCACAATTGGTTGACTTTTTTTTTTTTTTTTTTTTGGGGGGGGAAAGGAAAGGAGCCAGCTGCATGTTTTTAAGAGAAAACATCACACTCGTACTCTTTTGGAAAACAACAATTAAACTTAAAACATAGTAACAAGTTCTGGAAGCACGAGGAGAGACATTGCAGGTCATGAGAGCAGAATTGTGACTCAGAAATAATAGGGCACACATAAAAGGGGACAAAAAATTATACTGTTTTGAGTTGCGAACTCTGATGACTTAAAAAGATGTGAAAAGCACTTAATTCCTAAATCATCCAAAAGCACTTGCTCATGCTTGCATTGAAGAACACCTGATAAGAGTCAATAGAGAACATCTGAATGAAATTAACTAGCAGGGATAGACCTAGAAATGTATCGATTGATAGGAAAAAAGAAAGAAGAAGGGATGCAAGGAACAATAGCGTAACTACAAGGTAATGACCTAGATATGTCTCCAATGTTAGGGTAGCCAGAATACATAATATGAAAGTCATCTTTCAAATTGAGCATGTTGCATTAGACAATTTTGGAACTGCCCCCCACCTGCTTTCGGAAAGCCTTGTGGATAGTCATGGAGATCCAAGAGCCCATCCCCAAATTCATATGCTAAATCACAAGGCTGCTCAGTTGACATTACTTCATTGAGTTGTCTCACCATAAAATATAATGGATATAAAGAATTTGAAATTCCAGCCAGAACTGATTCATCTGAATATTTAAGCGACATATTAGACCGAGGAATAGTTCCTAATACATTTAACTTGCAAGCAAGCCTGGAGCATACTTAGAGATTTAACTTACCAATAACCCGTCCATATGTCTTTCCATCCTTACTGCAAAACAGAGCCTGGTGCATACTCAATTTTAAAAAAAACAAAATAAAATGGAAAGAATAACAACTATGGTACCAAGGACTTCATTGAGAAGCAGAGATTTAACCTTCTTGAAGAAATTTATCCAGGCAATACTCTTCGGCCCTATTTTACAATGTTCAAGTGTCATAAGATTTCCAAAAATTATATCACTAAAACATTAATCTTTTAACAATTAGGCGGCAACACTTCAAGAGATTCAATGCATAAGGAAAAAAAAGAAATCAGCAGGAAATAAAGAGCATGATATAAAAGCTTACTAATCAATAGTTAAAGATAATTAACAAATAGTTCACACATGCTTCCAATTTTATTGTAAAAATAGGTTTGCCACACTTAGTTTAATCATGTTCAATTTATTTTTGACACCAAAACTGAGTGAACAAATATTTTGCCATTTATCCTTCCAAAATCAAGTTTCTCTTGTATTATAAGTCATTTTCTCCATACAACAATAAAGTTGAAGGTGCCTTTGCCTCTTTAATCTAGCTATAACCATAAGGCTTGATTTTAATTCTACAGGATTTCTGAATAACATCCATTTTCTTTCTTTTGATTAACAATAACCAAACCTCGGCAATGGCAACCGCTCGAAACAACTCAAAAAGTCATCATCTGGGCGTTATCTATTGATCCATCCTAATCTATGCCATTAAATTGTTTAATAGCAACAGGGCAATGATTATTGCATTATTGGAATTCTCTTTTAATGAGCAAATCCTGACTGGAAAATCATGTTTCTCACACCTTTTGCGGAAAAAAAACTGACAAAGCCGGGGTTCAAACCCCATACTAAAACTTAACAATAAAAACACTCATGAAAGCTATTAGTCAATTTAGAGGTAATCTTCTTCTAAACCTATTTTTCCATTCAGAAGAAAAAGTTAGGTTTTATATTATGTTCCTACCCTTCACATGACCATATTATTACAAATGTCATTTTCCCCAGCAACTTAACTAAGTGAATTTCCAGGATAATTAAACATTGCCTGACCCTTCCTATTGATTTGACATGAATGATTTTTCAAAAGATTATAAATCACTAAAGATATCTTACACCAATTATGAACCATGGCTTTGCTTCCTTTTTGTGTGCTACTTTTACACAACATACTATAATTAGCATTATTATTAGCATCTATTAAAAAAAAGACAGAAAAGAAAGATAAACATTATGAAGTTTTGTGTAGATGTTGAAATGTTTAATAGTACAATTCCTGAAGTAGGCAATCACACCATCCAACGATTCAAACAATAATAATACTGGTACACTGAGGGGAAAAATACAGCAAAGTTCCAACTTATTCTTGACAGAAATTTGTCCTTCCTATATAAAAAAAAATAAAAATCTAACCCAAATCTAGAATGAATTTACACATGGTTCTTAGCTATTTTAGTTCATGGCAAATCTAAATTGAGGTACCTCCACTTGTTCGGCAATTCCAAAATTCAAGTGACTTAACACCATCTCCATTAGACAGCAAGTTAGATGCACTTTTCTTTGCTAACTTGGTATCCTCATACCGTGTGCCAGCTATCTCCCAAGCTCTTGATATAAGCCTGAATAAGTTTCAAAACATAAATAAAAAGACTTGAAGACTGGTATAGTACCTTCAACAGCTTAACATTTCATATGCACACTAGAGAAAGTAAACAAAGCAATCACCTCAGTAAGACGTAGGGTGTACATGCATCATACATGCATAATGCAAATATTTCAAAACAATTAAATACCCTTCAAGAGCATTCGCCAAAAGACGAAGGTTCAATTACAGAATACTTGGAGAGTATAATATTATGCTTCTATCTTCGTTGCTGGATAACATAGATATTCGAAACTAGTTCCATTATCTGCTCATTCTTGTGGTGTTGGTTAATCAACGATGTAATCAAATAAAAACTAGTTAAGTTTTCTACTTAATTTAGAATGTCAGAGACATCTCAATCTCCTTAAATGTTGAATAAGGGAAATTAGGCACTTGGACAATTCTACTATCTCCTATGTGCTAAAATTTTCGGGTTTGATGGATCTAAACACTTAAACATACACCAGCACCACATCCATACTCAACACTACTTAACTTGGCCTATTATACTGCATATAGAAGTAAAGGTTAAGAGCACAGGAATAGTAATTATACATAATTTCAAAGGATCAATGAAGAGAGAAACCTGGGTTTCAGCAAGGACAGCAATCTATGCCGCCTTTCCTCTGGAATATCTTCAATTTTCTTCCTAAACATAAACACAAAATTTGTACCATGACAATGAACCAACGAGTTGAACAAAGCAGAGCTATTTTTGGGTGAGAACCTAATAAAACATATACATAGATACACATCTATATATATATATATATATATATATAGAGAGAGAGAGAGAGAGAGAGTAACCAGAGATATGCGGCGGGATTGTAAGAAGAGGGATCCAGAGGAATAAGCTCTTTTGGAGGGTCAATAAATGTGACCACGTCCTGCTCGTCCAAGTACGCTATCTTTCCACCGGGTAGAACTTCGTAGGGTTGGTCATCCCACGGCGAAGTAGACAGTGACGACGTCGTATTTGGTCTCTTGCCTCCACGAATTTCCCCAGAAATCGAGTATACTGTTCTCCGTCCGTACGAATTTGGAGCTCTGACATTTGAAAACCCTAGAAGATGGTGATACTGATAGTGTGGCCGTTGAATTGGGAAGTTGAGATGGCGGTAAAGGCATGGATGGTTACTGCTGGTTGTCGCCATCATTGTTTTTCTCGAACTTCTGAGGCTTTTGGGATGTAGAGGATGAACCGACAACAACAATTTCTAAACTCCAAATTGGGCCGTTATGGTAGAACCAACTTCCAAACCCTTATTAGCCCATCACACTGGTGATTTATTCTTAATCGTTGTTCTTGGGTTCAGCTAAAACTGGGCCGTTTCGTGTGTGGTTTTGTCTATTTTAGCGTATGCATTTACTATTATTTTTTGTGTATTAATAAAGATGTCACGATCGAAAGAGTAGCCTAGTTGGCTTCAATAAAACGTGAAAGTCTTGCCCTCCTCTAATAATCATAGGTTTGAACCTATTTACGGTAATAGTCTCTATAAACCAGATATTGTTAGAGGGACTGAATGCCCAACTTATCATTGATAGTGTTGTAGTGACAAACTCAACCATCCTAAGTCAGTAGTTTTGGCTCATACTAAATATTCTATAGCGAGTGGGAACTGACGAGCCTAAATCCCGATCAGGCCTGGTCCCAGTCCATGGGTTAAACCCAAATCATCGAAAGGCAAACCAGACTCAACTCATGGCTTAAGTCCGGTCCAAAGCTCAAGAGTTTAGGAAGAGTTAATGCACGTGAGAGAGCAATCATCAAGATAGTTATTACTTTAGGATAGTGCTCATTCTCAATTGTAGCTAACCTCTCCGATAAAATTAATACCTTGACCCTCACGTCATCGCCTCAGTTAGGGCTATGCGCCTATAAATTGTAAACCTGTTATACATGGAGACAGATTTCACACACCTCACATTGAGCGTACTCTTGCTCTCTCTCTCTCTTTCTACCTTATACTCTCTCATTAATAGAGTTCTCTGGCCACCATTGCCACCTTCAGTTGTTAGGTCGTCCAGAACCAACCACTCAATCTTTGTCTCTTATTATTAATTATTTCATTAATTACTTTACACTATACATTCGACTGATTTGATTGTACATAAAACCATTTTTGTGCATCATTAGGAACCTCCTAAGAGGGTTGTCATGTTTGGTCGTCCTTGACCACCCTTTTTCTAAGCAAAAAAAAAAAATATATATCATGTAATTTGATGTATTAGTATGCTTTAACACTATGTGTCTGTGTGTTTTCGTATATTGGTGCAAGTGTTTTTCAGATTGTGTAGATGTATGCGCTTTTAATGTATTAGTATGCATTTATGTGTACATGTGTCCTTTAATGTATTCATGTCCGTATTTGTTGTGGATGTGTGTTTATCACAATATGTATTTTTAGTTTTATTTATTAATGTGTTATCATTTTAATATTTTTAATCATTTTATTTACGGATGAATGAGTTTAAGCCAACTCTTTAATGACCCAACTTGTTATAGATAGTGAATTAGAATCGCATTCCATCCAACTTGTTACCAACCAGTCCAACCGACCATAACTACAACCTGCATATTTGTCACTTTTGGCGGCAACAATTGGTGGGTGGTGGCAATGGCAATTATTGGGTGGCGGGCAACGCTGGGCCGGCTCAACTGCATTAAAACCAAAAGCATGGGCTTTAGGCCCCAAATTTTTAGAAGGCCTCAAATTTTTAGGTACATTACTAACCTATAAAAAAAAAAAATTTAATTTTAAACCTTAAAAAAAGTCCCAAAATATTAAATACAATTAACATTTTTATTTTAATAATTTGGGTCCATGATTCAATTCATAACATTAGAAATCTAAAAATCATAAATTGAAAAAATAAAAAATACTCAAAAGTCAACTCATATTTTTTTTTGGAAAAGTAAAAGTCAACTCATATTTATCCCATCTCTCTCTGTGTGTAAAAATTAGTACAAAACATTAAAAAAAAGTTAAAATTAAACTTTTTTTTCTAATAAAAAATAAAAACAAAAGTAAAAATATTTTTTTCAGTAACACTAGTACGTCCTTCTTAGGTCTCTCTCATATAATAAATTAAAGTTTCGCTTTAAAAGTTTTTTTTCATATAATAAATATTTTTCAGTTAAAAGTTTTCGCTTTAGGTCTCCAATTGCCTAAAGTCACCCCTGGGGCAACGAATGGATGGGTGGTGGTAGGTAGTGGTGGTGGGGGTGTGGTGGTGATGACTAGTGGGTGGTGGTGGTGGTTGGTGGCACAAGGTGGTAAGAGTTGATGATGGTGATGACCATAGGTAGTGTCATCGCTATATGTGTGTCTGCAATCAATCATATTTGAGACTCTTGGAAGAGTTAGAGTAAGAAGTCTCCAAAAGATCTAATCCAACAAAAATCCCGATATCGAATTATGTCATCAATGACAACTTTTTTTTTGTAGTCCAAATGCATTTTTTTTAATAAAATACTGTTTATATAAGTGTTTTTTTTTACTTTGAACATCTAAATGCATATTTAATGAAATATTTTTCTTATCAAATACTTTTAATAAACAATTATTCAAAGAGTTGTTTTTAAATTTCTTAGTCATCTTGAATGTCATAGTAGATAACACTATTTATCTAAGAAGCAGTCAACATAAGTAACTAAAAACAAACTTCAAAATAAAGTCCGATAACATTATCTCAAACGCTAACCGTCAAAAGTAGTTTATAATTGTAAACAATTAAATCTTATTTTTTACAATCTATCTCCATCAGAGAGAGAGAGACAGAGAGAGAGAAGTTTGGGGCATTGATATGTTCTTCTACAAGCTTGGGTCACAGTGGTGTGTTTTAATCATGGATGGTTGGTCAGCGCTAGAAAAGGCAAACAGGGTTACATTTGTCACGTTCCCTCCATGTTTTCAGAGCAAAAATCCAAACAATGTTAGATAGAAGAATGGTCTGCAATGTTCAAATCAATACGTCTCTCCCTCTCCACACTCAAAACCGACACACAGGTCTTACAAGGTACAACAGTGCGTGCCTATGGAATCTTCTTGTTTAAAATACTTATCTCTCATCTCGCACTGCTTAATACTTTGAATGAGAGCTTAAATTTCAAGTTTGCAAAAAAAAAGAAAAATAAAAAAAATCCGTCTCGGTTAATTTAATATACGTGTTTTAAAATTAATTACTTGCATTCCTAGTTTACATAATAATTAATCTAAATTTAAAGGTACTTGAGGCAATTTTCGATTCTACGAAACATTTTAAAATAGCTACAACGAGTCTCCGTGTCTATGACCCTTATTTTTTGAGTTAATGTCATTTATTTCACGGGATACATTGACTAATGTACTAAATATCTTACTTGAATTTATGACAAGTAATTTATGAACTTGACTATGGTACGAAATTTTTTTTTTTGGTACCATACTTTTATTTATAACATTTGTGGGTGTTTTTACTACTGTTATGGTACCCAAAAAAAATGATAAAAATAATTATCACAACAATAGTAAAAACATTCATAACAGTGGTAAAAATACCCACAAATGTGATAAATCACTCACAAATGTAGTAATTTTTTTTGTACCGAAGAAAAGTGATAAAAATAATTTGTACAACAGTGGTAAAAATATCAATAATAACAGTGGTAAAAATACCGTCAAAAGTGGTAAATCACCCACACGAGTGATAAAATTTTTAGTTATAAAATGACCTATAAAAATTATAAAAATACCCATTAAAATAATAAAAATTGAAAGTACGATACTAAATTTTTTTCTTCGATATCGTAGTGAAGTCCGTAATTTATTATTAAGGTGGGGTTTAAAACAGCAATTAATTCCGATAGATGTGGTTGCAAGTGGCAATAAATAGAGACGACCATAATGGAGAAGAAGGAACATGAGATCACAGGAGAGAGAGGGGGGTTGGGGTTGGAGTGGGGGTGGGGGTGGGGGTGGGGTTGATGATCCTCTTTTGATTATTTGCAACCACAATTCACGCATATAACAAGGAAGAGAGGGGGGGGGGGGGGGGGGACGGGGGGGGGGGGGGGTGGGGGGTGTCAGAGAGGACAAGAGACAAGGTGGTTAGGTGGTCTTCGTCGTCCGTGTCGTGTCCCAAACGATTTACATTGGTTTCTCTTTCTCACCATCACATGTATGTACTACTACAACCACCATTTTAGCTCCCTGGGAAACAATTAAAATTAAAAAAAAAACAAAAAAAAAAATCAAATTTATCACATCACCTTAGCTTCCAAACATCGTTTGGGACCCTACAACGTGCTTTGTTTTTCAAGATGATGTCGTTTTACGTCTAACGATATTTTGAGAGAAACATCGTCAACGTAAATAACAAAAGAACTCTATCTTTACCGTCACATAAAAACTTAAATTTATCAAACATATTTATATGCATGTTAACAAAAAGTGAGTATTTTAAGTGTTGAGACACTTATATTGCACATAGTTTTAACTTTTTAGATGAATTACCACACGGAAACCTTTCTAGAACTACAACGTCCCCACACACACAACAACAACAACAAGACGCACGCACACATATAGATAGATGAAAAATGTTATACAATTCAAATGAAACCCAAAAATTACAACTCAAATACATATTATCAGTGTGTTCCATCTAAAAAATTGATGAAATTCACTCATCTAATGAATGATATACATTTGTGTTGCATATACATTTGAATTCTATTTGGGTTGTGTAGAATTATTCTATAGAGAGAGAGAGAGAGAGAGAGAGAGAGAGAGAGAAGCATATAATACTAGTTATACCATTCCCTAGTGATTTTATTGCATACACAAGGACCATCCATTCTAAAAGCATACAATACTATTTACTAGTTATACCAAGTTTAAAAGATGGAAAGGATGCTTTGGCATGGAGGATGAGGCCAACATGGCTTGCTTGGAAGGCAGGAATTCTCTTTGGTCCACCAGGACCAGGGTGCGACCTGTTATTGTGATAGTGAAGTGTATGCCATAACACCTATCAAAGTCACAGGCCCTATTCCATTGCTCTACTCAAGCAGATCATATCAAGTGGGAAAGTGTGGGACTCACTGGTGACCACCCTTCTCTTCTAAATCTTAGGTCTAGAATTGGGCTGTGACCACATTGGAGATGATACCGTGACGCTAACTTGACTCTACAGTCCTCAATGGCTGCCGACATTGTTTCTTAACTGCCCAAATTCTCCATGAAAGAGACACCAATATACTCAACGTCAGATAAAAAAAAAAAAGGCGAAAAATGCACAAGAGAGAGCCTTGGAACTTGACTAGCTTATGCAAATTTACAAGATTTACTAGATACAACGATCCACATACATTTGGTAAGCAAAACTTCGTAAAAGATTTAGGACACACATCATTACTCAAAATGTAAATTTCAGGGGCACCAAAACACCAAAGCCTCGGTGTTTCTTTAAAGACAAGATTGGCTAAGATACCAAATCACACCACCAAGCAAGAATATATACAGAGGTAAAAGCTGAAAAGGAACCTCTGGCCAATTACACAGAAGAACAGCAAACATCATCCATAGTGGTGGTAGTAGTACAGAAGTGGAAGAACAAGATCTATGACTATGAGAATGACAATATAATGTTGCTACGTCATAAATACTCCCAGAAAAAAAAATCCCTAGATTTAAGGCAATCAATCAAAAAAGAAACAGGTAAAGAATTCTATAGGGCAATTTCAAGTGGAAAGAGAGGGAAAAACTTATTTGAAACGGGGGTAGGTTAACTTTTACCAGCAGCACCTGAGGCAAAGGATCGACAGCCCAAATGGAAATGCCAATATTGATCTTGCTGCTGCTAACCGGGTGTATAGACAAATTTTCTAGTATATCCCTTTATTTTGAATTGACATATTCTTTCTTTTTTCCCTTTTCCAAGATAGACTTAGCTCACTTGTTCGCCAATTAAGTCAAGACCCACAAGGAGGAAGGACACACCTTGAAACAGCAAGAAGTAGAAATGTACTCCTTGAGCTGATAACAGGCTCCTGAGTGCAGCAGTAAGTAATAAGAAAGCCAGGGCAAGCTCTTTCTTATATATCTTGTTCGTCTTTTTCACAGGAGAATTGGGAGAAGATTCTTGATGTTCTTTCAATTTGTTGAGCTCGGAGAGGCCACTATCAGAGGCGCCTCTTAGTATCTGTGGGTGATTTATGGCTTTAGATTCCCTCTCTTCTGCAGCTAGTAAATCAGGCTCTGATGCTCGACCAGCCTTTTTGGTGACAACCCATTCATATGAGCTTCCCAGCTGGAACAATCCAGATACCATGGCATTGAATTTTGTCACGGACATTGTATTCTCAAATAAGAGGTAAGGGGCGATGAACGGAAAGGATCTTGGTGCAGGAAGAATGCTTAGGAATGAAATGAATACAGGAACGTAGCAAATAACCCAGGCAGGTAGCTCGGCTTCTGGGACAAACATGGTTAGAGGAAGAATGATGCAGAACAACGTGAAAGAATAAAATGGGAGGATGACCTTCCTCAAGAGAAAGAATAGTAGTATTAAGTTTGCTTTCTTCCAAAATGATATCTGCAATATTATGGCAGTAAGTGAACTTTTTTAGAGACACCATAGTTGAAATTAGATAAATGAGATGGAAATTTTAATAGCAACAAAGGAGAGATTGTGAGAGTGAGACCCACCTTAGATGTAATGATGGCTGGAAGGCATAAACGAAAAAGCTGCATTGGACCAGAGTGCCAACGATGTTGCTGCTTCTTGTAAGCTTCATAAGACTCGGGAACTTCACAGATGACCTGGCAATGAGTATCATCCAGGCACTATAAGTTATAGGCACATTTTCGTTGATCACATATAACCGAGCACATAGGGTAACTTTCAAATTTCACATGACTATGCCAAATGTTGATCATCATGCTCCGACTTACTCTATTCCTACACTTGATTCCAAAAAGATATGCAGTTGTCTAGATTTTCTACACTATGTGGTATTTCATACAGCCCAAATGCCAAAAAATAGCAAAAACTTTAAGTTTGTGATAAATATGAAAAATTGCTAAAAATATGTCACCTTCACATCATTAAGGAAGATGAATTTCCAACCATGAAGATGGGCACGAACAGCTATGTCCATGTCCTCTACAGTTGTCCTCTCAAGCCAACCCCCAGAATCCTCAAGCGCTTTGATTCTCCAGACACCAGCAGTCCCATTGAAACCAAAGAAATTGAGGAAGACTCCGTTAACCTGCTGTTCCACCTCAAAATGGAAGCACAAATTAATATTTTGGAGGCGTGTCAACAGATTCTCATCCTTGTTTACAAAACCCCACCTAGCCTGAACCAAGCCCAATTCAGGATTGTCCTGCAACAAGAGGTGAACAATGACTTACTTGAATAAGGCTCCCCACAAGGATGTTTAGAAACTAATTGAAACGAACTACAGGAGTACTACAAACCTTAAAATGAGGGACTGTCTGCTTAAGAAAGTCTGGATTTGGTTGAAAATCGGCATCAAATATGGCCACGAACTCATATGCCTTAACATAATCACAATTCATAGCAGACTTCAGATTCCCAGCCTTATAACCCGTTCTAACTAATCGATGCCGATATATAATGTTAACACCCCTCTGACTCCATTTGGACACCTCTCCTTTTATTAACCACTGAATGCTCTCATCACTAGAGTCATCAAGAACTTGAATTAACAACCGATCTTTAGGCCAATCAATCTGGCATACCGCAGAAATAGATTGCTCATATACCTAAGAAAGGTCAATGCCAAGCATCACCATCACAATTGTCAAGAACTTAGAAGAATTGTCATGGCATAGCCTTCAACTTTACATCATTTTCTACTGTAACTTATAACTTGAATAGTGAGCTTAAACAAACAGATCTTTTTTTCTCTGTTTTTTTTACAGGGAGGTAAAAAAACAGATCTAATATAAAACAAAGCTATAATAGTATTAACTAATCTGATATATGTTAAGAAACATGAAGATACTTACCTCTCTCTCATTACACATTGGAATTTGAACTAGGACCATAGGGTAATTACACACTGCACCTTCCAGATCATCTGATTTAAACACATCCCCATCAATTCTAGGCTTGATTTTCTTGTACTTGATCCAGAAGCACCCTAGACAAAGTATCATCCTGTCG
Organism: Ilex aquifolium; assembly: GCA_951799425.1. NCBI lineage: Eukaryota > Viridiplantae > Streptophyta > Magnoliopsida > Aquifoliales > Aquifoliaceae > Ilex > Ilex aquifolium. The sequence continues at coordinate 16,026,750 of OX637410.1, read as the reverse complement.
GCAGACTGAATAAGGAAGAGAACAACACAGAAACGAGAAAGAGCTTGAATTGGTGGTGCAATGTAATCAACACGAAATTCCAACCAAGCAACATAGACTGTGTGGAACCATCCTTGAATCTCCAAAGTTTGTGGGATGTGCAAATTGTGGTTCTGGAAATAATGCAAACCTCTCAAGTGGGCAACAACTTCAAAGGCCAGAAATGCCAAAGCAGACACTAACAATGCAAGAATTAGCCCAAATAATAACTTTCCCTTGCCTGTTTTTTCATTCTCCATTGTTACTCCTTGCCCAAAAATCAATCTTTTCTTGATGGCACCAAGCAGTGCCCAGAGGAAATTTCCGAGCCACGCAAGGCAACCGACGGCTCGATGAGCCCTGAGAAGCAAAACCCATGTAAATTGTTTTGCATTCTTGCCTCTGTCCTTGTCAACTGGCCTGAATGCAGCATCAGGGCCATCAATTTCTAGTAGAGAGTAATTTGGGTTCTCCATGGTCACTACCACTGGAGTTCCCTTCCTTGTATCCTTAGCCCACCACCTAGAAAAATCAACATTTGGAGCCATAGTTCTCACTTGAATGAACTCAATTCACTCACAAGAGCTAATCTATCTATAGCCAAAAACAAAACCCAAAATTTACTCAATCCAAGAGGCAAATTTCAGAACTGCAAGATGAACAAATAATATTCAAAACTGAAGACTCAAACTGAACTCACTCCCAAACCCATTGTAGGCCTGACTATATAGTCAAGAACCACCACTCAGAACTTTGAAACTACCAAAACCCAGATAGAATAAAAGAAGAAATTCACAAACCCATTTCAGGGCTAAGCAAAGAAGAACAGATCCACCAACCACAAAGCTCAAACCCCACTCAAGGACTCTTGCATTCCACAGCCAAATGCAGCAAATGAAAAGCAAGAGAAAAGAGAAGGGTGTGTGTGTGCGTGCCTGTGTGGGGCTCTCTCTCTCTCCCTACAGCCAAAAGGCTCTACAAGCTACCCAAGACAAGATAGAAATTACCAATGTGGGAAAAGGTTGCTTCTTGTTGCTCCAGTAGTAAAGCCCTAATCCATGTGTTGGCATACTGTCATATAAATCCAAACAAAAAAACACAAACCCTCATTTTAACTGTCCACATATTACCATGGGTTGGTTTGCTACGGGACAGATTCTGTGGGATCCAAAAAAACATTTGTAATAATTATCACAAATATAAAGATAATAAAGTTGTAATAAACAAAGAAACACCCCACTAACAAGAAACAACCAGAGCATGTGAGAATAGAAAAGAAACCTCTATCTTGTTAAATACAGAGCACTTTTGGCTTGGGAGTTTGGGACTGTATAAGTGAGAAGTTGCAGGGCTGACAGATGATGAATTGATGAAAATGATCAAATGATTGAAATAAGCTAAACCAAATTGATTAGAATAATAATGATGATTAGAAAAAAGATATGATAATAGATTCAGACAATGCATTCCCAATCCCAATTCCAAACTGGCTTGCTCATTAATACCTGAACTAGATTGGTGGCCAATCCAGTATATTATATTCTGTGCCCCTACTAATTAATGAATATAAATATACTTACTACAAGAGTGTATAATTATATACTAAAAAGTACTACTGCCAGAGGCTACTAATTATTAAAAAAGCAATACATAGGAGCTAATATGTATCTTATGGGTCCGTTTGGAGCTGATTTTTTTGGGTGCCAAACAAAAGTTTAAAAAGTGAAATGAAAGAGTCAGAGTTAAAAAATCACTTTGAACTTTTGGAGCGTTTCCGAAAAAACCGACTTTTCCTTGGAAACCCTTGGATAAGTCTCATTTTTCAGTTTTTTCTTGGTACTGATAAAAGTTGTTTTTGAACAAAAAAGTGATGAAAAAGCCGCCCAATAAGTTCGGGCTCAAACCAACTAGGCTTTTGTTTCTCAGAAATCGAAAAAAAAAAAAAACTGAGGCTCCAAACAGGTCCAATGTTTCACTTAACACGCAAGAAAAAAATTAGTGAATAAAAACTGTGAGACTGATGTCTAAATCCATCTTCTAGACGCAATCAATCCGTAATTAGCCTAATAATCACTTTTTAAAGAAAAATGTATAAGAAAAGAAAAGTATAGTTTGGTGAGCTAAAAACATTAAAAACCATTGTAGTATATGGATTATAAAAACTGATAAAAAAAATTATGAAAGTATTTGAAGAAACATTTTTGGGTTTATTGTATTGGAGGTCCTCAAAATATGGGGTTTGTCTCATTTTTGTCCATAATATTTTAATTATATTATTTTGGTCCCTAAAATATTAAATATGTTTTTATGTGATCCCTCAAGCAGACAATATCCAAATTACTAACGATTTTTTATCATAAATTTATCACATGATACTTAAATATGAGCAAAAATATTATTTTGGTAGCTCATAACAAAAAATGTGTAATTTAGGTAGCTTTTTGACCAAAATTTTAGTAAAAATTTGGTCAAGAGCTACTCAAATTATTATTTGTTCATATTTAAGTATTATGTGATAAGTTTATGATAAAAACTGTTAATAATTCGGACGTTAACTACTTAAGGGACCACATATAAACATATTTAATACTTTAAGGACTAAAATGATGTAATTAAAATATTAGGGATCAAACTAAAATAAATACCATACTTTAGGGACCTTTAATATAATTAACCTAACAGTTTAATATAAGTTTTGTGTTTTACGTTAGCCGAAATGGTTCTTGTCGTCTAGGCTAGAGGCCAGCTGGTAGGAAACCTTAAATTCCTATTATTTAGAAAAATAATCTAATAGGAATAATATGATCAGAAATAAAAATTAGAAGGTTCTGTTTTTTTTTGGGTACAATTCCCTCTTTTGAATAACAAGCGTTTGCCTTACCTTTGAATCTGGTCGTACTGGAGAGAGAATTAATCTGCACATTTTTTACCATTTTATCAATAAAAAATAAAACAATATTAAGTTTTTCTCAATTTTTTTTAAACTTTTGGGGACCTACCATTCACGAAGAAAATATTAAATGTAATGATAATATCACGTTATTATTATTATTTTTTTTTGTTACAAGGTATTTAGGTTTGTACTGACTATTCCCTCGAACTCAATGACTGGCCACCGTGACTTGAGCTGGTCTACAACATATCCTAAAGGGACAAGGGTAGCTAGCCCTTAAAAGGTGTGGAAAAGAATTAAACCCGACACCTCTGAGTTACCAAAGGACAAGTCCAACCACTAGACCACCCCTAAGAGTTGATACAACATTATTATTACTACATAGTGTTACCTTCTAATAACAAATTAATATGTAAACAAAAGAAAATGTTATTTGGACCTAATATAGGGACTCAACCACTAGATTGGTTGTGGGCTCCATCTAACATCGGAACTCATAACTAATCTAATTATTGCATTAATGCTACATCATTATGTCCATAAATTAAATCTCCAAAATAAGGTCCCTATAACATTGCTCGTAAACAAATGGACCCTACTTAATTTGGTAAGTACCATACTCATGTATGAAAATAATTACTAAGTAGAGTTCACCTTATTTAATTTTAAGTTTATTATTGAATAATAACACCTTATAATACCGATAACATAGTGTCATCGTTATGCCTAATATTTATTCCATATCCAAGGTATCTTTGAACTTGAAGTGCCAGCGAAATTTTGACATATATTATTAGCTTTTTATTGATTCAGCCCAAGAGTAAAGTAAATAATAGCATATTCCTTGCAGCTTCTATGCAATTGAAGAATCTTCATTTACTTCTAGTGTGGACATCTGAGATGGCCACCACATGCCATTCTCTAATATTAAAAAGCTCTTTTTTGCAAACCTAATATACAAATCTTGGACTTTAAGAATATTATTTTATATGAAAATAATAGTTTATTGCACGAGATATTCGGGTTAGATGTATGCAATATTATTCCTATGTGCAAATCAAAACTTGGATTCAACTCGAACTAATAAGAGTTAATTAATATTTGACCCCTGAATTATATTATTTGTATCAATCAAACCCTTAAATTATATTTTTTGTCAATTTAACCTCTCAATTATACTATTTGTGTCAATATGGTTCTTTTGTCCAAATTCGTGTTTAACTTAGACGAAATTTCTCACGTGCGCATCACGTGAGTCAGAGATTAAGGTATAGTTTATGGATCACATGTTGTGCACTTGAGGAATTCTGTCAAATTTAACGATGAATTTAGAAGGAATTGTCATATTGACACAAATGTTATAGTTCAAGGACTAAATTGACACAAAAATATAGTTCAAAGACTTAATTTACACAAATAATATAGTTTAGGAGCCAAATAAATAATTAACTTAACTAATAACTCCCAGATCATATAATCACAATTTCGTGACTTATTCAGAGTGAGGTTTAGCGTAGAGGTAAAGTTTTTGTATTTTGATTTGGACTTTAAGTGTTCAAGTCGCGAAAATAATCTCTCTACATAAAAAAATAAAACTATATACAACTAACCTCCTCAAACCCTACTGTAATAGAAGTTTCGTGCACTAACCCACCTTTTTATTCAGAGAATGGAGGTAGGGAGTGGAGGATTTTTCACCAAAAAAAGCCTTGAAAGCTTAAGCCATATTAAGCGGAGAAAGGCAGTGAGTTTAAGTGTCAACTATAATTAACTAACATTAATTAACTTGATTGCTTAATGATTAATTAATCAAGTGGAAAAACAAAAGGTCAACCATTTGATTCTGCTCATGCAATAAATATACCTTGCAAGTGGAAAAGGCCATGGAGTACAACAAACTAGATGTTTGGTTTCCTCTTCGTCATATTTAATGCATATAAATATTTGTATTTATTTGTGTGGGTCGAAAGTAAGAGTCTTTACATCTAATTTTTCTCAGACTCTATAATAGAGGTGTCAAAATATGACACGACTCTTAACACGTAAAACTAATAACTGAGTCAAGTTTTATGAGGTCGAGCCGAGCCTGTCGAGCTCCTTTTTTTAAACAAACTTAAAAATTTGTTCAAAATTTGTTAAATGAGTCGAACCCTAATCGAGATCAAAACGAGCCGAGTCTGAATAGTTTGACTATTTTACACATAAATTAACTGAGGTTTGCGAGTTCGACCTGAGTTTTTTATGCTCGTTTTCTAAACAAGTCTAAGAAATTGTTCAAGCTCCTATCCGATCCGAGCCATAATAGTTTGGCTAAATTATCAATCCTATTACACACGATAAAAATATGACACAAAATTAAAGGATCTGGGTATTTCTTAAACCAACTGTTTTGTAAATGAGTGGACCAAACTCGACATGATTAATAAACGAATTGGGTATGAGTGAAGTCAATCAAATAAATAAACGATATGACTTGTATACATGCCGCTTATACACAATTCATACACGATGCAAATCCGATATGACACGATTTATTAAACACGAATTCATAAATGAATTGGATATGAGTGAAATATTTTTTGATACGAACTCACTAATATTTGATACAAACACGAATCACACCGATACGATTGACACTACTCCATAGTGACCAAAGTAGTCGGCACTAGGTCTTGTGTTGTGTGGGTGCATTATTGTAAAAAGAATGACCAAGATTTTTTTTGGGTAAGCAAAAAAAAATGAGAAGACTATAACTTAGCACACAAGGCTTTGGTTATTATGGGTTTGAGGATGATCAAATTTACATAATTTTACATACACACGCAAGAAAGTTACATCTAAGGCTCCAATAGTATGATGTCCAAATTGGAAAAAATCACTCAGACAAGACAGATTCAGATATTATTATTATTATCAATTTTTAAGCACGACTCTAGTAAAAGAGCCTTGATTTATCCTATGAATCTTATTTAGACGAAATCTATATTATATTCAAAAGTCGAAAAAACAAAACATATAACTCTAAATGATAACTCAACTGGTAATAGGAATAAACTGTAAACTCAAACGTCTTAAGTTCGAATCTTGACAATCCATTGGGGCCCAGCCATGAAGGATTTTTTCTTCATGAATTCCATAATCCCGACATGGATGACCTACCTTGAGGTATGCATAAGCTGGTCCATACGAAATAAGGGTAAGACTATGGCAGTAGATGAGGTATCAAACCAAAAAAATCCAAGGAAACAGAGACATGTTATAATTTGTTTGAGATTAATTTACGACTAAAAGAGACCAATTACAACTAAATAAAACAGAGATTGATCACCAAGACGTAACAATCAACTTGAAAAATGTTGGGATCGATACTGAAACGTTAGGATCGATTTTAAATTACTTGATTTTTATTGTAATTTTCATAAAATTAAACCATAAATTCATTCATATTTTGTAGTAATAACTTTGACAGGGTATTAAAGAAATTATTAATATATTGGTACTTTAGTGTTGTCCATTTCGTGGGTGATGTGAATACCTTGTTGTGCATGTGGGTGGGTTGTAGCATTGCAATTAAGGCCAAAATTTAATAGGGAGGGGTCGAAATAATAGTAAAGTAGTTTCCCACCGACACCACAAGCTCACGTTATGCATGAGACCTTATTAGTGGAGGTTGTTTTCTTTCATAACTATACAAAAAACTTTCAATGAGACACTTATTGACTGCCACGTGGGTTTTTTCCTTTGTTTGTTGGGTAAATTTCGTTAACACTCCCTGAATTTAAGTCATATTTCACTGACACCCTTTCTAATTTTTGAAATATCACTGCATACCCTTGTCAGTTTTTGTTCCCTAATAGAATACGTAATTTTACTAAATTACTCATACTAAAACTCCTATTTTACTTAATTACCCTTACTCAATTTAAATTTATTTTATATTGTCAAGGGTAAATTTAGTAATTCATAAGAGAATAAACCATCACATCACACCAGAGGTAGTTTGTAAAATTTGTATACAAATTACAAGAGTGTATAATAATATTTCCAAAACTAGAGAGAGTGTCAGTGAAATATGACTTAAATTGAGGAGTGTCAATGAAATTTATCCTTGTTTGTTTGTACACGCAGTTGGCCTGTTGGCAGTAAATATTTGCTGCGAAGGTTATACTATGCCATCATTTTTTTTTTTTTGTTACAAAATGTCCTGACTTGTACTGATTACTCACTCGAGTTCAACGACTAACTATCGTGGCTTGAGCTGGGTTAAACCATGTCATCACGTGGACATGATGTTTTAGTCATATAATTCTGCAAAACAAGTGACGCTTTGTGCGCGTACTTGTATTTTGAGAGCGAATTCTTCGTAAATTCGCTCTCTCATTTTACAAAATTCGCTCTCTCATTTTACAAAATTCGTGAATTTGCGCTCTTACTTAAAATTCATTTCAAGTCAATTAAAATTTATATTTTTTTATTTATTAAAATTCAATTCAAGTTAATTATAATTTATTTTTTACGTATTAAAACTTGACTCAATTAAAATATATATTTGTTTATGTATCAAAATTCGGACCGATTAAAATTTAATACGAGTTGATTAATATTTGATTTGAACCTCGAATAAAATTTTAATCGGCTCAAATTTTAATACATAAAAAAATAGAATTTTTAATCGATTAAAATTTTAATACATAAAAAATAAATTTTAACGAGCTCGAATATAATTTTAATCGTCCTGAATTTTAATACGTGAAAAACTTTAGAAAATAGAGAGAGTCTCATTGAAGATATGTCTATCTAGAGGGGGTGTGTATTGAGTTTTTTCTAAAATATATCATGGACAATTTAATAAAATTGTATTCTAATTAACAATTTTAATCTGATAAGGGTGTTAGCGAAGATTCAAAAAATAGAGAGAGTGTCGTTAAAGATAAAATAAACTAGAATAAGTGTAGCTAAATTTTTTCCAATAACTATTCATCCATATTATTCAATAATTACTTCCTGTATAAAAGTGAGTTACAGGTTGTCCATTTAATTTTTTCTCATTGAATAACTATACTACGTGACGATGATGACATGATATTTACTCGGTTGGTAAGGCGTTGGCCCTTTGTGTGGGTGGGGGTGGGGTTGTGGGGTTCCATAAGACCAAGCCTATATCGTACTATTTTTTGTGTCAAGTCGTTACGAGGTTGGTCATGGTTAATATCCGTATTGAGCTTGTGGAGTTGGGTCAATTGAAGAAACATCCCACAGTCAATTTAAGAAACAAACATTTATTTTGAACTCAACTCGAGTTTCAATTTCTTAAAATCGCCGAATTTAGATTACAACCACTCAAATTATTATTAATATAATTTATTAATTCATGCAATAAACAATTAGATTCGTGAAATTCTAACCCTTCAACCCAAGTACTCCTACTATTGTCTTTATTTAAAAATGGATTTGACTTTTTGTTTCCTAGAATCAATTCAAATAGTAAAAAAAATTCCATCTAAAAGTTGAATTTTGTTCATTTTTGAATAAGCTATTAGACGAAACGAGCTATTCGGGCTCGACTCAAACTCAGATCATTTTTTTGGTTCGTTCAAGTTTATTCAATTTTTTATACAAATTGAACATGACTAGGATTTTAGACTCATTTGAATACGAGCAGAACCCGAGTTATTCGATAGGATCATATAAGCTCTACATTATTTTTTTTCATAGGGATTCAATTTATATAATGTTTCTAACTACATGTTGTCTGTCAACTATACACTCATGACCCCATTAACTCAAGTGAGTTTGAACTTAAACTCAGATTCGAGCTCACATTAATAATAAACGAGCTGCGCTCAAGCTATTTGGTTGAATCATATAAGCTCGCCATTATTTTTTTTCGTGGGGATTCAATTCATATACTGCTTCCAATTATATGTCGTCTGTCAACAACACCCTCATGACTCTCATGAGTTTGAGCCTAAACTCAAATTCGAGCTCATATTAATAATAAATTAGCTTAGATAAGTTGAGCCCGAACGACTTATTTTTTTAAACGAGTCAAGTCTTGACAAAATTTTAAGCTCGACATCTGAGCCCAAGCCAAGATTGAGCGGACCTTAAAATTACGAACCAAACTTGAACAAATCAAAGTTTGCTCAAATTCGACTCCTTTAACACCTTTACTTTGAAGGTGGTTTCATGTTGGATTTAAATCAACCCGTTCCAGTTGAGTGGAGCTCCTATCCATTTTTTAGGCCCACTATTGTTTTCGTTTCCAAAAGTTTAAGGCTAATGTTACTCGAGATTGCATGGCCCGAGATTCATTGGACCGGGTCACCTGTTTTCTACTTTAAACCGGTATAACCAATCGGGCCATTACTCGGCCCCGCCACCTATCCACCCTGTTTTTGAACCCGTTTCTCACAGACCAAAAACCCTTACACCTTCGAAAGCTAGGGTTTTTTAGTCTCTCTCTCTCTCTCTGTCTGCCTGCCTCTCTCTCTGTCTCTCTTCGAGTCTAGTGGTCAGCCATGGTTTGTTTCCCTCAAGTCTTTTAGTCTGTAGTTTTTCATTCCATTTATGACTTTTCTATGAACACTTACTGATGTAGATTTTTTTGGTTTTTTTTTTTGTGATGAATTATTATTTAAACAGCCGCAAGGGGATTACATAGAGCTCCACAGGAAGAGACATGGCTATCGCCATGATCACTTTGAGCGCAAGCGCAAGAAGGAGGCTCGTGAAGTTCACAAGCGTTCCCAAATTGCCCAAAAGGTCCAATTTCTTCACTCTTCTTCATCTCTCTCTCTCTCTATCTCTCCCAAAATACATGAGTTGATTGTATATTTTTGAATTTTTGCAAAAATTCTTCATACTTGTGGTTCAATTTGGATGGAACAGGCACTGGGTATCAAGGGTAAGATGTTTGCCAAGAAACGTTATGCCGAAAAGGCCCAAATGAAGAAAACGTGAGCTCTCTATCTCTCTCTCTCTCTCTCTCTCTCTCCGTAGATATGGTAATTTACAATGTGTTGTTTAGTTTTTTTTTTTGTTTTGCCAAGCACGTTTGTTTCGGATTCACATATGCATAAGAGCATTATGTACATATAAGCTTACTATTGGCTTCGTTCATATTATGGATCATGTTCTTTTCAATTTTTTGGTCGCCACCACTAAATCATAATCGGAGATAATGCGGCTGAGATTTTCTTTTGTATTTATATCTATATTATGTCAACAGATTGGCTATGCACGAGGAATCCTCAACAAGACGTAAGGTGGATGATGATGTTCATGAAGGAGCTGTTCCTGCCTACCTTCTTGATCGTGAAACAACAACTCGGGCAAAGGTATGGTTTCTTGATTGATTGGATGGTTTTGGCTTCTTTTGTTCGTTATTCTAGTTAGCAAGTGCACATTTATATTGTCTGTATTCTGAAATTAGAATGACTTTTCTGTATTTAGGTTCTCAGCAACACTATAAAGCAGAAGAGGAAGGAGAAAGCTGGCAAGTGGGACGTGCCTCTACCCAAGGTATACTCCCTTGAACTTTTTAATACTTAAGGTTTGCAATGTTTGTTTCCTTTGATATCCTGCATCTCTTCCATGTATGACCTATTAATGGTTGTTGGATTCTCCTTGCACGTTTAGGAGTGAAAACAAGAACATTGTGTTCAATAGTATGAGGTTCTTAAAAGTAGTTCTTTGTTTTTTTGGTGAATGGGGGAACTGTGAGATTGAATACATACTTGTACAGCTCATCCAGTGGTACAACATGGTTCAAGCAAGCAACACTTTTTCCTAAGCCACACAATGTGAGAGTCATTCACTAATTTTAATATGGGCAAATTTTGCTCTTCACCCCTGTAGGGGACACTCTATTCAGATCTGTTTTCGCTTTTTCAATGGTTATGTCATTTGGAGGATGGATTTTAACAATTTGTCATTTTTCCCCTGACAAAAGTAATATGGATTGTTCACTTTTGCCATAAAAATGACTGTAGGCCATAGCAAAGAAAATGCCTGCAAAATGGGTAATACTCATCAATTAAATATGGACAACCGATGTGTTATAATTCTTAGGTAGGTAAAACCCATATAAAATAGTCCTCTGTTTTTTTCCTCTCATTTTGTGAATGGGTTGTTGCTACTTTTCTTCTCTCTCTTGTTTCTTCCTTCCTAATTATTCTAACTTTTTCACTCTAAAATCCATACAATTCCACCATTCGCCTGACAAACTCATCACTGCCAAACACTCTCTCTTTCCTTATATGTGTGTACACGTGTGCTCTTCTACCAAACTACCTTTACCAAAATCATCTCTCCTACCATCCTCAATTCCACAATCACCAACTGAAAAAAAAAAAAATACTGTAATCATCCACTTTTTATGATTTTTCTGTGAAAAGAAAGGAAAAAACACAGACTGTTACCTAATGAATGAGGGCTATTTCAACTTTTCAGGTCAGGCCTGTGGCTGAAGATGAGATGTTTAAAGTAATCAGATCTGGTAAACGGAAATGTAAGTATTTCACATGCCATTATCTTTTGCTGGCTTTGGTACCTGAGTTATATGGTAGAAAATTGTTTACTCGTATTTGCCTTATGAAACAAGTCAAACAACTAAAAGGACTAAATACATTCACTTCATCTACTTCCCCCGCCTGATGGTTCAGACCTTTTTTTTTGTGCTTCGCAGCCAAGCAATGGAAGAGGATGGTCACCAAAGTCACATTTGTTGGACCAAGCTTTACGAGAAAACCTCCTAAGTACGAGCGTTTCATCCGCCCCACAGGGTTGCGTTTTACTAAAGCTCATGTTACGCACCCTGAACTGAGATGTACTTTTAATCTTGAGATCATCGGAGTGAAGAAAAATCCAAACGGTCAAATGTATACCTCTCTTGGTGTTGTGACTGCAGGCACCATTATTGAGGTAAATTCTAATTTTATTTTGGTTATGCATTTACAATTTAACCATGCTTTTGTCTTAATTGTTCGGATTTCTCTCCTAACTTGAATTTCAGGTGAATGTCAGTGAACTTGGTCTGGTCACACCTGCTGGGAAAGTTGTATGGGGTAAGATTGTCCTTTTTTGTTCTTCTTAAGTAAACATTGTTCTTTTTCACTTTCGTTACTTATTGGTAATTCTTATTTGCTCGCGGTGGATGCAGGGAAGTATGCTCAAGTGACAAATAATCCCGAGAATGATGGTTGTATTAATGCTGTTCTCCTTGTATAGAAGGATTATCAACAGCAGCAGCAGCAGCAGCAGCAGCAGCAGCAGAAGAGGTCACTAGTGTTTGCATGTTTGGTAATATGGAAAGAACAGTTACAAATTGCCTTCCACATAAATTTTATCCGGAAATTGTTTTTCTCCTTTGAATGTTGTAGGTACTTATTTTCTTGTATTTTTTGGACCAAGTTTAAATATGAGAAAATCTTTTAGATTGGGTTGTTTTGGATTTGGTATGATCCTCAATATTTTAAGATCCTAAATTCGAGTCTTGTAACATACAATCCAATTACCCGGTGTGCGTGTTGTATGTGATGCACATTTAGGGTTTGTATAGCAACCATAATTTGTGCACATGTAGTTAGGGCTGTTAAAGTCTAACACGACACGATCAACCGACACAAATTAAACGGTTTCGGTGAGGCTTTAACCTTGGCTTCAGCCTTCCGCCGTTAAAGTTTGACACAACACAATTAACCGACTCTCTACCGTCGAGTCTATCTTTGACGTTGCGCCTCCATGGCTGAAGGCTGAAGCCAAGGTTGACATCCTCCTCCTCTCTCTCTCTCTCTTTGTGGCGTGCATCAGCAGTTGGAGACTTTGAGCTCTCTCTCTCTCTCTCTCTCTCTCTCGCGTGAATCAGGTTAGTTCTCTCTCTCCCCCACTTTAATTTCAACATTCTTCTCTTCTTATGTGTATATAATTGTGTATTTTTACAGTCCTACCCTCGTTTAAGTGTGTATATAACCCAAAACTTTTGATTTCATAAACACATATTAATTATAATACACTGACCCATTTCATTTTTTTTTTCGTGTATATAACTGTGTATATAACCCAACACATTTTGATAAAATGATATTCATTTTAAATTTTTTTTTCGTTTTGATTTTCGTTTATCAGTTTGATTTCACAACCTGAGAGTTTTGCATAATTTTCGTTTTGATTTCACAATATCGTTTCGTTTTGATTTCTAATATGATTTCGTTGGTGTAATTTGGTTGTTTCAAATTGTATTTGTGGTTCGTAATATGGTGGTCGGTGGAATTAAGTTATTTTGAATTGTGGTTTGTACTTTGTAATATGATGTGATATATCTAAATATTACATTTTTTGTGTTCGTTTGTTGGTTTTATAAAGTTATATAACATTTTTAAACAAACATGACTTAAATGGGTCTAACCAGTGGGTTAACGTATTAACTCGACCTTACCAAATACGACTTGTTTAAAGCTAGACGAGTTAAACGAGTCTTGTTACTCATTTATTAAACGGTTTGTGTTCGTGTTGAGGTTTTTTATCCGTTTATTAAACGTGTCGTATATAAGTTTACTTGTTTTTCACTCGTCACATGTTTAACCCGACACGTAACTGTTTAACCCGATATGGTTGATACCCTTATGTATAGTTAAAATAATTATGTGTAATGTACATGGTTTAAAGTTGTGGTATAGGCCATCAACTCGAAGGATTTTGAGACATATCGGTCGTGACGCGGTATCGAACGATACGATGTACAAGAAAATGTTGAACATGACTAGAGATTCAAGTCATATCGCAGAGTCATATCAGTGGATTCAGTTACAATAACTTGACGATTCGGGATTAACTCGAAAACAATTCGGATGTCTCGACTTAGATGTACGAGACTTGTGGTTTATATATATCGTATAACGGTATCATTTCGGAAAGTGCTGAATCGGATATAACTCAATTGTCTTGTATTGATTTGGGTCGATATTTTGAACCAAGTTATGTATGAAGGGTGATGTGCGAGCACATGATAAGTAGTACCAAAAAATTCTCTCAATATTCTACCTCTAAATGATATTTGGTCATTGATTTTTTTTTTGTTTTATTTACAACCTGAAAAAAAAATGAGGTATGATTCTGAAGAATAACTTGTGTAATAGTTGAAATACACGGGTTTGTTGAGTTGAATTTGCTTGAGATTATTATTATTATTTTTTTATTACAAGGTGTTCACTGTTCAAGTTACTATTTTCTCAAGTTCAACAATTAGCTATTGTGACTTGAACTAGTCTAAAGTTGCACGGGTAAAAATCCGTCAATAATTGAAATATGTCGAGGTGTGCCCCAAGTCTTCGAGTATCATCCAATCCATGAGCTGCAAGGCAGAGAAAGGTTAGAGGGACCCCCGACATTGAGCCAGGGGAGGCCCCTCCGATGCCTAAGTCAGTACTGCGATCAATACCTGAATAGGCGAGTGTATAAACTAGAAAAATAATATAGGTGTGTGTGTGTGAAGTATAGAGCCGATGTGCTCATACTTGAGGCCCCCTCTTTCTTGGGTCTTCACCCATTTATATAGAGAAGGTTAGAGAGCAACTTACCATATTGCATAGCCGTCACTGCAGGGAAATAGACATGGACTAGCCTGTCAAAATACTCATTACCTGCCAAATATTTATTGTAGTAGGTCCCACTTATGATATATGTCAAGTCATTTATACCCCTCTCTTGGAAGTAGGGCTGGTGGACCCACCTAACAAATAATGTTCCGTCAAGTGCCCCCAGCTTTTATTTCCTTTGAATACCCAGAAGGAGATGAAAGCTATGTAGAATACTCTTGTCTCAGGGGATAATATCCACACCCTTTTTTGGCAGGGTGCAAGTTGAGGGAGATATGCCGAGATCCACTATATGCTGTCAAGCGAGCATGCAGCCCGAGTTCAACAGATAATAACACGTGTAGAGTTCGAACATACTTGTTACTTATAACAGAATATCAAGATCAATAAATGCGAAGCTCGGATATTCTACGATCAATGAGTGATATCTCAATAGTCAGGACAATGCGTCTGCTCGGTGTCACAGATGACATCTCCACGGTATATGCTTCAACTTTAAAAGTGTAAACCCAAGCGCAGGTTGAGCAGAGTAATATAATCTCGGAAGTCCGAGGTCGATCCCACGAGGAAGTGTAACAAGGAACAATCACACAAACAACAACAGTAATTTGGAAGGAAAAAGATTTGTGTGGTAAATTGTTGATTGGAGAAAAGTGATTTTTTGGTATTTGAAACAGTAATAAATAAAATACTAGAGCATCAGGTACTCCCTCTCAACTTCATACAATAATAGTTAAAGACTCAAAGCTTGACTTGAAAGAGGAATTAAATGTCAGTTAACCCAATTAACAAATCAAGTGATAAATCCAAAAGTTATAATCAAACGACTACCAGGAACCTGAATAATCATTCAATCATATTATTCTATGAAATAATGTTAATCCTTCCAGCGGGGAATAACTAGTGATTTACACGCAGGGAAACTCAAGCAATTGATGTACGTGGCACAACAACTCAAGAATTTATACAGCATAAACACTTTGCTAAAATATTAGGAATTAAATTAACACAGTTCCATAAATCCTTAAGTACAAGAGTCAATAAAAATACCGTACTCCGTCGAGAGATTTTCCCCTAGCCCTAGCTTAGCCTTCTAGCCAGACATAATACAGGATGCAGAAAAAAGACTAAGAACAAAAGACCCCCCTTTACAAGGTCCTAGGTTCGTATTTATAAATTACATTCCCAAGAGATTGCATCCCACTAGGATTCTAACTTCGGCAGCAGAGGCTTTACACGCGTCCGGACGCGCCTCTCTCAACCGTCCGGACGCAACTTCCAGAATGGTCATTCCTGCGTTTATCAACTTTCTGCCAATCGCGTCCGGACGCGTACACTCCATCCGTCCGGACGCGTATTCCAGTGTGATCCCTCCTGAGCTATGCTTCTTCTTTCCATAATTTGTCCCCAAAACTATGCTTTTTACCTGCAAATTATCACAGATCAACATTTACTAGCATAACACTCAATTTGGATAAACTCTTATTTTTATCACAATTTTACAATTAAAATATCATCTTTTCATAATAATAATTGTGATTATTTGGACTTAATCACACCCCCCCACTTAAACCTTGCTAGTCCCTAGTGAGGCAAACAACGAAACATATAATACTATAAACAAAACAAAACCACTTTCGTAGGATTCACGATTGCATTTAGCATATGCAACAAGCCTTTAAACCCCTAGGTTTCCCCTAGTGGACGAGTATAGTCTCGTGAGGGTTTCCAGATATGATACCCACAAACATCACCTTGTGCTCAAATGTCTGAATAACACCTTTATAATATAAGTTGCTACCACATTATTTAAATACTAAGACACAAACTTTTTATAAGCACATGCGAAACAACATATAGAACTATGCGGTATATAACTGTATACACTTATCATATTCTCATATAAACTCGTGTGTAGTGTGAGTTAACTGTACCAAGTCAGTAATTTATCCGGTAATCACCTCTACAACTATCAACTATTCGTCTCAATGCCAAATCTCACTAGATGATTCACTCATGAGTAATTCTCTCAGATTATAGTAGTTATACACTCAAGTATCACATGTGAGTGGAGGGTATTTAAATCAACACAAAAGAATGCTCACATGTTCCATTAAGAAGAACGTAATCCAAAAGAAAAGGATTTGACATAATCTCATGAAAGGAAATCAACACATCATAAGTAAATACTCACCCTTCTCTTCCTTATTCACACAAGTCATGCATCCATCAATACACTCTTGAGATCAAATAGGTCTTTATTTAAGGTTGTAATGGGGCCTTGGGATTAGGGTTTTGAAACGAAAGATATTTAGGAATTCAAAAGACTATCCCGAGAGAACATGTACATTACACAACCAAACTTCTTTCCATGGCCTTTCACTCTCCATCCTTTAGAAGCACAATTTACATCACTTGCTTATATTTTTTTTCTTCTTGTCAAACGCATGCTTGCTTTTTTTTTTTTTTTTTTTTTTTTTTTTTTTTTTTTTTTTTTTTTTATACAGGACATCGAATGCAAATATTCACAAGTAAGTAAAACTCTTTTTTTTTTTTTTTTTTTTTTTTTTTTTTTTTTTTAGCCAACATCTCCAAAATTACATAAACAATACAAGTTCAATCTCAGGATAACCAAGGGTAAAAGATATTATTATTATTTTTTTTTTTTTCATTGGCTTGGTTATTATATGTTGGGCATAAGAAATAAAATTTTTCTTTAAAGGCTCAATCATAGCTTCTAGGGATAATAATATTCAAAGAATAAGGTTTAGGCTCAAATAATGACAAAGATGGCCTAAAATCATATCTCAAGAGCTTTTGATAACACACTTCTCATGCAAATAATTCAAAGTCAAGCAATTATTCACCATATTGGTGTTAACCAAAACAAAAATAATGAGACTATTGAAGGAGATTAGCTGAATAAAAATATTTTTTATTGAGTAAATGTAAATAACCCTCCAAGAAAGATTGGAACAAAACTCACTAGGGTTTTTATGCATCTCCACTATATGTTTCAAGTTCTCAAGGTAAAATACCTAACAAATTTTCAACTTGGTAATGTCTAAAGTGCACAAATTTTGAGTTTTTATAAGAACATGATATGAGATACAAAAATATAGAATAAAGTTCTATGTGATGCTTAAACAGTTGCAAATTTAAAGCTAAGCAAATTATTTCTATATTGTGGTATCAAATTACTCATAACAACGTTATTTAGATATTTGATAACACATCAAACAACATATGCATCTTATATAATACTGAGAATTTTGAGTACAATGCATATTCAAAATATAAAAGAAATCAAGCCTAACAAAAACTACCCAAAAGAGGCTTTGATTTCTACATAAAACTGGAAAAGAAAATAACAGAAATAACTTTCAAACACCGGGACCGAGAAAAAATCCTAAGATGAGGGGCCTGCCTGATCACGAGAACTATGTCCTAGTCCCCTCATCTCAGCCCTCAACTCTCTCATCTCCTTCCTCATCTCTCTCTGACCTCTCAATAACTCGAACAGAATCTGCCGGTCAGTCCTGGGATCAGTGTCTTCATCCACTGGCAAATCAAAATCTTCATCGAAATTGAAGAGCTGATCCCACTCCTCCACCGGTACATCCCCCTCAGCTGCAGCCTCCCCTTGCTGGCCCCTCGTCCCCACTGGCCTCGCCACACTCCGACTCTTTAGAAGAGAGCCGGAGGTGAGTGCAACAACTTTCTTTGCCTTCTCCATCGTGGCGTCAATCACCACCCCCGCCCTCTCACAAAATGCGGTAGCCAGACCGGGAAATGGGAAAGATGGCTTCTTATGGTCAACAGTGGCCCTACGCATCTCTGAGAAAATAAGGGAGGGGAGGTCTATGGTCTTGCCAGTGCCTATGGCATACAGAAGTCGGGCTCGGTCAGGGTATATGTGATTATTCCTCAGCAAAGGAAAAATGTTGGAGACTGAAATCAGATTGAGAATCTTGTACTTATTGGTCAAGTCTCCCTGCTGAAGGAATTTCACTCCCTCAGTCCACACAAAACCTTGCTCACCCATTAACTCCCTACCCACCTCATCACCCCCAAAATTCTGAGGGTATTCGGGGACAGCCACCCGGGCTTGAGTCATCTCAGTCAGTTGGGCAATGGCTGAAGCATCTATATTGATGTGCTTGCCTCGGACATAGGTGGTCAGCTGACCATTCCCGAGGTCATCGGCATTGCTGTAGAACTCCCTTGCCAGGATGGGAATGCAAGGCCACTCTCTACCCATAAACTCGGCCCACCCTCTAGATGTGATGATCTCTTGGATTCCTAAACGAGAGAAATCCTTGAGTTCAATCCTCCTCTCACAGACAAAGGGCTTGGAGGCATAGTATTTCTCAAACCTTACACGCTCCTCTAGTATTTGGAAACGTATGGGGTCATATGTGGTGTCCTCCTCTTCTTGGGTGCTTGCTCGGGCTCTCTTTGAGGAGGAGGCTCTTGGTGGTGCCATAGTTGTTAGAGTATAGCAGAGAGGAGTGGAAAGGGTGGGAGGTGTTTGAAAATCGGTTTAGAAATGTGTTGAACAAGTTAACTGACAAAGCCTCTATTTATAGATTTTCACACGCGTCCGGACGCATGAGGTGTTTCCGTCCGGACGCGGCTCAACTGCAGGCATTAATAGGCTTTGAATGACACGCGTCCGGACGCATGGTGAGGTCCCGTCCGGACGCGTGTTCTGAATTTGAAACGTTTAGACTTCCGTCCGGACGCGTCGCAAATCACCGTCCGGACGCGTGTGCCAGTATGTTCAGCCTATTCTCCCCCCATCCGGACGCAAACTCCAGAGGATTTTATACTATAATTTGTGCGTCCGGACGCGAGTTCCAGTGAATTGATTACTCTATACTTAGAAAAATTTGCACTTTTCTTCAACTATTTCTCTCCCAAGTGATTCCCTTCTACTTCTAAAAATTTCTAAGGACAAAAAAAAGAAAAAAAAAAAAAAATAAGAAAATTCTACTTAGCTATCTAAAAAAAAATAAACACAATAACCACAGTTTCATGTGCACATCAACTTCAAAATTTTTCAAGTAAATGCTCCACCCCCCCACTCAAAAATTTTCATTGTCCTCAATGTATGAATACATAGAGTAAGATCACATAAGGGATAGAAAGAACATACCGGATGCGCGTAAAATGTGCCCATGCATCTGTAGAAACATTAAAGAGAAAACAACATACACTAATATACAACAGTACACACCAAATGGTTAGAGACAGATTATTCATAGTGGGGATCCATCAATTCGATGGATTCCACTTCCACAATACCCTCCTCCAAGAATGGTTTCAATCGTTGCCCATTAACTTTAAAAATGTTTCCATTACTTGGGTTTTCAATCTCCACTGTTCCATATGGGAATACTTCCTTGACAACGTATGGACCACTCCATCTAGTCCGAAGCTTTCCCTTAAAGATGTGAAGCCTAGAATTATATAAAAGAACTTTTTGGCCAGGTGTAAACGTTTTTCGCACAATATTCTTATCATGAACCACCTTCATCCGTTCTTTGCTAATCTTAGAATTATCATAGGCTTCATTCCTAATCTCATCAAGCTCATTTAGCTGTAATTTCCGTGCGGTGCCGGCTTGGTCAAAACTAAAATTGAACATTTTAATGGCCCAATATGCTTTATGCTCTAATTCCACGGGCAAGTGACAAGCTTTTCCATAAATCAATCTATATGGAGACATACCAATCGGGGATTTATATGCAGTTCGGTATGCCCATAATGCATCGAGTAGTCGTAACGACCAATCTTTACGATCAGGATTTACCGTTTTTTCCAAAATGTAAGAAATTTCCCGATTGGCAAGCTCTACTTGACCACTTGTCTGTGGGTGATAGGGAGTTGCTACTTTATGTGTTACACCATATTTTTTCATCAAATTCTCAAAAGGTCTATTACAAAAGTGCAATCCCCCATCACTGATAATTGCTCGGGGTATACCAAATCTGGACAAAATATTTTCCTTTAAAAATTTCAAAACAACTTTATGATCATTCGTCCGACATGGTATAGCTTCAACCCACTTAGAGACATAATCTATACCCACTAAAATGTACATATACCCAAAAGATGGAGGGAAAGGACCCATGAAATCTATACCCCAACAGTCAAAGATTTCTATGATCAAAATCGGGTTTAGGGGCATCATATTCCTACGGGTCAATCCCCCCAGTTTTTGACATCGCTCACACACTTTGCAAAAATTATGAGCATCCTTAAAAATTGTAGGCCAATAAAATCCACACTGCAAAACTTTTGCAGCGGTCTTTTTCATAGAAAAGTGGCCCCCACAAGCTCCCGCATGACAAAAGAATAGAAGGCTACTTACCTCCTCATCAGGTACACATCTTCGGATAATCTGATCCGGGCAATATTTGAAAAGGTATGGGTCATCCCAGAAGAAACTCTTTACTTCAACTAAAAACTTCCTCTTATCTAAAGCAGTCCAAGCCGGTGGCATGTTACCTGTAACAAGAAAATTTACAATGTCAGCAAACCATGGTAAGGAGGAAACTGCCAATAACTGTTCATCCGGGAAAGTATCTTTAATCGGCATTGTCTCAATGGGCACATCACTCACAAGTCTAGACAAATGGTCAGCCACTACATTTTCTACTCCTTTTTTATCTTTAATAGTAATATCAAATTCTTGGAGTAGTAGGATCCACCTCAACAGTCTCGGTTTTGCATCTTTCTTAGTTAATAAGTATTTGAGAGCTGCATGGTCTGTAAAGATAACAATGGGGAAACCTACTAAGTATGACCTAAATTTGTCTAATGCAAATACTACAGCCAGTAATTCTTTTTCTGTTGTAGAATAGTTCATCTGTGCACTATTTAAAGTTCTACTGGCATAGTAGATGACATGAGGCTTTTTGTCATTCCTTTGTCCTAAAACCGCCCCTACAGCATAGTCACTTGCATCACACATGATTTCGAAAGGACTACTCCAATCTGGGGATTGCATGATTGGAGCGGTGACAAGCATGCCCTTTAACTTATCAAAAGCTTCTTGGCATGCATTATCCCACTCAAAAGGTGTGTCTTTCCCTAGGAGATTACAGAGTGGTCTAGATATGGAACTAAAATCTTTTATAAATCTCCTATAAAAACCAGCATGACCCAAGAAAGATCTAACATCCTTAAGGACTTTCGGACTAGGTAAACTAGCGATTAATTCAATTTTTGCCTTATCTACCTGAATTCCCTCAGAAGAGACAATGTGACCAAGAACAATTCCCTTTGTCACCATGAAGTGGCATTTTTCCCAGTTAAGTACAAGGTTCTTTTCTTCACATCTTATAAGTACCTTTTCCAGATTAGCTAAACAGTCATTATAAGAATCACCAAAAACAGTAAAATCATCCATAAAGACTTCAAGAAAACGCTCAACCATATCACTGAAAATACTCAGCATACACCTTTGAAAAGTCGCAGGTGCATTGCATAATCCAAAAGGCATCCTTCGATAAGCAAAGGTGCCAAAAGGGCAAGTAAATGTGGTCTTCTCTTGGTCCTCTAGGGCAATTTCAATCTGATTATATCCCGAATAACCATCTAAAAAACAATAGTACAAATGTGAAGCTACCCTTTCTAAAATTTGATCCATAAAAGGCAAAGGGAAGTGATCTTTTCTAGTAACAGCATTAAGTCTCCTGTAGTCTATGCACATTCTCCAACCAGTAACTGTCCTAGTTGGCACAAGTTCATTATTTTCATTAGCAACTACAGTGACTCCAGATTTCTTAGGAACTACCTGTGTGGGGCTTACCCATTTGCTGTCTGCAATAGGATAGATAATTCCTACATCTAACAGTTTCAACACCTCTTTTTTCACAACTTCTTTCATATGTGGATTCAGCCTACGTTGCATCTCCCTAGATGTTTTAGCATTATCTTCCAAATAAATCTTGTGGGTGCATACCAAAGGGCTAATTCCTTTTATATCAGCTAAAGTCCATCCAATTGCATTCTTATGTTCCTTAAGAAGGTGTAGCAACATACCTTCCTGTGCTGAATTCAATTGAGAAGAAATTATTACCGGATAAGTTTCATCATCTCCTAAAAATGCATACTTCAACTCTACCGGTAATTGCTTGAGGTCTAGCTTGGGAGCTTTATCCTTGGATGGTATTGGTGGATCTGTTCTTGGTGGGAGCTCCTCAAATCTCTGTCTCAACTCTCTCATTTCGAGTACCTGCAAAGAGTTTAACATATCAGTTGAAACAGAAATTTCAGAATTCTTTGCATCTATCTCTAACTCAGAATCTTGTTCAAGCAAATATGCTTCAAGTGGATCAAACAAGGAGGAATCATATACTTTGCTTGGAACAATAGATTCAATCATGTTTACTTCATGCACATCTTCATCAATATTCCCAGGTTGTTTGCACACATTAAAAATGTTGAGCTCTAATGTCATATTCCCAAAGGTCAATTTCATCACACCATTCCTGCAGTTAATTAGAGCATTTGAAGTTGCTAGGAATGGTCTGCCTAAAATGACGGGAATTTGCGCACTAGTACTTAATACAGGTTGAGTGTCCAAAATTATGAAATCCACGGGAAAATAAAATTTATCAACCTGTACTAGAACATCCTCCACTATACCCCTCGGTATCTTCACCGATCGGTCAGCTAATTGAAGTGTAACCGAAGTGGGCTTTAACTCCCCCAACCCTAATTGTTCATATACCGAATAAGGGAGCAAATTCACACTAGCTCCTAAATCCAGTAATGCTTGTTCAATTTTGTGGTTGCCTATAACACAAGAAATAGTAGGGCAACCTGGGTCTTTATACTTTGGTGGAGTTCTGTGCTGGATAATGGAGGATACTTGCTCAGTCAAAAATGCCTTCTTTTGCACATTTAATTTCCTTTTAACAGTGCATAACTCTTTCAAAAATTTTGCATAAGAAGGTATTTGTTTAATGGCATCTAACAAGGGAATATTGATTTTCACCTGCTTAAAAATCTCTAACATATCATTATGCACAATAGGTCTAGTAGAAGTAAGCAATCTCTGTGGGAATGGTGCAGGTGGAACATACTTTTCAGATTTATTAATTTCAGGCAGGCTAATCGTATCATCACTCTCCGTGGGTGGAGAAATCTTTTCAGAATCTTGATTTTCCAAAGGAATGGTTTTATTAATTTCTTTCCCGCTGCGGAGTGTAGTGATAGACTTTACGTGCTCGTGGACAGTCTCAGAAGTGCAAGTGTCATTCACAACAAATTGACCCTGTGGGTTCGGTTGTGGTTGTGCTGGCAGCCTACCTTTTTCCTGATGGCAAGGGTCGATGGTCAGTTTAGTGATTGCACTCCTCATATCCTCAATAGCCTGAGTTGTTTGTCTATTGTATGTTTCCTGATTATGCATGAATTGTGACAACACCTCCTCAATGTCTCTTTTTGGGCGTGGAATGTAAGGTGCAACATTTGAAGAGTTTTGTTGGGGTGGTTGTGATGCATGGTTGTCATTCCTCCAACCAAAATTTGGATGATTCTTCCACCCCGGGTTGTATGTGTTCGAGTATGGGTTATTGTAAGGCTTTGAAAAAGTGTTTACAGCATTTGCTTGGTCATACACTTCCTTTAATGCAGGTAATGATGGACACTCCGTTACAGGATGTCCAGGAATTTCACAGATACTGCATATCTCCTCAACCTTAACTGTGTCAACCTGGTTAACCTTTTTGTACTCCATGGCCTCTACCCGTCTTGCTAAGGTGGCAATCCTAGCTCCTAGGTCATCCTCCTCCCTCAACTGGTATTTACCCCCACTAGATGATGATGATTGTGCAGTTTTACCCTTAGATGGTTCCTGGGATGTAGTATCCCAAGATTGTGCGTTCTCAGCTAATTGGTCTAAATAGTCAAACGCATCATCTGGTTCCTTATTCATAAAATCTCCATTACACATCATTTCAATAAATTGACGCAGTTGTGGGCCTAAACCTTCATAAAAGAAACTTATTATGCGCCAGCTTTCATAACCATGATGTGGACAAGACGCAAGAAGGTCTTTAAATCTTTCCCAACTTTGATAAAAATTTTCAGACTCTTTTTGGGAAAAATTCATTATTTGTCTTTTCAAAGAGTTTGTGCGATGTGTGGGAAAAAATTTCTTCAAAAATTGTTTCTGCATCTCTTGCCATGTTCCTATAGACCTAGATCTCAACGAATATAACCAAGTTTTAGCTTTTTCCTTTAATGAAAAAGGAAATAACTTCAGCCTGACTATATCCATTGCCACATTCTGGTCATGGAACGTAGCACATACATCCCCAAATTCTCTGATATGCAAATATGGGTTTTCTTCACCTATACCAAGGAATTTTGGAAGTAATTGAATCATGCCAGGTTTGAAAACAAAATGTATGGCATTCAATGGAAAAATGATGCATGATGGCTCAGTGAGAAGAACAGGTTGTAGATACTCACGCAAAGTCCTACCCTGATTAACATTATCCACCTCATTCTCATCATGATTACTTATTCTATCAACATGATCCTCCCGTTCAGGAAGATCATTATGCCTATGATCATTAGGATTAGCAGCCATTGTGTGCAAGAAGTGATTTGACACAGATAAATCAAATAAATTTCCAAACCAAGTATCTGAATCCTCTCTTGTTAAACGTCCACTTAAATCACGATGCCAAAAGCTCATAAAACAAATAAATAACCAAAAATAAATTCTAAATTAAACTAACAAGAAAAATACTTTAGAAAAAAAAAATAAATAAATAAAAATAAACTGAAAATTAGAACGAAGTTACCGGATTTCTGAAGACTCGCAAATACCGCAAACCTCAATGATGTAATGGCTCCTTGTCTTTCAATTCCCCGGCAACGGCGCCAAAAACTTGCTTCAACTTTAAAAGTGTAAACCCAAGCGCAGGTTGAGCAGAGTAATATAATCTCGGAAGTCCGAGGTCGATCCCACGAGGAAGTGTAACAAGGAACAATCACACAAACAACAACAGTAATTTGGAAGGAAAAAGATTTGTGTGGTAAATTGTTGATTGGAGAAAAGTGATTTTTTGGTATTTGAAACAGTAATAAATAAAATACTAGAGCATCAGGTACTCCCTCTCAACTTCATACAATAATAGTTAAAGACTCAAAGCTTGACTTGAAAGAGGAATTAAATGTCAGTTAACCCAATTAACAAATCAAGTGATAAATCCAAAAGTTATAATCAAACGACTACCAGGAACCTGAATAATCATTCAATCATATTATTCTATGAAATAATGTTAATCCTTCCAGCGGGGAATAACTAGTGATTTACACGCAGGGAAACTCAAGCAATTGATGTACGTGGCACAACAACTCAAGAATTTATACAGCATAAACACTTTGCTAAAATATTAGGAATTAAATTAACACAGTTCCATAAATCCTTAAGTACAAGAGTCAATAAAAATACCGTACTCCGTCGAGAGATTTTCCCCTAGCCCTAGCTTAGCCTTCTAGCCAGACATAATACAGGATGCAGAAAAAAGACTAAGAACAAAAGACCCCCCTTTACAAGGTCCTAGGTTCGTATTTATAAATTACATTCCCAAGAGATTGCATCCCACTAGGATTCTAACTTCGGCAGCAGAGGCTTTACACGCGTCCGGACGCGCCTCTCTCAACCGTCCGGACGCAACTTCCAGAATGGTCATTCCTGCGTTTATCAACTTTCTGCCAATCGCGTCCGGACGCGTACACTCCATCCGTCCGGACGCGTATTCCAGTGTGATCCCTCCTGAGCTATGCTTCTTCTTTCCATAATTTGTCCCCAAAACTATGCTTTTTACCTGCAAATTATCACAGATCAACATTTACTAGCATAACACTCAATTTGGATAAACTCTTATTTTTATCACAATTTTACAATTAAAATATCATCTTTTCATAATAATAATTGTGATTATTTGGACTTAATCAGTATACAACAGTTCTAGGTTCGAACAATAACAATGAACACATAAGAAACCCATCAGGCCGTGCAATAACAAAGTGCCTTATTAAGAGGCCAAATCCGAAGGATGAAGATAATTGAATCCTGATAGATATGCTCATAATAGAATCCCGAGAAGGATAATAATAGTTGAGCCGTGAACGAGACAATCATGAGGCGTCTTCCAAGGCAAATAGATCCAACGAGAAAGGCCTATAACAGATGTCGTTGATCCTTTGAATAGAAACCACATAAGCTTAGGCCCCGAAGAGCAACCCAATAGACCCGAGGAAGGACCGAATACATAGATTTCTGGAAGAGAGACTGAATATAGAGGTCTCAAATGTGTTTCTTGAGGCCGAGCAATAATGAAGTGCCTTGTTGAGGGGTCAAGTAATGGAATACCAAATATAACCATAACAAGTCACTGGAGAGAGTCAAGTCCTGAACATGACAATCTTAATTGGACCTCAACCTCATCCGAAGAAGATAATAATATCTGAACCCCGAGAAGGATAACTATAATTGAACGCAACGAACGTCAAGCATGAGCGAGCCTCATCGAACTGAGTCTTGAATATATCAAACCCGTAGTTAGGCAATTCAAGGTTCCTTCAGTAAGATTCTTCTTGTGAGGGCATTTATATCGGACCTCCGAACATGAATGTTGACACTGGGTCAAGCTTTCCCTTGTAACTGTATTGCACTATGTCTAGGGTCTCACCCAAAACCTCATGTCACCTCCCTGAACAAGGAGTACTCCCAAGTTCAGGTTCTTGAACCAATCCCTGAGAGGTTTTTGCCTACAATAGGACTTTTGGTGCTTTGGCCAAGCAAAGTTTTATTCGTTTCTAGGGCTCGGAGCCCATCAAGTGCCTAATCACACAGGGCTTTGGGTGATTTGGCCATACAAAGACTTACCCGTGTTCGAGGTTTGACCCCAAGTCTCATCTCACCTCCTTCAACAAGGAGTACTCTCGAGTCCAAGTCTTTGAACTTGTCCTCAAGAGGTTTTATGCCTACATTAGGACTTTTGGTGCTTTGACCGAGCAAAGGCTTATCCGTTTCTAGGGCCCAGAGCCCATCAAGTATCTCGGGTACACAGACTTTTAATCCCCTCTGAACCCAAAAAAATATATCTGATGTCATTATCTCGAATGTTCGAGACGTGTTTGTGCTCGGCTCAATGTTTCTGCCCTCAGTGCTCATATTGGTTGCCATAGTACACAATCTGGATTTGTCTTCTGGCATGTGCTAAAAACTCGGCCTAGCGCCCCCATAGCGATGTGAGAATCCAAGGAAAAACATAGATGTAAAGCAACATTTCGTTATGATGATCTGAGATCGACCACCCAAAATATTCTGGGTTTGCTAGATGATGCCGAGAAATTTTTGGGCAGTATAAGGGTCCACAACATACCACAATTATGAGGAGAATGTCTGAATAACAGTCTGACCATCTCTGGTAGACTATAGGATTAACTGGGTTTTCGATCGAGAACGTCCAAGTGACTTTTTCAGCGTTAAAACATGGGAAGGTACGAGCACAAACCTTTTTTTTTGCTCAGTGAGTGTGCCGAAGTTGCTGGCCTGCCCTAGAAGTGGGACCGATCACCGTCACTTGAGGGTGATAGGCCGATCATTTGATGGATTAACTCCCTTGTGGTTGATAGGTCAATCGCTTCTTATGGAGTGCCGAGCAATTGAAGTGCCGAAGCAGAGCAGTATGGGATCCATGAAAGTCATTGGTTAATGATTGATATCCTTCTTGTGAATAAATATATCAACCACCTTCGGATAGACGAGAAATATACAATATCATGGCCAGACCACCATTTGGATAATAGACTAAAGGTGCGAGAGTCCTTGCTATAGAATATCTCCTTTGATTGAAAGAACTGTTCGTGGTTGCTTAAAACATACCAGAGTTTATAGTTACAAGTGGAGAGCACGTTCGGGCTTAAGGAGGCGAACACAAACGGACTGAGCTGGTGGTCTTTGCAACGCAATCTTTAAGAGAAGTTAAAATGGTGTTTGGCAAACTAAAATTCTGGGTGGAATGCTTTCAATTGCTCGGGCTTTCTTTTTTAGGGAAGAGCTGGGTATATACACCGACTGCATTAGAGAACATAGTCGAGCACTCCCGAGATTTGAAGTGAAGCCGAGACCCCGATTGGGATTTCATGGACCACGACAATCGTGGTGTGATTTACTGGATCTGCCTATGCTCGGCTCCAAGAATTATACTCGTTTGTGTACATGTCGTGTTCACTTTGTGATTATGCAGAGAACTCCATTTTTCCGCAAGATTGAAGTGAGAGTGTTGTATTTCAAGTGCCGAGCATGCTCACGACATGGTACGCTCTATCCGTTCGGCGTATTCCCTCCATTATTTGGAAAAGCCCGACCCCCATAGCTTGACAGTGATG
This sequence comes from Ilex aquifolium, assembly GCA_951799425.1. Lineage (NCBI taxonomy): Eukaryota > Viridiplantae > Streptophyta > Magnoliopsida > Aquifoliales > Aquifoliaceae > Ilex > Ilex aquifolium. The sequence continues at coordinate 15,997,812 of OX637410.1, read as the reverse complement.
AAGAGCCGAACACTTAAAGCTTCATCCACGATAGCAGTTTTATTCAAAATATACTCGGGCTTATGCCGAACATGGTCAGACTCTATATGTCGAGCTGCATGTAGGGTATCTGAATTGACTGTTAATTTCTAATGAGCACCGGATGGGTACGCCGACCACCCACAAGGCTGACGCGTCTAATTGGCAGTGATGTCGATCACTGTTAATAATGGCCTCGACCACCTTTGGCCTTTGACCATTTTCATAATGCCGAACACATTTCGATTGACCGATGTCCCTCCATGAGCTTGCAGCTGTGTTGAGCACGTTGTGCAGCAATAAACATGCCATGACGCTTGATTGAACGCTCAAAAGAACAGCTCCTTAAGGGAGAGTGAGTCATAGACTGCTCATTTTGAAGGACGTCGAGAGAGACCGATCTTTCATAATGGTACCGAACTCCTTTGAATTTCTGGTGTGAGATTGATCACCACTGCGTAATCCGCTCAAACTTGCTGGAAACCCAGAGATTGGCTTGATGGCAAGGAGACTGACCAGCCGATCTCAAGACTCACAAGTCAGCCCTGCAAAATTAACAAAGCAAAAACAATTGTACTAAAGGAGTTTTGCTTCTTGTTAGTCACAGTAGGCAAAAATCATTTTTTCCATTCGTGCGCTTGTGTTTGCACGCATAGGTTTGCCAAGTGAGCAGGTGTAACTGTTGTCAAGTGATGGGGAAAATCGTGGCAGCCATACCAGCCTTTTGCCATTATTAAATTTTTCCTTGAAAAGTTAATGTGATTCTTACAAGGGTCGATATGCACAAAGATCATACAAGATAGACCCAGCAAGACCCTTGTTTCTTGGGCTCGTTCAGATAGTTGGGGGGGGGGGGGAGAGAGAGAGAGATCACTTATCTTTGCATTGGACGAACTCCGTGTCTGGAGATAAAATAGAGAACCGGCCTCCAGAACATATTTCGAAGACAACATGATGAACCGAGATCCCCTTGAACAGACCAAAAGAGAGGCCGAGCACCACCACAGAGTGCTGGGTTCGCGCTGATTTGATGGTAAGCTTTAAAAGAGATTTCCACAGTTGCTCTTTTGGCAAAAGGGACCGACCCCAGCAAAAGAACCTCCACCTTGCATTTAATAAAAGAAAAGGTCCCATGCCAAGGAATATATGATCACAATAAACTACCAGGAGACTTTATAAATAAGGATTGTCAGAAGGTTCATGTGATGTTAGTGAGGCCTTCTCTTGAGATCCTACCTTGATTACTTGTTACCAATGGTCTTGAACAAAACTCCATAAATAGACCAGAGAGACTGAAGTCCATCATACAAATATCGAACACCAAACGGTGTGAAAAGTAAACAAATGTGAACAGACCGAGATCGAAGACTAGATGGAGGCTCGGCAGGACTCGTGAACTGGACGATATGTAGACCTAGGGGATACACATGCTTCGTTTCCCACAGACGGCGTCAAATTGCACGGGTAAAAATCCATCAATCGTTGAAATATGTCGAGGTGCGCCCGTAGTCTTTGTGTATCATCCAATCCATGAGCTGCAAGACGGAGAAAGGTTAGAAGGACCCCCGGGGTTGAGCCAGGGGAGACCCCTTCGATGCCTAAGTCAGTACTATAATCAATACCTGAATAGGTGAGTGTATAAACTAGAAAAATAATATAGGTGTGTGTGTGTGTGAAGTATAGAGCCGAGGTGCTCATACTTGAGGCCCCCTCTTTCTTGGGTCTTCACCCATATATATAGAGAAGGTTAGAGAGCTACTTACCATAATGCACAACCGTCACTGCAGGAAAATAGGCATGGACTAGCCTGCCAAAACACTCATTACCTGCCAAATATTTATTGTAGTAGGTCCCACTTGTGATATATGTCAAGTCATTTATACCCCTTTTTCGTTGGATCTATTTGCCTTGGAATGCGCCTCATGATTGCCTCATTCACGGCTCAACTATTATTATCCTTCTCGGGATTCTATTATGAGCATATCTGTCAGGATTCAATTATCTTCATCCTTTGGATTTGGCTTCTTAATAAGGCATTTTGTTATTGCACGGCCTAATGGGTTTCTTATGTGTTCATTGTTATTGTTCGAACCTAGAACTATTGTATACCGTGGAGATGTCATCTGTGACACTGAGCAGATGCATTGTCCTGACTGTTGAGATATCACTCATTAATCGTAGAATATCCGAGCTTCGCGTTTATTGATCTTGATATTCTGTTATAAGTAACGAGTATGTTCGAACTCTACACGTGTTATTATCTGTCAAACTCGGGCTGCGTGCTCGCTTGACAGCATATAGTGGATCTCGACATATCTCCCTTAAGTTGCACCCTGCCAAAAAAAGGTGTGGATATTATCCCATGAGACATGAGTATTATGCATAGCTTTCATCTCCTTCTGGGTATTCAAAGGAAATAAAAGCTAGGGGCAGTTGACGGAACATTATTTGTTAGGTGGGTCCACCAACCCTACTTCCAAGAGAGGGGTATAAATGACTTGACATATATCACAAGTGGGACCTACTACAATAAATATTTGGCAGGTAATGAGTGTTTTGGCAGACTAGTCCATGCCTATTTCTCTACAGTGACGGCTGTGAAGTATGGTAAGTAACTCTCTAACATTCTCTATATATATGGGTGAAGACCCGAGAAAGAGGGGGCCTCAAGTATGAGCACATCGACTCTTTACTTCACACACTCACCTATATTATTTTTCTAGTTTATACACTCGCCTATTTAGGTATTGATCGCAGTACTGACTTAGGCATAAGAGGGGCCTCCTCTGGCTCAACTCCGGGGGTCCCTCTAACCTTCCTCTGCCTTGCACCTCATGGATTTGATGATACTTGAAGACTAGGGGCGCACCTCGATATATTTCAACGATTGACGGATTTTTACCGGTGCAAAAGTATATCCCCAAAAGAATAAGAATGACTAATGATTTGATCTGAAATGTGTACACCCAAGTGCAAGCGGTCAAGTTGTAGTTATAATCCAGTTAAGTCCAGAGTCGAAAACACAAGGAACTAATGTTGGTGTTTTGAAGTAAACAGTGACGGAGACCAAAGTGACTGAAACCCTTGAGATTTGAAGTTATGGTGTTTATGGGATTTTCTGGACAGAATATAAGATTCTCTCAAAAGGAATTTTCTAGACAAAATATAATATTCTCTCAAATGTAAAAGTCACCATTTAGCTCGAGGATCTGGACATGTAGTCAATCATCCAGTTGTTATATTTATGCTTGAGAACTCAATTAACCCCTGTGTCAACAACAAGTTAATTGGAGGATAAAGATGGACGGTGAGAATTAAGAACATGATTCCGATGTCTTTGTAGAGATTTACAAGAACTGTTTGTGCGGGGACTCAATCCATCTACAACCAAGCAAGTAATTCTACAAGTCATCCAGCCACTGTGTTAGTATTTCATTCTTAGTTGAAGCACAATAATAGTGAAGATTGAAATGTAGTCATGAATATCTAGTTGGAATACTTGCAAGAACCAATGAATCCTCCTATGCCAAGAGTCATCTTGTCTTAGAAATGACTCATGGTTGTACAAAGTACCTTAGCTTTGCTAGATGCAATCAATCATTCAATAAGCAATCAAAAGATAAAGCATTAAACATGCATGAAATGCACAAATATAACTTCCGAATAATTTATAAATGTTCATCACCTCTAACTAAAGAGTGAATGAGAAACTACTCACACTTCATGGCTTTGAGGAAGTTAGAAAAGTGAGTGATTCTCATCCCTCTAAGTAGAGGAGTTTACAAGATAAAATACACTACACGATGAACCTATCTTCGACGAAGAATGAGTGAATCACTTTTCACCCTTCATGGCTTTGGTTAAGCTAGAAAAGTGGAAGAGTTTCACTCCTCTAAGGGAAGAGAGAAACTCTAACAATGGAAGCTAATGAAACTAATAATGAAAGTAGAAGAAAACTAGTTACTTTTGGATGGTTTCTTCCTCTTCCAAAAGCTCTCTATGTCTCCCCTCTTTTACAAGTCCAAATAGGAGGTATTTATAGGCAAGGAGGATGGGGTAAAGAAGAGTAAAAGAATAGTTCAAAGTCTAAGTGAATGCCCCAAGATCCGGATGGACAATCAACCACTCTACAGTCCGTCTGGGGAATACGTTCGAACGTGGTATGGCGTTCAAACGTTGACTCCTATTTCCTTGATGGGCGTTCGAACGCTGACTAGAGTTTGAATGTAATACTCAAGTGGCTTTTGTCCTCCACAATGAAGAGTTGCATCATGCCACGTGTCATCACCCTAGCAATGTTCTGAGGGTCCTCAAGTAATTCAAGCCAATGTTCGAACGTGGATTGACGTTCGAACGTGATACTCAAGTTAGCTCTTTTGTTCTTCTTCTCAGGGAATAGTTGCAACACAGCACGCCATGTGCCATCACCCTAACAATGTCTTGGGAGCCCTCAAATAATTCAGGATGGCGTTCGAACGTGAATTGACGTTCGAACGTGGTAGCTTTGCTTCCTCCTTCTCCAATTCTCTTCCAGAACATGTGGGTGTTGCTTGAAAGTTTGGTATTCATTGACTTTAGGCTTTTGTACAACTTTTTTCTGAAATGTCATCATTTAAACTCCATCAAAGCATAATTAATCTTGTAAAAGCATAGTAAGAATGACTAACCTTTAAGAAATATAAGAAAATTTTGAATCTGAAACGTTTGAATTACCAAAATAAAAACTCAACCACCGCACCATCTCTTAGGTCTCCGGGGGGCACACAATAACAACACCACCTACGCAACTGGGAAACACACTTACCAAGATGCCCTTCGTTATAATGCTTAAAGTTAAGGGAGAATTACATTCACACCCCTTGAGGTTTGTCAGTTAATCATTCAGACCCCCTGACATTTAAAATATTATACTCAGACCCCCTAAAGTTTGTACGCGTGTAACACTTAGACCCCTGCTGTAAATATATCCATTAATAAATTACATTCAGACCCCCTGAAATTTGTAAACATTTATTACTTAGACCCCTTAAGTTTAAAATGTTATATTTAGACAAAAAATACTTCAATCAAAAACAAAATATCAAATATTTTAGGGAGAATTACACCCAGACCCCCTGAGATTTGTCACTTAATTACTCAGACCCCTGACATTTATAATATTACACATAGACCCCTTAAAGTTTGTACGCGCGTAACACTTAGACCCCTACTGTAAATATATCATTTAATAAATTACACTTAGACTCCCTTGAAGTTTGTACACATATAATACTTAGACTTCTTAAATTTAAAATGTTATATTTAGACAAAAAATACTCCAATCAAAGATAAAATATCAAATATTTTAAATTTTACAACCAAATTCATGTTCTATTGTATCATGTATTGAAATAATTTCAAAAATAAAAATTCAACTTTTTATTAAAAAATTGCAATTAGTATACAATTATACTATCTATTGAATAAAACTAAAAAATCAAACAAAGGGTCTAAGTCATTCTTAATAGAACATGAATTTTACAACCAAAATTCATGTTCTATTATGTCATTTATTTAAATAAAATCAAAGATAAAAATATAATTTAAAAAAAAAAACATAGTTAGTATATAATTATAATATCTATTAGAATAAAACTAAAAAATTAAACAATGGGTCAAATTGTATTGAACACAATATCTTTTATCTTCAATTGAGATAGTTTTGTATTTTAATTTGGTCGTTTAAATGACCAAATTAAATTCCAATAGACAATATAATTGTATACTAATTACGATTTTTTAAGAAAAATTTGAATTTGAATTTTTTATTTTATTTCAATAAATGATATAATAGAATATGAATTTTAATTGTAAAATTTAAAATATTTGATATTCTATTTTTAATTGAAGTATTTTTTGTCTAAATATAACATTTTAAATTTAAGAGGTAATATATGTTTACAAACTTCAGGGGGTCTGAATGTAATTTATTAATGGATATATTTACAGTAGAGGTCTAAGTGTTACACGCGTACAAACTTTAGGGGGTTTGAGTGTAATACTTCAAATGTCAGAGAGTCTGAGTGATTAAGTGACAAACCTCAAGGAGGTGTGAATGTAATTCTCCCTAAAGTTAAAGGACAAGTATTTGAGGGTATTTTCGTCAAGATAACAAAGGAAGTGAACCATTCCAATTCCGAAACCACGGTCCAGATAAAATGCCCGACCCGAATGCCTTCTTAAAGTACTCTACTCGTTTTACTTCTCCATATACACTGTTGGAGCTGTTGCAGACGAGAAGAGAGAGAAAGAGAGAGATGGCGTCGAACGCAGCAGTGCCGTTTTGGAGAGCGGCAGGGATGACATACGTAACCTACTCTAACATATGCGCAAACCTAGTGAGGAACTGCCTCAAAGAGCCTCACAAATCTGAAGCCTTGAACCGCGAGAAGGTCCATTTCTCCGTCGCTAAATGGGTCGACGGCAAACCCCAGAAATCCAGTAAATCTCTCTCATCGCTCTCTGTATTATCTGATCTTAGTTGCTACTTCAGATCTAGGGCTTCTCGTACCTTAGATTTGTTGTCGCTTTTTTGTTATCTGATGATTTGATTCTTTGATTACAATATGTTTGTTTCTCTTACAAGGTGATTGATTAATTGATGAATTAGGAATGGAATTTTTGGTTCGGGCCTCTGATGTTTGCATTTAGGGTTTTGTTTAGTCACTTCGTAAGGGGCTTTTACGATTATTTACATTGATGATGACGACATTAGTCACTTGATTACTGTTGCTCCATAGCTATTTGTTATCAGATGATTTGATTCTTAGATTACAGTATGTTTGTTTCTCTTACAAGGTGATTGATGAATTAGGAATGGAATTTTTTGGTTCGGGCCTCTGATGTTTGAATTTAGGGTTTTGTTTGGTCACTTCCTAAGGGGCTTTTACGATTACTTACAATGATGATGACGACATTAGTCATTTGATTACTGTTGCTCCATCGCCATTCGTAAAGCTCTATATGTAATTAAACTGTCCAGCTATTATGGAGCATTTTGAGAAATTTCAGATTTTCTATTCGTCTAAGGATTGGGACCACGGGCTATTTTGGATTTGTGTTTGAAGTTTTTCGATGAAATGTGAATTATGTTATGATATGGGAATCTGTGTAAGACTTTGTTCATCCATACTGATTATAGTTTTTCACTGTGAGAAACTTCTGGACTTGACTTAATTAGACTGGTTCTGGCTCACCACTCATTTTATTTAGTTATAGCCAAGGAAAGGGAATTTGCTCAGATGGCTTCCTGGTGTGTTTTGTTTCCTTGCCCTCGTTTTTGCTGAATACAAACAGATAAGTGAGGGTGGCTTGTTTACAAGTCTAATTATGATAACCAAAAGCTTTGGAACATGTTTTTCTTGGCTCATTTTAATAGTCATTTATACTCACATTCGTAGATTGGAACCATCTGTCACCCCTTCTCTTGCAGCACATTTACCTTATCTTTTTCCCCCACGGAAGGAATAGATAGGTGACATTTAAATTTGGTTTTCGCATGTGTAGTGGAATGAAAAAAAGGTAGCCATGATCTTCAGGCATATTCTAGTCTTGAACATCTGTTGCATTTACTGTCTGATTTTATGTTTTCCTCGTATGTATGTTCATACCTATGTGCCGAGTGTTTGGTAGATGAATGAACAGAATGAGTTATTATATTAGAGGTTTCTCTTAGTTTCTGATGCATTGCCAAAGTGGCAGTCAAGCCTCATGGATGTTAAGGTGGGTAAGATAGAGAACTAGGAGTTAATTCGCCATTGATTTGTAATAGAAGTCTTTCTATACAACTACCTATCTTTGTGTTTCCACTGTTCATTGTGTTTACTAACTTGTGCCTGGCAAGTAGTGTTTTTTGTTTTTCGAATATTTTAGTTTGTGATGGAGTTGGATGGTGTAGTAGTAATTAATGTCAGAAGTAGTATATTTATTGGATGTGAAGGAGAGGTTAAATTTTGATCATTATTCACCCTTGATACTACTAGTTATAACTCCCTTGGCCTTGTCCTTTTCTTGGTTGTGGATTGTGGTTCTATATTGTCTCTTGCTTGACATATTTATTTTTGTCTCACCAGTCATCCGTTCAGATACACCTGAAGACTGAGGCAGGAAGTTCATCACCAAGTGTCTCGTAGTTCATTTTTACGGAAGTCTTCCGTTTCCATCCGTTCACTGGATTTGATTTTATTGGAGTTGTAGCTTTGGCACCTCAGACAAAGGAGAGTTTTCTTAAAATTTACCTGAAATAATGTGCTGGACTATTTAAATGTTGTACTGTTACTGAATTTGGATGGCGTTTGTCTGCATTTGTCAGTGATTTTGTGATCTGATATCTTGTTAAAAGTGATGATTGTTTTGCCTTGTTAAAATCATATAAAGTCTTATGATCACATATTTTGAAGAGTCAAATATCCTGACTCAGATCTTTTATATATTGCTTGGACAGATAAATACTTGTTTTCGCTCTAGATATGATGATATTTAAAATCACTTGTGTGGTCAAATTGGTACCAACTGTTTTTCCATAGTTTTTGAGAGAATGATTGCTTTCAAACCAAATATTGGAACTTGCATTATTAAGCAGGCGGACAAATATGAATTATATGCTTGTGAATGGATCCATTAGAAGTTCCATTGGATCGATGCCATATGTTCTTGCTACTATTTGAGTAGAAAAAAGACCTAATATCGAAATCTGAGTGAGGATTTCGCTACGTAAGCTGTTTGGTTACATTGCATTCTTATCTCTGGATTTCCTTCAGAAATGCATAATTTTTTTCCTTCATCTCTTTCTTTATGTTTATCTGTTTTTAAGTTGTTTGGCTTAAAACATTTGTCAGAGCAAGTCATCTTCCTAATCTCATTAAAATCTTTCTTTTCTCTCTTATCCGCAGCTGTTTATTAATTCCAAGGAACAAGATTTGTAGACTTGAAATGCATTTGTTGGTTTGCAATTAATTTTACAGTTTAAGGATCTGAAATTTTACAGTTTGGAATTAGTTTTGAGTTTCGATATTAATTGAAATTTATTTTCGAGTGGAAGTAGATGCACAATGAGATTTATCCTGGATTGACTGTTTTAGTGCTCTATATCCTATTATGTTTGCCTCTTATTGTTGGGATAAATTCCTTTCTTCTTGATCAAATCAACCCGGTGAAAAATAGAAGAAAGTTGAGATCCTAACTTCTATTGCAGCTTGGTTTCTGCTCTTAAGTAGGGATATCAATGGATTGGGGAAAAATGGGTATTCGTCTAAACTTGTTTTTTTTAGACCGGGATGGATTATACGTATTAGACGGTGGACGTATATAGGGATACTCGTATAAATTTTTGTGATGATGGATTGAAATTCATTTATGTCTCGCCGCTAAACTATATATATCAAATAAAATAATTAAGTGAAAAACACATTTGTTATGCATATTATATTTGTAAGTTTTTATATTTGATCCATTTGTTATGTTATAGTTTTCATCCTTCTTGTACATCTATTTGTGAGGTTTTATAGTTTTTTCTTAAAATCATAGAAATTAATTGTAATAGGCGGGAACGAGGATGGGGAACGGGATCAAAATTTTTCCATAGGGTGGGAACGGAAATTAAAATTTCCTTTGCTAACAAGGATGGATCGAGAGTAGACGAATATTTATGAAGTTGGTACGGGAGCAAACACTACTCCCTTTGCCCCCGGGCGCCATCCCTACTCTTAAGCTTAGCCTCTTCTCTCCTATTTATATGAAAAAGACCTCTTATGTCAATCTCGTTAGGCCACCAAAACATTTAAGATTAGTCTTGGCTAAGCTTCGGGAGCATGAATTGTGTTTAAAATAGGAAAAATGAAGTTTAACCTTGACAGAGATTACATTTTTGGGACATCGTATTGAATATGGATAGGTTGTCAAAAAAAAAAAAGTCAAGGCTATTAAAATAATATTTTTCAAATTCGAATGTGTTGTAGTCTTAATTCACATATCTAGCCATTAAAAATCATTATCAATGGAACAAAAATAGGATTTCTAGTTTGTGATTGTGAATCTTTGGGAAAACAAATACTGTAATTATCTAGTAGTAGTGGCCCTTTGATCTACTGCAATTATAAGCCAAGCCATCCATTTCTCACCACTGTCACGACCAAGTTAAGAAAGACCAAGTTAACAAACTCAAGGCACGTGAAGGGATAAGAAAAACGAGTCATAAATTTAAATATTTTTAGTTTAAATTTTGATAATTTTTTGAATGAGAAATTTACCCTCATGAATATTTTAATTTGGGTTTAGATAGCTTATTTTTTATCTGATCAGAAAAAAATTAGTTAAAGTACTCTTAATCAAATAAATAAGAGAGAATTACATTTAGATCCTTTGAAGTTTATCACTTAATAATTCAGATCCCTGATATTTAAAATATTACATACAAGTCCCCTGAAGTTTGTACACGTAACACTTGACCATTGTTGAAAATATATCCGTTAATAAATTATACTCAAACCCTTTAAAGTTTGTAAACATATATTACTTAGATCTCTTAAGTTTAAAATATTATATTTAGACATAAAATACTTCAATCAAAAATAGAATATCAAATATTTTAAATTTTACAATTAAAATTCATATTTTATTGTATCATTTATTGAAATAAAATCAAAAATAAAAATTCAATTTTTTCTTACAAAATCGTAATTAATGTATAATTATATTGTCTATTGGAATTTAATTTGGTCGTTTAAACGACCAAATTAAAATACCAAACTACTCCAATTAAAGCTATAAGATATTGTGTCCATTACAGTTTGACCCCTAATTTTTTTAGTTTTATTCTAACAGATAGTATAATTGTATACTAACTATGATTTTTTTAAAAAAAAATTAATTTAATTTTTTAATTTTTGATTTTATTTTAATAAATGACATAATAGAATATGAATTTTGGTTGTAAAATTCATGTTCTATTATGAATGACTTAGACCATTTGTTTGATTTTTTAATTTTATTTTAATAGATAGTATAATTGTATATTAATTACAATTTTTTTTTAAAAAATTGAATTTTTATTTTTGATTTTATTTCAATAAATGATATAATAGAATATGAATTTTGGTTGTAAAGTTTAAAATATTTAATATTCTATATTTAATTGAATTTTTTTAATCTAAGTATAATATTTTAAATTTAAGAGGTCTAAATAATACGCTTATAAACTTCAGAAAATTTAAGTATAATTTATTAACGAATATATTTACAGCGAATTTTAAGTGTGAAGGAATTTATGTGTAATATTTCAAATATATGCACCCGAGAATGAGTGATTACGTGCCCAATAAATAAATAAAAACCTAAGTTAACCAATCTCCACTGCGTAGCAGAGAGAATCAAGAGCGAGAAAGGACCGCGTTAGAGCTGGGCTGGCCACCCACCAAACTGTCAATTCTCTCTCTCTCTCTGGGGATCGCGTGCTGTTTCTTCTTTCTGCGTCATCGATGGCAATCGCATTACATAATACCTTGAAAGATTTCACAGCCCATTCTCAGTCTTTAGATATAAGCCTACGGTAAGTAGGCAGAAGCCCAACCACTTCCTTTGATTTTTCAGACTAAACTCTTAATAAAGTTCCTGGTAAACTTCAAATCGGATCTGAGCTGAGAGACCAATTCAGTTATGGCGTCTATGAAGTCGTCTCGTTCAAGGGCACACTCCGGGACACCAGCTAGAGGCAACCCAAAGGAGAACGCCACGAAGCTCGAGGAAAATCTCAACGTCTTCAAGTCTACTAATTTCGATGCCGATGACTATGTACAGTCCAAGTCTCATTCGTTGGACGAGAAGGTCTGTGTTGCGCTAGTTTGTTAATGAGCAATGGGGACGTAATTGGAGATCTAATTCAATGCAAGTCCACCTTTAATCCAATAGATGCATTGAATTAGGTCCCAGAAGTGAATTAGTTTTTTGAGAGTTTTTAATGATACGTTTTGGCATATTACGTTGAAATCCTTGTTCTGTAATTGTGATGGAAATTGAAACTTGTTTGTACAAATTCAGATTGAGGGGCATGGGCCACTAACAAGTTAAGGTAGATGTTAAATAATTGTGAACTTTTTTCGTTTAAAAACATCTGAACGTTGGAGATTTTGATCATTTTCCTTAGAAAGCTAGGAAAAATGAAGTGAATCTTAAAACATTTGCTGTTCCAAGTTGACTGGAATATAACGAATTTTCGGAGATGCCCAAGAGTTAGTTTCACATTTTATTTTGCACCATTTTCTAGACAAAGATTGAGCGATCAAATTATTATTATCACCATTTCCAATTTTAGAAAGTTCGTATAATGGAAAAAATATAGCAACATATCAACTCAGTCCCTTCATTAGTTTAGTGTTTACGCAAGCTCTGTCAGTTTTCAGCTACATATCATATGTGTGTTACATATATGGTTGTGAACATTAACAAATTTGTAAGATGAGCATGTGTATGACACTGTACTATCATGTTGGTCACACTTGATTGGATGTTGAACTTGTAGTCATCTTTTCCTGAGCAAAATGTCTACTTCGTGTAATATTGTACAACTGATCTTTTGTCACTGTGGCCAGAGTTCCTATTTGTTGATTTTTGAGCATCTTATGAGTTTAAGCATTGAGGCTTGGTCTATTGTTTTGGACCATTGTGTCTGTTCGACTGCTACATATTAACTGAGCCTAGAAACTTCAACTGCTCATTGAGTATAGCATCTTGCAAATCCTGTTATGCTTGATACTGGGTTTTCATTTCAGCCTCGGAAGTATTTATTCTCAAAACTAACTGATAAACATTTTTGCACTGGGCATGCATATTATGTTAAGAGAGAATGCAAGAGATACTTCAAGAAGAAAAGTTCTTTTAATAATATGTTATCTGTTTGTATTCACAGGAACTAAGGCAATTGTGCACATATCTTTTGGATTTGAAGAAAGGTTCTGCTGAGGAAATGCGCAGAAGTGTTTATGCTAACTATAAAGCCTTCATACGGTGAGTCCTTTTTTTTTATTTTTTTTATTTTTTTTGGGGGGGGGGGGGGGAGGGGGAAGGGGGCTTGAACCTTTGACCTCAAGAAGACAAAACCTTCATAAGGTAATGAGTACCATTGGACCAAAGACCCATTGGTAATACGGTGAGTCCTTAGGTACAGGTGCTAGGAGCATATGATCAACATACACATACTTGCATATTTGATAAGTTGCGACTTCAGAATAAGCAATTCAGAAATAGAGTAAAGGGACATACCACCCTTACAAGACTTCAGTTAACATCAAATGCTCAAACTATCGAAGCAAGAGAACTTCTCCCGCGAAAAGTCCATAAAATCTAATCCGATTCAGTCGGAAAAAACACAGATTACAACGAGACTTTGTATTTGATAGCTGCAATAAGCTCCAGCCAGCCAAGAAATGGGCCAATTAAAACCAGATGCATCAGTCGAGCAAAAGCACTTACCTTCATCACCAGTCTGAGAACTCAAGCAATCCATCTGTCTCTCTCTCAACTACTACAGTATTGGATCAAGTTTTGTTCTTAGCAAACTTGTGCAATTTGGCATGATCTCAGTGAATACCATAAAACTTATTTGCCGTTTCTCTTTCCTAGTTTTCTGTATGACTGTATGTCTGGTTAACAGTTAACATTGAAGATTTTTCAGTTCTTTTCATGGGAGCTGTTTGATGTGTAATCTTCTAGTGTGTTGTCGATTATATGTGGCCTTTCACTTGTGTATCTTGGATTTTGAGTACTCTGAATTTTTTATATGCAGCACATCAAAAGAGATATCAGACTTGGAGGGTGAGCTTTCATCAATCAAGAACCTGCTATCTACTCAGGCAACTTTAATTCATGGTTTAGCAGGAGGAGTTCAAATTGACTCCTCGTCTATCACTGTTCCTGATGGTCCCACGACCAATGGATTTTGTAATGATGAAGCTAGAGACCCTTCAGAACTAGAGAAATGGTTAATAGACTTTCCTGCTCTCCTTGATGTTTTGTTAGCTGAAAGGAGAGTGAATGAAGCTTTGGAAACCCTTGATGAAGGAGAACGTGTAGCTTCTGAAGCAAAAGAAACGAAAACCTTGAGTCCTGTTGTGCTTTTGTCGCTACAAACTGCAATTACTGGATGTAGGCAAAAATTAGCTAATCAGCTTGCTGAAGCTGCTTGCCAACCTTCAACACGTGGCGTTGAGCTTCGCACAGCTATTTCAGCTCTTAAAAGGCTTGGTGATGGCCCTCGTGCTCATACTTTACTACTTAATGCACATTTACTAAGATTTCAGTACAATATGCAAAGCCTTCGTCCATCGGGCACCTCATATGGAGGAGCATACACTGCTGCCCTCTCACAGCTGGTATTTTCTGCTGTTGCTCAAGCAGCAAGTGATGCTTTGGCTATTTTTGGTAAGGAGCCATCTTATACATCGGAGCTGGTGATGTGGGCTACAAAGCAAACTGAGGCTTTTGCGTTTCTTGTTAAAAGACATGCATTAGGTTCATCTGCAGCTGCTGGAGGTTTAAGGGCTGCTGCAGAATGTGTTCAAATCGCTTTAGGTCATTGTTCATTGTTGGAAGCTCGTGGTTTAGCACTTTGTCCTGTGCTCATGAAACTCTTTAGACCTAGCGTTGAACAAGCACTAGAGGCTAATTTGAAGCGAATTGAGGAGAGCACTGCTGCTCTGGCAGCGGCTGATGATTGGGAACTCACCTATCCTCCAACTGTCTCACGCCAGTCTGGCAGGCCTTCCAGTACGGCTCTTGGAACTGCAATACCTGCATATCACCACAAACTTTCAAGTAGTGCTCATCGGTTCAATCTAATGGTCCAGGTAAATATTCTAGTTCCAGTGTAAATTCTAAATCATTAAAATATAGATTCTATCCCCCCCCCCCCCCCTTCCCTCTCTCTCTCACATACACACACACACAGTCACACACAAACTCAGGTTTGTGCGCATGAGTTATGCAAGCCGTCTTTTATACCTTTAGTCATTTGGTACACTCGAGAAAAAAACAAAGTTGGATGTGTTCCAACTAGAGGACAAGTTTCCCACCTCCCCGAGAAATACTCGGTGTGAAAATTTTGTGTTGCTTCTGCTTGTTGGTCATGACTAATGACTTTTTCATCCGGCTGGTGAAATAGAGATGGGTTGTTGAATCACAAGCTTCCTCTTACTTCCTCTTTTGACTGAAGAATTGTTTTAAGTTTTTTTCTTTCCCTAGTGGCACGGATTCTTTGTGGAGTTCGACATCTTTTGAGGCACAGATGTGTCAAGACTCAAATGTGGTTGAAAAGAAGTTTTTGTTTGAACGCATAGCTAAAAATATGGTGGGGACTGGGGGCACAGATATATAATACCCTTTTTTTTTTTCTAGGATAAAGATAGAGTACTAATGTATAAAATAAATAAGGGTTTTCGTAAATTTGGTCATTTCGATGGAAGAAGCTATGGTACCCTTTTCTGTCCTGCTGGACTCCCTGAAATTTGGTGTCATTTCATTTTAGGGTGAAAGGTAGTCATGATGACAAGAAATGATCCGAACCTTGATGGATTTGATTCGTATGACCATTCGTATAAATAGTTGGATTTTGTTCTGGTTGTTTTAGATTCCAGCTGCTTCCATTTCTCTTTTGATTCTATTTTCTATTGTCTTCTCAGTCCTCTCTTTTAGATGGGTTTCCCTTTTCACTAAGCCATTGGCTTGTTTCAGTTTGCTGTTTGTTTGGGCTTAAACGACTTGTGAATGATGTGCTCTTTATTCAAGTCATCTCGATTGCCGAACTATATTACTTAATATTTTGTGTTCCTTCTATTGGCATACTAACAACTAGTCTTCCGGTATCACAGTATAGGTTAAATAGTAATTTTGGTATTAACATTTGTGTAAAGAATTGGTTACATTTTCTTGCTTTTTCTGAATTATTAAGTGGTAGATGATGGAATCAAAACCTTGCTGCTTGCTAGTAGCCCTACTGTTACCACTAATCCAAGGTATCGGTTAAAATTCGTTAGGTTGAACCTAGAGCTTTTGGTTTTGGATATGTTACTTTCTTTTGGGCATCTTGGGTTTGTCCCATCTTTACAGTTGATTATTAAATTAATGAAGGTCAATTTTATCTGCTTCTATCTGATTACTTGTTTACATTGGTGATCTAGTCCTCCAATTCATATTCCCATATATTCTAATTCTCTTGCAGGATTTCTTTGAGGATGTGGGACCACTTCTAAGTATGCAGTTGGGAGGTAAAACATTAGAAGGTTTGTACCAGGTGTTTAATTCATATGTTAACATGCTCATGAAAGCATTATCGGGTACCATGGAAGAAGAAGTAAATTTGGAAGCTCCTGGGAATAGAAATGTTCGAATGGCTGAGACTGAAGCCCAGCAAATTGCGTTGCTTGCAAATGCATCCTTATTAGCAGATGAGCTTTTACCACGTGCAGCTATGAAGCTTGTACCATTGAATCAGGCTAATTATGAAGATGATACTCGTAGAAAACCTTCAGAGAGGCAAAACCGTCATCCTGAGCAAAGGGAATGGAAGAGACGTCTCCTGAGCTCAGTCGATAGATTAAAAGATAGTTTTTGTCAGCAGCACGCACTAGATATTATATTTACTGAGGATGGTGAGAGCCATCTTTGTGCTGACATGTACATTGATATGGATGGAAATGTGGATGAAATAGAATGGTTTCCCTCTCCAATATTCCAGGTACTTCTTAGTGATGGATGTTTGTGAAATTTTTGGCTTTCTGTCAAACTTATTAAATTGTCTCATAGTATTGTTAAAATCATATAATTTAAAGGAAACAAGTTTCTGTTTTTTTGTTTTTTTTGTGATCTGTATGTCTCACAAGATGTTTGTACACTTGGAGTGCTTAATGTATTTATAATTATTTATGGCTTGCTCCCTTTGTCTGTTTTAGTGGATTCTCGGTATTATATATTTGGCTACTGTTGCAATTTCTGTACATAATATATATCTTTTGATGTTGAAGAACACTTCTCTTGGCTTTTGTATGCACCTCTCTCTATGATTACTTGTTCACCAATTGCATTTTATGTTGTGAATACTGAACTATTGAACTTTTCTTAACTTAGAACAGGTAAACTCGGAAAAGGTGTGGTTGATTAACTTAAGTGTTCATGTTTATTAAACCCTTCAATTTGCAAGTTTCATTGATGACCAGAATAGGTATGCATGTCAATGCACGGGATCTGTTATGTGTTTTGGTAGATAATGTATTTTTTATTTATGGTACTTCAGCTTGATATTTTTCCTTTTATCTGTTGCTGTTTGGTTGAGGTGCTCAGTTTTTAAGAGGTTTGTCAGTACTAGTTTGCTCTCTAAATCATTGTTTTCGTTGACTGACTTAAGGAAGTGGTATTCAGTGTTATCTTTTCTCTTTAAGTTCTTTTTTTTTTCTTTTAATGGCTTTCTGGAGACACTTATTTGGTTGATGTGGGCAGATTGGAAAAAAAAAATGAAAATAATGTGTTTCTAGATTGAGTTGTGCTGTCCTCATGGATTTCGGTAAATAATGAATTGCGCTGCTGAATCCAACTAGCTGAATGAAGGTTTTTTATTGCATATTGGTTTAAATTCCAGAAAGACTCACTTCTGATGGTTTGTTCATTGCTAACTTTTTCCTATCACTGGAATAATATTATGTTCATTTTCTTTTTGTCTTGTTATTTGCAAATTCTTAGTTTTCATTGTTGTTTCTATCTGTACGCAGGACCTCTATGCAAAACTTAATAGGATCGCTACCATAGCAGCAGAAATGTTTGTTGGAAGGGAAAGGTTTGCTACAGCATTATTGATGAGGCTTACTGAAACTGTTATCTTATGGCTTTCAGAAGACCAAAGTTTTTGGGATGATATCGAAGAAGGACCAAGGCCTTTAGGTCCTCTTGGCCTTCAACAGGTTTATAAAGTTGATATCTAAGAGTTTGCATGTGTTTTGTACTGCCTAGTATTAAAATTTGAGGATAGTTTTACTTGTTGAACCATGTGCAGTTCTATTTGGATATGAAGTTTGTCATCTGCTTTGTCTCCCAAGGGCGGTACTTATCTCGCAATTTGCGTCGAGTCATCAATGAGATCATATCTAAAGCAATGTCTGCATTTGCGGCAACAGGGATGGATCCATATAGGTATGCTGCTGTAGTTTTGAGCATTAGTCTGTGTGATGTGCCATGCTTCTGGTTTTTACATTCAATTTTTCTATTATACATCAACAGATCTTAAAATTATGAATTTCCTGAGCCACCCCTAAACTAGAACCATTGAAGCATTCTTTAACTTTTCATTCCTTACTTTGCTTGAATCAATGGTTCATTCTGCTTTACAGAAAATATCAACATGAACATGACTTCCTATATAAAGTTTGTAAAAGAGAAGAAATCCCGTGCAATGGCTGCCTGATAACTGACCATCTGGCTGTGTTTATCTGCTTGTACCTTTGAAAGGATGAAAAAAAGTCTTTGCACTTTTATAATAACTAATTAGTTACACCTATAACTTGCATATATCTAAGTTGGGCATACTTAAATGATGTGGCATACATAATTCTGAGCTTCCTTTAGGCTGACACCTAATGTGTGTGCAGCGAACTTCCGGAAGATGACTGGTTTACTGACATTTGCCAAGAAGCAATAGAGAGGCTGAGTGGAGGGCAAAAAGTTGCCAATGGGGAACGGGATCTTTACAGCCCAACTGCTTCCGTCTCGGCACAATCAATATCATCCATCAGATCTCATGGAAGTTCCTAATGAGCTAATGATTCACCTTATGTAAAGAGCATTAGATAGCAAACGAAACCCATTATTTGCAAGCAGTCCTTGTATTCACAAGTAAGTTTTCCCTTATTTTTTCCAAGTTTCAATCAGAGTTTCCGCATTATTTTTTTTTCCAATTTGTCACTGTAATTTTGTGTTTGTATGGTCATAAAGGTTAGGAATTCTTTTGCCTTGTAGTTGAAGGAGGATTTGAGTTTGTATATGTTGATTCGATATTTTCTCATGAATCAAAAAATTTGTTCAATTCTTTGACTACTTTGTGTTAGTGAGTCATCTATTCATTCAAATTTTGAAACTATCAGAAGTCCAAAGTTACTAGCTTCGAACTGTCATGCACGCACGATCGTTTACGATAGAATTATGAGTAGAACAGGTTGATGAAAAAATCTCTAAAACTAATTTAAAACTACTCTTAAATGCCCAAGCCATGGGTCTTTCATACTGGGAGACTCTTTCATGGTCACATACAGCCCCTAGAATGAGTCAATATGAAAATGTAATAAACGATAGAATTATGGGTAAAATAAGCTTATGATATTAAAGTTTATGATTCTAGGGGCTCTGTGACCATGAAGTAGTCTTACTCTATGAAAGTTGCATACTTTTATCACTTTCCTTGGACCTCAAAGGTTATGAAATTGTAAATTTTAATGAAGCAGAAGTTGACATCTCAGCCAAACAAAAGCATTCCTGTAGATCAAATCTCGTCTCACAGCTGGGAATTAGGGGTGTCTATGGTTCGGATTATTCACGGGTCTTGTTACCCCACCCAAAAAAATAGGCCTGAAATTCGATAGGTCCGAAATCTGATAAGCCCGATAATTGGCTTGCCCGAGCTCGAGTCTAATATCCTTAAAAAGAGGGCTTAGGTTTGCCTTAAACTCATTACTTGGGCCAATAGCCCGTTCAAAAAAACTTGTTAAAACCCGGCCCAAGATCCCGCCAGCCAAGCCAAGCCAAGCCCAGCCCGCCCGATAACTCACTTGTGTATGAGCTTGGGCCTACAGTACCCAACTTGGCCCAAAAACAAAAATTCGTTGGCCTAGCTCGGACCGGCCTGGCCCATGGACACCCCTATTGAGAATGTTGGGAAGGGATGACAATTCTTACCAAGTTCCATATCAACTAATTACAACCAAGTTTGTGGGTATGAGTGTGTTAATAGGTTGGAATGGAGATCAAGTTGATCAGTTAAACTCAGTTAATAAACGAGTTACAAAATCAGTTATATCGAAATGACACAGAAGTGACTAAACACAAATATAAATAGATCAAATTTATGAAACTATTCATTGTGATGTGAATTGTAGGCAGGCAGGCAGGTTATAACTTGAGAATGTGGAATAAAGCATCCTTGTGGAGTTAGAGAGACTTTATGGACTCAAAATTAGATGACTGAGGGAGGGGTTTGATTACAGTATTGAAGTGGGTACGGTACCAAAATTATAATTTTTATGGTTGAAGATATAATTTTTGAGGATTTAGTTACGATAAAAAAAAAAAAAAAATAGGATCGATCTTAATATTTTAGGCTGGGTCTTGACAGAATATACAACTTTTTGATATAAAGTTATAAACTTTGGGGGTCAAGTTAAATTTTTTTGGGGCGTTTAGAATCGAACTTAACATTTCAAGATTTAAACACCTGAAAAAGTTATAACTTGATCCGAAAAAGGAAAAATTTTAATCACACTCATTCTAGTTTATCATATCTTCAAGGACATCTTCTCTATTTTTTGAATCTTCACTGACACCCCCTTGTTAGATTAAAGACCTTAACTAAAATACAATTTTACTAAATTGCGCGCTCATAATATATTTTAGGAAAAACTTCATCCACACTCCCTCTAGATAGGTATATCTTCAATGAGACTCCCTCTGTTTTATGAATTTTTTTACGTATTAAAATTTGGGCCGATTAAAATTCGATTCGAGCTGATTAAAATTCATTTTTAATAGGCTTGAATCAAATTTTAATCAACTCACATTGAATTTTAATTTGTCCAAATTTTGATACGTAAAAATAAATAAATTTTAATGCATAAAAAATGAATTTTAATAAACTTGAATCGAATTTTAATTGACACGAATTTTAATAAGTATAAAATATAAATTTTAATTGGTTCAATTTCAATTTTAATCGGCGCTAATAGCTCAGTTTAAGCTCAAATCGGCCCGAATTTTAATATGTAAAAAAATAAAATTTAATCAACTCGAATCGAATTTTAACCGGCTCAAATTTTAATATGTAGAAAAATAAATTTTAACTAGCTCGAATTTTAATATGTAAAAAAATAAATTTTAACGACTTGAACTTTAATCGAATTTTATGTATAAAGATTGTTTGGGGTTTATGCACAGGTAATTTTGGTATTTTGGATAAAAAAAAATTTGTTAGAAATGATGGTTTAATGGCAGAGAGTGTCAGTGATGTTAAAATGCAAACTAGAAGGAGTGTTAATGATATTTTGGATAATAGAAAAGGTATTTTTGGAATTACTCCAATTAAAAAATTGTTCTGATATCACTTTGTTGGAGTCAAGAGGATTAGAAATAAAATGAAAAGAAATAGAAGAGTTTACGAACACTCAAAGAAAAAATAATTTTCATATAAATTTATTACAATCACACATTCAACTTGGACTCTTCAACTTCTACTCGACTTTGTTTACTTCTAATGCCATAGTATATGTCATATTTATCATATAACTCCTATCATTATATTCACACACTACTACCACCACTAACGCTTGTAACTTTTAAAATATTAAGACACCATTACTTAGGGAAGCAAAAATAATCATAATAAAAGGTTATGGCTGTAATGTGGGTGTGTGACATGCATGGGTAGATTAATCATTTTAAGAAAGATGAGGGTAAATATATAGTTATATAGATCTCCCACATGAAAATAAAAGAAGAATGAGAAATCACAAGCCCCATAACTAATTAATATCTATGCCCATTGCCAAGGAAATCTTCTAACTTCCAAGGGTCTGATCCCCCCCCCCCCCCAAAAAAAAAACCTTCCAAGGGAATAATTCTAATGCAAGAAAGTGTGTAAAATATGGGTATAAAGAATAAGAAGGGGATAATGAAACTAAATTTGTGTATTAGAATCCTATTCTAAGATTGTTGTTTCACAAAGAATACGAATCCTAAAGACTTTAATAAATCTGTTGATTACTAAGAATACGATAAGAATTGGAAGAAAAAAGAGACAATTATCTCGATTGTTTTCAATAATCAAAAGTTGTTTTACCATACGACTTAGATTTTAAATAGTAGTAGAAGTGTTAAATAGTAGGTGAAGTGTTAAAGCAACTAGGAAACTAGATTCTTAAATAAATTAAGAAACCAAATAAAATAAAATCTTAATTGAATCAAAAAATAAAATAAAATAATTTTTTAATTATATTAGAAAATTAAAAAAAATCTTGTAGAATTTTCTAATTGAAAGATCACTTGAAATAAAATATCAAAATTTTCTCCACAATGCAATGAAAGCTCATCTACAATACCTTTTCTTGAGTCTTATTAAGTAGAAAGTAATACATAAAGTCAAAAATTTTGTGTTTTATGCATGAACACAGCTCTCAATTTGCTGAAAGATGTTGGGGTGGATGCAATAGTTGGTCCTCAAAAATCTGCACAAGCCAATTTTGTGATGGATCTTGGAGGCAGAGCCCAAGTACCCATCATTTCTTTCTCTGCAACAAGCCCTTCCCTTCTTCCTCCAACTCCTTATTTTGTTCAAACAGCTCAAAGTGACGACACTCAAGTTGGGGCCATTGTTGACATAGTTAAGACCTTCCAATGGAGAAGTGTAATCATCATACACGAAGACACAGACTATGGGAATGGAATTGTTCCATATTTGGTTAATTACTTTTAAGATTTTGATGTTCGAGTTCGATACCGATGCATTGTTCCCCTCTCAGCAACTGAGGATTTTGTGCTCAAAGAGCTGTGCAAGATGAGGATGACTATGGAGACGAGGGTGTTTGTGGTGCACATTTCACATTCTCTTGGTGCCATTTTCTTTCTAAAAGCAAAGGAGATTGGAATGATGAGTGAGGGCTATGCATGGATTGCCACTAGTGGCTTTATGGATTTACTATACTCCATGGATTCTCATGTCTTGGAAGCCATGCAAGGTGTGTTGGGGGGTGAAGCCCAGAGTCCCAAAATCAGAAAAACTTGACTCTTTTATCGTTAGATGGAAAAGGACATTCCTTCATAACAATCCCAGCATCAAACAAGCTGAGATAAGCATGTTTGGTCTATGGGCATATGACACTCTCTGGGCACTAGCCATGGCTGCACACAGAGATGGATTAAGGGAACCTAACACTTTTTCGAATGAAAGTACTAATAATTCAACAAACTTGTTTAGTTTTGGAACATCCCAAACGGGTCCTAAACTTCTCAAAGCAATGATGGAAACAACATTTGATGATGGACTTGCTGGTAAGTTTCATCTTGTTAATGGACAATTACAGGCATCGTCATACCAAATACTAAACTTGGTTGGAAATGGGGAGAGAGAGATTGGGATTTGGAGACCATCTCTAGGAATTTCAAGGGAATTCAACAACAATATTAATATAACGAATAATTCTGATTCGTATTGGAAGAAAAAATTTCGAGGTATCGTATGGCCTGGAGAATCAACAGTTAAGCCCAAGGGATGGGAAATCCCAGTAAGTGGGAGGAAGCCGAGGATTGGGGTGCCAGTGAAAAAGGGTTTTACTGAGTTCGTGACAGTTGAAAGGAACAATCAAACCGATGCCACCAAAGTTATCGGATACTGTATAGATGTTTTCGATTCTGTGATTCCAGCATTACCACATGCTGTGCGGTACGAGTATGTTCCCTTCGCAAAGCTTGATGGGTCTAGTAATGGGAGTTACAATGATCTAGTTCATCAAGTGTTTCTACAGGTAAGTTTACCCAAGTATGGTTCTTTTTCACGTTGAAAGAATATGCATGGGGCATGAATAGATGAAATCCCGAATATATATATATATAACAATACTGACATGGTATTGAATATTTTCTCCACGTTAAAGATCTATTTTTTACATTATATTAAGTGATATTTTGTAACTCTGGGTGATGGGACTAGAATTTTGAGGCTGCGGTGGGAGACATAACAATCACAGCCAACCGATCATCATATGTGGACTTCACATTGCCATACGCAGAAGGAGGGATCTCCATGGTAGTGCGAATTACTTATGAGGACATGGATGACAAATGGACCTTCTTCAAGCCCCTGAAGAGGGATCTATGGCTGACAAGCATAGCTTTCTTTATCCTCACTGGATTTGCTGTTTGGGTTCTCGAACACAGAATAAATACTGCATTCAGAGGTCCTCCTTCTCAAAACATTGGCATGATCCTGTATTTCCCGTTTTCAAAGCTAGTATTTGCACACAGTTGAGTAATCTTTTTTCTTCTTTTTTTTCCTTGGACTTAAAAAAAAAAAAAAAGACAATTCAGAGCACGAAACTCTCGTTATTTATATTGCTTTAGCTCCTTGTTATGTACTTGGTGTTTGTTGCTTTGTAGGAGAAAGACTAGTGAGCAATCTTGCCCGATTGGTTGTGGTGGTGTGGGTGTTTGTGATGCTCATATTTAGCTCCAGCTACACTGCAAGCTTATCATCAAGATTAACTGCACACAGGCTTCGACCAGCCATCAAAGACGTGAAGGAGCTTATTGAAAATGGACACAACGTCGGGTGTGAAGAAGGTTCATTCATTGTTGATCGGTTGAAAGGGATGGGATTTGAAGAATCGAAGATCAAGCCTTACAAGCATCCAGATGATTGTGATGAAGCTTTGAATAAAGGAAGTAGAAATGGTGGTATATCAGCTTTTTTTGTTGTGGTGCCTTACGACAAGCTCTTCTTATCCAAGTACTGCAACAAGTATATGGTAGTTGGCCCTGTCAATCGAACAGAGGGATTTGCGTTTGTAAGTATCTTTCTTCTCTCAAGAATCAACATCAATTAGCTATATACTTCAGGGTGACACTGTGGGACTGCTGAATTTATTATTTGGTATAGGTTTAAGCTAACAAAAATTCACCAAATATGCTATTCTTTGGATTGTAACTAGATTATATGAATCCATTGATAGAACTCACTCTTGCAAACCAACTTGGAAAAAGTGCTCATATACACATTATCAAGATGATATTTGATAGATGTGGGACACTTAGGATCATATGAAGGGGCCAAGTTGCATAATCGTTTTGGCGTGCCAGCTGCCAACCAAGCCGATGCGCCATTCCTATCCTTTCCTGATGAAGCTTCCTTTGATTTGAATGAATGAGGAACGAAGGCATATGCAAGAGAAAATAAATCCTATTTGGGCATGAGCCCTAGTACATTGACCTCTTGCAGACCTGAAACTCCAAAACTCGCCGCTCAAAACTTATTTGCACTTGGCCAAGCCCATACTATACACACACATTCATACATCAGTCTGTCATAATGCATCTGAAATAATGTATGCATTGATGGGTCAAGCCCAAATGGCCCAATCTATATAGAAAGCCCAAAGAAGAGTCCAATCCATTACCCAAGCCCAAGCCCACTAAAGAATGTTAGATAAAGAATAAGAATGTTAGATAAGAATTTGAATGTTAGATAAATATTTGAAGGTTAGATTTGAATGTTAGATAGGTATTATTTAATTTGTGTGGTTTGGATTGATTCACGTTGTACGGCTAGGATTGATTCCCTACTACTATAAATAGACCACCCATTTGGGTGTTCTAGAAAAAAGAAAGAAGCAAAGCTTCTAAGAGTGAGTTTGAGAGAGAGTTCTCTTGAAATTCTTAGTATGCTCTATGGTTGCAGTTTAGACTGATCTGCCATATCAGAAAAGATTTCTAGAGATCGAAAGTGTAAGTTGTGAGCTTCCTATTGAGTGTTTGCTTCTCTGTCTCTCTCCCTCAATACACTGTAACTCTCCGGAGTACCATTATTCATCAATAAAGAACACCAGGCCACCGCTGCCGTTTCCGAGAGTGGACGTAGGTCAACCGGACCGAACCACTATAAACCTCCTGTGTTGATCCCTTATTTACTGTTTTGCCATTGATTGCTTATTAATCATACTCTTACACATTCTTGACTGTTGATCTTGCACGAAGACCAATTTGTGCATCATCAGTTTGGCGCCGTCTGTGGGAACGACGTAGTCTTCCTACCTTTCCCGCAATCCATGGCAATTACCACCAGATCGAAGTCTCATCAACCCGGAGACAACAACCCCGTGCACTGGGAGGAGACTCCGCCTAACAACCCTGCGCACCGGGAGGAGGCTCCGCCTCCCCTCGCACCCGAAGGACCCTCTGCTGCGGCGACTCCCGCCGTTGGGTCACAACAACAACTCCTGCAGACCATGCAGCTGCTGGTGAACCAAAACCAGCAGATCATCCAGTTGGTGCTCTCTCAAGGAGGACTCACCCATCACCCTGTTGGAGGAGTCCAACTCCCTCCGACGGGAGAGGAACCATTGCCTGTCCTCTCTGGACGCCAGGTCCCTCATCGGAATGCTTCAGCACTACGCCAGGGAGTCCCTCGTCAACCAATCCCTCCTCACCGCGCAGGGAGCTCGCGTATTCACCCTTCGCACGTACCTGCGCATGAGGACGAGGGAGAAAGTCAGTATGGAGACCATGAAAGCCAGTACCATCACCAGGATGTCCCCAATCAGTGGGATGAGAAGATTAAGGAGGTGCAAAACCAACTCGGTGATGCCCTCAACGCCATCAAGGCGCAAGCGCCGACACCCGTGGATTACCTGGTAAGACGCACTGACACACCTTTCACTGCTGATATTGTCAACTACCCACTCCCTTCGAAATTCAAAATGCCCAACATCGACACCTTCGATGGCAATAGAGATCCCCTTGACCATCTGGACACCTACAAGTCCCTCATGCAACTCCATAATGTGCCTGAGGAGATCATGTGCCGAGCATTCCCCACCACCTTGAAGGGGTCCGCTCGTCAATGGTTCTCCAAGCTCAGGCCTTCCTCCGTCTGTTCTTTCGAAGAGCTAAGCAGGTCTTTCGTCTCCCACTTCATTGGGGGACGCCGCCATCAGAAGCCAGTTACCCATCTGCTCACCATAAAGCAGGACAGGGATGAAAGCCTCAGAAACTACCTCGCCCGTTTCAATGACGAGATCCTCCAAGTCGAGGAGCCAGACGATAAGGTAACTTTAGCTGCTTTTATCGCCGGCCTCCGAACATCCAGTTTCATGTTCTCAGTCATCAAGAAGCCGCCCTCTGGCATGCCCGAGCTACTGGCCAGGGCACAAAAGTATATAAATGCCGAGGACGTCACCAAAGCCCGTCGAGGTGAGTCCTCCCGAGGAGGGGAGAAAAGGAAGGACACTCGCGAGGACAGGTGGGAGATAGAAAACAAAAGAAATAGGAAGGAGGGAATCTCTGTCAAGGACCGCCTCGGTCCCCCACCTCTGAGAGAGCGACAAGCCTTCACGCCGCTCAATGCTTCGGTGGACCACATCCTATTCCAGATACAGGATGACCCCGCCATCCGTTGGCCCGAGAAGATGAAGTCTGACCCCAAGCACCGAAATCTCAGCAGGTACTGTCGTTTCCACCGCGACCACGGCCATGACACGGACGACTGTTTTGATCTTAAAAGGCAGATCGAAGAGCTTATACAGCGTGGCCAGTTGAGGCAGTACATTGCTGGCAGACGACAAGCTCCTCCGCCTGGCCGAGACCAGGACGACAGAGAATGCCAACAGCTCCTCGGGGAGATCCAGACGATCGCCTAAGGGCTAGGAGGAGGTGACTCCGACTCCACCAGGGAAGTCTTGGCCCATTTATGGGATACCGAACACCTAAAGATTTTATCTATCCTTCATCGTTTTAGTTAATTTATTTTGTTATTTATTATTCCACGGAATAAAGCTCTACGAAGATTACTATATCCGACTTGTTTGTTTTCCTAAAATTTACAAACGACCTATAAAAGTCAGAACATGACCTGGTAGACAAAGAGATAAAAGGAGCCCACCACCAAGCGCCTAGACGATGGGTCTCGCCCCTCGCACCAGCAGGCGCCCAGCTCCTCGGCGCCCTCGTCATCTCCGTATCAATGGAATGAACCACTGCCATGGCAGCCGTCTCCGAGACTATACGTAGCTCGGCCTCTATGACTCTGCTCTCGCGCAAGTAATCATCCCTGCCACGGCAGCTATCTCTGAGACTATACGTAGCTCGGCCTCTATGACTCTGCTTTCGCGCAAGTCTATCTCCCGAGACTATACGTAGCTCGGCCTCTATGACTCTGCTCTCGCGCAAGTCTATCTCCCGAGACTATACGTAGCTCGGCCTCTATGACTCTGCTCTCGCGCAAGTAGTCACCCCTGCCACGGCAGCTATCTCTGAGACTATACGTAGCTCGGCCTCTATGACTCTGCTCTCGCGCAAGTCTATCTCCCGAGACTATACGTAGCTCGGCCTCTATGACTCTGCTCTCGCCCAAATAGTCACCCCTGCCACGGCAGTCATCTCCCGAGACTATACGTAGCTCGGTCTTAGCTCATGCGGCCCTCTCACGGGACATCCACAGCTCTCACGTTGCTCTCATACAAATAGTCTACCCATCTCTCCAGGTAATCATGTTAAAAATTTTAATGTTTGAAATAACATTGCTTTTTCAACACCTCTCAGGCGCCGAGCACACGCGTCAAGACCCCCCAGGCTCGCCCAAGGCAACTCCGGCTCACCCAAGACAACTCTAGGTGCTCAAAATAGGGCTTATAATATATCAAATCGAAGCTCTCGACGAGCCCTACAAAACTCACTTCCTTAGGCAGTGATTGATGCTGTAAAAAGTCCAAAAAAGGCTCAGAAATAGCTGTTTTGGCCTCCCGAAGTTCTTCCAGTTATGCCGGTCAGCCGAAAATTCGAGTTTAACCAAATGCCCTCCTCTCCAAGTTTCATTGGACACAGGGCATTGGGGGGCAAATGATGGGTCAAGCCCAAATGGCCCAATCTATATAGAAAGCCCAAAGAAGAGTCCAATCCATTACCCAAGCCCAAGCCCACTAAAGAATGTTAGATAAAGAATAAGAATGTTAGATAAGAATTTGAATGTTAGATAAATATTTGAAGGTTAGATTTGAATGTTAGATAGGTATTATTTAATTTGTGTGGTTTGGATTGATTCACGTTGTACGGCTAGGATTGATTCCCTACTACTATAAATAGACCACCCATTTGGGTGTTCTAGAAAAAAGAAAGAAGCAAAGCTTCTAAGAGTGAGTTTGAGAGAGAGTTCTCTTGAAATTCTTAGTATGCTCTATGGTTGCAGTTTAGACTGATCTGCCATATCAGAAAAGATTTCTAGAGATCGAAAGTGTAAGTTGTGAGCTTCCTATTGAGTGTTTGCTTCTCTGTCTCTCTCCCTCAATACACTGTAACTCTCCGGAGTACCATTATTCATCAATAAAGAACACCAGGCCACCGCTGCCGTTTCCGAGAGTGGACGTAGGTCAACCGGACCGAACCACTATAAACCTCCTGTGTTGATCCCTTATTTACTGTTTTGCCATTGATTGCTTATTAATCATACTCTTACACATTCTTGACTGTTGATCTTGCACGAAGACCAATTTGTGCATCATCATGCATGATCAGGTAATAGCATAGTAATATCCAATAACATTAGTATTAATCACAGATCATTTTATATATATAACTTTTTATGATCACATCACAGGTATTTCCAAAAGGGTCTCCTCTAGTT
This sequence comes from Ilex aquifolium, assembly GCA_951799425.1. Taxonomy (NCBI): domain Eukaryota; kingdom Viridiplantae; phylum Streptophyta; class Magnoliopsida; order Aquifoliales; family Aquifoliaceae; genus Ilex; species Ilex aquifolium. The sequence continues at coordinate 15,968,135 of OX637410.1, read as the reverse complement.
GCTGATGTCTCTCGGGCGATAGTCAGTCTGATAGAAAATGACAAAATTTTACGACTTGAGAGACAGTGGCTTAAAAACCCACCATGTATTGTCAGCGGTATCACCTCAAGCAGCATAACCTTGGAAAGTTTTGAAGGCCTTTTTGCTATAAGCGGTGGTGTTACAGCGACGTGCCTTGTTATAGTCTTAGTTATATACCTCTACAAGAACAAAGATTTTCTTCAGAGAATATCAAGTTCTAGCACAAACACTTGGTCAAGAATACTTGAATTATGCAGACATTTTGACCAGAAAGACCTTACTTCCTACCCCTTTGGCATGAACCGAGGTACCCAAGATCAGTTTCAGGAAGTGAATGATGTTGGTGTTTCATCAGAACTCAACGATTCACCAAATTTACCAATAGATTCTCACTCTATTAATAGAATAGTTCCTCTCCCAGAAGAGGAGGAAGAGAGAGGTGGTGCAGGTAGAATATGTCCTATTCCAGTTCCAGAAGAAGAAGAAGAAGAAGAGAGAGATGAACTTGAAATCAACATCGTTTCAAATCCATCATATATTGCAGCAACAACAACTACCTGTGGATAAATGGTGATAATCGGGCAAGGCTGTGTGTATAGAGCTAAAGGAGTCGGACAACCAGATTGAAATGCTCCGGAAGGAATTGTACGTGGCCGATTCTACTTTGAATTTGATGTTCATGTTTCGGCGGCTGAATCTACTTTGAATTTGATGTTTGTGTATGTCCTATAAATCTACTCGTTGTCGATTGAAAATTAAAAGTAGATATTCGAAAGAAATGATTGCTTATAATTTCAGAATATGTATATTTTGTGGTAATTGCATTTAGTGTTGTCCAAGTAATTGTTTCTTTGTAAAATATATCTTTGTTTGTGGTACCACTAGGCTATGAGTGTTTCAAACATGTACATTTCAAATATGAAAGTAGATATTAGAAGTAATACATGTGTACGGTTTTATGTTGAATTCACCAACTATGATACAAAAAAGAAAATCTATATAAATTTAATGATATGTGAGCGTTTCATAAATATTATCTACAATCACACTTGCCAAAAGTACATAAAATTGTTTAATTGCACTACCGCTCTTATCAGTAATTACTTCTACGCAAATTTGCTAATTAAATGCGAGTTCATGTTATTCTAATTAGTCATGTTCACTGCATAGATATATCATGAGGAGAATATCTATGTTTTTTTTTAAAAGTAAAAATAATTTATTTACGAGTTGTTACTATAGAATTTTCTCAAAATTACAATCATCAAACCATCAAAATAATAATAAAATATAATCATCCGGTTTCCAAGCGCGAGATGCTAAGGAAACTTGAGTGAAAGTGCTCCCCGCTAACAATCCCCATAGATGAATCAGAGCTGGCAGGCCTCCCTCCTCCCTCGGAGATTCTTTCAGTGTTTTGTGGGAGGTTAGGAGTAATGCTATAATTATTCATTCTCTTCTCTTTCAAAAGAACTAAAAGGACAATAGAAAGCCTTATAACAAGCGTTTAAAGACCTTAAACTATCCCCGCCCTTAAGACTGGCTACTCGAAGAGTTTTGGTAGTTTAATGAACGGTTGCCCCTCCAATAATAAAAAGTATAGATAAGGAAACTTATCTACCATTTGGATCGGAGAATTTATGGAGAAAATCGAGTTTTAAATTCTTTGAAACCACACAATTATATAGTCAAAGAGAGTACGCCGCACCTAAAATCATTCCAAGCACTGCTAATGTGGCTACTAAGCTATTTCTTTGGAAAGCTCCTACTAACATGATAAATTCCCCGAAAAAGCTGATAATATCAGGTGAACTCACATTGCCCAAAGTGGAAGAGAAGAAAATGGTAGTCAAAGATGCTTCCAATAGCCAGGGCCGGCTCAACATTGTGGAAAAAAAAGCATGGGTTTTAGGCCCCAAATTTTTGGAAGGCCCTATAATTTTAGATACATCACTAGCCTACAAAAAAATTAAATTCATTAAATTTTAAGCCTTACAAAAAGTCCCAAAAAATTAAATTCAATCAAAAGTTTTATTGCAATAATTTGGGCTCACGATCCAATCCATAACATTAAAAACTTAGAAATAAAAAAAATTTGAGTTATAACAGACTGATAAAATAGTCTATGACATAACGGCTATGAGAGTGATGGAGCGCAGGGGTGAAGACCTGAAGTGAAGTAAAAGTTTGGACTCTGAAGAGTGAAAATAAATACTAACCATAATTAAATATATTTATATATTTATGTATATTCGGGTTCAACTCGACAACCCGAGGCCTCAACTCAAGACTTGCCCGAATTCAATTCGGGTTGAGTTTTTTTGCCTAGACCCAACCCAAGTATTAAAAATTTTAACCCAAATCCTATTTTTTCGAGTTGGGTTCTGGTTGAGTTCGGATTGGCCCGCCCAAATTACACCCCGAACATAGCCTATAAAACTAATTTTACTTCTAAAACTAACATAAAACTACGCCTAAAAATACTCGAGTCATGGGTTTTTGATGAATTTAATCGTGTCTCTTTCTTGGAAGTAATGCCTTTTTTATAGGCATCTCTCCATCGACGGTTATACCGGAAGAGACAGTTTCTCTCTTGTTTTAACTGTTATTTTTCAAATTTTTGGAGTCTATTAAATATTGATAACTGCTATCTTTTTAAATTCCAAAATAATCTCTTCATTCCATGCATCACAAGGGTCATAACAGCCCTTGAATTTGAACATGCCACATCGATTGTCTGTACATCCACTTTTGATTAAATGAATTTCACATGACAATTTTTTTTAATTGCCTTGTTCATTGGACATGTATCATTCATCATCTATTCACAAAAAATGTATAATTTGATCCAAACAAACCTATAAGTAGTAAGTCCATCAATTTTTGATGGACTATTTTGTTTTATAAAAAACTATAATGATTAACATATCCTTTTGTATTTAAATACACAAATTACCATTATATCCCTATATTTTTAATTAATAAACTAATATCTAACAAATCATATAAATTTCTCTATCTTTGCAAAACTTTTGAATAGTTATGTTATGTTTAAAAATATTTTTTTCCCAAATCCCAATATACAGGTCGACAACTCTATTGATACAATATCATCTCCAATGCCTAATATATATATATATATATATTGAGGAACAAAGTAAAAACAAGAAAGACAAAAAAAATCAAGAAAATAAAAATTTATAATTTTTTCTACTTGGTAGCTCGAATGGAAGAATCACAAAAAATAAGTCAATTGAATGTTTATAATTATGAAAATAATACTAATAGTTTAAGTATGATAAATATGTGATAATATCTAATTTAGCTACATAATTAGATTTTTTTATATAGTTCATCAAATGTTTCAACAAAAAAATTTACGTACAACACATGTGGTGTATTACTAGTATATTAGAACATTTTAACTTTATTTTTTTGCAAACACGTTGTTGGGTATAATATATGTGAAAATTTTATATCAATAAAAAAGAAAAGAAAAAAAGAGTTTATCAAACTACTTATCAAAAAACTGTTTAAAAATAAAAACTTAACGTATTTATCACATCTTTTCCCCGAATATTAATGATTCTACCAAGTGGTAAGCATGGACTATATATGCGTGCAATTCAAGACACAAATAGAAATTAACTTCTTCATTCTCTTCTCTATTTGGCTTAATTAGTTCTTTACTCTTAATATTATTGTCATTGATTTAACTGTGAGTCTCATCATTTATTGGGACACACTACTTATTCAATGATTGTGATGAAAAGAGTCAGCAAAAAATATTAATATTTTTTGTCCAAATAGCATTTCTCTAACTAATCCACCACTTATTCAACGATCAGGGGTGTTTGAGTTAGTTTACACGTATTTCGATTAATCATTTCTCAAATCTGGTCAAAGGTAGACTATTTACGCCGAAATTAAAATATTCATGAGAGATAAATTTCTGATGACCCGACCCTAAAAGATTGCAAAAATTTAAGCTCAGAATGTCTGAATTTACAGTTTGTCTCTGTAAGCGCTTATGCTACTATTTGGGTTGTATTTTTGTTTTCTTCACATGTAAGGAATTGACCTTTCAACAAAATGATATTTTTCTAAGCAGTTGGTTGCTTCGTGCCTGTTTCCTCTGAACTTCATTACATCTTATTTTGAAGATTTATTAGCATTTGTATGCATGTGTATGGAAGCTCTCAGGACTGTGACTAAATAATATCAAATTGTGTGCGTGATGGTACAAGCCTCCAATGAAAGTGTGATGGATTGATCGAAGACAGACGAAAGTCGATCATAGTAATTCAAGAGTTCATGTGTTGTAGGATCTTAAAATAATATTAAAAACTCAAAAATAATCCCACGCAAAAGAATAATTAATCAATAAACAAATAAATAAGAAGGCAACTCAAAGAGAAACAAAAAGAAGATGCCGAAGGCTTGCGGCTGAAGTCAATGTTATTGGAACATAATTTATGGACATAATTTGAGGATATAATGAATTGTCATCAATGATATGATAATAAATTCATTTAATGCTACAATGGAATCCATCATTAAATACATTTCACTATCATTTCATTGGTGACAACTCAATTATGTCCCAATAACATTAGTGTTATTATTAAGGAGATCTAAACCTATTAAATAACGAGCAATGCTATATATCTCAAATTTATATCCCAAATGTGCATCCCAAATCAATAAGGATGGTTGGATCAATGGGTCCTAATTTAAAAAGTTGGTGGGACCCACTCATCCAATGGTTCCCATTTATTTGGGATGCACATTTGAGATACAAATTTGGGATATAAAGCTTTCCTCTTAAATAACTAATAACACCAATCCTAGTATAACTTTAATTAAACTACTTAAAACTAACTAGAACATTTTTTGGGTCAAAACTCGTTAAAACTCTAATTGTAAATTAATACTAAATAAATAGGAAATAAAACACTCGGAGTTTGAGTCAAACTCCAACAGTCTCCCTTGAACAAAACTCTTCAATCTTGATCATCTTTATCATCTGCTTCAGCTTCATGAATGTATCGGATTTAAGTAGTTTGGTAAAAATATCTGCAATTTGATCTTCCGAATGACAATATAAGATCTTAATCTCGCCATCAATAACAAGTCACGAATATAATTGTATTTCACATGAATATGTTTGGTCCTCCCATGAAAAACTAGATTATTTGATAAAGCAATAGCTGACTTATTATCACAGAAAATCTTTGAAATAATTTTATGTGTATGCTGCAAAAATCCAAGCATAAGACGCAACCACAATGCTTGGGTAGCACAATTGGTGGTTGCATTATACTCTGCTTTAGTGATAGAAAGAGTAACAACTTGCTATCTTTTCGAAGACCAGAAAAAAATTCCTAAAGCGATTTGAAAACAAAGTACTTTTGACTTTTTCTACATCACCACCTCAATCACTATCTATATATCCTACAAGTTCACAAGAATGAGAATAAAAAATAACATCACTCTGGGTACCTTTAGCATACCTTTTGTTTGTTGCTTACAAGTGAGATTGACGTGGAAACTCCATGTACCTGCTGATAAGTTCAACTCCAAAAATAATATTAGGCCTAGTGGGGGATGACCACTATCACCCACCGTCAGCACCCATCATCACAATTGTTGCCCATCATCACCCACTACCACAACCCATCACCACTCGTCGTCGCCCACCATCGTCGCTAGCTACTGTCACCCACCTCCACTACACCTACCACCACCCGTCATTGCCCATCATCGTCACCACCCATTGTCACCCATCCCCACCACACCTACCACCACTGCTATTCACCACCACTCATCACACTGTCTCTCAGAAGTACTCGTCGTTACCCACCACTACCATCGTCGCCATCCACCTCCACCAACCTACCACCATTGTCACTCATGGTTGTCACTACTACCATTGTCACCTAAAACCCATCACCACTATCACTGTTGCCACCCACGACTGCCACCATCACCACGGTTGTTGTCACCCACCACAACCATTACTGCCTCACACCACCACCACTACCGCCTACCACCTCTACCACCGCTCACCCCTACTATAACTGGTGCTTAAATTATTTTCTCTCTCCTCTGTGTTTTTTATTTGATTTTTGGTGTGAATATAAATATGTTTATTATTAACCATTTTTTATTATTATTTTGTGCCTTCAGGTACGGGTAATAAGTAGTCTATATAAAATTCAAATCTCAAAATATAAACAAAATGACTTTTACTTTTTGCGGTTCAGATATCTTTAAATTTTACTTTAAAGTTAATCTGACGACTAATATTAACACCCCAAATTTAATAGGAAAAATAGTCCGCTAAATGTGTGTTTGGAATGACTTTTTAAAAGTACTTTGAGGATTTATAACTTCTCATAAGTATTTTAAAAAATAATAATGTTTGGAACGGCCCCACCACTACCACTACCACCCCCACCGCCCCACCACTATCACCACCACTACCGCCACACCCCACCACCATCACCACCGCCACCACCATCGTCGCCGCCACCACCATCGTCGCCGCCACCACCATTGTCACCACCCCACCACCACCATAACCGCCACAATCACCACTACCATTGCAACCACCCCCCCACCACAATCATTACCACTACCACTGTCGCTGGCACCCACCACCATCATCACTGACGCCACCACCACCCCATCACCACCATCCCCACTATCACCATCAGCACTACCACCACTACCGTCACCCTACCACAATCGTCATTGTCACACCATCACCCTTACCACCACCACCGCCACCGCTGTCACCCCCCACCATCACCACTCACTAACGATAGCTACAACCGTCGTCCACCGCCACCACCCACTACCTTCGTCATCTCATTCTTATATTTATTACCACTACCATCATTATCCCATCACCACCGTCGCCCACCATTAACACCCATCACTATCACCCGTCGACGCCCACCATTGCCGCCAGCCACTATCACCCACCCCCACCACACCAACCACTACCACCCATCATCGCCCACCACTACCGCCACCCACTATAACCCACCCCCACCACACCTACCACCACCATCACCACCGTTATTCGCCACCACCCATCACACTGTCGTCAAAAAACCCATCGTCGCCCACCACCACCACCACCACCATCGCCGTCACTCATGGCTGCCACTTCCATTATCGTCTCCCAAAACTCACCACCACCATCACCGTTGCCACCACCACAACAGTCATCATAACCATCACCGTCTTCCACCACCACCACTACCACTGCTCACTCCTACTACAATCGGTGTTTAAATTCATTTTTCTCTCCTCTATGTTTGGGATTTGATTTTAGATGTAAATACAAATATGTTTATTATTGACCATTTTTTTACTCTGTGCCTTCAGACACAAGCAATAACTAGTAATATAATATTATACAAACAAAATTTCCATACGTGAGAGACAAATTCCTCATGAATACCCTAATCGTGGCGTGGATGGTCTGCTTTTGACCGAACCGTGGAGGAGATTAGTCGAAGTGCGCATAAGCTGACTCAGACATCCTTAACCATTAAACCAAAAAAAAATTTATACATAATTTTTTAAGGTGACGGTATAATTTTTTTAAGTGTGCCCACAAATATTCTTTTACTAGCGTTAACCTGTGCTTGAAGGTACGGTGCAATGTGAATAGTTTTGAAAGGGATATTGGTGACTGTTAGATAAGTCTATTTGAGACCGTGAGATGGCTTATTGAAACCTGCCCTATTTTATATTATAGATTCCGTAAAAAAATTAGCATTAATTCCACAATATTCACACGAGTCATTCATAATTGAGATTTTAATGAAAAATTATGGTTGTGAAAATAAATATTAGTTATTTTTTTATTTTGGTAAATACAAAATAATAATAATAATAAAACCACATTTTCATTGACTTCACTGATGCAACTTGACTTGCTATTCAATGAAGCTTGATAATATATATAGATAGTAGTTAGTTCAGCCAGTCCTTACAAGATCAGTGCAGTTCAAGACAAACAGAAATGAACTTGTCACTGATCTTCTCTATTTTGCTTAGTTTTCAAGGCCTTTTCTGCACAACAGAAAGTAGCAAGCTTCACAACAACACAGTTGTGTTTCAAGTTGGTGTGGTTCTTGATTTGGATTCACTGGTTGGACGTACGGGGCTGAGCTGCTTGTCCATGGCTCGTGATGATTTTTATTCCCTTCACAGCAATTACACAACTAGGCTGGTTCTCAATGTTAGGGACTCAAAGGGAGACGTCGTCGACGCTGCTGCTTCTGGTATCTCCTCCTCCTACTTAATTTGTGCAATCTCTGTTAGTTTCATACACTTTGCACCTACATGTTTCACACAAGTTTCAATTGGGGAACTTTTTTTTTTTTTTTGGCTGGTTGAAGGGGGGAGAATGGCGACCAGTAGATAGTAATTCATTTTGGGCGTGACCATGAGGGTCTCTCACTGTAGAATATCCGGTTTGAGTCATAATTACTAATTCAGAAGAACAACTCGTCACCACAGCACTATAAAAGTCAAGCAGTAAACCGTGTTGTTCGTGAATCAAACTCTACTTGATAATCACATAAGAGTTAAGGACAACGTTAAAGGAGTACGACTTATCACTAGACCACCAATTCGGGTGGTATTATTGGACAAAAAAAGAGAAGTTAGCATACCTAAAAAATAGTTTTTCGGTGCTACCCTAATGTTAAGGGTTCTTCTTAACATGTTTAAATGGGATCTCTAGTTGCCTCTCTCTCCCTCTCTCTCTCTCTCAGACACACATTCTGAGCACTCAGCTCACTACAAGCATGTGCATGTTCTTAACATGTTTGAATGGATCTCTAGTTGCCCTTCTTTGTCGTCGGTAATAAAGGAAACTTGGTTTTGACCACATTAAGAATATCCAAAGAAGAAAAACTACTTAACGTTAATAGAGTTAAACAACTATCTACTTTAAAAAATTTAAGTTGTTGAAAAATGTGTAACTGAAATATTTATATTTCAACAAATAGTAATGTTAGCTATTGAAATAATATGGGGATTGAAAAATACAACTCATTGCAGTAGTGTTGCAAATATATATATACTAGTGATTGTCCGTGCCTGAAGGCACTTGTATAACACAAACAAATCAAGGGATAGTTGTATAATATAAATATTCTACAGCAATAATTTTTTTTTTATTTTCTAAAATCACGTAATTTTAAATAAATTAAGTTCTTTTATTTCATTTTCTCTAATGTTTCATCTCAATCCAATCAAACCAAATTCAACTCAACAGTGATCCAACCAATTAGAAAAACCCTTATTCTTCATGGCTAACCATGTCTCATAATACAATTTTTCAATAAAAGTACCAACCTTTATATTGATTTTGAGTTTCACTAATTGTAACATTAATCATAAAGAGTTCAATTCAAAAAATATAAACATAGATCATGACCCAAAACACAAATGAAAAAACTAAAAGAGGATAATATCGAATCATGGAAACCCTAACTTAACCCAATCAAATTGATATAAAACATTCCACCCGCAAATAATGAAACAACTCACAAATCGAATAATGTGTATCGTCATACCACCAGGAATCTACACATAATTAAACAAACAAAATGAAATCTAAATCCAACTGAAAATGAAAAAAAAAAACCTTAGAACATCTGACAATTATCAAATACATCAAATAAAGACACATTAAAGCATACATTGTCCGTTGGATGTGTTATGTTTTGTCTCAAAACGATCTGGACCTCTCTTTGTCTCCAAAATTCAAACTCAACTCTATTTTATTATATATATATATATATATATATATATATATATATATATATATTTATTTATTTATTTATTTATATAATTGCCACCAATATGTAAGTCTATGGCAGACTAGGAAAAGTCCAAAGTATCGAATAAAAAAAATTAGGTACTGTACCGCCAGTTGTTATTTTTTATGATTAAATTATAACTTTGAAAGAGAGAATTTACAGTTGCTCGAGGGAGACCATGATTGATCACAGATATACATAATCAATTGTGGACTTCCTTTCAGCAGTTATAACTTCTCATTTATGAGTTATAACTTAACTTTTGACAATTGTAACTTTGATATCGATTTCAATCTATCATAATAGATCAAAACCTTTAAAAATTAAAACTTATACTTTAAAAAAATTATAACTTAAAATTAAAAGGTTGTAAATTTCGGAAGGATACCTCTTTGGTGCCGTAGCCTTTCCCAGCAGACTAAAGAATAGTTGCCAATGGTTGCATGCCGGCCGCCTACTGCATCAATAATCCCTATTATTTTAAATGTCAACGACTATGATTTATTTATTTTTTTTTTTTTGAAGAAATTAATGACTATGATAACTAGAGTGGCAAACGGGTTGGGTTATTTCATGTCAGGTTAATTTTGAGTTAGTGTACACGTATTTCGATTAATCTTCTCTCTAATCTGGTCAAAGGCAGATTATCTACGCCGAAATTAAAATATTCATGAGAGATAAATTTCTGATGGCCCGACCCCAAAAGATTGCAAAAATTTAAACTCAGAATGTCTGAATTTACAGTTCGTCTCTGTAAGCGCTTATGCTACTATTTGGGTTGTATTTTTGTTTTCTTCACATGTAAGGAATTGACCTTTCAACAAAATGATATTTTTCTAAGCAGTTGGTTGCTTCGTGCCTGTTTCCTCTGAACTTCATTACATCTTATTTTGAAGATTTATTAGCATTTGTATGTAGGGGTGTTAATCGAGCCAAGCTCGACGAGCATCACCATGCTCAGGCTCGGCTTGACAATTTCGGAAGATGCTTAAGCTCGGCTTGAGCTCGATGATCAAGCTTTTTTTTTAGCTCGAGCTCGGCTTGACTAAAAAATAAAAAGTTCAAGCTCGGCTTGATTAAGCTTGTTATCTGTTAACAAGCTCGAATCCGAGCTCTAGCTCGTATAAAGCTTGACAAAATATTAGGCTTGCAATAGGCTTGAATTTTAACAAAATTCTACACCACTTAACACACAACATACCAAATTAACACAACATAACAAATTCATAATCAACTTCTCCATAGGACCATAGACATCACCCAACACACAACATTCACATGCACTGATGCACATCACCAACAAAAAAACCAGCCACAACTAAACAACCATCCACAACTAAACAACCAGTCACAACTGATCACCCAATTAAAAAACCAGCCACAACTAAACAACCAAATTAAACAACCAGCCACAACTAAACAACCAAGTGTCAAGTGCAAAGTGCCACCAAATAACGAATGAATTTGCATGTGAACTACTGTTGAAATGCCGATAGAATATTCAATCCCCAAACAATATATATGAGACCAAAGATCCATAAACACTCTTATGCATACGAAAATGAGTGTTCGAAGTCAGCTGAACATGAAAAAGAATTGCAAGAACATTATAGAGAAAAAATTAGAGTTCGAAGTCAGCTAAACATGCACACCCACTAACACGTGAAAAAGAAACCCACATACAATTCTACTATGGATAACTGACAGCATAAAAAGTAAGGAACCAAATAATTATACTAACAGAAGATACAAAATGGAAGGGGAAATCCAAAATTATACTAACATGGAAGGGGAAATCCAAAATTATACTAACAGAAGATACAAAATGGAAGGGGAAATCCAAAATAATTATACTAACAGAAGATACCTCAACTCTCAATCTATCTACCCAAAATCTCAATTGCTGAAATCCAAAATTGAAAACAAAACAAATATGTGAGCCCAGACCTCATAAATACTACCATAAACAAATATGTAGCACACGAGAGATGGACAAGAGATGGGTTGTACTTGTACTTGATCTTGGGTTGAGAGATGGACGAGAGAGATTTCACGAACTAGGTTGGGGCAGAATCACGAACAATCACGAACAATCGCCGTTCGACTTAACAAACAATCACCGTGAACAATCACCCTGACGAAGAATCGGCGATGAGTGGGAGTGCACTGGCAGACGAGAGATGGAGTTGAGGCAGACGACTAGACGAGAGTCTTGGATTGGAATGGAGAACGGCGCTAGATTTGGGTTTGGGGTGTATTATGGTTAGACTTTAGACATGTAAATATATGTGTTGTCCTCACCATTGGATCTCTATTTGGAATGGACGGCTATGATTGAACCACTAAAAAATAATATGAAAATTAGGTAAAAAAATATCAAGAATGGACGGCTATGATTGAACCACTAAAAAATAATATGAAAATTAGGTAAAAAATATCAAGTTTAATCAAGCTTGTCAAGCTGCTCGAATTCGAGCTTGAGCTCGGCTCGTTTATAAACAAGCCTAAAATTGTGTTCATACTTGGCTTGTTTACTATATTCGAACGAGCTCGAACAAGCTCAAAACGAGCCGAACTCAAGCCGAGTTCGTGTAGCTCAGTTCGATTAACAGCCCTATTTGTATGCATGTGTATGGAAGCTCTCAGGACTGTGACTAAATAATATCAAATTGTGTGCGTGATGGTACAAGCCTCCAATGAAAGTGTGATGGATTGATCGAAGACAGACGAAAGTCGATCATAGTAATTCAAGAGTTCATGTGTTGTAGGATCTTAAAATAATATTAAAAACTCAAAAATAATCCCACGCAAAAGAATAATTAATCAATAAACAAATAAATAAGAAGGCAACTCAAAGAGAAACAAAAAGAAGATGCCGAAGGCTTGCGGCTGAAGTCAATGCTATTGGAACATAATTTATGGACATAATTTGGGGATATAATGAGTTGTCATCAATGATATGGTAATAAATTCATTTAATGCTACAATGGAATCCATCATTAAATACATTTCACTATCATTTCATTGGTGACAACTCATTATGTCCCCAAATTATGTCCCTCAATTATGTCTCAATAGCATTAGTGTTATTATTAAGGAGATCTAAACCTATTAAATAACTAATAACACCAATCCTAGTATAGCTTTAATTAAACTACTTAAAACTAACTAGAACATTTTTTGGGTCAAAACTCGTTAAAACTCTAATTGTAAATTAATACTAAATAAATAAGAAATAAAACACTCGGAGAGTTTGAGTCAAACTCCAACAGCCTCCCTTGAACAAAACTCTTCAATCTTGATCATCTTTATCATCTGCTTTAGTTTCAAGAATGCATCGGATTTAAGTGGTTTGGTAAAAATATCTGCAATTTGATCTTCTGAATGACAATATAAGATCTCAATCTCGCCATCAATTATGTCTCAATAGCATTAGTGTTATTATTAAGGAGATCTAAACCTATTAAATAACTAATAACACCAATCCTAGTATAACTTTAATTAAACTACTTAAAACTAACTAGAACATTTTTTGGGTCAAAACACGTTAAAACTCTAATTGTAAATTAATACTAAATAAATAAGAAATAAAACACTCGGAGAGTTTGAGTCAAACTCCAACAGCCTCCCTTGAACAAAACTCTTCAATCTTGATCATCTTTATCATCTGCTTCAGCTTCATGAATGCATCGGATTTAAGTGGTTTGGTAAAAATATCTGCAATTTGATCTTCTGAATGACAATATAAGATCTCAATCTCGCCATTAATTATGTCTCAATAGCATTAGTGTTATTATTAAGGAGATCTAAACCTATTAAATAACTAATAACACCAATCCTAGTATAACCTTAATTAAACTACTTAAAACTAACTAGAACATTTTTTGGGTAAAAACTCTAAAACTCGTTAAAACTCTAATTGTAAATTAATACTAAATAAATAAGAAATAAAACACTCGGAGAGTTTGAGTCAAACTCCAACAGCCTCCCTTGAACAAAACTCTTCAATCTTGATCATCTTTATCATCTGCTTCAGCTTCATGAATGCATCAGATTTAAGTGGTTTGGTAAAAATATCTGCAATTTGATCTTCCGAATGACAATATAAGATCTCAATCTCGCCATCAATAACCAAGTCACGAATATAATGGTATTTCACATGAATATGTTTGGTCCTCCCATGAAAAACTGGATTCTTTGATAAAGCAATAGCTGACTTATTATCACAGAAAATATTTGAAAGAATTTTCTGTGTATGCTGCAAAAATCCAAGCATAAAACGCAACCACAATGCTTGGGTAGCACAATTGGTGGTTGCATTATACTCTGCTTCAGTGGTAGAAAGAGCAACAACTTGCTATTTTTTCGAAGACCAGAAAAAAAATCCCTGAATCGATTTGAAAACGAAGTACTTTTGACTTTTTCTACATCGCCACCTCAATCACTGTCTGTATATCCTACAAGTTCACAAGAATGAGAATAAAAAATAACATCACTCTGGATACCTTTAGCATACATTTTTTTTGTTGCTTGCAAGTGGGATTGACGTGGAGACTCTATGTACCTGCTGATAAGTTCAACTCCAAAAACAATATTAGGCCTAGTGGGGTATGACCACTGTCATCCACCGTCAGCACCCATCATCACCATTGTTTCCCATTACCATCCACTACCACAACCCATCACCACCTATCGTCGTCCACCATCGCCGCCAGCTACTGTCACCCACCTCCACTACACCTACCACCACCCGTCATTGCCCACCATCGTCACCACCCATAGTCACCCATCCCCACCACACCTACCATCACTGCTATTCACCACCACTCATCACACTGTCTCTCAGAAGCACCCGTCGTTGCCCACCACCACCATCGTCGCCATCCACCTCCACCAACCTACCACCGTTGTCACTCATGGTTGCCACTACCACCATTGTCACCTAAAACCCACCACCACCATCACCGTTGTCACCCACGACTGCCACAATCACCACGGTCGTTGCCACCCACCACAACTATTACTGTCTCACACCACCACCATTGCCGCCTACCACCTCTACCACCGCTCACCCCCACTACAACTGGTGCTTAAATTCTTTTCTCTCTCATTTATGTTTTTTATTTGATTTTTGGTGTGAATACAAATATGTTTATTATTGACTATTTTTTTTATTATTATGTGACTTCAAGTACGGGTAATAAGTAGTCTATATAAAATTCAAATCTCAAAATATAAACAAAATGACTTTTGCTTTTTGCGGTTCAGATCTCTTTAAATTTTATTTTAAAGTTAATCCGAAGGCTAATATTAACACCTCAAATTTAATAGGGAAAATAGGCTGCTAAAGGTGTGTTTGAGATGACTTTTTAAAAGTACTTTTAGGATTTATAACTTCTCATAAGTATTTAAAAAAAAAATATTGTTTAGAATGGCCCCACCACCACCACTACCACCCCTACCGCCCCACCACTATCACCACCACCGCCGCCGCCACCATCGTCGTCGCCGCCACCATTGTCGCCACCCCACCACCACCATAACCGCCACATCACCACAATCACCACTACCACTGCAACTACCCCCAACCACAACCATCACCACTACCACTGTCGTTGGCACCCACCACCATCATCACTGACGCCACCACCACCCCATCACCACCATCCCCACCATCCCCACTATCACCACCACCACTACCGTCACCCTACCACAATCATCATTGTCACACCATCACCCCTACCACCGCCACCGCTGTCACTCCCCACCACCACCACCATCACCACTCACCAACGATTGCTACCACCGCCACCACCCACTACCTTCGTCATCTCATTCTTATACTTATTACCACTACCATCATTATCTCATTACCACCGTCGCCCACCATTAACACCCATCACTATCACCCGTCGACGCCCACCATTGCCGCCAGCCACTATCACCCACCCCCACCACACCAACCACTATCACTCATCATTGCCCATCACTACCACCACTCACTATAACCCACCACCACCACCGTTATTCGTCACCACCCATCACATTGTTGTCAAAAACACACATCGTCACCCACCACCACCACCGCCGTCACTCATGGCTACCACTACCACTATCGTCTCCCAAAACTCACCACCACCATCACCGTTGCCACCACCACAACAGTCACCACAACCATCACCGTCTTCCACCACCACCACTACCACCGCTCACCCCCACTACAATCGGTGCTTAAATTCATTTTTCTCTCATCTATGTTTTGAGATTTGATTTTAGATGTATATACAAATATGTTTATTGTTGATCATTTTTTTTACTCTGTGCCTTCAGGCACGAGCAATAACTAGTAATATAATATTATACAAACAAAAGTTCCATACGTGAGACAAATTCCTCATGAATACCCTAATCGTGGCGTGGATGGTCTGCCTTTGACCGAACCGTGGAGGAGATTAGTCGAAGTGCGCATAAACTGGCTCAGACATCCCTAACCGTTAAACCAAAAAAAATTTATACATAATTTTTTAAGGTGACGGTATAATTCGTTTAAGTGTTCCCACAAATATTCTTTTACTAGCGTTAACCCGTGCTTGAAAGCACGGTGCAATGTGAATAGTTTTGAGAGGGATATTTGTGACCATTAGATGAGTCTATTTGAGACCGTGAGATGACTTATTGAAACCTGCCATATTTTATATTATAGATTCCGTAAAAAAATTACCATTAATTCCACAATATTCACACGAGTCATTCATAATTGAGATTTTAATAAAAAATTATGGTTGTGAAAATAAATATTAGTTATTTTTTTATTTTGGTAAATACAAAATAATAATAATAGTAATAAAACCACATTTTCATTGACTTCACTGATGCAACTTGACTTGCTATTCAATGAAGCTTGATAATATATATAGATAGTAGTTAGTTCAGCCAGTCCTTACAAGATCAGTGCAGTTCAAGACAAACAGAAATGAACTTGTCACTGATCTTCTCTATTTTGCTTAGTTTTCATGGCCTTTTCTGCACAACAGAAAGTAGCAAGCTTCACAACAACACAGTTGTGTTTCAAGTTGGTGTGGTTCTTGATTTGGATTCACTGGTTGGACGTACGGGGCTGAGCTGCTTGTCCATGGCTCGTGATGATTTTTATTCCCTTCACAGCAATTACACAACTAGGCTGGTTCTCAATGTTAGGGACTCAAAGGGAGACGTCGTCGACGCTGCTGCTTCTGGTATCTCCTCCTCCTACTTAATTTGTGCAATCTCTGTTAGTTTCATACACTTTGCACCTACAAGTTTCACACAAGTTTCAATTGGGGAACTTTTTTTTTTTTTGGCTGGTTGAAGGGGGGAGAACGGTGACCAGTAGGTAATAATTCATCTTGGGCGTGACCATGAGGGTCTCTCACTGGAGAATATCCGGTTTGAGTCATAGTTACTAATCCAAAAGAACAACTCGTCACCACAGCACTATAAAAGTCAAACAGTAAACCGTGTTGTTCGTGAATCAAACTCTATTTGATAATCACATAAGAGTTAAGGACAACGTTAAAGGAGTACGACTTATCACTAGACAACCAATTCGGGTGGTATTATTGGACAAAAAAATAGAAGTTAGCATACCTAAAAAATAGTTTTTCGGTGCTACCCTAATGTTAAGGGTTCTTCTTAACATGTTTAAATGGGATCTCTAGTTGCCTCTCTCTCTTTCTCTCTCTCTCAGACACACATTCTGAGCACTCAGCTCACTACAAGCATGTGCATGTTCTTAACATGTTTGAATGGATCTCTAGTTGCCCTTCTTTGTCGTCGGTAATGATGGAAACTTGGTTTTGACCACATTAAGAATATCCAAAGAAGAAAAACTAATTAACGTTAATAGAGTTAAACAACTATCGACTTTAAAAAATTTAAGTTGTTGAAAAATGTGTAACTGAAATATTTATACTTCAACAAATAGTAATGTTAGCTATTGAAATAATATGGGGATTGAACAATTCAACTCATTGCAGT
The DNA here is from genome assembly GCA_951799425.1 of Ilex aquifolium. Taxonomy (NCBI): domain Eukaryota; kingdom Viridiplantae; phylum Streptophyta; class Magnoliopsida; order Aquifoliales; family Aquifoliaceae; genus Ilex; species Ilex aquifolium. Next base: position 15,950,247 of record OX637410.1, on the reverse strand, counting down.
AGTGTTGCAAATATATATATATATATTAGTGATTGTCCATGCCTGAAGGCACTTGTATAACACAAACAAATCAAGGGCTAGTTGTATAATATAAATATTCTATAGCAATAATTTTTTTTTATTTTCTAAAATCACGCAATTTTAAATAAATTAAATATTTTATTTCCTTTTCTCTAATGTTTCATCTCAATCCAATCAAACCAAATTCAACTCAACAGTGATCCAACCAATTAGAAAAACACTTATTCTTCATGGCTAACCATGTCTCATAATACAATTTTTCAATAAAAGTACCAACCTTTATATTGATTTTAAGTTTCACTAATTGTAACATTAATCATAAAGAGTTCAATTCAAAAAATATAAACATAGATCATGACCCAAAACACAAATGAAAAAACTAAAAGAGGATAATATCGAATCAAGGAAACCCTAACTTAACCCAATCAAATTGATATAAACCATTTCACCCGCAAATAATGAAACAACTCACAAATCGAATAATGTGGATCGTCATACCGCCAGGAATCCACACATAATTAAACAAACAAACTGAAATCTAAATCCAACTAAAAATGAAGAAAAACCTTAGAACATCTCACAATTATCAAATACATCAAATAAAGAAACATTAAAACATACATTGTCCGTTGGATGTGTTTATGTTTTGTCTCAAAACGATCTGGACCTCTCTTTATCTCCAAAATTTAAACTCAGCTCTACTTTATTTTATATATATATATATAATTGCCACCAATATGTAAGTCTATGGCAGACTAGGAAAATTCTAAAGTATCTAATAAAAAAAATTAGGTACTGTAACACCAGTTGTTATTTTTTATGATAAAATTACAATTTTGAAAGAGAGAAGTTACAGTTGCTCGAGGGAGACCGTGATTGATCACAGATACACATGATCAATTATAGACTTCCTTTCAGCAGTTATAACTTTTCATTTATGAGTTGTAACTTAACTTTTGACAATTGTAACTTCGATATCGATTTCAATCTATCATAATAGATTAAGACCTTTAAAAATATAAAAAATTTAAGCTGTTGAAAAATGTGTAACTGAAATATTTATACTTCAACAAATAGTAATGTTAGCTATTGAAATAATATGGGGATTGAAAAATACAACTCATTGCAGTAGTGTTGCAAATATATATATATACTAGTGATTGTTTGTGCCTGAAGGCACTTGTATAACATAAACAAATCAAGGGCTAGTTGTATAATATAAATATTCTATAGCAATAATTTTTTTTTATTTTCTAAAATCACGCAATTTTAAATAAATTAAGTTCTTTTATTTCCTTTTCTCTAATGTTTCATCTCAATCCAATCAAACCAAATTCAACTCAACAGTGATCCAACCAATTAGAAAAACACTTATTCTTCATGGCTAACCATGTCTCATAATACAATTTTTTAATAAAAGTACCAACCTTTATATTGATTTTAAGTTTCACTAATTGTAACATTAATCATAAAGAGTTCAATTCAAAAAATATAAACATAGATCATGACCCAAAACACAAATGAAAAAACTAAAAGAGGATAATATCGAATCAAGGAAACCCCAACTTAACCCAATCAAATTGATATAAACCATTTCACCCGCAAATAATGAAACAACTCACAAATCGAATAATGTGGATCGTCATACCACCAGGAATCCATACATAATTAAACAAACAAACTGAAATCTAAATCTAACTGAAAATGAAGAAAAACCTTAGAACATCTCACAATTATCAAATACATCAAATAAAGACACATTAAAACATACATTGTCCGTTGGATGTGTTTATGTTTTGTCTCAAAACTATCTGGACCTCTCTTTATCTCCAAAATTCAAACTCAGCTCTACTTTATTTTATATATATATATAATTGCCACCAATATGTAAGTCTATGGCAGACTAGGAAAAGTCTAAAGTATCTAATAAAAAAAATTAGGTATTGTACCGCCAGTTGTTATTTTTTATGATAAAATTATAACTTTGAAATAGAAAAGTTACAGTTGCTCGAGGGAGACCATGATTGATCACAGATACACATGATCAATTATGGATTTCCTTTCAACAGTTATAACTTCTCATTTATGAGTTGTAACTTAACTTTTGACAGTTGTAACTTAACAATCTATCATAATAGATCAAGACCCTTAAAAATTATAATTTATACTTCAAAAAAATTATAAGTTAAAATTAAAAAGTTGTAAATTTCGGTACGATGCCTCCTTGGTACCGTAGCCTTTCCCAGCAGACTAAAGAATAGTTGCCAATGGTTGCATGCCGGCCGCCAACTGCATCAATAATCCCTATTATTTTAAATGTCAACGACTTTGATTTTTTTATTTATTTTTTTGGAACAAGAAATTAATGACTATGATAACTAGAGTGGCAAACATGTAGGGTTGGGTTATTTTATGTCGGGTTAATTTTGAGTTTATGTCAAAAATTTCAAAATCGAACCTGACATGTTTAATAATCGTGTCGACATGTGTAAACACTAACCTGAAACAGGTTATCCGAACCTGACATGTTTGACACGTTTAATAAATATGTCATTTTCGGGTTAGCACACATGTTATTTTGACTTATTTAGCATACATAACACAGACCTGTTTAACACACATAACTTGTTTCCACACTTGTTCATTGCCATTAAATACATCATTCAATCATTCATCCAAAATTTTAAATATTTTTTTTACAAATAACATATCACATCTCATTAATGAAATTAACTAAAATGCATTCAAGTTTCAACCCAAAAATTAAAGTAAGAACTATATTAGTATATTGACATAATAATGTTATGAACTATATTGTCAATTACCATAGTAGAAGTAAGAACTAATAAGTAATAATGTTAAGACCACATCAATCATACATAATAGACAAACTATATTGCTATAAACGGGTATATAGTTGGTTGGGTCGGATTCGTGTCCGAATCAAGTCAACCTGTTTAAAATATACGGGTTAATTAGGTTGACCTGATTTTGTCATGAACCTGACATGATTTTTTTCGTGTTTAAGCGTGTTGACCCGTTTTAACCCATTAACTTGTTTAATTTCGTGTCCGACCCACTAATTTCGTGTTCGGTTCGTGTCATATTAACGTATCGTGTCGAAAATTGACAACCCTAATGATAACTTTTGGAAAAATATTTTTGGAATTACTCCAATTAAAAAATTGCTTTGATATCACTTTGTTGGAGTCAAGAGGACTAGAAATAAAATGGAAGAAAATAGAAGAGTTTACAAACACTCAAAGAAAAAATAATTTTCATATAAGTTGATTACAATCACACATTCAACTTGGACTCTTCAACTTCTGCTCGACTTTGTTTACTTCTAATGTTATAGTATATGTCATATTTATATAGGTCATACATATAACTTCTATTATTACATTCACACACTACTACAACCACTAATGCTTGTAACTCCTAAAATATTAAGACACAATTACTTAAGGAAGCAAAAATAATCATAATAAAAGGTTATGGTAATGTGGGTGTGTAACATGCATGTAGATTAATCATTTTAAGAAAAACGAGGGTAAATATATAGTTATATAGATCTCCCACATGAAAATAAAAGAAGAGTGATAAATCAGAAGCCCCATAACTAATTAATATCTATACCCATTGCCAAGGAAATCTTTTAACTTCCAAGGGAATAATTCTAATGCAAGAAAGTGTGTAAAATACGGGTATAAAGAACAAGAAGGGGATAATGAAACTAAATCTTTATGTATTAGAATCTTACTCTAAGGTTGTTGTTTCACAAAGAATACCAGTTCTAAAGGCTTTAATAAATCTATTGGTTCTTAAGAATACGAGAAGAATTGAAAAAAAAAAAAGACAACTATCTCAATTGTATTCAATAATCAAAAGTTGTTTTGCCTTAAGGCTTAGACTTTAAATAGTAGTAGAAGTGTTAAATAGTAGGTGAAGTGTTAAAGCAACTAGGAAACTAGATTCCTAAATAATTAAGAAATCAAAACTTAATTGAATCAAAAAATAAAATAAAATATTTTTTTAATTATATTAGAAAAAAAAAAAAATATATTGTAGAATTTTCTAATTGAAAGATCACTTGAAATAAAATATCAAAATTTTCTCCACAATGCAATGAAAGCTCATCTACAATACCTTTTCTTGAGTCTTATTAAGTAGAAGTAATACATAAAGTTAAAAAATTTGTGTTTTATGCATGAACACAGCTCTCAATTTGCTGAAAGATGTTGGGGTGGATGCTATAGTTGGTCCTCAAAAATCTGCACAAGCCAATTTTGTGATGGATCTTGGAGGCAGAGCCCAAGTACCCATCATTTCTTTCTCTGCAACAAGCCCTTCCCTTCTTCCTCCAACCCCTTATTTTGTTCAAACAGCTCAAAGTGACGACACTCAAGTTGGGGCCATTGTTGACATAGTTAAGACCTTCCAATGGAGAAGTGTAATCATTATACACGAAGACACAGACTATGGGAATGGAATTGTTCCATATTTGGTTAATCACTTTGAAGATTTTGATGTTCGAGTTCGATACCGATGCATTGTTCCCCTCTCAGCAACTGACGATTTTGTGATTAAAGAGCTGTACAAGATGAGGATGACTATGGAGACGAGGGTGTTTGTGGTGCACATTTCACATTCTCTTGGTGCCATTTTCTTTCTGAAAGAAAAGGAGATTGGAATGATGAGTGAGGGCTATGCATGGATTGTCACTAGTGGCTTTATGGATTTACTATACTCCATGGATTCTCATGTCTTGGAAGCCATGCAAGGTGTTGGGAATTAGAAGCAAAATAGATCACCAAATAACACAAAAACAGAGAATAAAATTCTGCTACACAATCACACAAATTTCACTCAATAAACACATCTATATTTCATCCAAAATGATCACAATATCAAGGAATACAAAGGGTAGAACAATCTGATTTTTCAGCAAGAAAAAACTCACAAAATAAGCTATCAACTAGAGCTTCTGCTCTTGAACAGGCTGCTGATTTTTCTGGCAGCAACACACTGTTTTTCTCTCTGTTTTCCCTCTGTTTTTTCTGCAGAAAACATTCTGGTTTTTGGCAGTAACTTCAGCCCAGTTTTTACTATTTTTTTCTAGTCAAAACACCATAAATTTGGCCACTTCATGACCGGCAGTCCCAAGGAAAAATCTGTGCAACTTCCCATGCAGCCATACATGAACAAGACTCCCAAGACCATAAATAGACCTCCCAAAAATACCTTGGACACTTCTAGTGACTACCTCTTCAAATACCATGACTTATCATAAACCCAAAAATACAAAACCAACCCTTTAAGAATTGAGTTTATAAAAAACTAACATCCCCCCTTAAACTCAATTCCTTGAGTTCTCATGCCTAGCATCATTTTCAATCTTCCAAACACATCATGCTTTAATGGCTTCGTAAAAATGTCGGCAACTTGATTTTGAGTCTTGCAATGCACCAACTTCACTTCTCCATTCTTCACATACTCTCTAATAAAATGGTAGCGCGTATCAATGTGTTTACTCCTCTCATGAAACACCGGGTTCTTTGCCAAAGCCATCGCCAATCTATTATCAACAAGGATTTCCGTGGGAATTTCTTGAGAAAATCCCAAATAATTCAACAAGTTCCTCAACCAAATAGCATGACATACCGTTGAATTTGCAGCCACATACTCCGCTTCACACGTAGACAAAGTAACAATTGCTTGTTTCTTGGATGACCAAGTAAAAGCCGTTTCTCCCATAAAAAAACAATAACCCGAGGTACTTTTCCTTTCATCCAAGTCTCGTCCCCAATCACTATCCGAATATCCAACAAGTCTAAAATCATTAGTGCAAGAATAAAATAAGCCATCATTGAGTGTACCTTTGATGTAACGTAAAATCCTCTTCGCCGCATTAAGATGAGTTTGATCCGGTGTCTCCATGTATCTACTAACCAAGCCAACTCCATAAAGAATGTCCGGCCTTGTGCAAGTAAGGTACCGAAGACTTCCAACTAAACTTTTAAAGTAAGTTGGATCAACATTTCCACCACTAATGGTCTTCCTCAATTCCAATCCAATTTCCACGGGTGTGTTCACCGGGTTGCAAGAATCCATCTTGAACTTCTTGAGCACTTCCTTTGCATAGCCACTTTGAGAAATAAAAATTTCATCTTCACTTTGCTTAACCTCAATGCCAAGAAAATGAGACATTAAGCCAATATCAGTCATTTCAAACTCTTTAATCATACTTCTCTTGAATTCATCAAACATCATTGGATTATTGCCGGTGAAGATCAAGTCATCAACATAAAGGCAAACAAGTAGCACACTTCCATTGCCATCCATCTTTATATATAATGCATGCTCATAAGGACACTTTTGAAAAACCATTTTCACGGAAATATTTGTCAATTCTAGCATTCCATGCACGCGGTGCTTGCTTTAATCCATAGAGAGCTTTTTTCAACTTGTACACTTTATCTTCATGTCTCTTTTTCACATACCCCAAAGGTTGTTCAACATAAATCTCCTCCTCAAGAAATCCATTCAAGAATGCCGATTTCACATCAAGTTGGTAAATCTTCCACTTGTTTTGTGCTGCCAAATAAATCATCAACCTAATTGTTTCCAAACGAGCAACGGGAGCAAATACCTCATCATAATCAATTCCGGCCCTTTGCTTGTAGCCTTTAGCAACCAACCTCGCCTTGTATCTTTGGACTTTACCATTTGCATTCTTCTTGGTTTTATATACCCACTTCACACCAATTGCTTTATGACCTTGGGGAAGATTAACTAGTACCCATGTATTATTCTTTTCAATTGCCTTCATTTCTTCATTCATTGCTATTCTCCATTTTTCTTCTTGAACCGCTTCTTCAAAACATAAAGGATCACAATCCATGAATAAACAAAATAAATTCAAGTTACCTTCAAAATTTTTCGAGGCTTCATAAATCTCTTGCAAACTTCTCATTTTCCTTGGTCTTTTACTTGAACTTGAATCCGATGATGAAGATGATGATGATTCACCTGTAGAAGATGAGGGGGATCCATGTGGAGGTGTCTGTGGCTCTCTTTGGACTTCCCTTGGTACTTCAGACTCTTCTTCTTCAAGTATAAGTTCCACTTCGGTGGCTGAAATTTTTTCTTTCCAATCCCACATGTCTTCCTCTTCAAAAATAACATCTCTAGTCATGATCACTTTCTTGGTAATGGGGTTGTATAACTTGTACCCCATTGTTCTATCACCATACCCGAGAAAAATGCACTTTTCACCTTTATCATCAAGCTTTGTCCTCCTTGCTTCGGGAATCTTCGCATAAGCAATACATCCAAAAACTCTAAGATGAGAAACACTTGGCTTAAATGAACACCAAGCTTCCTCCGGGGTCTTGAAACGAACACTTTTAGTTGGACATCGATTCAACAAGTATATTGCACATCCTACGGCTTCGGCCCAAAATTCTCTAGGCAATCTTTTTCCTTTCAACATGCTTCTAGCCATATCAAGAATAGTTCTATTTTTTCTTTCCGCAACTCCATTCAATTGAGGTGTGTAGCTTGGCGTGAACTGATGCACAATTCCATGCTCCTTGCAATAATCTTCAAATAAATCGGAACTATATTCACCACCTTGATCGGATCTCAACCTCTTGATAAAATAGCCACTTTGCTTCTCAAGAAGATTCTTGAACTCCTTAAAAACTTCAAACACTTCGAACTTCCTTTTCAAAAAATACACCCAAGTCTTCCGGCTGTAGTCATCAATAAAAGTAAGAAAGTAGCGATTCTTACCATTTGACATAGGCTTCAAAGGACCACAAACATCGGTGTGCACAAGCTCCAAGGGTCGTGAGGCTCTCCACTTGACTTCTTTTGAGAAGCTTAATCTGTGATGCTTGCCAAGAATACACCCTTCACATAACTCATCCGGATGATCTATGTAGGGTAAACCCTTCACCATTTTCTTGCTAGACAAAAGCTTCAAGCCACCAAAATTAAGATGGCCAAATCTCAAGTGTCACAACCAAGAATCATCTTTAATAATAGCATTCAAACATCTCATAGCATCATGTTGAATATTCAAAGGAAACATTCTATTCTTGGACATTTTCACATTAGTAATCAAATTACCACGAGTATCTTTAATTGAAAGGTGAAGATTCTTCATGCTAATATCATAACCCTTTTCCAAAAGTTGCCCCAAACTCAAAATGCTATTCTTCATATCCGGCACATAATAGACATCGGAAATAAAATCATGATTGCCATTCTTAAGCTTAATAAGAATTTTACCTTTGCCTTTCACTGGAATGTTGGAGGAGTCACCAAAAGTAACTTTGCCTTGCGCCACTTCATCAAGTTCTACAAACATATGCTTCTTGCCACACATATGGTTGCTCGCCCCGGAATCAAGAAACCACACGTTGCCATTATCTTCCTCGGATCCATCGTAAGCCAACAACAAAGTAGATGCCGCTTCATTACTTGCTTTCTCGGCATAATTCACATGTTCTTCAACACTTTTATTTGCACTTGCCCAACATTCATTGCTATAATGTCCCAACTTGTGACAATTGAAGCATTCAACATTTCTCTTGTCAAAACCTTGATTGTTGTAATTGCCTCTTGCTCTTCCTCGGCCTCTTCCTCTTGAACTATAAGAATTTTGATTTCTTGCATCATTAGTGAATTGGCCTCTTCCTCCTCTTCCTCTATTAACATAGCCTCTTCCACGACCTTCATAGCCTCTTCCTCGATTGCCATAACCTCTACCTCGTGTTCCATTACCTCTTCCTCTTTGAGATGTACTACCTTGAAATTCTCTTTTTTCATCTTTCAAAGAAAGCTTGGATTGGAGAACTTGTTCAAGAGAACTTGAAGTCTTTTTATTAATATGCTGCTCATGTATCTCCAATGTCGCCATCAATTCATCAACGCTCGTAGTCTTGAAATCCATGGATTGCTCAACGGCTACAACAACATGCTCAAATTTTGGAGTTAAGGTTCGTAGTACTTTTTCCATAACTCGAACATCATCAATATCTTCTCCATACCTTCGCATTTGATTCACAATCACCAAAGTTCTTGAAAAATACTCCGAAATACACTCGGTTCCATTCATATTCAACCCTTCAAATTTACTTCGTAATATTTGAAGACGAACCCGAATTGTTTTATCAATGCCTCTATGCATACTCTTCAAAATTTCCCAAGCTTGCTTCGAGGTGGTGGCGGAAAAAATCTTCTCAAAAGTATTTTCGTCAATACATTGGTAAAGTAGGAATAAGCCTTCTTGTCCGTTTTTCTTGATTGCTTAAGCACCGTCTTTTGAGCATCACTAAGTGCTTGCTCTTCCTCCGTAGTCGGCTCGATGTAACATTTTTCAACAATTTCCCAAAGATCTTGTGATTGCAACAACACCTTGATTTGAATACTCCAATTCCCATAATTATCTTTCCCCAATTTGGGAAATTGGGGTTGAAGAACATTACCCATAGTAGCCATAACAACCAAGCTCTGATACCACTTTTGTTGGGAATTAGAAGCAAAATAGATCACCAAATAACACAAAAACAGAGAATAAAATTCTGCTACACAATCACACAAATTTCACTCAATAAACACATCTATATTTCATCCAAAATGATCACAATATCAAGGAATACAAAGGGTAGAACAATCTGATTTTTCAGCAAGAAAAAACTCACAAAATAAGCTATCAACTAGAGCTTCTGCTCTTGAACAGGCTGCTGATTTTTCTGGCAGCAACACACTGTTTTTCTCTCTGTTTTCCCTCTGTTTTTTCTGCAGAAAACATTCTGGTTTTAGGCAGTAACTTCAGCCCAGTTTTTACTATTTTTTTCTAGTCAAAACACCATAAATTTGGCCACTTCATGACCGGCAGTCCCAAGGAAAAATCTGTGCAACTTCCCATGCAGCCATACATGAACAAGACTCCCAAGACCATAAATAGACCTCCCAAAAATACCTTGGACACTTCTAGTGACTACCTCTTCAAATACCATGACTTATCATAAACCCAAAAATACAAAACCAACCCTTTAAGAATTGAGTTTATAAAAAACTAACACAAGGTGTGTTGGGGGTGAAGCCCAGAGTCCCAAAATCAGAAAAACTTGACTCTTTTGTCGTTAGATGGAAAAGGACATTCCTTCATAACAATCCCAGCATCAAACAAGCTGAGATGAGCATGTTTGGTCTATGGGCATATGACACTCTCTGGGCACTAGCCATGGCTGCACAGAGAGTTGGATTAAGGGAACCTAACACTTTTTCGAATGAAAGTACTAACAATTCAACAAACTTGTTTAGTTTTGGAACATCCCAAATGGGTCCTAAACTTCTCAAAGCAATGATGGAGACAACATTTGATGATGGACTTGCTGGTAAGTTTCATCTTGTTAATGGACAATTACAGGCATCGTCATACCAGATACTAAACGTGGTTGGAAAAGGGGAGAGAGAGATTGGAATTTGGAGACCATCTCTAGGAATTTCAAGGGAATTCAACAATAATATTAATATAACGAATAATTCTGATTCGTATTGGAAGAAAAAATTTCGAGGTATCGTATGGCCTGGAGAATCAACAGTTAAGCCCAAGGGATGGGAAATCCCAGTAAGTGGGAGGAAGCTGAGGATTGGGGTGCCAGTGAAACAGGGTTTTACTGAGTTCGTGACAGTTGAAAGGAACAATCAAACCGATGCCACCAAAGTTATCGGATACTGTATAGATGTTTTCGATTCTGTGATTCAAGCATTACCATATGCTGTGCGGTACGAGTATGTTCCCTTCGCAAAGCTTGATGGGTCTAGTAATGGGAGTTACAATGATCTAGTTCATCAAGTGTTTCTACAGGTAAGTTTACCCAAGTATGGTTCTTTTTCACGTTGAAAGAATATGCATGGGGCATGAATAGATGAAATCCCGAATATATATATATATATATATATATATATATAACAATACTGACATGGTATTGAATATTTTCTCCACGTTAAAGATCTATTTTTTACATTATATTTAGTGATATTTTGTAACTCTGGGTGATGGGACTAGAATTTTGATGTTGCGGTGGGAGACATAACAATCACAGCCAACCGATCATCGTATGTGGACTTCACATTGCCATACGCAGAAGGAGGGATCTCCATGGTAGTGCGAATTACTTATGAGGACATGGATGACAAATGGACCTTCTTCAAGCCCCTAAAGAGGGATCTATGGCTGACAAGCATAGCTTTCTTTATCCTCACTGGATTTGCTGTTTGGGTTCTCGAACACAGAATAAATACTGCATTCAGAGGTCCTCCTTCTCAAAACATTGGCATGATCCTGTATTTCCCGTTTTCAACGCTAGTATTTGCACACAGTTGAGTAATCTTTTTGCTTCTTTTTTTCCTTCAACTTAAAAAAAAAAAAAGACAATTCAGGGCACGAGACTCGTTATTTATATTGCTTTAGCTCCTTGTTATGTACTTGGTGTTTGTTACTTTGTAGGAGAAAGACTAGTGAGCAATCTTGCCCGATTGGTTGTGGTGGTGTGGGTGTTTGTGATGCTCATATTTAGCTCCAGCTACACTGCAAGCTTATCATCGAGATTAACTGCACAGAGGCTTCGACCAGCCATCAAAGACGTGAAGGAGCTTATTGAAAATGGACACAACGTCGGGTGTGAAGAAGGTTCATTCATTGTTGATCGGTTGAAAGGGATGGGACACTACAACAAAAAATATTTTTTGCAACGTTTTTTTTTGCGACGATTTTAAATTTATCGCAAAAAGTTTACTATTCGCGACGATTTTCTAATTTGTCGCAAATTTTAATTTTTGGCAATTTTTTTCGACGTTTTTAAAAAATTAAAAATTAAAAATTAAAAAACTTAGAGGCACAAAGTAAAAACAAGAAAGTCAAAAAAAAATCAAGAAAATAAAAATTTATAATTTTTACTACTTGGTAGCTCGAATGGAAGAATCACAAAAAATAAGTCAATTGGATGTTTATAATTATGAAAATAATACTAATAGTTTAAGTATGATAAATATGTGATAATATCTAATTTAGCTACATAATTAGATTTTTTTATATAGTTCATCAAATGTTTCAACAAAAAAATTTACGTACAACACACGTGGTGTATTACTAGTATATTAGAACATTTTAACTTTATTTTTTTGCAAACACGTTGTTGGGTATAATATATGTGAAAATTTTATATAAATAAAAAAAAAAAAAAAAAAGAGTTTATCAAACTACTTATCAAAAAACTGTTTAAAAATAAAAACTTAACGTATTTATCACATCTTTTCCCCGAATATTAATGATTCTACCAAGTGGTAAGCATGGACTATATATGCGTGCAATTCAAGACACAAATAGAAATAGACTTCTTCATTCTCTTCTCTATTTGGCTTAATTAGTTCTTTAACTCTTAATATTATTGTCATTGATTTAACTGTGAGTATCATCATTTATTGGGACAAACTGCTTATTCAATGATTGTGATGAAAAGAGTCAGCAAAAAATATTAATATTTTTTGTCAAAATAGCATTTCTCTAACTAATCCACCACTTATTCAACGATCAGGGGTGTTTGAGTTAGTTTACACGTATTTCGATTAATCATTTCTCTAATCTGGTCAAAGGCAGACTATCTACGCCGAAATTAAAATATTCATGAGAGATAAATTTCTGATGGTCCGACCCCAAAAGATTGCAAAAATTTAAACTCAGAATATCTGAATTTACAGTTTGTCTCTGTAAGCGCTTATGCTACTATTTGGGTTGTATTTTTGTTTTCTTCACATGTAAGGAATTGACCTTTCAACAAAATGATATTTTTCTAAGCAGTTGGTTGCTTCGTGCCTGTTTCCTCTGAACTTCATTACATCTTATTTTGAAGATTTATTAGCATTTGTATGCATGTGTATGGAAGCTCTCAGGACTGTGACTAAATAATATCAAATTGTGTGCGTGATGGTACAAGCCTCCAATGAAAGTGTGATGGATTGATCGAAGACAGACGAAAGTCGATCATAGTAATTCAAGAGTTCATGTGTTGTAGGATCTTAAAATAATATTAAAAACTCAAAAATAATCCCACGCAAAAGAATAATTAATCAATAAACAAATAAATAAGAAGGCAACTCAAAGAGAAACAAAAAGAAGATGCCGAAGGCTTGCGGCTGAAGTCAATGCTATTGGAACATAATTTATGGACATAATTTGGAGATATAATGAGTTGTCATCAATGATATGGTAATAAATTCATTTAATGCTACAATGAAATCCATCATTAAATACATTTCACTATCATTTCATTGGTGACAACTCATTATGTCCCCAAATTATGTTCCTCAATTATGTCACAATAGCATTAGTGTTATTATTAAGGAGATCTAAACCTATTAAATAACTAATAACACCAATCCTAGTATAACTTTAATTAAACTACTTAAAACTAACTAGAACATTTTTTGGGTCAAAACTCGTTAAAACTCTAATTGTAAATTAATACTAAATAAATAAGAAATAAAACACTCGGAGAGTTTGAGTCAAACTCCAACAGCCTCCATTGAACAAAACTCTTTAATCTTGATCATCTTTATCATCTGTTTCAGCTTCATGAATGCATCAGATTTAAGTGGTTTGGTAAAAATATCTGTAATTTGATCTTCCGAATGACAATATAAGATCTCAATCTCGCCATCAATAACCAGGTCACGAATATAATGGAATTTCACATGAATATGTTTGGTCCTCCCATGAAAAACTGGATTCTTTGATAAAGCAATAGCTGACTTATTATCACAGAAAATCTTTGAAAGAATTTTTTGTGTATGCTGCAAAAATTCAAGCATAAGACGCAACCACAATGCTTGGGTAGCACAATTGGTGGTTGCATTATACTCTGCTTCAGTGGTAGAAAGAACAATAATTTGTTGTTTTTTCGAAGACCAGAAAAAAATTCCTGAACCAATTTGAAAACAAAATACTTTTGACTTTTTCTACATCACCACCTCAATCACTGTCTGTATATCCTACAAGTTCACAAGAATGAGAATAAAAAATAACATCACTCTAGATACCTTTAGCATACCTTTTTTTTGTTGCTTCCAAGTGGGATTGACGTGGAGACTCTATGTACCTGCTGATAAGTTCAACTCCAAAAACAATATTAGGCCTAGTGGGGGACGACCACTGTCACCCACCGTCAGCACCCATCATCACCATTGTTGCCCATCACCCCACCCACTACCACAACCCATCACCACCCGTCGTCGCCCACCATCGCCGCCAGCTACTATCACCCACCTACCACCACCTGTCATTGCCCACCATTGTCACCACCCATTGTCACCCATCCCAACCACACCTACCACCACTGCTATTCACCACCACTCATCACATTGTCTCTCAGAAGCACCCATCCTTGCCCACCACCACCATCGTCGCCATCCACGTCCACCAACCTACCACCGCTATCACTCATGGTTGCCACTACCACCATTGTCATCTAAAACCCACCACCACCATCACTGTTGCCACCCACGACTGCCACCATCACCACGGTCGTTGCCACCCACCACAACCATTACTGTCTCACACCACCACCATTGCCGCCTACCACCGCTCACCCCCACTACAACTGGTGCTTAAATTATTTTCTCTCTCCTCTATGTTTTTTATTTGATTTTTGGTGTGAATACAAATATGTTTATTATTGACAATTTTTTTTATTATTATGCGCCTTCAGGTACGGGTAATAAGTAGTCTATATAAAATTCAAATCTCAAAATATAAACAAAATGACTTTTGCTTTTTACGGTTCAGATCTCTTTAAATTTTACTTTAAAGTTAATCCGACGGCTAATATTAACACCCCAAATTTAATAGGAAAAATAGGCCGCTAAAGATATGTTTGGGATAACTTTTAAAAAGTACTTTTATGATTTATAACTTCTCATAAGTATTTAAAAAAAAATAGTGTTTGGAACGGCCCCACCACCACCACTACCGCCGCCACCGCCCCACCACTGTCACCACCACCATTGTCGCCACCCCACTACCATCACCACCGCCTCCACCATCGTCGTCGCCACCACAATTGTCGGCACCCCACCACCACCATAACCGCCACATCACCACAATCACCACTACCACTGCAACTACCCCCAACCACTACCCCCCCCACCACAACCATCACCACTACCACTGTCGCTAGCACCCACCACCATCATCACCGACACCACCACCACCCCATCACCACCATCACCACCATCACTACCGTCACCCTACCACAATCGTCATTGTCACACCATCACCCCTACCACCACAACCGCCACCAATGTCACCCCCCACCACCACCACCATCACCACTCATCAACGATTGCTACCACCGTCGTCCACCGCCACCACCCACTACCTTCGTCATTTCATTCTTATATTTATTACCACTACCATCATTATCCCATTACCACCGTCGCCCATCATTAACACCCATCACTATCACCCGTCGACACCCACCATTGCCGTCAGCCACTATCACCCACCTCCACCACACCAACCACTACCACCCATCATCGCCCACCACTACCGCCACCCACTATAACCCACCCCCACCACACCTACCACCACCACCACCACCGTTATTCGCCACCACTCATCACACTGTTGTCAAAAACACCCATCGTCGCCCACCACCACCACCGCCGTCACTCACGGCTGCCACTACCACTATCGTCTCCCAAAACTCACCACCACCATCACCGTTGCCATCACCACAACAGTCACCACAACCATCACCGTCTTCCACCACCACCACTACCACCGCTCACCCCCCCTACAATCGGTAGTATTTGATTTTAGATGTAAATACAAATATGTTTATTGTTGACCATTTTTTTACTCTATGCCTTCAGGCACGAGCAATACAAACAAAAGTTCCATACGTGAGAGACAAATTCCTCATGAATGCCCTAATCGTGGCGTGGATGGTCTGCCTTTGACCGAACCGTGGAGGAGATTAGTCGAAGTGCGTGTAAGCTGGCTTAGACATCCCTAACCGTTAAACCAAAAAAAATTTATACATAATTTTTTAAGGTGACGGTATAATTTTTTTAAGTGTGCCCACAAATATTCTTTTACTAGCGTTAACCCGTGCTTGAAGGCACGGTGCAATGTGAATAGTTTTGAGAGGGATATTGATGACCGTTAGATGAGTCTATTTGAAACCGTGAGATGACTTATTAAAACCTGCCCTATTTTATATTATAGATTCCGTAAAAAAATTACCATTAATTCCACAATATTCACACGAGTCATTCATAATTGAGATTTTAATAAAAAATTATGGTTGTGAAAATAAATATTAGTTATTTTGTTATTTTGGTAAATAAAAAAAATAATAATAATAATAAAACCACATTTTCATTGACTTCACTGATGCAACTTGACTTGCTATTTAATGAAGCTTGATAATATATATAGATAGTAGTTAGTTCAGCCAGTCCTTACAAACAGAAATGAACTTGTCACTGATCTTCTCTATTTTGCTTAGTTTTCATGGCCTTTTCTGCACAACAGAAAGTAGCAAGCTTCACAACAACACAGTTGTGTTTCAAGTTGGTGTGGTTCTTGATTTGGATTCACTGGTTGGACGTACGGGGCTGAGCTGCTTGTCCATGGCTCGTGATGATTTTTATTCCCTTCACAGCAATTACACAACTAGGCTGGTTCTCAATGTTAGGGACTCAAAGGGAGACGTCGTCGACGCTGCTGCTTCTGGTATCTCCTCCTCCTACTTAATTTGTGCAATCTCTGTTAGTTTCATACACTTTGCACCTACAAGTTTCACACAAGTTTCAATTGGGGAACTTTTTTTTTTTTTGGCTGGTTGAAGGGGGGAGAACGGCGACCAGTAGGTAGTAATTCATCTTGGGCGTGACCATGAAGGTCTCTCACTGTAGAATATCCGGTTTGAGTCATAGTTACTAATCCAAAAGAACAACTCGTCACCACAGCACTATAAAAGTCAAGCAGTAAACCGTGTTATTTGTGAATCAAACTCTATTTGATAATCACATAAGAGTTAAGGACAACGTTAAACGAGTACGACTTATCACTAGACCACCAATTCGGGTGGTATTATTGGACAAAAAAAGAGAAGTTACCATACCTAAAAAATAGTTTTTCGGTGCTACCCTAATGTTAAGGGTTCTTCTTAACATGTTTAAATGGGATCTCTAGTTCTCTCTCTCTCTCTCTCTCAGACACATTCTGAGCACTCAGCTCACTACAAGCATGTGCATGTTCTTAACATGTTTGAATGGATCTCTAGTTGCCCTTCTTTGTCGTCGGTAATGAAGGAAACTTGGTTTTGACCACATTAAGAATATCCAAAGAAGAAAAACTACTTAACGTTAATAGAGTTAACCAACTATCTACGTTAAAAAATTTAAGTTGTTGAAAAATGTGTAACTGAAATATTTATACTTCGACAAATAGTAATGTTAGCTATTGAAATAATATGGGGATTGAAAAATACAACTCATTGCAGTAGTGTTGCAAATATATATATATATATATACTAGTGATTGTCCATGCCTGAAGGCACTTGTATAATACAAACAAATCAAGGGCTAGTTGTATAATATAAATATTCTACAGCAATAATTTTTTTTTATTTTCTAAAATCACGCAATTTTAAATAAATTAAGTTCTTTTATTTCCTTTTCTCTAATGTTTCATCTCAATCCAATCAAACCAAATTCAACTCAACAGTGATCCAACCAATTAGAAAAACACTTATTCTTCATGGCTAACCATGTCTCATAATACAATTTTTCAATAAAAGTACCAACCTTTATATTGATTTTGAGTTTCACTAATTGTAACATTAATCATAAAAAGTTCAATTCAAAAAATATAAACATAGATCATGACCCAAAACACAAATGAAAAAACTAAAAGAGGATAATATCGAATCAAGAAAACCCTAACTTAACCCAATCAAATTGATATAAAACATTCCACCTGCAAATAATGAAACAACTCACAAATCGAATAATGTGGATCATCATACCACCAGGAATCCACACATAATTAAAAAAAACAAACTGAAATCTAAATCCAACTGAAAATGAAAAAAAAACTTAGAACATCTCACAATTATCAAATACATCAAATAAAAACACATTAAAACATACATTGTCCGTTGGATGTGTTTATGTTTTGTCTCAAAACGATCTGGACCTCTCTTTGTCTTCAAAATTCAAATTCAGCTCTACTTTACTTTATTATATATATATATAATTGCCACCAATATGTAAGTCTATGGCAGACTAGGAAAAGTCTAAAGTATCCAATAAAAAAAATTAGGTACTGTACCGCCGGTTGTTATTTTTTATGATAAAATTATAATTTTGAAAGAGAGAAGTTACAATTGCTCGAGGGAGACCATGATTGATCACAGATACACATGATCAATTATGGACTTCCTTTCAACATTTATAACTTCTCATTTATGAGTTGTAACTTAACTTTTGACAATTGTAACTTCGATATCGATTTCAATCTATCATAATAGATCAAAACCTTTAAAAATTATAACTTATACTTCAAAAAAATTATAACTTAAAATTAAAAGATTGTAAATTTCGGTACATACCTCCTTGATGCCGTAGCCTTTCCCAGCAGACTAAAGAATAGTTGCCAATGGTCGCATGCCGGCCGCCAACTGCATCAATAATCCCTATTATTTTAAATGTCAACGACTATGATTTTTTTATTTATTCATTTTGAACAAGAAATTAATGACTATGATAACTAGAGTGGCAAACGGATTGGGTTATTTCATGTCTGGTTAATTTTGAGTTTATGTCAAAAATTTCAAAATCGAACCTAACATGTTTAATAATCGTGTCGAGATGTGTAAACACTAACCTGAAACGGGTTATCCGAACCCGACCTGTTTGACACGTTTAATAAACAGGTCGTTTTCGGGTTAGCACACATGTTATTTTGACTTGTTTAGAACACATAACACAGACTTGTTTAACACACATAATTTGTTTCCACACTTGTTCATTGCCATTAAATACATTATTCAATCATTCATCCAAAATTTTAAATATTTTTTTTATAAATAACATATCACATCTCATTAATGAAATTAACTAAAATGCATTCAAGTTTCAACCCAAAAATTAAAGTAAGAACTATATTAATATACTGACATAATAATGTTATGAACTATATTGTCAATTACCATAGTAGAAGCAAGAACTAATAAGTAATAATGTTAAGATCACATCAATCATACATAATAGACAAACTATACTGTTATAAACGGGTATATGGTTGGTTGGATCGGGTTCGTGTCCGAATCATGTCAACCCGGAGCTTTTGACCAAACCCATGGGTTTTAAAAAAAAAATTCCCAACTAAGAGTTGGTTTGAAAATAATTCTCACACCCAGGTTGTTTTTAAAAAAGTCAGTCCATTTGACGTTTTTAGGTTAAAGACGTCAAATGAACTGACGTTTTTAACCAAAGACATCAGTCCATTTGACGTTTTTAAGTCCAATATAACGGGTAGTGGAATCCTTTAAAAACGTCAGTTGGTCTGACGTTTTTATAAGAGACGTCAGACCAACTGACGTCTTCATCTTTCTCAAAATGTTAGCAAGTGTGTAGCCGCAATGTTTGAGCTTGGAAAACAAGCTTGGTCTCTTCTGCCGCAATCTTTGACCTTGGAAAACAATTATAATAATTATAAATTAGTTTAAATAATTATTATAACTGTCCCCTAATTTTTATCTTCGGTTTTAATTTAGTTCTTAGTGATAGGTCTTTTGCCCTTTTTTCTGAATAAAATGATAAATGTTTATTTAATAAAACAAATTAATTAATAAATAAATTTTGATATTTTAAAAATACATAAAAAAAATTTTGTTATTTATTTATAAATGTAATTACATTCAATAAATAAATTTTGATAATTTGAAAATACATAAATTTATTTTGTCCTACTGACATTTTTTTCCATAACAATAATACCTAAAAAAAATTTGGTCCGTCTCTTTTTGAGAGGATGAGTTTATTTTTATGTAATTAAAAATTTAATTACATTCAATAAATAAATTTTGATAATTTAAAAATACATAAATTATTTTCATGTAATTAAATTTTGTAATTAAAAATTTAATTATATTCATGTATTTTTAAATTATCAAAATTTATTTATTGAATGTAATTAAATTTTTAATTACATAAAAATAAACTCATCCTCTCAAAAAGAGACGGAGCAAAAAAAATTTATGTATTATTGTTAGGGAGAAAAATGTCAGTAGGTCAAAAGAATTTTATGTATTTTTAAATTATCAAAATTTATTTATTGAATGTAATTAAATTTTTAATTACATAAAAATAAACTCATTCACTCAAAAAGAGAGGGAGCAAAAAAATTTTAGGTATTATTGTTATGGAAAAAAATGTCAGTAGGACAAAAGAAATTTATGTATTTTCAAATTATCAAAATTTATTTATTGAATGTAATTCATTTATAAATAAATAAAAAAAAAATTTATGTATTTTTAAAATATCAAAATTTATTTATTAATTAATTTGTTTTATTAAATAAACATTTATCATTTTATTCAGAAAAAAGGGTAAAAAACCTATCACTAAGGACTAAATTAAAACCCAAGATAAAAATTAGGGGACAATTATAATAATTATTTAAACTAATTTATAATTATTATAATTGTTTTCCAAGGTCAAAGATTGCGGCAGAGGAGACCAATCTTGTTTTCCAAGCTCAAACATTGCGGCTACACACTTGCTAACATTTTGAGAAAGATGAAGACGTCAGTTGATCTGACGTCTCTTATAAAAACATCAAACCAACTAACGTTTTTAAAGGATTCCACTACACGTTATATTGGGCTTAAAAACATCAAATGGACTGACGTCTTTGGTTAAAAACGTCAGTCCATTTGACGTCTTTAACCTACAAACGTCAAATGGACTGACGTTTTTAAAAACAACCTGGGTTTGGGAATTATTTTCAAACCAACTCTTAGTTGGGAATTTTTTTTTTAAAAACCATGGGTTTGGTCAAAAGCTCTGTCAACCCGTTTAAAATATACAGGTTAATTAGGTTGACCTAATTTTGTCATGAACCTGACATAATTTTTTTCGTGTTTAAGCGTGTTGACCTGTTTTAACCCATTAACTTGTTTAATTTCGTGTCCCACCCATTAATTTCGTGTTCGGTTCGTGTCATATTAACGTACCGTGTCGAAAATTGACAGTCCTAATGATAACTTTTGGAAAAATATTTTTGGAATTACTCCAATTAAAAAATTGGGTTGATATAACTTTGTTGGAGTCAAGAGGACTAGAAATAAAATGGAAGAAAATAGAAGAGTTTACGAACACTCAAAGAAAAAATAATTTTCATATAAGTTGATTACAATCACACATTCAACTTGGACTCTTCAACTTCTACTCGACTTTGTTTACTTCTAATGCTATAGTATATGTCATATTTATATAGGTCATACATATAACTTCTATTATTACATTCACACACTACCACAACCACTAATGCTTGTAACTCCTAAAATATTAAGACACAATTACTTGAGGAAGCAAAAATAATCATAATAAAAGGTTATGGTAATGTGGGTGTGTGACATGCATGTAGATTAATCATTTTAAGAAAGACGAGGGTAAATATATAGTTATATAGATCTCCCACATGAAAATAAAAGAAGAGTGAGAAATCAGAAGCCCCATAACTAATTAATATCTATACCCATTGCCAACGAAATCTTTTAACTTCCAAGGGAATAATTCTAATGCAAGAAAGTGTGTAAAATACGGGTATAAAGAACAAGGAGGTAATGAAACTAAATCTTTATGTATTAGAATCTTACTCTAAGGTTGTTGTTTCACAAAGAATACAAGTTTTAAAGGCTTTAATAAATATGTTGGTTCTTAAGAATACGAGAAGAATTGAAAGAAAAAGAGACAATTATCTCAATTGTATTCAATAATCAAAAGTTGTTTTGCCTTAAGGCTTAGACTTTAAATAGTAATAGAAGTGTTCAATAGGAGGTGAAGTGTTAAAGCAACTAGGAAACTAGATTCCTAAATAAATTAAGAAATCAAAACTTAATTGAATCAAAAAATAAAATAAAATATTTTTTTAATTATATTAGAAAATAAAAAAAATTCTTGTAGAATTTTCTAATTGAAAGATCACTTGAAATAAAATATCAAAGTTTTCTCCACAATGCAATGAAAGCTCATCTACAATACCTTTTCTTGAGTCTTATTAAGTAGAAGTAATACATAAAGTCAAAAAAAATTGTGTTTTATGCATGAACACAGCTCTCAATTTGCTGAAAGATGTTGGGGTGGATGCAATAGTTGGTCCTCAAAAATCTGCACAAGCCAATTTTGTGATGGATCTTGGAGGCAGAGCCCAAGTACCCATCATTTCTTTCTCTGCAACAAGCCCTTCCCTTCTTCCTCCAACCCCTTATTTTCTTCAAACAGCTCAAAGTGACGACACTCAAGTTGGGGCCATTGTTGACATAGTTAAGACCTTGCAATGGAGAAGTGTAATCATCATACACGAAGACACAGACTATGGGAATGGAATTGTTCCATATTTGGTTAATCACTTTGAAGATTTTGATGTTCGAGTTCGATACCGATGCATTGTTCCCCTCTCAGCAACTGACGATTTTGTGCTTAAAGAACTGTACAAGATGATGATGACTATGGAGACGAGGGTGTTTGTGGTGCACATTTCACATTCTCTTGGTGCCCTTTTATTTCTGAAAGCAAAGGAGATTGGAATGATGAGTGAGGGCTATGCATGGATTGTCACTAGTGGCTTTATTGATTTACTATACTCCATGGATTCTCATGTCTTGGAAGCCATGCAAGGTGTGTTGGGGGTGAAGCCCAGAGTCCCAAAATCAGAAAAACTTGACTCTTTTGTCGTTAGATGGAAAAGGACATTCCTTCATAACAATCCCAGCATCAAACAAGCTGAGATGAGCATGTTTGGTCTATGGGCATATGACACTCTCTGGGCACTAGCCATGGCTGCACAGAGAGTTGGATTAAGGGAACCTAACACTTTTTCGAATGAAAGTACTAACAATTCAACAAACTTGTTTAGTTTTGGAACATCCCAAATGGGTCCTAAACTTCACAAAGCAATGATGGAGACAACATTTGATGATGGACTTGCTGGTAAGTTTCATCTTGTTAATGGACAATTACAAGCATCGCCATACCAGATAATAAACGTGGTTGGAAAAGGGGAGAGAGAGATTGGAATTTGGAGACCATCTCTAGGAATTTCAAGGGAATTCAACAATAATATTAATATAACGAATAATTTTGATTCGTACTGGAAGAAAAAATTTCGAGGTATCGTATGGCCTGGAGAATCAACAGTTAAGCCCAAGGGATGGGAAATCCCAGTAAGTGGGAGGAAGCTGAGGATTGGGGTGCCAGTGAAACAGGGTTTTACTGAGTTCGTGACAGTTGAAAGGAACAATCAAACCGATGCCACCAAAGTTATCGGATACTGTATAGATGTTTTCGATTCTGTGATTCAAGCATTACCATATGCTGTGCGGTACGAGTATGTTCCCTTCGCAAAGCTTGATGGGTCTAGTAATGGGAGTTACAATGATCTAGTTCATCAAGTGTTTCTACAGGTAAGTTTACCCAAGTATGGTTCTTTTTCACGTTGAAAGAATATGCATGGGGCATGAATAGATGAAATCCCGAATATATATATATAACAATACTGACATGGTATTGAATATTTTCTCCACGTTAAAGATCTATTTTTTACATTATATTTAGTGATATTTTGTAACTCTGGGTGATGGGACTAGAATTTTGATGTTGCGGTGGGAGACATAACAATCACAGCCAACCGATCATCGTATGTGGACTTCACATTGCCATACGCAGAAGGAGGGATCTCCATGGTAGTGCGAATTACTTATGAGGACATGGATGACAAATGGACCTTCTTCAAGCCCCTAAAGAGGGATCTATGGCTGACAAGCATAGCTTTCTTTATCCTCACTGGATTTGCTGTTTGGGTTCTCGAACACAGAATAAATACTGCATTCAGAGGTCCTCCTTCTCAAAACATTGGCATGATCCTGTATTTCCCGTTTTCAACGCTAGTATTTGCACACAGTTGAGTAATCTTTTTGCTTCTTTTTTTCCTTCAACTTAAAAAAAAAAAAAGACAATTCAGGGCACGAGACTCGTTATTTATATTGCTTTAGCTCCTTGTTATGTACTTGGTGTTTGTTACTTTGTAGGAGAAAGACTAGTGAGCAATCTTGCCCGATTGGTTGTGGTGGTGTGGGTGTTTGTGATGCTCATATTTAGCTCCAGCTACACTGCAAGCTTATCATCGAGATTAACTGCACAGAGGCTTCGACCAGCCATCAAAGACGTGAAGGAGCTTATTGAAAATGGACACAACGTCCGGTGTGAAGAAGGTTCATTCATTGTTGATCGGTTGAAAGGGATGGGATTTGAAGAATCGAAGATCAAGCCTTACAAGCATCCAGAAGATTGTGATGAAGCTTTGAATAAAGGAAGTAGAAATGGTGGTATATCAGCTTTTTTTGTTGTGGTGCCTTACGACAAGCTCTTCTTATCCAAGTACTGCAACAAGTATATGGTAGTTGGCCCTGTCAATCGAACAGAGGGATTTGCGTTTGTAAGTATCTTTCTTCTCTCAAGAATCAACATCAATTAGCTATATACTTCAGGGTGACACTCTGGGACTGTTGAATTTATTATTTGGTATAGGTTTAAGCTAACAAAAATTCACCAAATATGCTATTCTTTGGATTGTAACTAGATTATATGAATCCATTGATAGAACTCACTCTTGCAAACCAACTTGGAAAAGGTGCTCATATACACATTATCAAGATGATATTTGATAGATGTGGGACACTTAGGATCATATGAAGGGGCCAAGTTGCATAATCGTTTTGGCGTGCCAGCTGCCAACCAAGCCGATGCGCCATTCCTATCCTTTCCTGATGAAGCTTCCTTTGATTTGAATGAATGAGGAACGAAGGCCTATGCAAGAGAAAATAAAGCTCCTATTTGGGCATGAGCCCTAGTACATTGACCTCTCGCAGACCTGAAACTCCAAAACTCGCCGCTCAAAACTTATTTGCACTTGGCCAAGCCCATACTATACACACACATTCATACATCAGTCTGTTATAATGCATATGAAATAATGTATGCATGATCAGGTAATAGCATAGTAATATCCAATAACATTAGTATTAATCACAGATCATTTCATATATATAACTTTTTATGATCACATCACAGGTATTTCCAAAAGGGTCTCCTCTAGTTGCTGATGTCTCTCGGGCGATAGTCAGTCTGATAGAAAATGACAAGATTTTACGACTTGAGAGACAGTGGCTTAAAAACCCACCATGTATTGTCAGCGGTATCTCCTCAAGCAGCCTCACCTTGAAAAGTTTTGAAGGCCTTTTTGTTATAAGCGGTGGTGTTACAGCAACGTGCCTTGTTATATTCTTAGTTATATACCTCTACAAGAACAAAGATTTTCTTCAGAGAATATCAAGTTCGAGCACAAACACTTGGTCAAGAATACTTGAATTATGCAGACATTTTGACCAGAAAGACCTTACTTCCTACCCCTTTAGGAAGAACCGAGGCACCCAAGATCAGTTTCAGGAAGTGAATGATGTTGGTGTTTCATCAGAACTCAACGATTCACCAAATTTACCAATAGATTCTCACTCTATTAATAGAATAGTTCCTCTCCCAGAAGAGGAGGAAGAGAGAGGTGCAGGTAGAATATGTCCTATTCCAGTTCCAGAAGAAGAAGAAGAGAGAGATGAACTTGAAATCAACATCGTTTCAAATCCATCATATATTGCAGCAACAACTACCTGTGGATAAATGGTGATAATCGGGCAAGGCGTGTGTATAGAGCTAGAGGAGTCGGACAACCAGATTGAAATGCTCCGGAAGGAATTGTACGTGGCCGATTCTACTTTGAATTTGATGTTCATGTTTCGGCGGCTGAATCTACTTTAAATTTGTTGTTCGTGTATGTCCTATAGATCTACTCGTTGTCGATTGGAAATTAAAAGTCGATATTCGAAAGAAATAATTGCTTAATTACTGTAATAATTTCAGAATATGTATATTTTGTGGTAATTGCATTTGTTTCTTTGTAAAATATATCTTTGTTTGTGGTAGCACTAGGCTATGAGTGTTTCAAACATATACATTTCAAATATGAAAGTTAGGGGTGCAACTCGGGCGGGTTGGGCGGGTTAGACAGTCAACTCTAACCCAACCTTAGGTATATAATCTTCAACTCTAACCCTAACCCTAACCCTAACCCTAACCCTGTCTCAGGTTGAGGAACTCAACCCGAGTACTGCCCGAGTTTAATTCGGGCGGGCTCGGGTCGAATTCGGGTTCACTGCAAGAGAGACAGAGAGAGGGGGGGAATAATTACAAATTCATAAAACAATCCATATATTTCATTCATAACAGTGCACGATTATTGATCATCTGCTTTCACACCAAAAAACTAGTGATCTCAAAGCACAATCCCAGAAAACATAGAAATTAGACCCATAAAAACATTAAACTTAAAACATCACACTATCACCACTAATCACGCATAACAGAGTAGCAAGCAACAAGAAACAGAGGACGATGGAGTAAAAATGAAAAAAAGTGCTAATGCTTTATATATATATAATTATTTTTTAATTTGTCGGGTTCGGGTTGAAATCGGGTTGCCGATGCCTCAACCCGAGCCCAACCCAAATTGAATTCGGGTTGAAGTTTTTTGACCCAAGCCCAACCCAAGTATTAAAAACCTTAGCCCAAGCCCTAATTTTTTCGGGTTGGGCTCGGGTTGAAATCAGGTTGCCCAACCCAAGTTGCACCCTTAATGAAAGTTGATATTAGAAGTAGGAAAATGCTA
The DNA here is from genome assembly GCA_951799425.1 of Ilex aquifolium. NCBI lineage: Eukaryota > Viridiplantae > Streptophyta > Magnoliopsida > Aquifoliales > Aquifoliaceae > Ilex > Ilex aquifolium. Next base: position 15,923,138 of record OX637410.1, on the reverse strand, counting down.
TATAACCCAAATAAAACCCAAAAATTAAAACTCAAATGCATATCATCCCTTGGATAAATGTGGAATAAATGGGCCTCAATGAAAAAATTGATGAGACACACTCATCTAAGGGTTGATATGCATTTGGATTACAATTTTTTGGGTTTCATTTGAGTTTTGTAACATTGCTCTTGGAAGGAATACATGTGTACGGTTTTATCTCGAATTTACCAACTATGATACACAAAAGAAAATCTATATAAATTTAATGATACGTGAGTGTTTCATAAATATTATCTACAATCACACGTGTCAAAAGTACATAAAATTGTTTAATTGCACCACCGCTCTTGTCAATAATTACTTCTATAGCAAATTAGCTAATTAATTGTGAGTTCTTGTTATTCTAATTAGTCATGTTCACTGCATAGATATATCATGAGGAGAATATCTATGTTTTTTTTTAAAAGTAAAAATAATTTATTTACGAGTTGTTACTATAGAATTTTCTCAAAATTACAATCATCAAACCATCAAAATAATAATAAAATATAATCATCCGATTTCCAAGCTCAAGATGCTAAGGAAACTTGAGTGAAAGTGTTCCCCACTAGCAATCCCCAAAGATGAATCAGAACTGGCAGGGCCTCCCTCCTCCCTCAGAGATTCTTTCAGTGTTCTGTGGGAGGTCAGGAATAATGCTATAATTATTCATTCTCTTCTCTTTCAAAAGAACTAAAAGGATAATAGAAAGCCTTATAACGAGCGTTTAAAGACCTTAAGCTATCCCCGCCCTTAAGACAGGTTACTCAAAGAGTTTTGGTAGTTTAATGAACGGTTGCCCCTCCAACAATAAAAAGTATAAATAAGGAAACTTATCTACCATTTGGATCGGAGAATTTATGGAGAAAATCGAGTTTTAAATTCTCTGAAACCACACAATTATATAGTCAAAGAGAGTACGCCGCGCTTAAAATCATTCCAAGCACTGCTAATGTGGCTACTAAGCTATTTCTTTGGAAAGCTCCTACTAAGATGAGAAATTCCCCGAAAAAGCTGCTAGTACCATGTGAACTCATATTGGCCAAAGTGGAAGAGAAGAAAATGGTAGTCAAAGATGCTTCCAATAGCTATGCATACATAGCAAAAGCGTGCATTTTTCTACTAGCATGTGAAAGAAAGATGTTTGGAGGATTTCTCTTTCTTTGCAGCAGCTGAGAAACTACATGGCTATGCATGCACCCAAATGCAAAGGGAATGAATACACAAACACTTAATCAAGGGCACTATATTACTATAACCTGCTTTACTACATCTTACAGTACTGTGAGATGCTGAAAGTTACATAACATGAGTAAGAGCTAGCTATACTTGTTTCTGACAGTGGCATTTGCATCTACTAACAACTTCACTACATCTCTCATTGAGGGTCTTTTGCCAGGCTCCTTTTCTGTACACCTCAAAGCTATCAAAAGCACATCGATAACTTGTTTCATGATCCTCGAGTCTATAAATTCATCCAAAAGGCTTGGATCTACGAACCTCTCAATTTCTTCGAAGTTGCTCCACGCAGATCTAGCACACCCAACGATGTCTCCTTCCTTCATAAACAAAGGATCCAAAGCGTGCTTTCTAGTTATCAGTTCCAACAAAACAACCCCATAACTGTAGACATCAGACTCCTTGCTCTTTGTAGTTGCAAATGCATTCTCTGTCAAAAAGAAATGGAAATATCACAACCCAGGCACAATATTGAAAAATATGTGCTAAACAAAGTAGTACATATACAAGTATTACCTGGAGCAATATACCCAATTGTGCCCTGCAGTCCCGTGCAGGAGGGTGTTGAAGTAGACGAGTGATCCAAAAGCTTGGCAATGCCAAAATCCGAAATATGAGGCACCATTTCAGAGTCCAAAAGAATGTTCATAGGTTTTATGTCTCGGTGGACGATAGCAGGATCACAGTCAAAATGGAGATATGCCAATCCTTGTGCAGTTCCAAGAGCTATAGTATATCGGACATTCCAATCTAAGTTGGGCTGTGTTTTTCTCTTGTGGAGAACATCATGAAGGCTGCCGTTCTGCATGTAACTATACAAGATCAAACCATAATCTTTTCTTGACCAAAATTCTTCCAGCTTGATTAGATTCCGGTGCCTAACCTTCCCAACTGTCTGAATTTCTCTAAACATACTTGCACTTTCCCCCCTGGGTCCTGCAAAGATGAGCTTCTTTACAGCATACACTTTATCCGGACCTAATGAAGCCTTATATACAGTTCCATGGGCTCCTCTCCCAATAATGTACCTCTCATTCAGGTTCTCAGTAGCTTCCATAATTTCGTTGAGCAGAGAAGCAGCAGACTCTTCATTAGCAGAGAGTTCAACTTGCTTTTTTGGTCTTCTGTACCAGAGAAACACCAAACCCAGAGCAAGGAGCAGAAAAACCACAAATATTGATGATCCCAAAGCTATCATTGTGATCTCTAGTTTACTAAGGCCTTTCCTGTTTTTGGACTGAAGATTGCAGGGACTAAAATTGCTGTTTTCAATGCAAGTTACGCCACCAGCTGGAAGACAGTTGACGCAAAGACCCAAGTTGCCCACAAAGGAAGAGGGAGAGGAATTCAGCAGCTTCATCAATGTTGACGGTATTGGACCAGTCAAGAAATTGTACGAGACGTTGAGGAAAATCAACGAATGGACATCATCAAGTGTTCCTAAACTTCCAGTCAGATTGTTGCGAGAAATGTCTAACTGCTCTAGCATGATCAACTTCCCTAGTTCTGGCGGGATGTCACCCGTCAACCCATTATTGCTTAGATTCAATGCTCTCAAGTTCTGCACTGCTCCGATCTTTCTAATCGATGATGGGATATTCCCACCTAATAGATTTCCACCAAGTTGGAGATTCGAAAGGATGTTGAATTCAAACAAGAAAGAAGGAATGCCCCCAGTAAAACGATTCTCACTTAAACCCAGAGTGGTCAATTCAGTCAAGCCTCTCAAACTCAATGGAATTGAACCATTCAACAAATTATAACTCACATCGAGTTGCAATAATTTGTTGCAGTTTGACAATTGAGATGGCAGCAGACCTTCCAAAGCATTGTGAGACAGATTCAAACCCTGAAGGTACACAAGACTTCCCAGCTCTTGGGGCACAAGCCCTGTGAGCTTGTTCATTGACAAATGAATTGAGGTTATATGGGTAAGGTTCCCAAAACTTGGGGGAATAGTTCCACCAAAGTTATTTTTACAGAGGTTCATGTATAGAAGGTTTGGATTTTTCACAAATTCAGGTAGAACGCCAGTGAGATTATTCCCTTTAAGAATCAGTCTCGTCAATGTTGAACAGCTTCCAACATCCGAAGGAATGCTACCTTCAAGATGATTCAGTCCCAAGAGCAACTTCCTCAGTTGCTTATGGAAGCAAAGTTTTGGTGGGATTTCACCAGTGAATGCATTGTTAGTGAAGTCCAGCTGGGTTAGACTGCTATTAATTCCCAAGCTTTGGGGTATGACTCCAGAAAACCGGTTGTTGAACAAGGAAATGTTTTTTAATTGCTTTAGCTCAGTGATCTCAACTGGTAGTTCCCCAGAAAGATTATTATTATACACAAGGAGATTCTCAAGGCTTTGTATCTTCCAGATACCAATTGGAATTTCACCAGTCAAATGGTTGGTGAACAAGAAAAGACTCTGCAACTCACTTAGCATCCCTAATTCACTCGGAATTTCACCTTCAAGTTGATTTTCTTCAAGTTGTAAATCAATCAAGGATCTGCAGTTCCCGAGTTCAGGTGGTATCTTGCCAGACAAACGGTTTTCTTGAAGGTAAAGAATCACCAGGTTAGTGAGCTGGCCCAAAGAAGAAGGAATGGGACCAGACAAATTGCAATTCACAGCAGCTAATACTGTTAAGCTACTACAATTTCTCAACCCTGATGGAATCTCTGTGCTGAAATGATTGTCAGACAAAACCAAAGTGTCCATTTCCCTGCAACCACCCGACCCCAAGGGAATACTACCCTCAAGAATGTTATCACTGACATCCAAATAAACAAGGTTCTCAAGATTATTTAAACTCTCAGGCAGACCTCGACTCAATCTGTTGTCATTCAAATATAGTTCCTGCAAGATACTACAATTTCCTATGGAGGAAGGTATGGTCCCTGATAATTGGTTACCATATAACCACAAAATTGAAACCTCACTCATGTTCCCAATACTTGACGGGATTGACCCACTAAGCTTGTTATCATGAAGATAGATAGTTTCCAAATGGGGAATTCGAAACAACAATTCGGGTATTGCACCAGTAAGAGAATTATTAAACAAACTTAAATATTGTAAATCCTGCAAGTTTCCAAGGGTTTCAGGTATTTGGCCTGTAAAGCCATTAAAGGACAGATCCAAATAGTCAAGAAGACTACAATTGCCCAACTCCAAAGGTATGGAACCAGAGAAAATATTAATGCTGATGTCAATTGACCTCAAGTGCTTCAAATAAGCGATTTCGTGTCCTAGTGTGCCAGAAATCTCATAGCTAGACAGGTTTAAAGCAACCACAAAGTTGTTTGTGTGACATTGGACTCCAACCCATGAGCAAGGAGTGGAATCAGAAGCATTCCAGCTCGATTTAATGGAAGGAGGTACAACTGTCCAACGCCTCACTAGTGACAATAGAGCTGTTCCATCATAGCTCAAAGCAGACACAGCATATGGTAACAAAAAGAAGCAGAACAATAGCAAGAAATAGTTCATAGGAACCCTCATTTTATCCAAAACTTGAACACAGAGAGAGAGAGCTCTACCAGTGACGCAAAAAGGTAAGTGAAAATTTAATTAAAGACTCAATTGTGAGGTCTAGAGTGAGCCAAAGACACCAACCCAGCTAAAAAAAAATCACAAGAAAACTCAAACAGCACGAGGGTATTGCAAGTTTTCGAGATTCAATTGTGAGGAGCATAACAATTAGCTGGAAGTCACTTACCCATTTAGGATGACCCCTTGATTTCCACTTAGTAGCAACTAGGAACATGAAACGAAGATGAGAACTCAGTTGTCATCAGCGCGCAGAGAGGGAGAGAGAGAGAGAGAGAAGGACGAATATGGAGGAAAGTAGAGAACTAAAACAAAGAAGACAGAAGCACATTGCCACCCATTATAAAACAGATTTATCTGTGCCGCTTGGAAAAGAGAAAAGACAATTCAACGAGTTTTCCACATCTGGTCTCTGGGTGTTGTTCACACTTCCATTTTAGTCCGCTAACACGTTTTTCACTTGCTTTTGGGACTTGTTTTGGACCTTATACAGTGGGAGTGGGGTTGGCTTTGGTCTCCCTCGTCTTCAAGCCTGCTTTTCTTTGGTTTGTTCGATCAATTGCCAGTTAATCTGTATTTCTCATACTCTTTTGTGCCTTCTTTCCCTTTAGTTTCAGAATTTATTGTGCTTCGGAGAACTGAATTTTAATGGTTAATATTATCATATTAGTTTCAAAAAAGACGTCTTGATTAACCTAACGCCATTAGTTTATGAATACTTGTTTTCATCAAGTGAATATAAGAAAAATTTAAAGAATATGTGACTGAAATATTTAAGATATCTATAATATAAAATAAGACATGTTTTAATAAGTTTATTCGACAGTGTCAAATACACACATCCAACGGCTACTAACATCTCTCTCAAAATCATTCACATTGCACTGTACCTTCAGACATGAATTACCCTTAGTTAAAAAATAATAAAGAACATAATTATTGTACTGCATCAACATTAAAAATGTGTAAATAAGATTTTTTTTTTTTTTTGAGTAATATTATTTGGACCTAAAAATTTGGCTTCATTTGCTGACATGATAATGTGACTTCATTTGAATTATTGGATAAAGAGCAAGTTCTAATGTCTGATATGACTCACAGTCAATTCAAATGTTATAATAAATCGGTAAGTAAATGAGGTCAAATTTTTATGTCCAAACAACATTATTTTTTTTGAAATTATTCTGTTTTGTGATAATAAGTAGTGTTTTCAGCTCATTCTATTTCAATCCATTCTAACACCTATCATTTTTATTTTTATTTTCGTTCTATTATTAGGGCCGTATCTGAACTAACTTACGTGTGCAAACTTCGACTAATCTCCCCCTCAATCCCGTCAAAGGAATGTCATCTATGTCGGAATTAGAGTATTCATAAGAGATAAAATTTCTCATAATTTAATATCAAAAATTTATCGAGAATCAAACTCATAATATCCGAGCTTCTAGGTCGTGGGTTTTCAACACCTATCATTAACAAATAAATAGAGAGTGACATGCAGCGTGCTAAGGTGTGAAAGTGGCCTAACCGACCAAACCACCCAGATTTTTTTAAAATAGCTCCAATTGATTACCAGAATAAGTCCATTTTTGGGCCTTCCTACCAAAGTCTATGTCATTTGATCACAATTTTTCTTCAGCCTTTATATCATATTAACCTTTAGGAGAAGACAATGATGTTATAATACCAAAACCTAATTTCTGAAAGTAACTTTTATTTTAATGGGTTAATTGCATTACAGGTCCCCAAAGAATGAGATTTATCTCATTTTAGTCTCCAATATTTCAATTACATTATTTTAGTCCCTGAAATATTAAATATATTTTTATGTGATCCCTCAAGCAGACTGCGTCCAAATTGCTAACGATTTTTTATTATAAATTTATCACGTAATGCCTAATGTTGACAAAAAAATAATTTGGATAACTCTTGACCAACTTTTTACTCAAATTTTGATGAAAGAGCTACCCAAATTGCACAGTTTTGATCATGAACTATCCAAATTTTGGTCAAGAGCCATCCATATTACATATTTTTGGTCAAGAGCTACTCAAATTTTGGTCAAGAGCTACCTATATTACACATTTTTTGTCAAGAGTTAGCCAAATTATTTTCTACTCATATTTAGGTATCAAGTGATAAATTTCTGATCAAAAACCATTAGCAATTTAGATGTTGTTAGTAGAAACATATTCAATACTTAAGGGACCAAAATGATGTAATTGAAATATTGAAGACCAAAATGAGACAAACTCTATATTTTGGGGACTTTCAATGTAACTAATCCTACTTTAATTTATGTATGACCATTGATCATAAAAATAAAATAAAATAATAAAAAAATTGTACACATGTCACATTCTCTATGACCAAAAATATTAGTTTTTGATACTATATCAAACACTAAACATCATTTAAACGATGACTTTGCTCCAAACACCTTTTTCAAGTGTGAAACCTACATTGAATGGTAATGCTATGTAGACCCCAGGGGTAGTTAAGTCAAGCACTAGATCTAAAACTTAGTCTTCTTAGAGCATCTCTAACAATAGAAATTAGTTTAACTACTCAAAAAATAATATTTTTTATTTTACCAACTCACTTTTTCAATACACATTCTAATAGATTTTTTATGTTTTTAACTGTTTCTTTTAAATATTATTTTTTATTCCTTTTGTATTATTTTTTTTTGAGAATAGTGAAAGAAAGAAAGAGAGAGAATAGAGGAAAAGAAAGGAGGAGAGATAAAATATTATAAATAATTTATATATATCACTGTAACAAAATATTATTTTACATACTTTGGAGATATTCTGTTGGAGTAAAATTTTAGAACAAAATAGCTAAATTTTAAAATTTTTGTGTATTTTACCTATTCTCTTGGACATACTCTTAAAGGAGTGGGTGCAAATGAAAATGCCCAAAAACTACGTCGTTAGATCATCATTGGTTAAATCATGAGACTCCTGATCGCATCCGTTATTCTTTTTAAGAACGAACCTAATTAAACTAACATAACGATCAATCACCGAATCTCAATATTAATTCTAAGACTCAAACTTTTAACCTCAAAATAAAAAATTCAACCGATACCCCCATTACACCATCCCCACTCAGATGGTACTAGATTTAAAATTTGAATCACATGCTGGTGGGTTGATATTGGTAAGATTAGGACTTCAACCTAAATAGTTGGGCCCCACTGTCATCAATGGTAAGTAAATGTGGGACATGGCTGGAAAAAGAACACTCATCAAATCTTAACTAGCAAACGTACATGAATCAATGGTATCTACCCACTCACCAAATGCTATAATGGTAGCCAGATTCTACTAAATTGGCCGTATATGACACAACCAAACACACAGAAGCCTCTCACTTCCCCTGTTCACACTACAAAAACCTTAAAAAAGTAGTGGTGTACAACATAAAAGCTTCAATTTGCCACCACCATTCACCCCCCACCCCCCAGTACTCTCTCTCTCTCTCTCTCTCTCACACACACACACACACACACTAAATATCAAAAGCAGATCGAAAAAGATAGGCAATAACTAGTAAGATTCCATTTGACAAAAATACTACTAAGTGCCAATGCCACCAGCTAATAAAGTTAACACAATAGGAACAAAAACAGAAAACCAGAAAAGGAAAGGGTTATAAAAAAGTCACCGTGTCCTTAAAGATTAGAATTGCATGATATTGTTTTTTCATTTTTCATACCTACAAAATAATTTTTTTTTTAATACAACTTTTTCCCAACGCACAAGTAATATCGACAGGACCGAGTTATTCATCCCCACCGTCGGAGACCAAAAACTTCGCTGGCCATAAGATGAAAGCAAACATTGCAAAGGAACTGGAAAGAGAGCCAAACACCAAGACCCAACTTCAACAATCATGAGTTTGTAGGGCTCAAATAATCTCCCCCATCGAGCTCAATGTCTACCTCAGATTGAAAACTAACAGCAAGTCTAATCCTCAATGACCTGTCAATTAACATCAACAATGGGATGTTTGACTGATATCTCGTGGCATCTAAAGGCCAAACCACCTGAAATAAAAAAGCAGCTCCAGCCATTGACACTTCTCTAACAAAATGAAATCCACATCATTGTAATCCAAAAACCTGCACAGCAATGGGAGCATAGATTTCCCGAGATTCTTTGAATTATTTATGCTTCGATCACCATGAATGTTAAAACGCCCTTATCAGTTTGCTAAACAGATGATAATGGAATTAATTATGAATAGCCCTATGTGGTGATAGGTATGGTAATGGTAATGGTAATGATGGACCAGGATGTGAGTTCCAAAATATTCCCTATCATGGTAACCATACCATGAAATGAAACTCTTATCATTCTTAGATTAACATGGAATGACATGTATGTAGCGTACTTAAACCTTGCAAGGAGCTAAGAAAAGCAGTTCCTACAGCAGAATGTCTAATGGAAAAGTTTTACTGTTGATGAACAACATGGACCGAATGAGGTGTCAAATCACACAAATCCAACAAAACTACAAACCCATGCACCACTTCAACAACATGTAACAAAACCAGAGCCCTGGAAAAGTTAACAAAAGCAGTCAAATGTCTCTGCTTCAAATGCATGTCTTCAACAAATAAGTATTAAGACAGGGCCCAATAATATGTTCATGACACCCCGGCGTGCATTCAGTCACATGCGAAGAGATGCTAATGCTGATGACTTGATGATGAGATGGATGCATGCAACAGCTGCAAGATGCATCCTATCATGTTAGTTTGTACTTGTCATAGCATAGAGAGCAGAGTACGCCCCTTCCAGCCTACTGGTAGGTCAAAGGCTGCGGAGTTCCATTTGCAGCAGGGGCGACAACTTGGTGGCTGAAATCCTTCCTTTTTCCAAATGGATTCTTCGAAAATGTTTCCAGACGTTAAGAAAAACAGAGACGAAACACATAAGCAATACTACATCAGTCTAAAAATTTTCTTTTCTCCATGAAGCAAAAGTCTATAGCGGAACACAAACTCTTCAACCATGCCAGTTTATGATATTTCGTGTTGGTTTGGGCTTTTTCTCGATAAAATTGGTCAAAACATAGAAGCAGATAACAAAAGAAAGGAAAGAAGAGAAAAAGATAATTGACCGAAAGCGAAAAAGAAAATAATAACAAATAACCAAGTTTCACAACAAAAAAACCTTAAAAACATAAAGGATATTGTATTCGCATGCCAATAGAACCAGAACTATGTATAACAGCACCCTGCAAGGTATGGTGCACGTTGGAGGCACTGTTCACATCCTGCACAAGTGACACAACAGAGCTCAAGTAAATACAATTTGACAGAACAGAGAAATGAGCATCAGAAGAGAAGATAGCAGCATAACAAAAGTATGTAAACATATGAATTAGGAAAACTTACTTCAAATTCAATGAAGCAAACAGTGTGCCTTTCCTGTCTCAAAATCTTCATCTGCTTAAAACCAGGTTGTCTGTATAAAACGAATGTGTGACACGAAACAGAAGAAACCATCACTTGTTGCCATTTAGTAAGTAATAAAGAAGAATTAAAAAAACTAGTCCATCTAGCTAAGGTAGCAAAATTCATACACGCTGAAAAGGCCCCTCAGCTCTTCCTCATTTACGTTCTCTCCAAGATTGCCAATAAATAGAGTATTGCAAGGGGGGTTATCTTTGGTATTCTACAAGAAAACAGGGCGACCGGAAAAAGCCTTGTCAGGAATATTTTTTTCCAAACAAAATTGCAATAAACACAGAAAAAACATGCAACAATGAGACCTCAACAAATCAATAGTCTGCTAGTTAGATCGCACGCAGGCAAAGTGAACAGCTCAAATTTTCATTTAATATAAACCAAAGTTTTAAGATTTATTGGTGCAATGAGTCGTACAGATCTTCGGGCAGGCAAATGAGACTACATATTGCATGTAGTGTGACTTCATAATTTCAAGATGGAACACACAACCTCGCAACTTTAAGATTGATCTACCACGATTCAACACAAAAACTAGGGAATTCCAAGTCAAGATTACATTAAAAAATTCTATAGAGAACCGCTGATGCTTGATGTATTTGTTTTTACTACTTTACCCAAGACCAACTATATAACATATCACAAATTTGTCATGTCATGCTAGTCTCAAGAAATTCAAGCCAGCTTTAGGCTGCCTTCATAGAGTCATCACATGTAGGCTGTGCCTTAATGTTGTGTATTATGCACCTCACCTAATTTGTCTTACTAATTATAAACCCAATTACACATGAGCTTCAGTTCCCCAAAAAGAAAAAAGACAAACAGAGAATATATAATTCTTATAAGTTTCAATCTTTTTCATGCAAAAGGGAGGCAAAGAACAAGAAATAAAAGAATTTTCAATTTAAGCAGTGGCCTATTAAGAATTCCACAAATGCACACACAAACAAACACAGGAATATATACAACTTCCCTTTTTTTTACCTATTGTTGCTTACATATATACACACATATATGTTACAACAGAAAAACACGTACATTCACACTAAAGCAAATGTATGTCCACCACATGCATCAAGTGTGTCGAAATTATGCCAACACTGTATCCAGCAGTAATAGCTAATGATATTTAATTTGAGTTGCAAGTTTGGGCTTGCAATTGGCAAAGCAAAAATGTCACAATGTTCCTATTAGGTATTACTGACACCTTATCTAACCTTTTCAAACTGACACCTTACTACCCTATCAAAAAAAAACTGACACCTTATATTCACTAAACATTCAGATACTAAAAATTGTCATACCTTCACTAATACACGCTAGCCATTTTTCCTTGTCATGTACTAGTAGGCGTAACAAAAGCAGCTTCTCATATATCGGCTATTTGCTCGTTTTTCACAAACTCAGCTCTTAAAAGCAAAATCAAAAAATAAAATTTCCCACCATTACAGAGGCAAGGTGTGGAAGCCTCAAGGTAGTAGGTAAGAGCGTGTTGTTTATTTTCATTTGTGTATTTACATATATTAGATTGATGAAAATTGGGGAGACAAAGGAGAAAGCATATGAATGACATGGCATAGTAACATTTACATCTTCAGAAAATTTTCTTTACCATTGAGCACTTCAACTGATTAACACAGAAAATTAAAAATATTACAGTCGAACAAATAAATATAGCTATTCTCTCAAAGATCAAGATATGCATTTTTTTTGTGTGTGTGTTGGGGGGGCAACAAGAAGTCAAGAACACAGGTTTATAATGCCCCGGGCAAATTATCATCCCCAAACCCCAAAGCAAGCCATAAGGCAAACTCAAAAGCCCTACACAAACCCTACGCGTTTACTACCGCCACCACCCCAAAAGCAAGCCATGAGGAAACCTCAAAAGCCCTATCTAAACCCAGCACATTGTGACTCTAAAAAACAAACTGCTTGCCAAGATTATGTATAGCAAAGTCCTAAAATGATACAAAACTTAAATAAGTTTCTTTCCTCAAATAATTGCAAGTTTTCAATCAATCCGCCTACGTAAAGGCCATATCAAGTTAATTCTCAGAAAATAAAACAAAGCACATGCAATTTATCTGAAAATTCATGATTTTCTAACCTATTTTATGGCACATATCCATAGTTACTGCAACTTGATGGCAGAAACACAGCCAAATAATATGGTGCCCTTCTACTTCTTCTAAAACATTATAATATGACAAGTACACTCTCAACATGGACTGCCACAGATTTTAGGAATTAACCATAGGTTATCACAAACACACCCGAAAAAAAGAAACATAAGGATTATAACTAAAACCCAGAGTAGGTGAAGCAAGCAAGATAAATGGACTACAATGGGACAATCAATCAGACAGCAAACAACAAAGTAATGTGATTAATTCAGCAATGATCAGAAAGGAAAAAAGCTAACAGAAACAGAAGCATTGCACATAGGTATCACCTGAATAGGTACATAGCTGCTAGGTGCTGGTACAGGAGAAGGGGCTGGCATTTGAACAGCAGGAACAGGATAACCTCCATATGGATCATATGGTGGAGGAGCTGGAGCCATATACCTAAGGCAGATAACCAGCAATTATCAACAAGACATAGTGTGTGCTTCATTAAACATACTGCCATTGGAACTGAAGAATTAATTCTACTGGAAGAGCATATTACACTTTCTTCCTGTTGGGAAAAGACTTCATTGAATTGAGTTGGGAAACGGCAAAAAGAACTCTTACCCATGTGGTCCCCAAACAGGAGCTGGAGGAGGATGAAAAGGAGATGGACTTGAATACCCACTGTGGGTATAATCACCACCAGTTCGCATGCGTTTACTCTGGTCATAAGCATTCGAATCAGCCACTATTCCTGCAGACTAACGACAATCAGCACAAGCCCAACACAAATTCAACATAAAAATTAAAATAGACAATTTTCACAAGGTATCCTTTGGAGCTAACAGAATAGAAAATGCTCCTCATGGATACAACAATTCAGTTAGGAACCTCAGGCCACTGATCCAAACATTTTCCAAGCAACACAGAAGATATAGTGGTGCCCAAAAAATTGAGAGTAGTTCTTTCAATTTAAACCTGAAAGTATTTCTCTGCATTAAATATCTCATTCTTTAATGAAGCATAAAGGAAAAACGTACAACTTACAATTCAAGTGGTAAAACCAATCCCAATCCCCCATGGACAATTATGCAAGTAATGAATAATGAAACTGTTTGTGTCTCCATGTGTGTGCTCATACGTGGAGAACATACCAACCTACCTAGCCCAATTCCAGGTATAAGTTATGGAGATTTATGATTCATGACATTGTTTAGGCATATATCGGTTATCCGTCCGCACAATCATATGCAAGTGTGCAGAGAGAGAGGGGAAGGAGGAAGGAAGAGGAGCAAGTACCAGAGTTTCAGGGACACAAAACAGTAGAGTCAAATGTTACTCAATGCCAAATTAACATTTGAACTTCTCTCAATTTTATTTTCTTTCCTTTTACTCTTTTTTTTTTTTTTTGTAGTTAATAAGTATATTTCAAAGTCAGGAAAAAGCAACACAATGTCTCTAAATTTCAAGTAAACCCTCATTGCTTTTGATGAGTATGAATTTCTTTGGTGAGGGTTTAGTTCAAACCCGCATTGCTTTGAGAGTCACAGACTAGTCTCACCAAAGAAACTCATACTCATCAAAAGCAACTGCCCAAGCGTGTCAGTACTAGCATGACGAGTTTTGCACCCCTTGCATTAATTATGAAATTTCTCAATCCCTGAGACCCACAAGAATAGTGCCCTCAGTTTGTGAAACATAAGTTCAAATTAACTATTCATGAGACCCTCCCCTTGATTAAAAGTTATAATGTTCCTTTGAAAGACACCAAATGGCACAAAGAGCACATTCTAACATTAAACACATGCTAAAACTCCTATCATCAAGCAACTCTCCTGTTACCATTGATCCTTCTCAGTCAAGTTGCTTTCTTACACCAAAAACAACAAAAATATTATACACCATGGATTACCTAAAACCCCATGAATTTTAGTAGTAGAATGACATTGCTCCACTGACAATTGTCATATTCTCCTCCTCAAATGAAAGCAACACTATAACTATACCATAAGATACAAAATTTCATTAAGCATTTAGAGAATGCTCAGTCAATCAAAAACCAAAATTCTCCCTGTTCCTTTTTTAATTTTTGTTCTATTCGTTTGCAAAGTACTTCAGTATTCTGCTATCTAAATTCTGCTATTTAAGTCACCCTTTGACACTTCCCCACCCACATTTTCGCAGCAACCACCCAGAGAACTTTCTAGATGCTGAAACTATTAGGGGAGGGCAAAAATTTGACAACAGATTCTTGATATTTTGGGATAAAACAACACATAACAATACTTTATTTCTTGTTCTCTTCACCAATAGTCTCAAGAATCAGCAGCTACACAGTAATATAATTGTGTCTCTACTTCTAACAAAGCATCAACTAAGATGAGAAAACTCACCCCTTTTCACAAAAAGATTCTTCTTTGCCATTTCTGTATGCAACAGTGACTTCGATTCCGCATCAAAAACCATGTCCTAACCCCAGAAACCAAAATCAAGAACTCTATGAAACATATACAACATAAAACAAACAAATAGAATTACATCGAATTAAGTCCTATAGAACTACCTGAAGGGCATCTTTGGCAGCAATAGCAAATTGTGGAGTAGAGAACAGGGCAAAACCCATAGGATGTTCGCCTTTAAAGTTGACCTGCGACGCCTCGTAACCAGGCAACCATCTCAGTAGGTTCTGTAGTTCTCTCTCTTTCACGTCTTCGGGAAGCCCAGATATAAAGATTGTTCGAACCTTAAACCCAAACACATACATCGCCAGTTTTCAATTCTATGTATAAATCAGGGCACATTAAAAATTAAAGAAACGGAGTGTGTGTGTGTGTGTGTGTGTGATTGTACCTCATCGGTGGGAGAGGGCATCGGAGGGTGGGAATGCTGCGGAGGTGGCGGTGGAGCGATGGCGGGAGGAGCAGGAGGAGGGGCTTGGGCTGGCGGCCATTGGTGATGATATTGGTGCATTCCAGTACCAGCCATTGTCAATCGACTTTGATTCTGTGGTAATACTACCAACTACAGCAAAACCCTAGATACAGAGAGACAGCCAGCGGAGATTTGGACCTTGGTGTCGCAATTTACTCGTCGCAGCGATGATTTGGGATATTTGTAGCTCGTTTATGTGGAAACGCCCCCCAGTTCTTTCATATTTATAGTCGCGCCCCTCATTTATATAAACTATTCCTTTTCTTTCACTTTTTACTCTTTCTTTTGATTCTGCTTTTTTCTTCAAATATTAACTTCATATTGGATGGAGAATCAATAATTTTTTAATCTGGCATGGACAGTAAATAGACTGATAACATAATAGATAGGGAAAACCACATAAATGACCCCTAAATTTTGCTATTTGTTTGAAATTGTACCCTAAACTTTCATTTTTTTGATTTTACCCCCTGAACTATTTAAATCATTTTAATCAACACCTTATGTTAGACTTCAGCGTTAAATAGGGATAAAACCCTAACGGCAACTGCAGATGGCATATAGTGAAGGGCATTTTTGACATTTCACCTATTGTGTAACAGTTTAGGCGCCAAAATTCTCTCACATTACCTGATGCTCTGTTCCTAGACCTAGATCCTTCATCTCCTACATTCAACGACTAAACCACAATGACTTAGTTAGGATTTTGTGTTCCTGATTCTCATATTGAATGAATGTTGTAAATAGGTAGACATTTCATCTCCTTCTCGTCTCGTAATCATCTCCTACATTCAACGACTAAACCACAATGACTTGGTTATTGCGGATAGCGGGTGTTATCTTCCATTCACAACAAGTCTATTGTAAGTATTACATCTCATACCTGTAATTTTGGTTGTTTGGTGTTGGGTATTGGGTATTAGACTAATTTTCGTGTTGTTGGCTTTTTGGTGTTGGGTATTAGGTTTTAGGTATTGTGTTCCTTAAAGAAATCGGGTGTTGGGTAATGTGTTCCTTAAAGAATTTGGGTGTTGGGTGTTGTGTTCCTTAAAGAATTTGGGTGTTGGATACACAACTCTAATTCTATAAGGAATGCAATATTTAATCCATATTTTGTTGGCTATAACATCGAACTAATTTATTTGGATTTTTCTATATTGATTGTCAGTATTTGACTGTAATTTATTCTTGTGTTGGCTTCACAATGCATGAGCAGGTCTGTACCCAAATTTTTTCACTATAGAAATGCATTATAGTGGTAAGTTCAAGTATATGCCCCGCAGAATGTACTTAGGAGGGAAAGTTAATTATTTTGATTTGTGTGATGTTGATAAGATCTCTCTCCCTGGGATAAGTGAAATGACAAAAGAATTACAGTGTGAGGTAGTTACTAGTTATCACTATAGAGTTCCTGGAATGAATCTCACTGATGGTTTGAGGGTGTTGAATGATGACAATGATGTATTAGGAATGCTAGAGTGGGTTCCCAAGAACAAGGTAATAGAAGTATACCGGGAACATGACTTGGTTGACGAAGATGAGGTTAGTGAGAATGATGCACAGGAAGAATATGATGCACAGGAAGAGTATGATGCAGTTGATGGTGATCATTCTGATGCATCAAATTATGAAGAAATGTCTAACAATGGTGAGGAAGAAACTGATGATTACTTGTTTGACACATATGTAGACAATGTAGCTAAGTTTGGTGGTTTGAGTGAAGATATAAACATAAGGCAGCAATGCATAAATAATAGTGAACCTGCAGTGGACACATATGTCCTCTCTAATAATGATGCTACTTCTTATGAATTTAGAATGATTTTCAGTTCATTTGATGATGATGCAGTGGACAGTTCTAAACCAAGACCAAGATATGCAGAATTTAGTGCAAACAAAGACATGGAACATCCTGAATTCAAGTTGGGTATGTTGTTTGCGTCATCGCAACAATTTAAGCAAGCTGTTAAACATTAAGCCATTTGGAAAGGGAAGGACATAAAGTTTGTTAGAAATGAGAAGCATAGGGTCAGGGCTAAGTGAAAGCCACCTTGTGAGGGGATGATATTTGCATCCAAGATGAAGATACAATGCAAGTGAAGACATTTAATGATGAACACACTAACTGCAACTGGTCATGGCATAACAGGCATGCAACAGCAAACTGGCTATCTAAAAAATGCATGCACAAGATTAGATCAAATCCTGAATGGCCATTACAAGCCTTTAGGGAAGTTGTGGAGGAAGACCATCATGTGGGTGTGTCCATCAATGTGGTGTGAAGAGCAAAAAAGGTTGTTAAAAATGTTATTCAAGGCAATCACAAAGAACAATATAGAAGGATATGGGATTACTGTGAAGAAATAAAAGAACACATCTGGGGTTTACTTTAGTTGTAGATTACGAACAAAACAATCCTGGGGAAGTGAATCAAAGGTTCAAAAAATTTTGTTGTTGCTTAGGACCTTTGAAAGAAGGATTTATTCAAGGTCGCATGACATATATAGGCATAGATGGATGCCACTTGTCTGGCCCCTCTAGATCCACCTATAGCTCATGTGCAACCAGACAGACCAAAGAAAGCAAGAAGAAGAGAATTTGATGAGCCTCCAAAAGTTAGGAAATTGGGTAGGAAATGAGTTAAGATGACATGTAGCAAATGTGGTAACTTTGGCCACAACCAAAGAAGTTGCAAATGGCCAAACAGTCTACCAAGGTAAGTCCCAAGGGTGAAAAAAAATTATTTCAACTAATGCTACAAGTGGTAGAAGACCTAAATTGCATGTGAGTGTCTACTACTTATGATACTTTGTTATTTCTTATAATCATATTTGCCTTCATACTCAAATGTTATATTTCAATGTAGGTAAAAAGATTTAAAGTCAATGAACCATCAAGTTCAGTCCCAATTCAATCACAGACATCAAGCACAAATGTAGCTTGGTCACATTCAGCAGCTCATGGTCATTTTTTTGTGAGGCCAGGGATGTCACAACCTCTGCAATCTCATCATCCCAATGAGGGCAGGTCATCCTCATCAGAGGGTTGTAACTCTCTCATCACTACAAAAAAAAGCTGAAGCAATGAGAAAAAAGAAAAAGGATGGCGGACATTCAACTCAGTAGGTTGACTGGTGGCTGAGTATTTTGTAAGATGGACAAAGAAAAAGGTGGACATAACTTAGAAGGATATGAAAATTTCTCCAGATGGATGTTCTTTGTTTTTTGGGTTCCTGGAGTTTTTTGTTCTTTGTTTTGTATTAGCTAAGTGCAAGCCACCTTGTAACAACTACCCAAGTGTTGTGTTTTGTATAGATGAACCTCTTATTATGAAGCAAAGTTTTTTGTCTCAAGTATCATTTTTTTGTCTGCAGAATCATTTTGTGTCTTCTGTTTGAAGGCACTAATTCATCTGAAGCATATCAGGCAACATTTATCCATTACTAATAATAAACATATGGTAGATGCTAGTATAAGAAACTCAAAAAATACACCAACTACATCTTTCCATTACTAAGCTTCTGGCGGACGGGTTTGTACCTGGGATCGACGTTGAGTTGGTGGGAGGCCACTTTGGGGTCAATGCCCTCCAAGTCTTCGTGGGACCAGGTGAAGACATCCGTGTTCCGCCTGATGAAGTCTATCAAGTCGGATGCTTGCTCCTGGGAAAGTGAGGAGCCTATATAGACTCTCCTCTCTGGAAGGCTGTTATCTACCACTACTGGCCGAAGTTCTTATGCTGATTCCCCTCTCTCCAAGGTGCTATCATCTCTCGGTTCAAGTACTTCGACTTGGAGAGTCTCGTATGGCCTTCTGGCCCTCATAGATGCCACATAGCACTCCCAGGCGGAGACCTAGTCTCCTCTGATCTCTCCAATTCCACTTATGGTTGGGAAATGGAGGAGAAGGTGGCAGGTGGACGGTACTGCCTTCAAGGTGTTGAGGGCAAGACGTCCAAGATTAATATTATAGGCAGATGGGCAATCAAGTACGATAAAATTTACCATGATGGTGGAACTCCTCGGTGTTGTTCCTACTGTGATTGACAGGGTGATGGAACCCAAAGGATAAACTCTTTCCCCCGAGAAACTAACAAAGGGAGTCTTGACGAGTTACAATCTCTCCCTATCCAGATGAAGGCTGTCAAAGGCTGGTGAAAATAGAATATCGGCTAAGCTACTACTGTTGACCAGGATCCTCTTAATGTGGTAGTTGGCTACCATCAGGGATAAGACTAGAGGATCATCATGAGGGACTTGGATCCCCTCGAAGTCCCTGTCTGAGAAGGTGATGACCTCTTCCTCCCCATGCCGGGGTGTCTTCGTTGGGAGAGAGTCATGTGACTCTGCCTGTCTTGCTTTCCGGGTGTGTGCTTTCCTGGCGGAGTTGGAGTCATCTCCTCTTCCTAACCCTCCGGAGATAGTCTGGATCTATCTGAGGGGTTGTTGGCATTCTCGATCCTCTTGATTCCTGCCGGGTGGTGGAGTCGGTCCTCGACCAACAACGTATTGCCTCAGTTGGCTGCGTTGAATAAGCTCCTCGATCTGTCTCTTTAACTCGAAGCAGTCGTTAGTGTCGTGGCTGTAGTCGCGGTGGAAGCGACAATACCTGTTGGGATTTCTGCGGTTTGGGACGGATTTCATTTTTTTGGGCCAGTGGAGCGTGGGGTCATCTTGTATATGGAATAGGATGTGCTCCACCGAGGCGTTGAGTGGCATGAAAGGCTGTCGTTCTCTCGGGGGTATTGGATCGAGATTGTCCTTGACAGAGACTCTCTCGGTTCTTTTTCTTTTGTTCTCCGCCTCCCGCTTGTCTTCGTGGGTGTCATTCCTTTTTTTCCCTCCTCTGGAGGACTCACCTCGACAGGCTTTGGTGACATCATCGGCGTTCATGTACTTCTGTTTCCTTGACAGCAGTTCGGGCATACTGGAGGGCGGCTTCTTGAGGATGGAGAACATAAAGTTGGAGGAACGCAGACCAGCAATAAAAGCGGTCAGGGCTACCTTATCGTTTGGCTCCTCGATCAGAAGAGCTTCCTTGTTGAAACGAATGAGGTAGCTCCTAAAACTTTCATCCAGGTCCTACTTGATGGTGAGCAGGTGGGTAATAGACTTCTGATGTCGACGTCCCCCAATGAAGTGGGAGACGAAAGATTTACTCAACTCCACGAAGGAGTTGATAGAGGAGGGTTTGATCTTCGTGAACCATTGTCGAGCAGAGCCCTTCAAGGTGGTGGGGAAGGCTCTACACATGATCTCATCAGGCACGTTGTGGAGTTGCATTAGAGACTTATAGGTATTGAGGTGATCTAGAGGGTCCTTGGTACCGTTGAAGATCTCGATGGCGGGCATCTTGAACTTTGAGGGTAGGGGTAATTGACAATATCTGCAACGAACGGGGTATCAGTGCGCCTTACCAAGTAATCTACCGTCTCGGGCGTCTGTGCTTTAATGGCATTAAGAGCATCACCGAACTGGTTTTGCACCTCCTTGATCTTCTCGCCCCATTGGTTGGGGTCATCCTCCGTGGGATCATTATAGTGGCTTTCATGATCAGCATACTGACTTTCTCCCTCATCCTCTTGCGCAGGTACATGAGGAGGGGAAACATGTGGGCATCCTGTACGCCAAGGAAGGACTCCTGGGCAAGGGGCGCCCGGGCGCTGCCCGGGGGCATTCTGGCGTAGGGCTCCACGATGGGGGGAGACTTGGTGCCCAGAGTGGAGAGGTTGCGGTGCTTCTCTTTTCGGAGGGAGTAGAGCTCCTCCTACAGGCTGAGGGGCAACGCCTCCCGAGACGAGCATCAACTTTATGATTTGCTGGTTCTGGTTTACCTGCTGCTGTATGGTTTGCAAAAGTTGTTGCTTGACCACGGGAGTTTCCGTAATGGATGGTTCCGCAGGTGCGGGCGGAGGCGGAGCCTCCTCCCGGCTGGCCGGGTTTTTGTCCTCCGGTTGTTGACTCATCGACTTGGTCGTGATTCCCATGGAGTAGAAAACTTAGTCAGTTCCCATAGACGATGTCAAACGGATGATGCATAAAATAGTCTCGTGCAAGATCAACAGTCGAGTGTGTGATAAAGTGTAATTAATAAAGCAATTAAAGACAGTAATATAAATATTGAGTCAACACACATATATATAGTGGTTCGGTCCGGGTGACCTACTTCACTCTGAAAAACGACAACGGTGGCGGGGGGTCTTTATTGATGAAGTAAGGTAAATGAGAGAGAGAACAATAATTAGCTCTGGGAGAAGAACAATAGCTAGGAGAGAGAAAAACTATGTGTGTGTAGAGAGGTGTAGAGGTAGAGCTCAATGTGACCTCTTATATAGAGAGAATTTATAATTTATAGTCATAGGGCCTTGGTTAAGGCAGTGACGTGAGGGCAAAGATACTAATTTTTCGGGTGGCTACAAAAGGTAAGTGCCATAAAAGGTTGTCTTGATCTTCGAGAGTGAGTATCCAGATAATTCCTCCCCACGTGCTCTAATTCTTCTCGGACTATTAGGGCCTTGGGTTGGGTCGAATTCACGAACTGAGCTTGACCTGCCTTTTAGCTGACTTGGGCTTACTTTGTTTATTGGGCCTGACCCAGTTGGATTTGGGCTCGTCTGATCCAATGATTCCTATGAAGCCACATCATTATGTCAGTAAATTAAGTTAGATTTTTAAGTCCAAATAACATTACTCATATATATATATACTAGGGGCTAGTTTGTTTTGGAGATAATAGTGGTATAGGGGGTGGGATTAAAGAAAATAGTAAGTGGGCCCCAATAAAACCTTATTTGTTTGGCTTTTTTTGTGTAGTACTAATTTTAGGGTTGTAATACTGACCCTTAATGTACAGTAGCCATAAACCCATGGGTATATATAATACCACCTCCTAGGTGGTATTATAAATCGGTGGCCACCAACGGTATAAGGTCATAAATTTACTATAGTACCCTTCCACACCTACACCTCATAAAATCAAACCCCTTTGCACTCTACAATTCCACTCGCCGAAGAGGCATCATCTGGCTCCGATTCTCTACCCCCCAACCAGGCAACATCTCTCACCGGGAAAGCTCTCCTCTTTTCTCACCCATATTTATTCCTCAACCCCATGAACCCCAAGTAACTGATTTCTACATATAGAAATTAACAAGGTTTTTAGGTAGAAGATTTTGCAGATCTAGGTGAGTAAAACAAAGTGATCATTGTGTTGCGTAGCCAAAGCCAAAGCCAAAGCCAATTCGTGTTTTAATTGTGTTGCGTGTCCGTGATCCTGAGGGATGAACATGATTGTATGAAATGTACCAAGTGATGCCTAGCATGTTGTTGAGATTGACCAAGTGTTTAACCATGAGTGATTTTAATATTCATATGTTCAAATTCGTTGACATGTTCGATAAATTTGTGCTCCATAAACCATCCTATTAATTCTTGTATCGTCGATTGTTTATCGGATAATTGATTAATTGTTGTTTCGCTCTTTGACATCATATGTTATGTTTTAAATTACTTACACAAGCTTTTCCAAGCTCACCCCCCTTTATCCTCTTAGTTGCAGGTTAAGCTCGGAATTAAAATTGGTGGTGGATTGAGTTCGGTCAAAGAAGTTGTAATTTATTTTTTAAGTCGAATTACTTCTCTATTTTTTTTTGGTGATTTGAACGATTGTAATTAAAAATTTTATTGAGAGATTTATTTATTCAATATTGGTGTATTTAGTGCTCTGAATTATTTATGAAATTGAATCGTGACAAATATTTACTTGTTCCAACAAGAAGTTCCAAAATAGAGTATAATGGATTCATATCTATTTTCAATAGTTTATTTTTATTATTTTTTATTTTTCCTATATCACATCGAGACTTCTTTTTTCTATTCTAGTGAATTCTTCATCTATACAGTATACACTCTTGATGATTTAACCCTAATAGAAATTTAATAGATGGAGGTTTAATCATATGCAATTTCACGTGCTACATCTTTCTTATGAGCATTGAACTTGTGGTCTTTTACGACAACTATAATACACATTAAAAGGATGCTCCACTTGTCGTTGGAAGAGCAACCAACGTCATGATAAGATGGTATATAGAAGAACTATTTTTTAATGCTGTATAAAAATTAGGAAAAAAATCACTTTGTACCTTAAAAGGTACATCTTTTCTCACTTTGTACCCTAAAAGATTAATTATTCCATATTACACCCTCATATAATTCCTGCATTGTTGTGTCGTGTGTCAAGGCTAGAGACACAGTTAAAGGAAAACATAACAAAGGCAAGGAAATCCGTGGTTGTTCTGCTTGATTGATTCTTGTTTGCTCATTATAATGGCTCTGTTGCTATAAGATCCAAAGTGGTGATTTTAATTTAAATATGCAGGTTCCACAGAATGGGGTAATGCAATTGGAGCTGCTGT
Organism: Ilex aquifolium; assembly: GCA_951799425.1. Lineage (NCBI taxonomy): Eukaryota > Viridiplantae > Streptophyta > Magnoliopsida > Aquifoliales > Aquifoliaceae > Ilex > Ilex aquifolium. The sequence continues at coordinate 15,899,392 of OX637410.1, read as the reverse complement.
AATTGATGCCTTTGTATGGTGCAATAGATGTGCAAACTAATGCATAATATGATGTCATTGTATGGTGCAATTTTTTTTTTTTTTGTTGTTGTATGATGCAAGCTTGTATAGTGTACGGTGTAACCTATACAATAAAATCCTTATTAATGTAATTGTAGTTTCCTTATTTTTGGTGCATATGGAATGAATACCAATTTCACATAATGCACAAGTCATTGCACAAACTCGAACGTTGAGCCAAAAAATTTAACAAAAGAGTTTCAACAGTTACATCAAAAGTTCATCAATTATGAATTACCCTTACAACTGATATCATATCACCATATACAAGGTCATTCCACAAACTCAAATGTTGAGCAAAAAACATTAACAAAAGAGTTTTAACAGTCACATCAAAAGTTGAACTATCAAAATAAAATATGGTTGCTTAAAATTCTTAACAGTCCTAACAATTTATAAGTTTTTGAGAGAGTTCCATTAGTTCATTGACTTGAAAACCTCATGTTTGCAGTGTTTTGTGTTGTAGGAGGAGCACCATGGTCAGATTGTGGTCTAAGACTGTTGTGAGATGCAATTGGTGAATTTTTCTTCCTTTTAATCTGGATCAAGTGTTATCAAGGTTAAATACAAAGTAATATTTGAAAAATATTGTAATCCTGTATGGGATGAATTAAGCACAATGAATGAGATGACAGATCTCTCACTTGGTGAGCTCGAGTTTGCCTGGAAAGTCGAGTGTCCCACAACGAATGACTATTGAGAAAACGTAATGAACGACGATGAAACTCTCTACAAACGATCTACTTACGCGTAAGTTCTCGAGCAGAGTTTTGCCACTAAAAAGAATGGTTAGAAGGGCGTCAGAGTGTTTTTCTGCGTAACTCATTCGACGATCAAGTCAGTATTTGAGAAACGGTTTGAAAATACTGTTTTGTTGCTTGGGCGAGGGGTTTCATACCTAAGACTTGAGCTTGAGAATGTTATTTATACCTCTCAGGAGCAAATCATTGCGGAAAGTTGGGTCCCTTGGAGAGAATACACCTGATTAGTTAATTAGGAGGGCAACATCTGATGCACAGACCTCGAGCAGAACGTCTTCCCCTTCATGTAGCAGAAGTTTCTGCATTTAATGCTCAGATCCCCGAGCACTTAATGCTCACTTCTCTGACTTCGCCGAGCAATAAATATATCACATCTTTCTGTGGGGTCATTGAATGCACCCTAGATGTGGCTGCACAAGCGTAGGGGCATTTTTGTCAATCACCCTCAAATGGGTTAGGAATTAAATATTTCGTACTTCGTACGCCTACCTCATTGGTTACTAAACTGTCTTCCCAACAATTCTGATTGCCTTGGGAAGGGGGATTGATGATTGATAGCCAACCTCGCTTCCAAGTCATGATACTCTATTTTACCTCGATCATGGGTATGTTTGCATTAGCTGACCTTCTCCTTTTTTCCTAGGAATCTAACCTCATCATTTTGCTAACCGTCAAGAAAACTGTTCATATTTCGCCGGTGTGAATGGCTCGATGCCGAGGCTCTGAAGATGGCGACGAGGGGAGGGATCATTCCGAGCTATTCCAAGCCGAGGACACGTGTCGCTAAGGGGATGCTCCTGGAGACCAAGATGCCGAGGACACGTGTCAATCAAGGGACGTTATGAGGGAATACATGCCGAGGACACGTGTCACTCAGGGAATGCTTCGAGGGCATACATGCCGAGGACACGTGTCATTCAGGGGACGCTCTGAGGACACGTGTCGCTTCCCCATAAAACTACGACAATGTTCCATCAAATCCCAATTAAGGATTTATTGTCTTACAGAAAATTTTGCTCTAAATGTTGTATTAGGAATCTTCCAAATATGTGATGGATCTGGATTTGGTGTTCTTGCAGGCAACTGTCTGATCTTTTTGAGTTTGAGGATTTGATGGAGCCTGACTTTGAGCAATTGATGGAGCTTCTAGAGGAGGTGCATTTTGCTTCTTTTTTTTTTTTGGCCTGCAATATATAAATTGGGAAACAATAAGTAATTCTAGTAGTAATGAGATTATGACTATAAAAAATGAAGATACTTACTGCCAACTTTTGTCCTGTTTGTTGTTTCCCTGTAGGTCTCTTACACTTTCTCACGTTGTGGCCAATTCCACCATAATTCCCACACTTGATAGGCTTGTATTAATTCCTCTTCAGTTTTGTACCATTGATAACAAAGAAGCAAAGGTGCATGATAACCAGGACCAGCTCGTAGTTCACTTCTTTCAAAACCCAACTCATTTCTTCTCTATTGAAATCAAAAGTTCGATTCCGTGAAGCACCGATGCTCAGAGAGAGTAATGGCCAGGGCGATGTTGGTTTTGGAAAAGGTTATACCTTCAGGTGTTCGGCTGACTTTATCTCTCCTGACCCTAATGGGCCATTACTAATGGCTAACACTTGAGTGATTTAGAAAGACATCAACCCACTCACGTGAAAATCACATGATGAAGGTCTGTGGTTGCATTTTATCATTTTGTCTAGAGGACAACATGTGCTTCTCACATGCAGGTGGGAGTTGACGGAAATAGAAACACAATCTAACAATAGGAGCATATTTGTAACATGTTAGATTGATAGTGCAATGTGAGATAATTAATATTTTAGGGTACAAAGTGAAAAAAGGATGTATGTTTTAGGGTACAAAGTGGAATTTTTCCTAAAAATTATTATAAAATAAAAATAAAATTATCATTCAATCCAATGAGGTACCTAAAATTAGCCAGCGCTTTACCAAGTTCTTCAAACTCTATTGATGAAGAAAATATTCGGTGCTTGCAAGACACCACGTGACCTTGTTTTTTAATATACATTGTTTGTACATTTTGTGTGTCAGACAATGTCTAACATATTGTATGTTAATATACAATATATTTTGTGTGTGATGTACAAGAGAAGGCAAGGTCACGTAGTACCTTGCAAGCATTAAATAAATAATTTCTCCTATTGATGGATGGTATTCAAATTCAATGAGTTATATCTACTCTCAAAATATCCATTATTATTATATTGAACTGACTTATATCCTAAAAACCATTATGGTCTTATCCTAGTTTATATTGATCCTATTAGTAATTAAATCCTACGTAATCTTTTATGAATTATAGAAAAATGTTTCATATGTTCCTTCAACCTTCATATCCTTTTTACGTGGAAGTTTATTTTTTTCACAACCAACACAGAAAAAACTTCGGTTCACGAAGCCTATCATATGGAAAATCCACCTACCCAGTTTTTCTTTTTGAATTGGCCCAACTTATTTAGATAGTATTAAGTTAAAATTCTTCAACAATTTTATTAATTTTTAAGAATAACAAGTTAATTGTAAAAGAAAATTGTTTCTCCAAATGTCAAAAAAAATCAAAATAATTTTTAAAATCTCATATAAATAGAAAACTCTAGCGGTCCATAACTGTTAGAAAAAACATCTCCAATCTTTACTTTTTTTTTAAACCCAAATTTAAATTTGGGTAAAAAAATTCTTAAAAACTTTCTCCAATGTTAGATCCATACCTATATAAAATTAAGGGAGACTCATTTTTTTACTCAAATTAAGAGAAACTCAAATTCATACCCAAATATTTAATGGTGATATTTTACCCTCTTTTAAAGATCTAATGATTATATTTTACCATCATTTAAATTTGAGTTTGTCATTATTTAAATTTGAGTTTCTCCATTTGAGAGGTCTATACCAAATCAAGCTTTTAACCCCTCTTTTTTTACTCAAATTTAGGTAAGAATTTAAATTTTCATTGGAAATGGTTTAATGAGTGAAACCATAGAAATACCCTTACCAAAAGGATAAACAAAAAAAACTTTAAATTTCATAAGTTTTTTTTCGACTTAAAAATGACAAGGGTCATAAGCCTGTTTTTCATATTTCTAGATGGATAAATAATACGATATCGTTCAGAAGAAGGGATGATGTTTGGGGTGGGCTGATCCATGAAATTTTTTTCGGCTTGGGCCTGGGTAGAGAATGCCTAAATCCTTATTCGAGTGAGTTATCGGTCGAGCCAGACACGATAAGAGTAAACTACCAGCAACCCAACCCGTCCCTCATTGAGCGGGCATTGCAAGTAGACCTTTTTTTTATATACATATTCATTTAAAAAATTTTCAACTTAATATTTTTGTAAACTACATTTTTAAATTAAAGTAGAGTCAAAATAGACAAAAAATAAATAATAAATAATTTTATTTGGGAGAAATTATTTAGTATTTAAGTAAATAATGAATAATACCCTAGATTACTCAATTTAGTATTTAAGTAAATAATTCTTTTTGAGACAAATATGCACTTAACTTTCAGTGATCAAAAAAAAAAATTTCTTTCAAACAAAGTGGGTGAATGGGCGGGTAGATAGGTTTTTGGGCCAGGTTTTAGCTGGTTTTGCGAATGGACTAATGGGCCGAGTAATGACTTGGGGCAGGCCCAAGCCTTCTCTTGTAGGATATTGGGTTTGGGTTCGAATGAGCCAAGTATTGGGTTTATCGAAGTTCGGATTAATTTTTTGGAAAATTTGGAGGCCAGTCCCCTTATACGGACTTGTTTTGACTTAAGTCCATGAAAGAAACTTATTTGTTATGAAATCCGATTTTTGTCAATTTTACCAGACTATCAATTCTCTTTAGAAGTAAATTAAAAACTCCTAAATTTTAGGAATTTGACTAACATTAAAATTTTTTCTCTCTCATATCTATCTATATCCATATATATGTTAGGACTATATCTCTCTCATATATATATATATTAACATTAAAAATAAAAAATAGTAACATTCAAATATAAAAAAAATATCATTTAAACACAAAAAATAATACCATTTAAACACAAAAAATAGTATCATTAAAAATTAAAAATAAAAATATTGTATATTAATATTTGAAAAAATAATAGTAACATATTCAATAAAAAATAGTAACATTTAATATTAATATTTCATAAAAATAGTAATATTTAATATTAACATTAAAAGCAAAAAATAATAACATTCAAACACAAAAAATAGTACAATTTAAACACAAAAAATAGTACCATTTAAACACAAACATAGTAACATTCAAAAAATAAAAAATAGTAACATTGTATATTAATATTTGAAAAAAAACAATAGTAACATACTCAACAAAAAATAGTAACATTGGACATTGATATTTTCGAAAAAATATTAACATTCAATATTAACAGTAACATGTTTATCAAAAAAAAATTGTAACATGTTTAATAAAAAATAGTAACATGATAAAGGTAGTAACGTGAACAAGCCCAACAAAACAGAAATAATAACATGGAAAAAAAATTGTACCGGTGCAACGTCGTCTTCTTCACAAAAATACACAACCAACTAAATCGAGACCTAAATCAAAACCTCGCCGATCATAAAAAAAGTAGTAAAATGTGCAAAAAAAATTAGTAACATGTGCAAAAAAAAAAAGTAGTAATATGATATTTCAAGAATTGAAAAAATAGTAACATGCTTCGAGACATTTAGTTGAAGTTTTTGGTGCGTGGGTTTGATACTGTGGGAGTAACGGATAGGAGAGGTTTAGTGGGTTGTTGAGGGCGGTGGATTGTTGATGGCAGTGGGTTGGGATTTTTAGATTGGCGGTGGCAATGGCCTATGAGACTTTGATTTTTGGAAAGACAAAGATGAGAGCTTGTGAGGAGTCTGTTTCGGAAATGGAAGTTATATGAGGCAAGAGAAAGAGTTATCGAAAGATTGTGACAGACAATTACTAGTGTAAAATCAGGCATGCATAGCTTCCTTCCATATATATCTCAATGAATTAACTTATATGACTTTCCATAACTGAACAAAACTAACACCGTTAGGGGTATTTTTGAGATTAAAAAAAAAAAGTGGACTTAACTACCTACATATAAGTTTAAAAATGGACTTACCCCCAAATAAATTTCCTTGCCGGACTCTAGTCATTATAAGTCCATCTAAGTGGATTCAGCCCCAATTTTCACTATTTTTTTAGCCTGAGTAATGGGTCCCATGGATCAACCCGACCCATGGACACCCTAGCGATGTAAGGTTCGGAGCTACACGTACAACATTATTGGCTTTTGTCACAGTCTCAGAGACATTGATGTGGGGTAATGCTATGCTTACTAAATTTTTTTACCAAATCTTCATCCTAAATGATATGACAAAGTTTTTTATTATCAGATAAGTGGGTTCCATTAATATTTAATGACAGAAATTATGCCACATCATTTAATATGGAAGATTTGGTAAAAAAAAATTTAGTAAGCATTGCATTTTCCATTGATGTGGGCTCCAGCCAATTCTTTTTTGTTTGGCTACTAGCCTGCTACCAAAGGTATCCACTGCATTGCCGTACGTTGTGCTCCCATTTTCTAGTGTGCTATATCTTTCTTTTTTTTCTTTTTTTGGGGGGAAGGGGAGGGGGGAAGGCGGCTTAAACTCTTGACCTCAAGAATGTAAAGTTTTCACAAGGTAAAAAAAGGAATATAGAAGAAAGTTCAAAACACGTCCGCTAGAGCAAGCAAAAGAATTGTCAAAGAGATTCTTCCATCCCTACGGTTGAACTAAAAAAAAAAAGGGTAAACTACATAAATGACCCTTGAACTTTAGTCTTAGTTTTAAATTACACCTTAGACTTTCAATTTTTTTAATGTACCCCTGAACTATGTAAATCATTTTAATGAGGTCCTTCTGTTAGATTCTAATGTTAAATGAGGATGAAACCCTAACGTTGGCAGTTGGTAGATGGCATTTTAGTCCATTCAAGTAATATGTATAGTTGGGTTGAAGAAAGGACAGCAAAACTCTCTCCTAAATCGTCTCTCATATCTCTACCAAATCTTTCATCTCCTTCCCAGATACGTCTCTCATACCAGAATCGCAAATCCTTCATCTCCATACCATACCAGACTCCGAAAAAGCTCATCTCCCTCCCAGATCTGCACCCCATACGTACTTAGATCGTTCATCTCCTTCCCATCTATTGATTCGAGTAAACCAGAATGACTTGGTTATTGCGGACAATCGATGGTGTCTTCCATCTAGAACAAGTTTATTGTAAGTGGTCTCTCACTCATACATGTAATTTTTGTTACCCGCAAATTTGTAGATTCAGACATATGGGTGTTGGGTATTGGACTCATTTTTTGTCGCCTTGGTTATTGCTTGTAAATTTTGTAATGTTGGGTGTTGGAGTAATTCTGAATTTCTAGAACGTAGTATAATTTTTTGGGTTATTTGTATGCATTATTTTGTATCTAGTTTTTACTGTAATTGAAAAAATTGAGATAGAAAAATGATGAAACTTACAATGGACATTCTGAATTCCATGGTATCTAGTGTTGGAGTAATTCTGAATTCCTCCCCCTCTCTCTCTCACCACGACTGTCAACTGGACTGAATAAAGCCACTTGTTTTTTTTTAGCAGAGCCACTTGTTTTTTTTTAGCAGAGCCACTTGTTCTTCGCTGCTAAAAAAAAAACATAGGAGAATATACAGAGGAGAATGGGAGGGAGATTTTGGCACCTTTTCTTCTACCCAACTATACATATTACCTTTGAGGGCTTTCCTGGATGGGTTACTGCTAGTGGAGAAGTTTGGGCTTCCAATGTATAAGTTTCATATTGAAGCTGATTCAAAGGTGATGGTACATATGGTTTTGAAAGGACATCTCAGGGCTTGTAAATTTTGGGGTTGTTGAGGCAAATTTTGGAGGTGTTAGGGAGGATGGATTTCAGTTTGTCTCATGTTTACAGGGAAGCCATTTCATTGGCTGATTATTTTGCTAATAAAGCTGTACAGGACAGAGCTTCGACTGATTTTTCTTATGTTGTGGATCTTCCTCTTCATGCTAAACTGTTGTTGATGCATGATCAGAGAGGGGTCAAGATGTTCAAGAAGAAGACATTGCTTAGCTCTTGAGTTTTGATGTTTGTACAGTTTTGCTTTGATTGTTCTATGACTGTAGAGTTATACTCCTTGATTTGTAATTGTTTTGAGAAATGAAATAAAATGGTCCTGAGTTTCTTTTAAACTATACATATTACCTTAATGGACTAAAATACCCTCCACCAGCTGCCAACGTTAGGTTTTCATCCCCATTTAATGTCAGAATCTAACAGAAGGACTTGATTAAAACGATTTACATAGTTCAGGGAGTACATTAAAAAATTTGAAAGTTCAGGGTGTAATTTAAAACTAAGACTAACGTTTAGGGGTCATTTATGTGGTTTACCCAAAAAAAAAAAAATTCTTCCCCAAATTTGTTAGTTAGTTTGTAAGTTCAATTTATTTGGATAATTTTGTTGTTTAACATTTGTTTTTCTCGCATTTTATGAAAATACTAAAGTGATCAAATTTTTAAAAATCAAATATGTGATCCAAATAATGTGACAAATTCACACAACTAACGAAATATAATTGAACCCCTTATTTGTTTGGGGTGAGAAATTGTTGAACTCACCAAATCCAAATTTAAGCCTCAAATTTGGTTAAAGTTACGGTTCTTATTAAATTTTATCCTTAATGGTCTGTTTGGTAGTAATGATGGAAAAAAGAAGTGATGATGTTTGACTTTTCATCGTTTAAGAAAAGAAAAATATTTTTACTCTTATGATGAAAAATAAAATAAATAATTTTTTATTATTTTATTTGACATAAGAAGAAAAATGGATAAAAAATACATCCAAATAATTACATTAACATATTTACGGTAATCTGAAGAAAATTAGAGGTTATTTGTATTCTTCGGAAACCCCCGCCAACATCACCATTCTTGACTCACTATTGGCCAAACCACTTATGCACTAAGTTCAACATGAGTCGAATCACTTAGTCATGCTTCATAATTAAAAAAATAAGCACCGTAGAAATACGCCACTCATTCAAAGTTAAATAATAGAGAGTTGATTGAAATGGGCATTAAATACTTTTCGAGAGATCTCCAAATCACTGGTACGATTATCAAAATTGTGAAAATAAATATGTGGGTATCAGATCCAAGTAGTACTATCAATTCTAATCACTTTGATTTGGACCGCACTAATTTGGTCCAATTGTACATAGTAAATGACAAAAAAAGTGGACCCCATAATTATTATTTGTTCCCAATTGGTGATTCTAAAATCTAAACCTTTATTTACTCAAAAAAAAATCTGAACCTTGAGGCTAAAATGGTAATTTGAGGCAACTTTTGCACCATGCTTCCATTCTCCTTCCAATTCCGCTGATTTTCGGAGTGATTAAAAATGCTGGGCAGAAGGGATGCATTTTCCAGCCCTTTTTCCTTTCTTTTCATTTTAATTATTCTTCTTCACCAAATAATTCCATCCTCCTAATTTTATGTCAAACCAAACAGCTCCTAAGTGCAATTGTTGGGAAGAAAATAGAGGCGGACCCGGTGCAGTACCAGTTGCCGAAGCAGTGGGTTTTGTTGAAAATTTTGAGATCAGTTACTTCTTTTGTTTTTGCTTTGTGTTGTACTGAATTTTGATGAGTCTAAGAACTTGTTTGACTTTTGAACCCAGTCTTTAATCAGTCCTGTTGTTATATTCTTTGCTGCAATTTGTGTTATTCTTCATGTTTGGTGCGATCATTATCAAAGCTAGAGTTTTGAAATTTAAGAGTTGTGCTGAAATTAGGTTTTGAAATTTGGGGTTTTTTTTTCTTGTGGTGTTCTTGGATGTAGAGTTGCTAGATTCAAGCATTTATGACAAGAAACCCTGGGCGTGAACATTATCTAAATGAAGCATTGGCCAACACAATACTAGTTGGAAGAAAGATGATACTTTGCACTGGATGAGGGTTTATTCGTGTGAAAGACATAGCTTTCCAAGACTGAAATCTATTGTTGACGGAGAAAACAAGCTCAAATACAAGGGGAAAAATTGAAAACCCCTTCAAGCGGATTCCTTCCAGTCTACTTCTTTTATGATCTCATTGGAAATCATATAAAATACAACTCCTATTTTATATAACTATTTGTGCAAGTATTTTACGATGAAGAAGTAACTGTGTCTTGTACGGATCATGAATTAATCTACTATAACTATAGAAAATCCATTTTTTCGCGAATTACTGCATATAACATGGAAACATTTCCAAATTGACATAATTCAAACCTATAATGTCTCAACAAAAACAATCACAAAACATGAGTAGTTGATACCGAAATATATGTAATTATTTGTCAAAATACAATAAAACCACCCTCCAAAATATTTTAGCAATTAAACATATTCCACTCTTAATGTCCCACGCTAAAGAGTGACTCAGTACCAAACATGGCTTTAGCAGAAACACTCGCCGAGGATGATGAAGGGAATGTCATTGCAAATTCATTTGAAACTTCATTCCCAAATAATGCAGTCATGCCAGCACCTGCAATATCCATAAATACTTCGGGCAAGATAACTTCCCTATCCAAGTACTGCATCACTTGCCTCATGCTAGGCCTAGTCACCGAATTATAGTGTGAGCAAAGTAGACCTAGCTTCAAAACCAACTCCATTTCCTCTACCACAAAATCACCTCCCAATCTCGGATCAGTTGCCTCAAGAATTGCTCCTTCTTTCCATTTCTCCAAAACCCACTGAACCAAAATCATATCATCAATCAATCCCTGTACCTTTGTAGGTCTTTGTCCGCAAGCCACTTCCAGCATAAATGCCCCAAAATCAAAGACATCTGTGCTAGTAGTTGCCTTGCCAGTTCTAACAAGCTCTGGTGCAATATACCCATAAGTTCCAACCACATGGGTTGTTTTAGGGTTTTCTCCGTGATCATACAATCTAGCAAGCCTGAAGTCTCCTAGCCTTCCATTGAAATTGGCATCCAGAAGGACATTACTTGCCTTGACATCTCTGTGAAGAACAACTTTTTCCCACTCTTCATGTAGATACAGAAGGCCTGATGCTACCCCTCTAATGATTCGATAGCGTTGTGCCCAATTAAGGCTTGGATTCTCGTTGTTGTGTAAAAACTTGTCAAGACTTCCATGGAACATATAATCATAGACCAACAGAAGCTCTCCCTTTCTTCGGCAATAGCCCAGGAGGGCCACCAAGTTCCTATGTCTTAGCTTACCCATGCTAGTAATTTCAGCCACAAATTCCTTCATCCCTTGTGTTGAATCATGGGAGACTCTTTTGACTGCTACTTGTACATTGGAAGAAGGAAGTACCCCTCTGTAAACCTGTCCAAAACCTCCTACTCCAAGAAGCTCTTTGTTGTTGAACCCATTGGTTGCTTTGTAAAGATCCTTGTAGGAGAACCTCTGAGGACCATATTCCAATTCCCAATCCTCGAGTATTTCTGCATACTTTCTTCTCCTTTGTATGTAAGCAATCCCAACCATAGTGATGATCAGCACAACCAGTACTGTTGAGGCTGAGATTGCAACATCTTGATGTAATTTTCGTTTGGATTTTCTGGGCCAGGGAACAGAAGGAAGTTTTGATAGGTCTAGGCTCTGTGCTGGCCCAGTTTTGTTGAAGCTCCACCCCAGAATGTCGTGGTTGCTTGTCGGACCTGTAGTTGATCCTGTAGATGCAGAGAAACCAACATACATAGAGTCCAAGAAAACTGGAGAGAGATCAATGGAAGCCGACAAGAGAGGTAGATTTGGTTTCGCGATTCTAATGGGAGCTAATGTAACGATGATAATCTTTTTCACTCCATCATAATCTATCCAAACCTGCGTTGGGGTTTTACTTGTAAGATCCAAGCTCTTGTTGATCCCTTCTGTATTGGGAAAATATGACGCGGGAGCCGATACAACGGATATTAGACCGTTCACATCAATTCCGACATGATTGTTGTCTATATCTTTCATAACAGGGTTCATACTAGTATCAAACTCAACTGCAAGTACATGGTTGGAGGTAAGGCCGTTGTTTGAAGAATTGAAAACTCCCAGAAACTGGTCAGACATGCCTCGTTGGGTGAAGCTCAGAGATGGTGAGATGGTGAAGGCAAAGCCGAGGCCAGGAGGATATCCCAGTTTAGGAACAATGGCGAAGATGAAATAGGTGGAAAATGAAAGAGACTGAGCCGACCCAGATGAGGAAGACGTGTTAAATTTCACAGGAATTGGGTAGAAAGCATGGCCAGTAGCTTGCTTTGAAGTGTTGGTTATCTGCAATAGGCCATTGGGAAGGATCTCAGCGAGACCATCAAGGTACAGTTTAGCTCCACGGAAGCCTTGGTAGATGAACTGGTTTTCATCTTGAGCCAGGGCCAAGAGTTTTATGGATATAAGGAGGAATATCATGAGATTAATAAGAGACCATGGAGCCATTAAAAAAGTGAGAGAATGTTTCTTCTGTCTTGAAAATTAAATACTTTGAATGGCCAAAACATTGACCTGATCAGATTATATCATTTGATGATGCTACAGTCTTACTTACCTAGTGCCGTGAGAAGTGGGATGAAGTCATAAAGACTAAGACTAATGGGTCAATCTACATTCTCCGAGAATATAAGGTCGTCCAATAATATTTTTTTTAGTTTTTATAAATTATAAGTTCAATTACTAGTTGTGAAAATCTAGTGGTGTTAAGTCGTGTTCGAATCATGTTCTTTTGTATTTATATAGAGTATTAATTAATTTTAATTCAACTGATCACTTGATTTTTAGAATGACATGTTCGAGTTGATCCCTATATTTCTTAAATTAAAAATCAAATACTAAGATTGGATTATTTCTCCACTAAACCACAACTCATATTTTTTCTAGGCTTAAAATCTATTTAAGTCTATATCATAGCAAAAATAGAAATAAAATTCTCATTTAGGATAACTACTGTAAATATGTGATAAAAATAATAAAAATCAGTCATTTTATTCATATAATACTAATTAAATATGTCTGTCGTATCTAATTCAAGCTATTTGTATTTGATAATAAACTGTCACACTTATTATTATTTTTTTTGAAGATACACTTATTATTCATTTTATTAAGTCGTATTATTCTGAGTTTGTACCGAAAATTAGTTAAACTTAACTTATTAAATTCTTGTCAGTTTTGAATTGTTTTAAGGAGATTTCTCTAAGGGAATTTTCAAACATTCTCACTTGGATTTACATTAGAATGTTCCACTTGACTGGACTTATCTTTCCTCACCTAATAAAGAAAAAGGAGTACACGGCAACACAAAAGAAGTCTAGATGTTATGAGCATGGAATAATATGACTGTCGTTACACTGAGGTTTCTATTCAGACTCACAAGTCATGATAGTATTTGACATATTTATTTGATTTCCACAAGAGGCCCCACAGCAAACCTCCAAGAAAAAAAAACCCAAAAAATAGGCTATAAGGGATCCATCCAAGTATATATATTAAAAAATTTCCTCAATGTTCTTTTGGGATTTCTTTTATAAGTTTGTTATCAACTCTCATTCCACTTTCTAAAAGTAGTACTTTTCCTATGAACTTTTGCAAACGGGAGTTCAAGATTGGAATCTGGTAAGAAATAGGCCCATATAGGCCTTCTTTTAGTAGCAAATCGGACAAAGATTCAAGCTCCATTCGATCGGTTAAAGATTTTATTCACTCCCCCACTAAGTCAAGGGGGATCGAGATTCAGGTAATCGTAATTTCTTATCACTCACTCAAGCTAATTGCATTTTCTCAGTTAAGCTCTTCCAAATCGGTTTGACACAACTGTGTGAGGAGTTTTTTGCACAATAAATAAATAAAAACAGATATCTCCCATGGTGAACTCGTGTTTACCTCGAAAGTCGACGGTCCTGCGGCAAAGGGAGGCCAAAAGGGGCCTAAGGAGTGGTGATGAATTGCTTTTCTAGCTGCCCGCTCGATTCCAGCTTGCTGGAGTATTTTCCGGCGTATCCTAGCACTCAAAAGATGGGTTAGAAAGGGCGCTAGAGTGTTTCCGGTGTATCCCCTCCGACGATCAAGTCAGTTCTTTAAGAAAGGGGAAGAAGAAAGCACTATTTTCGTATTTTGGAGTGAATTTGACGTCCCTTTACTTTGCATTTGTGAGAGCTATTTATACCTCTATGGAGGTAATCATTGTGGACAGGTGGGTCCCTTGGAAGGAAGCCCCTCATTGGTCCTTGGAAGGCAGCCTGTGGAGCACAGTCCTAGGGCAGAGTGTCTTTCTTGTCACCCCAAAAGAAATCTCTACATTTAATGCTCAGATCCCTGAGCATTTAATGCACTCCTCCCGGAGTCCGCCAAGCAATAAATGTGTCACATCCTTCTGAGGGATAATTATGTCCTTCGTTGTGGCCGCGCATGCGTTGGGGCATTTGCGTCTTTTGCCATCCAAGAGGTCACATCGTCTAGACTTCGTACTTCGTGGACTCTCTCTACTGGTCACCAAGTTGCCTATCTTGTCATTCTGACTGCTTTGGGAAGAGGGTTTGATGATTAAAAACCTCCCCCACCTCTGATGTGGTGATGTCATTCTTGACTTTTCTAAGAACTCCATCATTCGCCATAGCCCAAGTCCCAAGGTGATTGCCAACACCTTGGCGGAGTGGAGGTTTAGATGTCGAGGACTCCGTGGACAACATGTCGTGGACTTCGAGGTACCTTTAGCGCCGAGATGACGTGTCATGTGGAGAGTGTTCCGCGGACAACATGTCTTGCACTCCAAGGTACCTTTAGTCCGAGATGACGTGTCATGTGGAGAGTGCTCCGCGGACAACATTCTTGGACTCCGAGGTACCTTTAGTCCGAGATGACGTGTCATGTGGAGAGTGCTCCACGGACAAGATGTCGAGGACTCCGCGGACAACATGTCGTGGACTACGAGGTACCTTTAGTGCCAAGATGACGTGTCATATGGAGAGTGCTCCGCGGACAAGATGTCGAGGACTCTGCGGACAACATGTCGTGGACTCCGAGGTACCTTTAGTGCTGAGATGACGTGTCATGTGGAGATTGCTCCGCGGACAAGATGTCGAGGACTCTGTGAACAACATATTGTGGACTCCGAGGTACCTTTAGTGGCGAGATGACGTGTCATGTGGAGAGTGCTCCGCGGACAAGATGTCGAGGACTCCGCGGACAATATGTTGTGGACTCTGAGGTACCTTTAGTGCCTAGATGACGTGTTACTCGCAGGAAGCTCCGAGGTGCCGAGGACACGTGTCATCCAAAGAACACTCCGCAACCAATATGTCGAGGACATGTGTCTCGTCGCCCTTGATCACGGAAAATGTCCCATCAACTGCCCTTCAGCCCTTGATCTTCATATTGATTGGATGACATGGCAGATGAAGATGAAAGGGCTTGAATGTCCTGTTCTTTCGTGTAGCCATTTTCACGCCGATGCTCCAGCTTTGCCGACATTGTTCCTATCCTTTAGAGCGTCAATTCCTTATCTGCTAGTGTCGATGAGTTCTTTGGTGACATCGAAGGAAACATTGGGAGCGACGTCACTGGTCCTCCATAGAACTATTTTTTCACTTTCCTTGTAACATAGTTTCTGTCTCTATAGCTTGAGGGATGCAAATCCCTCTTTTTTGTAATGCAACGATGCGTTTCTTTTATTAAGTCTTTGCTCCTTTCCTTTTCTTCCTTTTTGTCTTCAGGGCTAAGTTTCTTCCTGTTTGCCGATCCGAGGAGATAACGTTGATCCCTCCCCACATCACCCATATTAGATGTCAGCCATCTCCTTAAGATCTCCTTTCTCCTGGCTCCTTAGAAGTGTAGTTACCATGGCATCAGGACGGAAAGGCGTATCATTTGGACAACCCATTTTTGGGTCCCGTTTCCTTAGCCAGACACATATTTGGGAATCCCAGACAAGATGAACTACCAACGATTCACGCTTGCTTTGTAAAATGCTGCATGACAAAATACCCCCATCCCAAACAATGTATCTAATGAATGCCCTTCCTCAGGGTCAGTTTTCATTCATGAGGCATGCTCATGTTACTTATTTGGATTCTGGGGCCCCTAAGACTTTATTTCCAGGGTCGTGTTCCTTCCAGGAACCGAGCTCCTGTTTCTATTTGGAGGTGAGTCTTTGTACTCGCTCCAGGGTCATGCCCTTTCCAAGAGGCTTACTCCTGTTTTTATTTGGAGGCGAGCCTTTGAACTCGCACTCCGGGGCCATGCCCCCTCCAGGAGGCGAGCTCCTGTTCTTATTCGGAGGCAAGTCTTTGAACCCCTTTTGTTTCTTTGGAGGCAAGAATTTTTCTTGAAGACTTGGCCTCCGGGGCCATGCCCCTTCTAGGAGGCTATGCTCCTTTTATCTCTTTGGAGGCAAGAATCTTCCTTGAAGACTTGGCCTCCGGGGCCATACCCCTTCCAGGAGGTTGTGCTCATTTTGTCTCTTTGGAGGCAAAAATCTTCCTTGAAGACTTGACCTCCGGGGCCATGCCCCTTCCAGGAGGCTTCACTCATTTTGTTTCTTTGGAGGCAAGAATTTTTCTTGAAGACTTGGCCTCCGGGGCCATGCCCTTTCCAGGACAACACACTTAGTGAAAATAAGTCTCTTTCACAAAAGTAATACTTCTTCAAATTCGTTACATTCCAAGGTCGAAGTGCAGTATTTCCTTCCAAATCCTCTAACTTGTATGACCCGGAGCCTCCCATTGATGTGACTTTATATGGTCCTTCTCAATTGGGTCTCATCTTCTATCCTGGAGTACTTATTGATTTGGGCCATCAACCTGTCCATATCCACTGGCGTTTTCTTTGTTTAGGACTTGTAAAGGTCGGTGTCCCTGGAGAGGCCAAGTCTAAAAGAGGCTGCAGCCATGACCTCTGAGCATCCCTCCACCTCGTTCACTTCTTCCTAGTATCGAGTGGCGTATTGGCAGAGTGTTTCATCTTCCTTCCGTCTTAGGGTCAGTAGTGACCCAACATCCTTGGGGCACTTGCTCCCTATGATGAATCGGGCAGAAAATTGTCTGGTTAGCTCATTCCAAGACCCTATGCTGTTGGGTGGAAAAGTTTCAAACTATTTCATAGCAGTGTCCCCCAAGCTCATTGAGAACACACGGCATAGCAACCGGTGATCCGAGTGGTACAATGACATCATTTGTTTGTATTGTCTGAGGTGAGCCTCCGGGTCAGAGCGTCCATTATAAACCTTGAACCTTGACACCGCAAACTTCTTTGGGACCTCCATCTCCACGATATGCATAGTGAAGGGTGACTGGATAGCTTCGTCATTAGTGTCATCCTCCGGGGTGGCCTTATCCCTCCTCGTAGGATCCAACCGTACCCTGAGGTCTTCCCTGTGCTTGGGGCGCATTTCTTCATCTTCTCGGCGTCGGTCAACATGCCCCCCAGTTCCAAGGTGTCGGACGGAGAGGGTTGACCCCTCTTCGGACTCCACCACACCCCCTCGCCCAGACAGCCTCCGATGGAGGTCACTCCAAGCCAAAGTTCTAGTCTTCTTGGCTGGAACCTCCGGGAGCTGCCCCTTGGCCCTCGGGCGTTTAGGAGCCTTGGAGCTCCCTGCTCCTCCACTTAGGAGGTTCCTCAAATTGCCACCTGCCACTTCCCTAACGGAGGGTTCCCGTGACTGCCGCGAGTCTCGAGAAGCTCCACCGAAAAAGTGCAAATTCGTCGAGCCGATTTAGGACGTTGACGTTGTCCTCCTCTAGTTGTCGTAATCGATCCCCGAATTTTTTCTCGATCACGTCAGCCAGTTGACTGGACAAGGGGGTTGATTTTTCAACCCCAATACCCAAACTAGTTTGGTGGGTTTTCTCCCTAGATCGATTCGAAAGTTCCTTGTTGACACTTTCGATACGGTCTTTGGTTCTTGACATAGAGGGAGCTGGTAAATCGTCATTCCTTTGTTGAGGATCCTTTCCCTTTTGACGAGTATTCACCATGGTCACTGTTCTTTAGGAAATAGCTTCATTTCCCATAGACGGCGCCAGATTGTGTGAGGAGTTTTTTGCACAATAAATAAATAAAAACAGGTCTCTCCCATGGTGAACTCGTGTTTACCTCGAAAGTCGACGATCCCGTGACAAAAGGAGGCCAAAAAGGGGCCTAAAGAGTGGTGATGAATTGCTTTTTCAGCTGTCCGCTCGATTCCAGCGTGTTGGAGTATTTTTCGGCGTATCCTGGCACTCAAAAGATGGGTTAGAAAGGGCGACGAAGTGTTTTCGGCGTATCCCCTCCGACGATCAAGTCAGTTCTTTGAGAGAGGGGAAGAAGAAAACACTATTTCGTATTCTGGAGTGAATTTGACGTCCCTTTACTTTGCATTTGTGAGAGCTATTTATACCTCCATGGAGGTAATCATTGCGGACAGGTGGGTCCCTTGGAAGGAAGCCCCTCATTGGTCCTTGGAAGGCAGCCTGTGGAGCACAGTCCTAGGGCAGAGTGTCTTTCTTGTCACCCCAAAAGAAATCTCTACATTTAATGCTCAGATCCCTGAGCATTTAATGCACTCCTCCCGGAGTCCGCCAAGCAATAAATGTGTCACATCCTTCTGAGGGATAATTATGTCCTTCGTTGTGGCCGCGCATGCGTTGGGGCATTTGCGTCTTTTGCCATCCAAGAGGTCACATCGTCTAGACTTCGTACTTCGTGGACTCTCTCTACTGGTCACCAAGTTGCCTATCTTGTCATTCTGACTGCTTTGGGAAGAGGGTTTGATGATTAAAAACCTCCCCCACCTCTGATGTGGTGATGTCATTCTTGACTTTTCTAAGAACTCCATCATTTGCCATAGCCCAAGTCCCAAGGTGATTGCCAACACCTTGGCGGAGTGGAGGTTTAGATGTCGAGGACTTTGCGGACAACATGTCGTGGACTCCGAGGTACCTTTGGCGCCGAGATGACGTGTCATGTGGAGAGTGTTCCGCGGATAACATATCTTGGACTCCGAGGTACCTTTAGTCCGAGATGACGTGTCATGTGGAGAGTGCTCCGCGGACAAGAGTCGAGGACTCCGCGGACAATATATCGTGGACTCCGAGGTACCTTTAGTGCCGAGATGACGTGTCATGTGGAGAGTGCTCCGCGGACAACATGTCGTGGACTCCGAGGTACCTTTAGTGCCGAGATGACGTGTCATGTGGAGAGTGCTCTGCGGACAAGATGTCGAGGACTCCGCGGACAACATGTCGTGGACTCCGAGGTACCTTTAGTGTCGAGATGACGTGTTACTCGCAAGAAGCTCCGAGGTGCCAAGGACACGTGTCGTCCAAAGATCACTCCGAGACCAATATGTCGAGGACACGTGTCTCGTCCCCCTTGATCACGGAAAATGTCCCATCAACTGCGATATTGACATAACTCTTCCGATATTAAATTAATTGTCATGTGTTTAAGAGGAGTTCATTGTATTGAGATGGATGAATTTACTGCTAAAAAAAATGAATTCTTTATATAAATTCTAGTGGGCCCGTGGTCTCTTATGACGGCTGGGATACAAAGAGATTCTTCAAAGAGGTTCTTCACTTTCAGTTGGAAGAGTGATTAGCTAGATATTGGGAGTGAATTTCTTTCATGTTTTTTAATTGGTGATTAATTGAATTTTCTTCTCCTAAAAAGAGAGTTGCTGAAAAAAGGGGGTGTAGCAGCTCAATTTGTGAGGTTTTGAAGGTTGTTTTTGTGCCTGTGTGTTGTTGGAAATTATCAAGATAAGTTACTCTTTGTATTGCTTGATATTGTACTGAATCTTTTTTAGTTATACATAAAGTATTTTGAAGGTCTACATGTGAAATTGTAAAACGATTCCCAAAAACCCTGGGCTTGAACATAATCTAAATGAAGCATTGGCCAACACAATACTAATTGGAAGAAAGATGATACTTTGCACTGGAGGAAGGTTTATTTATGTGAAAGACAGTTTTTTAAAAATTGTCTTATGCTACAACTTAAAGAATGAAAAATTCAGGCATAGGTTATCGCAAAATAATAAAACTCGGAAGTTTGAGTTCATACCACAAGGAATTGGGAAAGACTTAGAACACAAGAAAAAATAATAAAAATACTTGAAAAATTAATGTAGAGATTTGTTTGTTCAAAAGAATAGAAATTGATTGGTTAAAAATAGGAATTTGAAATACTAAATCATCAGCTGATCCAATTTTCGAACTTAAATGAAAATCAGCTAAGCAATGATCCCACTCAAAATATTTAGCGGTTGATTAGCCTTAGATATTGTGTTATTTATTATTTGCTTTTTACTCTTTGTAGTGTTTGTTTAATTTTGTAGGTAAACTAGTGGAATTAATGATGTGAAGGACGAAATACATAAATGGAGGAGATCCAGATCAATATTGATGAAAAAGAAGCATTCTACCTAATGCGTCCGAACGGTGAAAGAGAAGCGTTCAGACAGAAGTTCTAGAGGCTGCTAAGGAAAATTTAAAGGCTTGCGTCTAGGCAGAAGAATATGTGTATTTGGACACGTATTGCTTAGAGGCCAAGACACCCATGGGCGGATGGATGGAAGAATACATGCGTCCAGATGCATGTTGGAATTTGCCGAGTACCACAAGTTGTTAACGAAAATTAGGTTTTTGCTACCCCATTGTCTATTTAAAGCAGTTTATTGTATTCAACCTTTTTACCAGCCTTTTCTCTTCTAGTTTTTTGTATTGTTTTTATGGCCAGCTAAAGTCCCAACTAAAGTTAGGAGAGTTAGTTTAAATAAAATAAGGTATTTATTTTTTATCCAGTGATTTTAATGCTTGATTTATTCTTTTAATTCACTTTGTCTTCTAGTAAAATTTTTGCTCTGTATTATTTCTTGATTCGTTGTGCCATGTATATCAAATGCTTGAAATTCCCTACGAGTCAAATAACTGGTTATTCCACGCTTGAGTTAATTAATTAAAAGTTTTATAAGATAACTGATTTATTATTTAAATAAATTTAGGGTTTATCTATTAGAGAACTTGATTTATCGTAGACTCTGGACACAGTGAATACTTATAATCTGCATGTGAATTCTTAGATTTATTCGGATAATTTATTGGTTATAACTTTTGATTTTTTTTCATTTTATCGCTGCAAAATATTCTGATTAGGATCACCTCCATTAATTTCTCAATTGAGTTCAAAAACTGGATCATTAATAATTGCCGAGTGAATTTTAAAGAGTATCCCCGATACTTTAATATTTTAAATTACTATTTTTACTCACTCAATCTCTGTACTTTTGAACAAAATCAATTTCAAACAACTTCAAAGTATTTTTATTTTCTTTTTCCATGTGTTCTAAGTTTTTCTCAAATCTCTATGGTACGACCACAGACTTCTGAGTTATATATTACTTTGCGACAACCTATACTTGGATTTGCATATTTTAAGTTGTAGAAAGTTTTTAGCGCCATTGTCGGGGATCTTGTTGGAAGACAATGGGCGCACTGCCACATCGATTGAAATTTACTTCGTTTGCGATTTGTCAAAATTTCAGTAACTTTGTTTCACTTTTATTTTTCAATATTTAATTTTCTATTATTTAATTTATTGTTTTCTGCTTCTACCTTTTTCTTTTTCTTTTTGTTTTGTATGAGTTCTTGGCATAGTAGTTCAAGTGGACATTTAATTAGGGAGGATTTAGAAGAATTTTTTTGTAATTTATTTAATTCTCTTGAACAATCTCACACATAAATCATGATGGCTGAAGATCTTCCTATTAATAGGAGAAATAATCTTAAAAATCCTGATGATAGGAGGAGTAATCATGATAACAACAACGTTGATAATTTGAATGTTAATCATGGCAAAACTTTGCACGAATAGCTGCAGCTTGCATGACATACTGCAACATCATGCATTATTTACCTTTGTAGGCCACTAATTTTGTTTTTAAACCTAGCATTACTTCCTAAATTCCATGTCATGGACTATGATAATCCTTATCTCCCTATTCGAGATTTTGAAGAAGTATGTGCCACATTTTACGACCAAATTGTGATTGAAAATACGGTTAAGTTGAAGTTTTTCCCTTTCTCACAGAAGGATAAAACTAAAACTTGGACCTAGATCAATTGGTATATGGCAAGAGATGCAAAAGAAATTTTTGAAAATGTTTTTCCCACACACGACACAAATTCTTTAAAAAGAAAAATCATGATTTTTTCTCAAAAATATCTTCTTATTGTGAGGAGTTGCTTGACTTTGAATTATTTGAATAGGGAATGTGTTGCTGAGAACTTTTGAGATATGATTTTAGGTCATCTTTGTTATTATTTGAGCCGTAGCCGAATTTCTTGAATATTCTTAGATGAGCCTTTTTGAAGAATATTTTTGTTTCTTATAACACATATACAAAACCAAGCCAATGAAAAAAAATTGATCAAAAAAGAAAAAAGAAAAAAAAGAGAGACAATATGTCTAGCTTGGAAAAATAATAGCGAAATAACAAGCATGTTTTTGAAAAAAATATATATGAGCAAGTATTGTAAATTATGCTTCTAGAGGATGATGGGTGAAAGGCTATAGAAAGAAATTTGGTTGTGTAATGTACATATTTTCCTGGGATAATGTTTTGAATTTCTTAATATCCTTTGTTACAAAACTCTAATCCCAAGAACCCATTACATCCTTAGATAAAGACTTATCTTATCTCAAGAGTAAATTGGTGATGCAAGACTTATGTGAATTGGGAAGAGGAATTGTGATTCTTTATTTATTGTGTGTTGATTTCCTTTCATGAGATTATGCCAAAATCCTTTTCTTTCAGATGACAGTTTTTTTAAGAGAAATGTGAGTATTATTTTTATTTTGATTTAAATATATTCTTCTCACATGTGATACTTGAGGGAATAATCACTATAATCTGAAAGAATGTCTAATGAGTGAATTATTTAGCGAGATTTAGCATTGAGACGAATAAGTTGATAGTTGTGGGGGTGACTACCAGATGAATGACTGACTTGATATATTTAATTCATACTGCACACGAGTTATATGGGAACATGATAAGTGCATATACTTATATAGTGGTGAGTTCTATACTTTGTTTTGCATGTGCTTACAAAAAGATTTGCGGCTTAGAGTTTTAATATTGTGATGGCAATTTGTGATATGAATTTGTTATTCAGATATTTGATAACAAGTTGATGTTTGTTGGTATCATTTATGTAAACTCTCACGAGACTATACTCATCCACTAGGGGAAACCCAGAGGTTTAAAGGCTTGTTGCATATGTTAAATGCAATCGTGAGTCCTACGAAAGTGGATGTGTGCTTACTTTATTTTATTTTTGTCTTACTAGGGACTAGTAAGAGCTAGGTTGGGGGGAGTGTAATTTGCCTTAGATATTGTGTAATTTTAATATTTATTATTGACTAATTACGTTGGGCAAGACATTAATTGTATTGAATTTATCGAGATTCGAATATTATCTTCTCTTTGTAGTGTTTGTCTAATTTTGCAAGTAAACTAGTGGAATTAATGGTGTGAAGGACAAACTGCATAAAGGGAGAAGATCCATATTAATATGGAGTAAAAAAAGCCTAATGCGTCCTGACGGTGAAAGAGGAGTGTCCGGATAGAAGTTCTAGAGACTCCCATGGAAAATTTTAAGACTCTCATTCGGACGCGTGTTGCTTATAGGCCAAGACACCCATACAGATCCAGATGGAAGAATACAAGCGTCCGGACGCGTCGGAATCTACCCAGTACTACAAGTTGTTAACGAGAATTAGGTTTTTGTTACCCCATTGCCTATAAAAAGGGTGTAGCTTTACACTGTATTCAACCTTTTAACGGCCTTTTCTCTTCTATTTTATTGTATTGTTTTTATGGGCGGCTAAAAGTCCAACTAAAGTTAGGGAAGATACTTTCAATAAAGTACAGTACTTATTCTTGATTCAATGATTTTAATGCTTGATTTATTCTTTTAATTCAATTCTTGTCTTCTAGTAAAATTTTTGTTCTGTATAATTTCTTGATTTGTTGTGCCACTACATCGAATGCTTGAGATTCCATGCGAGTCAAATAACTGGTTATTTCGTGCTAAAATTAATTAATTAGAATTTTTATAAGATAATTGATTTATTATTTTCAATAAATTTAAGGTTTATTTGTTAGAGAACTTAATTTATCGTAAACTCCAGACACAGTAAATGCTTGTAATCTGCATGTGAATTTTTAGATTTATTCGGATAATTTATTGGTTATAACTTTTGATATTTTCATATTATCACCGCTAAATATTCTGATTGGGATCACTCCTCAGTTGATTCCCAATTGAGTTCAAAAATTGGATCATTAATAATTACTATGTAGAATTGAAGGTGTCTCCGATGCTTTAGTATTTTAAATTACTGGTTTTACTCAATTAACCTCTGTTCTTTTGAAAAAGACTAATTTCAAACAATTTCACAGTATTTTTATTTTTTTTCTTGTGTTCCTAAGTATTTCTCAAATCTCTGTGGTACGACCTAGGACTTCCGAGTTATATTTAATTTCGCGATAACCTACGTTTGGGTTTGCATATTTTAAGTTATACCAGCGGTAATAATATTGAAAATATCAAAAGTACAATTGTTAAATTGTCTGAATAAATCTAGGAACCTACTTGTAGATCACAAGTATTCACTGTACCCGGAGTCTATGATGAATCAAGATCTCTAACAAATAAACCCTAATTTTATATGAATAAGAAATTAACTATTATATGAAAATTCTAACTAATTAATTCAAGAATGAAAAACCAGTTATTTTACTCGCGGGCAAGGGCGGAGCTAGAATTTCCTCCTGAGGGGGGGTCCAGATAGTGGTATGACAATGTGGATCATTCAATTAGATCATTAATGTTATGACATTTACATGCATAGAACATATAAGAATCAATCTTACACGATATAGTATAATTATTGTTTTCAATAAAATGAATAAAATTAATCGAAACTAGTTGAATTATTAGATGTAAAAGTCAAATCAATTGCACCATTAATAATTTAAAATAGTCTAAAATTTACAAATTTATACAATACCAAAATTTAACGATTTAGACAAAATATCACAATTTTAATAGTGAATGGTTCAACATGGTCTAATCAATAGTCGAGAGGATAAAATAAAGCCAAGATTATAATTTAATGTATAAATTCTAATTTTAAGAATTTGAGTGATTTGTAAAATATGATCAAAACATAATTTTAAGGGTATAATGTATGATTTCAAATATTTGAGGGGGGCTATGGCCCCCTTGGGCCATAACATGGCTCCGTCACTGCTCGCAGGGAATCTCAAGCATTCGATGTACATGGTACAGGGAATTAAGAAATTATACAAAGTAAAAACTTTACTAAAAGATAAAAAATTAAATTAAAATAATAAATCATGTATTAAAAGAATATTAGATCAAAAATAATATCGTAAAGTATCTCCCCTAACTTTAGTTGGGGATTTAGCAATCCGTCAAAGAATATAATAAAAAATAAATAAAAAGAGGGGCTAAAGAGTAGAATCCTCCTCCTAAAGGATGTACATCAATATAAATAAGCATGGGGAGTAAAAGACCTATATCACGTCTAAGTCTAAGCCTACTGGGCAATCCTTGTCGTTGCATCTGGACGTGTGTTTCCTACTGTCCAGACGCACCTATTGTGAGATCCCAAATTTTTAGAAGTATTTTAAGTGTAAAATATTAGGAGTTTTGAGGTGAAAGTATAAGGAATATTTAAGTTTTGTGGTTATATATATAAGAAGTGAAACAAAGGGGAGCAAAGTATAAATATATATAACTTTTATATTTGTTAGTCTTCACCCACATGAATGACTTTGAAAATAAGCAAAGGAAACAAAGGAAGATAAAAGAGAATTGGTCAATAGGTGGTGGGTGAGTGATAGTTAATCTGAGTTGTGTGTCGTGTTTTCTATAAAAGAATAGTAGCATCGTTGAAAAAAAACAGAGAAAAAAGGAAAATGCAGACAAAATAATGACAAAGAGTTAGGGTCTTTGATTTAGAATTTACACGATGTCGCTCAATTTGTGAAATGAGATAATCCCTTAAGGTACGGGGTGGTATGCAATATGCTCTCCTTAAATCTCTTTGCAAAGAGTATTCCTTTGAATATCCTTTGATTTGTATTTCATATTGTGATATCATTATTTTTTAAATTTCGATTGAATATCGTTGAATATTTTGATCTCATTGATCATATTCTGCGGATATTGAGACGGGAACGTGGCAGCCAATAGCCAATGCATTGCCAGCCAAGAGACTCGTGAGATCGGGTTGAGGTGGGATGATTGGTGAGATGTCAGATTTGTGTTAAGATCTTGCATGACGTGTGATATGCAAATATGATATTTGTATCTGTTGATTGAGATACTTTGTGATACTCAATTATTCGGTATTTAATGTTCTTGAGCATATTTTTCCTCGTCATATTGTATACTTCCCCGCTTTATTTAATATTTTCAGGTTGAATTTAGAGAAAAGATCGGAACGAGATAATCAGAGTATTAAAGACGAGAAGATGTCGATATAATTGATGTTTTATTCGTATTGGGAGATTTATTTATATTGACAAATTTATTTGTATTGGGATATGATTTTGATAAATGAAATTTTATTGGGACAATTAGCGCTCTGTTATTTTTATTTGGGTGTTTTTATATCAATTAACATCTAAGAAAAAAAAATTGGGGCGTTACAATGGTATCAAAGCCTAGGCTTCAGATCTTATATGAAATTTGTGAGAAGTGAGCTCACTATGTTTTCGTTGTGAGATCAAACAACTAGGAAAAAGAAGAAAAAAAAACTTGGTGGTGCAAGTTTTGAACGTTTGGAAAAGATGAAAAGATAGCTTTTGGATAATTACATGAAAGTCCCCTTATTTGTAAACATATTACATATATGTTTAAATCGTGGAGGAAGTAGAAAAAAAATATAATAATAATAATGTGCCGTGGAAATCAATAGCTTAAGGAATTTCGGGGACGAAATTCTTTTAAGGACGGTAGATTGTGAGATCCCAAATTTTTGAAGTATTTTAAGTGTAAAATATTAAGAGTTTTGAGGTGAAAGTATAAGGAATATTTAAGTTTTGTGGTTGATATATATAATAAGTGAAACAAATGGGAGTAAAGTATAAATATATGTAACTTTTATGTTTGTTAGTCTTCACCCACGTGAATGACTTTGAAAAGAAGCAAAAGAAACAAAGGAAGATAAAAAAATTAAAAAAAAAAGAAGAAAGAGAATTGGTCAATGGGTGGTGGGTGACTGATATTTAATTTGAGTTGTGTGTCATGTTTTCTATAAAAGGGTAGAAGCATCATTGAAAAAAAAAAACCAAAAGAAGGAAAATGCAGATAAGATAACGACAAAGAGTTGGGATCTTTGATTTACAGTTTACATGATGTCGCTCAATTTGTGAAATGAGATAATCCCTTAAGGTATGGGGTGGTATGCAATATGCTCTCCTTAAATCTCTTTGCAAAGAGTATTTCTTTGACTATCATCTGATTTGTATTACATATTGTGATATCATTATTTTTAAATTTTCGATTAAATATCTTTGAATATTTTGGCCTCATTGATCGTGTTCTGCGGATATTAAGACGGGATCGTGACAGCCAATAGCCGATGCATCGCTAGCCAAGAGACCCGTGAGATCGGGTTGAGGTGGGATGATTGGTGAGGTGTCAGATCTATGTTAAGATCTTGCATGACGTGTGATATGCAAATATGATATTTGTGTCTCATTACAAGAAAAAAAGGTTTTTACGGCGGTAAAGTGTTGTCATAAAAGGTCTATTTGCCGTTACAAATACTTTTTGTGGCGGCATTGCTTCGCCATAATAAGTGTGGTCTCAAAAAAAATTTACGGCAGCAACGGTCTGTCTCAAATAATATTTACGACAACAAAACTCAGTCGTAAATAAGTTATCACCAAAAATCCGACACTTTTGTTTTTATCACAGCGGCAAAAGTGGTGCCTTAAATACCACATTTAGTTGTAGTAAAAAATAGAAGATTATGTTGTGGCGGTTAATATACTGTCGCAAAAAGTATAAAAAAAAATTATGTGCATATATATACAATTCTATCACATGAATTTAAAATTGCACATCCGTACAACTTTTTTTTTTTGGGAGGGTGAGGGAGAGGGGAGAAGACGGCTTGAACCCTTGACCTCAAAAAGGCAAAACTTTCACAAGGTAAAGAGTATCATTGGACCAATGACCCATTGGTATCCGTACAACTACCCAATTCAATATATAGATAAACACAAAAGTAAATATGACCAACATTTCAAAAAACATAGCAATATTTTCATATTTAAAAAAAAAAAAAAACAATCTCATGAGTCAAACAAAATGTAAACTATACACTTTTACAAAACATAACGATCCATGAGTACAAAAAATTAATCTAAAAAATTGAACATCCTTCTCAAACCATTTACTCTCTCAATGACATCTGAAAAAAATATAAAATTATTGTTACTATACTGAAATGATATTTATATACATATATACAATAAAGAATTAAAAGAAGTTAGAATATACATCAACAAAGGGCCACACAATATTTTTGTGAATGGCTTGTCCAATTATGTAAATGGTATATAAACGAGTCATATCGTATGCATTTCTTTTCATTGGTTTCACCAATACCTCATTCGTTTATAATCGTATTGTGTCGGGTCCACTCGTTTACTAAACATGTAGTTTAAGGAAAACTCAAATCCACTAATTTTATGTCGTATTAACAGGTCGTGTTATATTTTAACACCCCTAGTTTTGATAAAAAAAAAATTGACTTTGTAGATTTTAATTTTTTTTTCTTTGAATTAGAAATTGTCTTTTGATGTAAAACTACGTAATTTTATAAAATATTACTTATAACATGAAAAATAGTTGTGGTCAATACAAATTTTTTGTAGAGTTTTTATTCTTTAAACTATAAACTGTTATATTAACAAAATATTAATACAAATACGCTTTTTGTGACGACAAACACAGCCACCACAAAAAATTATCACAAACACGTCTTTTGTGACGGCGAACACACCCGCCGTAAAAAATTTGTCACTGAAAGCCCTTATTCTTGTAGTGTCTGTTGATTGAGATACTTTGTGATACTCGATTATTCGGTATTTAATGTCCTTGGGCATATTTTTTCTCGTCATATTGTATACTTATCCGCTTTATTTAATATTTTTTGGTTGATTTTAGAGAAAAGATTGAAACGAGATAATCAGAGTATTAAAGACGAGAAGATGTTGATATAATTGATATTTTATTCGTATTGGGAGATTTATTTATATTGACAGATTTATTTGTATTGGGATATGATTTTAATAAATTAAATTTTATTAGGACAATTAACGCTCTGTTATTTTTATTTGGGTGTTTTTATGTCAATTAACGTCTTCGAAAAAAAAAATCAAGGCGTTACACCTATAGATGCATGTTTTGTGTCGTCCAGGCGCATATGAAAGTGTTTTTTAACATTACATCCTTACTAACTTAACAAACCATCAATACGATACAAGCAATTCATATTCTCATTCCCATTACAACTACAATTTTTTCACATTCAACACTTTCTCCTGCAATTTCTCTTAATCAAATTTTACAATCGGTTCAAGTTGACTGTCTAAGCTTGTTGATGCTTCTCCACCAGATCCATTGTTGGATAATGCCCACACTACCAACCACGAAATTAACAATGCAACCCACAAGAAACACTCTCTTCTTTTTTGCTTGCTAGCTTGTTTCTCTGCAACTGAAACTCGTTTTATAAGTCCTGGAATTATCTATCACGCATGAGGACACACAGGTGGGTCGTACCAGTCGAAGAACTCGCAACCCCCATTCTACAAGTACACGAACATGTTATATATGTTAGAATCTGTTACCTAGAAGAGAAAAATCTTAGTGGCAGTAAACATTCATGGCTTGGTTTCAGTCCAGGCTGTATATATTAGAAATTTACCATGGACATGTAGCAAGAGAATAACCTCCTGCCTGAATTGATATCAGTCCAGGACGTCTTCATCACTGCTCTTCTCTTACAGTGGCAATAAACATCCATGGTTTGGTTTCTTCTCTCTGTCTCTCTCTCTCTCTCTCAACTGGACAGATTAGGGGTCAAATAAACAGAGATCAGGTAATGGGAGGGAATTTTGGCGCCTAAACTCTTACACAATAGGTGAAATGCCAAAAATGCCCTTCAATATATGCCATCTGCAATTGCCGTTAGGGTTTTATCCTTATTTAACACTGAAATCTAACATAAGGTATTGATTAAAATGATTTAAATAGTTATAGGGTAAAATAAAAAAATTAAAAGTTTAGGGTACAATTTAAAAGAAACAACAAAGTTTACGGGCCATTTATGTGGTTTACCCTAATAGATAATATGTTAGGTTTAAATAGTTATGAGCTCTAACCTTCCCACAAATTTTGGGACTTTTGAATCGACAGTTGAGTTCATAACAATTGATATTATAGCAGACACCACATCACGAGTTAAAGTCACGAAAGAGACGACCTATAAGCTGGATTAAAATGTTTTAATATTGTGTATGGGTATAGTGCTATCGCATTTAATAGTGGTAGGTAAGTAGAGCCGCCAAAGAAAAAGGATTGTCGTTGGGCCAGTATCAAAGAGTGAGCCGCCGTGAACGTTGACTCTGAGCGTAATGGAATATTACATTCAAATATTAATGAGCTCTAACCCCCACAAGCCCTGGGACTTTTGGATCAACAGTAGAATAGCTTAATATGCAATAGTTCGTACTGGTAATATGAAAAGGTAATGCAGATTGATCGTGGAAATGATATTTATTAGATCTAAGTTATTCTTTGCAACAATATTAATTATACATTCAAGTCTTTATTGATCATCGGGTAACCTCTGGGTGTGTGAGTGTGTTTATAAAGTTCTACTGCACTTCTCCTTTTTAAGGAGTTGTGTTGTAGTTCTGTTCCAAAAAAAAAAAAAAAAAAGTCTTTATTGATGAGAGTATCAAATGAAAATTGTAAAATCTTTGGAGGAGAAAACTGTTATTTGATTAATAGAATTAGAATATTGAGTTAACTATCTATTTAGCTCCTAAACTATACTATTTGTGTCAATTAAACTCCTAAATTATATTTTGTGTCAATTTAGTCCTAGAACTATAACATTTGTGTCAATATAGCTCTTTTGTCCAAATTCATCGTTAAGTTTGATGGAATTTCTTACTTGCACAACACATGATTCCTAAACTATACTATAGTACTCGACTCACGTAATATGCACGTGAAAAATTCCGTTAAAATTAACCTTAAATTTGGACGGAAGGGCCACATTGATACAAATGGTATAGTTTATAGGTTAAATTGATGCAAAATATATTTCAGTGACTTGATTGACACAAATAATAAAGTTTAGAGGCCAAAGAAATAATTAACTCTAGAAATTTTGAACCAGGCTAAAGGTACGGACTTGGAAGGGCTTAGAATTGGGCCCAAAATTGCATCACTAGGCCCGTTTTATATATAAAGCCTAGTCCAGGGAGTGTTTTACAGCACCGCTCACTCGATAGGTAGGGTTTGAATTGAACACTCTCTGGTTTTGGTAGGGTTTTTCTGCTTTTCTGCTTTTCTGCGAACGAAGAAGGAAGGATACTATCTCTGTTGCAGCCATGGCGAGCACCAAAGTCCAGAGGATCATGACCCAACCCATCGTATGTTCACCGATCCATTTCTCTATCTTTCTATACATATCTTTCGAACCCACACAGTGGATTTGTCTGTGCCTATAGTTTTGGGGTTTTTTCATGTATTTTTTAGATCTGGGATTTTCATGTCTTATATGGTTGTACGTTTGTGTAATCACTTACCAATTTACTTACTATTTGGGTGATGGATGCGTGGTGGTTGCAGAATCTCATCTTCAGGTTTCTTCAAAGTGTAAGATTTTGTTGTTGTTTCCTTAATTTTTCTTTTGATATGATATCTTATCTATTACGTCGTTCCTCGGTGATTCGTTAATTTAAGAGTAACTTTGGGTTCGATCTGGAACAGAAAGCTCGCATTCAGATATGGTTATTCGAGCAGAAGGATTTGAGGATTGAAGGACGCATCATTGTATGTCTTCTTATTATCATATATGGGCGCTACTCTGCTTATTCATCTTTATAGTCTTTTCTGATGCTAGTATTTTCATCGATTTCCTTGATTGGTTCTATACTGCATATTTCTGGGGTAACATAAATCATTTTCAAGGCTCCACTCACTTGTTTCAGGTTAGTATAGGGGTAACAATCTAGATAGTGGGATGTCTTTTTCTCCTCATATGTTTAAAATGTTGTCTGTGGTTGGATACTCTGTTACCTCATTTAGGAGTGTCAATTGAGGTTTTTAGGAGACTGAGTTTCTGATAAACGAGTTCAAAAATCTTGCAATGTCAATACTGAGGGATGCCAAAACGCGTTCCACTTTACCCTTTTCCCGAATCTTTCAGCATTCCGCCACTTGTGTTTTATGTTGTATTTCTTTTCTCTTCCTTTTTCTGGACATCTTGTATGATTGGTGTAGATATATCTAGACCTGCTGAATTGGGTTGATTCTTTAGCTGATATCGGTATATGGAAATCTTAGCAATACTCATTACCATCTAGAATGCTAAACTAAACTTTCACACCTTTTGAAAATTTTGAGTGTTAAGCTTAACTAGAAGTGAACCTTCTCATGAAATGAGAAGGTTTTGATTAAAAAAAAGAAGACACTGGTAATTATGCTTCTATCTTATCAAATTTGTTAACCTGTCATTACCATTGTCAGTCCTATGATAGTGTAAACATCATAGTTTCAATATGTAAATTGTTTGTTGTGTATGCACTTGTTCCCCTTTTTTGCACGTAGTTGAATGAATGAAAGCAATTGGGTTCACTGGAAAAATAGCAAGTGAATAGCACGCTTAATATATTGCTTAGGGTTCCTAAGATGAATATGCGGAACACTGAACCATGAGAGTATATCGTCTCTCTAATTGCACTACTGCTGCTTCTCTTACCATATCTTTCCTTGTGCCATTTAGGGGTTTGATGAGTACATGAATTTGGTTCTTGAAGATGCCGAGGAAGTCAGTATAAAGAAGAAGAGCAGAAAGCAACTGGGTGAGTGTAATCACTATAAGCTTTAGCTTCATGACATTTCTTGGACCCCTTCACTTTCTCAAAATTTATTCTCTTTTTGTTTAGGGAGGATCCTACTGAAGGGGGACAACATCACGCTGATGATGAACACGTACGTCACAATTTTGAATTCTTTTGCCCTATATGCATTTGGAGAATTGTTATAAACAAATGGAAACACATGAAACCCTGAAAGTTGGTGCAAACATACTGATTTCGCTTCTCTCTTTTGTTTGTTTTTTGCTCCTTTATGCAGGGGGAAATGAGAAAGGGCTGTTAAAATTCAAGGATTTAAGTATTTTCTGTATTTCTTTTTGGCATTTGACATGAGAAGCAGATGTATTGTGATTTTATGGACATATTTGGACAACGATCTACCTTAGCAACAAATGGGGAAGAGATAAATAGCTTTGTGTTGCTTCACTCCTTCCTGCCATTTGTTCCATGGTTTGTTTCGTTTATTGGCACTATTTTCAAATGATTTTGTGTATTGCTTGCCCTAGTACAATTATTGTTGTCCATTCAGATGTGATGTTCTGTAAACTACAATTATATTTGCAAGCATAATTTTATTTTCAAAATTTCACAGTTGACCTCACGCTAGTGCAGAACATATAGTTGGCACAAACAACAGCATAGTCAACATCATGTAGTTAAGGATTAGCTAAGGTGCAACATCATTAGTTATAGGAGGAGGGAAGCATTTCAAAAAGCACATTACATTCTGGGGAAGTACTTCATCTACTCTTTGAAAGAGAAGGCCTTCCCTATCAAATGAACTAAAACACAACTTCTAGAAACCATATACGCCACCATTCAACCCGCTGCAACCACCACCACCAACACTAACAAAGACTACTACAACAACATACGCCACTTGAGTGAACAGAAAAAAAAAAAAAAAAAAGTCTCCACCTGACTATAAACGGGAAATACTAAGTCCCTTGCCTTCGAATATAGCAGGGAGATGTACAATACCCTATGTAATGTCACGTTCCAGAAGCCACGGACAGGCAGAGCTGACCACTTCATTTTCATGGCAGCCAGCTTTTATTCTCAAAACACACACAGCTAACCATCAAGGATTGCCGCAGAAAAATACAAGTTTATTCCCTCCACTACCATCTCCACCAAGACAAACGTCTCACCAAATGGTATCTACAGTTTGAGAAATACAAACTCCTCAATTGCAGGCACTTCTCCTATTTCTTTAAGGGTATCCTTGTCTGGTTCTTCATCAACTCCAATTGCCATGATGGCGTTGGTCCGTTTAACAGTCCTTCCCACACTCATAAAGCTCACATTCACATTGCGCTCGCCAAGAAGGCTTCCAACCTGTCCAATCATGCCGGGTTGGTCCACTTGACGGCACAGTATGAGGTTTCCTTCTAGGCTCACATCCACGCTAAATGAACCCACTCTTGTCAGATGAGGGATCCCATATTTCACTCTCCCTTCAATGCTAATATTACCATTATCTGACACAGCACTTGCAAATTTTGACTCCACGTTGCTTATTTGCACCTGGATTGAGTCCACTGGGTACTCGGGGGATGAATCAACAACAACGCGCTCCTCAGTTATGCGAAGGCCTTTCTGCTTGGCAGTGAAATCTGCATTGACTAGGTTGATGAATGAGCTAGAAATCGGCTCAATGATGCCTTTTGTGATCATGGCCCGGAGAAGCCTTGTGTCCAAGTCATCTGGATCACGAGCTGATCTGTAAATCACCTTCACAGATTGAATTCCACTTCCTCCGGCCACTAACTGTACAGCTAGTCGACCCAGCTTCTCTGCTAGCACGACATAGGGAGCCAACTCAGATAGCACCTGAGAACAAGAGCTATAAATTAGTTACCTTGCCATGGAGTACAGACGCAACAGATTCATTCGGTATATTATACGCATAGAATCCTTTACCTCAGCAGGCACCATGGGAGCATTGACAGCAGTTGCCGAAAGTTCCCCTTTTAGCGCTCCAACTACAGCCTCAGCAATTTCAACAGCTACACCTTCCTGAAACATTAGGATTTATAGATATGGCTACATGGGTCAGAGTATAAGAGAGCATAAGACGCACAGAGAAGAATCATGTAAAGTTTCATACAAAATCCACACCTGTGCTTCTTTTGTGCTAGCTCCAAGATGAGGCGTGACAGTGACATTCTCATGCTGCACTAACTTGCTATCCTTGGGTGGTGGCTCCTCTGTGAACACATCAAGTGCTGCCTATTACACACCAGTCCAAAAGAGAATTCAGTTATTTACGTTGCAGTACACCACCAGTAAAATTCAAAAGCATGACCATAAAGATTATGAATAAGGTAAACAGGTTATCTTTGCTGTCCTATTTTATAAAGGACGTTGCAACCCACTCTATTTTCTTTTTTCGTAAATCTGGGTTGCAAGCTAATGTTTACATTAAATTTTCCTCCGGCGAAAATGCAGTGGCACACTTGGAGATCCCATGGATTTCAAATCAGTACCATGTGTTCTCAAAAAGATTGCAGTCATTATTTACTGAAAATCTTCCATGGCATCATTCCAAATCATGGATTTTTCACCTGAAAAAGCTGTAATAAAGCACTGCTTATTGAAGTTCTAGGGGATGCCCAAGCACAATGTTACTTCATCAAACGATTATCCCTAAATTTCTTCTCATTTCAGCGTAGGAAAATTGACAGGACACAAAAATGTTGACACGAAATGTTGCATCGACAAGAGAAGCGCATACCTGTGCAACTATTCCACTATCAAGGGCCCTCACTAATGCATCTTCGTCAATAACACCGCCCCTTGCAACATTGATTAAGCGGACACCCTTTTTCATCTTTGCAAAATTTGCTTCATTGAATATTTTGTTTGTAGTAGGAGTGAGAGGCATATGGAGTGAAATAAAATCTGCAGTGGAGATGGCCTCATCAAAGGAGACCAAATCCACACCAACAGCACGGGCTCTATCAGCTGGGGCATATGGATCATGTGCAATAACATGCATTCCAAGGCCTTTTGCACGTCTGGCAACTTCAGATCCAACTTTTCCAAATCCCATGACTGCTAATGTCTTTCCAACCAATGAGACACCGACATACTTGTTACGTTGCCATTTTCCTGTATTAAAATAAAAAATCACCGTCTAAAACCATAAATCTGATACCTTGATTTAAAATATATCAAATGATTAGGCTTAATCTCAACCATTCAGCAATAGAAAAATATCAAGGCAAAGTAATATATATTTTACTTTAGCCACATAACTTTGAATTCAACAGCATAATATCTATACAACCAACATTACATCCCATGATGGATCTCGTGGCGGAGCAATTGCTTAAATTATGGAAATTACATCTTATTATAGTATTGTCGTCTATGAAATAGTCTCAAACCACATCGGCTCACCCTTAGATTTGATCACAATTTTAAAAGACCATCCCAAGGCTAAACTTCTGGATCCATAAATACATCGACCAAAATGAAGATGTTCACCAATTTCGAGGAGGACCATGAGAAATTGGGTCTTAATTTGCTGAGGGTGAAGAGGATTAATGTGCTGAGTACTACACAAAAGCAATACTTTGAAGAATGTTGTTTTTGGCTTGAAACTGAAGCTAATGGTCCCACTTGTTTGGAATGGAACTCAGATCGCCAATTACCAACCAAAGTGTACAACTGAAAAACACCCCCAAATGGAAAATAATAGTCTCAAGTACGATCACCTAGAAATACAGACGCCGAAATTCAAGTTTGCAGATATGTAAAACGACCGATGAACATAGAGAAATGCATTTATATCACACAATTTCCATACTAAACATAATTCATGGCTAGATCTGTCATCATACTAGAACAATAATTCATATGAATAAAAGAAAATAAATGATTAAGAGGAATCATATACTCAACCAGCTTTCATGGAGGCATCGGCCTGGGAAACATTACGAGCCATGGCAGCCATCAAAGCAATGCCATGTTCAGCGGCAGCAATAGTATTGGCAGTGGGAGCATTAACAACGAGACAACCGAACTCCGTCGCGGCCTGCAGATCCACATTGTCAATCCCAACACCGGCTCTTCCCACCACCTTCAATCTTCCCTTGGCGGCCTCGAACACCTGACGAGTCACCTTCGTCCCACTCCTCACAATCAACGCATCACACAACGATATCTTAGAACAGAGCTCCTCCGGAGACAAATTGTACGAACAATCAACATTCCCGAAGCTACGGAGCAGGTCGAGACCAGCCTGTCCTAGTTTCTCGGACACGAGGATCGTAGGCTTGGAGGTTGATATTACAGACTCGAGATCTCGAGTTTTGGACCTCGATATGTCGATCGATTCCACAGTCTTGAGAACATTGGTGGTGATGAAAGTGGCCTTTTCAGAATGGGAATGGGAAATGGAAATGGATTGGGCGAGCTTGAAGGAAGTGGATATGGAGGAATTGAGGAAAGAGAGATTGGATAATTTGTCGGTGGATGATGAAGAGGGAGGTGTGAGAACGATGGATTTTGGTGTTGTTGCAGAACAAGTGGAAGCCATGCTTTTCTTGTGTTTTCTTCTTCTTTCTCTGTGTCTGTAGGAGAGAGAGAGAGCTTCGGTGGGATCTCAAAAGTTTTCGGAGGAAGTATTAATAAACAGTTTGAATTCCCAATTTGGGAGTAGGTACCGGATAATTACGGTGGTTATATTGGTTTTACTTTTATACCCTTCGTTTTGGAGTAAACTACATGAATAGCCCTCGAACTCTACCACTTATTTCAATTAAGCCCTTAAACTAAATTTTATGTCAATTGAGCCCCTCAACTTTGTAATTTGATTCAATGTGAACCTTCAATTCGATTCTTTTAAAATTAATATCGGAACCAAGGGCACAAATGAAAAATCATGACTTATGTTTCGTTTGGTACGATGAAAAAATTGAAGGATGAAATTTTTGAAGGATAAATAAAATATTATGTTTGGTAAGGAAGAAAAATATGAAGGATGTAAAAGTTGATGAATTAGCTTTCCTTCGAACTCACCAAAATTAATCCCTCAAAAATTGAGAGTAAAAGTGAATGGAAAGTTAATTATGTGTGTTAAAATATATATTATTTGTTTATATATCTTTTGATATATACATATATCATATTTATCAATTACATATTATGTATACATTAATTTCATAAATAGAGATAATGTTAAAATATTTATTTATACTTTTTTCAAAAAAGATTAAAAATAAAAAAAAATTACTTTTTTCATCTTACTAAACACAAAAAAAAAAAAAAATTCAATTATTCATATTTTTTCATCTCTCTTACCAAACACAAATGAGGGAAGTAAAGATTCTTCCCTTGAACGATATAAAAGTTTCATAAAATAAATATAATAGTAAAATACTAGTCATAATCCGTGTCTGAAAGCACGATAAAACTTAAAATTCGAACACCCAAAAAAATCTATCTCACTATATTATATAATAACTTTTCTTTCTTTCAATTCTTTGATTACATCATGTAAAATCTACTTTTATCCATTATGTTCTTAAAAATATTAATAATTTTTTTCAAAATACGTAATTCGATAAAATTTTCTCAACATATGTATACTATCGTGTATAGATAATGTTTGAAATAAAAATTATATTAAACTATAAATTAATCAAATATTAAAATAATTGGGCAAATGAAATGAGTGATGTGATATTTTTGGGGAAAAAAATGTGTAGGGGATAAAATTCAACTTATGAGCTATCTTATTATATAGATGTACTAGTTATTGCCTGTGTCTGAAGGCACAGAATAATAAAAAATTGTAAACAATAAACATATTTGTATTCATATCCAAAATCAAATCACAAACATAGAGGAGAGATAAATGAATTTAAGTATCGGTTGTAGTGGGGGTGAAAGGTGGTAGTGGTAGGAGACAGTGATGGTTGTGGTGGGTGGCAATGACCGTGGTGGCGGTGGTGGTGGCGGTAGCGGTGGTGGTGGCAGTGGCGGCGGTGGGGGCGACAGCAGCGACGGTGGTGACGACGGCGGCGACTGTGGCTATGGCGGTGGCGGTGGCGGTGGCGGTGGCGGTGGCGGTGGCGTTAGTGATGGTGGCGATGGCGATGATGATGGTGATGGTGATGGCAATGGCGAAGGCGGTGGTAGTGGCGGCGACGGCGACAGTGGTGGTGACAACAATGGTGGTGGCGTCGGAGGCGGCGGCGGTGGTGGCGGCGGCGACGGTGGCGGTGGTGGTGGTGGTGACGGCGACGGCGACGGCAGTGGTGGTGGCGGCGACGACGACAGTTGTGGTGGTGGTGACGACGGTGGTGGTGGTGGGGGTGGTGGGGGTAGAGGTAGTGGTGGAGCTATTTTAAACACTAATTATTATTTTTTTAAATAATAATGAGAAATAATTTGTAGAAATACTTTTAAAAAGTCACTCCAAATATACTCTTAGGAACCTATTTTTCCTATTAAATTTAGGGTGTTAATATTAGCTGTTAGATTAACTTTAAAGTAAAATTTAAAGCGATTTGAACCGCGAAAAACAAAAGTCATTTTGTTTATCTTTTGAAATTTGAATTGTAAGCTACTTTATTATATAGATTTGTACTTCTTTAAAAAAAAAAAAAATCAATTCTTCATATTTTTCTATCTCTCTTACTAAACACAAATGAGGGAAGTAAAGATTCCTATCTTGAAAGATAGAAAAGTGTATAACTTTCACTTTTCATCTTTATATTTTTTCATCTACCCTACTAAACGGACCATTATTTTTTCTTTGAGTAAGACTATTGATGAGCCCGAATTTAACTAGGCTAGGCCCAACAAGTCAAGAAGGCCCAACGAGTTAAGAAGGCTCAAGTCAAGCGACCCAAGCCCAAAGGGAGACCAAGGAGGTCACCCCAAGGGGCGCCGCCCAAGGTAGGCTACCCCAAGGGGCGCCGCCCAAGGAGGCCACCCCCAAGGGGCGCTGCCCAAGGTAGGCTACCCAAAGGGGCGCCGCCCAAGGGGACCACCCCCAAGAGGATCCTGCTCTCCTTCGTTCCATGCTCTCCCTCTTCCTCAGCACCACCTCGGTGGTATCTCTCATCACCTTGTCACTCCAACTCAAGTCCAGCCAGCTGAAGATCCTTCTCCGACGGAGTAGATGCACGAGAGAGAGAATATCGGGATACGCACGAAGATCTAATCCTACCATCACCATGATTATACTTACTAAAGTGGTAGAGTCCTACCTTAGTTGTACTTACCAAAATAGTGGTGACCGCCTCACCTCATCGCCTCACCATACCTATATCATATAAGCCCTCTCCACAAAGAGGGCAGGTGGAACGACTTTGACATCTCAGGACCTTGAGACCTCACACATCTCTCTACACACATTGTTCTCTCTCTCTCTCCCAAAACACTGTAATTTCCCCGGAGAATACTCTCATGGTGACTTTTATTCATCAATAAAGATCTCCGACCACTGCTGCCGTTCCCAAGAGTGGAGTTGGTCACCCTAACCGAACCACTATAAATTTGTGTGTTTGCTATTATTTATTGTTTTGCGATTGATCGCCTTTTTATTATTCATTAAATGCACCCTTACGTATACTCGACTGTTGATTTTACGCAATACCAATTTGTACATCATCAACTATTCATGCACCTAAACACTAATCTTCTCCTTCACATATCTCTCCCCTTGAAAAGATAAGACCAATGATGTCTTTCTTTCTTTTTGTACCTTCTAATCATCTCTCTCCCACCATTAGAAACTTACGCTTGACACATCATAATTCCTTAAATAAGCTTGAATTCTTCCACATCGGTCTTCCATGTGATTTCACCATTTCATGACTGTATACTAACTCAACATTTTGCTGCAAATTTGGTGGGAGAGAAGAATATTGGTGTTTGGATGTAGGGATAGACTTTCTGAAACGAACAATAAGTCATGAATTTTCATTTGTGCGCTTGGTTCCGTAATAAATTTTAATAGAATTGGACGGAAGGTTTACATTGAATCAAATTATAAATTTAGGGACTTAATTGATATAAAATTTAGTTTAAGGGTTTAATTAAAATAAGTTACATAGTTTAAGGACTATTTATGTAGTTACATAGTTTAAAGACTATTTATGTAGTTACATAGTTTAAGGACTATTTATATAGTTTACTCCTTCGTTTTGCCTAGTAGTAGGTTTTACCAACCGAGTCTATGGTTTTATTTTTATTTTTATTGTATTATTTTCGAGTTTGTATTAAAAATTAGTTGGGTTAATTATACTGAAAATCCCCAAAATATAAGATTTGTTTCATTTTAATCCCCAATATTTCTATTACATCATTTTAATCCACGATAATCTTTCCTAAAATGAATTGACAAATCATTTTATTATTTATAATTTAATGTTATTTGAGTTTGCAAGTCGTTGGTGTCAGAAACCAAATAACATGGGCCTACCAATGACCCCGCCACCTGCCACCTGCCACCATGTCTTATTATTGGAGGGTCCACCTCATCGATGATTGGTCAAGTCGTGTTTAAAAGGACAAGTGGAACTTTATGGTCCGTTTGGTACGAAGGATGGAAAGTGGGAAGGAAGGAAAAGTGGAAGGAATAAATTTTCCATCCATGAAAGAAAGAAAGTTATTTTCTCTCAT
Organism: Ilex aquifolium; assembly: GCA_951799425.1. Lineage (NCBI taxonomy): Eukaryota > Viridiplantae > Streptophyta > Magnoliopsida > Aquifoliales > Aquifoliaceae > Ilex > Ilex aquifolium. The sequence continues at coordinate 15,857,651 of OX637410.1, read as the reverse complement.
TTTTGTTTGGTAGGAGGGATGAAAAATAGAAGGGATATATTTTCCATCGTTTGGTATTAGATGAAAAATGAAAGGAAAGGAAAATCATACATACCCAATTTTACAATTCTACCCTTTAAATATATTAAGTCATTTTATTTGTTTGCTGCTTTGAGAAGTGAGTTTTATTAGAAGGGAACAAAGGGCAAAAAAATAAAATTATCAGTCAAAGGTCAAATTTTGTTGGCTTCTTCTCATTTTCCGCCCATTTTTGGGGGGAAAATAAATTGTGGGCGGGAAGGAAAAGCCTTTCCTCCAATTTTCCTTTCCATCACCCTTTCCTTCCATACCAAACAATGGAAAGTTTTTCCATCCACCCCATTTTCCTTCCCCCATTTTCCATCCATCCCATTTTCCATCAAAACAAACAGACCATTAGAGCTAAATGTGAAAGAGATCACAGAATATCTATCAATCATGATCACCACCCTCCATATCTCCCAAGTTGCGGAGGAATCAACGGCCCTGCGGTGACCATTGATCTTGTGGTGGTCAGTGAGTTGTGTCAATTGGTATTTTTAATGAACTCAATTACCATATTATATAGTCAGATTCTCCTTTATTTAAAAGGAGTTGCTGAATTTAATAAAATTAAATTTAAATGCACTAACTTTGCATAATAACTGTCAAATTTATAAATCATGTATAGAATTGTTATATACCTTTTTTTGGAGTTGTCTTCGATTTAAAATTTAATACCGTACCATCATTTATACTTTTGTGGGGTTTTTCTTTTTATCACTTTTGGAATTATCATAATTCTAAAAGTATAGTTTAAATGGTAACAGGGACGAACTGTAAATTCAAACGTTCTGAATTCAAATCTTAACAATTCCTTAGGACCATTTCTACGAGGGTTTATCTCTTATATCCATGCATGGATGGCCCGGCCTAGGAGGGGATTAGTCGAGGCGACATGGATGGGCCCACCTTTTGACCGGACCAAGGAAGGGATTAATCGACGTGCGTATAAGTTGGCACGAACACTTCTGACTGTTGAACTAAAAAAAAATCTTGCGATTCACCTACAAAAGTTATAAAAATGTCCATAAAAAATTATAAATTTTTTTTATTGTGAAAGCACTTATAAAAAGGATAAAACTTAGAGGTACAGTACTAACATTTTAGTCTTCTCTAATTTTGTTTTTTTGGGTTTAAAGTGATGAATGAAATGATTTTGTCTGACACAATCTGGTATTTATGTGATAGAATCAAAGTTAAAAAAAAATAAGTGAATATGGACCTAATTATTGGTGAGATACCGACAGAGCCACCTACTACTCAGATTCGTACATTAAAATTTCTTCATGTTATTTATTACTTTCATGTTTGTGTGTTTGTGTGTAGAATTGATTGTTTCTTGTTTTTTTGGGACCACACCTTTTTTCCAACTGAACAGGGTGATCCACTCTACTTCCTACAATACAAAGATCTGACACTTAACTAAATTCAAATAAAAAAATATAACTCAGTTGTTGCCCTCTCATGTCATGACTCATTGAGGTATGATTATTCTCTCAGGTTCTTGGCCGCCAACTACTACACTCAGCTAAACTTTTTTTTTTTTTTTTTTGATAACAATTATTTTTTACCCAACAGGGGAAGGGGAGTCAAGGAGGCGAATCGAAGTTCAACGTGTCACTACATTGTGGAGTGTAGGCTTGGCAAAATTCAGCACGATACGATTAACCGACACGAATTAAACGGGTTTGAGTGAGATTTTAACGGGTTTGGGTGGTAAACGGATTGACCCGCCAGACACGTTTAATAAACGAGTCGTGTTCGGGTGAGACCTGTCAAACCGTTTATCCGTTTAAATAAAATTAATATAATAATAAATTAATAATTATTTTAAAAAATTAGCTACAAAAAAAAAGTAAAGAAATCAATACAAAAAAAAAAAAAGTAAAGTAGTATTTAAAAGACAAATGAGGAGAGATTGGGAGCAATTCAAAGACAAAAACAAACAAATGCCTTTTGTTTTTGTCCCACATTGGCAAATGAGGGGAGATGGAGATGGTTGAGTTGCCTATAAAAGGCATTGACCTCTTGCCTTTTATTTTTAAGCCTTCAAGTCTGATTTTTATGTGGGATTTGACTAAAAAATTCTCTTTTGTGAGGTAAGTGCAGTTGACAGTAAAAAAAGTGGAGTATTAAAATTTATTGTTATAATTTTTTTAAAATTAAACGGGTTAAACGAGTCGTGTCGTGTGTTACCCGTTTATTAAACGGGTCTTATTTGTGTTGAGATTTTTCACCCCGTTTATTAAACATGTTGTGTACGGGTTTATATGTTTTTCACCTGTCACCCGTTTAATCCGATACGTAACCATTTAACCCGACACGTTTGACACCTCTAGTGGAGGGTTTAAACCATTCAGATAGGAAAGAGTTCCTAAACTGTAGGGGCAACCCAACGTACATGAGGAGAAAATATTCATTGGTAATACCACGTGGTAAGGTGATGTGGTATCATCAACCAATAATACTAAAACAAATAAACAGATGGACCCTATAAAATCAATAACTAACATGTCAAGTAAGTAAATAACTCTCCACCTTTTTACCATGTAAGTCCAAGTGGGGTTCACCTTTCCCATTTAGAATTTTATTATTTATTGGTGATAACATATCATCAATGGTGACATGGTATCACCGTTGCATTCAATATTTACTCGTACAATCAGGGTCCTAGGCAAAAACTTCAAATGAGACCCTATTAATATTTCGTCTATTAATATCTATGACATATCTAGTACACGAGACTTTCATCATTGTGGGATTTGAAGAGAGTTAAATGTATACAGTCTTACTTCTTACAAGAAGAGATTATTTTCGCGACTCGAATTCGTGACTTCTAGATCATACTAGAACAACCTTACCATTGCGTTAAGGCCCGCCCTCTTGTCTGTTAATATCTATTATTTTTTATTATCATAATTTAATTTTTTATTTTTTTAAATACAAAATATTAATGAAGTTCTTATATTTTAGTTTTGACAATAAATTTTTAATAAATAATATGGTTAATTCATTCGATCCTAATTGATCGTATATAAGATATTATCAATTTAAGTTTTGAACAAGTAATTTAATGGGGATCCTCTAAAATTTGGGCTTAACCAAGTAGAGTGTAATTTTGGACCTAACAAAAATTATATATTAATTTGAACTCTTAAAATTTGGGCCCTAAAAATTTGGATCATATCTAAAATACAAACAAAAAAACACACACACACACACACAAATGGGCCTAATATACTGAAGGGGTAAATTTTTGGGGGGGCATTTAAAATTTGTGCTTAATCAAATAGAGAGTAATTTTAGAGCTAACAAAATAAAATATTAATTGGAACTCTTAAAATTTAGGCCCTAAAAATTTGGATCATATTTAAAATACAAAAAAAATATATATATATACTTACTATACTAAATTTTTTTGGGGGAGCAATCTAAAATTTAGGGCCCTAGGCAAGCACTTTAGTTGCCTATGCGTAGAGCCGGCACTACTAAACTGTTACAATGGAAGAGGCTGATGAGGTTCGAACCTATGACCTAATGGTCCAACAACAGGTTACAATGACCATTAAGTCAACCAATGATCCTCAGACAAACTTACACTTGTTAAACAACTCCTACGTCTACCAAATTTTTTGTTTGTCGTATTTTCTTTCTTTAGTAATCATATTTTTGTGGTTTAATAGTTAGGAGTGTCTGAATCAATTTATATACATCTCGAGTAATCTTTTCTTAGTCCAATCAAAGGCAGACCATCCACACTAGGATAGGGTATTCATGAAAGATAAATATCTTATAGTCTGACCATAAGCGGTTGTCAAAATTCAAACTCTGAATGTTTAGGTTAACAACCCATCCTTTTTATCACTTGAGCTATGTTCGAAATTGATAATCATATTTATGATGTGATGTACTCCTCTGATCTTAAAAGATGGATAAAAGTGTCTTCCATTAATCACTCTCAAATCTTGTTACAGTCCAAAACTGTAGGTACCTCAATCAGTTCGGTAGAATCAAGGATAGTTCTATGCTACAACCCATTTACAATGATGAATGAAGTAAACAAAAATCAAAATAACAAGAAAAGAAAGACAATTTTATTCACTTGATGCAATTCAGGTTTCTTTTCACATCGCGGTGCCCTTGTTGTCTAGTCTATTATGTAATTTATCTGGGATAGACAGGCCTTGACGCAACAGTAAGGTTGTTCCATTGTGACTTGAAAATCACGAGTTTAAGTATCAAAAACAACCTCTTTGTTTGCAGGAATAACATTGTGTACATCTAACCCTCTCTAGACACCACAATGACAAAAGCCTCATGCACTCGGTACGCCTTTTTTTACCTAGAGCAGGCAGGTATTCATCTAACTTGCTTGATTTACAACGCCTCCACAAACCAGTGGGTTGTTAGCAGGGGCAGAGCGAGGAAAAAATTTTAGGGTGGACAGATTAGCATGTTTTAATTTTTTTTTAATAGACTGTAAAAGTTTATAAATTTATATTTATTGAAATTATATTTAATACTTTCAAAACATAGAAAATTAAAAATCGATAACATGAACAAAAAAATAATAATTAAAACTTCTTATCAATAATGCGACTAATTATTATCACTTACAATTGACCCTAATATATTTTTATTATTTGAAAGAGTTACAAATTAATTTTATCAACAATATTTCTTTTATATATAAAATGGCGGTAACAATCTTCGATTTATGATCCTATAGTTTACTACATAACGACATACATTTTTATAATGAAATAACCTTACAATTTTAAAAAATTATTATTTAATATTTCAAAACATATTTGGACATGTTTGAAACATATCTAAAAGTTAACAATAATATTAGTTGCACCTAAAAAGTTAACAATCATTCATGTAGGGGTTTATTCAAATCGATATAACCAAAACACAATATTATGGTGGACACAATTAAATATGTCTAAATTTTATTTCAAAAAATACATATCTAATATCAAGCAAAAAAAATTGAGGGGGGCATGTGCCCCCCCTAGCCCAAGGGTGGCTCCGCCCCTATTGTTAGTGTAGTTTGAAACATTTACTAATATGCAAATGGATTTAACAAAATGATATACATTTACTAATATGCAAGTGGGTTGTTAGTGTTCAGATGTTGACAACTAAACATGATATACATTCCCCCGAGTGATGTTTGCATACTTCAACAAAATGACATTTTTTGTCAAATTCTGGTAGAACTGCATTGAAATTAGCATGTATGTATTAAGAGCTCTAACAATTCTAATACCAACAACCCTTTCATTAGTGAAGCAAAGTAATCAAAAGCATACATAAAAGCAGCTACACAAGAATAGATGGAGTAGGTCAAAGAGTAAAAAAGAACAAGAATTGGTACTTACAGTGACATAAAAAAAGATGTTAATCTGCTATATAATACGGTGCAGGGCAATTTCAAAGTTAGTGAACCCAATTTATCATTTGAATTGACTTAGCTGACGGCCATTCGTTCCGTAAACCAGTTTTATGACTGAAGAAGGACCATTTCAACATCATAATCTGCACTAGTTTTGGAACCAACCATATTTGCAGTTTAGATTGTTTCAATCTCATTAACATCATAATCTGCAAAACCCCGTGAATGAAAACAAAATGTACATAAACATTAACAAGCATCTCTTTTTCTGCATCAAGCGACATTACTTTTGGTCCTTTGGAAGTCACGGTCACTGAAAATCTTCTCATCAGGAATTAGACTCACTCAGTTTTGCAAATTCCTACATAACATCAAGCATTCTTGCAGCAAGTAGTCGAGGAGGAAGAACACAAAAGACCCAAAGGAAGAAATATTTATGTCAGAATTTGCTGCTACATCAGTCTCTGGAGTAGTAAGATTCCAAGGGCTATTGAACTTCATGTTTGGCATTCAAAATTCGCAAACAATTAAGGTTATTCACACTGCCCTCATGATTGTACTTTGTTGTTGTAATTAACAGTTAACTAGTCCTGTCTCTGATTTACCAATATATGATATATGAAAAAGACCAGGATATACTGATCTCATTTGGTGCTAGAAACCAACTGATAGTTCATAAAGCTGAACAAAGACTCTCTGTTCTTTCTAGCACCATAACACACAAAGCCATGCGCATAGAAGTCCAGTACAACCTAACGAACTACTAACAATATAAATTAGATAAACAGCCTGCGTGATGTTGGTAATCTTACGATTCTTAACAAGTTAATGTTGTTGCAATATGCTAGTAGTTTAAGTTTTGGAACAAGGACAAACACGTTCTTATTATGCATTATTTGGTTTGAATGAATGAATCAGCAAAATTACACTCTCGAATGAGTCTTCTCTGTACCTCCCTAAACATATGAGTACATATCACAAAATCAGAACAGAATGTACAAGTATCAGGCTAGCAGATTAGCAGCCTAAGTTCTCTATCTCATTCCCTCTTTGACACAGAAGTACACACCACAGAAGAGGCCAAAACAAAATCAGAACAGAATGAACTAGTAGCAGGCTAACAGATTAGCAGCCATAGTTCTCTTTGGCACAACAGGGTTAGAAATCAACTCTATCTCGTTCTCTCTCTGAGTATCTTCATACCAACATACCTGCCAAAACAAACCAACAAATTATCAAGCCATCACAGTTGTCAAGACCACACATCCAGCAAGAATTTTGAATTCAACGCAAACAAACTCTTACCGTCCTAGCATCAGAAGAGTAGCCTGAGGATTGGTCCCTGGCGATACAGTTAATATGGAACCATCAACAATTCGAAGAGCATCAATCCCAATAACTCGGAAATTGCGATCGACCACCTTCCCCACAAGGCAGCCACCATGGTAGTGCCAGATGGTACTCACTGTGTGGCGGCAAAAATCCCCCATCACCAGATCATTTGATTGATCAACAGGCAATGCAGGCCCAACATATCTGAAATCACTCCCAAACAATCCCCTGAACCTGAAATCCTCCATGGAACGGCTCCTCAGTACATCACCAATCCTACGAGTCCCATTAACACACTTCTCCAAATCAACCGGATTACTGAAGTAGTTGAAACGGACAATTGGATTAATCCTCACATCTGTAGATGCCAACCTGAGTGAGCCCGTGGAGAGTGGCCCACTAATCTTCTCCATAAGGGTGGCTACAGTGAGAAACAGTGGTGAAGTTGGATACCTGATAAAAACAGAGCGAGCAGGGGAAGCAAAAGGAATGACATTGGAGGCTGCTTCAAGGTAAGTCCCTGAATTGGTGATCCCCACAACTTGTATGAGAGAGTGCTCCAGTGGCATAGGTGGCACAATTGAGATGCCATTTCTGGGGTTATCATACAGAAACTGCCCAACATAAGGCGAGTGATGCGCCACTGGAATCCCCCACGAAGAGAGATAAGGCCTTGGCCCAATGCCACTCAAAAGCAGAAGCTGAGGGCTACCAAGAGTCCCTGCAGAGAGAAATACTTCACCCTTTTCACGTACCATTGCGTGGTGGTATCTTCCTATCTGGTCTCGAAAAACAACCCCAATTGCCGATTGTTTCGACACAGCATAAGTGGAAGAAGAGGCTATCAGAATCCTTTCAACACTTGCATACACAGCCACTCGAATATTGGAAGGTTTCGCGTAGCTGAGAAGATCAGCGGCACTGTGTCTACGACCAGAGCTATCAAATGTAGAACCACCAATCTTGGTACCCACTACATGATCCAAACTAAACCCATTATAGGGATCGACTCCAGCCTCCAAAAGCCCATCTCTCACTGCCGATTGCCAATTCTTGAGCTCTGGTCTAAACACAATAGCCCTCTCAACCCACTCATAGGACTGGTTCACCACTCTGGGGTCCAAATTCAAACCTGATCTTCCGTAGAATTCTTGATCGGCTCGGCTATAGAATCCAGCATTAATGGCACTGCTACCACCAAGAATCCGGCCTCGGGCGTTGGGGACGCCATCTTCTGAGGTGAAGGCTTGAGCAGGGGAGTCAAATGAGTCGACGTCGGTGAGACTGTTAAGAAAGCCTTCTTGGGTCATCAGATTAAGCTTTCCATAAGGAACACCGCCTCTTTCAAGCAACAGTACCCGATAATTCTGCGATAAAGTTGCCGCCAGTGGACATCCGGCAGTGCCGCCTCCGATGATGATGTAGTCGTAGTAGTCCTCCGATGGGAGTTCTGTAGCGTTGAACACAAAACCCAGATACGCCGGACCTGTAAACAGCAAGAAAGATTGATTGAATAAGTCAATGGGATCACTAAGAACTCGATAAATAAGAAAGAAGAAAAGAAAAACAAAAAGTTCTTTAAAATCAGTAAGAAGGTTTCATCAAGAAAATTGGGGGTCTTGAATTTAATTGCATAATTACTTTGTTGTAGCTCTGCTCTGGCCAAAGAAATAACAGTGAAGATCATCAAGAACACGAGATATGGAGAGGAAAGGTTAGTGGGTTTTGCCATCGTTTGTGATGTGATCAAGAAAGCTAGGGTTTCTTTGGGTGTTCTTGGAAGAAAGATTCAACAGCGAGAAAGGAGTAGGCAATTTGAGTCTTTCGATTTACAATGACATCGTACACATTGGGTTTCGGATGAGGCGTGTGTGCGTGAGAGAGAGAGAGAGGCGGTGGGATTGTGTATTGGGTTTGCAGAGAGGAGAGGAGTGCAGAGTAGAGAGGAGGACAGTTACTTTTTGGTGGGAAATTCAGTTGGACTATCGTTCAGAATGAAGTACATTGACGGAGCTTTCTAACTGTTTCTCATGCCGTTAACAAATGATCTTCAAAGGGCGCATCTTTACTAAAACAAACAATTTTCCCCTCTGAATTAATTTGGTGGCTTCCTTCCTTGATAATGCAATTATCCACTATCACATTATCTAACCGTTATCACATCCACCTTCTTATCTCATAACTTTTTTTTTTTTTTTTCTATTTCAAACTTTGTACCAATGTAACTTGACGATGTAAAAAAATGTTTATATAAAATCAATTAAGGATAAAGTAAAGAAAACTCAACACAAATAAATTTAAAGATTAGGTGGTTCGGTCTGCGTGACCTACTCAGAGAATGGTGATAGTGATCGGAGAATATTATTATTCAAGAGATATGGTGTGCTGAGATGTGTGTGATACCCCTCATATGTAGGTGGGGCTTACAATTTATAGGCAAATAAAGTTGGCTCCGAGAGGCTCTGATTAATGTGTCATCCTCGTAAATGATTTCGTGAAACTCGTCTTATCCCGTAACGTGTGAAGTAATCTCGCGAGATTGACAATGTGCCCCTGATGACTGCGTCTCCACAAATTACCTCTCTTCGAATGAAGATTCTCACATGCGGTGATGATGGGTTGAATCTCTCAGAAAGGTGGGTTTGCACAATTGGAATTGTGACTGAGCCTTTATTGGTCTCCATCTGTGATCTGGTAGATTCACGAATCACACAGACCCGACAAACCCTTTCTCTTTATGGCTCTCAATCTCTATGCTTTTTCTGTACTTTAACAGTTGATACTCATAACTCTATTTTATTTTCTTTCAAAATTCTTATTTTGTTATGTTTATTTTCTACTGTGACTTCCTTTTTTTTTTTTCTACAATGCTTGGTGCACCCATGCAAACTTCATCCGGCAAACAAAAGGTATGGGTTCCATATATCTCTAATTTTTGGTCTTGATCTGTATGTGCCAAGTTTTTTTTTAACCCATAATTTATAAAGAAAATTTTGATGATAACATTTCACTTGATTTTACTTTAATTTTGAGAATAGATAGATACATTTCAACTTTATACTTGACCGTGCATCGCACAGGGTCAACATTAATACCATATATTTTACAAGTTATTGCCCCTGCCTAAAGGTACAGAGTAATAAAAAAAATGGTTAACGATAAACATATTTGTATTCATACCCAAAATCAAATCACAAATATAGAGGAAAGAGAAAGGAATTTAAGAACCGATTATAGTGGAGGGTGAGCGGTGGTAGTAAGGGTGGGTGGCAACGATGATGGTGACGCTGGGTTTGGGTGACAATGGTGGTAGTGTGTTTGGGTGACGATGGTAATAGTGACATCCATAAATGACGGCGGTGGTGGTGATGGTGGTGGTTGTGGGTGGTGGTGAGCGACAGTGATAGTGGTTGGCAATGGTGGTGGTGGGGCGACGACGGTGGTGGCGGTGAGCGACGACGGATGCTTCTAGGCGATAATGTGAAAGGTGGTGGCGAATGGCGATGGTGGTGGTAGTAGGTGTGATGGGGGTGGGTAATAGTGGTTGACGACAATGGTGAGTGACGACGGGTAGTGATGGGTTATGGTAGTGGGTAGTGGTGGGCAACAATGGTGGTGGTGGGTGCTGATGGTGGGCGAATGTGGTAGTGGGATGATGGTTTTAGTGGTAATAAATATAAAAATGAAATGACGATGTTGGTGGGTGGCGGCGGTGGACGACAGAGGTAACAATCGGTGGTGAATGACGATAATGGTGGCGGTGGGGCAATGGGGTGGCGGCGATGGTGGGGTGACAACAATGGCTGTGGGGTAATGGTGATGGTCGTAGGGGTGGTGGCATGGCGGGGTGGTGGTAGGGGTAAGGGTAATGGTTGAACAGTGGATATGGTGGTAGAATGGTGACAGCGGTGGTGGTGGTAATGTGGATGGTGATGGTGGGGCGGTGGGGGTGGGGGTGATGGTGGTGGTGGAGTGGCGATAGTGGTAGTGGCAGCAACGGTTGTGGTGGTGGTGGCGATAGTGGTGGTGGGGGTGGGATGGGGTGGGATGGGGCGGTGGAGGTGGTGATGGTGGGGCGATTCCAAATATATATATTTTTTAAAATATTTATGAGAAGTTATAAATTTTAAAAACATTTTCAAAAAGTCATCCCAAACACACCCTTAGGGCCTATTTTTCCTATTAAATTTGGGGTGTTAATATTAGCCGTCGGATTAATTTTAAAATAAAATTTAAAGAGATTTTAGCCACGAAAAACAAAAGTCATTTTATTTATCTTTTAAGATTTGAATTGTATTGTATTTTATTATATAGATGTTCCCAATTTTAGCTTGTTTATCAATTAAAGTTAAAACTATGGTATATTTGTAATTACCAAATTTTTATATGTCCCACCTTTTAAAATAATTTTCGTTGTCATATATGCTATTGAATTTTCTATATTAGTAGTAGAAGTAATAACTAATTTTCTTACCCAAAAAAACAATAAGTTAATTTTATGCACTCTTTTCTTTGAGGGTTCGTTTGTTTAGGAGGATTATGATAGAAAATGCAAGAAAAAAAATTAAAATCTTTATGTGTTTGGTTAGCATGAAATGAAAAATGATGAAAAAAAAATAATTTTCTTTCATGCTTAGATTTTTTTATAATTAACCAACTTTTTTTTTTTTCTTGTAAAAAACACAAGTAATGCAAGAATTTTGTGACCTATAACTAACTTTATATTTTACCCTTATTTTTCTTAAAATATTTTATTGGTTATTAATTTTAAAAAAAATTGTTATGAATTTGGTTAACCATATAATTTGATCTAATGTTGGTGCTTGTCCCAGAATTAGGTTACGAACCACTTTTTTAATTTTGTTTTAACTTTTAATTATAATACATATTTTTTTCTTCTGTAGACTAATTTAATATAATTAAGGGTAATTTAGATAATTTTTCTTGTAACTTTTCTTTCTTTCAAACAATAGAATGAAATTTTTTTAAAAATTTCTCCTAAATTTTTCATGTTAACTAAATATATACATGAAAATATATTTTATTTCATTTTTTTTTACTTTTAATATTTTTTATTATTTTCACTTTCTATCATTTTCAATTATATGATGTATTTCGCTAAACTAGATTTTATTAGTGAAGATTAGAATACAATATATTCTACCAATCTTTTTTGTCAGTAATTACAAAGGAAACGATCGATGAGCCTTTGGCCTAATGGTACTCTTTGTCTTATGAAAGTTTTGTCTTCTTGAGGTCAAGGGTTTAAGTCCTCCTTCTCCTCTCAAAAAAAAAAAAAAGTAATTACAAACGATGACAAAATCCACCAACACGAAGAATATAATATGAATTTCATAAATGAAAGGTTATGGGCCGAGTGGAAAGCCTGGACTAGATGGGCTGCCTAGAAATTTATGGTATGGACCAAAGTTGAGGACTTTCTCTTGGAAATTGGCCCAACAGGTTTTTTGGACAAATTGGCCCAACAGGTTTTATGGACAAATTGGCCCGGCCTAGAACAATACCTTACTTAAACATTTACTAATGTTGGATACCAACACAAATATTAGTAATAAAAAAAAGAAAAGAAAAGAGAAAATCATAACGAACTTAAGTACCAAATAAGAATATTAATTTAGAATTTAAAATTAAGGGTGTTAAAATATTACATGACTCGTTAACATAATACGAACACTACACAAAATTAGAGAGTTTGAATTTTCTTTAAACCACTCGTTTCGTAAATGAGTGTACTCAACTTGACACAACTAATAAACGAAATAGGTATAAATAAAGCCAATTAAAATAAATACATGACACGAACCCAAGGGCGGAGCTACTTGAGGGCCGGGGGGGGGGGGGGGGGGGACATGCCCACACTCAATTTTTTTTTTAAAATATTACTTATGTATATTTTAAATAATTTAAAATATATTTAAGTGTGCCTACTCTATCATTTTTTGTTCTATCAATTAGTATAATCCCCGTACCTAAATAATTATGAATTTTTGGACACACTTTGGACACTTTAAAGATACATATATATAAGTTTTTAACACGTCGAACTCATTTTTTTAAGCTATAGAGATTCCAATTAAAATAAAAAAAAGCTATAGAGATTAACACAACTAGGTTACTTAATTAAATGAGTGATCAATGACTAATAGTTTGATCATATATATGAAGAAATACTATAGTATCTTTTATGCAGTTTACTTCATTTGTTATGAAGGGTTATAATAAACCTCTCTTTTTTGTTTGTTTTTATTTTATGTATGCTATATTTATCAAAGTTTGACCCTTTCGTATTTTATGAATTTTTAAGTATCGAATACAATATAGTAAATTTGAATATATTATTTTATTTTTATTGATTAGAAGAAAAAAATTAATTTTTTTTAGTAAAGTGTCCACTCTAGACATAATTTCTGGGCTCCGCCCCTGCACGAACCTGATATGATACGACTCGTTAGACATGAATTAATAAACAAAACGGGTATAAGTGAAATATTTTTTTAATAAGAACTTGTTAAAATTCGACACGATTGATAAACCTACTTAAAATCAAACTTTAAGCATTATAAATAGGACTGTTAGTCGAACGAGTTCGAACCGAACTTAAAATGCTTGTTTTTTAATCGAGCTTAAAAAATTGTTCAAGTTCGGCTCATTTAAAAAACGAGTCGAGCCTGTCGAGTTTGAGCCGACCCTGTCCGGTTTGTTTTTTAAACGAGCTTAAAAACTTGTTCAAGTTCGAGCTCGTTTAAAAAACGAACCGAACTTAAACAATTTGACCCCAAGTCAAATTTAAGTAGTTTAGTTCGATTAATAGCACTAATTATAAGTCTTCTAAATAATAGTACCTCCAATCTCACTACAATATAAAATAGCCATCCCTATCCACTTCGAGCAGCTAATGGCAGCCGAAAAAGCTGAAGGAGGAGGAGAAGGAGAACCACAAAAGAAAAGGAATGACCCCACCATGACATCTACCTTCTTCTTCACCACACCACTCAGTCGATATTAATATTTTTTTCATTTTCCGTAAGTTTAAAAGTTTCCAATTGACACTTTAATAAAAAAAAAAAGGAGAATACGGTACTTAATGCCTTGTTTGGTAGAGTTGAAAATAGGGTGAAAAAAAAAATGCGATAAAAAAAAAAGTTTTCACCATTTCGTTCAGAGAAAAAATAGGATGGAAAGGAAAGTTAGAAAGATTCGCTTTTCTCTTTACCCACCAAAATTTTTCCATCCAAATTTGAGAGAAAAATAAAAGAAAAAAGAGATAGATTATACTATTCATGGTGATTTTATTTTTTTGTAATTTATTCATTTCTCATCTATTAAACACATGCATGGAAGTTTCAAGAATGAGGAAGACAACTTGTAGAGGATCTAGTCCAGTAAGCATGCTACTATCAGGCTGAATCCCAATGATCTCCCTCCCTCTCTCTCTCTCTCTCTCTCTCATTTTTAACACCCACGAAATAAATTGTGACCAAAAAATTACTTTGTTAAAAAAATAACAAGTGTGTTATTTCAATATAAAAAAATTATCTGCTATTTTCTACCAAGCGTGTTATGTCAAAAAGTTTATTTGCTATAGAAAATTTATTTTTCATATGTAAAGGTATAATGGTAAATTAAGTCTATACATATTTTCTTTTCTTTTATTTTTCCTTTAATACCAAAACAATAGAAAAATAATTTTTTCAACTTTTCATCCATCATACCAAACAAAAAAAGAGAGAAAATGTTTTTCTTTTCTCAAAAGGTGAAAAGTCTATCCCTCATATTTTTTCATCCCTCTAACTTTTCATTCCTCCTACTAAACGGTCCCAAAAAAAAATGGCATTGTACTCGCATTTCTTAATTTTATATAATTTTTTGGGTTCGTTTATAACAAAAAAATTATAATTTTTTTAGTCATGCTATAGTTTTTAATCTATAATATAAAATATAGCAGATTTCAATAAGTTTATCTGACGGTCTCAAATAAAATCATTCAACGACCATCAACATCCTTCTCAAAACTATTGACATTACACCGTATTTTCAGATAGGAGTTATTCCTAATAAAATTATAAATGATGGTCAAGAATTATAAAGAAAAGCACAAAATTTGTACTACGGTAGAATACCAAAATTTTAAAATTTGGTTACAGTAGACTTTTCCAGGTAAGAATCAGTCCAATCATTAGTCCAACACTCCTAAGAAAGTTGCCCAACTGAATACGTCACCGTTTAGACGGTTCACACTTTACAAACAACCATGGTTGACAAATAATCCAACCCAAGACACTGGTCAATTATGCCTTCTGTTAGGGGTGTCACCTCTAACCCCTTGTACAACCCCGTTCGACACGATATAATTTTAAAATTAATATAATTTAATTATTAAATATATATAATAAATAATATAGACTAAAATTTGATACTTATAATATATTAAATAATTTTTTTTATAATTATTGATATGAATACGACACAAATAATAATAATATGATATAAAAATATCGACAGACTAACGAACCAAGAAAGAACTTAGATATCGATGGTCTATTTGGATTCTATCGTATATCTACCTAGATATCAATGTATTTTTTCTGATCTTATTTGTGTTGCTGCTGACCCAAAACTCACGTACATTCTAGAAGACATACAAGCATACATTAGAGATTGTGGGTGAGGAGGGTAGCTGCCATGGTTACCCTTGTTGACTGGAGCCATTTCTTATGAAGGAACGAAGCTGCAACGAAGTTATATCCGCGGAGAGACAGAGAGAGAAAAGGGTTGACCTGAAGGACTTGAGGAAGAGGTGAGAAAAATTGAAGCACGAGGACAAAGTCCAGTCCCCTTTGAATACGGACATCACAATCTGAATTAGCAATCTCCAACGTGGGAGTTGACAAACTGTGCTACTGCTTGTCCTGACTCACTTATCTTAGACTTAGTGATATATATCATCATTAGTCATTATTCATGTCTAAAAATTCTATATTAATCACTATTTTTTTTTATTGCTGATTAAAGATAGATTATGCTTAATCTCCTATGGTACTGGAAATTATTCTGATCCTTTTGTTATAGAAAATGTTTCTTCTCCCCCTCATTATTTTGAAAATTGCAAGAGAGATTCTCATTATTCCTAAGATATAATACAACCAAAAACAAAAAGACAATACTAACTTTAAAATCATCTCCAATGAAAATCAAAACCCTTACCAGATTTGAAAAAAAAAAGGGGTAACAAACTTGATTTAATATAAACCTCTCAAATGGAGAAACTCAAATTTAAAAGAAGAGAAATCCAAATTTAAATGAGGATAAACCCAATTTTAAAAGAGGGTAAAATATGACTATTGAATCTTTAAAGGATAATAAAATCTTATCATTAAAGATTTGAGTTTCTCTTGATTGAGTTTAAAAAAAAGTTTTCTTTCATTTGATATGATTATGATTCTAATATTGAAAAAATATTTTAGACCATTTTTACCCAAATTTAAATTTGGGTACAAAAAATAGTAAGGGCTGGATATGCTCTAAGGGTAACTCAAGTGATAACATGGACGAACTGTAAACTCAGGCGTCATGAATTTGAATCTTGGCAATCCTCTAGGGTCAGGTCATGAGGGATTTAATCTCTCATTAATATCTTAGTCCCGGCATGGATAGCCTGCATTTAACCTGACCAAGAAAGAAATTAATCGAAGTACGTATTAGTTGATCCGAATACCTTAACCGTTAAAAAAACAAAAAACAAAAAACAAAAAGACAATACTAGAGTAGTAGCACTACTACTCCGATAATAGATTCATGGCCACTTATGTTGTTATGACCATGGGGTTCTAAGGAGAGGTGGCTCAAGTCAATTTGAGGCCTAAAACGGAAATATTAAATGAATGTCTTTTTATTTTTATAAAAAATTAATTTATTTTTAATTTTCTATGTGAGAGGGGGACAAAAAAAAGATGTGTTAATATTGTCAAGAAAGAGATTTCAATTTTTATTTTTATTTTTTACCACATAGAGGGAGTGAGGGTGTTTAATTTCAACTTTTGTTTTTGTTTTTTATTTTTTTTACCGGAGAGAGAGAGAGAGAGAAAGTGGGTTGGAGTAAATATGAGTTGACTTTTGAGTATTTTTTTAATTTTTTTAATTTCTAAGTTTTTAATATTATGGATTGGATTATAGGCCCAAATTATTACAATAAAAATTTTGATTGGATTTAATTTTTTGGGGCTTTTTTGTAGTGCTTAAAATTTAATGAATTTAATTTTTTTTGTGGGCTAGTGATGTGCCTAAAATTACAGGGACTTCTAAAAATTTAAGGCCTAAAAACCCATGTTTTTATTCCATACTGTTGGGCTGGCCTTGGTTCCAAGGGTGTGTTGGAAGAGAGAGAGAGATATGGCTGTTAATCAAGCCAAGTTTGAACATTTTTTTAGGCTTGTTTATGTGTAAATAGTCAAATGAGCAGGGGCGGAGCTACACTTAGCTTTGTGGGGGCAGTTGCCCCCACACAATTTTTTTGTCCAAATATTTTTTTATATAAATTTTAATATATTCTAAATTTGTCCCCACAAAAATTCATATACATATTAATTTATTTAATAATTTCTAACATTAAGATTAAATTTCTTTACTTGATTATTGATTATTTAGTTGAATCTCTCAACAAGTGTTCAATAAATTTTGGAGTTTTTCGTTCTCTCCCCTATATGAAGCCCCCTTACTCTCATCTTTGTAAATTTTGACACATTGAATGATAATATTATTATGTAATATTTTTTATAATATAAAAATTAATCAATAAGATGGTAAAGATAAGGTATACGTTGCTTCTTTATGATTTGAATGTCAAGTTACAAAAAAAAAAAAAAAAAATCTCTCACATGCAGGATAATAATATGTACATCTTACTCCAGACCTTGCAATAGCAGAAGCCACACGTTGGGTCACCTCGTTTAATTTATTATTACTTCAAAATTTTAAATTTTACTTTTGTTAAAAAAATGTTACTAACATATAATTGAAAGGCCTAATTTGATAATATAACGCATTGTTATTGTTGAATTAGCATAGGATATTAGCATTAAATGCATTTTATTTGTTAAACCAACGGTAATAAAGCATTAGCTTTTCCAATTTAGTACATATAGTATTGTTGTTGCTAAAATTTTTGCCCCCACTATCCCAAATTTCTGGCTCCGCCCCTGCAAATGAGCCAGTTCGTTTATGTGTAAATTAGGCTTGAATTAGGCTCGAATTCAGCTCGATTATCACCCCTAGAGATAGAAAGAGAGAGAGAGAGAACTGATGTCTGTAGTATGCCCATTCTCATGACTGTTTCTTTAAATGCCCTTTCATTCCTTAATTTTGTACATAAACAACCTCTGATCTCAGAAATGGACCTCTAATGGTTTTCATTCTCATGAATGTTATTATGTTTATGGGGAACCCACCCTTTTAATTAATCCAAATGCAACACCATTCCCAATTAATGGTGAAAAGAAACAAAAACCTGGGGTCTCATCACATGTTCTCATGCCAATCTATGGACCTGGACCCCCCCCATATATATATATATATGAGCAATGTTATATATCTTAAATTTGTATCCCAAATATCCATTTCAAATCAATAAGGATGGTTGGATCAGTGGGTCCCAATTAAAAAAGTTGGTGGAACCCACTCATCCAATGGTTCCCGTTGATTTGGGATGCATATTTGAGATACATATATATATATATATATATGTTCATGAATTTTTGCTATGATTTAAAAGGCCCATTTTCTGACACCAATCAATTATACAGTTTCAGTAAAAATGAATTCAAAGCAATAATAACAAAGAACTTGGAAATATTGGCCCACTAATTAGCCAATCACCTTGATAAACAAATAAAAATTAAGAACCACCAATATTAATCATACCCCTATATATATGTGTGTGTGTGGTTCAATGGTCTGAGGTGTTCAGATCTGCTTACGCGCACTCAACTAATCTCTTCCCTGATCTGATCAAAAACAAGTTATCTAAGTTGAGACTAGGGTATTTATGAGAGATAAATCCCTTATAATATGACTCCAAAAGATTATTAAAATTTAAACTCAGAACATCTGAATTTATAACTTATCTTTGTTACTACTTGAACTACCATTAGATTGAAGATTTATTATTTTCAAAGGTCTCAACTCACCGCTTAACTTAATTAGGTTAGATTGTTACAAAATGGGTGGAACATGATTATTGAGGACCTAAGGATTCTAATTACAAGGCTCATATAATTCTCTCCATGCATTAAGCTTAATTTGGGAGAAGAAAGGAAAGTAAGGAATCCAAATTACCAATCTTGAAAACTTGTAAAAACGCTTAACGGTCACCAACCGTCGTCATTATGATAAAATACAAGTAAACGATCGCCAATATCAAGATTTGACTTCTTTAAAACTTATAGGAGCATCTTAATTGTGTTATCATTAATTATCTCGTTATTCTGGTGAAATTTTTATATTCTAAACTCATAATTTTTAATGAATTCTATATTATTGCAACTTTTAATTCATTTTGACCTAAAAAAACATATAAAACACATACAATCCACATACAAAATCATCAAGTTCTTGGGTGACAAGAAAGAGCATCATAACTTTAAAGGTAGCTTAATTGGTAACAAAAAATAATTGTAAAATCTAAACATTTTACGTTCGTGGACTTTTGAATATTAGTAATCTTTTAGGATTAGGATATGATAATTGAAAAATAAATAAATAAATTGAGAGGGAGCACTCTTGGACTGCCGAACTGTATTTTAAAGGTAACTCCAATTAGAGGTGTTCACTTTACCCTGCGGGTAAGAAAAATATAGTCTTCTGTCTTCTTACCCGATACTTTGCGGAAGAATTTTTTTTTGGCCTACCCTACCCGATCAGGTGTGGTATTCCTACCCGACTAATCGGGTAGGAAGTCAGATAAACACTTTTGTAGTTATTAATTTTTGGATCATTTTAACAATTCAATTAAACAACATGCACCAATTTAACAACACAATAAATCAATAACACTAAAACCTAAAACAACTATAACAACAATTACAATAAAATACAAGAAAGCATGAACATCAATCCATCATAATTGTTACACAAATACAATAACAATTATTTTAAGATTAAATCATATGAAACACATTAAAATCATAATTACTCTAATAGATTATTAGTTAACCACAAATCATGTAACCTATATTATAACAATGTTATAATATAAATTATACCACACAAATACTCTTATAATTACTAAAAAAATATTAAAAAATTAAATATATTTTTTACGGGTAGAGTAGGATAGGAATACAGAAATTGATAGGCATTCCGCATTCCTATCCGATTTAATCAGAAGACCAAAAACTCTTCCGTATTTCTACCCGATTTTTGCGGCTAGCTGTCTAATAGAGTAGGGTGGGTAAGAAATTGCGGCCAATCGAAAATTTGAACACCCCTCACTCCAGTTCAAAGAGAGGTCACATACAGTGTGTTGCAATGGTATGGTATCAAATTGTAAAGGAAATGTGTCGCTTTAAAGTGGGGTTAAAAAAATGTGGGGTCCAGAACCCTAAGACTTGTCGTTATAAACTTCGACGATATACCCAATGTCTCAATCGCTCACACGCCCATTAAGTACCCTACAATACACCCAAATAGACTCCCAGTTCATAGGACCCCTGTCCTCTTCAATCCCATTTGACCGTGTCTTTCACTGTCCATCGTTGCGCGTCAACACAATCCTTTTAAATCTCGATTCCCTCTCTTGATAGCAACATCTCCCCCAAAAATCTTCTCGCTTTCTCTCTCCTTCTCTCTCGTTGCCAATATAGACACTGGACATTTTTCAAGGGAATTCTCCTCTCTCTCTCTGTGTCTCTCTCTCTCTCCTCTTCAGAGAACTTTCTTCCTCCGTCTCCCCTGGTTTTATTTTTCTCTCTAGACTGGAAAGTGGGGTTTCTTCATGTTGGATTAGTTGCAGCAAGAAGAAGAGAAGAAAAAACCCATCACCAAAACCATCTTAGCAAAGTGCCAAAAACCAATTTTACCCCAGAACAAACCCCAATTGAAATGGGTTTTTGGTGTTGTTTCGAATCTATGAACAAGAAATACCCAAAACCCATGAACTAGTGTTGTAGAAGAGACAAAGGACAAGAGATAGAGAGAGAGAGAGAGAAAAGAGAAGCAATCAAACAAGTTTGTTTTGATAATCATCATCACCATGAGACCTGTTCAACCACCACCAGCCGTCACAGCCAATCGCAGCCGTCCACGGCGGCGTCCAGACCTAACTCTACCCCTCCCTAACCGCGAGCCATCTCTGGCCGTACCCCTCCCTTTACCACCTGCCTCCGCCCCATCATCTTCCACCAACTCCTCTCAACTTCTATCATCAGCGCAACCGTTGAACTTCTCCGAACTCGAGCGCATCTGCCGAATCGGTAGCGGCAGCGGCGGAACCGTATACAAAGTCTTCCACCGGCGGACAGGCAACCACTACGCCCTCAAAGTCATCCACGGAAACCATGAAGATTCCGTCCGGCGCCAGATGTGCCGTGAAATCGAGATCCTCCGCGACGTCAACAATCCCACGGTGGTAAGGTGCCATGACATGTCTGATCACAACGGCGAAATTCAAGTCCTCCTGGAGTATATGGACGGTGGATCACTTGAAGGAAAACACATCCAACACGAACCCTCTCTCTCAGATGTCACCCGTCAGATCCTCACCGGGCTTTGCTACCTCCACAAGCGAAAAATAGTCCACAGAGACATCAAACCCTCGAATCTCTTAATCAATTCAAGAAAGCAAGTCAAGATCGCAGATTTTGGGGTTTCTAGAATTCTTGATCAGACTATGGATGCTTGTAATTCCTCGGTGGGTACGATTGCGTATATGAGTCCTGAAAGGATCAACACGGATCTGAATCATGGGAAGTATGATGGGTATGCTGGGGATATTTGGAGCTTAGGGGTTAGCATCCTTGAGTTTTATCTGGGTCGATTTCCGTTTGCTGTGGGAAGGCAAGGTGATTGGGCAAGTCTCATGATTGCAATCTGTTTTGCGCAGCCGCCGGAAGCACCGCCGACGGCGTCTAGGGAGTTTAGGGAATTCATCGCTAGTTGTTTGCAGAGAGATCCGCCCCGGAGGTGGACGGCGGCACAGTTGCTACGCCACCCTTTCATTGTGCAACACAGCCCTAGCAACCATGGCAGCAATCAGGTTCATCAGCTACATCAACTTTTACCTCCACCCCCACATTTTTCTTCTTCTTCTTGAATTTCATTTTCTTGTCTTTTTTTCCCCAAAAATTTGTGTAATTTCCCTAGAATTATATGATGGTTGGGGGTAGTGTTGGTTGCTGGGATTTGGTTTTAAGAGAATGAATTGAAGAAATGGTAAAAGAGGACTCTGCTTTACTTTCAATCCATTGATCCATCAATCAATCTTGTGTTCTGATAATGTTTTTTTTTTGCTAGAAAAGGAAAAATCTATCTTTTAGGATTGGCCCAACTTTCTGGTTTTATATATTTTTTTTCCTCTTGTATTAGGAAAAATTGGAGGGCCTGGATGTTGAAGTTTCTATTTCCTCTTTTGTTGATCTTGCATTGATGGAATGAAATCAAAATTGAATCTTTCTCTTGGTGAACTCATAATCATGGCTCTCTAACTATGTGATAATCATCAAGATAACTTGGAGAAGGGATAAAAGTTCAAAGTCGTGATACCACGTTATCATTGACATATGAGTATTAGTAACGAATTAAAAACCATCAAATAAGGCCAAAGAACTTCGTTATTCCGGTAACTCACTATTAACCATCATATCTAATAACTACCATTAAATGAGATTCACTTAAGTGAATTTGTCGATTTTTTGTTGGTTACTAATACTATTTGTCAATTTGGACTATTTGGTATTTTTTTTTTGGTGAAAATTGAGGCCCTATTTGGTTTGCATCTCAAAATAAATATTTGAAAACTGTTTTTGAGAAGAGTTTTAGAAAATTGTGTTTTTTGGGTTGTAAAACTTATTTTAGTTATATGATTTCAAAAACAGTTTTACGGAATAGAAAACTGAAAAACTTGTTGAATAGTAACTCAACAAATAATGAAAATAAAAATATGATTGTGGTGGTAGTGACGTGAGATTGTGGTGGTGGTATTGGTGGAAGTGTGACGATGGTAGAAGTGTGGTGGGGGTGGCGGCGGTAGTGTTTTTTAAATTCTAGAAATATCGTTTTCAAAAATACACAAAATAGTCCTAACTTTGTTTTCTAAATTTACCTATTTTTTGTTCTCTTGGCCAATTATTCTCCCAAAAATTATTTTTAAAAATAAAAAAAAATAATTTTTAAGATGCAAACTAAACAAAATCATTTGCATACTATGATTTCTTTTCCTAGAAGTTAGAATCCTATTCTTTCTTCCACTGAATGTTGCATGTTGGATTGGAATCTCCAGCACTACATTGAAATGGATTTTTTATAGCCTCATAATTAGCTAGAAGAACAGTGTTTTATTTGAGTAGGATTCGGTTGGATTTTTCAGAAAATTTTATACGCAAATGTGGAGGAAACTTTTTTCCATTTAATTTTCTCTCTTTATTGGTATTGGTATTGGTATTGGTATTGGGTGGACATGCCATGCCAATAATGACTTGAAGCAAAACATGTTAACAGTACGGACATGTGAGACCATATGATGATTGGTATCCTCCTCCTTTTCCTTTTCCAGTGAGATCACTGCTTGTCTTGTCCACCATACGCATTACTTACTACTTTATCCTTTGTCTCACTGCCACAAATCATGCTATTTTGCACTAGTAGTAGTATTCTTATTTAGCTAAATTTCTTTTTTGAGAAGGCTTTTCAGCTATAATTTCAATGAATGTTTCATGCATAGACGGATTGTTATTGTATCAATTTTATAAATTTGATCTTTAAAATATTCAATTCGTATCATTTTGATTCTTACATAGACGGACCGTTAAGTTTTTGACAGAATGATCACGTGTTGGGCACGTGATATCATCTAAAAAAATGACATGTAGTCATTTTCGTCAAAAAACTTGACGGATTGTCTGATTAGGGACTCAAGTGACACGGATTGAATATTTTATGGATCAAATTGACAAAATTAATGCAATGAGAACTAAACTGATAAAAAATATATATTTTAGAGATCAAAAATATTATTAACCCATAATTTATTTTCTATTCCCGATGACTAATTGCATCGATCGATCAAAATGCCTTTTACAAGACTCGATTTTAAGACCTTGAATCATAGTTATGTATTTCTTTGTGTCAGTATGTTTGGATAATGCAACTATGGTTATTCCACAATGTTGTACATGTGGAAGGAAGCATGAAAATGTTGGCAACCTTCAAGATTCTGTGGATTGCCAAAGTTGTTTTTGCCGTCAATGTGAATTTTATTTCATATGCTGAATAAGTTAGCTTTCTACAATGTGAATTGGAGAGGCATGTCTTAGCCACAAAAGAAAAAAAAAACATATAAACTATCTCTGAACAAATCAAAGAGCCAAAAGATCGCTCACCAGGTAGATGCCATAGTCACCATCAAAACAGAAGGTAAAAAATTCAGCATTTTTTTTTTGGGTGTGTTTTTTATGCCTTGGCTTATTCAAGGGACTGCCCTTGTCAACTCCAAAACAAACGGTAGTGATTAATGTTATCGGGTTACATCATTACGGCAGTAAATTAGATCAATTTTTTAAGTGGTTATATGAAGGCAGAAGGCAAAAGCTGGAGCCGGGATAGGGATGTTAAGTTATCTACCCGTTGTTCTCTGAAGGATAATAATATCATTGGTCATGAATCTTGATGCTTAAAATTAGGGTGACGATGAGATCCGAACACAAGATCTTTTGTTCTGATACCATATTAAACAATCATCTACTCAAAAAACTTAAAACTGTTGGAGAAAATATATATAACTTAAATATTTAAACTTTATAACTCAACATTCCAACTTAGCCGCGAACAAACTGCTAAAGCAACAAGACAGGTAGCTGGTCAAGAAATTAGTAGCTGATCCCCATCATAGTTGCTGATCGAGATGAGAATGCCACATGAGCTGACTTACGAATAAACCAAAGAACACCAGAATGCTACAGCCTACATATACATATGGTCAGGGGTCAAGGTCAACCGAACATGAGCTAACACCGCTAAATGACCGTTTTCAAAGATAATAAGAGGTAGGGCTACACGGTAATTATGATGTTTGGGGAGAAAACTGCCCCTCTTAGACTAGAGCATAATAGTTCATTGGTCGAGCGCTCTTTGTGTCACGTGTGTTTTAGTTCCAACCTTACATGGAATCCAATCTTAACAACACAGTAAGGACATCTGTACATGTTCTGGATTGGCATGGTATGACTTTTTTAGGTGAGGGATGTATCATTTTTGGGTTAGTATGAGTGTGGTTGTTCTGTATCTGAGATTAGTGCATGAATCTGTGTATCACATCAAAGTTATCATGAAAAAGGGGAGTGATTACTTGCATGTAGTAAGTTTACATGTGAGGATACAGATGAATATATTGATTCTTTTCCCATCAAACAAAATTTTTAGATTAAGTAAACTTGGTTGGATGTCACAACATATCCAATCACAAGAAACTTTTTCTTTTCCCTTTCATGGAAAACTATGAAGTAGACAGTAAAATGTTAAAAAATGGGGGGCAAATGTTAACTGTGCGGGGGTGATTTTCGCACAATAAATGAATAGACAGATATCTCCCTTGATAAACTCGAGATTACCGGGAAAGTCGATGGTCTTGTAGCAAACGGATGTGAGAGATGGTATAAGGAGTGGTGATGAATTACTTTTCCGGCTGTCTGCGCGATTCCGGCGTTTCGAGAAGGACTTTGCCACTCAAAAAAGAGAGTTAGAAGGGCGCCGAAGTGTTTTCTGGCGTGACCTGTAACGCCTCGTTTTTGGGATGCGTTACTTGATTAAATCAATCGATCACAATAAACCACAAATATCTCTGAATACAGAGACAAAACTCTAATTGCCTCAATAAATTTATAATCACAATTTTGATCTCCAAATACCAATAAAAGTTAAAAATTATATCAAAATTCCTCCATCTTCGATTTCTTAAATATCAACTTTGGTCATTCCCTCCGAGATTATCCTGAAAAAAATATTAAAAAGGGGGAAATATACAATATAACAGGAAACAATATGCTCAACGAGAAAAATATGAATGACCAAATACCAAATAATTCAAATGATAAGAATCATGGATAACGAAATCAAGAATCACATTCGACAGGTCACATAACTCGACTGCTATTAAACATAGCCTCGTACTCGGTTCCTTTTGGTGACATAACAAGTGATACTTGAGCATATAAATCCATACTTATAATATCTAATCACACCCCGCAAGACTGTAGTCACATTTCACCAATTATGCCCCAAGTACACTTCGTACATGTACCAATCAATCTCAAATTATTTAGCCCAAAATATAAGTCAACCAATAAAAATATCAGAATTTCGTATTAATCAGAATAATCAATAGGAATACAAATTTCAGATAATCAAATTACACTTTTTGCAAAGAGATTTAAAAGACAAGAGAATATTGTATATTATTTTGTACCTCAAAATCATTAATAATTTCAATAGATAAGAAATTCGAAGTACCCCAAATAAGAGACTTCAATTTGGTAATGATCGAAAGTAAAATTCATTATTTAATTTTTGACCCCAAAATCTCATAAATTTCTCTCTTTTTCTTCTTTTCCCCTCTCTCTCTCTCTCTCTCTCTCTTCTTTCTTCCCCTTTTGTCGTGTTGTTCGAATGGCCACTACTAGGTTATTTACGACCAAAGTTTTTGGCTAAAGTCACATGTCAATTGGCTTAAATCATCTTTGCTTAAGTCACCTAGCTTGCATCACATGGACAGTTGTCCATATTTCCTTCATACATTTTATTTTTGAATAGAAGGTATGTCTATTTTTTTCTCTAACACACTTGCCACCACTTATGTACATGACCATTTTTTTCTTTCTTTGACACTTGTGTATCTAAAATACACACACACACACACACACATATACACATGTACACACACACTTACATATATTATATGTAATGAACGTATTACTCATATATTATATCATTTTAACAATATAACATTTTATTTTAACACAAAATATTACCTATATTATAGTCATTCAACTCGTTTTTACGTAAAAAATTTATATTTGAGGTTCATTTGTTCATTTGAAATTTCTAAAAATGATCATTAATTATATAAAATCATAATTAATGACTTAAATTATATGTTAGCGATTAATTTTAATATGAGTTGTCACATGATCCCTCCGAGGATCAAATCAGTACGTGAGAGAGGGGAGGGAAAAATGCTGTTCTATTGTTTGAATCTGATTTGCGTACCTTTACTTTATATTTGTGAGAGCTATTTATACCTACATGAAGGTGACCATTGCGGACAGGTGGGTCCCTTGGGGAGGCAACCCCTCATTGGCCCATTTGGAAAGCAGCCTATGGAGCACAGTCCTTGGGCAGAGTGTCTCCCCTGTTAATGTAGCTCCTTGAGCCTGATGACCTTGATCGGGTTGAACACATTGGGCTGGACTTGCTGGATCTCTTGGAGTTGGGTTATAAACTCGGACCAGACTTTATAACATGAGTCGGGCCCTTGGGCTTGACCCATCAATCATTACCACCATCATTCCACCACCACCATCGTCCACTGCCATCACCCACCACCACCATCATTGCCTACCGCCACCCACTACAACAACCCACCATCACCCGTCGTCACCCACTACCGCTGCTACCCACTATCACTCTACCCCCACCGTACTTGCCACCACCCACTATCACCCACCCCCACCACACTTGCCACCACCACCCACCCAGCACCACCGTCGTACCCAAGTACCCGTCGTTGCCCACCACCACTCACATCCATCACCATCGTCGCCCCATCACTATCACTGCCAACCACCATCACCGTCACAGTTACTCATGATTGCCACTACCATCATCGTCATCCAAAATCCACCACCACCACCACCACCACCACGGTCATCGTTGCCCACCACAATCATCACCGTCTACCACAACCACCATAATCGCCCACCACCACTACCACTACCACCGTTCACTCTCACTATAATCGGTGCATAAATTTCTTTCTCTCTTCTTCATATTTGTGATTTAATTTTAGGTGTGAATACAAATATATTTATGATTGACCATTTTTTATTACTCTGTTCCTTCAGAAAAATGTTATTTGTATTCAATTTATGGACCTTATTTGCTGACATTATGAATCATAGTTATTGAATTGATAATAGATCTCAACTAATAGTGGGATTCACTATCAATATAATGATAGAGAATGATAAAATAAGGAAAAAATTCTAGGGGTAAGTAATGGTCCTAAATCTACGTCTCCCTTTGCCTACCTTCTTCCCCTTGCTATTTCTTTGACTGGGAGAATTAAAGGTTGCTGTTTACTATCTATCTGAGCTTTGAATTGGCAGAAGCCATTAGTGGGCCCACATAGTTGGGCCAAGCCCAATCCAGGTAAGGACAACCTCCAAGCAGACAAAGACCCCTGCCACGTGTCAATTCCAAAATCCTCACCAACTCTCAACCCCGGCGAATAGGCTCTGGCAGGACAGGTTGAAACGGCCGGCGAAAAAGAATCATCACAAGGCGGCGGAGCCAGGATTCATGCTACATGGGGTCATTTCCATAAATAGTGAATAATAAATTTTACTTCTCTGGACTCATTTAAATGTTGAAGTATCCTAAATCTTATGTAAGAGAATATTTACTTCTCTAGACTCCGCATTTTTCAATAAAAAAAATTTAAATATTAATTAAATAATATTTATATTTTAAATAATAATTTAATTTTTTTATTTTTCTTTAATTACGTAATTTAACAGGTTCAATCCATAAGAAAGAATCCGGTTCAAATTTCAAACAAATATTCCAAAGGCACGAACTTCAAGCATTGGAAACTTTTTTAAGGCATTCGACAGAGAATGAATGGACAAATTTGAAATTTAAATTCGGGTCATGGGAAAAATAGTTGTTGAGTTGCTTCTGCGAACCACCCCCAACTGCCAAATTTGACTTAAAAAATTATAAGAGTGTCTTTTTAAAATAAACCCAAAATATAGAGGTACTTAAATGTAATTATTCAGTGCACCACAAACTTTTAATATTTCCAAATTTAGATCTTGCCCCGGATAAGAGATATGACCCTCTAGATTTTTATAATAGTACGTGCCAATTGTATTGTTGGCAACTGCCACGTCACGTCATCAAGACTTAGATTAAACTTTTCGCAAATAACTTAAATTAAACTCCAAATTAAAATTCACATTAGGCGCTACTTCGAGGAACCTTCGTCTTTCGTTTTGCCGGCCCCCCTTAACTCCCTCTCTCTCTTTCTCTCTCTCTCTCTCTCTCCTGACGAAAGTAACGAAGCTAATTAGTCCTCTTCGCTGCAGGTTGGACCTTCCACTTCCCTCTCTATCGATTGTGTCATGCAATAGTTTTGGTGCAATTTCTACGGACCAAGACCGAATCGCTGGATCAGTTTGGAAGTAGAATCGTTTCGGATTAAATTTAGTTGGTTTACAGGTAACTCGAGTTCTTAGCTTTTGTTCTTCTAAGTGTGTTATCTGTATTTTTTCTCTGCAGCAGTACAGTGTAATTTGTATGTATTTGTGTATATTTCTTGATCTGGCTTTCTGTATGGATCTTTTTACTGAAGCCAATTGATTTATAAGCTGAAAGTTATATATTTACTGTTCTACGTTGTAATTGCTTGTGTTAACTCGCTGTTTTGGTCTGCTGTGTCCTGATCTGATTCCTATGTTTTTGGCATATTTTCGAATTGCTGGCATTCCAAAGTTTGACTGGGTTTAAGATTCAAACAAGTACGATCTTACCTATTTTGGGTGTAAACGTGACTTAAGATTCAAGTACGTAATTTTAAATTGTGGTGATTGTAGCAAGACGTAAGATTACTTTGAGCTCATTTCTATGCCTTGGGGATCAAGAACTTGCACAATTTTCACCTTGTAGTGGAATGGATTAAAATGTAGAAAGACAACTGGAATGTAAAATAGTACAAAAACTAAATTTGGTAGATGAAAAAGCTTTAACATTGAACGGAAAGAAAAAATACCAGAGTGATGAATTATAGGGTACAGTAAATTTGCTGGGAAATAAGTTAAGTAAAAGAGATGCTAACTCTATGTAAAGTTCTTGTGTTGATCGAGAGATCCCCTTTCGATAGCCTTGCCTTTGTTATTTATAGGAGATGACCCCTAACCGTCAAAGTTATATTTTTCGGCCATGATTGTAATTATGACCTCTTCTCGAGGTGTATAGACGTGCATCGAACCATCTGTAGCTGACCGTTCATGATGTCACGTTCCCTCATTTCCCAGGGTTTTAGAGTCCCACTTCGTTAACCACACCGGTAGGCTTGAACTCTCATTGACTCTTTGTTGACCGTCAGATCACCTCCACGTGTCACTCTTAAATTTTTCTATTTTGGGTGTAAACACTATGCTTATTGGGTATTATTTGTTTTGACGGTAATGCAAGGTAATGTGAGGTGGAGGAGACCAAAATTAGTAAAATAATCTACTTTCCAAACTATCATTTGTGGTTGTAGTGACAACTCAACTTACCTCAGACTTGTGCCAACATTTTTGGTGGTTGTGGTTATACCCCTAGCTTATAACTGGGCATTCCCTATTGGTTTATGGAATTAATGTTAGCGTATCTATCCTCCAGAAGTGGTATGCTTTGTCAATTGTTGAGATTCTTGTCAATTTAATCACCCATGGTAATTCTTCATCATCTGGCTCAAGCAGGAATCAAAAGAACCATATGAATCCATATAAAATTATGTATATCTTACCTATAATCACACCTGTTTGAGTGGTTCTTAAATGTGGTGTAATTGTTGATATACTATGAATTTTGTTCATCAGTGTGATTACTTGTGTGTGCAGATGGTATCTATTGAGGAGACGACAGACCTTGAATCTGATGAGGAGGTACCTTTTAGCTCAGCACAAGCCACGAAGAAAGTGCATCCTTTGAATTTTGAGACATCTCATATGGTATCGCATGCAAATGTGTCCAATGCATGGCTCTTCAAAAGGATACATAGGATCAGCCCTCTCCGGAGTATTTATATCATCTTAATTAGAGCAAAGATTAACGTATTGCTTCCTTTTGGGCCCCTTGCAATACTGATGCATTACGTTACAGGAAAGCATGTAAGAAGTACAGCTCTTACAGTCATGATTTTTACGATTTGCTTCTATAGGGAAGGGAATATGCTGAAAATTAATTGTTTATGCCTTTCCTCTGGGGCTTTAATTCTTTGATGGTCACTCCTATATTTTAGGGATGGGTCTTCATCTTCAGCTTATTGGGCATTATACCTTTAGCAGAGCGTCTGGGTTATGCAACTGAGTAAGTGATTGCTTGTTGAATTGAAATGTTGTTCATTCACTTTTCTCTTGGAGCATACTAATACCTTTGTTCACTTGTTGCTCTGGTCCAGACAACTGGCAGTATATACGGGATCTACAGGTACATCCACTGTTTTTGCTTTGTGTTTTTCCCAGACGAGTAAACATGCAAAACCTAGATATAGAAGAGGCAAACATTTTGATGTTATGGTTACAACGTACATCTTTGCAGTTGGGCCTCTCCCCATCTCTTATTGTACACAACACGTGTATGATGGACTAAGTTTTTTGTGCTCATTTGTAAGAAAAAAAAGGTTGAACTTGAGCCTATTGCTCTTCTTCATACCTTAGTTTGACTTCGAAAATAGTGTGCCTTCAAATTAGCTTGAATTTCTCATATATGAGATATAAGTAAGAACTGTAAGTACTGGAAAATAAAGTTGAGTTTGGATATAATATCTGTGAGGGAAATGCGGCTTCTGGGATAGCTTTATATTTAAGTACTTTTTATTATCTTGTTTGAGAATTGAGATTTGTTGCTCGTTCTATTGAATTAGATTGGTCAATTTCTCAGTTAAGCACACTTCACTCTCATTCTTATACGTAGAGTAGGAATTCAATTTGCCAAATGCCCAGTATCATGTTTTTATTAATGTTACTAAGAAAATTACGGTAACTTGTGATAGCTGTTCATTTTAGTTGCACAATTATTGTATTACAGTTTGGTGAGATTCCTGCCCCATCTTGTGAAATTAAATTAGGTAATTTACACAGTGGTCTTATTGGTAAGTATTCCCTTTTCGCGAATGTGGAAATATCCATGCCATTGAAAGTATGCTAGACAGTGTGAATTTCTCAGTGTGAATTTCTTCCTAAATTAGACTTACGCTCATAAATTAGTAAAAAATGGAGAATTGGTGAGCATTTCTCTTAGCGATTTACAACATAAGACAAAATCACCAAATGGAAGTTATTCCTCTCATGCTTCTTTTTAGGTAAATCTTGTTTTCTGTATCATGAAGAGAGTTTTTGGTTGGATCTGCAGTTGGTGGGCTTCTAAATGCTACATTTGGCAATGCAACTGAAATGATAATTTCAATATATGCATTGAAGAATGGGATGATAAGGGTTGTTCAGCAGTCATTACTGGGTTCCATATTGTCGAACATGTTATTAGTGCTTGGATGTGCCTTCTTCAGTGGTGGGATAGTTTATCGCCAGAAAGTTCAGGTTTTCAATAAGGTAGATCATCAGAATCTGATTAAAAAGTCTCTTCATGAACAGTTGAATGAGCCTTTTGCTTTCATATCATTTTGAAGCCAGTCAACCTCCTAGTTGAATTCACCAAGAATATTCCCTGCTGTCCGAGTAAAAAGATGCTGATTTAGGTTAAAATGTTGCAGGCAGCTGCCCAGGTGAATTCAGGACTGTTGTTGATGGCTGTTATGGGACTATTATTTCCGGCAGTGCTTCACTTCACACATTCAGAGGTGCATTTTGGGAAGTCAGAGTTGGCTCTTTCAAGATTTAGCAGCTGTATAATGCTGGTGGCATATGCAAGTTATCTTTTCTTTCAACTTAAGAGTCAAAGCCATCTTTATAAGGCTATTGATGAGGTGAGTCTTTCTGAATTTTGTTTTAAGAGGTGTTAGTTAATTTTAGTGTTCCTAAGAAGTATGGGAACATACATGATTCCTACATGGTTTAGCTGTTTGGTTTTCTCCATTTTGCTTATTTAATAACATTATAGAGCTTAAAGCGATCACTTTCATATATTGCTTAATTGTAAAGTCTACACATCTGGAACTTTATCGACTATAACAAATATACATTTGTGTGACAACTTTGTTCAGTCACAATATTGCATTTGGCTGTCCTAGATCAATCATTACTCTGGCATCTGTTGCAGGAGATTGAAAATAATGCAGAAGATTCTGAAGAAGAAGAGGCTCCTGAGATTACACAGTTGGAAGCAGTTGTGTGGCTTGCTATTTTGACTCTCTGGATTTCTGTGTTATCTGGATATCTCGTTGATGCCATACAGGTAAAACCTATCAATTTGTGTGCTGACTTTGATAACTTATATACATTTGGACCTTTCACAATTGTTAAAAATTGGATTTGCTTTACTAACATGAAATACCATACACGATTATTTCCGGTTGACTGCTTCCTATGGTTTTAAACCATAGCCCAATCTAAATGATGGATTCGTCCTTCAATGGTTTTGTAATCCATGGCCGAGATATTCATTCTTAATTTCAGATATGCAAATATGAATTTAATCTATTTGAAATACATCCTTTAGAGTTTTGCATTCATGTCCATAAACTTTGTGAAATATTTTCAAAAAGTTTCAGCTTTCAACGAATTTCTCATGTCTAATTGCCAGAAATTTCTTCCTACCATTAATTATATTTCATGAAGTTTAAGATATGACATTATGGGTAGGGATGTATGCATCATTGGTGTTTATTTTTCTTTTAACTAGAAAAAGATTGGTAGAAAATAGTTAAGTTTTGGAAAACTTTGGTTTCATTTCTGATATATGGATGCAAATTTTGAATTCTGATATTACATGAAATCACTATTATTACAATTTCTGCAAAGCGTTTGGAAACTTAGCTGAACACTCTAAATGGTCATCTCGACTCGATGTCGCTGGTACCTTTTCAGGGAGCATCTGACTCCATGAACATGCCTGTGGCTTTTATCAGTGTCATTCTGCTGCCGATTGTAGGGAATGCTGCAGAACATGCAAGTGCTATTATGTTTGCTATGAAAGACAAGCTTGTGAGTGCCTGAAAATCTTAACCATTTCCTTTTTTTTTTTTTCTTCCAGTGAGTTGATTTAACTCTATTCTTTTTACAGGATATCACAATTGGAGTTGCCATAGGTTCCTCGACTCAGATAGCCATGTTTGTGGTAAAGCCCTAAAATCTATATGTTTATCGTTGATGTTGATTGTTAAGTTTGAAGGGTTTCTTGTAACAAATGCCAACTTACTTTTCGGTAAAGGAAAAAGATCATTGTAATGCTCCCATTTTCAATCAATTGACAAAATTCCACAAAATATCTCTAAATATATGGCTAGAGTTCTAATTACCTAAATAAAAATTAAATTGATAATTGATCTCTCTAAATACAAATACCCCTCTCAATTAGCATATTAAAAAAGTTATATCACCTTTAATTCCTCAAATATTCCAATCACGATATTTGCTCCAAAATACACCTAAAAAATAAATTAAGCGGGGAAGTATATACCACGACAGGAAAGAATATGCCCAGAATAATATATGGATTAAATCAAGCCAATAATTGAACAAATTGATTAACAAAAGTCAACTAGGACTTGGACATAAACCTGACACCTCACCAACCACCCCACTTCACCCTGATCTCACAGATCTCTTGGACCAATGATGCATTGAACTATTGACTACCATGATTCAGTCTCCAATCTACACAATACATGATGAGTGTACACACAAGTAATTTTGTCAAAACGTGTATCGTTTTTAAAAAACAGTGTATCGAATATTGTAACATATCGTGTATCGTAAGATACATGCAATTTTTTAAAAAATATTAAAAATATACATATATGCCTCTGACAGAATGTTATAATAACATTTCATTTCACCACAAATTTCTCTAATAAAAAAATTTAAAGAGATTAAAAGTACCAAAATAAAAAATTAACAATCTAAGCATTGAAGTTTCTAACATAATTCATCAATATCAACATTTAGAGAGTTCTAGTTCTAACAACTAAAGTAGCCAGACGAGGACATTTTTAACAATCAAACTATTTTTTCCTGCGATGGAATGAATAAAAAAGACTTTTATTTTTTAAAACTGTAGATGGTGAAACAACGTCGTTTCATTATCTAGTGTTTGCAAAGAAATATTTTTTGATCTATTTTGTTTCGTATCGGATGACTCGTACGTATCATATTGTGTATCGTATGATACGATTCAAACTGATACACTTAAGCTATACTATCGTTTTTTTTTCATGTATCGTATTGTATATTGTACGATACTAACAATTATGCACACATAAGACCAACAAAAATTCAATAGGAATTTAAGAATTTTAACAACTCAATCAAAGAGAAAATAAATCAGGTAGAATTGAGGATTTACTCTTTGCAAAAAGATTAAAAATATTGTATATTATATACTACCTCGTACCTCAAATTGTCAATTGACTCCGATCGATATGAATCTAAAACTACCAAGAACTATATCCTCAAATTTGGTAGCTATTCAATATGAAATCATCGTTTGCAGAAGCCTTATTTTTTCGTTTCTTTTTCTTTCACTCTTCTTCCCCCCCCCCCCCCCCCCCCTACCTATTTCTCTCCTCTTTCTTCTATTTTTCCTACTGATTTTGGACATCCAATAGGCTACCCAAACTCCTCCAATACTTGGTGTGTCAAATTTGAGCTTTGATTCGGGCAGAACCTCCAAATTTTTTTTCAATTCTTTCTCTCTTTTCTTTTTGCCCTTTTATCTTTCTTAGCAATGGTTGCTGTTAATTTTTTTCTCTATTCATAAGCAAATGGGAGGCGATGTCCCTTGCAATAATGAGGAACGTTTCTTTGTGTGACACATGTAGAAAGCTTGACATGCACTATGACAAGTGTATGGACGCTTGTCCACTATTACACATACCATTCCATGCAAAATGACACTTGTTTTAAACTTGTCCCGCGTAAGTCACGTACTACATGCATTGTTGACACCTTTCAAAACATTTGTTGAGCCATTAATTAAGACTACGCATGCAGTTGCACATCCATACGGACACTTGTTACTTTCCCATGATGAATACTTATTATTTTGCTATGGTAGATCCTTATTACTCTCCTATGGTAGACGTGTGTCTTGCATAGGTTGATTCCTTCTTTGCTTGACCCATGTTGGGCATGCGTCCTACTTTAATTCCTTTGTTTTAGTAGTTATAGAAACCCTGCATATCCCATTATGCCTCACCACACGCTTGTTGCTTATTAATCTCGACACCCATGAAGTGCACAAATGTCATTTTTTTTTTAATATCTTTCTTTATTAAGTTTGTTCTAGCACTCCTAATACAAAATCTTATAACTTAAACACCTTGCAACCAAACAGTACACCACCCGTAAAACTTCTCCATTATTTAATTTCTTTTGTTGACTACTAATATATTAATTCAAGAAAAATTTAATAACTTCACCAAGTATAATTTAAACTCATAGTAATGCTCTAATTTATTTCTAGAAATAGTACATTAAATATATCAAATTATAATTCGACCCAGTCAAATTTTGACACAAATAAATATTATTTATTATTGTTATTTTTTTTGATTGATCAAGATTACCACCACCTCTTTGCTAGTTTGTTCTAATTTTTACTATATCGATGAAATTGCTAACAAAAATTGGATATTTTGATAAAAGATAATTTGATCTCAATAAAATTTTTACACCAATCATTACTGTTATGATTATTTTAGATCGGGATATTACAACCTACCCTCCCTAAAATAATTTTGTCCTTGAAATTAACATTCAACAAGCGAAGTTAGAGAGAGAGAGAATTGTTGAGTGGGATTGTGTATGGAGAAATGTTCGGAAGATTGTCCTATTCATGTTAATTTTTGAAAGTTGTAGCATTAATTACTTTTGGAAATTTGATTTGTGTTATTGAGCAGGGCCGACCCAATAGCTAGGCCGAATAAGCAGGTGCTTTAGGCCCCATATAAAAGGAAGGCCCCATTTTTTACAAGTCTTTCAATATGATCCTGACAAAAAATTTGAACTCATATAAATTAAGTCCAAACAAAAAGGCCCTATGTAGTTTAATACTCGCATCGAATCAGCCCTAGTATATTATTTGATACTCGCACTTTCTCTTTTTTAATTTAATTTTATAAAAAATATAGTGTCAATTCACTTATTCTTTTTATTTTATTTTTTTTGATAGATGATATTAAAGGAGAATCACATTATAATATCCTAAGTTTTAGGAATACTAGTGATAAATTAAGTTTTATAAGTTTGATTTTTATTAAGTTTTTTTCTTATAGAGAGAATTTGATTGATTTATATAAAAAAATTGGATTGTTAAAAATCTGTGGTTACTAAAAACA
This sequence comes from Ilex aquifolium, assembly GCA_951799425.1. Classification (NCBI taxonomy): domain Eukaryota; kingdom Viridiplantae; phylum Streptophyta; class Magnoliopsida; order Aquifoliales; family Aquifoliaceae; genus Ilex; species Ilex aquifolium. Next base: position 15,820,134 of record OX637410.1, on the reverse strand, counting down.
ACAATTCAAATACGAGGAACTTAAAAAAGAGTGAGAAAAAGAGAAAAACTAATTGAATCACAAAAAGATCCCGTAATAAATTTAATACTAGTAATAAAAAAATATTACAAAAGACTTAGGTGAAAGTTCTGAAATGAACAAGTGATAGATCTTAATTAGAAGATATTGAAATTATACACTGAAAAAGTAATAAATAATTTTTTTATTAGGATGGTTAAACCTGAATTTGAAAAAAGTAAAACAAAAAAAAGTTGAATAAATTTTTTTATATTAATAATAAAAAATACTAATCTTAGAATCCCCGCTTTAGGCCCCAAAAGAGCTCGGGCCGCCCCTGCTATTTGATGTTATTAGCGCTTTCATACTTGTATGTAATTGTGTCAAGTTGTACATCTTCCTTGTTTCCCCATATCTCATGAGTTATGTTATACTCATTTCGTGCAGGAAGGTATAAGCCCGAGTGGTTGAAACTAATGTTGCAATGTAGGTAGATGCTAATTTTTCTGAATGTAGGTCTTACAATTGTTGGGCTCTTGACAAATGCAGATTCCCTTTTGTGTGGTTGTTGGTTGGCCCATGGGAACGCAAATGGATCTGAATTTTCAACTCTTTGAGACTGCGACACTCTTTATCACAGTTCTAGTGGTGGCATTTATGCTGCAGGTTTGTTCTCACTCTTGATCACATGCATGTAAATGTTTCGAGATAGTCATGTCTAGCTCTTTCTGAGCATGTTAGATATGTCATCTGTGGTGAATATTGGGACGAATTTGACAATGTTATGTTTCTGCTTTGATGTTCAAGTTTTACCTTAGTTTATCTTCACTGGAATCTTACTCAGAAACTCGAGATGTCTTTATGTGGAGTTTAAAATATTTACATGCTCCAATGATGGAATGATGTAAAATGGGAGGACACCACTGCTAAGGCATGCCTAAGAAGACCAGAAAAAATATGCAGCTTATGTTTAAGTCATACTAGGGGAAGTTATGATTTCATCATCACAATTTCTGCCAAATAACACTCAGAAAATCCAGCTAGATGACCTATTTTCCATCCGCTTGATACACAACATATTTGATGTGGATGTGTCATGAGGTTGATATGCTTGTATTTATAGAAACCATTTTGACACGTTACCTAGCATCAGCCTTTTGTGATATCAAGTTTCTTGGCTTAATTGAGGTTTTTCTGCCAAAAATCAAATTGATCAACTTAAATACAGTATCTAGGATGAACTTTTACACACCCCAGTTCACGGAAAGTGCTAGATTGTAATTAACCCTTGCGTACTGGCTGTCTACCTCTGCACCCACAACACGATTGCAGAGTTCTCAAATCCCTACTATTTGCAAGCAGGACCCGAAATCTCGTTTCCCTTAATTTATATTCTAAGCAATGCTGCATTGTTTCTTTATTTCTACTGCAAAGGGGAGATGATTGCTTTCACCAGATGTGTTTACTAAATAAAAGAACTTAAGATTGTGTGGAGATAGGGATTATAAATTTTGGAACCATTCTAGTGCATTCCACCTTCAGGAGTACTTAATACGTGTTGAATGACCTTGATATATCAGCTGTACATGATGGAAAAAATAGTCCCTTGTGCCTTTTCAAAAAATTCTTCTGGTAATAATGATTATGGAGCATGTTGAAGTTGGCTGAACTCTATAATCAGTGTATATTAAGTGAAAGGGACAGCTGAGTTCTGACTCTCTTGAGCCTTGGTGAATATTGGTTTCAGGGATTTGTAAGGAATTGAGCATGATTGATATCTATCTTGCAGTGTGAGTGTGATACATGTATTAAAAGTCAGTGTGAACTAAACTTCTCTATCTATCTTACCTGATTTCCTTTCTTTCTTTCTCTTTTTTTTTTTTGTTTTCAAATTTTTGTCACTACAATCTCTTCTTTGTTGAGGGCCATTACAACCTCTTGACGGTTTCTTTATGCATACTGTAATGGTATTCGAAGCTGGAGAGGCTTGTGCTTAGGAGTGGTTTAGTAACAAAGATAACTGATTTGACTTCAATACTAAAAAAAACCTGTTTCCACAATGTACCTGTAGCAATCTCTCCTTTAAATTAATTGTATTCTCACTGTAATCTTGCTTATGGGTGACTTCATAATCCTTGCTCTAATTGCTGCAGGAAGGGACATCAAACTATTTTAAGGGTTTGATGCTTATTCTATGCTATCTCATAGTTGCTGCGAGTTTCTTTGTACATGTTGACCCTTCAAATGGTAAGTCTATCGAATATAGTTTTTATAGTGCATTGTAATAGATAAAGCTTGACATTGTTCACAATATTACTCTGCTTTATTACCATTCTTCATCTTACTTATATGATCTGGCACCAAAGTGGGTGGAATAACAAGGACATAGTTTACTTCAAAGAAAAAAAAAATTCTTGAGGAAGGAATTCTTTCTCTGCATGCTGTTTAAGCTTTAATGATCACCAACTGCGAAAGCTAACTAAGCTTCCTCAACCTCTATTTGTCCAAGAGCAAATATTAGTTGCATCATCGATGTTTATAGCATGTGAAAGATGATAGCAGTATTTGTTTGACAGACTTTAGTAAAGCTGCAAATGTTAAAAACTATCTTAGGTTTTTTCTTTTTGTTTTTTGATCATGTCTTAGGTTTACTGCCGCAAATGACAAGGCAAGGCAACCTCATTTACATTAAAAACTTAAATACGACAAAAGTAAATGCAAATGGTAATAAGGCCTAATCAGGGGATTGAGTAACATTTGCGTATAGTATTTTATTGCCTGGATCACAATGTTCTCTCTCCCTTGTAGATCCATATCTTTTCTTTTCTTGTCTCACTGCGTTCTCTCGTACTATGTTAATGCTACATGTTGATCAATTGCTTATTCCTCCTTTCTAAATGCTTCATTTTTTTTGTCAACAAAACTGAGCTGAAGTATGTTCTGATCTGGTTGGAACCGAACACCACTTGTTGGTTTATAATAATTGTGCCTTGGACAAACGTTGTGGCACTTTTAAAGGCTATTCTATTGGTTTTTTTTTGTTTGTTTGTCGGTATTAGTTTTTTTCACCAATTTTCACCAGTAGCTAGCTATGCCATGCAAGCATAATGATAACATCTATTGGGATGGAACTAGGACAAACAAATATTGAGTTTGGCAACTAAATTCTGAGGTAAATTTTCTGTGGAATCTGGTGCAGATGATTAAAAATTGAGGGAGGAACGTTGTCGTGGCATACCCAACCCGAAAACATGTGGCAGCATATTTGAAGATGCTGTTTCATGGTGTGATCAGCGGCACAGATGATTGTTAAATATCAAGATGAAGATGGCCGCCCTACACTAGCAAAGAGTATTTTCATTCCTGCACTGAAACCCGCCCGCAACAGTCATCCTATCCGAACGCTTTTTGAACATTCAGCCATGTCGTATGTGTTTCCTGGATCATGTTGTGAGTGATTACTATGTTGTCCCAGCATTATAAGAATGCTGGAATTTTTTGGTCTGTAGCTAACGGGAGGAAAAAGAGGAATTCTTCCCTAAAGCAAGACCTAGAGCATGCAACATTTGTTATTATAGTCATTCTTTGATGACAGTCTTCTGTAAGATAACCCTTCATGATGTTCGTGTTCTGTGCGGTTGGGGTATGACTCTTCCTTTTTAACTTATTGTGAAGGAAAATGTTATTTGAACTTAAAAACTGATTTGATCAATCACAATCATTGAATAGGCAGTGAGTCCCAAAAAATATCGGAACTCACAGTTAAATCAATGACAGTGATTGATCAAGTCAGCAAATTATATTGGGATCTACAATTAAATCAATGATAGTGATTAATCAAGCTAGCAAATCAATTCAGTATTTTGAGTGCATGCATCATTGCTCTATTCTAAGTGGGTTGTGCTCAAAACGTTTCTGTACATGACTGCAAACTTAAATCGTGGTGTTTTATGACTTGAAAACAAAAAGAGACAATAATCTGGTGTCTTTTGTTTATGTAGTTAAATGTGGAATTTGGAAGGAATGTAATCACATTGACAATGCAATTATGCTTTTGAGTTTCCTTTTCTCTCGTGTTCTATCTTTCTCTCTCTCTGATAAGTGGTGGTTACTATCTTACATGGAGGGTAATTATTTGAAGGAGTGAGGTTTATTTTGTCTAATTGTTGAGTTATCATTGAACAATTACATTATGTGATAATCCTTACGTGGTCTAACCGTTACATCTAATATTTACTCCTCTCTCTCACGCAATATGTGTGTATGTGTGTGTGTGTGTGTTCAGGCGCGCACGCGTGTGTGTGTGTGTTCAGGCACGTGTGTGCACGCGCTATGTGGATATTGTTCAGGGGAGCCTTTTAGGTAATGAAGAAAATGAACAATAGAATTCAGTTGCGTGATTTGAGGTTGGTGGATAAACTGGCTAAGAATATTCACCGGGTAAACAATGTTAGGGGGACTGATGGTGAGGTAGATTAAATGACCCACCAATCGACAATAAAAGCCTAGATCAAGGAGAAGATCATTGTCACTGTTATTAAGCTTTAAATTTTGCTCCATGGAAAAGGAAACAAGTTTGGCGCCCAAGTGACAACTATAGAATCTCCAAGGCATACTTCCTCTAATTGAGAAAAATCCCAAAAAGGGAGCGGACAACTTCAAGACCCAAGAAATACTTGAGGGGGCCAAGATCCTTGGTCTTGAACTACCGGGAGAGAAACTGCTTAAAGTGATTCACTTGAAAAACATCATTCCTGCAACTAGAATGTCATCCACATATACTAGAACAATAGTGAATGAAAATGTAGTCACATGAGTGAAGGTGGAATGATCCAACTAGGATTGCTTGAAACCTACATCAAGAAGAACATAGTAAAGCTTGAAAAACCAATTGCGAGAAGCATGTTTGAGCCCATACAAAAATTTCCTTAGCTGATAAACTCTAGTCTCCCCCTTAATGCAATATCCAGGGGAAGGGTCATGTAAACCTCCTCATCAATATCACCATGCAGAAAAAGCGTTATGAACATCAAGTTGATCAATACCTCCGGGTGCATATCGATTCAAATTTCTATTTTTGAGAGTACAAATTAAGATTTTTTATCTTTGAGGGTACAAATTAAAATTTGAATAATTTTTTGAAGTGTAGTTTGCGATTAACTCTTAATTTTGAGAAAGTACTATTTTGGGAAAAAACTCTCCGAAATATCATCAAAACTCCAAAATTAAAGAAATAATGTTATTTTAGCCTAATTTATTAACTTCAAATAGCGTTTTTCAAATTAAAATGCAAATTTGGCGCTACTTCGCGGAACTTTCCACTTCCCATGTGCTCCTCGTTCCTCACATTACAGGGGGCAGACATTCCTTCCACTTCCCTCTCTATATCGTGTAAATCATCGTTTTGCTTTCCCTAGAAGCGATTATTGTATCATATACTCGTAGTAGCTGCTACGGGCTTCGGATCAAATATAGTTTTGTTTTACAGGTAATTCGAGTTTTTAAGCTTTTGTTTCCCAAGTGTGTTCTCTGTCTTTTTTGTTTACAGCAGTACAACGTAATTTGGATCAAATATAGTTTTGTTTCATGATTGTTGTTTAAGTTGCAAGTTATGCCCTATCCTACTGTTAGGCGTTGTAATTGTTTGAGCTAACTCGCTGTTTTTAGTCTGCTGTGGGCTGATCTAATTCCTATGCTTATTAGTTATTATCTTGTTTTGAAGGTAATGTAATGCGAGTTATTAAGAGGTGGAGGAGACCAAAATTAGTAAAATAATCTACAGTTATTATCCCAGAAGTTCTTCTTTTCCAGTTTTATTTCCATTCTTATCTGGAGCGAGAGCCCTTTTTTTTCATGACCACATAAATCATTTGTAATACAAATAAATTGGGTTCAATGGACTGATATTCCTACCATCTACTTTCCAAACTATCATTTGTGCTTGTAGTGATACTCCTATGCCATGTTGTTGAAGTATAAATACTTAGTTTAAGCTTTGGGAGTAAATGATTGTTTAACATGGTATCCGAAGTCTGGTGTTCGAATCTTGCCGCCATCCTTATGATTAAAAGATTTCCATGTGCTAGGCCTGCCCCATGAGAGGGCGTGTTGAAGTATAAATACTTAAATGACACCCTTTTAAAGTAGATGGTTGTTTAATACAAGCATTCCAAATTGGTTTATTGAATTAATATTGTTAGCGAATCTATCCTCCAGGAGAATTATGCTTTGTCATTTGGTTTGAAATTCTTGTGAATTCAACCACACATGTTAATTTTCTTTCATCTGGCTCCGGTACAAATCTAAAGGACCAAATGGTCTCATACAAAATTAAATATATATTACCTATAAACACACCTATATGATTGATTCTTACATGTGGTGTAAGTGTTAATATCCTAGTAATTTTATTCATCAGTGGGACTACTGGTTTGTGCAAATGGGATCTACTGAGGAGACAATAGACATTGAATCTAATGAGGAGATACTTTCTAGCTCATCACAAGCAATGAATAAAGTGCATCCTTTGCATTTCGAGACATCTCATATCCCATCATGGCTTGCAAATGTGTCCAATACATGGGTCTTAAGTAGGATACTTTGGATCAGGCCTCTCAGGAGTATTTATATCGTATTAATTGAAGCAAAAACTAACGCGTTGCTTCCTTTTGGGCCCCTTGCAATACTGCTGCATTACCTTACTGGAAAGCATGTAAGATGTACAACTATTTTAGTCATGATTTTGCGATTTGCTTCAAAAGGAATATGCTGAAAAGTTGTTGTTTATGCCTTTCCTATGGGGCTTTAATTCTTTGATGGCCACTTCTATATTTTAGGGATGGGTCTTCGTCTTCAGCTTATTGGGCATTACACCTTTAGCAGAGTGTGTGGATTATACAATTGAGTAAGTGCTCGCTTGTTGAATTAAAATGTTGTTCATTCAAATTTTTTCTTGGAACATACTAATACATTTGTTTGCTTGTTACTCTTGTCCAGACAATTTGCGTTCTATACGGGATCTACAGGTACATCCACTGTTTTTGCTATATGTTTTTCCAGACGAATATATTTGCAAAACCAGGATATAGAAGACGCAAACATTTTGATGTCTTGGCACTGTTGTGCATGGTCACAATATACATCTTTGCAGTTTGGGCCTCTCTCCCTCTCGAATTGTACACAGCACATGTAAGAAAGAAGGTCGAGCATATAGAAAAATGGGTTCACTTGTGATGGCTGTTCGTTTTAGTTGCACAATAATAGTATTACATTTCGGTGAGGCTCCTGCCTCATCTTATGAAATTAAACTAGGTAATTGACTCAATGGACTTATTGGTAAATATTCCGGTAGATATGCCCTTTCGCGAATATGGAAATAAACATGCCATTGAGAATATTATTTTGCCTTTTCTGCCTAAACAGTGTGAATTTCTTCCCAATTATGACTTATGCCCGTAAAAGTAGTAAAGCATGAGAATTGGTGAATATTTCTCTTAGTGATTTGAAAATAAGATAAGATTTGGTAGTTATTTCTTGCGTACATCTTCTTACTTAAATCTTGCTTTCCATATCATGAAGAGAGTTTTTGGTTGGACTGCAGCTAGTGGCCTTCTAAACGCTATATGGGGCAGTCCAACAGAAATTTTAATTTCAATATATGCAGTGAAGAATGGGATGGTTAGGTCTGCTCAGCAGTCATTACTGGGTTCCATATTTTCGAATATGATACTAGTGGTTGGATGTGCCTTCTTCAGTGGTGGGGTCATTTATTACGAGGGAAATCAGTTTTTCAATAAGGTAGATCATCAGAACCTGATTAAAAAGTCTCTTTCTGAATAGCCTGGATGAGCCTTTTTTCATTCATATCATCTTGAAGCCATGGGTTCAACCTCCTAGTGGAATTCTCCTATAATATCCACTGCTGCCCAAGTAAAAAAATGCTGATTTATGTTAAAACATTGCAGGGAGCTGCCCTGGTGAATTCAGGACTGTTGTTGATGGCCGTTATGGGACTTTTATTTCCGTCAATGCTTCACTTCACACATACAGAGGCGCATTTTGGGAAGTCAGAGTTGTCTCTTTCTAGATTTGTCAGCTGTATAATGCTGGTGGCATATGCAAGCTATATTTTCTTTCAACTTAAGAGTCAAAGCAAGCTATATGGGGCTATTGACGAGGTGAGTCTTTCTTCTCCATGTTGTTTTAAGAGGTGGTAGGTAATTTTAGCTTTCATATGAAGTATGGGATCGTAAATGATTGCTACTTGGTTCAGCTGTTTGGTTTTTGGTATGGCTTATTTGTGACGGCCCAAAATTCGGGTGTCCATAATTATCTGGTTGATCACCATCAACCCTCGGAATACCCGTGGATACCCTGTAATTCGATACTACGCAGTTATGCCCCATTTACCGGGATCCATAACTTAACAAAATTTGGGCAGAGTCTCCTTTGTACGGGGAGCTCTACCCAAAACGCAGCCTGTACAATCATATAACATTGACCACACCGGACCCATTCATCCAAACTTAATTGCAGATTATCGAATACTACCATAATCATCATCACTTCGTACATTCATTCATAAAAGAATAAATGTCTCAAAAGAGTCTCATATACATGCCTTTTAAATATAAACAAGTTTTTGTTCTAAAAATTATACAAGGTCAAAAGTAAACATATACAAGGGACTGCAAAGTCAAAATAAGAGCCACAGACCAGCTCTGTCGTCAAAGCGGGCCCATGGCCTCGCCTTCAGTGGACGCTTGGGCGATACCTGAAAAATGTTCCCATAAATGGTGAGCCAACGCTCAATAGGGTAACTCAGGTAGAGAATACCTCTCAACCTAAATGCATATGAAATGTCACATGCAACAATCATTTCATGCATTCATTCAAATATGTATATTACGAACAAATACCATAAATCATGTCATGCCATGAGATGAGACTCATGCAAGCAATACCAACATCGAGCCCCATCTTGAGCTCCCACAACACATGCAATGTCATGCGTATGTATCCGGACATTCCAAGCCCCCGTCATTCGTGTTATGTACACTCAATGATTAATTAATTCATTTTCTTGTGTCTTTGTGGGGAGATGATTTATGGTATTACACCAATGGGACACCAACCATCAACGGATTTTCAAGACATCCCCCCTGCGGCTCCGTTTCTGCCGTTACACTTTTCTGGAATTGCACCGCCGGAAAGTGTATAAACCAAGTAAGCGGGTCTTGCACTCGAGGGAGAATCTAGCCCTTCTTGCTATCCCCGATACGTTTATCCATTTAATTTTCCGTGCGACTCAGCCGGATCTTGGTACGACTTTCCCGAGTCCACGATCAACCACCTATGTGATGATTGATTTCATACCATGCACACACTCCCACCCATGTCAATGCCTATGAATGTAGTGCAACCCATGCATAATGCAATACAACGTGCAATTGCCTTTGGTACCACTTATAATGTCCATTATATAATAAATACAATATAATTACATTTTCAACACAATCTCAAGCATGTTATGTAAGATAATCAACTCAACTAACATACTTGTATTCACCTAGGCATTTAAACAAACACCTAGATGGCACAATCAATTTATACAACTAGCATGTTTATTACTTCCAACATGACAACATGTTTATTAATTCTATAAACATAAGCGAAAGTCTACCACAATAATCATATGCTAAATAATCATTTAACATACATATTATTTCATAATCACATAACAAGCTAATAATTTTATTAAACTTGATATGCCATTAAAACATCGAGTCATGTTAATCTACAATTAACATACTTTAAACCACTAACATTAACTTACACCAAATTAATTACAATAGGATTTTACTAATTATAAGGTTAATTATAAATCCTATATTTGACCCACTAGTTACACTAGTCAAGACCTAACATGTGAAATACATCCTTAGCCTACCCATTTCATATGTCATATTTTAGGTTGAAATTACATATAAATAGGGGAAACCCTAATTCTCGTAACGTGAGCTCACGTAGTAGACTCCAAGGAAAGCCCAAATTTAGCTTCCCAAGATTTAGGTCTAGATTTTCGTACTTGATATTTTTGGAGAAAAATACGATCTTTGGTGTGGTTGCGTAGGTCTCGTTGCGTAGAACAACTTTAATTCTTGGCCCGAAGCGATTAGACGGTTAAATCTTCGTAGATCTGAGGAAGAAGATTAGGAGTTCTAACTTTTTTTTTTTTCCTCTTTCTCTCTTTTCTATCTCTTTGTCTCGCCGCCTCTCCAGAAGAAAACCAAAAGTGGAAGACAAAAGTCTTCCACTTATATATATATGGTCTAAATTTTTTTAAAAAAAAATTTACGTTTTTAATCCGTACTTTAACAATTAATTATTATTTTACACACTTTAATTTGGATTTTATTAATTAAATTTTTTTTTTCGGGTTTTACATTATTTGATAACATTTATAGTGCTTAAAGTGATCACATGCATATTTTGCATTATTGTTAATCTACAAAGCTGGAACTTGATGAACTATAACAAATATACTATCTGTGTAATGACCTTTTTGGGTCACAAGAATGTATTTAGTTGTCCTAAATCATTTCTCTGGAGTCTGTTGCAGGAGAAAGAAAATTGTTCAGAAGATTCTGATGAATATGAGGCTCCAGAGCTTACCCTGTGCGAAGCAGTTGTGTGCCTTGCTATTTGCACTTTTTGGATTTCTGTACTGTCTGGATATCTCGTTGATTCCATGCAGGTAGGACATATCAATTTTTCTATTCAATTCAATAACTTGTATGCCTTGAGACGATTTACAAATGTTAAAATTGGAATTGCTCTCCTTTATGAGATTTTCTGAATGTTGTACACGATTATTCTGGTTGACTGCTAATCAATCTACATGATGGATGCTTCATTCTTAATCCAGATATTCAAATATTAATTTAAGCTATTTGCACATGCATCGTTTGCAATTCTGCATTCATGCTCTTAAACTTGCTAAAATATTTCGAAGAAAGTTCCCACCAATTTTCTCATACCAATTATTATTTTCTCATACCAATTATGGGAAGGAATGCATGCATCATTAGTGTTTATTATAGTGTCTATTTGTTTTAGTTAAAAAAAAATTGGTAGAAAATAGTTTATGTTTCGAAAAACTTTGGCTTTCTTTCCAAAATTGGAGATGAACTCTAATCTAGAATTTTGATATTATATGGATAGTGGAAACACTAACACCATAATTTCTGCAGAAGTCTGCAACACTTGACACTGAAAATGCCACATTTTTTCAATTAATTGCGTTTGATCAAGAATCGAAATATCTTGTCGAAATGTCCGAAACGTTTCGAATTTTCAACATACCGACACGAAACAAGAGTTGAAACAAAAAATTCCAGAGTTTTGAATGAATCGTCAATATTTCGACTGTCATTGCAATTGAAACATTAAGATTATTTGACAGCATATTCAAGCCAAATCTTCCCGTCGTCCTTATCCTCTTCTCAGCACAATAGAAAAAATCAATAAAAGAAGAGAGAAAATGCTGCTTACTAGAGGTCCTTGAGTCCAGATCTAAGTAGATCCAAGCCAAACTCCATTCTCACGAACCAAAAATTCAGCCTCCTCCACTCCTCGAGTCCATATCTGAGCAGGACCAGCAGATACATTTCTTTTTCTTTTTCTTTTTTTGGCTCTTTCTTTCTTCTTCTCTATAGATCTGGGATAGAGAGACCCAGATCTTGCCTTTGCTTGCCTTAGTCGTTCGCATATTCTTTTCTACTTCTTCTTCTTTGTTAAGAGTATTAGGGTAGTATGTGTAAATTGTCTATAGTAAGAGGGTGTATGTGTAATTATTATTATTGTGAGTTAACTATAAATACAAGTGATGTATGAGAGCTAGGTTAAGTTTTTAACCTCTCTTTTTCTCTCTAATATTATGTTAATCCTCCAAACTTAACATGGTATCAGAGCAATACGATCATAAATATATATTCTAAATAAATTAATTTTTTGTTCGTACTGTTGGTACTGGTGGTACTGTTTGTGATCACCGTTTTGTTGATTGCTGTGGTCGTGTGGTTGTGGAGGTGCAGTCGCGATCGATTGTAGTGATCGCGTGTGGTGGTGGTGTGCTGTGGTCGTGTGGTGGTGGTGTGCTGTGGTTGTGTTGTGGTGGTGTGCTGTGGTCGTGTGGTTGTGGAGGTGCAGTCGCGATCGACTGTAGTGATCGCGTGTGGTGGTGGTGTGCTGTGGTCGTGTGGTGGTGGTGTGCTGTGGTCGTGAGGCTGTGCTGCCTTGCGCCGTCGAAGACCAGAGGGGTCCTCTGGAACCCTAATCGAAGAAGACGAAGGTGGTCCGGATCAGATCAGGTCAAGCCCGAAACCCTAAATTATTTTATTTTCGGTTCAAGTCCTCCAACCGGTCCGGTTTAGGGTTCTAATCTGATTTTCCAGACCGTTTCAGCGGTCTGGTTCAGTGATCCAGAAGCCCTAGCCGGTCCGGTTCAGTGTTCCAGACCGGTTTTCCAGACCGGTTCAGTGTTCCAGACCGGTTCAGCGGTCCAGGAGGCCGGTTCAGTGGTCCAGAGGGCTAAACCACTCCGGTTTAGGCTTCCAGCAGCCTCAGCAAGGCCGGTACCGTTCGGTTCAGACCGGTTTTACTCCGGTTCAGTGGTCCAGCAGCCTCAGTACGGTCGGTTCAGTGGTCCAGCCCCCTTTTTTCTGTCCGGTTCAGACTTTCAGCAGGTTTTCTTGGCCCGGTTCAGGCAGTCAGTAGCCTTTCTTGTCCGGTTCAGGCATCCCTCAGCCTTCTCTGATCCGGTTCGTCTATCCAGCAGGTGTTTCACACCCGGTTCAGGTTTTGTCCAGTGTTCAAGCACACTGTTATGGAACCTAAGCAAGACACTGGGTTGGTTACTATTACACGAGAGGAGTATGCTCAGCTCTTGTCCCGACAACAGGCTGTCCCATCTCCCTCTACTGCTACTTTTGCCTAGTCAGGTATTGCTTCCACTTGTTTATTGTCCTCCTCCACTCGTAGTGCCTGGATCATAGACTCTGGCGCTTCTGACCACATGACTGGTGCGTCTAATGTTTTTTCTACTTATCAGTCTGCTACTTCCACACGTAGTGTTACTCTTGCTAATGGTACTTGTTCTAAAGTTTTAGGTCTGGGGACTACTCACTTGAGCCCTGATATGTCCCTATCTTCCGTGTTATTTGTTCCTCAGTTTCCTTTTAGTTTACTTTCCATTAGTAAGATTACCCGTTCTCTCAATTGTTCTGTAACCTTTTATCCCTCTTATTGTGTCTTTCAGGATCTCAAGACAAAGAGGAAGATTGGTACGGGGCATGAAGCTGGTGGCCTATATTACTTTGACTTTGATTCACCTACTCGAGCTCTACAGACCTCGTTGTCTCCTTTTCAATGGCACTGTCGTCTTGGACATCCCTCTCTCCAGAATCTGAAGCGCCAAGTTCCCAGTCTTAGTGGTGTGTAATCTTTGCCTTGTGAAGCTTGTCAACTTAGTAAGCATCACCGTGTATCATTTCAGTCTCGAGTCAATAATCGTGTGTCTAGTCCATTTGAGTTGGTACATTCTGATGTATGAGATCCAATAAAGAATATTTCATCTAATAAATATCCTTATTTTGTGACATTTGTGGATGACTATTCTCGTGTGACTTGGTTGTTTTTGATGAAAGCTCGGTCTGAATTATTCTCTATATTTGAGACCTTTCGTAAAGAAATAAAAACTCAGTATGGTTGTCGTATACGTATTTTACGTTCTGATAATGCTCGGGAATATGAATCTGATCCTTTTTCAGCTTATCTTAGTAAAACTGGCATTATTCATCAGACTTCTTGTGCTTACACATCTCCACAGAACGGTGTTGCTGAACGCAAAAACCGTCATTTGTTGGAAGTCACCCGTGCCTTGTTATTTCAGATGAATATTCCCCGGTATTTTTGGAGTGATGCTATTCTTACTGCTTGTCATCTTATTAACCGTATGCCATCCTCTGTGTTAAATGGGCAAAGTCCATATTCTGTCCTTTTTCCTAGTAAGCCTTTATTTTCCTTACCACCTAAGGTTTTTGGTTGTGTCTGTTATGTTCACAATTTGGGTCCTGGGTTTGATAAACTTGACCCTCGAGCTACCAAATGTGTATTTCTTGGTTATTCCCGCACACAGAAGGGGTATCGTTGCTACAGTCCTTCTCTGCGACGATACTTTACTAGTGCCGATGTCACATTTGAGGAATCTGTTCCATATTTTTCAGCACCTTCTCAGCCTTTGGATCTGGACTTTGGGTCATCTCCTGTACCACCATGTACTTCAGATATTCCGCTGCCCATTGTGTTGCCATCTACTTTACCTCTCCGTGTCTACTCTCGCCGTCCTCGCCCATCGACTGAGGTGCCCGTACCGTCTTCCTTGCCGTCTGCTGATCTTGGTCCATCAGATAATTTAGACTCTCTACCTATTGCTCTTCGAAAAGGTACTCGTTCGTGTGTTACTAATCATCCCATAGTTCATTTTGTTTCATATGATGCCTTATCTCCTGTCTTCTCTTGCTTTACCTCTCAATTATCTACTATATCTATTCCTAAGCGTTTACAGGATGCATTATCTGATCCGGGTTGGAGGAAAGCTATGGAGGATGAGATGGATGCCTTACATCATAATGGGACTTGGGATCTCGTTCCTTTACCTCCTGGTAAACGAACTGTTGGTTGTCGTTGGGTGTATACTGTTAAGTTTCATCCGGATGGTTCTGTGGAGCGTCTCAAAGCCCGGCTTGTTGCAAAGGGCTTTACTCAGACTTATGGTGTTGATTATGAGGAGACTTTCTCTCCTGTTGCTAAAATTTCCTCTGTTCGTATCTTGATTTCTTTGGCTGCTAATCTTGATTGGCCCTTGTTTCAGTTAGACGTCAAGAATGCCTTCTTACATGGTGACTTGGTTGAAGAGGTATACATGGAGCAGCCACCTGGGTTTACTGCTCAGGGGGAGTATAGTAAGAGTGTATGTCGGTTAAAGAAATCTTTGTATGGTTTGAAGCAGTCACCGAGGGCATGGTTTGGTAAGTTTTCAGATGCAATTTTGGAGTTTGGTCTTCTTCGATGTCAGACAGATCATTCTGTGTTTCATAGACAGACAGATGCTGGATATGTGCTATTGGTAGTCTATGTAGATGATATTGTGATTACTGGGAATGATTCTGAGGGGATTGCCAAGTTAAAAGTATTCTTGCAGGATCGATTTCACACTAAGGATTTGGGAAAACTCAGGTATTTCTTGGGTATTGAAGTGACTCGATCTAAACAATGTATTTGTTTATCCCAGAGGAAATATGTGCTTGACATGCTAGAGGAAGCAGGTTTGCTGGGTGGCAGGCCTATTGATGTTCCTATGGATCCGAATCAGAAACTATTGATGGATGATGGTGCACTGTTTGAGAATCCGGGTCGGTATCGCAGATTGGTTGGGAAGCTCAATTATCTCACTATTACTCGACCGGATATTTCTTATGCAGTCAGTATAGTAAGTCAGTTCATGGGGTGTCCTAGAGTACCACATTGGGAGGCAGTTACTCGTATTCTGCGATATCTCAAACGAGCTCCTGGACTTGAATTGTTATATCGAGCTAATGGACATCTTAGAGTGGAAGGTTTCTCAGATGCTGATTGGGCTGGCTCTCCTTCTGATCGGAGATCAACCACTGGTTATTGTACTTTCTTAGGAGGTAGCGTTGTCTCATGGAAAAGTAAGAAACAATCTGTGGTAGCGAGATCCAATGCTGAAGCTGAGTATAGGGCAATGACACATACGACGAGTGAGTTGACTTGGTTACTACACTTTCTCCAGGAAATTGGACTTTCAGTTCAACATCCTTTATAGTTGTTCTGTGACAACCAGGCAGCTATCCATATCGCTGCCAATCCTGTGTTTCACGAGAGAACCAAACATATTGAGGTTGATTGTCACTTTATTCAGGACAAGATAGTAGCTGGGGAGATTACAACTCCATTTGTGAAATCTGAAGATCAGCTTGCAGATATGTTTACCAAAGCATTGAGTCGTACACGTCTTACAGCGATTTGTTCCAAGCTTGGATTATATGATATATATAGTCCAGCTTGAGGGGGAGTGTTAAGAGTATTAGGGTAGTATGTGTAAATTGTCTATAGTAAAAGGGTGTATGTGTAATTATTATTATTGTGAGTTAACTATAAATACAAGTGATGTATGAGAGCTAGGTTAAGTTTTTAACCTATCTCTTTCTCTCTAATATTATGTTAATCCTCCAAACTTAACATTCTTCTCTCTCTCTTTTCCTTTGTTGGAGCTTTTACCCAAACACGGCTAGTTTGAAAAACTTATACCCGGGTGTCTTTGAAAGTAATTCCCAAACCTAGGTAGTTTTAAAGATATCAATCCAATTGGCGCCTTTAAATGAAAAACGTCAATTGAACTGACATTTTAATATTTTTGTGGAATTTAGAAAACGTCATTTGGTTATACGTCTTCAATATAAACATCACTTCAACGTTTTTATCGTTTACAATTTTACATCACTCTCAATTTTTTTTTTCTTCTCTCTTCTTTCCTCAGCAATCCCTCATCCGACTAATGTCCATCAGTAAACTCTGGCGACCACGTCTGCCTTTTCCCAGTATTTCCCCCAAATCCGTAACTCTCCAAGCCCCACCACCATCTGAATAACCACCACAACCATTTGAAATCGCCAAACCCCACCACCACGTGTGGGTGTGTTTTGCTACGGTCCCAGTACTCACAAACTTTATGTTTGTGAGTAATATTTCCTTTATAAATCATATTCCTTTCTTCTTGGTCCCATCTAGTTCTGCTTCTTTTTATAAATTGGATCTCATTTACATTGATCCTTTTCCCGTTGATGTTTTGCATAATACATATATTGATGATACAACTGAATCAGACTTGTCATCTTCCTCTTCATCTTCTTCTGACTTGTCAGTTACCTATCCCCTCATTGTGCATGCTTATATTCGTAGGACTTCTGTGGTCTCTTCTATGGATGTGGTGTCTCCCTTTTCTCCTCCTGTCAATCAATCAAATTTTGACATTATGGATCATGTTCCTCACTATCCTCAACGCTCTTGCAAGTGGTCAAATAGGTTTGGTTTCTTCAACTGTTGTTATTTTTCTTATTTTTGTTCCTTTTTTACTTCTATTTTCTTTCTTTCTAGAGCCACCTCCTATAAGGAGGTTATACTTGATCCTCTTTGGCAACAAAATATGGATGATGAGCTATTTTCCCTATAGGTGTTCAGTTTCTTTACCCCGGGCAAACACACCATTGGTTATAAGTGAATTTATAAGATCAAAATCAAATCTGATGGTATTGTAGAAAGGTACAAGGCTTGATTAGTAGTCAAGGGATTTGCTTAGGAGTATAGACTAGACTATGACGAGACTTTTGCTCTTGTTCTCAAGGTGACCACTGTAAGCACTGTGATTACAATAGTTGTCATTCGATAATGAAATTTGTCTCAGATGTATTTAAAAAAATGTTTTTTTTTATGGAAATTTATCTGAAGAAGTCTTTATGACTCCTCTTCATGGATTGTCTCATAATCCAGGTCAAGTATGTATACTTCACACGCCATTATATGACCTTAAATAGGCTCTTAGGGCATAGTTTAATAAGTTTTCTTCAGTCATATGTGACTTAGGTTTTTGTGTCAGTGACCATGATTTTACTCTTTTTTTTTGATATATTTCCTCAGGTTCTATTGTTTCTCTTATTTTATATTGATGATATGATTTTTACAGGTGATGGCAATGCTAGAATATAATTATTGAAAAATTAGTTGCAGGAGTATTTTGAGATGAAAGACTTGGATCAGCTCTGGTATTTCTTAAATGTTATTCAGCGAGCTCGTTCTTTATTCCTCATCTAATAGTACTCTCTTGCCTGATCCTACCCTCTATCGCATTATTATTTAGAATCTAGTATATCTTATAGATTCTCACCAGTATTTCTTAGAGGGCGGGTCTTGGCGCAATGGTAAGGTTGCTCCATTGTGACCTGGAGGTCACGTGTTCGAGTCATGGAAACAACCTCTCTTCTTGGAGGGGTAAGACTGCATATATCTAACCCTCTCTAGACCTTGCAATGGTAAAAGTCTCATGTATTAGGTTAAGCGTGCGCGAGTTTATTGCCTCACCTACCACTGTTCACTGGATTGTTGTTCACCTCATCCTTAGGAATCTTTGAGGTCTATTTTTTTCATCCTCCCCTTCGGGCTTACTCATCGCTAATTGAGCCGGTGACTTTATAGATTGCACGTCCAATACTGGTTTCTATATATTTTTTTTTGGTGATTCTCTTCTTTCTTGAAAAATCAAGAAGCAAATTGTTGTTGCTCGTTCCTCAGCTGAAGCTAAGTACTGTTCTATGGCCTTTATCACAACTGAGATATTTGGTTACAATGGTTGACCACTAATCTTGACATCTACTTTTACCCCTATGTATTGTGATGTGACAACACGATCAACATTTAGATTGCTCACAACTCGGTCTTCTATGAGCGTACAAAGTATATTAAGATTGGTTGTCATTTTTTCGCCATCACATTTCTCTCCACTTTCTTTCTTTTACTATGCAGATAGCGACTTAATTCACGAAATCTCACACTATGGCTACTATATAAGGGCCTCTATTCTATATTTCAAGTTATTGTATGTTTGCATACACTTTGTGCCATAATAATACTCTCTTCTCTCTCTTTTCTTCTCTCTTTCTTTGATCAATATTAACAGTTGGTAGCAGAGTGAGTTGGTGGTAGTGGGTGATTATGGAAGTGGTTGTAGACTTCTTTCGTAAAAAAAAAAATGTAGACTTCTTTGGCAATGATGATGGCAGGGTTAGTTGTGGTGGGATGATTGAAGAGGTGATGGTTGATTGTGGTGGTAGTGGTGATGATGTCAATGGGGTGGTTAGGCGATGGTGAAGTAGTGGTGATGGGAATAAAGTAGTGGCAATTTAGTGGTTGAGAGGAAGGATAAAATTAGAAAAACAATAATTTTTGCATTTCATCTCCTTCTACCGGTGAAACAGTTGGAGTTAATGCTGTACTTAAATTTTAGTGTATACCAAACTGTTTTCATATTAAAAAATTCAGCATTAAATGCTAAAGATTCACATTTCAGTTTTCACTACTTGATTTTCAATCTCATCAACCGTTAACTTAGTTGAACTCTAGAAATGGTCATCTTGACTTGTAGTCGGTGGTATCTTTTCAGGGAGCATCTGATACCATGAACTTACCTGTGGCTTTTATCAGTTTCATCATGCTGCCAATTGCAGGGAATACCAAGGCTATTACGTTTGCCATGAAAGACAAGCTTGTGAGTATCTGAAAATCCCAACGTTTTCCTACCTTTTTTTTTTTCAATTCAGTCGATTTAAATGTTCTCTTCTACAGGATTGCACACTTGGAGTAGCAATAGGTTCCTCGATTCGGATATCGATGTTTGTGGTAAGGCCTTAAAATTTGTTTTGATCTTCAATGCTACTTGTTCAATGCTTAAGGATTTGTGGTAACCATTGCCATCTTACTTGTGGGTGAAGGAAACAGAATATTGCCACTTTCTTCCTTTTCTCATATCTTATAAGACTTGAGTGGCTGAAACTCGTGTTTTAGGTAGATGGTATGTTTCTGTATATAGTGGTCTTACCAATGTGGTGCTGTTGACAAATGCAGATTCCCTTTTGTGTGATTGTTAGTTGGCTCATGGGATCGCCAATGGATTTGAATTTTCAACTCTTTGAGACTGCTACGCTCTGTATCACAGTTCTAGTGGTGGCATTTATGCTTAAGGTTTTGTTCTCCCCCTTGATCACGTGCATGTGTTTCAAGATAGTCATGGCTAGCTCTTTTAGACCATGTTAGATTTGTCATCTGTGTTGAGTATGAGAACATTTGATTAAGCCAAAGGATCAAAATTTCGTTTCGAAACGTCCAGAATGTTTTCGTTTCTAAGGACCAAAACGAATCAGTGATGAAATCGAAATTCTAATACTTCGAGATATTTTATAATATTTTGAGGTATTTTGTAATGTTTTAATGCATTTGCACAATTGTTTCGGAATGTTTCAAGATATTTCAAGATATTTGGATATATTTTGACCAATATTTTGGAAAAATAATTCTTAAATTTTTATTTTTTTTATTCTGTTTCTGAAATGAGTCGAAACATTTTAATTTTCTAGGTGACCGAAACAATACACCGAAATGAAATTTTGATTCATGATTAAGTCATGATTTCTGCTGTGATGTTCAAACTTCCATTGATGGAATTATGTAGAATGGGAGGATGTCACATCCAAGGCATGCCTGAGAGACCAGAAAAATAAGCAGATTACTTTTCAGTCGTGCTAGTTTTTGGCCAATGATTTTCAAGAATTTTTACGCTAGGCCATCTAGCAGGACAGGATTTTCTCGGTGTTATTTGGCAGAAATTGTGGTGGTGACATCATAACTTTTCCTAGTATGACTTAAAAAGGATTCCGCTGCCTTCCCAGGTTGACATGTCTAACCATTTTTTTCCAATTTTCCTCCTATTGATAAACATTGTATTTGATGTTGATGTGTCATAAGGTCGATATGTTTTGGTTTGTAGCAATTATTTTGACACGTTATCTAGCATGAGCCTTTTGTGGTAACTAGTTTCTTGGCTTGATTGAATTTTTTATGCCAAAATTCAAATTGGTTGACTGCAATACAATATCTAGGATGAACATTTTAGACTCACTATTTCACTAAAAGTTAAAGAAGGGCAGCCAGTGCACGAAGCTACCGTCACTGGGTGGACTGGAGAGGGTCAAAGACGCTTATCCCCATGCGGAAAGACTATTTCCGCGACTTGAATCCTTGACACCTAGGTCACAGGAGCAACCTTATCTCTGCACCAACCGCCAGTTCACAGAAAGTTCTAGATTGTAATTAACCTGTGCATACTGGCTGTTTGTCTTTGGCCCACAACATGGTTGTGGACTTCCCAAATCCCTACTATTCGTGAGTAGGACCCGAAATCTTGTTTGCCCAAGTAGTGCTGTATTGATTCTTTATTTCTACTAAAAAGTGGAGATGGTTGCTTCCGCCAGAAGTGTTTTACAGGAATCTGAGATTGTGTGGAGACGGGGATTATCAATTTTGGAACCATTCTAGTGCATTCCACCTTCAGGGATACTTAACATGCATTGATGACCCTGGTCATATCAGCTGTGCATGATAACATCTGTACATCTGGAAACCGAAGGAGTATTAATAGACCCTTAAGCTCTTTAAGAAAATTCTTCTGGTTATATTGCATATTGACCATGTTTAAGTTGACTGAACTCTATGAGTGAGAAGGTTATTGTTCCATATACGAAGTGAAAGGGACAGTTGGGTTCTGACTCTCTTGAGCCTTGGTGAGTATTGGTTTCATGAATTCGATAAGAATTAGGCATGATTTACATCTATCTTGTACACCAGCAGAGCTAAACAGGGGCCAGGATAGGCCCTCACTCACCCTACTTGACTTTCAGGAATCATATCTATTTTATTTTGTCCGTCCTATCACTTTATTGCTTCAATTGTTAGTCATTTTTTATTATGTTAGGGCTGGCTCCCTTCAATTGACCTTTATTTGCGTATTTTATGAGTTCTTGGTTTTTTCTTTTTAATTTGAGAGTGGAAGTGCTTGCAATTGGCCTGAAATTGACATCTGATGTTTTGCGAGAGCTCCTCTGTAGTTTTCTTCGACTATTGAATGTTGTGTTTGTTATGTTTCAATTAATTTTGAGAAGTATTGCTATGCTTAATTCTTAAATTTTAGTTTATTGGCTTTGCTATTTTAGTAACTCAATGATACTGCTCATGGTTTAAGGTCGCGGTATCGGCTCTCAACTCGGAGGGCACTGATACACATCGGTCGCGGTGTCGCGGTTCTGTATCGGCCGATACGCGTAAAATGTTTGATAGAAGGTTCAAAAAATTCTAATAAAATTACAAAAAATTTAAAAAATATATACAACATAATCCATGCATCATATATCCTAGATAAATAAGATTCAAATCGTAATTATTGTCTCTTAAGTTAACTATACAAATCGGGTAAGTTATTTTCATCATAAGAATAAATCAAGATATAATATAAATTTAATACTTAATTATACAAAGTCAAAAAAATTGAAAAATACAGAAAACATTATGTTAATTTATGTTTCAAAATATATAATTTTTTTTGGGAAATTTTATCATACTTATAAATTACATATGCATTAGGTTTTTAATTGTAAAATCTGTTTTTATATGTATATAATTAATAAGAGTATAATTTTATTAAAAATTGAAACTCTTATTTGTCTAATATAATATTATTTAGTATAATAATGGTCGACTCAGTTGAGAGCCTTAGACCACCCAATACACAAAAGCTACAAGCGGCGGAGGGAGAGAGAGAGAGAGAGAAGGAGCTGTGTTGGTTTTGCTTGTCCGAAGAAAAAAAGAAGGCAGCTGCTGTGACGCTCGAATGGAGAAGGAGTTGTCGTCGGCGTCGCTGCTGTGACGCTCGAATGGAGAAGGAGCTGTCGTCGACTCGTCGGCGTCGCTGCTGTGACGCTTGAATGGAGAAGAAGGGTCTGTACAGTATAGCCGCTGTATGTAACTCAATAACTGTACAGATCTACAGGTTTTTCTTCGAATCTTTTCAATTTCTATTTTAGGGTTTGTTGATTTCTACTTCTTTGGTTTCTGCATCTTTGGGTCTGCGAATCTACATGTGAAATTGGTCTTCTTCTTCTCCCCTTCTCTTTTTTCTGGGTTTTTTACATTGATCTATTGATGATTCGGTCCAACTCGATCCAACTCGGTATGACTCGGTCCGATTCAAACGATTCGACTCCGATTTCAACCGATATCTCCGAGTCGTCACCGAGTCAAGGCCGATTCGCTCGAGTCTCGTGTTATTTGCGTACCGTGTATCGAAATCGGTTCGGTGATGGCCGAGGCGGATACGACTCGGCCGAGGCGGATACGACTCGGCCGAGGCGGATACGACTCGGCCGAGTCGTATCCGACTCGGCCGATACTTTGAACCTTGATACTGCTTGAAAGATGGTTTATTGAATAAATCAAGAAGTTGAAGATTATAAAAATTGATTGCGTAACCTAATGGATAGTCAATAGACCATTTTTTTTTTTTGCAAATAGTGGTAACTAGTCTTTTTTTTTTTTTTTGTCTATATACACCTTTTTTTACCCTTTTATGTTTAATGAACTTTTTTGTGTCAAAATATGTTGTAATAAATACAAATGTATATTTTATTTTCGTTGACTAGGAGAAAAAATTAGAGTAGGCAATTAAAGTGCCACCCGTAAGAAAATTCTTGGTTCTGCCACCTGATCTTGCAGTATGTGAGTGTTTATTAAATGTCAGTGTCACTTGAAATATTTAGAAGAAAGAAAGGGATACAAACCAATTGTAGAGCCCCCGTATATATAGTCAAAAATAAAGGTACAATAAGGGTAAAATAAGGAAAACCCCAACAAACTAGGAAATAACTCCAAACTAGGTAAAATAAGGAAAACCCTAACAAACTAGGAAATAACTCCAAACTAGGTAAAATAAGAAAAACCCTAACAAATTAGGAAATAACTCCAACACTCCCCCTCAAGCTAGGCGCAAAAATGTCAATTAAACCAAGCTTGACAACGGAGTCCCGAAGAATGGATAGAGTGACAGGTTTGGTAAAAACATCTGCAACCTGATCACTGATCCCCACAAACGATGGAGTGACAATACCACTGCTAACCTTTTCTCGAAGAAACTAGGTAAAATACTAGCATGCAAGCTAGGAACAGATAAAGACAAATCCATCTCTCTCATGTCCCCTGATAATAATCCTCCTAGTACTCAGGTCCTGTAGTGGTGGCAGTAGCAGAAGTCGGACCCTGAGAAGTCAGAGTGGACATAAGTATATCCAATCGGGATGTGATAGCATCCATATCACTTTGTCAAGGAGGAACAGTAGGAGCAGCAACAGGAACAACGGTAGTAGGTGGTATTTCAGAAATAGCAGCAGTACGGCCACAAGGAGACGGCTTAAGCTCCGGATGGAGATGGATTCAAGTAGCCCTGAGATGTCCTAGTCGGCCACAATAATTACACTGACGAGAATCCCCCTGTCTGCACTGGTCTGGGGCGCCCTAACGGCGCTGGTCAAACATAAAAGTGGAAGTACCAATAGAGGTCTCAACGGTAGAGGTGTCAACAGTAGGGGTCTCAAATCCCTCAGTAGTGCTCATAGCAACAATAATACTAGGGCACCCGTGACAGAAAAACAACTCTAAAATAAATAGAGAGATAAAATAAGGGAGAATAATATACCTCCAGTCGACCAATAGCGACAAAATAAAGGTCCAAAAAAGCTCCCAAATAATCAGGTCACGGTGCCTAGAAATCCAAGAAATATAAATAAATGATCTACTGCATCAAGAGCAGATCAACGAAGAAATCTCTAAAATAAATAGAGAGATAAAATAAGGGAGAACAATATACCTCCAGTCGACCAATAGCGACAAATAAAGAAGGTCCAAAAAAGCTCCCAAATAATTAGGTCATGGTGCCCAGAAATCCAATAAATATAAATAAATGATTTACTGCATCAAGAGCAGATCAACGAAGAAATTCAGTCACGGTGCTCAGAAATTCAGAAAATATAAAAGTAATCTACTGCATCAAAAGCAGATCAACGAAGAGTGCGAAGAACGAAGTCCACTCAACAAAAAACGCGACCCGACAGCGGGCTGATGAGTGGGCTGGTTAGTGACCCATCACCGACTGCCTTACAATCAGACCAGTCCAGCAAACAGCATCACCGACTCAACAAACAGATTAAACAAATCAACAACGTGACGAATCCTCAATGCACAAAACCAATAACGGCCCAAATTAACAAAAGAATAGCCAAACCAAAAGTAGACAAAATCAACAAACCCAAAGGATTGGGGTTGTCCAACAAAGAGAAACTAATAGCTCAACAGAGAGAAGCCAAAATCAGACAAAGAGAAGAAGAAAAGCCAAACCAATAGCCTCAACCAGCAGTAGCCAAAATCAACAAACCCTATTAATTAGGATTTCTTACCTTGCAACGACTAGTTCAGCGAGGAAGACCAAACAACGAGAAACACTAGCAGAAGAGAGGAGACAGCCAACGCCAAACAATCCAAAGTTCGTCACAAATCAACTCAACAACTTTGCAAATCAAATACTTATAACAGTCAAATTCGGCACTGTTCACAGCGCGTGAACAGTAACTTCGGCACTGTCCACAGCTCGTGAACAGTATTTCGGCACTGTTCACAGCGCGTGAACAATACTTCGGCACTGTTCACAGCCCTTTGGAACCACAAAAAAATAACAATCCACCAAAAAGTCTAGAAGCAGTGTGGTGGCTGCTGGCTGCAACGTGGAGGAGGGGCTAGGATTAGAGTTAGGCTCTGATACCAACTTGAAATATTTAGAAGAAAGAAAGAGATACAAACCAATTGTAGAGCCCCCGTATATATAGTCAAAAATAAAGGTACAATAAGGGTAAAATAAGGAAAACCCCAGCAAACTAGGAAATAACTCCAAATTAGGTAAAATAAGGAAAACCCTAACAAATTAGGAAATAACTCCAAACTAGGAAATAACTCCAACAGTGTCAACCAAACTCCTCCATTTTTCTTACCTTAGTTACTTTCTTTGTTTTTCTCTTTTTTCTTTCTGTTTCCAAGTTTTTGCCATTACAATCTCTTCTTCGTTAACTGTCATCACAATTTCCGGAGGGTTTCTGCATTCATATTGTAATGCTATTCCAAGCTGGAGAGCCTGGTGGTTAGCTGTGCAGCATACTAAAAAACTGTTTCCATGGTGTACCTGTAAAAATCTCTCCTTTAAGTTGATTGCGTTCTCAATGTATTGTAGGTAGAGCAGTGTCTCTGTGGTCATACATCTACTATCATACATGAAATCTTGATTAAGGATGACTTCATAATTGTTGCTTTAATTGCTGCAGGAAGGGATATCAAACTATTTTATAGGTTTGATGCTTATTCTATGCTATCTCATAGTTGCTGCAAGTTTCTTTGTACATGTTGACCCTTCAAATGGTAAGTCTATCAAACACAGTTTTTAGTGCATTGTAATGGATAAAACTTGACATTGTTCACTATAGACCCTTCTGTCATCTTATTTAAATGATCTTGCACTAAAGTGGGCGGAATAACAAGGACATAATTTACTTCGAAGAAGAAAAAATTTTCTTCAGGAAGGAATTCTTTCTCTGTGAGCCTGTTTAAGCTTTAATGATAACCAATTGCGACAGCTGACTAAGCTTCCTCAAATCACTTTTTGTCCAAGGGCAAATATAATTTGCATCATCAATTTCTATAGCATGTGAAAGATGGTAGCTGTTTTTGTTTGACAGCCTCTAGTAACTTAAGCTGCAAATGTCAAAAACTGTCTTAGGTTTACTGCCACGAATGACAAGGCAAGGCAATGTCATTTACATTCATAGAGTATTTTGTTGTCTGGATCACAAAGTTTTCTACTCCCTTGTAGAAACCATATTTTTTTCTTTTCTTTTCTTTTCACTTAGGGTTCTCTCATACTATGTTGATGCTACATGTAGCTATCTGACATAACATATGTTGATCAGTGGCTTATTTCTCCTTTTCAAATGTGTCATTTTTGTTGAAGACAAAACTGAGCTGAAGTGTATTCGGATCTGGATGGAACCAAATGGCACCAGTTGGTTTATGACAATTGTGCCTTGAACAAACCTTGTGAAAGGGTGTTCTATTTTCTTTGTTTTTTGTGTCACTGTTATTTTTTTCATCTATAACATCTATTGGTATGGAACTAGGGCCAACACATATAGAGTTTGGCAACTAAATTCTGGGGTAAATTTTCTGTGGATGCTGGTACAGATGATTAAAAATCGAGGGACGAACATTGTCACGCGACAGCCAAATTGGAAACTAGTGACATTTAGTACATTTGAAGAAGTTGTTTCCTCCTGGTCTGAACATTGGCACATATGATTGTTAAATATGGAGATGAAGATGGCCCCACACTAGCGAAAGAATATTTTCATTCCTGAACTGAAACACGCAGCAGTCATCTCATCCGAAAGCTTTTTAAACTTTCAGCCATGTCGTATCTGTTTCTTGGATCATGTTGTGAGAGATTACTGCATTATCCCAGCATTATAAGAAGGCTGGGATTTTTTGTTCTGTACTTATAGTCTTTCTTTGATGAGAGTCTTATGTAAAATAACTCTTCATAATGTTGACGTTCTGTGAGGTTGAGATATTAGTCTTCCTTGTTTACTTATTCTGAATGGCCCAATGTCGTTGTGCTCACATGTTTCTGGACATGCAACTATGCCAAGCCCGATCTTGGTTCCAATGCTGCAGAGACAGGTTCTTGGTAAAAACTAAGTATTGGTCCTAGTGCTGCGGAGACAGGAGTTGTTGATTGAACTTACCTAGCAGCCCTCAAAGGGACTAAGAAAGAGTGTCTCGAGAAGGGGCTTTGTGGAGTCCTCGACTGATTGACCATACTTTTCTTCAACGCAGGAAGCATTTAATTGCATTAGTGGGATATGCCTCTCTCTCTCTCCCCCCCCCTTCTCTTTTTCTTTTCCTTTCTCCCTGTGTGTCCAGGTGCTTGTGGATATTGTCTAATTGGCTGTGAGGAGGGAAGACTTTGGCAAGTGATGTAGTACTGATTTTTGTCAACTGGTAGGAGAACGGATACAAAGGGGGTGGCGTAAAGATAGGTTCTTTATTGGAGGGGGCGTTGTTATTTAGCAGTAGAAAAAACTGCATTTGATGTTTTAAATATAATGGCACCAATGGTATTATTGTGACTATGTCGATGTTACGTGTCATTTGACCATTCTATATCGCCATCGGGATTTCGATCACTCAAATGTATTTTTCTCTTATGCTATGAATTGATATGCGACTCATTATATATAAATTGGGTTTTCACTAATACATTATAAGCATTGAAAGAGATTTAGATCAATTGTAAACTTTTTTTTGAGTGTAGTTAAAATGGGGAGGGGAGAGGACAATGAGACTCGAACCCACAAACAATTGTGGGACGATAGACACTAAACCAACTACTGAGTACAAGGAGGAGAGTATTTGGGAACTTACGCAAAAAAACAATTCGGGCAAGAAATTGGGGTGTTTACGATGCATTAAATTTTATCTTAATCTCTAACCAGCAAATCACTGACGTAAATGGCTGTATGTATAATGCATTCAAGTAAGTTATACTTGTTATAGGTGACAGTAATGGTTGAAATAACTATGACGAAACTCTTCACACCCACTTTGTTTTATAGATTTCTCCGATCTGCTCACCAAAACTCTTTTGGAGCAGTCAGATTTTTTCTGTAACAATGGATTTTAAATACAGGGCAACTAGCGGACTACAATGTACCTAACTTCATTTTAAATATTTATATGAAAAGGCTTTGCTCCAAGACGTGGCTTTCGAAGACTAGACATTTTAAAGTTATATGTAGCGTACAATATACATGTGAAAGAGTTGGATTCGGACCGATCCTACTTTTTTTAACAGAGATATCCTTTTGATATAATAAAGGTGACCATGAACCTTTTTTTTTTATTTTTTATTATAGTGTGAATAAGTTTATGTGAATTATTTTCTCGAGTTTAGCGGTGGACCACCATAGTTTGAGTTGTATTAGAGCATGTACCTAAAAAGATAACGGTGACTAGTCCTTAGGAGGTATGAAAAATTATTGAACCTGAGACTTCTGAATTACCCAAATGGTAACAAATGGTAACTCAAGTGATAATAAGAATAAGTTATAAACACGGACATCTTGAGTTCGAATCTTAGCAATCCCTTGAGATCAAGCCATGAGGGATTTATCCCACATGAATACCCTACTCTCGGCGTGGATGGTTTGTCTTTGATCAGATCAGAGAGGAGATTAGTCGAGGTGAATATAAACTGATCCAGACATTCCTGACCATTAAACCAAAAAAAAAACTACTAAACTACTCCAAAAGATTAGATAACCAAGAACTTGAACATTGCTTAACTGAAAAGATTTCTACGGAGCTTTGACAAGTGGGCCTCAACTCGTTATTTTAGGACATAGATTAATCCGATTCCTTGACAGGATTACCTAAAAGGCCTATCGATCTAAGACAGACGGCCTTGTTGTAGGTTGGACGAGTGATTTGGTCATGTTAATCTAAAAATCGAATGATCAGACGATCTACAATTAATTATATCAAGAATCATTGAACATTGATAAGTGATACTTAGACATAGGCTTACTCAGCTCCTGGTTTTCTTTGTTTTTTTCTAGAGTATAAAATATTTTCTTGGTGGGTCAACTGGACACCATTATTATTCTCATATGTTGTGCAGATGTAGAGAAGACCAGAGAAAAGGCATGGGTTCTCCCATAGGAAGTAAACGGACGAGCCTCGGTTATCGTTGAATGGAAAGGTTCTATCCATGTTATTATATCTATTTTTTTTTTCAATCACAAAAATTAGGGATTTATATACCTTTAAAAAAAGCAAA
Source organism: Ilex aquifolium (assembly GCA_951799425.1). Classification (NCBI taxonomy): domain Eukaryota; kingdom Viridiplantae; phylum Streptophyta; class Magnoliopsida; order Aquifoliales; family Aquifoliaceae; genus Ilex; species Ilex aquifolium. Next base: position 15,790,469 of record OX637410.1, on the reverse strand, counting down.
GTAAAACCCCAATACAACGATAGGGATCTAACCTGTTTTTTTTTTTTTTCAGCAGTTAAGGATATTCAGGTCAATTTATGCGTACCTCGATTAATTCCCTCTTTGGTCCAGTCAAAGACAGACCATTCATGCCAAGAATAAAGTATTCATGGGGGATAAATCTCTCGTGACCTGGCTGACCCTAAGGAGTTGCTGATATTTGAATTCATGACGTTTAAATTTACAACTCGTCTATATTACCACTTAAGCTACCCTATTTCTAAGAAATGGAGAGACGAGAACAATTGAGCAACTAAGAGGATCGTGCTTGTGTCTTAAATCTAATTAGATGATTACAATTGATTCTACATATGACTCTTACGAACTGGAATCAATAACAATTTTGTTATTGTGAATGAGATGAATAAATCCTAAACATTCAACGGATAATAAGGCAACACTCTAATATGCTCTAAGTCAAAGAGTAGACAAATCTACCCCAAAGGAATAGTTTAATAGAGACGGAGACAAATTGTAAACTTAGATGTCTTGAATTCAAAATTTGATAATTTTCTTGAAATCAGACCACAAGAGATATCTTTATTCCTCGTGAATTCCTTAATACCGGTGTGAATGATCTGACTTTAATCAAATCAAAAAATAAATTAGTTGTGAAAAATGTCTTTTCTTGTGTTGAAATAAAAATAATGATGATTCTTGATTCTAATCTTAGTTTCGTTTTTTTTTCAAATGTATCAGAACCCCTTAATGAACATAAATTAATTCAAACACTCCTAACCATAACACCAAAAAAAAATCGAGTAGACAAATCATGTGGCACTATCTTACACTATACTTAATGAAAACAGACCTATCAGTGAATATCATCACTACTGTAGTAAATATTACTTGCACTGTAGCAGATGATGTTTTTACAACAGAAAGTCAAGTCTTTGATGTCTGAATCTAACAGCTTCAACCATTTGGTTAATGTACTTACAACAAAAAGTCAGTTCTTAATGTTTGCATCTAACTTGTTCAACCATTCAGTTAAGTTAAACATTCCTTTTGTTTCATGACAGACGGGTGACCAAAGAGTTATCTTCCTACATAAAACAAAACAATGACAAGATCAAACGAAGCTAAAACCATCCAACACACAATTCTTTGTAATTTGGATCTACTTGTAACTAAAACACAGGTCATCCCCATTATTATAATCCTGTATAAGGCAACTAGTTCAATGAGGAATCCATCAGAAGAGCCTCTCTCTCTCTCTCTATCTATCTGTATCTCTCTCTCTCCACACGTTCATTTCACGCTTTCTTCTCATTTGATCATCGTATATACAAATCAAACAGAGAAAGTCCACCAGCCAGCCGCTCCAAAAGTAAACGCCATTTAAGTATTCAGGCCTCAGCTTTTAATATTAATGCTCTATGTCAACATCAACCACTCTCTCTCTCTCTCTCTCTTTATGGGTAGACTATAATCTGCACAAACTTGGATGAAAAGAGAAGAACCCACATGATTGATTGTGAGTACCTGGGCATCATCAACTGTCTTCTTCTTCTTTTGTACTAATACTGATCACAGATAACAATCAGACCTGTTAGCAATCTGGGTGTGACACATCATTAGCTTAGAGCAGCCATGCTCTTGAGGCCACTCTCCCATTCTTCTTCACCTCAGCCCAACAGAATCAATCCCTTTGGCTGTCTCTTTTTGGATTTGTTCATACTAATCCTATTTCTAATCCTATCTTTCTTCTCCAATCCTAGCCATGCCTCCTGTATCCCACTTGATCGTAACTCTCTGTTGTCCTTACCTTTCAACAATTCTACTTCCCCACCTTTAAATTGGCCTTCTTCAATTGATTGCTGCTTGTGGGAAGGAATCACTTGCGACGGGAACAATCGGGTGATACGTCTATCGCTACCCTTCAGAGGACTTGGTGGAAGCATCCCTCCCTCTATTACAAACCTCACCAGTCTCTCTCAACTCAATCTCTCTCAAAATGGGCTCTATGGTCCTCTCCCAGATGGATTTTTCACATCTTTGAATAGCCTTAAGATCATTGACTTGAGCTATAACAGCCTCTCTGGACCACTACCATCATCTGACAGATTGCCAAATACAATTCAGACAGTGGATTTATCCAGCAACCACTTTACTGGAACAATCCAATCTTCATTTCTCCAGCCAGCGGCGAATTTGTTAAGTTTCAATATCAGTAACAACAGCTTCGCTGGCCCGATTCCTTCCTCTATTTGTAGCAATTCACCATCCCTTGGGCTTATTGATCTCTCGTTTAATCACTTCATCGGTCACATACCTCAAGGATTTGGGGCGTGTTCCCAACTGGAGGTTTTACGAGCAGGTTTCAATCTTCTCTCAGGACAGCTTCCCAATGATATCTACGACGTTACAGCTCTGGAAGAACTCTTCTTACCTGCTAATGAGCTCAATGGAACCATTGGCGAAGGGATTGGTAGGCTCGTTAACCTCAGAATCCTTTCACTCTACGGTAATGAATTTTCTGGCATGATCCCTCAGAATATTGGGAACCTATCTAACTTGGAACAGTTGCTCCTTCACATTAACAACCTGAATGGCACTCTGCCCCCATCTCTGATGAATTGCAGCAGTCTCATAACATTGATTTTAAGGGTCAACTTCTTCGTAGGTGAACTCTCAATTCTTGATTTTTCCAAACTCGTCCAACTTAGCACCATTGACCTTGGGGACAACTACTTCTCTGGTACCTTGCCACCAAGCCTTTTCTCTTGCAAGTCATTGACTGCAATTCGATTGGCCAGTAACAAGCTAGAAGGAGAGGTCTTGCCTGAAATACTTGCATTACAATCTCTGTCCTTCCTCTCGATTTCTAATAACAGCCTGACCAATGTCACAGGAGCAATGTGGATTTTTACGGGTTGTAAGAACCTCAGTACCCTCGTTCTCTCAAAGAATTTTTTTGGTGAAGCAATACCAGATGATGGAAGCATAGTGGATCCTGTAGGATTTCAAAATCTCCAGATTCTTGGTCTAGGTGGTTGCTTATTCACTGGTCAAATTCCCACTTGGCTCTCTAAGCTAAAGAAGCTAGAGGTACTTGACCTGTCTGTTAATCGAATAACAGGCTCAATTCCAGGTTGGTTCGGGACTCTTCTAAATCTCTTTTATTTAGACTTGTCTTCAAACCTCCTTGAGGGAGAGTTTCCAAAAGAACTTACCGGACTGCCAATACTGACATCGCAGCAGTATGCTGATCAGATAGGCCGAAGTTATTTAGAGTTGCCCGTCTTTGTTCAGCCCAACAACGCTTCAAATCTGCAATACAATCAGCTTGCCAACCTGCCACCAGCTATATACCTAGGAAACAACAGCCTTAGTGGCAATATCCCAATTGAGATCGGCCAACTGAAGTTTATTCATGTCCTAAGTCTCTTCATTAACAATTTTTCTGGCAGTATTCCTGACACCATATCTAACCTCACTAACCTGGAACAACTGGACCTCTCTGGAAACCATCTTTCAGGTCAAATCCCTTCATCACTCAAAAATCTCCACTTTTTGTCCTTTTTTAGTGTCGCAAACAACAGTTTCCAGGGTCCAATACCAACAGGAGGGCAGTTCGACACCTTTCCCAAGTCCAGCTTCGAAGGAAACTCAGGGTTATGCGGTCCAATTCTGCAGCGCCCTTGTTCTGATCAACCAGCCACTAAGCAGCCTTCAGCACCTAGAAAAATCCCAAAAAAGAAAATAATGATCGGACTCATCCTTGGGATCTGTTTTGGTGTGGGCGTCACTCTCACGGTGTTAGCATTGTGGATATTGTCCAAGAGGAGAATCCTTCTGAAATGTAACCCTGACAAAATCGACTTGGATACTTTATCCTTCAACTCTAATTCTGGAATATCTAACGAGTTTGTCAAGGATACAAGTCTAGTCATATTGTTTTCAAACAATGTAAGCGATACCAAGGACCTCACAATATCTGAGATCTTGAAAGCTACTGATAATTTTAACCAAGCAAATATCATTGGTTGTGGGGGTTTTGGCTTGGTTTACAAAGCAACCTTAGCAAATGGGACCAAGTTGGCTGTTAAGAAACTTTCAGGAGATATGGGTCTGATGGAAAGAGAATTCAAAGCAGAGGTAGAGGCTCTATCCACAGCCCAACACGAAAATCTAGTTTCCCTGCAAGGTTACTGTGTGCATGATGGCTTTCGATTACTGATATATTCGTACATGGAGAATGGAAGCCTGGACTACTGGTTGCATGAGAAGATGGATGGAGCATCACAACTTGATTGGCCAACTCGACTGAAGATTGCACAAGGGGCAGGCTGTGGCCTGGCTTACATGCACCAGATCTGCGAACCACATATTGTACATCGTGACATAAAGTGCAGCAACATACTCCTTGATGAAGAGTTTGAAGCACATGTGGCAGATTTTGGGTTGTCCAGGTTGATTCTTCCATATCATACTCATGTCACCACTGAACTGGCCGGCACCCTCGGCTATATCCCTCCAGAGTACAGTCAAGCATGGATAGCCACTTTGAGAGGGGATGTGTACAGTTTTGGAGTTGTTATGCTTGAGCTTCTCACTGGGAAGAGACCTGTGGAGGTATTTAAGACAAAGATGTCAACAGGATTGGTTGTGTGGGTGCAGCAAATGAGAAGTGAAGGCAAACAAGACGAAGTATTTGATCCTCTCTTGAGAGGAAACGGCTTTGAAGAAGAGATGCTGCAGGTGCTTGACGTGGCCTGCATGTGCGTCAACCAGAACCCTTTCAAGAGACCAACAATTAAGGAAATAGTTGACTGGCTCAAGAATGTAGGGACCAACCGGCAGACAACAAAATAAGAGCAACTGTCGCGTGCAAACAAAACGCTGGGTTTGTTGTTGTTGCAGATTTCGATGCAATATACCGATGTAACTACTTGGCTGTGCAGGTTATCTTTTTTGCTTCTTTTACACATAAATGTTACCTAACTAGAATGCATGAATATGTAAAAGAGAAACATAATAAACAATATCAAGGCATACAACTCTATTAGTTAGTATAGTGCAACGAAGAAATATTCATTCGGTTTTCATAAAGCACTAACTTTTTTAACTCTAAAAAGTCTATAACACAAAATGTCTGGTAATATGTAGTTAAATTGCAATTCAACTTTGCTCATGATAGCTATCACATTATATGTACACACACACACAGTGGGCAGATTTGCAGAAAAGCAAAATCTTGTTAAAGAAAAAAAAAATCACAAGTAACCTATACCTTTTTCATTGCCCTCAAAGGCATTTAAGGAAAGCATGAATGGAATTTATACGTATGAGTCCCGAAGGAGTACTTTTTAGACCACTTTGATACACATATGTTCAGTTTTCTTGACCACTTTGTTTAATAAGCCATCAAAAGAGTAAGTGTAGAACCACATACTCAAATTCTCACTAGCCTTTTAAACTCTCAAGAAATCAGAAGATTCACCTTTGTCTTTTGGGGAAGTTGCCATTTGGACAGTTCATCCTGTAAAATTTATCCCCTTTCACCTTTGCCAATTTTAATTTCTGTTAGCTCTTTTGGCCTACAATAAACCACCAGAAACATTATGAGGCCACTGATACATAAAAAGCAATTACACAATTAAATTTTGGTACCATCAGAAACAATAAATCTAGTGATCTGTTATCTAAATAAGTCTACGCTGCGCATATCACATTTCACAATATGGGGCGTACTGTGGTCCCTTCCTGTCTCAAAACAGAACGATCCACATTTCATGTAACAATGGGCTTCTAGAGATAATGGTTACTGATTGTGAGGCGAGAGAGAGTGTGGGTGTGTGGGAGTAGGGATGGCAGTGGACCGGGGAAAGACGGGTATTCGTCCAAACCCGCCCCGTTTGGACCGGGGATGGACTATACGTATTGGACAGTGGACGTATACGGGGATACCCGTATAAACCCGTGCGGGGATGGACTTACCCTTACCCCCGCCCCGTCCCCGCCCCGTCCCCGTTACCCGTTCAAAAAAAAAAAATATATATATATATATATATATATATAAACACTCTCAGTTAAAAGCCCTAAGCCTAACTTATTCTATCAGCTGCCTCCACCATCGACTCATCTCTCTCTCTCTCTCTCTCTCAATCGTTGATCGCTGCACAGCCTGCACTCAACCCTCAACAGCTCAGCCGCCCGCCTCCTTGACAATCTGGTATTGAAGCTCGAAGCTGGTATCGAAGCTCGAGAACATCAATTCTCCTCTCTCTGTAAGTTTAATGTTGAGTTCTTGATTGAATTTGGTTAATTTTTCTATGGGCTGCAGAGAATCAAAGGGTCTCTTCGATTTGCTAATCTCCCAACACTTTTTCATGGTGGAAATCCGATGGGCCTGCATCTTCTGGTTCACAACTTAAGTGCTGCTTATATCGTGCTTGACGTTGAGATTCTGGGGGTGGGGCTTTGGCATTGATTTCGAGATTGGGGCCGGTCACCAGCGTCAATTTTGCAGAAGTTTTTGGTGGTTGCTGTCTATTTGTACTTTGTATCTAGAGTTCAGACTTTTCAATACCTTTTTAGATCTATCATCCTCTGTTTTTGAGACTAGGTTGTCTTGAAAAATCATGAATTTAATGGCTTTTTTTCTAATCCTTAGCCATGAACAGTGAGTTATAAAGAATGGGTTTCAATTTTCAGCAGTATTTATTGCTTAAAGTGTGCAATTTTTAATTGCTTCTATCGGTATTTTTTTTGTTTATGCTTGGGGATTTCAGTTCATTATTTAAAATGTTGAATTTATTTTGGATTATGTTGGTTTGGGTTTGGACTTGGGCTTGAGCTTGGGCTTAGGCTTAGGCTTGGGCTTGGGCTTGGGCGGGTACGGGAGAAGCGGGGACGGGGACGGGGATTAGAAATTTACCCGCGGACGGGGATGGGGATAAAAACTATACCCGCTAACGGGGGTGGACCGGGGATGGACGAAGTTTTTTTAAGCGGGTACGGAGATGGAGACTATACCCCCCGCCCCCGCTTCGGTCCACTGACATCCCTATGTGGGAGCTAAAAGTTCCCAACAATTTTCAGGATAAGAGGCAGCAGCACGGAAACTCTCTTTTATGAATGCCCGTCTTGTGCAATAAAAAACGAAAGCCCACAAAAAGCACTTGCTTCAAAAGATAAACAAAGGCGAATGCAGGAGTTATTGCTCGGGGCCTACATTGCCATTGGCACCTTGGCTCAAAGAATTAATAAAAACATGTATCCGCGGGGGGTCTCCAATAAGCATATAACTAAAAAAGAGGGAAACAAACGAAAATAACCAATGAAAGCGGAAAATCGGTGGAAATCACATAATTAAGAAATAAGGAATAACACCCCCTCGAGAATGTCCATCTCACTAAAATAAGAGAGCAATGTGAGGTGGGGCAGCATGCCTGCACTTCGTTCATGAGTTACGAAAAGGAAACAAATTAAAATGGAAAAGAAAACTGGAAAGAAAGTAGAACAGGAAACTAGAGTAGAACAAGGTAACAAAAAGGAGTGGATTCAATCAGAGAATCATCTCTTTAACCTTAAGTCTTGCAGAAAAGAGGGAGATATCACCAACTATTATACATGAGAGAGTCAAACTACACGCCAAATGTTTTCATAGCACGGTTCATAAAAGTCTGTACCATATGGAAAGGCTGCATGCCATGTAAACCTTGTTTCCTGCACGAAAACCTTGAAAAAATTGATTCTTCACTGCTCATTTTGCATCACGGTAACTATGTTCTCCTTGAATTCAGAATGAAGGTAGTGCATCAATCAGTTTGAAGTTGAGATAGAAAAATGGGGGCAGCACGAAAGAAAAATGCATTAAAGACACCCATAGTGAATGTGAGAAAAATGCACCAGGCACACCCTTGGGGCATCTTACTCTTCAAAACAGGACACGATTAATCTGTAGGCTTTTTCCTTTTACAGCAAAAAATAAACAAAAAACTGTGCTAATGTTACATGAGGATCTTACAAGTACATCCAGAAAATCAGTCAAATACGTTGACGGATGCTTGAAAATGAGGGGTAAATAATGGGCACTACTCTATCTAGGGCGGATTTCACATTAGATAATCCAGAATTTCTAGATGAAAAAAACATTTTGTAAAAGAGGACAATTGCTTGCTAAAACAAAATTTAGGCACATGCAGCTCAATTGGTTTAGTTTTTCTCTTCACTTGAGCCTCCACAGTTATGGAACGCTCAGACCTATGGTTGGTAGTAACACAGTTTATTGACCAGTAAAACAAATTAACACCAAAAGCTTGGATGGGTATATTCGCTAATTACTGGTTTGCTTGGCGATAAGCTCTCAAAAGGAGACAAGTTGACACCTATTATCCATTATTATGAGTTCCATGCTTTGGTGCTCAATACCTAAGCCAACCGTCAGGACAAAACAAACTTTGGTGTCCATCTACAAATAAGCATTGGGAGAAGAACACTATCACAAATTTCTGACACAATCCTGAAGATAAATTGAAAGTAAGAGTTGCTTTGGGCGAGTAAAGTACAAGTTGAACAACAGATGCTGACCATCAATTCTCTAAACAAACCTAGCTTCTACAAGAGACTATGAAAAGTTGTAAGTTTGATGAGTTACATATAAGATAATAAACCAAAAGCTCCAATCATTGTCAAGAGTGTTAAGGAAATATAGGCATTAGTTCCTTAACCTTTAGTATTTCAAATAAACTAGTCTTTCAAATTCCATATGACTCACAAGTGTCCCTAGGCCACATATCAATATGATCTTGATTAGCAACCAAAATAAATGACCTTCCAAAAGCTTTAGTTAGAAACCACCGAGGCTCTGAAATAGGTTTGCCAAGAATAATGAATCCTAAATATGCGTACACGTAATGCATAAGATTTAATGCTAGGTATGTTTATACTGATTGAGGACTTATTAATGATCCATTTGTTATGAAAGAAAAATGATGAAAAATGGGAGGGATGTACAAGACATCACATTTGGTTAGAAAGGAAAGTGGAAGGGTTAGAAGTGGAGGAATTAGTCTTCCTTCTAAAAATCTATCACCCAAATTTTGACGAAAAAGTGAAAGGAAAGTTACTTTTGTGTGTTGAAATGTAGGTTATTTACCTTTATACACTTTCTCTTCTACTATCTCCCATCTATCTATTTTATTTAGTTATTCACTAGAGAAATTTTTAATCTTATAAAACCTTTTATGTGCTTTGGATTGATAAAAAAACAACCTTTTTGTACAATCTAGTGTATATTCATATTTCAATTAGAAGTTCTTAAATGGAGCTGCTTTATGTTTTACATAGAAGATACTATTATTGACCCCGTGCAATGCATGGCCAACTGTAAAATTGAAAATTTTCAATCTATTGTAACAATTGAACGAAACACAAAAGCTAAGAGATGGTGTCTTATAGGATGGATCCAAAAAAACGAATTGAAATAAAAAAGTGGGTCACAAACACACACAATGCATTTGTTCATTTTTGTTTGCTTTTAGTCTGCCAATGTAATGTTATTTGTGTTTGTCATGGGTTTATGTGACTTTAAAGAGAACATGCAGAGGGAGGGGTAAAGAGGGAGAGGGAGAGAGACTAAACCACACCTGAAAGAGAGCCTCAGTAATGGTGTGGGAGTGATCTATAATAGACAAATGTTGAATGGTTTAAAAAAATTGAAGTTACAGGAAGTGATCGAACGATGAAAACAGAGTTGAATAGTGACAATACATTACCTGACGAAGACAGAGTTAGCCTGTGAACGGAAGAGGTGAACACCAAAGAGAGATAGAGAGAAGGGAGGGAGGCAAAGGGAGAAGGAGAGACCTATGCAGTTATTGAAGAATTTGAAAGGGATGAAGTGGGTAACTTGTTGGGTAGTTACTAGAAAAGTGAATAAGTGGGTTTGTTAATTTTGATTAATTAATTAAAAAAAACATCCCCATGGGCCATGGCAGCAAATGGTTGGTTGAGTAATAATTAAATAAATAGAAAAAAGGAGAATTAATGAATGTAGGAGGGAAGCCACCAAATTTGTTCTCGGGTGGAAATTGTTTGTTTTATAGTATAGACTGTATAGTAAGATTACTCTATTCCAAATCAAGTGAGCAACCATTAGCCATTACTAAGAGACATCCCATTATATATTAAGTTATTTGAAGGTCTTAATATGTGCATATATTCTATTGATCTATTACATATTATGGATATGTTAATTTTATGTGTGGAACAAAAAAATGCATCCTTCAACTTTTCCATTCATTTGACCAAACAAAAAAAAAATCCATTCATACCAAAAACTGAAAAGAAAAAAAAAATGTCCCTCCTACTTTTCATCTCTCCTACCAAACATAAAGTATAGAAGGAAGATTTTTTTCCTCAATGAATAGACAGTGTATCCCTCCTATTTTTCTTTCTTCTATTTTCACATCCATCTTACCAAACGAATCTATTTTTACATCCATCTTATCAAACGAACCATAAGGGAGGACAACTACCATATTATACTCTCTTTTTTGGGGTCTTTTTAGCAAATTTACAGGATATACAAATACCAAGTGTGAAATCTCCATCTTACCAGATCCTGTTTCTGGAATCAAAATGAATGTGAACAACAGAAGCATTTCAAATAGTTTCGAGTGAATTAAATCCACGATGTGTTCAATCCAGAGCATATTGACCGGTGTTGCCAAAAAAAAATAAAAATTCAGAGAGATTGGTAATTTCAATGCAATAACATAAGGAGAATGCTTAATGGATTCAAACAATATACAAGTCCTGATGTCCCTAAAATTGTAATATCCACGCATCTAAAAAGACCGTGAAGTACGATTGACTGTTGCAAGACATACACAAACATGCTGTATACGAATTCAAGTGTGTGTGTGTGTGTGAAAAAAAATGAGAGTTTGATAGTAAGGAAAGTCTGGTTATGGCATTTTCATGAACAGGTGGTAGGGATAATCAACATGAAACTTGAAGAACACATCAATAGCAATATGATTTAAGTGTTTTTGTATGGCATGAATAGGATTCAAAATAATCAGAAAAATAGTTCAGAGATCAGACCTCCACTTAACCGGCGAGAAAATTATTCCCGGCGAGAGAAGCAGTGATTTCTCTTTGTATTCCATATTCTGCCACCCGCGTCCACATTTTTAAAACGAACGGCGGTTACTAGTTCAACATTGAATTCAAATTCACGGGACAAAGTCTATGTAACCAACAAAAAAAAAAAATTGGTAATTTTATATGGTTATTTTTTGGATATTTTTATATAGTTATTTTTAGGGAAAATTACAGTTAGATTTCTGAAATTTGTCATTTAATCATTCAAACTCATTGACATTTAAAATATTACACAAAAATCCCTAAAATTTATAAGCACGTACACTTAAATCTCTGTCGTAACGTATATCTGTTAGTAAATTATATTTAAACTCTTTCAAATTTATAGACGTATAATATTTAAACCTCTTAAGTTTAAAATGTTATATTTAAACCAAAAATATTTCGATCGAAGATAGAATATATAATATTTTAAATATTAAGAGTCTAATTGATTAAATAACAAATTTTAAGAGGTCTAAGTATAATTCTCCCTTATTTTTATCACTTTTTACGGTACTTGCAATTGATCTTTGTTCGATTTTGTAGTAAATTTTATCAGTACGATAGTAAATTTTGTTTTGGGTATCGAAATCAAGTCCTTCTTTTTAAGTGGCTCTGACTATTTTTTTTTCTAATAATTACCCAGTATTATATTGTAATCGCAAAAGCTCAAAAAACTCAAGTTCAAATATCATGTCTAAAAAAGTCTTTGGAAAAGTAGATGGTATTGGATGTATTAAAATTATTTTGGCCTGCGGTTAATTTCCGTTATTCATTCTTTTAAAAATCACATATTAACATTGAAAGAATGACCAACGAAAAATAACAGTAGAATCATATTGTAAAATTTTTAACACGTTGAAAGAATGGGCAATGAGAGCTAACAATAGAGTCATAAGGTCACATTGTAATAGTTTTAATACATTTAGAATATAAGATGAAAAATATAAATATTTAAAAGTTTTAAGTAAGAATTCTTAAAATTTGTTGGGTGCAAAGTATAATTCGCCCAAAAAATACGGTAGAAAACCGTAAAAACGAGGAAAACTGCTGGGGGTTGAATAAAACAAACTCAAAACTGCGTTGGAGGCAACGATCGAAGAAGGAAACAAGTGGTGGCGCAGGAGAGAATGTGGAATCTGACGCTGGTTCTGTGCCTAATATGGGCGGCGAGCCTCCTTTACGGCGAGATGTTCGCGTTCTGGTTGCCCTCGATGTGGACTTGTTCGTGGCCTCACCATCATTCCCGATTTTCCACATCCATTTCTTCCGCGGTAAATAGAAATCAGATCTTTATCATCTTTGCCTCTGTAAAATGATTTTTTTTCCTTAATTTTCATCATATCTGTTCATCTGAGCTACGACAAGGCTCAGGAATTCTGGGACTGTTATTCCTAAGTTAGATGTTTTCAATTCTAGATATTGTTAGATATTGAAATCTTGTCAGAGTACATTATTAACTTGCCTTAATTGTCTGTATTGATTTTTAACTTATTGAGCTGGATTTGCACTTTCTCTAATCTTATATACAGATACACCAATTGTGATTAAAGGCTGAGAATTTAAGTCACTTACAATTAATTCATTGGGCTATGTTGCCAACAGATGATTTCACAAGTTCTGCTTGGAAAGGGGATTATTACATCTCACTGCCCACTTGAGTTGTTCCTTGAACGAGTTCAGGCTATCCCAGTATTAATTTACTGAAAAATGGCGTTTATCCCAATTTGAAGTAGCTGGTGGTGTTGTTTTCTACAACTATTAATTTGTTAAGTCTTCAAATACTAATAACAATGGAATTTAATGTTGTGAATTATCAAAAATTTTGCTTCTCATAGTACTTGCCACCTGAGTTTGCTCCCTGTCAATTCATGCTAGTTATTTGTGCCTTTCTCGACACATACCCCGATTTGAACATGGCACGTTGGTGGTACTTTTTTCTGCCTTTTCTTTTTGGCGTACTTTATACGGCTCCAGGGACCGCAGCTACTTTAGGCACAAAAAGCTCTCATGTATTCTTAGTTTTTTACACAACTGTGTGCAGTCCAACTTGTTCTTATAAATGCATAATACAAAATTACAGATAAAAGCTTATATGCATACTAACACTTCCGATTGCAAGTTCAGATGCATGGAGTAGATCAACCTGGTGATTATGTGAAAGTTGCAGTTCTAACTGATCCTCAAGTAATTTTTCTTACGAAATCTTACTTCCAAGTTTTATTTATTGTCTTCTTCTTATATTACTTCACACCGTAATGTGGATTTCTTATTTTAACAGCTCATGGATAAAACCTCCCTTCGCCTTGCTCCAAAATCACTCCTTCTTGAGATTACACAATTCTATACGGATATCTTCATGCGCAGGGCATTCCTATCATCTGTTTTACCTTTCAAACCTGATGTGGTTTTGTTTCTGGGTGATTATTTTGATGGGGGGCCTGTTCTGTCTGATGAAGAGTAAGGCGTGTATCTCTACTATACAGTTTGATTAGTCTGCTTATGAATTGAGAACAAATGGTTTTGTATTTCTGTCATTTCTTGTTTAAATTTGTATGTTCACCATTTTTAGATATTAAAAGCATGGTGCTCACTTTTGAATTATTTATATGTATAAAATTAATTGAGAGGGATGAATCTCCATTGTGAATTTCTAAATATCTCGACTTTTTTGCTATTCTTAATAGATGGGATGTATCTCGGAGACGTTTTAGACATATTTTTGACCTAAATATGCTCCAGAGAACTACAAATATTCAAGTCTACTACCTTTCTGGAAACCATGATATTGGCTATGCAGCTGTCCTCTCTCATATGCCACAGGTATGTTAGTATGTTATTCATCATTGTAAATGACATGTTCTAGGTGAAGGAGTCTTTATATCAATATTAGTCTCTCTTTTTTTTGTTGATAAGAAAACAAACTTTCATTTCATAGAAAGTGAATAATTTACATAAATGGTGGATAAGAAACAAAAGAAAACAACAAAAATGAAATGAAACTAGCTCAAAGCTGCTTTCCAATTATGCTGTAAATCCGAAAGTGAAATGTCCATAAACTGATTTGAAGCCTTCGCCCAAAGAGAAGCTAAAATTTTCACTCTATCCCACAACTCCTCTATATCCTCTTCCATGCTTTCAAAAATTTTGCGATTTCTCTCCAACAAAACCACTCACATAAAAGCACATCCTCATAACGTCGAAGCTTTTTTCCCTTTTCCAAAACCTTTTAAACGTATCACAAAAAGAGATACACAATCGCAAGGAATAACCCACATCAAATTTGCTTCTCTCAAAAGCGGAATACCACAAAAATATTGTTGTAGGACAATAAAGAAACAGATGATCAGTACTTTCATTCCTCTCTTTGCACAAAACACACAAATTAGGGGAAAGATAACTTTTGGGTTTTTTTTGGGCAATAAATCACATGTATTCACCTATCCATGGACAATAATCCAAGCAAGCACCTGCACCTTGACGGGCACTTTAGCCTTCCAAATCATCCAATGAGGTTCAAAAAGTGAATCATTATTGACATCAATCAAATATTGAAAATAGGAGCTACAAGAAAAGAATTCAGAAGAATCAATAGGCCAAACTCTTTTATCACTAATCGTAGAATCCAACTGAACCGAATTAATCAAGGGAAGAAGAGAGGTCAACTCCAATGTTTTCCGGTCATTAAGATTACGGAAAAAATTGAAATTCCACCCCTCATGAGAAGAAAAAGAACAACTCAATCTTTTAACAAACGCATCTTGAGACCTTGATAATTTATACAGCCTAGGAAACATAGAAGCAAAAGAAGACTCACCTTCTAAATATCCTCCCAAAAACGAACTATCTCCCCATTTTTCACTCTTACAACAATATACTTTCTAAACTTCTCTAACCCTTGAAAAATGAATTTTCAAGGATTACGAAAAGAATTTATATTTACCACATTGGAGTCTCATTCATTAGAATGAAATCCATATTTACTTTTGATAATAGAATGCCACAAGTAGGGGTTTGCAAGAATCCGCCTCCGTCGAAGTTAGATTTTTTTGAAGTCAGAGTCAAAGTTTGCAGTCCATTCTGAAAAAATTTCGACTTCGACTTCGACTCTGACTTCGACTTTTATTAATTAACAATTTTATATAAATTATAAATTATATAATATATTATTATAAATCCAAAATCCTAAGCCCAAATCATCAAAATATTTAAGCCCAACCCCTAAACACTACAACTCCCCTCTCTCTCTCTCTCTCACACTCAGACATAAACACACAGACGACTGAGACGACACAGGCAAGCCCTTCGATCCCCCCTCTCTCTCAGTCAAGGACTAGCAGCGCAACCCCTCTATCTCTCTCACTCCTTCGATGGAATAGCGCTCAGATCTGAGATCTAAGATCTCATATATCAGATGCGAGATCTTAACAAAACAGCTCCGATGGTGGTCTCATCTGTGACGAAGCTCTCTCAGATAGTAACTCTCTCTCTATATATGTGTGTGTGTTTACATTGTAAAAATTATGTACATTGTCTAGTATTTTTTTTATTGTGTCAATTTCCAAAATTTCGGTCTGACTCTGCTCCGACTTTGATTGGTGGAGGCGGAGACAATGTATTGCAGAGTCGAAGTCGGAGGAAAAAACTCACTCCGGCCAAAGTCGGAGTCTGAGGTCGGATTGATGTCTTCCGACTTCGTCGGAGTCGGTGCCCACCCCTAGCCACAAGGAATTAGTCTCCAATGGAAATCTCCAAAGCCACTTTTCCAACAAAACTATATTCCTTTTAATCAAGTTGCCGATTGCCAATCCACCTTTTGATTTTGATTTTGACACAACTTCCCATTTTACTAAGTGATTTTTCTTCCCTTCCCCACATCCTTCCCATAAAAAATCTCTCATCATCCTCTCCAAAATGTTCGCCACTTTCCTAGGTAACTTAAAAAGACTCATGAAATATGTAGGAATACTACCCAAAACCAATATTAGTCTATTTTAATAACATGCTTCTTCTTGTTTTCCTGTGGTGGTGGTGGTGGTGATGGTGATGGTGATGGTGGATAAGTACTTACAATGAAAGTTCTATATAATCCAAGATGATGTACTGAGTAGTTTCCTATATTCCTATTATGATTATTTCTAGAAGTTCTAGGATCTATATCCAAAACTAAAATTGGGGGAATAGTAGGATTGCTAAAAGATCTTGTTCAGTCAGTTCAAACTTGTTTGGTAAGTGAATCATACCTTTCTTGGTCCGTTGTGTTTGTTTCCTAAGAAAATAAGGTTAAGTGGTGAAATGATGCCTGGAATGTTCAGGCTCATTTGAACGAGCTGCTCTCCTTGTTTTAGGATTAAAAAAAAAAAAATTGAATGAGCAGATCATCTTATTTAAGTTCAAAACAAATCTAAAACAACACTGTTTGCTTCTTTTTATTTAAAAGATGCTTATGTCATGGAGATATCAGCTCCGTTACAGTTTTGTAAAGCCATTACTGTTGCCATCTTTAAAATCAAGCTATTTGTCAAGCTTGAAAACCGAGCTTAGCACAGAGCAAAATTGAACCGAGCCTAGATGTATTATTCCCTAGCTTGGGTCATTTGACCCTGGGAATTAGTCCTTTTTTTTTTCATTACATGACTAGCTCTATACATGACATAAATGCTATACTTATGAATAATCGATCTTTCAGTTCTTTATGTGATTATCTGCCACTTTATGAAGTGTTGTTTAAATTGGTATATTGTAGAATCTTCCCACTAATTACTGATGCTACCTCTCATTAATCTTCCACCGCAAATTCTTTTGGTGTATGATCTCCTGTTTTTACGTGTGTACAGGTTATCAAACGTTATGAGAAAGAATTTGGTGCAAGGAACTATAGATTCACAGCAGGGAAAGTGGATTTCATTGCCATTGATGCCCAAACACTGGATGGTAAATGACACAGTCAACTACAGGTTTTTTACCCTCTATTATTGATGATATTTTGTCCCTTTCCAGCTTCCTTCTCCTCCCCCCCCCCCCCCCCCCCCCTTTTCCTTTTTTCTCTCCTTTTTGGTTCAATGGCTGGGTTCTCTTCATTTGTGTGACGCTAGATATGTCTGCTGGTAACCACATTTGATTGCTCTTATTACACCTCACTATTTGTTATGTGAGTTGGTTTATGTAATTATCTTAGTCATTGGCACCATCGCGTGGAGCCAAGTTGTGAGCTGTGTCATGTTTGCCCTTCAAGATTATATCAGCACAAGCTTGGGATTCTTTTTTGTTATAAATTTCAGTCTGATCTCATGGTTGTCAAAAATTTTGCCATTTGAAATATTCTCGTGTCCTCATCTTCTTTATTATGCCTTGAGAATCTTAGTTTTATAGCTTTAGATTTTTTTTTCAAGTTTTTTTTTTTTTTTGGGGGGGCTTCAAGTTCTATTTGATAATTTATTTTCTGTAGTTTGAACCTACGTACGGATTCTGGTGGTGAGCTGTTGATTAGTTTACCTGCTTGTTCTACCTTAGTTTCGTGGTCATATACCATACTTTTCTTTTGTGGTCATATACCTTGCAAACAACTTAAATGAGGTCGACCGCGAATATAAAACTGCTCAAATTCCATAGATTCAGGGGAATTTAAGGGTTTTCTTCACCCTATTAGTGTGTCTATTGACTATTCTGCTCCAATATAGTCAGCTTTTGTGTAGTCTAACTGTAGTCAAGGATCAAAATTTCGTTTCGGTGCATTGTTTCAGTCACCTAGGAAATGGAAACGTTTCGACATGTTTCAAAAACGTTTCGACCCGTTTCAAAAACAGAATGAAAAAAAAATAAAAAATTTAAGAATTATTTTTTCAAAACATTAGTCGAAATATACCAAAATATCTTTAATTACCTTTAAACATTTCAAAATAATTGTTCAAATGCATTGAAATATAACAAAACATTTCGAAACATTATGGAATACCTTGAAATATTAGAATTTCGATTTCATCACTGATTCGTTTTGATCTCCTTGGAAACGGAAACGTTTCGGATGTTTTAACCAGCCAATACTCACATCCTTCCCAAACCAAGACTCGGGGGCAACAGTGCGACTGCCAAACGATATTTTGATTCTTGACTGTTGTCTAATGGGCGTTGCATTTTTGTTGAATGGAACAACTGTGTTGTTTATCATGTCATTTGATTCGAATTCAATGACTTTTGTTGCATACAATCAAATTATTAGATTCTCTCTTCTTGTTTCAGATGAGTGGTAATAATGTTAACATCTGGTGTCTTTAATTACTAGAAAAGCAGTAGGGGCAATCTTCAATTATCAGTAGGGGAACCACTCATATGGTGACTCATGGCTCCATCGCAGTATGATTCATGGCTATATGTGGGATACAACTGCCCCTTAGGTGGGCCAAGATGAGGTAACCGGCCTGCTACCACAAGCCCAATGGCAGTACAAAGGGTAGATGTGGCTCTAAAATAAGTCTCAGGTTTGGCCTGTTGGGAAAAAAGGGAACAAGACTCGAACTCTTAACTAAGCACTCACGGCCTCGGCCCAGGGCAGAGCCTCGAATGCCTAAGAAGCATGGAACAGACTGCAAGGCAACCATACTACGTACCAATGTTTGCTACATAGAATCTGGGTTGAGATACCAAATTATTGGGGGCTAAAGAGACCTGCTAGCAAGTCATTGCCCTGACTTTGTGGCTGAGGGGGCATGACACCCATAGTGCCTCTTTCTCATGTCCATTGCAAGCACACCTTGTGCGAATCTTGTCCTTGATCATTAGACATTCGACAAATTGCTTCCATTTTATTTCCAGTATAGACTTGTGCATGCTCAGGTACCAAGAAGGGTAAACCCTGCTGCCGAGCTATTAAGCACTGAGAATCCAAAGCCTTGATATACTCAATTCTGTGTGCTCTGCAAATTAAGCTTGCCTGAGGCACTCATCCCACCACCTTTCCCACTCATCTAGCTCTTGTCTAACACAGGTTTACCTATTTTTTGTGTCATTTACTGCTCACCTTAAACAAGCAATTAACTAATTCATATCCATGGGACTTTCTCACACGTGATAATAAAACAAAGAAATTATAGCATATAAATATTCAAATTCTATTTCTCTGCTCTTCTTTCTTAATTTTTCTTTTTCCCTTGGTCCTAATTCTCACACTTTCATTAATCATCTATAGAAGAAATGCCTGGAGTCTCCTCATCAACTTTATATTACACAGCACGATGGAGAATCAAGTTTTTTGTTTTTTTATTCTGATAGTGTATGCTTATATGTTTGCTCTGTTAACAGGGCATCCACTAGGAAACCTGTCCTCTGCCACCTGGAATTTTGTCAAAAATGTCTCCAAGGGTATGTAATGCTGACTAAAAAATATATATGCTGTTGGTTTGGCACTTCCCAGATGATAATAAGTCTGTTCTGTCCCTTGCACTCTTCTAGACATCACTGCCACTCCAAGGGTGTTATTGACTCATATCCCATTGTATCGGCCAGATTGGACTTCCTGTGGTCCACATCGCTCTTCCCCAATTATCAATCAGGTACCTTATACTTTTGTCAGTGTGTATGTATATGTGAAGTTGAGGTTTGAAAATAAGAAGTTGTTGATAGATCTCAATTGATCTGTTTTTCCATGTTCTTGGTGATTGTCAATGTACTTAATCACTGGACTTGAATTTAAATGCATTTGTTTCTGCCAATAGTATACCTTACTGTATTTTCCTTTTTTATTTTTATCAGAGGGTTTCTCGTGCTGCCGATAATCAAGAAATATTGTAAGCTTCCTGTCTTGTTTCATGTGCTAGCTAAATTTGAGTTACAGTAGTTTGGACACGCCAACTACTGATATTCCAAGATGCATTCTGATGGTTGATCAACTGGTACAGGTACCAGAATTATATCACCGAAGAAAAAACAAATGAGTTACTGAACTTGATAAGACCTGTATGTTTTCTCTTCCTTACTTGATGCATGATAAAAGCAGATCATTAATAGAATAAACAAGAAAGGTAACAAAATGATCGAGGGATCCATATTTTGATGCCTTAATTTGAGTTTCAACAGGCAGTCATCCTGTCTGGTCATGATCACGATCAGTGTACAGTTACCCACATGTCTCAGCATGGGCCTGTGAGGGAGGTAAGCATCTTCTCCTTTTCTTTTTGAAGGGGTTATAACTTTTTTGCCGATGGTTGTGTTTGACTAGTAATATTGTGCAGCATACTGTAGGAACCATTAGCTGGCAGCAGGGGAATTTGTATCCGTCCTTTATGCTGTTGTCTGCGAGCAATCTTTCATTTCCCAATGCATCGAGTCCTGAGGATGCGACATCTACTCAGCTGTGCTTCCTTCCTGTGCAAACATATATTTACATATGGTAATTTATTATGTTGATGAGCAGTTGGGTGGGGTTGCTAATATATAATTTCTTGTTGGCATTTGTTTGAAACTTCATTTGCTGAAAATGCCAGGTATCTTTCTCTGTTTGTTATGACACTTCTTGTTGTCCTCCTTTGGCCAACAAATGGAGCGATCTTTTTGCGTCACTTGGGTGATTTTATGGGGAATATCAGAAGTCTAATTAGCTGCAACATTTTCAGAGGTGGAACAAAAGAGAAAAATGAAGATGAGAATTGTGAGTATGAGATGATTTGGGATGCTGAAGGATCGATGCACCTAATCAAAAAAACCATGAAAGCCCCTACAACATGTTCAAGTGAGAGGGGCGTGGTAGAAAGGTGCGCTTCAGTTGTTTGACTCACTTTCGGTGGTAGATTTGAGTTCGTGTTTCTACTAAATGCTTGATTGTGTGTGCTTGTGTCTGAGATAATTGCTGTTCACATGAAAAGAGAGTTTTTTACGATCACACTCGATGCTCCACACAAAATAAACCATAGAACTTGTCATTCAACCATTTCTTTTCTCAGTGAAGTATGTGCCCCCATGCACAAACAAAATACAATTCACATATCACTCTTTGCGTGCATGTACATATAGTATTGTTGATCTCTGTTGTATGTTCTGTTCATGTCTAGTGTGCCTGCCATGCAAATGTTTGTCCTTAATCTAGTAATGACAATAATTCCAGCTTTTGCATGCTTAAGGCTCTATATCATGACTTCAAGCACCAAACTTTAATAAATTATCTGTGGATTTACCCCTATCTTTTGTCACTAGCTTTAGAAGATGAGGTTTATTTGACCCGTTTGGGATGCTGGAGGATATATTTGTGGTTTAACGTTGATACATTGTTCAAACAGATGCCCTAATACTGACAATATGCTTGTGATCTCACTGGCACTCAAACGTAACGCACATTCGAACTGACAGACTCCTACTTGGTTTCTCGAAATAGTTTTCTTTTCACCTTGTTCCATTTGATATTCAATTTATCTTAGTTATTGGTACTGCCATATGTGAAACATAATGCTTACTTCAGCACATTAATCCACCGTTACTTGTGTGTCTGTATTTAGTATACTTGTGTGTCTGTATTTAGTAATGGACCTATCCTGTAGAACGAGAAGGTTCAGTGCCCAACTTACGCATGATATTACCACAAATTGCAGGGGCAATGCTGTGATGCGGTCAACAGCTAAAAAACAGACTGCACAGGATATAAATGTCTCGATGCCATCAGATGTGAGTGTACATGTGGGGTTGGATGATATGCCAAAGTTACCAACTAGAACGATCAAATCAAGGACGACGACAATGGTGATCCGGAGATTGATCTGGACTTTCCGAGTGCTGACAGTTATTGCTGCAGTGAATGTTCCTCTCTACATGATGCTTCTGTTCAAGGACTGGATCGACAAATAATGCCAGAAGTGATTGTTGTCACATTGGTTCCGCTTATGGATAGGATGGATGAGATACCTTAGTAGGAGGGTTCAAGCTCTTCAAGCTCACGATTTGCATTATATGGACCTTATTATTGAGTTAGCCAACCCTATTTAGGCCTTTTCAATCAAGTTTAAAATACAGTACTGAACTGAACACACCAAAAGTTGGGACTTTTGGCAACGTTTTAAGCGCTGCTTCTATTGGACATCTCAGAGGTTAGTATTCTGTTCATTCGTCGTTATTGTTCCTGGAAATTGTCTGTAGAAGCACCTCAATACCTCCCATGCATGTAATGGCTGCACTAGGTTACCCAATCTCACATCTCTTGATGGGATATGTGTGGAGCCCTTTATAAATAGGGCCGACTTAGAGGGTGAGTCACTTAAACTCCCGCCTAGGGCCCTCAAAAAAGAGGGGTCCCAATTTTATTTGTAGTCTTTATTAGGTAGTTTTATTTGGTCTAATAAAATTTAGGATTAATAAGGCTCACACATAGTAAAGTTCATATTGAAAAGAAGAGGGTCTAACTTCTCTCTCTTCATTAAAGGTAACACTTCTCTCTTTTTATTAATAACAACAAATAATTTCACATAATAAAAAATAGCACACACCTACATCACCAAAAAAATCCCCTCTCTCTCTCTCTCTCTCTCTCTCTCTCTGTGTGTGGAATGCCACAATTTGAACTTCAAACAACTATAAAAAGAAAAAGAAAAATTGCATTACCTGCTTTACTAAGGAAAAATCGTAGTTAGTCCATCGTCTCTCCGTCCCTTCATTAACAAATATACGCATATAGATCATCTTACTCTTACGTTGGATTGCAAAGGTATTAAATTTTTTTTATTTAATAATTTTATATTTTTAATAATATAACTTAATCTAATTTTATTGTTCTTCTTGTTGGCGTCAGAGTTAATAGACGATTTGAAATACAAATAAAGAATCAAAGTTTATATACATTTTCTATTTATTAGTTACTATTGTTTCATTTCATTTTTAACAATATTCTAAAGAAATTGCAGTAGGTTAGTCATATTATCAACTAAAAAACATACATTAACAAAATTTGAATATAGAAACTTAATTATTAATTTTACATCACAAAAAAGCTAGAACAATAATTTTTAATAAAATTTTAATCATATATCTTATAAATTTATTCTTAATTTTAAGGATCCCATTTATAATTTTTGCTTAGGGCCTCAATTTTAATTGGGTCGACCCTATGTATAAATCGAGAGTTTTGCACATTCATTATACAACGCATCTAAAACCGTGCACATTTTGCCCAAAACAAGCAATACTTTGCTATGTGGATCCAAGGCCGTATGGCTCTCTCTCATCGAAAATGGGGCAAGGTAGATGATTAGCATAAACATAAGCCATGCTTTTATTAGGCTAAGGATTACATCTATATAACCCTTGCTTATTCTTAACACAGGACACATAATCTTACATATAAGTTCGAAAAACAACATGCAGTATTCCCCTCCATTCCATGCATTATTTTATTTTATAAGGAGGGAGAAAGAGTAACATCCACATACAGAGTACTTATACAAGTTCTACTGAACTCTACTTCATGCCCTTCGCGGGTTATCTTCTAAGCAATGTTGATGTGCAAAGATCCCTCAACGCAGCCTCCTGGTTTTGAAGATGCCCCGTTGGTTGAAAAAACTATAAGACTGTGGCCATGAATCTCTTCTGCGCCAAGCAAACCTAATGGACTTTCGCCAATTAGGTCAAAAAAGGGAATGACACATGAGAGAGAGAGAGAGAGAGAGAGAGAGAGAGAGAGAGAGAGAGAGAGAGAGAGAGAGAGAGAGAGAGGCCATAAACCAGACCATAAGAAGAACCAAACTGGATGGCAACAGGACGAAGCCAAAAAGCTGAGGAGAGCAAGGAGAAACTACATATAGTTTTTTAAAATTCTTCCCAAAAAAGAGTTTTCAGATACTGTTTTTTAAAACGCAATCCAAGATCTTTGTTTTCAAAAACACATATCTTAGGTAAACAACATAAATGAAAATAACTATGGTATAGTTATTTCCACAACTATATTTCAAGTTTGCTAGTAGGATTTGTCTGTAAGAAGAAAAAAGAGAGAGAGAGAGAGAGAAAGACCGGGGGGGGGGGGGCGGGGGGGGGCGGGGGGAAGGTGAAGTTGAACAGGGTATTGTTAGTCATCTCCTTGAATGTACCAGCAGAGAAGCGGCACATCGACGGAGGATGTAAATTCGGGCTCGTTGTTGCTTAACCAAGGAAGCGCACTTCCTGGTGAATCCATGACCACCCTTTCTCTTTGAAGGGGTACACACTGCACTCTTGCATTGTTGCTTGAGCTCAGCCATTGTTGGTAACTAAGTGAGTGAGATAGATTTAGCTGAAAGAGAAAAGAAAAGAAAAAAACGTGGGAAAAAAGCTCACTATTCGGAGCTGGACCCTAAGAGAGATTGAGACGGAGAAACCATGTATTTATACGAAGAAAGGGTTGACTGGCTTTTGAAAGAGGGGGAGTGAACTTGGTCACCTTAGAAAACAGGGATTTGCATGAAAAGGTGCAGCCGGGTGAACGTGGGCATGGATTTTTCTGTGTTAAAAATTAGGGTTTGGTGAAGTGAAGAAGAAGGAAGGATTGTTAATGGAGATGTTAGTGGACCGATGCGGAGGGTGTAGTCTCCATCTTCGTATCTACTTAAAAAAAATTTGTCCATCCCCGGTTCATCCCCGTTAACGGGTATAGTTTTCATCTTCATCCTCGTCCACGGGTAAATTTCTAATCCCTACCCCCGTCTCCGCTTCCCCCGTACCCGCTCAAGCCCAAGTCCAAACTCAAGCTAACACAATCCAAAATTCTAAATAAATCCAACATTTTAAATAATTCAACAACATTCTAAATAATCTAACATAATCTAAAACAACATAATATAACATAACATATTCCAACATAACACAAACAACAAATGTCCAAAATACTACTTGAATATTTGTAATGGAGAGAAAATAAAACATAAAAAATTATAATAATTGCATAAAAATATTTTGTATTTACTCATAAAAAACTATAATAATTGCATAAAAAATATTTAATTTCTACCGTTGCCTACCAACGATAGAATTAAAATATTTTGTATTCGCCTACCGACATAATCCAAGATCTGCAAAATACAACACATAATTGCATAAAACATATTCGCCTATCAATTCCAAGCAAAGCTTCTTAATCTTCATCACTTCATTTAAAGTTTTCACACCTCAATACATTTTCTCATAGTAATACTCCAATACTGTGGATCTAAAACAATGACTATTCTCATAACACCATAAATCACACTCCAATATTTGTTAAACTTTTCCAACATATTCAAGACCAATACTTCAGTGGAGGGCCTGGACTCTAGAGGCGGAGGCTGATAGAGGAGAGGAGTAAGTTAGGGCTTCAACGTATATTTTATTTTTTTTATATATATATAAAAAAAAGGTATACGGGGCGGGGCGGGACGGTGATAAGTGTCAGTTCATCCCTGACTTCATCCCCATACGGGTTTATACAGGTATTCCTGTATACGTCCACTGTCCAATACGTATGGTCCATCCCCAGTTCAAACGGGGCGGGTTTGAACGAATACCCATTTTTTCTAATCTACTGTTATCCCTAATTGTTAAGTAGAAATTATCTAGAGATTTAATACAGTGTATGTTGGGAGATTAGGGAGTTTAGTGATTGAAGGTCCAATATAAAACCTAATATTCACTTAAAAGCTTTTTATGTTCACTTAAGAGCATATTTGGTACGTGAGTTTGGATGAGATTTAAAGGTTGAGTTTTGTGAAAATAGTCCAATACATCTTTTAATCTCGTGTTTGGTTTAAGATTTGAAGATCAGGATTCATAGGATAAATAAATTTCGATCCATAGTGAATAGTTGACTAAAACTCACAAATGGGGGTTAACGGAACCCATGGAGGGTGGGTTTCAAAATTGAGAGATGGATTTGTAGATAAAAAAACTATTTTATCCAAAAATTTATTCTTTTATTCACTTAATAATGAACATTTTAGTAAATTGAGTAATATGATTTGATATAAATATATGGATCCTACATGTATATAATCACATGCCAAATATGAGATTGAATAAGGTTTTTATTTGAATACCAAGTACAAATCTTTGGGACTGGATTTGAGAAAGTTTCTTAAATTCAATCCAAACCCCCCAAAATATAAACATCCAAACAAGCTTTAAGAGTTTCAGGCATTGTATATTGAGTCTTGGATCAACGGTCTCTCAGTCTCCAACAAATGGTATCAAAGTTGATAATTTACGATTCTTGATGAACTCTCGAATAAGCGGTATAGCGTATCTCAGTATCAATGATAGCTCTCAAAAAAAGTGATGGACTCTTGGTATTAGATTAATGTCGAGTTATAATATTGGATGAAATCTACATTTAATTTAATAGTCATAAATTTTATTAAATTAAACTTTCATATTAGGTAAAAATAGAAATTTTCGATTGTTAATGTATAGTAGTTTGAGAGAAAGTAGATTAGAGAAGTGGTAAAGGAGGACATGAGAGAAGCAGAGGTGCTTAGTCATGACAAGGCAAGGGAAGGGATACAGGGAACAGGGTGGTCGGCTACCGTGGCTAGTCCCAAGGTCCTCTCTCTCTCTCTCTCTCTCTCTCTCTCTCTCTCACACACACACACACACGCATATTGAGTTAATTACTTAATTTATTACTTAATCCATCTTTTGATGTAGTTTGTACTCGTGTGCTGGAACAGCCTTGCTTTCTTGGAATAAGTTTGGCTGTTTGTTAGTAAAATACACTAACATCCCTCCAAGTTTATTGGAAGTACATTGTACTGCTTATAATTTTAAAACTAACACTCAATCCTAAGGAATTATGATGAACCTATATAGTCAACTCCTTTTATCTGCTAGATTTTGAATATTTCCTTGTTATATAATAATACTACATCTTTTAGCCATTGAAAGAAAGGTGACAATCTTTTGACATAATTTGTACTATTGAGGGGTGTTAGTGTAATTTTTTACCAAATATCTATATAATAAATCATATAGGTGTTTAAACTTATGGGAGTTATATTTTTCCCCCCAACACACACTTTCCCCCCAAATTTCAAAAATCTAACACATACTCCATAACACACAGATGCACATACATACACACACTCCAACACACACATTCCAATGTATGCACAGTGTTATAATTCAGTGTACAGTGACTTTAGTCACGGGGTATCGCTAATTGTATTACAAATGATATGTCAAAATCTCATGCATTGAATGTTTTGCGGAAGTTAATAAACGCTACTAATCCAATGACCCATATTAATTTAGGATACAAAATTTAATAAATAAATTAATAAGCATAACATTGCTTAAAAAAAAAACTAGTGATCTGAAAGGTTCATTGAACACAAACTATGGAATTGTACATTTCTTTTAGGACTTAGGAAGCAACTTACCAGCTGTTTTTGGGTAGAATAATTTTCCTCCTTGTCCCCCAAATAAACCGCAGTGCATTGATTCTTACACAAGACACAATCTTTGACTTTGAATATGAACCACAAGAACCTTGAATTTACATATAATCAGATTTTGGCATGTGATTACTGAGATTTGCTACACGAATCTGATATCGATTTGGGTTGATCTTCAGACAACCTCAATCAATCTTCATAGATTCAACTGTTCACAACTCTTAAAAAAATCGAGTATGTACAATTCTCATCATTGCATGTTAATGTACAGATAGCTGAAGCAATATAATATATATGAGGGTTTTTTTTTTGGGAGAATTACACTTTGACCCCTGAGGTTTGTCACTTAATCACTCAAACTCATGATATTTGAAATATTACACACAGACCCCTTAATACCACTTAGACCCCTGCCGTCAATATTATTAATATATTCGTTAGTCAATTACACTCAGACCCCCTGAAATTTGTAGGCGTGTAATATTTAGACCACTAAAGTTTAAAATGTTATACTTATACCAAAAATACTTCAATTAAAGATAAAATATCAAATATTTTAAATTTTATAACCAAAATTCATGTTCTATTGTATCATTTATTGAAATAAAATTAAAAACAAAAATATATTTTTTTCTTAAAAAATTGTAATTTAATATACAATTATATTATCTAATTGAATAAAACTAAAAAATCAAACAAGGGGTCTAAGTCATTCATAATAAAACATGAATTTTGATTGTAAAATTTAAAATATTTAATATTATATCTTTAATTGAAGTATTTTTGGTCTAAATATAATATTTTAAACTTGATGGGTCCAAGTATTACACGCCTACAAACTTTAGGAAGTTTTGGTGTAATTTACTAACGGATATACTAACCGACCTTAACGGCAAGAGTCTAAGTGTTACGCGCGTACAAACTTTAAGGGTCTATGTGTAATATTTCAAATGTCAAAGGGTTTGAATATTAAATGACAGACTTCAGGAGATTTGAGTGTAATTTTCTTCTTTTTTTGTGTGTGTGTATTTAATGACAAAAAACTTTTTAAGACTGAACATAATGAATTTCGTATACTTGTAATCACTTGTTAATTACACATATACTTGTACCTCCATTAATCCCATTGACTTTAAATTAGATGGTCTGCTTCTACAATCATTAATTAAAAAAATAATAAAATAATAAAAATTTATAAAATAAGAAAATTATATATATGACACCTTTATATTGGTCAAAAAGTAAAGATACGGGATGAGACTGTAATTATAGAATCAAAAGGAACGGTTCCCAAAAAGTTGGGGGCAGTGAATGAACTACAACCGCAAAAGCAAATAAAAAAAAAAGGGCATTGACATGTTCAATGAATAAACTGAAGATAGCTTTCCTTCCAAGAAAATACCATTTACTAGGTAAAGATCATTGTATAAGTTCTAAGTAAGGACCAAATACAGTGTATGTCCCAAAGTCTAGCATAAAGATATCACTAAGAATGAATACCCACTGAGAAGGACCTCCTTCAAGGGGGCTCGTAGAAGGTACAGTTGTTGGAAATGTTTCTACATGTATAAAAAAAATTACTTTTAAAGAGCTTGCCACTCTGGGGGATTACCCTTTTCTTGATTCTTGTTATTTTTTTCCACCTTTTGTTCTCTCTGAGACAACATTGTTGGACACCTTCTATCAACAAGCCTTCATTCGTCTTTTGTTGTGTAATTGCAAAAGTTTGTCTCATTTCTCTATTGATATGGTTAGACAAGGCTTGTCTCAGCAAGCTTTCTCTGACCCCGGCTAACAAGCAACTCATAATCCTGCAAAGTTTAACACATGAAGAATGGATAGTGGATATAAAGGCATCAAATCTCTATTTTATCATCACAACCATTCAAGTGTAAAAATTGGAGACCTGAGTCCAGGCTTGTGTTGCGATATTACCTGTACAATAGCTTGTGCACAAAGCTTTCCTGATAGAACAGCGCCTTCCATTGAAGCCAAATACTTTTGTTTTGTGTAATCACCAGCTAAATAAAATCCTTCTATAGGAGATCTTTGTAAGGGACGGCAAGGTTCACAGTCTGGTACAGTTTTATAAACGGACCTGAAATGGAAGAACCAGTCAGACTTCAGTAGGAATAACAAACCAACTGCAATGCACTTCTCTGTCATGGATTAAAGTTACCAGAAACTTTGATACTCCAACACATAAGGGAGATAACTAGTGTAGTGGTGTAGGGTGTTGCAAGCTTGAGCTGAGTTATAGTGCAATAGAACAGGTACACTCAGAAGTGGGAAAAAATAGGTGGAAAAATACGAATATTTAGAACGTCTTCAAAGAGCTTAAAGTTAAGTGTCAAAATTTAAAACCTGTGACTTAAAGCATTACAATTCTAACATGAGGGCAGCCATTCACATGACAAGGACTACAAGGAAGAGAAAACACATTCCCTAGTAATCAAACTTCCTGCTCTGACCTTGGTGTTTTAACAACATGGTACTTTAATATTTTTGCCCTGCTCTGATCTGCGGAAATCTCATCAGGAAAGAGTTTCGCAAGTTCCTTCATTGTAGCATCAATGATTTCGGAGTCACTGCATGAGATCCATTCTTCGGCAGGTGCAAAAACCAGTTCTAGCATGGATTGATTTGGGTCGTAATATTCCTGCAGAAAACCGATATATCTTCATAAGAAAAATTGACTATGTGCTATAGTTAATCAAGGGAAGTCGAGAGGATTTGTAATGATATTTGCCGAAAGATAACATGTACTACCAATTACCTCATCAATTTTACGTTATTAAAGAATCAGCAAAACAAAGTTCAAGCCCGCAACACCCTCTCTCACCTGTGTCTCCATCTTACATGTGGAGAGACGAACAGACAGAGAGACCGATAATGGTAAAATAAACATATGCAGATTTTAACCTAAGACCTCGGAACAAAAATTTTGATATCAAGTTGTAGTTGTACAAATAGTAGCCCTAAAAGTTTGAACTGTTAGGTTTAGAGAAAAACAGTCCATATAAGGGAATAAGATAATTCCTCACATCCTCTTCTTTTTTTTTTTTCTTGCTTTCCTTGTTATGGATACGATGACAAAGAATCCCTAAACCTACCATCTGCTTTAAGATTTCATAGTCGCATTTGACCATTGTGCCATAAAAGGTTTGGCAATATAATTTTAACTCTCTATTTAAAGTTAGGGTGTTTCATGCCCCGTGCTTGTCATACATGGTTGCATACAACACAAACATCTCTTATTTTCTAAAGCAAGAACCAATCAATGGACTTGACAAATCCCCAACATGTCATGTTCATTTCCTTGTCGAAAGAAGAAAGCAAACCTAAATCTAAGTCAACAACTTGCAATTTGCTTGTGATTTTAAATCGTAATGTTCACAATGTGTTGCAGGTCCATCATATTGGTATGATGCGGTAAGTGAAAATATGGCATTATATTAAAATGACTATCATGCATGGAAAATAGAGGACATGTAAAACAATTAAAAAAGAGTACCATGCACACAACTAAAGTCAAAAGATATCATCCATTATAATCCTATGATAAACCGCAATTACCTTACATGTTACAGACATGTCAGCATACACACTGAGAAGGGGACTTCTGCACAAAATAAAATAAGAAATAAAACATTAGATGGATATGGAAACTTTGGTGAGATTAATAAGAACATTAGTGTACATAAAATGGAACTGCAAGAAGCACTCTTCCTGCAGTCTTCGACAACACGTAAATGGAGGCTATTCTATGGAATCATGGGACATTTTGAGGTGCATATCCAATGGGTAATCTTACAGTCATGCTTTATGTTCAACTTTGTTTTTCTACAGCATCCAACACAACTACCCTAACAACTCACACCACCCCCCCCCCCCCCCCCCCCACAAAAAAAAAAAAAAAAGAGAAAAAAGGCGGTGCCGAGGGTGGGGGTAGAGAAGAGGAGGCATGGCATAGGCATTTAAAGGGGAACAAATGGTTTTGCAAGCTTATGGGATTAGGTTACCACTGGTACAGACGCCTGAGTTGTGGTGCTATCAGCCTTCATATGTAAAAGTTTGTAAAATAAAAACATCATCAAATAAGACCACTCATAAAATAATGGCTGATAAGCATGAAGAAATAGAACCGTGAGAACAGATAGTAGGCAACAAAGAAATGTGTTTCTCTTGACACAACAGCCAGCTTTGAAAGATGGCAAAAAGAATGAAAATAGTAGAACTCATATATATATATATATAAATAGAAACTAGACCTGCTGAAGAGTAGATGATCATATGTATTCTTCAATTTCCTGTCAAACCTGCAACCAAAGTTAATCCAAGTCACTGACCCAATGACACCACATGCCAGTTACCAGAAATTATAACATCAAAGGATATGTTGCTCGAACACCAAAAGGAACTTATGAATACTGTGACATGAGATAAATTGTAATGTATTTAGTATTGGAAGTGCCTAGAATTTATGTTGTAAGCCTCATCGACTAATTTCAACTCAGAGCGGAATATTGAACACTTTTACAAGATTAGATCAGCGGATGTCTAACGAGTGTGATTGATAAGCATATCCTAAGGTGCATTAGTAAAAGAACTTAGACCACTTCAATGATCCCTTGGAATTTCCATATATGTATGCACACACACACATTAGTTCCATTAATTTATCCGGATAACACGAAAAGAATTCATAACTAACCATATGTGAACATTGATGACTGGAACTCCAACTAATTTCTCCAATTTATTGAAGTATGGAATCTCTTTCCAGTCCTCGGGCAAGAGAAGTTTCAGGATATCAACTGATTGGATCAAGATGAATCAGCAATACTGGCGAAGCTCAAGGCTATGAATATGGGTAACAATAGTACAGTTGATTGGGAAAGTATCACTATACCTGGAGTGGCAAATATATAAGCATCTCCCTCAATTACATTCCCATTATTCAGTAATAAGCTCTTCACAGTTCCATCTTTATTCAGCTCGATCTTTTGTACTCTTGAGTTAAGTCGAACTTGACCACCTAGGGACTGAATATGATCAACTATAGGCATGCAGAGTCTTTCCGGAGGGTTGCCATCTAAGAAAGCCATCTTTGAACCATGCTTCTCCTGTGGATTTTTTCCTAAATATATTAAATCAGCGATTGTTCAAGAAATAATGTACTTCAAACAGCACCCATATCATTGAAAGTGGACCAGGATAATAATTTAATAGAAGTGAACTAAAGAGGAGTAGCTTGTATACTGTATAGCACCTGGCGTTTCAGAGCAATGTATAACAATTGGTTTCACTGTAACTTGAATGGATCTGAAACC
Organism: Ilex aquifolium; assembly: GCA_951799425.1. Classification (NCBI taxonomy): domain Eukaryota; kingdom Viridiplantae; phylum Streptophyta; class Magnoliopsida; order Aquifoliales; family Aquifoliaceae; genus Ilex; species Ilex aquifolium. The sequence goes on along the minus strand of OX637410.1, from coordinate 15,757,630 downwards.
AAGACGTGTGATCCACGGAATTTGCAATATCTCCCCATCATCATCTTACCCACCCCCCCCCCCCCCCACCCGCCAACTAATTAAATATTGGATGCAACTAATTAAATATTTCAAAATTCTAATAATTAAGCATTTGGGGAGGAAAGTCTCTCTCTTTCCTAATTTGATTGTTTTCTATACATAAGATAAAGTTGGCTATATAATGTTGAGCGGGCAGGAAGATGAGGACATTGGGTAAAAGGTGGTAGAAGATGGTTATCTTGAATACAAATTTTAATTGGATAGAAATTGTGAACGTGCAAATTTATATGGATGATGACAGTTAATTGTGGATAAATTAGATCTTTAGCCAACTAAAAAAGATAAATAGGAATGAAGTGGGGGGCAATAGGATGATACCACAGAGCTTTTTTAGGAATAAACAAATAAAAAATTTAGGAAATTAGGATTTAAGGTTTGGAAGCCATTGAGGGCTCCTACATTGCTATCTATATATGGATAGTTATGCATACATTTGGTATGCATTAAAGAAAACATACAGGTCCCACTAATAGTTATTATTGTAGCATTTTTCTTTTTTATTTCAAGAGAAAAAGAAATAAAACAAAAAAGAAGCAAGAAGCAACTGAAAGAATTTATAGGGTAAAAATCCACCATTCATTGTTTGTCCTATGAACGAGGGTTTGTAGGAAGATTAGCTCTAAGCGGCTGCTCCCAGACTTGGACCTGAGACCCCATACTTGAAAGCCTAAGCATTCTACTATTATACTCATTTTATATTGTAAAGAGATGTACGCATTTGGTGAAATTTTTTAGTATTGAAATATAAATACTTCAGTTACACCCTCTTAAGCTTTTGGAGTAGATGTTGTTTAACATAGTATCACAACAAGAGATCCTGCATTCGAATCTCGCTGCCACCTCAATGATTAAAAGATTTGCACGTGCTAGGCCCAAAATATAGTCCGCACGTGATGGGGCATGTTGAAATATAAATAGTTAGGTTACATTCGCTCTACCAGCTTAAGAGAGTAGATGGTTGTTTAACATTGAGAAAAACATTTTTCTTCTTGAAAACATCACAATACGCAGCAACGAACGCACTCCAGGGCTCAAGTCAATGTCCTCAATATCAGTATTAATAGGAATGAAAACTTAAGCAACACATTTAGGGAGAGGGGGGGAAATATCACCTGAAGGAATCGGTTCAAAGCAATCAAAATACATTGCATTGAAAGTTCATCTGGATTTATGAAGTTCAGAGCCTTTGACATGGCAATAAACACCTCATCAGTTACTCGATCTGGTATGCCCTGAAAAAAGGAGAGGGAGAGGGATAAATAATTGAACAATTAGTTGCTAGAGGATTTATGTGAAAAATGACAATAATGTGACTTCATAAAGCATGAACAAGAAGCAGCCACGTAATCCAGCCATCCCCTAGCTGTGTTAGCTTACAGCATTATATCTATCTGCGCAACAAAAATCTGCCAGAGAGCATGTTCAAAATAACAACATACTTGCTTTCTCATCCACTCTTGAACACTGAAACCATCTTGAGCCTCAACATAAGCCTGTCCCCCAATCATGGCTGGCAAGAGTCCAATCGCAAACTTGACTTTCTCCGGCCAAGTAAGCATTTCATTGTTCTTCAAGATTGCCCATATCCCTACCAAGCATACATCCGGAGGAAATAAAGCATTAGGAAAATGTGTTGCAGACATGTGTTGCAGACATATGGGGAGGTTAGCTACACATGGGTCCGCATGCAAGGAATGGAATCATCATCCATAATGATTCAACAGGAGGTCAGAACCAGCACTGTAAAATCCATATTCCATATACTATACTATGCTCATCTTGTTAAAGTGCTACGGTTGTATCAAGCAAGGTCTCGAATGTCAATGAACTTCCATAGGTTAATTACAAGAACTAAATTACTGAGGATTGCCCAAGCTGAAATTATGAACCTTTGTTCTTCTGAACCTCGATACATTTTCTAAATAATATTAATTAAAATCGTAGACCATCTCGTTGAACATAAGTACCACACATTAACACTGGAGGAAAAATCCCAATCAAACAAACTTTCTCCTGCTTGGAATAAAGTATCATGCTACTTGAAGTTTCTTCTTAATGTCCTTTCTTATTTTTGACCTGATTACAACCTAAGATAAGTCATTATTATTTTTTCAATACAAATATCCCATCACTACATCTTTTGTTAATAAATATTCCATCACTACATCAAGCACAACGCAAGGCAAATAGCAAAGCCGGTCATCTCATAGTCAGAAGCGAGAAATAAGTAGAAAGCTGCCTGGCTTCCACTAGTTCATTCCCTTCCTGAGAAACATGAAACTGAGATGATGAGTGTGGCATATCAATAAGTTTGAACTGCGAAAGCTATCATTTGCTTTAAGTTGGGCTGGATAAAAGTGAGACCAAACTTTGTCGGTCACATAAATCATGCACATGCCTTGGTTTTATGAGGATGGTAATACATATCTTACCATTTAATGGTGCAGGTAGAACTTCAGAAAAATCAAATCGGCTGAACTCTCCAGGCTTGTTTGGCATTGCAAATATCATAGAATGCTCCTTCCACTGCAATCGATCATTAATGCCTAGTTCTCCAAACAGGTTCTGCACATTTGGGTAAGCCCCAACTTCAAGCAATTCAAGCAAATCAAGCAATCAGTTTCATCAATTATCAGATGTATAACAACATAGCATCTACTTGAATAATAAGTTCCACATTCTGCTCATAAATACAAAATTTGCACAAGAGATGAACAAATAAGACGCCACATAGCTACTCTTTTAATTTGGTGGACCGTTTTTATATGAAAAAATCGCAGCAACAAAGAAGGTGAAAGAGGATGGTGTCTCAAATATAAGCAGCAAATATTAAAACATGAAAGCAATTGAACAAGGCCTCCAATGGAAAATCTTCCATAGACAACGATACTGAAAATTACAAAGAAAAAATCACTAACAATAAAAACTAAGTATCCAACCTTACAAAATATGAAGCTTCAAAAAACATAAAATAGAAAAACTTACAAAATATGTGTAAGCCTGTCTCGTACCAGTCTCCATCATCATCTTTCCATGCAGCCACCTACATAGAAAGAAAACAATCTTTACTAACAGAATAAATAGTTGACTATAACAGGGGAAATCTCAAGTAGGAGGCCAAATTTAGTATATAATTTATTCTTGCGCAGGGCTCCACCTCTGACTCTGATTTAAACTACCATAATACAATTCAGAATTCGGTTTGAACTGTCATCATACAATTACATTCATAAATCTGTCAGTTGAGGCCAACACAACTCCGACAGATATGGTACATCTTCTCTGGTGAGCCAACCACAGATAAAATGTGAAATTTTTGCACCAAATTTTAATTATCCTACAGAAAATGGGTCAATCATCCTCCAAGAGAAAAGTCCAAGCTCATATGAGTTAATTTGAAACCCTGTTATCAGAGGAATAGTATCCCATTGAACCAGCAGACCACCTTCGCAGGTTCTATACAACCAAATAAGAGCAGGTATACAAAGAGTGATATGGGCACCAGCAATAACTAGAAACTGCTAAAAATGAGAAAAACAGAGCAAGTCAATAACCTTTCCACCAAGACCATCCCTCGCTTCCAACAATATAGGTTTGTGACCAGCATCCGCCAAATATTTGGCAGTAGATAAACCAGCCAAACCTGCAAGCATGAGAAAAGTTTTAAAAAAAAAGGCATTACAGGTGGAGACGTTATCATGCCAATTAATTACTCTGAGCTACACATATTATTTCAGTTCTTTTTTCAGTCTATCAATCCAAAAAAGGTGTAATCTCAATTATATAAATATATAAGCATGCAAATGTAAGTAAAAAGATTCAATAGACCAAAAAATTCATTCAGAATCGGCAGTGAAAAGTAGATTCAAATGGTTGAAATAGCAAAAATCATTTCAAACTTGAAGAAAATTTCCACGTCGAGGACACCTTGCAGCATTGCTGTTAGAATGCTTTCATATGTAGGATTCTGCATTGAAGTTTAAGAGCCTGCCAGCATTGAAATCCCCTAACATAAGCTCGCTGACAGGGGAAGCTCACGGGGAAACGCCTTCTTATGGTGCAGGCACACGTGGAGAAACACAAAGATAAATTTAGAAAATGCCAACTTAGTCAATAAAAATAAGAGGTGGCCCCGTAATAGTAGAGACCACAACATAAAAAAAAAAAATTCAGGGTAGTTTGTTTCCATGGATACATACAAACAAAAGGTTCTGACCACTTTAACTACGTTAGCAAGCAGTTCTTAACCACGGAATATCAAAAAAGAGATGTGGCCCATTGCAAATAGATTTAAGAGTAACAGGTGCATGACAAAAATGCAGAAACAATAAAAAAATCAAGAATCATTTGGTTTGGTATATTATATTGGAAGAGAGATGGAATTTACAAATTCAAACCAAATGTTCTGTATGTAACTATAGAGAAAGGAAATCCATCTAAAGAGATTTTTCACCTGCACCAGCAATTATGACCTCTAATGGTTTTACTGGACGGGGAGAAGCACGGAAGGACGAAGATAAGTAAGCAGCTTCTAAGAAATTAACAGTATTTTCAAGCTCTGGTCTTGGATAGTCGATGCAAACCACCTGAGTAACAAACAAGTTACATAATATCAACGAAAAAAAAAATCCTAATCACCATATAGAATTTTCAGAAAGCAGACCTGCAAAGGGTGCACATCTCTCCTTGGCCTGGTTATAACAGCATGTGGAGCTGGAATTTTCAATCTCTGACCCATTGAATCACTACCTACAAATGATAATGCATTTGTCCGCCCGAAACCAATACGAAAACCATCTCTCCAAGTAAATGGTGAGCTACAAAGGTTAATTCCACTACTTTGCCCACTCATGTTAACAGCAGAAACATGTCCAAATTGGGACATTTTTTTCTAAACACCAATACCAAATTATTCCTTAGGAGTTTTTGCGAACAGAGTGCAACAATTCCACCAAGAGTAGCCCTGCCATCACACGATATTTGACCTCTTAATGTAGGGAAATGGGCAAAATCGAAATTTAGAAAGCATTCTCCAATACCAAATGAAGAAACTGGGAGTGGGCAGAGAACATACCAGTAATACTAGACTTGAACTACTCAAACACAACAAAATTGGGAAATATTAAATACACTATATAAAACCCCTCAGAAAAATTCAAAACAACCCACCACAATCCCCTTGTTGGCAAAGAAACCCACTTTGCAGCATGAAGCAACTGTAAGTTTTCCAGTGGAATTGCTATTCGTGTCTAACCCTCTGTTTCGAAAGAAAAAGACTGAATTCTAAAAGGGTCTAATTTAAGATTTTATCCTTTTACTAACATCAACCCAGAACCATATAAATTGGATAGATTTAACACAACAATTGATCAGGTGATATATTAATCTCTTACCTTGGGGAAAAGAGAAAACCAAGTGGGAAAAGGGGGACTAGAAGCTAATTTCAGCTTGTTTTGAACTGAAGGAACAATCCCAGGTACCACCAGATAACGAAGATTTTAGAGGGTCGGTACAGGGTAGAGCATGTTCGAGAGTGGAGGAGGTTTTGGTGTCTTTATGGTGGTCGTTTGTCGTTACCCACAAAGAGAGAGAGAATGGTGGGTTTAAGATATAATAAGAATATTTTTTTCCATTGGGGAGGTGGTGGTTTGGCCTCTTTTGGCGTTGGGACAGTGTTAGCCATGGTTGGAATATTCTTCTATCCAATCTTTGGTTTGGTCTTCATCATGAACCAGAAACAGCATCCATTTTATTCTCGGGCCCAACAGGCGCTTGGCCCAATTCAACCCAGCCCATTCAGAACATTGGGCTTTGAGGGACAATCTAAAGTCAATTTGGGCCTTCAATCTCCAACCACATTTGTTGGTTTGTCAAACTTTCATTGTCAAAATTCAACCATTTTATATCCCAATTCGAAAAAAAAAAACCATTTTTGTCCCAATTCAAACAAAAACTATTTTATGTATAATTTAAAAAAAAAAAAAAAAACTGGAGGTAGGGGGTGGATGATGATGGGACGGAGGTGAGGTTTTGAGGGTGAGAGTGGATGGAAGTAAAATGAGATAGTGGATGTCGGTTAAGATGAGGAGAGTTAGTAAATAAAGATTGGAGCGAGATACTTCTAATTTATAATTTTTTTAACTTTAATCATGGGTAGATTACATGTCATGAATTTGATAGTACTGATTATATATAAGTTGATCTCTCATTAATATACTAGTTATTTTTCGTGTCTGAAGGCACGGAGTAATAAAAAAAATGATCAACAATAAACATATTTGTATTCACACCCAAAATCAAATCACAAACATAAAGGAGAGATAAAGAAATTTAAGTACCGATTATAATGGGGTTGATCGGTGGTGGTGAACGACAGTAGTGATGGTGAGAGACAGTGATGGTTGTGGTGGGTGGTGACAACCGTGGTGGTGGTGGCAATCGTGGGTGACAACGGTTATGGTGGTGGTGGGTTTTGGGTGACGATGATGGTAGTGACAGCCTTGAGTGACGGCGGCGGTGGTGGTGGGTGTGGGTGGTGGTGGTAGGACAACGACGCTGGTGGTGGGCGGTGACGATGGTGGTGGTGGGTGACGATAGGTGCTTCTAGGCGATAGTGTGATGGGTGGTGGCAAATGGCGATGATGGTAAGTGTGGTGGGGGTAGGTGACAGTGGGTGGCTGCAGTGGTGGGCGATGACGGGTGGGGGTGGTAGGTGTGGTGGGGGTGGGTGACAATGACTAGTGACGATGGTGGGCGACGACGAGGTGGTGGTGGATTATGGTAGTGGGTGACGATGGGCAACAATGGTAGTGGTGGGTGGTGACAGTGGGCGACGATGGTAATGGTAATAAATATGAGTAATACTATTTGGACCTAAAAATCTGACCTAATTTGCTGACATAATGATGTGGCATCATAGAAATCATTGGATCAACACCAAGTACCAATGTTTGATGGGGTCTACAGTGAATCCAAAGGTCACAGTGAATTAGATCAGTAAATTATGTCAGTAAATTAGGTGCCAATAACATTGCTCAATAAATATATATAAGAATAACATAATAATGGTGGTGGCAGTGGACGACGATGGTAAATCTTTTTTATTGGGGATAGGATATCTAATCCATTGCAAAACCTTATTTAAAGGTTTATAATTTATAACCAATCGAGGAACTCCTCTCTCCTTTTCTGCAGCGTTGTTAACATAAAAAGCTGCACAACTCCAAGGAGAATAGCTTTTTCTGATTAATGATTTATCTATTAAAGAATCAATTTCTTTTTTACAAAGCTCCAAATACTCTTTATTCATTTGGGTTGGTCTAGCTTTGGTAGGAATATCCTTTTCATCAAAATCTTTAAGATAAGGAAGGATTATAATATGTTTTTTCCTATTCCAGAAAGCAGTGGGGAGAGTATCACATATTTCTATAGTTATTTTATTTTCAATTTCTTTTATCCTATATTTATATTCAGGAGAATTAAGTTTATTGGATAAACTTAAGAATTTTATATCTTCTTTAAGAAAATTTAACTGATTTTCTTTTATTTGATTTATCATCTTTATTTGAGGGGGAGTTATAAACTCAAATAATATATGTTGACCATTTATGGTAGTCAAAATTCTTTTAGAATCAATTTTTTCTATAAGTTGGATCATAGATAAAAATGGTGTTCCAAAAATCACCAATTGATTTAGATTACCAATAAGCATAAAAGTAGTAGGAATACAAATTCCTTCGTTACATATATAAACATTTAAAAGTTTAAAATTTATATTTAATTTTGAACCATCAGCGGTGTTTATCGTCTGAGTAGTTTTCTCAAAATATTTTGTAGGAATTAATCCTTCTTTTATGTAGTTCATATCTGCTCCACTATCAATTAAAGCAATAGTTTCAGCCATAAAATCTTGGTTTATCACAAGAAGAATTTTAACATGTCATTTCTAATAAGTGATTTTTTCTAAAGCATTTAAGTTTTTAGTGTCAGAAGTGTTAGTGACTTTTATGTCAGAAGGGTTAGTGACTTTTATGTCTTCATCCTTTAAGTCACCATCTTTTACTAGACTTGAAAGTTGTTGTTTTATGACTTTTATGTCATTTTTGATATAATTAATCTTCTTTTGAAGATCTGACACCGTAGTAGGTAAAACTTCTTTTATTTGAGAATCTTCAAATGACATATTCTTTGTTCTATTAAGAACTTCGTTAAATGAATTTGATTGAGACGTTGAGGGCCTCTTTTCTTCTGGATTTATCTGCAGATATTGTTCAAAAGTTTTTCTTTTAGAATGAGGATCTTGAATTTTATTGATAAGATCAAGAATTAATGTCTGAGACTTAGTCAAAATATTTATGCTTAATTCATTCATTGTTAGACTGAATCTAGTCTTAACTTTTCTAGCGTGATAAAAATAACATGTGGAAGCAACATGTCATTTTTTGCTACATTTAAAGCATTTAATTGTCCTTTTGTCTTGTTCTTTAAAGTCTTCAAAGTTAGTAGACTTACCATTATGGCTTATGTCGTTGTCAAGATTCTTTTTATAGAAAGATTTTTTAGAAGTAGTTGAGTCTTTATCTTGAGAATTTAATGTATTAATTTGGAGTGTAGAATTCTCATTGTTAGATGACAGAGTTGTTACACCTGAATTTTCCACCTGATATGTGGAGGTTACAGGTTCCTCCTGTAATTGAATTCCACCTTTTATATCTGCTGTTTGAGATATATTATTAATAGACAAATTTTTTAATTTTTTATTGAGTTCCTTTATAAACTCGATTTCTTCAATATCTGGAAGGAAATTTTTAATCTTATTTAACTGATTTTTATCTGATGGGGCATGAAATGTTAAAAACCAGTTAACAAAAGGAATTATTCTTTTTTCCCTTTCTATATAAAGGTAAAACATTTCTTTATAATTCTTGAGTTCTTCTTGACTCATAGTTTTAAAATATCAATCTCTAAATTCTTTATATTTAGGGAGATTAAACTCAGCATTAATTTCTTTTCTATTAACAACAAAATCTTTTTGGTGTATATCCATAAGAACTATAGTTGGAATCCGATTTCGGATGGGGTTGGATCAATATAATCCTCTTCTTGAGAAGACTCATTAAAAATTTATTTATCTTGTCGATAAATTCCATGGGGAATTTGATTATAAGAAGTTTTTATTCCTTCAATTATGGGTTCTTTATCTCTTCTTCGATTTGGGACCGAAGAAGTAGATCTTCTAATAGGAGTATAATAATCTGAAGAAGTTTCTGATTTATCAGAGATTTTTATACTAGAAAAATTATTTCTAGCAAATTTTATCAAAACATCACCCTGAGATGATTGGGAGATTTGAGTTATCTCTTCATTTTTTTCTGGTTTTTTTGGAACCACTAATTCCAATTGCCAGGTGTCTGGAAACTGGATTTCTGACCATTTAATGGTTTTAGGAATTTCAATTTTATTTTTAATTGCATTAGTTTCAATTAAAGTTGTTTGACCTTTAACATTATGAAACTTAGCTTCTGGACACAAAGTGTTCATAACCTTATAATAGACTCTATATATAAAAGTCATTATATCCGTTCCATCTTTAAAATTGTAACCAAAAGTTTTAATATTACATGTTAAATCATCCAAAATATTTTTATCAGTTAAAGATACAGATAGATCTGGAAAACAGTTAAAATAAACTGGACCAGTACTTAAACTTGACTGCATAACACCCATTAAGGATTAATCAAAATCAAGACATCTAGCATCTCTTAATGCTAATATAAAAGAGGCATTACACCCTTTAAGAGTTAATGGTTTTAACGCAATTTGGACAAGACCAATATGTAAAAATTTATAATTTTCTTGAGCCTTTAAGATTTCTCGTTCAATTAGCAGTTGAAGAATATCTCCATTTTGATCAAAAGGAACAGTCCTTTCAATCGTCTTAATTGTTAAACTCGATTTAAAATCAAAAGTACCAATATTATAAATTTTCTTAGTAGGGTATTTCCCAGTTCTGCAATTTATTTTCAATATCAGAGAATTCTATTTCTTCTATATTTTTAACATAATCTTCTTTATGATTATTTTTAAATTTAAATAGGTTTAACGTCATAGTGGTATCTCAAAAGTTGTTCTGTCGACTTATATATGTTACTATTACGTTCTTCTAGTTGCTATTGTAATTCGTTTCTTAATTCTACTACAGTACTGCTATTGTGATTATTATTATAATAATTCGATTATAAAGAATTCTCAACTAACCATAGTTGGCTTCATCTTGCTACAATAATTTCCTCACCTCCTACTTACTGTCAACGTTTCTGTCGGGACAAATGGGAATCCACCCAAAACGGCCTAAAACTCCTAACAGCGGACAAACGGCCAAACACATCCCTTACGCCCCACAACACCATAGAAAGTATAGCAAGAGAAATCATCAAAACAAAATTAGACTAACCATAGAAGCACTCAGAGTAGTCATTATAACAAAATTAAAATAACAATTTCATAATAACAGTAGTCTAACAGAATTAAATCACAATTACAAAAGCAACTAGCATAAGTAATAGATCTACATATAAATCAACAAAATATACTTAAGCTACCATTATATATATATATATATATATATATATATATATAAAACTAGAGAGGATTGAATCCATAAAAGTTGACTTAGAAAATTATTGTAAATCCCCTTTAATGGGCAATTTCCTTTTTCCTAAATATAAGGAAACTAGAGATATAAAATTAATTTCATGAAATTAAGAGGGTAAATGAATGCACGTAGAGGAATTAAGTATTATAAGAGCATTTATAATCCTTACTCAAATTTTAATTTGAGTAAAAACAAGTTAAAAATAAACTCCAATCATTTGCTTAAACTCATACCAAATAAAATGAGACTTAAATTTTTACTCAAATCAAGGAAAACTTAAACTTTTACTCAAATCACCAATGACCAAATTTTATATTCCTTTAAAGATTCAATGATAATATTTTACTCTCCTTTAAATTTTAGGTTGTTTTCCTTTAAATTTAAATTTGTCCATTAGAATTCTTTGTATCAAATCAAAGCCCTGTTTTGTTTGCACTTTAAAAAACTATTTTTGTTTTGTTTTTAGAAACAGTTTCTGGGAAAAAAATTGTTTGGCCAATTATTTTTTATGTTTGTTTTTTGAAAATTAAGAACAAAAAGTAGATAGATTAGAGAACAAATTATGACTATTTTATATATTTTTGGAAAATAATATTTTCAGCATTTAATTTAAAAAATACCACGACTACAACCACCACCAAAAAAAGATGGTAACCCAAACCCTTAAAGAGGAGGCACCCTCTTCTACCTCATAAATTAGATACTAAATACGGTTATTCTATTAGTCATAGCTATATTATGTTTGAAATTTGGCTGTAGTTCTAATGATTGGTGGAGAGTGGTAGACCGTTGGATTGAAAACGCATGCTCTTGAAGGACTATTACTCACCGGTTCTTCTTCTTTTTTCTTCTCCGATTTCAACTTCATTGAAGAGATGGCCCGATTTAATTTCAGTGTACGGTCTCGATTGTTAGGTCGTCGTGAACCAACAACCCATTGTCAGCTACCAAATGATCATGAACTACTACTACAAATAGCATTTATTAGACTCACATTCACTCTCTTTAATTTAAAAAAATACCACGACTACAACCACCACAAAAAAAGATGGTAACCCAAAACTTTAAAGAGGAGGCACCCGTTTCTACCTCATAAATTAGATACTAAATGCGGTTATTTTGTTAGTTAGAGCTATATTATGTTTGAAATTTGGCTGGAGTTCTAATGATTGGTGGATAGTGGTAGACCGTTAGATTGGAAACGCATGTTCTTGAAGGTCTGTTACTCACCAGTTCTTCTTCTTTCTTCTCCGATTTCAACCTCATTGAAGAGATGGGCTAGTTTAATTTCAGTGTTCGGTCTCGATTGTTAGGTCGTCGTGAACCAACAACCCATTGTTAGCTACCAAATGATCATGAACTACTACTACAATTGCATTTATTAGACTCACCTTCACACTCTTTAATTCAAAAAAAGAGTAATGTCATGTAACTCAAATCTGTAACTCAAATTTGCATCTAAAATGAAGGGGATCATTGGATCAGTGGATTCCATTTAAAAAATTGATGAGACCTACTTATGCAATGACCTCTTCATTTGAGATGCAAATTTGAGTTACAAATTTGAGTTTAAAAAATACAACGACTGCGACCACTACCAAAAAAGATGGTAATCCAAACCCTTAAAGAGGAGGCACCATCTTCTACCTCATAAATTAGATACTAAGGGTATGTTTGGTAGGAGTATAAAGGTGGTATAAAAGGGTGGTATAAAGAAAATAGTACGTGGGGCCTACTTTATACCATGTTTGTTTGACTTTTTTTGGTCGGTATTAATTTGCGGGTCGCAATACCGACCCGCTATGAACAGTGCCGTTAATGCCTTGTACAAGGTGCTATTCAATACCACCTACCCGGTGGTATAAAATGTTGGAAGGAGGTATTAAAGTGGTAAAAGACTCAAATGCCCTCAACTACAAAGCCAGCCGCAATTGTTGACTTTGATTTATAAGGATAAAATTGTCTTTTTACACCCCAGCCGCAATTGTTGACTTTTTTAAATAGGTATTACATAGATAATATTTGTGATACACAAACAAGGGGAAGGATGAGATTATAGTTTAAGACCGGGTATAATATACTATTGGATTGGAATAGAATGGAGATAAATCTAATACCGGGCTTATTTTATACTCAAAACAAACGGGCCCTAAATGCGGTTATTCTGTTAGTCAAGCTATATTATGTTTGAAATTTGGCTGGAGTTCTAACGATTGGTGGAGAGTGGTAGACCGTTAGATTGGAAACGCATGTTCTTGAAGGACTGTTACTCACTGGTTCTTCTTCTTTTTCTTTCTTCTCCGATTTCAACCTCATTGAAGAGATGGACCGGTTTAATTTCAGTGTTCGGTCTCTAGGTCGTCGTGAACCAACAACCCATTGTCAGCTACCAAATTTTCATGAATTACTACTACAATTGCATTTATTAGACTCACCTTCACACCCTTTAATTAGCTTATTTAAGGCACACAGTATGCCCCGGACTCATCATCTGGATGAAACTGGACGTAAACCATCAGGAAAGTTGGAACTTCGAGCACCCTAATTTCTCACTCAAGCAGGTATTATGGTGGGTTTGAGTGTATGTGTATGTCTTTACTTTGCGCACGGACAATACCCGAAAGTATATAATGTACTCGCTTGTCTGTTCTTCTAAGTTTGGTACTTTATGCTCATTAATATGTTTAATGATGGCAGTTCAGTTGATTTTGATGCAAATGGTGATGCCAAATTCTCCAATTTTTGGTAACTTTTAGGCTTAATGTGTGTGCATTTGGCTGATAATAGCATCTGCATACAGAGAAATTTTTTTGGGGGAATTATTGTGCTAAGTGCTATTGGTATGTGTGTGTTTATTTTCCCGATTTCAAGTGCAGCTTTTGGTTGATATGATGATTGTTGAAGGAACATTGCAACATTCAAATTTGGTTTTGTGTTTACATGGACTGTAATTCATGTCCTCTCCCTTCTTCTTTGCTTTACACAAGTCCACTTTTGCATCATATTTACTAGTTAAACTTTCCCCAACAGTCGAACGTACAAATTGTATTATAACTCCCTTATAAATAAAAGTTAGAACCTAATGGTTTTGACATTTGAAAGAAGCATTTATTAATTTTTTTCCCTATTACTCCTGTCATGGTGGCTTTCAAGGGAAATAATGAGGTACACAATAGGAAAACAGGCAGTTCATGTTTCCGTCGGTAAGAGTATGTCTTTGTGTAATTGTATGAGGAAACAAGAAAGTTTGATGGCATGTTAGTCCCATTATTTCTTCTACCATCTGGGTGGCATTTGGTTTTGGATGGTTGTGTACTTCAAGAAATTTTACAAAAATGGAACTTGTTTGTTTCTTCATTGCCAATCTTGGCATTCGATTACATATTCTAGTTCATAAAAATCCCCCATTGATTGTCTAGAAAAACAACCAAAATTCTTTTTAAATCCAGGTTCTGAAGCTTGAGTCATGGCTGTAGATCTTGGGAAACCATTGCTAAATCCTGAAAATTTCAATAGAGAGGACATTGATCTGGTAAGAATGCAACAGAAGCAGAGGTGAATTCCCAACTCCACATATCATAGTTTTTCAAGATGCCAATAAATTGAGTTTCAACAGGAGCGCTTACCATTAGGAGAAGTTTTTGAACAACTGAAAACATCAGAAGCAGGACTTTCATCTGATGATGCCGAGGCCCGATTGAAGATATTTGGGCAAAACAAGCTCGAAGAGAAGCCAGTAAGAACCCTATTGTGATTACATATGTCCTTCATTCATCATTAGCTTTACCTGTATTTAAAGAAAAGAAAAAAATTTAGATATGTAGTATAATCCTAGCCCATCAAAACAAGTAAGTGGGTAAGATGTGCTGAAGTAGTTGGAGTAGGTTCACGCTAAGGCAATTTTATTGCGAATAGAAGGTACTGAATTTCACAAGCCAGAAAATCTTCTGAGAAATATCAAGGAAGATTACCTGGCTAAAGAAGATTGATGCCATTCCAGTTCATTTTCTTATAAACTTCAAAATGCTAAAAATGTATTTGAGTCTACTAGTTTTGTTACACCCATTGGAAAAGTGATACTTGGTCGATCTTCACTTTTTTAAACAACTTAAAAATTTCAGTATGATTATTCGATGGTTGAGGTTTGTTGACTCATTGAGGAAAGGGCAAAGGAACAAGACTTGATTTTTCTTTCTTGTCAGGCGACTTTGTTTCCTTTTGAATAGTAGGTTTAGACTCAACTGGTTCATTTACAGGATTCGACTTAGTCACTAGTTCAAGTATTTTGGTTTTGATGGGCATGTCAATTACTTCACCACTTCTCAATATGGTAACTGATTGAACTTGGTCTGAAGAAGATTCACATAAGGAAACATTAGCATAGGTTTGACCCTGTGGAGGTTTAGGTTGAGGTGAGAATTTTTTCTTCTCCGGTGTGCTCAAAGACTAGGTCAACTTGGTTATGTGATTTTTATTCATTGCTTTATCAAAACAGACACATAAGATTCTGTTCAGAAATATTTGTTCAGCAAACTATGAGGGCAGGGAAGTTAAATCTGAGTTAATGCTATAGTTGGCTTCCAAATCAAATATTACAAGCATTTTTCTTCTAGCTTAATCACTATCCAAGAGAAGGTGGTTTTTTGCATTATATCAATCTAAATTGCAAAAAAAATAGAAGCTACCTAGGAATATATTCTTTATTGTCCAATCAAAAATTACATATTTCCCATGCAGGAGAACAAAATTCTTAAATTTCTTGGTTTCATGTGGAATCCCTTGTCATGGGTAATGGAAGCTGCAGCAGTGATGACAATTGCTCTTGCTAATGGTGGAGTGAGTTTAAAAAACCTTAGCATGTTCTTTCATATTATAGCATATCCCAAGTTTAATTTTAATTTTCTTTTTTCTCTTTTGCTCTTTTGTTATGTATATTATCAGGTTCATAACTTTTTTTTGTGAGTAATGTTTCAGGGACAGGGTCCTGACTGGGAAGACTTTGTAGGGATAGTGGGCCTGTTGTTTATCAATTCAACAATTAGTTTTATAGAGGAAAATAATGCTGGGAATGCAGCAGCTGCCCTTATGGCACGTTTAGCTCCAAAAACAAAGGTTCGTCAGTTAACTGGTTATCTTTTTTCCTTTTTTTGTGCAAATTATAAATTACAGTAAGCTTTGCGGTGTTTTTGAGCAACGCATGTTTGACTGTTACAAAGTACAATTAGGCTTTGCTTTTTACCCCTTTTATCTATTTACTAGATGCAGTCTTTCACTACCTCCTTTAAAATGCATTTTCGTGATTTTATTATCTCATGCAATTTGCCATTAACTTGTGGTAATTAATCTCTAACCTCCCTTTTGCGTTTTGTTTTCCTTTCACTTTCCCTAAACTTTTTTTGTGACACGCAGAGACTCAGACAACAAGCCATAATAAATATTTTTCTTGCCGTATTGAATTCGAAAATTCAATATTAAGCATGTTAAATTTCAAACTTTGTCATATTTTTAGGTATAAGGTTTTTTTTTTTTGTGCGTGTGTGTGTGTGTGTTTGGGGGGGGAGGGGGAGTTGGAGTTGGACTGACTGTTGTTCTATACTGGCTAGAAATAATGGTTATAGGACTTAAAGTACCTTTTGTAGTCATGGAATCTAGATTTTTACCATGTTTGCATCTACAATAAGGAATTAACTTTATATCTTGTCTTGTAGGTACTCAGAGATGGGCAATGGCAAGAGAGTGATGCAGCTATTCTAGTGCCAGGAGACATTATTAGCATCAAGCTCGGTGATATCATCCCTGCAGATGCCCGCCTGCTCGAGGGAGATCCACTGAAAATTGACCAGGCAAATGCTTTAGAAAAGCTTAAGAAAGAGCTACATTTTATATAAGATTGTGCTTTTGTCTGAAGAAACTTTAGGTGATCCATATGGTGGTAACATTATCTGATTGAAATTTTTTGTGCAGTCAGCTCTTACCGGAGAATCTCTGCCCGTTACCAAGAAGACAGGCGACGAAGTTTTTTCTGGCTCAACTTGTAAACATGGAGAGATTGAAGCTGTAGTAATAGCAACTGGAATTAATTCTTTTTTAGGAAAAGCTGCATATCTAGTTGACTCCACTAAATTTGTTGGGCATTTCCAACAGGTGATATCATAAAATTTTCATATTTAATTTGGAACAGTTTCCACCTTTCCTCGTCTATTGAAACTATGTATATGTTTCTCATTGTTTAATTGGGTAGACTGCCTTGAAGTTTTATAACTCAAGTAAACTTATGCATTCCTCTTGTGACATCTTAGTCATTTTTAATCGTAATGAAATAAATTTTATCAAAGGAAGTCTGTAGTTTTCTTAGGTTGAGTAACTTCAAAATTTTGACGTGAGCATTGATCTTTTGCTGTGATTAAACTGAAAATAAGGTACAATAATATTCCAAACTTTTTTCCTAAATAAATTTTTTTGGCACTAAGCCAGGCCAAAAGCCTGAGAAAAGGTTGCTGCTCCGAAGTCAGAACTGCTTGATATCAGTAAATTCATATCGTTTTTGTATTTCAACAGATTGTGAGATGCATAAATGTTTTTGCCTGCAGGTCCTTACCTCCATTGGGAACTTCTGCATTTGCTCTATTGCTATGGGAATGCTTTTTGAAATCATTGTAATGTTCGCTGTGCAGCACCGTTCTTACAGGAGTGGAATCAATAACCTTCTTGTGCTCTTGATTGGTGGAATACCCATAGCAATGCCGACAGTACTATCTGTTACGCTTGCAATAGGTTCTTATCTTCTCTCTCAACAGGTACAACTCTAAATAGCTACGAGGCAACTATACTGTAAAGCTATGATGAGAGTTGTAATCTAAAGAGACTATCTTAAATATGAAAAAGCAACAGAGTAGATTACAATGCAATGCTTATTTGCTCCATGACTCCTATGCATATTTTAATCAGTGAACAGATATTGATTATTTTTTGGAGTTCTTGAATGAATCTTGTTTGATAAATTAAAAAGTTACTGTCTGCTTTTAGTTTGAGCAAAAGCAATCTTAATGCTGATTTTTCTGCTATTCTTAATTTGTTACTTAAGGGTGCCATCACAAAGAGGATGACAGCAATTGAAGAAATGGCTGGCATGGATGTACTTTGCAGTGATAAAACTGGGACCCTTACCCTGAATCGCCTCACTGTTGATCGCAATCTTATTGAGGTACAATGTTGACTACATGGGAGTCTGTACATTCAACAAACTACTTTATTAACCTACATATCCTGTTGGTAAAAATGGATAAATAAATAAACAAATAGTATTAGGCAAAGTCTGGTGATGAAGTAAAATATCTAAACAAGAGTTGCGTGATGAATGAAAGTTGCTTGAAGAGCTTGAACTGAAATGTTGACAGATCCTGCTCAACCCATTTAATGTGATTTTGAAGCTTTCTGGACCATTTAATGTGGTTTTGAAGCTTTATAGTAGCTTCGAAAAGTTCCTGACCAGACATATCCTGTAGTCGTTCGCTTATTACACACAGACTCGCTGTACAGTATCTATTATTTTATCTCATATACTAGGGGATCCTTGTTTGTGCCAATAAGGTATATGTTCTTTCATACTCACTGCTTTGAGAATTGAGTTGCTTAGATCTTATTCGAAATCTAAATCTCATCTAAAAGATTTTATGTTCACTTAGTCATCCCTTAAACTCTTGATGACTAGTCCATTACGTAGGTTTTAAACAAAGATATGGACAAAGATATGGTTGTATTGCTTGCTGCCAGAGCATCTAGACTGGAGAATCAAGATGCCATTGACACAGCGATCATTAACATGCTTGCTGATCCAAAGGAGGTAAAGAAGAAATATACAATATCATGACTCTGAAATTTCTTTGTTTCATTCTTCTTTCTTTCACTTAATGTTATGTGAACACAAAATGGAAGTGAAATTTTCCATAATTTCCATTTGGTCTGGAGGCCCGTGCAAACATTACAGAAGTGCATTTCTTGCCATTTAATCCTGTGGATAAACGTACTGCAATTACTTACATTGGTTCTGATGGTGATTGGTATCGGGCAAGCAAAGGATCTCCAGAACAGGTATAAATATCCTCAAATGATAGTTACCTTAAATATCTCTTATTAAATGGTTATTAGCTGTATTTGTGTTTGTTGCAAAGATTATGTCTGTAAGTTTTCTCAAGTAATACTTTCAGGAGCTGAGAAATTTTTATAACTTAGATTGAACACAAGGACTTAAGACTAGAAGAAATGATGACTTGGGCTACTAATTATTCAATGGGAAACCCTTGCAGGCCATCATTTTGTGATATTATTTTATCACTGGAACTTAAAAGATTGGATTGCAGCAACATCGATACAAAAATTGTGCCTCTAGGTTCTTCTTTCTGATTTGACTTTATAATACTAATAGTCTACAAAACGTCAACTTAACATCCTTTACCACTGTGTATAGTGCTAATGTGATTATCTACGATGCCACTTGGCTTCCATTTAAACCACCATATGCTCTAGACTTGTACCTTTTTTTTTGAAACATAACTTTTCTACTCAAGTGAAAAGATTCCAGAATTTTCCCATTTATTATGCCATGTTGAGTCCTTTACAGTGTCCTTTTGTGAAAAGAAGTGTTATTCAGTGTACATTGTGTAGGCAAAGTTTCTATCAGTTTATAGATATCTAATTTTAGTGATTGTTTGATTTGGTGGGGCATATGAAGTGGATTTATTATATGTGATACTGTTTTTTAGCATCTTAATTTTTATCCTCTATTTTTACATCCAAATCAGATTCTGAATTTGTGCCAAGAGAAACAAGAGATATCTGCAAAAGTACACGCCATCATTGACAAATTTGCTGAAAGGGGCTTAAGATCTCTTGGGGTTGCTTTTCAAGTATGATGCTCTCTGTATTTCTCTATTCATATTGCGTTAGGTTAAAGGATGGATTGGTGGTGGCAATAGTGTTAGGGACTCTTAGTTTCCTGTGGCATGTAATCGATAAAGCCAAAGATTCATGAGATGGTAACTAGCTGCCATAATAATTCGCAGATGTGTGAGAATCCATAGTCATCTGCTAAATAACCTGTAACTAGGTACCATTGATAACGATTTTTGAGATGGACTGTTACAGGACATCTAATCCAGTGAGAGTTTAGTTTTTAAACACACTTTATGGTCCACAGGTTTTGGACAATACAAATAGCTTAACATGCATATGGTTGACATGGGTTTACCATTAGCGCATTTGTTCATTTCTTATAATCATCCTTTCAGGAAGTTCAGGAAAAATCAAAGGAGAGCCCTGGAGGACCTTGGACATTATGTGGGTTATTGCCCTTATTTGATCCACCAAGACTTGATAGTGCCGAGACTATTCACAGAGCACTTAACCTAGGGGTTTGTGTTAAGATGATAACAGGTACATGTGTAATTTTTCCCATCTGTTTTTTGTTAATTTTGGCAATCAGTTAGCTCTAGTTGCAAAACTAATGATTATTAATGAATAAATCATATTCTTTGAATGGTTTTTGATTGCTGTTCTAACAATTTCTAGAGCATATATCAATAGCACAATGGAAATCCTATTAAGCCATTATTTAATTTATCAAATTTATAATTTAAACATGGCTAGGGTTCTCTATCTTGGCTCACTTACTTTGAGATCATCAGACACCTCAGAGTGTTGTACATAAGTTAAGTTGTGCCCTAAAAAGTCAAGATAGGAAAAAGACCTATATTGATTTTTTCAATTCTCATATTTTCTTATAACTAAAAGCATAATTAACAAGCAGGAGGTTCATGATGCCTGTAACTGAAAATGCAAGATCAGCTTCTAATTGTGGTTTCAGATTGATATATGCAATGCAAATCATGTTTTGCACTATTATGACAAACGCAAATGGCACAGCGATCTGCTGAAGTAAGATACTGATATGTTGCTGTCATGTGTTAATATAGGAGATCAGTTGGCAATTGCAAAGGAGACAGGTAGACGACTTGGCATGGGAACCAATATGTACCCCTCTTCGGCACTATTCGGCCATGACAAGGATGAATATGAAGCTCTTCCCGTGGATGAGCTCATTGAAAAAGCAGATGGATTTGCTGGTGTTTTTCCCGGTAATGTTATTTTCTGTTCAACATTTTCAGTAGTGTGGGGAAAGCTTATCTTGCGGAAAGAAATAAAAAAGATATAAAATAATCAATGTAAGGAAGAATCCATGGATTGAACTAAACTTCCACATCCTTTTTCTGCCCAAGTTTCGGCTATCCATCGTTGTTAATTTGTGAGACTAAGAAATGCAGCTATTTAGTGAATGAACTCATGAAAAGGCATAGGACTTTCCTATTGTATTCCATTTAGTTGGATTGAACATCAGTCTCATGAATTAGATACCTGTGCTCTGCTGCGGCTGGCCCCTAGACCTTGCAAATGAAGTCTCATTGGAGTTCCTTTTCACTTCTGTTACATTTTGGCTTTTTTACTTTCAACTGACGGGTTAATCAACTGTCAAGAAGTTGAAAGTTGATCTTCAAAGAATGCTATGCTTTGATTTCCCAATCAGAAGAACTGCAATAATGCCATAGGCAAACAAGTTGTTGTGGAGAGGTTGATACCTGTCATTTATGTTGATCAAATCAATCAACCTTTTTTCTTCAGTAAATACAACAATAGGATTTTCAGTACACAAAAATCACCGCTGTTTGTGAATCCAAGCTTGCCAGTCTTCATTTATTCATCCCATCGTAACTCTAGATGATCGGCCTAAATAACTTTAGATTTGTGTAATCTGTTAAATATTAAGTCATTTTCATCTGCATCATTTCTCATCTTTAAATTTGATAAATTTTAGGAAACCTATTTGACAGCCCCAAGGCCCTGATCAATAGTAACTATTAGAGTCCACCATTGTGTTGTCCCATTCTACAGACTGCATTCCTCAATTCACCTGAGCATACCATGTCAACGCAGCGCAGCTCAGTTTCCAGGTAGAATCTTAATCAGACACAAGAGCCCAGGTGCTGATGTAGTTTTAGAATCACAGAGGAGGTGAAGGAAGAGAAGTATGATGCATTCCTGGCTCAATTTTGGGCATGTCCATTTCTGTTTTGCATGTTTGTTACCCAATTTAATCATTTCTGGCTGATAGGTATGATCCCTGAATCCATTATGCAACAGTGCCTGCCCCTGTACTTTTAACTTTAAGAAAACCTTTATATCATTGAATCGGTTGCTAATCTGTATTGGTGTTTTAAACTATTTGGCGTTCATATTTCAATTGTTTGTCCCTTATAAGCAACGCTCTTGTTCGGATTTGTGGTGTTAACAATGTATGCAAATGTTTCAAATCACTGTTTCTTGTTTAAATTACTTGTTTCCTGATTCTAGTGATTATTGCTATGCAACATCCAGAACACAAGTACGAAATTGTAAAGATCCTACAAGAACAGAAGCATGTGTGTGGAATGACTGGAGATGGTGTAAATGATGCACCTGCTTTAAAGAAAGCAGATATTGGAATAGCAGTTGCAGATGCTACAGATGCTGCTAGGGATGCTGCTGATCTCGTCTTAACAGAGCCTGGCTTAAGTGTGATTGTCAGTGCTGTTTTAACAAGCAGGGCTATATTTCAAAGAATGAAAAACTATACAGTTGAGTACCTTTGTTTTCTTCTTTTTTTTTTCTTTCTGGGAAAGTAAAAATCAGTAGCATAATTTTACCATGAGTTCTTTACCACATACATGCTAGAGTCCTGAGAGTAATGAAATTTCAGCCAAAGAAGTACGTTGATGCACTTGAAATTCCTTTTTACAAATGCAAACCAATCAGATGCATGTACTGCTAATGAGCCACTTTTGTATATACTTTGCATAACTATGGACCTAGATATTGCCCATGGATAATTCCAGGAGTAGAGATGCATTAGGTGCACTTGGTCCTTGATGGCCTTTATCTATGAGCATCCATGGCACATCAGAGAACTTATAGTGAGGTGTCATTTGCTCCTGTGAAGGTTTCATAATGATATTGATTACTTATGAATCTGCAGATATATGCTGTCTCCATTACTATTCGGATTGTGGTAAGCTGCTGACATCCTTGTAAATCCGTTGTTTCAAGTGTTCTGTCTATACGAAGTTATAAATTTCATCTTTATTATGGAGTATCAAAAGTTTGTGATTATTTTTCAGCTTGGTTTTACACTTCTGGCATTGATATGGGAATATGACTTCCCACCTTTCATGGTTCTGATAATAGCTATACTGAATGATGGTAATGTTTCAACCTATGAATATGTAGACCTTCTATATTTTGAGCAAAATTATTGGTCAGCAATCTTTCCAGTTTGATTCAAGAATTAAAAAAAAAATGCTTTCGTCAACGAAACCAATCAAAAAAATGAAAAATTAAGAGAGAGAGAGAGAGATAGAAGGACAAGAAATTCAAATGTCTGGTCTTAGTTTTGCTTTATGCGTCGTCAACCTGAATTTGCTCTGCCAAGAACAAAACTTAACGCTTATTTATTTCAATTTTTTATAAAATTTCTTGAATAAGTTTCATCTGATAGAATATTTTCTCCTTGTTTTGAATCTGTTCCTTCTCTTATCACTTATTCAGTTATTTGTCTTTTTACTCTCTGTTGGCTGCTAAGTGAAACTTTCAAGCATTCATTAGTTAGATATGTAAGATAAAAACACACTCCCTAGAAAAGTCCAGTCTAGTAGGAATCTTGATAGAACGAGAGATGATTGAATGATCCAAATACGAAATTTTTAGTTTGGTCTGACAAAGAGGAGAAGATCTATTTTTAGATGCTGATTCTTAGCTATCTTGATAAAATAATTTCATGTAAAATCGTATGCTAAAAGATATGTTTATGTTTTTGTAAACAGGTACCATTATGACTATTTCTAAAGATAGGGTGAAACCATCTCCAAGACCTGACAGTTGGAAGCTGAATGAGATATTTGCAACCGGAATTGTCATTGGCACTTATCTGGCTTTAGTGACTATCTTATTTTACTGGGCTGCAGCAAGCACCACTTTCTTTGAGGTATCATTATTTCATTATTCGGTTTCCAGTTCTTGAAAGCTTGAAACATTGATATGTTCTGTTTCTGATATAATACTTGGTGAATTACTGATTTGGCTGCAGACTCACTTCCATGTGAAGTCGCTATCAGGAAATACTGAAGAAATTTCATCTGCTATGTACCTGCAAGTCAGCATTATCAGCCAGGCTCTCATATTTGTCACACGCAGTCAAAGTTGGTCATTTCTGGAGAGACCTGGGACTCTTTTGATGTGTGGTTTTGTGGTAGCTCAATTGGTAAGCATTAGGCAAATACCCTGAGCTTTTAGAAAGAGCTTCGCATGCATGGGTTCCTTGCTTCCTCTATTGATACTTTTTTTCACATGTTTGACCTTCAATGAATGTCCCTATAGACATGCATAGAGTACCTGAATAAACCCTTGAATTGGCTTGGCCGTTTTGTTGGACCTACTTTTACATGTGTCGTTAACAAAGCTAGTACAAAAGAGCAGCACAATCTGAGAGATTTCAAATAATGGATTGAGTTCATTGTTTTCTTGTCATGTAGGTTGCTACCCTGATTGCAGTCTATGCGAATATATGCTTTGCTCCAATTAGTGGCATTGGGTGGGGGTGGGCAGGTATTATATGGCTATATAGTCTGGCTTTCTATGTACCCCTGGATATTATTAAGTTTCTTGTTCGCTATGCTTTGAGTGGGAAAGCCTGGAATCTACTATTTGATAGGAAGGTTTGTCCACACTTTCATTTCCTGTTGCATTTTTAAATTCTGAAAATTATTCATTTTGTTGGAATGGTTTGTCATGCTTTATATCTAATTCTGGGTCTCAACAGACAGCATTTATGTCCAGAAAAGATTATGGGAAAGAAGAAAGGGCAGCTAAATGGGTACTCTCTCAGAGATCACTACAAGGGTTGATGTCTGGAGAGTTTAGGATTAAGAGAAGCAGGTCTTCTCTGCTTGCTGAGCAGACAGGGCGGCGTGCAGAAATAGCCAGGTGTGCACACTTCTTTTCGTTGAACTGTCTTTATTATGTATTTTATTATGTCTATTATCACATGATTTTGTAGTTACACTGTTTATTACATGAATAATTGGCTTCTAGGTACCATTTCTTCCTAAATCAATTTGGGTTTGTTTGAAACTTGGTAAAACTACCATTCAAATTTTGCAGGCTAGGAGAGTTGCACACTTTGAGAGGACATGTAGAATCAGTAGTGAGGCTTAAGAATTTGGACTTAAATACAATCCAAACAGCACATACAGTCTAAAGCCATGACGTATGCCGAGATAATCAATACGCTATAAGACAAGCTTTTCTGCAGCTGATGACATGATAATATATTGTGCAAGAGAAATGTCAGGACAGTTGGTTGAGGTGCTTTTGGTGATCTATGCAGTTACATTCTAATTTCTTTAGACTCCAATGTTCTAAGAGATAATCTGAAAAGAAGCCTTTTTATCAGATAATTCATGCCATTTCTTATTGATGCATTGCAATTATCGTTATTTTTTGGGTAGAGGACAAGACTTTCTTTAGTAAGAGTTGGATATTTTTACTTCTTTTTTGCCAAGATCTTTATGTAGTGGGTTACACTTCTGGAAATGATAAAGCTCCAAACATGGTAGAAATTTCGTCATTAGTCTTGCTTATCTAAAGGGTTCTGCTGTGTGTTTTGCCAAAATGGTGGGAAATCCTTTCTTGTTGCCACAAAATTATGTTGCTCCAGGGCAGCTTAAAACGCTGCGTGTTTCTGACATAAACACAAGATTGCGCATTTATTCAAAAAGCAGTAAGCATTTTCTGCTCTGATCAATACCACCATATATCAGTGCAACAATGTAAGCAAATGAGACTGTTTCACTCAAACATGCAAATAACAAAATTTTATTATACATAAATCCTCAAATAAACCAATAAAATCAGGTAGCTTCCTAATGCTACATGACCATTTTTCCATAACTCAAGATGCCTTCAAATCTCACCTCTCAAACTCATGATTTGACTACTGCATTTGCTTTGGAAATCCAAATTCCGCCGTGATAGAAATCACCATTATTTGCAAGAGAAGCTTTCTTATAAGGAGGACATACGAATAGTTCTACCCCTTTCAAGCCTTACAGAGTTGACGTAATCCCTGGGACTGTGTGCAGAAATACCAGGGAGTGCCAGTCCTACTATCCTGAACAGAATGGATTCCCAGCACTCCTCATATTCCGGCCCTTTTACGTACCCCATAGCCAAACTTCTTATCAGCTCCCAAACAGCATTCAGGTATGCTGGAATTAGGTATCGCAACCCAAAGTAGTTCGGGTTTGGTTCTTCATCCACTTTCTTCAAGAAAAACACAAAAAAAAAAATAACCAACACAGTGTTAGCAACGAATTCAACATTGATCAAAAAACTTTGGACCGCTGGAAGCAGAACTTGCAATAGAAATCCAAAAAGAAAACATGTTCTACAACTTTAAGATTGCATAACGAAGTTGTAAAGTTTCTGATACGTCATATCCTAAGTTTCTGGAGTATGTTATCATGATTCTCATGTAGTTAGAACCAAACCCAATGACAATAAGAGTTTAGAAGAATAAAAACAGAAGTACCCTTCTTTCAACCTGAAAGTTCTGTCCTTTCCTCCTGATCTATGGCACTTATAGTTTAGGGAAATAAATCTTTGTTGATAGCCCCTATATTATGAACAAACTCTGCGGCAGATATCTCCGGATTTGTCGTTTCTAAAAACATGTTATATTGCAAATAGAAACAAGATATGAACATGGATGGTGAATCTCCTTTATAAAATCTTTAGCAATAGAAACTTAGAAATCGAAGGATATACATTGAATAGGAATACCAGAAAACTTACTTTCCCAATGTAGAGGCTGTTGTAGTAGAGGCACACCCCAAAATGCTTATACAAGAAGTTTCTGTCATCATAAGGCAACCTCGGAACAAGGTCATTGCAGTAGACTACCCTAAAGTACTTTGGAACCGGATACTCTAGATGGGCTTCCATGAACCTAACCAATTGTATATTGCCAATTCTTGGTTGTCCAAATGTGTACACACCCAACAACCTTTGCATGACCTCCTCCTCCTCGTGTAACACTAGCAACGTTGGGAACAATATGGCAAGGGCCCCTCCTAAGCTATGCCCAGTGACCACAAATTTGGCATTCTTGTGCTCTGTCAGTAAGCTCTTGAGCAT
The DNA here is from genome assembly GCA_951799425.1 of Ilex aquifolium. NCBI lineage: Eukaryota > Viridiplantae > Streptophyta > Magnoliopsida > Aquifoliales > Aquifoliaceae > Ilex > Ilex aquifolium. The sequence continues at coordinate 15,730,617 of OX637410.1, read as the reverse complement.
ACTTTTCACACAAAAGTATGCACTCATCTCTACCATCTCTGGTGTGAGCTTCTTCTCTCCAGTACTAGCTGGTCCTTCAAAATCAGAAGACTGATCCCCTCCACCATGTTGTGTGTCCGAATCAATAGGCGAGGATTGTGATTCAGAACCTTCTGAAGAGCCTGTTGTTGAATCAACACCATTTGGAGAGGAAAACTGTGTGCTTGTCATTTGAAGATATTTTTGGAAGCTGGTGGTATCAACTCTGCTGCCCAAACCTAAGGCTTCCAAAAATCCCATGTGCACTTTTCCTAGTTTTGGGATCTCATACCAAGAATAGTCAAAATCGGTACTCCAGTCATCCGCATCAAATGGCTCTGTGCCCCTGAAGCTGATCAATATCAAATCTGCATCTTTTGGCTTGTTGCAGAGTATGAAAAGTTGGGTGGATTTGTCCTTCTGATAATCTATCAAACATATACCAAAGACTTATTAATTAGGAAAAAAAAATTTAACAAAATTTTCAAGAGAAGGAAACAAAACACATACTAAATGCATCTGCTTTTATCAAAAGTAATCTGTAAAGCTAGATAATTTTGGAAATTTTCATTAAACACATGTATGCAAGATTTTCGTACCGTTCCAGCAGTTGTAGAATTCCACAAAATGCATCTGCTTTTGTCAAAAAAGTGACACTACAGAAGTTAATATCCAATACACAAACACACACACACACACACACACACACACACAGAGCAATGATAAAAAGGCCATGCCTTCCAGTGATGATTTACAACATTTTCTACGACTTTGGCATTCTCGTAGGATAATTTGGCAGCCATCATACAGAGGTCCATAAGAGGCCAATTTCCAATTTCTGCTTTCATGCTTCTCTCCCCAAAAGCAGTTTCATCAGTGTCTTCCTCTGAACCGGTCCTAGATAGATCTATTCGCCCATCTATATGCCCTATTAAGCTTATAAAAGTCTCAGATCCTCTTTGTGGCATTACTACCTTTCCTGCATTGTGAACATCATCGCAGTACTTCATCAGGTTACATTACTAAGACTGCAACAAGTAATACAATCTTAGCTGACGATGAGATTGCCATAAAGACGTAGAGTCGCATGCATATATATTTCAATATCTTGCATATCATCATCATTATTATGTACATCATCTGGGCTGAAGTTGCATATATATTATCCAGAATAACAAAAAATTTGCAATAAATGTCAAATCCCATTACTTCATTACTCTAATAAGTCACAACTGTGAGAGACTAAAACATTGAATCCTCTAATAGTTGTCAGCAAACTTCCTAAAGTTCTTTGAAATCTAACAACTTATGCTATGAAAATCCATTCACACCCCAAAATCCAAAAATTCACAGGATATATAAGATTAAAATTCCTATCTTGTTGTAGTTGCGAGTAATGAAGAACCGTCCCAACTATGTATCTTTTGACATCATACGACAGTTACCACTACAACATAAACCGGTAAATTATACACATAGGATAGAGTTCTATGAGACCGAACTTGGGATCTAACCCTCAAACTTTTCACATCCGAGCTATAACAGGGTATGGTCATAGTTTATTGATTAGCATGCATGTATACAGTCTATCAGTCCTGGGAAGGAGTAAAATCTACTTGGTTTCTATAATGGAAGCACTTGCTACTACTAATAACAGAAAATAAAGTATTACCAAATAAGATTGGAGTGATACAACACTATTAAGTATTAACTCATCCTCAACCCAGATATGCCGTCAATCAACCACAGCAGCCACCATAGATAGATCGAAATGGCAAATTAAAGCAGTTAGAAAAAGACATATATGAACTAGGGATGGCAATTTCAAATACAACATGAAATTAACAGGGTAGGGTCGACTATTTCTCGATAAGAACTTGTATATGACACGACCCATTAACACAAATAATAAATAGGTTGAGTTAGTATCAAATACGAACAACGCGATTAACAAGTTTAAATAATATTATAAGAATAAAATGTTAAAATTTTATTATATTTTATTAAAGTAGTGACCTAATTCTTTGTCCAAAAAAGATATTTTTCGCATTTTTATTATTATATTTATTGAGTTAATTTTTATAGAAAAAATATGAGCATATGTTCCGTGATAATGAAATTTTAAACATAAAATTAAGCGTTATAATTTTTATTCATGAGTTTTATGGGTCAACACGAATAAGACATAAAAATAAGTTGATCGACACAACAAGATACAATTAATTAAACAGGTTGAGGTAGGGTTGATTAATATCCGATATAAACCTGAAATAACATGACACAGACATAAACCGACACGACACGATTAAGAACATAATCAACCAACATAATTGGATGTGTGTTCTGTTCTGTATGTAAGGAGGGTGTAGTGTAGTACCATGGAGAAGGTTGCAGAGTAAACCGAGGAGGTTGCCATTGAGGGAGAAAAGATTAAGAACAAACTCGATCAAGTAGCCAATCCATTCCATGGGCTTCCCAAAAAGGGATAAGATTTTCCTCACTATTATAGACACGAATATCACCCATCGATGGTCAGGCGCCGTCACATCATCACCACCCAACTCCTCCGCAAGGACGCCATAGTCAGAGCTTTCGATAAACTTAGCAACGCCCCTTTTATCTGCCGATACCCAGAACCGTAAGAGGTCGAAAATCCCACCGTTTTCAGGCCTAACAATCATATACCTGCTGTAACTCTCAGAAACAACAGTATTATCATTCTCCATAGCCATGGATATTATTCTCAGTGAACTTATCTGTTGACTGTTCTTCAAGAAATCTTAGAGAGAGAGAGAGAGAGAGAGAGAGGGGGGAAGAGGCTTTGGAATTTGACACAACAGGGTTACGAATTTATAGTGTGGAAAGGTGGTAAAGGAGTCACGTGTACAAAAAAGATGGCGGTTATGGCACAACATGTCCTGCATCCGTCATCGTCAATCGTAATCTATGTTTTTTCTTGGGGAGTGTGAATTACCACAGGAGGATCCTCATCCACAACCACCACAACGGCGTTGTGGGCCACGGACTACCCCATAATGGAAAGTCAGAAGTATGGGCCAATGGAAGAGCCCATGAAGGAATCTCTGGAGTATGTGTCATGTCCAACATTATTTCATTATCTTTTTAATGGTTAAGAAACTAAATAAATATTTTGTATAATAGTGATACCACGTTGTTATTGATATATTATAATATTAATTAATAATAAAATACCAAGTGAGATAAGCGAACGTGTTATTTCAATGCGCTAGTTGTTGACAATTATTATTGTTTTTTTTTTTTTTTGGTAGATCACTGTAGTAGTATTTGACTCATTTACTGGATTAATATTAGACCTTATGCACATATGTCTCTCCACACAAGGAAATAAATTTATGGACGGTGTCTCCAAGGAGCTATGCTTCATTAGGGGCAGCCTAATAATACTTGAGGGCCTAAGCAAAATTTTTAAATGGGGTCCCAAAATTATTTTTAGATGAATAATTTATTTAATTTTTATTTTTAAATATTTAAATTTATATCTTTTAGTTGGTATATTTAAGGTGAAAAACAACTTAACTCGGAAATTATAATTTAAGAAAATATAACTGTATAAATAGGCCAGAGTTTTGTAAATTCAGATAAAATAAGAGCGTAGAATCTTATAATTTTTTGTATAAGAATATGATGCGATCTTTTTTTTCTTTTTGAATGCACATATTTTTATGATTTAAAGAACAATATTTTTTAAATCTTTTTCATCATTTTACGAAATATCTTAATTTTTAATTTTTTTAATTTTATTAATATACTTTTGTGAAACTTATGTCAGTCGCCTCACTTGCCTAGGGTAGGGCCGGTACTGCGCTTCATAGAATATTCGAATCCCTAACCTACCCCTCAAGAGAGATTTATCAAGTGACTGAGTTATCACTACGTTAACCCTCGGGATCGTTAATGGCAATTATTAAAAGTGTGGGATTCACTAAATTCACATGGATATGTCATCATTAGTTGATAATATTTTGTGTGCCCCCCTTGGGTGGTTTTTCCATATATTTGTTTTGTGTGACGAGGGAACGGCTTGGATTGATTTAAACTTAGCATATATAGACCTTGATGCCAAGTAAGACCAACAACTATTCTAAAAATTTAAAATATTTGAGAATGATAAAACATAAGGGGGGGTTTTTTCATTTTAAGATTTTTATTTTACATTCTCAAAAATTAAAATTTTCACATTGCACTTTTAATGTATCAAAAGTGTTGTAATATGACCATTATGTTAGCTTCAGTTATTTTTTCCGTCAAAACTCAACCCATTAACAATGACGGAAAAGTTAATGTAAAGCGAGAATCTTAAAATCTTTCAGGGTGTAAAATGAAATTCGTCCTAACATAAATCTATAATATAAAATACGACAAACTTCAATAAGTCAATCCAACGGTCTCAAATAGATTCATCCAACGACCACCAACATTCCTCTCAAAACCATTCACATTGTACCGTACCTTCAGGTACGGGTTACTCTTAATATTTATCTAACACTCAGTTATCTCAGTTTATCCACCAATAATATTTTCAGATATTTTTTTTTTTGGCTATTTTAACTTATGGATTCAACATTTGTCTCATTTCTAGATTCGAGATTTTGTGTAATTATTTTTCTTTGAAAAAACATGATTTATTACCTCATGGTTATGGCTGCGTCATTATTTCACAACGAAAAGGTTTGGTACTTGGTGATACGTGAACGTATTGAGAAGGGAGAAAGTTGGATGGGTGTGTGAGAGAATTTAAGCAAAACGAAATACAAAAAAGTCAAGTTGGTTAGGATGATCTATATATAGCTATTAATATGCCTAATATTGTTGATGTTAGCCCAAAACTAAAAGCTTTCCCCTGTGTAACTGCAAATAACAGCCCTCTTTATTCATCTTTTATCAGAAGTTCTCGACGTTCTGAGTTTGAATTTTTAACAATTTTTTGGGTTTTGGTCATGACATATTTATTCATAATAAATATCTTAGTTTTAGCATGAATGACATTCTTTTGACTGAATTGGGAAGATGATTAGTCGAAATGTCCGTAAACTGGTCCGAATGCCCGGGTGTGTTTACTTTAGGTAATTAACAAAGAGATATTGAAGAAAATAACGCCGGACCCATCTTATCCCTCTCCTACCCATGTTTGGATACACATTTTAGGCCCGACATTATCACAAAAAAATAATACAACCCGAAATGAATAGCTTATTTAATATCATATACAACCTCTTAAATAAACTCACATTTTTGATGAGTTTAAATAATCTAATTGGAATGTGTTTGGTCAAAATATATTTTTGCCTTCAAATATCTCTAAGATATAAATATCACTTTTTATTTGGGGGTTCTTTAGTAATTTAATGTTTATACTATCATCCAATACTCTATCCAAACAAAATATTAGATGAGATAAATATGGGATCCACTGCTTCTTAATATTTGAACCAAACATCAAATGATGAGACATTATCACTATAATTAGTTCAAGAGTAAGATAGATGAATAAATGATGAACGACATTATCTAATCCGATTATTTTTAATGCTTAAACCAAACACACCCCATTGTTGAACCTAAAAAAGAGTCCCACTTAGCCGGCACGGCATTGTGTTGTGTTAGGTTGGATTTCAAATTGCACTGCCCAAAGCCCAATTAGCCAAGTGGCATTAGGGACCCATCTCCAATGCAGTGAGCACCGTGGCTAAGAACCTACCTCCAAGCTAATAACCAGCTACACTTAAAAGATGCAGGCTTGTGAGCCCACATATCCCACCAAATGGCGGTCCAACCAGCATACCGTGTTTGGTTGGGTTTCAAAGTACACTGCCAAAGCCTAATCAACCTACCTCCAATCCGTTCAGCAGGTGTAATACCAGGTAAGGCTGTTAATCAAACTGAGCTACTCGAGCTTGACTTGAGCTCGGCTCGGGTTTGGCTCGTTCAGGCTCGGTTCGTTTTCTAAACAAGCCCAAATTTGAACAAATTTTTAGGCTTGTTTAGAAAACAAGTCCTACAAGCTCGGCTCAAACTCGACAGGCTCGTCTCGTTTATGTGCAAATACTCAGGCTCGACTTGAGCTCGACTTGTTTTTAGCTCGTTCAGGCTCGGCTCGTTTCTTAAACGAGCCGAACTTGAACATTTTTTTAGGCTCGATTAAGAAATAAGTTTTTCAAACTTTGCTCGAACTCGACTCGGACTCGTTCGACTAACAGCCCTAATACCAGGTGTTAATCCAGTCGAGTTTATTGAGAGTATTGAGTTATTTGAATTTAGTTCAATTGTGTTTGACTAAGATTGCGGAGCTTTAGTTTTTAGATTTTTTTTTAATCAAGTTCATTTCAACATGATTTGCCAGAATTCAAGTTTAACTCGAGCCAAAATCGACCTCAACATTTTTCAGCACAAAATTATATAAATATAAAAAATAAAGTATCTAGGGCCTGTTTGTTTGCAGTATTAGATTTGGGTGGTATTATAAATCATTTATATTTCACGCCTATCTAATGGTATACTATACCTGGTCTTAAACTTTTATATCATCATTCCCCTTGTTTGTTTGTTCAATAGGTACTATGGTGGATCCCACAAACAACCATCTATTCTATTACATCTTATATAACAAATATACAATTTCACCCTTACATCATTCATTCCATTTTACCCTTAACCATATATACAAGAAAAAAAATTAAAATAATTTTAAAAAAAAATCGGTAACACTGTACACTTAAACATAATATAAGGAAAAAATTCAAAATAATTTTTTTTTTAAAAAAAACCGGTAACACCGTATGCTTAAACAAAATACAACAAAAAAATTCAAAATAATTTTAAAAAAAAAATTAAAAAAAAAATCGGTAACACCGTACACTTAAACATAATATAAATAAAAAATTCAAAATAAATTTTTTATATGTAAACTCTTAACAAAGGAGGGCATTTGTGTCAATTTGCATGTTTGTACCGTCCTTTCATTTAACCCATGAAAATAATATCACCGGGTAGGTGGTATTCATTAATACCATCTACAAGACATTATGACTACTGTTCATACCGGGTCGGTATTACGACCCGCAAAATAGTATTGGCTATAAAATGCTAAACAAACAAGATATAAGGTGGGTCCCACATACTATTTCCCTAATCCCACCTCCTTATACCACTCTAATCCTTGAAACAAACTAACCCCTATATTTCTTAGTATAAACCCCTCAAACTTCTTTATAATCAGTTATAAAACCAAATCTGTGATACCGTGAGCCAGAAGATATGAATTCAAAGATAGAAAATAAAAATAAAAATATGACACAAAAATATAACGTAGTTCGATACAACATATTTATCTTGGTATACTGTATTTATATTCACAGATCAAAAACCTACATTGATATATTATTTATTGGAAAAATCAGTCATTACATAATAGTCACCTTTATTTATAGGAATAAAATATAATTTTCTAAAAAATCTATTAGAGAATAGAAAGAGAAGTATTGGGGCTGGTGTTATTTCAAGATGTTTTGATTAATTAATCATTTAAATATAAATTTTTTGAAAATTAAAAAAACTACATAATACATGAACAAATTCACATCTAGTTGAGCCAAATCATAAATTACTTTAATTGAGTTATTTACAAATCGAACTACTATATGGGAATAACTTGTATCTAAGGACCAAAAATTTGTTTCTAGTGCATAATTTTGGTAAGCTTGAAAGCGAAAATATTTTAATAATATTTCAGAAATAAGATGAAAATAAAGAATAATTTGAAATTTTATTTCCGAAATATGGGTCGAAACATGCCAAAATATCTCGAAACATAGAAACTTTGATATTCAATCAATAATTTATTTCAGTTTATATGGAAACAGAAATAAAAACGGTTTAGACGTTTCGACCGTTTTGAAATAAAATTTAGTTCCTTATGTTGGAAAAAATAGAATCCGAAAGATAAAGTGAATGGCAGAGTGAGGCACGGATTATGTCGCTTTCTTAAAACGATTCGCGCCCCTTTATGAAAAAAACATAACATAGAAGGTAACAACGTGTCGTCCTCAAGATACCACAACCCAAACTATTGACTGTTGCTTCACTCAAAATCGAATGAAGCATAAGCTTCACACGAAACTTTTGAATATTGCCCAGAAACTTATGCAATAGAGAGATTGTAGTAGATATTCATGTAAGTCGGTGAATTCATGGATATTAATCAGTGGTGTTTTCTCGTGTACGGGTAGGAGAGAAAGTGATTGACGGCTGTTACAATAAGCAACGACTACAATCGTTGGTGGTGGTTTGGATCGGCAACATACACAATCTTTGTCAAAGGTTGTCTCCTATTTTAATGGTTGTATCGGTAACCATTGGAAGTCTATAAATACATCTTTGTTCATAGAAGACATCATCTAAAAATTCTCATAAAAACTTCCGATCAAATCGTCAAGTCGCCATATTTGTTTTCTCTCCGAGTGCACGGGATCAACAGTTTAACGACTTTTTGTCACCGCTTGTATTACGTCTAGGACCATCAGTGGTATCAGAGCAAGGTTTTATGACGAATATTGATTTTTTGAAAAAATTGTGCGGTTCAAAATTTAAATATCTTTGATATTGGTTGAGATTACGTCGAAGGGAATTGCACAATGATCATTCTGGTATAATTTGGAGTGCAAATACCCAAGGATTGAAGAGAAATCTGCCATCGCCGGAATTTGAAGGTCGCCGAAAAATAGCTTTGACGGCCGCTGGTATTACTACTACCATCGTTGAAAAAGGAGACCCAAGGCGCCAAACGGTGTCGTCCAAATTAATTTCAGCCCAATCAACTGTCCAGTCCAGTTGTTTTCTTCAATCTATTTGCTTAGATCAAGCCCAGTTTTGCACTAGCCCAATCCAGTGCACTAGTCAATCCATTTGTCTTGGTCACGCCCATAATCATTATAGCCCAAGAAAGTGTGCAGACCAAGCCCACTATTATGTCCAGTATTTCTGCTAGCGCGCCAACCCGCTGCACCAGCCCAACCCAGTTTGTTTGGACCCTTTTCCAAACCGGTTTAATTTTGAACCGGTTCGAACTGATTTAGTAAATTTTGAAAGGCCATATCTTCTTCAATCGGACTCCGATTTAGTCTATTCAAAGACCGACGAACTCCATTTTACGAGTGCTATCAAATTACAGTTTGAGAATCTAGTTTTTGGTAATTTTGAAGAAGGCCAGTCTTCGGTTCAAAACGCTCATGTGTCAGAGAAGTCATTATTAAAACCTCGGATACCTTGTTATTGGCGCTATGCTTTCGACAAGTGCGTTAATTTCACAATTCCAGATTTGGTCACTTTAGAGATAAATTCTAATCGCAAAATTAAGAGGTCACGACCACGAAGGATCTCTAGAGAACTTGTAAGAGGAGGTTCTGCTACACAATTCTTTAACAGTTTTGGGAGTCAGATTATTTTTGCCTAGCTAAAAGAAAAGCATATTTCTCCAGACAACAAGAAGGCTTATCGACGTGGATATTTGAATCAATATTACTCTAGTCGATTTCTAGAAAGATAAGTAATATTTTCAGTTTTTTTTTTTACTTTCAAATAAAGTAATGGCGGTATTCAATATTATTTTTGTTACTAGTATACAGTGTTGCATTAAACATTCCTCACAGTTATAGCAGTTGGTAATATTATTAAATTTTCTCACGGCTAGTAAAGGAGTTGTGGATATTTTTAAGGTAGAAAAATTGAACAGTATAAATTATCGTATTTGGAAGCGTAAAATCACTTACGTGCTCACACATGAGAAAATATATTACACAGTCAATACAACTAAGCCCAAAGAAAATGTTACAGATCCCACAATTGCTAAACAAATAAGTTGGTGGAAGGAAGATAATGATCTAGCCCGAGCCTCAATTCTTTTTAGCATGCAAGATGATTTAATTCTCATTTATGAAGATTTTAAAACTGTTAAGGAAATTATGGATGCACTCGAGACCAAGTATGGTCCTGTATCTGATACGCATATAGAATTGCTATTAGATAAGTTTAATGGGATGCATATGTCTGAGGGCGATAAAGTGGTGGATTATGTACTTAAAATGGAATTACTTGCAAATGATTTATCAACTGATGAATATCCACTTACTGATAAGATGCAAGTGACCACTATTCTTAATGGCCTATCAGATTCATGGAATCATGTGGTTACTTCTTTGACCTATGGAGGAAAAGACTTAACTATGATCACATTACCAGCATTATTGACACTTGAGGAGGAACGAAAGAATAGAAAGAGAAAAGAGACTGATAGTGGAAAACTGTTGATCGTCGAGGCATCTGAATCAAAACTGGAAATGCAACTCAAGAAACAAAGGAATTAGAAGAAAAATGGAAACCAACAGTTCAAATTCAGAAAGTTCAACAACAAAAATAAAGAGACGTGTTTCACTTGTGGACAAAAAGGGCATTTCAAAGCAAAGTGTCCGAACAAGCAAAATGAGGCAGTTATGACTATTTCTGAAGCGATGCTACTTGAAGATTCAAAAGAATAATGGTGGATCGACTCTGGTGCAACTAGACACATTGCAAAGGACAAATGGAGCTTTTCAGAAATCAATGAAAAGGCACCAGGTGAGCATCGCATTTACATGAAAAACAATACATATTGTGATGTCTTAGGAGAAGGAACTTGCAAAATGATGTGTGAGATGCCAGTCTTGATTCTTAAGAATGTGTTGTATGCACCCAATGTTAAAAAAAACCTTATATCGGTGTCTGTATTGGATAAAATGGGTTATGATGTAAGGTTCAAGTTAGGATTTGTTTACATTCGAAAGGATGATGATGTCATTGTAAAAGGTTCAAGGGTTGATGATTTGTACCTTATCCACAGTAATCAATCAACTTTGATATTTGTGAGTCATGCGTTAAAGGCAAAATGACTAGAAAATCTTTTAGCAAACATTGGAAGTTTTTGGATTTATTGGAGGTTGTCCATTCGGACGTATGTGGACCTTTAAGAACAAAAACTCATAGAGGAATGAAATATTTTATAACCTTTACTGATGATTATTCAAGGTTTGGTCATATCTACTTAATCAGACATAAGTCTGATGCACTTGATAGATTCAAAGAATATAAAAAGGAAGTAGAAACACAGTTGGGTAGACCAATTAAAGTCTTGAATAATGATAAGGGTGGTGAGTATGAAGCTTTTGACGAATTCTGTAAAGAGAATGACATACGACATTTATATACCATACCATACACACCTGAACAAAATGACATTGCAGAAAGACATAATAGAACTCTATTGGATATGACAATGTCAATGATGGCTTATGTTGATCTCCCCATCCATTTTTGGGGAAAAGCCTTATCTACTGCAACTTATATTTTAAATAGAGTCAAGACAAAGGCTAAACCTCAAACTCCTTATGAATATTGGACTGGAACAAAACCTGACATATCTAATTTTAAAGTTTGGGGGTGTAAGACACATGTACTTATTCTGAAGCCTCTCAGGAATAAGTTAGGAACAAAGACGTGGGAATGCAAGTTCATAGGATATGTTGAGAATGGAAGTGGATATAGATTCTTTCATTCGGATAAATGATTGATTGAAAGTAGGGATGTTGTTTTTATTGAGTCTACAAATCAAATAACTCTCATTGATCAGGTCAAATTGTTAGATGATGATGTTACGAGTCCTATTGATAACATTATTGATCAGAAAATGATAGATGACTAAGGTGAAAAAGGTTCACAGGCTGAGAAAAGTGGGAGTAAAAGGAAGAGGGTACCATCTCAAAAATTAAAGGATTATTCGTTTTTAATCTAGACGAAAACATAATATTAGAAGATGATCCTAAGGACTTTATGGAGATAGTCAATAGTAGTGATGCAGATCAATGACTTCAAGCTATGAAAGAAGAGCTTGATTCAATTAACAAAAATGATGTATGTGATTTAGTAGATCTTCCCAAAGAGAGGAAAGCCATTGGTTGCAAATGGGTCCTTAAAAAGAAATTGAAAGTAGATGGGTCTCTAGATAAGTATAAAGCAAGATTGGTTGCTAAAGGATTTACTCAACAACCTGGAATAGACTTTGTGGATACATATTCTCCTGTTGCTAAGTTTACTTCAATCAGGATACTCATGTCAGTTGTAGCTAAGATGGATCTTGAGTTACATCAGTTAGATGTGAAAACGGTCTTCTTTAATGGAGAATTAAAAGAAGACATCTATATGGTTTAACCTGATGATTTTCAGGTTAAAGGACATGAACACAAAGTCTGTAAATTGAAAAGGTCTTTGTATGGACTCAAACAATCCTTTAGACAATGGTATTTAAAGTTCTATCAGACAATTCTTGAAATAGGATTTGAAGTTAGTGCTTTAGACCATTGTGTATATATTTGGACACGCGATGATAAACGAACAATTTTGTCACTCTATATAAATGATATTTTATTGGCAGTGAATTGTCCAAATATGATCAAAGAAACCAAAGCCTACTTGAGATCCAAATTCGAAATGAAGGACATGGGTGATGCTAATTATGTCCTGGGAATTAGAATCTCTAGAAATAGAAATTCTAGACTTTTATATTTGGATCAAGAAAAGTATCTGAAAAAGGTGTTCATGAGATTCAGTATGAATAATAGTAAGCCGTTGAGCACTCTTGTCTGCATGGGTCAAAGTCTAAGTAAATGTATGTGCCCTAGTTTAAATGAGAAAATATTTGAAATGAGTAAGGTCCCCTACGCCCAAGCTGTAGGTAGTCTCATGTTTGCTATAACAAGTACAAGACCCGACATTTGTCATGCGATAGGATTAGTAAGTAGATATCAATCCAATCCAGGAAAGGCACATAGGCAGACAGTGAAAAGAATATTTAGATACTTGAGAGGCACGACATGTATGAAATTGTGTTTTGGATTAAATAATCTAGAAATTATTGGCTATACAGATGCAGACTTTGCGAAATTAAATTTAGTCGATGGCTATAAATTCTAATCTAATTTAGTCGATGTGAAATTAAATTCTAACATAAAAATACTTTTTTGTTTAAAACATTCTAACTTCTTGTTTGTACTACAAGGACATGACTAATGACTATGACTCGGTGCCAAGAAACCCTTTGTTAATGAAGTCTTTTCGTTGATTATACCTATTTTTCTAAGAAACCCGAATGATGAAAACACAGATTTGGTGAATAAAAAAAACAGTAACTTAATGGGTAACACAAATGATAATAAGTACAAGTTATAAATTTAGATATTTTAAATTTAAATTTTGATAATTATTTAGTGTCGGGTCATGAAGAATTTATCCATCATAAATACCTTAATTGTGGCGTGAATAACCCACTTTTAACCGGACAAAAGAAATAATTAATCGAGTTACGTATAAATTGATCCGAACATTACAAAACAAGAAAAAAATACAAAATTTGCAGAGTCTTCTTGTATGTGAGCCCACACATCACCAATCCCGATCCAAACAGCATTTGTGGTTTGAATAATAGGGTATTATATGCTTTAGACTTATCACATAGGTCTCTGTGATTTGAAAAACGCGTTTTAGAATAAAAAGTGCTGCTGAGTAAAGCTAAAAGCCACCATCCACCGACACACACTCAGCCATTTTAGTCAGGCCATCCTTCCGGCCAGTTTTTTTGTGTTAAAATCGGGGTGTTCGAATCAATTTACGTACACCTTTAGTAATCTATTCACGGACCATTGTGACCACCAGTCTGATTTTTTGGGTAAGTAGTGACCACCTGTTTGATATAATAATGCCTGTGTATGATACAAATTGACACCTCATGGCGTGCCCAGCTTATTCTCTAAACTTTTGTGTCTTCGTGGCTGCATATCACCTGTCAACAACTTTGTCTTATAATTTGGGGTATCAATTTTATCCACATAAACATAACAACTACAATTCAATAATAACAAAATAATGACATGAATTCAAATATATAAATATAAATAATAATAAAACGCTAAGCAAGCGTATATAATAAAATAGAGCGAAAGGGTCCACCCTAAAACCAAAAGGTACTAATTAACAACTGAGTTTTTTTTTAAATCGCAAGAGATAGTTGTCCATCATACATCTCACCAACTTCACTTGCCTCTGTGGGGTACCTCCAGGCAAAGTTCCTTCTTTTATTCAAATACATCCCATTTCAAGTTAGCTCTCTGCTCGGGATGCATAGGTTGGATGTCCGTCCTTCATTCCCATCCTTTATGTTACATAAATAAGGACTTTTCCTTCCACTATCCAATATAGAGAATCTATATTGATCATCTCACATCTGTTTCGACGGTCGTATTTCTTAAATATAAATAATAATAATAAATAAGTCGAATTTCTATTGGACACGAAAAACTCATTTAGCACCATTTGAAAATAATACAATAAAAAATGACATTGAACGACACGAATTAACACTCCTAATATATATAAAATATGACAAACTTCAATAAATCCATCCGATGATCTCAAATAGAGTTATCTAATGACCACCAACATCCTTCTCAAAATCATTCACATTGAATTTCCCCCTCCCAAATACCATTACTTCTCACTTATGCCGCACCGTGCCTTCAAGTACGGGTTATTCCTAGTTTATATACATATAAATATAAATAAATATATATATATAGACTTTATTTTATATTAAAACCTTAGAAAAATAAGATATAAATAATTTTATCTTATGTTAAAAGAGTTTGGTTTTTAAATTTAAATTCACGATATATTAATTGGACAAATAAACACTTATAATTACTTTATTATGATCTCTTTATGAATATTTTTTTAATTATTCGACACGTCTTACCTACTATGACACGTGTGATAGGTGCACACTTATTTTGTTATTTATTGGAAAAAAATTACCATGTAACCATCATGATTGTCATGGTCATGAGAGTAGTCACCCTTTTATTTTAATCATAATAAAGTTTTAAAAAACCATCATAGTTGACAGGAAAAGATCACCAATATGATTCCCTTTCAACTCAAGAAAATGAACATGGTTTTGAGCAATTTGTTGGAGTTCTTTTTTTTTTTTTACCTTGTAATGATTGGAGCTATGAAACTAAAAACTTTGTACAAGGCACCAATGGCGAGGCACCAAAAACTCGAGTTTTCAAATCCAACATGAATTCGGACCGTTTCAAATACGATATTCAACATGACTATTTATAGTTTTTTTGACAAAATGATTCGTCAAAGAAAAAATTTCAATCACACCATTTCTAGTTTATTATATCTTCAAAAACACTCTCTTTATTTTCTGAATCTCCATTGACATATCTTCTATCAGATTAAATGTCTTAACTAGAATATAATTTTACTAAATTGTTCATGATATATTTTAAGGAATACTTCATCCATATCCTCTCTAGATAGACATATCTTTAATGAAACCCCTTATATTTTATGAATTTTTTTAAGTATTAAAATTCGGACTGATTAAAATTCGATTCGAGCCAATTAAAATTTATTTTTAATCAGTTCGAATCAAATTTTAATCAACTTGCATTGACTTTTAATACTAAGAAAATATAAATTTTAATCGACTCAAATTTAACTTGAATCGAATTTTAATTGACAGGAATTTTAATAAGTAAAAAATAAATAAATTTTAATCAACTTGAATTGAATTTTAATCGGCCCTAACAACTCAGGTTGAGCTTAAATCGGCTGAATTTTAATACGTAAAAAAATAAAATTTAATCAGCTCGAATTTTAATATTTAAAAAAATACATTTTAATCAGCTTGAATTTTAATCGAATTTTTTGTAGAAAGATTGTTTAAGGTTTATGTAAGGGCAATTTAGGTATTTTAGAAGATTTTTTTTTTTTTTTGGGGTTAAAAAATGATGGTTTAATGGCAAGAGTGTCAATGATGTTTTAGATAATAGAGGGAGTGTTTTTGAAGATATGATAAACTAAAAGAGGTGTGACTGAAGTTTTCCTTTTGTCAAATTAACATTCTCTATGAAAATTATTCTAATACTTGTACTTTATATAAAACTAGTTATTGTCTGTGCCCGAAGACACAGAGTAATAAAAAATGGTAAATAATAAACATATTTGTATTCATATCCAAAATCAAATCACAAATATAGAAGAGAGATAAATGAATTTAATTATCGGTTGTAGTGGGGGTGAGAGGTGGTGGTGGTAGGAGACGGTGATGGTTATGGTGGGTGGCAATGACCGTGGTGGTGGCGGTGATGGCATCGTTGGCGGCGGCGGTGGGGGCGACGACTGTTGTGGTGGTGGTGGCGACGATGGTGGTTGTGGCGGCGGCGATGGCAGTGGTGGTGGTGGTGACGGTGACGGCGACGACAATAGTGGTGGTGGTGGTGGCTGTGGCGGGGGCGGTGATGGCTGTGGCGGGGGTAGTGACAGCGGCGATGGTGGTGGGGGTGGTGGCGGTGGCGGTGGCGGTGGCGGTGGCGGCGACGGCGATGGCAGTGATGGTGGTGGTGGCGGTAGTGGTGGTGGCAGCGGTGGTGGTGGGGGTGGCGGTGGTAGAGGTAGTGGTGGGACGGTTTCAAACACTATTTTTTTTTAAAGTACTTATGAGAAATAATTTCTAAAAGTACTTTTAAAAAGTAACTCCAAACACACCCTTAGAGGTCTATTTTCCTATTAAATTTAGGGTGTTAATATTAGCCGTTAGATTAACTTTAAAGTAAAATTTAAAACGATCTTAACCGCGAAAAACAAAAGTCATTTTGTTTATCTTTTGAGGTTTGAATTGTAAGTTACTTTATTATATAAATTATTTTCATATAACTTTTTTTAATTAGGTTCTATCTTTTTACGTATAATTTATACGTAAAAAACTTTTAAAAGAGCAAAGCAAAAAACTACCATGAAGAATTACTTTATAAATAGTATAAATAGCAAAACACTAATGCTTGCAAGACACAACAAATTTTGATAATTATTCTTTAGTCATTCTCTTCAACTTGATGGTTGTCCCACTAGAAATGGACCTTGGCTCCGCCCCTGCAGTATTCATTAATTTTGTTTCTAATGGATCTCAACTATATTAGGGTTTATTCTTAATTTTTTGGGGTAAAATAAAAGAAGACTGAGTTTAACACAAACAAAAGATGACATTTGTACATAAAACAGAACTCTAGTAAGAATATGCAGCTGAAAGCCATCCATTTGTGCTTTGTATATTTGGATTGCTATGGCACCTCATTGTTGAGATATCATGCTTGAAAATTTTATCTCTAGATAAACACGAAATAAAATTGTCAGATGTTATGAACAAACTCGTAACTTATAAATTTAGTTTTAAGGTAAGACATCAGTTCTAAAGATCTATATCGTAGTCAATGATTATTTGAATCATGAAGCGACGATTTTCTAATTTTCTTATTGAAAGTAAAGACAAGATTAATTGCTTGCATAAATCACTCTTACCAAATATGTGAGGTTTCCCATGGCCAAATTCTATATGAAGACTCATTATGTTCTTTCTGTGGCCTGTCCTTGTTGATTCATAATTGATGATCACATGGAGATGGAAATTGGCTCTAATTGCCAACCACCTAATCAGCATAGGAGAGAGAAAAAGGAGGATTTTGGGAAGTCAATGGTTTTTATTCCCATGTTCTTTTGGGGGGTCTGATTGAATTTGTGTTAGGTATATAGACACACAATGAGATTGGACCAAGCTATAAACGTGTACATGTATTTTTAACAGAAAGTTCTTCTGTGGTTGGTTGGGTACCTTGTAAGGTTACTTTGAGAGCCTTTGGAGGAAGGTCAAGCAGGAGTAGGCAACCTATATTTTAATCATCCAATGTTTGGAACATTTTTTTTTGTTATAGGGTGTTTAGATTTGTGCCGATTACTCCTTCGAACTGATTACCATGACTTGAACTGGGTTAAAGCATATACCTAAAAGAATAAAAATAGTTAGGCTTTAGGAGGTATAGAAAGATATTGAACCTAAAATTTCTGAGTTATCAAAAGTTAGATTTAACCACTAAACTATCTCCAAGAGTTTATGTTTAGTCCAATTTTTTTTTTTTGATTTTTTAATCAACAACCTAACACTATATTCAGGTCAGGAGTCATTTTCTCTCTCATGCTTTTTGAGTCAAATGTAAAACCAACCCATGATCTGGTCAGTAGCCAATCTCTCTCTCTCTCATCCTTTATGTACATAGTATTTTGATATGTATGACAGGTGAATACCCATCAAACTCAAGTTCGGTTCAAGATTGATTCATTTTTGACACGTTCAAGTTCACCATTTGCATTCGAGCCAAGCTAAACTATTCGCGAGCAGCTCGGTTTATCACCTATGTATTTGACAATCTACATGTCTACCGAGAACAAAAAGACAACCTGCACAGTGAGTGCATATTTCCTCACATATATTATATATTTACAAATATATAATATATATTTATCGATGGGTAAAGAATATTAGTGTCATTTTAGAAAGTATAAGTGGTGTTTTTATAAATAAAATAACACACAAGGGGCGTGATTGTAGTTTTCCAGGTAAAATCAAATAGGTATGAGATAGATTTGAAAATAGTTTATAGCATAGCAGCGTGGTGCTCGTTCAAAGACCCAAAACAGACAAGATAACCTTGTCCCGTGATTCTCTCTCTCTCTCTGGCCAAGTGGTGGCTTTAGAGAGTAAAACGTGTTTACCCAGAAAATAATCTTAGCCTGAAAGCTACTTCTTCCAAAATCTCTTTCATTCTCAGTAAAACTGGCTTTGGCATTGAATGGTAAACCCAAAAAGGAAACGAAATAATGATGAAATATAATAAATAATCTCACTCCAACACCCCCCAATATCTATTATATATATAAGGTAAAGATTAATAAAAGCAAGAAATATTAAGAGAGGTACTTGTTACTTCATTTATACATATACAAACCACTAGTATATATTTTCTATATCTAACATATATGATTATAAAAAAGAACAGAATTTTCGGTGGCTTTGGATGCTTCCAGTTTTAGCCAATCGTGCCTGCCAGCTTTCCTTTGAATGGGTGCACAAAAACTGGTAAAAAGTATGAACACTGTTTTATGGAGGAAAAAAAAGTCATATATATAATGTATTGGTATATATATTTGCTAGTAAAGAATAATAGAAAGCACTGACATAGGCTTTTTGTTCTAAAGCTCTGAGACGAATTTGGAGAGAGAGAGAGAGAGAGACTGAGGTGGGTAAGATGAGGGAGTTGGGGGTGATGGTAGTACCACTACTCATCGGCATTTTGGTACTGGGTGGTCCGAGCTTTATCAATGGCGATACAGATCCATCTGATGGTAAGCACTTCCCCATCAATTCCATCTTTACTATATATGAATCTGTTGAATCAGCCACAGACATGGGGTACAACTGGTTAATGGGTTGTGGTTTTCTCTGGATGAAAGTAGATTCAGAGGTAGTTAGGCATTACATGAGTAAAGAAGATTTCTTTCTTGTATACAGAATTTGACTCAGATAGAGGAAGAAGCTGCTCTTTTCTAAATCTTCTGTTCTGCTTTGTAGTGACTATAGCTGACTTTTGAATCTCATTAGTGACATAACACAGAAAAATTGAATTCACCCAGAAATTCTTGGTGTAACAGGCGATGGTTTGTGAAGATTTTGATTCTGAATGTTTCTAGTTTAGCATTCAGTGTAATGGGCCTTCTGAGATAGAGGTGTAATATCGTAAAAATTGAGGACTTTTTGTTTTTTCCCTCAAAATAACTGGTTTTCTGACTTTAGTATTTGCAATAATTAGTCTTCCGAAGATACTTCCAATGGGTGCGTGTTTGGCAAAACCTTGCCCATTTGAAAGTATTTATTAGGAGTTTAATGGAGGTAGTTTTTTTCTTCTATTTGTGCTCTGGAGAAGGAGTTCCATACGGGGATAAAATTGCCAACAGTGATGCAATTTAAAATGTTTGCTGATGATTAACAAGACCAATTAAGAGCAGTGAGAGTATGACTATGCCCTAAATAGCTTCAAAGAAGATGCACAACACTTAGAGGAAGCCGAGCTTTGGGTATTTCCAGGTTTTGACATATGCATGGGCAAGTTAATTCCCCAGCTGATTCTCAAGTTAAGCTGGGCACAAATTGCACTCCAATATCAGTCTGTGGAATGGTTCATCTGAAAGAAGCAAATCTTGGTTGTTGTCTTTGTAGGTAGCATTGAGCATGGCCATCTAAAACTTTCAGTTTTTGAAGCTTATCTTTCAGTATTTGTGTCGTTTTTATTGTAGATTATGTTG
Source organism: Ilex aquifolium (assembly GCA_951799425.1). Lineage (NCBI taxonomy): Eukaryota > Viridiplantae > Streptophyta > Magnoliopsida > Aquifoliales > Aquifoliaceae > Ilex > Ilex aquifolium. Next base: position 15,710,277 of record OX637410.1, on the reverse strand, counting down.
ATATAGGTTCTCGTAGCTACTTTCTATATCGGTTACGTTTGCACCATTACAAAGTATCAAGTACAGCCTATGCAGCTTTAACATTCTTTAGGATACATATAAAACGCTTGATTGGATTTGGGTGGGAAATGTCATTAGCTTGTTGGGTGTCAAACTAGTTGCTTGATACCAGTTATTAAAATAAAAGATAAAAATTGGCGTATTCTCTATGTAACAATTCCTACAATTATTCATATTTGTGTCTTGTGCTGTTCCGTTTCACATCATCTTTGGCATTAAAAATTGATAGTAGCATATGCAGAGTCGTTTTGAACTTCTCTTAGATATGAGTGAATATATCCAAAGATAATCTTTTCCCATGGCAATTTTGATGCACAGCCTCTGCTCTCAGGGTCATGTATGGCAGTTTGAATTCACCACAGCAGCTAACCAAGTGGAGCTCAACTGGTGGTGATCCCTGTGGAGAGTCCTGGAAAGGCATTTCCTGCTCAGGATCAAGAGTCACAGAAATGTGATTTTCTCTTTATCCTTTCATTTTCTCATGCAGGTGTCCTCAGACACGTCTGTGGTCTCTGATGTTTACTTTGCTGTTTGTTTTCCATCAGCAAATTATCAGCTCTTGGGCTTTCTGGGTCACTGGGGTACCAGCTCACAAGTTTGACATCAGTAACCAACTTGTATGATGAACGGCCTTCTACAATCTGTTGATATTCTCTTCTTGCTTTTTAGTTATCCTAACATGGTGATTTGACGAAATTCTGCAGTGATATAAGCAATAATAATTTTGGCAATCAGATAACTTATCAGCTTCCTCCGAACTTGCAGCGACTGTATGCTTCTATTTGCATATTTTATCTTCTTCTATAGAAATTGTTGTCACAACTTTCATCAGCAATTCGTTATAATGCAGAAATCTTGCGGGAAATGGCTTCAATGGTGGCATCCCCTATTCCATAACACAGATGGCTCCTCTTAAATACCTGTTAGTCTTATTCTTCAATTTGCATATTTGATATATCACTGATGGTTTCTCTTAAATACCTGTTAGTCTTATTCTTCAATTTGAATATTTGAGTACCCAACATGATTTAAAGTCTCAAACATTGATTGCTTGTATTATTTCTCCAATTGTAGAAATGTTAGTCACAATCAACTTCAAGGCCAACTGAATGACGTGTTTGGACAGCTTCCAGCACTCTCCACATTGTGAGATCTACCTCCATCCCAATCTCAATATTTAAATTTATCTGGGTTCTCCCACATCTTGTTTCGGTTGATGAGTTCACGATGTATACTTTGACTATCATCATGTTACTTACTGCCATTATAAAGATCACCTTTTTATATCTTGGTGTGTGAGCCCCTTTAGAGTCATTACTTACCACCACATGTTTGTGATTTAAAAATGCTTTATATGTTCTTTGTGAAACAAAATACCAGGACTATGGTACCTAGTTTAGAAGTCTTTAGAAGTGCCATCTATCTTCTCAAAGATGGGTAGGGCCACTAGGGTTATCCAACTCCTCTAAACATATGTTTTTTTTCACTACTTCTGAGGTAGATTTATCGAAAATGGATGATTAAGAGTAAAATATAAGATTGTTGGTGCTCTAATTTGGTTGAGGGGGGATTTGATTACTATATTATCTTGCTTCAGGGATTTCTCTGTTAATGCCATGACGGGTAACCTTCCTGAAAGTTTCAGCTCACTTTCAAGTATGACCAATATGTAAGTACATTAATAATTCTGTACCATGGTACTAATAGTTAATATATGTTGTGATCCATTCTTGATCAACTTTTTACCATTTTACAGGTATTTGCAAAACAACCAGTTTACAGGGACTATTGATGTCCTTGCCAATCTTCCCCTTGATAATCTGTGAGTGATATATGTATATTAAGGCCAAAAGTATGTGTGTATTGATCACACCTCAGTCAGAAAACCATTATTTCTGTTCTTGTGAGAGCCTAATTCACTTTAGCCATGTTCACTGATTCATGCTTATGTTTGTAGGAATGTCGAGAATAATCATTTTAGTGGTTGGATCCCTGATCAGTTGAAAAACATAAACTTTCTGTAAGCATTTCCCACTGCTAAATTGTTATATCCATTTTAAGATTACCATGAAGGTAGATTCTTTTTAGTTGGAGTGTGTTACAATCATAACAGGAAGGATGGTAACTCATGGGACTCGGGGCCTGCACCCCCGCCTCCACCGGGCACGCCTCCAGCCAGCAGGCCCAACCGAAATCACAATTCTGGTGGCAATAACCACCCATCCGATGGTGGAGGTGGTAGCAAGAAATCAGGTGTTGGGGCTGGTGGTGTAGCAGGAATTGTGATATCCCTTTTAGTGGTTGGAGCAATTGTAGCATTCTTTATTATGAGGAGAAGATCCAGAAGGTCATCGGCAGATATAGAAAAGCAAGATAATCAGCCTTTCACTCCTCTTGCTTCGCATGATATGCAAGGTACAAGTTCTCCATGTCTGTGTATCCTCATTTGGTTTAACATATTTAAAGTTTCTTAGGGAATTGCTTGGTTTTGCTTTTTCTCTTTACGACATGGCATTATACTGCTTATGGAATTATGATGTGTTTGAATCGTCCTGTGGAGAAAAGATGGGAAAGATAATATTCTCTTTACCGCAAACTACTATAAAGTTTGCATATGCTTACAACTTACTTCTTTGCAATTTGTTGCTCATTGAAATTTTATCTTTAACTCAAGGCTGTCTGTTCTTGGTATAAGATGATATTATGTGCTCATTTTGTTGTCAATTTTATCTGTGCAACAGCATTTGCAGAAATGAAATCTATACAGACTTCCTCCACGGCTGACATAAAAACATTTGAAACATCGGCGTCTATAAATCTTAGACCGCCACCAATTGATCGTCACAAATCATTTGATGAAGAGGATTTCTCGGTGAAACCCATTGCTCCCAAGAAAGTCAGCACAGCTCCTATAAATGTTAGATCGTATTCTATAGCGGACCTGCAGATGGCTACAGATAGCTTTAGTGTTGAAAATCTTATTGGCGAGGGGTCCATTGGACGTGTTTATCGGGCTCAATTTGATGATGGAAAGGTATACTCCTTTCTCTGACAAATATGTAATGAGTTCCTGTTTGAGTATGAAAATTTGTTTTCTTTTGTGTAATTGTACTTGCAGTTCACCTTATATATGCATTACAACCTGGATGTTTCATGTTTAAGTGAAATGTATTCTAAAAGATATTTTCCATCACTGAGGCATTTTATGCTGGGTGCAACATAGCTCTGAACTTTGACGGGAACAGGTGCTTCTGGAGAGCATTATTAGTATGACTAATGTCATCCAGTGCTCATCATTGGGCTTTATAAAATGATCAGTTGAGGGATTCCCATTCCAGAAAAATCCTTTCATTCACTGGAGTTGCCAAACCTCTGCAACTGTTGCTGCTGATGCGCATATATGTATTTTGAAAGATATTTCACCATTTGTTTCTGTCAGATTTTCTTTCCTAATTGAATGCCCTGGTCTCAGCTTTCTAAGTCTTTGTTGACACACTAGGTTCTTGCTGTGAAGAAGATAAATTCATCTGCTCTTCCACATCCCGAAGACTTTTTGGATATAGTTTCAGAGATATCCCAATTGCACCATCCAAATGTAACAGAGCTGGTGGGCTATTGTTCAGAGCATGGACAGTACCTGCAGGTCTATGAGTTCCACAAAAATGGTTCACTGCATGACTTCCTGCATCTCTCAGACGAATACAGCAAACCACTAACCTGGAATACCCGTGTGAAGATTTCCTTGGGGACTGCACGTGGGTTAGAGTAAGTTACATTTCTTTGTGATTTCCTTTGTGGCATGTGACGTCTAATTTTGACAAATGGTGCTATGTAGATGATATCCTTTACCTGTTTTCTTCCCTTTACAAAATTTCTTGATCATTTTTCATGAAGGCTCTTTTTGGTGTAGCATCATCAATTCGAAAGCTTTGGTGTAGGACAGAAATTTGAATGGGTTAAAAAGAATTTATGAAGATACTTTAAGATGGTTCTTGTGGATGCTTTTACCCGTTAATTATGTTAATACAAGCAACTAAAATGTTTGCTGCCCATATTATAGTCAGCTGTTTCTAGACAAACTTAAACTGTTGACCTCAAGGAACCACAACTTTCAGGATTTTAGGTTTCAGAGTAGAACTTGCTCTCAAACTTGATAATCAGGGGACAATTTATCTCAAGTCAAAGAAATGGATCCTTTATTTTTTCTTCTGTCATGCACACATCTTGACGAACAGGGGATATTGAATTATTTATCATCACAAGTCAAGGAAATGAACTTTTCTTTGTTTTCCAGATAGAGGCAGCAAAATCAACCTGATATGAAATTTAAACTAGGAAGGTAAATTTGCAGTAAATGGCCTCATTCTATTTTCCGATATTCCCTTGGAAATATATGAAAAGAATAAAATTAAGAAATGGGTGTATTTTGCTGTATCACCTTTTCTTTGCCTGTGGAGAAGATTAGATGAATCTGGTGCCAAGACATTCACAACCCCGCTACTCATATGGCATACATAAGTCCATCTAACATAGGTGGATTCCATCTGACCCATAGAGAATAGATGGACACCCAACTAGGGATTTCTGCTGGGAATAAGCATTTTTCATTCCTTCATGATGCTTTTGAGCTAGTCCCCTGGTGCTCACATTGGGTACCCTTTGCAGGTATCTACATGAAGCTTGCTCACCGTCAGTTGTTCATAAGAACTTTAAATCGGCCAACATTTTGCTAGATGGGGAGCTCAATCCACACCTTTCAGACTGTGGGTTAGCAAGCCTTGTTCCTGATGCAGATCAGGTCAAATTTCAGCCTCTTGAACTTTCTCTTGTTGTAGGTAACTTGTAGTTTTTTTAATGCAAACACATGGAAGTTCACTTTCCTTTTTACCCTGGTGGCAATGTCAATTACCATTGCACTTTGTTATATGAATACTTTGACCATGACAGAAAAAACTGGGTCAGGACAGTTTACATGCCATTTCTTGTAATAAGCCAGGAGAAAGTTTTTTTTTTTTTAATTACTCCAGTAAGTCATGCTTTTCCATGCACAATTTGTGCATCTATTTCATCTGACACCCTTACACTAAATTTCTCCAACTTTGAGCAAGCTTTGTTGACTGTCAAAATGTGGGAAATCTATTAATATTAACAAAATGCCACTAATAAAAAAGCTACTGATATGGCATATCCCATGAACACCCATCATGGGATGGGAGAAAACTTCAGATGACTTTGTGGGTACTCCTGTCAAGACTTAAAAGAGTCACCGGTAGAAACTCTTATTGGTCAAATTTGACAAATCAAAACAAATATCTCCCTTTGAGATAGGAAATATTCCAACAAATGGAGATGGCAAATGTTACATTATTCCTGCATTATGATTCCGTTTTGTTGTGCAAATTCTGCCCTTATTGCAAATGTAGTTAAGTTTGCATCTCAACATTTTCATGTATTTTTCTCCCTCTGCCGGAATTTCACAGGCATTGAACCATAATGCTGGGTCTGGGTATGGTGCACCTGAGGTTGCCATGTCTGGTCAATATACCATAAAGAGTGATGTCTACAGTTTTGGAGTAGTCATGTTGGAGCTTCTTACTGGACGAAAACCATTTGATAGGTATTTTTTTTTGAAGTGTTGTGTGTCATTTCTGATAATATTAAGCTGATGGAAAGAGATTTAGATGTATGTTTGTCTGATTAGCTATGTCTCTTATATCTGACACAGCACAAGGTCAAGATCTGAGCAATCTTTGGTTCGATGGGCAACACCTCAACTCCATGACATTGATGCTCTATCTAAGATGGTTGATCCAGCACTCAAAGGGCTTTATCCGGTTAAATCTCTCTCCCGGTTTGCTGACGTGATTGCGCTGTGTGTCCAGGTAGAATTAGCTGGCTTTATTGTTGTTCATTTTATGGAAAATAATGTAATTCTGATGTCCTATATTACTATTTTGTGACAGCCGGAGCCTGAGTTCCGGCCACCTATGTCAGAAGTGGTTCAAGCATTGGTCCGACTGGTGCAGCGAGCGAATATGAGCAAGAGAACCATTGGAAATGAACAAGGTGCATCTGTGCAGGTTGACAACCCAGACACAACTTAAGCAGGCGCGGAATGCTTGTTTTGTTTCTTTTTTTCTTGACTATAAAAGCTCTAAACCAAACAAAAGTAATGCAGCGTTCTGCTTTTTCATTCTTTCCTATTCACTGTTCGTCATCAGCTGCTTATTTGTTCTCACTTACGTCTCCTTTTTTTTTTTTGGCTTTGTATGACTGGGAGTAGATACTGGATTTTGTTTATACCGAATAACTCTGACAGCTCTATCCATCATCTTCCTCTGGTATAAAAAGTCAACCAACCTTTTTTATGTAATGAAATTTGCCCTTTTTAGGAATGTTTCGTTTAAATCTGTTAATCCCAGAATTTGCTCACCGTGATGGATGGTTGAAATGATGATTTGGCTATCGACGGTAGTTTTCTTGTAAAAAAAAAAAAAGTCGAAGGTTAGAGGTACTTTGGCGGTCGACCTTTTAATGGTAAAGTCCGAAAAAATGATGAATAGAAACTATATTTAGTTGGGAATGAATTGTCTATCTCAATGATGCATAATTTGCTCTTTTATAGGTCAAAGAATTGTACCGTTAAAAGATCTTTAATAATTATTTGAATAAAGTGACACTGAGAGTAAAACAAAAACTGGACGCTTTTTAGCATAGATATATCTCAACTTATTTGAATTAATCAAGACGAGCCAAGCTGCCGAGCTAAAGTGTTGGCAAACAAAGAGCCAAGGTTCTTGCCGGCTGGAGCTCACCTTATCAAACTAAACTACAGAGCTCACAAGCTAAGCTCCTGCCCACATGCTCAGCTCGTGCCAATTTTACCATTATCAAAATCCAACCAACGTCATTATACTGCTGCAAAAATCAGAGCTTCAGATTGAAATAAAATGTCTCAAACTTCCATGTTACTGCTTAAATAAATTGGGAAATCGTAACTTTTAAGTACTTTTTGGGGTCATTAAAATTTACGAAAAAGAAGTCTGCTAAAAATAAAAGTAATCCACTTGGTGACTGGAATCAATCAAAAGTATCACAAGCACAACAGGGGTTTGCACCAACCCTAGCTGGTCTTGGAAATTTTTGTGAACTGTAACAATAGCACCAGCTAAAACAACTCGATACAGGATCTTCATCTTAAACACGAACGGAAACAATAACATGAATATTTCCCCAGTTGTACCGGATACCACAATTTTCTTCATAAGGTAAGCATGGCACCTCAATCAATTGTAGACCATGTACTTGGGAGTTGCACTGAACTTCTGGTAACCCTTGATGACTTTGTTCACTGCATCAAGGAAGTCCTTCTCTGTTACAGTCTTCCTTCGTGCTCGAATGGCATACATTCCAGCCTCTGTGCACACGCTCCTAATGTCAGCTCCTGAATGAGAGAAGATCCAATGTTAAAAACACAAATTTGGAACACTCATTGAGAGGTTAAAAAAAATAGCAGAGGGCAAAATAACAAATGCTTAAGAAACAGCTTCCTTTGTTCAGTTGTCATCAATGGCTACATCTGTTACAGGAGAGCTCCAATATTGTTTTCAGCACAATACAGTAGTTATAAAAAGGCCCAAAATTCGGAATAAACATTAACAAAAGCAAAAATTGACTAAAAACCAACTATGAAAAGGAATTCTGATCAATTTTTCCATAAATAAAGATATAATAATAACCGCATACTTGCCAAAATAGACATGGGGAGCAAAACAAAAGAAACAAACCAAAAGTCTAAAAGAAACAAACCAAAAGTCTCTCGACAAGTAATCTTCATTTTAATAACAAAGACACTTCCGTATCAAAAACTTTAATGCAGAAGTATAGCATAAAAAGGTGAGCTTACCAGTAGAATTTGGGCAGAGGCGAGCCAGAAGTTCAAACCGGACATCCCTTTCACAGTTCATCGTTCGTGTATGGATCTTAAATATTTGTGTCCTGCTCTCAAGATCGGGTAATCCAAATTCAACTTTGCGATCCAACCTTCCAGGACGCAACAGAGCTGGATCCAGTGTGTCAGGCCTAAACAAATGGAAGGGACGAGGCATTATTAATGTAAGCAAGAAGCAGGTCAGCAAGTTTTAGAAGTCACCAAAAATCTAGAAAGAAGAAAAGAAGGATGGAGGGAAAATACAGCACCCTTAACAGAAAAATACTCTTGTTATTCTGAAAAGAACAGGGTTCATATTCTGGAGATTGAGATTAAAAAGAGCTCGCCATAAAATAGGGACAACTGAATGATCTCCTCCCAACAAAAAGAACTAATGGGCAAAAATACCGCAAATACCGCAAAAGAAGGTAAAATAAAGAGACAACAAAGTCACCATGGGCTGTTTAAAGTCAGATTGGATGTGGTCCTCCAGTTGTGATTGTGAATAAACCACAAGCCAAACAAAAGGACTGTAGACAGGCACATGATAGAAATCACAAACCCACCCCCCACTCAAAAAATAAAAAGAAAAAACTGCCCCGGGAAAAATCAATGAAAAATGGGTTGAATATAGAAAAACATGAAGTACCCTCGGAATACATCTACTAAGATCAGTTGTGCTCCAAGAACAAATAAGTTCACTCTTTCTATACAAGGTCAACAGACTTGATAGATACAGCTCTAAACAGATAGGAAATTATAAACAGCAGTTATATGAGAAGTAGCCAACTTCACCTATTTGTTGCCATCAGAACTTTAATATTCCCACGAGCATCAAATCCATCAAGCTGATTCACTATTTCGAGCATTGTGCGCTGAACCTCATTGTCTCCACCAACACCATCATCAAACCGTGCACCCCCAATGGCATCTACTTCATCGAAAAACACAATACAAGCCTTTTTTGAGCGTGCCATCTGCCACAGCAAATGCATTAGTCACATATCTAAAATATTAGCAAAACACAATTATCTAACTGTTGTAGCATGAGACACCTTATCACCTGAAACAGTTCACGAACCATCCGAGCCCCCTCACCAACATATTTCTGCACAAGCTCACTTCCAATAACACGAATGAAACAAGCATCAGTTCTATTAGCCACAGCTCTGGCTAAAAGTGTTTTGCCAGTCCCAGGAGGACCATAGCAGAGAACACCCTTAGGAGGATCAATTCCAAGCTTCACGAATTTCTCAGGGTGAAGCATGGGTAATTCAACAACCTACAATGGATGTTCAAGATATCAGGAAAAGGTATGTCATCTGTTATACTTGCAAACCAGTCTCTAAGGAAAACTTATTCGCAGGTAAAACGTTGGATATGCACCAAAAGATATAAAGGAAGAAAGGGGAAAAAAAGGGTGGCTCAGTCACTAGGAAGCACGGACACTTCATTTTGGGCAGAGTGTCGGTGTCGGACAAGTCTGGGACACGGACACGTTAAAATGAGTGTCTAATTTTTTTTTTGTTAAATTTTTTTGGGACACATTTTGAACACGTTGGGGACATGCGACCGACAAGCTCAAGACATGTTGGAGACACGCCACCGACACGCTGGAGACACGTTTTGAGATTTATTTTCAATTTTTTGAGAACTTTTCAGATAATTTTTTAATTAAGAGTTATTTTTGTAATTTTAAAAGGATACAAATCACAATCATAATATAAAAAAAGTTACACTTACTATATTGAACACTGGACATGATGTAATATAATTTCGGATACGAATACGAACCTATATACAAATAGAATAAACTTTTGATATGACAGTAATGTAAGAAAAAAATGGGATTACAAAATTAGGGCTCTTAGAAATTGATGAAAATTAGTGTTACGAAATGTAATATTTTAGAAAATAAAAGTTGTAGTAATCATTGATTGTTGGATTATGAATGTTAATGTTGAATATGTATAGGTATATCTTATATTGTACATTTTATGCAGTAATATTATAATGTAAATTTTCCGAATTACGGAAATGATGAATTAAAATATTACTATGATAATATTTTAATTTTATCATATGATTATATATAAATACATATTATTTAATATATCGCCAACGTGTCCGTGTCCTACTTTTCTTAAAAACTATGTGTCGACATGTCCGTGTCGTATCTGTGTCCCGTATCCGTGTCCGTGTTTCTTAGCTCAGTCAACAAGGCTTGTGCAACTACAGAGCTTAGGGAGGGTCTTTAAAGAAAGAAAGATGGTCGGAATCAGATTACAATATATCATACACACCTCTCGCATCTTTTCAATCTGCTCCTTGCATCCACCAACATCATTGTAAGTCACATCTGGTTTTTCCTCTACAGTCATCATGGTTACACTGGGATCAATTTTAGGAGGCAATGGGATCTGAATTTGATACTTATTCCGATCAACACTGCAATGATAGCATACTGATCAATCTAAATCCGGTATCTCACAATGAACTAGAATTAAATAACACAAATATAAGAAAATATACAGAAATGGAAACAAAATGGTAGAATTGCCATAAAAGGAAAAAGTTTTTGGTTCTCATGAACTATCACCATGACACTGGATGCAAACTAACTGAAACCAAAAAACCAAAAAACCAAAAAAACAAGTGTATCCTGAACACATTACTTCACACCCCTATATATGTTCCAAACTTTGGACTACTTGCAAATAATTCCAAATTTCCCAAATATTGTAAACATGAAAAACACACCGGTGAGATTAGCACCAGCTAATGGCCTTTAAGTAACTAGAATCTCACACAGCACAAACCATAAGCAATCTAATGGATTTATCACTCTTTGTCATCACTTCCTTCCCTAACCTCACAAATACACAGTGGACAAGTAGGCTGGAGCTTCCGTGTTCTGGCCTTGGCTTAGCCAGGTCCCCGGCACAACAGGGAGCTGTATGTGTGTTGGTCACTATAATCAAGAACACATGGCAATCAACATTTCTTATTCCTTTTGGAATTCTCATCGAACCTAAAATCTCCATTAATTGGATAAATTGAAAACAAAAAAATTAGATACAGTGTGTAAGAGGAAACATTACAATCTCAGAAACAAAGTTAGTTCTAAGGACATGAAAGCAAAGGAGTTAAGAGATGAAGTCTGGAATCGAGAATCACCGCCACCCCCTCTGGGGGGTTTTGGATTTTTTTTTCTTTTTCCTTTGTTTTTTTTTTTTTTTTTGGGAGGGGGGGGGGGGGGGGGGGGGGTGGAACTCAGTTGGCAGTGAGAAAAACAACACATTAATACCTGTTCTCACATCAGAATTATTTGTGCAACAAAAATCAGGAGTTAACATAAAAGGAGATGAGACATGACACAGGAGGAGGGAAACATAAAACTTAAAACCACAACCAGTAGTGTGAACCTTCAAGAAACACTGTTACTCAATTGGAGAACACCACATTCAAGTTGGATCACCTACACAGAATTGATCATAGATGATAGGTCATAACAAAACTCTCTCGACACAGTTTTAATGTTCCACTGTGGTAATGGAAGTACCCTTTCAAAGTAACCTCAAAGAAAACCCATCCATGCATGAATAGTTGGGGTTGTCTCAAAAAAATTGATGTTACCGTCCACAATAAGCACATATACACAAAACACTTGGCAGCTTATATACCGTAAGACAAGCAGAGAGGAAACCTACCCAACACGCATGCCTTCTTCAATATCAGTTGGGGAAACTTTATCGCCCAACCCAACAACAAACTGCAGTTATGAAGAGAGAATAACATTCAGAAAAGATACTTAATATCTCCAGAGAGTAAATCAAATTAACTTACATAGCTTATTCCAATATAACATATACAAATAAATTTTTCAACATGTTCTTTGCCAAAATGTAAAAGAATGTGCAATATTATAGGATTCAGAAAGTATATCACACTAATGCATAACTGGCTGAGGTATGAACTCGCTACCTCCTATTTAGGAGCTAAAAAGGGTACCAATGGGCCATTAACAGTTTTGGATCACATCTCCTCTGTGATCATATTGCACTTTTGAGAAGTAGAAGAAGTAACAAATGCTGTAGCAGCCCCACTGTGACAGTTAATCTACTGCTGTGATGCCACAGCTGTTTACTAAAAAAAACTCCCAAATTCTTGCCGCATCAAATCACTTCAGTAAATAAGCAGACTTAATGTTAGGAATTTACACATAATGGCTGCTCAGCAAAATCAAAAACCCGTATAACTTTGCTAATCAACTAGTGTCGAAGACAGAAACCTCATTCTCTAAATTGACTAAGTCAAAACTTCTTCAAAAATGAATACACCGACACTGCCTAAAAATCCCACCAATCCATTCTTCTAATTTTACTTGTTCCATAAAAGAATACAAGGGGATGGCTATTTTGAAGGATACTGATATTTGAAGTTAATTTTAGAAATGAATTCCCCCCCCCCCCCCTCCCAAAAAAAAAAACAAAAAAGAAAAAGAACAGAAATAACAAGTTGGTCAGGAGATCCATAGAGGATATACCTTTGCAATTTGCTTAACATTTATAACATATTTTGCATCTTCAGTGTTTGGATTGATTATCTTGGTGCATCTTGCCACCTAGTGAAAACACCAATCACAGCTTTAGAAAGAGAACAAATGGAACACAAAAACTGTGCCTCCACAAATATAAAGTAGCACCACCTGAAGAGGTTGTTCCTCTTGCATCATTTGCTTATCAGAAACAAGATCCCATTGGCTGGGTGCAGCTAATCCAGTGTCAGACTCCTTGATACCTGTTGTGAGATGAAGACCAAAGTTATAGTTTCAGGAAATATTGAGGTGTACAATATAATTAGATTAATCTCAATACCCATAAAAAGTAAGAAAGAAACAATTGAACAAGATATTCTTGATGACGAGAAACAATTCAACAAGATATTCTTGATGACGATAAATTAAAGAAACACAATATAACAAAGCTAGAAATGACAAACGGTGATAAATTAAAGAAACACAAGATAACAAAGCTAGAAATGACAAACGGTGATTGTAAATGGACGAACTGTACAACAAGGTCCTACAATTCTGTCAACAAAAAATCACCCCGAAGAGACACAACAAAAAACCAAAACTATATTCTAGTTTTAGCATACCAGAACAATGACAACATCAAGATATATATGATCGTTACAGACAAGATTAGGTGATGAAGGATCTACAAATCAGAGAAAATGTGAATAGGAACTATAACATACCGCATAAATCATTGATCTTTTTAGCCATTTCCTTAATTTCCTTCTCTGCTTTCTTTATGCTGTTAGAATAGGGTCCCAAACCCTGCATAAATCATTCCAGTGGTTCATCCAAAGTGACAAGGAAACAATAACCCCAAAAATTCAACTCATCAAATGCCAAAACCAACGTATAAACATGTATATGGGTAAAAGGAAGAAAAAATCTAGACGGGTAGATCCACTTGCGTTTAATTTGAACCTGTTTACATTAGGAGGCAAAGGGTGGGGCTTAGGGCAGAACCCCCAAACATGGTGCAGATATCATTTACGAACACACCAACGCCTATCATTCGAATAATGAAAGGGCAAAGCTGCACAAGTATCCACCCAACCCTCTTGGAAATAATTTTTCCATGATTTTCAAATACTAGAATTTTGGGACTCGAAATGAGAAATTCCAAGCTCAGCTTAGCCTCGTACGACTACTGCCCATTTTAAGTCGGTTTTTGCTTTATTGCAAGTGATAAAAGACGCAATTTTTAAATTCGATCCTTCTAAACTCAGTTCTTTCGATAATCAAACAGCATAAGACACAAACAACATAGCATCGGAGAATCAAGAAGCTATCAACAAAAGCAAATCAAATCAAATCAAACACAGAAGAACAGGACGAGAGTTGAAAATTAGGGTTTAATAGGGGAAGAAAACAATACATAGGTTTTGAGGAGAGCTATATCGTCTTCATCGAGAGGTGGGGGATTCTTCTCGTCCTTGATTTCATCCTCAGTCGCCATCGCTCAAACTCTTCAGTAAAGCTCACCTCTTGTCTTGGCAATTCGCTTTCTTGTAACCCACGAATCATTTATATGCTCTTCTGCGACTTATATATTTAGCGGTGGTCGCCACCGTCACATTAACATTTCCATCTCTCTATTTCCCTAATTTGCCCTTCATCTTGTCATTTTATTCTGTAGTTTGCCCTTCGCCTTCTATTTACACTAACACCCCCTTTTAAAAGTTCATAAAATTAAAATTTTACAAAAATACCCTTAATTAAAACGTAAATTAAAAGACAATAAACTAAAAACACTCTCTGCATCTCTTTTATGATTATATTGATTCATATATGGAATTTGGATGAAATTTTATTGTATTTGATAAAATTTTAGTTATATAGTGCATTCTAATCCGGACAATTTCTAATCTCTTATATTTTAGAGTTAAACTATTATTTTTATTTTACTTTGTACCCTCAATTATAAAATTTTTCACATTATATGCTAAAGTATTAATTTTGTTTCATACCACTCCAATAAATAATAGTAAACTTAAAAATTTGTCAAAGGGGTGAAGAAAATCACAAAGGACTTCCCACCAAGTGCCTAAAACCACTTTATTTTACTTCTTTTTGCAACAAAATTGTTGGTAGAAAGAAAAAAAAGTCTGCAAAAAGAATAAAATTTAGGATTTAGGAAAGACAAAACCATAAATAAATATTTTTCTTAATTTTTAACTTGCACATGTACAATAAATAATTGCTTATTGATATTACAAACTACTCACATGTGAATTTATCGTTAAAAAATTGACAACCGTTATTTATTGAAGTAATATGAAATAAAAAACATTTATAGTTGAGGATGTAAAATGAAACAAAGATAATAGTTTGAGGGGATAAAATATAATTTACCTTATATTTTATGTCTCAAATCGATATAAATGTTCAAATAAATGATCCCGTTAGAAAAAAATTATTAAAATATATTGACCGAATGATTTACACTATTCTAACATGCATAATATGATCAGATAAAAAAAAAAAAAAAAAAAACATGCATAATATGAGACAACTGTATAAACTTAGTCATCGGCTTTGATCTGCCTGAATTAATCCAAAGTACATACACTTTTTTAATGCTGCCACTACCTAGATAAAACCACCACCCCTATAGACCAACCCCCATCCCCCCCCCCCCCCCCCCCCCCCCCCCCCCCTTCTTTCCCACCACCCACCCCCACCCAAGAGGGGTGGGGTGTAGCTATCGTTTTCACGGAGTTATAGATCAAGGTTCTTCCGCCCACTCTAACATTGCCTACTTATTACATATTGAAGTCTCTTTTCAAGGTTCAAGAAGATGGACTATAGAAAGAAAACAGAGAAAGAAAGGGCATTTACTTTCCATTAGAAAGAATCCTGGTGGAGTAATGCAACAGATGACAGCCAAAAAGAAAAGAAAAGAAAAGAAATCATCAAATTTAGCTACACTGAATTTCTGTACTTCAGAACATCCATTGTGTTTAAATCATATGTCTTGCAGATATCTGATACAGTATCCTTACTGAGACCATCATCATCGTCTCCGCAATGAAGTTGTTTCTCAAGTTCCTCTGATGGTTGCAGTACCTAAATGCAGAAAGAAGAATATTATTTTGACACAGCAGACAGGTGAATTCAAGTGAACTGCAAACACAAACTCGACAAGAAAAAGAAAGCAACAGCCATAGTCAAAATAGAAATTGTGGCAAGGCAATATTTAAGCAGAACCATAAGTCTATGACAGAATTGATGTCAACCCACAACGTCATTCACTACTAGATCAATTTCTTCTGATGCTTCAACATGCCGCTGGTGTGTCTATCCCTCCACAGAACACCTGTCTGTATGCATCCTTGCATACTTTAGCCATCAGTATGCAGTGTGAACTATGACACTTCAGATATCATATTGCAAGGGTCTGTTCGCTTCGAGTATTAGATTTGGGTGGTATTAGACATCATTTCCATTCCACTCCTATCAAATGGTATACTATACCCGGTCTTAAACTTTTATCCCATCATTCCCCTTGTTTGTTTGTCACAAATAATACCTACTTAAAAAAGTCAACAATTGCGGCTATGACTCGTAAAAAGACAATTGTACATAAGGGCAGTTGGGTCTTTTTACTCTATTATACCTCCATCTCATTTGTACCGGGCATATAATACCAGGGGGGAGGTGGTATTCAATAATACCATCTACAAGACATTATGACTACTGTTCATACCGGGTCGGTAGTACGACCCGAAAATTAATACCGAACGAAAAATGACAAACAAACAAGATATAAAGTAGGCCCCACGTACTATTTTCCTAATACCACCCTCTTGTACCACACTTATACTCAAAGCAAACATGCCCCAATAGTATAATGGTTAGTTGGAAATATTGAGGCATGCATGCACCAAAATCGTAAACTCCTGAACAACCTAAATAAATGACAAATATGGTGGTCAAGAGCCTATAAATTGCAGGATCCAAGCTATTTGATGGTTTTGACTAACCATCAACCAGGGAAAGTGTTTAGAAACTATTCTCAGCCAAAGTACATGCAAATTACCAAATACTCGATACCAAATTGAGCTTTCTAACTTTGACCAATGAGGATGGACTTTGTCATGCAGCGACAAAATTTGTGATGTAAAATCTGTCAAACCAAGGCATAGGATTATGGCCAAAAAACAGATGGAAACGGAAGATGTTGAATGGAGTATGGAGTTTTGGTCTGGTCATGAGTAAGTATAACCCAGTTTCTTCTGCTTTAAACTCAAATCAATACTGTCAACAAAAGATGACCACAGGCCACAGAACACGTGGTCGCTAGACTAAAGTTTAAACAAGAAAAAAAATTCCCTTAGCTATATATGACACAATTTTGAAGGACTAAAACCACTTACCAGTTAGCATCATGTTTCGAGTTTCAACCATCTAGTATCAAGTTAGGATAAAATTCCTTACCCATTGAACACCAAGTGAATTGTGGTCTTCCTTCTCTGAGTTCTCTTTTGGAGTTTTACTCTCAGAGGTATCTGAGACCAGCTGAAGAAGTTTCTCGCTCCCCTGCAACAATCGACATGAACCGCAAAAGATAATGAATCAATCAGGTTGAAGTTCCATGGATTAAAAGGAGGTTGAACCCAAATAAGACATAACAAAGCTTATGATTGCTTAGCAGACGCTAGGGTCAGGAATCAGCCCGTGCTAAATGCATACCAGAAACCGAGTGAACTATAGATCAGAAAACCAGGAATCAGCCATAAAATAAGTATAACATCAACAACATTCAAAGCAGAGTAATGCTACTTAGATCTAATTTGCTGAGCTAATCCACTCTTACCGTTAAATTTATTTTGAGCTAATCCACTCTTGATGTTGGATTAGTAGTGGGTCCAAATATTGGATGGGGACCCGTTGCAACTCCATCAGTAGATTAGGTCGCAAATTAGATCAATAGATCCAAAGAAACCACATCATTTCCATATCAAGGGAAAAAATTAATGAGATAATAAGAATAATGAATAATGTTGTGCTTCTGAAGCGACAAGTGCCACCACATAACCAATCCTACAGGAATAAAAATATTCCAATGAAGGAATAGCATTTCATGCAATTAGAGAGAGACACATGAGCAATAAGGACTAAGAACTTAGAAGTATCGCCAACTAAGACAATATGGCAAAGAGTCGGCTCAAGATGGTTCACTCATGCACAATGGAGGCCCATAATTCCTTTTTAGTACCACCAACAGCAGTGCAGATGACAAGCGGAGGGCATAAAGATCACAGGTTGATGGTGCAAGAAAGGTAAGATGGCCAACACTGTAACAGAAAGAAATGGCCAAACTAAGCAGAGGAACAATAACAATTGATTCGCAGCTTGCACAATAGAAATTCAACGATTGGGATAAGGTGCTGAATTTCACCAGGAGTTGTTCAGTTGGTTCACTTAAAAATGTCAACTCCAACATTAACATAATCATAGGTGATTCCTATTCTACCCTTTGTCAACTGTCCCATGGTAAAACGTTACACAGCTTACACTAAAACATTCCACCAAAACAGAAACGGAAGGCCACAACTAGTTATAGAATGAAGAAAATTTGCTCACCTTGAGAGCTCTCCAGTGAGAATAAGTGCGGAATAAGACCCAAAAGAAGGGTATGTTAGGCAAAGGAAGAACCTATACAACATTAAAAAAGAAAAAGGAGGTCAAACGTGCAATGCAATAGATCGTACAAAACAATTTGTATGATAAAATGTGGATATCCAGGAAAGAGCCCCACACTGGCAGAACCAGAACTAGGTAATGAATTCACACTTAAACGGCCAGAGAGAGATAAACCTTTAAGAATAACCAAAAGGATAGAAAAAAAATTGCATTTGACATTCTAACAGAAAAGAAATATACATACTGCGAAGGCAGTTGTCAGTGGAAGCATCGAAACTGATCCATAGAAGTATTTCTTGTGAATAACAGTTCCCCTATAATGATCAGTGATATGATTTTACATTAGCATGACAAAATTGTTGGGAAACATACATCATTGAATAACATGACATATTAAGTGATATTATTAAATATGCTACAAGGAAGGAGATTTTTTTCATACAGAAGAATTTTAAGGGTCATGGAAGAGGAAGCTCCAGTGAATTATTTTTGTCATGATGTTATCGATATCTTCCCTCCCTCTCAACCAGTGACGTTTAACCATGATAATAATACATGGAGATACTTCAGAAAGAGAACTATCACTTAATCAAGTGAAATCCCCGACAAGATGCAGTTGCTTCTGTGTGTGGTTCATGCCTACTGTTGAGATAATGCAGCATGGCAATATTGAACCAAGCTCAACCAATTAGTGTCTATCTTTCTGTTTCTATTCTATTTCTATCTGTGTTTATTGTGTGGGTGCATGTGCAAGGGAGTGCGTTAAAGCATGCTCAAAGTTGATTTTGGCCAAGCTGGTAGTTGCAAAAGAATGAAGTGATGTCCAAAGAAACCCCCATCTTGACTAGTTGGAGTTGATCCTCAAAAAAAGGTCTGTCATCATATTCTAGTGCGTCCCACGCCTTTAAAAAATAGAAATCAACGAGAATTTTCATAGCCATCGTGTTGTCACAAGTGAGTTGCAAGAAGTCGATGGTTAATGGCTACCCTCAATTAGAGCAGGGGCATTATGGAAAGAAAAACAAATGTAGTTAAGGTTATCAAGTGATGCACAAAGGAGAAGATGTCCTTAATACATATTATTAGCATCTTGCTTTTAATGGCAATTTCATTACTATTCACTATTAGCAACAGAAACAGTTGGCGGACTTTTTCATACCGAAGACTCATAACAATTGGATACCAAATTATCTATTGCGATCTTAAAGACCCATCCCAAACCCAAACCAAACCAGGTCTCCCAAAGCTTCTACAATTGCGGAGAACAGTTGATAATGACACAAAGTAAATCTCTATCAGTTAAAGTGATATTTTTGGGCTATCCAAAACTCTAGCTCAAACCACAAAAAACGAGACAACAATCTAAAGATGCAGTGTTATGGGTGATAAAAAATGAAGACACCTCCTACTATTACGAGGTTAAAAAATAATAAAAATGGAATAGATGACAAAATTACCTAAAGGCAATATGTCGTAGCCTTCGGCGGACCAGCCTTGCATTTAAACTGCAATAGAATAAACAAAGAGTAACCAAAAGTCATTATAAAAATTAAACTAAAATTATTCAGTGCATCTTTTTTTCTCAATTGAAGATTGATCCCCCCCACCTTTTCTTTTAGTGAATTGCATGAATTAAATATATTGAGCCATCAATTCATGTACACTCCTCAGACCATGCTAGTGATACAACTCAATCCAGGGAGTCTCATTTTTCTAATAATTAATCAGAAGGACTCTCACATTACCACCATGAAGGAAAAAAAATCAGTGTCAGATGCACATTTGAAAATCTTTTGATATAGTATTTCACAATCTTTGATTGTCCGTTGAATAGATGGAGTTAAGTTTAGCATCCTTATTTCATGTGTTAGGATTTCTCAACCACTCTGCATTGCCTCATTACCAAGATATTTATCATAATCACGTTCTCACTTATTCCTGGATATGATTAATAAAATGCTTCATCCCCATTATTTCACAGTTTTGCAATTCTTATCAAAGAGCTTTCCTATGTGACACAAACCCCTGGCTAACATGCCATGCAGGACTAGAGTTTATTAGTTACTGGTGGCCAAAATACTCTACTTTTAGAAAGTCCAGTACCTGTTTTTTTTCCCTCTCATTTACAAGTTACCAAGACTCTACCACTCAGGCCTGTAATCATACAGAATGATTTATGGACCTTAGCCTCGCGCAATTACCAAACTTTTCTTTAATTAACTTCTAGAAGAGCTCTCACTAACCATCTGATTTGGTCTATCCTCATTAATAGTCAACAACATCGAAGCCCATAATTTTATCTTATCTTGGCATGGTTACATATGTTAATCACATTTTTGTTTTTGGAAATTCTCATTTCAAGTCCTTTCCCCACTTTTAATATCAATATTCCGAGAATCACTTTGCTTAGGTCACCAAAACAATGCTAGCCCAGCATGCATTAATGTCATCATAGCCAACCAAGTACCAATAAAAGCCAAAAGGGAAAACATGTGAAACACCAAAAGGTTGAGAAAAAATAAATGAAAGAAACAAACCTGGAGGGGTAAGTAATTTCAACACTTGTAACCTCCTTAGATATAGATTTCAAGAAAATCTCAGAAGGCCTAACGCCAGACAAGAGGCGTAATCCCAACCTAACAAAGGAATTAGATTAGATTCGGTAATGGTAAATACAGTAACATTAATACCTATTCCATGTTCAAACATTTTCAGGGGTAACTAATATGAAGTGAAATTTACCCATGAATCTTGTTTTTGAAACTTCCAGGTGGTGCTTTTTCAAGACCAGTCCAGGCCCTATTCATCTACATATTAAATGTCGAAAAATCTGAACATCAGAATTATCAAAATATAGAACCAAACAGCCCACGTATTTTTGCATTACAAAAACATACGGTAACAAGAGAAGATAATGAAGGACACAGTGTGTGACCTTATTAGCAACGAAATCAATAAGCAGCTCGGCATTGGAGTCGGTGGCTTTCTCAGAGGATGAGATCTTAATCCAGAGTTGTTTGAACGTGGAAGGAGTTTGGGAATACTGAGAGTCCAACACGGACTGGTCAATCGATCTGCTAAAGCACCAGTTCCTCCCTCTGATCGGAAACACTATCAACCTAGCTCTCATGATACAATCTCTCAACCACAGTACACGTATGTTGTTTTACTTGTCTTGAATAACCACAAAATGAAGAATTTTAAGGCAGTTGTAAAACCCTAAAATAAATAAATGAATTGTTCGATTTCCAATAAAACAAAAAAACAAAAACAAACAAAAAACCACTGTCGTGATTGAATGATATGAAATCAATTCAAAAAAGATCAGTTCATATTCGCAGTTCGTCAGCTCTGAGGATGATTTTATGAAGAAGTGGTGAAATTTGGAACCAAGGACGAACTCTGCGCGTAGATCAAAGAGAAGAAGAAGATGAAGAACTACCGATATTGCCACGAGACCATCCTATGGGCGAAGCGGCGCGCATTTGAAGGCAAGCGAGAGAGTGACACAGAGATACACTCATATTGAATGTAACCGTTTATCCTAATCGTGTTGAGTGGGGTGAGTTGGTATTAGTAGTGTCAAAAAATACTCTATTTATATAAATTTATTTATTAATTTGTGGTCAACCAAAAATGTTTTATCGTTTTTATGTCGTGTATGAATTATGTATTATTATTATATAAACGTATTGTGTCGTGTATCTCGATCCTAATTGAGTGAAATCGCAGGAAAAAAAAAATTGGATCCATCAGAGGCATTGAGATCGATCATAGATTATCATGATCGATCCAAATTAGGTAAAATTACTATCTTCAGATGTAAGGTTATAATTATTTATGGTTAAGATATAGCTTGTAAAAATAAAGATACCACTTTTAGAGGTGATGTTATTACTTTTGGAAGGAAGGTTACAATCTTTTAAGGTAAAATTACTACCTTCGGAGGTGAGGTTATAATCATTTGATGTTATATTACATTCTGTATGGGTGAAATTACCAACTTTAAAGGTTATATTACAATTTTTTTGATTTGAGGTTATAACTATTTTTGGTAAAATTACTACATTTGAATGTGAAGTTATAACTATTTAAGATTAGGTTACAAGTAGTAAAGGTAAAAGTACCACAACAAAAACGGCGGCTGATGTTACAATCTCTTGAGGTGGATTTACAACCCTTTAAGATAATATTATTACATTTAGAGACAAAATTATAATTATTATAGGTAAAATTACAATCTTTAGAAAAAATGGTACAACTTTTATAGGCAAAATTATCACCATTAGTGAGTAACTTTCGTCTGACAAGGCCCCACACCTTTTCGGTACGAGACCGAATTTTGACCGGACGGTACCATAGCCTTCCCCATATCAGCACATTTGAAACTATATTATTGAACATTATACACTTTCTTTTAAATTTTTGAAAAATTTGCTTATAAATCGCATGTTACAATGTGAGTGATTTAGTTTCTGAAATTGAAAGAGAAAGCCCAGTTGAATGTGATCTCATATCATACCATAGGGCATAGGCCACAGAAATCGTTGCCCAGTCGGACAGCAACGAGTTTGTGGTCAAATCCCACTTGAGTACACTTCTTCTACTAGTATTCATTTATCTCTCTAATCCGGATATGTTCTCCTAGCAATTTGAAGAACCCCCAACAGCTTGTGTAGCCAATGGTATCACATGAGAGGACTCCCCTTGCCCACATTGGCTAGTGTACTAGGGTCCGTTCGCTTCGAGTATTAAATTTGGGTGGTATTAGACATCATTTTCATTTCACTCCTATTCAATGGTATATTATACCCGGTCTTAAACTTTATCCCATCCTTCCCCTTGTTTGTTTGTCACAAACATTATCTGTGTAATACCTACTTAAAAAAGTCAACAATTACGGCTATGACATGTAAAAAGACAATTGTAACCTTGTAAACTTAAAAAGACAATTGTACATGAGGGCATTTGTGTCAATTTGCATGTTTGTACTTAACCCATGAAAATAATATCAGGGGGGGAGGTGGTATTCAATAATACCATCTACAAGGCATTATGACTACTGTTCATACCGGGTCGGTATTACGACCCGGAAAATAGTACTAGCTGTAAAATGCTAAACAAACAAGTTATAAGGTGGGTCCCACGTACTATTTCCCTAATACCATCCTCTTGTACCACCCTTATACTCGAAGCAAACGGGCCCCGTTGTATATAAAGAGGAGGAGGAGGCATATTTTTCATTGTAACTACACATTTCTGAGAATATAAACATGAAAATACTATCAAGAAGACGTCCCAACCCAAACAATAAGAAAAACAACAACAAAAATAAAATGAACAAAAGATCATCTATGTTAAGCTATTATGAGAGGCAAATTTCACAAGCACCAGACCATCAGACAAATAACATTCAAACGTGCCTCGAGAAATTGAAATTAAGGAGGAGGTATATATATGACATACTAATAAGAAAGATTCATATGCTATAAACATACACAAGAATACAGGCCAAATTAGCCATCTTCAGCAATGAAAAAATCTTGGAGCGAAGGTGAACCAGGACAAGGGCCAGAAGTGGGCAAATCTATCTCCCTCGTTCGTCATCTGCAATAAAATTCGGCACTTCACCCTGACAGAGGTACTCATCACATAGTGATGCTGATCCCCAGTCCTTCCGAAGCCGCAAAATGTCTTCTGTGAAAGTTGATCCAGATGATCCAATGAACACGGTAGACAAGGAACAGATGGTCTTATCCAGCATAGCTTCCACCTTCAAAAATGAAAATGAATACACAGTGAGTTTAGAGTGGCATCTTGTTGAAACTAGGGTAAAAATATATGGACAAGAAGTTCTGCAAAGAACAGAAGTAAGACAACCCCATAATGTTTATGGTAGCTTGGGAGGCAACCCCATATTTGGTCATGGTCTCAAGTTCGACTTGCTAGAGAACTCTGATTTACCCAATGTGTATGGTTTGAAGATGTGTATGAGCATATCCCAAATTTGCGGTGCAGTCATAAGTCCAAAGAACACATGGTTGGCATGATCATCCATTATTGGAAAAAAAAAAAGAGGAAAACACCGATGGGTCTGAGTGAAAATGCAGCCTGAAATATTGCAACTTCATGGGCCTCAAGTTTTTACTAATTAGCCCCAATCCTTTACCATAGTCCTACTAGTATATCACAGAGCCCTGGTACCCTGACTTCTCCCAGAAAGTGTTTGTAGGGTGGGGAGGGGATTTTTGAAGGACCATAAAACACTACATTAATATTGGTATCTGGCAATAATTCTTACTCTGAAGATTACGAAGTGCTCAAGATGTCACTCCACAAAATTCTCAAGTTAATTTTTTAAGTGCAAAATACTCTTAACAAATTAACACCCACACTGTTTCAAGTGGAAAAATGGTTTCCACTTGGCAATTCTTGGCTTAAAGTTTTCACATGAGGAATCCACTAGCATGCCTATTGTTGAAGTTCTATGAGTATTTTGACCCAAAACAACATAATGCCAAAGGCCTTCATTCATTCACCAAATATCATCCATCATAAGACCAGACTAGTGTCACTGGGTGTTTTTGGGGTATTCAACCCATAAAATTAGTTTTCTTAGTTCTCTTCCCTAAACAACAAAGGGAAAAATTATTCTCCTACTTTCCATGCCATTAACTCCACACTCTTTCACAGAAACAAAAGGGAAGAAATCAGCTCCTGTTTTCTATGTCATTAACTCCACACTCTTTTTGAGTAGGCAAGGTTGAAGCATGATTATCATCATTTATCCTTCAGGCACCCACTATAGTACCACAAGCTATGAAGCACGGACACTGTCAAAAAGGTGACTTATCCGTGTCGGACACCGACACTCCTCGGACACTTGTCCAATACTCTTTTATTTGTGCCCATAATTAAATGATAAAATTTTAATTTCGGACATTTGTCTGACACTTTTTTGGTGATGCGTCTGACACTTCTTTAAATCGTGTCTACAACTAAACAACAAACATGTGTTGACATGTGATTAACAAGCTTAAAAATTTAACTATTAAGTATCTTATACTATGAGAAAACATATAATTACCAAGAATAGACATATTAAAGTGGTACTCAAAATATAATAATAAAAGTAAAAGATACATAAAGATTTAAAAAAGAGTAACTGAGATGAAACCAATCATTTAAATTATATATGTATACTACACGTTT
Organism: Ilex aquifolium; assembly: GCA_951799425.1. Classification (NCBI taxonomy): domain Eukaryota; kingdom Viridiplantae; phylum Streptophyta; class Magnoliopsida; order Aquifoliales; family Aquifoliaceae; genus Ilex; species Ilex aquifolium. The sequence continues at coordinate 15,684,850 of OX637410.1, read as the reverse complement.
ACGAAAAAATTGATAATTATTTATTATTATGAAGTTAGTCTAAATATTCACACTATATGATTAGAGAAAACATATACTTATCATAAAATACTAAATTTTTTATAAATAATATATCATTAACACTATATTTATGATAAATTATATAATTTTATATATAAAACACAATTATATATAACGTGTCTGTGTCCTATGTTTTTGAAAAATGTCGTGTCTGCATGTACGTGTCGTATTGTATCCGTATCTGTGTCCGTACTTCTTAGACCACAAGTTTACTCAAATTGCACAAAATCTTTAATAGTATCTAAAATGCAAAAATTCAATGTCTTTAAAGAAGCAATGATCCAAAATAAAATTTTTATTTTTATTTTAACAGCCTATGGATTGGTATAAGCTAATAAAATGAAAAACCTAAGATTCAATCCTTTTACATTAACACCAGCATATATGGTCATTATAGGTGCAGTGGAAAGATTGCCTCGTAACCTCACAAATATAATGGTGAGATCTGATTTAATAAGATATAGCAGCCTATTATACATGCTTTGCAACAAATTTGAAAAGAGAGCAACAAAGGCTCAGCATTTAAGGCGCCCTACATATTACATGGAAAATTCCAAAAGCAAATTTATACTACTAATAAAAGTGGCTTAAGTGAAAAAATTTTGATTTCATTATTTATCCTTCAATAATTTTATAATGTCTATTTTAGCCTTTTTAAAGTGGCTTAAGAGAAAATTTTTGATTTTTTTATTTATCCTTCAAAAATTCTATAATATCTGCTATATCATTTTTTGAGAAATTTTTTATTAGTTGTATGAATTGAACTAATAAATTCATTGTTTGATTTTTGATTATCTTCTTTCCAAACAATATAAATTCGATCCAAATTCGATTTGAACAATGTGATCCGAATCCAATTCAATTGTCCAATGAATTTTATTTTTCACAGTGCATATATGAGTCCGTTAAGATAGTTATTCGTTCTGATATGCATAAATTAATTAGAGACGATTTTAACATTTAACACATGAATTTCTACTCAATTTTATTAAATAATCACCAAATTACATCATATATTTGTATATGTTTGTAGGTACATAGTGCATATCCAAATTCGCTAAAAAATAAATATTTGAATATATCTAATAATCTATATACTACTTTTGAATGTCAATATTTGTCAAAAAAAAAAAAAAACTTAATTGATAATACTATCCTTAAAAAGTTAAAAAGACAATAATAACCTATTGTAGTAACTTCTTATTAGTCCAAGAAATCAGTAGTCATCCATCTATTAATCACTTACTGAAGTAAAACATTACCGTTTTTAAATGCAATGCAATTCAATTTTCTTTTTTCAACCTTATGCAATTCAGTTCATACAACCCAAAATACGAGAAAAATCTTGAGCGTAACAGTTACCCTATGTTAACAGTGCCACTTTCTGTAATTGTCCACTAACAAGGGAACAAGTGAGCCCCATAAAATTCAATAACCATCATGTAATATATAACCCCATATAAAAAAAATTTGTTCAATTTATCTATTTTTTTTACAAAAATTCAAAATAGTTGGCGTGCAACGCACGCGTGCACCAACTAGTTGAACTAAATACATTCTAACACTTCCCAAATAATTGACAATATATTTAAAACGGGTTGTAAATGTTAGGTTTATTGATGGTATGCATCCAATGAAAAGAACAAAGAAATGTATATGTAATTTTAGATAATGGCTTGTTATGTATATTTGAACTAAAAAAATAGAAAAGAAATCATGTTTACCTGAGGATCTCCATCAAGGTTGTGTCTATATAATAGAGCATTCCATTTTTCAGCTGAATTTCGAGCTGGCCTCTTCACAAGTGGTACAATCTTCCCATTTAGCACAACAAGGGACTGCAATAAATCAGTTTCACTTTCTGCAGCATCTGTAGAAAGATAAATTACTGGAGTATTGGCCCTTTCAACTGCTCGATTAATGCAATCAGCAGCTTGAGGAATGGGATAAAAGCAACTTGGACTTTTGGCATTGCTGACAAAATAAAGTAAGAATTGTCAGGGGCATTGTGATGCATATCTCTATGAATGCGAATATACAGAAACATACCATACTTGCTCATATGATAGTCCCACATTCATGAAATAAACTTTACTCGTATGACCATTGATGATGTACGCCTTATACACAAGCAGTGCATCTTATTTGAGTGGAGTAGTCAAGGCTCAACACTCATTGCCAACAATAAAAAAGAAAGAAACAAAAAAAAACCCTAAATAAAATTTTGATTGAACCACAAACAAAGGCATGTACCACGTTACCAAGATTATATCCCAACTGCACCTTCTTGTTGTATGCGAATACTTCATATAATTTGCATGAGAGTAAAACGAGATAGAAATACCTAAGAATGACTACAAGGATTAAAACCAACAAGCATTACCTGGTAATGCATATTTAAAGTTTTACATGTTTCAAAACTGTTGATCAGAAGATGGTAGAAGCAAGCCTGTTAAACATGGAAGCAATAAATAAAGGGAAAGAACACCATACCAAAACTTCAAGAACCCATGACGCCGAAAATGAAGTGCTATAAAGTTCCCTCCCATGAATGTTTGGATGAATCGCTGGGCAGTGAGCATGATAAGACGACTTGGTTCAATCAGAGTCTTACATTTGTGTGCAATAGGACCACCTGGCTGCATCACCCACTCTTTCTCAACATCAGCAAAGAATACATCTCCAATTGCAACAACATCGTCATCAGTAGAAAACTTTGCCATGACATCTTGAACTGTCCTCTTTCTTGGCTTCTTAACATCCTCAACCCAAGCAGACTCAAGTTTATTCATTGAAATCCCCAACCCCTTCAACTTCTTAACGTGCTCATCATCCATAAAACAAGGTTGTGGCGAGGAGAAATAGCATTTAAATCGATCTATGTGCAAATGGTTCTTTTTATTCTCTGCAAACTCTTCAAATGTAACAACAACTTTGCTCCCCAAGCATTTATTTATGTGATCAATATCTAAGACACGACTGAACTCATAATCAACTTTGGAGCTTGGAATAACTAAAACACGACTAAGTACTGCAGCGAAAAACATATGCTTCTCTAAACAAATCAAATGATTCGACATTTGCCCAGATGTGCAAATTGCAAACAAGAACTTATTCGATCTCAGCTTCCACTCAATTGTTCTCCTTTGGGAAGGGTTCTGATCGACTTTTCGGCACCTATTCACGCCAACATAAAGACTCGGATCCGTAACATTATCAGCTACATCCAAGAAATTTCTAGATTGATGCGATGACAACAGAACTTGCTGAATTTGTTTATTCAAATTGATCTGATTAAGCACCACATATTTGAGATCCTCTAGCAATGCAGGAGATGATAAAGGCGACAAAAGATCATGTAATGCCGGACTCGAGTCAGTACTATTGGCACTAGAATTCATAGAATTTGGTACAGTAAAATTCGATTGGGTAGCAAATGTATGATTCCATAAATTGAAAAGCCCTAATTGCTGTTCTCTCAGCAAATACAAAGCGCGTAATTCGGACTCGCGCATGCGATTTATGGAAGCTTCGAATTTGAGGTCGGAAACTCTGGTTTGGAATAGATTTTTAAAGTCGGTGGAGAAGTAAACTATGATGATGAAAAGTGGGAGAAAAATGGCAAAAAGAAACCTCTTATTGAAGCTAAACCAACGATTTCCGGTGATCCTGTTCTTGAAATCGTCAATGTGGAAAGTCAAGTGTTTGGGGGGAGACTTACCTGGTCTTTCATTTTGGTCGATTAGGTTCTCTTGATCCTCATCTTCGTCCGAAGATTCTCTCTCCATCATCCTCTTACAGAAAACTAGCAAGACTGTATCACAGAAAGATTATAATCCAGGTGTGCACATTATAGCTCAGAGTTTTGATACGAATTATCCCAAATTCTCTCTCTCTCTCTCTCAGTCGATGTTTGCTATGAGTGAGAGACGGTATGTTTAGGAAAGAAGAAGAAGAGGATAAGATCACGTAAAGCTTAAGGTTGTTAAGTGAATACACATCAGGGAAGGGTCTGAATGAAGGAATCAATGATGATGATGATGATTTGACTCATGAGAGAGAGGCCATGTCGGTGGACGAAAATGACCCAGCACCCCACCGGATAATATCCAGGTTTGGTGGTCCATCAAATACAAATAGTCTCATATCCAGATGGTCGCTGACCCGGCCCAATTTTACCTTCTAATAATAGGAAAAATCATTGTGCTTTACTTCTTATTACATAAAGATTTTTTTTTTAGTTCAACGGTCAGGAAAATTCAGATCAGTTTACGTGCACTTCAATTATTTATCTATTTAGGACAGACCACTCGTGGTAGGATTAGAATATTTATGAAAGATAAATTCTTCATGATCTGAACCCAAAAAATTGTCAAATAAAAATAAGAATTACTTTTAAAATGTTTCATTCACAACAATTTTGTAACGGGAACAATCCTAATGATGTGTCTTCTATAGTTCTATATGTATAATCATAACATAAATATCGAATATACATAATCACTCATAAATTTATGGGTTTCGAACAATGGACGAGTTTATGTCTCACCTTAAACTAACTTGTAGGCGGATTGCACATAACACTGTGACACATATCTAATATTTATATACACAGAAGCTCATTGGTGGAAAATAGGTAGGTGCGAAATTATCAGTATACAGAACTTGGTCAATCAATTTGGCAACCCTTTTTCCACCCAAAAAAGAGTAAAAAATATTCGTCATCACCGCCACATGATATCGCTGTTCAAGGGAAACAATAATGAGCATCCAAAATAATGTAGCAGAGAGAGAGAGAGAGAGAGAGAGAGGTCACAGCCTGTGCTGCAGGTATTATAGCACAGCCAAAAATTAATTGACTCAGGTCAACTTGGCAAAACACTGAGCTCTTTCATCAGTAACTTCAATAGAGAAGCACATAGAACAGTAATGCCTGCACTATTACTGATACATTCCTAGAAACAAAATTCGTACAGCCATGGTTATTATTCAGTTTAGTACATATAATCCGCAGCAAGTGTGAAGTAAAATGCCAACTACAGAAGTAACTTGATGCTGAGAGTAACATTATGGCACTCTTTGGTCGCGACGGCTGTGATCCATACCTGTCAATAGCTGAGATGACAATTAGCATCAAGTCTACAATATATCATCAACCAGCCTACCACAAACCCATTTCTTGGTCATGGTTACAGAGTTATGCGGTGTTTCCTCTTTCCCTGATTGAGATTTTGTTCCATTTGGCAAGGGCTTCTGTTCATGTCTCTTGCTCCCATTTGGCTCAGGGTGGTCAGTTTGCTTCGTGAAGCTGGAATGGTTTATCATACCATCCAATGACGACATAGGCAAGCCATGATCACTGGAGCTTGTTGGATAAAGCTCCTCCTTACCATTCAGTAAACCATAGTTATCAGAGCTCTTTGGTAGAACAACATTTTTACCATTCAGAATATCTTCCAAGGTGAAGTTACTGAAATTGAAGTCCTTAATGCCACCTTGAGTTGATGATAAGGTGTAGGTTCCGTTTACTTCCCTATGATCTGCTTGGCTGAGAGCTTTAATGTCCCCATCTTTTCTCTCCTCAACATGGTTTACCCGTCCAGATGAGGTGAAGCCAGAGGACCTATTTTCCTCATCAGAATTCACCCCTCCAGACTCTATGGATTCAATGGATTCAACTGCTTCAGCTATAAGCTTCCTGGTTTCGATGAGTGAAGCTTGAGCAAGAGGGCTCCTTGTTGCAGCTACCTCAAGGGCCTTTGCAGCTTTCTCAGCTTCAGCAATCAATTGTCTGCATAATGATAAATAACATAAATGCGAAAGTACCTACTCTGCAAAAACACCAGCCTAGTTTAACGAGAGGGGGGTCCAAGATAATAAAAGAAAGTAAGACAATTGGGTGGGTTCATTTCTAATTCACATATCCTACATTTGATTCTAAAGTTTTGCATTTCATGTCTAGTGTCAGATGCATATCGATGTGAAGAAGTATTGCAAATTCAGAACAATAGTAATGCTGGTATGGACCATCAATGACTCAACAAAGCTGGGAAGTGTGTTTAAACACCCCCCCCCCCCCCCCCCCAAAAAAAAAAAAAAAAAAAAAAGGAAAGGGAATGGACATATGAGCAATCGATTACGAGAGCTCGACCCTGGCCTCTAGACCAACTCTTAAAATCACTCAAACATCCATCCCCTTTCCACTTCGCCTTCCCTATCTATCCGTGCGCTGGCAGGTAGGGGCTTATCTATGTGATTCGCTACGCTTGCTTCCCTTCCTCCCCCCCCCAAAAAAAAAAAAGAACAAAAAACCACACAGATCCAGTTCCACATGCCTCTCCTCTTTCGCCAGTTTGTGCAGACATATCCAACAGAACTATAGAAGCTAGATACAGAAAAGTAACTTACTTTGCTCTTGTGATGGCCTCAGATTTCTTGGTTTCTGCAGCTGCTCTCTGCGCTCTGATTTTTTTTATCATCTCTAGCTTGGAATTTGACAGAGGGTCCTTATACATGGGGGCATTCGTTCTCTTCAACCTAGGTTGTAGATTTTCGATTTTGATTTCACTCCCTGCAGAATCATTCATATCATTACCTCTATTTGTTACAGGGCTCTTCTTTCTGAGCTCTCTATCACCATTAGGCCTTCTCTTCAGCTTTCTTTCTACTCCAATAGGAGTGCCATGATATTTTGATAGGCCAGAGTAAACCCGATCACGGTATGCCTATGAACCACGGTATAGACAATGTCATGAAACATGTAAAAGGAAGCCAAATGCACAAATCAGAGAAGTTAAGGCTATTGCCCCGATTCTACCATTATCACAGCTACAATAACGATGACCCTTGTGAATAAATGTTCATGCCTGATGATGCATATAACTATGGTCCACAACCAATAAGTACTAGAGATTCTTAAGTCAAAAAATATGGACATAGAATTTTAAATATCAATATAAGCACTTACAGGGTCAGCCCATTTGGCAGCAATGGCCTCTGAAATTTTCCTCCTCTGCTCAGCAGACTTCGGTGCTCTCTTACTACATTTAGGCCGGGGCATTTTCTTCCTTTCTTCAACACTCTCTAACCATTCCTGCTCAAGCTGTTCATCCAAGATCTTGTAGGAGTCCCACTGCAGCTCTTCCTCACCAACAAAACCTCTTCTGGAAGCTTCTGCAATTAAATTCTGCCACTCAAAGTGGCAAGTTTCCTGCACCCTTTGCTTCCCACGTCGCCTTTCCCAACCCATTCGCACTCCAACTCCAATCTTAAACCTTGTTTCTTTGCTGCACAATCAAGGAAGAAATGTGCCAAAAAAAATAAAAATTTGTTAAAGTGCTGAGAGCTACAAAAAATAAGTCTAAAAAGTCAAATATCCTCTGGACTTTTGAGGCCCAAGTACAAGCCAATGAAATGTCAAGCCTCTGAGAGACTAATTTTTCTTAGGTCTCAAAAGTTAACGTTTGGAAAGGAAAATATATAGAATTCATCATCACAAGGAAGATACAAAAAGTTCTCATAGGGAAGGTGCAAAACAGTCAATATTGTGTCCAACAGGCTCTCATCCGCTGCAATTGGCAATAAGTCATACTTCTACAGTTGTATTGATGAAATATTATATTTTTTTACTCTAAGGGACAATACATCCAAGATGCATTAGAGAAATCAAGAATTTGGAAAATTACAGTGTTATATCCTTTTTTCCCTTCCTTTCCTAATTATGAGTTAATCTCACTAATTAAGTCTACTTTTTAAAATGACAACTAGAGGACTCATGGTAGCAAAACAAACATTCGATGTATACAATCACCTGCAAACCGTGCACACCGGTTAAACCTGGATTCTGGCTAGTGGGACTTGAACACAGGATGTGCAGGTTTTTGTTCTTGCCCCTTGTTTGACCACCAAACAAACTTACGTGAGTTCACTAAAACTGCTATTATTAAAGGTTAATATTGGAGAAACCAAAGCATCAAATTCTATAACCACCCTATGTGAATGAATCCGTCCAAGATAAAATCCATTTCTCCAAAAGCTAATTTTCAAAGCATGAAGTTAGAGGAACATCTAACAATTTATGCAAGATCATGAAGTCAATGTAAATTAGATGATACAAAAACAAAGATAACAAAGGAAAAGCCAAAATTCCACAAACAAGAGGAATGGCATGAGACCCCCACCTCTGAGCATGTCCCAGATTCACCAACTTCATTTTGACCTGCATGACCAAATCTTATTCATTAAATCAATAAACTTAAAGACAATGCAAATTAAAATAAAAAGATCTCTTTGCTCTACCCACACTTTCCTCATTTTGTATAAGCAGAAAATCTCTCACTCCCTGTTATTGATATGATATAGATTGACCACATCATAATCTAAATCATCTCAGTACACTCGTAAATGGAATCAGCCACCTCATAAATAGGTAAAAAATGATACAAGGACACTACAGAGGCAAATGACAACTTTAAAACAAATGCAGAATCAAATTGCAAACAGAAGAGTTCGCTCTGCATAAGCCTGAAATGAAACCCAGATTATCTCATCATCAATGATGAGTCAAAGAGAACTGCTCTTTTGAATTGGATTTTTTATGCTTATCAGTTGTTACACTATGGTGTTCATTTTCATGTTCTCTTATACAAACCCTGGCATGAGACAGTGATCAAACCCTCATGTAATCTCTAGAATCAGTTTCCAAAAAGAAATTGGCAAAACATAACCTAATGACCAAATGTCTTTGTGCTCCATGGTAGCATCATTAAATAAATTAAATGTTTTGAGACTGTGATGCAATATCCTAATTGTGCCGTGTTATCACCACTCCCTCTAAGTAGTGATATATGCGGCAGGCAAGGGAGCTGGTTTTCAAGGATGCTCAAAAGTTCCTGATAACAGGCATCTATAGCTTAATCTCAAGTTCTATGCTAAAAGAAGGAGTAGGGCACTGCCACACTAATTGAAAGGTTTACAGGACTTCATCCACTCTGGAATATCTTTTGGTTAGCACATAGTCCTCCTTAGGATTATGCAATTACAATTAGGTGAAGTACTCAACATAGAGGCGTGATGCTACTTTTAAAACCAAATTCTTTGAATTCTTGAACAAGTTATCACAAAGGATTCATGTCAAATTATTCTTACATGACATCACCTTAGGATCCTGCATAGCAAGCCTGGTTCTCTCCTTGATCCGTTGTAGGGTTTCTGCAAATGATTCAAAGATTTGTGTTTGAAGCATCGAAAACACAACAACACTGCAAACAATTTCATGAATACAGACCCTAGGCCAAATGGCATTGTATTGTACTCACCTGGACTGTGCTTCCTGCCTTTATTCCAAGGTGTGTTCCCTTTATTTGCTTTGGAAATCCTCATCCGTCTCAACTTCTCTTTATCATCCAATTCTGTTGAGTCTTCACTTGAAGATTGATGCTCAACCACTTGGGAACTACTACCTGAATTGACACCAATTGGTAAGTTCTGGTAACCCTCATCTTTGTCATTGCTCCTGGCCAGTTGCATATGTTCTAAAGTAGCAACTGCCTTGATGACTAGCTCACCCCTGGATCCGTCAATGCCACCCAAGTTGAAGTTTTTAAAATTTTCCGGGATACGGAACGTTCTCCATGAAGATGCCGCCAATCTCTTCTCATTTCCAAAAACAAATTTACCACGAAAGAGGGTTTCAGACCTAAATGTATATATATAATTTCGCAATGAAGGTTGTGCAGTAGCAATATCTGCACCACAAATTGAATATCCAAAAGTCAGAAAAGAGTAATTAATTGCCAGCAAGATGCAGTAAAGAAGCACCATATCCAATTGTGCAACATAACAACACTACTAGAATGGTTTTGCAAAAAATGATAACAATTTTTCACACACACACACACACACACACACACACACACACACACACACACTAATCTCGCTATAAATGATAAATCACCCACCATTTATAAGATGCGCATTAAGAAGTAGACGAGAGATTTAGGGCAGAATCAAGTAAAAGAAGAAGAAAAGAGAACCATAGAAATTACGACGGAACATTTACCTAATAAAGGCATGGGGAGGTCATCCAGTCAAGTACTAGGAAATAGCAGGGTTCAGTCTATAAACCTTCGTGTTCTTGAGTACCTTTCAAATTGAATGTCAGAGAAATAGAGACCATTTCACTCACTCAGAGATTGTTGAGTACCGAGAGAAGAGGCGTTGTTGCAGAATCTAGCGAAGCTTTGGTGTGGTTTGGTTTGGGGACACAGCGAGAACCACATAGACCCGTGTGTTGTCCTGAAGTAGCAGAGGCAAGATGATAAAGAAGATAACGATGATAGATAATATTGGTATTTAAATTGAAGTTTTGATTTAAAGAACTTATGTACTATTTTTCCTAAATTAAGTGAACCTTATTTTGTACCATAAAAAAATATCATCAAATTACATTCTCATTAATAAAAAAAAAAGGTAAATTACGCATGACCTCCTCGAACTTAGGATCAGTGATGTGCCAACGCCCTAGACTTTTACAAGTTACACTTAACCCCTTGGTACTTATAAATAAGCTACAAATCTAACAGAAATCGTGAATTTTAAGGAGGACAATGATTGCTCTGTAATTGGGTGGTGGAGTTGCAGTGAGGAGGACTTTGTCGAGTTAGAGGGCATTCGGTGCTGTGACATTTGTGCGATTGAGCTGTCAGTGGAGTGGGTTTGATTGGATGTTGAGTGGTGTCTGTGGAAGGGGTTTGATTAGGTGTTGGCGGATGGGGTTTGATTGAGTGTTCGGTGGTGGTGGTGGAAAGGGTATGTTGGTTGTTCAATGGTGTTGGTGGTGAAAGTCTATTGGATGTTCAGTAGTAGTGGTTTGTTTGGGTTTCCAGTTGGTGGCTTTATGGTGATGGAGCTAGCGATGGTGGTGAACTTTTTGGGGTGGATCTATGGTGGTAAGGGTGCGGATGTGAGTGAGTGTTGTGGCTTGTTGTGATAATGGGGGTATGGATTATTGTTCAATGATGGTTTTATGGTGTTGGAGCTAGTGGTAGTGGGGATATGGATTATTTTTCAATCTTACTTATGTTTATACTCTCACGAAAGATTTCAATCCTCAAATTACATTCTCATTAATATAAAAAAAAAATCAATGCAACTCAGACTCAAATTGTCGTTTAATTTTTTGATCTGAAAATGCATCTTATTGTCATGTGTTGTGTCATTTATATTTTAAAAAAGTAACGACAGTTTGGATATGAACAATATTTTAACTTTTTTAGGACATTAAGGGTGAAATTTAAAAATTACCATCTTTCAAAATGTAAATTGAGAAAATGAACATCTTTCAAAGTACAAACTATAATTAACCCAATTAATAGTTGCTATAAATTCCAATGCTAATCTAATTGTCTTAATGCATTAACATTTTAGACAACCTTTCGACTCTTCATATTTTTGTATAAAGTTTTATCTTAGCTATTTTGAAGAGTCAGCTCCTAAAATTTCTCTCCAACAAGCTCTCTATCACACTAGCTATTTTACCTCAACCCATTTTCACTTGCTACTTCTGGCGAGCGAAACTCACTCAGTATTTGTCTCTTTTGTGCTAATTTCCTCTTCGTCTTCTTGCAGCGGCTTCATTGTCTTCTTGTTGTGGCTTCATTGTCTTCTTCCAAGGCTTCATCACTCAGGTATGGAGCTCTCTGTGTGTGTGTGTGTGTGTGTATAGACCACTGAATCTCTAAAACCCTATCTCTTTCTCTCGGCTCCTCTTTGTCTCACTCTTACAGTGTGTGTGTGTGTGTGTATATATAGACCACCGAATCCCCACTGAAACCCCTTCTTTCTCTCTCAGCTCTTCTTTGTCTCACTCTTTTTTATCTCACACACACAACACACAAATCGAAAACCCAAATCGAAACCCCAAATCCCTCTCTGCGCACACACCCACCAAGCATCCCCTACCCCAAATCCCTATCTACGCACACACCCACACAGCATCCCTCACCCTAAATCCCTCTTTGCGCACAGACCCACCTAAACCGAAAACCTCAAATCCCTCTTTGTATGTAATTTTTTGTGTTGTAATTTCATTGTGTTGCTTCATATAATTTATGTGTTGTGTTTGAATTTTCATCTATAATCTTGATGTTGTGAGAGATTTGAGTGAGAAACCTATTTCATCAAAGACATATTGATAATGTTGAGAATTAATAAGCTGCTAGATAAATTCTCAAATCCAAATTAAAGCTATATGTCTTTTAAATCAAACCATGACCCCAAAATATTTCATTTAAAAGAGTAGAATGTTTTTTTAATAGTAGCATGTACAATAGTTTGTTAATTTAGCATGGTAGCCATGTTGAATTATAGACATTAATTATAGAACCATTCCAATATAGTGCTTACTTCACAAATTTCATGAATGATGGAACAAATTTAGATAATGACTTTATAGGCCAATTTTCACCAATATCTCCTCAAGTAGAATCTACCACCAAAAAATAGTGAGGTGGCAACTTTATAGTAGAGGAAGACGTTAAGATAATCTTGGCGTGACTTAATATTAGTTTGGATGTTGTGCAAGGAAATGAGCAAAAATCAAAAACATATTAGCTAAGGGTTTGAGAGTACGTTAACGAGTATAAACCTAAGGCATGTCATAGTCGTAGTCAAGTTTCTTTGATGAATCGTTGGCCGGCAATTTAGCTAACCACCAACAAATTTTGTGGGTGCTTTGCACAAGTTGAAAGATTGAATCAAAATGGTTTGACGGAGAAAGACAAATGATGAGGATGGTGAGTCATAGCATAAAAACAAAGAAGAGTGCAATGCCAACAAATAAATTTGAGATGTATGACAATGAGAGGGGGAATGTCTTATTTATACATATCAAAAAAATATGACCGTTGAAAAAATATGACCATTACAAATATGACTGTTATCAATATGATCGTTGAAAATTTTAAATTTTGATGACGTTGCATGACACGTCATCATGTGATGTCATCAAGATGCCGATGACATGGCATGCTACGTAGCATTTTAGATTTTAATTATCAATTTTGCTACACTGACCAAGTAAAATACCAAGTCTGACAATACCAACTGATGTGGCGTTGTGAGCCTCATTCCAGATCACAAAAAGAGTTGTATTTTTTTTGGTCAGTTACATTTGCATTTTATTTCCATTTCCTACCCATCTTGTGGACCGGCCCCATTTTCTACCCATTTGGTGGTTGCTGAACGATTGCTTTACCAAATAAAAGCCTCTTCTTCGTCAAGACTCATCGGCAACAAGAAAACTTCTTCATTGCAAGACCCATCAGCAATACATTGTAAAAAACTATTATCAGGTATATTATGGTCATAATTTTTTATTTTTTTATTTTGCAAGAATTGAGTTATTTACCCACATAAATTTTCACTATATAATAAATTGAGTTTTATTTCCATTGTATTGTGCACCTAAAATAGTGTTCACTGAATGGAGTACTTTTTTTTTTAATGTTATCTTTAATTTACTTGATAATATGAACATTTAGGATTTTTTTTGGACCTAATAAGTTATTTGCTACTTAGTTGAATGTGGTTGATTTGATTTGAATTATATCTTCATTCACTTGGTAGAGATATGGAAGAAGAGGTATCAAGTGGGTCTGCCAGTATGGAATTGAGTGAGGAAAATGATGATGTTGAAATAGAGAATTCAAGAAATGAGGTAGATCACACTTTGGAGCCTAGAATTGGAATGTTGTTTAACACCATTGAAGAACTTTTGGAATTTCATACCAAATATGGAAAAGAAATAGGTTTTGTCGTGTAGAAGAACCTCTTTTCAAGGGGACGATAGAGAGGTGAGGTGGATAACTGTTGCTTGTTCTCGTAATGGGAAGTCTCAAAGTAATCTAAGAAACGCAATAAGAGCTCAACCGATATCCAAAACAGATTACAAAGCAAGGCTTAGGGTTGCTCTTGAGGCCAACTGAAAGTGGCAAGTGACCTCTATGGTACTTGACCATAACCATGTGGCATGTGTTAAGTCTTGGAAAATCTCGATTTTACAAGTGCAATAGGTTACTTAAACCATTTGTGAAGAGAAGACTTGAAATGAATGATCAGGCTGGCATAAGAATGAATAAAAATTTTAATTCATTTATGATAGAGGCAGGGGAATATGATGAGCTACCATTTTTAGAAAAGGATTGCAAGAATTACATTGATAGAGCTAGACATTTACGACTTAGGGAAGGGGATGCTACGACAATCCACAACTACTTTCTATGAATGCAAGTGGACAATTCATAATTCTTTTATGTTATGGATTTAGATGAAGATGGCCGGCTAAGGAATGTCTTTTGGGTAGATCTAAGGGGTAAAATAGCATTCAAAGAATTTGACGATGTGATTACATTTGATACAATGTATTTGACAAACAAATATGACATTCCATTTGCACCATTTGTACGGATAAACCATTATGGGCAATCAACTTTACTTGGGTGTGGACTAATATCAAGTGAAGATACAGAGACATTTACATGATTGTTTTAGTCTTGGCTCACATGCATGCAGGGATGTCCTCCCAATGCAATAGTTATTGATCAGAACAGAGCTATGAAAAATGTTATAAAGATTGTTTTCTCTAATGCACGACATCAATGGTACTTGTGGCATATACTGAAGAAGCTACCTAAAAAATTGAGAGGGTATAATCAATATAAATCAATCAAGTTCAATGTGCAAAATGTCTTGAACGATTCACTAACAGTAGAAGAATTTGAATAAAGTTGGTGTATGTTGATCTTGAAGTATAATCTCGAAAGCAATGAATGGTTAAGTGGGTTGTACGAGAAAAGAAGTCGTTGGGTGCCTACGTTTGTGAAAGATATTTTTTGGGCTGGAATGTCAACTACACAACGGAGTGAAAACATGCATGCCTCTTTTGATGGGTATGCCAATTCAAAGACTACCTTGAAATAATTTGTTGGACAATATGAGAATGCTTTGAGAAATAAGGTGGAAAAAGTAAAGCAGGGTCTTACAATTCATGGCTTCTATGTATAACTCCATATGAATTGGAAATGCAATTTCAAACTATTTACACGATGGCAAAGTTCAAAGAGTTTCAACATGAATTAATGGGGAATATATGTTGTATCATGTCTTCATGTAAGGAAGGTGTTAGTGTTTCAGAATTTGAGGTTGGCGAAGATGTACCATTTGGAGACAGTATTCAAAATGCAACATTCAAGAGAAATGATGTAAATTGTAATTGCTGGTTGTTTGAATTTAGGAGAATTTTGTGTAGACATATAATTACGGTGCTTATTCATAAGAAGATACATATAGTTCCAGAGAAATACATCTTCCAAAGGTGGAGCAAAAATGTCAAAAGGAGACACACCAAGATTCGCATTAGTTACGCCAACTTGAGTGCTACACCCGAATCATGTTGCTTTGATAAGATGTGTAACGTTTTTTATGAGGTTGCTGATTTAGCAGCAGATACTGAAGATACGTGTGAGAAGGTTATGGTGCAAATATGTGAAATGAAAGAGGACCTTAAACAATCAAGTAGAACCAATCAACATGTGGTCACTGAACATGATTAAAAACTTACCGTAGGTCGCGAGCAAGAATAATAGTGTCTACCACTATTATTTACTGATCGTGCTATCTTCACTATACATGTATCGACGCCACAACGACATTGGCATGTAGGCCAAGAGATGTAGCAGTAGACACGTGTAAAGCAATTTCTTCCTATTACATCTTCTATCATATATGTGTACATACGGAGATGGGAAAAAAAAAAGGCGAATAAAAAAAAGAACAAATAAGGAAAAAATTAATGAAAACAGTATGAAAAAAATAAATAAGATACAGAAATAAAAAATTTGTGGCTAGCGAAGTGGGTAAATCGCACATCTATACGTATATCTGAAGTTTTTTTTCAAAATCTGAAAGAAAAATAAATACATCCCAAAAAATATTGGTGGTGAAATCAATCCCCATACCTAGATTGTAGTCAAATTTGGGTAAATAACTCAATTCTAAGCAAAAAAAAAAAAAATGACCATAAGTGATACCTGATAATATTGTTATTGTCGTTTTGTTGCTAAGGTATTGCGACGAATAACATTCTTCTTGTTGCCGAGTGGACAATCTGGGGGTTTTGTGCTAAGAACAAAAAAGAGAATAGTGTTATTTGTGCTAACTATAACCACTGACTTTGGTCTTGACGAATAAGGGGTTTTCATTTGGTAAATGCATCGTTCAACAACCAGCAAATGGTAGGAAATGGGCTCACAAGATGGGTAGAAAATGAAAATAAAATGCAAATGCAACTGACCAAGGAAATGCAGTTTTTTTTGTGATTTGGTATAGGGCCCACAATGCCACATCAGTTGGTATTGGCAGACTTGGTATATTATTTGGTCAATGTAACAAAATTGTTTAATTATTGATAGTTAGTTAAAATAGAGAGTGTTGTTGGAGTGAACCAGTACAAGTGACTCTTTAAAAGAAAGAGTGCAATATAAAAGAATATTTTTACTAGTTATTTTAACTAGAATCCTTGGAGTTGCTCTTAATTGCGGACGTGTCAGAGTTTGACTAAATTTTTAAGTTTCAAACACCATGACCTTGTCTAATTGGATCAATGTGAGATTTTTATCGTGACTATTCAGGCAATTGAAATAAAGCGTAAGATTACTTTTAAGTTCTTTTCTAAACCTTTAAATCAAGGAGTTAAATGAATTAACTTAAAAGATGGCTATAACAAGAATACGAATTAAAAGAGATGATCCAATAAGAATGAAACTTTTTATTGATTGACGTAAGAATCAAGTACAATGTGAACTATTGAACACAAATAACATACCAAAACTAATGGTATATTTGGTAGGAGGGATATAAAATAGTAGATGAAAAAATAGGAGGGATATATTTCTCACCCTTCGAGGAAGTAAATATTTTTCTCTTCTTCTTGTTTGGTAAAAGGAATGGAAAAGTACAAAATAAAAATAACTTTTTATTGATTTATCTGGCATAAAAAAATTAATAATATATATATACATATAATTTATTAAATGTCATGAATATTCTTGTGTTTGTTATAAAACTACTAACAACATTCATGGGCCCCACCACTTTATATCACTTTGAGAAATGAAATGATGTGGAGCCCACATTATTCTTCTATTTAGTAGGTAATCAATAAGGGCATGAAAGTAAGGTTCCGTTTGGTAACGGTTTGGTTTTCAGTTTTTTCGTTTTTGTTTTCACTTTTTTAGAAAACCTGAAACTTAACCTCGTTTGGTAACGATTTCAGTTTTTTTTAAAACTAAAATCGTTTTCAAACTTACCTCAGATTTTGGAAATGACAAAAAGTCGTTTCCAAAAAAAAAAAAAAACGGAAACGGGCGGAATGCAATTTAATAAGATCACACCATCGACTCTTGTTAGGAACAAATAAAGCCTTCTACCAAAAAACCCTCCAGCAAAATTATTTAAACCCACCTCTCATTGTCTCTCTCTTTTCTCATCGTCACTCTCATCTCAACGAAGCTCTCTCATCTGAAGCTCTCTCTCTCGTCTGAAGCTCTCTCTTGTCTCATCAGGCGTCCAGCAGTCGTCTCTCTCATCTGAAGCTCTCTCACCAAGGTTGTTCACAACAACTTCATCTCTCTCACCAAGGTAAGTCCTTAGATCTAGGGTTTTTAGAATTTTTTGTTTGATAAAAAATTTTCTGTTTTGGTGAGATTTAACGACAATAATAGACAGATTTCATATGGGTTTTGAGGATTGTTGAGTTTATATTACATGTAATTTTTATTTTTATTTTTATTTTTGAAGTCCTTAGATCTAGGGTTTAAATATAGACACGATTTGTTCAAGGTCCATAAATGTGTGGTCACCACGGGTGGCTAATCAGTACGAATTCAGCTTATCACATATGTGGGTCATCTCTGGTTCATTTGGTGATGATCTTAACACCATTGAAGCTGGTTGGCAGGCATGTTTATAGTTTTCTCCTATCAATTTCATGGGTTTTGAGGATTTTTTAAGTCCTTAGATCTAGGGTTTAAATTTTTATTTTTATTTAATTATACTTAAATATAGACATGATTTGTTCATTCCAAAAAAATATGTGGCAGTCCGGTGACTGAACTATGAGTACGCCTGGGGGCATCACCATGAACCCCCAAATTTTAAAAATTTTCATCGTCCCCCATATTTTCAGAAAATTGTATTATTAGCTTTTAACTTTTTAAAATACCCAATGTGTAAGTATGTCACTTAGGGCATACAAAAAAATTAATCATTTAATATTTAGTGACCATTTATGATGTAATTACATAGATGAGTGTCAATTGTATTACCAAAGACACTTGTTGGATATTTTGATGACCATAGAGAAAAAATAAGGAACTTTTTTCAAAATTAAAATAGGGATACAAATATGGTTTATATAAAAGCAATTCGTTGCTTTATAATTTATTTTTATTATAATATCATATAAATTATTATTTGCGATCATAATTTATTTATAGACATAAGGTTACATCTTAAACAAGAAAAAAAAAGAGAATGATAATATTGTAACAAATGAATTTTTATGATGACATGAACTAACTTTTTTGAGTTGCATAAGCCGATTCACAAAGAATGCTTAGGATGATTTCCTATGTAGCAGATTCTATTGGATTTTAGAGACACCACATCTCAGCATGCAGGATGAAAGATCATTCATCACTTTTATGATAAACAAGCCATTTCATTTTCCTGCCAACCTTTTTTTTGGTGTTAGATTTGATTTGCTTTAGGTTGTACATTGGGTTAGAAGTTGAAGATTGGGACATTTTCAATGATTTGATCATATTTGTTTTTGTTTTGTTTTAATCCATGATTTTGCCTTTGAATTTATTGTCCATGCCTTTGATTTTGTCAATTTTTTTCATACTTATGATGTTACTGGAATGTGTGGTTGTAGATGGCAAATACCAATGTAAGCAATGTAGGTAGTGACGATGTGGTTGAGGTTCAATCCACCAAATCTGATACCCCATGGCCTGCTAAGAGTGAGACAATTTTTATAGATTTAATGGATGAGCAGGTTGCAAAAGGAAATAGAGGTACTACTACATTCAATAGAGAAGCGTGGAAATACATTCTTGAGGAACTGAAAAGCCGAACTGGGTATTCATATAACCATGAGCAACTTAAGAATAAGTTTAATCAGTTGAGGCGAGTATGGGGTGATTTCCACAAACTAGTTAATGAAACTACGGGAGTTGGTTGGGATCCAGAGAAAGGGACAGTGACTCTGCCAGATGATGTGTGGAAAAATTTGTTCAAGGTATAAATTTTTATTGTGTTCAAATGTGATATGATTTTCATTAAATGATCATTACTAGAATATGTTTTATAATAATCCTATATTGTTAGGTCAATAAGAATGCCAGAAAATTCAAGAAAAATGGTTGTCCACATTATGATGCATTGTGTAGAATCTATGGTGACACAACGACAACTGGTGAACATGCTTACCCTTCAACCAAGCTTCCCTCTGATGATGAACATGACCCCAATTATGACCCAAAAAATGATGAGGAATATGGAAATGCCGATGACAATGTGGATGATAATCCAACTGTTACCAATCGTAATCGAAGCCGCTCTATCACTCCGAATCGTAGTCGGCGTACGAAGAAAGATTCTTGTACTCGTGCCCTTACCAATGCACTAAACATGTTAGCTGAATCTGCAAAGGTAAGGTCGGAGTTCTACGAGAAAAGAATGGCAAGTGTTGGTTCGTCATCGACTTGTGCAGACTCTATGGTTGATTCGGTGACTACGATTGACCCACATCCAGACTTGTTGAAAGACTGCATCGACGCTTTGAACTCTTTTGAGGACATTGATGATGCGACTTATACAAAAGCCTTAAAATTGATGCGTGATGATGCGGTGTGGCGGAAAGTGTTCTTGGAGTTGCCTGATCATCGGAAGAGGGGTGTAGTCATGAATCTGTGATGTGTTAGGTCATGGTTGTATTTTTTGTGATGACTTTAAACCATGTTTTGTACCTTTAACAGACTACTTTTAACGTTTGGTTGTTGGTCAATGTGTTTTTTTTGTTTTGTGATGACTTCAATGTTTTGTGGAATAGTATATCGTTGGTTTGGTTTAATCATTATTTGTTGTTATTGTATTAGGTACTTTATGGATATGATGAACTCGAATGATGTCATTCAATTGATTGAGGAGGACGAGGAGGAGTATGAGATAGTTATGTGTGTAATGTTATTACTCGTAGAAGAACTTGATAGAATTTTTGATAAAAAACCATGTAAAACCTCTGTACTTAAAGGTCATGACTATGTTCTAGAAATATTGCATGGACATGAGGATAGGTGTTATGATTAGTTTCGGATGGACCCCCATGTATTTATTTTGTTTTGTGAAGAACTAAAAAATAAGGGGAATTTGACAAACTCTAGGTATTTGACAGTTCAAGAACAAGTGGCTATTTTTTTACTGATTATATCTCACAATGAGAGAGTCCATTTGGTAGCAGAGAGATTCCAACATTCAGGTCACACTATTTCCACATACTTTCATCGAGTCTTGAAAGCAGTTTGTCGACTTGGAGTGCACATTATCAGACCTCCTGATTTCCATATCGTTCCACCTCAGATTCGACACAATCCTAATTACTATCCATTCTTCAAGGTAATGTATCTTCTATTTCTTATTATTTGTTATACACATCATTATGTATATTAACATTCTATTATGTTTTAGAATTGTATCGGTGCTATAGATGGAACTCATGTTGATGCACGTGTACCAGTGAGTAAGCAAATCCCATACCGTGGTAAGAAAGTTGAACCAACACAAAATGTCATGTGTGCATGTTCGTTTGACATGCGATTCACATTTGTTATGAGTGGTTGGGAAGGAACTGCTAATGACTCTAGAGTATTTATTGAGTCCATTAACAATCCAGAAAACAATTTTCCAATGCCTGAAGGAGGTAATATTCTTCATTGTAACCTTTAGTTCCATTCGTAGAATTTATAACTTGTCACTTACTGTGCATGTGTACCATTTGTCAGATAAGTATTATGTTATTGATGCTGGATATACGAACATGCCTGGGTTTTTGTCACCGTATCGTGGTGAGAGATATCATTTACGTGACTATAGAGGTAGTGGCCGACGTCCAAGGAGTAAGATAGAGCTATTCAATTATCGTCACTCATCACTTCGGAATGTCATTGAGCGTTGCTTTGGAGTGCTAAAGGCTCGGTTTCCCATTCTCAAACAAATGCCCCCTTACCCTATAAGAACACAAAAATACATTCCAACAGCTTGTTGTACAGTTCACAATTTCATTAGAATGCACGCTGCTGAAGATCAATTATTTGATGAGTTCAGTAATGAAGAAAGGGTGGATGATAATGCAGGATCGACTTCACAGAACCCGATTGAAGTAGATATCAGTCAAACTCAAATTCGTCAAATGGCTCGTGTGCGAGATTGTATTGCCAATGAGTTGTGGGCAAGTGTTGGACATTGAGACATATGGTTTTTGGTGTATATGGATTGTTATCTTGGATGTTTGTAAACTATGGGATATATTTGTAGTATGGATGCTTATGAATTATGTTATGCCTTTAATATGTTATCCTTATATTTTGTCATTTTTTCAGTTAAACTAGCATGAAAGTGTATGGTGTAAATAAGTTTTTGATAAAATAATTTAAAAGTGTTTATCAAACAAGTTTTCTGTTTCTGTTTCCATTTTTTTTAATAACAGAAAATATAACCAAACAGGTTTTCGGTTTTCATTTTTTATAAACTGAAAACCGAAAACCATTTCAGTTTTTATTTTTTTTTTAAAACTGAAAACCGAAAACGTTACCAAACGGAACCTAAATTTGTCAAATGTAATCAGTTTCATTTTCTACCTAAATTGGAGCGGATAAAAAATGGTGGGCGGAATGGATTCACTTTCAACCCCTTTTTCCATCCCTCCTCTTTTCCCTTTCTAACCAAACAAAGGAAAATACTACTTTCCATCCCATTTTTCATCCCCTCATTTTTCATCCATCCGTTTTCCTTTGTACCAAACAGATGATAAAAGAAACGAAACAAGCTGAAAGGAATACAAATAGCAAAGTGCAACGGCTAGCTTGAGAAGCTGGTTGATGCTGAGATCCCTTTCTTCACTCAGTTTTAGCATATTTATAGGTGGTATCCTCAACTGCTAAGGCCCCTCAACTGCTAAGGCCATTTCTTTGGTCACATCGCACGCTTCCAAGAGCTTTCCTCTTTAATGGCTATAAAATGTTCTTCTTAATCGCCCGTAACCAGCTTTTTTTTTAGGGAGGAGGGGGACTTGAACCCTTGACCTCAAAAAGGTAAAGTATTCACACGGCAACGAGTACCATTGGACCAAAGGCTCATTAGTATCATTATCACGTCATGATAATGTGTTCTCTATTTCTAGAATGTTTGGAGATCATCGGGTAGCCATTGATTGCCCACGTCTCTCTGAATCCTATTTGCTTGGCAATGTCACACGTCTTTTCCTCATATTTTTAGGTTTTGACGTAAACACTTACATTTGGGGTAGTCGTGCCAAATCAAGAAGTAGTCATTAAGGTTACAAGACCCACTAATGTCAAGGTGAATATAGCTCTATGGTGTGTTTGAATCATATTCAATATATTCTTCAATAATTTTCTTCAATGATAAAGTATGAATTCAAATGAAATCCACTAAAAAATCCTCACTAATACAAAACAAATGAACTACAATTGAAAAAATTAAGAGAAAATAGGTCAGATGTGCTAGGGATGGCAGTGGACCGGGGAAAAACGGGTATTCGTCCAAACCCGCCCCGTTTGAACCGGAGATGGACTATACGTATTGGACGGTGGACGTATACGGGGATACCCGTATAAACCCGTGCGGGGATGGACTTACTCTTACCCCTGTCCCGCCCCCGCTATACCCGTTAAATAAATAAATAAATATATATATGATTTCGCCAGGAACATTGTGCAGCTGCATCAATGACTTGTAAGTTTCAAGGTGATCAAGTGGGTTTTTTGTGTCGTCAAAGGTTTCAACATATGACATTTTGAACTTTTGAAAAAGAGGGTAGTTTTCCACATCTGGTACAAAAGATGTGTCAGTTCGCCTTACGAGGTACTTCACAATTTCTGGTCCTTGTGCCTTCATGGCATTGAAAACGTCGTCCAGTTGATTCTGTACTTCTTTGATTTTTTCGTCCCAGTGATTTGGGGCTCCTTTGGAATTGTCATGGAAATAGCTCCCATGTTCCACACTTTGATTCTTGCCCTCATCCTCTTGAAAATGAGGGTCTCCACCATGGGAAGAGGGAGCTGGAGGAGGAAATAGAGCTCCCTCATGGTTCTGACGAAGGGCTCCCCTGTATGGGGCACCCAAGTGGGGAGCTCCTTGACGCCCAAGACGTAGAGCTCCTCTGGCTTGATGCCCTCTGGGCTGTGCTTCTCCTTGTTGTCCAGCGAGCATTAGTTGCAGGATCTGCTGATTCTGAGTCATGAGCTGCTGCATTGTTTTCAGCATCTGTTGTGCGTTCAGAACAAGATTGGTTGGTGGAGGGGCAACCTCATCCTCTTGTGGTATTGTCTTCAGTCTGATTCATGGATCTTGTGGTGATCGCCATAGGTATAGGAATAAGAGTGATTAAGTGAGAATTTTGTCGATTCCCACAGACGGCGCCAAACTGATGATGCACAAATTGGTTTTATGCACTACCGGTCGAGTGATTAATAATTAATGCAGTAATTAAGTAGAGAGTGAGTAACTCAAGATAGACGAAGATGTAGAGTGGTTCGGTTAACGTGAGCTACGTCCACTATGAAGGGCTAGGGTCGCCTGGGTATTTTATTACTTCAAAGAGTGTAGGGAGAGCAGAGAGATACAAGCTATGAGAGACAAGGGAGAGTGATAGCAGATGTACTCGATTGCATGTGCTGCCCCCCAAATATTGGCAGGGCTTACAATTTATAGTCGTCTCCTAACAGATTGAGGTGACTTATCAATAACTAAAAGACTAATTTGGTGGGGCTGGCTCCATCTTCTCAACGGATGAGGCAGTTACGACGTTCCCCATAAGATCCGATCAAAGGATGACGTGGTGGTTTACTTCTTCCAAAGCGGTGTGGATGAGGCTCTTGGATGACCCTTACTCCAAGGTGACTTGGATGAGGCTCTTGGGATGACCCTTACTCCAAGGTGACTTGGATGAGGCTCTTGAGATGACTCTGTCTACTCCCTTGGTGATGTAACTCCTCGAACCCTAATGAGCTTGACTGAGCGTGAACCTCTTTTGGGCTGGACCCATTGGATCTTTTCTAGTTGGACTCTTAATTCAAATTGGGCTTATAACTTGAGTTGGGCCATTGGGCCTGACACATCACACTTTATTATATAGATGTATCACAATGTTATATATATAAATTTGACGCTCTTAATGACGCTCCCGCTCTCAACTTTTTTAAAAATTTTGTGCTCTCGCTCGCGCTTTATGTGATCTTGGTTCTACCGATAGGTGGTACATGTTCTACTGGTAGGAAAACTTACAGAAATTTATATTTTTTTATCAGAGAAGTCCTACCGGTAGATGATACATGTTCTACCGGTAGGATATCCCAGTAGTTTGTCAAAGAAGTCCTACCAGTAAGTGAAGGATTTTCTACTGGTAGGAAAAGCCACATAAGTTTTGGAAATTTTGTTAGACAAAGTTCTACCAGTAGGTTTCATTGTTATACCAGTAGGTCGTGCTGTAAAATGAGTTGTTACCGGTAAGAAGCAATGTTCTATCAGTAGGTAAAGACAAATTTTCACGGGGAACTCAATTAAAGATCAGATTTTGCCAAATCTTTTGGGATTCTCAACCAATAAAAAGAGGAGATAATTTTAGAAAGGATATCTATCAAAGATCTGAAGATTCTCCCTCTAATCACAATAAATAGAAATCCCTATGGGGAATAGGGGGGACGTTTTTTCAACCTTTTCTCTATTTTTCTACGTTTTAGAGTGTTAGGGTTATTCTTTAGAATGTTGTTGTCGTTCTTCTTTTAAGTTCTGTTCTTTTAATTTTTCCAACAATCATACATTTGGTTGTCTTCAATTTCAAAACTTTGTTATTTAAATTCAGTTTTTCAATACGAGCAATTACTTTAATTCAATCTTTACTGCTATGAATTTAAGTTTGTCTTCTTTAATATCTTGGGCTTTGTACTTATCATTAGTGTGTACACTTTCTTTGGATAATGTGAAGAAGAAGTCATAACCGATGAACTAGGGTTTATGCTTTAAACTAGGATTTTAATGTTTATGTAATTGTTTGAATAAGTTATGCTTTCGAAAACCTATTTGGTTTGCATACTTTCCGATTATTTATATACAATTGGCTTTGGTAAAGATAGTTAGTGATGTTTTCTACAACCTTTAAGATATTAATTCTTTCATTATAAATTGTCTTTCAATTGGTATTTTTAATTATTTCCAAAGTTTTCAATTGAAAATCATCTGTCTGTACTAGTTTGAATACGAAAGCAGATGAGTTATAGATTTAGAGTAAAAATTCTTGTTCATAGGTGTGACGAACTCTGAAAATTATCTAGTTTTTCCAATTATTGAATTTCGTTTTCATTAGTAGTTAATTTCCAAACTCTTAAATTTCAAAGAATTTTTCCTTTTCATTTTTCATCATCTTAGATTCCAAACCTTTCCCTGAGTCGACGACCTTGGACTTCTGTTCAAGTTACTACACGATTACTATTCTCCTATGCTTGGGAGCACTCGTGAAAATACAACCCTTTGGAGGGCAAGCAGTTATAACATCATGTCATAGTAAAATTCCCCCGATTTAATATTACATGAGAACAACTGGTGGGCTGGCCTTTGTTGATTGTGGGTCAATAGCTCTCAAGTCGCACCATTACTGTGCCTCGAACCGCGCATTTACAGTCCACTGGGGACCCAAAGTTGAGCTTTTATTGTCCATTAATGCTCGAGGCCTAGCATTGATGGGGTGTCCCCCACTGAGCTCTCTTGATTGGATGGCTTGTTCTGCTGTCTTTTCTAAAGGTCCTTGGGACTGAGCATTGAATGGACCGTCCTGCCGAGGCGTCGCATGATTGCTCTCATTACCCAAGGATGAGACTTTCACATTTGATCTACTAGGTTCTTGTGCATGCTCGACATTTCCAGGGATGTCGTCTGTCCCTTGTCTTTTTAATCAAATATGATGATGTTAGTGGGCCCAGCTATCGCGTATCATCAATGCTCAAGGCCGAGCACTGAATGTTCTGATAAATCAATATATTCTTCACAATGCTAGAACCCATCGGCACTCGGAGTCCACGTCTTTTTTCCTTCACGTGTCTCTTTCTCATTGGTGTGCTTGATCACGTCCTATCATGTAGTATCACCAATTAATAATAAAATATAAAATAGAATTAGTGAATCTCACTATTAATATAACAGAGTAGTTATTAGAGCATTTTCAGCCCTTACTCAAATTTTGATTCAAATTTAAATTTGAGTAAAAACAGGTGAAAACACAAGTTCCAACCCTTCACTCAAACTCATAACAAATGCAGATTCAAAATTTTACTCAAATCAAGGAAAATTTAAATTTTTACTCAATTACCAATGGTTAGATTTTATTTTCCTTTAAAGATATAACGGTCTTATTTTACCCTCCTTTAAAATAAGACCGTTATATCTTTAAAGGAAAATAAAATCTAACCATTGGTAATTGAGTAAAAATTTAAATTTTCCTTGATTTGAGTAAAATTTTGAATCTGCATTTGTTATGAGTTTGAGTGAAGGGTTGGAACTTGTGTTTTCACCTGTTTTTACTCAAATTTAAATTTGAATCAAAATTTGAGTAAGGGCTGAAAATGCTCTAATAACTACTCTGTTATATTAATAGTGAGATTCACTAATTCTATTTTATATTTTATTATTAATTGGTGATACTACATGATAGGACGTGATCAAGCACACCAATGAGAAAGAGACACGTGAAGGAAAAAAGACGTGGACTCCGAGTGCCGATGGGTTCTAGCATTGTGAAGAATATATTGATTTATCAGAACATTCAGTGCTCGGCCTTGAGCATTGATGATACGCGATAGCTGGGCCCACTAACATCATCATATTTGATTAAAAAGACAAGGGACAGACGACATCCCTGGAAATTTCGAGCATGCACAAGAACCTAGTAGATCAAATGTGAAAGTCTCATCCTTGGGTAATGAGAGCAATCATGCGACGCCTCGGCAGGACGGTCCATTCAATGCTCAGTCCCAAGGACCTTTAGAAAAGACAGCAGAACAAGCCATCCAATCAAGAGAGCTCAGTGGGGGACACCCCATCAATGCTAGGCCTCGAGCATTAATGGACAATAAAAGCTCAACTTTGGGTCCCCAGTGGACTGTAAATGCGCGGTTCGAGGCACAGTAATGGTGCGACTTGAGAGCTATTGACCCACAATCAACAAAGGCCAGCCCACCAGTTGTTCTCATGTAATATTAAATCGGGGGAATTTTACTATGACATGATGTTATAACTGCTTGCCCTCCAAAGGGTTGTATTTTCACGAGTGCTCCCAAGCATAGGAGAATAGTAATCGTGTAGTAACTTGAACAGAAGTCCAAGGTCGTCGACTCAGGGAAAGGTTTGGAATCTAAGATGATGAAAAATGAAAAGGAAAAATTCTTTGAAATTTAAGAGTTTGGAAATTAACTACTAATGAAAACGAAATTCAATAATTGGAAAAACTAGATAATTTTCAGAGTTCGTCACACCTATGAACAAGAATTTTTACTCTAAATCTATAACTCATCTGCTTTCGTATTCAAACTAGTACAGACAGATGATTTTCAATTGAAAACTTTGGAAATAATTAAAAATACCAATTGAAAGACAATTTATAATGAAAGAATTAATATCTTAAAGGTTGTAGAAAACATCACTAACTATCTTTACCAAAGCCAATTGTATATAAATAATCGGAAAGTATGCAAACCAAATAGGTTTTCGAAAGCATAACTTATTCAAACAATTACATAAACATTAAAATCCTAGTTTAAAGCATAAACCCTAGTTCATCGGTTATGACTTCTTCTTCACATTATCCAAAGAAAGTGTACACACTAATGATAAGTACAAAGCCCAAGATATTAAAGAAGACAAACTTAAATTCATAGCAGTAAAGATTGAATTAAAGTAATTGCTCGTATTGAAAAACTGAATTTAAATAACAAAGTTTTGAAATTGAAGACAACCAAATGTATGATTGTTGGAAAAATTAAAAGAACAGAACTTAAAAGAAGAACGACAACAACATTCTAAAGAATAACCCTAACACTCTAAAACGTAGAAAAATAGAGAAAAGGTTGAAAAAACGTCCCCCCTATTCCCCATAGGGATTTCTATTTATTGTGATTAGAGGGAGAATCTTCAGATCTTTGATAGATATCCTTTCTAAAATTATCTCCTCTTTTTATTGGTTGAGAATCCCAAAAGATTTGGCAAAATCTGATCTTTAATTGAGTTCCCCGTGAAAATTTGTCTTTACCTACTGATAGAACATTGCTTCTTACCGGTAACAACTCATTTTACAGCACGACCTACTGGTATAACAATGAAACCTACTGGTAGAACTTTGTCTAACAAAATTTCCAAAACTTATGTGGCTTTTCCTACCAGTAGAAAATCCTTCACTTACTGGTAGGACTTCTTTGACAAACTACTGGGATATCCTACCGGTAGAACATGTATCATCTACCGGTAGGACTTCTCTGATAAAAAAATATAAATTTCTGTAAGTTTTCCTACCAGTAGAACATGTACCACCTATCGGTAGAACCAAGATCACATAAAGCGCGAGCGAGAGCACAAAATTTTTAAAAAAGTTGAGAGCGGGAGCGTCATTAAGAGCGTCAAATTTATATATATAACATTGTGATACATCTATATAATAAAGTGTGATGTGTCAGGCCCAATGGCCCAACTCAAGTTATAAGCCCAATTTGAATTAAGAGTCCAACTAGAAAAGATCCAATGGGTCCAGCCCAAAAGAGGTTCACGCTCAGTCAAGCTCATTAGGGTTCGAGGAGTTACATCACCAAGGGAGTAGACAGAGTCATCTCAAGAGCCTCATCCAAGTCACCTTGGAGTAAGGGTCATCCCAAGAGCCTCATCCAAGTCACCTTGGAGTAAGGGTCATCCAAGAGCCTCATCCACACCGCTTTGGAAGAAGTAAACCACCACGTCATCCTTTGATCGGATCTTATGGGGAACGTCGTAACTGCCTCATCCGTTGAGAAGATGGAGCCAGCCCCACCAAATTAGTCTTTTAGTTATTGATAAGTCACCTCAATCTGTTAGGAGACGACTATAAATTATAAGCCCTGCCAATATTTGGGGGGCAGCACATGCAATCGAGTACATCTGCTATCACTCTCCCTTGTCTCTCATAGCTTGTATCTCTCTGCTCTCCCTACACTCTTTGAAGTAATAAAATACCCAGGCGACCCTAGCCCTTCATAGTGGACGTAGCTCACGTTAACCGAACCACTCTACATCTTCGTCTATCTTGAGTTACTCACTCTCTACTTAATTACTGCATTAATTATTAATCACTCGACCGGTAGTGCATAAAACCAATTTGTGCATCATCAGTTTGGCGCCGTCTGTGGGAATCGACAAAATTCTCACTTAATCACTCTTATTCCTATACCTATGGCGATCACCACAAGATCCATGAATCAGACTGAAGACAATACCACAAGAGGATGAGGTTGCCCCTCCACCAACCAATCTTGTTCTGAACGCACAACAGATGCTGAAAACAATGCAGCAGCTCATGACTCAGAATCAGCAGATCCTGCAACTAATGCTCGCTGGACAACAAGGAGAAGCACAGCCCAGAGGGCATCAAGCCAGAGGAGCTCTACGTCTTGGGCGTCAAGGAGCTCCCCACTTGGGTGCCCCATACAGGGGAGCCCTTCGTCAGAACCATGAGGGAGCTCTATTTCCTCCTCCAGCTCCCTATTCCCATGGTGGAGACCCTCATTTTCAAGAGGATGAGGGCAAGAATCAAAGTGTGGAACATGGGAGCTATTTCCATGACAATTCCAAAGGAGCCCCAAATCACTGGGACGAAAAAATCAAAGAAGTACAGAATCAACTGGACGACGTTTTCAATGCCATGAAGGCACAAGGACCAGAAATTGTGAAGTACCTCGTAAGGCGAACTGACACATCTTTTGTACCAGATGTGGAAAACTACCCTCTTTTTTAAAAGTTCAAAATGTCATATGTTGAAACCTTTGACGACACAAAAAACCCACTTGATCACCTTGAAACTTACAAGTCATTGATGCAGCTGCACAATGTTCCTGGCGAAATCATGTGTAGGGCTTTCCCGACTACCTTGAAGGGATCTGCCCGACAGTGGTTCACCAAACTCATCCCAGCTTCCATAGGCTCATTTGCCAAACTAAGCAGATCCTTTATGGCACAATTTATTGGTGGACGTTGCCAGCAGAAGCCTGCCACCCATCTGCTCAGCGTAAAACAGGATCGGGATGAGAGTCTGAGGAGTTACCTCACTCGTTTTAACGAAGAGGTCCTCCAAATCTAGAAGCCCAATGACAAAGTCACCATGACCGCCTTTTTTGGAGGCCTCCGCTCATCAAATTTCATCTTTTCAATAATGAAGCGACCACCAAAGAGTATGCCAGAACTATTGGCAAAAGCTCAAAAATATATTAATGCTGAGGAAATCAACAGGTCCAGGCGAGGTGAATCATCTTGCGGGTCGCCAAAAGTTTGGCCTGTCTCTACTTTACTCTGCTCTCAAGTGGGCAGCCTATGTCTCCAGTTTAGCGGCTCTCTCACGGATCGCCAAAAACTTGGTCTATCTCTGCTCTGCTCTGCTCTCAAGCGGGCAGCCTATGTCTCCAGCTTAGCGGCTCTCTCGCGGGTCGCCAAAAACTTGGCCTATCTTTGCTCTACTCTTAAGCAGGTAGCCTATACCTCCAGCTTATCGACTTTCTCATGGGTCGCCAAAAACTCGGCTTCAAAAGGTGTAACTCTCTCACAAGCAACCCTCAAATTCTGCCTCTGTTCTCATGTAGGCAGCCTCACAATCAACCTACCTCCAGCTTAACGACTCTCTCACAGTCGCCAAAAGCTCGATCTCAAAAGGTGTAGCTCTCTTACAAACAACCCTCAAATTCTGCCTCTGTTCTCATGCGGGCAGCATCACAGTTAGCCTACCTCTAGCTTAACAACTCTTTCATGATCGCCAGAAGTTCGGTCTCAAGAGTCGCAGCTCTCTCACGAGCAACCTTCAACCCTGTCTTTGCTCTCATGCAAACAGCCTCTATTTCTCTACAGGCCGATGTGTTTGCCCCTCTTTCCAGGTAATCATGTTGGATATTTTGATGTTCGAGTAACATTATCTTTGTCATCTCTAGGCACGCTCTTGAAACTCAAGCCGTTTGCAACCCGAAGGACTACATTAGATTGAATGTCAATAATCGAGCCTCATCCCGCCCATCCGGCACCGTCGCCTTATTGTCGCAGTGCTCCCGCGCTTAACACCTAGCGCAAACAAGGTCTGCGTGCTCCCAACACTAAGGATTTGGCGCTTGCTCGCCTCATGGCGCCCCCTCCAAGCGCCCTGCCTCATGGCGCCCAGTTCTTGGAGCGCCCCTTCATGGCGCCTAACTCCCGACATCCTTTCCTCCTGCACTTGCGCAGCCCCATGCCCAGCATCCACCACTTCCGCTCCTGGCTCACCCAACATCAAAGATCCCACCGGCGTCGCCCGTTCACCAGCGCGCTCACTAGGCCGTGCCCAGCGCCCGGTGGTGCCGCTGCATGCTCTCCTGGCCGAGCCCAGCCCAGCCCACAGCGATGCCTTCTCCATGATCAGCACGCCCACCAGCCGACGCCCGCAGCGCCTTGCCTTCAGCGTCCTAGGTCGCCTTGTCTAGCGCCTCGCCCATGGCGTTTTTGCCCATTCTCTAGGCCTAGCCGTGCCTTTGGCGCCTCACCACCGAAGCCCACTTGTACCCCCTCGTCGCCCTCGACGCCCATGGAGCACCCAGGCTTGCCAACACCCGCTGCCTCGCTGACGCCAGCCTGCACGCCAGCTTCGACGCCGATTGCTCCGTCATTGCCTACCTCCTCTCCAATAACAATGACTTCTTGCATCTCCCTTCCTTCATCTGACAGTGGCCTCTGGTCACCTAGCTCATGGGTAACCTCCCTGGCCTCACTCAAATTGCTACCACTCATGGTCATGAACCATATCAATAAGGAAAAAGGGTTATCAATCAAAAGGAGTTTCCGTCAGCCAGAATTCAAATTCAACCAAATGTCATCTTCTCCAAGTTTCATTGGACACAGAGCATTGGGGGGCAAATGATGTGCCAGGCCCAAGGGCCCAACTCAAGTTATAAGCCTAGTTTGAATTAAGAGTCCAATTAGAAAAAATTTAATGAGTCCAGTCCAAAAGAGGTCCACGTCCAGTCAAGCTCATCAGGGTTCGAGGAGTTACATCACCAAGGGAGTAGGCAGGGTCATCCCAAGAGTCTCATCCAAGCCACCTTGGAGTAAGGGTCATTCCAAGAGCCTCATCTAAGCCACCTTGGAGTAAGGGCCATCCCAAGAGCCTCATCCTCTCCTCATCCAAGCCACCTTGGAGTAAGGGTCATCTAAGAGCCTCATCTACGCCGCCTTGGAAGAAGTCAACCACCACGTCATCCTTTAACCGGATCTTATGGGGAGCACCGTAACTGCCTCATCCGTTGAGAAGATGGCGCCAGCTCCACCAAATTAGCCTTTTAGTTACTGATAAATCACCTCAATCTGTTAGGAGACGGCTATAAATTGTAAGCTCCGCCAATATTTGGGGGGCATCACACACAATCGAGCACATCTGCTATCACTCTCTCATATCTTTCATAGCTTGTATCTCTCTGCTCTCCATACACTTCTCGAAGTAATAAAATACCCAGGCGACCCTAGCTCTTCATAGTGGACGTTGGTCGCGTTGACCGAACCACTATACATCTCCGTCTATCTTGAGTTACTCTCTCTACTTAATTACTACATTAATTATTAATCACTCGACCGGTGGTGTATAAAACTAATTTGTGCATCATCAAAGTGAATTAGTAAAAATACAATTTAAAAAAATAAATCTTATACACCAACATATAAATAAATTATTTAAATTGTATTATTATTGATTTATCTTTTAAATCATATATGGAAACAACATGGTAGAACAAAAAAACATTTGAAAGCATTTTTATGCTTTGCACTGTATCCCACATCGGAGAGACAAGAAACGGTGGGACTTTGAGGCTGCCTATAAAGTGGTTCAAGGGGGCACCTCACCAAATAATCAATGCATGTGCGTGTGCCTTAGCCAGAATCAGCAGAGGCAATCACGTGGGGGCTTCGGCTTTTGCGTGGCAGTGTGTAAAATTTAAGGTGGCGAAGTAACTATGCTGAAGTCTCGAATAAAATAAAACCAATCTGCGAATTGACGTGCGGAGCACTCATGACGAATTTGCTCCCAATTGGCAAATTGACATGCTGAGCTAGAGAGCGTGCCTAGGATTAGGCGTATTATGTGACTTAGGGTAGGACTTTTGCACTAATTTTCTATACTTCAAGCTACCAATAGAACTAACTTCTTACTGGTAGAACATTCATTTTTCTGTCTTCCTATCGGTAGAATACCTACTGGTACAACTTCTCTCTTCTTCAAAATGACTCCCAAGGCTCTAGGCTTCATCTTTTCTTGAGCAAACTCAGTCTTAATCTCCACCTTTACACCTAAATTACCTACAAACACAGAAATCAAAGCATAAAACGCAATATGCACTAAGTGAAGCAAGTTAGTTTGTTAGTAAGCTTAAAACGAATATGTTAAGCTATAAATTGATGCAATATTAAGCACTCAACAAGAACGCCTTACTTGTTTGATGACATCATTTTCAGCAGAAGTCAATATCTAATATTAAATGTATGCAACCATAACCAATATTGGAGTCTTGTCATTTTCCCTCTCTCAGAAACTGACTTGAACGTCGGAACAATGTTTTAAAACCTGGCTCAGCTCGGCGGGTTACCCGGTAAACCGGTCACTAAACCGAGCCGGGTAGTTAATTAGATTGTTTGAACATAAAAACCAGTCAAAATCCGTTGAATCAGACGATTCTTGTCCAAATCTGCTGAACCGGACAGGTAAATTTTTTACTATAAAAGATAGGCTTTTGGCCCTTTTGAGCATTTTTTCCCTAAACCTAATCATTGCCTCTACCTCTCTCGAGTCCGATAACTCTTAGTCATCAGCTCAACCCCTCTCTCTCTCTCTCTCTCTCTCTCTCTCTCTCTCTCTCTCTCTCTCTCTCGAACTTGAACGAATCAACCTTTCTCACTCGAAGTATCGAACGAAGGCAATACCTTTTCCTTTACTTGAAAGGTACTTCATCACTCATCTTTTTCTTTTTCTCTCTCAGTCTCTTTGCACTCTTAAATGGTGGTGATTATAGCTTCTATAGGCCGATTTTTTGTTAATTGTTTTGTACATATTGAACTTCGTTCAGTGAAAAAACTGAAAAAATTTAGCTTGTTATATTGAATTTTCATTTTAAAGAGATGACTTATGATCTCTTTCCCCAAACACATTCTGGGTTGTGTTGTTCAAGTCTACTGCTAAAAAAAGAAAAGAAAAAGGTCTATTTTTGCGGCTGTGATGTTCAGGATGGGGGAGGGAGAATGGGAGCCTGTTTGGTTTGGGTTTCAAAAAATAGTATCTAAAAACAGTTTTTAAGAAGAGTTTTAAGAAAGTGTTTTTAAAAATTTTTAAATTACAAAACCTGTTTGGTTATATATTTTTGAAAATAGTTTTAAAAAACAAAAATTATAAAATCTGTTTGGAAATTACAATTCCCACATCTCTCTTTCTTTCCCTTCTCTCTGTCTCCACAAAACACACTCACACATGCACACACACAGACACATACACACAGACGCATACACAGGGGCATATATACACACACACAAAACAACCACACACACACACATACGCAGACACACACACATACACAGACCGACATAGATCTATAGTTGTTGCGAAAGAGAGAGAGAGAGGCAGACGTTGGGCAGTGAAGAGAGAGAGGAAAAAAAAGAAGATGCTGACAGTGAAGCATAGTGAAGACGCTAGAGAAGAAGACGCTGAGCAAAGTGGAGAGAGGGAGAGGAAGGGAAAAAATTAGAAGAAGAAGACGTTGTTTGCTGCTAAGGGGACTCGAAGGGCAAATCTCATTTAGCTTGTTTAGCTTGTCTCCGTGTTTCCAAAATTTCCAAAGAAAACTGTGAAAACAAGTTTAACTTGTTTTCTATTTTTTTGTTCCAATTCTCTTTTTTTTTTTTCCAAAAATTTGAGAACAAAAATGTTAAGCAAACAAGTTTTTGGTATTTTTAAAATTTTGAGAACAAAAAACTGTTTTCGGGAACAAAACCAAACACGCCCTGGGAGATCCTTGTGAGACTAAAGAGAAGGGAAATGCCCAACAACCACAAGTTGGGTTAAGGGTTGAGATTTGGGTATTGATGTATCCATGGACTCATATCCTCTCAATTTACAAATTTCCTCAATATAGGTCAGCATATCCTCACCATTTTAGATTTCCTCAAAATTAATTGGTGTGGAAAGGTTAAGAGATCACATATCTCTTTCCTATATCTCTGTTTTTTTGTTGTTTGTTTTCATTTGTGTTTGTTGTAGTTGATGAATCTTAAACATTCAATTTGGTACATTAGATACACGTTTGATAATATTTTTATTTTTAGTTGATTTCTTATGGATGAACTCTGTTATTTTAAAATTATTATGATTTTTTTAGCATATTTATTAATAATAATAATATTTTTTATTTTACTGGGCTTGGCTTTCGTTCGCAACAAGGTACACACGGCCGGAGGATCAAGGAAACTCTCAACGGGGATTGAGAAGTCAACTCTCGCCCTGTACTGTACCACCACGCGCAAATAAGAGTTCAGTCGTAAGTCCGCCCATTCAACCATTTCTCTGGGAATTGCATACAAAAGGAAAAGGTAGTTGATCGAGTCAAAGTGAAAGTCGGTGCCATTGTTAGTGCCAATACAAAAGAATAGTGAACACCAAGTGAAGAGCCACCCTATAACCGGTTCGACCAGTGACCTAACGGTTGAATCAGTAACTCATTGATCCGATTTTTTGCCGAGTTGATGTTCAGGCCAGTTTTTAAAACTATGCGTCAGAGGAAAAATGCTAGACACACATCTGGTGCCCTTTTTACCTTTTATGTGATTGCAGATCCATCACCATTTACCTTCTCCAACGATTCTTCCACCAGATTCACCCTCAGTATCGCCATCCTCTTTTATTGCCAGAATTTGTCCGTGCTCTACGTGTCAACGATGATGTAATATAACTGTTACATCCTATTTACTCAGAGCAATGTTAATTAAACTTAAAATAATGATATCATTTGTTGAATTCATCGATCACTGTCATTGATTTAACTGTAAATCTCATCATTTATTAGAACTTAGTACATATTTAATTATTGTGATTGATCAAGTCAACAAATTATATCAACATTTTAAATTCAAATATAATTTCTCATTTACTCGGGGCCTTGGCTGCCCAACATCATGACACTAAAGTCATCTCATATAGAACGGATATGAAGCACGGATACGGATACGGCGATACGGCGATACGACAAAACTTAAAAAAATAGGATACGGATACGGCTAGGATACGTCCATAAAATATATATTTTTTTTAAATTTTATTATTATATTTAATGTAATAATTATGATTTATAAAGTGAATCACACATCTACCAAATATATATAATAATAACTAACCATTCTATCATTTATAAATCATACATTCTATATTGTATACATATTGCATAATATATGGAGATACCCGTTGTCAATCGGCGTCAAGTACGATCAGTCGTCGATCGTGAGTGAGAGAGAGAGAGAGAATCAGTCGAAGATCGACTGATGGGGGGGCTGTGGAATAAAAGAAATTATAGTTCTATAATATATTTGTAAATAAGGGCTCAAACATATTTGCTCTTGTGCCCCTATATTTTTTAAAAAATTCAAGTAATACCCCGCCGTATCCGAAGAGTATCCAAAGCGTATCTCATCCGTATCCCAAGCGTATCCGCCGTATCCGAAAATCAAATTTATTTTTTTAATTTTTGGATACTTCTCAGCCGTATCGGAGACGTATCCGTATTCAAAACGTATCCGATACCGATACTTTGACCATTTCGATGTATCCGTGCGAACGGACGGTTAATTGGGTTGGTAACTCTGCGTGCCGTCCCCATGTTTGGCAATCTTTCACTTTGACCTTTGCTTGGGTATTCCTTTTTTCGTTTTTGACCCAAATTTGTCACTAACAAGATGATTTTAATATTAGTTGAAACACTACCTCTTCTGGTCTTCAAGCCCATGATTGCTACGCCGTGTTTCACACGGAAAGGTCTAATTACCCACTAGTTTGAATGATCTGATGGTAAGTATTCACGCTCATATCCATTGTGTTTCATGACTCCACTTTACCTTCCTTTCCTTCTAGCAGTCAAAATTCAACCCACTGACCATAATACATATACATGTATATGTATATTTATATGCAGATACTGCTCATTACCCATGTCAAAGTTATCAAAAAACAACGGTGGGAGGCGATCTAGCAGTGGATTTCAGTGAAGAAACTGCCATAATAAGTATTGGCACCATGATCGTCTTCCTTGTCTTTGTGGCGGCCTTGCTTACTGTGTTCTTCTTGCTCTTCCATCAACAAGCCAAGTCCATATGGTCATCTACGGTTATGGTGTTCAACCGGCCGAGCCACCACGACACAGCGCCATCATTAATGGTGGAGGAAATTATTAAGGAAGATGAAGATGGCCTTGAAGTACTCCAGTGTGTGGTGTGTTTATGTCAAGTCTCCGAGGGCGAAAAGTACCGGTTACTCCCCAAGTGCAGGCACAAGTTCCATGTTCATTGTATTGATGCTTGGTTAAAAGGCCATTCAACATGTCCTCTATGCAGAAGTACCATTCCTCACACCTATCTTCCTAATTCTCAAGATAGTTATCAACAGCAACAGCAGCATTATTTTTATGGTGCTGATCTCCTTTACTGTTGTTTCGTGTCTTTCTTTGAAAATCTCTGTAGATGGTTGGTTAATCCACTTAACCCTGAGCTCATGTCAGCTCTCTGTGAGCAGTGCCAGTACCTACCTTCATAGCCCAAAAGTCAATATTCAATGAATTTTATAAGAGTACTGTGGGTGGAAGTTGATGGGAAGATTTTAAAGATCCTTTTGTACTTGAGTTTGACAAGCTTCGTTTTCTTTTTTGTTTTTTTTTTTGTTTTTGTTTCAAATATACACTTATGTGTCTAGTTTTCTTCTAAGGGGAAGAAAGAAAGAAGCGGCCAAGGGTGTTACTGTTATTATTTATATGATTAATGTTATTGAAATTTAATTTATTATGATCTTTAAATTGACTGTGGGACCTATCAAACATTGAAATTTGGTGTTGATCTAATGATTTCGATTCTACAAGACTCCAAACCAAACCTTCTAACAGGGACCTATCAAACATTGAAATTCGGTGTTGATCTAATGATTTCGATTCTACAAGACTCCAAACCAAACCTTACTTGTTAGAAGGTGAAAATCTGATCATTCAAACTTAACCCATGTCCAGTTTTAGTAAGAGGTGACAATAGTGTCGTGTCTGGTTGTGTCATTTTGAATTCGTGTTAAATATTAGTTAATCTTAACTCAACCTGGTTAACTAATTGTGTCGTGTCGACCTATTTATTTTCATGTAGTGTTTGTATTAACCCATATAACCTGTGAATAAAAAATTTAAAGTTCAGTTTTATGTCTAAAATTTCATTATCACTTAATCGAATTTATGCTCATACTTTTTCTATAAACTAAAAATTATCTTAATAATATAATAATAAAAATGAGTAAAATATTTTTTTTGTACAAGAATTAGGGCACTATTTGATGAAATATAATAAAAATTAATATTTTATTCTTATAATACTACTTAAACATATTAATCATGTCAATTTTATGTTATTCGTGTTTAACACTAACCCAACTAACTCAACCTATTTATTATTGGTGTTAATGGGTTATGTCATATACAAGTTCATGTCGAAAAATGACTAACACCATTAATTTCGTATCAATTTTAAATTGTATTTTTGTATTATATCAGAAATTGCTACCCCTAATTATAAATGGCAGTAGCCAGGGGCGGAGCCAGAAATTTTTTTGAGGGTGGGCACACTAGTATGTCTTGATTTTTTTTAATAGGCCGTAAAAGTTCATAAATTTATATTTAATATTTTTAAAACATAGAATATTAAAAATTGATATACTCATAAACAAAAAAATAATAATTAAAACTTCTTATCGAGAATGCGACTAATTATTATTACTTACAATTGACCTATGCTTTTATTATTTGAAAGTGTTACAAATTAATTTTATCAATAATATTTCTTTTATATATAAAATCACGGTAACAATCTTCTATTTATGATTGTATAGTTTACTACATAACGACACACATTTTTATATAATAACGAAATAATCCTACAATTTTAAAAAAATTATAAAATAACATCAATATGTTCAAAACATATTCGGACATGTCTAAAAGTTAACAATTATATTAGTTGTACCTAATTTGAGATTTAATTGATGGAGACCCAATGGTTTGTGACCATTGGATAGACAGTAGAATTTATTAAATATTAAGACTATTATATTTAATATCGCAATGTATTAGATCCTAAAATTATGTTTCAATAACATTGTTCAAAAAGTTAACAATTATTTAGGTATGAGTCTATTTAAATCAATATCACCTAAACACAATATTATGGTGAGCACAATTAAATATGGTGGGCCAAAAGTTTTGTTTTTAATGTTGGGCCAAAAATTTTATTTTTTTAATAGGTTTGGGTGGATTGTAATAGGTCAAAAATTTTGATTTTTTTAATAAGTTTGGGTAGATAGTGATGGACTCAAATTTTTTAATTTTTTTGAATAAATAATGTGGGTCTAACATTTTTATCTTGGGTTTTGGGTGGGCACAAATAATATATTATACAAATATATAATATATATACATAACTAAAAAAAAAAAAAAAAATTTGAGGGGGGGGCACGTGCCCACCCTGGCCCATGCCTCCCTCCGCCCCTGGCAGTAGCTATTGTTTTTATTTTTTATTTTGTGAAAAAGGGTACAAGGCAGGGGATCAGATGTGGAGTTCTTGAGACGTGACCAACATCTTGGGGGTGTTTAGATCGCCAGGGAGGATCGGGTTGGATTGAATTTGAATTCGAATCCAATTTAACCCAATACAAAGTAGTCCCGATTAAATTAGATTCAATCAACATTATTCAATGCAATATTTGATTTGAATGGAAATAATGGAAATCGTGGGTCCCACGTACAGGTCCAACTAAGTCTAAATGAAATGACCATTGCACCATTTGTAAAAAAATTTAATCCAATCCTATATCAAGTTTGGATGGTTAGGTATAAAAAGTAAAATTAGTTTGGATAAGTAGTTTTTTGGAAACAATGAATAAAATATTATTAATTTATACTTTTAAAAAAAAATCAAAAAAATTTATTCCGGAAACAAATCAATTATAAGAATCAACTTGAGAAAGGTCCAAGTACCATTCTCAATACAATCAATCAATAAAATCTCAATCACTCCACCCTACTACATCACCTACCCCCTCTCAAACGAGCTGAACAAAGGCCAAAGCTCCTAAACCAGCTGCAACAAGAAACAGACTGGCTACATAAGCAGTAGCAGAACATACTGCTACAATGCCAAAAATTCAAATCTTATCATCAACAAAGACTACCACTCTCCTGGTTCTTAACACAAACAACTTCCTTAAATCTTGAATCAAAATCATCTTCACAGCTCTAAGAAGTTTCACAGAATCAGAAAAATCCACAGAAACTCTATCATGCACAGCCTGATTAGCCAATCTGTCAACAACATTGTTTGCTTCTTTGTACACATGCTCCATCTGAAAGTCCACTTGACTCAGCAAGGCTCTAATATGCTTTAAAAAATTCAGAAAAGGCCAAGCACAACCACATCTACCCAAGACAGAATTCACTAATACTAAAGAATTAGACTCAAATCAGGATCTTATAACCAAACAACTCATAACCCTGCACCATAGGTTATACTTACTTGAAAGCAAAATTATGATTTAGTATATTATCAACAATGTAAAAAAAATAACGTAAAAAAAAATTATAATCTATATAATAAAGTAGTTTACAATTCAAATTTCAAAAGATAAACAAAATGACTATTGTTTTTCGCGGTTGAGATCGCTTTAAATTTTACTTTAAAGTTAATCTAACGGCTAATATTAACACTCTAAATTTAATAGGAAAAATAGGGTCCTAAGGGTGTGTTTGGAGTAATGTTTTAAAAGTATTTCTAGATATTATTTCTCATAAGTACTTTAAAAAAAAAAAAATTGTGTTTGAAACCGCCCCACCACTACCTCTACCACCACCACCCCCGCCACCGCCACCACCGTCGTCGCCACCACCACCACCGTCGTCGTCGCCGCCACCACCATCGCCACCACCACCGTCACCACCACCACCACCACCACCACCATCGCTGCCCTCGCCGCCGCCACGGTCGTCGCTGCCCCCACCGCCGCCACCACTGCCACCACCACCACCTCCATCGTCGTTGCCGCCACCACCACCACTGCCGCCGTCATCGCCACCACCACCGCCATCGCCATCGCCGCCATCACCACCGCCGTCGCCACCACCAGCATCGCCGCCGCTGCCACCATCACCACCGTCGCCGCCAACGATGCCATCGTCGCCGCCACCACCACCACCACGGTCATTGCCACCCACCACAACCATCACCGTCTCTTACCACCACTACCTCTCACCCCCACTACAACCGATACTTAAATTCATTTATCTCTCATATATGTTTGTGATTTGATTTTGGATATGAATACAAATATGTTTATTATTTACCATTTGTTTGTACTCTGTGCCTTTAGGCACAGACAATAACTAGTATTTTAATAATGCTTGATCCGTTGGTTTAAAAATACAAAATTGTACAAAGTTTATTTTTTGTATTAATGTTACACCACACACTATATGACAACAATACTCGACGTTACCGTGTTATGTTTCAAACCAAACAACACATTGTGATTGTCGCATATAATATTTACAAATCATGAATTCCATAGAATATTATATAATAGTCAAAATAACGTAATTATATGGATATAGTTGTGTTGCCTTATACATACCACCCCCAACCAACAAAATACATAAAATGTTGCCTTGCACAAAATATACAAAATGAAGGTAACTGATTAGGGTGAAATTCCCTCTCTCTATGTTCCCACAGCTTTATTGAACTGCAACAAATGTATCACTTTCGATATAGATGCATTTGAAGATATCTGTGGAATAACACATAGTCGTCGGAGTCAGAGAAACATGGGCACGGCTCCTCTGCTGTTGAAGGTGCTGTTTAATGAAACTGCACCGTTTTTGGCGTGGACCCCTCAACAGACTCTCCTCCAACTTTTTCACTGCCTCG
Organism: Ilex aquifolium; assembly: GCA_951799425.1. NCBI lineage: Eukaryota > Viridiplantae > Streptophyta > Magnoliopsida > Aquifoliales > Aquifoliaceae > Ilex > Ilex aquifolium. Next base: position 15,641,941 of record OX637410.1, on the reverse strand, counting down.
TTTGAATCCTTTACTAGCAAGACGTAAAAAAACATATTATTTTTATTTCTTATACAAAAAGCCTATAATTCCTCTCCTATGTTGGCCAACGGTTTTAGAGTCTTCAAATTGTGAACGGTGTCGTTTTGTGTTGTCAGGTATGGTTTCGTGTTGTCAGGTAGAGTCATTTTTTTTTTTTTTTGAGTGGGTACTTTAATGATAAGGTTTAATTTTTGTCTTCTAATTTATAAAAATAAAATATTATTATTATATCTATTACATCATAATTGATATATAAAAATTCATTGAACACAAAAAAATTAAAATCAATGATATATTTTTCTCTATATGTAATCAAGTTATCAATCATTCATTAATATCCATTTTATTATGCAATTGAATTCTCACGATATTCATTTTTAATTTATTTAACAACAACATGTAAGTTGAGAAAAAAATAAAAAAATAAAATGGGCTGGTAAGACAGAGTTGTTTTAAGGGCAGTTGGGTAAAATACCCTTGATCCTGTCGGTGGCTTTGACTGGGTATCTGAATCCCATATGATTCGTGGGTTTCAAATATCCAGTGTAGATGGGATTGGGCCCTTCATTAACTACGGCCCAAGTTTTTGTTACCCAACGAATATCCCATTGCATTTTGTGGATCTAAACCTGGGTTTTGTGGGCCTTGGATTATTTTACTCAATCCAGCTAGTCTTATCCCTTTTTATCCCTCAAACCAAACACCCCCAAGATACTTATTAACAGCAACCGCAGCATTATTTTTTATTTTTCTTTTGATCAGACATCTTTCAGGGTGGGAAGAAATGACGAGTTTTAAGAGCAATGTTATTTAGACTTAAAAATTTGACATAATTTATTAATTTAATGATGTGGTTTCATTAGAACCATTAGATTAACTGTAAGTTTCAATATTTGATGGGGTCTACAGTCAATCTAAATATCATAGTGAATTAGGTCATCAAATTAAGTCAGTAAATTAAGTATCAATAGCATTGCTCGAGTTTTAAACTCGCGACCTTAAAATTTAACACGGGAGCGATGACCATTTTTACCTTTAGTGAAACTAAAAATAATTATTTTGAGAGAGAATTACACTCAGTCCCATTGAGATTTATCACTTAATCGCTGAGACTCCCTAACATTTAAAATATTACACATAAATCCTCTGAAATTTATATACGCGTAATATTTAGACATCTGCCGTCAATGTCCGTTAGCATATCTGTTAGTAAATTACACTTAGACCCTATAAAGTTTATAAGAGTGTAATACTTACACCCTCAAGTTTAAAATATTATACTTAGGCCAAAATTACTCCAACCAAAAATAAAATATTAATATTTTAAATTTTACAATCAAAATTCATGTTCTATTGTATCATTTATTGAAATAAAATAAAAAAATAAAGATTAAATTTTTTCTTAAAAAATTATAATTAGTATATACAATTATATTGTATATTAAAATAAAACTAAAAAATTAAATAAGATGTCAAACTGTAATGAACACAATACATTCTCATAAGAAAATTTTTGATTTTGATTTTTGATTTTTTTTAATAAATGTCATAATAGAATATAAATTTCAGTTATAAAATTTAAAATATTTGATATTCTATTTTTGACTAGAGTATTTTTGATCTAAGTATAACATTTTAATTTGAAGGGTTTAAGAATTACAAGTCTATAAATTTCAGGAGTTCTGAGTGTAATTTATTAACAAATATACTAAACGAATATTGACGGCAGGGGTCTAAGTATTACACATATACAAATTTTATAAACTTTGTGTGTAATATTTTAAATATCAGAGAATCTAAATAATTACATATCAGGAGGTGCGAGTGTAATTCTCCCGTATTTGAATTACTTAGTGGGCTCAACCTATGCAATCACATGAAGTGGACTTTGAACGTGTTGCATGACTACAAATTAATCATGTGGCTCTAAATGAAACCTCATTATGTAGTTTGATATTTTTATGTTATGCGTGCACTTGACTCGTGCATGACCAGGCAAACTTCAAACTTAATTTGAACTTTTTTTTGTCCTTTTGATTTTTACGTTAAAGTTATCCAAATTTTTTTACTCTTACGTTAAAGTTATCAAAGTTAATTCGACCTTTTTTTTCCTCTTGCTATTCGTTATAAGGTGTTTAAGGTTGTATCGATTACTCCTTTAAACTTTGAGTTGCCCACCCAAGGGCGAATCTACATTGGGGATAGCTGCCCCACTGCAATTTTTAAAACATGTAGGGTATATTTAGAATTTCAAAAAATTTATGACGTTGCCCCAGTGAAATATTATCAAAGTTCATGGGTAAAGTTTGTATTTTACAAACAAGTGTGGCATCATTTGTCTTGGAGAGACTTTTAGCTGTGGGCCCATATCTCCGTTGTTAACATTGAGATTTTCAATAAAAACAATAGAAAATTATGGATTGATCTTACTTACCAAAAAAATATGAAGTGATATTGGTCGTTCATATGCTTGACTTTTTAGATTTAATAGTTTTAAATGAAACAAAAATGTAATTAATTATAAACAAATTTGAATAGACGGTTAGATTAGGATATATGTCAATACGAGTCAATTTGGATCACATTCAATTTCTTTTTTCTAAGGACGTCAAAATATTTTTTATTTAGATAAATCCGAGAAGCTATTTTTTGAAATTTCACAATTGATCTTGAATTAAAATAATTGATTTTAATATTTAGGATTGGTTTCAAGTATCTCAAAAATTATAATTTGATCCTAAAAAATTGTAACTTTAATCCTAAAAGTTATAACATGACTCATAAAAGTTATAATTTTGTAGAATTTATTTTTTTTCTTTTTCTCTTTTTGTAAAAAAACTCAAAAATTTATATAACAACCCACAAAAGCTTATAAACTCTATCACCGTAGCCCATTTGATATCAAAGTTGAATTTCACCTCTAAATATTATTTATAAACATGACACAAAATTAACAACTAATTAAATTGTCCCCACAATTAAAAAAGTTTGGATTTGCCCATGTGTCCACCGTAATTCGAACTAATTTAAAAACACGTCCCATGAGGAATAAGAGTAACTGACCCTTAGGATATGTTTGGTTTAAGTATTAAGAGGGTGAATTAGATTAATTTAATTTGGTAATAATATAATATTGAGTTTGGATGAAGTTATCGTGACCGGGTATTAATTTTAATTAATCTTGATCTGGTTCACTATTGTCATTTAATACATAATATTAGATAATAATAAATAATATGTAGTGGGTGATATTATTTTTAACAAGTTAAATATTAAAAATGCAATGTCTTTATTATCATTACAAAATTAGAATCACACCTTCACATAAAAGTTATATATTATGCAAATTCTTACCCTCAATATTTATTTTGTCATTTTTAATTTAATAACATACATTTTTACTTAATCCAAACATAAATTTAATATTATAATTATAAATTTATATATTATTCCAAACTTGTTATATAATAATAAGATTAATAGCATTCTTATTAACACCATTTTATGAATTAGATGAGAACAAATTATTCAATTCGATCCTTCAGTTATATTTGAACCAAACATGTTCTTAGGGGTGTCTAAAACAGAGATAATCTATATTATTATTCAATATAACTATTTTGTGTCGTTGTTTTAATGTTACTGATTGATGTAACTGTTTAAATCATATGCATGAACAGAGTCACTGTTTGGTGCAACCGTTTGAATTAAACACATAAACAGAACATACAATTTTTTACAAAATTTTTCAAGTGTCTCCAAAATACCACAGATTGTAAAAAACAAGGTTTAACAATTTGTAATATTTTAAAACAGTTTAAAAACTAAAACATGTATAAAAAAACACAACAAATAATTATACAAATGGAAATCTGTCTTAAAATTGTTGTTTGTGGTATTCCAAATATAGTAAAATTACTTATTGAAATCTTTGATTTGAAACATGTAGTTTAAAACAAAACAGTAACAGTAAAGAACGAAATAATTACAATAGTATGTACGAAATAATTACAAATACGAATAAAACAGTAACACAATAAATCTGTAATTTAAACAACAGATAAATTGACCCGTTTGCAGAACATGAACTGTTATTGAATTTTAAATAGATCAAGGCTAGTGTTTGACATTATTTCCTTAAGATAGATTTCGCCTCCGCACACGATGTTTATGGAAATCAAAGTGTCTGTCTCTCAGATACAATAATCTTCTCACGAATAGAAATAACACTCCAATCTACTCACCTAGCACGAATTTATTGTATGCAAAATGATTAAGTAACTGAGTTATTTACATAAAGAATGGTGATTGATTCGAACAGTCATCATATATGGAACGGATGCAACTCAGTAGACACATGCGGTCATAAAATACCATTGACTAACTGTTCATCTATGAACAAGCATAGCTAAAATTCAGAATTGGAGGGAACACTAACCTGAACCAGTGCGAATTTTAAATCCAACGGGCATTGAAATTAAATTTCGATTAAGAAATTCATGTCCAATTTGTTAAACGATTTTTTTCCAAAATGATAAGGTTTGGTCTAAACCACACCACACTCGTACTCGAGTCCGAGCCTGGCCCGGATCTACTCATAAAATTTTGGTACCCCCTTGGATCCAAATCCTATAAAACAACATTGGCCTATATATGCCCATGTAGAACCTCTTCCTCAACCAATGTGGGATTGATGTCAAATCCCACATTGCACAACCTATATTTTCACAGTTCAAAATGGTCACTTTGAAGCCTATTTTCTCATTTATTTCTTACTCAATTTTGAGCGAATGAATATATTATATTATTCTCCTCACATAGTAGAATACGAACCCACGAAAATTTACTCGGAACAACGAGCAGTTCTCACTTTAATTTAAGTTCAAAATCGACAAAAAATTAAATTTTAATTACTAAAATCTATTTTCGGTCCAACAATTTTTACTTAATCCAAACATAAATTTAATATTATAATTATAAATTTATATATTATTCTAACCTTAATCCAAACTTATTATACAACTATTGAATACCATTTTATGAATTAGATGATAACTAATTATTCAATCTCATATTTTATTTATATTTGATCCAAACATGTTCTAATGAGTGTGTTAGAAAGTATCAAACTTAAGACTAGTGTGGACCTATGGCTACAAAAATAGGAGCCGAGGTTTTAATTAGGAGGACAAATGATTCCAAAGTCATGATTTGGTGTAATTAAATAATTATGGTCTCTGAAATTTGGAGCAACAACCCTTGACTTTTGCCTCAATTTGTGGCCCAATTCTCGGTCAATCTTTTTTATTCTTCTTTCGGTGCCCAAAGCAAATTCTCTGTTAAAAAGGGTTTTAAATGAGTTATTATAATTAAGATTTCTACTCTTCTATTTATATTAACTATTTATTTAATATTATAATTAAAAAATTAAATTATTAATTTATAAAAATATAACAACAATCAACAGTAGTGCAATTCTTCAGACCCGACTCAATGGCATAGCCATTGAAGCCACCGCTCTAGGCCTCAAATTTTTAAGGCCCCATTTTTTGGAAGTTTGATTAACTCTAATGTTCAAATAACATTTTTTGATTAATATTCAGTTAAGTCCAATTTTATTTTAGTACTAAAAAAATATAAAATTTAGAGTCCTTTAGATTTGATTTGAGTTTGTTGATAATTTATTTATGTTATTAATGGCAACAAAAAGCACTATTTGAGTCTATTATTTAGCTTAAGATTTATTATTTATATTTTTTTTTTTCTTGTTATTGATTATACTAACATTAAATCTAGTAATATTCAATATTACTATTATATCAAGTATCACATTGTGTTCGAATTAACTATACTATATTACAAAAAAAAAACACACACACACACAAAAAACTTGAATAAAAAAATTAATAAATACTTTTGTATCTCAAAATGTAATAATATAATTTAATAAATTTATTTTAAAAATCAGCAGTCTCATTTAATTTTTTGTCGGTCCGCCCTTACAGTTCTTATCTATTTTGATTCAATAATACAAAATATATCTCAAAATTTTTTGTCCCGCTCAAAAACATCATCTCTACACACCTTTTACGTCAGACAACTCAAGCAACACACTCCCTAATGCCAACACAAATTCATTAATCCACATTTGTCTTTGTTTTATTTTCTCTCAATTCACTTTAATTTTAATGTTCAATTTTTGGTATTGTAGAGTGTCTTCAGCCATAAATTTATTATTGAAAGTATACTTATATTAAATGAGATTATAAATACTAGGATCCTGAAGTTGAAATGGAAATGATATATTATTCTTATACTAATACAATTTATATATAATTTAAGGATATAATTAAAAATTTTAATACATTGTGATCCTTGGATTAATAATGAAATGTATTTAATTCTAGGACTCGATCACAATTCAATAGAAAATACTATTTCGAATTAATTTGAGAATCTAATGTAGAAATCTAATTTAATGTAATTATTAGATTGAAAATGGGTTCGACCTTAACATTAAAATTTATAATTATTAATTTAAATTTAAATAAAAATTTAAGTAAAAGTTGATGTTTCCCGATCAATTGAGTTTGAGCTTTAAGTAGTCAACTAAAGCAAAATTTCAGTCCAACATGTAAATTATGCGAGATGTGAAGAAACAAGAAAGGGAATTTAAATATTACAATCAATCCTGTCTTTTTCACTTTAATTTCCACACAAAAAAAAAAAACCCAAGTCCCACTGTAACAACTCTCAAGACTCTTAACGCGGCCATGGCACAGGTCAAAAGAGAAGCGTTTCAGCTCAGGAAGAAAAAGGGGAGGAGATAGAGAGACAGAGTGAGTGGGTGGTTTGAACTTTGAACTCTTCTCTGTCTTGCCCAAGCAAAAAACAGCAGCAGGTAAGTAGTCTTTTCGCCGATTCTCTCTCTTTTGAGCGCTAACTCCTCTGTGGTCTACTAGTTTGGTGTCTTCTTTCAGTTCCAATTAGACCCAATTACTATCATCTTCTTCATCAGTTGAATTCTCCCAAATCCCCATTTCTTTTTTGTTTTTAAAAGGCCAATGGGCCAACCCTCTTTTCCCATTGTCTAGAGTTCAATATCCCAAACTTCATCTCTCTTGTTCCTCCTCAAATTTCATCTCTCTCTCTCTCTCTCATGTTTATGTTAAACCAACCCATATGCCTCCCCCAACTTGAATTTCCTGAGGATTTGCAGAATTACAAGGTTACACCAGAAAATACTTTCTGGGTTTTGCTTTGAATCTCAAGATTTTGGTGGAATCCCAGGAAATATTGAAGTATCATCCTCTTTAGGACTACTCAATCTTTCTGGTTCAAATCAATAACATTGTGAGAATCAGAGCACAAAGTTCATCCGAAACATGGGGGAGTCACTGAGTCATAGTGACTCGCCTATGCTCGAGCTAACAGGCAGGATCATGGTGGTGGCCGTAATAATCCTCTTCGTGGTGGTGGCTTCTCTCTTCTTTCTCCACCTCTACTCCAAATGGTTCTGGTACGGCCGAGAAGAGGACGCTACCACCACTGTCCGCACTCGCCGTCGCCGCCGCTTAGACTTCGCTGCCGGCCACCAAGAGTTATCAATTGTCACCGGCCTCCGCCGTGGCCTCGATCCCTCGGCTCTCAAATCCATACCCGTAGTTGTATTCAGTCCCAAAGATTTCAAAGATGGGTTAGAATGCGCAGTTTGTCTCTGTGAGGTCTCAAAGGGCGAAAAAGCTCGGCTCTTACCAAAATGTAATCATGGGTTTCATGTAGATTGCATTGATATGTGGTTTCAATCTCATTCTACTTGCCCACTTTGTCGAAACCCTGTTTCTAACCAGTCGTCATCGAAATCCACCACCCTTGAATCTGAAACTACTCTAGAGACTATTCTTCAGGAACCAATAGCAGAAAATTCATCTGTTAATGGGTATTCAAATGAGTCCCCAAATTTCCCAACAAATGTGCTGTTTTGGGGAAATGAAACTCAGGTTAGCACTTTTGGTACTGGTTTGGAAGAGGTACATCTTCAAGGTGCTAATTCTTCTCAACCAGCAAGTTCTTCGTCGTTGTTGTTGTCGTCATCTTCATCGAATAGGCCTGATGGAATGTTGGTTATTGATATTCAGAGGCAGATTAATGAGGAAGAAGAACCAAAGTCGCCAGTTACAACGCGATTGAGGTCATTGAAGAGGCTTTTGAGCAGGGATAGAAGGGCTGGTGGTCCTTGTAGTCCCAGTAGTGTTGATGTCGAACAAGGGAGCAGAGGCCATAGTTAATGACTGTTCTTTGTGCTTTACATTTATGTAAGGAATGAACAATTAGCTATTTTCACATTAATTGGAGGAGATGAATGAGGCATCCAAACATTTATTTCTATCAGAGTTCTTTGATTCTTAACTTGGGGAAAGAGTTGAGAGGCCTGATACCTCAGCATTCTGCATCTTGCCACAAAAAGCTTGTTTCTACATTACTGAAGCTATTTTCTTGAACTAGGTGAAATGAATTGTATTGTGTAAATAGATAGGAGGCTTCTCTGTTTGAGATTGTGGAACAATCCATTTTCTCTGTCGGAAGAGAATTGTAGTAGTTTTTATCTTTCTGTTCAATGTCAGTTCAAATGTTACTAGAGCAACTACAATTGTTGAATTTTTCTAGATTTCAGTTGTTTCACCCCCTTAAATTCCCAACTTTTGTTTGGTGTTATAGCTCTGATTTGTTTCAGCACAAGGATCCCAACTTGTTGATCTAGTGATCTACCCTACTTATGCATTATTGAAAGAGCTTAAAATGCATGCTCGGGATCTAGATCCTCTTTAATACATTTATGTGTTGGTGGGAATTAATTGCGAATGCATGCAGCCTATTAGGGTTTGAAATACAACTGTGGTCGATGATGGTTCCAATTGAATTGCTAGAGTTTGGAGGTGAACTTGATTAAGTGGTCAATTCTCTCTAATGGTTAAAAGTAAAACTCAACTCAGCAAAGTCTTGTCACAATATTTTAGTATATGAATCGTCTTTCACCATTAGTCCTTATTAAGGACCATATTTCTCTTAAACCTTAAGCTAACATATCTATTTTACTATTTCATTTTATGTTAATCTTGGTTTTTCTCTATTCGTCAATTACCATCAATGGTTTTTACATTACTCTTTCTCACCAGTGCAATAGTAGACCTAATGCTCTAGAGTAGATACCCTATATCAGGCAACAGATTCTTGTGCAAAAGTCAATAGTGCTCTGAACTTTGGGGACAGTTTGATATGTTTTTTGGGAGGGGTTTGAAATGGCTTGTCCAAACCCAAAGGTAGGATTCAACATTTAATTCTGTCTATACCCATGTTTGGTATGCGCAGGGATATATGACTATTATGATAATATATTTATATATAAATGACTATTATGCCCTTAACCAATTTAATCCAAACTCATATTTGTTTTCGTTCATAGGATATATAGGGGGTATAAATGTCATTTGGATGTTAAACCTATTAACCCACATATGAAACCCACCCCCCATGGGTTTCATGAAACTCATGAACTTAGGTTTCATGACCGGACTTAAACCAGGCTGGGTTTCAAACCCTGGACTAGATGTGTATTTGCTAAACATGAGTTTGAGAGATTTATTCCCCACCTCATATTTCAAAACCCCCCAAATTCACACACCAAACAGACCCGGGATGTATTTAAGGACAAGACGAGAGTTAAAAGATTGATGAACAGTTAAATGGGCTGTTTGGACTTGGAGATTAGCTTTAGTTTGATTGTGGCAGTTAATGCTCAATGCCCATTGATTGTTCCAGACATAATTGCCCACAAGCAACACAGGTTTGTTATACTGCCTCCAAGTGATTAGACATATTGTAGCTTTGGGGTCAATAAATTTAGCTTGTCTGATTCCCTGTTGTGTAGATACAAAACACCTATTAAGATTATAAATGTCAATACATTTTCAAACAAAAAAAAATGCCATGATATGTTTCCATAATTTGATGCCCGCAATAAATGTTTGTCGTCATGAATTGGAGTGGGATTCTCTATAGGTACTTGTAATGTGATGTATCATTAAATTTTTTTTGAGAAAAAAAGTGTATTTGACGAGATTTGAATCGTTGCGTAGGTATCATAAACAATTCAAGGACGAGTTCTTTCTCTCTCTCTCTCTGCTATGCTTAGGGAAAGAGAGGAAACGTGGAAATGTAACAGTTGGGATAGGAATCATAGTTCAATTCCAGTATTCTTATATCATATAACAGAGCACTGGCGGCAAGCCATGTTTTTGCATCAAACAACTCAATTGTATACACATTCATAGCTTGCCTTCAACTTTCACAAAGATATTGCTTTCACTACACAATCACTGTAGTATTACACTTCTCACTCACCGACATTCTTGCTAATTAACCCAGAAAATCTAGGAAAAATAAATAGATTCATCTTTTGCCAATCCTTGGACAACAATGTTCTGATGTTGATTTGCTAAGTTACCAAATAGACAGGCCCATAGGATTGAACACCATGAGGATTGTTAAGCTGATCAAGACACATATATGGTATCTCATTCTCAACCTTTGTCGGGTTGAACAGACTCATGATGGGTCCTGAGGTCGGTCGTCGAGGCCTGCCAATGGCACCACCTCCTCCATTACCATGTATTGGACCAGAAACATAACCACGTTTTGGCTTAGAAATGTAAGGAGTGGTGTTTGATGGTTCCACAATGGGCTTGCTCTTCTTGTCAGGTTTCAACCATGAAAATAGGGAACTTTTCCATGATTTCTTGTTCTTTCTCTCTCCAACTCCAACCAATTGTCTCTTTCCCTCTTCTTCTGGATATGGTGGGGCAACATCAAAGTTCCCTTCACTTGTATGTTTCCTTGCTTCTTCCAAGAACTAATCAAAAGCAAACCATGACAAGATTATCAATGCAGTCTTGCAGAATCAGAGCACAAAAGACAGTTCTTTTTACTGTAACCTTATGTACAAATCTGTTTACAATGAACTGTAACTCTGTCAGTGTTGTATTCAACGCTGTCAGTCCTAAACCAGGATAAAGGAGGAGAGTTGCATTAGGTAGCTGACAGTCAGCGTAAAACTTTGTCGGATCCACCATGACGAGTCCAAACAAGGCTTGGTTTGGTTTGGTTTGGTTTGGTTTGATTTGTTTACAATAAACAGTAACTCATACTTCAAGAGCAAATTAAAGCAAAAAATCTTCATTACCTCAGTAAAATCCACCTGAAGATCGAACTCATAACCATAATAATCCCCAGAATCATAATTTGGGTATATCGGAGACTTCTTCATCCTTCCCTGAAAATCGAAAAAAAGATTCAATAGAGATCTCAATACTAATGAATTTGCATAACAGGGAAACAAGAAAAAGGATAATACAACTATGAATCAATGGAATGCCATTTCTTTTTCATCACATTTCATGTTTCAATACCCATTTCTGCTCTGATGTGAATGCATTCAACAGATTTCATGACCAAGAAGAGGAAACGAAACTACACTTGTTCTTCCCTACCTTCAACTGTTCTTCTTCTCTGTTGAAAAAATTTAGATGAAACAGAGAACAGTGACATCAAAATCAGATCTTATAGTCATTAGAGGTCAAGGAGCAGCTACCCTATTGAATCACATGGGCCAGTATGAGAAAATTTATGGAACCTTTTGGCAGTTGGATTGGTAGTGAAAGCTTTTAATGACATTGGCCTAGAAAAGGAAATTAAAGGTTTTTTTTTTTTTTGTCCAAAAAAATTAAAGGTTAAAATGAACAAAATACCCAAAAATGACTAAATGTCCAAACCATGCCAGCCCAACAACACTTCATAAAAGGACAAAGATGAAGATTACTCTTTTATGAAGTTACTAAAAACATAGGACTAATGTTTGAACACACAATTAATTATATGCCCACCTTGAAATGAACAATGCTAGAAAACGTATAGTGCTTTTCTTCTTCTTCTTTTTTCTCGATTTAGCTCTGGGGATTTGAGTTCATGAAGAACTGATAATACTCTTCATCACTTGTAGTGTAAAGAAGACTAAGCAGGGATCAAGAGAGAGAGAGAGAGAGAGAGAGAGAGATATGAACATATATAGAAGATTAAAGGCAGGGAATAAATAAGGTACTTTGAATAAATCCTAACAAGGACGAATTACTCTTTGTATTTTGATAAATTTTAAAATTTTCACTTTATACCCTAAAAAATATTGTAGTGTGACCATTCTGTTAGCTTTTTCGTCAGTGTTAATTGGTTGACTTTTGATGAAAAAAATAACGGAAAACTAACAGAAAGACCACATTGCAACACTTTTGATACATTGAAGGTATAATATAAAAAAATTAATCTTTGAGAATACGAAATAAAAAATTTAAAATCTTTCTAAGGTCCAAAATATAAAAAAACCCTAGTAATAATTAAAGGGGATTTTAATACGTGATAGTTTAAGTAAAGTAGATTTAAAGACAATTAATCATCATCATTATGTATATGTATTAATTAGAAAAATAGCGTTTTCTTCGCCGCATGTTTCGGAGACTACGAGGAGCTTTTCAAAGTTGGGAGGGAAATGGGGTTTCCTAAGCGGCGCCTAAAGCACCTGACTAGAGTCGGTGAGAAGACCATAACACATGAGGCTGATGTGTATAATAGATTAATGCTATTTGTATTTAAAAATTTAATTTTTTTTTAGTTCAACGGTCAAAGGTGTTCTAGTCCACTTACGCGCACTTTGACTGATTAAAACAGACTATCCACGTCGAGATTAAGATATTCATGAGGAATAAATTTTTCATGACCTAGCCCTAAAGAATTGCAAAAATTCAAACTAAAGACATTTGTGTTTACAGCGCATCTATGTTATAATTTAAAATATCCTAAGATTAAAAAATAGATTTAATTCAACTCAATCAATAAATTAATCCATTAAAGCTGGAATTTTTTTAAGTAAATGAAACTACACGCAACAAAAAAACCTCTTCTACATAACTATAAATGGAATTAATGTAATACATTCAAGTCTCTTTTAATATATTTTTTCTTCGTTTCTATCATTAATAGATCATCAATAATGTATTGGGTTAAAATAAATTTATATAATTGGCCCCACTTGATTTTATGGTGAACAAGTAATTTATCATTAAAAAATAAAGAAAATATTAGAGGGAAAATCCGGATTTAGATCCCTTCCATTATCTTTTTCCTTCAATTCTCCTCAATACAATGTTAGATGAGTGACATGTATAAGATTTTGAATTTCAATGGATAAGATGTTTCCACATTCATTTTGTTGTTGGTGTAGTGTTAATCATTATTAAAGAATTTTCTCACAAGGGAAAAATCTTTGTCCATTGAAATTCAGAATTTTACACATGTCACTCATCTAGTACTGTATTGAAAGGAATTAAATGAAAGGGGTAATGGAGAGGATCTGAATCCGAAAAATCCTTTGAAAACCGTATAATAAGTTGTCGGCAACACAGGCATTAAATATATTTTGAATCAACGGTAGAAAGAATAACGTTGAAAAAAATAAGACACTGGTTGTTGTTGTCCTTTCTGATGATAATTTCACTAACTCAGCTGTAAACGGAAGCACATGGTGGTCTGGTCATGATAATATTCTGTTGGGTAGCACTGGTATGGTTGGTTTAGCTCTGAATCCAGTCAGACTGAAAGAGAAGAGCCCTTCAAACACGTTAATATCCCACATGCAAATAGACGACTCGATGAATGAGCCAAAGATTAAAAATCACCTGTCAATTTCACACCCACAAGTACCATGACCGCAACCACTGCCAACTGTTATGGTTCTTCTCTCTTCAAGGCCACACAGGTAAGATTGATAATCAAGCCGATTTTTTCAGGAGCGGTTCAAATTTAACTCATTTTAAACTTAATTTGAATTCTATTCATTTTCTATATGACCTGAGCTTAAACAATTTTTTAGACTCGTTTAAAAAAAAGTCTGAAAAACTCGACTCAAACTCACAAAACTCAAATTCGTTTATATATAAAATAGTCTAACTACCCGAACTAAACCCAACTTGATAACAAGCCGAATTCGAACAAATTTTTAATCTCGTTTAGAAAATGAGCTCGACAAACTCAACTCGATTATCAACCCTACACACATGATGACCAGATGACTAAGTTGTTCATACATGTAAAAGTCGAGCAAAACAAATGCTAGAACGCTTCTATATGATTCAAAGACACTTGGATGAATGTTCTTGACAGGCTCAACCCATCCCGGCCCCGAAACCCTGTAGTTCCCCTTTCAAGTTGCAAAAATGTGTAATACAAACTTTCTATACCATGACCTGTCCGAAAATGAAGCAGCCATCAATACCATAGGTAAACTCACACAAGCCAGACATAACAAGGGCCAACTGCAATTAATATACCAGTGTGCTGCAGTATCATCTGTAGGCTGCATCACCAGATCTAAATTTTTCATGGATCCACGTCTCGTAGAGACGAGAAAGGTGGAAGTATCAAGAAAACTGAAACCAGCAGAAACTCTGAATCAATCAAGGAAACATTACAAGCTTGTAATGTTTCAACATTGACCAAAGAAACTGCAAAACAGTAAAACAGAAGGGGAACCACCTTGGCCTAAAGGTATAATTGATCGTCCTCCATTAGCACAACCCCTATACAAGTTTCGTTAGGTACATGACAATCCCCAGACATAACATTAAAGAGAAGAAGTCTATTGAAGCTGCAAGCGAGAAAAAAAAAACACAAAAAAAGGCTGCAAGCAGCAATGCCTTCCAACCATCCTAAGGTTTTCCCTCATAGTTGGAATATCAAAGTTGAAGCAGAGGCAAGGCCATTAAAATACCAAAAAAGGAAACTAGCAGCAACAGGACCCAGGTTGGAAAAGATTTCCGCTTCCGGTTATTCATGTCTATGGGGGCTTCTACTCTATTCGGTTCCTCTCTCATCAAATTACCACGCTTCTCCAACAAGTTTCGGGAATTATCTTCTTGAGTTGGCACTGATGATAACTGCTCTGGAACAGGCTGCTGCTCAGAGAGCTGCTGTTGTTCATACTTCTCCACATACTCCGGAAATAATTTCCTAAACGTTGGGCTGTTGCAGAAAAGAAAAAAAAAAAGTCACACAAAATCTTTGGTGTCCATCCAAAAAATAGAGTAAAAAGACTAATGTGAGAAATATAGTAGCGTTATATTGTGTATTTCACGAAACATATAGACAAAAGGCCAGCTTACTTTTTACAATTGAAAGCCAGAGAAGCCTTTGCAAGCCGTTGCTTCTCAACTACAGTAGTAGTTACACTGCCGGTGGTAGGACTGTTGTCCATCTGCATGGAAAAAGAAAAAGAACCAAGACAGAAGTGGTTGGACATGCAATGGAAACTTGGTAGATTCTTCAACCAAATCAAAACATTAACACTATTTTGTATAAAAAGCACTGTTAACCACGCTCTGATTTCCTACTCTGACACCTTAGATTTAACAAGATTGTAGCAATTGATCAAAGGAGATGGTGCATAGGCTATGCTCTGCAGGGAAAACAGTTTTCTTCATACATATCATATCCGGTAAGAATATCAACTTTTGGCCATTTCCAATATTTGGGCCACAAACTTTAAGCAAAACTGCATAACTCAAATATAAGTGAATAACATACAAAACACTCAAGAAAAATAAAAATAAAAATCCTATTCCCAAAGAAGCAAAAGGACAATCCATTAACTATTCAATCACACAATTTCATATATACCCAAAAGGCACAATAAACTCACCATGAATGAAAGAAGCCCTGTAAGTATGCTGCAATACAGTAAACCAAAAAGTTAGCACAAGAAGCTACAAAAAAAGAAGGGACTGGGGAACTAACATCCTCATCGACTGCAACTTCATACCTTGACACAGACCACATCGGGTTCCAACTTTCTGGATGGACTGTAATTTGATGCAGAGAAAGTGAAAACATAATCAATGCCCAGAGAAGTACAAAAATTCCAAAATCCATGTCACTTTGAAGACTTACAATCACTCATTGACAGGCAAATTTTCTTTTGTGTCATAAACCGTCCATTAGGAGTAGTCATGCTACAAGAAAAGAAAGCAGGATTTCTAGTTAATAACTTCTACATAAAAAATGGCAGCAATAAGATAAGTACTCTTTCTGGCCGACAACTTCTATTAAAGAATCAGAAAAGTTCCAACCATAACTTAAACAACCTGATTCCTGGTGGTTTAAATGGATACTCTGGAGGAAACTTGATCTTTCCATAGTAATATCCACCTTATCATAGTGAGCAGATGACATTTAAAGATCAAAACAAATCAATTGAGTATCATCAGAACCAAAAAAGTCAAACAATGACAAACTAAACCCAACAAAGCACTATCTATGCTCAGTGCAAAATACCACTAACCAATAACAAAAACAACAAACCTGCAAAAGCTGTTCCTTCACTACCCTCCAATACATAATCTGGAAAAATATATTTTGGAAGTAAAAGCATGTTAGTAGATAACCATTAAATGTGTGTGTGTGTGTGTGTGAGAGAGAGAGAGAGAGTATTTGAATCCCATACTAGATAAAACAATCGTGAAAAGGACTTACGCCACTCGAGAATGTCATTTGGAGAAGGACGGGCCACAACATGGGAAACAGGTTCCTAAAAGTTCAAAGAACACGCTATTACTCACCAAATCCAAGTGATAATAGGTGAAAAACTACCAATAGAATCACCACAAGCTAGCCATATCGCACAAATAGGATAATATAGACTAACAAAAGATCATATTATGTTCTTGAACATACTGCCAAAAAGTTTCAGCGTAGACAAAACAACAGGACATGTTCATGACGTACAGTGTAAAATAGGGATATATTTACAAATTACATTACCTTAAGTGGAGCTCATATCTGTCAGTCCTACCCTTGGCTTTCATGAATTCCAACTATCCATCATGGTTACTAAATTAGGGTTCAATTGGATGTTAACAGCTACAATGCCTTAAATTGTGGTTCATTTTCATATTTTTATTCAAGGCTATATAGTAGGCCTAAAGGTGTCAGATTCATCTTATATGGAATCTGTGATCTGCATGATTATAGATTCAATCAGATCCCTCTAATATTTACAAATTACATTGTGAGCTCGTATTTTTCAGTCCTACCATTGGATTTCATGAATTTCCAATGCCCAACGGGGTTACTAAATTCGGGTTCAATTGGAGGTGAACAGTTACAATGCCATAAATTTTAGTTCATTTTCATTTATTTATTCAAGGCTAGACAGTACGCCTAAAGGTGTCAGAATCATCTTATATTTGGAATCTGTTATCTGCATGATTATAGTTTCAATCAGATACATCTAATATCTGGCACCTGTTATGTGCATTAACTATGTTTCTAAATTCTAATCCAACACTTGGATTGAGATAAAACTACAAAACCATCAAATAAAATAATTTCACGACATTGCATCAACTCAACTTCAACAAAATCTTGTCCCAACTATTTGGATCCATCCCATATATCTTGTTACGTGATTCTGTTATGTCTGGGACCATGTTTTCCACTAGTATCCTTATTCATGACCTTGGTCAGGGATATTTTTGGTCTACCAACTATTTATTCTTTGGACATATCCAACCCATCCTAGTGACTTCGCTTCGCTAATTTATTTCCTGTTGATACTACTATTATTACATGAGCATATTATATCACAACCTTGTACCAAATAATAAAATCAACGAAATAAGGCTTTTTATTTAAGAAAGTAAGTCTAGTGCACAAAGAGCCTTTATTAAGGATCTGTTGACAATGAAAACTTGCCTTCCAGCAGATACATAAAGTCGCCAACATAAAAAAAAAAAAAAATTCCCAAAATTTGGCTGTTAGAAATAACTAAGCAATTGTGAATTTATCATACAAACCCAGCAATTTAAGGCGTGAGCATTCACGTACACCATAAAAGGCAATGACAAGGAAGGACTAAATGCATTTCCCAATTACTTTTATATTACAAATGAGGGTAGATAATTATGTAATTGTCCAAATTATGTTCAACCCAGGTGTAAAAGCGTCCCATGACTCATTCAGTCTCCATGAGTCATTGGTGCATTTTATGTAGGAATACTAATGAAAGTGTGGACCATATTTTTCTCCATTGTCCAGTGATAATGAAATTGTGGTATAGAGCTTTGAGGGAATTTGGATTGAGTTGGGTGTTTCCGAGAAATTGTCTCTCTTTTGGAGATAAATTATGGTGTGTTTGGGAAAAGTTGTAGAGGAACCAATTTATGGAAATGTGTAATTATGCCAATCTTTTGGGTGGTGTGGATGAAAATAGAAGAAAATATAGAGTTTCTTTGGGATAGAGCAAAGTTTTTGGCGTCCATGTGGGCCTCGACGTCTAAAGAATTCAAAGATGTGTTTTTTTACTTTCTTACTATTGATTGGATAGGTGCATATAGCTAGGGGAGGTCAAGGATCAAAATTTCATTTCGAAACGGTCGAAACGTTTCCGTTTTCAAGGAGACGAATTAGTGATGGAATCAAAATTCTAATATTTCGAGGTGTTTTATAATATTTCGAGGTGTTTTTGTAATGTGTCAATACATTTGCACAATTATTTCAGAATGTTTCAAGATATTTTGGTACAATTTGACCAATTTTTTGGAGAAATAATTCTTAATTTTTTATTTTTTTTTTATTATGTTTCCGAAACAGATCGAAACCGTTTCTCATGTGACCAAAATAATGCACCGAAACGAAACTTTAATCATTGGGGGAGGTTTAGTGGTGTTACAAGATTATATGGTTCGTCTATTGATGTAATTTCTTTTTGGATCATTTGTCCACCTATCTTGTTAAAATTCGTTTAATGAATCAAAGTTTTGTTTCTTATCAAGAAAAAGATTAGTAACAAAAGTTAAAAAAGCCAAGGAGAGTTGAATTCTCAACTATTCTAGTTTGGTTTTGACTAAGACTCAAAGACAACACATGTCATCTGTTCCCTGCTGCAGTTATCCACAGAGTGCAGAAGTCAGGAAGAAGACACGTACACGTGGGCATGTTAAAGATTCCTTATTAGTTCAAACAATATCCCTATATCAAAGCTGTTTCAAAGAGAAAGATAATAAAATGATGCCCACTGATTTAACTTGTTGACGGAGTAGAAAAACAATTAGGATCTCAGCAATCTTAGGGTTGGCCAAATATTGACATATTTCATTTGATGGAAGCACACTTATATCTCAATTATCAATCTAATTGGAAGAAAGAATCACAAATGAAGTTCTGAATAAGGACACCATGTTTCAATAAATAACCTCACTGTGCATCAAAGAACTTGTGGCACAGCAAGAAGAAAGCATACTTTACACAATGCTCTATATTCCTTCTGAAGGCGCTTTACACATGCTTTCTCTGCCATCTCACAGCTTCAACGGAAGATGATGTCACACAAAGTTCCTTTACTTCTTTGACCAGCAAAAACTACAATCTGTTGCCTGTAAAACAAATCAAGCATTCAGCTCAACACTAGGAAAAAATAATAGATTTCCAAGGACTTCTCGAAATGGAATTTTGATATAAAACTCCACACTTAAAAGGAATCCATCATCTAGAAAAAATAAGAAGTACCTTCTAGTTAAAGGAACACAGCTCATTATTCAAACAATAGCAAAAAATTCAAAATAAACTAGCTAATCTACATAAACTTTGAAGACAAAGAGCGTATCCAGATAAGGATTTGTATTAAGGTAGATGATTGACTGTAGAACAAGAACTTTGTGATGTTGTCTGACACGGGTACAATCTCTGAAGGAATTAACTAATCAACGATAATCATGCAATAAGTGTCTGAAATGGTGTGTGTTTTCAACCCAAAAAGAAATGACGTGGAAAAGACAAAGTTGCACACAGATGTGAAGTCAATCCCATTATCACCCACCAACTCTGCCCCAAAGAGTAATACTCTATAGAAACTCCTATATGTGACAACACAATACCATGTTTGCTGTTTATTCCAAACATAAGCCAATAGGAAGCACAGCCTGGGCAATGGGAGAGCCCAAGTAGAGTTGTTTTTTGTTTAACATGGTGGGAGCATAAAATGCCAAGTTCAGATTCCAGCCATATGAAAATTATGTTTTCTTATGTCAAAATCTTTAAGCCTAGGCCTCAACCACGTCAATACTTTCACCACTGCACTACAACATCTCCAGCTCATGCTCCAAACCACTATATAAGGTCTACATCATAAAACAGTTCACAACAGCACACAGAAGCACACAATATATCCTGTAAGAAAACCCTAATATGGCTTGAGCAACCTTAAGGCATAATAAATCTAAAAAGAAACTATAAGACGTATGAGCATCAAAACCCTAGGGCAATCTGTCGAGCTATTCAATTTTCACCAAAAAAATAATCACTTACAGGCAGCAAAAAAGAAACTATTTCCGGTCAATTTATTTATGAATAACAACGAGAACCCCAGAAGAAAAGCAGATTGTTGTGAATACCATTAGAATTGCATGCACATGAACCATGATTCAATGTCCAATTAACAAAAAGAAATATTCCGATTTCACAGAATTGACAATCGCGCGGTCAAAATCCACAAGTAAATTAGTATCATAATATCTATAGATCACATGAAAAATCAACCAAATGATTCTCAGAAGTAAACGAAAACGCAAGAGTTAAAAATTCCACATGAATTTCAAACAAATCATCCCAAAAACTGAAAATTGAATCCAAAAAATGAACAAAACAAGGATCTGTAAAAGCCCAGACCTAAAAAAGATCGACAAATCACAGTAGAGAGAAAGAGAGAGTAATTACCAGAGATCGAAAAAGACGATTCCAAATAAAGATTTTTTGAAATTTGGACTTCGAACCCTCGATTTGAGGTCTTCGATCTCTCCAAACTCGACCGGCCTCGATGAAATTATATCAACGAATATAGTTTTCTCTTTTCCTATTGGCGTCGGAGTTTGTGAAAGGAGAAAGGGCCCAAAGTCTTTCGCTTCAGATGTTATTAGTGATAGTGTTGGGGTTCTACAGCGGAGATTTTGACGAATCTCGCGAAGACAGTATTGACCCTCTTGTTGTTTTCCTGCAATTATTTTTCTTATATTTCAAGGGTAATTTTGACTTTTAACTGACTTCGAGAACTTCGGGTGCCTGTGCTTTGCCGTTCACTGTCCAGCTGTCCAATCCAACTCACGCAATTTTGGAATTAAAATTAATTTTATTTCTTACCCCTAGAGTTTTGTCTAATTATCACTTTGTTCTTTAATCACTTATGTTTATCACTTAATCACTTAAGCCTCTGACATTTAAAATATTATACACAGACCTTCGAAAGTTTATATGCGCGTAACACTTAGACCCCTGCCATCAATGTCCGTTAATAAATTACATCCATACCTCTTGAAGTTTGTATATGTATAATATTTAGACTCCTCAAATTTAAAATATTATACTTAGATAAAAAATATTACAATTAAAGATAAAATACAAATATTTTAAAATTTACAACTAAAATTCATATTCTATTACGCCATTTATTGATATAAAATCAAAAATAAAAATCTAATTCTTTTAAAAAATCATAATTAATATACAATTATATTATATATTGGAATAAAACTAAAAAAAATAAACAATTGGTCAAACTGTAATGGACACAATATCTTCTATATTTAATTAAAGTAGTTTGGTCGTTTAATAGATCGTATAATTATATACTAATTACGAATTTTTTTAAAATAAATTTAATTTTTAATTTTAATTTTATTTTAATTTTAATAAACGACATAATAGAACATGAATTTTAGGTATAAAATTTAAAATATTTGATATTTTATCTTTAATTGGATTATTTTTTATCTAAGTATAATATTTTTAACTTGAGGGATTTAAATATTACATACTTATAAACTTTAAGGGATTTGAATATAATTTACTAACGGAAATTGTAACTAACGGCATAGGTCTAAGTGTTACGCGCATACAAACCTCAAAGGGTTTGTGTGTAATATTTTAAATGTTAGAAAATTTAAGTAATTAAATGACAAAACCTCTCAAGGATTTGAGTGTAATTCTTTCTTATTTTTATTATTCTACTTGATAATAAATGATTCTCAATAAATACCTACTTAAATGTTCTAGAGAAAAAGGCATGTATCCAATATGTAACGTTTGTTAAATTTGCCACAATAAAAGGCAATGTATATATTAAGTATGAGATCTTTAGGGGTGGTTCAGTGGTCAAACATGTATTCTTGCAAGTAAAATGTCTCAAGTTCGATACTTCTCAAACTCCTAAGGGTCAGCCACACTTATTTCTCAAGGGACGTGTTCTTAAACTAATTCGAGTTATGATAGCCGACTCATAACTCAAGAGAGTAGTCAGCGTAAATCTAGACACCCTGATTTGGAGACTTAATTATATAAGACTTAATTTGGAGACTTAATTATTATTATTAGTATTATTGAATTAAAAGTAAAATTTATTTAATATTGAAACTCACGACTAATTTAATTATTATATTGAATTAAGTATTTAATTTGGTTCTTATATCATTGCACAAGGGTGAAATTTGTAAAAAAAAAATCAAAGACCAAGATAAAATTGCACAAGGGAATATAGAATATCATCCCATGAGAAAGTGGTACCTAACTCCCACATTAGCTGTCTTGATGCTTACAAACTGATCCTCAAGTAAATATTGAATACAACGGTAATACCATGTCACAATTGATGACATGGTATTACCGATCAATAATAAACTCCAAATGGGAAAAGTGAACTCCACTTGAATTTATATGGAAGAATAGTGGGAGTTATGTGTTTACATGACAGTTAATTATTATAAATATTTATTTATTTTAATATTGTTGATTGGTGATACCACATCATCTTGTCATGTGATATAACCGTTGTAATGAATATTTTCTCATAAATAAGGAGGTTAAAAAGGATAAACATAACTTAGCCCAAAAAAAGGATAAACATAAGATGGACAGTATCGTAAGAGAATAATTATGGTATTATTTAGATAGGTAAATCTCATAGTTGGTCCTTAAATTTTGTTTTTGATTTTAATTTAGTCCTTGAACTTTTAATTATTCTAAATTAGTCCCTCAATTATCAATTTTATCACAATTAAGTCATTTCGTTCATTTTCATAAACATGTGATTTAACGTTATAGATCAAATTAGGCTAGTCTCAAGTTGATCTACCGATAGAAACAGATAGAAAGACTTAATGGCAAATTTTACGCACATTCTTTGATATTTAATTTTATCACAGGAATACCCTTCTATTTTAGAAAATGGCTTTGAGACCCCAATATATTTACTGCGTGTGTCCAGGATTTCAACAGAAAGACTAGTCTTTATTTAAATAAATAATAAAGACTATGAATACAACTCTATTGCCTTGTCCCCACTATTGAAAATGACTGCCAAGGCCTCATTCTTCTCTGCATTGGGAAATCTCTGCTTTTTTGGAGGACATCAAAGGGCTAGGTTCTTATAACCATCGATGATGCATAAATTGACTTTCGTACACCACCTGTCAATTGATTAGAAATAAATGCAGTAATTAAAGTAGAGAGAGAGACGAGATTTATAGTGGTTCAGTCAATATGACCTACGTCCACTTTTGAATGGCAAAGGGTTGCTGGTATTTTATTAATTCCGGTGAGTAGAGAGAACAGAGAGTTACATGTTGGAGAGGGAGAGGAGTTTGGTGCTCTGTTCAATGTGATGCCCCCCAAGTGTTGGTAGGGCTTACAATTTATAGGCACCCCCTAATAGGTTGGGGCGACTGTACCGCAACTAAACAACTATCTCGGTGGAGCTCACAACTTTATCCCCACGTGCAAGGTGGTTGAGATGCTCTCCATGAGACTCGGTCCAAGATGAGATGAGGGTGGACTGTTTCCTCGGTAGTGCAGACAAGGCTCTCATGCTCTCCTTCTTGATGACGTAGCTAAGCAAAGGGTTTGGATGGATCTGGACCATATTGGGCTTGGTGGGCCTTTATAAGGATGGGCTCTTCAATTGAGATTGGACTTTCTCCATAACTTGGGCTATTTGGGCTTGACCCATCAACCATAATTTCTATTTTAAGCCTAGGACTTCTAATAGTGTTGCTCACTGGATTGTCAATGCTTGTTTAACTAGTTCATTACCCTTAGACTTGAGTATTATTAACCCAACAAGTGAGTTGAAGGCTTTGTTACTATCAGATTGTATGGTATCTTCTGTTGATTAATGAAAGATCACTAATGTTATTGTAATTGAGAGATATAATTTGAGAACATAATGCATTGTGACTAATGAAGTAATAGGGAATACATTTAATGATGGGACCCATTAGAGTATTAAATACATTCTACTATCACTCTATTGGTCAAAATGTATTATGTTCCTAAATTATGTCACAAATAACATTGCTCATGAAAGATATGCGTAGGAGTGTCTATGGGCTGGACTGGGTCTGAGTAGGGTAAGCTTAAGCCTTTACTCGTGTGAGTTATTGGCTAGACCCGTAACTCAACCTATCAGTCACTTACTAGGCAAACATTTTTATATATATACATCTTCATTTAAAAAAAATTCAATTTAATATTTTTGTAATTATATTTTTGAATTAAAATTAAAGTCAAAATAAATAAAAAGTAAATAATGAATAATACTGTAGATTACTCAATTTAGTATTTAAATAAATAATTTTTTTTAGAGGGATATGTCCCATAACTTTTGATGATGCACAAATCGGTATTGCGCAAGATCAATAGTCGAATATACATAATGGTGCAATTAACGAGCAGTAAATAAGAGCAAACACACAAAGATATATAGTGGTTCGGTCCGGATGACCTACTCTACTCTTGGGAACGACATCGGTGGTCGGAGATCTTTATTGATGAATAAAAGTCGTCAGGAGAATATGCTCCGGGAGTATTACAATGTTTTGGGAGAGAGAGAGAGCAATGTGTGTCGAGAGATGTGTGAGGTCTCAAAGTCATAAGGTCGTGCCCTTTATGTGGAGAGGGCTTACATTATATAGATATGGTGAGGCGGTGACGTGAGGCGGTCACTACTATTTTGGTAAGTACAATTATGGTATAATTAAATCTCCATGATGCGTATTCCGATATTTTCTCTCATGTGTTCCTATTCCTTTGGGCTTCCTGTATCCTGAGCTGGGTTGGAGTGACAAGTTGAGGAGAGATACCACTGAGGCGGTGCTGAGGAAGAGAGAGAGCGTGGAACGAAGGAGAGTAGGGGTCCCCTTGGGGTGGCCTCCTTGGGCGGGGCCCTTGGGGGTGGCCTCCTTGGGTGCTGGTGTCTTGGTCTCCCTTTGGGCCTGAGTCGTTTTTTATTGACTTGGACCTTCTTGACTTGTTGGGCCTAGCCCAGTTAATTTTGGTCTCATCAACTTTCAATGATCAGTTTTTTTTCAAACAAAGTGGGCGGGTGAGCTAGGCTAGGGGGGTGGATGGGTTATTGGACCGGTTTTTTTGTGGGTGGGCTAATGGGCTTAGGGCAAGTCAAAACCCTCTCTTGAAGGATATTGAACTCGGACTCTGGCAAACCAACTATCGTGTTTTGGTCCTATTTTTTTTTTTGGTAGGGGGGGGGGGGGGGTCCTGTGGACCAACCCAACCCATGAATACCCCTAGATATATGTGTATTTCCTTTTTTTTTTAAAAAATTAATTGAAAACTTCAATCTATTTGCCCAACGAATCGAACTATGTTTTGTATGCTCTATTAAGAAGACTCTTAAAAACGAAAAATGATGAATGTAATGACTTTAGTAATTACGAATTTTGCAAGTATGTGAGTTAGTAATGGAGAATGAATCTGGGTATATTTATAGATGCAGAGATTCAAAACAACTATTACTGAGATACAACCCAAAATACATCATGCAACCCAGTGCAAATTTTGAATTCCAACAGGCATAAATTAAAACTCGGGTTAAGAAATTAATGACCCATTTAAGAAATAAATTTTTTCCAAAAAAATAAGATTGGATCTGAACTACACCCACATCCAAGTCCGACGGGTGCGTGTTCAAATTCATCTAAGTCCTCTCTAGCCCACAAAAGTGGGGTGCCCCTTAGGGTCATTTATTATCTTGACCTCTATTTTTACATTTTAAGAATGTCACTTTGAAAACTATTTTCTCATTCACCTCTTACTTGATTTAAGCAAACAAATATACAAAGTTATTCTCTTTACGGAATAGAATATGAGGCCATGAAAAATTACTCAAAACGATGAGTGGGTCTATTTTAATTTAGGTTCAAATTTGACAAAAAATCTGTTTTTGTCCAACAAATAAAACCAAACCCGAATTCTTATCCAGACACGGAAATTGACCCCCCCCCCCCTACCTAGCACAGCCTTGTCTCTACCTAGATGTTGGAGACATCATGTGAGGCACTAAATCAGTCGTTGGCTTAGCTAATTTCGAGGCCTACGTAACATGATGATATTGAGGAATTCGGACAACAAATTCAACAATGATGTCCATATATTCTTTGTTAATACAGACATTTTCAGAGGATAGTTTTAAAATAAACCAATGGGTAACATTTTGTCAAGATTATCATTCCCAAGACTGCTCCTAAACATCAGTGAAACCAACTCCTTTTGACTAATGAACATTAAGCACGGATGATATTACTCTACATTACGGTATCCTCCAAACTCCAATAAGTAGTTTAAGTGGTAATAAAAACGAACTGTAAATTCAAACGTCTTGAGTTTGAATCTTAGCAACCTCTTGGGGCCAGGTCATGAGGGATTATCCCTTATGAATTCCTTAGTCACGGCATGGATGACCTGTCTTTGACCGGATAGGGAAGGAGATTAGTCGAGGTACACATAAGTTGGACCGTTGAATCAAAAAAAAAAAAGAGGGGATATCCCAGCCCCTCCTTTCTCCTTTCCTGTTATTTCCCTT
This sequence comes from Ilex aquifolium, assembly GCA_951799425.1. Lineage (NCBI taxonomy): Eukaryota > Viridiplantae > Streptophyta > Magnoliopsida > Aquifoliales > Aquifoliaceae > Ilex > Ilex aquifolium. The sequence continues at coordinate 15,614,901 of OX637410.1, read as the reverse complement.
TTCTGACTTGATGACCAATAAATATGAACGTAAACATCCGGTTTAGGAGACAGATGACCCAATTTCAATGTAAGAAAGGCTATATTGCAGAACTTGTACATTTTAATTTGCAGTTATTTTTGTTTTTTTCATTCCTTGAGTGACAGAGTTTAATGTAATGATAAGATTGCTCTATTGTCACTTAGATATTAAGGATTTGAGTTACAATACTATCTCCCTTCACGTAGCAACATGATATATCTAACTCTCTTTAAATCTCACAATGACAAGAACCTCGTGTACATCTACTTATACTCAGTTGCCCTTTTAACTCCATACCCAACCAAATATACTCTGCAACTTGCCCACTTGAGCTAGTTGAGAAACATAGTACAAGGAATCTTGGTTTGCAACAAAATGAATCACAATTATCTTGATGTGCAGAGCAACCTCAATATATTATCAAATACTACAGCAACCCAAAAGGTTTAATATTATCACGTGCCCAGTCACATGACCCTCTCAGAAAACTGTAACAGCTAATCTGGAAGGCAGAGGAGTGACATGGAACAGTCAAGTCAAAGAAGCATCACATGATCCCACCTGCATCAGATCCCCAACTGATTTTACAACTACAAAACCAGATATAAATCAAGAGTGACTCTCAATCTCCATCAAAGCTTCATCACAAGAGCTTGAAAAGCCATCTTTTTCACTTACATTGCTACAGAAACTTTCAGTCTGTTCTGTGAGGATTTGCTGCATCATGAGGTTCCACTCTAGAGCACTGGCTGTTTTGCTTCTTGCTCTTCTGTTCATTCTACATTCCTGCCATACTGGAGCTCAAGCAGCCCGTCTACTCTCGACAAAAGCGCATCCTTCCTCCCAGTCAACCATGGCTGCATCTTCACAAACTCACAAAGATTTGCAGGTAGACAAGAAGGATCCATTTAAGCAGGTGGGCTCGAGTTTTCGGGTGATACCACCCAGCTGCCCGAATCCCACACAGAACAAGTAACTTCCGAGTCCTGAGATTCTAAGACTTCCCACCATAAGCAGCTTTCACTCAATTACCATGTCCTTGTGCCAGGTCCAAGCCTCCATAAGAGGGCTGAAGGAAGTGGCAAACGCTAGAGAACAATACCCCCAAAGCAATTCTTTCGTTAATTACGGATACACTTTGCTGCCACAGAGTAGTGTTTACATCTGTTAGTGCAAGTATTCAATTTTCCTGTTTGATGTAACTCAATAGTTTGACAGATGTGAATACAATAGTTTTCTGCTCAGCATTCACCTCTCAACCGAATCAAATTACTTCGACAAAACTTCACTATTACTATTAGAACAAGAATAAAATTGAACTAAATCAGTATGTATGGGAAAAACTATGGTCCATGCATTTTCAATCAAACAGTGCAAAACTCAGGAATAAAACGGCAAAGAGAAAAAGAAAGACAAAAACAATAAAAAAAACCTGCAAAATTTACATCTCACACTCTTATCGCCTTTAGTAACTATTTTAACAGACCAATTTTCATGCTTCGGTTCTTCCTTTCTTGCCAACAGATTTTGATGGTTTCTTCTGGAGGCATTCTCAGCTTCAGTACTATCCTTTATTCTTTCTCTGCTTTCTATTTTTGCTTTTGGAAATATCATCATCCATAGCATGTTTGTTAAATTTGTGACTATGCTTTCCTGCTCTTTCTGGGGGGCGTTTAAGGCCCGACTTTCTTGACTTAGTTGAACCTTTTTGAGCCAGAAATTGGGTCCCGAAAGAAGGATCCGCTGCAGAAGCCAGGCATGCGTCAATCTCCTTCCTCATCTCTTTTAACTTTGCTGGCTGTGACGTGTGATGAGCATCCGCAAGAAAGCTGTCATTCTTGGATGATTTGGACGCCGTTGGGCCAAATGCATCATAGAATTCTTTGTAAGCAGATTCTTTGGATGCTTGTCTAGACTTCCACTGATCAGGTCGTTTTGCAAATCTGTTATAGAAAGCAAAGAAAACACCAACAAATATCAACAACATCAATCAAATGTTATATCCCAACAAAAAAACAAGCAATATAAAGTACCAAACTGAATGTTTCTGAAATTCCTATGAGTGGCCATGAATGCATGTGTCATGGGCCAGGAGCGAACTTGTCAACACAGTGCGACTTTTGCGTATAACCAATGTGAGTCAAGCTACTGGGACAAGTTTTTGCTAAAGAAACGAAATGACAAGATTATTCATTTATAATAAGTAAGACATAATCTGGATATTTAGAACCATGACCAGCAGTCCAGAACACAAGAACATGACATATTATATTATGAATCCCTATCCTGGCTAACCAACAAATAAAGCTCAAGCAATGTGAGCAGTTAAATGATTTCTTGCAACAAAACCAAGTGAAAAACTGTAACTTAATAATACGGGAAACAGATATTTTGGTGCTCGAGATCTTAATATGCATATAAATTCTGTTCCTAGTCTTCAGCGTTCAGCTAATGAGCATTGAGAAGGAAGAAAACAAATTTAAACAACACTTTCTGCAAGAAATCAAATTTTTGAAAGTGGTGTTACTCCTCTCAATGAATCCATCCCCCTCCCTTTCTGCGAAAAGAAAAAGAAAAGAAAAAGTGCACACTCCATTTATCAAAACATGGTGACTCAAAATAGAAGTGAACCAGACTTGAAGATTCCGCAAAATAAAGTATATTACCAGGCTCAACTATCTCAGGTCACACATAATAAGAATAAGACTAATCAGTTACTAAAGCTTGTGCAACTGATATTTATCAGGACATTTTAGGATTTAATAACTCCAGTAAAATCCTTTGATAGTAATCCAATAACTAGCGGGCCAAGATCCACTCCAATACACATTTCCTCATTTTTCCTTCTCGGCAAATCACCTATCATGTATTAACGAGGGACCCACTTTTATAAAACGGGTCCAACCTGAATTCATGGTAGATGATTTGCCAAGAAGAAAAAAGGAGGGCATGTGTATTGGAGTGGATTTCACTCCATAACTAGCATATTTCCAGTGTTTGGAGGGCTCAAACAAAACTACTTATTTTTTCCTGAGACAAAGTTCTAGAAGTTAGTCTTTAGCCCTTGATAGGATAGAAACACAGTCTGATTTGAAAAAAGGTTGAGCATCCAGATACAAGTCTTTGTGAACTTTAAAGGGAATTTGTTATAGACAAGTTTATCTAATACTAGCATACTTTGAATACCACATCAGGTTTGAAAAAACCGATTCAACCCTCTGCCAAATCCACCTAACAAAAAGAAAAGGGCCTTAAGCAAGACCAAGCAGCCATCAAAATTAACTAGAAGGCAAGCAAAATCTAACATCACAGCACCTCTGCAAGGCCTGCCATCTTGGATTTAACGACCCCTGATGAAATGTTGATAGAATAAAGATAACTGGGATGCCAAGCTAAAAAAACAACCATATAATGAAACTATGTAACTGACAACACACGCTTTCACTTATTTAGTTCTTATCTTTTGACAATTGCCACCAAAAAGAAAGCAGCCAACGCCAGCACTCACCCTTCAATGTCTAGTTTCCTCAAGAGATAAGGGCCCTGTTTAGTCTTGGAGAGCTCTGTCTGCACAGCTAACAACTCGGAGACAATTGCCTCTCTCAGAGACATACTGCTGGCATTGAAGCACTTTTCAACTGTAAATGAACCTGAAGGATGCACCGAAAGCTCTCCGAAATGGCCTCGAAGCCTTAAGAGTAATTGTCAAAAACAAAACAATATAACATTAATACAGCAAGAGATAGGATAATCATATACAGGATCCCCACTGAGATGCTATAACCTAAATGGGGTGGTCAAAAATTGTGAGAGCACTTGGTAATCTTGTAAAATCAAATCCAAGTATGTCAGCTCCATCAGTATGCAGGAAGACAAAGGGGGTTGAGAATCAGCCCAAGATATTGGATGACATCATGTTATAACACTCTAACGTGGACGATATATATTTGAAGAAAACAGAAGGAACTGAAAGCAGAAGTGCCTCAAAGGGTTGTCACATGTCAATGCCAACAGTACATTCATACATGCCTACATGTGGACACCCACACTCACTATGTTGATTGTATATAATATACATATAAACACAGTTCCTTAAAATGGATGTCTAGGATATGCCGACACATGCAATTAGAATCCACGAAACACAAGAAGCAGAATTTTCGGGCAACTATATGTCTGACCATTCAACCACAAGTCCGGAATTTAGGAAAAATAAAACTGTCTAGTATGCATTAGTCTAGGAGGAGTCCAGCTCATATCAGGAGTATCACCTAAGTGTCAGAATTTGAGAGATATTTCAGATGGACGGGGTACCTTGTTTAGAAGCATGTGTGCTACTCATGCTAAAGCTACCAAGGTCCAGTATGAATTTAAGTGCAAAATGGCAATCTTCTATTTTTATGTATGCTCTTAAACAGATAAATTACTTAGAAGTTATAGCACAATATAGGAGTGGGGGGCAACTCTAGCGTCACTCTTGCATTTTGGCACTCGGGATGGCTTGTGCTGGTCCTTCATTCATCTTCACTATGCGTGTGCCTAAAGCATGATTTTTTATTTTCATTGCAAATTTGTAGGTACAGAAGTACTGTCCCATATACAAAGTGTACCCAAAAAAAAAAGATTTATGCTATAAACTCAAGTTTGGTGATGGTGAATAGAGAAGAATTGTTCATGTCAATTACCATCAGAAACTCGAGAGTGAGGCATAAGAGAGTGGAATTCCAGCCTTATGGAACATGCCCACATTGTCAACATTGCTTAAACAAGTAATTCGCGAAAGCTGAGGCAACTATAACGAATGGAAGGATTTGGGGTAGAAAAGAATTCCACTGCATGTCATACTCTTTTAAACAGCATGCTCTTTGCCATGACATTGTTTTATTTCATGGTGTTATTTAATATATCGGGTATAAACAAAACTTTAATGGCAGTAGGAATTTTGCAAACCAATTTTACAGTTTCACGAATTCTAAAATATTCTTAAAAACTTTCGAGACATTATCGTCTCCTTTTAATACTAACAGGTTACGTACATAACTTCATCTTACTAATATACATCTATGTTTTGAGGAGTTATTCAAATTTCTTTAGCAACTCAATTCTTTTTTAATGTTTTGCAGTTGTTTAGGTTAAACTACATATATTTCTCCTAACTTTCCCTAATCTTTACCAATTAAACACGGTCTACAGAAATCCAATTTTGTAAGGCACAACATCATGATATTTGTACATAGATCCATGATATATAGTGCTAACACAAAAAAAAAAGACTCATAGCTCCTTGAGGCACCCCATGAGGTGGTTCTTATATTGAATTGGTATCATAAGAGCAGCCAAAATCTAAGACTGATGCCATTAAATCATCAGATCAAACTGACGGACATCAAATATCAATTTTAACAAAGTGTATCAGAACACATGTAATCTTTTGAGTGAAACAGTACCCCTTAGACAGTAACAATGATTTCCACTCAAAGAGCCTATGCATATTAAGAAATTCTGGAAATGAAATAGGGAATAATGTAGCAGCATGACATACTTGACAACTAATTTGCGCTTCTGTTTTACAGAGGCATTTGAAGTAAGAAAAGCCTCAATAACCCGCGCACCCCCAGAGTCTCTTGATGCTGCAAGGACATGCTCAGCTTCCAAAGATGTGATACTTGTAATAAAAGCCTGATTAAATTCCTGTTAAACAAAACAAAAACCAACATATCAATTGAAAAGAAATGATACCGAAATGCATGAAATGTGCAGAAGTGATCGACATAATTAAACTAGTGCAAGCAAGCCAACATGGATGCCAACTGCAGCATTGTATTTCCAAAAAAAAAGCCATAAATAGAATGACATAAACAATGCCGCAGCTGCAGTACCAAATGTGAGGCAATTCTAGGGCCTAGCACACCTGAAACGTCAGGGGAAAAACACCATAAGAACCCTCGCTTGCAAGAATTAAACATGATATAAACAAATCATCCATTTACTACTTTGTAATGGTGATGCAGGATTAAGAGTAAATTTTAAACTTGGAGTTATACCAAACAAAATCGTAATTTTTTCAGTAAAATAGTTAGAAGGATGAAGAAAAGAGCATGCATGTATAGCTAACCCAGAATTGTTTCATCACCTACATGATACTTTAATAAGAGTTCAGGGTACAATATAAAAATAAATGATATGTTTGAACAGTTGAGAAATATAGGTCTTTCTCTTTTGGTTGCTGCAAGAGGCCAGATTGCATTATAAGTTTTTACGGCAAAGCCAAGCATGAAACCATTAGTACCCTAGTTTGTCATGGCAAGAATTGACATACCACATGCAAACTATAAAATAGCTCAGGTACCATGTTGTCAGTAGGGGCAAGAACCATTGCCAATTACAGCACTAAAAGGTCAACATAACATGCTCATCCAAAATAACCAATAAAGAAGACAGGTTCAATAAAACACTCTTGATAACAAAGAGGCATCAGAAAAGCTACAAATTGTCATATGAAATAACATTCGTGGAAGATATTCCCTTCATTAACGGTTCAATAATTTAAAAACATGGGTGACAGCATCATGGATAAAGAAAAGCAACGTACGCTTGGAAGTCTAAAAACTGACTGCAGAATTAAAGACCCCATAACATGCATCTTAACACCATTTGGCCAACTCCAGTTGGATTTATCCCCGGAGCAGAAGTAGTTGTCAAGATATAATATTCGAGGAACAATGCATGTAGGCGATTCATCTGCCAAACGTACAGCAGCAGCAAGGGCATGACAACACTGCCAAACATATGAAAACAAAGCACATTTTCAGAGTGAATCATTGATCCATGCACCTATAAAATAGAATATACCATGTATTTATCCTTGAAGATGGTTGCATCAAACAAAAATAATTCACTGTAAGACTCGATTATTTCAGTGTATCAAAGTGTAAAACTAACAAATGTTGAAGGACAAGTCATTGAAGTACAGACCTCATGCTCTTGACTATGAAGTTTTTGACTTGCAGCAATAAAAGAAGCAACAACTCCAGACCTCCCCATTCCAAGAAGATCCTTAAATTTCGTTCCAAGTTCCTCCCAAATAAACTCCATCTAATAGCCAAAGCCAGAAAGATTTCATAAAAGGTCAATGCACATTAATACCAAGAGTAGACAGTATGACAAAAAACTCCAAATATGCTTCTAGCTGAACATAAATTACACAGCAATGCAACTAATTTACAACGGAATACTCCTCTAAGCAAATTTGACCCAGTATATTCAGAGTCATGGTCAATGGGAAGTGTTTTATACAACATAACATGCCATAAAAGAGCTCATATACAGTCAAGTATTAGCACACGTACATGATCTGGGGACCTGGCATAAGAAATTAATGCTTGGACTACGAAGTTCCCGCAGGGATGAGATGACATCTCAAACAATGAGTATCTGAAAACTTTAGTGAATAGTTCATTGTATAAGTTTTCAGGAGCTACTTCCAAGATGACCTGCAAAAAAAGTTGAATAAAGTTCGAGTAAAACAGAATGATTTTATAGAATTCGGATAGACACCACTGTCAAAAGTTAGAAAACATAGAGGAAACATCACATGTATATGCACCTGGATACACATCACAGTTAGATGGATTTTGACCCTGTTTTTGGCCCTCCCATTAGTTTTTGCTTCTCATAAAATAAAGGGGGAAAAAGTAGTACACTGAATATTTAATAGGGCAACGATGAGAGTCTCAATTCTGTAATAATCTTCCATCAAAAAATGATCATAATAAATTTTGTGAATTATAATTTTAATTCACTTCTTGTAAGTAGATTGTTTGAGTTCACAGCTTTCGATCTTTACAACCAGAATAGGTGTTCACTTCCCCCCCCCCCCCCCCCCCCCCCAAAAAAAAAAAAAAAAACAGAAAAAAAAAACAAAGTGATCGTGACGGTCAATGATTCATTTTTCATTTGACGATTAATATAAATGACAAGGCACACAAACAACAGGAGGAATACATGCTAAAAGGCTCGAAGCATAGTGAGAAAAAGTAGTCATTCACAAACTGTTACGAAGAACACGTTAAGTACACCAAAAAATGTGGTCTGCCACTCTTAATCTCACCTCCATTAAACGGCTGTAAGCAGTTTCTTTCACTAAATTTAAAAGCTTTCGTACCACGGTACTTTCAATGAAGTTCCCTTCCACGCTATTTTTCCTGCTGCAGCCAAGAAGAATTGGAATTATATCCAACAACTCCTGTTCTTGTCCAACTAATAACTTCAAAGCAGTCTGTCATTAAATAAAAAGAATTCATCAAATACAAGATACCTTGGCATCTATATATTATTGAACAATTAAAAGGGTTCATTTGACATTATCCTTTAGCCTCCCACAATAAAACATGGGTACTCACCATTTAATTATATACTGAAGATATAAAGGTTCATAAAATTGTGGCAGACAAGGAATGGGATCCCAAAATTCCAAAAATAGCCAAACAAAAAACAGCAAATATGAATGACAATGATGCAAAATAAGAAGTTACAGAAGCAGCTAAATCTTACCTGCAAGACCAAACTGCTGTATTGATCAACTTGCAGTGTTGCAATGTCTTTTCTGGAAGCATTTAACATCTCTGATACAAGGAATTTCAGTAGATCGGGAAATCCATGCTGAAAATGTTGTGCATTGTTTTTGCCCAGAAAAGATGGCCTAAAATTCAGCCGCTCAGCTAGAACAGTTGATGACTTTGTCCCATGGAACTCTGATGCGTCTAGCGGTACTCCTTTACAAAGACAGAGAAGACTCCGAAGGACATGAGATCCATAACAGTCACACATTACATCAACAGGGTTCACCACAATTGCCTGGCTCCAAGGGAAGCATGAAATAAACCAATTAAGTTAAAGATGTACCACCACTCCATCTATGCTAAATTCATCCCATAAAACAAGTGCCTTTTCTATTACCTTGGGATTGGATAATGATGACCTAGTATTGTAATCTAACAAGAAAATAATAGCCTTTTTCACTTGTCCTTACACAAGGGCCCACCAAATAAAATGCAGAATAGATACTGCTAGGACATCGGTAAATCCTCAAAACCATAGAAAATTGAAACCCAAAGTTTTTAACAAATATTCAACTCTTCATACCTGGCATATTGTTGTTAGTGTCTCTTCAACGAGAGAGTGGGTTTCATTGTCTTGGAGATGGAAAGCTAAAGACCTGAGAGCTGTCTCAGCTACGTGAGAACCAGATCTGTCCATTGCAATACGAGGGAAGTCTTTTGCACAGCTTTGTAAGAAACCACAAAGATGGTCCACAGAACATCCTTCAAGGAGGGTTTGCAAAGTGTGGCTTATGATATAATCAGTAGAAAGTTCTACTTCTTTCCCTCTTGTTTCTTCTAAAGCATTACCACATATAGCTGATCGCTCCTCTAAGTCAATTTCAGTACCTTCAACGACATTCGCAATCTCTGAGAAGTATTTAGATGTTTCAGGATCAACCTGTTTTCTACAGTTAAAATATATTGCCCTGATCATGATTTCATTGACTACTAAAAAGAAACCATTCACAGTGGTTAAAAAAAGTACAAATCACGTGTGCCAAGCAATCAAAACCTGACAAAAGATGTCTGTGGCAACGATGCTCCTTGGTAATTTGAAGATTTACGAGTTTTGACAGGTTCATCATGCACCCCACCAGATCGTTTTTTCGTAGCATAATCTCCATCAAAACCACCACGTTTTTTTTCGCCCTTTCTGCTCATGCTTCTTTTCCTTCCACCCCATTTAGACGAATTATCTTCCTCAGCCATCATGCTGTCCTCAGTTAAATTACAGGCTTTATGTTTTCTCAGAGATAAAGCTTTTGAACCAACAGAAACCATAAGAACTTCCCCCGCGATGCCTACCTACGGTGTCCCAAAATTTTTGAAAACAATAAGCAAATCACTGAGCAACAAAAAGATCAAATGAGTTTTCAAAATTCATAATTCTATATCTATATCTACAACATCTAAATGCAGCAGCAGAAGTACGTCTGCCGGGAGTAGCAGCAAAATGGTTTAGTTCCAAATATGGTTCAAAGTTGCAATTTTTGGAAAACTAATCACAATACAGCTGCACGAAAAAAGTTGAAATCAAACTCAACTCTTCTAGCAAGCAGAGCAGCAGGAAAATATGCCTCTATGTATACAAGTTCCAAGAAGTGTGTGTGTGTGAGTGTTCGGTGTTGGGGGGGAAGTTAAATGGGGCTATTGAGTATGCAGTAAGGAAAGAGGAACAAGAACCCTAGAATTATCAACAAGCAGAGTAACACAAAGCAGCATTATTGGTCAAAAACATGATACGATACCAACGAAACTCCATATACCATCGTTACTGGTCGTACGAAAGATATACCATTACACGAATATACAAAGTGAGAATGTTTATATATAGCGACATGAACACATACCTGTACTATATATCTATATTCTGTACGTTTGCGCGAGCGAATATCTGTGACACACACACACACACAGAGTAGACGGAGCGTAAGGAGCTATTGGCCTGAAGTAGTAAAGCTGAAATTTTGGGAAACCTTTGTGCTGTCTGTTCGTTTAGTTTGTGTCTGCAGTGTCTCTATCACAGTAACAGCGAGGGGCGGAGACGATCGTCAGAATTCGTTAGGGTGCAAGAGCATTTTTGTTCACGGGCCATGGCCCAAAGTTTAATTGGGCCTTTATCTGTGGACTCTGGACCCAACAATGAGGCTTCCATTTTTTTGGGTTTGTTTGTCTCGAATAGTGGATAAATCTGGCATGTTAATATATGGGCTAATCCAATGGTAGGCCCAATATAAACCCAATTCAGCCAGAAGAAGATGAATAAATAAAACGGAAAATAGCAGTTTGCACCCCCGAAAGATTAAAAAAAGTTTAAATTTCACCCTCAAAGATTAATTGTTTTAAATTGTACCCTCAATTAAATTAATTAGTGGTAATATGACCCCAACCATAACGTTCGTTGGATTTTCATCAATTTTCAATCACGTTAGATGCACACAATGACTTTTGTCAGATTATGGCGCTTCTCCTTTTCATGTGTGTCTCACGTGTCTGTCAATCCAATAAAAATCGTAATTGATGTAATGCTTAGGATTGTGATTTTTGTCAAATTGACAGCCACATAAAATACACATGATAACTTCTGTTAAATTTTGACCTCTCTCCTTTTCACATATGTCTCTTGTGGTTGTCAATTTGATAAAAATCGCAATAGACATTATGATGGAGGTCACATTGCTACCAATTAATTGAATTGAGGGTGTAAATTGAGAATTTTTTAATTTTTTGGGGGCATAAACTGCCATTTGCCCTAAATAAAAATGAAGAATTTGTATTAACAAAATACTGCCACAATGAAAGTCATTTTTCTTCCTTTTGTGTGTGTGTGTGTTCATGTTCATGTTTGATTTGACAAGTTTTAAGTTAATTATCAGTTACCTAACGCAACCCTCCTCTTTTATTCAGCTCGAGACCAATTGTTGACAAGAGTACACAAGTGGAGTTTTTTTTATCTTTCTTTTGTGCGATATTATCATTTATTGCAATAAACAGGAGTTGAACTGCATGTCATTGCTTGTGGCATTATTGAATTTCGGTTGTTATACTCAATCTAAAAACATTTTTCAAATAGAAGGGCTAAATTTCTAGGTTGTACAAGACAAATTCTTTTTCTCATTACTACAATAATCAAGGGCTTTATTACAAAAAAAAAAAAAAAAACCATAAATTTTCCTTAAATTAATCGCCTTTGGTGACATGTAACCTTGTTGGAACATAAGTTCTGAAGAGGGGTGTCAATGTTATTTCAAAAAAAATGAAAGTATTTTTTAAAAAATTGACAATGAATTGTACAAGTGTAAATTTAGCCATATAATAAGAACATCTCCAAGAGAATAGTTAAAACTCTAAAATAACTAAAATTTAGTTATTCAAAGGCCGAAAACATGTTTCAACAGAAGATGTTCAGAGTAAGTAAAATATATTGTTGCTACAATGATGCTCTATATTTAGAGTATCACTGTAGCATTATTTATGAATAGTTTATAATATATTCTCTCTCCTTTTGTTATTTCTCACTTCTCTTGTCCACTTTTTGTCTTTTCCTCCATTTTTTATCTCTTTTTTTTTAATAGTCCCAACAAAGGTATAAGATATGAAAAATAATATTTAAAAGAAGTAGTTAAAATATAGAAAATCTGTTGGAATATGTATTGAAAAAATGAGTAGCTAAAATAGAAAAAGTGCATTAAAATAGGAAAAATGAGTAGCTAAGCATCTCCAACAACAACAACTATTTTAGCTACTCAAAAAACAATTTTTTTTATTTTAGCTGCTCACTTTTTCAATACACACTCCAACAGATTTTCTATATTTTTAACTACCTTCTTTAAATATTATTTCTCATTCTTTTTTTATTAATGTTCTTTTGAACAACTAAATTTTGAAATAATCATCATTCTCAACTAAGGCTGTTAATCAAGTCAAGCTTGAACATTTTTTTAGGCTCGTTTATGTGTAAATAGTCAAATGAGCCAGCTCGTTTATGTGTAAATTAGGCTTGAATTAGGCTCGAATTCAGCTCGATTATCACCCATATTCTCAACAATCAAATTTCTCAAATGGCTCTATTTTCAAAGGGCTATATTTTTTCAATAGTCATATCCTCTCACTATAAATAATATCATTTTCGTTCAGAGTCCATTCCATCTAATCTCTAATTTCTATTTTCTTTCCTTATTTGTGTTATCTCAATGACTCACAATCTTGTATACAAAATGCTAATTGAAGACTCTGACTCTAATGATGAGTTAGAAATAGTTACATAAATTCTTATAGCACATGAACTTCAAAACAACAAGGGGGATCCATATCACGACATGGTTCTGTTCCAGGTCATCAGACGTGATTTTTTGCAAGGCCACCAAAGGTTTTTTCTTGATTACTTTGCAGATTCACCAATATATGATGCAAAGTTATTTTGGAGGAGATTTCGAGTGAATCGTTCTCTTTTTCTTCGAATACAATCTGCGCTAGAAGCTCACGAACCATATTTTGTTGAAAAAAGAAATTGTGCTGGAAAGCTTGACTTATCTTCTCTTCAAAAAATGATGGCTGCTATCAGAATCCCTATTTATGGAGTCGCGGCTGACTTTATGGACAAATACGTGAGAATTGGAGAAAACAGTGGTTTAGAAAAAATTGTTAAAGTGGTGATTTCATTTTTTTTCCGACGAGTACTTAAGGTCACCAAATAGCAATGACATAGCTAGATCGCTAGAAGTTGGAGAAAGACATGGTTTTCCTGGGATGTTAGGGATCATTGACTGCATGCACTGGCGATGGAAGAATCGCCCGACTGCTTGGAAATATATGTTTTCTAGACTGTTCGTGAGCCAACAATAATTTTAGAACCAGTGGCTTCATATGATCTTTGGATATGACATGTTTTTTTTTGGGTTATTGGGTTTCCATAATGACATCAACGTGCTTGAACGATCTTTTGTATTTTTTGAACTTGCTCAAGGACGTGCTCCTCTAGTTAATTATTCAATCAATGGGAATGACTATAACATTTGTAGAAACAATTTCATCCCCACAAGGAAACAAAAGAAAACATTTTGTTGACATGCAAGAGTCAACAAGAAAGGATATAGAACGTGCATTTAGAGTGTTGCAAGCACGATTTGCAATTGTGCATGGACCTGCACGATCTTGAAAATGTGAAACGCTCAAAGACATTATGAAAGTGTGCATAATACAACATAACATGATTATTGAAGATGAATGACATACCAACAAAACGAATGGAGATTTTGAATATGACCACATCAATGCAACGCCCAAGGTACATGTATATCATGAGTAGACCCCTGAAGTTATGGAGTTCATTCAAAACCATCATCGCATTAGAGATAAAAAAAACTCATTGTCAACTCCAATCGGATCTTGTTAAGCACTTGTGGCAATTACGTAGTCTATCGTAACAACTTGTATCATAACTCAAGGGACCTATTGTAATCACAATTCAGTTCATTCAAAACCATCATCGCATTCAGTACTTGTATTCACATTTCAATACTTTTGTAATCACCTATTCAGTATTTAATAGCTTGTTGGCATTAAGATGATTGAGAAATAAAAATTATGTTTTACCTATATTTACATGTACTGGTAACAAAAACTAATAGTTCAGAAATAGTTCAACAATCCTAATAGGTAACAAAAGCATCAAGCTACACCATAAAATTGTTCAAATAGATAACAAAACCATTAAAAACTAATTCTGTCTTCGCTTTGATAGGATTTCCATTTGACGATGATGGAAATATTCCCTTTGGATTTCAGATAGGCCACTTATATCCACCAACATAATTGTGTCATCTTCTTTGGTTTGTTCGACTCCAAACTTTTCTTCCTTTAATCGAAGTCTCTCTTGCTCCTGCATGGATGTTTTCTCCGTGAGTTCTATTTTCCTCTCATTCATTTTCTTCCTATCTTCTTTTATGTCTTTATGTATACTTGCAACTTCCAACTTCCAAGCTCGCACTATCATTACCCTTTCTCTTCTTCAACTGCTCCTTTTCAAGCTTCCTCCCTATTAATCTCTCCAAAACTACAGTCATTGGTGAAGACCTCATCTTTCCCTAGGTTTATCGTGTCTGCTGAAGAAGGAGAATATGTTGCCAAAGATCTAATGTTTGGTTTTTCTTGCCTTGTCTTGATCATTCAATCAGACTTTGGATAATGGATTCTGATGAGCCCAGATTCAGATCAGGCTTGGGCTCAGTTCATGGGTTAAGCCCAAACCATCAAAAGGCAGGCTAGGCTTAACTCATGATTTCAGTCCAATTCAAAGCTCAAGAGTCCCGGAAGAGTCAACGCACGAGGGAGAGCAATTATCGGGATAGTCATGACTCCAAGATAGTGTCTATCTCCAATTGTAGTTATCCTCCCCGATAAACTAGTATATTGACCCTCACGTCACTGCCTCAATTAGAGCTCCGTGCATATAAATTATAAACCCCTACACAAGGGGGCAGATCTCACACACATCACCTTGAGCATACTATTGTTCTCTCTATCTCTTTCCCCCTTATTACCTTGTACTTTCTGATTAATAGAGTTTTTCGACCACCGTTGCTGCCTTCAGTAGTTAGGTCAACTAGACCCAACCACCCAATTTTTGTCTCTTATTATTGACTGCTTCATTAATTGTTTTACATCACATTCGACTGATTTAATTATGCATAAATCCACTTTTGTACATCATCAGACTCCATCTGGACCAAGTATGCACAAAAATTTATTTTGTGCACTTTTGAATTGATCCTCATCGATTCGTTAAAGATACCTTAGATCGATTAGAAGGAAAAGTCTTATACTTGTGGAAGTACTCCCAAATTCTCTTCCAATATGTACTCTTCGATTGATCATTTCCTTGCACCGCATCTAAACTAGTGTTTAGCCACATTGATACAAGAAGATTATCTTCTTCTATTGTGAAATTTCCACCACATGATTTTTTAGCAATGCATTCTATTTCTACTTGGGATGGCGACAGTTGACTCATTGAGTTTGGGGACCCAATCAATTACGCATCAAGAGAACCCTTTTGTAAGAGATTGGTGAAGTATGCATTCTGTTGCACTTTTGAATCCATTCAATAAGCTCATAAAACAGGGGCAAGAACAAATAGTTAAATTTACAAAGAGAAGAAGAAGTACAGCTGAAGTAAAAATGAG
Source organism: Ilex aquifolium (assembly GCA_951799425.1). Lineage (NCBI taxonomy): Eukaryota > Viridiplantae > Streptophyta > Magnoliopsida > Aquifoliales > Aquifoliaceae > Ilex > Ilex aquifolium. Next base: position 15,599,093 of record OX637410.1, on the reverse strand, counting down.
TTTTTTGTATGTGTGCAAGAGACGAAGAACAGTGAGAGGGATCTTGTTTTGGGAGTGATGAGAGTGATATTTGGGACTGTTGGAGGGAGATAGACAAACTGGAAGGAAAGACAAGGGAGAGAAAGACAATGGCGGGAAAGACAATGAAGAGAGAGAAAATAATATAAATTATGTTTACAAGTTGCTACAGTGATATATTTAGAGTATCACTGTAGCAAAAATCTATTTTAGAGTATATGAAGATGTTCTGCTAGAGCATGATTTTTAGCTTTGATTAGTTAAATTTTAGTTATTTTGGTGCTTTTCATCATTTGTTGGAGATACTCTAAAAAAGCTTCAAGAATGTGTCATCTAAGGGTGGGAATCGTGTCGAAACGATCGTGTCGACTTGACCTGTTTATTTTTGTGTCATATTCATGTTGACCCATATAAACCCATGAATAAAGAATTTAACACTAAGATTTAAGTCTAATACTGCACTATCTTCAAAATTTTAATGAATTAAAAATTAACTTTAAAAATATAATAATAAAAATAACTAGAAAATCCTATTTTTGTATAAGGGTTATATCGATGCTTGAGAAAAAAATAACAACAATCTAACATTTTATTCCTATAATATTAGTTAAACGTGTTAATCGTATCAATTTCTTATTATTTGTGTTTGACATTAACATGACCCATTCATTATTCGTGTTAAAAGTCGTGTCATTTATAAGTTCGGATTGAGATATTGTCAACTTTAACCCACTAATTTCTTGTCGGTTTGGAGTCGTGTCAGAATTTGTCACCCCTAGTGTAATCAATACACTACATGAAAGAACACGGTCAATTGTTTGATATTCACCGTTACAAAGTTTTACTTATACTTATTTTAAAATTTTAATTATTAATTCATAGTTGTTGAATTGACAAAAACTCAATGAGCTAACTTTATTCAACATTAAAATCCGCTACTAGTCTAATTAAATTAAAACTTTTAAATTAGGTCCCTAACATTTATTTGAAAAATCATGATGAAGTTGTAAGAATTAATGTGATCCATATAATTTGACATGATTATTATGGAATAATTAGGTTGAGTCAAACAATGATAAGGTTATCAATTCTAGTTTAACCGATATAGTTAATGATTTCTGATTAATCAATTAAAAGAAGTGGTTTCCAGCTTTGATGGGAAGTGGGATTATTGTTGAACAAGGAAACCGATCCTCACTCTATTTTTAAATATACAAATGTCCCATCGTGTATTTTAAGAATAAAGGTTAAGAGAGAGAAACTGATTTTCGGGCTACGTTAAAAGAGTTCTTGGATCAATGATAAACTAATTTAAAGTTTGCGATAATATATCCAAGTATGTTGATTATGATATTTTAATTCCGCGCTATGAATATGTGAAAATTATAATTATTCTAGATGTTAGAATTAAAGTTTACAGAAGTAAGAAAAGCCTTTTATCATGGTGAATGAGATGGGATGCAAGAAACAACAGAAGAGATAAGAAAAAGGAGGATTTGAGTCAAACCATGCGATGCGAGTGCATGGAAAGAGGTGATCATGCTCTTAATTTCAGTATGCAAGGTAGAGAAAATGACAAATAAGGAAGGCCCCAAGGAAGCAACGTGTTTCAGTGGACCATTCTTTTCAATCATCAAATTCTACAGCAGGAGACACCTAATAGTTGGCTCACACTGATATCTTTCCATACCATTCCAAGAGGGTTCTACATCAAGTTTTTATGAATCGTGTCGTGTTAAAATTAATTATTATTATTTTTTATTTTATGTTTAATCGGATTTGTGTGCGAATGAAGTTTATATCATATATAAATTAGAATTAATCATAAATTATATTCCGAAAGATTTCTTAAATCTCAATTTACATCTTCAAAGATTAAGAATTTTAATTTACACCCTCAAAGATATAAATCTGTATTAATGTACACCTCAGTTTGCGGTCTAAAACTAAATGAATAAATTATACTTAGATCCCCTCGAGTTTGCACTTAATCACTGGACATTCTCACATTTAGAATATTAAACATACAACCCCCGACGTTTGTGTGCCTGTAACGCATAACCCCCTATCGTCAATATTCATTAATTTAATCGTTAAAAAATATTATGGCATCCTAATAAACAACTATAATTTTTATACTACCTTTTATTTTGTGGGCCCGTTATATTTTAAAATTCAAAATTAAGCTTATTTTTTGAATGTTCAATATAATACAAGTATTATATAATGTTCAAGAGTACTAATGCTATATAACGTTCTTTATAGCTAATAAATACATCACTTGAATAGAATTTTTTGAATGTCCAATTGAAAAAACATTTTTAGTGATATTTGATTAAATCGTCTTTGGTGACATGTAACCTCGTTGGAACATAAGTTCGGATGAGGGGTGTGAATGCTGTTTCAAAAAAATGACAGCATTTCTGTTAAAAATGGACAATAAATTGTACAAGTGTAAATTTAGCCATACAAAAAAGCTCCAAGGATGTGCCATCTAAGGGTGGTAATGATGTCGGGAGTTCGTGTCTTGTCTTAGTCAACTAAATTTCAACTCATTTAATTAATTATATCGTGTTGACTTGACTTATTTATTTGTATATCGTATTAATTTTGACCCATATAATCTATGAATAAAGAATATAACACTAAAATTTAAGTTTAATACTGCATTATCTCCAAATCGAACTCACACTCATACTTTTTTTATAAACTAAAAATTAACTTTAAAAATATAATAATAAAAATAACTAAAAAAATCCTACTACTTTGTATAAGGATTATATCGATGCTTGACAAAAAAATAACAACAATAAGACATTTTATTCCTATTATATTAGTTAAACGTGTTAATTATGTCAATTTTTTATTATTTGTATTTGACATTAACCTAACTCATTCATTATTCGTATTAACATGTCGTATCATTTACAAGTTTTGGTCGAGATATTATCAACTCTAACCCGCTAATTTCTTGTCAATTTTGAGATATTGTCAACTCTAATCCTCTAATTTGTCACCCCTAGTGTCATCAACACACTACATGAAAGAACAAGGTCAATTATTTGATGTTAACCATTACAAAGTTTTACTTATACTTATTTTAAAATTTTAATTAATTCATAGTTGTTGAATTGACAAAAACTCAATGAGATAACTTTATTCAACATTAAAACCCGCTACTATTCTAATTAAATTAAAACTTTTAAATTAGGTCCCTAACATTTATTTGAAAAATCATGATGAAGTTATAAGAATTAATGTGGTCCACATAATTTGGCACATGTGGTTTTAATGCTTATTATTGAATAATTAGGTTGGGTCAGATAATGATAAAGTTATCAATTCTAATTTAACCGGTATAGTTAATGATTTTTGATTGATCAATGAAAAGAAGTGGTTTTCTCACTAATGCATTGCTCTTTCTCATAAATTATGTCAATAAATTATGTTCCAATAGCATTGCTCTTTCTGTTATTCTATTTTAGTAGGCAGTGGAATTATGGTTGAACAAGGAAACTGGTTCTTTCTCTACTTATAAATATACAAATGCCCCATCAAGTTGTGTATTTTAAGAATAAAAGTTAAAAGAGAGAAATTGATTTTTGGGCTATGTCAAAAGAGTTCTTGGATCAATGATAAAGTAATTGAAGCGCTCTATAGTGGACATACGTAGTAGGGTCATCTAAAAGGGGCATGGCTCTGTCCACCGCTCTGTAATGGACAGATGTAGTAGGATCATCTGAAAGAGGTTGCATACGTCGTAAAATTAGTTATCATCTGTACACCTAAAATATTTCAACACCAAGTTTGATGGACATCGACTTTGAAAATAGGGATTCTGAAAACGACTTCAAGAAGCGTCATCTGTTGCGATAATGGCTCCAAGTATGTTGATTATGATATTTTAATTTTGTAGTATGAATATGTGAAAATTATAATTATTTTAAATGTTAAAATTAAGGTTTGATTGATGTTTTTGATGAAATAAAAGTTTACAGAAATAAGAAAAGCTTTTATCATGGTGAATGAGATGGGATGCACCACCGAGCGTTAGATCAGTTGGTGAGTGACTGTTCTAGCTTAATCAAGGTCTCGGGTTCGAGTCTTGGGAACACAGCTGTGTTCGGTAGGAAGAGTGTTGCCGCCCTTGTGGTCCCACCCGGCTCGAATCCGGATTAGTCGGAGCCCAATGTAACTTTTGGATACCGGATGATCTAACCAAAAAAAAAGAATGAGATGGGATGCAAGAAACAACAGAAGAGACAAACAAAAAGGAGGATTTGAGTCAAGCCATGCGATGCGAGTGTATGGAAAGAGGTGATCATGCTCTTAATTTCAGCCTGCAAGGCGGAGAAAATGACAAATAAGGAAGGCCCCAGGGAAGTAACATGTTTCACTGGACCATTCTTTTCAATCATCAAATTCCACAGCGCAGACACCTAATAGTTGGCTCACACTGACATCTTTCCCTACCATTCCAAGAAGGTTCTACATCAAGTTTTTATGAATCATGTCGTGTCAAAATTAATTGTTATTATTTTTTATTTTATATTTAATCGGATTTGTGTGTCGTATGAAATTTATATCATATATAAATTAGAATTAATCATAAATTATATTTTGAAAGATCTCTTCAATCTCAATTTACATATTCAAAAATTAAGAATTTTAATTTACACCCTATAAAGATATAAATCTCTATTAATATACACAATCATCTTTTTGCTGTCTAAAACTAAATGAATAAATTACACCTAGATCTCTTTCAAGTTTGTCACTTAATCACGGGATCTTCTCACATTTAGAATATTACGCCTACAACCTCCGACGTTTGTGTGTCTGTAACACATAACCCCCTATCATCAATATCCATTAATGTAATCGTTAAAAAACATTATGTCATATTAATAAACAACTATAATTTTTATACTAGCCTTTATTTTGTGGGGCAGTTATACTCTAAAGTTTAAAATCAAGTTTATTATTTGAATGACCAATACAATACATGTATTATATAATGTTCAAGAGTACTGATATTATATAACGTTCTTTATATCCAATAAATACATCACTTGAACATAATTTTTTAGGGAGTTCAGGTGATTAAGCAAACATTTAAGGGAACATTTTTAGTCATATTTGAATTCTCAAGGGATGTAGGTGTAATATTTCAAATGTGAGAAAGTACAGGTGATTAAGCGACAAACATGAGGGGATTTAGGTGTAATTTATCCACACATTGATACATATTTATATATTTAAAGATATAAATTGAGATTTAAAAGATTTTTCGAAATGTAATTTATGATTAACCCTATAAATTATGTATATTCGATTTTGTGTCGAATATAAATTTATGGAATCCGAAGTAACATTGTTAATTCTGGATTAATTTCGTGTGGCATTTGGCAGTGCACCTGCAGTCAGTGGAGTGGTTGGAGTTTGAAGTTTGAACCTTCAAAGCCGCCACTAGACCTGTTACAAACAAGTTAGGTAGGGGATGCATCCTTTCTGCATCTGTCATCGTCACTGTTAAAAGCAAGACAATCGTAGTAACATCAACTTTGTCACTCCACTCCCCCTCCTTATCTACCTAGAAATAATCTTGTGCCAAAAAAATTTAATGATGAAAAGAGAAAATAAAAGAGAGACAGAGAAGAAGGAATTGAGGAAGGGGCGGAAGGACCCTGACTTTTGAATCTCCTTTACATATTATCCATTATCCATTATTTTGTTCGATTTATTAAATTTGTCCCCCTAAATTCTTTAAAATTGATAATGTAAACTAAGTTTTTTGATTTTTTTGTAAGTTAGTAGTCCATTGTCCCCAAAAATAAATGTTTTATTTTTTGATTGAAAAAAATATATGTGAAATGTCATAACTGGTATATACATATTGACTAACTTTTTTTGGGATTTTTTAATGTATTTTTTGCTCATATTTTATTTAGGATAAATAGAAACTAATTTCAATGAACAATTTAGTCTTAAATCTTATGTGTCTTATCATGTTTGGAATTTTTTTTCTTTTTTTTTTGTATTGATTGTATACATATTACTGTCCCCAAAAAACTCCGCATGAATGGGAGTCTCGTAGATTAGGCCGCTTTGATGAATTTCTTTAGTCATATTTTGTACTCCCTAAACTTGAATTCTGGCTCTACCCCTGAAAAGAGACAGATAGGTGTAGATTAGTGAAGTTGTCTACTATTTAGGGTGTATTAATTGAGTTGTCTGATATTAGAGAAGATAATATTTTTTAGCGAGAAAAAAGTTTAAGATGAATTTTTATACCGTTGGATCAAAATAAATAAAAATTATATTAATCTTGACAATTATTGTGCTTTAATAAATTAAGAATTCAATTTTAAGATGTAAAATTAAATAGAATAATGCTCAAGCATATTGTTATAGTCCTTATTAAGATTTAGTCAATGATCAAAATTTTGTTTCGTTGTATTGTTTCGATCACATAGAAAATGAAAATGTTTCGACGTGTTTCGGAAATATTTCGACCCGTTTCAAAAACAGAATGAAAAAAAATTAAGAATTATTTTTTCAAAATATTGGTCGAAATATACCAAAATATGTTGAAATACCTTGAAATATTTCGAAATAATTGTGCAAATGCATTGAAATATAACAAAACATTTCGAAACATTATGGAACACTTTGTGATGATGCACAAATCGGTCTTCGTGCAAGATCAACAGTCAAGTATATGAACATGTGTAATTAATAAGCAGTAAGCAGACAATCAATGACAGATCAATGGCAAAACAGTAAATATAGAGTAAACACAAAGATTTATAGTGGTTCGGTCTGGGTGACCTACTCCAATCTCGGGAACGGCTGCGGTGGCCGGATATCTTTATTGATGAGTAACCGGGAGAATATACACCGGAGTATTACAGTGCTTTAGAAGAAAGAAGCAATGTGTATAGGGAGGTGTAGTGTGTATAGGAATCTCCAATGGTAGAGGTCTCAAGGTCCTTGGACATGTCCTTTGTGTGGAAAAGGCTTACATTATATAGGCATGGTGAGGCGGTGAGGTGATGCGGTCATCACTATTTTGGTAAGTACAGTTATGGTAAGATTCTACCACTTTGGTAAGCACAATTAAGGTAGGAATAGATCTCTGATGCGTATCCCGATATTCTCTCCCTCGTGTCCCTATTCCATCGGAGGAGGATTCTGAGCTGGGTTGGACTTGAGTTGTCCTCTTGAGCTGGGTTGAACTTGAGTTGGAGTGACAGAATCAAGAGAAGTGGAGAGAAGTAGGCATCCAAGGGACCAGGTCCAAGTGATGAGGTCCAAGTGATGAGGTCCAAGTGATGAGTGAGGGTGGCACTCAAGTGATGAGTGAGGGTGGCACCCAAGTGATGGGTGGCCTCCTTGTTGGCGCCCCTTCGTCTCCCTTGGCCATTTGGCTTCCTTCTGGATTCCTTTTGGATGGGTTGACCCGACTGAATGGGTCTCAACGACTTGGGCTTTTTCTTGAGTTTTTAATATTTGAGAATTTCTCGATTTATTTTTATCGGGCTTGGCCCAGTCAAATTTGGGCTCGTCATTTGCCCCCCATGCCCCGAGCTCTGACTTTCTCGAGAGGAAAGGGTTGATGGCATGTGCTTCGTCTTCGCTTGAGTGAGCAGAAATTTTCTTGTTTCTCACTGTGCTTTTTCATCTTCAAAGACTTGCTGGATTTATCGGTATAGAATTTTTTCCTCTCTTTTTTTTTTTTTTTTTTGTCTTGGGCGCGGGCCCTCTTTTTTCTTCCTTGGCTTGGGCTGGGCGCTGGCCTCCTTTTCTCTTTTTTTTTTTTCTTTTCTTCCTTTCTTGGTTGCTTTAGGCGCTGACCCTTCCCCCCCCCCCCCCCCCCCATTTTCTTTTTCTTTTTTTATTTTCTTTCCCTTGGCTTCCCTGGGTGCCGCCTCTCCTTCCTCTCTCCTTTTTTTTTTTTTCTTTTCTTTTCTCTTGGCCTCCTTGCTTGGGCGCTGGCCATTCCTTTTTTTTTTTTTTTTCTTTCCTCCTTGCTTGGGTGTTGGCCATTCTTTTTTTTTTTTTCTTTCCTCCTTGCTTGGGCGCTGGCCATTTTTTTTTTCTTCTCTTGGCTTGGGCACCGCCTCTTGGACCTCCCCTTTTTTTTTTTTTTTTCTTTCCCTCTTGGCTTGGGCGCCACCTCCCTTCTCACTTTTTTTTTTTAACTCCTTGGGCGAGGAGACTTGGGCGCCTCCTTTGGGCGAGAGGGAGAGCTGCTGTGGGCGCCACTTGGAGGCTGGTAGGGTGTTTTGAGTGACGCCAAGAGGTTGGCAAGGTGCCTTGAGCGACGCCAGAGGCCTTGAGCGCTGCTATGTTCGGGCAACGCCTTGAGTCTTGTTATGGGCGACATTCTTTGGTGCTTGGTTATTAGCTGACCTCGTCTCCGATTACAGGTGTCCTGTTGATAGGACGATGATGGAGACTCTCTGTGTTTTTAGGGTGGTGTCTTCTCCTCCTCCCAAGAGGGCGAGGTTTGATGCCCCCAGTGCTTCTCAGTTAAGGTCCGATGGCTAGATTGCTTCCCGGGAGCGAGATTCGGTGGTGCCCCCACTCCTTCTCTGACTGAGACTCATGTGTGTATCAGAGCTAGTTGTTGTACTGTTGTAGGAGTCGGGACTCCAGTGCAGACGGCTTGAGTTTCAAAAGTGTACCTGACAAAAATAATGTTATCCCAACATTAAAATGTCTAATATGATTACCTGGAGAGAGAGGTAGACTGTTTGCATGAGAGCAAAGTCTGAGTTGTGGACGTCTTGAGAGAGGGCCGCATGAGCTGAGGCCGAGCTACGTATAATGTCGGTGGATGGCTGCTATGACAGAGGCTTGTAAGGTGACTACTTGCGCGATAGCAGAGTCATAGAGGTCGAGCTACATATAGTCTCGGGAGATGGCTGCCGTAGCAGAGGCTTACCAGGTGACTACTTGCGCGAGAGCAGAGTCATAGAGGCCGAGCTACGTATAGTCTCGGGAGATGGCTGTCGTAGCAGAGGCTTACCAGGTGACTACTTGTGCGAGAGCAGAGTCATAGAGGCCGAGCTATGTACAGTCTCAGGAGATGGCTGTCGTAGCAGAGGCTTACCAGGTGACTACTTGCGCGAGAACAAAGTCATAGAGGTCGAGCTACGTATAGTCTCGGGAGATGGCTGCCGTAGCAGAGGCTTACCAGGTTACTACTTGTGTGAGAACAGAGTCATAGAGGCCGACCTACGTATAGTCTCGGGAGATGGTTGCCGTAGCAGAGGCTTACTAGGTGACTACTTGCGCTAGAGCAGAGTCATAGAGGCCGAGCTACGTATAGTCTCGGGAGATGGCTGCCGTAGCAGAGGCTTACTAGGTGACTACTTGCACGAGAGCAGAGTCGTAAAGGCTGAGCTACGTATAGTCTCGGGAGATGGCTGCCGTAGCAGAGGCGTACAAGGTGACTGTTCATTCCATTGAGATGGAGATGAGGAGGGCGCCTAAGGTGCGCTTGCTGAGATAGGATGAGACTCATTGTGTAGGTGGCATCATTGGAAGCGTCCAAGGTGGAGAGGGCGAGACCCCTCGTCTGGGCGTCTACTGCTGGGTCCCTGGTGATGGGCGCCCTTTGTCTTTTTGTCTACCTTGTTGTGTCATGTTCTGACTTTTGCAAGCTGTTTGTAAATTTTAGGAAGACAAAACAATTCTGGACACAATAATCTCCACAGAATTTTATTTCATGAAATAACAAATAACAAGATAAATCAACTAATAAATGATAGATAAAATCTTCAGGTATTCGGTGTCCCATAGGTGGGCCAAGACTTTCTTGGTGAAGTTGGAGTCACCTCCTTCTAGCCCTTAAGCGATCGTCTGGATTTCTCTGAGGGGTTGTTGACGTTCTCTATTATCCTGGTCCCGACCAGGTAGTGGGGCTAGTCCTCTGCCAACAACGTACTGTATCAACTGGCCACGCTGTATGAGCTCCTCAATCTGTCTTTTAAGATCAAAGCAGTCGTCAGTGTTGTGGCCATGGTCGCGGTGGAAGCGACAGTACCTGCTGGGATTTATGCAGTTTGGGGCAGACTCCATTTTTTCGGGCCAGCGGAATATGGGGTCATCTTGTATCTGGAATAGGATGTGCTCCACCGAGGCATTGAGTGGTGTGAGAGCTTGCCGCTCTCTCAGAGGTGGGGGACCAAGACGGTCCTTGAGTGTCCTATTTCTTTTGTTTTCTACCTCCCACTTGTCTTCGCGGGTGTCTTTCCTTTTCTCCCCTCCTCGGGAGGACTCATCTCGACAGGCCTTGGTGACGTCCTCGGCATTCACATACTTCTAGGCCCTTGACAGCAGCTCGGGCATGTTGAAGGGTGGCTTCTTGAGGACAGAAAACATGAAACTGGAGGTGCGAAGGCCGGCGATGAAGGCGGCCAGGGCTACCTTGTCATCTGGCTCCTCAATCAGGAGGACCTCCTCGTTGAAACGAGCGAGGTAGTCTCTAAGGCTTTCATCCCTGTCCTGCTTGATAGTGAGCAGGTGGGTCACGGGCTTCTGATGCCGACGTCCCCCAATGAAATGGGAGACGAATGATCTGCTGAGTTCTGTGAAGAGTGGATGGAGGAGGGTCTGAGCTTGGAGAACCACTGGCGAGCAGACCCCTTCAAAGTGGTAGGGAAAGCTCTATACATAATCTCCTCAGACACGTTGTGGAGTTGCATGAGGGACTTCTATGTGTCGAGGTGGTTGAGGGGGTCTTTGGTGCCATCAAAGGTCTCGATGGTAGACATCTTGCACTTCGAGGGCAAAGGGTAATGTACAATATCAGCAACAAAATGAGTGGTGGTACGTCTTACCAGGTAGTCCACGGCTTTAGGCGCTTGCGCCTTGATGGCGTTGAGGGCATCACCAAGTTGGTTTTGCACCTCTCTTATCTTCTCGTCCCACTGGTTAGGGACTTCCTCAGTCGGAGGGTGGTACTGGCTATCGTGGTCTTCATATTGGCTTTCTCCATCTTCGTGCTCCTGCGCAGGTACGTGTGGAGGGGGTGCACGTGAGTTCCCTGCACGATAAGGAGAGACTGATGGGCGAGGTGCGCCCTAGTATGGCATTGGGGCATTCTGGCGAGGGTCCCCATAATGAGGGGCTGTTCGACGCCCAGAAGGGACAAACAGTGGCTCTCCTATTGAAGGGAGTGATACTCCTCCCACGGGGTGAGGGGCGATGCCTCCTTGGGCGAGCATCAGCTGGATGATCTGCTGGTTTTGGTTCACCAGCAGTTGCATGGTTTTGAGGAGTTGTTGTCCAACAACAGGGGTCGCCGTAGCAGACGGTTCCGATGGTGCGAGGGAGGGCAGAACCTCCTCCCGGTGGGCCGGGTTGTTGTCTCCCGGTTGTTGAGACAATGATTTGGTAGTGATTGTCATAGATTGAAAGAGAATGGAAAACTAGTCGTTTCCCACAGACGGCGCCAAACTAATGATGCACAAATCGGTTTTCGTGCAAGATCAACAGTCAAGTATATGAACAGGTGTAATTAATAAGCAGTAAGCAGACAATCAATGACAGATCAATGTCAAAACAGTAAATATAGAGTAAACACAAAGATTTATAGTGGTTCGGTCCGAGTGACCTACTCCACTCTCGAGAACGGCTGCGGTGGCTGGAGATCTTTATTGATGAGTAACCAGGAGAATATACACCAGAGTATTACAGTGTTTTAGAAGAGAGAAGCAATGTGTATAGGGAGGTGTAGTGTGTGTAGGAATCTCCAATGGTAGAGGTCTCAAGGTCCTTGGACATGCCCTCTGTGTGGAGAAGGCTTACATTATATAGGCATGGTGAGGCGGTCATCACTATTTTGGTAAGTACAGTTATGGTAGGATTCTACCACTTTGGTAAGCACAATTAAGGTAGGAATAGATCTCCAGTGCGTATCCCGATATTCTCTCCCTCGTGTCCCTATTCCATCGGAGGAGGACTCTAAGCTGGGTTGGACTTGAGTTGTCCTCGTGAGCTGGGTTGGACTTGAGTTGGAGTGACGGAGTCAAGAGGACTGGAGAGAAGTAAGCGCCCAAGGGACCAGGTCCAAGTGATGAGGTCCAAGTGATGAGTGATTGATGAGTGAGGGTGGCGCCCAAGTGATGAGGTCCAAGTGATGAGTGAGGGTGGCGCCCAAGTGATGGGTGACTTCCTTGTTGGCGCCCCTTCGTCTCCCTTGGCCATTTGGCTTCCTTCTGAATTCCTTTTGGATGGGTTGACCCGACTGAATGGGTCTCAGCGACTTGGGCTTCTTCTTGAGTTTTTAATATTTGAGCCTTTCTCGATTTATTTTTATCGGGCTTGGCCCAGTCAAATTTGAGCTCGTCACCTTAAAGTATTAAAATTTTGATTTCATCACTGATTCGTTTCGCTCTCCTTGAAAACGGAAACGTTACGGATGTTTCAATCGTTTCAAAACGATATTTTGATCATTAGATTTAATTGCCTTATTTTTTTTAATACATTTAAAGAAGTTACGTTATATTGTAGAATTTCACAAATTTATCATAACCCGATTCATTTTTCACCCCTAAGTCTAAAAAGGGGATTTCACTATACGTCGAAGAAAGTGTTCACAATTATATGGCCAATAAAATTACTGTACCATCACTACAAAACCCCCGTTACATTTTATCCATATGAATTACATTCTATATCTAGGGGTGGCAATTTTTGACACGACACAATAACTCGATACGAACAAGACACGAATAAATGGGTTTGAGTTGACTATTTTTTAGTACAAACCCGTGTATGACACGACCCGTCAACACGAAGTGTTAATAGGTCGTGTTTGGGTTCAACCCGCTTAACCCGAATTGACCACCCAACACAAAGTTTTTAACTCGAAGGAGATTGACTTAGCCTTTTCGTTGCATGTATGAGTTTTCATGTTCTGATGGCTTATTTTTTCCATTACTTCTGATATTTAATTTGGTTGAGCGATGTACAATTAACATATTTAATTAGTATTATAGAAATAAAATATTAATTATTTGTAAATGATGATGTACAAATTGGTATTGCGCAAGATCAACAGTCAAGTATATGGACATGTGTAATTAATGAGCAATAAACAGGTGATCAATGATAAAACAATAAATATGGAGTGAACACAAAGATATATAGTGGTTCGGTCCGGGTGACTTACTCCACTCTCGGGAACGGTTGCGGTGGCCGGAGATCTTTATTGATGAACAATGTTGCCGGGAGAGTAACTCCGAGAGTATTACAGTGCTTTGGGAGAGAGAAACAATGTGTGTAGGGAGGTGTAGTGTGTGTAGAAATCTCAAATTGTAGAGGTCTCAAAGTCTTAAGGTGATCTCTCACTCCCTCTGTGTGGAGAAGGCTTATATAGGTATGGTGAGGAGGTGAGACGGTCACCACCACTTTGGTAAGTACAATTAAAGTAGGACTCTATCACTTTGGTAAGTACAATGATGGTAGAATTACATCTTCGTACGTATCCCGATATTTTCTCCCTCGTGCTCCTATTCCGTCGGAGGAGGATCCTGAGCTGGGCTGGACTTGAGTTGGAATGGGAAGGTCAAGAGGACGAAGGACTCCACGAGGTTGCGCACGAGAGGGAGCATGGGACAAAGGAGGGAAAGGATCCCCTTGGGGGTGGCCTCCCTTGGGCGGCGCCCCTTTGGGGTAGCCCTTGGGTGACGCCTTTGGGGTGTGCCCTTGACTCCTTCTTGACTTGTTGACTTGGGCTCCAAGGTGATGTGGGCCTCTCTTGATTCGTTGGGCCTAACCCAGTTAATTTCGGACTCGTCAATAACTGTTTATCAAGCACTGACATAATTATTGTATAAAAAAGATATTATTACTCATTATTATTACAATAATAATAATAATTATTATTATTAAGTTAATTTTTAGTTGTAGAAAAAGTATGAGGAGAGATTCAATTAAGTGAAAATAAAATATTAGCGTTAAATTTTGTATTCAAAATTTATGTGGGTCAACACGAATACAGACACGAACATGATACGAAAATAAACAGGTCAACTCAACACGACACGATTAGTTAAATGAGTTGGGTTAGGGTTGACTAATGTTCGACAAAAGTAATATTCGACATGACACGAACCCGACACAACACGACTCGATTGCCACCCCTATCTATATCAAACAACTTGCCTTACTGAAGTATAAAAGGTGTGCTCTACCCGGTATCTAAAAAATGGGTTTGCGTTGATTTTATGAATAAATATTTTTATTGGCACGAATACTAAAATGCATATGTGGAACCCACCGAAATGATAAAACACAAAAATAACATGATTTAAAATCGTACGATATAAAAATGCCGCGACACTAAAAGAATTTTCAAAAATGACAAGAGAGGTTACCTAACAATTTAGAAGAAGACAGAGAGCTCAAGGCTGGCCTTGTTGGTCTCTGGAGGAGCGTCTCAACGTGGATAATATGTGAGAGGAGAGTGAGGTTGGTGGGTTGGTGTTGGCTAGCCATTAATCATGCGCATCCAAAGGCGGCTGACGAACCCCCATGGGCCACCATCATGCAAGAGAATAACTTTGAAATTTCTTAATTGGGGTGGGGTCACTGGGTGCTGGGTCCCCCACGCCATGTGCAATTGCAGATTTTCTGTAATTTAATATATTTTTTTTGGATTACAGATAATTTACACTTCCTACCTACTTGGTCCACCACTGCTTAGCCAAAAAAGAGAGGGACAGATCCCCTGGTCGACCAGCAGCCTCTGCTTTTTCTTTTTCTTTTTCTTTTTCTTTTTCTTTTTTTTTTGTTAACTTCAATTCCGAGTTAAACGATGTAAACATGAACAAGTTATTATTTTTGTTTTTTTGTAAACCGTCAAGAGTATTCGAGTCAATTTACGTGCATCTCAATTAATTTTTTTTTTAATTTGATAAAAAACAAGTCATTCACATGCGGGACCAAGGTATTCATGAGAGACAAATCCCTCTTGATCTGGTCAGCTGGCCCCCAGGGATTGTCAAAATTCATGATCTGATCTCAAAAAATTGTCAAGATTCAAATTCAGAACATTTGAATTTACTATTCGTCTCCATTATCACTTGAACTACCTCTTGAGATTACATAGACAAATATTTGAATTGGAGGAGTTGTGACTATTAATTTCATAAAATGGGTTACATTCGATTTGATACCTTAATCCACTCGAGTTCGAGCCTTAATATTTTTTTTGGCATGCTGTAAGATTAAGACACATGAACTTAAAAATTACTTCACGGATTCAAGTATAAAAAATAACTATTTCACTGATTTTTTTTTTTTTACAAAAAAGGGTGTTTATTAAAGGTGTAGCAGTACTGAGTAAAAAAAAAAGAGAGAGAGTCCCAAATCATCTTTAACAAATCCTACTCTTTTTTTTTTTTCTGAATAAACAAAAGAAAAAGGCAAAAAGAAAAGGAAAGAATAAAAAAAGAAAAAGTTGGAAAGTGCAGTTGGATCTCAGCTGTGTATATTACTTTCATATTAATTAATCTTGAGAGAGAGAGAGAGTAGCTTTTATCTTCAAATTAATCCAGGGAGGAATTACATATTAATTAATCTTGAGGGGCTGTGCTCTCTGCCCTTTTGGAATCATATATACGTATGGTTTATAGTCGAATTGAGTTTTGTGTACTCGAGTCAAATTTATTGAACTCAATTTTTTATATGAACTTGAAAAATTGTTCAAATTTAGTTCATTTAAAAAATAAGTCAAACCCGAATAACTTAACTATTTTACATATAAACGAATTAAACCTAAAAAAATGTTTAAACTCAACACATGTAAAGTCTATCCAAGACGAATTCAAATACTGATTCGGTATACTCTAAAAATGCCCTCGGTACGATATTGATGATCTCACAAAGAATAAATTTCAGTGAATTTCCAACTTTATATAAACTACACGTGACAACCCGATGAAAGAAAGTGTGGGCCATTGTTTATACTTGCAGAAGAAAAATGATTGATGTCAAAGCAAAGCATGGGGACTTATCAATGAATGGAGGACGATAAAGGAAGGACAGCGGGCCCCACTTAATGGCATATTCCTAGGCTCCTTGGCATCTCTTCAATCTTTTGCATGAGTTGATTGGTATCTAAAGCTGATCATAAAACCATACTGGTTAATAAGAAAAATAGAAAGAAAAAAAAAAACCAGAAATTTATGTAGCAAATCAAGATAACGAAACCAAACTCAGCAAAGCTTTTACTTTAATCGTTTGAGGTGGAATATATGAATGTTAGTTCCTCCAAGTACCCATCAATAGAGAAAAGATTTAAAAGGCCTATTTGGAATTAGTTTAAATAACTAATTTTTAAAAATTTTAGAGTAAAATAAGTTAGTTTTGTTTGGACTTTTTCTTTTTTATTATTAACGTATACAGTAAATTTTTGGACCCAAAAAGACTTATTTTGGCTAACTTAAGAAGTTGATTTTATCAGTTTTTCTTCCAGCTCTTTGGAAAACGGTTACTTCTTCTTCTTCATATCCAAAAACTGTTTCATCTTCCTCGGCGAAAAGTCCTAAACCGTTTCCTAAACATCTACAAGGTTTCGTCTTTGAAAGGAAAATCATACTGGTCTGTCATTGTAGATGTAAGTTTGTCTGTGTTTTTCGCATAGTGTAATAAAGACAATGTAACAATGTAACACAGACAATGTTCAATGATTTTGTGGATATGGTAACAAATTCAAAACAGAACTGGACTGTTACAATGAAGTTATATGCAAATATATGTTTGACAAAATGTAACAGTATAGTGTTTTGTGTAAGTAATTTTTTACATTGTTACACTGTAAACTCATATACATAATGAATTTCGGTTATGATGTTCGCATATAAAAAAGAGTATAATCACCTTTAAAATAACATATATGAATTCAAATCTTGAAATTGCTTAGATTGAATTATAATGATAAAATAATGTTTCAGACTTGCACTGATAAATTGTTTCCATGTCGAAGAAGAAGAAGATAACAAATGATACTGTTACAAATTTAAAATTCAAACTAACTAATTTATCCTCAAAATAAACTGAAGAATCAAATCTTCCATTAAATTAGGAGATTTTTAATGCATAAATATAAGTTGAAAAAAAAAACAATTTCCAAAAATAATAGTATGATTTAAGGGAGGACACAAATTTCAAATTATATTCTTGGATATAATTAGAACTAAAATTAAGGACCTTTTTACTTTATATTTTTTTTTTGTATATTTTTTTACAATTAATTCTAATTTAGTGTATTCCCTTCCAATTTACCCAAATTTAATATCTAATCAATGGCCATCCATTCTAGTGTGGTGGGTTATTGGTCCAAGGAAAGGCCTATTGGCTAGCTAATCCATTGTTTAGAATTTCTCGTAAGGATGGGAATTGTGGGCCCCATTGTTTGACTTGTGAATTACTTGTTGGCTATTCTTTTATCAATTTTACCATCATACCCTCAATATTAATTCAATCCTTATTTTGTTTTAAGCATGTAGGGGCATTCCAGTAATTTCAATTCCTTAAACTGTCGGTGGGAATTTTTACCATTTTTGTTTTTTTTTTGTATCTCACCCTGTCGGTGGGTTAAAAAGAAATCAGCCCGAATTTGTTATTCAAACACAGAACAAGTAGCCCCTAATTATTTATATCCAATCCCACCACATAATCCTGCCTATTACCATCATACAAACAAACACACACTCCTAGATGGAATGAAATTATTATAGAACTTAGACTAGTTTTAGTATGGCCTTTGACTTACAAAATATGTGTATGGTATTATACACCTACATCTCTTCTTTCTCTTCTACATTTATTATTATTTTTATTTGTTCACTTAAATTTTAAATTATATAATTAAAAAAATATAAATTATTATTAAAATATATATGAAGGGGATGGCTCCCATTGTTACACATGTAATGTCATTAAATGAACCCACGTGAGGATGACAAGACATGGCATGTGACAAAGACATCAGCTGCTCAATCGAATGAACCTAGCCGAATTGACCAATGTGTTCGGTAAAGAACTAAAAGAGCTCGGCTTGTACCATATCGAGTTGATCAATCGGTTCGGTATGACGTTGAAAGTGTTCGTCCATCATTATGACCGAGCTGTTCGAATGGATATATAGAAAGGTAGAAATTCGCCTACAACTTCGGCATTCAGATAAGCAAATCAACAGAATTGTAGATACCAGGAGGAATTGCTGGAGAAATATCAGCAATTTCCTAAACTGAATCACTAAATTAAAGGAAAGTGTGTCACCTTGAACCCAAAACCCCGGAAACCCTAATGAGGTAATGATCTATAAGAAGCAGAAGAGACCAAGGTGAAAGGTACGCTGAACTCTCCCGGTCTTCTTGCATCTTATTCAATTCCATTACTGACTTAAACATCGGAGTGCCTTCGATCAAAGCACTTCGATCTTGGGCAGTTTGTTCGTTTTGCAGGAGGGAGATTGGGAAACCAAGTTCAGAAAACATTATCAGAAATATCAATCCATCGTTCCAGTAGGAGGTACTCACTTTTTGCCTCTTACATTTTGGCGCCGTCTGTGGGAAAAATCTTTAAACAGAACAAAAAGTTACTATGTCAAGACTCAGGAGTGCCATTGGATCACCTATAGGCAGTCTTGCCTTGGGTAATTCCGATCCGGTGTCACTTCCGTCTGATGGCAACATCAAATTGCATGTTCACGGAAGCCCTACTAAGCCCCATGAGGATGACGAGGTATCCTCAGCAAGCTTTAGACCTTCCAAGAATCCAAACCAGCAAGTTGGAAATCGTGGTGAATCCCTCCGTGCCGAGGGGGAAAATCAGTGTATGATAAAGTTGGTCCAGTCTATGCAGGACCGACTGGATACTCATGACAAGTTGTTCAAGAAATCTTATTCCAGGGAAAAAGATCTGCTTAAGAAAAACGAAGAGTTGAAAGCCAAATTGAAGGAGCTGACTAGAAAAGAGAAGCGTGAGAGGGAAAGCCGACGAGAAAGTCCCGAGAAGAAATTTGACAGATTCAAAAAAACCAAAACTGACAAGTACCAGCAGAAAAAACCTCGGGTTCCAGAGGAGGACTCCTGGAAGCAGTACATCACGGAAGAATTAGACAATCGTTTGAAGAAGCCAGAGCAGAGGTCGGCTAGGGATATAGCCAGAAGAGCGACCGGGGAGTATGAAGATGGTTCAGATTCGTCCCTTTTTGCCTTATGGATTGAAAGGGGGCGTATACCGAGTAAGTTCACCGTTCCGAACTTCAAACTTTACGATGGAAAGACTGACCCATCTTCCCACATCAGACATTTCAGACAGCTGATGACCATACATCGGAGGAACGAACCCCTGCTCTGCACGATCTTTCCTAGCAGCCTTGGAGAGTCGGCCATGAAGTGGTTCGACAGCTTGCCGAGGGAGTCGATTGACGGATGGTCACAGTTAGCCGAGCAATTCACTGCTCGGTTCATAACGAGTAGCAAACAGCCTAAGGATGTCGGTGCTCTGCTGACGTTAAAGAAACGAAACAACGAGACTTTGCGCGAGTATGCTCATCGCTATTGGGAGACGATGAATGAGGTAAAAGGTTGCAACCCTGAAATTGCGGTAGCATCATTCAAGATCGGGTTGCCGAAGGAGAACTCTCTGTACCAATCCTTAACAAGGAGGCCGACCGCAGACTTGGAAGAATTAATGGCCAGAATCGAGAAGTATGCTAAAGTCGACGATGACTTGTCCAGAGACGTGGTAAGGGATCCACATAATAGAAGGCAGTTCGGCAGGGAGAAACAGGCCGAGCCGAACAGAGAGTTAGGGAGAAAGAATGAGAAGGAAGGATTCCTCACTGCTTCAACTTTAAAAGTGTAAACCCAAGCGTAGGTTGAGCAGAGTAATATATTCTCGGAAGTCCGAGGTCGAATCCACAAGGAATTGTAACAAATAAACTATCACACGAATACTAATAAATTAAAATGAGAAAGTTTGATTGAGGAGTTTTGATTGAAAACAATTGACTTTAATAATTAAAACAGTAATAAAAATACTAGAGCATCATGTACTTCCTCTCAATTTCATACGGTAATAATAAAAGACTTGAAGCCTAATTTGAAACAGGAATTAAATGTCGGTTAACCCAAATAACAAATCAAGTGATGAAACCAAAAGTTATGATCAAAGGATTATTCAGGAACCTGAATAATAAATTAATCAAATCATTTTATGAAACAATGCTAACACTTCAAACGTGGAATAACCAGTTATTTATTCACAGGGAAACTTAAGCAATCGATGTACGTGGCACAACAATTCAGGAGTTTTTACAGAATAAAAACTTTGCTAAAAGATCAGAAATTAAATTAATACAATATCATAAATCATTAAGTACAAAGTCAATAATAATACCGTACTTCATTGAGAGGTTCTCCCCTAGCCCTAGCTTAGCCTTCTAGCCAGACATGACGAACAAAAAAGATGGAAAAAAAAAATAATAATCTAAATCCTAATCCCCCTTCTCTCAATAGATGAGAGCACTTATTTATAGTAAAATAAATCCTAAGTACAGGTTGGAAGGAATTCCTTTCCCAAAAAGGAGTATTGTAAGGTCAAATCCAGTGCATAAATCTTGGGGCCCGCAGGTACATAATCTGTCCAGATTTCGAGCTTAGATTTCGCATATTTAGAGGTTGAATCACGAAATTTTCGTGAAATACACTTTTGTAACCCTTGAAGTCTTCTTTCCAACCCCATAAAAATCAGATAAATCCGATATCAGAATCAAAAGTTATGACTGAAATACTGAAGACATGTCAAATCCTTATCTTCTAAGAAACTTTCCTAATCCAACTTTAAATGAGTTTTCTTCTAACTTGGACTTTTATAAGGATTAAGTTGCTGATTTATCTTCAAGTCTTCCTATCTCAATCTTGACTCTTCAATCCTTATCAGTTATGATTCTTCCTCTAGTAATTGTTTCACTTGCATTATCCATTATTACTTTAAATCAACCAATTTACCTGCAAAATAAACCAAACAACTAGAAAAAGTATCAAATTAGAAAATCAAGGAATTTAACACATTTAATCACAAATAATATGCAATTAACCAATTATTAAATATAATAAAATAGCACTTTTGATGGTTAATCACTCACGAAATCTCCCTTCTTTGGAGTAAACACACTATTCAAAGAGCCCATATACAAGATATTGGGCCAGATCAAAGGAAAGCCATTTTTCAAATGGCCCAACAAGTTAATAGGAGACCCTTCGAAACGGAATCCTAATTTTAGATGTTCATATCATCGGGATGTCGGTTATATGACAGAAAATTGCCGAACACTGAAGCAGCATTTGGAGGAATTGGTCCGAGAAGGGCATCTCTCCGAGTTCATCGAGGGTGAGGCCGGTCCAAACGGAGGAAGATCCGAACCCAAGGGAGATAAGACCACACCAACATGGATAATAGATGTGATCCACGCTGCGACGAATCCACAGATGTCCACAAACAACTCTGCTAGGGCGTACATTCAGAAAGCTACGAAGGAAAGAGAAATCTATCATCTTCAACTAACTCCAGAGATAAGAAGCAAAAGGCTGAAGGTGGAAAAATCAATTGACTCCATTTGCTTCACCGAGCAGGATTTGGATGGGATTCATCAACCGCACAACGATGCTTTGGTTGTAACACTTCGGATAGCCAACTTCGATGTAAGGAGGGTTTTGATCGATCCAGGAAGTTCGTCTGAGATTATGTACATTGACCTTTTTGACAAACTCGGACTCAGGAGGGAGGACCTCAAGCCATCCAACACTCCATTAATTGGTTTTAGTGGAAAAACAGTTCTTCCTAGAGGAAAAATCACGCTGCTAGTGAAGACGGGACCAGTCGGTGTTATGACCGAATTCTTGGTAGTTGATACGGTCTCAGCTTATAACGCAATAATGGGGCGGTCGTGGTTACACGAGATGAAGGCGGTACCATCAACATACCACCAAATGCTGAGATTCCCTTCTTCGGAAGGAATAGTAAACATCAGAGGGGACCAGGTCAGTGCCAGGACTTGCTTACTGGCCTCGGTCAAAACAAAAAATAAATTTGAAGTGGGAGAAAAAGGATCAGTTGCAGAAGGGAAAAAATAGCAATCAATGATCAACGACTCAGAAGTTTCATACGACCGAGCTAACAAGGAAAGCCCTAAAGTACCTTTAGGCACTGAAAAGGAAGCGACAGACCGAACAATTGAGGTTCTATCTAAAGTACTTTTAGATAAAGATGGCGATCCGGACAAGTACATCTTACTAGGAGCATCTCTTAGCTCCGAACAGCAAAAGGAACTTGTCTCCCTGCTTAAAGAATATGCCGACGTCTTCGCATGGAGCACCAGTGAAATGTCCGGCGTACCATCCGAGGTTGCGTGTCACCGGCTGAATGTTGACCCGAGCTTCAAGCCAGTAAAGCAAAAGCTAAGAAGGTCGGCACCTCAACATCAAGAGGCGGTAAAAGAGGAAGTGACCCGATTACTTGAGTCTCAAACCATCACAAAAGTGCAATATCCGACTTGGTTGTCGAACACAGTGGTAGTGAGCAAGAAAAATGGGAAATGGAGAGTCTGTGTGGACTTCACCGACCTCAACAAAGCCTGCCTGAAGGACAGTTTCCCTCTGCCTAAAATTGTAACAACCCAAAACACACCCTGGACGGCATTACTATCTAAGACCATTCACAACATGAGAGCGACTAAATAAATTCCATCAATAAGAAAATTTCATTCATCATATTTCATATCCATAACATTATCCCAAAAGCATTAAACATAACTTAGTAGCGGAATAACAAAAGATTATATTTTACATGATTCCAAAATAACCCTTCAATCTAATACAACGAAGGACCGTCGAGATATCCCCCTCTGGATCTCCCTCCTCGTCTTCTAACTAATCCTCTTTTACAGCATCACCTGAAAAATGTGTTGGTTTGTAGGGGGTGAGCACTAAGCTCTGTAGGAAAATCCTCCCAAACTCAAACAAGGTTTAGAAAACATGTAAAACAAGTCGGTCTCATTTCACAAATATCATATATAACTTTTGAAGTAAAACAAGGACATTTAATAGATCTCAAGTTTAAGGAACAACAGTAATTGACTAAATAAGTGGAACCACTATACAGTTAACAAACCATATCCAAATATAATCCAATTCACCATACATTGTTTCCACAAGTTCTTGCGGAATCCCATACTTCCCAAGACTCTTGTAGAAACCGTCTATGGTAAAATGAACAATAACCAATATACAATAGATAATCCATTCTACCATAAACCGTTTCCAACAAGTTCTCGCGGAATCCCATACTTCCTGAAACTCTTGTCGAAACCATTTCTGGTACAATGCACGATAACCCACACTGTATGTCCGACACAACCCACGTTACTAATCCGTGATCATTAGTGATAGGAAAAGTTCATACCCCCACGGCGTACAAAGACGTCTACCCACTCCATGTGGTAGGAAAAGTTCATACCCGCGTGGCATACAAAGACGTCTATCCACTACATGATGCCCGGTCAATAGTAATCCATGTTCGTATCGTACAACCACGCAAAAGATAAAATACCAACAAATATCTCACATAACCAACAATTACACAAGTCCCCAATTCACCCTCATAGCCTTATTTCTCAAGCATCCTTACAAGGAACCTCCTGAGAAGGAATGAGCATCCTTACAAGGAACCTCTCACTCTTGTTCCTCCAAACAACCAACAAGAAATACGATATCCAAAATTTCCTCAATTAACAAATAACTCCACAAATCCCCAATTTCACATGTAACATTCCAATATAACAATTTAAGCAAAAGTACATGAGATCATCAAAAATATCATTTTATTGTTCGACACAAACCACTAAAGTTTTGAAATCAAAACATATGAGTAATCAACCTTTGGAATCATTACCAATGAGTATTAAGCTTGGAGTATAAAGAATAAAGGCGCACCAAGCTTGAAAATCATGGACAAAGGAGGAATTAAGATTTAACGGAACAATCATGTATGACAATAAATAACAAAGGACTATCAAGGTGTGAAATCAAGAACAAATGATTATGAACCTTAGAAATCAAGACCAAAAGAACACCCAAGTCTTGGAACCAAGGATAAAGAATATCAAGTATTGAATATCAAGCTTAGAAGTCAAAATAAAGGAACAATCATGTATTGAAATCAATAACAAAGGAGAAGTCAAGAGAGAAACACATCTCCCTTGAAAACTAGGGTTTGGTAAGAATCAAGGAGATTCAAGGGTTACCCAACAATCACATTATTTTCCACATGGCATAAATTGCAAGAAGGGCAAGAATTAAGGATTTGATAACATACATATAACATTTAGAGTTAAGAGATACATATAAATAAACATAGCCTCAATGTAAAAGAATGGAAGAAAACCCCTACCTCAACCAAGTATCTCTAGCAACCCAAGCTTTAAAGACTCCATTTTCCCCTTTTTCTTGCTCCCTTGCTACTTTCTCTTTTAGTTCTAAGAGGTTTGAGTGAGGGTGAAGTGAAATTATAGAAGAGGGAATGGATGGAGAAGTGAAATCGTGAAAACTAGGGCTTTGATCTTGTAAATCTCTCCCAATTTTTGTGTTTTTCTCTCCCTCTTTTGCTCTCTAAGGGTGCCTAGGGTTTGGATGGGTGAAATGAGGCTAAAAAAGTTGACATTAAGTATTTATAGTGGAACTAGGACCGACTGTTCGCGAGTTGAAAATTTCGGATTTTTACACCGACTACCGGTAGCTGATTTTTACTACCGGTAGCTCGGGTACATTGGCACTCGACTACCTGTTGACTACCGGTAGCTCGGGTACACTGGACACTCGACTACCTGTTGACTACCGGTAGCTCGGGCACACTGGACCATTGATTACCGGTTTACTACCGGTAGTCATTGCCCATATTTTCTGTTTTAACTTCAAGTGCAGTTTTAACCCATTTAGAGGTCGAATTGAAAATTTTTCATGAGACACACTTTTGTAGCCCTAGATGTCTACTATCTACTGTCAAAATTTCAGATCAATTGGATATAAGGATAACAAGTTATGACCAAAATACTAGAAGGTGTCCCAACTCCTTTTTACCCAAATTTTCTCTAAGTGTGTTTTCACTCCGGAATACTTCCTAACTTCCAATACACCTCATATTACCTCTCCCAAGGTTGTTCGACCTTCTGGATTCAATGGAGAACTTATTTTGACCTAAAAGTATTTAGAAACTTCCATAATCCCTCTTCTCAAGTTTACACACCTTCGAAACTCAAACTTTCCCAATCCATTTGTATCTCTAGTTTTTGCTTTTATTCCTGCCGTCACTACACATATCCACATTTTTACAAAAATTATTTACTATATATCTATATACCTATATAAAATAAAATGCGGGGTGTTACAAAAATAGATCAGCTGGTTGATGCAACTGCCGGGCACGAGCAAATGAGCTTCTTAGATGCCTATAGAGGATATCACCAAATCCCCCTTGCCGAAGAAGATCAAGAGAAGACTGCCTTCATAACTCCTGAAGGGACATACTGTTACAAGGTGATGCCCTTCGGGTTAAAGAATGCTGGAGCGACATACCAAAGGTTGGTAACAAAGATGTTCTCGCACATGATAGGCAACACCATAGAAGTCTACATAGACGACATGGTGGTGAAGAGTCGAAGGGCCATCAATCATTGTGCCGACCTGAAAGGTACTTTTGATGTTCTTCGAAGATTTAAAATGAAGTTAAACGCCTCAAAATGTGCCTTTGGGGTGGGCTCGGGAAAATTCATCGGTTTCCTGGTTACACACAGAGGTATAGAGGTAAACCCTGATTAGGTCAAAGCCATTGAAGAATTACAATCACCTCGGACAGTGAAGGAAGTACAAAGACTTACAGGAATGGCGGCTGCGCTCGGCAGATTCATATCCCGAGCCTCTGATAAGTGTATACCGTTTTTTCAATCCATCAAGGGAAGGAATGGAACACTTTGGAGTCAGGAGTGTGAAGAAGCGTTTTTGAATCTTAAGGCATACTTGGCCTCACCACCAATCCTATCAACACCGTTGCCCGAAGAAAGTCTGTTCCTCTACCTAGCAGTATCTGAAAACGCTGTGAGTGGAACGCTGATAAGAAACGACCGTGAAAGATTAAATCCTATTTATTATGTGAGCAAAATGCTCATAGACGCAGAATCAAGGTACACACCATTGGAAAAGCTAGCCCTCGCACTAATTAGTTCGGCCAGGAAGCTCAGACACTATTTCTAGGGACATCAAATCACCGTGCTCACCGACCAGTCGTTGAAGTCCATTTTTCAAAAAGTCGACCTATGTGGACGTGTTGCTAAGTGGGCAGTCAAGCTCGGGGAGTTCGACATTGTATTTGAACCAAGAAAGGCAATCAAAGGACAGGTAGTGGCTGACTTTATTGTGGAATTCCAACCCAAAAATAACTCAGAATCAAACGACAAGGCAGATGACAATCAGACGCTGGAGCTCGGGGGCAAATGGACCCTATCTGTCGATGGGTCTTCTAACCAAAAGGGCGTAGGAATTGGCCTCATTCTAGTAAATCCGTATGGCTGTGTCCTAGAAAAATCCATTAGACTCGGCTTCCACGCGTCAAATAACGAAGCTGAATATGAGGCCCTAATTGCCGGAGTAAGGCTCGCGGCCGAGTTCGGGGCACCAAAGCTTCAAATATTCTTCGATTCACAACTGGTTGTAAATCAGATAATAGGGGAGTATGCGGCTAAGGATGAAAGAATGATGGCATATCAAGCCATTGCCGAAAAAAAATTGAGCAATATTTCGGAGTACTCGATCCAGCAGGTCGGAAGAGCAAGAAATTTACATACCGATGTCCTAGCTTCATTGGCTTCTGCCATTGATCAAGACACTGAAAGATCTCTCACCATTGAGTTCCAGTCCGAGCCGAGTATCCAGCATACTAAGTTTGACGAAGTTTTATATAACGAAACCGAACCAAGCTGGATGGATCCAATCATCGCTTACCTAAAGAATGGTGATTTACCAAAAGACAAGAAGGAGGGTCATAAGCTACGATTGACAGCAGCTAGATATTGGTTATCTCCAAAAGATGAGCTTTATCGGCGCTCATTTGGGGGCCCATACTTGAAATGTGTGCACCCGAAAATAGTCTCAGACTTCCTATCTAAAATTCATGAAGGGAGTTGTGGAGCTCATAGAGGGGGGAGATCTCTGGCTCACCGAGCTATCTCCCAGGGTATTTGGTGGCCATACATGCAGAAAGACGCCCAACAGTTTGTTAGGCGGTGTGAAAAGTGCCAGAAATTCTCGGCAATTCCAAGAAAACCATCACAGGAGTTACTTCCATTGGCGAGCCCGTGGCCATTTGCGCAATGGGGGCTGGACATAGTGGGACCTCTATCTCGGGCCCCTGGCAATAAGAAGTACCTTCTAGTTGCCACTGACTATTTTACCAAGTGGGTGGAAGCCGAGCCCCTAGCCAACATCAGAGACACTGATACAAGGAAATTTGTTTGGAGGAACATTATTACCAGGTATGGAATCCCGCATACACTTATCTCCGACAATGGCACACAGTTCGAAATCACTATGGGATTCGGAATCACTATTCCACCCCGGCCTATCCTCAAAGTAATGGGCAAGCAGAGATCTCCAACAAGACCATCTTGGATGGAGTCAAGAAAAGGTTAGAAGATGCCAAAGGGAGATGGGTAGAGGAGTTGCCTAGTGTTTTGTGGACGTACCGTACCACACCTCGGCGCTCCACTGGTGAAACCCCCTTCTCCCTAGCTTACGGAATGGAATCAGTGATTCCTTTAGAGATCGGCTTACCGACCCTGAGAACCGAGCTGGTGTAGAGCAATAATAATGAGGAAACTATCACCCGAGATCTCGATCTAGTAGAGGAAAAAAGAGAACGAGCAGCTATTACAATGGCCTCTTATCAGCACCAAATGGCCCGAGCCTACAACAAGAAGGTTATGCCTCGGTCTTTCGCACTTGGGGATCTGGTCCTCAGACAAGTGATGGGGTCGGCTAAGGACCCAACACATGGAAAACTTGGAGCGAACTGGGAAGGCCCATACAGGGTAACCCGAGTGGGGGGCAGTGGTTATTACGAGCTCGAGACCATGGATCATAGAGTTGTGCCACGCCCTTGGAACACCGCTAATTTGAGAAAGTTCTATTTCTAAAAAGTACCTTTTTAGATAGAACTCCGAAGTACCTTCGGTGAACTTAAGGGTGCCCCTTAAGAGTCAGTAAAGTGTTTCTCAAAAGTTTAGACAAGAATTGAAGTTATTAATAAAAGATTTTTTGAAGATTCGTCTGCGTATTCTACTTTTTACATACGTCCTACTGCTAAGGCAGGGAGGCGAAAAATCCTGATAGAAGTAACTACTTAAATCAAGTGCAGCCACCCGATCTATTCCAGTCCCACAGCTAGGCATGACGATGTAAGCTGATAAAGGGATGGATTGGAGACCAATAAGATTGGCGGGTCGGTGCGTGGTAGAGAAACTCTCTTAGATACCCAAGGGGACTATGAGTAACTCTACGAAGGGACCGAACTCTCTGAAGAAGAGCCGAGCAAGGGCCATAACTTCAGAAGAGGTAAGAAATTTTCTAAGTGTTAAAGTCCCCACTGAGGGACCGAACTCTTTGAAGAAAGGTCGAGCAAGGGCCATAACTTCAGAAGAGGTAAGAAATTTTCTAAGTGTGAAAGTCCCCACTGAGGGACCGAACTCTTTGAAGAAAGGTCGAGCAAGGGCCATAACTTCATAAAATGTAAGAAATTTTCTAAGTGTTAAAGTCCCCACTGAGGGACTGAACTCTTTGAAGAAAGGCCGAGCAAGGGCCATAACTTCAGAAGAGGTAAGAAATTTTCTAAGTGTTAAAGTCCCCACTGAGGGACCGAACTCTTTGAAGAAAGGCCTAGCAAGAGCCACAACTTCAGAAGAGGTAAGAAATAATTAAGTATTTAAGTTCCCCGCTGAGGGACCGAGCTCTTTAGAGAAAGGCCGAGCAAGGGCCAAAACTTTGAAAGTTTGAATTATTTAAGATCTGTTAAGGGACCGAGTTCTATGAATAAAGTCGTAAGCAAAGATTATCCAAAACCAAAGTTACTTGCATTAAAACTTCAAAATGTTACATAAAAAAAGATCATTACATCAAAAATTGCAAAACTCTTTTACGTATTTGTAGGAGGTTGTGAGGAGCTCGGAAGAAGATGAGACTCCAACAGCAATCAGTGCGGGTTGCCAACCCTTGCCGAAATATGCATACTGCAGAGGAGGGATTTGGAGGGCCAAGTCACTTTCAGCCTTCTCAACTCCTTCATTATAAGCAGCATCTTCTCTCTCTTTCTCCTCGGCCTTGTACTGCTCAAAATCCTCCAACAAACTGGCATAATCAAGTTGGGCCTGGGAAAGTTCAACATTGGCTTCATGCTCAGAATACTTCAGCCGTCCAAACTCAATGCGAAATTTCTGGTTCTCCTCGGTCAGGCTGTGGTTTTGAGCCTGCAGAGCCTTGACTTTATCACAAAGCTTGGTATATTCTTCATCCACACTTTCCTTTTTTGCCAGTGCTGAAGCTCGGGCATGGATGACATCTTTCATAGCTCTGTCCTTCCTGGCTATTCTAGCCCCTATCTCATGAACTTTTTGCAAACCCTTTTAAAGGAAAGGGAAAGAAAAAGACTTAGAATAAACTGAAGCGATTCAAAAGAGCCAAACTGAAAAATGATGAACACTTACCAGAACCATATGTTGAATAGCTTGGCGGGACACTTCATCATCAGTAAGAGCCTCAATCATAGCTAAATCCCGAGGCAAGATCACTCATCTAGCAAGCCCCACCGCCACGTTAAAGTCTTCAATGGCAGAATCCTTCGAGGTGATCTCTCTACTTTTTGATCTAAGGATAGGTCGGAAAGGAGCAGTGGTTGATTTAGGAGAAAGACTCGCCTCGGCCTCACCAGTCCTTCGCCTTTTTGGAGCTGGGTCCTCTGCAAGCTCAAAAATGGAGTCATCTTCGGGTAGAGGAGAATGAGCAGAATTAGGAGGCTCCAACTCTGCTGGAAGCAAAGTCTCTATAGTCTGAACTACGTCTGCTGGGTCGCTGCTCGGAACAACTTCATCAATGAGAGGGGCAGCCTCGGCAGGGACCTCAGTGTCAGTCTCATCCAGAACAGTTATTGAAGGTACGACGGGTGCATGAGTAGGCTCGGTTGTTTGGGTCGGCTCAACAGTGGATAGAAAATCCAAAAAATTCTTCACCGTCCTTCGGCCCGAGGCAGCAAGTGAAGTTTTCTTTTTTGCTCGGGGAGTTTGCTCCCGAGCTGCCTGGATTGCTTCTCGGTCCGCCGCCAAGCTGATGTTGGGTCGATTTGGAACGGCAATGAATGATGTGTAGGATGGAGTATACCCTAGCAGTGTGTGTGCAGCTCGGCAAAACAGGGATTCATTAAAATTCCAAACCTTTCTGAGCTCGTCCATTTTCACGGCCGACTTAGGAATCCTGCCCTTTACCGTTTCACCTTCAAACAAAGGAAAATCTATCAGAAAATAGCAGGCTACTAAGATAACTTGGGTGAATCAAAGTTTCAATTACCTGGAGAGCCTTCTTCGTAAGGACAACGGATCAGCAGCGTATTCCCAGTTACCAGAGACGAACACTATATCGTTCTCATGCCCTTTGTTGGAATCTGGGAGATGCGTCACGAGATAACGATCCTTCTTCCTCACAGCAAGGTAAAAGTTGTCTCCGGCAGGCTTCATAATGTAACAGTACAAAATCTCCCACAAACCTAAGTTCAGATTCAGAATCCTATTCAATGCTGCTACACCCATCACTATTCTGAAGAAGTTGGGGCAGCACTGAATAGGGCATAGCTTCGTTGCTGATAGAACCCAGAGAAGAAGGGGATCAAGTGGGAAGCGGACTCCTCCTTCGGTGATCGTCCTCGTATAAATCGGAATTCTTTCCCTAGAACCGATCAAAGGTTCATCCTTTCCGGCGACTTTCACCTCAACGTCGTCTGGGATGTTGTACTTAGTTTTGAAAGCTGGGATTTCAGAAGGTATGAGAGGAGCCATTGAAGAAGTTAAATGCAAAGAAAAGGAAAAAGATGAAGTCTGAAACTGAGAAGACAAAGTGGCAAAAAGAAGAAGAGAAACTGCTTATAAAGGGGGAGGGAATCCCAAATGACAGCATTTAAATCAACCGCCAAAAGCAAAGAGGGATGTTCCAAAAAAAAGGCGTGAGCAATGATGAGACTAGAAGCAAAAAACGGTTGACAGACGAAAGGTGTATGTCAGACGTTTTTTGGGGGCAAATGAAGGGGATGGCTCCCATTGTTACACGTGTAATGTCATTAAATGAACCCACGTGAGGATGACAAGACTGGGCACGTGACAAAGACATCAGCTGCTCAATCGAATGAACCTAGCCGAATTGACGAATGTGTTCCGTAAAGAACTAAAAGAGCTCGGCTTGTACCATACCGAGTTGATCAATCGGTTCGGTATGACGTTGAAAGTGTTCGTCCATCATTATGACTGAGCTGTTCGAATGGATATATATAAAGGTAGAAATTCGCCTACAACTTCGGCATTCAGATAAGCAAATCAACAGAATTGTAGATACCAGGAGGAATTGCTGGAGAAATATCAGCAATTTCTCAAACTGAATCACTAAATTAAAGGAAGGTGTGCCACCTTGAACCCAAAACCCCAGAAATCCTAATGAGGTAATGATCTATAAGAAGCAGAAGAGACCAATGTGAAAGGTACGCTGAACTCTCCCGGTCTTCTTGCATCTTATTCAATTTCATTACTGACTTAAGCATCGGAGTGCCTTCGATCGAATCACTTCGATCTTGGTCAGTTTGTTCGTTTTGCAGGAGGGAAATTGGGAAGCCAAGTTCAGAAAACATTATCAGAAATATCAATCCATCGTTCCAGTAGGAGGTACTCACTTTTTGTCTCTTACAATATATATCATGATTAAGAACAATTCTATTATGACATAATGTATTATGACAAATGAAGTGACAATGAAATGCATTTAATGGTGCAATAGATCCTATCATTAAATGCATTACACTATCATCCATTTGTCACAATTTATTATATTCCTCAATTATGTCTCAATAGCATTAATGCATGATTAATGTTCGACTTCTAGAGTATCTTTAGACCCCAAGTTATTACTAGTTATTATATGTTTCAAAACATTAGGCTAACCGCTCACTCACAAACCCAATCCTCTTGTTCGCATCGAACTTTTCCTCTAAAAGAATCGTTAAGTTCTATCCTATTCCTAAAAAATCCTAAACTTCAGCAATAATATATTTTATTTCAATTTTATCCTTCCCATCAACACAATAATTATATATATATATTTTTTTATCAAAAACAGTTGTTATTTAATGTCTTAAAATAAATTAATTTTTTCCTAATTAGTGCATGAAACTCGAAACAAGCAATTAACAATAAAGACTTACATAAATGATAAATCGTGTAACTCTATCTTTTCTTATATTTAACTTTTTTAATCATATGAATTTTGACTCATCTAACTATTAAATCTCAATCATAAATACATATAATTATATAAATTAACAATGTATAAATTAATCTATAAATACAATCATTGAGAAAAGTTCACATCTAATTATTTTTTTTTTTACTTCTCCTTCCACATTTTGAATTAATTAAAAAAGAATTATTGTTTTAAGGTATTAAAAAAAAAAAGAATTCAAGCATTCGAAGTTACAACATTATATTTAAGATATAAAATAAGAAATATTTATGTATATTATAACATTTACAATATGTAACTCTTATGTATAAATAGGGTAATGATTTGATAATTAAATGTTATTACTATTCAATTATGACTGACATAACGCACATGTGATTCCATCAGACTGCTTCAGTCTTGTCAGAAATTTTATAGTGGTTGGTACTTGACCCTGTTTACGACGCTGACACTCTTACAATTTAATCAATTAATAATAAAGAAAATAAATTATGCTGCTAGGAAATTAATATATATATAGAGAGAGAGGGGGGGGGGGGGGGGGGGGGGGGAACAATAACCATTGGACAAACTGAACAGAACTTTAAAGATAACTAAAGTGACAAGAGAGACAAATTATAAATTTGGACGTTCTGAATTTTAATTTTAGCGATTTTTTGGGGTCACGTTATGAGGAATTTATCCTTCATAAATATTCTAGTCCCGATATAGATGATTTACCTTTGACCAAACCGGAGAAGAGATTAATTGAAGTACGTATAAACTGACCCGATGTAAATGATTTGACTTGTTAGAAAAAAATAGCAAGGTGCAGAAACCAAAAAATTCCATGGCTTAGCTTTTCATACCCACTTGTTTTTGTCGGTTAAAAACAATTCGGATCCATCCGATAATGCAAAAAAAAAACGATAATGGTACTTAATTATAATTATTTAACTTAATTTTCTAATATTATTTTACTATAAAGTAAAGTCTACAATTAATTAATCTCATAATAGCAATAGATATATTAAAGTTATAAATTAGATTATGTGATTAACTCAAAAGTGGGATTAATATTAGAAAAAAGATAATGAAACAAAAATCCACCTTGAATCACATAGCCCTGTGAACTTTTGGTACCCACTTGTATTCCAAGTTGCAATTTTATATATATATATATAAAAGCAGCACATATATCCATGCATATAATTAGAGAGAAATTAAAGTCCAAAATGAAGCCACCTAACAACCAAAAAACGTTACACAAGAAAGGGAACCAAACAAAAGAGTATCATACCCCCACCATGCACACTTTTCTTTTAATTTTTTTCTTGGTACTTTATCTATCATTAATGAGCGAGAGATCCTAATTGTATATAATGCATCTCATTTAAATGCATGATAAATAATTTGCTAATAAGGAAATTTTCAAGAACCGCCATCTACTCTAGTCTCTGATCATGTGAATGTCCCCCATCTTCTATGCCATGCCTACCATGAAATATTGTTCACCCTTTTTATTTGATGACTCATTTGCAAGAGAAACAGATGAAGAGTAACTTATATGACGAGTCCAGATTTAGACCAGGTCATGGGTTAAGCCCAAATTATAAAAAAGGTAGGTCAAACTTAGCTAATGACCTCAGCCTAATTCGAAGCTCAAGAGTCTAGAAAGATCAACACACATGGGGAAAAATTATCGGAATAGTCACTCTCAAAGATTAAGCTATCATCTCCAAAAGACTAGTAACCTATCCTTTAGGACCACCGCCTCAACTAGGGATCTGTGCCTATAAATTGTAAACCCTCTACACATGAGGGGAGACATCTCTCTGAGACAGTTATCTCTCACACAGAGACCTCACCTGGAGCGTACTCCTCTCTCTCTCTCTCTCTCCCCCACATGTTACTTTATCAATAAAATCTTCCAGCCACTGTTGTCGCCTTTAAAGTGGAGTAGGTCATCTTGATCGAACCACTCTATATATGTGTGTTGTCTGCGTTGATCTCACCTTTATATTTATTGTATTTATTACTTGACAGGTGATGCATGAATCCACTTTTGTGCGTCATCACTATCGATTAGTGGCTCAAGTATCAATGGTGTTGGAAAGATATAGTATCAATGGTGTAGGAAATATATTCTCGATTACATAATAAAGAGTAAGTACTTAAAGTTAATAGAAGTATTCATGTACCTATATGTTATTTTTGGATATTTGAGTTCTTTTTTTAATGCCTTAGGCCTAATCTCGCAAAGTTATCAACAGAGCTAAGAATCTAACTTCTATTTAGGAACAATGTTATGCACACAAAAAATGTGCACTAAAATTTATATCAAATAACTTAGAGTCGTTAGATTAATAAGTCCAATTACTAATCTAACGATTGCAATTGATTTGATGCAAATTTTAATGCACAAATTTAGTGCCCATAAAATTATCTTTTAATTAGAGAGAGGTATTTGATAAAAAAAAAATTTAGAGAGAGGTAGCGGTACCACCTTAAAGAAAAAGAAAAAATATATATGTCTTATCTCATTAAATTTATTAAAAGCAGTAGGGGGTTGTTAATAAAATTACAGAAACCATGCCTGATCTTTGAAGTTATTAACATCAGTCCAGTCACTATATAAAACCCCATATCCAGACCTCTTCCTCACCACTTTCCCTTCCCCATATTCTCAAAATTCCCAAAGAGATGACCCAGATCAAAGAATTCGTTGCCGGAATGTCAAACTCCGGCAAGCACATTTCCATCTCCAAGAAAAAGAAAAAACTCTTCTTAACTCTTTTTGCCTCTATCCTAGTCGTTGTCATGATAATCGCCATTGTCGCCGGAGTAAATTCACGAAGCCACCACTCCGACCACCACAACATTGTAATCTCCCAAGCTCATGCCATTCTGAAGTCCTCCTGTAGCAGCACGCTATACCCAAAATTATGCTTCTCTTCTCTTGCTGCAGTCCCCGGAATGAGCAAGAAAGTCTCAAGCCCGATGGATGTAATCAAGCTGGCCTTAAACATCACCATCACCGCAGTCAAACACAATTTCTTAACAGTAAAGAAGCTCACTAAGGAAAAAAATCTCACAAAGAGAGAGAAGACTGCTCTTCATGACTGTCTCGAAACCATTGACGAGACGCTTGATGAGCTCCACAAGGTTGAAGACGACCTTCATATGTACCCTAAAAAGAAGTCTCTCACCCAACACGCCGATGACCTCAAAACCCTCCTGAGCGCTGCAATGACCAACCAAGAGACTTGCCTCGACGGCTTTTCGCACGATAAAGCTGATAAACATGTGCGTGAAGTGTTGCTGAAGGGTGAATCGAAAGTAGAAAAGTTGTGCAGTAATGTATTGGCCTTGATCAAGAACTTGACGGACACCGACATTGCGAATGAGATGAAGTTGAAGGGGAGGAAGCTCACTGTGGAGGAGGATACAGATGGGTGGCCTAAGTGGTTATCCGCCGGAGATAGGAGGTTATTGCAGTCTCCGTCGGTGACGCCAAACGTGGTTGTGGCGGCTGACGGCAGCGGCAACTATAAGACGGTATCGGCAGCAGTGGCCGCTGCGCCGGAGGGAAGTAGCCAGAGATACGTGATCAGAATTAAGGCGGGTGTTTACAGGGAAAATGTGGATGTGCCCAAGAAGAAGAAAAACATAATGTTTTTGGGTGATGGTAGAACTACCACCATTATTACGGCAAGTCGGAATGTGGTTGATGGCAGCACAACCTTCAACTCCGCTACCGTTGGTGAGTTCAGATTTCTCTCACTCCCTTTTAATTCATCGTTCAATACCCTAATTATGCTTAATTTAAATTATAATTTTGAAAGGAACAGACACCCATGATCAATCATAAACTCTCGATATCGATCATTCCATTTAAAATTATAACTTACATTTCAAAAAAATTATAACTTAATTTTCAAAAATTATAATTTTCGATATGATACCCGCCTTTCCCACTTTCGAATTAGCAATATCTCTTAATATTAGATAGAATTTACGATTAATTCAACGGACCTAATAAATTAAATCAGTAGATTAAGTTTATTTAGCATTACTCTTCGTTATTTTCTTGTATTATTCCATCTATGTTTTGTTATATCATTTCTATCTTAGTTCCTTCTATTTTATTTTTATTTAATGATAGATAATTTATCATATACAAATAAAAATTGATTTATAAATAGTGGGTCGTAATTAAAATTATAATATTTATTATTATTAAATAAGATTACATAAGAATGTCAGGTAGCATTATCAATCCGTAGCTTAAAAAGCCGATGGGTATGCCCATACCATGTGCGGTGGTATGCCCCACCTCATTGGCTGGCTTGTCCCAAAACACGAATCACATTTACTCTGAGGATAATGACAAAATTTTGTACGGGTTTAAGACGTCACTTGTTTGGTATCAATTGATGTATAATGTTAATAAAAAATTAATATATTAAACATACAAATTGGTATCAATTATGCTTTCTTTGTTGTATTTTCAAATTAACCGTGACCCAACTATTATGATTAATATTGACCATATACAAGAAAAAAGTTCAATTATTTTGGACGATATGATTCAATCCCAATCACATGACTCTCATCATGTGATTGATGAGAGAATTTAAAAGAGGAAGTTTAAGTGATAACATAGACGAGTTGTAAGGTCAGACGTCCTGAATTCGAATCTTAATAAATCTCTTATGAATATCCTAGTTCCGAGCGTGGATGACTTGTCTTTGTATGAATCAAAAATGCGATTAGTCGAGACGCGTATAAACTGACTCGGACACTTTTTACAGATGAACCAAAAGGAAAAAAAAATAAAAAGATGAGGAACAAAATCATGCAAGATTAGTCAAACTAGCCAGTGAGAGGTTTCCCTATTCATCTTTCACAACTATAAACACATATAATGTTTGTCTATTTTTTTCTAGAAAAAAATGGACAAATGTTGCTGATTTGAATAATAAAAGCAGGAAGGCCATGTTGTTATGTCGGTGCACTTTGTTTACTTGGCCTCGAATTGGTGGTTTACAACCAAGCAGTGCTTTCGTATACATGTTACTTTCCCTTTGTCTATTGACTTATTCTCCACAAATTAATCCTGGGTAGTACCCTTTTGGTTTCAATATGATTAGGATAGTAGGGGGGTGTTTTCTTTCTACGTGTTTCCACCAATTACGGTTCCTTTTTTATATCATGAAACTAGAGAGGCCTGTTAGGCGACACTCTAATAGATCTTTTGTTTTGTTTTATTATTGACTTTTATGCTTCTAACATGTGATTCTGTGCAATGTAGGATGATGCTTTGTCTATTCAACATGATCTTATTCCATAATTGCTGAAAAGGGGGGGGGGGGTTGTGAATTGATTTGTGTCGTATCGTTTTAAATTATATTTATTTAGTTTTATATTATGTTTGTATTATATTTAATAGGATAAATCTCATTTTGTCCCTTAAAAGATATAAAAATTTTCAATTTATCCCATGAATGATTAATTTTCCTACATAGTCCCCTTAAAGAATTAAAAATATTGTAATGTGGTCTACCATATAATTTTTGTTTAGTCATTCGTCTGTTTTGCGATTCTTGATTGGTTGATTTAACACAAAACAGACGGACGACCAAACGAAAATAAGATAGTGAACCATATTTCAACGTTTTTATTTTTTTGAGGAGACAATGTGAAAAAATTGATCATTTGGGAAACAAATTGAGAATTTTTGTATTTTTTAAGGGGCAAAATGGGATTTTCCCTACTCAGTTTTGACAAAAACTCATTTTGTTCTAAGAACGTAAAACAATTTATACAATGTTAGATCAATAAAAAAAAATAGTACATGACTAGTTGTTGGTGTGTAATAATAATACATACTTATTATTCATGTTAACTATCATTTGAAGCTTTGTGTCATGTTTATGTTAATATATAAGATTAACAAACCCGGAATACTTTTATGTCCTAAAATTTCCGTTATCTAAATTTAAAAAGTGATTACGTTGTTAGATTCCTTGTAATCGAAAGTGTTAGTGCGAGTAGAGTGGATGGACATCAACTTAGGAATTAGAGTAAACTACATATATTACCTTTCAAACTATGACACTTGTGAATATTAAGTTTGAATTTTGTTGTGTCAATTGAGCCCTTGAACTCGCTAATTATAACAATTGATCTCTTCTGTTGACATCCGTCAGATGTTTTACCGGAAAGTAACAGAGTGTGCAATTCACGTGGCCACACTAAAACTCATTTGTGTCACATGAGTGACATACTTCGCCACTTTCCATTAAAACATCTGACGGATGCAGGGAGAAGGGCTCACTTGCTAATGTTACACAAATAATTTATCTTTCACCATCATTTAATGTTATTAGAATGTGAGGCTCATCTCATTGATTGACATTTTTGAATGTTTCCCATTTGGGTTTGGGTGCAGCTGTGGTGGGTGAAGGCTTCATGGCGCGGGACATAACCTTTCAAAACACAGCAGGCCCATCAAAGCACCAAGCGGTGGCGCTTCGTGTTGGGGCAGACTTATCAGCGTTCTATCGCTGTGATTTTCTAGCCTACCAAGACACTCTCTATGTCCACTCCAATCGCCAATTCTTTGTGGGTTGCCTCGTAGCCGGTACTGTCGATTTCATCTTCGGCAATTCCGGGGTTGTTTTCCAAGACTGTGATATTCATGCACGTCGTCCCAATGCCGGCCAAAAGAACATGCTGACAGCCCAAGGCCGAGCTGACCCTAACCAGAACACTGGAATCGTTATTCAGAAATGCAGGCTTGGTGCCACTTCTGATTTAAAACCTGTCCAAAGCAGTTTTCCGACGTATCTTGGCAGACCATGGAAGGAATATTCTAGGACTGTTGTTATGCAATCGACAATTTCTGATGTGATCAATCCTGCTGGGTGGTTCGAGTGGGATGGAAATTTTGCACTTAACACATTGTTCTATGCAGAGTACCAGAACACTGGAGCTGGAGCCAGCACCTCAAAGAGGGTAACCTGGAAAGGTTACAGGGTGCTTACTAGTGCAAGTCAGGCTCAACCATTCAGTCCTGGAAACTTCATTGCTGGTGGTAGTTGGTTGACCTCCACTGGCTTTCCATTTTCTCTTGGTCTGTGAAAGCTGAAGCTTCTTCCATCTACAACCAAAAAACCCAGGAACATTAATTAAGGATGATGAAGCTTCTTTATTGCTTTGTTTTCTCTTCTAAAATTGGTTGATGTTATAAATTAAGTGTATGTGTGTGTTGTTATTGAATTGATGAAATAAATATGTGGAGGTGTTTGGGGCGGCTATTCTTGTTCTTCTTAGTTGTCTGACTAAATTAGATTAGAGCAGAGTTTTAGCTTTCTTAATCTTCCAAGCTAGTAGGAAACCATCAAATATCCAAGCTGCTGCAGAGAAAGGCTTCATTGCGAAAGACATGGGATAAGCTAGGGTGGGGTTGAGGAGTAAATATCGAGTGTAACGGTTATATAATGTTATCACATAACACATTCATATAGTGTAACTGACAATTAATAAGACAACAAGTGGATCTCTCACATAATTAAATAAACTATCTATCCATGTCATGCAATAACTACTCTATGTGGAATCCATTTGCCCACTTGTTATATTATTAATGGACAATTATACCATGTCAACGTAATGACGTGACATCACCGTTACAACCAATATTTTTTCAGGGTTGAGGTTGGAACGAGCTATAAACACAGACATTTTGAGTTCGAATCTTGACAACTCATTGAGATCAGACCATGAGAGATTTATCTCTCATAAATACCTTAGTCCCGACGTGGATGGTCTACCTTTAACCGAACAGAAGAGGAGATTAATGGAGGTATGCGTAAACTGATCCGAACACCCCAGGCTATTAGAAAAACATACAAACAGTTCTAACCATAAATTTGGGTAGCACTTGGATTAGGGTCTTGGACTTTTGACACCAAACCCACATCAAAGTCCAATCAGTGTATATGGGATTCAATCTACATTTGAACTCTAATAAGTTGTGTGACTTTGGAATTAAACTTGGTTTCATCTTGAATTTTGGATTGAAGAATCAATTTTAGAAGGCCTTGGTGGGCCTAGTACACCGTGCTTTGTATGCATTCCATTTTTTGTGGGTTCTTTCTTGGACCGTGGGGGCTGGGCTTTAACGGGGTCAGTCAGTAATGTTGAGCCACCCAGTAAGCCCCATTTTCTATGGCTGAGAACCAAAATGCTGGCCCAGATGAAGTGTGGGTAGCCTAAAAGGGTTAAATGGGCTGGATACAAGCCCACTATCACTGCTGACCAAGACCAGGGCAGAACGATGGAGAGTGACAGTAATTGAAGGTAGGCGCGAAGGAAGAAGAACTGTGTCCGAACCTTGAGTTGTCACTTTACGTCAGAAACAGCATTGGAATTTTTGCTTAGTTTCATGGTTTGGGGAACAAGAGGATTCGATCTTTTTCGTTAGAGTCAGAATTCAGAAAGCGAGTGTCGAACGAACGGTTACGTTACAATGCGGAGATTCGTAGCCGAAAAAGCCAGAAATCTCGTCCAGAGACAGAGAACTTCGTCTTTTACTGCAACTGCTTCCGCCTCTTCTACCTCATATCATCAATCTCATCTTCCTCGTTTCTTCTCATCTCTTCCTCCTCCTCCTACGTCGTCTTCTGATTCAATGGCTCCCAATCCTGTCACTCTTGAAACCATCAACCCCAAGGTAATATTGCTTTGATTTTACGATGATTAATTTTCTGATTTGGCGCTTTCGTTTCACTGTTATATCGATTATATGCCACAAGGTTTGGGTATTATTTTGTGTTTTTTATATTGCCCTTGACTGGTTTATTTGCGCACTCACAATTTGTAGAGGCGGTGGCTCAAATTCAATTCAATTCAATTACTCTACGCTGTGCTTGATCATGTATCTCCATTATTGGTTTAGTTGTCTGCCGGAGAATCTAGACGACCCTCTGGCCTCGAAGGATGTCTTTGTTTACCTCAAAAAGATCAATTGAGTACTTATTGACGTATGTACGCTTATTCACGTACTGCATTGAGAACTTGGTAGAATTCATATGCTTGATCCCTTAGTTGTTTTGGCCTAGGAAAATGACTTCTTCTATGTGATTTGTAATAGGCAAAGATAAGTTTAGGCTAATTATTGGCGAAGTTCCCTATTTGAATTTTCTAAAGTTTGATTCACAAACAGGGAAGGATTCAATGATGTTTGAAATTTCCTCTTATCAGGTTCTCTTCTTGAATGAGTATTCTACTTTTCTACATCTTATACTTAATTTTCCTTTCTGCCAGGTCTTGGAATGTGAGTATGCGGTTCGTGGTGAGATTGTCACCCTGGCCCAGGTAATATGGTTAAGTTCATCAGCAGTTGTATGGACAAGTAGTTTTGAATTATGATTCCTATTTAAGGAGATGCACTCGTTCATCCACAGAGGACCACTTCTGAAAAATTTAACTCAGTAAAAGAATTTTTGGTGAATGCAATAACTATTTGAATACACTGGATTTGTTCCAAACAATGTTTGCAATTTATTCATCCCTTTTTTATCGTCCTTTGAAATGTTTTGTTCTTGCAGCAACTACAACAAGAATTAAAGGAGAATCCAGGTTCTCATCCTTTTGATGAGGTACTCTTCTTTTTCATTCTTCTGAGTTCAAATTTTAGCATTTTAAATGCGTACTTGGAATGCATTTCAATATCATGTCGTCTTAAAATAAGGCAAAACAATTGACTCGTGAGAACAACTTTCCAAGGCTGGCATTCTGTTTCTGTACTCATTTCCCCTTTTTATGTGACAGATACTTTACTGCAATATTGGAAATCCACAATCTCTTGGTCAGGAGCCAATAACTTTCTTCAGAGAGGTTTGTGTGGTGTAACTTCGTTCTATTTAATTGCGATAATGTTCTTTCAGCTCCTTATATAGGAAATTTTTTGTTAGGTTCTCGCTCTATGTGACCATCCAACCATTTTAGACAGAAGTGAAACTCAGGGCTTATTCAGGTTTGAAAGATTTATATCTATCCGTATATGGAGTAGTTCTAAATTTCTGAGGAGACATGGGTGCAGTTTATGAGTTTGAGGAACCATTAGATTTATAAACAACTTGGAGAGACATTATTACTTTTGGTTTGGTGCTACCATTAAGAATGTGTGGAAGAATTTAATGTCTATTATATAGCACGATATGAATTACAGCAAGTTTCTGTCTAATACTTTGTAATTTCAAATTTTTGCTTGTTGTGAAGATCAAGTTACAAAGAATGATTAACATTTATGGGGCATTTTTGACGTTGAATTCCTAAACAAATTCTGTTTGAGCTGAACATCTGCCGATGAGTTTCTTATTCAAATCTTGTCTTTAACACCCCACCACTCCACCCCAAGGTCTTTGGAATTCTGTTTTATGTGCTAAGATTACAGTTAGTTCATATCGTTTTAGTTGTCATATTTCTGATGATATTTTGGCTCAAAACTTTGCATGTAAAAGTCATAAATGGAGCCAATCAAATCAAAGAGCAAGCCATCTCATGATGGGTCATCTTTGCGTAACAAAATCTTTGATGTGGCATGATGAAATTATCTTTGGATTTCTGTTCATTATCAACTAATGTTTTTCTATGCTCCTTATGAATTTCACAGTTCCGATGCTATAGAGCGTGCTTGGCAGATCCTAGATCAAATTCCTGGAAGAGCAACTGGTGCATATAGTCATAGTCAGGCAGGGTGCTCTCTCTTTTTTGCTTTTAAACGATTCAATTGATACATTACTAAGCACTTGTATCTTATGATTTATATTTTGTTTCTTCACATCAGGGTATCAAGGGATTACGTGATGCAATTGCTGCTGGTATTGAAGCTCGTGATGGTTTTTCTGCAGAT
The DNA here is from genome assembly GCA_951799425.1 of Ilex aquifolium. Classification (NCBI taxonomy): domain Eukaryota; kingdom Viridiplantae; phylum Streptophyta; class Magnoliopsida; order Aquifoliales; family Aquifoliaceae; genus Ilex; species Ilex aquifolium. The sequence continues at coordinate 15,555,548 of OX637410.1, read as the reverse complement.
CCCAATGACATTTTCTTGACTGATGGTGCAAGCCCAGCAGTAAATTTGAATTTCCCCTCCTCGTCCTTGTTTGTATTATGTCAAAAAACTTCAGAAACTAATGAAATTCAAATCTTAAGCAAGGACTCAATTTTGTTTATTCTGTTATCAGGTCCATATGATGATGCAGTTACTTATAAGATCAGAAAATGATGGAATCCTTTGTCCCATTCCTCAGTACCCTCTGTACTCAGCTTCAATCACCCTCCATGGTGGCACTCTGGTATGTTAAATTTAATATAAGAGCAATATTTAGTGTTGCGATGGTTGGTTAGCTATATTCAACTGCTAAGCTGACTAGATTCATTTGGGAAAAGCTTCATTTACTTTCTGGTGGTTTTTTGCAGTAATAAAATATTTGATGATTAAATTCAAAGTTGTTTTTCCAGGTTCCTTACTATCTTGATGAAGAAACAGGTTGGGGATTGGAGATTTCTGAGCTCAAAAAGCAGTTGGAAGCTGCTCAGTCCAAGGACATCACTGTTAGGGCCTTGGTTGTTATAAATCCAGGCAACCCAACAGGACAGGTAAACAATTCCCAGATTTTAGATATTTGAATAAAGTGGAAAATGACATGTTTCGTTAGGGGGAGGCTGCTTGGATGGGATCCGGGTGTTCAATTATCGGTTAGGATCGTGTTTTATCATTTGATTTTCTTGACATGGATACCTGCAGGTTCTTGCTGAGGACAACCTGCGGGAAATCGTTGAATTCTGCAAGATAGAAGGTCTTGTTCTTTTGGCAGATGAGGTATGTTGACTGTTGCAAAGGCTCATTTTTACTGGATACTTGAAGGTACAATTGGAGATTTAAGTATCTTTGCTAAGGAAACTAAATTGGGTTGACTTTGTTAGGTTTTGACTTTGTTATTTATAAGAAAATTCAGCAAACACTATGCTCTGAGTGTGCTTAGTTGAATCAAATTATCAACTATAATGGCCTTTTGACAATGTTTGGAGAAATTGTGCAGGTATATCAGGAAAATGTTTATGTCCCCGACAAGGAGTTTCACTCATTTAAGAAAATTTCCCGGTCTATGGGGTATGGCGAGAAGGACGTCTCTTTGGTGTCTTTTCAGTCAGTCTCTAAAGGTATGTTGCAATCATAATGGTAAATGATGCAATTAGTGAAAATTGTCGAGTTTTTGTTGTTTGTGGACTTCAGGTTATTATGGGGAGTGTGGAAAAAGGGGAGGTTACATGGAGGTCACCGGTTTTAGTCCAGAGATTATGGAACAAATCTACAAATTGGCTTCCGTAAATCTTTGTTCTAATATCTCTGGTCAAATTCTTGCAAGCCTTGTAATGAATCCTCCAAAGGTTGATTTTTCCCTCTTTGGATTACATTTCTTTCTAGTTAGAGTGAGACAAGTCGTAAACTTGTTTAAGTTGGGTTTAGCTAAGGATATCTGGTGGGTATAAGACTTCTGAATCAAAATCTTTCACTCTTAACATGTCGTACATTCTTGTAAGCTTGAGCTTGTCTGATCACCAGTTTTGTCTTGAAGTTCAATGTTACTGAGCTAGAATTACTTTTACAATGACTGGCCACTTAATAACGTCTGTTGGGCATATTACCCAACAATTTTAGTTGTGGTGCTCTGACCTTGGAGCACGAAATTAAGCTGTTGTTGGCTATTATTAAGTTGCTCTGAAAGTCCCTTACAGCATAGGGGTTTAACTGTTTGAGTATAATTTTAGGTATGATATAAACTATTTATAACACTATATTTCATCCAACCGTGCTGTACATTTAACTTTACGCATGCATGCAGGTTGGAGATGAATCCTATGAGTCCTATTCTGCAGAGAAAGATGGAATCCTCACATCCCTAGCGAGGCGTGCAAAGGTTTGGAAAAATCAAAATCTTATCCAATGTGTAGAAAAAATTGACAACTTGGTATTTAATAGTGAAAAGAACTTTTTTACAGGAAAATTGATTGAACGAAACTACAAATGTTGTCATGTGTTCCGAAAGGACCAAAATTAAGTAAATAGAGACACCTAATATTGCATTGAGTTCTTTATACTTTTTGAGAGAGAGGATGGAGAGTCAGAGTGATTTCAAGTGGTGGTTCATTTAAGGTGGCACAAACTTGTCTAACTGTCTTTAAGGAAATTCCATCAACTCTCGAAACAATTTATGTTTTCCTTGTAATGAACCAATGATTTCAGGTAGTGGCAATTGCAACTACATTTCTCAGACAAGTTTGACATGTTACCTTTCAGATTAATCTTCGTAATATTTATTGTCCTCTTTGTTCTATCAAATACGCTTTCTTTATTATGCCTTCTATAATACAGACACTTGAAGATGCATTCAACAGTTTAGAAGGTGTAACATGCAATAAAGCAGAAGGAGCGATGTATCTTTTTCCACGTATACAACTCCCCCAGAAAGCAATAAAAGCAGCAGAAGCAGCAAAAATGGCACCAGATGCATTCTATGCTCGCCGCCTCCTTGATGCCACTGGAATTGTTGTGGTTCCCGGGTCCGGCTTTGGCCAGGTGAGTTTTATTGATGACATTGCCTAATAAACTCCATGTTTGCATCATATTATCAGCTCAACATGGCGATCTGCTGATTCCAACTGGAACTAGTTTTGTTGAAATATCAGAAAAACAAATGATCACGAACCCAATAGAATCCGGCCTTTTGAAGGGTTTTAACTATAACTCAATGATTTCTAAAAGAAGTCGTTTGATATTGTCATCTGATTGGAGTGATAGCAACATTTCAGGCATCCTGGATGGATTACCAAATAATAAGTGGTTCTAGCCTGGAAGTTAATACCTGTTATAACTGTTCAAAATGCTCGTATTTATCTGTTTCATAGCTTGACATGCTTCATCCAGATTGATGAAGCCTTCTCCTCTGTATATTTTTTTCCCTCTTTTTTTGCTGATCAGTAATGGTTGTGATTTGGTGTTCTGTGAAAGGTACCTGGAACTTGGCATTTTAGGTGCACAATATTGCCTCAAGAGGATAAGATTCCAGCCATTGTCTCTCGCTTGACAGATTTCCACAAGAGTATTATGGATGAATTTCGTGGCTGAGGGATCCACAAGAGTTTTACGGATGAATTTCGTGGCTGAGGAATCCGTGCCATTCACATTATATCCGAGTACTGCTAAGAGTTTTAATAAGGATTTAGCCATAACTGTTTGTGTATGTCTCTTACACCTTTGTTAGGTCCAACAATATGTTCAGTTTATTCATTGATGGAGTACATATTGCATTGTGCAAGAGGTGGAGGATCTCAATCTGTTGTCTGCCTAAGATTTTTGATATTCTCACTGCACTTCATATCTTTGAACCTTAATAGCATGCAAAGTTCAATGAATCAGGATTTTGATCTCCTGCTTTGGGTGTTTAGTCCAAAGTCTTGGGGGTTCGTTTGTTTGAACTCACATCGAAGTTGTGTCATTTTATTTGTGATTAGGGGAGTTCAGGTCAGCGTAAACGCGTACCTTGACTAATTTCATCTCTGGTCAAATTAAAGGAAGGTCATGAAAAATTTATTCCACATGAATATCCTAGTAAATCCCTCATAAATAACATAGTCCCGACGTGAATGACTTGCCTTTGATTGAAACCAGCAAGCTGTTGATTGAAAATCTGGTATCTTGCCCTAAAGATTTACAAATTCCCAATAGATTAGATGAAATCTTGCCACATTCAGTGCCTTTAACCATTGCTGTGCCGCTGCGACGGTTGTTCCTCTTATGGAAGCTGGCGATACATAGACCAACACCTTCCATTATAATCAACACACCACAGAACTCAATCGAGTGTTTGAACCAAGACTTGCGTAAGATCTCAAAAATTGAAATGGTGACTAAATTTGAGACTCACAGATGCATGGGATGGATATACTAGCAAGAACTTCAACTCATTTCTTTTCAGCTTTCCCATCCCATTGCTGTTTCTCTGACAAAATCGTTTATACAATGGATTCAAAGATGTTTCCCCACAACATGGATGTGAGCAATTTCTGCTTACCCAACATACAAAATCAATCCCACAGGTCGTATTGTTGTCAAACAGCTCAAAGGATCTAACTGAAAATGTTTACGTGTTCATACATGTAAGAGAATTCTTGGATCCATGTAACTTAAGTTAGTTACATGATTAAGTCATTCACAAACATCCTCCTGGTTGAAATACCAAAGCGAACATAAAACATAATCCCAGCAACCAGTCCAAAATGTATGCAGATAAAGGAATAATGGGAATCCAAATCAAGAAAAATAACTTTTTGATGGAGTCCTCTCTTTATAGGCGACTTATGACAGCCTCCACCTCGGAAGGGGTATACAGATGATAAGTCTTACAGACCTTTGCAATATCAACATTATTGGGGGTCACCTGAGATCATTAAATAACAGAATAAAGTACCATTGACAAAACGCAACTAAACAGCATGCACAGCGCACAGACTCAAATGTAGATTGCAATGTGGAGAAGCTTACCTTTTCTTCCATAACTTGCTTAAGGATGGAAAGAGCTATTGTTTCAGCTTCTGCAAGTGTTAGGTCCTGCAAAACAAACAACCAAATGGAATCAATAACCAGACAACACAAATCGAGAAAACCTTTCCAAAATTACATGTCTGTGAGCGGGCAAGAAAGACAAAAGTTCACCATCTTTGGTAGGTACAACAAAATCTAAAACTGTTTATGCATCAAGGCGTCGACAGCATAATGGAAATGGTTGATTAGAACCAGACAGTTTGTTTTCCTGATTAATATTTATACCAGCAAACCGCAGAGATAGAAAAACTGACAACTTGGCGAATTCAGCACAACAAAGCCGCTCATCATATTTCTTCAAGAGACTGAAAATCACATATATATACCTTGTTATATTGCTCCTGCAAAGAGCTGTCAGCGCCTTCAGAACCGGAACCAATAGCTTTTGCATTGCATTGCCAGAATGTGCCAGATGGATCCGTATAGTATCTGCATATCAGAAGTTTGTCCTTTTAGAGTCAAATGTCTGAAATAAGTCCAATTCTACCTTTGCCTATAACCAATTAGGAGTATAACTCCTAGAAAAGTGTTTCCCCACTTGTCCTATATCAATTTGGGGTCAGAGATAAATGATCCTTCGTAATGGTGCCAGTTACTGAATCTCATTTCGTCTCAATATAAGTATTTAGGGTGCAGAAAAATTCAGTACCCAAAGGATATGCCACCTGTATTATCCAAGCAAGCATGTATTTTTATCATCTCATAGAGGTTGGTTATAGCAATCATGATAAAGATCAATGGCAGTTTCACATATTATGGATGCTTCAGAGACACTTTATTCAACACATTTGTACATAGAAAAATAAACAAACTAAACAAAGACGAATTAACTTATGCATCTTCACATTTAACACCTCTTGGGCCCTTTTTTACCAAATTGATGCATATGTCAAATTGAAAGGAAAAAAGACAAGAAAAGAGAGGAAACAGCCGGAGTACCAAGTTAAATGCTAATAAACCTACAGCAGCTTGCTCTACAAAACCAATTTTCAGATGACGGGAAAATAAAAATCCTATGGCAAATCAGTACTTACAAGCTGGGGCCATTCTCATCATGGCCAGCAATGAGAAGAGATACCCCAAAAGGTCGAGACTGCACAGAAACAAAGGTGTCAGAAGTTAGAAAAGCCAATAAACATGGTATCCAAACTGTGACCGCAGAAAGTGTAGAACTTGATAGAAAGATGTGTAAACAATTTCCCACATCAAGCCAGTGATGTTATAGACAGTGTGCCTTAGGCTGTATGACTCAGGTCAAGAAAGATGCCGGCAACAAGACACGAATTCCCTATGCTTTTAGGTGATGGTTGCAAATTAAAAATAGCAGCATAATATAATACAAAGATGGGAGTGTCAATTGCTTTGGCAAGACAAGGGTGTACTTCATTTGCACCTCCCAGATTCTTTATGAGGCTAATTCCACCATAAATTGGGTTTTGACTTTTGACGGAGACACAATTGAATAATCAATGTCAGTTTTTCTTTCTTCTTTCTTCTTTCTTTTTCTGTGGGTGTTATTTGATATTCTAATCTAAACTAACCTTCTAGGCCTGTATATGGCAGTTCAAAGCATTAATGAAATGTGAGCTAACAGATTCCTTGACAAGAAGCACATTCCGATTCCGACAATCATAGATCGCACATAAAAACAGTATATAACATGCGATGCTGTCTCACATTATGGCTTTTTAGAACTACAGATCAGCTAAACTGCTCATGAACAATTGGTGCCCGCACAGTTATAGACTTGTAGTGCAAACTTATCAGTTTTGTTCCTATATCTATCTATGCAAGAACTGTGATGCTATTGCTAATCACAAACTGCAATCATCAAGTTCACATTTTAAAATTTTATACAGAATAAGCCAGAAGTCATTTCCTAGTGCGATAGTAAAACGCTTGGGTCAAGAACTTCAAGGTTTTGGGTTCACATTCGAGGACACCCGTTTTGCTTAAATAATGTCAATGTTGGATTTGCACACTCCACGCCGCATAGAACACTCTACATAGGTTACACAACAAGATTGGCTATGGCTATGAACCAGCTCAAGTTCAGCTAATTAAAGTTTTATCCAGTTTATGATTGTTTCACATTCTACCGAGCCAAGCTTGAACAGCCAAAATTACTATTTTCAGCTCCTTCGCTGCCCAGTAGGCTCCAATAGCAAATTCTGAAGGCCGACGACAAAACTATTGCAGTCAAAAAGCTGAAAACCCAAGCCAACCCTAAAGTGATTCTACAAGGTCCAATCTTCAGCTCTCACACAAATGCTAACCTAAAAAAGAATTAAGATAGGCAGATTTTTTAAACCTTGTGCCCCCTTCATGATATTGTGCTTATAAGGAAGAAACTGAAGATCTACCCGCGTATTCAGTTTCAATCCTCATTAACATCCAAATTGAACATAGCATCTAAAATGAAATTTGTTTCAACTCAGCAGCTCAAGGTATTAGAACTAGGTGTGGGCAAAGTAATCAGTTGATAGACTTGGTTAGATACAAAAAGGAGAAAAAGCAAGGATGGCATACAATGGTGTCCTCCTGTCAATAATATTCCAGCCAAATGAATCTCAAAATCAAATGACGGCAATAGACACAACATAAAGCTAGGAAATGATGCAGGAGCTTAATAGTTTGACACCAAAAAGAAAAAAAAACACATGGCGCATGAATAGTTTTAATTAATAGTGGACAAGGAACAGAAAGGAACTTCTAGCTTCATATAGAGAAGCGGCTAACCATAGATTCTTCATCCCCCTCGCCAAATCGCAGGGCCAAATCACACAGAGCTTGTGTCGTGGACTCAACAGTCATGGGCTCACCGTATGAGAACCTATGATTCTGAGAACATGAAAGTTGACAATCAGCATAGTCCAATATCACACTAATACTTGAAAAAAAAAGGATAATTATGATAGTGAAGGGTACCTGAGTTTCAACTCGTGCATGTTCAACTAGTGTACGGGCATCAGCTATTAATCCACTCATTGCACACCCAATATGCTCATCAATTTCCATAATTTTCTCCACACTGCTGGGCTCCTACATGAGTCCCAAAATAAAAAGATGTATGAGATGTGGCAGTCCTTAATTTCAACATTAAGAATATAAAAACAAAGCTCACTTTTTCACCCAGCAACCAATAAAGAAAAGCTAAATATAGCAAGGCAAAGGCACTGACTCGGTAGAAACATGGATAAACAGAAGCAACAGCACAGAACGTCTTCTCTTATGATACAAAATCCTCTAGTACTATGACATGGCTGTTTTCATATCGTCACCTTCTTCAAGAGAGCTCTATATTACCATGATGAAGCTATTACAAACCTTATAGCCATAATACTGATCATACTGTAACTTAGTCATTAACTAATTACTTACAAGATAAAGTATTCATCATAGCTTTGCCATTTCCAATTCAGATTTCAGCCTTGCTTTAACTCAACTGATCAGTATCAGAATAGTAGACTTAAACTAAATGTGAAAAAATTGATGACCCAGAAAATACTCATACCCTATGGGCTCGTTTGGTTGCCGTATTAAAAATAGATAGATTGAATAAAATAATACAGTCTAATACAATACAGATAGATAAAAGATAAAATTAAATATGGTATTAGAATAATACGTAATTTTATCTAGTGTTTGGCAATACACAATATAAGCGTTGGGACAGTAGTTATTTAATCCAATCGATTGTTTGGTTAGAGAATTATTTCATCGTACTAATGTTGAATTAACAAAAATACCCTCAATCAGTGTTTGTTACGTTGATGACAGTTTGATTTTATCACTTAGGGGATTATAATAGTAAATGTGTAGAATAATACGTTTGAGTTGGATTATAATACCACATCTCTTGGTGATATTAAAAGACCTCCATAATACAGGTCTATCGTACAAAAAATATACGATAAGTATACGATTAATATTCGTTTTTAAAATTAATACGGTATCAAATTTGCTTACCAAACAAAGTATTAGACCCGATTAAATAAAAAATAGTACAGTCCCATATTTAATCTCCTCCTAATACGTCTACCAAACGAGCCCGATACGTATGATACACTGCAAAAGGCCAACTTCAGCAACTGGACTTATGAAAACCATTGTAAAACTTAGTTTTCTGGATTAGTATGTCATAGATGAACCACGCAGTACTTTTGAACTTCAAATATTTAAGTCGATCAAAACATTATAGAAAATATCAGCACTAAGTAGACCATGTATTGCAATTTTGGGGCTAGTATCTTATGTTAAAAACCATATTAACCATAAAATGAAGACATCATACAGATTAACATGTTCCAAAAGGAAAAAAGAAGGCAAACACACCAGAAGTGGTGACGTAATACGCTTTTCAACTGCAAGAACGACTCCTTCCTTTGCTTTTATCCCAATTGCAGTCGAGCCAAGCTGCAATAATTATAATAACAAAACCAGCAACTATCCTCAATTTTAACCATTCAAATCAAGACAATACAGAAACATATATACATAGAAAGTGCCAGTAGAGATTACCTTGATAGCCTCAATGGCATATTCAACCTGAAATAATCGACCTTCCGGAGAGAATGTGTTGACACCTCTATCGTACTCAGTCCTTCAATCACAAACCCCAAAAAAACAGTTCAGAGATAGCAACAGACATCGGAATAAACTATGCAGCAATCCCAAGGCCGTTAAAGAGTAAAAAAACCCTGGATTTTTAGTCAAGTGCACTCACCTTGTGAGAAACATTCTCGATTCGGTTAGTAAAAGCTTAGAAGATCTGAAGCAAATCATACAGTACACATCAGGAAACGGAAGGAAATGTGTAGTTTATAATACCAATTAATGTTCTTGCAATTTCGCAGATCGATTTGTGACCTAAGAACAAATCATAAAGCAAAGTGTGTGATGAATTAGTAAATCTAACCTACCTGAGATGCTCTACTGCTACAACTCCTTCTTCTCTTCTTCTTCTCTGTCTCTGTCTGTCTGTCTCTCTCTCTCTCTATGAGATGCTTTTCTTAAGCCCTTCTTGCACAGCAAGACAGCAATCCAATGGAGAAGGGGGGCGGTCATTCGGGCAGTAAAATGGATCGGTTCTCAGTGAATACAGCCCGACTTTGTGAGGTCAATATTTAGCCCATGACTATTTGGGCCAAATTTGAACGTGCACAACCCAATCCACATGGCCACACTGAAATGCTCGAAATGGGCCCAATTTCCAAAAGAAATTTAGCCCATGATTGTTACGGCCGAAATATTGACCCACCCAATCCAATCCAGATGGTCTTACTAAGACCGGCCCAAATTTTCAACACTATTTATCCGTTGTTTGAAACTAGGGTTGATAATCGAGCCGAATCTGTTAAGCTCGTTTTTTTAAATAAGCCTAAAAAATTGTTTAAACTTAGCTTATTTAAATAATGAGCTGAACCCGAATAGATCGACTGTTTTACACATTACTAATCATATTGGGCAAATCATATCATTTAATGAGCAAAAATTAATAAGAAGAACATTACTCTTATTTCAAATATTTTAGGCAAATTTTAGAAGAAAAATATCCTTCCAAATTCGTCAAACTTTTGAATATAAGACACCTAACATAAAACTGTTTTCGTTATGTTTTTTTCTTTAATGAAGATATCACACAGTTTCACGATGATTGTAGTAAAAAAGATCGTACCCAATGTACTATACTAATTTTGGGAGGGATCGATTTCTATATTCAAATCCACGACATATAACTGGATCAATTACGACTCTCTCAGTCCAATCTCTAAAACAGAAACGAGAATTTCATTGACCCTGTGACCTCATCCTATTTTAATTACACCAGAAAAAAAAAAAAAAAAAATCAAGCCCAAAAGAAATTGGTTGGCCTATTTGTTGCATGCATAGGTCAATCCACCATCCAAGATACCACCACCCATATCTTTACCAGGATTTGATGGCAGTGCAGCCTTTATGAAAAGGAGACCCCATAAACACAGTAAAAAGCAGGTTCAGCACTGTAGATGTTTATGTCTGTATGAGCCTGCAAGTTTTGTGTAAGCTTTTACCTTCTGCATAAGAGAAACAATGTGAGGGTCCTTTGCTAAAACCCTAGTCAGGAATCAACATATCTATCTTGTTTTGGGAGCATCTCTTTTTCCAGCACATGGCTTGAGACTTGAGTGGTTTAGGCACTTGTGAAACTCTGATGGGGTGACTTGGTTCTAACATTCAAATAGGAAAAAATGCAGTTCTTCAATCTGGAAAGACTTCTGATGAAGAGTCTTTTAGGAGTGACTATACAACAAAATCTATATTGACAGAGTAGCTTTTGGCTTTCTCAAGCTAAACTGAGAATCTATTGACAAAAGTTATTCCACTTTTTATTCATAGAAAATTTTGTCCAACTCCATGAAATCTATAATGGGGACAAGGATGAAAATATTATTTCGATGCATTGTTTCGGTGATATAAAAAACGAAAATGTTTCAACGTGTTTCGAAAACGAAAACAGAATGAAAAAAATAAAAAAAATAAGAATTATTTTTTCAAAACATTGGTCGAAATATATCGAAGTATTTTGAAACATTCCGATACAATTGTGCAAATGCATTGAAATATTACAAAACACCTCCAAACATTTTGATGGCGTAAACCTTCGGATACGAGCTATAGGACCAAATTAATTGGCGTGAGCAGTTTGCATGGGGACTAATATGGCATCTGAGCTACAAGGCTCGTGAAGTGGGGAATGAAAGCTCTAATTAGTCGTGTGTAATGTGTGAAATACAATAGAAATATAGTGGTTCACCGGCTGATGAGCTCGGCTAGTCCACTCTCTAATGGAGGCTCTTGCTCCTGTCTCTTTATTGATCTAATTCAATAAGTTACAACAGAATTCTCAAGGTATTAGGGTTTCAAGTTTTTTCCTCCTCTCAATGGAAGCTGCCCCTCCTCTTTATAGCCTCATGCTTACCTCTAATTCGGGGTTACTTCCTTTATTGTAGGGATCGTCCCTATCTTCTTCTATAATCTCGGGCTTTCCTAAACCCCTTATGGCTGACCGCGGATGGCGAGTTCTCTGCCTTGTGTTAGGGGATTCTCTCCTTGGTTTTAGGATAGGATCCTGGCTGGTAGCGGATTTCTTGCCTTGGATTGACTTAACTCCCCCTGTTCGGGTATCTACTGCCTTTTTACTGCCCTCTCATTGTTTCTTAGCTCATGTCTTTAGTTGGGAATATAAGTTCCGATTGGGCGAGCTCAGACCTTGCTGGATGAGCTCAGCTTAGTTCTCCATAAACTCCCGAACTGAGCTCTTTTCCTGAGCTCAGATCTGGGGTTTACTTTAGGTATCATCAGTTGCCCCCCAGCCCTTGCCTTGAGTTAGCTCAGGCAGGGGATGACCTGCACAAGACGAGTTACACATGCACGTGGCTAACACGTGACTGGAGGATTTCTGACGGTTTGTAGTCATCATGACTTTCCTCGATTCCCGCGCATGTCTCAGCCCACGTCTCCCCAGCTTTAAATGCTCAAAACGGCTATCTAAACCGCTTCTTCGCACTATTCATCTTCTTTACTGCTCTCCCTATTTTCTCTGCAACTTCGGACCGTGGTACCCTTCTGTTTTCTTGCTTGAAATCGCATTTCCAGCCCTTGTTTAGAAGACTCGCATCGCCTCCTTCCTCCGATAGTGCCCCAGGTTTCCGTTCGCTGCCATTTCTGAGTTAGGTACGTCCTTTGCCCCCCTTTTCCTCTTCCTTTTGCTCTGGATCCCTCGAATTCGAGGTGGTTGCTGCATTTTTGGGCTTTTCGATTCTTTTACTTTTGGAATCGCGACCATTGCTTAGCTCCCCTTCCTCATTTCGTCGATTGGAGCTCTATAATCCACATCCTTGCCGTCGGGAGTTACTGTGCTGACCCTAGGGTTATTAGGGAGAGTTTGATCAGTGTTCCCCCTCTCTATCGCTCTTTTATCCTTCCTTTTTCCTGCCCGACCATGTCTGCCTCTTCTGGAGCCACGCGTTCCTCTGTTTCACTTTTAGGGTCTAGGTCAGCCGAGGAAGATACTGAATTAGGGGAGGTAGGTGAGGAGATAGATAATTTCCCTGGGGTGGATGTTGTAGAAACCGAGGTCGGTACTGAGGGACCTCCTTCCCAGCCTTCTCCTGTGTCCTCCAAGCCCAACAAAGGCAAGGGCAAGGTTAGCGGAGTCGGGGTTGAGGAAAAAACCTCGTACTTGGGGCTTGCTTTTAAGCATGCTGAATCGGTGGGGTACAGTAAAGAGGCCCCTGGGCTAATGAAAACCTATAAGGTTCGGTATGGTTTTCCTCCTGGGGTCGAACCCTGGTGTCCAGACCAATCCGTCTACTATGTAGAAAAGGTGCACAATAGGGTCTGTTTTTTCCTTGCCGCTTTTGACAACGGCCTTCGCTTTCCTGTGCACCCCTTCATCAAGGCCGTTCTGCAGCATTTTCATGTGTGCCCTTCCCAGATTTCCCCCAACTTCTATGGCGTCATGGTTGGTCTGTTAGTCATATTTAAGAAGCATAAACTTGGGATTCCTAGCATTCCTTTGTTCTTAGAGCTCTTCAATGTTAAACCGACCTCCGGAGGCTTCTTGTACGCCTCCAAGCGTGCCAGCATTAGGCAGCTCATCTCTGATATTCCGACCTCCCATAAACACTGGAAGGAACATTTCTTCTTTGTCGGGGGCGCCAATTGGGAGTACAACCCTGCTGATAAAACAGACACACTCGGTATTCCTACGGCCTGGGCTGAACCAGATAATTTACGTGAGTCCTTACTTAAGTCCGAGCTCTGATCTGACATTCGCCGGCCCCTCACCTTTTTCTCACTTGCCTACTTTCTTTCTCTCAGGTGAACGCTACGAGCTCAGTCCTGAGGACAAAAAGGTGCTAGCCAAGTTGGAAAAGATCAAGCCAGAGAAGTACGCCGACTTGATTGAGTCAATGAACCTAGTACAGCTAGGTCTGAGTCTTCCTGTGGCGACTTTAGCGATCCCATTATCTGTTTTAGGGGCTGACGAAGGTAATTTCAACTTTTCCTTTCTTCATCATTTTCCCTTCTCTTCTCTTTTCTTTTACCTTATCCTATTTCTTCCAGATCTTCCGGGTCCTTCTACCATGAAATCTACCCCAGAAGAGATCCAGGCCAAGGTGGATGAGCTAATGAGAGGTGGTAGATCTAGCAAGCGCAAGGCCCGGGCTAGTACTGGGAGTGGTCCAGGTACCCGGGCCAAAATCCCCAGATTGGAGGTATCTTCCTCCCCCTCTGCAGCGGAGGGACAGGTTCCAAGTAAGGCTCCACTCTCCTCCTCTGGGACTCCACAAACTGCAACCGCCTTTTCTCCTCCAGTGGCCCCTTCTAGGTTGACGTCTGCTCAAGAGGGGGGTCAAGCTTCCCCTTCTTCTTCTGAGGTCGAGGAGGCTTTGAAATTGGTTCCCGACCTTCAGCCCGAGAGTTTCAAATACAGCGCTTCTGGGAAGGTGATTGAGAAAGAGAGAAAATCTGCGGAGGAAGATGAGGACTCCTTTTTCGACAACATGGATCTTGCTGCGGGAGCTCTGTCTTCTATATTTTCTGAGGCTGATGTCTTGAAGGCCGCTTCCATGCCACTGGAGGAGTCCATCGACTCAGCTCTTCAAGGAGCAGCCGCTGTAAGTGCTAATTCCCTTCTTTGTTTGTCCATTCTAGTTTCATGGTCTGTTGCAACCTGCTGAGCTTTCCTTATTCTCTTAGGCTGCCCTCCATGTAAAAGGTCTGCTGCATCGGGTTAGGTCCCAAGAGAGCTCTTTTCAGGTCTTGAAGAAGTTTAAGACCAAGGTTTCTGAACTGTCTCTCGAGAATGAAGACCTCAGGGCTCGGGTGGAGAGCCTCAAAGTACAAATGGAGGGCCTCAACGAGCAGACGATGAAGCAAGCTTCTGATCTCAAGCATACGTTGACAGTCAAGGTCAGAGCTGAGGAGGGGGAGAAGAAGGCTCGGGATGAGCTGAAGTTGGTTAAGGAAGACCTGCAGGTTAAGGTCGAGGCGTGGTCCAAGGCTAACCAGGAGGCCTTCGATGCCAAGAAAGAGCTCATCCAGGCCAATCAAGACTATCTTACCCTCAGCGAGGCTAACGGCAAACTCTGTGAGGAGCTCGAGGAGCAGAAAAGTTTGGTCCAACAGAAGGACAAAGAGATCGCCGAGCTGAGAGACGAGGCCACCACCCTGTGGGCTACCGGATGGCTTGCTTTCAGGCGCAAAGCTATCAAAACTTTTCCAGACCTTAACTTCAATTTTTCTACCCCTACCACAGAAGAATTGGAGGAGTCTAGCTCTGATAACGAGGAGGATGCCTCAGTTTCCCCCGCTGCTGCTTCGAGTCAGGACATACCTGCCCCTGGGACCTCTAGAGCTCTTGTCGTGCTTCCTGAGCCTTCAACAGCGATCCCTGAGCTCATTGGTGTAGATCCTGCTGTTGCACCAATTTCTGCAAACTTGGTGTCTGAAACCCTTGCCCAAAATCCTGAATCAACGGAAGCGGGGTCCCAAGACATTCCTGGAAGCTCTCCCCTAGCTCCTATTGCTGAAGGCCCTTCTGCTGAGCTGCGAGATTCCCCAATTACTCCTCCTTCAGGAACTTAGATCTTTTTAATTGTAATTTCTTTGTAAAGGATTTTTGAGATGTACCCCTAATTTGGGCTTGGTCCTCGTGTTACTTTGTGAACCTTATCTTTCTTTTCTTTTGTTGGTTTAGCATCCATATGCGTATACATATCTCTGATTTTTAATTTGGACTTCAACTGCTCACTTACCTGCTTTGCTTTATTTGCTCAGTATATATTCCCCTGCCCCCTTTTGCTTTGAGTGGGGCCGTGCACTTCTTGAAGCAAAAATACTAGATTGAATAGTAAGGGAGACTTGGTGTTATGCTCAACTGATTTTCCTGTGTTTTTGAGTTCGGTAAAGAGTATCTTGGGGATCCCTTCCCTCTTCTTCTTTGTTCTGAGCTGTTTGACTTGGTATTCTGAACTGGCGTGCTCCTCCTGAGCTATATAGCTCGAGTATGTTAGGCTGTGAGTTCTTCCTGAGCTGTACAATTCTTCCTATGAACCATAAAAGCTCTTACTGAGCTTTTTGGCTCTGCTGTCTGAACTCAAAGGTTTTTTTTTTTTTTTTTTTGAGAAGGATAACAAATTTCATTGCTCTTATTTTCTGAGAAGATAATACTTTCTTCTACTCTTCATATTTCTTTTCCCCTGCCTTGCTTTAAGGAGTGCTTTTTCGACAGGGCTAGGCTCAAATACGGAGGATATGTGGCTTGACGGGGTCAGAATGTTTCCTCGTTGTTTTGAATGCAATATAAGGAGGGGGGGTAGTATCTGATTTCTTTTCCCGCGTTTTTCTCTCAACATCTTCCTATAACCGTCACGTCTTTCCCCTTTCCATAACCGCAACCACTTTCCATAACCGTAGCCCCTTTCCATAACCGCTACTACTTTCCACAACCGTCCCTACCTTCATTGATTAGGAAACCAAACAGGCGACCTGATTCCCTATTTTTTGGCTCTTTGTTTCCTGAAAAGCACCCAAGTGTGTGACATATTCTTGACTTTCTTCTTGATTTCTTGCGTCTTTTTCCTTACCAGCGCTTTCGATGGCTGCCTCTGCTTCTTCTCTGTTCCATGAACGATCCTCCTCTGGAATCAAATGGAAGTGGCATCGTCGCTATTTGTCCCCCTCAATACTTGAATCTTCTGATTTAGTGGACATCAAGAAACGGTTTTTTCCTGATCTTGATTTGCCTTTGCGAGTCTCTTCCTCCGACGAGCCTTGCAATTACCTCCCCCGAGGGGAGGTCTGTTTCTTCGAAGGTGCTATGGGCATGGGACTTCGCCTTCCCATTCATCCGGCCATTGGGCGAGTTCTTGCCTATTATGGCCTGTGCCCTTCTCGCCTCTCTCCACGAGGATGGGCTGCTATGATAAGCTTTTTCTTGTTCTGCCGCTTGCATGCTCTTGGCAGGTTCCCCTTTGTCTCTGAGTTCCTGTATTTCTTTGAGATTGAGGAAGATGATGCCCCCTGCTTCAGTTTCTTCCGTTGGAGGGATTTCAATTTACGCCCTCTGGTTCTAGATCTTCCCTCCAACCCTGAAGGGTGGTCTGAGTGTTTCTTCTTCGCTTCTGGAGAGGCTTGGAGGTCTCCTGAGGATCGCTGTCGTAAAGCCAGGATTCCTCGGTCCTGGAAGAGCTTCTCTCGTATTGGTAAGCTCGATCATGGCTCTTTTGAGTACTTTCCTTTTAAAAATATGCTCTGATTATGCCCTTGCTGTGTAGATCCACCTGACCTGGATTTACCAGGGATGGTGAATATCAACGAGTTGTTGCTTGTGGAGTCTAAGACTTATTCCGAGCTGATGACGAGCGCAAACCTCTATTTGCTTGGGGCTGAGGCTACTGAGTTTGAGTTTTCCACTATTCCTTACTCTTCCTGGACCTCTTTCTCTGATTCTGATGAGGATGGGGATTCTGACAAGGATGGAAACACCGTCACGAGTTCGAGGAAGCGTAAAAGGGACGATTCCCCTTCTCCTGACTCTCTGTCCACCATCTTCCTTACCTCTATTGGTCAGAAGCTCCTTAACTCGCTTCAAAAGGCTGAGCAGGAAAGGGATGAGCTGAAGAAAGAGAATGCTAGCCTGAAGGGAGAGATTGCTGAGCTGAAAACTGAACTTAAGAAAGACTAGGATCTTTGTTTCCTTGTATCGTTCTTTCTTTTCTTAAGCGATATCAGACTATGACTCTTTTTGTATTTGTCTGAATATTTGTACTGTCGGATATTTCGAATGCCAGACTTTTCATTCATCTCGAATTCTGTTAGGTTATTTCAGCTTACTCTTCTCGTTCGAAACACGAACGTAGATGGAAAACAGAAGATCATGTCTGCTCTGACCTTACTTCTCATCTGACCTCATAGGTGTTCTCTGTTGTTCTGGACCTTTCGAGGTCTTTGGGTGTGTAGGCAGTGCACAAGGGTATCTGGTCCTGGGGGGAGGACCATTGGTGTCTCCAAGAAGCGTTCAGCCTTGAACTTGACTGTTGGTGTCTCCAAGAAGCGTTCAGCCTTGAACTTTGTACGAGCTGAAGAGCTCGTCTTTTGTTTATAAGCCTTTGAGGCTTATCCTGTAGTTATGAGCTGAAGAGCCCATTCTTTTTGTTATGGGCTGAAGAGCTCATCGGGTTTTTATGAGCTTTGAAGCTTATCTTTTGTTTATGAGCTGAAGAGCTCATCTTGCATTTATAAGTTTTGAAGCTTATCTTTTGTTTATGAGCTGAAGAGCTCATCTTGCATTTATAAGCTTTGAAGCTTATCTTTTGTTTATGAGCTGAAGAGCTCATCTTGCATTTATAAGCTTTGAAGCTTATCGTTTGTTTATGAGCTGAAGAGCTCATCTTGCATTTATAAGCTTTGAAGCTTATCGTTTGTTTATGAGCTGAAGAGCTCATCTTGCATTTATAAGCTTTGAAGCTTATCGTTTGTTTATGAGCTGAAGAGCTCATCTTGCATTTATAAGCTTTGAAGCTTATCGTTTGTTTATGAGCTGAAGAGCTCATCTTGCATTTATAAGCTTTGAAGTTTATCGTTTGTTTATGAGCTGAAGAGCTCATCTTGCTTCTTTGGAGACCATTGGAGGGTGAATAAAAGGCTTGCTCTTTCTTATTTAAAAGTAGTTCTATTACAAGTAACACTTACTGAAAAAACTTCTTAAGGTGCTCGGCATTCCACGAGTGAGGTAGAACCTTTCCTTCCTCTGTTTGCAACTCGTAATTCCCTGGTCTGATTATCTTTGACACGATATAGGGCCCTTCCCAATTGGGTCCCAATTTCCCATGCGTGGGATCCTTTCTCGCAAGCAGAAGCCTCCTAAGTACCAAATCTCCAACCTTGAAACTTCTGTGTCTTACCCCCCTGTCATAGTACCTTGCCGTTTTCCTTTGGTAAGTACGGACACGGTGCAGAGCTCTGTCCCTCTTTTCATCCAAGAGATCGAGGTTTAGCAAGAGAGACTCATCATTGTGCTCGGGATCTGCAAACTCCACCCTTGGTGATTGGAGCCCTATCTCCACTGGGGCCACTGCCTCGGTCCCAAAGGCCAAAGCAAAGGGGGTTTCCTGAGTCGCAGATCTGGCGGTGGTCCTGTAGGCCCACAATACCTCCGGAATGTACTCCACCCATTTGCCTTTCAGGTTTTCTAGCTTGGTCTTCAAAGCTGACTTTATGGTTCTTATTGTGACCTCCGCCTGCCCATTAGACTGGGGATGGGCAGGAGCTGAGAAATAGTTCTTGATTCCGAGCTCGGCACAAAAACTTTTGAACTTTGAATTATCAAACTGCTTTCCATTGTCAGATACGAACGCTCTGGGAACTCCAAACCTGCAAACTATCGACTTCCAAACGAAGTTTTGAACTTTTTGCTCTGTGATCGTTGCCAAAGGTTCGACCTCTGCCCATTTAGTAAAGTAATCCACTCCTACGACGGCAAACTTGCACTGCCCCACACCGGTGGGTAGGGGTCCCAGAATGTCTAGCCCCCACTGCTGAAAAGGCCATGGGCTTACCACCGAGGTTAGGAACTCGGGAGGACAGTGGGACATATTAGCATGCTCTTGGCAAGTTTTGCATTTTCTTACTAAGTCGGTGGCGCTTTTGAACATGGTGGGCCAATAATATCCTTGCCTCAGTACTTTTCCTGCCAAGGCCCGAGCTCCTATGTGGTTGCCACATATCCCCTCATGTACTTCTCTGAGTATGTAGTTAGCATCTTCGTCTCCTACGCACTTAAGGAGAGGCATTGAAAATTCATGCTTGTACAGTTTCCCTTGCATCAGGGAAAATCTGGCTGACCTGGCCCTTAGCTTGGATGCCTCCTTGGCACTATTTGGCAAAGTTCCATTCTGAAGGTACTCTACGATGGGGTCCATCCAGCTCGGCTGAGCTTCAATTGACAGAATTTCCTCTTCTTCAATGCTTACCGAGGGCTTTGGAAGGTGCTCTACTGGAATTAGCCTATCCAAATCCTCTTGTGAGGCAGTTGCTAACCTTGCCAGAGCATCTGCTCGTGAGTTCTCCACTCTAGGCACGTGTCTGACCTTAACCTGCACAAACTGTTTCATTAGTTCTCGTACCTTTTTGAGGTACAGGACCATCTTCTCGCCTCTTGCCTCGTAACACTCTTCTATCTGCTTCACCACCAGTTGAGAATCACTGCAGATCTCCAGCTGCTCTGCTTCCATAGAATAGGCAAGATTAAGCCCAGCGATGACGGCTTCATATTCTGCCTCATTATTTGAAGCTTTGAACCCAAATCTGAGGGCATATTCGACGTCTATTCCTTCTGGGGAGGTCAGGATCATTCCTGCACCGCTTCCCTGAGCATTGGCGGCTCCATCCACTGAAAGCTTCCATATGGGAAGGTCCGGTACTAAATCCGTGGTTTCCATAGGCGCTGCTGCTGTGAATTCTGCAATAAAATCTGCCAAAATTTGCCCTTTGATGGCAGTTCTTGGCTTGTACCTGATATCAAACTCGCTGAGCTCTACGGCCCATTTAACCAACCTCCCTGAGGACTCCGGCTTGTGTAGTACTTGCTTCATTGGCTGATCTGTTGGAACCTCAACAGTATGAGCCTGGAAATAAGGTCTAAGTCTCCTAGCTGTTGTAACCAGAGCTAGAACGAGTTTTTCCATCCTTGGATATCTCTCATCTGCCCCCCTCAGAGCTCTGCTACAGTAGTAGACTGGTTGCTGAGCTCTGTCTCGCTCCCTAACTAGCGCTGCACTTGTTGAAAAATCTGAAACTGCTAGGTAGAGGGTGAGGATTTCCCCTTCTAGAGGGCTCACCAGAACAGGGGGAGAGCTCATATATCTCTTTAGGTCTTCGAATGCTTCTTCACACTTGGAATCCCAGTGGAATGCCTTCTTCAAGATTTGAAAAAATGGCTGGCATTTATCGCTAGACCTAGACACAAAACGGCTAAGTGCAGCTATCCTGCCTGTCAAACGTTGCACCTCTTTTGTGTTGGATGGTGACTTCATTTCCACCATTGCTTTAACCTTTTCTGGATTGGCCTCAATCCCTCTGCTGCTGACTATAAAGCCCAGAAATTTTCCAGCCGAGACCCCGAATGCGCACTTCGCAGGGTTTAGCTTCATTTTGTACTCCTGTAGAATTTGGAATGACTCAGCTAAGTGCTCGATGTGGAGCTCTGCTTTCAGCGACTTCACTAGCATATCATCAATGTAAACCTCCATGGATGCTCCTATTTGCCTCTGGAACATTTTATTTACTAACCGCTGGTAAGTGGCTCCGGCGTTCTTCAATCCGAAGGGCATGACCTGATAACAATATGTTCCCTGTTCAGTCACAAAGGAGGTCTTCTCCTGATCGCTGGGATCCATCCCGATCTGGTTGTAGCCTGAAAAAGCGTCCATGAAACTGAGGAGCTCGTGCCCTGCAGTGGCGTCCACTATTAGGTCAATCCGAGGTAAGGGAAAACTGTCTTTGGGGCATGCTCGGTTGAGATCAGTGAAGTCGATGCACAATCGCCACTTCCCATTGGTTTTCTTTACGAGAACTACATTTGCTAACCAAGTGGGGTAATGAACCTCCCTGATAGCCTTGGCATGGAGGAGTTTGCTGACCTCCTCATTGATTGCTTTTTGCCTTTCATAAGCAAAGCTCCTCCTCTTCTGTTTGATGGGTTTGCAAGTTGGGTTTACGCATAACTTGTGGGTAATAACCGAGGGATCAATTCCTTCCATGTCTTCTTGCTTCCAAGCGAACACTCCTATATTCTCTTTTAGGAACTGGATGAGGAGTCTTTTGAGCTCAGCGTTTAGTTTGGAACCCACATAAACAAGGTGTTCTGATTTCTCATCAAGCTGAACTGGTTCCAGCTCTTCCGATGGCATTGGTCTTGTCTCCATTTCATCTCTCATGTCGAGCTCATCCAGTTGGATGTTCTCGACCTCCTTCCTTTTGACAGAAGCCAAGTAGCACTCCCGTGCTACGCGCTGGTCTCCTCGGACCACTCCGATTCCATTTTCTGTAGGGAACTTCACGACTAAATGATAGGCAGATGGGATTGCCTTTATAGAATTTAGGGATGGCCTTCCAAGCAAGATGTTGTACGCCGATGGTGCATCGACTACTAGGAATTTGACAGTGGTAGTGGCTTGGCAAGGTGGATCCCCCAGGGTGAGCACGAGCTGGATTGAACCCAGGGGGAGCACCCTTTCCCCGGAGAATCCCAGCAAGTGAGTGCTTACTGGCTCAAGTTTTTGTCTTCCTATGTCCATCCTGTCAAACGCAGGTGCGAAAATAATATCTGCCGAGCTCCCGTTATCAATTAGAACCCGATGAACTGTTCTATTTGCCACCACAGCTCGTACCACCAGTGGATCATCATGGGGGTATTGACACCCTTCTAAATCAGCATCTGAAAAAGTGATAGCTGTATCCAAGCGTGGAGCCTTGGATACAGCGTGCACTTCGAGAGCTTCTTCGGCTCTGATCCGCCGGAGGTGCGCCTTCCTAGCTGAGCTTGACTCTCCACCTCCTGCGAAACCTCCAGATATCACTCTGATTTCTCCTAGAGGCTGCTGGTGTGGTGCAGGTGCCTGCTGTCGGGGTGGCGGAGGCGGAAGAGCTCGGTTCAGGTTATCATTGGCTATAAAACGACGCAGCTGACCTCGCTGGATCAAGAACTCGATTTCCTTCTTCAATTGAATACAGTCATCAGTGTGGTGTCCATGATCTCGATGATAATCACAGTACTTCGTGGGGTCCCTCTTTGCCGGGTCTGCCTTCATCCTAGGTGGCCATTTTAAAAACTTCTCGTTCTGGACCTCATACAGTATTTGTGACACAGCAGCGGTGAGTGGGGTAAACCGCTGAGGCCCATACCTGGGTTGTAGTTCAGGTTGCATGGGACCCAGCCGATCTCTGACATTTCCTCTCCTCTTTGGCGAGCGGTCTCTGTCCCTCCTTGGGGACCTCTCTCGTCCTTTTTCCTTCCTAGGGCTTCTGTCCCTTCTCTTTTCTTCTTTTTCCTTTTCCTTTCGTGAAGACGTACCGACCACCTTAGAAAGGAGTGCCTCTTCACCATTTATATATTTCTCTGCCTTGGCTAACACCTCAGCCATACTTGCCTGAGGGTTTTTTGATATGGAGAACATCAAATCCTTTGATTGCACTCCCAACCCTGCAATGAAAGCAGTTATGGCGAATTTTTCATCCGGGACGTCTACTTTCAATGTCTCCGAGTTAAATCTTTGGACATAAGTCCTCAGGTTTTCCTGGGGACCCTGCTTCACATTCAGCAGGTGGTAGCTCGGCTTTCTGTGTATCCGGGCTCCTATGAAATGAGAGACAAAAGCAATGGAGAGTTCTTTAAAGGATGAGATCGAGGCTGGCGGGAGCCTATGAAACCAGTTTAAGGCGGAGCCTTTCAGCGTGATAGCAAAAGCTCTGCATCGTACAGGATCCTGGTACCCATGTAGCTCCATCTGGTTCTTGTAAGTGTTGAGATGATCCACGGGATCTTTCGATCCGTCAAAGACCTCCATTTGAGGCATCCTGAATTTTGGTGGGAGAGGGAAGTGTAGCACCCCCGTGGTGAATGGGGATTCGGTTTGCTGGACCAAAACATCCATTGTAACCGGGGCCTTACTTTTTACGGCCTCCTTCATATGGCTGAGCTCTTGCTGGAAATCTTTGAAGCGTTGCTCCCAGTGCTGCTCTCTCCTGTCTTGCGGATAAGGGAAGAAATCACCTCTCTCACCCCTGTCGTTCCGACTTTGCACTTCGTCGTTAGGGCCATTATCAGGGGGTACGTAGGGGACATATCCCCTGGCCTGGCTGCCTTCCCCCCCCTCGCTGACCTCTCTATGGGGGTCCCAGTATCGAGGTTCCCTATGAGGGGGGTTATTCTGGCCTTCATGGGCCGGTGGTGCCTCTTGTGGGCGTTGTACGAGCTTTGACAGCTCTTCATTTTCCTTTAGCAAACGTTGGTTGACGAGACGCAGGGCCTCCAACTCGTTATTAATGAGGGAATTCGCCTCCTGGATGTTCCCGGGTTGCCTGCCGTGGGCAGCTTCCGGCTGATCTTGCATTCGAGGTAGGTTTGTTTGGCTTCTGCTCATATTTCGAGTTATTACCATCAGTCACTGAGGAATCAGCTTACTTGTAACAGGAACAGTCGTTCCCACAGACGGCGCCAAACTGATGGCGTAAACCTTCGGATACGAGCTATAGGACCAAATTAATTGGCGTGAGCAGTTTGCATGGGGACTAATATGGCATCTGAGCTACAAGGCTCGTGAAGTGGGGAATGAAAGCTCTAATTAGTCGTGTGTAATGTGTGAAATACAATAGAAATATAGTGGTTCACCGGCTGATGAGCTCGGCTAGTCCACTCTCTAATGGAGGCTCTTGCTCCTGTCTCTTTATTGATCTAATTCAATAAGTTACAACAGAATTCTCAAGGTATTAGGGTTTCAAGTTTTTTCCTCCTCTCAATGGAAGCTGCCCCTCCTCTTTATAGCCTCATGCTTACCTCTAATTCGGGGTTACTTCCTTTATTGTAGGGATCGTCTCTATCTTCTTCTATAATCTCGGGCTTTCCTAAACCCCTTATGGCTGACCGCGGATGGCGAGTTCTCTGCCTTGTGTTAGGGGATTCTCTCCTTGGTTTTAGGATAGGATCCTGGCTGGTAGCGGATTTCTTGCCTTGGATTGACTTAACTCCCCCTGTTCGGGTATCTACTGCCTTTTTACTGCCCTCTCATTGTTTCTTAGCTCATGTCTTTAGTTGGGAATATAAGTTCCGATTGGGCGAGCTCAGACCTTGCTGGATGAGCTCAGCTTAGTTCTCCATAAACTCCCGAACTGAGCTCTTTTCCTGAGCTCAGATCTGGGGTTTACTTTAGGTATCATCACATTTGATTCCATTACTGATTCTTTTCAATTTCCTTGAAAACGAAAACGTTTCGAAACAAAAATTTGATCCTTGAGTGGAGGTGTCAAGTTTTCAATAAATTTGTTCACCTTGCTAAGGTTGTATTTTCTATAAATTTTTCAGACATGTATTGGTCTCTTTCTCTCTCTCTCTCTCTAGATGTGTACATTCAGTGGAAGGAAATGTAACCAAGAGCTCTTAGAAATATAAGCCAAAGGGTTTGGAGGGTAAAATCTCAGGCACAGTACTACATATGCCACTGATCCAGACAGTCCAGAATATAAAGATTTCCTTACTCATATATTACCCCAATTAATCAGATTAAAAGAAATCTAGATAAGAGAAACATCATTCCTGCTACAAATCATTGACAACAGAATCACTTCCCCTATATCAAGTTAGAAATCTCTATCATAAAAGAATGGCAGAGGAAGAGCTCTTGTTCATGATATAATCTTCAACATACTCAAATTTTCCACTGAGCCTCTCTATGGACATCTAGCAGTAAAAGCAAAAGGATGGACTCTTGTGTATTCCTTGAAAGACTTGAGATACACAATGCAGAATTTCGTCCTTTTCCCTTATTTAGAGGTGATGGTTGTTACAGGGGAAGCAACCACAGGATATGTGCCCAGAGAAATGTGAGTTTTGTCGATTCATCATCTTCTGCGGCTGTTCGGAGGCCCTATGGATTTGCTCAGTGTGTTGAAGCTGGGCTGTTGCTCTCAATTCCTCAGCTTTTCTATGAACATTTGCCATCCTCTTCATCAACTTCTCTTCCAAATTGGACCTCATCTTTTGAATCTTCACCTGTAAAAGCATTTGTTACACAACACACTATATCAATAAAAAAGTTTCACATGTAAATATTCTAATGAACCATAAGATATGTAGTCATGAAGTTGTGTCCTCAAAATTCTAAAGACAGAATTCAAGAACACCCTTATAAGATAATAATCTGATATGACTATCAGCCATATATAGCCAGTTCAAGTCCACTTTTTTGCTTGAACTTCAGTATAGGAGAGACATGGTCACCTATGAAGCATGGTACTCTATTTAGGTCGAAGTATGCATATCAAATAGATTGTTCTATTGTGACTTGAAGGTAATGAGTTTGAGTCGCGAAAACAGTCTCTCTACTTGCAGGGGTAAGACAGCGTATATCTAACTCTCCCCAAAACTCCAACCCTCTCCAAACTCCACAATGGCGAGAGTCTCGTGCACTGAGTACGCCCTTTATGCATATCAAATAGAATATATGTCACTTACTTGATGATGTACTAGGACACGTATCGAGCAATTGATAAAATATTTATATGAATTTTGAGAACTAGTGATTGTTTCTTAAGAATTATCTTTTAGGTCTCTTGTCATAGGAACTGTAGAGCCAACAGGGGATATAAATAATACAATTCTGCATACACTATTAGAAGGGAAATAGTTGCTTTATAGTTTAGGATTCACAATTCAAAGTTCAAGCATGGGATAGAGATCCTCCAGCTCACGCAAGTGTTCCAATTTCCCAGGATGCTGCTCAATGGAGCTACACCTTCACATGGGTTTATTACAAGTTACAAAAAAAATTGTCATGAATGGAACTATAAAAATATGGAGTTTGTTGACTTCCTTGCATTCTTTTTGAACTGTACTTATATACTTCTAGGGTTTTAATATGGTACATAAAAAATTTCGGTATGATACCACATACCACTTTCTTGGTTATGTATACAATTTTTTGGATAGAGCTTACTAACGTTTAGAGTGTGTACACTAGTTGGGTTCACTTACCACTTTCTGGGTGAAACTTATAACTTCTTAGGATAAAATTTATTAACTTTTGGAGTTTTTTTTCTTTATATTTTTTCGGTATAATACTAAAAAGTGAAAACTTTATTTATATTTTTTCGGTATAGTACTGAAAAGTGAAAACTTTATTTATATTTTTTCGGTATAGTATTGAAAAGTGAAAACTTTGGTAGAGAAGTGTTTTCCATAATTCTATTGCTTTCTTCTTCTTTTTCAAGGCTGCAAAAGCATATTCTAATAGGTCCACTTGGTGGAGGAAGACACTCAAAAAGAGACTGGACCACCACCAAAGAAAAACAAAGGGGAAGAGTGTCTGAGAGCAGCGGGTGGCTCGATGAGGATGAAGCCAACAATAAGTCCGACAAAGCCTTCCAAATAAAGTCACCACTTGACAGATTTATTCAACCAAACGAATTCTTATATGGGTATCCATTCATCTTTCTTCTTATATAGTGCCAAAACTGGGCTTCACCTACTGCCCTCTTATCTTATGTATATTAGGTACAATCATCACCCAACCCACATACTTTATATTTGAAAATCTAATTAATATGCTTAGCACATGCAAATGCATGTACTACTAATTAGATAAGAGAACTACTCCAAACATTTAAGAATATGTAAAGGAAAAAATCGAGGGCGGGCCTTGGCACAATGGTAAGATTGCTTCATTGTGACCTGGAGTTTACGGGTTTGAATCACAGAAATAACCTCAGTAAGGCTGCGTACGTTTAATTCTCCCCGGACCCCACAATGACGGAACCTCATGCACTGTGTACGCCATTTTTTTAAAGGAAAAAAGCCTCTTTGCCTGTGGGTAAGACCATATTTGCATACTGGACTGCACATCTTTCTCTACTCAATTCAACAAAACTTTTATCCCAAATAGTTGAGAGTCAGCTATAGGAATATTATTTCTCCATGTATTCCATCACTGACCAACACAAGTCATCACTTTTTTGTTTACTATAATCTTATTTTAGAGTTAAATTTAAGTTCATGTTGATTTCGCATTACCGTCAATATGTATCAAATCACTCTTCATGTGCTGCAGGATTAGGTGTTCTATAAACATGTCTAAACCATCGACGGCGATGCCCTCTTAATTTATCTCCTACTACTTTTCATTAATATATTCATTTCTTTAAACATGGTTCCTAGGCTTATCATTTCCAAAACTGCATAATCTAAGCTACAAAAAGTGAGGATGATAAAAAATACCTCCAGCTTTCTTGACTGAGCTTCTGCTTTAGCACTTTGGAGGTTCACCCAAGCTTGAATTTTTGCTTCTTCTCTCTGGTACCTGCAATTCTGATCACAATTAGTATCCAATTCCGTTCAGAAACAATTACATGAAAATGTGGCATTGCAAGTCCCATATATACCTTAGGCAGCACTTGGTCTTCTCCTCTTCTTCCCATGCAAGAGTTCTAGACTCTGAAACACTTCTCCTGCACTCATTGCTCATCTCAAAGTGCCTCAAGCTTTTCGACACGTCCTCTTCCTCCTCTTCCCTTGAGCTCCAATTTGAGGTAATAGAATCAAATTGTGTCCCAAGATTTAGCTTGGCTAAATGGCACTCCTGCAACTCTGCAATGTCAATGGTGCTGGAGTTCATTAAGGCCAATGGACCTGACCTATTGGCAGGAGTGTTGTGGCGGGCCGGTGATGAGCTTTTGAATGGAGTAGGGCATCTTGAAGTAGTAGAACTGCCCAGAGGTGTCATCTCTGTCCCAATGTCTCTGTGTTTAACCTCATTGACCACCTCTGTGGCTGCCTCTTTCATGGATTCATCTGCTGATTTTCCAAATAGAAACCCCTCTTTCATTGGCTCTGAGCATCTAAATTTGGGAAAAATAGGGTCTACCTCATTTGTGAATTTATCTGCATGTCATGATGTACAAAGGTTTCTTGATCAATACCACCCAAATAATTGTAAATTCAATGTGGGTATGTAGAAATCAAATAAGAATTGAAAAAGAAGGTTCCAATGAATCCGAGGAAAAGAGCACATTATGGCCATGACCAGCAGATCACTGCCATCTCACGAATTGGATTTGAACTAATATCAAACTACTTGCCCTTGTAGTAGATGGTGACTGGGTCTATCGTCCTCCTTATTATAGTCCTCCTAAATCAATAGCATTTCGTCCAAATACATCCAGTCTTTTCACTACATCCTATCTTTTCATATTAGTAGTCCTATGCATAGTTAGTACTATAGCCCCAATCATGGCTTTCTTTTTGTATGACTTCGAAAATCTTGCTATCTTAAAGGAGATACTTAGCATTGTTCTGTAGCATGGAGAACCAACTAGCTAGGTTTTTTGTTATCTAAGTAAGGAACATGATCAAATAGTTGGGCCAAAGTAAAAGTGATGGAAGACTTTTAGAAGACAAAAACAAAAAAATAAAAATAAAGGGTACATCATTGTTGAAGAATAAAGGAGGCGAGACCAAGGGGTCAAGGTGGGGAAAGGTTGTCACCTTTCAGAAGTACATGTGCTGAGGCAGAGAACTCATTGAAAGTTCTGGCTGAGCTATGATGGTCCAAAGATATAGGCACTTGAAAGGCTGAAATTGCTTTTGAGACCTTTTCCTCTGTGACCCTTGACTTTTCTGCAAAGACCTCTCCTCCTTGTGGCTTAACCCCAATACAATGTTTGGCCATTTTTGAGAAATCTGATGGCTTAAAACCATGATGATGAGCAGGGGAGTCATGGCAAGAACTGCCACTAATAAGCCACTTCTCTGCATCATCCCACTTTGAAGGAAAAGACTTTCTTGAGAGATTGTTTCCTACACTGAAGTTGAAAATGGGTCTACCAGGTGTGGAAGGAGCTTCCACATTCCTCTTTGTAACTGAATTCACTCCCTCTGCCCCCCTCTCAGCTGAAACATCAACAAAACCTCTGCTTTCTAGGCCATTGTTTGCCATTGGGAATGATTTAACAAACTCAGAGGTCTCCTTGAGATTTAGCTTGCAGATTGGATCAAGAAATGGGTTATCTCTGCTTGTTCTATAGAACCCAGCGTTGTTCTCTAATGGGGCTTCCTGAAATCACAAACAACCAAAAACTTCAGGAAACCTATCGAATTAGATAGACCATTTAAGACAATGAAAGCAAGAAAATAACCACACATGAAAAAATATTAGCATTTTGTCTTTACCCCGGGAGATGTAAATAAGGGTGGAGCTTCAAGGTACTTGGGGCTTGAAAGATCCATAGTTGTAAGGTAGAAAGGGATAGCTAAATAACTCTAGCTGATTTGGGGTTGGGGCTACTCTCTCTGCAAGACTCTCTGGTGGAATCTCTTATATGATGATGTTAGGTTGGTGTTTTTTAGTGTGGGTAACATGTTTGACACATGGTTCTTTAGCTTCAGAAAGTGACTGGGGAAGAAGTTGGAAGAGGTAACAGTTTTGCTGAACTAGGAAATAAGTATTGACTGCTAGGAGTGGTAACTATGGTGTAAGATACTGTTCAACAACAACAACAACATTAGCTCACACTGTGGAACAAGTTCTGAGCTCACCCCTCAAGAATGAAACAGTAATATAGCCCTACCCGAGTAACAGTGGACAAGGAAGAAGACGAAACAGTACTACTTTCATCAAAAGAAGTGGGGGCTTTGGGAGGTGAGAACACAGCACTCGTGAGTTAGGACTGTGTGGAATAGAAAAAGGATATGGTTGGATTATCAAGTCATTTGTTTATGTTGGAACTCTTTGAAGGAAGCTTCTTGTTGGTTGTGATCCCTTTTAAAGTTGTGCACAGCATTGTTCTTAGTCTATGGCAATTGGCAAGTAGTCATTACACTGTTACATAATTAGTCAGCACTACTTCTGTCTGTCTTTTTTTTTTTTTCTGGAAAAAAGGAGGGAGGACCATAGTAGGTACTAGTCGCTTTGTGCGACTATGAGGATTTCTTATTGTAAAATGTCCAATTTGATTTATAGCTACTAATCGAAAGGATGACTTATCACCATAATATACGGTTTACCACTGTAGTCTTCTGTCTGTCTTCTTCTTTCTATGCTACAAACAGTAATGGCATTACCAGTATGTCACATGTAGATGCAGGTGTCTGAGCAATATAATGATACTTTATTATATTTTTTGGGGGTGTTTTCTTTTTGGGGTGGTTTATTATTATTATTTTTTTTGGGGTTGCCATTATTTGAACTTTTAAGCTACTAGTGTTATATTCTTTATGTAGGCTCAAGCTTATAAAGTCATCTCATGTTTTTTTGCAATGACATATAATTCAATTCATCGTATAAGAAGTACAACATAACAAAATATTATGGTCGCCTAATGTAGGGGCCGTCGGGGCCGGAGGTACGGTAAACTCACCACTTGGCCTTCGATTAATCAACCAATCTTATAGGGGTGACAACCGAATCGTGTCATGTTGGGTTCGTGTCGAGTCATTGCGAATTCGTATCGAATATTAGTCAACTCTAATCTAAACCATTTAATTAATCGTGTTGTGTCGAATTGATCTATTTATTTTTGTGTTGTGTTCGTGTTCGTATTCGTGTTAACCTACATAAATTTTGAATAAAAAATTTAACGCTAATATTTTATTTTCACTTTAATTAAATCTATGCTCATACTTTTTCTATAAACTAAAAATTAATTTAATAAACATAATAATAATAATGAGTAAAAATATATTTTTTATACAATAATTATGTCAGTACTTAATAAACAATTATAAATAATTAACATTTTATTTATATAATATTAGTTAAACATGTTAATTTTGTGTTACCATACAAACGAGAAAATAGAGAAAGTTTCTATCTATATAATAAAATAGCTTACAATTCAAATCTTAAAAGATAAACAAAATGACTTTTGCTATTCGCGGTTTAGATCACTTTAAATTTTACTTTAAAGTTAATCTAATGGCTAATATTAACACCATAAATTTAATAAGAAAAATTGGTCCCTAAGGGTGTGTTTGGAGTGATTTTTTAAAAGTACTTCTAAAAATTATTTTTCATAAATACTTTAAAACAAAAAATAGTGTTTGAAACCGCCCCACTACTACCTCTACCACCACCACCACCGTTACCACCACCACCACCACCACCACCACCCCCACCGCCGCCACCGTCACTACCATCACCACTGCCCTGGCCACCACAGTCATTGCCACCCACCACAACCATCATCATCTCCTACCACCACCACTGACGCCCACCATCTCTCACCCTCACTACAAACCGATGTTTAAATTCCTATATCTCTTCTCTATGTTTGTGATTTGATTTTGGATATGAATACAAATATATTTATTATTTATCATTTTTTATTACACTGTGCCTTCAGGCACAGGTAATAACTAGTTCTTAAATAAACGGGTTAATTGTGTCAATTTCAGGTTTGGCGTGTTGAACCCAAACATTACCCATTTATATTTCGTGTTCACGTGTCGCATCATTTTCGAGTTTGTGTCGAGTTATAATCGAGTTCGTGTCATAAAATTCGTATCGAGTTTGAATCGTGTCGTCGTCTTGAGTCGAAAATTGTCATCCCTACAATCTTACTGTCAACAAATTTTAATCTCTTTGATAAGAAGTGCTGCTTTAACAATAACAAGGCCCATATGACTCGTGATCCATTTACAAAATAGGAGTTGACTACAATATCGAGTTTTTTTTTTACCATACCTCTAAATACAACATTTGTGGTAATTTTTACTATATTTATGAGTGTTTTTACTATTATTGTGGTACCTAAAAAAATAATAAAAATAATTACCACAACAGTGATAAAAACATTTATAAATATGATAAAAATATTAGGAGTGACAATTTGTAACATAACACGACTCAAAATCGATATGAAATTAGCAGCTTAGGATTAATTATTTTTCGACAAGAACCCATATAAGACACGATTCGTTAATACGAATAATAAATGTGTTAGGTTAGTGTCAAATATGAACAACACGAAATTGACACGATTAAAATGTTTAAGTAGTATATAAGAATAAAATGCTATTTTTTATTTTATTTTATTAAGTAGTGATCTAATTCTTATATAAAAAAAATATTTTTACTCATTTTTATTATTATATTTATAAAGTATAAGCATAAGTTTTAGACATCAAATTGAACGATAAAATTTTATTTACGGATTATATGAGTCAACATGAAAAATCACACAAAAATAAATAGGTCGACATGACACGACACAATTAGTTAAACGAGTTGAGATAGGGTTGACTAGTACTCGATAGTCGATACAAACCTGAAATAACACGATACGAACACGACTTGACACGACACGATTGTCACCGCTAAAAAATACCCATAACAATAGCAAAAATATCTACGAAAGTAATAAATCAACTACAAAAGTGATAAAAAAAATTTAGTTGTAAAATGACCCACAAAAATTATAAAAACATTCTTTGATGTAGTAAATTTTAGAGGTATAATACCGAAATTTTTTTGATAGTACCATAGTCAAGTCCTAAAAAATATAGGGAAACTCTATTGTATTGAAAAAAAAAATTCGGTACCAGTACTATCGATTACTACTTTATATGGTAAAATTACAACTTTAAAAAGAAAAATTATAACTGTTAAAGGGATGTCATGATCATTATAGACACCCATAATCGATTATAAAAAATACGGTATTAATCATAATATTTTATGATCGATCATGTCCTTTAAAATTATAATTTACATATTAAAAAAATTATAATTTTCAATACTAGTGTCGCCGAGAACAACGTAGAAGTTCCCAAAAATATATTGAGATATTTCCGTTTGACGAACATGAATTCACCTTTACCTTTGAATTCATGTGAGTTACCGCCACATCAGTTTGCAGGACAGAAACAGTCCAACCCCATTTCTTATCAATGTGAGGACATTTGGCTTTTAGATATGTCAGTTTATCCTGTAACTCTATTGCGAGGGTGAGCAGGTAGCCTACTGTTAGTACCTTAGAAACACTTATTATTATTATTTTTATTATTTTGTACTTGTATAAGAGATGGACGGTGAGGTTCAAACTCTCGATATAACTATTTAATAGTGAAGTACGATGGTCGTTAGACCAATGGCTGATCCTCTATGAGCTCTTATTAACTCACTCATCTTTCTATCATTGTATGTGCTTTCTTCTTCTAGTCTTTCGCTTCTTCCTGTGAGCCAAACACCTTCCTCCTCTACCATATCCACAGTTCGACATTAGTAATGAAAACGCATTGCAAAAATACGATAGTAGTATTAATTGAGTCATGTTGGTTTTTATTTTCAATTGTATATTATACTCGAGTTGAGTAATTTTGCTTCGTATCACTATTAATATTTATTATAAACTATTCAAGCGTAAAACAATTCATATAGTGTAACATCAAGATGTGCGAGTTTGAATAAAATATTTATTTATTGATATTCATATAATATGAGGAAGTAAATGAAATGATTAGATTTTAATTACAAATTACAACTTGCAACTATGAAAGCTCATCGATGTTTAACACTAACTCGACCGACTTATAATATGTTAATGAGTTATGTTATTTTAAATCTATATTGTGTCGGGTTCTTGTCAGGTTTGTGTGAATGGATGACATTGATTCCCGTACCTGCTGATGAATTTTAGAGGGTGTAGAGAGAGACCACTCCACTTAAAGTATTTAAAATATCTTTAACAAGGTATTGTGATTTTCCAAAAGCATTTACCACCAAAATTAATTCCTAGATGCATCATTGTGAAGAGACATTTGCTCTTGTGATGGTATTTTTGAAAAGGAGATAGAGAGAAGGGAGTTGAAATTTTGAAAGGGAAGGCTAACAAATGAGATGACTTGGAGAATAGAGAGACTACATATAAAAACAAGGACTAAGAAATAGGCCTAAATCATCTATAGGTTGTTAGCATAGAAAGAGACTACCAATTGATTATCTATCATCCAACCGGAAAAAAGAAAAGAAAAGACTATTGTAATTAAAAGAGTTGAGAATGGTTAAATATACACAATCTCGAACTAATAATGTCATGAAGACGAACTCTTCGAGCAAGATTATATAGTTGAGTTCAAATACCGCAACATCTAACTAGGTCATTGTAATTTCTTCCGAGGGTGTGTTCACTCCCAAGCGACGAGAGCCAATCAAACTTAACCATTGTAGGATATACCCATTTGAACCATAAACCAAACCTACCCATATAATTGTTAGAGTATTTATATTATGGGTAATTTAGACATTTTATATTATTTTGTTGCCCTAATATATAAGGGCCTACATTATATATTCTTGGTTAAGGTTGTATTACTGATTGAATTAGTCTTAATAATATTCTTGACTTCTCTCTTTCTTTTCTTGTCTTTGATCAGTGTTAACAATAATCACCACCAAACTATTTTTTTTGTCGATTACTATTACAAGAGCGGGAACGACGAAGCTATTAGTCAAAAAAAAATATCATGTCATACTATATGACTCAGAATTCACCATCATCGACAGTGAAGAAGATAAGCTAATGGAGCCCACCTGTTATACGTTTACTTATATAATACTTATAATTAGACATTATTAGCTTTTAAAATATATGTTTAACTTTGGAAGACACAACCTACAACCACATCATTACTCTGCTTTATAATATAAGCTACAAACAACCATTCCACACCTGTAGCATACATAGAAAAACCTATCTTCTTCTTCTTCTTCAACATTGGATCCATGGCTGTAAGATGTTCCCCTTCACCTGCTTTCATAATTCAGAAACCTAGCTCAATCAAAAAGCCTGTTACTAGAGTATTAATGCTTGCACAGGCTCATGTATCAGTCAAGAGTACAACTATACTTCAGATCACATCATCTTTCAAGAACAAGGTTTTGTCTCTCATACTTAATGAAACATTGACTTTCTAGTTTCTATTCAGTTTCATTTGTATTCAGTCAATCTAACCCATTTCAGAAATTTTGATTTTCAAACTCGAACTCAATTGCTTTTGTTGATAGTCATAAGCTATACGAT
Organism: Ilex aquifolium; assembly: GCA_951799425.1. NCBI lineage: Eukaryota > Viridiplantae > Streptophyta > Magnoliopsida > Aquifoliales > Aquifoliaceae > Ilex > Ilex aquifolium. The sequence continues at coordinate 15,520,139 of OX637410.1, read as the reverse complement.
CTCTACTAGTTCAATGAATAATACATCGATAAATAATCACACTTTCTAATTAATGCCCACGATTATTTCCTAATAGGTTTACGAAGATCAATCCGAGGGTATCGTTTGTTATAAAGATGGTACTGGAGAGATAGTATGTGAAGGATACGACGAGGGCCCTCACCTTCGTCAACAATTCTCTATCTTGGCTTATAGTACAAGGTAAGTAATTATCCTAGCATATAGCATACAAAATTGTTGTCCAACTAGCATCTCAACAAGTGATTTTGTAACGTGATTTTACGTGTTTCAGAGATTCTAAGATCAGTGACCTTCAAAGGTGTTGGCTTCAAATTGTTGATAGTAATAAACTTAACCACCACGCGGATGAAGATGTCGTTGGGCAAAAAAATCTCAACCCGAAGGAATCCAACTCGTTCTGCTAAGAAATGCTAACTTTTAGCCAATAATCTTCACATCTTCATGCCTGTTCTCATTATTCTGTAACAGCAAGACATTTTTTTTTTCCTGTCAATGGTTTTCTGTAAATGATAAGTATAGAAAGAGTACTTTCATGTGGCCTTGTAATTACATTCTGAGTTCCAGTTCTATCCTGCTGCTCCTGCAGAACAACTACTTCCAACTAGAACGATTTAATGAACCTATTCCCAATCTTAACACAGAAACTTACACCGAAAACTACTACTACTAAGTGGATTGGACAGCCTTTTTTAGACTTCGATTGAGAATGAGGTGAACTTAGGGAGAGATCGAGCTTCAAGAAATAGTGAACTGTCTTCTCAATACACAAATGTATAACTCCACAAGAATTTCAATTGCTCTCATATGTATTACTGTAGGAACTGGGTTCAAGCTTTCCCCAATCTCTTCTCATCAATGGACTCCTGATGTGTATATATATAATTTGGTAAGTAAATGCATTCATTCATATTTGCCGAAATGTACAAGTATAATTGAACTTTGTTAAACATTCCTAATCCTGCACCTTGACAACAAAAGCACCCTGTCAATTCTGTATCAGGCAAACACAGCTCCCCCCCCCCTCTCCCGTCATAACAAAGATCCTTAGGTCACTTGAGAGCTTTCATAGCCATAGGAATTGATCCATTCGAATAAGAAATATCAAAGCATATAATAAGATGACAAAAAATGATGATAGAGGATCTTATAGACGATTACCTAGCCAACAGATGCAAACAGGGTGATTTACTCACTAGAAGAAGAGGAACCCATATTCAGACTATGTGAAACAAAAATAAACCCAATCCTAGAGCTAGAAAAATAACAGAAAAGCGATATCACCGTCTTGCCACTTGAAGGAAAACCGATATGACATTGTACACCAAAAATGAAAAAAATGGAGTCAAACAGCAGAAAGTTTGGGATATATTATAAACAGTCAGTTAATATGGAGATTACTTGATGGTATCAGTGCAGCTAATGAATTCATTGAACATAAAGATCTATCTATTGAGAACTTCTACCACCTGTTTTTCTAAAAGCATTGACTATGAAGCCTTCAACTATTGACTAGGCTTATTACATGCTTAACTACTCCATAATATAAGCTCATCCATTCCTCAATCAACTAAGATATTTAACCCTAATAGAAAAGCAAACAAGAGGGAATAACTTTATATTACATTTTGCTGCTCCAAAATGTCAGATATCAAACCAAAAAAAAAAAAATGTAATTGCATTTCTGTAATTCATATACATATTGAAATGCTTAATACAAGAAAAAAAGTTTGTACAAAATCTTCTTGGGGAGATCACCTAATACTTGTACCCCTAAGATATTTTCATGGCTTTAATAGCCTTGTTCTGCGTCTTCCGCCAAACAATCATGAATTTCTAATTTCTGCTAGAATACAATGGAAAGCTATCCAAAAATAATTGACAGAAGGAAAGAGGGGGAGGGTCGAAGAGGGAAAAAGAAATAAATGTTATATGGTGAATGGAAAACTGACGGGGGATGACTAATTCCCAAATTAAAGTTCCAACATGTACAATCAAACGGATTTACAGTATCACTCGGCCGAAGTCCCACCTTGAGTATCCTCTTCACATAAATCAGTCTGAGACTTACTTGGAATAATAGTTGGTGGTGACCACTGATCTGGGACCATCAGAAAATAGGTAGTCATGGCTTTCCTGAACCTCTTCTTGTATTGCTTGGGTGAGATTACTGTTGGAGACGTGTTCTTAGGTCCGCCGAGGATGCCAGAAGCCTTCACCCAAGTCTCAAGGTGCTTGTCCCATGTATACTGTCTCACGAAGTCAATAATCCCAAGAACAAGTTCATGCTTCTCTTCATCCACCCCAACAAGTAACGAATAATCCATCACATCAATCGACTGCAAGAACAAATTCAACAATGTATTAAATTGTCGAACACACATTTATTCAAGTTGAACGAATGGGAACAGCCCATGTGTACAAAATACATTCTGGGAATGTGTTGTAGAACTATCGACGAAGAAAAGCAAGGAATATGGGGGTGAGATAACGTGACATGATGCCTCACAGACAAACCGTTCACCACAACCAGCTCATCTACATATTTCAGCAGAATGCAAGTTTTACCTAATATTACGAAGAAATACAGATGGAAAACTTTCATCCAAACTGAGGCAGTTAAAAATAATTTCATTGTTAAGTGACTAAGTTTGCACAAAAGCCTAGTGTCTTTGGGGTGGGAGGTGGGGTCTCCACATGGTGAACAGTAAATCTTTTATGTTGCGCATACAAAACATTTTAAGGCTGTAGTGACTAGTATGCTGAACAACAACAGAGCAAGTTGCAAAGCTTACAGCAAGAAAAGCGGTATCATTCCAGACAGCTCTTTCCAACAATCGCTTTGCCTTGTTTCCAACAAATATAGGAGAAGTTGGCATTGCTTCAATTAAATTCTGGTCCAGGAGAACCTTATTATTTCCACTAGAATCGGCATTATACCGTGATCTGGAAGATCCTTTGAGATCATAAAGCCTTGTCAGATTTCTTCCAAACAGAAGATTCTCCATGACTAGCACATCCATTTTTGTTTCCTTTCCTCCCTTAAGATGCTTTGATGTGACCTTTAGACATAAAGCCAATGAAAAGATGAAGTTTCAAAGTGTACCAAGTGGAAAATGAAAACATGAATTTTGACAACATGGATCAGAGCAACAGATACCCCTGATCACACAGCACAACCTGTCAATGCAAACGTAATCCAATTGAATCTATACAGCTACAATTAGCCACTAAAAACACCATATTATGCTGGAAGCTCCACACTGACAATAGAGAACCATATTGCAATAAAAAACAACCTAATGTAACAAATGTCGTTGACCAAAATTACCATTAAAAATCAGAGTAAATGTCAGATTAAAGAGAAAATGAAGCACAATTCCTCTATATTGAAATCACCATTACCTGACTGCTAAACATTAAACAGGCAACGCAGCACCCACAGCATCCACGTTGGTAATGATGCAGTTTACATAGGTACCCAGATACTGATGAAATTCATACTTAAGTTCTTGGAAGTCCGAGGTACGTATTATCATCCATGGCATCCAACAAACAAATAAGAATGGGAGGATTATCTAGTAAGCCTAGAAGTACTTATTCAAGACTCACTTGTTTTTAGGGGGACATTGCAAAAGTGAGGGGTGGACATAAAGAATATAAAGAACTTCGTAGTATGCCTATTTAGCAACTTTGCCGTCTATATCAACAGAAGACCTTGATTATGCCCTCCTATTTGGATGAACCAGACAAGTATGCACCAATTAAAATGAGATTCAAAGTCAAGTATATCATCTTTTCAACTCGAATGTTTGGGCGTGGCAAAGTGACTGGTCAATTAATTGTTTAGTTCAATTCGCATTTCCAGTCCTTCAGAAAATACCTGATAAATCCCAAGAATTTTTGCCAGGCATGTCGGGCTTCCAGTGCTAATTGATTCAGATAGATACTTAAAATATTCAGGAGCAAACTTTATGAATGATTCCAGCTCTGTCTTTGTAACCTGTTTGATGATAAACCGATCATCTAGGGTTTTCGCAAAGAAGACGTTGCTCTTGCCACCTTGGGCTCCCCACTTCTTACAACGACTAAGAGACCTTATGAAATCCATTTCAGATGGGCAACAAATTCTCCTCAAGGCGTCAAACCGCTTTGCAAAGTAACAAGTCACTGCATATTTTACCTTACCAAGGGGTCCATCATCTGCAAAAGAAACTCGAACATGCGAAGCCTTCATAATATATGAAACTGGATCCAGAACCAGGGAGGTACGAGACCCAGACATAGATAAGATGTTATCATCTATAGATCCAAGACTCCTGTATGATTCCAATAACATGTCATCATGTGAATAGAAGGACTGGAAATTCCCCAAATCAAGCAACTGCATTGGGTATGTAGAATCGCTACTGTCGTTTTGCCTTTCAGGCTCATCAGATAGTTGAACAAGATAACCAGGAGAAGCCAGTGCATAGGATATGATACTTGTGGGCTCATCATCATAGACTGGGACAACCGTGTCATTAACACCCACAGGCAGGAGCAACCTAGCCCCTCCTTGGAGTTCCGACTCAAGAAACGATGAAATAAAGACTGGGTTATACTCAGCTAGTGTACCCAATTTCTGCACACTACCTAAAAGGTTTTTGTTCAATGAGCGATAGAAGTTTCTAAAGGGCATTCTCAGCCAGCTCGCAAAGTCTTCCATGTTATCTGAGCTTTTAGTGGATAACAGGGGCGGGAAATGGGATGCCTTGGGCCCATCCTGGTCTTCTTCCATGTCCAACTTTTCTGCCAATACGATGACGGATGAAGAATCTGACACAGCAGGTTCAGGACATACGTAAGTATTTTCCTTAGGTATTCCAATATCTGGGTTATTTTCCCCAGTCCATGCAGCATCAAGGGTGTCTGACAAACTTGTAATGATAGGGGCCTGTCCATCAGAGAGGGCCCTATGAACAACTATATTGGATTCCAAAGGATCAGAATCAACACATACGTTTAGACCAGTAGAAAGATTATCTTGGCTTTCTTCTCCATGATTTGAATATGAATCCCTGTAAATTCCATGATGAACTAGTTCAGGCTGGTTACCACGGCCACCGATTCCTCGACCATCATCATGACTTTCCTTGATCTTTGCATCCAAAAGAACAGAGTCACAACCACCTAGATCTTTGCCTAGTTTAACAGGAATATCAATGAGCTTCTCATAAGCAGAGAGGGGTTTCTCTACAAGTTCTCGATTGGACCCACATGGATTTCCAAGAAGGTAGTTACTATTTAACTTGGTTGAGTGAATCAAGCGATGGTCCCACATATAAGATTGAAAGAGTAACTGTCTTCGAAGTCGATTAATCTCAAGAATATCAATAGCAGGTTGGCCCTTTTTCGCCTCCTTGTTCAGAATTTTCTGAAGTGATTCCTGCAACAATACCAAGATATCCATCAGAGCTCACATGTTGAAAGCAGAAATGTTGTATATGTTTAAAACATTGTCGATTTGAAATCTAAATGGATCAGAAATTTTATGGTAAAAATCTCCATGAAATTGAAACTTTCATGGTCCCATTCAGTTGAAACCATCATATTGATGTCGAAATCCACACGTGGATCAAGCGACTTATTCACAAGTCACAACAAAGTGCTGTTTTATAGCAAACAAACAATATTTTTATAACTCATGCAAAACTGAAGACTTCTCTTTTTTGGTGCACAATAGAGGACTAATAGGAAACTTTTACTAAGGAACATAGCAAACCATTATTGCACCACATTGGTTTCTTTAGTTTTTTTTCGCCTTCTTTTTGTGTGTGTGTGTGTGTGTTTTTCTGGGGGCAGGGGTTGTAATTGATCCAAGATGATACTCCTCCCTTCAATTTTAATATTTTCCACTGCTACAATACAAAAGCTGGGTCCACCGTCTACCAACCCCACATATTAGATAATGACTTGTCAGGGTAGTTGGTTGAATACTAATCATGAAGAAGGAACTTGTCGGATACTTGAACACAACAAGGGCAGAAGTATGTTGTTCATCAAATTCAATAGTTAATGATAAGAGTATATTAAGTTGAATACGACCAAATTAGTACTAGATTGCGCATAAGGAACAAATTGATTGAACAACCATTGTAAGAGTGCCGCCTTCATCTACATGCATGCCAATTTAAGAATAAATATTTGCAGTAGATACAAATAAAGTACAACATCTAGGACAGAAAATGTGAAATTCAGTGCAGAAAAGATATTAAACATATTAACTGAAGGCTTCACCTCAAATTCTGCCTTTTCTTTTTGTAGCATCCCTTCCAAAACTGCTATCTGGTGTCTTGATCCGGGTGTGTTAATGCCACTATTCGATGGGCCTGTGCCAGATCTTTTCTCCACCATCTGACAGAGAGCATTTCGTACTTCAGAAAATAAAAGCTCTGCCCGGCAAACCACCTGTTTAGTTCAAACAATTAGGTCACACACGCACAGTGAGATTTCAATTGACAGTTAAGAAGCCAAAATTGTGATCCCTGCACCTCATTAAGCTCCTTTTGTATCCACTCCTGACTCTCATACTTAAAATCAAGTTTGGGAGGAGGAAGGTAGACTGAGTGAACATCAATTGAGGCATAATGAAAGCAAGCGACCATTTTCCCAAATCTGCAAATGTAATAAAAGTGAAAACTGAGAGAAAATGAGAAGCCCATATAAAACTCTCATCAAGGTGCCAAAGAATGTACAACAGATACAAACTTCTTGATTTTCCAAACCCCCGCCGAAAGAAATAAGCTAGATAGCCAAAAATGAGAAATATAATAGGCATTTCCTAAATCACTAACAAAATCCCTATGACCAACCAAAGATGTAGTGGCCTTATTCACAAAATTCACATGGTTTATCAATCCAAAAAGTTTTTTTTTTGGATAAACATGGCTTCCAGGTTCGTCAAAGACATCAATAGGAGGGAGCAAAAGTTGTAATGTTCAAGACCAATATAACAGGATATAAAAGGTTGGGTGTGAGAGATTACCCATAGAACCTTAGGCAGTCTCTATGTAGAGAATGGCCACAGCTTGCTACCCTGCTAGCCGCAGCATGGTTTGAAAAACTGAGCTCCAAAAACTTCCCGAAGGACAAGCCCCAAGCTGCATCAGACATAACTACTCGTCGAGTTGCTGGAGGGAAACCGTTAGTCCGTGGACACCTCAAGCACCTGTGCCACATCCAAATCTTTCCTTCCTTTTCACCAGGTAAGAGAAATTCTGGCAACTTCTTCACAGAAATAGTGAGGGTACCTTGTCGATGAGTATAACAGTGGACATGTGCCTCTGATGGCATCTCACAAGAACGGCATCTATAACCCTAATAAACAAATAAAGAGTTCTTAGTCAGAATTCATGCAAATGAAGTTTCCAGGAAGAAAGGCACAGAGAAAGAGATTACATGATCAAACAATTGATCGCGTAAGAAACGGCCCAATGGTTTATCAAAGTTGCCATAGTATTTTATTCGAAATAGATGAGATCTTTCACAGACAGTCCCTTTCCACACACACCGGGATGATAAAGAAACCAAAATGCTCTGCTGGTCAGAAGGCGATGGAGGAAATTCTTCCTTTGAAGAAACTGGTTCCTCACGAACACTTTTACCATCTCCTTGCAGAGATGGAGGATTTGTACTACTTTGATCTGCAACCAATGCACTGCAATCATTTTGCAACTTGTTGGGTACAACACTTTGCCCCAAGGCCTCCAGATGCCCAAAACCTTTTGCAGCGAGACAATCTCCCATGGCATCTTGACCAAAGTTAAGCGCAGAAGTCTTCAGCCAAGGAGACTCTTTTGAAGCCATTAAACTTTTTTCCTCCACCGGATGGTAAGGAAAGGTTTCATTGTCGTAAGAAAATGAAAAATCTTGCCCAGAAGAAGCAATGGAGGAGAAAGAAGCAGCAGATGGTATAGCATGCGAAGGAGGCTTCATGTATTGAGAGTTAGAAGCATTAACTACACTAGGCAATAGAGCCATTTCCTGCTTAATGTAAGCACTGGTGATCGTCGAGAGCACATCTGAAGTGGGGACAGTGATGGACCTCTGTGGCTCACCACAAGGTTGAGGTCCCTGACTTTTTCCATTAGAGGGAACTGTGAAACCAGGTACTGTTGATATGGACCTGTCAATGCTTGATGGTTTGTCTGGAAGCGCTACTGTTATTGGAGAGTTCAATGGAAGTTCTGGGAGAGAGGCTCCTTCATCAGCAAGAAAAGATGTTTCCAAAGCCAAGTGATAAGCTGCAAAAACACCATACTGGACCACATGCTTCACTTTCTTCAACTCGTCCCCATTGGCACCTCTAAGCAATATCTGAAACAAAGAAAGCAAGAAAGCCGATTAAAATCTTCACAGGACTAACAGTACTTAAACAAGTCTTATAAGAGGGTCTATCGGCAACTAAGACACTTAAAAAAGGAAGTGCCCACCAAGATGATCTTTTAGTCAATAGTCACTGCATGAAAGCTAATGAAAAACTTTAAAATCCTCAATATCTGCAATAATTCAAAGAAACAATTGCCCCCATCGATGGTTGTGCAATGTGGCACATAGAAGTATGTAAAAATTCGAATATTTAATTTCAAAATAACTTTACTTGTCTTCTTCTTAGTTTGAAAGACTCACAGTGCAACCCAATGGCTTTGGACATCCTTCAAAAAACATCAATGTTTTCACCAACTTTTTCCCACCCTGGCCGGCAGAGCCATGCTCTTCTAGAAACCTCTCAACATGGAACATGTCACAGTATCCCAACTTCTGCGATGAAAGATGGTCAATTGAAGGGACTATTTGACCACCTGTACAGCGGGCTATACGCTCCAAAAGTGGCTTCTTGATATTGAGAACAAGTGATATGTCTTTTGCAAGTAGGTACTCTTGCGCATATCGGGACACCGATTTCTCTACCAAAAGGACATCGGGATGATGTACATCTATCTTTGCAACAGCCATTTTTAAATGATCCATTTCCTGAATAAGGAAGTAAAACCACAAACGAAAGATCAAGGAAAAACTAATCAGTTACAAGGTATATGCACCAACTATGATATATAAAAGGTTACTGAATCACCACCTGTTGCAGCAGAGTATCGAAACTTGACAAGTGGTTAGAAACCCGCTGATACTCCAGCGCCCCTCCAAGGATAAAAAAGCGAGGTTTGTCTATTCTGGATGTCATCCGCCGATGAGCCACATTTTTTTTACAAACAACTCCTTTGATCACCATACTAAATGGAAAACGATCATCGTAAGAGAACTACACTTAAAAGGAGTGAAACAGAAACAAGATGCAGAATTAGGGTTCAGAAGTACAGTACACAAGGAATATACTGACTAAATGGCCATATGAGAATATGGGACTGGTAGTGTGGCCTGAAAACTTTTGACATTGGAAAAACATCTTTTACAACAGAATTGCACTACACTGTACATATCAATAATAAAATTGACACCATACAGATCGCAGCACAAAGAAAATAAATGAAAATAGAAAATCACAAGGAAAGAGAAGTCCTAAAAGGAGTAATATACATAATATTATTTGGATGATATTAGTGGAGCTTCATTTTCCTTGTCCACATCATGCAATTATAGATATATATAAAAAATTAGGAAAATAAGCAAGAACATACACAGGAACACTGAAAACAAAGTTATGTATTATCCCGTAAGAATAAATACCACATCAAGGATTGTCTTCTCAGTGTCCTACACCGTGTGTCAGTCTATCTGTGTCCCATTATGTCCACACCTAGTGCCTCTGTCTACATCATGTAGAGTGTGAAATAGCGTACACAAATGCCACTGAGGATGTGAAAAGCTCCATTGTGCAAAATGGGAATGGCAAAATGTAGTGTTGCTTACCGCGCAGAATGTGGCAAAACACCACTTATTGACTATCTACATTGGTCTCAAAATGTTTTACGAACTTGCCCCATGTTGCTCCAAAATTTGTACATTCCATTTACTTTCTACTCTTTTAAGCGCAATAGAATAAATAAAAGATAAACAAAAAATGTAGGGAATCATCAACTGATACAAATCAGTATACTGGAAGGAAAAGTGTGCAACGACTCAGACCACTCAACAATGCCACGATTGGCTAATGACTCTAATCTGATAATATCTATGTTGTAGCATGTGCCAGTATGGCTCAATGAACAAAAAATTAGATTGATGAGTTGGCGTTAGAGTGACATAGAGTAGCATGATGGAAATTTATGTACACAAGTTTACACAACTGTAGCCTTTACCTCTCACTGCGCTGTCCGGAAGCTATACATTTCACCTTCACATATCCTCCTGGGTCCATTCCCCCACCTTTGCTCATGTCTGGCTTTAATAACGTAGCAGCCTCCCAGGACAAAGACGTAATTATCTCTAACCAGCTGTCTTTGTCGTCCTCCTCACCGATGGGAAGGTTCTCAACCTGCAACAGCTGAGCTACTAAAGCCCTGAAGTGCCCATCAACCACATTCTTCATGGCCTTATTGTGCTCCTCATTTGACCTGTCCCTACTCCGGTACTCCCCACTTCCAAAACTGTTTGAAGTACGAAGACATCCCCACTCTCCAGTTGCATCCCCATCATCGTCATCGTCGAATAGAAGAGCGTCCCTTTCATCCTCTTCGTCTTCTGGTTCGGGGGGGAGCCAAATAACTCCATTACTCTCAAAATCTACAGGTACATCATTAACATCTTCTGCAGCATATAAAGAGGAAGGTGCTTCGCATTCATCACCAATATCATGTTCCTCTTTTTTCACAAGCTGCTGCACTCCTTCGGAACAATGAGAATCAAAACTATTGTGTAAGGGAGAGCTGCTCCTACTTTTCGTATTGACAGCTTCTTCATCAGGATGCACTTTATGGGATCCATAGTCATTGTCATTCTCATAAAACTGCACTTGATCATAGTAGCCATTAAGCTGAGGAAAATGCTTTGTTTTGGAATCTAGCCTGTAAACTCCATATTCATCGTCTTCATCGTCACTCCTGATACTAAAGAACATGCAAACAACAATTGATTAATTACAACACACAAGATCTGGAAAATACCAAGTACCTGTATTAAAGCCACAGAATTAAAATTACATCAAAGGGCACATTGCACTCTTATTTTTTTTTCTTTTGCGGGTGGTTATGTCCTGACGCACTTTTTCAGCTACTTTTCTAGTTTTCTTGAATGTCTCCAAGTGTCCACAAATGTGGTAGGAATTATTGACAACCAAAATATAACTGATTGACATATTGAACGGATGATATGATATGCTACTGTGGATCAAAACTTTATCCTCTCCCGTATAAAAGCTTTTCTAAGCTTGAAGGACACAGAAGAGTCCTGGCTGCCTCATAAATACAAAGTATGAATTCCTGTACTAAAAACATTAAAACCAAGGTTTGGTGCTCATCCTGCTACACATTGCTTGTGAAAGTAACCAAAAACATCAAGACACGACTACCAATTCATTAAGCCAAATTAACAGAATCTCAATGAAAAATAATTAAAAAAGATGAAGTGTAGTTGTGAATCAACTCTTCCAAGGAATGATAAAGCACCATTAGCATATATGGAAACCACGTGAAGTCCACACTATAATGTCACATGTCCTTGAAAATGTATACAAGGAAGGCTAATGACATATTGAATCATTGATTTTACGATTCAATACAATCATTTAGAACGTAATGTGGAAGAGAAAAGAGGTAAGACCCACTGCCTCACTCTCGACTCCCTCTGTCAATCATCTTCAGAACCATGTACCTTATGAAACACAGATAACACACCTTAGTCTCACCTGTTGACATCTACATTACAAGATAAGATAGTAAATAAATCTGCAACAGATACATCAATACAGGCATAGACTGTTAGCAATTATTGTAGAAGATGAGACAGAGAGCACAATGAGGAAAGCAAAAGAACTGACAGGAGGAGAAATAGCACAATGAGAGAGGAAGTGTGAGAAACATAAATTCAAGTTCCAAGTATGAGATGAGATTATGGTCAAATAGAGTTAAAACACATAAGGAAAGAAAAGCTTCAAATCTGTGATTAGCTTACTTTTGTCGCACACGTGAGAATTCACATTAAACAGTCTAGACATTGATTTAACTGACAATATGACAATTGTCACCACAAAAAATAGTCCCTGAGTCTCCACCTCATAAACTGAGGAGCCGGTAACTGCCTTTTATTTGAGGTAGATTGCAACTCTACAGAGCCACTATTCTGACCACCAAACCAAAGACCTCAAATCAATGCAACAGGAGTATCCATAGAACCATGCATTGACAAGCAAAGAGCTTGGATGGCTCCCTAATTCCCTAAGCAGGAAACAAGCATCAGGGACTTCACCTTGAGCTCAATTTTAAACACTCAACAAATATAGCCTGGGGGGCAAAGATAGCTAATGTGATGACTTCACCTTGAGCTCCACATGTCATTACAAGTGACATGGTGTGGCCCAATATGATGGGGCAATCCACCATTAGTATAGATTATAGTAAGATGTCATAAATTTCCTCCTTAGAAATGTCAGTTAATACCATGGTTTTGAAAATCGGCCGTTACGGCGCGTAACGGCCGTTACGTAACAGTAACGGCGGCTACCGATTCCGTTACGGTCCGATATAACGGGAAGATTGAAATTCACAGCCGTAACGGCCGTTACCGTTCCGTAACGGCCCCGTAACGCCCCCGTAACGCCCGCTTTGATCCGTTACAACCCGAAAATTTGAGTATAAAACCTAAATTTCAGCCCTAAAAATCAATTTCAGCCGCAAAAAATTCAGTCCCAAATTCAACCAACTCTCACTCAAATACATGTTTAGATCTAGAAAATCTTTCAAAAAAAAACTTAAAAACGCACCTGTGATTAAATCTAGGCTCTTTTCCAAAAAATTTCTAGATCTTCCAAAAATTTTGTAGATCTTCCAAAAATTTCAGCCCTTGCTCGAAAGCTTGACCAGATCTGAGCTCTCTTCTGATCGCTGTGGTCGCTGTGGTCGCTGCTTGCTTCGGACGATCGAACAGGAGTAGATCTCCTGTTCTGCGTAGCAGTAGCTCCATCGTCTTCTCCTGGTAAATCCACCGCCTGCCTCTTCTTCTTTTTTGTTTTTTTTTTTTGTTTTTGTTGGTATAATGACTTATCTGTTAAGTGTTAACTCCACCGCCTGCCTCTTCCTTTTTTTTTTTTTTTTTTGTGGATATGATGACTTACATGTTAGCTGTTACCCACTGCCTCTTTGTTTTCGTTTTGTTTTTTTGTTTTTTTTTTTTTTTTTGTGGTTATAATGATTTACCTGTTACCCACCGCCACTCCCTTTATTTTTTTTTTTATTTTTTTTTTGGTTTTTATTTTTGTTTTTATAATGACAGTAGTGTTGTCTTATCTCTTTAAATTTTTAAATATTATAAATTTATAATGGTATGTTTGAAATATATTTTTGGTCAAATAAACATGTATTTAATTAAATAATTTTAATAGAATTTATTAATTATTTTAATATAATTTACATGGATATCACAATTAAGGGTGTCAATCGTGTCGTGTTCGTGGCAAGAGTCAAGAGCCACAAAAAAAAAATTATTTATTGTGCTCTAAATATTAAATATTAGTATAAATTATTTATTATGCGTAATTAATAATCGTGTCAATTTTATAATCGTTTGTGTCGGGTTCGTATCAACGGGTCAGAGTTGACAGACACCCTTAATCACAATTAACTAATTCTAGTATAGGTTTGGATAAAAAAAAAAATTAGTATAGGCACTAATCATTTTAATGAATATTTTGTGAGTCCATAATTCATTAATTATTTTAAATAAACATTGTGTGTCACTGTGTGTATTACCATTCACTAATTTTATTTGGAGTAAATAGAATATAAAAGTGGTAGAATAAATAACTATAAATTAATCTTTTAATCCATTTAATATATTGATTTATTATTCCTACATGACGTATATTTTTTTTGTGATAGAATTGACAATGCCTCGACATGGCCCGGGAGAAGGTTCACAAAGTAATCCCAGTGATGATATCGGTTGGAACTTTGCGACAATGGCTACCAATAGGCATGATGCAATATGTATGTTTTGTAACAAAATCATTAAAGGTGGTATTACACGCGTGAAAGAGCATTTGGCAGGAAAAAGAGGCAATGTAACATCGTGTCCCGACGTGCCACGAGAAGTCAAGGAACAGATGATGAAACATCTTCAAGAAAGTAAAGATAAGAGAAAAGATAAACAAAAGAGGAGGGAAGAACTGGAATTCCATTTGAAGGAGACCGTGGTTGGGGATCCTAGGTATGTGGATTTGGGTGATGATTCAGATTCTGATCCTGAGATGGCGTTCGGGAGAAGAGAAAGTGTGGCACAATATCAATTTGAAGAAAGTCACAGACGTAGAAGTGTACATGTGCCACAATATAACGTGGGAGGTAGTTCCGGAGGTGGGGGTAGTTTTAGAGGTAGAGATGGAGGTAGGTTAAGACGATCTCATTCAGTTCGTGAGCAGGATGTTGATGGTAGTGCTCGGCATTGGATTACTTATGATACTCCTGAAGCTAGATTAAGGGAGATGGATCCTGATCTTCTGAGAAATAAAAGTTTTAAGCAGCCAAAGATAAATTCAAATCACCAAAAGATTAGAAGGGAAAGGTTAGGAGACATGTTTTCCAAATTCATGTTATATAACCATTTGCCTTTTCATGTAGCAGACTCTCCTTGGACTCAACCAATGCTTGACGTTGCTGCTGAAGTAGGAAAAGGAATTAAAGGTCCTAATTCTTATGAGGTGTCTGAGATATATTTGAATAAAGAAGTCAATGCAATGAAGGAGTGGATTAAGTCTTTTCGGCCTACATGGAAAGAGAGGGGAGTTACTATCATGTGTGATGGATGGACTGGTCAAACACGAGATCACATCATCAACTTCTTGATATATTGTAATAAAGGTACAATTTTTCATAAGTCTGTTGATGCATCTAATGTGGCAAGTAGGACTTCAGATTACTATTTTCGTTTGTTAGATATGGTTGTTGAAGAGATTGGACAAGAATATGTTGTCCAGATAGTGACTGACAATGAAGCAACTCTTAAGGCTGCTGGAAAGAAGTTGATGGAGAAAAGACCATGTTTGTATTGGACAGCGTGTGCAGCACATTGTATTGATCTTATACTGGAGGACATTTCAAAAAAAAAATCTGTTGCAAAGGTCCTAGATGATGCAAAGTCTATCACAAGCTTCATTTACAATTATCCAAGGGTATACCATTTGATGAAAAAATATACAAATGGTAAAGAATTGTTACGCCCTTCAATTACCAGATTTGCCACAAATTTCATTGCACTTGAGAGCATTATTAGGCAGAAAGATAACCTAAAGGCTCTATTTACTTCTGATGACTATAAGGCGACTAGTTTTGGGAAGATGAAAACCGGTCCTCCTAGTGATGTGAAAAATTTGATTATGGGCAAAGACTTTTGGAAGAGAGGTAATGAAGTTCTGAATGTTCAAGAGCCATTGGTTAGAGTGTTAAGGTTAGTAGATGGAGATGAGAAACCTACAATGGGTTTTATATATGAAGCAATGGATCGAGCAAAGTTGGCTATTAAAAAAGATTCTCGATATTGGGTTGACTATTGGAAAATTATTGATCGTCGGTGGTCTGTTCAGTTACATCATGATTTGCATTCTGCTGGTAAGTATGGACTACAAAGTTATGTGTTTCATTACTTGTATGAAATTTACATGTTATAACTTAAAATTAATATTCTATATGAGTAGGTTACTTCTTGAATCCACAATTTCAATATACTACTACCAGCTCTAGGGAGACGTTCCGAGAAACAATGGATGGAACGCAGAAAGTAATACAAAGATTGGAGCCGAACATTGAATGTCAGATTAAGGCAATAAATCAGGTTTGTAGTGCTTGTTTGCTTACAATTTTATTTATTATTTGCATGATATGTTATCTAATACACGTTCTTTCACAATTATAATGTATGTAGATGTTTTTGTTTCGGGATAAAGCAGAAACATTTGGAACAAATATTGCGCAAGCAGCAATTAACAAAACAAATCCTGGTAAGCTAAGTTACAATTTATAATATGTAGTCAATGTATATTTATTTGTTTGTGAATTCATCAACATTTATTTTATGCAGCTGAATGGTGGATTCTTTATGGCTCATGTGCTCCTGAGCTTCAAAGTATAGCAGTTAAGGTACTAAGCCAGACTACTTCATCTTCTGGTTGTGAGCGTAATTGGAGCACATGGAGTCTTATTCACACCAAGACGAGAAACAGGTTGAAATATACTAAACTCCAAAAGCTTGTTTTCATTCATTATAACATGAAATTGAAAATTAGGCATACTGTGCGAAAGAACCAGCAAGAGATTGAGAATAGCTTTAATCCTATCAATTTGGATTACATATTTCATGAAGATGATCCCCTGAATCCATGGTTAGAAGAAAGGGAAGAACCATTGATGCCCTTGGATAAGGAAACTCGCTCTTGGATGAATTCTTTTGGTGAAGATGATGATAATGAATGCATACCTCTTTCTGAGTCACTTGATAACCAAGGCTCTGAATCTAGTCCTGCACCGACTGAAAGCGATGATGGTGGTGGTAGTGGCAATGATGATGATGGTGGCGGTGGTGGTGGTGGTGATGATGATGATGGTGATGGGGGTCATCGGGTTGCTAGTCTAACCCAAATTTATGGTTATAATTGTGAGGGTAACCTTCCAGCTCAGGGTGATACTAGTGGTCATTGTCATGATTCACCGTTTCGCGGGGATCATGGACTTAGTGCGGTTAGAGTTGATCCAGAAGCTTATGGTCAACAATCACGGCGTGGAAAAAAATCAAGCAGAAATACGAGAAATTGGTCTGAATATGAAGATTCCTCGTCTAGTGTTATGCAGAGTTTGAGTGATCTCACCCTTAGTGATTCATCATATGGTAGTGGTAATGAAAACTACCACTCATCAGGCTATCCAGCTGGAAATTATAGACCCTACCCTTATAGTTATTCTCCTCAACACTACCCTCCACCGTTACATCCCCAAGATAATTCTTTAGGGCTTTTGAACCCTAACAATTACTTGACATTGCATACATATGAAGAGCAACCACGACAAGATGGAGTTGAATTTGGAACATTTACTTATATGTTGCCCACAGGATGGAATGATGATAGTGGAAGTAACCAAGATCAATCTCAATCTCAAAGTTTGGATCCTCCGCGTCATTCTTTTTGGTGGTGAGATTGTTGAAAGGTAATGCTATTGCTTTCTCTTTTTTTATTGTATTGTACAATTATAAAAATCATTTTGGTTCTATCAATATGTTTCATTTAATAAATTGTTAGATTTGTAATTGTGCATTTCATTTGTTAAATTGCTGCTAATGGAAAGGTCACTGATGCATAGTGACTTAAGATATATTATTAATACTTATGATATTTTATTATCATGTTTATGATACAATAAAATGCACTAAATTACTAAAAAACCCATATTTGCATGATTTTAAGTTGAAATATGTAAATATTTCATGTTTTATGGGAGGTTGTGAATTGAAAAAAAAAATTCACGCATTCGGTTTCCGTTACCGTTACGTAACGCCCGTTTCACCCCGCGTCCGTTACAACGTTACCGTTACCGTTACGGTAGCCGTTACCGTTATTCAGAACCATGGTTAATACCACCCCCCTTACAAGTTAAAAATCTGCATAAATTATATCATGAACTCAAGAAGAAAAAACTAAGAAGGAGAGATGTGAATTAAACCTGTTGTCAAAGCCATATTCTTTTGAAGACTGGTCCCCCATGTGTGCAGCATGATGATTGCTCTTCTCTGATGCTACAATACCTTGCCTGTCTGCATTCGTTTCCATTACTACAGATTTCGGGCTAAGCCCAGAAGAGAGTGGCATTGATGCAAGAGTGATGCAGCTACTGTCAGCAGTGCCACTGTCAGACTTGGTGCTGATGAAACTTGTCACTGATGGCGAAGTACTGAGATCCATGTTGGCAACATGGATCCCATTGTCAACAGTAGCAGCTAAGCCCTGCTTCCATTGCTTAAAGCAGTAATTGCAGACCCTGATTTTGTCCCCTTCTTCCCGTGGAGTCCTCGGCTCACTAGATGGTGCAGGAACCCAATGTGAAGTACACTTGGCACAAAAAACACGGCCACAAAGTCGACAATGGTGTCTACGGTTAAGCAATGTGAACTGGGAATCACATTCGTAGCATACCCTACAGCTCTGATCGGGCATCCAGAAGTCCCTCGACACATTAGCAGGCTCAGACTGCCAAGGGACCCATGATTTCAGAATGCCTATTAGATCAGAAAATGGCTGGTCCGGCGCATCCATCTACAAACAATCCCTCTCGTGTCTCTCATTTTGAAATGCTCATTTGGCCACTGTCATAACCAATTCACAGATACAACTGAGGTGATGAAGAAGGTCTGATCCAAGAAAGAGAGAGTGCTAAACCCAATTAACTCCTAAGCTTCCAAGAAGATGCAAACCCAAACAAGTTCGATCGAAAACAAGAGAAGTTGACCCTAAATTCCAAGGATTCCGTTCACTTCTACTTACAATTGTTGATGCCACAACTATCCTAACACTAGAAGGCCGCCATCGATCAATCAAGTCCCAATACGAATGACGATTAAAGTAACTACAGTTCTTGATCATCTATTTAAATCCAAGAAAGCTTACAAAATCTCAAACTAGAGTGGATCAACCAATTCGCAAAACTAGGGCGATCACGATTCCTCGAAATTGCCTCCACCGATGAACCTTGAGTACTCAAATTCATGCACAGAAACCCCAATTAGATATTTGTTTGATACAGTTGGAAAATCTAACAGTATTCAAAACCCAAAATTTGAATTGGACAGAAAAGACAGAAATTCAAAATCCCAAGAACAGCAACAAAATCACCGTACCTTATATATACCGCGGACAAAATCAGGCGAAAACGTTTTCTCAATCCAAATCCAAACCCAAACTGTCTTCAAATCATTCCCAAAACGCGGTGTCCATGAACTCCGATTCACACCGTCGAGTCCCACTCAATAAATTCAAGACCTCCCGAAAAATAAAATTATCTGCTAAAAACCAATTATTGAAACCACAAATTAATAATAATCAACAAATTTGCGTCGTCAAAAACCAAAACGTTATAATTGGGGGAAAAAGACGTGAAACTATCCATCATCTAAGCTGTGTGTACCTTGGGAAACAATCAATGATCGCAATCAGAGCTCCGAGTGAAGACAAAAATTAAAGCAGGCCAACAGATTTGCGACACGAAGACAGAAAAAAGCCGTGAAGGAGATAAAAAGGTAATGGGACTGGTAGGTGGATAATTCACCCGCATGCCGTTTCTCTTCTGCAATGTTTGTTCTTATAATCCTTCAATTTCTTAATCTCTATGATTCTTCAAGATCGATATAGTTGCATTGCATGTAGATTTGTATGTGATTAATGCGCAGCTCTGGTTTTTCCCATTCCCGATCATCATTTATATATATATATCAGCATCAGCTAGACTGCTGCTACGTTAGCCTCATATCATATCCCTTTGGTTTGTTCTTATGATAATGTTATCTGAATCAGTGAATGTCCCTTCTCTTTCCATTTTTCCATTCACACAAAGAGAGAGAGAGAGAGTCAATACGCGGAAACTTTAACGAAAAAAAGGGGAATTTGTTGTTTTCCTCATTTTTCAAAAACGGTGATTTATGAGAATTTTTTTAGGGACAAAAGTGTAATTTCAGGAAGCTGGGAGCTGCTTTTGTGTGCCAAAGTGTATTTGTTTTTTCAATTAGGGTGAGAATATTCAGATCAATTTATGTATATCTCAACTATTTTTTTTTTCAGTCTGATCAAAGACAGATCATCCACGTCAGAATTAAAGAATTCATGAAGAATAAATTTCTCTTAACATGCGCCTATCAAATTTTGAACTCAAAATGCCTGGTTTCACACCTCGTCCCTATTTTTTATTGGTCTACTTCTTTGGAATTCCAAGTATATTTTTTTCAAGGTGTTTATTAGTTCTCGAACCATGGATGGTATTTTTGGAGAGAATTTCAATACAACGGTGATACCATATCAGCATTAATGACATATATAATATATTATCAACCAATAATAGAATCCCAAATGAAAAAAATGACTCCACTTAGGTAGTTATTAACTTACATGAAAAAAAGAGTAGGTAATTATCTATTTACATGTACAGATAATTATTGACTTGTATGGAGTCTACTTCTTTATTTGTCTGGATATTATTGATTGTTACTATTATATGATAATGTTGATGTGATATATCCGTTATAATGAATTTTTTTTTTTTTTGTATTTTTGGGATGAGTACTTATTAAACTTCAAATAGAAAATGACACTCAAGATTCAAGGTTGCTGATTAAGTGCGAGTGATTATCTGATATCATATATTTTGACAAGTCATTAGTCAATATGGGGCCCAACTTAGGTATTGAAGGGGGGGGGGGGGGGGGGGGGCATAATCAGGGCCGGCCCTATAGTGTTAAAAAAAAAGCATGGGCTTTAGGCCCCAAATTTTTAAAAGGCCACATAATTGTAGATACATAACTAGTCCACATAAAAAAAGTAAATCCATGAAAATTTTAGGCCTTATAAAAAAGCTCCAAAAAATTTAAGCCCAATCAAAAAATTATAATTTCAATAATTTGGGCTTACAATTCAATCCATAATATTAGAAACTCAAAAATCAAAATTTTAATAAATAAATAAATAAAATCACTCCATTTCTTAAAAAAACAAAAATAAAGTATCACATCCTCCTCTTTAACTTAAAAAAAAAATTAAAAATATTTTCTTTTAAAAATAATACTAAAAATAAAAAAGCCTCATTTAGTATTACCGCTTTAGGCCTCAATTTACCTTGAGCCACCCCTGGGCATAATCTCAATAGTTGTCATCTCTTTAAAATTATAAAAAAAAAAAATTAAAATTCATAAAAGTTACAACGGTTTAGGGTGTTGACAATGAGAGACAAAGCCAAAAAATTATTTTTGGGTGAGCACCGAATATTTGACTCTAGTGAATTTTCATAATTTGAAAGTCTTGCATTAACTTTATTATTTTTTATAGGATTAATTATAAATTACACCCTAAAAGATTATTCGAATATTAATTTACACCATCAAAGATCAAAAATCTCAATTTGTATACTCAAAGATAGAAATTTGTATCAATGCGCACCTGAAACTAACAACCGTTAGTTTGTCGTCTAAAACTAAATGCATAGATTACACCTAGATCCTCTCATGCTTGTCACTTAATCATTTAGACACCGTCACATTTAGAATATTACTTATACACCTCCTGACGTTTGTACACGTGTAATACATAATCATTTGTCATTGATATCTGTTAATATAACCGTTAAAAAAATATGATTTCATCCTAATAAAAAATTATAATTTTATACTACCCTTTATTTTGTAGACTCGTTATACTCTAAAGTTCAAAATCAAGTTTATCATTTGAATGTCCAATATAATGCATGTATTTATATAATGTTCTTTATATCCAATGTAATACATCACTTAAACAAGATTATTTGAATACCCAATTGGGGGAATATTTTTAGTCATATTTGGATTCTTAAGGGCTATAAGTGTAATATTTCAAATGTGAAGAGACTAAATGATTAAGTAACAAGTATGAGGAGGTCTAGGTATAATTTATCTATTTAGTTTTAGACGGTCTAAGTCTATTTAGTTTTAGACGGCAAACTAGGCTGTTAACTTGAGGTGCGCATTTAGGGGTGTCGGGCCGGGCTATGACCACAATTTTTTTTGGGTCGGGCCTAGGTAGTGTAAGCCTGAGCCCTTATCCAAGTGAGTTATCGGGCGGGCTGAGCTGGGCTTCGGGTAGGAATAGATAGGGCTGTTAATCGAACTGAGCTACTTGAGCTCGGCTCAAGTTCAGCTCGTTTTGGGCTCGTTCGAATATTGTAAACATGTGACACCCCGAAATCCGGGGGTCCGTTGATCACACTGTTATGCCTCATTTACCGGGGTCCATAACTTAACAAAATTTGGGCAGAGTCTCCTTCGTACAGGGAGCTCTACCTAAAACCCAACCTATGCAATTTAACTTCACACGACCCATCTGAAGCCCAATATAAAAAAAAATGACCGCACCGGGTCCATTTATAAGTAAACATTGGCCACACCGGGTCCAATTATCCATATTTATATCAAAACATGCAAGGTTACTTTAACATTAGTCCATATATGTTCTATTATAACTAATTTGCATAATTTACATGCCAAAGACCAAGTTTTCATAACTCTTTTACAAAAACTCAAAATAAGGCCACAAGTCGCCCCCCTTCATGCCTGATGCTCTCCAAGTGAGCCATCCACCGGTGCAAACCCCACACCTGAAATGTTTTCCGTATAGGGTGAGCCAACGCCCAGTAGAGTAAATCCTACAAAGGCTACCCCCCCCCCTAAATGCTCATGTTCATGCAACATTCATTTGCAACATATAAACAATCATTCCTTATAAGGATATGCATTTTAAGTTGGAATGCAACAATATCATGCCATGAAATGAGATGACACTCACTCATGCACTTCAACCCGAGTCCTCACCGACTCCCACTACACGATGCAATGCCAAAGTGTTTCATTCCATCATTTATGTTCACATCAAATGACATTTTCAAAATTAAGGTCTTTCTTGGGGTTGGATATTCATGAACTTACACAAAGGGTCATCTATACCCGCACACTTTATGGACTCTTACACCAATGGAGTGCATATCCCAAATCACCGGGCCTTGCACCCGAGAGGTCGTCATGCCTCTTCTTGCTAACCCCAACCCAATTTATCATGCAACCAAGCGGCTTAGCTAGGTTTTCGACCCAACTTTTCCCAAGCCATACCGTCAATCACCAAGTGTGGTGTTGACATTAACCATGCCCACACCCATGTGATGAGATGCTTCCGTGCATATGCAATGCCATGTCCCATTGCACACAACATAATGCTCAATATGCCAAGAACAACACATGAACAATTTCAACACATCCATGGTAAATTTATATCCTAAGCATATAAATACCATATTCATCTCAATGTTAATATATCAACACATGCATATATTAACAAGCACATTCAATTATAAATCATATCATAAGTATATGATTCCACAAGTTAAACTTAAACATGTTATTTCAATTCAATCAAAACAACAATTTCCAAATACTCAAGGCATTTCATCAAACACCTTCAAAGCATAATTTATATAACACATAGCATACCTTTAATTTCACTAAGTTACATAATAAATCACATGTAACTTCCATATACCAAAATCAAGCTAGCAATTAGCTTAAGCCTTTTTTTTATTCTCACTTTTCCATTTTCATAACATAAACCTACATATATATCAATACATAAGTTACATATGTCAATCACATGTAACTTCCATATACCAAAATCAAGCTAGCAATTAGCTTAAGCCATTTCTATGCTCACTTTTCCATTTTCATAAACATAAACACACATATAAAAGTCTATCCATATGCATAAATATATCAAACCCTTAAACTATCAACATCTAAGGAAAGATTAATCCAAGGTAGGAAGAACCTTACCTCTTGAAGCTTGAAATGAAGACTAGGCTTCAAGAACACATCAAGAACACCCCCAAAAACTCAAGACTTTGATTTCTCCAAAACTTTGCCTTTTGATCTTCGGTGAAACTCTTCGTTCTTGGTACCCACGCGTAGCCCTAGTCACGTAGAGCAACTTTAATTCTTGGCTCGAGCGATTCCGAGTGACCGAACTCCGAGAAATCAAGGAGAAAGCTTGAAGAAAAATGAGTTTTTCTCTCTTTTTCTCTTCTCTCTCTCTTGGCCGGCCAAACAAGAATACAAGTGGGCTAAAAATCTGATTTTCTAAGATATTTACCCTTATTTATAATTTTAAATACTTGGCCCACGTCGCGCCACGTGTCCTTCGCTTAATCGGATCTGATTTCATCCCGAAACGACTAATTACATTACGGGTTAAGTTCAAATTAATTTTATTTGAACTTTTAATCAAAAATAATTAAATTTTGAGTTTATCGATTTTAGGGACCTCGGTGAGGTCATCCGCCACCCAGTCTCCTCGAACGACATGCAAAAATTTGATTTAACTCGAAATTCGACGAAATTTGATATGGTGACTATATTCCGCGATACGAGTCCAACGGCGAAGTCCGTTGTGTCATACGAGGTCTGTAGAACACGTATTTTAATTTTGCATTATAGTGGCAAAATGACCATTTTGCCCTTTTTAAAAAAAAAATTCAAAATTTCCCGGGTTTTACAAAACAAGCCGAATATGAACATAATTGTAGGCTTGTTTATAAACAAGCCGAGCTCAAGCTCGAATTCGAGCAGCTTGAATAGCTTGATATTTTTTACCTAGTTTTACTATTATTTTTAGTGGTTCAATTATAACCGTCCATTCCAAACCTCTACTGAGATCCAACGGTGAGGACAACATGTATATTAACCTGTCTAACCCTAAATCCCTAATACACCCAAACCCAATCTAAGCAATCTGAAGACGCCGTCTACCCAAACCCAATCAGCCCTAAGCGGTGAAGCTGAAGCCCTCAACTCTACTGTCTACATCTCTCATCGAGCGTCGTCGTCTGCCACTTATCGGTAATTCTTCGTAATCTGAAGGTGGCGTATCCTTACAACTCTCAAGCCCGAACTCTCATGGCGGCGTAATTCTTCTCAATCTGAAGGCGGTGTAAATCTGAAGGTGGTTTATTCTCAAATCTGAACATCTGAACAATTACTCTGTGGGTTTCTGTATTCATGATACTATCATCTGAATGTAACCTTTTTTTTGGGTATAATCTTCTTGTTAGATCATTTTCTCTCAATTTAATGATTTTCGACAATGACAATGATTTCACATGCATTCTCCCACAAATGGATATAGTTTTATGTGTATTCATGATACTATCATCTGAATGTCACATTTTCGTTGTCTGTGGTCAACCTACCTTATCATGCAATCTGTGTTCTAGCGACCTTACCATATGTGATAGTATTTCTTTAATTGCATTTGCTTAGAATAATTCTCAGCGTTTTTGTTGGAGAATGCATGCGAAGTTGTGGGCTAGTTATTTTCCAGTATGTATGCTGAGACATGTCATTACATTCCCCCAAGTTCAGAAGTTCACCGAGAGTTGCCCAAGATACCATGATATTACAGAGTATGTTCTAAAAAATGCAACATGATGTCTTTCACAATGACTATGTTGCTCATGTTACTTTATCTGGTTACTCATTTTCCTATTCAATTATATGACTCTTGATCTGACATTAGTTCTCTAGTGATTAGAGTATCTGACATGAGTTCTCTAGTGATTAGATTCATATGCTATTTTATCTTTAATTTCATCTTTGTTTGTCAGATGGCTTCTGATTTTGTGCCCCCTAGTACTGAAAAATGTTGGTGGAGATCAAGAAGCTATCGTTAATCATGCTGCTACGATCAAAAGGCCTTCTGAAAATGCACCACTCCAAAAAAAATCCAGGAAGAAGACCTCGAAAGTTTGGGATGATTTGGAGACAATATATGAAAATGAAACAAGAAAGGCCAAGTGTAACCATTGTAAAACAACTCTTTCTTTGGGTCGATGGGCTCCCACAACTCATCTGAAAAGGCACTTATTGACTTGTACAATTCGTCAAGCTTTTATTTCTGGCCAAAAGAAAGGACCCACTCAACAATTATTGGCTCTCTCGTCAACTGCTTCCGATGGGTCTGTAACTGTAACTGGTGGGTTGGCAGCTTATAAGTTTGACAAGGAGAAGGTAAGATAAATTTTAGCAAAAATGATAATAGTGCATGAGTATCCTTTTAGGATGGTTGAACATGAACTGTTTGTGATGCTTCTTAAATCTCTTAACCCACGTTTTGACCCAGTTAAACGCCTCACCATAAAAAATGATTGCTTGAAAATATATGGGAATGAGAAAATGAAATTGAAGAGAATGTTTTCTACTTTTGACTGAATTAGCTTGACGACAGACTTATGGACCTCCAATCAAACAATCGGGTACATGTGTCTTACCGCACACTTTTTGGATGCAGACTGGAAGTTTCAAAAACGTATCTTGAATTTTTGTTGCTTGGCACCTCCACACACAGGTTTTGTGATTGTTGATTGTATTTACAAGTGTCTAACTGATTAGGAGATTGAGGATAAGGTGTCTATCATTACTCTAGACAATGCATCCTCAAATGATGTAGCAGTGAGAAATTTGAAAGATAATTTTTCTATTAAAGGTAAGCTTTATTTCAATGGTAGAATATTTCATGTTCGGTGTTGTGCACATGTTTTGAATCTAATGGTACAAGATGGCTTGGGTGAGATAAGAGATGTAATTAAAAACATACGTGAGAGTGTGAAATACTTGAAGATGTCTCCTTTGAGACTTGATAAATTCAATGATATTGTAAAACAATTGTAATTGCCAACAACTAGGAGGTTGATTCTTGATGTGCCTACTCGGTGGAACTCAACATATGAAATGTTAGAATCTGCATTTGTGTTTAAAGAAGTGTTTCCAAGGTACAAAGAAAGAGATAGCAACTATCGATGGTTGCCAACTGAGGATGATTGGTCAAGAGCTGAAGAGGTATGCAAGTTTTTAGAAATATTTAATGATGCCACATATCTATTCTCGGGTTCCTCTTACCCAACTTCAAATTTGTTTTTTTGTGAAATTTGGAAAGATTAGAAAGATTTTGAATGAGCATGAATTTGATAGTAAGGACTACATGAGTCGCATGACTACTAGAATGAGTGAAAAATTTGACAAGTATTGGGGAGATTGTAACTTGTTGATGGCAATTGCAGCGGTCCTATATCCTAGATATAAAATGAGACTTGTTGAGTTTTGTTTTCCCAAAATTTATTCATCGGATGAAGTAGTGCATTATATAGATGTTGTTCGTAATTCCATGTATGATTTCTACAAGGATTATGTGTCTAAAGATGTACAACAACCAAAGACTTCATCTAAAAGTAGAAATGCTGGTGCCACTAGCAATGTCAAGGGAAAGGCAAAACGTGTGAATGAATTTGATTTATGGGCCAAATAGTTAGACATTGTTCAACCATACAAGCTTGAGTTGGAAATTTATTTGGAAGAAGACATTTACATTTGTGATTAAAACGGCACTGAGGATTTTGATGCCTTGCATTGGTGGAAAGCAAACACTCTTAAGTTTAGAAACCTGTCAAAGATGGCACGGGACATACTATCTATTCCCATTACTTCAGTTGCTTCGGAGTCTGCTTTTAGTGCCGGAGGGAGAGTTCTTGATCAATATCGAAGCTCCTTGAAGCCCGAGACAGTTGAAGCTTTGATATGTACCGGAGATTGGTTGCGTAATGATTTTGGAATCCAGGGATCGAATATTGTAAGGATATTTTTACCTTGTGTTTCATTTTGTTTCAGTCAATATGAATTTCATTGTTGGTATCTTATTTACAGGTTGTTGAAGAGAATGAGTTTATGAATGGAGGTAGCCTTGAGAAAAACAGCTTTTGAATCAATTTTTTGAAGGTATTAATAACAAAATAATTCTTGTCTTGCCTTTAATTTGTATGCTGACAAAATACTAATTCTTGGTTATGTTTTTTCATTGCATTACAGGCTCTACTACGAGGGCACTTGACTGTTTTTTTGTGAAATAGGCTGTTTTTTTGTTGACACTTGACAACTTCTTTTTTAATTTTTTTGTTGGCACTTGGCACTTGACAGCTTCTCTTTTGAATTTTTGTGATCATTTTTCATGTGGTTGGTTGTTTAATTTGGTTGTTTATGGACAATTTGTGATCAGTTTCAGTTTGTGATTAGTTTCATGTTTGTGATCAGTTTCATGTTGTGTTAAATGGTGTTGAATTTGTTAATATTCAAGCTTGTCGCAAGCCTGAGCTTGAGCTAGAGCTCAGATTCGAGCTTACTAACAGAAAACGAGTCTAATCAAGCCAAACTTGAATTTTTCATTTTTCATTCAAGTCGAGCTCGTGCTAAAAAATTAGCTTGATGTTCGAGCTCAAGCCGAGCTTGAAGGTTCCCAAAATGTCAAGCCGAGCTTGAGCATGGTGATGCTCGTCGAGCTTGACTTGATTATCACCCCTAGGAGTAAACTATCCGCAGCCCAACCAGCTAGCCTATTGGGTGGGCTTGCTCGCAGATTTTTTTATATACAATTTCATTTAAAAATAATGAATATTTTTGTAATTTAATATTTGTACAAATTACACTTTTGAATCAAAATGGATAAAAATAAAATAATGAATAATTTTGTTTTTGATTAAGGGATGAACTACAACCAATAGAATGAATACATCTCAACTAGATTGACACATACTTACTTATATATCATTTGCATTACGTTATCTTTTAAAACTTGTATGTTTAATATATGAAAAAAAAAAAATACATTATTTATAATATCTAAATTTTTAAAACTTCAAATCCCAATATTAAGAGACTTATTTCAAGTTTCAAATTTAATGGTATAAAAGTATAATTTTTTTTCAAAAGAAGGGTGGGTGGGTGGATGGGTTGGGCTTGGCAGGTGGGCGGGCTCTTGGGCCGCACTTTAACGGTTTTTTTTTTCTGGGCAGACTATTGGGCCAAATAATGGGTTTATGAACAAATCCAAGACCTCTGTTTAAAGATATTCAACTCGGACTCAGGCGGGTGTAAATTGAAATTCAAATAATTTTTCGGGGGTGCAATTTCAAATTAATCCTTTAATGTGTTTTCTATCATGTTTGTAATAATTACTAAAATAAATGTCAAAATTACAAGTAAACTTATGGATATATCATGTCTTTTATGATCTTGACGAAAAATTAAGAAAAAAAAATTTGACGGGCCTAGACATATGGTGGCTCCGCCCTTGTTGACAATCGATCCTAAAGGTTGAGATGAATCCTACAATATTGAGATCAATTTCAAATATTCTAAAAAATTATAATTTTGACCCATAAAAATTAATATTTAGGGTATAGTACCCAAAAAAACATATTTCAATATCATAGATTTATCAGTAAACATGAAGACTTGATCATGATTAGGATGTATTAAGCTTTGGAAAGCCAAGACCAAGAGTAGTAATATCATATCGGAGTAAAACGAAGTTTGGCCAGATACGGTCTTCCAGTTCCATTCCAAATCACAAAATTGTCAGCAAAAAAAATTTATAATTAAGGTAAAAGGGTAAGAATCATTGATAGAGTAATTCATGGAATGAGAGACAATGTAGAGCACTATCAATCTTTGGCTGCTGAAACTCTAGCAGTAAAGAGCTGGTTTTGCGCCCCTCCAATTTTAAATTTTGCAGCTGTGTAAAACTTACTGCTTGGCAATGCTTCAGCCAACCAGCTCGGCCAGCTGCAACTATATATATACATCATCATCAATGAGAGAGAGAGAGAGAGAGAGATGAAGGCATTCAGAAGAAAAGTACCCAATGAAAAGACTCAGTTGATCCATGTAAACGAGAAATCTCACGGTTATGGGCGACCCAAGTTACAGAAGGATAAGGCGGCGACAATGACTAAAGGGCAAACCGCTGGGTAAGTGGTGGTCTCCATTTTTTCTAGGGTTTTGCTTTGGGGAGTTTCTACTCACAAGTCTATGGTGGCGACCAAGAAGAGAATGTGAAGCGACAGGAAGTGTAGGGGTCTTATGCACCAGAGTAGGCCTGATTAGGTTTGGGCTCGACGATTCAATACACTTTTTGGGTTGAAGAGATGGGCCTTAGTTCGATGAAGCGATTAGTAACACATTTGAAGTGGTGGCCTCCCTTACTTTTTCTCAGCAGGCTCAAACCCAGCATAGGTAAGCCTGTCAAAATCAATGTTGGAGGGGAGAGTTAGGAGTTTGAATATTATTCTTATATATTTTTTTCACTCATTTTAAAAATAATAGATAAAAATTAATTTTAAATTATGTAATTTAAAAAAAAAATTATTATTTAATATAGTAATATCAATTTTTTTAGAAGCTCGAATTTTATGTAGTATCATACTTGCACAAGTTATGGCTAGTTATTCATTATTCATAAGTGAGAACTATTTAGATAGGTCGATAGATCTTATATTTTTTTTGCCCATTTTTGTCACATCTCTTATTTTTATGTTGTATTGTGCCTTCAACTACAAGTTATGACTAGTTATTCATAAATGAGTGCTATTTAGACAAGTCGACACATCTTATATTTTTTTTCCGCTCATTTCTATCACATCTCCCAATTTTACCGTAGGTGAAATCATTTTATTTTGACTAATTTGTAGCTTGATAATGCACAAAATAGGTTATGTACAATCAAATCAGTCGAGTGTATGATGGAAGACAATTGATGAAGTAGTTAATAATAAGAGACAAAGATTGGGTGGTTGGGTCTGGGTGACCTAACCACTGAAGGCGGTAACGGTGGTCGGAGAACTTTATTAATGAGAGAGTACAAGGTAGAAGGAGGGAGAGAGAGAGAGAAAGACAGCAATAGTATGCTCAAGGTAAGGTGTGTGAAATCTGCTCCCATGTGTAGGGATGTTTATAATTTATATGCACAAAGCTCTAGTTGAGGCGGTGTCGTGAAGGTCAAAGTACTAGTTTACAGGGGAAGATAGCTACAATTGGGGATAGATTCTATCTTGGAGTTATGACTATCCCAATGATTGCTCTCCCATGTGCGTTGGCTCTTCCTAGACTCTTGAGTTTTGCACTAGACTAAGGCCATGAAGTAAGTTTGGTATGCCTTTTGATGGTTTGAGCTTAATCCATGAACTGAGCTCAGGCCTGGTCTGAATCTGGACTCGTCATAGCTCAACACAATTTTTATTTCAGACATTGTTCATATACGATATCCTACACGTGTTGGTATTTTTCAGGCCATATATTTTGAAAAAAAAAATTCAATTTTATTATTACAAAAATAATGAATAGAAATTAATTTCAAATTATGTAATTAAAGAAAGGGAAGATTTTTTTTTTTATTTTATATAGTGAGATTAATTTTGGGGACCCTTAGATTTTATGTTGTATCATGCCTTCTGACACAGGTTATGACTAGTTCAACAAATAAAATAAGTATAAATAAATCAAAATAAAAATATTTGAACTTAATTTTTTGACTTAATCCAACATTATCGTTTAATTAGCAATGATTTTCAAAATGATAGTCAAATAGAGCCATACACTGCCTAATGCCATACTAGAAGAGCCAACTGACCCCAACAAAGTAAACATTCAAGCAAACAAAGTAAACATTCAAGCAAACAAAGTAATCAAGGTGAGTCAGCCACCAAACCTCCTCCCTGTGTATGATACTTATCCAAACCTATGAGAAAGGAGTTAAAGTGATTATAATAAATGATTAACTACAAGCAAAATAACAAATATTTGATTAGGGGCCTTTAGTTAAACTAGTTTCAATCACTAGTGAAATGTCTAGTGTGCAATAGTCTCGACGCTAATCTAGAGATTAGAGAAAGTCAAAAATACATAGTTTGTTTCGTAATTCAAACCCATATGCTTGTTCACGTACGCAACAACTTGTATTGATAACAAATCTGCAAGAACTCCCAGATGGTGCAATCCAAACCATATTCAGAAATGATGAGAATGTAGAGTCTTGCACAAACAATTGTCTTCAAGCAAATGACAAGTTGCTTTCCTCAGAATCTAATCATTTTGTTATATATAAGGCATGTTAACTTAGAATGAGTGTATCATTAATGCCCAACTACATGCTGCAACATAGTTCTATATGTAAGTAAGAACTGGTTTAACCAGTGATCAGCCAGGCAGCTACCTTGCAGACTACTCTGGCATGAATCTGCATGTTTTTTTCCCCCCAAAAGAATCTTATTTTTTTAGAACGAGTTGAAGGAGTAGGCATTATTGACCCGATGTATAAAAATTACTTGCTCGACTGCCAAGACACCGAAAAATGAGTCTGCAAGACCATTATGTTAAACAAGGAAGCAACATGTTTCAAACATGATTTACCTGCATATCATTCATTTTAACAACCAGTGCCCTATACAACTCTGTTGAAAATTCTGGAAGATACTTATGTTCTTGTCATGTTAATGTGCTAAAAAATTCAGTTTCCTACCTTATCATCAGAATAATTCACATTAACAAACTGAAAAGTGTCCATATTTTAAGGAAAGAAATGCTGCTGGGACATATCTACTAAAGTAGCTCAACTTGGCCATTTTATAAAATGTATGGTAGTTGCCATATATCTGCATTGCTATTGCTGATTAACAACCCAAATGGCGTAAGGGGGCCATTGAATTGGATATCTGACTTAATCTCCATGAAGAAACAGTGAAAGCTCCTCATGACATAGGTTGTGGAGTCACTAAAGTGATAAAGTCCAAATAAATAATGTTATTTGAAGAGACTTTTGATCTAAAATGGCTGATGATAGCTGTAGTTATATGTTGGGTGTTTTGTCTACTCTCTAAGAATAAGTCAAGAAAATTATTTCCAAATAAAAATACCAAAAAAAAAAACCCATCTCGATTATTTAAGTATGCTTGATTTTTCATGCTATTTGTTTGGAGTTTACCTGTTGCATTCGAGTATAAAGGATTACTACATGTGTTAGGTCACATACGGGCAAGCTGTGCCAATATAGAAAGTTTTTTCTCTCCTCTTTTTTTCAGTATACTTGCAAGTACATCACTTCTTTGACATGGCAAAGGTTCATCCCCAACTACTTGTTGCCTCTTCAACTTCCTTTAAGCAAGAAGTTTTCACACTATGGATGAAATCTTTAATTTTTGGCAGTAATGGCTGCACTGTCTTTGATTCAAACGGCCAAATTGTGTATCGTGTGGATAACTACAATCACAAATGTAGTGATGAAGTTCATCTCATGGATAGGATGGGCAAAGTTCTGTTCACGATAGTTAAAGAGGTAAGGAAAGAAATTATGAAACACTGTTGAAAGCTGACTCAATTTTGTTTAATTATTCAAACGTTTCATGATGCAGAGATTTAAATTTTGGGGGAGTTGGAAGGGATACAGATGTGGTACAGATCTTAACAAGGAAATGCCCGTGTTTCAAGTAAGAAGGACCTTTGGAATTCTTAGAGGGTACTCAGTGTGTGAGGTTGATGTGGGGTTGGATAAAAATCAAAGACAGCAGTATAGGATGGAAATTTGGACCAGGAAGTCATCATGCAAGATAGTTGAACCCTTGGGTAAGCTTGTTGCCGAGGTAAGTTAGCCTAGAACTTGTCCTCTTTTCAGCAGATCCCGTCATATTTGAATCATTAGTACAACACATCCTGTTTAGCAGAAAAGCATATATTCCTTGCAAATTACCAGATAATCACTTATTTACAAACCTCGCGTGCGGCTAAGAGTTTTGCAGTTCTCAATTTACAGCTAACAGTTTTCTAATTTCTGAAGCAGGTAAAGAGAAAAATATCAGCATGTGGAGTTGCTTTAGGGGAAGATGTTTTAACAATGGTCGTGGAGCCATACGTTGATCACTCTCTTATTATGGGGATTATTGTCGTTTATGGTCTCATTAACCGTAAATTATGAGATTGTAAATAAAGAAGCAGCAGAGTCCTCAACTGATTGCTCAATGTTCATCTGATTCAGTGAATTCACATGGCACTACCTACAAAGAGTTCCATACTATTGCCTAATGCTGCTCTATCTCTACAACTAGTAATGATATATTGAGTCCCTTAAGATTCTTTTGTCTTTTCAACTTGTTATGGCATTGCCAGAAGGCATATGTTATGGGCCTATGATGAGAATAGAGTTCAGATAAGAATGTCTTAGTTTCAATCTCACCTTGCCATGACACCCTCTAAAAAAAATTGTAGTGTGCCTCTGTATAAGACTGCTTTGATGTGTGTGACCAACAAGAAAATGTTCTAATAGATTGATTCTCAGTTGTTTGTTGAGTATATGATCCATTTGGGTATGAGTAAAATTGCATAGTCCTATGGGGAGAACAATTGATAGTAACCAGACTCTAGGAGACCCAAATGAATGAGACTAACAGTAACAGGGGGTGAGCTCAAAGCAAAGAGGGCTTGATATCATGGGGTATTGGCAATGGCTAAAGTGAGGCAAATCAGAGAAAATCAATCCCTTCATGTCCTGCTAAAGTTGATTCAAGATGGTTTTTGTTGTTGAAACAACAATTCCCCTAAAAACCTTAAGTTGACAGTGAGAGGGTTAATATTGATGACACCATGATTAGCAGACCATTATCTACTCATCATAGCTCGACCTTGAATAGACCGACCGCAAAAATCGGAGCTGAAACAACCAATAAGCAGCATGACTTCAGCATCATCTAATGCAGCTCGTGCCTAAAGACTGCCCGAGCTGACTTCTTACCTTCATCAAGCTTCTCTGGAGGAAGGATCTTATAGACCACCAAATATTACTCAACCAGCTCATCCTAGGACCTCAAGGGCCTGTTTGGTATTTGGTATGTGGGTTTGGGTGGGGGGGGGGGGGGGGGGGGGGGGGGGGGGGGGGGCTGTTTTGGAAACATGGGTCGGAGAATAAATCCCCTCAAACTTATGTTTGGCAAATATGGTTTTTTGGAAGTCGGTACACCTAATTAGACTTATTTGACAAAAATACACATTAAAAAATGTCTTGAAAAAAAATACACTACATGGATACAAAGACCTAAATACCCATTCTTAGGGTCATTTAATTCAAAATCTCTTATCTTTAATGCACCTTGATTCATGTGTATTTGTTAATACATATAAATACGTATATATATATATATATATATATATATATATATATATATATATATATATATGAGAGAACTTTAATATTCTATTCTATATTTGTAGGTCCTCCCTTGATTTAATATTCTATATATATAAAACAAGTATATATACACGAATTTATATATATATATATATATATATATATATATATGAGAAAATTTTAATATTCTATATTTGTATGTCCTCCTTTGATTTATACGAATTTTTTTTGGAAAGTGAATTTGTTTTCAAATTATATTTAATGCACTTTGATTCATGTGTTTTTTTTTTTTTTTAGAAAATGATTTTATTTTCAAATTAATTTAATATCCGTATTAGTGTAATAGTGTAACAATAAAAGTGTAACAGTGTAACAATAACAGTGTAACAAGCTATATACACAAAATATTGTACTATTACATTTTGTTAAACATATATTTTCATATAATTTCATCCAAAATAGTCCATATCCGTTTTGAATTTATAACCACATGCACAAAACTACTGAACACTGTTTTTGTTACAGTGTATTGTTACACTGTCTTTGTTACAATGTATTTTTTACACTGTTTTTGTTACACTATTATGAAGTTCGAATATTAACAAATTTTGAAATTCAAACAAGTGATATATTCTAAAATAAACGAAATATTAAAATTCTCTTATAAAACTAGTAGTAGTAAATATTTAATGCATAAATATAATTTGAAAATAAAATCACTTTCAAAAAAAAAATACGCATGAATCAAGGTGCATTAAAGATAATTCAAAAATTAGATAAGAGATTTAACAGGAAGTGTATATATATATATATATTCGTATATAAAAATTCGTATATATATGTATATCTTTAATGCACATTGATTTATGCGTATTTTTTTAAAGTTCTCCCATAAAACTAGGAGATGTTTAATGCACCACTTTCCAAAGAAAATACACATTGACCAATGGAGGACAAAAGAGTCATAATAAAATCAGCCAAATTCAAATTGTGTACTTGGTTACAAATAAGTATCAAAATTAAGGACTTAATAACCCTACATTTTTTTCTGTGTATTTTTTGCCAAATAAGTCCAATTTGGTGTACCCCCTTCTAATTTTCCGGACAAACATACATCTAGTTCAAGGTTTGAAACCCAGTCTGCTTCAGGCCCGGTAATGAAACCCAAGTTCATGGGTTTCATATGTGGGTTAATGGGTTTAATATCCAAATAACATTTATACCCCTCATACATTCTATATACTCCATATTAAATTGGTTAAGGGGTAAAATAAAGATATTCTCCTAATAATTCTAACCATCAACCGATTGAGGGGACCACACAATCTGGAATAAGAACAAAAGTTAACCCCTGTATAAATAGGAACATATATCCTCAAGAAAGATATCTGAAAATCTATTGTAACAACCGTATTCTTCAAGCAATAGAAACCACTGCAATACCCTTCAAGTAATTTTAAATCTTTTTGCGGTTCTCTCGCACTCAACCTTTATTTTACGCAATAGAATATAAGCTGCAACACCTGATTTCTATTACTTGATCTGTTCCTATCATCGCAACATGCAACATATAAGGTCTTAATTCAATGCAGTTGTTGAATACTAAATTTCATCTAACATTAAAATTTACAACTAATCTAACGTTTACATTGAATTAGGTTCTTACAACTTATATTGCGCTCGTTTTTAACCTTTTAAAGTAGTCTTTGGTTTTTTTTTTTAAAAGCTTCATTTAGTACTTTGTCTAAATTATTTGAAGGTGAATTTAAATCTAAATTCGTAATGGAATATAAAATTAAAAATAAACAAAATAAAGAGAGCCCTATTGCAATTTGGCATCCTTTAGTCAACTATCAAAACAGGAGAGAAACTATTAGTGATCTATTTTTGTTATCCTGTGTATAAACCTAATTACTGTATAGTAGTAGAAGTGGTATAATCATCTTTATGTTAAACCACCGGAGGAATCTGACAGAGCTCACCGGAGATTTCGCTTTAATCCGCCGTTTTGATTCTCTCTCCTCTAATCAACATAATTATACGATTCCTACCACGTCCACACGTGCAAAGCTAAATGTGGTACAGATCAGCTTCTTTCATTCTCGACAAACAACAAGAAGAAAACGACGCCGTAGGAAAGCCTGAGAGCCGCCTGCTCTCTACGACTAGCCCTTCTTCCTCGATGGCCGACACTTTACAGAACCCTAACCCTCAAATCTCGGCATACTACCAGACCAGGGCGGCTCACCACGGTGTCGTCACCACCGACTGGCTGGCCCAGGCCCAGGCTGCCGTTGGCCCCGACCCCGACGATGGCGTCTCGGAGATTTCGATCATTTCGACTGATTCTGGCAAGCAATTGAGTGTGATCGACGAGTTCAATAACTGGCGGAAACAGCCTGACCTGGCGGAAGCGGTGGCGGCGATTAGGGCTTTGGCTTGGGTTATTCGATCCAGCGAGGCCACTACGATGATGGAGCTCGAGATTGAGCTCAAGAAAGCTTCCGATTCCCTCAAAGTATGTGCTTTTTCTAGCTAGCCATCGTAAATTAGTTAAATCTGTTTGTATTCGCTTTTTGTACATTTTATATCGTTAGGTATTCATATCGTTGAATGAATTGCACAGAGCAAAAGCATTTCTCTTAGTTTGTATAATTTTGAACTGTCTTTTCCATTGAACTGAATACTATTCCTACGTATTCCTGCAAATTCACTCTCTTGTAGTGCTGATTGTGATTCTGGCCTGAATTCGAAATTGCTTATTTACAGAACGTAGCCTATATAATGAATCCAAATGCCAACAAGTTAAACGAATACATCAGATATTGTAGACCAGTCACTCTGTTTAAACATTTGAATGAATAAGAAGTAAGTGATTATGTTCAACAAGGACCACAAGAAATCCGAAGTGTACTTGATTTCAGTTATTGAAAAGACTTGATAGCATTATAAAATAATTGTTTTGGTCTTAGAGATTAGCCAGAGTGGTTGATTCTTGCTTTAAAAACCTTACTTGTGTGTGGTTGCTGCCCAGAGGTGGCGAGTTGAACTATTCCAAGAATTCCTTGTTCATAACTTTGCATGACATGGATAATACTTCAATTTGTCATTCGGTATAGCATTTAGCTGCGTGTCTTATTTTCAATTTGATTGTAATTTGGAATTTTTTATTCTGCAATAAGTGTATAAAGGAAGATGTTTAGTAATGTCAATCTGGGAATCCTTCAACAAGCAGCGGGGGTAGCAATGATTGGAGTATGGAACACAGCCAAATTTTTTACACAAGTTATAGATGATGATTATGACTTACAGTTGCGGCAATTTATTCTTATTAATAATCTATCAAAACAAGGACCAAGGCCTTGAATCTTAGGTTTTGTAAGGAAGATTTTTCATTGTAAATTATGATTGTCATCTACCACCCATGTGTATTGCAGTCATGGGACACAACCTCCATCTCTTTGACAGCTGGCTGCGATCTGTTCATGCGCTACGTAACAAGAACTTCAGCTCTGGAATATGAGGACTTTAATTCGGCTAAGTCTCGCCTTCTTGAACGTGCAGAGAAATTTGGGGAGATATCTTATAAGGTAACAAGCTGATTATGGCTGTATCAGCTCACTGTTTCAGTAATGTGTCAATTTGCAGTTATCAACCGTTCTAAATGTCGCATTACCATGAAAAGCTATTGACCAAGTCTGTATTGCAGGCTCGCAAAATCATTGCCATGCTTAGTCAAGATTTTATTTTTGACGGTTGTACCATTTTGGTGCATGGTTTCTCTCGAGTGGTGTTGGAAGTTTTGAAGACAGCTGCACAAAGTAGGAAGCTCTTTCGAGTTTTATGCACAGGTTTGTGTTCGGCATCCCATTGTTTGCATTTGATTATCTCTTACTGGAGTGAGTCAATTTCAGTTCCATGAACAAGTAAGTGATCACATGGTTTTGGATTTTATGGACTAGAGATTTGAACCTTTATTTTGGGTCTTCCCTCCAAGATAGATGTATGCGTAGTTTTCTTTCAGTTATTAATCCTTAGTTAGGGAAAAAAAAAGCTTTACTCTTTTTAAGAAATAGCTATTTGTTGTGGAATAGGAAAACCACAACATTCAATGTCTTTTTCTGCTTTTTTTTTTTCTCAGTATTGTTTGTTGGTAAAAATAAGCCAAAAAATTATGTGAAGTCCAAACCCCCTCCCCCCCCCCAACCAAAAAAAAAAAAAATACTCCTTTATTTTCCTGATAAACCAAAAATAAATTACTTTAACAGATGCATAAAACAATCAATCATTCTAAACATAACATTACACGTTGTAATCATAAAATTCTAATACTGCATTACGAAGACCTGTAATAGGCCAACATATTCCATGTGGAAGAATTATCTGGATGAAATTTTTTTCTTAATCTTTGAATACATTATAGTGCCATGAAATATCCCTTTCTTATATTCGGATTCAACCATACAATCAAAAGTTGAATGTATGGCAGACTAACATTTTATATGGGATAAGTTTCTTCTGAGTTAGTATTAGTAATCACTACCAAACAAATGATTCTTATAGCTAAATTAGAAACTATAATAGAGATAGAACATTGCTATGTAGTATGTGCTAAAAGAATCAAAATCTCGTGTTTCTTTTTAAATCAACATTTGTTATGCCACAAGCTGATTACTACAATGAAAACATATACTTGTAAGTCATATTCCATACAATTATAGGTTGTACATAAATGAATTATGGTTTTTCAAATGATGTGCATTTTTGCTTTACTATTAAGTATTAAAAATGACTAAATTTCAAACAAATTGGTTCCTCAATGAATTTTGAGACATCAATCAGTACTTCTTTATGGATCGTCAATACCAACAAGTGCTCATACATTCTATTTTCTTGACAATCCATAGCATTTGACATTCTCATTTAGGTCTGAGTGTGACCCCTTCATCAGCATTATTTGTCTTCATACTCTATACAGAAACTATAGCAACTGTCAGAATCGCACAGAGTGACAGTTCTACGTTGCCTATATTCTTCTTCTTTCAATTAGTCAAAAATGGCCAATGTGTTACCATGAAGTTCAAAATTGCATGCTGTAAACTGCAGAGGGAAGGCCAGACAGGACAGGATTACGATTGTCCAACGAGCTAGCAAAGCTTGATGTTCCTGTGAAGCTCTTAATAGACTCTGCTGTGGCATATAATATGGATGAAGTAGACATGATATTTGTTGGGGCGGATGGAGTGGTGGAAAGCGGAGGTATAATTAACATGATGGGGACTTATCAAATTGCATTGGTGGCTAAAAGCATGAACAAACCGGTTTATGTGGCTGCTGAAAGTTATAAGGTATGTGAAAACAAATCTCGAGTAGCCTGATTGAATTGCTTTGGCTGTTGCTCGGCTTGGACAAACAATTTGACAAAGACAAACTTAAAATTGGATTATAGCAGATATTGAACTTTTATTAATTGATTTTCACTGAGATCATATATTGATGTTCGTCGGTGTTTCAGTTTGCTCGTCTCTATCCATTGGACCAAAAAGACATGGTCCCTGCCTTGCGCCCAATCGATTTTGGGGTACCCATCCCATCGAAGGTCGAAGTTGAAACTTCAGCTCGGGATTATACACCTCCACAATATCTTACCCTACTCTTTACAGATCTGGGAGTCCTAACGCCATCTGTAGTAAGTGATGAGCTAATCCAGCTATACTTATAGCCATGGTTCTATCTAAATTTATTGACAATTAGTGAAAACATAGTGAGTGGACTAGTGTTTTGTCCCCTTGTTTTTCCTTGGACAGATTGTGTATTATTGCTTTACAATTCCCATTTCAGTGCAACTTTGGGTTAGATTTTGGATGCAATTCAGAATGTGCATGTGTGGCTTGTGCATTTTTGTATGCGGCCACAGAATATAATGTATGTTAGTTCTGTCGTTAGTAGTTGAAGGTAATTCTTAGTGCCCCACATAGGAAATTGATATTCTTTCAATCCTTAGATTATAATTGTCGATCTACTCTACCGATAATAATAAATTATGACAGCAAATTAATCAGAATTCTGAAATTGATATTATTTCGGAATTCTGAAATTGATATTCTTTCGGAATTCTGAAATTGATGTTATGGCTTGACATCCTGAACTTTTTGAAGGTTTCATCCTTCGAACTCTGAAGTGTTATAAAGCGAGTGGAGCAAAGGAAGAAGCTTTTACTTACTTAAGGGTAAGGCGCTAATGTCACTAGCTTGCTGGCTTGTTAGTGTAGCTAATGAATTTGAGATAGGGCCTTTTATTAGTAGGGTGAAGGGTTTTCTAATTTTTAACTGAAGGTAAGGCTTCACTAGTGATATTCCAGGAATAGTAGCCCAGGGTTTCCCTTTTGGTTGGCTCCTTTTGAGGGGTCGTAGGGGCAGAAGACTAACCGACAAACTAGGGTCTAACATGATGCGATTGACTTTGTGATTGTCAATCTCCCCAATCACTTGGGACGACTGTGTTAAATTGTTTTTAACATGATGTCGTCGTTAGTGAAGACACATAAAAAAAAGGCTGGTCCGTCAAAAGATAGCAAGCACGGTATGGCGGCAAGGAGTTAATTGAATGACAAAAGCATCGGGTACCCCAACCAGAGTCCCCTCGTCCTATCCCGACACTGTGTGACTGGCTGCCAAATTATTGCATTGCGGCCCACAGAAGCCTGTGTGTCAGCTATTGATTCGCTGAAGATCTTTCGGGTAAGACTTATTGAAAGCTCTCCTGTTGTAATTAAGTTCTGAATAGAGAGTCTTCCAATTTGATCTTTCCCCCTCTCTGTGCTCTGTCTCCATCACCAAAGAAAAGGAAACTTTTTATGATGTTTGTTTAACTGACATTTGGTCTGGTTATTGAGAGGAGGAATAGGGAAGAAATGGAGGATAATTTGGAGTGAAAAGAATACTCTTTCCAAGTATGCAAAAAACTTTCACCTTAAAGTGATATAATTTGGAATGGTTAAGATATAATGTTGAATTTCAATTAATCAGCTGATTTGTTTAGGAACTTCAGTTTTTTGTAAGTTTGTGATGTAGTCACCGCCAAATCTATTGGAAAAATATTTTAGTATTGGACTGTGTAAAACAAAAGTGAAATTTCTTGACTCATAAAAGTTGACCAAATACTATACCTCTGCTATTTAACATGCTTTCTTTTATTTTTTTAAACAGTAATGCTACACCGACCAAATAAAGTGACCAAATAAAGAGCCCAATGAGGTGGCAGCTAACATGGAAGGCTGATTAGACAAAATTAATATTTGACTGCACCCATAAAATTTTCTCCCGAAAATTCCAGCCCCAAATCCATAAGAGATATGACAAAATCTGTGAGACGAGTAACAAAACAGGAGAGATGGTCGTCTTCTCCACCTCCCTAACACACACAAACAAGACGAAGAAAACGATTCGGGCAAAAATACAAAAAGAAACAGAGAAGATGGATGTGTCATCGATCCGGACCGGAGGAGGGAAGATTGTTTCGTAAATTCATATTATACATTCAAGGTATTTAATAAAGTGGGTTGTAGTGCTCTTTGACATCGGGATGGACAAGTGGGTTGGAATAGGTTTCAGATAATGATATATGTTCCAAATTACAAGTGGTTGAAAACAATCAAGACACAGTGAAGTTGACCAAATTACCAATTATGTTTATGTGTTCCCAATTGTAATATATTTTTTACTCGTAATTGAACTTTTGTAGCGGTTTTTTTGTCCTCTTACTTATGTGTAGCAAATCAAGTGTGTTGGTTGCACTTTAACGTTGTAAGTTGTTAACTGATTTGCATATTACAGTGCAAACTTATGCTTGAGCTCTTCTCATTCTCTGTATTATTTTTGTCTAAATGTATAACCTAAATCTACGAATTAACTCTCTCTTCCCTCCTTTGGTCGACGACACCTTCGTCTTCTCTGTTTCATTTTTTTTTTGCCAGAATCGTCTTGTCCATCTTGGTTGTGCGTGTTAGGGAAGTGGAGAAGACACTGTTTTGGTAATTGTCGTTTGTCTCCAAGATTTTGCCATATCTCTCCTTGATTTGGGGCTTGAATTATGGGAAATTTTTTTTGGGGTTTAGTCAAATATTAATTTTGGTCAGTATAGTATTATTGTTTTTTAAAAAGGTATTGTATAAGTTATCATTAATTTTTTTTTGGGTCAATAATGGCCTATAATCCAGTAATGCACGAATATGTACAAATGGTGAAATATACTAAACCAAAAGTCCTTCTAAAAAATTAATTTTTTAATAAGATTAAAAGGAAATTGATAAGAATTTTCTCATAAAATTGATGGATTTTAACAGATTCTTGAGATTTGCAACATCATTGTGTTACACTTTTTGGTTTTTATTTCCCTTTAATGGCAGTTTGGAAAAAAAATTTAAAACCAGTTGATTAATTTTTTTATTCATATTTTTTTTTTTTGCCTTCTCTAAGTTTATATTCTAGCTCCGCCCCTGTAAGCATATTATATTCCCAGCATGCTTAGCTTATAGAGTTTCAAGAATAATCTCCTAAAAATACAAGGAATATGCATTTATGATATGGTTAATCTCAAATTGTATCTAAAAATATCGTTCGAATCTCAATTTGTACGTTTAAAGATAAAAAATCTCAATTTGTACCCTCAAAGATAGAAATCTGACTAAATGGATAAATTATTTCTACATCTTTTCATGCTTGTTACTTAATCACCTAAACTCCTCACATTTGAAATATTATACATACATCCCTTGAGAATCCAAATATGATTAAAAATGTTCTCCCAATTGAATATCCAAATAATTTTGTTCAAGTGATGTATTGCATTAGATATAAAAAAATATTATATAAATACCTACATTATATTAGACATTCAAATGATAAGCTTATTTTGAACTTTAGAGTAGGCCCACAAAATAAAAGGTAGTATGAAATTATAATTTTTTATTAGGATGAAATCATATTTTTTAACGGTTATATTTACATATATCAACGATAAGGGGCTATGTGTTACACGTGTATATAGGAATAAAATTCTAAATGTGAGAGGGTCTAAATGATTAT
The DNA here is from genome assembly GCA_951799425.1 of Ilex aquifolium. NCBI lineage: Eukaryota > Viridiplantae > Streptophyta > Magnoliopsida > Aquifoliales > Aquifoliaceae > Ilex > Ilex aquifolium. The sequence goes on along the minus strand of OX637410.1, from coordinate 15,476,072 downwards.
CAGCACCGACCCGACCTTTGGGCCACTTAGGCCATTGCCTAGGGCTCCCAAATTGGAAAAAAAATTTGGGGCCCCAAAATAAAATAAATAATGATATATAATTAAAATTTTAGAATATAATTTAAATACTCAATATATTTTAATCATTGAATTAATAGTGAGTGCTAAGTTTAAACAAAATTCACTATTTATCTAATGTACTTGGTCTTTAAATTAAGTGCAACTAGCATTATTATAAAATTTTTTGAACCTCTTTCAAAAACATTAAGGACCCTAAAGTTCAGCTTATTTTTTTATCTTACTCGATATTTATATTATATGTATTATCACTTTGCAGTCTTATTAAAATCAATTGTCTATCGTATAATAGGTATGAATAATAATTTTACATTTGTATAAGTTAAATTTGAGGTCATTTTTTAACAACTTTGTTTATAATGCACAAGATGACTATAAAATAAAATGAGTAAAACTAGTGCACTAGTTATCTCAAATTAATTAACCATAGTTGTCTTACTAATTTTTTTTATTTAAAAATAGTTTTTTTCTCTATGATATCTAACAATATCTCATTTATTTTAGGACTACTCAACTTGCATAAATTCCTATTTTTATATACATTTAAAAAAAAATTATTTTATTAGCCAACCTAATTTTCAATTATGTTTCTCTTTTATCTTAAACAAATAGTATGTATCTTTGTATTTTATCTTCGTATTTGACTTCGATTTACACAATTTTTATTTGTAAAATTTGAATTAGTATGTTATATCTCAAAAGAGAAAAATAATAATTTGTAAATAAACATATTTTAATAAGTATTTAATATTACTATTATTACTCAATAAATATTTATAGGGCCTCCTATAACATTTTTGCCTAGGGCTCCAAATTAGGTTGAGCCGCTCCTGATGATTATGTGACAAGCATTAGAGGGTCTGGGTGTAATTTATCTATTTAATTTTAAATAGCAGGTACACATTTGATGGTATAAATTGAGATTTTTAATCTTTGAGAATACAAATTAAAATTCGATATTTTAAGATGCAATTTGAGATTAATCCTTTATGATAATAGAAAAGAGTTTGAAAGAGAACAAAGTATTAAAAAGTTTGATGATAAAGCAATCTCGTCTTGTCTCGAGACCGGGAATGTTTGTATTCCACCAAAAGAAAAAAATATACCACAAGATAAAAATCATATAACACACATACATGCACTAGTAATAGGATTCTAATTCTTCATAATAACCTTGAAAACACACACACATGCACTAGTAATAGGATTCTAATTCTTCATAGTTTTCTCTTTCTTTGAGAGGAACTTCTCTCTGAGCTCTACGACATCGATATCATCAAAGTGACTCTCCGGAATCCAATTACCCGTCTTTGGATCTCTCATCCAAAAAACCTCCTTCGGTCTCGCCGGAACTTCTCCTCCAAGACTGCTCGAATCCGACACTTTCCTCATCACTGAAGCCGCAGACTGCACCGCTACATTCTCCGCACCAACCGTGTATGCCCTCCTACTGCACACAAAAGAACGTTGGAAGGACAAAAAGCAATACAGAAAACAACAACAACAACAAAGACAGTAGAAAAGAGAAGAAGAATCACTTTACAAACCCTTAACTGAAACAAGAAACGAAGAAGACGCAGATTGTATAATGATTTAAATGCATGGCAACAAATTCTAACCTGAGAAGGAGAAGGCTGTTGATGGAAACCTTGGCCATGATTGCTGGAGAGAGATGGAGATATATGTATATGTATAGGGTTTTATGCTTGAAGGGCTATTTATAGGGTTACAGGATGGGCTTGGTTGTAAGTAACCCTCAGAAGTCGGAACAGAATCAAAACCTTAGTGGACTACTAATTATAGTCGGATGCGCCACTTTTTTTTGTCTGAGAATTTTTTGGGGAACCTTATAATTTGAGTCAAGTGGGAATCCAGAAGAGGCACAAAACATAATTGAACTTTTTTCATTAATTTAGAGGGAGAGAGAAAAGAGTATGGGTGTAATTCGGGCAGGTTGAGAGGTCAATTCTAGCCCAACTTTAAGTATATAATCTTCAACCCTAACCCTAACCCTACCTCAACCCGAGATATTCAACTCGAGTACTGTCTGAGTTTAATTCATACGGGTTCGGGTTACTTAATTCGGGCTAATTTCGGGTTAAAAATTGGGTTGAGCTTGAGTTATTTAATTCGGGTTAATTTTTTGAAGTGTAAATTTGATTTTTTTCAAGTGTAGTTATGATTTTTCAAGTGATTTGAGATGAAGAGCGAGACGCAGATGAAGAAAGAGAGAGTGAGAGAGGGAGGAGTGATGAGTGAGAGAGGGATTTGAGAGTGATGGAGGCGCAGAGGAAAAGACTTGAAGTGAAGTAAAAGTCTGGACTCTGAAGAGTGAAGATAAATACTAACCCTAATTAAATATATTTATATATTTATGTATATTTGGGTTCAACCTGATTTAATAATCGGGTTCAATCCGATTTTAATATTCGGATTGAATCCGACAACCCGATGTCTCAATCCGAGACTTGCCTAAATTCAATTCGGGTTGCGGTTTTTTTATCCAGGCCCAACCCAAATATTAAAAATTCTAATCCAAGCCTTTTTTTTGGGTTGGGCTCGGGTTGGCCCGCCCAAGTTGCACCCCTAGAAAAGAGAGAGAGAGAGAGAGAGAGAGAGAGAGAGGGGCATGATGTTAGCAGCGGCGGCCTGGATATTTTGGGACTTAGAGCATAAATGATAAATGAGATTTTTTTATTTTGAATATTAATAATAAATTTAATTTTTAATTTTTTTAAATACAAAAATATTAATTAAAAATTTATATTCAAGCTTTTGTTATCATATTTAAACTTGATGGTAAAAGAGAGAAAAAATAATTAAAAAATTATGATAGTACGTTTAAACTTGACTTTTTTTGGGAGTTAAGATTAGTTTTTTTAGTAACTTTAGTTTTACTCTTAGTTTTAAAAAAAAATAAAAATAAATTTAAGGGCCTTTTAATTTTACGGGTGAATTAATAAGTCTAATTTACTTAAATTGAAATCTTTTGTTTGTGCATAGATTTAAATTTTTTATTTGGTCTATTACTGCAAACCTATAAATTATGAGGCTTTAAATTTTTTTTTCGATTGGGCTTGTATTTTTAGAAGATTTTTTCGTAGGGATTAAAGTATTTATGGATTTAATTTTTTTACATGAACTATTTATGATACCTAAAAAAATTTAGGACTTTCTTAGAAAATAGGGCTTAAAACCTAAGCTTTTTTTAACAACAGTGTTAAAGCCACCCCTGCATGATAGCTAAGTGCCTTTGATTAGCTTAAACCCTATTTTCAGTTTTGTCAAGTTGTAACTTAATTTCTTAAAATTGTCAATAGTATTAGAATAGATATTTTCTAGCTAAGCACACACTTGCATGAATATTTATTTTCTGGAAGAATATCAATCTGTCAATCTATTCCTTTGCTTTGTGGCGAACACCACCTTTATTCACTTGCTTACTACCCCATGCATACATCTGCCTTACTATTACTCAAAAGAGAGCACCCCCTTGCCACTTGGTTTTAGAAATGGTCGGTTTTATGCATGTTGGACATATTTATTGCTTCTTTTTTTCCCGAATAAGAGTATTACTAATACTATTGGGATCTCAAAATTCGATCTAATCTATTGATCTAATAATGTGATATTATTGTAATTGTTGTATTAACACAAAATTTCAATATTTGATAAAGCTTACAGTCAATCCAATGAGTATAATGAATTAGGTCAGTAAATTAGGTTACAGTAATATTGCTCTAAGAATATAGTCAATTTGAGTAAACAGTTCCTTTTTTCTTTTCCTTTTTTTATTCCCTCTTTTTTCATTCTTTTTATTTTTTTCAAATTTCTGATTGGGAGATGGGCTCTTGCCTAAAACATTGAAAAATGGGGTTTGTGATCATTCCCTTACTATTTTATCCTTGCATTTATTCTCATTTTTCCTTCTTTTCTTAACTATTTTATGACTAGCAATGCACGATGTGCGTTGCACGTAAATAAATTTAAATAATATTATTTTTATAAAAAATGTAAATTATGTGTAATTAAATTAGGTATTGAATAATTAATTTATACTTAATTATTACTAAATTTAATTATTAATTTATATTATCAAGGTGAATTTGAAGGCTCTCCCCCACACTACGACCTAAAGCTTCACCACCATCATAGTTCCTCAATGGTCGGTTAGACTTGGTTTCCACATCATCAAGATATCTTGCACAGAAACTCATGCATTCTTTTATCAAGTAACCTTTAGCTATTGAGCTCTCAGGATGAGCGTGATTACGCACATATTGTTTAAGAGTAAGAAGATACCTAGACAAACAATTATAAGTACACTCTATAATTGAAATTTAAGATAAAAACGAAAATTAGATAAAAAGTTTGATAGACCCTTTAATAAGGAAGTAACACACACCTTTCAATGGGATACATCCATTGAAATTGTACTGCTCTAACAATCAATGCTTCATCAGCTAAATGTATAGGTAAGTGCTCCATTACATCAAAGAAGGATGGTGGGAAAATTAGCATTGGCTTATATAGGACTAGTTGTTCCCACTAGAATGATAAATATCATATAATATCAAGAATAGTTAGAGAACAAAACTAGATGGAAATCTCATCAAGAATAAAATGATAAATATCAAGAATAGTTAGAGAATAAAACTTCCAAAATCTCTGAGAGCATTTAGACGGTAATCTTATAATTGACATTAGATTAAATGTGGATTCTATCAATAGCAAATAATTTCAAGATTGACTCTCTTGTTCTCCTCGATCATCTATCCTATTCCCCCTCAATTTTCTCAAGAAAATCATCACACCTCGCCATTTTCCTGAGAAAATCACCCTCCATAGTGCCCTCTCCTCAATCCAAAAAAATTCTTGATTTTATGTAAATTTTTCTTTCCTCTGTAGAATCTATCTATTTGTTTCTTCATGCTCATTTTCCCGAGAAACAATCAGTTACAAATAATTTCAAGATTCATCCAAAATTTGCTAATATACTGAACTGCTCCTAATTGCACAGTTTGAAATTGATAATGAATCAATTGAAATAGGCCAAAATTTATACAATATCAAGTATCAATTAACTCCTCCTAAATTGCAAAGAGATAGAGAGAGATGTACTTATTGGGTCAAGTGAATGAATGAAATCACAATGCAGAGCCCACATCTCAGTGAGTGAAGCAGATCTTCAACGATGGTGGTTGAAAGTCGCAACAGATCTTCAAGATGACTGTCCAGGGTCACAGATTTTCGTCGAAGTTTAACTTCGATCGACAAAATGAATCACAGCAGAGCGAAAGATGAGTGAGTGTTTGAGGGTGGGGAGTTTCAGGCGTCCAGTACTCAAGAGATGCGGAGGCCAGCCAAAGCAACAGACGATTAGGGGGAAAATGACAAAAAAAAAGTGACAAACATGGTTGTTATGGTTTTGGGAAAATTTCAACCACACTCCCTCTAGTTTACCATACCTTCAAAAATAACTCCTCTATTTTTTGAATCTTCATTAACACCTCTTGTCAGATTAAAAATATTAACTAGAATACTAAATTGTCCATAATATATTTGAGGACAAACTTCATCCACAACCTTTAGATAAACATATCTTCAATGAGACCCCCTATTTTTTCTATTTTTTTTTACGTATTAAAATTTGATTCGAACTAATTAAAATTTATTTTTTACGTATTGAATTTGAGTCGATTAAAAATTATTTTTTTTATGTATTAAAATTTGAGTCGATTAAAATTCTATTTGAGCCAATTAAAAATCAATTTAATCGACTCAAATCAAATTTTAATCAACTCACATTGAATTTTAATCGGCCAAAATTTTAATACATAAAAAAATATAAATTTTAATTGACTCAAATTTTAATGAATCGAATTTTAATTAACACGAATTGAATTTTAAGATTAACCTAGCTAATATCCTATTCCATTTAGAGTTCAATTCTATCACAAATAAAAAAATGGGATATAGACCTTATAGAATTGGTGTTATTTATAAATTAGGACTCTTTCTTGATAGTTTTAATTGTTAGGAGTATTTCTTGATGACTTTATCATTAGTTCGTCTTTTTTGGTTTTTTGATGAATTCTTTAATTTTTGTGTGAAATTATCTTAAGTACTTGATATTTTTTATAAAATAGAGCTAATGACTGAAAAGGGAAAAAAATGAATAGGAAATATAAAAATAGGTAGTTTTATTTATTGGGGGAAAAGCAAGCAAAAAAATAAATGCCAAAAAAATAAATTTAAAAAAAACGCCATCATTATTTTGTTACATTACTTGTGACAGACATAGCCCATCACAAAAAAAGGGTAATGCAAAATTTATCATTTGTGACGGCAATCCAATTGCCGCAAAAAAGAAACTACAAAAAATGACTTTTTTGTGACAGCAAATTTTACTGTCACAAAAAATTCGCCTTATAGGGCCTTAATTCTTGTAGTGTAAAAAATTTTAAAATAAGTTGAAAGTCAAATAGGTGTAAAAACATAAATTAAATGAAACTATATAGGTGGGTAATAGACTTTATCATAATAATTAAGGATAAAATAGAAAATCTTTGTACTACTAATAAATGAGTTCAAAAGAATTTAGAAATTCTTATAAAATAGTTCAAAATAATTTGAAAATCAAATAGGTGTAAAAACCATAAATTAGATTATACTATATAGGTGGGTATAATAGACTTCATCATAATAATTAAAGATAAAATAAGAAATCAAAATTTTTTCGCAGATCGTGATACTTATAAGTAGTATAGATATAGATATAAATTATATAATATCCACTAAAAAGCAATATATCTTACGATTAATATCTTAAGTTGCAAATTAGTCCTCTACTTAATTGTGGCTCTTGATCAAAACCACCCTTTTAAAGAATCAACTGGACTTAGTCTACATGTCCCCTTTTTTGTGGGTTTCTATTGCATCACCCCCCTCAATGCTTGTTTTTCTTGGATGCTGTAGATGTCTTTTTCTTAAATTATTATAGTTAATTGTTCATGTTATCATAAAGCTTTACAAACTTGTATATATATATATATATATATATATATATATATATATGTATTTGTATTATATATTACAACAAACAAATTAGGTGGGAGAGGCATTGGGAGGCCTTCCCTCTCGACTCCTCAATTTCTTAGGATTTTTAATTTTTACACCATGAATCAAATATTTCTTCCAATCATATACTAACACGTGTCCTAAAGCACAAAGAATCTGGAAATTTGTTTCTAAGTAACCAGGAGAATCGTACTGATCAAAATTTGGACCTGCACATGTGGCTAATTCTGAACTATAAATGCACGGGTGTGCTTTCTTGCAATATGTTGAGATAGCAATCCGCAGGATGATAAACTTGAAATGATTAAAAGGTTAGGAAAGGGGCTGGGTAATCACTCGGCTAATCCCCTCCGAAACTCAAGTCAGTCGATATTGGAGACCTTAGCACTGTGTATTTTATGAGTTTATGTTGCGTACATTTGTTCATCTTTCTGAGGGGTATTTATACTTGAGCTAGTAATGAGTGCAGGATCTTTGAGTCCCATCTGCACATTTAATGACTCGCACTTGCATCCATGAGTAATTAATGCTGTCCCATCAAATCCTCTCAAGACCGATTCACTCGGGCGATCAGAACCCTGCTCGGCAACTGACGAGCCTTAATGGCCCTATCTCCGACCATTAAATACCACTGCTCGGTGCTTGACACCTACGCCTGAGCGTTCACTGCTCGGGAATAAGTACCCCTTGGGTTTCACCGAGGACAAAAGGTCGGCGCCTTCGCAATTAATGCTTTGTATTGATGACTGCCCTCACATATCTCAAGGACCTGGATGCGCATTTAATGAGTTGTAGCCACTCATGACCCTATTAAATGAGCTGTCATATCTTCTTTAATGCCAGGTCCTGGCGGGTGTACTCGGCCTCCCCAGGCTTTAACTCCTCGGCGCCACCTCCAAGCGCCCTTTGCGCTCCACACTGGCTACAATGATCCACGTGTTGACTTTGCGGCTGCTGAGCCACCAAAAGTCTCGTCAACTGCCCCCCAGCCTCCGTTTTTCTTGCGTCATGGGACAGGTGTCGCACGGAGAGTGGAGGCTTCCTCAGCATGCCTAGGATTTAGGGGCGGTTAATCGCACGTCTGGCGCCAAATTTTTCAAATTTGCACTTGATGGTTTTGCCTCTTTGATTCCCGCCTACGAAGCAATCAGTTAAATAAGGGGATTTATGGCTCATTCGAGTCTTCTTGGACCTTCGAACTCTAAATTGCAATTATCTCCCGAGCAGCTCTTCATCTTCCCCCCCCCCCCCTCCCCCCCCCCCCCGAGCAAATCCTTCGAAGCCAATGAATCTGTAAGTACTTCTTTGTCTATACTTTCCTCCTTCTCTTTCCCATTCTCTTCTACTCCTCCACCAGGACTCCCAATGGCCAACATAAGAAGGATCAGGGTTATAGGGGAACCTTCCAGGTCCAGGGCACATAGGGAACCTTCTAGGCCTCGGGCACGCAGGGAACCTGCTAAGCCTAACGATACAGGTCGTTTGAGGAGAACCCAGGTGACTGATGCCAACTTGCAGGCGTTCAGAGCCACCCACAACATCCCCGAGCCTGTCTTTACTTTTGTTTTTGACCCTGTATTCCATTCGGCCACTGTGGGTAGTGTAGAATTAATGCCCTTCCATACCAAGACCATTATGGAGGGAGGGTCAGATTTCTCATTCCTCCTCTTCTGTTAAGAGTCCTCATGCACATGAAGCTTTTTCCCGTTCAGTGCTGCATTAGCCTTTTTAGGATAGTCATGGGCGTAGTAGCCCTAAATGCTTGGCTTGGAGTGAACCTTGAGGTAGACGAGATTCTGTTCTACTATGACTTGAAGCTAGTCAGTGGTGGCAGATACTACTTATAGGCTTGGGATTCCTCCATATACTTGGTGACGCATATGCCCGACTCGAACAAGGGATACACCCAGGATCTCATCATGCTCGGTGGTAGATGGGAGAAGGGTGAATGACTCGAATATGACGGCCTCTATTGCAAAGTACTAAGGGATCCAGGTGGGCCTTTAGCCAATTCCTTCACCCTCGACCGTCATTTTTGCTCCTCATTTTGACTAACCTTGTGTTCTTCTCTGCAGAAGGATATAAGAAGGACGCTGCCTAACCTTTGAAATCCTTTATCGCCTACAAAGATCTTATCAAAGTCTGGTCCTACAATCCAGGCGATCCACTTGCTTGGGCAACCCACGTACTCCTCGGCTACCGCCCCGGTTACACTAGGTCTCTCAAATTCCACCACCATTTGACCCATCCATCTTGGTGGATCCCTCCTCGGAAGAAGAAGAAGAAGAAGAAGACGAAGAGGATAACCTTAAGGAGACCCTGACTACGACTTAGAATCCACTCCATCCGAAATGTTTCGCATCCCTCCCATCACCGTAGAAAGTCTGGAGGCAGCCTCTGAGGCTCGGAGGGCCCTGATCTCGGGGTCCGGTGGCCTTTTTGGAACGACACCGATTATTGAGCCTCTGCCCCGTTCCTTTGCGCCAATAGGAGCACCGACAGCAGCAGCAACAACAACAGTAAGGGCAAGAAGTCCCCCTGAGGGTTCAGGATCAGCGCCGAAGGCGCCAAGAGGAACCCTTGGAGCTAAGTGATGATCGGCAGAGGCAGCGCCGAGGTCGGGATGCCAACCCAACCACTGAGCGCCGTGTCAAACGGCGGCACGATGTCCCGGCACCCTTAGGTCCTACAAAATGGGCCCCTCGGGCCGTCACTAGAAGGGGGAAAATTGTCTTAGAGTTTGATTCCACCATCCACTCCCCGGATGTGGCCCTGGCTGTTAACGGGGCCTTGCACTTTGATGCTGACATGGCAGTTCTGGAATATTATGGGGATAATCAGCTCCTCCAGGGGGTGATACAACACAACTTGGCGGTAAGAAGCCTTGGCACTTTCTCCACCTTCAATCCTTTTTTTATTATGACTGCATCTCAACGTTTACCCCTTCCCCTTTCAGGCTTGCCAACAAATGAGAGTCATCATCGACCGCTTCTGGTCTTACAGGAGCCGGGCTGACAAGGCTCGAGCCGAGCTTGCTATGAAGGACGCCCATATTGGCCAAGTGGAGAAGACAGTCGCCGATCAGTCTCGGAGCATTGTCGACCTGATCTATAAAGCCGAAGCTCTCACTACCGAGCTTGACAAGAGCAAACAAGCCGAGGTCGAGGCAGCCAAGAGGATGGAAGAGCCCGAGTTGAAAGTTTCTGCTGCTGAGGGCAAGTTGCTTGAAACTGAGGTAAACTACGCGGCCCTGACCTCCAAGGTGGAGGCATTGGAAGAAGAGAAAACTGGAGAAGCCAGGAGGTTAAACACGGTCTATATGGATGTGTGGCGACAGTGCAACGAACAATTCATCCCAGCCTTTGATGATGGAAAGAGGAAATCTTTCAAACAAGGTTAGGACGCCGCGCTTGAGGCTTCTAGGGTTGCTACCGATTTTGAGTTGTACGCCATGCATGTCTACCAGCCACAACAGCAAGTCACCGAGTTCGAGGCCCCAACAGACGACATTCAGAGTGCTGAGGTGGACCCCACAGAGGGACCGACAGAACAAGAAGAGGAGACTATGGCAAGGATAGTGTCGATCACTGTTAGTGATAAATCAGAGGAAATATCTCCCCTTTGGCTCCCTTCCCCCACTCTTCCGATGCACCAAGGGGATCCAACTATCCTCGGTACCCCCGTCATCAACCCAAGTGGTGCCGACCCTGGGGAGTTGGATGAAATCCTTGGCGTAGGAGAAGGATCTTTGAGGAGGCATTAGGCAAGGCTCGGCGGAGAGGAGCTCAGAGGTGACCTTGGTGAACCTCCTGATCCTGAGGACCCGTAGACTTTTCTATACTTGTGCACTTCTTTTTTGTATGTTTGGGGGACGCATGACCCCCATTTGATCAATGCAATTTCCTTTCTTTCTTATGCAATGTCATATTTATCCCTTTTCGAGGGCGGTGCTCCATGGAGGCTTACCCATATCAGGGACGTACCCCTAGCGACTGAGCGCGGGGCTTGAGTTAATTCTCTTCGAGGGCAGTGCTCCAAGGATGAAGGCTTACCCCTCTCGAGACCGCACCCCTAATGACCGAGCGTGGGGCTCGTGTTGATTCTTTTCGAGGGCGGTGCTCCAAGGGCGGAGGCTTACCCCTCTCGGGGGCCGTACCCCTAATGACAGAGCACATGACTTGTGTTGATTATTTTCGAGGATGGTGCTCCAAGGACAGAGGCTTATCCCTCTCGGGGCCTACCCCAAACGACCGAGCGCGGGGCTCGGGTTGACTTTTTTCGAGGGCAGTGCTCAAAGGACGGAGGCTTACCCCTGTCGGGGTCGTACTCCTAACAACCGAGCGCGGGGTTCGTGTTAATTCTTTTGAGTTGGCTCTTGAAATCAACTTAGTAGTAATATTTCTTCAAATTTGATACATTCCAAGGTCGACTTACATCTTTGCCATCCATATCTTATAGCCGATATGCCCCTGTGCCTTCTATGGCCATGATTTTATATGGACCTTCCTAATTGGGACCGAGCTTCCCGTCAATGGACTCTCGCGTGTTGCCCACAACTTTGCGCAATACCAAGTCTCCCACTTAAAAGCTTCTTGTTCGGACCTTCTTTTGATGTTGTCTCGATAATTTTCCCTGATATTTGGCCAACTGTATAGATGCCAATTCTCTTATTTCCTCAATCAAATCGAGGTCCCTGGCTAGTGTTCTATCATTGTTTCCCAACTCGAAGGTGTGGCTTCGTATAGTAGGGAGTCCTACCTCCAAAGGTATAACAGCCTCAACGCCGTATGTCATGGCATAGAGAGTTTCCCCTGTAGAGGTCCTTGGGGGTGGTTCTGTACGCCCGAAGGACATTGAGCAGTTCCTCGGGCCATCTGCCCTTAGTTCTTTCTAACCTCTTCTATATTCCAACCAATACCGTCTTATTGGAGACTTTCGCCTGCCTGTTACATTGAGGGTACGCCAGGGTGGAATAGTAGTTGCGTATTCCGAATCCTGAACAAAATTCCCTGAATGGCCCGTTGTTGAATTGGGTGCCGTTATCGGAGACGATGGCTCGGGGGATGCCGAACCGAGTGATTATATTCTGCCAGACGAATTTCTTCGTTTCCACATCCCGAATACGACTTAAGGGCTTGGTCTCAATCCACTTGGTGAAGTAGTTAGTGGCGACTAAAAGAAATTTCTTGCCCAGAGGAGCCCTCGGCAGAGGCCCTACTATATCCATGCCTCACTGAGAAAATGGCCAAGGACTTGTCAAAGGGTTTAGATCCCCCTGCCGGTTGTCGGATGATCGGAGCAAACTTCTGGCACTTGTCGCATTTCTGAATATACCGCTTGACATCCTTCTGCATGTACGACCACCAATACCCTTGAGATATCGCCCGATGTGAGAGGGATCTTCCTCCCGTGTGACTCCCACATATTCCCTTGTGAACCTCGTACAACAGTGGTTCCACCTTATCCTCGGGAACACAAAGCAGATACGGGTACCCGAGAAGGATCTCCGGTACAACTCGTAATCGGGGGATATCCAGAATTTGGGAGCTTTCAGCTTGACCTTCCTGGCTTCTTTGGGATCTTCGGGGAGCGTTCCGTTCATTAAGTACTCAATTATGGGGTCCTTCCTGCTCGGCGACATACTCTGAGCGCTCGTCGGCAGGACCTCATCGGCATTTAAGTCCCTTATGCTCAGACTTTCGAGGTAGTCAATGATGATGCGCCGAGTTACTTCTGAAGCCAAGGCCGAGGCTAGGCAAGCTAACACATCGACATGGTTGTTGTGATCTCTGAAAATTTGGGACACCTTTATCTTCTGGAACCTTTCCATCTTTGACTTTGCTCTATGGTAATAAGCTTTTATCCTATCGTTTCGGACCTCAAAGTCCCCGTTAACTTGATTTACCACCAACTGTGAATCACAAAAGATCTGGAAGCATCTCACACCGACCGAGTAGGCGATGTCGAGCCCAGCCAATAGCGCTCGTACTCGGCCTCATTATTGGATGCTTTGAATCCAAGCCTAATAGCTCGTTCCATTGTAAATCCTTTAGAATTGGCCAAGACTACACCCACTCCTGCCCAATTGCATTTGAGGAGCCATCCACATGCAAACTCCAAACGTCGTTGTGGCCCAAAGCTACTGACTCCCCTTCTGGTAGAGACTCGGACGCAGAAAACTCGGCGATAAAATCAGCAAGGATTTTCCTTTTGATAAAAGTACGAGGCTTGTAGGTTATCCCGAACTCCCCTAGATCCACGGTCCACTTGGACACTTGCCCAGACATATCTGCTTTGTAAACTATTGGCTTTAGGGGCCGATTAGTCAAGACCTCTATGGGATGCGCCTGGAAGTAGTGTCGAAGTTTCCTAGCCGAGACGACCAAAGCTAGTATAAGCTTTTCCATCGGCAAGTACCTAATCTCGACATCAAGCATGGTCTTGCTTACATAATAGACCGGTCTTTACACCCCGTTGAACTCTCTTACCAGGGCCCCACTGACAGCTCACTCTGAGACAGATAGGTAGAGGTGTAGGACCTCGCCCACCGCTGGAACCGATAGGGTCGGAGGAGACCTTAAGTACTCCTTGATTCCCTCTAATGCTTGATTACATTCTTCACCCCAAGATCCCTTTGTCGCCCCCTTAAGCATGGTGAATAACTACTTGCACCTGTCCGAGGACTTAGAAATAAACCGGTTGAGAGCTGCCAGCATTCCAGTTAATTTTTGTATATCCTTGACAGTCTTCGGCTTCTGTATCCCTTGCACGACCTGTACTTGATCAGGATTGACCTCTATACCGCGATGAGTGACCAGATATCCCAAGAATTTGCCTAAACTAACTCTGAAAGCACAATTCAAAGCGTTGAGCTTCAGGCTATTTTTTATAGCAGGGTGAAGGTTACTTCGAGATCCCGAAGATGGTCGGCTTTCACCTTGCTTTTTACCAACATGTCATCAATGTAGACCTCAATTGTGGCGCCGAGCTGCTACTTAAACGTCTTATTCATCAGGGGCTGATAAGTGGCATCAATGTTTTTCAAGCCGAACGGCATCACCGTGTAACAATAAATCCCTCGGGGTGTGATGAACGCCGTTTTCTCCTGATCAGATTTGTGCAGTGGGATTTAATGGTAACCTGCTGGGGCATCCATAAAGGAGATGCGCTCATGTCCCGCGGTGGCATCCACAAGCTGATCGACCTTCGGCAAAGGGTATTCATCTTTGGGGCATGCCTTGTTCAGATCTGTAAAATTCACGCAAACTCACCGCTCTTCGCCTTTCTTCTTTGCACACACCGTGTTTGAGAGCCACTCGGGGAACTTGTAACACCCCAAAACACACCCTGGACGGCAATACATACTAAAACCATTTACATCATGAGAGCACTAATATCATCCATAAATAAATTAAACTTCATTCATCATCCATAAAATATTTACATCATTATCCAAAAGAATATGCCCCACCATGGCATTTACATCTCAAAAATTAATTAAAGTAGCACAGCGGAATAGCAAAAGAAACTAGACCTTACAGTGTCCAAAAGAATAACCTAGTCTAGTACAAAAGAAGCTACATCTCTACATATCCACCTCGGGATCTAGGTTCCCCTTGAGTGGAGCCTCCCAATGCCCTGACTCGTCGATGCCGAGATCCTCCTCTAGCACCAAATCTGAAAAATGTAATTTGTAGGGGATGAGCACGAAGCTCTGTAGCAAAATCTTCCCAACTCAAACAAGGTTTATAAAAATATAAAACGGGTCGGTCACATTTCACAAATATCATATATAACTTTTGAAGTAAAACCAGGACATTTAAATAGATCTCAAGTTTAAGGAACAACAGTAATTGAATGAATAAGTAGGACCACTATACAGTTAACAAACCATATCCCAATATAATCCAATCCACCATACACTGTTTCCACAAGTTCTCGCAGCATCCCATACTTCCCAAGACTCTTGTAGAAACCTTCTATGGTAGAGGGAACAATAGCCAATATACAATAGATAATCCATTCTACCATAAACCGTTTCCAACAAGTTCTCGCGGAATCCCATACTTCTGGAAACTCTTGTCGAAACCATTTCTGGTACAATGCACGATAACCCACACTGTATGTCCGACACAACTCACGTTACTAATCCGTGATCATTAGTGATAGGAAAAGTTCGTACCCACACGGCGTACAAAGACGTCTACCCACTCCATGTGGTAGGAAAAGTTCATACCCGCGTGGCATACAAAGACGTCTACCCACTACATGATACCCGGTCAATAGTAATCCATGTTCGTATCGTACAACATCGCAAGAAATAAAATACCAACAATCACACAAGTCCCCAATTCTCAAGCATCCTTACAAGGAACCTCCTGAGAAGGAATGAGCATCCTTACAAGGAACCTCTCATTCATGTTCCTCCAAACAACCCAATAAGAAATACGATATCCACAATTTCCTCCATTAACAAACAATTCCATAAACCCCCAATTTTCTCAAGTAGTTGTACAAAGAGTAATATAAGAAAATGTACATGAGATCATCATAAATACCATTTTGGTGTACAATATCAAACACTAAAATTTTGAAAGCAATACCAAGGAAAAATAGAGGGAAAAGTCCATTTCTCTTTAAAACCAAGGTTTGAAGATGAAAAAGAGAAATTTAATAGTTACCCAACCATCACAATGTTCAAAACATGGCATTTATTTCAAGAGGAACAAGAATCATGTATTTCTTATCATGTATATAAGGATGAGAGTGAAAAACATATATATATACATAAACCCTAGCCTCAATGTAAGAGATTAGGAAGAAATCCCCTACCTTAATGTTCTTGGAAAAATTAGGGCTTTGATCTTGAATCAACTCTTCAATCTCTTGTTTTCTCTTGATCTTGTGTTTCTCTCTTTCTCTCTTCCTCTCTTATGTTTTCTAGGGTTTGGAGTGGTGTAATGAAGGCTAAGGAGGTGACAAAATGTATTTATAGTGGAGGAAAATCGGCTTGTTCGCGACTTAAAATAAACAGTCTGGTTTCGGTAGTACCGGTACTCGGTACCGGTACCATTCAGTACCGGTACCCAGTACCGGTACAAGAAACCTTCTGGAATCGGGGTACCGGTACTCAGTACCGGTACCATTCAGTACCGGTACCATTTACCCAGTTTTGCCTATTTCTTTTGTTTTCCATTTCCAATCCATTCCAAAACTAACCAAATCCATCACAAACCTCTCCAACACATATTTATACACCAAACCTATCTAATACAAGTTATAGGACCTAACATTTTATATTTTCACTCACTAAAACTAAATTTCAACTATGATTTTCATTAACATTTTAAATCTTTACTTTTCAAATTTACAAAGTTCAAACACACTTCTATACCCCTATCCACATCTTTACAACCATTATTTGTTATATCTATATATCTATATGCATATATAAAAGAAAATGCGGGGTGTTACAATCCACCCCCCTTAAAGAAAGTTTCGTCCTCGAAACTTACCTCAAGTAGCGAACAAATATGGATACTTCTCCCGCATTTCTTGCTCCGGTTCCCATGTAGCTTCCTCCACTCCATGGTGTTGCCACCAAACCTTCACCAATCTGATAACTTTGTTGCGAAGTACTTTTTCCTTTGCGTTGAGAATTTCTACCGGTTGTTCTTCGTAGGTTGCTCCGTCTTAAATTTCCATCTCCTACAAGTTCACGACTGGAGCTGCATCCGAGTGACACGTCCTCAACATCGACACGTGAAACACGCCATGTACTCTGGATATCTGGGCTAGTAGTCGAAGTTGATACGCCGCATTGCCTACTGCTTTGATCACTTCAAACGGTCCGGTATATCTTGGCGCTAACTTCTCCTTCTTGCCGAATCGAAACATGCCCTTCTTGTGTGACACCTTGGAAAACATGTAATCTCCCACTTTTAATTCCTAGGATCTTCGTCTGTGGTCCGCGTAGCTCTTCTGTCTACTTCGCGCCGTGCGTAGCCTCTCCCGGATGAGTTGAATCTTCTCCGTAGTTTCCCCCATTGTAGTCCTTACTCCGTTAGTTCGCTGCGCACTCTGATATAAATTACAATCCACCAAAGGTTACCGTTGAAACCTAACCAGACTTGTCCTCCCATCTTAGCTTCCAAATCCATATACATTTTTCCAACGAAATAATTTAAGAAAAATTAACATAATATCATCGAAAATATCATTTTATTGGTCAATACCAATCTTTAGAATTTTGAATTTAAGGAACAAATAAATAGTCAAGCTTGGGAATCAAGAACAAAGTAACAATCGAGTCTTGGAGTCAATAACAGATGCATATCAAGCTTTATAACCAATAACTAAAGAGTATCGAGTTTTGAACTCAAGGACAAAGAGAAATCAAGTATTGAAATCAAGAGCAATTGAAGGTCAAGTCTTGAAATCAAGAACCAAAGGATGTCAAGTATTGAATATCAAGAATACATGACTTACAATAGTTATAATCAATCAAATGAATATCAAATTTGGCTATCAAGAGCAAATAAATATTAAGTTTGGAAATCCAGAATAAAGGCGTATCAAGCGTGAAAGTCGTGAACAAAGGAGAAATTAAGATTTAACGGAACGATCATGTATGGAAATCAATAACAAACAACTATTAAGGTGTGAAATCAAGAACAAAGGATTATGAAGCTTAGAAATCAAGACCAAAAGAACACTCAAGTCTTGGAACCAAGAATAAAGAATATCAAGTATTGAATATTGAAAAATAATTGAATCACAAGGGTAGAACCAATAACAAACGAATATCAAATTTTTGATACCAAGAACAAATGGATCATTAAGCTTAGGAAGTTAAGGACAAAGAAATAATCAAGTCTCGAGATCAATAACAACGGATATCAAGCTTGGAATCAGAGATAAAGTAACAATCATGTATTGGAATCGATAACAAACGACTATCAAGGTTTGAAATCAATGACAGAGGCAAGATAAAGAGAAAACAACTCTCCCTTGAAAACTGGGATTTCAAGGGCATACCAAAAGGATTTGGTGGTCACCCACCCATAACATAGCTTAGAACAAATAATATTTAAGTTCGGGAATCAAGAATAAATGAGAAATCAAGAGAAAAACACATCTCCTTTGTAAACTAGGGTTTGAAGGCATAAGAAAAGATTTAGGGTTTACCCCACCATAATATATTTTGGGACAAGGTAGTATTATCCAGAATGGCAAGATATGATGATTCCATAGCAAGTAGATATAGATTAGAGTCAAAGATTACATATAAATAAACCCTACTGGTATCCCCTTGTTTTCCCGTAGGTAAGTTAACATATACAGTAAGTTCTAGCTTCTTGGAACCCAATCCCAATTCCACAGCGTTCGCAGTACGTATAGAAGAATGAGTCGCATAGGAATCCAATAGAATTCGGGCCCAAGAATGGTAGAGAAGAACGATACCATCCACAACGGCATTGGAGGCATCTTCCTCCGGTTGGGTCAAAGCAAAAACCCTTCCTTGATTGGCGCCGCCGGGGGCATGAGCTTGTAACGGTCTCTGTGGTGGTAGTGGCTGTCGTAGCGGGGCTTGTTTGCATTCACTCGCCCAGTTGCTTGCTTGGTTATTGGGGGAAACGAGGGGCATCTATGTTTGAAGTGCCCATATTCTCCGCATGCAAAGCATGGGCGCGGGTCCATGCCTACTCTCGTCTGAGTAACTCCATCTTCTCTACTGTCTGAAGCCTTTGTTCCATCGCGTCCACGTCCACGTCCCCGTACACGTCCACGTCCACGTCCACGTCCACGTTCACGAGATCTTGTATTCTCGAATTAAGAGTGTAACCAGCTTCTCGCAGATGGAAGGCCTCAAATCTTGTTCAAAGCGTTTAGCTCTCCTTACCTCAGTGACCACAAACTTGATTGCGTAGCGAGACAACTCATCGAATTCGAACAATTAATTAACCCTTACACTAAATATAAAATGAATCTAACCTATCTGATAAGCACCTAGCTTCAAACCAATACAAGCCTACGGTTCCTTCAACCTAGTCCTACCTTTCCGGTGGTAATCCATAACCTACAGCTCCCATGTAAGACCTAAAGCCTAGGCTCTGATACCATTCTGTAACACCCCAAAACACACCCTGGACGGCATTACATACTAAAACCATTTACATCATGAGAGCACTAATATCATCCATAAATAAATTAAACTTCATTCATCATCCATAAAATATTTACATCATTATCCAAAAGAATATGCCCCACCATGACATTTTTACATCTCAAAAATTAATTAAAGTAGCACAGCGGAATAGCAAAAGAAACTAGACCTTACAGTGTCCAAAAGAATAATCTAGTCTAGTACAAAAGAAGCTACATCTCTACATATCCACCTCGGGATCTAGGTTCCCCTCGAGTGGAGCCTCCCAATGCCCTGACTCGTCGATGCCGAGATCCTCCTCTAGCACCAAATCTGAAAAATGTAATTTGTAGGGGATGAGCACGAAGCTCTGTAGCAAAATCTTCCCAACTCAAACAAGGTTTATAAAAATATAAAACGGGTCGGTCACATTTCACAAATATCATATATAACTTTTGAAGTAAAACCAGGACATTTAAATAGATCTCAAGTTTAAGGAACAACAGTAATTGAATGAATAAGTAGGACCACTATACAGTTAACAAACCATATCCCAATATAATCCAATCCACCATACACTGTTTCCACAAGTTCTCGCAGAATCCCATACTTCCCAAGACTCTTGTAGAAACCTTCTATGGTAGAGGGAACAATAACCAATATACAATAGATAATCCATTCTACCATAAACCGTTTCCAACAAGTTCTCGCAGAATCCCATACTTCCGGAAACTCTTGTCGAAACCATTTCTGGTACAATGCACGATAACCCACACTGTATGTCCGACACAACCCACGTTACTAATCCGTGATCATTAGTGATAGGAAAAGTTCGTACCCACACGGCGTACAAAGACG
Source organism: Ilex aquifolium (assembly GCA_951799425.1). Lineage (NCBI taxonomy): Eukaryota > Viridiplantae > Streptophyta > Magnoliopsida > Aquifoliales > Aquifoliaceae > Ilex > Ilex aquifolium. The sequence goes on along the minus strand of OX637410.1, from coordinate 15,455,911 downwards.
TCTACCCACTCCATGTGGTAGGAAAAGTTCATACCCGCGTGGCATACAAAGACGTCTACCAACTACATGATACCCGGTCAATAGTAATCCATGTTCGTATCGTACAACATCGCAAGAAATAAAATACCAACAATCATACAAGTCCCCAATTCTCAAGCATCCTTACAAGGAACCTCCTGAGAAGGAATGAGCATCCTTACAAGGAACCTCTCATTCATGTTCCTCCAAACAACCCAACAAGAAATACGATATCCACAATTTCCTCCATTAACAAACAATTCCATAAACCCCCAATTTTCTCAAGTAGTTGTACAAAGAGTAATATAAGAAAATGTACGTGAGATCATCATAAATACCATTTTGGTGTACAATATCAAACACTAAAGTTTTGAAAGCAATACCAAGGAAAAATAGAGGGAAAAGTCCATTTCTCTTTAAAACCAAGGTTTGAAGATGAAAAAGAGAAATTTAATAGTTACCCAACCATCACAATGTTCAAAACATGGCATTTATTTCAAGAGGAACAAGAATCATGTATTTCTTATCATGTATATAAGGATGAGAGTGAAAAACATATATATATACATAAACCCTAGCCTCAATGTAAGAGATTAGGAAGAAATCTCCTACCTTAATGTTCTTGGAAAAATTAGGGCTTTGATCTTGAATCAACTCTTCAATCTCTTGTTTTCTCTTGATCTTGTGTTTCTCTCTTTCTCTCTTCCTCTCTTATGTTTTCTAGGGTTTGGAGTGGTGTAATGAAGGCTAAGGAGGTGACAAAATGTATTTATAGTGGAGGAAAATCGGCTTGTTCGCGACTTAAAATAAACAGTCTGGTTTCGGTAGTACCGGTACTCGGTACCGGTACCATTCAGTACCGGTACCATTCAGTACCGGTACCCAGTACCGGTACAAGAAACCTTCTGGAATCGGGGTACCGGTACTCAGTACCGGTACCATTCAGTACCGGTACCATTTACCCAGTTTTGCCTATTTCTTTTGTTTTCCATTTCCAATCCATTCCAAAACTAACCAAATCCATCACAAACCTCTCCAACACATATTTATACACCAAACCTATCTAATACAAGTTATAGGACCTAACATTTTATATTTTCACTCACTAAAACTAAATTTCAACTATGATTTTCATTAACATTTTAAATCTTTACTTTTCAAATTTACAAAGTTCAAACACACTTCTATACCCCTATCCACATCTTTACAACCATTATTTGCTATATCTATATATCTATATGCATATATAAAAGAAAATGCGGGGTGTTACAGAACTGGACTTCCCTGATTGATCTGGCTCTGAACAACCTGTCTACTTCCTTATCAACCGCATGTGCATGGTGAGGAGCTGTCCTCCGAGCCTTTTGTTTCACTGGTTTGAAAGCAGGATCAACGTGAATTCGGTGGCACATCACCTCGGGATTTATTCCCGTCATCTCGGTGGGGGCCCATGCAAAGATGTCGGCGTTCCCACAAAGGAAGTTTACCATCTCAGACCTCTCGGTGCCGACCAGTGATGCCCCTACCAGAAAAAAATCTCCTCATCCTTGGTTTCAGCAGGGTCCGTGATGGGGTCATTGACTCCCGACCGACCGAACTAGGATTGCTATTTTGCCAACATAGCCTTGGGGTCACGCTGTTGGGACTTAGTGTTAATCCCAGTCTTTACTGCTGTGTAGAAGCAGCTTTTCGACGACGCTTGGTCGCCACGAATCTCCATGATTCTCCTTGGTGTGGGGAATTTTATCTTCTGATGGTACGACGAATGCACAACCTTCATCGCATGCAACCATGTCCTGCCCATGATGGCGTTGTAAGGGGAGTCGGAGTCTATCACCACGAACTCAATCGGGACAATGACAACTCTAGCGGTGACCATGAGGGTAACCTTTCTGAGGGGGAGTGCATATAAACCATTGAACCCTACAAGGGGGGTCTTTACGGGCTTCAAATCTTTCTGGATGAAACCCATCTTTCGAAAGAGACTATCATACATCACCTCAGATGAACTTCCGGAATCCACCAGGATCCTTTTGACATCAAACTTCTTGATTCGAAGGGTGATCACCAGGGCGTCTTCATGCAGAAGGGCCAGCCCACTCAGGTCGGCATCCGTGAACCGAATGGCTTCGGCGTTAAGCCGACGTCTTTTAGAATATTGCCCCCCAGACCTTGTTTCTTCCACCCTCATAGATTGCGCGACCCTCTGGAGGTCGGCACGTAGTGAAATGTAAGTGGGTCTGTCTACTGTCCAAACGTGTATCACTTCAATCACAGTAGATGCTTCTTGGGATACGCCTACTCCATCCCTTGTCGGATCCCTTGGGGCCAAGCCGTCAATGAATTACCCGAGATGTCCTTCTCGGATCAGCTGCTCGAGGAATGACTTGTACGCCCGGTAGTCCTCGATCACATGCCCGACGTCCCGGTGGTAAGAGCATCGAGACGTCGAATCCTTAGATGTCGGTTCTCCAACCATCTTTGGTGGCCACTTGAAGAAAGGCTCATTCTTTATCGTGTGAAGCATTTTGTAAATGGGCTCCTTGAAGACCGTACTCACTCCTTGGAAAGATATGCGGCCTGGAGTGGGGCCAGTGCTCCCCCTCCTCGCGAGCGGCTCCCTATCTCATTTTTTCATTGCCAGAGCCCGAGGCTCTGGCATAACCGACTCCTCCTCCACCCTTTTATATTTGTTTATGCGGGACATCAGGTCCTTCATGTCCACCGGAGCTCGCTTAGTCAAAGAGTGATACAGGTTGGTATCTCGGGACAACCCCAGTCGGAATGTCGCTGACGCCATGGCTCCCGAGCATGCCTCCATTTCGTTTACCTCTTCCCAATATCTTATGGAATATTGTCGAAGAGTCTCACCACTCCTACGTTTGAGTGTCAGCAGAGCACCAATGTCTTTGGGCCTTTTGCTGCTGGTGATAAATCGAGCGACAAACAGCTCGGACATCTACCTCCAAGACTTAACACTCTTCGGGGCCAAACTTTCATAACACTTCATAGCAGTGTCCCCTAAGCTCATGGGGAACTACTCGGCATAGTAATCTTTGATCAGTGTCGTATATGGCATCAGCTGCTTATACTGTTGTAAGTGACTCTCGGGGTCCGTCCTCCCATTGTAAACCTTAAAACGGGGGACTGTAAACTTCTTTGGTAGCTCGATCTCCCTGATAGCTCGAACAAACGTCGAGACAATCTGCTCGTCTTCGGTGTCATCATCCTCCCTTCAGAGGGGTCTTTGGCACTAAGCATCCAAGCATGTCCGGAGGTCTTTTCGGGGTCTTTTGTTCCCAGGCCCTCTCGCAGTTGAATCCGTGCGGGACTCTGTCGCCTCAGTACCTCTCGAGAGTCAGTGACGAAGATCCCCACGGGACAGATCCAACTTGCGCCTCTTGTTACCTTCGAAAGTCTCCTGGGGGACACGTCATCCACAACGCCGAGGTGTACGCTTCTCACCCAGGTGTTCATGCAAGCTCCTTCCCGGGACTTCCTCCCTTACTCCCCGAGAATAACTCCAGTGGATACTCGGATCCTCATGCCTGCTATTGCGCCAGTTGGTTCCCTTTGACCGCTCTAAGTCGTTGAGTCGGGTCCGCATGCTGGCGTTGTCTTTCTCAAGTCATTTAAAATGTTTTCCCATCCATTTTTCCATTAACTCAACAATTTCGTGAGCTAGGATGCCTTGCCCCCCAAGGCTTTGGTCCACCGGTACCGTCTCTTGAGAGAAGCGCTGGGCTCCATCCGAGAGGCTGAGTGAGGGTGATTCAACGATAGATGGGCCCCGGTTAGCTTCTACGTTTCTCACACGTAGGCTATTCCCCAGCTCTCCTTGAGATCGCGTGTTCACCATAATGCTATCGCTACGGGGAAAGCTGGTCCTTTGATTCCCACAGACGGCGCCAAATTGCACAGGTGCTTTCCTGCAATATGTTAAGATAGCGATCCGCAGGATGATGAACCTGAAACGATCAAAAGGTTAGGAAAGGGGCTGGGAGATCACCCGACTAATTACATCTGAAGCTCAAGTCAGTCGGCATTGGATACCTTAGCACTGTGTATTTTATGAGTTTATGTTGCGTACCTTTGTTCATCTTTCTGAGGGGTATATATACCTGGGCTAATAATGAGTGTAGGATCTTTGAGTCCCATCTACACATTTAATGGCTCGCACTCGCATCCATGCGTAATTAATACTGTCCCATCAAATCCTCTCAAGACCGATTCACTCGGGCGATCGGAACCCTGCTCGGCACTTGCCGAGCCTTAATGGCCCTATCTCCGACCATTACATACCACTGCTCGGTGCTTAACACCTACGCCCGAGCGTTCACTACTCGGGAATAAGTACCCCTCGGGTTTCTGTGACACCCCTAAAACCGGAGGGTCCTTTATTAACCGTTGATAACCCATCAGCCCGCGGAAGTACCCGTGACTGTCGCACAACCCGACATCACGTCAATAGTATACCATTGACTGGGATTATAAAAGAAAAACAAAGTCTATAGACTTTTAATCGGTTGACCCATCCGAGGTCCAACATACCACCATTGGTAGTCTATTATTGTCCATTTATAACATTTGAAGGAAGGAAACACATAGTCCAAAAGCTTAGCAAAACAGTTTTAAAATTTCAGATTTTTTTTTTTTTGAAAGTGTATAGGTACGCAGTATCGGTACGCTGTACCTACTAGACCATGCAGTACCGGTACGCTGTACTGGTACGCCGTTCCTACTGGACCACGTTGTACCCGTACGCTGTACCGGTACGCCATGCCCAGTTTTGCCTGTTTTCAAAAAATATACTAACATGTGTCATTTATAACTACCTATCTCCTCCTCTACTAATTATCTATTATTTATTTAATTTATTTTAAAATTATATTTACTATCGAATAACTATTTATAATTTGTACCAAATCAACTACAGTTGTTAGATTAGTGATAAGACTCACTGCTCCAACGGTTGCAAGTGATTTTGTGCATATTTTTAGTGCACATAGCATTACTCTTTTCATTAAGAGACCGCCCTCCGAATCTTAATCAATGAGATATCACGTGTGAAAATCTTGCATCGTATGTGCTTGTGTTTATGTTATATATATATTGGGGCTACTAAGTTGTTGGATTTCTTTTCTCCAGCTCGTTTTGTTGGAACTTAAACTTGGTTTAAAATTTTATTATGTTATTAAAGCGCGTTAGTGAGCAAGGAATATGTAAATAGTAAAAGATAATATTATTAATGGGGGTTAATTCCTCAAGTAATGACGTCTTAATATTTTAAGAGTTATAAAAGTTAGTGATAGTAGAACTGGTGTATGAAATTACGAATGGTGTATGAAATTACGAATGTAATGCTACGAGTAATGGTTTGGACCTATATAAATAAGATAGATGTTCTAGTGTTAAAAGTAATTAGAATTGAGTAAAAATTGAAGAATCAAAGTTAAGTGTGCTCTTTATAATTAATTAATTAAATAAAATTATTTATGGTCGGTTTTATGATTTCTTCTCTCCCAGCACGTTTTTCATGGCCAAAATTAACCATTATTTTTTCTTTTAGTGGCCCCAAACAAAAGGTTTGAAAAATGTCTGCTTTTTCTGGGCATCTCCACCAAAAGCAAACGCGGTGAAGGTTATAAAATATAGCCCATTAGAGCACGTTTACCACAAAACAACAGGGAGCTAGCACACATGGTCCTTTTTTGATTCGCTGCCCCCCCCTGGTCACTGTGTGTGTACAGTACTCAGTACTAGTGGCAGTGCTATTAAATATCAATATCTCCACCTCACAAACCTTTATCTCTCTCTCTCTCTCTCTCTGGCATAGCTATGATGCTCTCAAGGGTCTGGAGCCCTTCCAAAATGGATGAAGAAAGTGATCATGACAGCAAGAAAATCAGATACAACGGTTCAGTATATGTTGGCTTGCGGATTCTTACACAGCTTCAACAAGGAGATTCCAATGTCATCATCAAATCCAGTTTAAAATTGAGCAAACCCACTTTCCGAATCAACAGGATTCCTCCACCCAGCAGTACTCATCAATCTTGCTTTCTCAAAACATGTCTTCTATGCAAGAAGAATCTAAGCCCTGATAAAGATGTGTACATGTACAGGTAAGAATGAATTTATATTCCTGTTGCAGTTGCAAATTTATAAGAACACATAGAACAGAAAACTTCATAATTGAGGAAGATTTCGTAAGTTGTTTTGAACATTTTTTTTTTTCGTCTCGAATTCGAATCTTGACAATCCTGAGCTCAGGCCATGAGGGAGAATACTCTAATTGACGAACACCCGACCGTTGAAAAAAAAAAAAACCTGTCAAGCGGTTAATATATAAAGATTTCATGAAAGAGTTTTTGGTGCAGGGGTGATCAGGGCTATTGCAGTGAAGAGTGCAGGAACCGGCAGATTTATGTGGATGATATGAAGGAATTAGAAACTTCCACCAAGAAAATACTATCATCCTTTCGGCATTGTCGAACAGGCTGTCCGTGTGAGACTGGAGTACTGTCAGACAAATTCCAGCACCGGTGTAAGCCATTGTCACATCCAAAGGATCGAGTCATATTCTCATAGCTCATGCCAAAGCCTTTCTGTAACTAATTTCTCCCAGGTCGAGCATAGGCAATACTTCAAAGTTGAAGAAAAAAAAAAGGTGTAAGAGTGTGGGTGTGATGCATTGATACTTAGGATAGTGGAGACTATTTCAAGGCCATATAACCTTATCCTTTTGTATTTTCCAACAGATATGCTTGGTTTATGTTAGCTGAAATAGATAGAAACGGTCTATTCATCGGCAGCATTAATATAATAGAGAAATAGAAATGGGCTTCACGTAGATTTTTTTTTTTTGGTTATTGGTGTTTATGTTTGTGTCAACTATTTCTTTGAATTTTGAATCGGCCATCCTAACTCGATCTAGTTTAAGAACATGTCTCTTAAAGAACAAGGGTGGTTAGTTTTAAGGGCGTAGAAAGTATTAAATTTGAGATATCTTACTTACAAAAAGACAGACTTAACCACTAAACTACTCTAAGAGTTGGCTTCGCCATGATATTATTGCCGACACTGCTTGTAATAAAATTTACACATTCCCTCAGCCAGATCTTTTGGCTGTGTGGGACAATACATTGGATTTATGTGAGCTAGTGATATTTATGTGGCAAGTCAGCCAATTTTTTGCATCCACACAAAAATTTGGTGTCACTCAATAAGGCATTAATAGACTAAACCATGGAAAAAACACCATGCATGAAAGATGATTCTTTTGATTGCAACTTGTTAGTTTTTTTCTTGTTTTTTTTTTTTTTTGACAAGAATTTGCCATTACTTTTAGAGACAGGGAGAGAGAGAAACACAAAGTAGCTACCATTTCAAGATATTTTGCTAGTCCATCAAACTAGCATTTGCAATTTTGACTAACATTCAACATACAATAATTTTATGAAATCTATCTAATAAAGTAGAACGAGTTTTGAATTTTAAGACAAAAAGTGGCTGAGATCGTTTCGTGATAAAATAAGGCCTCATCTGACAGACGAAGCTATTCTAATCTGTCTCAAGTTATTAACTTCTTATATTAGTTCAACCCGACGCACCAAATTAACTCTTAAATTTTTTTGGCCGCCCAAAATTTAACTTCCAAAACTGACATCCCAAATTTAATTCCCCAAATAATTGTGTCCCCCAAATTCTGCCCTAATATCCCGCCCCTCCCAATTGGTCAATATTGTTACTCTCTATCTCTGGCTCTGTCTCTCACGCCCCATTGAGCATAAAATCCGGTCCCCAATAATAATTCCTAATTGAGGAGATATGTTTTCCATTCTTTTCTTCTCTTTTTTTCTTTTTATCTGATTCCCTCCCATCTCTCCGGTATCTCTCTCTCTTTGCCTGCTGAAAACAAGGGCAACCAACGTCGATGAAGAAAGGTATTCCCCATCTGTAACACCCCGATTTTTCTGATTAGTTAATTGATAAATCAATTCATATATATTCCATACAATATATCTCCAAATACACGGCGTCATAGCTCTAATTATCTTAATAAAAATTGAATTGATAATCCAATATCCAAACTCAAACTGATTAATCATACCTCGCTGGGCCATTATTACACCTTGTAGGGCCATAACCACATGTCACAAAATATGTCTTAAGTGCACTATGTACCAATCAATCACAAAATAATTAGCCAAATACATCTCACTCAACAAAACATATAGAATTTCATATCAATCATGAATAGTGAATTGGAATACAAATTTCATATAATCAAAAGAATATTCTTTGCAAAAAGATTAAAAAATAGAAGCATATTGTATACTACCACGTATCTCAAACCGTTAATTAAGTCCAATAGATGTGGTCAACATAACACCAAGAACAAAATACTCAAATTTCATCTCGATCGGAGTTCATTTTATCGTTGATTTTGACACTTCACGAATTTCTCTTCCAGTCTCCTCTTTCATTCTTTATATTTCTTCATTTTCCTTTCCTCTTCTTTCTTCCCTCTTCCACTCGGTTATCTCTCTCTCTTTCTCATATTCACTTCTTCCTCTTTTTCCCTTCTTTACTTAGGCCAACCTCCAACCTCCCTATTTATAGTCACACATTGCTTTGTCATGCTGTGACATGTCACCTCCAAATTCTTCCACTGCTTTATCGTGCTTACCAATTGTCATGTGTCATCTCCAGGTCTTTTCACTGCTTTGTCGTGATTGCCACGTATCACCTCCATATCATTCCAATGCTTTGTCATCCTTACCACGTGTCACCACAAGATTCATCCTTATCATTCCCTTGCTATGTCGTACTTTCCATGCGCATGTTACACTCTATTTTCAACAAGTGTCTTATGACACACCGAACTTTATACTTATTAAACCTTGTCGGTTATTACGAGTATTTAACATTGCTTATTTTTTTCTCCAACACAAAACATATTCAATATTATAATCGTTGGACTCCTCTTCACGCAAGAAATTCATTTTTTATGTTTATTTTTCTATTTAAACTCTCCCAGTCATATAAAATCGTGAGTGTTTCATCCTCAATTATATCTATTTTATAAAATCTAGCGATGTTATAGCATCACACTCTCTTCTTTCTCTATTTCGCATACAATCGTACAAAGATTTTGCCCACCGACCCCACCGCCCCCTCTTTTCACGTCCCCTACCGTCCATCACCCCTCTCTATCACTTTCTCTTATCTTTCTCTTTTGTTTGACACCCTCCCCCCCCCCCCCCCCCCCACCCCACACACACACACAACACACACACATTAAGATATTTTTTTTTCTTAATTACATGGAATGGTCTAAAAAACCCACCCCAGCACCCCATGCCACGAATCCTATGATAATAGAAGCCTTAGCATCAAGAAATGTAGCTCTTTGGGTAGAAAGACAAAGCTGAAACTATGTCACCATCGAAAGGGATTCCCAAATGGTGGTTCACGTAGTCATGCTATCACATGTAAAGACACCATGGAAAAATCTTGACAATAGTTCAAGATCTGAAGCAAATTTTCCAGCAACTTTTGTGTTCTTGTTTTGACATGGTGTTAGAGCCATTCTCTTCTTTTAGTACATCGTCTTTGTGGATTTCTCCTTTCTTTGACTAGCCAACAGTAATTTTGTTGAGTATTGCGATCAAGTTGAATCTCTTGTTAAGGATAAGACTTGTCTTCTATTTTTGTGGCCTGATTTACTCCTCCTAACCAAATATGTTTATTGAAAAATTTTGATTTCCTTTGTGTTCGATTTTCGGAGAAAAATTACTTTTTTTGGGAATTTCAATTCCAAACATATACAAATACTACCAAAGTTGCTGAATGGGAAGTACATGATGCTCGTATCATGAGTTGGGTATTGAGTTCTCTTGACTCCTACATTGTTTTAAATCTCCGACTATATAAAACAGCTAAATGTATATGGGAATATTTGAAATGGGTTTACAACCAAGAGAATGATACTTGCAGATTTCAATTAGAATTTGACATTTCCAACTACACTCAAGGGAGCCATTCCATCCAAGAATATTATCGGGTTTTATTAATTTGTGTAGTGAATATTCTGATCTTATATATTCGACCGTGCCGGATGAATCATTATCTGTTATTCAAAAACTTCATGAAACTAGCAAGAGAGATTTAAATTTTGATTTCCTTTGTGTTCGATTTTCGGAGAAAAATTACTTTTTTTGGGAATTTCAATTCCAAACATATACAAATACTACCAAAGTTGCTGAATGGGAAGTACATGATGCTCGTATCATGAGTTGGGTATTGAGTTCTCTTGACTCCTACATTGTTTTAAATCTCCGACTATATAAAACAGCTAAATGTATATGGGAATATTTGAAATGGGTTTACAACCAAGAGAATGATACTTGCAGATTTCAATTAGAATTTGACATTTCCACCTACACTCAAGGGAGCCATTCCATCCAAGAATATTATCGGGTTTTATTAATTTGTGTAGTGAATATTCTGATCTTATATATTCGACCGTGCCGGATGAATCATTATCTGTTATTCAAAAACTTCATGAAACTAGCAAGAGAGATCAATTCTTGATGAAATTGCATCCATATTTTGAAAATGTTCGGTCCACTTGATGAACCGAGTTCCTTCACCATCTTTGGATACTTGTTTGAGTGAACTCCTCCATGAGGAGCAACGCCGCTTTAGACAGGCAACCATGGAACAACAAAACGTGACCAACAGTCCTCTTAATGTGGCCTATGTAGCACATGGCAAGCAAAAAGCTCGGGACATGAGAAATACTCAATGTTAATAGTTGTAAGGAGTTTGGTCATATTGCGACACAATGTCAAAAGAAAATTTGCAACTATTGCAAGGAAAAGGGACATATTATCACAGCATGTTGAAAACGGCCACAAAACCGGAGTCAAGGAGCATTTCATGCCACAACCAACGTTCCAGATTTTGTTTTTGCTTCTAATACAACCTTGATTCCCCAGCAAGAAGATTTCTTGTTGCTACCAAATTTCAAGCTTTTGATCAACAGCTCTCGCCATCTACAATTGCTGCCCAAGGTCCTATAACACTTGAAATGATCCAACAGATGATTCTATCTGCTTTTTCTGCCTTTAGGCTTACAGGTAATAGTCTATCTCATGCAATGATGCAAACCTTTGGTTTTTTTTTATTCCGGAGCCTCCAATCACATGACATATTCCTCTAAGAATCTCACTAATGTCAAAACCTACATTGGCAATTCAAAAATTCATACAACAAATGGAGATTTTGTGCCCATTACTACCATTGGTGATGCCTCTCCATCTTTGCAAGAAGCATTTTTTTCTCCTGGTTTATCCGCTAACCTTATTTCTGTTGGACAATTGGTGGATAATGGTTGTAATTAATATTCTTTTTTCCCCGTCTGGTTGTACTGTGCAGGATCAGGTGTTGCGGAAGGTGATCGCCAAGGGCCCTAAATACGGACAACTCTTTCCTTTACGCGTACCCATACCCACTGCTGTTAGAGATTCTCACATCTTTACTTAAGCTTGTTTTGGTGCAAAAAATAAAGGTCGAATGTGGCACAATCATTTAGGGTACCCCAATTCCAAATTTTTACTTCAAATGTTGCATTCTAGTTTGCTTGCGAATAACATTCAATGTTCTTCTAAGGATGTAGAATTTGACTGCTCTTGTTGTAAATTGGGAAAAAGTAAAGTTTTACCTTTTTCTAATCATGATACCCTTTCCCAAAATTGTTTCGATCTTATTCATAGTGATGTTTGGAGGTATTACACCAGTCATTTCTCATGCTTAATGCAAATATTTTGTGACTTTTATTGACGACCATAGTCGGTTCACATGGGTGTTTTTCCTTCGATCAAAAGCTGAGGTCTTTTCAGGCTTTCAAAAGTTTCTTAGCTCTCATTGAAAATCATTTTTTCACTTCCATCAAGATTTTTCGATCAGATTCAGGTGGAGAATACATGCCTAATGAATTTCGTGATTTTCTTCAACAAAAAGGCATCATTTCTCAAACATCTTGTCCTTCTATCCCACACCAAAATGGTGTTGCGGAAAGGAAAAATGTCACCTCCTTGATGTGGTACAATCACTGCTTCTTGAATCATCAGTTCCACATAAATTTTGGGTTGAAGCTCTTTCTACTGCAATTTACCTAATTAATCGTCTCCCATCTCCAAAATTATAGTCTCAAGTCACCATATTTCCGTCTCTATCAAACTCGGCCAAGGTATTCTAACCTTCCTCCTCACGAACGTGCTAAACTTTCAGCCCAGTCAGTTAGATGTGTGTTCCTTGGGTATGCCCCTCATTAAAAAGGATTCATTTGTTATGATCCTTCTGTTAAAACGCGTCGAATCTCTAGGAATGTAGTTTTCTTTGAAAATCAATATTTTTTTCAATCTAGTGTTGAGCCTTCTTCTTTACCTTGTATCTCTATATTACCTACATTTTCAGAAGATCCCTCTTCATCATTTCCCACTACCCCTGTAGTTAGGTTCAAACCTGGGTTTGCGTATGAAAGTCGTCAACGTCATGATATGTCTTCAGATGGGCCCTCGGACTATCCCATTCCAACATCTAAATCTGATAGTGTATCTCCACCTCTTTACAAGTTAACCGATATGTCTCATCCTCCTATTCGATAGGGATATTCACCTAGTCGTTATGCCTTTCCATTTACATCTTTGGCTGCTACATTATATTCAATTTCTATACCTTCTTGCTATAATCATGCTGTGAAAATTGAGTGTTGGCAGAAAGCTATGCAGGAGGAACTAGATGCTCTTCAAGTGAATCAAACATGGGACATTGTTCCTTTCCCATCGTCTATAATACCCATTGGTTGTAAGTTGGTTTATTCAGTTAAGCTTTGTTCTAATGGTTCCTTGGATAGTCATAAGGCATGATTTGTGGCTCTAGGCAACTACCAAGAATATGATATTGACTATGATGAAACATTTGCTCATGTAGCCAAAATGACCACAGTTCGAACGATTCTTGCTATTGATGCCTCACAGAGTTGGTCTCTTCATCAAATGGATGTTAAAAATGTTTTCCTTCATGGGGACCTTAAAGAAGATATTTATATGCGTCTTCTTCCTGGTGTGGTTGGTTTTTCTCCTACAGATGTATGCCATTTAAAACAGTCTCTCTATAGACTAAAACAAGCACCTCAAGCGTGGTTTGAAAAGTTTCGACAAACACTTGTCAAACTTTCTTTTGTGCAAAGCCAGTATGATCCTTCAATGTTTCTTCGCACGACATCTTCTGGTATTGTTGTCCTTCTTGTCTAAGTGGATGATACAATTATTACTGGCACCGATTTCACTTTGATTGATCAGCTTCAACAATCTCTTCATGTTTCATTTCATATGAAAGATCTTGGACCTCTCACATATTTTTTGGGTTTAAAAGTGCATAAATCTGCTAAAGGTCTCTTCCTAAATCAACAGAAGTCTATTAAAGATCTTATTGGCTAGAGTACAAAATTCAACTCCTGTTGATACTTCACTGGAAGTTAATGTCAAGTATCAATATGAAGATCCTACCTTATATCAAAAACTTTTAAGTAGTCTTGTTTACCTAATTATTACTCGACCTGACATCTCATATGCTGTCCACCAAGTGAGTCAATTTATGTCTTCTCCTCGGCATCTCCATATGATTGTTGTTCATTTAATCATTCGATATCTTATTTGTACTCCGATGTGTGTATTATTAGCGGGTTATTAGTTTGTAATTTCTAAATGGGTTTTGATAAATGATTACTGATAAATTAATTATAGTCTTAGCAGATTATTTCACGCATTATTGAGTATGATTTGATCTTGTTGTGTTTGGTCAACGATTTACGAATTTAGTTTGAATTTGTTGTTTGATAAAGATTTGGTTTAGGACAATCTATAATACAAAATATGGTATACTTCAATAAGTTTATTCGACGGTCTCAAATAGATATAATCCAACGGTTACCAACATCCCTCTCAAAATTATTTATGTTGAACCGTCCCTTCAGACAGGAGTTATCCCTAATATAGGTCAATAGAGACCAAGATTTGCATCAAAGGAAAAGTCCTGAATGAAAGAAAGGTTGGGCCTTGTTGCATTGGGTTCTTACAGATTTGAGTTCTATTCGTTATTGGCTCAGTGCAATTTAATGGTCCAGGGACAATAATCTATAAGCTAAGTTTTGGGGATTTTTTAAGCTTCTGGATATTTGTTCTCTTATGATTTTTTCTTTGTTCATTTAATCGGATTGAAACAATTTCGTAGACATGAGCTGATTTGCCATTTTTTTGGTTACTTTACTCTTAGCATCTCTAATCTTTACCCTTATTTAAATTAAAATTTAAATTTGGATAAAAAATTTCTAAAAATTGATGATGCACAAAAGTGTATTTATACACAATCAACAATCGAGTGAACAATTCAGGATAATTAATGAAACAATCAATAAAACAATTAATGAATGAGACAAATATTGGATCAACACATAGATGTATAGTGGTTCGGTCAGAGTGACCTACTCCACTTTGAATATGGTAACGGTGGCCGGTGGTCTTTATTTATGAAGTAGTAGGTGAGAGAGAGCAAGTGTATGCTCTTGGTAGCTATGAGAGAGATAGTTGTGTAAGGTTTGTAGAGAGATGTCCCTCCCATGTGAAGAAAACTTACAATTTATAGGCACAGAGCCTTAGTTGAGGCGGTGATTGTAGAGGGTAGGTTTCTAGTTTTTCGGGGAGGATAGTTACAACTAGTATATGTACAATTAGAGATAGTTTTGATTTTGGAGAGTGACAATCTCGATGATTGCTCCCTAAGTGCGCTAATCTTGTTAGATCCCTTGGACTTTGGACCTGGCCAATCCACGAGCTGGGCTGAATCCACGAGCTGGGCTTGGCCTGTCTTGTAGCTAATTTGGGCTTACTTAATTAATTGGGTCTGACCTAGTAAAATCTGAGCTCATAAAAAACGTTCTCCAATCCTATACCCAAATTCATATCAAATCAAAGGAGACTCAAACCAAATATTTAATAGTGAGATTTCACCATCTTTTAAAGATCCAATGATCATATTTTACCATTTTAAATTTGGATTTATGCTCATTTAAATTTGGGTTTGTATTCCTTTAAATTTGAGTTTCTCCATTAGAGAGATCTATATCAAATCAAACCTAATTTTTACCTTTTTTTTACTCAAATTTGGATAAGAGTTTGAGTTTCCATTGAAGATGATTATCTACAAAATCATAGATTGAGATTTAAATTTTAATTTGCATAAGAAAAATACTAAATAGACTTAAAAAACTGACTTAAAACTTACTATTAAATTGAATAGATAATAAATCTCAATAAATATCAAGACATGGAGTTAAATCAATGATAAATATAACATTCATATCATCAAGTCAAATTTTTAAATAAGGTATTCAAGTCTGCATAACATTAATCTTTGCATAAACAAACAACAAGTGATGCAAATTTTTCAACCTTTCAGTTGTGGGAAGAAAACAGAATTACAATAAACTTTGTGGGGGGCTAATCGTAGTTAAACAAAAGACAAAAGGATACCCGGGAATTCTAATTCCTTGTGTTACAATCAATTCCATCGCCTAGAATCCAATTCCCTCAATCAATTTTGTTTTAGAATTCTGTAGTTAGAAGAAAGTTTTGTGGAGGCTAATCATAGTTAACAAAAAGTAGAAGGATTCCAGGAAATCTAATTCCTACTGTTAAGAATTCCAATAGAATCCAATTCCCTCCAACCAATTCACTTCACCAGCGCTCGTCAGCCCAGCTGATATAGAGAGATGATGATGATGATGATGATGGAGACAGACAAAGGAGAAGTTTCTTTGAAAGAGAACAAGCTTCATGTACAGAATGATCGCTTCAGAAAACGGACAAAAAATATGAGCATAGCTATATCATGATGTGAAAAAATTGAGTTGGAAAGCAATTTCTTGATTAAAAAAAAAGAAAGAAAGAAAGAAAGTTATGAAGAACATACTCTGGATTATTTCGAGCAGCACAAACACGACAATATTTACATTTAACGAGTCTCGTGGGTACCAATCCGTGCAAGGTCTCCTCTCTCATTGACTTGCAAGCATTCTTATTATCATTTCTGTCATTAATATCGATGTTTATATATAACAACATGCCTGGGTTTTCTGGTCTCTGTTTTTATTTTCCTTTTTGGGTTTTGTCTTGTTTTTATGCCATTTGTTTTTGTTTATCTAAAAAACATAAGAACGGTTCGTCAAAAAGAAGATTATTTACAACTGTAGTCTGTCCTGAGTCTTATCTTTTTTATTTCTTTTCCTTTGTTTTGATGTTTTGTTCGTGTTTGACTTGGATTTGGTGTGTGGGTTGATGTAATTGTCACTGCACCAACGCTGACACAAACACACCCCCTATTTAACAATTAACAAAATTCGTGTGTGTTTTGATTTAGAGATGGATAGAATCTATCAACCCATCAAAGATAAATAGAGAGATTCTTAGTGCCCATGATTTTTTTCTTCTATTATTTCTAAATTGTATTGGGTGGGTGGATTTTTAAGGGCCTAAGTTTACATTCTTTACTTTACTCCTTTATTGAGTGCCTTGTTTTGGAGGATTTGGAGCTACGCACGAGAGGTCGTCGATCTTTCCTGATTTCTCCATCTGGGTCTTTCGGAGTTCCTCGATTTCCTCATCTGGGTCAGTGAGTTTTTCTTGTTTGTAATCTGGGTGGTTCAAATTTTCTAGTGATTTCTCTTCTTTGTTAAGTCTTTCATTCTTTCTCACATCGGCATGGTGAAATTTCTGGATTAGGGCTGTCTTTGAGATTAAAATCGTAGTGGCCTTTTTTGCCCTTTTGATCTGGGAACTTGTCGTGAATTTGTGCTTTTTGTTCTTATTGTTGGTCTTCTCCAGTGGTCCCTTCCCTGCAAGTTAGGGTTTGGCTTTGCTGGATAGTATTGGTAAAGCCGTGGTCTTTGGTCTTTGGTTTATGGAAGGGGCTCTAAGCAGGGTGCCTTTTGGTGATAATGGTTTGGCCTTGGACTCTGCCTTTGATCAGGTTGGTGAAGCTTGGTGGTTTTGATGTAGCAAGTTTAATGGCCTTTTGGTTCTGAGATTAAAGGGAGGAACTTGATTGGCTCTGTATTGGAAAGAAGTTGGTCTTCTGCATTATACTTGGTTGCCTTAGATAAAATGATGTCTCAGATTCAAGGGGCTTCAAAACACACTTGTGGTCTCCTTGCAGTCTTATGTGGGAACACTGAAAATAAATCAAAGCAATACGTATTGGGCGGCAGACCGAGATATCCTTTCCCAGAACTTGTTTCTTCCGGACGTTTGGAGGTGCAATTAACACTAGTTATTTCATTGACAGTAAAATATGTCTTGGTTTAATGTCTCTCTGTTTAGAGATTTAGCTTATTTTGGGTTGTGTTGCAGTAGTTTTCTTACTGTTCTATTAGTTTATCCGATGCAGGTTCAGACTCTGAACAATCCAAGTACAGATGAGTTTCGTAAAGTTATTGATTCATTTCAGCCAAATTTTGTGTACTTGCAAGGGGAACAGCTTCCCAATGGTGAAATTGGATCTTTGGTGTGGGGAGGTGTTGAATTCTCCACTGCTGAAGCCATATCCAGGCTCTTCAGTACTACATTGCCAACCACTGTATGTGACTTATCTCCTTTAGCGTGTTTCTGTACTTCGTTGTATGCGCTTATCTTTTCCGGATCCTTCACTTGGGCTGTATTTATATTGTGAGTGAAATTTTGGCTTAATTTCCGTTGGCAGATACAACTTGAAGATGTGTCTCTCTCTTATCAATCATTCTTTAAGCACATCCAGCATAAAATACAAAATTTGTTCAACTAGTCCAGCTTAATGGAGTAATGTGATTTTTTCCTTTAATTTTGATGTGGTCTGGTATGAGCTTCATGATCAAATGGAGAACAAAATGAATTAATTGTAGTAATACGGTTCTGGCCATGCATCATAGTTATGTGGAACAGTTGGTCACTTGTTTGGGAGTTTGTCAGGGTGTGCATCTTGTTTTTGGGTTTTTCAAGGTGCTTGATGGAGATGCGCATGATCTTCCTTTTTGGTTCATCCTTTAGGCTCCTCCAGAACGAATTGTATTATCCAAAAGGCATTATTTCTCTTTGGTGATAATTGCTGAATGAGTTTGATGAATTACTTTTTAGAAGTATTGAAGAGAAACAACATTTTTTCGTAATTCTATGTAGACATAATTTACTGTACTTATCTATACCAATTGTCGGATGAGCAGTGGGTCCAGTATTAGATGGGATCCACTGTCAATCCAATGGTAACAATCACTTGTGTTAGCAAATTAGGTGCAAATAGTATTATTGTTTGTCATGATGTAGACTATCAAATGGGGATCAGTGTAAGTTGCAAAATAGTCTTTTTAAGAGTTTGCATATTGTTCCATTTATTTATCTTACTATCTCTTCCTCGTGGTGCAGTCCTTTTCTTTTGCTCTTTAAATGTTACTTTAACTATTATCAATCAGTTGTGAATTTTGGCGTTTGATATGATTTGCATTTTAAATGCTCCTGAAGGTTTATTTGGAGTCCCCAAATGGAAAGAAGTTGGCAGAGGCACTTCACTCTAAGGTAAGAAATGATGGGTACTTGTACAAATGTTGTTCGGTTAAAGTTTGTATGTGGATTCAGACATTGAGCACCAGAAGCTGAGATGATCAAGGTTTTGGATGCTTTTTTCTTCTCAAGAATATTGGTTTAGTTTTTATATTTCATCATTGCAGGGAATTCCATACGCAATATATTGGGAGAATGAATTTTCTTGTTATGCTGCTTGCCATTTTCGTCATGCATTATTCTCAGTGGTGCAGAGGTAAGTTTGTAACAGACCCGAGTAAGTATAAGCATGGAGTAACTCTAATGCCTCATTAGGCAATGTTCCTGTTCATCCCTTTTTTTTTTTTAATGATTTCTTTATCCCTAAATATGTTCCCTTTGGCCTTAGTGAATATAAAATGCGTCAATCTGACTTCGTCATTTTTTGGTACTACACCATTCTATGTCTACTTGTGTGCATGTCTAGTTTTGTGTGTATGACATTATTGTATAGTTTTACTTAAAACTGGAAGCGTTAGTTGAGTTGCGTCATATCGTGTCATTTCGGATTTGTGTCAAATATTTATCGGTTTTAACCAAGCTTTTTTAATTAATCATCTCAACATTAACTCGACCTATTTATTAATTGTGTCAACCAAAAGTCTATGACTAGGACTTCATTCTCTTAATCAAACCTACCGCTACAGCTCATAAGCCCCCCAAAAATAGAATCCACTCAATTCCTGATGTTAATAAAATCAAGATAAATAAACCCTCTAATTCTACAGAGATTTGTATGATAGTAGATCAAGAGATGGAAAAAATAAAAAAGCAGATAATAAAATATCACTTCAACAAGTTTGTCATGTCAAAATCGGGTTATTCTTGTGTGACACTAAACTTGTTTTTGTCATTTTTGTACTTGTGTTTAACTATTTTCAACCCTAACCTATTCATTTCATGTTGAGTTCATATATATCGAAAATTGCCTTCCGCGTATAAACATGAAGGTTTAAATAGATTAATCATGTTGGCGATTTGGTGAATCGAGGTTGTTTAATTTAGAGTAGTTGGGTAATCTGAGTTCAACATTTTGCTAAATGAACCTAATTTGTGCAGGTCTGCATGAGTTTGCAAGCTTTCTTTTGCACATACTCATCGAGTGGTGTGGTGTAAGATTGACCCTGTTTTTGAGTGATTTACCAAGCACGTTATGGATATTGTTTGGGAGCTTCTATAATAGCATTATATATTGGGGACCTCTATGATAACACTTTATTTATTTAAGTGCCTTGATCAGTGGTTGCAAATTGCAATGCATATTGTGTTTGTCTGTTTGTTGTGTGTGTGCGCGATCAAGGCATGGACTTTCCATCCTTAGATGAGGATCCCACTAGCATTCACTTTGTATTCAGTGGGAGACATGCAGGTGCTTGTGTACTTGTATGTTTATGCATGTACAGTATATCCATCCATTTGTGCATTGAAAAGGAAAAATTACTATTTGATAATAATGTCTTTTGTCGATTGTAGTTCATCTTGCCATACTTGGGATGCCTTCCAACTTGCGCATGCATCCTTTAGGCTTTACTGTGATCAAAACAATCTTGTCCTTCCTTACAACACCCAGAAAGTAAATGGTAAGCTGGGTCCATGCCTTCTTGGAGACCTTCCTAAGGTCCATGTGACTCCACCCGAGATAAGTGCAGAAGATGATGAAGAAAGCTGTTCAGGTGTTCTTCCCGCCATAAAGATATATGATGATGATGTGAACATGAGGTTTCTTGTTTGTGGGGTGGCATGCAAATTGGTAAGTTGGGAGAAACATACGTTTTTGGAAAAAAAATTCTGAAGTTTTTCAAGTTCTTTTCAAGCACCTCTTTCAAATACACATTATATCGTTTAACTAGGATATTTTGGTTGCGGATCATTTCTTTTCAGGATGCATGCTTACTAGGATCTCTGGAAGATGGCCTCAATGCCCTCTTGAGTATTGAAGTAAGTATTAAGCCTTCAAGCTGCTTACACTTGCCTTCCATTTGGTATAAAAGTAGATTGCAACCTCCTCTAGTGCAAACAAAATGCATGGATTCATTTTGAAATGTAGTATGTCTTAAGAACTATCTAATGGGCGTACTGCTCTTTCAAGGAGAGAAACAGCTGATGTTTCCTTCTCCCCCTTTCATACCACAATAACCCCCACTCCTCTTTTCATCATCTCCTCTGTCAAAGACTGTTCTAAAGAATTTGGTTTATTGTCTTATTTGTTGGATAAAGTAACTTGAAGAATGCTGGGTGTGGACACTTCTCTTTCTTCTATATCTATTTGAATATATATTTGGTGTCTTTTTGAGGAAGAAGAAACAAGAATAAGATTACTTCCTCATTGCTATTATCTATTTCCTATAGTGTTGCTTTTACATGATTGAGTATTTCATTTTTTCCTTTTCCTGTCTCCAATGTTTCAGATTCGAGGGAGCAAACTTCATAACCGGGTTAGGTACGTCTCAGCTTGGGATTATTGAGAGATACATATTGTTTGTTATATTTGTGGTGTTTTGAAGGGATGTTTCTATTACTTAGCCAGTCCAGTTGAATTTTGTTGTTCTAGTTGCAAATATTAATGAATTAGATTACTTCTCCACAAGTTATACGTTTTGGAAGTTGATATTTAGCAATTAATATTTAATGGCATTGTTATATGGTTCAGTGCCCTTCCACCACCCCTTCAAGCAGGGACATTTTCTCGTGGTGTTGTGACCATGCGATGTGATTTGTCAACCAGTAGTTCTGCCCACATCTCGCTTCTGGTGTCAGGTAGCGCAGAAACGTGCTTTGATGATCAGGTAATTTTGTAGAGATTTTATCTTGATAACCATGTGTTTTCGATTTGAGTGACATGGGCATGGCTAGTGGAGTTTCTAGAACCTGAGTTGTGGTGGCCTGTTTGTTCTCAGCTCTTGGAGAATCATATAAAAAGTGAAGCTGTAGAAAAGAGTCAGCTTGTTCATGCACTGCCGTATAGTGAGGAAAACAAACCTCCATTGTCTGAACCTCGGAGATCTGCTTCGATAGCTTGTGGGGCAACAGTATTTGAAGTTTGCATGAAGGTCCCTGCATGGGCTTCACAGGTTATTCAGTTACACTCCTTTTATTTGGTTCATAGTTTCTTATCCTTTTTCTCCATCAGAATCAACTTGCTTTGTGTACTTGGGTTGCTTAAAGTTCTCCTTCGAATTTCCTGGATGGTGAAACCTGCAATTTTGTATGAGGGACATCTTTATGTAATATTTGCTCAGGATTTATTCTGCCTCTTCCTCTTCTCCCCCTCCTCCTCTTCCTTTTGATGGACTATCTGTTTTCCACATTTGGTTGGGCCAGCTACAAAAAAAGATGTTCAGATGTAGTGCATGAGGTCCATTCTTGAAGTTTCACCCTAAGTTGTTGGGGGCAGTGACATTATTTTATCTGAATTATTTTTCTCACACAGAAAAATTGCTCTTAATTTCTCTTGCTTTGATTTTGGATTTTCACCGAGTAATGATTGCCCACTTATCTGATTGCTTATAATGATTGTCTATGCTGTTGGGGCTTGCATTTTTCAGGTTTTGAGGCAGCTAGCACAAGATGTTTCTTATCGAAGTTTAGTTGCACTTGGTATCGCCAGCATTCAGGGATTATCTGTTGCTTCGTTTGAGAAAGATGATCCAGAGCGACTCCTTTTCTTCTGTAGCAAGCAGGAGAAAGAGATCAGTCTAAACAATTTTAATGTCTGCAGTCCTCCCACCTGGTTGAGACCACCTGCTCCGAGTAGAAAGAGGTCCAAAATATGCCAAGAAACGAGCTCTGGCTCTCAAAACGGGTTGGTTTCTGGAAATCAAGATGCTGCCAACAATCAAGATCAAGATGAGAAGGAAACGACATTAACAAGTGGTCTTACCACGCCCTCTGTACCTACTAGACAGAAACTGAAAGTTGCTGCAATGAGGCCCATACCTCATATTCGTCACCAGAAAATGCTGCCCTTTTCTGGAATTTCTGAGGCAGATGGACATGATGGAAGCCAAGTGAAGGCTAACTTAACCGTTTTTCCTTCCACAAAGCAAAGCATTGTTGGACCAAATCCTGTTACCAATCGAAAATCATCTTCAAGTTCATATCAGGCTAAGCAAATTATTTCCTTAAATCCCCTTCCTCTAAAGAAGCATGGTTGTGGGAGAAGCCCAATACATGTTTGTGCCGAGGTGAGTTCATTCTTAGTTGTCCGATCTATCGGTACTAAACTATATTTCTGGACTTGTACACAAATGTTAGTCTCAAAATGCTTGTGTTTGGAAGTTTAGCATTCTTCTAATCTATCTTGCATGGACACCTCTGGTGGGAAAGTAAAGAGATCACATTCCAACGTTATGAGTGATTGAGTTTGTAACAAAATGGAATGTTCTTAGTTTACAAATTTGGTAGATGTTCCTCACTAAGATTATAAGTCTATTCATCCATTTTGATTATACAATGAGATCTTTGGATAGGGGTATTTCTTGTCTGAATATGCTGATAGAGGCAACTTCTTGCCTGCTGGACTATATGGAACCATCTGTTATTTTCCCTTAATGGTATCAAACAATTAATTGGGTGAGTTGGTGAATCTGATCATTATATCTGATTAACATGGTTGTCCCTGAATCATGTGATGTCATTATGTCAAATTGGCTGTGATGTGACTGGTATGGCGTATGGTCACCCAAATACTGATGACAGTAATGGTGATGGTGATGGTTATAGTGATGCTGATGCTAATGATGATCGTAAGCATTATACATTGCAAAAATAATGACAGATGTGAAATAATTGAATTATATGGAACTATCTGATATGAAAAAACAATTTTGCTATACGCAATATGCAATTGATAAGTTGGGTGAATGCCTTTCTTTGCTTCGTGTCAGGCTACCATAAAAGTGTGGATGGATAATATACAAGATGGAGGGTGATTTTCCTTTTTACTACTTGTTGTCTTTTTGTCAAATTCTTTATCAACCAACTGGTGTTTCAAAATTGGAAAATTTTATCGTGAGCACGTATTTGAGATACAAGTGTTCTGCAATTTAGAATAGGTAGCAGTCAGTTGTCCCTCATAGGTCTTATTATCTACTTTTGGCTGGCCCTTGAGCATTTGACTGCTGTGTCTGTTAATCATCACTTTAGATCTGATTATATTGATTTTGCATTCATCTATTTCACAGGAGGAGTTTCTTAAGGATGTTATGCAGTTTCTAATCCTTCGGGGGCATACTCGTCTCATTCCTCAAGGTGGGCTTGCCGAGTTCCCAGACGCTGTACTCAATGCAAAACGCCTTGACCTCTTCAACTTGTATAGAGAGGTGAGCTTTCTCGTATCTTTGGTTAGTAGCAGGTTCACCCTGCTGAGGCTGACTGCATGAAACTCTGTATATGAGGGAGTTGGTATATGACTCTTTTCTCATACTTCAAAGTTTTACCTGTGAGAGACATTCAACATAATGATCAACTAAATGTTGGTTCTTTGCCAGGTGGTTTCAAGAGGTGGCTTTCATGTTGGCAATGGCATCAATTGGAAAGGACAGGTTTTCTCAAAGATGCACAATCACACAGTAACCCATAGAATGACTGTATGGCCCCTAACTTTTCTTAGCAATTCGTTTATTTATTTATTTGTTTTTTCAGATATAGGCAAGAACCTCAGTTTTTATACTAGAGGAGAATCCCATTCCAGGTCTCAAGTTTGGTAAGGATGGTCCCTTACCAATTGTGGCAACCTTTTGTTTTGCAATTTTTATCTTCCAAAACTCTAATAAGCATTCTAAGAAGCACGGATACGGATACGGGTGTCGTATCCGATACGATACGAACACGGGTGTCGTATCCGATACGATACGAACACGGGGATACGACAAATTAAGTTCAAAAATATAAGACATGGGTACAGCAAGGATATGACTAATAAAATAATATAATATATTTTTTAAATAATAACAGTGTTGTAATATATTAAAATATAACAATATTAATAATAAGACCTAGCAAATATTAATTTTTTAATTAAAATTGAAATAGATTAAAATAAATATCCATCATTTTCATCAAACATCATTACATCCATGTGACATTCATAGTATATAAGTTACATAACAAAAACTATATTAAAAAAAAAAAACAGAAATAACACCTCAGTTAATAGTCAACAGTTATTTTTTTTTTAAAGAAAAAAATTCCTCGCCGTGTCCGAGCATGTCTTAGACGTGTCATGATCGTGTCTGATTGAGTTCACTATTCAGAACACTTCTAGCCGTGTCGGACACGTGTCCAGACGTGTCCGACACCGTCACAACACCCCTCCGGAAGTATTCGTGCTTCCTAGATGTCATGCTACGGCATTAGGGATCATATTCTCATATGCAAATGACCATATGTAAGCTTTATAGGTTACTGGTTTGTGTCTGACGCTGCAATGCCGAATACTTCTCTTGATAATAAAACTACTACGAGTTTTTCTAATACTGATTGTTTGATTCAGGGTGTTGGAAATACACTTAAAAGACATTACGAGACTTATCTTCTCGAATATGAGTTAGCTCATGATGATGTAGATGGAGAGTGCTGTTTATTGTGTCACAGGTACTTTCTTATTTCATTTTCTTTGATCCAATTAGTCTTGAGTATGGACATCACTATGAGATCATTGTTTTCTAATGCCAAATTTTCAAACTTTAACCAGTAGCGCTGCTGGGGACTGGGTGAACTGTGGCATATGTGGTGAGTGGGCCCATTTTGGCTGCGATAGAAGGCAGGGTCTTGGTGCCTTCAAGGTATGCTATGCTACCGAAGCTGCATAAGTTCTTGATTGTGAAACTGTCCCTAGCTTTTTGTTCTGGTGAAAAAAACTTTGGTTGATTATTATTGTTCTGAACTTGCAGGACTATGCAAAAACAGATGGACTAGAATACATATGTCCACAGTGCAGCATTTCAAAATTTAAGAAGAAAGTGAAGAAAAACAACAATGGATATTCATGAGGCTAGACAGTTTCAGTAAGTTGATTGGACAAGTCCCGTATATTTTCCGGTCCTCGGGGCTTTCTGTCAAAGGAACAAGCCGGACAAAAGAGAGAAAGGAAGATAACTATTCTGCAATTTCCAGGCACTGATTTATAGAAGGGGAAGGTGTCACCCTGTGCGTGTGTGGGGGTGCATGGATTATGTCGTCTTGATGAGGGGAGGGGTTAGCCTATTTTATGAGAAGGGTGCTGTAACATATTATTTTCTCAACGAAATGTTTTGTAGCTGTTATAGGTTTAAAGAAATAATTAGTGCAAATTCCTTATTACCATGGTCTCAAGTACACATTATCCTTTTTTCCTTGATTTTTGGAGGGTTGGTTTGTGTGTTCACGAGGAGTAAATATTGGGTGTAATTGGGTGACACTACGTTATCGTTGACACGTAGTGTCACCAATCAATAATAAACGTATAAATAAACAAGTCGATCATACATATTATAGTAATTACTGTCATGTCATTTAATAATCATCCAAGTGCAACAACTATGCTATCCAACGTGTGCTGGGTACAGGAGCTAAGTGCTCTCATTGGCTGAAAAAGTTAATTTTAACCCCCCCACCCACCCACCCACCCCAGGGGACCACTCCATCTCCCCCCAACAAAAAAAAAGGACAAAGAGTTACCCAAGTCTACAAACAAATACAAAATGTTAGTGGTAGGTGAAACAGAGGTCTCTTGCATGGCTGGAGTAAGTCTATTTATAGGCATTCTTGTGACACAATTTATACCATCAAATAAGTGGGTCCCATTAATATTTAATGATGAAAATTGTACTACATCACTTGAAATGGAAAATTGATAAAAAAAAAACTTGGTAAAACATTACTGTTTCGTTTTCCATCAAATTCATTGAATAGAACAGAAGGCAGGCCTTTGATATTCTTGAGGCAGACATGAGGGATTTGTTTGGAAAGTGGTACAATACGCTTTGATTCTGATGATTGTATCGAAACTAGGATAAACCCTCCAGATTCCACAGGACATCTAGTCTATAAGTATTACTCTAGAACACAGAAACGTTACATAGTTCATACGTGGTACAGCCAAACCATGTCCTTTATTGTAGGAATGTTATTTTGATTCAATAAGACTTTTACCCTATATAGGAGTCAGTTATGATTTATATTAATCTCATAACAGTTGCTTGGGATAGGCATGTTATCTCAGGTAGTTAGGATAGTTATCATATCTTTAGTCTCTTAGTTTATCAAGTATATTTTAAATTGTCCCGTAACCTCTATTTATAGAGTCAAAACCATGGATAAAGGGTAGTGATTATTATTATTTTGTAACTCTGGAAACTCGAATTCCCTACAAGGAGGCCAAGGATCCCTCAAAGTATCTTACTGTACCAAAATAGGTCGACCTCGCAAGGTTGACCTTTGTTCTTTACCCGTTCACAAGCCTGTGACTCGTTCCCAAACTCATAACAATCTGTTACACTTGTGCAAGGTTGTGCAGAGAGAGAGAGAGAATGGCAGGGACTTCAAGAACCATTATTCCCTACGTTGACGATTTTTACTTCTCAGCTCTCTATGATCAGGAGGAACTTTTTCCCATTTCAGATGAAAAATATGCAGAAGAAATACAGTTGCAAGAGGCTCTCATTTCCTCAGTCATCTCTTCCAGAATGCAAAATGTATCATCAGAGAAGATCAAAGAACACTTAATCCAAAATCGGAATGTTAGAAAGACAGTTATTGGCGAATCTTCACAGAGCTTCTGTGCAATTTGCTTGGATACAAAACCAACAGGAGAGATATTCAGGAACAAAGCTTGCACACACTCTTTCTGTGCAGATTGCATCAGCAAACATGTTGCAGCAAAGATACAGGAAAATATTTACAATGTCAAATGTCCAGACACCAACTGTAAAGGTATTATAGAACCCGATTTATGTCGACCCATTGTTCCAAAAGAAGTGTTTGATCGATGGGAGAACGCGTTGTGTGAGTCTGTAATCCTTGGTTCTCAAAAATATTATTGTCCTTTCAAGGATTGTTCGGTTTTGTTGGTGGATGATGGAGGGGAGGTTGTGACTATGTCGGAATGTTCGAATTGCAGAAGACTGTTCTGTGCACAATGCAAAGTTCCATGGCATGCAGGTATGGAATGTGGGAAGTTTCAGAAGTTGAACAAGGATGAGAGAGGAAGGGACGACATGATGCTGATGGAACTTGCTAAGAACAAGCAATGGAGGAGATGCCCTCACTGCAACTTTTACGTGGAGAAGGTTGATGGTTGTTTGCACATTACCTGCAGGTTAAGCTTGGCTGTGATTTAATTACACTTTTTCTAACTCTCTATTTACGTGTGTAATGTAAGACTATATATACGTGACCTTACGTAAATTTCATAACAAGAGTCCGTCTTTTTGTTATTTATCTAAATAAGTTATATTGTCGATCTAATTCTACTTTTTTGATCTTTTTCAGATGTGGAAACAATTTTTGTTATGGGTGTGGAGCGAAGTGGACAAGTTCTCATCTGTGCCACTAAACCAGAGGCTAAAGTGAATGTATTTCAAGAAAGGCTTAGGTTGTTGATAGACGAGTTTTTTTTTTTTGGTTCAACGGTTAGGGTGATAAAGGAGCTTTATTGGGACAATGCTCCAAATCCTTGTTTGATTCTTTTTCTTTCAGCGTTGGAGTTGAAATTTTTGAACCAGGGAAAAAAAACTATGGAGTATTTGACTGATTCGATCAGAGTTGTAATGAAATTTATAATGTAGTTATGAAATTTCTCATCGTACTTCTAAGTTATATTCTGTATTTTGTTATATACAAATGTGTATTGAATAATTGTGGGGCCTGAAAAGGAATAAGTCATTTGAATCAATGGTTCAAGATCGCGATATCGGCCATCAACTCGGAGAGTTTGAAGACATATCGGTCACGGTGTCGTATCGCCCGATATGACTTAAATGAAAATGTTAAGAGCAATGTTATATGGACTTAAAAATTAGACTTGATAATTACAATTATTGATTTCACTGTGGGTCCTAATATTTATTGGGACCAACTACCTATTCAATAATTGTGATTATCAAATCTACTTTTTAAGTCTATGTAGCATTACTCAAATGTTAAACATGACGAAAGATTCAAGTCATATTGCGACATTGTGGAATTATATCAGCCGATCCGGTGACGATAACTTAGCAACTCGGGATTGACTTGAATACAACTCGGTCAAGTCGTGCGAGACTCGGGTTTATACGTATCGTGATATCATCTCAGAAGGTATAGAATCAAATACGACTCGACCAACTCGGTATCGACCAATACTTTAAACCATGTTTGAATGAATGTAGGGTCTCGATTAAAAGGTGTAAAATGGTACCTACATAATAAAGAAGATACAGGGAGACCAAAAGCCACACCATTCTAGTCAAGGATGAGCCAAATCCTTACATGAAAAAAACCCAGAATGGAAAAGAAATAAGTTGCACCAAAATCAGTGTGAAACAGAACAAAATACAAAGAGTGATACAGAGGAGGATGAATATTTAAGTTTACAAACAATTGTGACAGATAAGTTAAAATAATACTATTTTAATAAAGAGTAATGCTACAAAACTCAAATGAAATCCAAAGAGTTACAATTTAAATACATATAATCCGTTAGATGAGTGGATCCCATCAATTTTTAAGTGGAACCCACTCATCTCACACTCATTCAAGGGATGATATTCATTTGAGTTTTAATTTTTAGGTTTTATTTAGATTATGTAACATTTTCCTTTAATAAAAGTTTAAAACGTGCCCTAAAGTTTTGCTTTCGGGTGGGGTTAGTATATCATGTTATTATTGATGACATGATATCAATATCTATAGAAAATATTCGTTACAACAGTAATACCACATGACAATGTGATATGGTATCACCAATCAATAATATTAAAACAAATAAATAAATAGACCTCACAAAAATTGATAACTAACATGTCATATAAGCTCAAGTGGGGTTCACCTTACCCATATATGATTTTATTATTGGTTGGTGATACCATGTCATCAATAGTGACATGGTATTACTGTTGCACTCAATATTTACTCCATTAACTAATAATAAAACTCTAAATGGACAAAGTGAATCTGACTCGATTAGTTATTAGTTTACATGGAATAAAATATGGTATACCATGTATCAATCTTATTAGTTTACAAGCAAAATATGATTAGTTATTAGTTTACAAGCAAAAAATTGATGTCAATCTTATGAGTATACCATGTGTCACCATACTTCGATTTTTGACAGAGAACCATCTCACTTAAGAGCATAAGGAAAAAAAAAAACTTGTGCATATACATGCATACCTAACACATGCTCGAGAGAATATTTATTTATTCATCAATTCCATTCGCCTAATGAAAAAATCTGTTTTGAAGTGAATCTCAAGCAGATTCACCACATAGGCATATACATCGATACAAAGTAAGTTCGAGTTAAATGAGTTCAAAGATCTTGGCACCTGGCACACCAAAATTACAAAGAGAAAAGTGAACAGTGAAAATAAGATTACAAAATAAGATCCGCCAATTACAAACAACTTTCCAATGATGTGAAATAATGAAAAAGGAATATCTCGAAACTCTTTGATGATCACCGCAACCCATACAGATTCTAAGAACTTAACCCTATCCCATAACAACTCTGCATACTCAACTTTCCCTTCAAAATTTCTGCTATTCCTCACCATCCATACAACCCATTCTGTTGTCATCCATTCTTGTTTGGTTGTTAACAAATTGGACCCTTTTATTCAATTTGTGAATATGGTTTCTATGTTATCAAGGGATACATAGTGAAATATCGAACTTTCTGATGATTGGATCGTAATAGATGTCAAAATTTTTTTCTTTCATACTCTAGTCACTCAATCTCAAGGGTGTTGGAATGCTCTGATTTCTTGTAACCATTTAATTATCTGTTTTACATGTTCCATATCAACATATTTCTTTATTGATAAATGTTTTTTAGGCTCTGTTTATGCCATGTGATCACAAAAACACGATGCCATGGATTACCCTCTCAAAAAATGAGGTTGATACTGGAAAAGTTGAACCATCTTCACTTAGAAGACCATTGCTTGATCGGATCAGGGGGAGGCTCTGTTATCAGAAAGATAATATTGTAAAGCATTGGTTGAGCTTTCTTTGGTGTATGTAATTAATTAAATTGACATTGGTGAGGATGTCATACATGGTGACCTCATGAAAACAGGTCTTGTGATGTTATTTCGGTGTCTAAAAGTGGCCTGTGGTACGCATGATTCTCAGGAAGTCCAATATGGGGAAAAAGGTGTTGAGTGTATTTTCTGCATAGCTTATTACAACTTATCCAGTCGAGCAACACAAATCCACTTTGCTAATCCTATGTTGTCCAATTCAAGAACATAATGAAAAACAAGGAGGTAAAACACCCACAAACCAAATACCATAAAACTTATGTAAAACAATAAAAGATCAGAGAATGAGAGAGATCAACCTGAGTGATCTCCAAAACTAAGAAGTTGCTAAACCTCAACAAGCTCAAACTTCCAAGCTTTGTTACATACGGAGAGAATCAATACAGAAGGTAAAAATAACAACCATACACGCAGAAGAGCAATATCAAGAAATCCAGGGCTGGATCCAGAATGGAAAAACAGACAAAATGTGTTTCCAATGGAGAGAATGAATCAAATTCCAATTGGGAGTACTGGAATTTCTACTACCCAAATTGATTACTGATATAGGCATTACAAATTCATACACTAAGACTCAGAATGCGTAGAGACAGAAGGAGTAAGGGCAACAATTATTGAATTCAGTAACTGATGAGTGAGACGTTATGTATAAGTTGTTGTAGAAGGACTGCCATTTCAACTTCCACTGAACAAAGCCACCGCCAACGCCACTACGAAACCACTAGGCTGATATCTTAGGGATCGGCTAATATCTGGGGAGCTGTGATATCGGTTGATATCTGGGGACGTTGATCGGCTAATATTTGGGTTTTGCATTTATTTGGTGGAGACTGAAGAGGACGGAGTATAGGAGCTTTAGTGATAGAGAGGACATACATGACTTTAAAGAATTGTTTATGGGTAAATTAGGTATTCAAAAGTTTTTCATTTAGCTTCCTTTTATTAGTAGTATAGATATATAATATTGATGATGTCCACACTTTTTTGTTTACCATTTTTATCCTCTAACTAGATATTACACACGTGCGTTGCACGTGAATTATTTTTGACAATAATTTTGATTTTATATTTATCATATCGATATATAAGTTAATTTATTTGGAACTGAAATATTATGAAAAATTGCCTCAAAATGTAGTTTCTATAATTTATGAGTCATATATATAATTGATGATGTCCACACTTTTTGTTTACCCTTTTTATCCTTTAACTAGATATTGCACGGGTGCGTTGCACATGAATTATTTTTGACAATAATTTTGATTTTATATTATCATATGGATATATAGGTTAATTTATTTGGAACTGAAATATTATGATAAATTGTCTCAAAATGTAATTTCTATAATTTATGAGTCATATTTTATAGTTTAATTGTAAATACGATAAAATACATTAGTCACATATCCACACATTCCTATCACAACAATCTCCTCTTTCGAAGTTCAAAGACAATAAATGATCAAGCTAATTTGGTCTAGTCTAATTGACAACCTTTCGATCTCTTAAGACTATATCAACTAAGAGGCCAAGCGGCCAACTCTTCCCAAATACAAGACTTAGTTTTTTATGTCGCCTTCTTTTAGGATTCTATTATGTCATTTTTCAAATCTCTCTTTAACTCTCTGTAAATGTTTTATTCTTTTATATAGATGCATTATACTAAACCTATAATAGTGATTTACCAATTCATACTCCTATTAGGTGAATACATAATTTCATTTATCAGCAATATTTTTTAATGTGAAATTATCACTTGACACATTGATACGCATGTGTGTTGTATGTAAACAAGTTTAATTTATAGTGGTGATGTTATTTTTATCATTATGTTGAAACAATTAAATAAATATACACCTATGAATCAAAGTATTTGCCCTCTGATACTTATTGCTTGAATATGTTATATGTTGCTATGTGTTCCAACCAGCATAATCTTCTAAGAAGTTAGACTACATACTAAATTGATTACTTCAAGACTGAATAATCGCCCCATGAATACTGGAATGCTGATTAAGACTATGCGTTTATGTGTGGCAAATCTATTATACTTGCTGAGAGTCCATAATCATTGGTTGCATGAATCACGGTGATATAGACTTTGCGAGAAAGAAGTTTTAAAAAAATCACCACAAAAGATATTGTATTTTTATAATATTCACAAGATAACAGGATAATCGAGTAAATCATCATAACACGCCTTCTAATATAAGAGCGAGTTGCAGCTTTAAGTTCTATCCGATAGTCAAAAGACGTACAGGTTTCAGGTACAAAGATTTGTTTCTTCTGCAACATTTATCTTAAGGGATTATAATTTTGGAAATTCCTCAGAACTAATTTATCTCTTGTTAGAGAAATTTTATTCTAGATTCATTGTTAAATTTATCTAAATATATTAGATAATAGTAACTGATGGAAAGTTCAAAAGTCAAAATTTTAAAATGCTTTTAAATTTCATAAGTCATTGTTATAACTTAACATTTACTCTTAAAAACTCTTAGGATTTGTTTGCACTATTTTTAGAATATGTAAAGTCTACAAGTTAGATAAGTTACAACACCGATTAGACCAATGAAAAAAAAAATAGTTTTATATTATGAATTCATAAAAAAAAAAAAAAAGCAATCAAAGTGTAATCTTTGGATCAAGGATAATATGAACTTTATATTATTTTTAAATCACAGTTACAAAATTAAAATATGAACTTTATTAAATTGTGTTTGGGTAAAATTATAAAATATTTTTTTTTATTAGTGTACTTTTATAAATTGTATATTGGTAATCATTGAATTTGTAGGTTTCTTTAAAGGTACACACAATGTCAAATTTTTATGATTTAAATCATAAATGTCATTTTATATTTATTTAAGGATAAAATAGAAATTCAAAATTTTTTTACATTTAGATCAAATTATTAGTGTGAAGTATAATTATCCTTATAATTTTGTTTAAAAGTAGAAGAGGAATTCAAAAAAAATTCATCTAAAGTTATTTTATTAGTAGTATAGATAAAAACAAAAGTAACATATACTTAAGTACATATAGAAATTTAAATTTTTTTTACATTTAGATCAAATTATTAGTGTGAAGTATAATTGTCCTTATAATTTTGTTTAAGGGTAGAAGAGAAATTCAAATGTTTGTCATATTAGGTATTTTTATTAGTAATATAGATATAGATAAATGTAATTGTTGGAGGTGAGTTGCACTTTTGGACCCAAATTTAAAAATTATTTTTGTTGGCTTACCTTTGAGGAGTGTTTTTGTTGTACTAAATAATATTGAGAGTTTGATCTAGTGGGGTACCGGCCGAACTTCTTACCCTGAGGTTGGAGGTTCAAGTCTTAGAGTTCAAATTGAGGCTCGGTGGTTGACCGCTATGCTAGCCTAGTTAGATTCGTTCCTAAGAGAAGTAACGGGCGCAGTCAGGGACTCATGATCCCACCAGTGAGGCCCTATCGGAGTGCTCTCTGAGTACTTTTATTGCCCTACCCCTTTTTCGATCAACAAACAAAAAAAAATTAGGGTTAATCTCAAATTGCACCCCGAAAGATTGTTCAAATCTCAATTTACACCCTCAAAGATAAAAAAATCTTAATTTGCACCCTCAAAGATAGAAATTTGTATCAATGTGCACCTCAAATTAATAGCCGTCAGTTTGTCGTCTAAAACTAAATAAATAAATTATACCTAAACTCCCTCGTGTTTGTCACTTAATCACCTAGACCCCTCACATTTGAAATATTACACCTACATCCCTTGAGAATCCAGATATGACTAAAAATGTTCCCGTAATTGGGCATTTAAATAATTCTGTTTAAGTGAGGTATTGCATTGGATATAAAGAACATTATATAAATACCTGTATTATTTTGGACATTTAAATGGTAAGCTTGATTTTCAACTTTAGAGTATAATGGGCCCACAAAATAAATGGTAGTATAAAATTATAATTTTTTATTATAATGAATCATATTTTTTAACAGTTATATTAACAAATATCAATAACAATGGGTTATGTGTTACACGTACACAAACGCCAGGAGGTGTAGAGTAATATTCTAAATATGAGAGGTCTAAATGATTAAGTGACAAGCATGATAAGATCTATGTGTAATTTATCTATTTAGTTTTAGACGGCAAACTGATGGTTTGTTAGATTCAGGTGCGCATTGATAGAAATTTCTATCTTTGAAGGTACAAATTAAAAATTTTTATTTTTGAGGGTACAAATTCAGATTCGAACAATCTTTCAGCGTGCAATTTACAATTAACCCAAATTACATTGAATTATAATTTTTAGCTTGTATTACATTATTCCCCTCCCTAATTTGGGACCTTATTTATAAGTGACATAAAGCCCACGCTTTTCTTCCTCTTATGTTGAGCCGGCACTGCCTAACCCTAATAGCCAACATACTTAAAGAAAGATCAAGAAGCTACCCAGAATCGGCAAACCCTGCCCTGCTCCGGTAGTGAACGTCACTATAAGTCTCTCCGGTGAGCAACATGATGAAAAGAAAGATGGAACCGGAGCCCATCGAACCCAAACATCTGTGTTTTATAGACAAACACACCGGTGAAATCACCTTTTTTCCTCTGAAGCCTCTTCGCCTCCTCAACATAGAAGGATATGGACGAGGGAGAGCAATACTGCCTCTTGATTCTCTGGTAAGCCAACAGATAAGAAAGATGAGTTTCTTCTTCTTCTTCTTTTTTGCATTTTTTAAACCCTTCTTTATTTGGGGTTCTGACTCTTAGTTTTTGTCCTACTTTTGGTTCAGAAACAAAAAGAAGAAGAAGGAGGACATGACGATGTTGATGTTGATGATGATGATGAAACTACAAAGTTTCAACTGGCTCGTCTTCTCTCAGAAATTTCTTCAATAACTGAAATAGAAGAACCTCAACCAGTGGAAGATACGGAGATGTTAGAAAGTTTCGATGAAGACGACATAGAACTCCAGCGGGATCTCTTAAATTTCTATTCCAAAGGAAAGACAGAGATCATAATAAACTGTGAAGATGATTCCAATAAAACCCTAGATGTGAAAAAGAAAGGCACGGTTAGGTCATGTACATTGGACAGCAGTACTTTCAGAACTATCTCTTCAATAAAAAGTTACGAAAGGGGTGAGTCTTCTTGGACCTCTTGTGTAATTTGCACCGATGAAAAACCCACCGGAACAATGATAGCAAACAATGAGTGCGATCACTTCTTTTGCAAGGACTGTATAACCATGTATATCGCTGAAAAGTTACAAGAAGAAGATATTCAAGCAGACATGAAATGTCCCCAATCAAAGTGCAAGGAGTTCTTGGAACGAAGATTCGTTCTACAATTTGTTCCAGAAGAAGTGAAGGATCAATGGAGGAGTGCAATTCGCGAAGCCTCCGTTCTGGCATCACAGAGAGTAATTTACTGCCCTTTTGAGGACTGTCAAGGTATGTTCTTCGACGATGGAAGGGGCTTCTTGATCAGAGCGTGCCCGAATTGCTGGAAAATCTTCTGCGTTCGGTGTAGGGTTTCATGGCATATGGGTATAAACTGCGAGACATTTCAACTTCACTTGAGACGACAACACCACATGCAAAGATGGTACCATCAATTGGCTCCTGGTTTCTTAACGAAACACAAGATTGTATAGATGTCCATTGTCCCAACTACATGTCTTGGCGAAACAGGTCATAATTTCCATTCGAATATTGCTTGAATTTCAGTTTTGTGGTGCCGTTTACTCTATCTAAAAGTTACTATTTTGATGATTTTGGTAATTGTAAGTATAGGCCCTATAGCTCCATAGTTATTACTAGACATGGGTCTTAAGTATTCCTTTTGGGTTTAATACGAAATCAATGCAATTAAATTCATTCCAGTTGAGTGCTTGTGTGTGTATATTAGTGTGTGATTTGATTTGAAAGAATGAACCCACCAGGATCATGAAGGCGAAAAATGCTATTTGGATTTGGGATCTAATTTAAGGTAAACCACTGATATTGAAATTCATAACTAATCCAATGACTAAATTAAGTTTCTAATTAGATCCCTATAACATTGCTCAAATGAAAGTAGCTTTTTTTGGACGAGTCATGTTATACGATCTAATTTGGGGACCTTAATGAGAGACTTAATTCAATGATGTCATTAAATTAGCTTTCAATCCAATGGTTTCACTGATGTAGGTCTTGTCTTTAACCCACCAGGACTCTTCATTCCCCCTCTTAAGATTTTGTGATAATTGGGGAGTCATAATGAATTAAGTATATCACTTAAATATATTTAGGAATACGTCATATTACTAACTTTTTAGTAAGTAGTTAAATCCACAATTTTTTAATAACTTCAAAATACTTTTTCTACGACGTTGAAAGTTAAATCAGTTTCCTAATCGAAAAACGCTTAATTCACGCTCAGATATGTTTCCTAACTGGCATTCCCTTAATGAGTAGTCTTCTACCCCTTAATTCATGCTGCAGGTAAGATTTTTTCCATAAATTTTGAAATTCAAATTCATAAGTACATATTATCCATCTTTTTCTTATGTTAATGCTTTGTGTTTTAGTTTTTAAATTTGATTTAATTTAGTATAACTACTAGAGGTATTTTAGACAATGGAGATCAAAATAAATTTATTCTCAAATAAAGTTTTTGAATGGACTTAAATTCAAATAAATCTTGAAAAGTAGACCAATCTCCAAATTTCCCAAAGATGTTTTGCTTCTCCCTGAGCATATCATAGAATTTCCCATTTTTTCGAGTTGGATTGATTCATAGAACCGGGGGAACCAACATCAAAGAATTTCGCTTTTAGGAAAGACTCTTTTTCGAGTTCGAGCGTTAATGCTTGGACAACTTGCCTAACAGTTTTAACTTTCAAGTTCCATTGTTCTATTGCATATTCTCATTCGGGTGTACTTTCAACGCTAGAACTCTTGTTGGAGTCCAAGCTCAAAGATATCGACTTTCAAGAAGAAAATTCATCTAATTTGTTAACTTAATAATGTGTCAAGTGATAAAATTTCAATAAAAAAATCTAATTCTTGAGAATATCTCGACAGTCACAAATTGGTCTTCTTAGTTTATGCCACAAAATATCCTAATTGAAGTTGGGAAGGGAAAAAGACCAAGCCTACCACTTGTTCGATGCAGGAGAACTCTGGCTATGTTTTTTTTTATCGTAATTTTTTTGGTTTGAATCTTAATGAAAAAGCATTATTGATATCAAATCTTAGTTACATGTCATCGGGATTTGATTATGGTATCGATAAAAAAGTTCGGTACCATAATTTCAAAATTTATTATTTTAATGGATATTTTTATAACTTTTGTGTATCATTTTATAACCAAAAAATTTATTACATTTGTAGCTGCTTTTATCACTGTTATGGTAACTATTTTTACCATTTTTTATTGTACAAAATAAACTATCATATTTGCGAGCACTAATTGTTGCACACGTGCGTTGCATGTGATTTTTTTTTAATTATAATTAAATTAAAATTTGTGTGTATAGACATAAATATAAATATATTAATAATTTAATGTTGAATATAAGGTCAAATCCAATGAAAAATCTAAAAAGAATTATTAAACTAAAATAATCTTAATTATTATAGAAAAAAGGTAAAACAAATTAGAATAAATACTAAAACTACGTGTAGTCAACCCAATATTAGAGAATTGAAGACTATATATCCTTTTATTTAATTTTTTATTTATTATATTTGAGTTAAATAAATCAATGCAATCGAAAAACTGATTTTCTTATAATTTGTTGGAGAAAAAAAGTCAAAATTAAAAAAAATAAGGAAGTTAATGTCAATACCGTAACAAATGCTTTGATACACATGGTAAATAGCACTCCTCGTCCAAATGTCTCTAATTGGTGGATTGATGTATTTCAATATTTTTTTTCTTCAATTTTCTTTTTTATCAAATCATTTATCCTTAATGAGTGAGGAAGCATCTTTTATACAATTGTTCACACTTGAATATATGACAGGTGATCCACCAAGAAATGAATTATAAAGAAAATATATTGGAGAGGATCCGACGAAAATAAAATAAAATTGAAGAGTAGTTTATTAATCACTACTCGTCATGCAATACAGAAATCTAATCCATTTAGAGATCAAGTTTTTTTGAATTTACTCAATACTAAATTACCTAACTTGAATTTTTTTTTTAAAAATCTAATACAAGACAGGGAATTCAATAAAGACGTCAAGTCCTAATGCCCTAATATCTTTTGACCACAAACCTTGAAAAAGTTACTTTTGAATGTCTTGATGAACTCATCAGTGGCTCATCATAAGCTTTCGCTTACAGTTACATGTGTTGTGCATGCTTTGATTTAGCTCCCCAATGAGAATTGGTATTGATTTTTTTAACTCGATATGTTTTAATCCAATTCATCATAATCTATTTATTCAAATAATTAAAAATACTATGATATTGGATTGCACCCAATCATTCGTAATCCGCCCAAGTCTCCCATTCACCACTGCTAAATAAATTCGGTCATTAAAACTATATGTCACAAGTTCTTGAAAGTTATTCTCTAACATAGGAATATTATTGTCTATCACTTGTCTTTTACATCAATCAAAAAGTTATATAATGGGTAAGCCTTTTTTAAATATGCACATGACACTTGAAGATTTGGCTTGTTAGTGTCATTCTCACCGCAAGAACAACAATCAGCTCACGCTTAGAGTTGAGTAGCATGTAGTAGTGGTGCAACACTACAACTGTTTCAAAACAGAAAGAGGAATCTATAACATCATGCCATGAAATCATTCCTTAACGGCTCTCATAAACCCATATATTTTATTTTGGTGTTATCTCAAAGATCATCATTAAGAATAAGAAATCCTTCAATTCAAACTAAAACATCAGAAAAAACAAGTAGGTAAAGTTGTATAACATCAGATGTTTTTATTTTAAAATTAATATTTTATGTAATTTGTTAAATTGTACGATTCTATCTAAAAAAAATAAAGACAATGCATTCATGATTAATACAACTATACGAGCAATAAACCTATTACCAAAATAAAAAATGCATATAAACTTTTATTGAGCCACCCTGTTGACAGATAGGTTGATCTCAAGTCATTGGCTCATAGCAATTCGACTAATAGTCTGTGCTATTCTAAACTTCCTATAACATAATGCATTGGAGCATTCCTTCAAAATGCAGCTTACGGGAAGTTTAGAATAGCACATGTGAACTCTCACAATTTGATAGCACATGAACTATCAAATTAGACTCTAAACTTCATATGCTATTCTAAACTGATAACTTAGGTTAGAATACATAATTGGACATGATGAACTCACAAAATGCTGGTGCCAATATTGAGTTTGTTTGAATTGGACATTATCTTGGCACACATCGTTCCAATCTAGCAAGAGATCTCAATGTGTTGTTTCAATGGCAGCATCTTGCAACTGCAAAACATGAAAACCAATATATGATTTACATCAAGTATTTTAGATGAGTCTTTGCGTCAAAAACCTTTCATTGGCATTGCATTTGCTTAAACGCAAATCTGCATGCATATATGTTATTTCTTCTCGTAAAAATTCTATAAGAAAATGTTAACTTTGTATTAAGAATTATTATACAAGAAATCAACCTAAGTTATTTCAGTGCCTATTTTTGATTTGATGAAAAATGTAGACTGCTCATGATGTGGTCTAATTTGATGGTCTACAACCACTCATATAAAAGTAATAGAACTATATAGACTTTTCTTTAACTACCCTTCAAGACCTTCTCTTTTTCTACATCCATTCATCAAGTTTACTAAAAATGGAACATTCTGGAGCTTCCAAAAAGTGTTATGTAACAACACTCTTCATACAATCTACTATTATGTATCTCTTCTTCTTTTATTCTCTTTTTAGTTAATTTACCAGTAGAATTGGGATCAACATTTAAGTTGCGTACATCCAAATTATACTTCATTTTTATCACTTTTCACTCTATTGAATACACTCAAATTTGAGTACTACAATATTTAGTTATGTCCCTCTAGTTTCGTGGATAAAATTGGGATGATAAAAAGAAGATTATTGTGGATGACATATATAGATCCAGAATAATATTTAGCTATGTCACCATTCCATAAAAGACGTGAAGTCTCCGCAAGAATCCAAAAATTAAGACACATTTGTGCTGCACTATACTACTCTAAAAATTTAAGAACCTGGACAGCTCTATATAAAGTTAAAAAAATAAATCAATAGAAAAATTAAGAATTGAAGTTTGTTGCAACCAAGAGAATAAGTTGGGCATCAACTTTTTCATAACGTGTAAATAATTGAACTATGGGCAAAGAGATAAAAGATAAATCAAAGAACATAGAAGAAAGATTATGGAGAGAGAGAGAGAGAGAGATTAGGACCCTCACAATATTTTTATTAGATCATTGAGAAGTTTTTTCAAAATCTTGGGAAGAAAGTGACCACAAAATCTGATTGCTCACATTTTGAATTGTTGAAGCTAGTGATGATCCAAAACCTTTAAAGTCAAACCACTAAAAACAAATTAGAGCTAGCCCATAACAAAGTACCAAAATAGATTGAAGGCAATAGAGCACCATAACCAAAACATCGCAGACCTATATGAAATGAAATTGAATATATGAAGCATAATAACAACCCAACAATACAAGTGAAGAGCAAATTGTCAATGAGGAACAACAAAATTATGGACAATAACGAAAATCTGAAAGGCTAAAATGAAAACCTGTCAGCGTCCCTTCATTTGGCTTCCTCCAAAACAAGGTATAATTAACAAAATTAAATATAATTAGTTTCATACTAAAGAAAGATCAAAAGACATTGCGAATATGATTGACTTTATACCAATAGTTAGGGGTAAAAATGGAATATAGATGTTTTTCAAGTATTCCCACATTTTTAAGTAGTATAGATTTTTATCACTGTTGTCGTAACTATTTTTATCACTTTTTTTGGTACCACAACGAGCAATGCTATTGGGACCTAATTTGCTGACTTAATTCACTATAACATTTGAATTGACTGTGGACTCTATCAAACATTGAAACTTAACCTGGTGATAGGGAGTTGGGAAACAAAGAACAAGGTGATAGATGGATAACACTACCCTTAAAGTATTGAGTGTAGAGCGTCCAAGAATGATATTGTAGGCAGAAGGGAAATCTAACACTATGAAGTTCACCATGATGGTAAAGTTTCTTACTGTTGTCCCTACTGTGACTGGCAGGGTGATGGAACCCAAGGGATACACCTTCTCCCCCAAAAATCCAATGAGGGGCGTCCTAATGGGTTGCAATTTTTCCTTGCCAAGATGAAGGCTATCATAGACAGATACAAGCAGGATATCGGCTGAACTGTCGTTGTCCACCAAAATTCTCTTAACATGGTAGTTGACTATCATCATGGTTAGCACCAAAGAGTCGTCATGGGGGTGTTGGATCCCCTCGAGATCCCTATCAGAGAACGAGATGACCTCCCTTTCTCCATGCCGGTGTGTCTTTGTCGGGCGAGGGTCATCTAACTCCGTCTGTCTGGCTCTTCTAGCATGCGCCTTCCTGGCTAAGTTGAATTCACCTCCGCCTCCCAACCCTCCGGAGATCATCTGGATTTCTTCGATGGGCTGTTGGTGCTCTCTGTCATCCTGGTTTTGGTCAGGTGGCGGGGTTTTCTCTCTGCCGCCAATGTACTACCGCAATTGGTCACGCTATATAAGTTTCTCGATCTGTCTCTCGAGTTCAAGCAGTCGTCGATGTCGTGCCCATGATCGTGGTGGAAACGACAGTACTTGTTTGGGTTCCTACGGTTCAAGGCGGACTTTATCTTCCCCGCCCAACGTATCATAGGATCATCATGTATTTGGAACAAGATATGTTTAACCGAAGCATTGAGCGAGGTAAAGGTTTGCCACTCTCTCAAAGGTGCGAGACCGAGGCAATCCTTGATGTACACTCTTTTCATCCTCTTTTTTCTTATTCTCCGCTTCTCTCCTATCTTCGTCGGTGTCCTTTCTTTTCTCTCCCCAGCGGGTGGACTCAACTTGCCTGGCTTGGCCTTGGTGACATCCTCAGCATTCATGTACTTCTGTGCCCTAGATAAAAGCTCAGACATTCTTGCTAATGATTTTTTCAAAACTGAAAACATGAAACTTGATGAGCGCAGACCTACGATAAAAAGGGCCATGGTGACCTTATCATCTGGCTCTTCAATCTGGAGGGCCTCCTCGTTGAATCGAGTAAGGTAGCTCCTTAAATTCTCACCTAGTCCTACTTGATAATGAGCATGTGGGTGACCGGTTTCTGATGTAGTCGTCCAACTATAAAGTGGGAGATTAAAGATTTGCTTAATTCAGCAAACGAGTTGATAGAAGATGGCTTGAGCTTGGTGAACCACTGTCGTACAGATCTCTTAAGGGTGGTAAGAAAGGCTATGCACATTATTTTGGCAGGTACATTGCAGAGTTGCATAATTGACTTGTACATGTCGAGGTGATCAAGTGGATCTTTCGAACCATCAAAGGTTTCCACCGTGGGCATCTTGAACTTGGAGGGTAAGGGGTAGTTGACCACATCCGCCACGAACGGAGTGTCGGTACGCCTTACCAGATAGTCCACTATTTCTGGCGCCCGTGCCTTGATGGCGTGTAGGGCATCGCCAAGCTATTTTTGCACCTCCTTAATTTTCTCGTCCCATTGGTTAGGGACACCTCTGTCAGATCGTTGTAGTAACTCTCATGGTCCACATACTGGTATTCCCTCTCATCCTCCTGAACAAGAGGGTCAACAGCGTGTGAGGACGGAGTAGGGCCATGAGGAAGAGGAGCATGTGGAGTGTCTGCGTGTTGAGGAGGGACTCCCTGGCGCTTGGGGACGTCCGGGCGCTACATGGGGGCTCCCTGATACTGGTTGCCACATAGGGGAGCGCCTTGAAGCCCTGGGTGGATAGGTTGTGGCGTTTT
This sequence comes from Ilex aquifolium, assembly GCA_951799425.1. Taxonomy (NCBI): domain Eukaryota; kingdom Viridiplantae; phylum Streptophyta; class Magnoliopsida; order Aquifoliales; family Aquifoliaceae; genus Ilex; species Ilex aquifolium. Next base: position 15,411,985 of record OX637410.1, on the reverse strand, counting down.
CCCTCCTGTAGGCTGGGGCATGACCCCTGTTGACACGAGCATCAGTTGGAGAATCTGCTTGTTTTGGCTCACCAGCAATTACATTGTCTCCAAAAGTTGTTGCCCGACCACAAGATTTGTGGTCGTGAGGGTTCCGCAGGCGGAGGTGAGACCTCCTCCCTACGCGCTGGGTCATGATCCTCCGGTTGCTGATTCATTGACCTAGTTGTAATTGTAATGGAGAAAATAAGGACACATAGTAGAAAACTTTATTCGTTTTCCACAGACGGGACCAAACTGGTGATGCACAAATCTGATTATGCACAATCAAATCAGTCGAGTGCATGGTGTAAAGCAATTAATAAGGCAATCAATAATAAGAGACAAAGATTGAGTGGTTAAGCCTAGGTGACCTAACCACTGAATGCAGCAACGGTGGCCAAAAAACTTTATTAGTGAGAGAATAAAGTAGTAGGTGAGAGACAGAGAGAGAGCAAGAGTAAGCTCAAGGTATAGTGTGTGTGAGAGATGTCTGGATGTACAGGGAGGTTTACAATTTATAGGCGCAGAGCCTTAGTTGAGGCGGTGACGTGAAGGCTAGGCTACTAGTCTTTTGGGGAGGATAACTTCAGTTGGAAATAGACACTATCTTAGAGTCATGGCTATCCCGGTGATTGTTTCTCGCGTGTGTTATCCTTTCTTGGACTCTTGAGATCTGGGCTGGACTCTTGAACTAGGCCTGATCTTTTCGATGATTTGGGTTCAACCCCTTACCTGGGCCTAGGCCCAATTAGTTATGGGCTCGTCAAGAACATAAAATATGTATCGTCATAATCTTGCTCTATATTGTCGTCGATATCATTGTTGTTTTCATCTTCCTATTGTTCATAGTTCACAGTTCCTTGGCTATATCGTGTATTTAGCATTTTTATTGATTGGCTATATTGGTTCATTGTTCCTTGGGGTTCTATTTTTAGGAGAAACTCTGTCCAAATATTTTTATTTAGCATTCAAGCAATGAACATTCTTTCTAATTACATTTCTTATAACAAATGAAAAAAAAATCATTCCAACCCACTTTATTTTACCACAGTCATGACATTAAGTTGGCTAAGTGAATTTCAATTCTTAAATTGAGCGTAGAGAAGATTGAACATTGATCATTGAAGTTAGGTATACTTCAAAAGAATACAGTTTTTTTGCTTTTAACTTAATGCGCATCTTTCTTCGTTGCTTGATTGTTTTATGTTGAAAATCAATAATTTTATGCTGCTTTAAATACTTATTAATATGAATTAATTGATTTCTTCTTTTAATTTTTTATGTTTATTGTTTTTGGTTTGTGTTGGTTTTGTGGGTTTTATTTTTTATTGAATTGAATTTTTTATAACATAAAAGCTTGGTTTGTGTTCTTTTTACATTAATGTACTATCATTAGTGGTATGTGTCAAAACATCCAATTCTACAGGATTAGGAGATACACTCATGAGCTAATGATGAAGATTTTTTGTTATCTCTACTGACACATAAATTTTGGATTTATGCATGTTCTCTTTTATGTTTATGACCGACCAACTTGATTGAGAATCAACCATTGAGTATACGGGGGTTTATTTTTCTTTTTCGATCGTGTTCACGAGTTCGATTTTTTAAAATTATATCATACCTTCAGGTACTGATTACTCTTGATATAATAAAAATCGGTACAATACTAAAATTTATTTTTTCGTTACCCTAGATAACCCCATATGACATAGAATTTCGTCTTTTCTTGAAGGGGTTTGCTGATCATCGGATGAGAACCGTTGTCTCCCACTTGCATGCCCACTTGGCTTTTGATATTTACTACTGCAATCAAGTTATCTTAGAAGCTTTTAAGGCCACTCTGTGTACGCAAGCACTTATTATATTTTTGGATCAACCAAAGAAAAGTAAGTCCATTCCTCCCAGTCCACACCCTAAAGAATACAAAAATAAGTGTCAGCCACGAGCTCTCAACGTCTTCTTCGGTCAACCTCAAGAGATAATCCAAGCGGTGGTAATTTTTTGGATAATCTTCGCTATTTATTTCTTGTGAATATTTTAATTTTAGTGTAAATAACTTGTGTTTGACCAAATTAAAAAAAAAAATATTCAAAATACACGTAAACTGACTCAAATACCGTGATCACTAAAAAAACAAAAAACGTCTTCATCAGCAACTTGGGATAGTGGGGCTACTATAAAGTTAAGGCTAATATGAGACTGAAAAATAGGGTGAACAAGGGATCCCGTTTGCAATAAAAAACTATTATTGTACCGAACCACGTAAATTTTAGTATTCATTAATATGTTTTTTTGAACCACTTCATTTGTTCATTTTTCTCTCATTTGTTTGTTCATTTTACCATCTATTTCCCTGTATTATTTTTTTTTGTGGCTAATTTTTTTTTCCATTGATTTGTTCATTTGCAGCTTAGCATGAAAAAGAATGTGACAAACTTACCTACCCAACTGATTGGAGGCCAATCACACGGTGTTCATTCTTTGATAGCTTGGGTGGAGCTTTGTTTTGCTCCAATTGAATTCTTGGGGTTTGGTCAATTATTTGTTTGAAAAACTAAATTTTTGTTTCTCATATTATTTTGGTTATTTGTTTTTTTCGTTGTAACATGGCTGCTATTTTTTAAAATTCTCAAATTTTTTGTTTGATTTTTCTATTTAGTTTTTTTCCCCTTTTTTGTTGTCGTTTGCTTGAGTTGTTAACGGGCCAGAAGTTGATGTATACAATATTAGTGTGATTGTATATGTTTTGTTATGCGTGGTCGCTCCATTTTTAGGCAGGTATTATTCTTTGTTCTTACATTCTTTATTTTTGCACAGTCACCCTGTCTTTACACACACACACACACAAAAAAAAAAAATATACACACTGTCTATTTTATACACACACACTCGAAAAAACAAGTAATTCTTTGTTTATTTCTTTTGCTTACATTAATTGGATTTACACAATTTCTTGCGTATGTTGCATGTTCAATGAAATTTCTTAGAGTTATGGGGTAGTAGGATTGCAAACTATTTCGTATTTGTTTAGTTTCTTTTTCATGTATCTCATATCTATATTATGCATTTTGTTTCTTGAAAGGGTACTGATTTTATCTTCTTTGTCACATTGACAAGGACTATCTGCGCTGAGCGAAGAACAATTAGAACTTATTTGGAGGGAGCTTGAAGAAGTTGGTGGTATTGATATGAACACGAATATATGTTGGTTTGTGATTGGAGTGTGCCAATTATATGGAAAAATAAATGTTGCTGTTGTTATTAACAATGTTAGTTGGGTTATTGGGGTGCCGATGATTTTACCAGACCATCACTCTATTTACAACATGTCCATTAGTTTTCTATTTACTTTTACTGTTCTTCGTAATCATCAATTCATTACCGTCAAACTTTGCTATTTCAGGGAATGTTCAATGGAACCTGAGCATAGCTTCTTTCCATCTGTTATTTCGGTACGTTTGGTAATAAATCCAAGGAGTATACATGGGTTGTGAACTAATAATGAGGTTTATATTTTTTAAATATGGCTTGGAGTTTACCTTGATGTAAGTATTGATTGGTTACCTTGATCAAAGCATATCAGCCTGTGACTGCCCATTGCAGTTTTTGTTTTGTTTTTTTCCCCCTCAGTTCATTTACTTTATAGTCTGCATGTTCCTGGCCTCTGCTGTGTTCTAGGCGTCTAGCTTTAGAATATGCAATGTTGCCCCAAAAGCCTAACTGTCTAAGCATCGTCTAAAAAAAACAATAGTTTATTCCATATGTTCTTTATTTATTTCTATTGGGAGTTTTGGTTTAGTGTCATGGGGGAAAAAAGTCATCTAAATTCGCTATCCTTTAAGACAACTATCTAAGAATATTGGCCTTCTGTGAAAAAAAAATCTCTTATAAACTGTATCGTTTTTTTTTGTGCTCTCAAAATGAAAATACCCTCAGTGTTATCACTGTGTTATGTCTGTTGGTTTTCAATAAGGCTCATAGTTTTGTGTTTCCTAATTGTGGAGGCCAGAGATAATATTAAATTTAAGAACTACCATTTATCATAAAGACATTGTGCCCACATGGATGTTTAGCACCATGGATCATTCTATTTACACATTTTTTTATTTTTGTTTTGATCTTTGTTGTTTTGATTTGCAGGCTTTCTATTGCACCTCTACATTGTTAATGTTTTTGTTTGATCGACACTACGACTCGGTGTTCTTTCTTCTTTTCTTTTCTTTTTTCCTTCTTATTTGATATTGTCCCCGTGTTTCTTTCGGCAAAACTATGGTTGGGAAACATTGCAACCAATTATTGTCGTGGGCTTCTTGAAATATGAAAGGAGGTAAAGAACATAGCATCTAGAAGAGACCATATCTGACCTTTGTGTACAAAATTGAACTTTTTTTTTGATGGGCAGTTCCAGGCATGATTAAAATTATTTATATAGAGAAAAAGAAATTGGAGGGATTTAGAATTATTGGTATAGATGTAAATACTCATGAATCCACATATCTACGTGTTCATTTACACTTTTGTTGATTGTGTCTCATTATTAATTAATCTAGAAATTAACAATGTGATTACCTTTGGAGTCTATGATCTCCACGTTTGAAATGTCCACTTATGTTAATTGATAAGTATTTCTGTGTTTGAATTGGAAACTTTGAATTGACGAATTTAATAGTATTTTTTTGTGAGTGAGACTTTTGGAAATCAGTTTTGTTTTGGGACAGATTACTGTGATTTGTTCTGGGTTATGGAACCTAATATTATTGGGTTTGAGAATGTATGTCTATGAATTTGTCAATTTTATCCATCATCTATATCTACTATAACTGGTTTGCTAATAACCCTTCAAATTCTCCGAGAGATTAGAACCAACAAGTAGTAGAAATAAATGTCATAACTGAAATATTTTAGTTGTCATCTGGGAAGTTGAATAATTCATGACCTCCACACGCCCTATATTGATTTTTTCCTGGTTGCATTTAGAATGTACAACATATTTCATCTCATTTCGCGAAACACATTTGAAGCAAAGGAAATAAGATTCTACTCTTCCTCGCAATATTCTCTCTATGTTGTGGTGCTTTCTTTGCCTAGCGTAAGATACTAATGCCCAGTTCGACAATTTGCTCTCCTCACCTCCTCTCTCCATAAGGTAAAACCATCATCTAAGGGCCGCTTAGCCATAGCCTCCTCAATCTCCAACGTAAGCTTGTGAAACTTCAAAATGATGTGTATTATCATGAATATCATACGTGATTTTTTATTAGGTCTCTTAAATCATCCCAAATAATTAGTATAATCACAGTAATCCAAATTTTGGTGGATTTTATGTGTTACTATTGTGGGTTATGCTTTATATCTAATGGTTTTTATTGGACATATTTTATTCGTTTCGTTGTGATTAACGTTTGGTTTTAGAGATTTGAATTTCTATTGGATTTTTCATTACAATTTATAAGCTTCTTAAATTACCTTCCTAACATTCTATTAATAATTTTATGGGTAATTTTTTTTTTCTATTTCTTTGGTTTGGAGGGAGGTGTTTGTCAGATTGATTGTGGGCATAGAATGCTGATCTTTTTATCTAGATTAATTTTGTGTGCATACAAATGCTTGTCCGTACTAGACCGTTGTAAAATATTGAATATTATGAAGGACCCTTTTAATCTATGCCAATGCATTGATCGTATTTGACTGTGTACCATCTCGGTGGTTTTGACATGGAGATAGGTGCTGAAGATACAATTGCAAGAATATTTTAGGTGATGTGCTCTTTTAAGCAGTAGAAAATCCTATCACTACACATGATACGTTGCCTTATTCCTTCTTGTCTGTTGAATTAGCTGATGATCAAAAACTGTAGAAATACTTGAATGGGCTCTCTTGGAATTATTATTATTATTATTTTCTTGTTTTGGGAAATAAGGTCCACCAACACCTATTTTTATTGTCTATTGTTCAATTAGAAGTCTTTGTGCATAATATTCACCTTTTTTTTTATCTTGTGTGAGTATAATGTCAGTTAGCCTAGCATAATTTTTGACGATTCCATCAAAACATGTATTGTATATGAGACACTCTCTTTATCTCTATTTGAGTGTGAGAGTGTAAATAATAGTAGGTTTTGAGTAATATAACTATCAATCAATCGCATGGCGTCATGAAGACCAAGGGATTGTTGTTCGTATCTACGGTTATATCTCTTGTCCATATTGTTGTATATTTTTCTATCTTTTAATGACATCGTAATTGTCATCAAGGGCAAGACTTTAATCAGTGATAATTATATATAAATATATTTGGCCAGTGAAAATTATACAAAATCATAAAATAGAAAAATAATAAAAATTTACATTGTGAGAGAAACACTGGTGACTTATTAAGTACTCTAAGAACGCATCAATGATGCAGGAAATTTTCTTAAACTAGCAATTCCTATACAAAGCAACCATTATAGAGTTTTTACGATAGCTAGGTAAATTTGACAAATTGAACATTATAAATAAAAGAACAAAGTATGTATTTATAAATTTGTACCGAATAGAGACTAATTGAACTAATTATAGATAAACTAATATTAATTGGCTATTAGAAGGTAGAGCCCAGAGTTGGTCTACTTTATGTTGTGCTCCTCAATGCGCATTGTCTCATAGTAACTATTTTCTATCTTGTTCATTCTTATGAATTTCATCATCAGTGATAGCCCTAAAAACCCATAAAATTATTACACAGCAATAAAAAAAAATGAATTTGATTTGATGTGATTTGATACATAATTTGAATATCTAAAATTTCTAACTGGGTTCAATATGAATAACTATCACTTACAAGGCCATTAGTCGACAAACACTCGAGTGTTAACTTCAACTTAAATACTTGAGCATTTTTTTTAAATTCTATTGTTTGTGTGTGCTCGTAATACAAACTATTATAACTTTGTGATTAAGAGCGTCAATAAAATTTAATTCTAAAACAAAACAACCAAAAAGAAAAAAATATAACTGCTCAATATCAAATAGATGTAGAAGCTTAATACTTTAAAACCTAAAAGAATTCTATTTGGATATTCCTCGCTAATATTTATATCATGTTCCATGTAATTTTAATGCTAAAATATTTTTGAAATCAATACTAAAATCTTCGGAAATCTAATACCAAAATTAACTTGTTTTGCCTCATTAAAATCTTTGCAACATACCCATCATTTTTAAGTTGTTTTATTCTTTCCAGAGGTATCCATCCGGCAAAAGTAGATTATAATCCAAAAATGGCCATCTCTTAGAGGTTGTAAATTACCCAAGGTGAAAACACATATTGCTAATTCATATTATTCTGTAGGGTAAGTATCAAAATCACCTGTCACTTGTAACACCTAGATCGCCAGTCATGGATGATTGGTCATACGATATAAAAGAATATCATCTCTTACCAGCTTTATTTAATCTCTTCATGACTCTTCTAATAAAACTATAGAAAAAAAAAAGGAAGGGGATGAGATGGATTTTTTCTTGATTATCCAATAATATTGAAATTTCATACATCTTAAAATGTTCCGAACTTTTGGGCAAAGAAATGTGATAATTTTTATAGCAATTAGATACCGTAATTTATATTTAAAACAGTTTTTACCAAAATCTATAATAATTAAAAAATAATTATATTTAAAACAATTTACGTGCGACGTACGTGTGCATCAACTAGTATAATAAAAATCGGTACAATAATAAAGTTTATTTTTTCGGTACCATAGACAACCCCATATGACATAGAATTTCGTTCTTTTCTTGAAGGGGTTTGCTGATCATCGGATGAGAACCGTTGTCTCCCACTTGCATGCCCACTTGGCTTTTGATATTTTACTACTGCAATCAAGTTATCTTAGAAGCTTTTAAGGCCACTCTGTGTGTACGCAAGCACTTATTATATTTTTGGATCAACCAAAGAAAAGCAAGTCCATTCCTCCCAGTCCACACCCTAAAGAATACAAAAATAAGTGTCAGCCACGAGCTCTCAACGTCTTCTTCTGTGAACCTCAAGAGATAATCCAAGCGGTGGTAATTTTTTGGACAATCTTCGCTATTTATTTTTTATGAATATTTTAATTTTGATATAAATAACTTATGTTTGACTAAATAAAAAAAAATTATTTAAAATACACGTAAATTGACTCAAATACCGTGATCATTTAAAAAAAAAAACGTCTTCATCAGCAACTTGGGATAGTGGGGCTAATATGAGACTAAAAAATAGAGTGAAAAAGTGACCCGTATTATTGGGATAAAAAACTATTCTTGTACCGAACCACGTAAATTTAGTATTCATTATCTTTGATTTTTTCCTTTCTTATTTATTTATTTATTTATTACACTGTACATTTACATTAGTGCCATATCATTTTGGTTCTTTTTTCCATGGCATTTTTAGTTAGTCTCCCCTTATTGAAAAATTAATGTTATTAATTTATGAGAAATGTTAAAGAACCTAACTTAATTGTAACTATTAAATTAGTTGTCAATTTTAATTTTAAAGGGAACCCATTTAAAATTCAATTATTGCAGTGAATTAGGTTCTTAAATTAGTTAAATATAACATTTTCTTTGATCTATTAATACTTTTTTTCAGCTGGGTTAGTTCTTAAACATCATATTAAGGAGTTGTTTATGGTATCAAAAAAAAATCGATATTATACCTTCATTTATAACATTTGTGTAGAGGTGTCAACTATGACTCGTGAAACAAACTCGACACAAATGATTATTAAATACGCATAATAATAATCTAAACTAATGTTTAATACTCAGAGCATTTTGAATATATATTTTTTTTTCACAGGTCTTGACAGGAACACGACACGATTGACACCCCTATATTTGTGGATACTTTTATCACTGTTCTGTGTGTCATAGTAGTGATAAAAAATATTTACAAAAGTGGTAAATCATCAATAAAAGTGATTAATTTTTTTGTACCGAATAAAAGTAATAAAAATATTTACAAAAATGATAAATTATTCATAAAAAATAATAAATTTTTTGACTATAAAATAACCTATAAAAATATGTATTAAAATAATAAATTTTAGAGATACAATATCATTTTTTTTTTTGATATCGTAGTAAAGTTTTCATATTAATATAATAAAAAAAATATTATGTGACCTAAATTTATAACTTAAATTTACATTCTAAATGAAAGGGGACGGTTGGATTGGGGGGAGCTCTGGTCCCCTTAATGGCTGCTGAGAACTTGGTAAGTCTTTAAACCATTAGTCAACTTGTTCGCTGGCGCGTCCTCTCCATTAGCCAGTCAAACTTTTTACTGATATATAATCTTACGTGTGAATTCTTAGTGAGTACAGCTACAACACCGCGTGTTGGTGCTCGTGCAAAAATAAGATCGCTTAATATTATTTAGATTTAATTTATTAATAAAAAATTTTAATTTAATTTATCATAGACTTATAATTATTACATTTGATAGCCAATTTTAATGAATACCGTAGTCTTTAGTGATTAAGTAAATAAATTAAATTCAACAATAATACACAGGGGCGGAGCCAAAAAATTATGTCAAGGTGGGTACGAATATTTCAACAAAGTATTATTATTTTTCTTACAATTGATAGAAATAAGGCAATAATTTATTTAATTACATCATATTTAATACTTAAAAATTCATTAAACTCAACATACCAAAATTTGGTAAGCCTAGTATATACAAACAACAACATTTTTTTTTACTTAATATTGGCTACTTAAAATCATTTAGAATTTACTCTAATAAAATTTCGTACTTTAAAAACGTTGCATAACAAATTTATTATTCTTTATATACACAATCATGTTATCACTTTGGTATTTATAATTCATTTGATCGATTATTCAGTTCAATGTGCACTCTATAATTTCTAGCATAATTAGCAAAAATAAATGTCAAAATCACAAGTAAACTAACGAATATGTATATCATGTCTTTTTTACTCTTATAAAGTATAAAATAATTCTAGTATATTCAAAATTTATCTAGATAGGCACATAACATGTCCAAAATGTGTCAAAAAATTCATATTCATTTGATATAAGTATACACTAATTAATGTGCCCAAAAAAATAGGGTTGACATAATTAAAATTATCTATTTGATATAAGTGTACATTAATTTGTATGCTAAAAAAATAGGGTGAGTATAATTAAAAATATTGAAGAAATACTTAAAATACATATTCGCTATATTATAACGGTGGGCCTAACAATTTTTTCTTTGATTTTGGATGGGTACCAGTAATATATTATATAAATATATAATATACATACCCAAGTAATAAAAATAAAAATAAAATTTATGGGGTGCACTTGCCCACCCTGGACCATAGCTACCTCCGCCCTTGAATACACATCACTTTCTATATTATTTTTGTGCACCACCTTAACATAAATCATTGAATTAATTTTTTTTATAAAACTTAGGGTTAATAACATTTTTGGTCCCTTAAATATATATTTTTTGTCAGTTTAATCTTCAGTGTATTAATTTTATTAATTTGGTTCCTAAATATTCAATTCATGTCATTTTGATCCCCACATAAACATACCGTTAAGTTTTTGACTGAATGATCACGTGTTAGACACATGATACTATCTAAAAAAATAACACATGACTGTTTTCGTCAAAAAACTTAACGGTCCGTCCAGTGCATGCACCAACCATCCACGACCAACATGCGAATAAAAGAACACAAAACTTTGTTGAATTTTTTGTGAAATTAATTAATTGATTCAACTAACTAAATGTCCAGTCAAATTTGGTGATCGTGGACTAGTTAAAAGTTATTGGTAAGTAGTTGACATTACTTTAGCATTTTGGAAGATAATTTCAAGCAAAATGTCTTTTGTTCGAGTCTCCTTCTTCTGAGTACGAGAATCAAAACAAATAAATGAAACAAAAACACAAAATAATAACGTCAGCAAAACAATGAAGGAAAATCCAAACAAGAAGTTTCTGTGAGGACAATAAATAAAGGTTTTTTTTTTTTTTTTTTTATAATGATAAACCTCTTCAGGGAGAGTCACTTTGAATTTATTCTTATGAAAATAAATTCCGAATACTTACACTTACTCATAAATTATAAGTACCAATTAAACCCAAAAAACACCAACAAAAATCGAAGGCTTGATATCCGGATCTAGATTCGTCTCCACACCACTACACGTGTGGGTTGACAATAAACAAAGTTTATTGTTGGGTCCCGGACTGTTTTTTAAGGGGCGTTCTTGTCGTTTCTTCTTCTCTCTGTCTCTCTGTCTCTCTGTGTGCATGCACCTTCTGTAAGCTGTTCCGCCAAATATAATAATTTTTGACTGGTTATACATGCAGTTAATTTTTTTAAAAAACAATCTGAAAAAATAGTAAATAACAATTTTTTTTTAAATGTACAATTTTTAATTTGTCAGTGTTAAAATAGATAAAAAAAAAAAAAAAAATTTATGTTTCAACGGTTAAATGTATTCAGACCAACTTACACATATTTAGACTAATTTTATCTCACTATACAAAAACATTCCGACTTTGCCCTAATTAAAAGCAATGCCAAAACATGGGGTTTATTCAGGGAGTTGGGGTCTCATTAGGCCCCAACATAGTTACATGCCTTCCGTCCATGGTAGGAGGTAACTGTGGTCATACAATCACCGAGTGGGGTGGTCCAGTAAAGTATCGGTTGAACTTTTTACACTAAAGTTAGAGGTTCGAGTCTTGAAGTCTATATTATGACTCAGTGGTTGATCGTTATATTAACCTAATTAAGTTCGTTCCCGAGAGGAGTAACGGGTGCGATCAAGGGCCTCATAATCTCACCAGCAAAGACCTATCGAGTGGTCTCTGGACACTCTCCTTTACCCCCGTCCCTTTTTTCACAAGCAAAAAAAAAAAAACTGTGGTCATACATGCATTTTTTTTTTCAACATTATTACATGAGAAAGATGGTAAGGTTCGAATCTACGACCTTAAAGTATAACAATGGAACGATAAGAATTAAACTAACCAACAAGTCAAAATTCTCAACAACATACTTGTTAGGGGTCATATACACCACCCGGTACATGCACCAGCCATCCATGACCAACATGCGAATAAAAGAACATGAAACTTTGGTGAATTTTTTGTGAAATTAATTAGTTGTTTCAATTAACTAAATGTAGAGTCAAATTAGGTGATCTTGGACTAGTTAAAAGTTATTGGCAAGTAGTTGACATTGTTTTAGTATTGGAAGATAAATCGAAAAACATATTTGTCATTCAAGAAAAATGTCTCTCGTTTGAATACGAGAATCAACTTGTATATAAAAAGTTATCTATTAATTACATATCTAAATACCTTGTTATATAAACAAAAAATTTATCTAAGGGTCTTTCACGTGTCATCTCTATCACTTTGTCGTAAATAGAAAACTTATCAAAGTGATACGACTCTTTTACGGTATACTCTCGTAGATAAGAATTGAATTATTTCGTAAATCTCTGTATCATTATTATTTATATTTTATTTTTTCACATCTAATCGTAGAGATGGTTGAAGAAAATTGGGTTTTGCCTAGAGGAGATTGAAAGTGATGGTCTCCATTTATCTCAAGAGAGAGTTCTTGGTTTTGGACGGTTTTACCTTTGATAAAGTAGTCTTTCGTGAAACATTGAAACTAATCAATGTTGTGTCAAAATTCCCCAGTTAAGACGCAACAAACTTTTTTTACTTTTAGTCAATTTTTGCTGCATAAATCAATCCCCCGTCAAGGTAATGGAATCTATAGAGGGGATGGCCTAAACATATCTAACCTAGCTAGCTACGCATATCAATCACCAATCATTATCAAATAAAGGTCGTAATTAAGCTGAAATTTCAAATCCATTTACATCAAAGTTTTAAGTAATTGAGACATCTAAGGGAGTGTTTGGACAAACATTAATACATTTCAAATATATAATTATTAAAGTCAAGAATTCTAGACAGAAAACAATAAAGACAAAGGTGGCTAGAGATAGAGACAGAAATAGGTATGAACAAATTAAAGACCTTGGTCATAGATGTAGAATAAGAATAGGGGGTTTTTGGTCCATGCACAGGGAAATTCTACTTCTTTGGTTTTTTTAGTTCAAATGTCAGGGGTATTCAGATTAATTTTACGAGTACTTCAACTAATTCCTTCTTCAGTCCGATTAAATGCAGGTCTTCCACATCTGACTCAACGGATAAACAGATTAAATTTTGACAGATAAAAATTCAATCCAGATCCAATCCGTTGACCATCCTACTTCCAATGAAAATGAACCAAAGCTTTTGTGTGAAGCACTCTCAAAATCAAGGTTTTTTTTGTAACTAGGAAGTTTTTGTGTTTAAAGTTACCATTTCATCCAACATTATTTTCTCCATCCTCAAATATTTTTGAAAAATTTGCCAGGTTCCTCCACTTTAGATGTAGAATTTCTAAGTATGTATATATGTTTAATAATTTCTCTCAATCATATATATATATATATATATATATATATATATATATATATATATATATATATATACATGTATCTAAATTAAAATCCGTTTAAATAAACTTTGTTCCAGTTAAACATACATTTTACACCAGTACAAACTTACTCCAATGCTTATTATTATTTGCTCAACATTACTTTTTGGGTCTTGAGAGAATTCAATACCATTAATAAAAAAAAAAAGACATTTGTGATATATAATCTTTCTTTCTAATCAGGACAGGCTCAAAGCTACTTTTGTGGCTGTTCAAGGGCCCATTTTTTTAATAATTAATTGTAATACAATAATTTTTTGTTCTGATTTTGTTTTCTCTGAGTCCTATCTTTTTTATTTATTTATAGAATAGAAAGTATCATTCTTTAAAATATATAAGGTAACTCATATTTTAAACACTATTCTATATATTTGTGATCATCTCATCTATCAGCCATATTATAAACCTTAATTAATCCAATTAGGGGCGTTCACCCTATCCTATAGGTAGGAATTATAGTATTTAATCTTTCTACCTGATCCGAATTCCGTTCAAAACAATCGGGTAGGAAGTTGGGTAGAAAATCAAGTAAATACATATTTTTTTGTTATTAATTTTTTGATCATTTTAACAATTTAATTAAGTAACATGGACTAATTAACTAACACAATAAGCCAATAACACTAAAGAAAACACAATAAATTCGATAATACATAAACAATTACAATAAAACACAACAAGAAAGTCGTAAACATCAATACATCATCTATAAGAAAGTTATAAATATTAATAAAACATTAGGGTTTCTAGATATATATATATATATAGGTAGGGTAAGGTAGGAATACGAAAATATTATAGGTATTCTGTATTCTTACCCGATTTTTTGCGAAATACCAAAAACTCTTCCATTGGCCTACCCTATTTTTTCGAGTAGTCAATCAATAGAGTCGGATATGATCGAAATTTACGAGTAATCAGAAATTTAAACACCCCTAATTCCAATAAACCTTTTTATCATGAATCACAGATCCACTTATTCGAGTGGTAGAGGATGGAGACTTAGAAAAAACATTGGAAATCTCATCGTTAAGAGTTGATTTTATTTTATTTTTTGTTTCAACGATCAAGAGTGTTCAGACCAACTTACGGGCATTGCGCACCTCAACTATTCATCTTCTTAATCCCGTCAAAAGACAGATCATCTACGCCGGGACTAAAATATTCATGAGAAATAAATTATTTATAATCTAATCTCATTAAATTATCAAAATTCGAATTTAAAACGCCTAAATTTACGTATCATTCATATTACCATTTCAATTACTTGGGGTTTGTTAAGAGTTGATTTCACATACTTACCGGTGCTACGCGTAATTAACTTTTTCCTCCACCCTATCAATGCAATTTAAGACTCATTACCAACCAGGTATACTAGTTGAAGACCAAAAACCCTTTTAAACGTAAATCATCAGTTCAAGAAGGGTAATACTGTAAAACAACAGTGACTGTACCTTGTTCCTGCCGACTTCTTCTGCCCTCTCTTTTCGCTCAAAACCAAACATCAGACCTTCTCTTTCACCTACCTGAACCATAACACCCACCCCGCCCTGTCTTTTCTCTCGTATTTTCTCACCAAAACTTCCGTGACAAAGTTCGATTCAACTTTTTCCTCTGGAAAATCTTCAACATTTTCTAGGAAACAAAACAGAAGACTATGTGTGGCGGTGCGATCATTTCCGACATCGTTCAACCTAGCCGATCTCGCCAGGCTACTGAAGACTTGCTCTGGGGCTCCACTCTCAAGAAAAGCAAAACCAATTACTACTCCAAGCCCTTGCGATCTAAGATCGTTGGCATCGATGATGATTTCGAGGCAGATTTCCTGGACTTCAAGGACTACTCTGATAACGAGGATGTCAAGCCTCCTTTCGCTTTTTCTGCTTCCAAACAACAGTCTGGGCTTTCTCACGGTGACACCATTTCTCATCTCATTTCGCAGTTTTCTTTTTTTATTTGTGGGTTGAAGTTTCAGTTTGTATACTTCTTTTTGGGGATTCAGTGTGATCTGTTTGATTTTTCTGGTGGTTTGGTGTTGCTGATTGCTGACATAAATATTCATTGGTTTATTCTGTATTTCCTTTGTGAAATTCGGTTGCTGATTGCCGACAGAGAGATGTTGGTTTAATTTTGGATTGATCTCTTTTGTTGTTTGTTTTGATCCTTCAAAATAGCTATTTGTATGATTCAGTATCTTTATTTAATTTTGGGATGAATTCTTCAAATAAGTCCGTAGGGGATATCATTTTGTCTCGTTAGATTAGTAAATTAAATTAAAGTTTATTTTTTTGGGTAGAAAATAGGTCATGGTAGATTTTCGAGAAAATGGGCTTGTGGATTCTTTAATTAACCCAGAAAAAAGTTATCTTTTTACGCCTGAAAATTAGTTTTCGTTACCAAAAAAAGAATTTCATTTGGAAAGAACAGAGGTTTTTGTTGTTTTTGCTCAAAGATTATTGTATCAGAATTGGTTTGGCAAAAAACAAAGTTTTGATATATATGTTTTAGTCGATTAATCTCAGTACTTCTCTAACGATATATCATTTGCTAAAAGCTATGAATTTGTCCTCGTTGAGAAGGGAACAAATAAGAGATTGTGAATTGTGTGGGTGCTAAGGTTTTGATGCTGAGTGTTTTCTTTTAAAAAAGACTTCTGATTTAGTCGATTTATTTCTTTTTCATTATTTGATCCAATTCACTCGATTTGTTCCTTTTGTTATTTGATCTGGCTTTTGATTGACTGAATTGTGAAGGTTAAATAAGTTTAATTTTCATTGATAAATAAGTCATTTCACAGTAAAATTCTGTGTACTGTGTGGCATTGTTATTTCTGAGATATCTGAAGTCATGAAGAGTAAACCGAAATGGTAGGAGTCTCATTATAAATTTTTTGCTCATCAATCTATCATTGTTTTGAAAGAAATATTGTTGGCGTTGGAACCTCTTGCTGGCTCTCTCTCCCTCTCTTTTATTATTGGGTGACATTTTGATCCTTTCTTTTCTCTCTTATTATTCCTTTCTGTTCTCTGTTGGTATTTGGTCTCTTTGAGGTGTTCTTACCTGACAAATTTATGCACTCTTAGGGTTTATTACTTTGTTGTTTTATCCATTACTGTGACATCTTTTATTCTTTTTGCCTAACAGGCTCTAAGCCTGTAAAATCTGCTGAATCCAATGAACAAGCTGAGAAATCTTCTAAGAGAAAGAGGAAAAATGTATACAGAGGGATCCGGCAGCGCCCATGGGGCAAATGGGCTGCTGAGATCCGTGACCCGAGGAAAGGAGTCCGAGTTTGGCTTGGAACTTTCAATACTGCAGAAGAAGCTGCAAGAGCTTATGACACTGAAGCAAGGAGGATCCGGGGAAAAAAAGCAAAAGTGAATTTTCCTGACGAAGCTCCGCCCGCTGCCTCAGAGCGCACTGTTAAGGTAAACAGTCATAAAGTACTTCCAATGGAGAACCTGAATTCTGTTCAAGCCAGCCTGAACCAGAATGTCAATTTCATGAACAACTCGGATCAGGATTACTACAATTCCATGAGTTTTGTGGATGAGAAACCACCGACTAAGCAGTATGTATATGCGGACAGTTACCCTGCTACTGAAGAAGTGGGAGTCAAATCATTTGCTCCAACATATGGCACGCCTTTATATTTGAATTCTGATCAGGGAAGTAACTCTTTTGATTATTCTGACTTTGGGTGGGGTGAGCATTGCTCCAAGACTCCAGAAATTTCATCTATTCTCTCAGCTACCTCGGAAGGGGATGAAGCTCAATGTGTGGAAGATGCTAATCCTACAAAGAAATTGAAGTCCAACTCTGTGGACTTGGTGTCTGGTGAGGAAAGCACTGTGAATAAGCTGTCTGAAGAGCTCTCTGCATTTGAGTCCCAAATGAACTTCTTTCAGATCCCTTATCTTGAAGGGAATTGGGATGCTTCAGTGGATACTTTCCACAATGCCAGCACCACTCAGGATGGAGGAAACCAGGTGGATCTTTGGACCTTTGATGACTTGACTTATATGTTGGGGGGAGGTTTCTGAGCATCCTTTGGTCCCCTTCCTGGCTTCCTGTAAATAAAGCTACATGTCAGTAGTTTTTTGCACTTTAGTAGCTTCTTACATGTAATTTATTGTTTGTTTGCATTTTGTGTTTGATATTGTCTATGAAAAGAAATTGTTGTTAATTTTTTAATCTATTTTTTTTATTCTATTGTTCTTTCAGGGTGTTTGTTGTGGTGATTGAGATGGAGGCTCCATAATGGAGGACAAACAGTGAAAGCAAGCTCAAGCTTTGTATGCTACTCTTAATTGGCTTTGGTTGTATGAGGAGTACATAGGTACTTAGGTTTAAACCTTGAGACCTTGAATTAAGTTTTTGTATTAAATATTTGTTTGGTTGATGACATGTTTTGAAAACTGAATACTTGATGGTACCAATATTTTATTTGTAGCACTCTCTTTTCATTGCAGCTGGTTCT
Source organism: Ilex aquifolium (assembly GCA_951799425.1). Classification (NCBI taxonomy): domain Eukaryota; kingdom Viridiplantae; phylum Streptophyta; class Magnoliopsida; order Aquifoliales; family Aquifoliaceae; genus Ilex; species Ilex aquifolium. The sequence continues at coordinate 15,393,914 of OX637410.1, read as the reverse complement.
TGATTTTTCTCCCTCTTGTGCGGTTGCATTCGTTAGTCTCTTAACAGTTATACAGGGAGTGGTTGTTCAGTCTGGTTGGTTTTAGTGCTTATTTGAAGAAAAAGGATTATCTGACATCAAAGCAAGATGAACAGCCACATATAGCCCTGGAAGCTGAAATGTAGTTATGTCTAGGTTTTGAACGGCTCGTAACCTCCCACAACCACCATCCATTAAGTGTTCAGAATGTAGCCAACCTGCTCAAGGATCTCAACACACCAATGGGATGGTAGATGTGTCTTCACGGAATCATTTTCTGAATGATTTAAGGTTTGTGCAGTTAAGGCGGGGATCCAAAATTCTTGGAGTTGCCATGCCTGAGAAGATAAGACCTTTCCACAACAGCTAATTGAAAACGGGAGCATAGGGTTCTAGATTCCTTTTAATACACACTTGTTATGAGTGCGGGATTCACATATAAACGGTAGTTACGATTTGAATTCATAATATTGGAAGGGGTCTCACTTAGGAATGCTGTTGTGGAGAGAAGTTTCTTCAATTTTGCCAATATAGGGGCAATTGCTTTGCAACATTTGTTTTGAATTGGGTGGGTGCCCTTCCTTCCTTGCAGAGGGCTACACAAAACATTTGATCAGGAACCTCTTGGCCATAACTGGATCTCATGACCGTGGACTGTACCTTGGCCCAACTAGGCAACCACCCATCTAGCTTCTGAAAAATTGAGAAGAATCCTAACAATGGTGCCTCTCGATGTGCTTCTAAGAAGGTTACCTTTATCTGCAACCTTAGGAGGGCCTATGTGAAAGTGGAAGTTTTGGGGGGAAGGAAAAAAAACTTTCTTTAGCACCATCTCTGAGATCTTTTTACTAACAGCGAATGGGTGCCCTTTTATTATAATTTTTATTTTCTAGTCTATTTACCAGGAGGCGGCCAAGTACTATTTATTCTTCTTGTTGGATATCACCCAACCCCACCCCCACCCCCACCCCCACCCCAAAAAAAAAATGCAGTGAAATATGTCTAGAAGAGTATATCCTTACATACTAATATTCCCCCACAACAAAGAACAGTTGGAAAGCAAAATGTATGGCTTCATTGCGAAGGACTAGGGGTGTAACTTGGGCGGGCCAATTCAAATTTAATTCGAGCTCAAGTCAAAAAAAATAGGGCTTGGATTAGAATTTTTTATACTTGGGCTGGGCCTAAGCAAAAAAACTCCAACCCGAATTGAATTCGGGCAAGTCTCGGGTTGAACTCGAATATACATAAATATATAAATATATTTAACTAGGGTTAGTATTTATCTTCACTCTTCAGAATTCAGACTTTTCACTTCACTTCAAGTCTTCACCCCTGCGGCTCCATCACTCTCATCCCTCTCTCACTTGTCACTTGTTTCTCATCTGGTCTCAGACTTTCAGTTTCCCTCTCTCACTCGTCTGAGTCTCGTCTCAGACTCTCAGTCTCCCTCTCTCTCTCTCACTCGTCACTCCTCTCTTTTATCAACCTGAATTAAGTAATTCGAGTTCGGCCCAATTTTTAACCCGAATCAGTCTGAATTAAGTAATCCGAATTCGACCCGAGTTTGTCCGAATTAAACTCGGACAATACTCAGATTGAATACCTCGAGTTGAAGTTGGGTTTGGATTAAAATTAGGGTTGAAAATTATATACTTAGAGTTGGATTATGGTTGACCTCTCAACCCGTCCAACCCACCCGAGTTACACCCCGGAAGGACCAAAGATTGCTACTGTTCTCCTCCAACACGGCACCATCTTGCAATGCTTTGTGTGTATGATGTTTAAGAAAGTGATGAAGTGAAAGATGAGGACATAACTGCATTGGCTTGTAGCTTTTCTTGTATCTGATTGCGGAACGTTGATTTCAGCGGCAGATGCAACTTGGCTTTACAATGAAAATTTATAGTATGCGTAAAGTTTTACTTTACAAAAAAAAATAGAATAACAAAGAGACCAAATTACAAAGAGTAAAATTTGAGTATTAAATGAATAAATGTGGTACCAAACATACCACCCTGTCAAAATTACATGACTTGGTCTTCTTGTTTTTGGAGTTGTCTACAGTACCTAAAAAAAATCGATATTCCTCACATTTGTGAGTGTTTTTATCACTGTTGTGATACCGAAGAAAAATAGTAAAAATATTTATAACAGGTAAAAATATCCACAAAAATAATAAATTACCCCGAGGGATAATTTTTTTTAATTTTAAAATAACTCGCAAAAATTATAAAAAGAGGAAAAAATTCTTAGCTTAGTGTAGACGGATGGACTTGTGTTTTTACTTTTCAAATAGTGTTTTGTTAAAAAACGCCACTGATGAGATCACAAAGTATGCACATTTGTCCATTCATTTGAACATTCGTTAACGGCACTGCCGTTTCTTAAAAGGACTTGTATATGTATCTCAATCGTCCCAGCCAACTCTCTTAGAATAGATCTCTGAAATAGTCCAAACTTATAATATGCGCAATCTCAATTAACACCAAAAACTTGCTTTGCGTAGGGATAATGGTCAAGGGTATCTGGATTAATTTAGACGTACCTCGATTAATCCCCTCCTCGGTCTGATCAAAAGCATTCATCTACACCGTAACTAGAATATTCATGAGGGATAAATTTCTCGTTGCCTGACCCCAAGAAATTGCCAAGATTTAAACTCAGAATGTCTGAATTTACAACTCGTCTCTATTACAACTTGAACTACCCATTCAGATTTTGCGTAGGGATTTTGATGAACAACAATATAGGTGTTATTGATGACCCTTTTCCTTTTTCTTCTCGTAGCAGCTTAAGATCATTCAAAACCCTTTATTCAATCTTTTTGACATTTCAATTCAAAAAAGAAGTCATTTTTCCATTTGCTTTTACCAGTGCTGGGTGGACAAAAAGTTCCTATTATAAATATATAGAGCTTAGCAGTTTTTAACTCCCGCAAAAAATAAGGTGAAACCATGCAGAAAGTAACAGAAACTGAATCAAATTTCACCCTGGCAAGCTTAAACTTTCACCTGTGGTGGGTCTTAATTCTCCTTGCAAGTCTTAACAACCCAAACACTTGCCTTGGCCATAATCATCAGCACAACAACCAGTATGTAGCCCTCTTCATTTTTGGTGATTCGCTTTTCGATCCTGGAAACAATAACTACATCAATACTACCAACAACTTCCGGGCAAATTTTTGGCCATATGGAGAATCTTTTTTCAGGTACCCTACTGGCAGATCTTCCGATGGCCGTCTCATCCCCGACTTTATTGGTAAGATCCCCGACACATAATTTTCTATAACACTATTTTCTACAGACTTTGCAGTAGCGGGAGCCTCGTGCTTTTTTTTTTTTTTTTAAACTTATGTTGATCACTCTTGCAGCTGAGTATGCAAAGCTGCCGCTAATTCCACCATATCTCCCACCTGGTCATTATAATTTTGCTTATGGGGCAAACTTTGCATCTGCAGGAGCTGGTGCTTTAGTTGAATCTTTTTCAGGAATGGTATGTCATTCTTGCATAAACTGATAATCGCATTTGTTGAAGTATTTGAATATTAAAGTATAGGTTAATAAAACTTTTGGTCCTTAAAATATATATTTTTTGTCAATTTAGTCTTCGTTGTATCAATTTTTTTAATTTAATCCCTAAAATATTTAATTCGTATCACTTTGGTCACTACATAGACAGACCATTAAATTTTTGATGGAATGATCATATTTTAGGCACGTGATACCGTCTAAAAATGACACGTGGTCACTTCCGTCAAAAAAACTTGACGGTTCGTCTATGTAGAACAAAAGTGACACAAATAGAATACTTTAGAGATCAAATTGACAAAATTGATACCATGAGTATTAAATTGACAAAAAATACATACTTCACGAACTAAAATTACTATTAACCCTAAAAATTCTATTAGTAAGTAACTTGAAGCTTTGAACTAAAATTGCTATTAATCCAAAAAATGCTATTAGTAAATAACTTATAGCTTCTTTAACAACTTAAGTTATTAGATCGGATGGATGATGGTTGGCCTAAATCAAACTTGGGCATTGGCTACTTTGCATATAGCTATTTATGCATTAATTAGAGAGAATTTTATGGGGGTGGCAATTTTCGACTCAACCCGACGACACGACTTGAACTCGACACAAATTTTATGACACAAACTCGATTATAACTCGACACGAACTCGATTATGACCCGACACGCGAACACGAAATATAAACGGGTCATGTTCGGGTTCAACCCGCCAAACCCGAAATTGACACGATCAATCCGTTTATTTAAAAATTGACACTTTCTCTGGTTTTTTCGTTTGTATGGTAATACGAACAACACGAAATTAACACGATCAGCATATTTAATTAGTATTATAGAAATAAAATATTAATTATTTGTAATTGTTTATTAGGCACTGATATAATTATTGTATAACTCGACACGACACGATTAGTTAAATGGGTTAGATTAAAGTTGACTAATGTTTGACACGAACCCGTAATAACCTGACACGAATCCGACACGACACGACTCGATTGCCACCCCTAGAATTTTCCATCTTCTCTAACTGCTTTTTTGTAGGTGGTTGGTCTTAAAACACAGCTGAGCTATTTTAAGAAGGTAGAGAAGCAGCTGAAACAACAGCTAGGGGACCAAGAAGCAAAACAACTGCTATCCAATGCTGTATACTTGTTTAGTATAGGAAACAACGACTACTTGAGCCCTTTTCTGTCAAACTCATCCACTTTCTTTCATTCATTTTCTCAAAAAGAATACATCAAGATGGTGATCGGCAACTTCACAGATGCCATCATTGTAAGAACACGTTTAATCCGAGCTTTTCAACATTGACCCATCTTGCATTTTCCTTTATTCAAACTCTATTGTTTATTGTACGTAATTTAATCTTGGTTTAAAACGCACCCTTTTTAATTACTATAAAAACTTATTTGCAAAACACGCATTCTATTAGCAATGTTTTTTTCAAACAAGTCTTTCTCTTGAAAACTCTAAAAAAATTTGGGTTAATTATATTGGAGGTTCCAAAAGTATAGAGTTTATCTCATTTTGGTCTCCAATATTTCAATTGCATTATTTTAGTCATTGGAGTATTGAATATGTTTCTATGTGGTCCTTCAAACATACAGCATTCAGATTGTTAATGATTTTTTTATTATAAACTTATCACATAAAACCCAAATATAGACAAAAAAAATAATTTGGATAACTCTTAACCAAATTTCTACCCAATTTTTGGTTAAAAAGCTACCCACATTATTTTATGCCCATATTTAGGTATCACGTGACAAGTTTATGATAAAAAATCATCGGTAATTTAGATATTGTCTGCTTGATGAACTACATAAAATCATATTAAATACTTCAGAAACTAAAATATTTGAGACAAAAATGAGATAAACTATATACTTTGAGGCTTTCAGTGTAATTAACTTTTTTTTTTTATAAAAATAATGGTTTGTATTTGTTATGATCAGTACTACATGTGTTTTTGTTGTTGGCTTCCCAAACAGGACGTGTATAAGAGTGGAGGGAGGAAATTTGGGATTCTTAGCGTGCTGCCTTTGGGTTGTATACCAAGCATTAAGGCACTCAAACCAGGAAATAACTGCATGGCAGAAGTCACAGACTTAGCAAAGCTACACAACAAGGCACTTTCCGAAAACCTCAAAAACTTAGAGAAGCACTTGAAAAGATTTATGTATTCTTATTTCGATCTCTACACTGCTACAAGTGACAGAATGGATAATCCATCAAAATATGGTATGCCATGCACACACTATCTTATTAATATCTAGGGTTTAACTCTAATATGTTTTCTTGGATTCGACTCTTCTGCTATTAATTTTTAAGAGGAGATGTTGTTGGTTAAAACGACTTTGTTTTAATCAACAACACTTTTGCTGTTGATTTTCTAAAGGCAAAATCCTCACCTCGTTTTTGGGCCTGATTGCTACATGGCATGGTTAATTAGTGGGATACATGCGTTTTGGGGCGAATCTATAGTAGAGGCAGTGGGGGCAATTGCCCCCGCTATAATTTTTAAAACATGTGAGGTATATTTAGAATTTTTTAAAAAATTAAGACATTGCCCCTAGCAAAATATTATAAAAGTTTATGGGTAAGTTTGTATTTTACAAACAAGTGTGGCGTCATTTGTCTTTTGACAGACTTTTAGCTGTGAGCCCATATATCTGCATGATAACATTGGAATTTTCTATAAAAACAATAGTAAATTATGGATTGATCCTACTTATCAAAAAAATATGAATTGATCTTGGCCGTTTATATACTTGACTTTTTAGATTTAATAGTTTTAAATGAAATAAAAATTTGATTAATTATAAACAAATTTGAATAGACGATCAAATTAGGGGATATACCAACACGAGTCAATTTGGATCACATTCAATTTCTTTTTTCCAAGAACAACAAAATATTTTTTATTTAGATAAATCTGAGAAGCTATTTTTTGGGATTTTACAGTTGATCTTGAATTAAAATAATCGATTTTAATATTTAGGATTGATTTCAAGTATCTAAAAAATTATAATTTGATCCTAAAAAATTATAATTTTGTAGAATTTCTTTTTTGTAAAAAAACTCAAAAATTTATATAACCCACAAGGCTTATAAACTCCACTAACATAGTCCCTTTGATATCAAAGTTGAATTTTAACTCTAAATATTATCCATAAACATGACACAAAATTAACGAATAATTAAGTCGTCCCTGCATGCATTAATTTATATATAGCAGTATATCTATGGCATTATATATATATATATATATATATATATATATATATACTAGTTATTGTCTGTGCCTGAAGGCACAGAGTAATAAAAAATGGTAAACAATAAACATATTTGTATTCATATTCAAAATCAAATCACAAATATAAAGGAGAGATAAATGAATTTAAGTATCGGTTGTAGTAGGGGTGAGAGGTGGTGGTGGTAAGAGACGGTGATGGTTGTGGTAGGTGGCAATGACCGTGGTGATGGTGGCGGCGGCGATGACATCGGTGGCGGCGACGACGACGGTGGTGGTGGCGGCGGCGACGACAACAGTGGTGGTGGTGGTGGCAGCGAAGGTGGTGGGGGCGATGGCGGCGACGGCGGTGGTGGTAGAGGTAGTGGTGGTGGAGGTGGTGGTGGTGGTTGAGGTAGTGGTGGGGCGGTTTCAAACACTATTTTTTTTTTTTTAAGTACTTATGAAAAATAATTTCTAGAAGTACTTTTAAAAAGTCACTTCAAACATACCCTTAGAGACTTATTTTTCCTATTAAATATAAGGTGTTAATATTAGCCGTTAGATTAATTTTAAAGTAAAATTTAAAGTGATCTCAACCGCGAATAGCAAAAGTCATTTTGTTTATCTTTTGAGATTTGAATTGTAAGCTACTTTATTATATACTAGTTATTGCCTGTGCCTGAAGGCACAAAATAATAAAAAATGGTAAACAATAAACATATTTGTATTCATATCCAAAATCCAATCACAAACATAGAAGAGAGATAAAAGAATTTAAGCATCGGTTGTAGTAGGGGTGAGAGGTGGTGGTGGTAGGAGACGGTGATGGTTGTGGTGGGTGGCAATGACCGTGGTGGTGGTGGCGGCGGCAGCGGTGGCGGTGGTTGTGGTAGATATAGTGGTGGAGCGGTTTCAAATAATTTGTAGAAGTACTTTTAAAAAGTCACTCCAAACACACTCTTAGGGGCCTATTTTTCCTATTAAATTTAGAGTGTTAATATTAGCCGTTAGATTAACTTTAAAATAAAATTTAAAATGATCTGAACCGCGAATAGTAAAAGTCATTTTGTTTATCTTTTGAGATTTGAATTGTAAGCTACTTTATTATATACTAGTTATTGCATGTGCCTGAAGGCACAGTATAATAAAAAATTGTAAGCAATAAACATATTTGTATTTATATCCAAAATTCAATCACAAACATAGAGAAGAGATAAAAGAATTTAAGTATCGGTTTGTAGTGAGGGTGAGAGGTGGTGGGCGACAGTGGTGGTGGTAAGAGACGGTGATGGTTGTGGTGGGTGGCAATGACTGTGGTGGCGGCGATGGTGGTAGGGGGTGGCAGTGGTGGCGACGGCGGCGACTGTGGTGATGGTGGCGGCGGCGGCGGCGGTGGTGGTGGTGGTGGTGGGGATAGAGGTAGTGGTGGGGCGGTTTCAAACACTATTATTTTTTTTAAAGTATTTATGAGAAATATTTTCTAGAAGTATTTTTAAAAAATCACTCCAAACACACCCTTAGGGACCTATTTTTCCTATTAAATTTAGGGTGTTAATATTAGCCGTTAGATTAACTTTAAAATAAAATTTAAAGTGATCTCAACCGCGAATAGCAAAAGTCATTTTATTTATCTTTTGAGATTTGAATTGTAAGCTACTTTATTATATACTAGTTATTGTCTGTGCTTGAAGACACAGTGTAATAAAAAATGGTAAACAATAAATATATTTGTATTCATATCTAAAATCAAATCACAAATATAGAGAAGAGATAAAGAAATTTAAGTATCGGTTTATAGTGGGGGTGAGAGGTGGTGAGCGGCAGTGATGGTGGTAGGAGACGGTGATGGTGGTGGGGGTGGTGGTGGTGGGGCCGACGGTGGCGGTGGTGGTGGTGGTGGCGACGGTGGTGGTGGCGGCGGCGGTGGTGGCGTTGGTGGTGGTAGAGGTAGTGGTAGTGGTAGGGTGGTTTCAAATACTATTATTTTTTTTAAAATAGTTATGAGAAAAATCACTCCAAACACACCCTTAGAACCCTATTTTTCCTATTAAATTTAGGGTGTTAATATTAGCCGTTAGATTAACTTTAATGTAAAATTTAAAGCGATCTCAACCGCGAATAGCAAAAGTCATTTTGTTTATCTTTTGAAATTTGAATTGTAAGCTACTTTATTATATATATATATATATATATATATATATATATATATATATATATATATATATATATATATATATATTGTGATGATCATGTAGGTTTCAAGGAAGGGAAGATCGCATGTTGTGGGACCGGACCTTACCGCGGGGTTCTGAGTTGTGGAGGCAAGAGAGAAGTAAAAGAGTTCGAATTATGTGATAATGCTACTCAGTATTTGTTCTTCGACTCTACTCATCCCTCTGAAATTGCCAACCATTAATTCGCACACCTAATGTGGGGCGGTGGTGGCGGAGGCGGAGGAGGAGGAGGACTACTTCCCAATGTCACGGGGCCTTATAATCTCAAATCACTATTTGAAATTACACTTGAGCCATCGATCGAAGAACCATAATCTCAAGTTATATATGGTTGTTTAATTTATGCCTATTATTTAGTCTCTTGTATAAAAGGTTTCTAATTGCCTTATTCAATATGATATATGTACTGATAGAGGTGGTAATTTTAACTCATTATCCATTAATTCGTTTAATCTATTTATAAATGTATGTGTGTGTATATATATATATATTTCAAAATTCAAATGATACACAAATATCAAAAAAAATCTTGAAAGTCTCACATTCTAATATTTAGATATTGAAAATATAAAAACTGTCAATTAGGTATGCATTATTTATGGTAAGGGTAATTATAGAATACATTTTAAAAAAAATTTGAAAATGTTTTAAAATGTGTACTTTATTGACAACTATTTGATGAAAAAGATGACTTAAAAGATGATAAGTTTGGAGGTGGTACTTTAAGCCAAATAAGTTCTGAAAAAGGTACTCACATCCCATTATCTCTATTCATTAATCCATTTAACCCATTCATAAATAAATGGGTTGAGTACCTATATTAATTAATGTGAGTTCTAAATGGATTAGGTAATAGGATTCATTTTAATTAAACGGGTTAATATGAATTATAAATAGGGTACTCATTGAATTGAGTATTTAACTTTCTATTAAATAATACAGGTAATAAAATTAAATAAATATACTAATATACAAAAAAACATACACGTACATATTAAATACACTAAAAAATACATGCACACACTAATACACCAAAAGTACACACACTAATACACCAAACCCAGCTCATGGCTTGACCATGATCCACAGTTCAACTTGACCCATAACCCATAACTTGTAACCCATGACCCGTTCCACAATCCATGGTCTGCTTCATGACCCGACCAATGACACAAGTACTAAAATAAAGGATTAATCTCAAATTGCACCCCGAAAGATCGTTCGAATCTCAATTTATACCCTCAAAGATAAAAAATCTCAATTTATACCCTAAAATATAGAAATTTATATCAATGCGTACTTCAAGTTAATAGCCGTCAGTTTGCCGTCTAAAACTAAATAGATAAATTACACTTAGACCCTTCATGCTTATTAATCACCTAGACCCCTCACATTTGAAATATTACGTCTATATATCCCTTGAGAATCCAAATATGACTAAAAATATTTCTCCAATTAGGCATTCAAATAATTATGTTTAAGTGATGTATTGCATTAGATATAAAGAACATTTAAATATCTACATTATATTGAGTATTCAAATAGTAAGCTTGATTTTGAACTTTAGAGTATAACGAGCCCACAAAATAAATGATAGTATGAAATTATAATTTTTTATTATGATGAAATCATATTTTTTAACGATTATATTAACAAATATCAACGACATAGGGTTATGTGTTACACGTGCACAAACGTCAAGAGCTGGAGAAGTAATATTCTAAATGTGACGGGATCCAAATGATTAAGTGACAAACATGAGGGATTTTAGGTGCAATTTATCCATTTAATTTTAGACGGCAAACTAACGGCTGTTAGTTTCAGGTACACATTGATACAAATTTCTATCTTTAAGGGTACAAATTGAGATTTTTTTATCTTTTAGGGTATAAATTGAGATTCAAATTATCTTTCGAGTGTAATTTGCAATTAACCCTAAAATAAATGTGTTTTTATTTTTTTGTGTCAGTATTTGTGTGCATATTTTTGGTGTATTAATATATATTCATATTAAGAATTTTAATTATTTACAGGTTAATGGGTTTAACCTAATCCGTTATAATCCAACTCATTATAACTCGTTTATTAAGCAGGTTGAAAACGAATTGAATTTGTTTTACACACAACCCATTTTAGACCAGCCTAACCCATCCATTTGCCTCATCTATATGTACCTCTCAATTTCAAGTTGACACTCTTTACTGAAAAACCTTAGTTTTAGAATTTTTTTAGGAACAAAGTTTAAATATTTCAAACATACAATGCACATGCAATACGTCACAAATCAAGTTCATATTTTAGAACTAGAAGGAAAAAAAAAAAAAAGCCAACCTTTTTTTAAATGAGGTTAAAAATTATGAGAAACAAATTTGTTATGACCATGGGCCCCATAGTGCACAAACGTGGGTAACCTAGTGTACTCTCACATGAGTACTCACCCCATCCTTGGTGCAATACGGATCAAGCAATTCAGACCAACCCATCGTTTTAGAAGCCACAAGTCGGTTTTTCTTCATCCTTGAGGTCCTGAATGAGAGTCTTCCATCAGTGTATAACCCGCACCTGAAATATTTTTCCACAAAAGGGTGAGCCATGCTCAATAGGATATCTCCTAAAGAGATTACTCTCCAACCTAGATGCATATAAAATGTTCAAATGTAAATTCAACAAGCAACAATCATCCATTCAAGAATATGCAATTCAATGATGGATCATTTATGCCATGTCATGTTATGAGATGAGACTCACTCATGCACTCAACCCGAGCTTTTACCGACTCCCTCGCACATGCAATGTCATGAGTATAAAATCAGGCATTCTAAGCCCTTACCATTGATGTTGCACATCCAGTGGCCTTTTAAAAATAAACCATGTGTCTGTTGTTGGGTATTCAGATTTTGGAATCTCACCGCCGGTTCCGTACACCGTTACACTTTTTTGGACTTGCACTGTCGGAAATGTATAAACCAGTAATCGGGTCTTGCACCCGAATGAGTATCTAGCCCTTTTTGCTATACCCGACACAAGTTTTTTATGCAACCGTGCGACTCTGTCGGACCTTGGTCCGACTGTACCGAGCCCACTTATCAACCACCAAGAGTGATGTTTGATTCAAAAAAATGTACACACACCCACACTCATGTCTAATGCCCACGAATGTAATGCCTCTGTACATATGTAATGTAATGAACAATTACAATATCATATTCATATTCATATGTAATGAATGTCATATGAACTATTTCAACCACATTTCAACAAATTCCATGGCCAATTATATCCAAGACATATAATTTCCATAAATCGTCAGAATGCCAATACATCATCTAACATATATCAACATTTTCATCCAACAACAATTTCTCAAACATGTTATACATACTCTATGCAATAACACACTTAATTTCACATAGGCACAATATAAACACACAGCATGCCCGCATAACACCATTTTCAAGAAATTACAAGTTAGCAATTTCTATATACCAATTCAAGTTAGAATTGATTTCACCCAATTTCAATACTCATTTCATTAATTTTACAACTATAGACAAGTGTTAAAGATATCTAACAACCTACTCATTCCATATCACAACCCTATGTTGAAAATAAACTTAGTTAGGATGAAAACTTTACCTCTTGAAGCGTAAAACAAAGGTAGAAAGACTTCAAGAACACCAATAAAATCTTAGCCTTGATTTCCCCAAAATTTTATTTTTGAATCTTCGGCGAAATACGTCCTTTTTGGTATGGTTGCGTAGCCCTCGTCGAGGAGAACGACTTTTGTTTTTGGCTCGTATTGATTCGAGTGATGTGGAGGCGTAGATCACAGAGAGAAGTTAGAAGTTCTCTCTTTTTCCCTCTCTTCCTGTCACGCCCCAAATTTCACAAAAGCGTGATTAAAAAAATTACTTTGTTTCTTCAAAAACACATGCCGATTTGTTGTAAAAATATCTAGAAAAGTATCTCTTTAGTTTAAATAAATCATTTTTTTTTTTTAAATTTCGGCAGAGTTTTCTTTGAAAATTAGGCTTCCAACTAGTTAGTAAGAGCATCCCTGTGAGAGCATGGCATAATTTAAACTAACTAAACATCCACAACATGCCTCCATAAAAAAATATAATCCAACTAAATCCGGGGTGGCAATTAGAGGCCCACGAAGTCCTTCCAAACCCGGATACATCCAACACCAATATACACCACAACTTAGAACACAAAGTTATAACTTTACATTACAATACCCAAAATAATAATCCCTCCATGGGATGATCTAGTGTACACCACAAAAGCCTCAAAACAACCTTTTCAAACCCAATGTTTGAGTGCTAACATTTATACATAAATTCTAAAGGTATATACAAAAAAGCTCCAAAAGATATTATTTCTAGTCCAAGCTCCCACAAGCATTCCATCACCTATGCCCCAAGATGCATGCTAGCCTCTGAAAATATTAGTAAGGGATGAGCAACCACACGCTCAGTAGGATAATCCTTTTCCCAAGCATTTACAAAGTTTTAAATACCAACATTCACAAACCATACTAATAAGTAATGAAAGCTTTCTATAACTAAATACAGGTACAAGATAATAAGTAAAGCATTTATAAAAATCTCTCAACACCTCATCATTAGAAATATACAAAAGTATAAATTAAATGTTTATATATTTAAAGTCAAACCATCATAGCAAATACCATGCATGCCTCGCATATGGACAATATCATCAATCACACTGGTTCACGCATGAACCATCCCCGGGGAACCTTTTGGGTCTTGCACCCTAGGGTCTCATCGCCCTTCTTGCTTTTCAAGAGGAATGTGTAGGGCACAACTTGTGATGCCACATAGGCCATCACCGAAAACCACTACCATAACCAATCCCCCTTAGGACTAGTAGCCGCATTGGCAACCCACTCAATAGGCCTCAATCGTCTACTAACCCTCTGCCTGTCAATATCGAGCATACATTTCAAAAAAAATCATTATTTTCTATATCCATAAATCCTTTTGAAAACTCATGTCATAACCTTGGCATTTTATCAAACATATAGTATACTCAAATCTCAAAATTTGCATTTTCAAAGCAACACAACCAATTTCAAGAAACTAAGTCATATATATTTTTATGTACAAGATCATAACATACTTCAAAATCCCCAAATCATGGGTTTAATCAATTACCCATAACCAAAATCAAACTAGGGTCTCAAACCCACAACACTAAAATTATTTTCATTTCCAAGAGAATAAATCATATATATTATGTACAAGATCATAACACACTTCAAAACCCCCAAATCATAGGTTTAATCAAATACCCATAACTAAAATCAATCTAGAGTTTCAAATCCACCACACTAAAATCTATTTTATGCATGTAGGTTCACAATTCATGGCATACTCCACAATAAATCAAGGTTTACAACAATTATTTTGCCATCAAACTCATAGTAAGCTTTAACTAAAGAAAATAAATGAGATGCACAATGTAAATGCAAGAGAGAGGAAAACCCCACCTAGAAATCAAAAGTCCAAGCTTAATCTCCAAGATTCTCAAGCCAAGCCCAAGCCCTAGAGCCCTTATTCTCTCTAATTCTAAGATGGGTGAAGGAGTTTTGGGTGAGAGATGTGAGAAAAAATGGAAGAAAAGGGCTGAAGTCTGAGTTTTAAACAAGCTGTCCCCGAATATTACTGTTCATTGGCTGAAAAATACATTTTTTCTCCGAAATTACAGTTTTGCCACTAAAAGTCTTCAATTTGATCCATATGACTACCTTAAGGTTTTTCGACGTTCCGGATTCATTTTTAATGTTATTTTAACCTAAAAACATTTATTTTTATGATTTATCTCAAAACTAAATGTTAATTTACATCCGAAACACTAAAATTACTATTTTATCCCTCCGAACCGCTATATGTGCTAAACGGCTATTCCAAATTTTTCGGACCTTCCGGATTCATTCGTAATATTATTTTAACCTAAAAAAAACATTAATATATTTACATAGTTACCCTTATCAACCTTAAACACCTCCAAAAATTAAATTGACCCCAAAAGTCAATACGTTCGTACTTCAAGTTTACGCGACTATTCATTTAACAATGATTCGATGTTTCTCTCATTATTTTAATTATTTTAAAAATACTAGCAAGTTAATATTATTTATATTTATATAACACACGGGATCTCACACTTCCTTTCCCCAACGTGAAGATCAGTTGAAATGGGAAGAAAATCAGATTTTCTCCCCTATTTATACCCTTTAATTGCTTGGTCCACGTCGCGCCACACGTCCTCCAGTCCCGGGTCCGATTTTGACCCGAAACGATTAAATTTTGTCCCGGTTCAAGTTCAAAATATTTTTATTTCAACTTGCTTTAAATTATTATCCAATTTTCAAAATTTTATTATCGAGTTCGTTTATGAGGTCACCCGACATCCGATCGCTTCGTAAAATGCGAAAAATTTGACTGTCTCATAATTCGATGAAAATTGATAGGATAACTAGCTTTCGCGAATCGAATATAACAGTGAGGTCCGTTTCGTCATCCGAGTTCTAGAAAAATTTGAATTTTCAACTCGTACTGTATTGACAAATTATCGTTTTGCCATTTTTCACAAACATTCAAATTTACCCGAGTTTTACATTCTTCTCCCTTAAAAGAATTTCGTCCCCAAAATTCACACACTCATGCACACTTAACCGTATGCATATGCAACAAGTAATACAATACTCATGGTTACAAAAATATACCTTCATCCTCGAACAAGAACGGATAACTGGTACATATAGTGTCCTCACGCCTATGAAACACATATACTTCGTCAAAGTCGACGTACCCGTATCGAATACGATACTCGTCAGATACTCGATGATACGTATCGGATACGCATAATCCGTATCCGATAATTAATAAAATATGTGGATACTTCGCGGATACTTCTAAACATGGAGCAAGATGTATATTTTCAATTTTAAGCTATACCCCTTTTTTGGAGTTCATATACAATATAAAACATCAATAAAATCCTATCTGATTTTGAAGACACGAGTGTTTTTTAAGTAATATCTATTATTATATGTTAAGATAATATAAAAAAAAATGAGTCACTGACACTGTACTTTTAAAAATAAATACTTGTAAAACCAACTAGTTAAATGTGGTTATGATTCCTTCAATTGATCATGTTCATTTTATGAACATATCATAATGAGACGATATTACATCCTTTTCATGGTAAAAATTCCTAATTTTACTTATTAATGTTAAAGACTTATTGAAAAATTGTAATTTCTAAGTCGTTAAATAATAGTAAAATATAAAATATATTTTATTATATATGTATCCTGACCGTACCCGTATCCTATTTTTTTAAATTTTGTCGTATCGTCGTATCTGTATTGTATCGTACCCATGTCACGTATCTGTATTTGTGCTTTCTAGCCTCACGCTCTCATGTCGCCTCCTCCACACCTCGATGTTGCCACAATACCTTTACCAGCCTCACGGTCTTGCCTCGCAAAACTTGTTGTCGACTATCCATGATAGGCACTGGTCCCTCCTCAAAGGTCTCATCCGCATCAACAATCAACTCACCCCAATTCACCACATGTGTCAGATCTGGAGTGTACTTCCGGAGCATAGAGACATGGAACACCGCGTGAATACCCGATAAATTTGGCGGTAACGTCAACCGGTAAGCAACTGTACCAACCCTCTCACGTATCTTAAAAGACCTGATATACTTCGGCGACAGCTTTCCCCGCTTCCCGAACCCTACCACTCCCCTCTTTGGTATCACCTTCAATAAGACATGATCTACAACCTCAAACTCCAGAGGTCACCACCGTCTGTCGGTGTAGCTCTTCTGTCGGCTGTGAACCGTGAGAAGACGATTTCGTATCAAGTCCACCTTTTTCAAGGTGTCTCTAATCAAGTCCAGACCCGTAGAGGGTCTCTCTCCAACCTCCGTCCAATAAACCGGAGAACGGCAAGGCCTCCCATGAAGTGTCTCATAGGGTGTCATCTGTATGCTCACCTGATAACTATTGTTATAGGCGAACTCCACTAAGGGTAAATGCTCTTCTCAGCTACCCTTGAGATCTAGGACGCATGCTCGTAGCATGTCCTTTAAAGTCTGGATTGTCCTCTCTGACTAACTGACCGTCCGTCTGGGAATGAAAACTTGTGCTCATCATCAATTGTGTCTCTATGGCCCGCTGAAAACTCTCCCAAAAATGGGCCGTAAACTTGGAATCTCGATCCGATATTATAGATACGGGCACCCCATACAACCGGACTATCTCCCGTATGTACAATCGATAGAATTTCTCCAGTGTGAAGGTCATCTGCACTGCCAAAAAGTGTGTCGACTTCGTAAGCCGGTCCACTATCACCCACACCGCGTCATATCCTCGCGATGTCCATGGCAAGTGGGTCACAAAATTCATCGTGACGTACTCCCATTTTCACTCAGCCACCTCTAAAGGCTGGAGCAACCTTGTTGGTCTCTAGTGCTCAGCCTTGACCTGTTGACATGTGAGACATCGACTAACGAAGTCCTCAACGTGCCTCTTCATCCCACTCCAGTAGTACTAGCGACGAAGATCATGGTACATCTTCGTGCCATCTGGATGCACCACAAAACGGGAACAATGGAACTCTCTAAGGATCTCCTCTCTCAGATCCGTAGATTGGGGAACCAAGAACCTTCCCCTATACCGAAAAATACCATCCGCGTGAATGGCCCAGCCCTCGTCACTTGTAACCGACTGTTCCCGGTCCTTGATGGACAATATATCTGTGTCTTGCCCCTAGGACTTAATCACTCTGCTCAGTAGGGAAGGCGTAGTCACCAAACTCTCCAAAGTGCTCTGAGTCTGACTTCTATAGTGTAACCCGAACTGTGCCACAATCTCGAGCATCTGCCACTCCCGAGAAGCCATATTGCCAAGACTCCCCGTGACTTCCGACTGAGTGCATCAACCACCACGTTTGACTTACCGAGATGGTAATGCAAAGTGAAGTCATAGTCCTCTAAATAATTCATTCACCTGCACTGCCTTATATTGAGGTCCCGCTGCGTAAAGATATACTTTAGACTCTTGTGGTCCGAAAACACATCAAACTATTCACCATACAAATAGTGGTGTCAAACCTTCAAGGCAAAGACAATGGCCGTCAACCCTATGTCGTGCGTAGGATAATTATGCTCGTGGTTTATAACTGACGAGACCATAAGCCACCACCCTCCCGAACTGCATCAAAACACAACTAAGTCCGTCCTTGGAGGCATTACAATACACTGTGTACCTCTGTCCCCTCTCCGGAACTATCAAAATAGGAGAGGGGACAGAGGTAGGATGATGACAAACCTACCGATAGGTTTTTAAAAAATCTAAATTTTTAAGAATACTTTGTCTTACTTTCGGTCTTTGTGTCTTTTTATTCAAATGACGTAAATGGACAATACTGGAGTATAAATTGTGGTATATTTGACCTCAGATGGGTCATGTGATTAAATGTATACAGGATATGCGTTTGGGAGTGTCCGGTACAAGGGAGGCTCTGCCTAAATTTTGAGTTATTGCGATCCCGATAAAGGGGATATTGTGCCATGATGACGGGTCATGTGGCATTCACGGGTGTTTTTGCGGGTTGACGGTTGGTCAACGGGTTGAGAAATGACCCCCGATTTTATGGGCGTCACAGTACTCTTACCAATAAGCTCTTGTGCTTTCACTATCTTTGTTTCATGTGATCATCCGATATCAGTGACATTCTTCTTTTTCAAATTCACCCGCAATGGCTTCCAAAAAAGACCTGGAGAATGAAGCTATTTCCAAAACAGAAAAAGGCTAGGGCAAGAAACAAAGGCAAGATCAAGAAACAAAAACATTCTACCTCTGACGTTGATCCTCTTTCAACTGAAGGGGTTAAACCTTCTGATACTATTCGCGAAGAACTGTTGGACTCGAGGTTGTCCCTTTGGAAGACTAAGAAGCCCCAGTTGCAAATCCACTTAAAAAGATTGGGGTTCTTCCGAAGGAAATTTTAGAGGATGTCCCTCTATTCCTATGCCCCCTACGTCCTCCAGCTTTTCCTCTTCATCTGTTCTTACCAGGGACTGTTCTTTTTTCTCCAATGCCTCTTTAGGCGCTACTCGATTGCTAGCCTGGGGTTGTTCTCGGGGATTCATTAGTTTGTGATCACCATCTCATGCCACAAATCTTCCCAGTGAGCCTTACTGGATGAGGTATTCAATTTTTTTTTCAATTGAAAACAATCATCTGTGATTTGTTCATGTCTCTCTTGCGAGGCTCGAATCTCATCTTCGAATGCCATTTCACGTACTTTTTGTTCTGAACCTGATGCAAGATCTGAGCCACATGGGCGTTTTAGGGGAGTGAACTATCATGGAGCTAAATGTGGTTGAAACTCTGGCTTTGGGGGATCTAAACAATCTCGGACATCCCCTTTCCTTTCGGGCGATTGATCCTAGTTTTTCTTAGGGTCAGAGTCCTTCCTCTTTCTATCTTTCTAGTCATTCAACGCAACTGAAGAGTCATGCCTCGCTTGAAAGACTTATTCTCCGTTGATATATTTCTCTACCTTGGCTGGCCAGTACCTCTATCATACTGGCATGAGGATTTTTGGAAACGAAGAAGAGGAAGTCCTCTAACTGGAGCCCAAGTCATGCGATAAAGGTGGTGAGGGCCACCTTATCGTCCAAGCCATCTACCTGAAATGATTCCTGACTAAATCGTTGTACGTAGCGCCTAAGAGATTTATTCGACCTCTGTTTGATGCTAAGGAAGTATGAGGTTGGCTTCAGGTGAGTCCTTGTGCTGATGAAATAAGAGAAGAACTGAAGGTACAATTCTTTGAACGAAAAAATCGAAGATGGGGATATCCGATTGTACCAAGCTAGAGCTGAACCCTTGAGGGTAATAAAGAAGGCTCTACACCGAATTGGATCCTAATAACCATGTAATTCCATTTGATTCTTGTAGGAATTGAGGTGGTCGAATGGATCTCGCGTTCCATCAAATGTTTCAATCGGTGGCATCTGAAACTTCGTGGGAAGAGGTAAATTTAGAATCTCTGGTGCTAGCGAGGATTCGGTTTGCTATACCTAAGCTTCCATTGATATCGGGGCCCTGTTTTTCATGATATCTCTGACGTTCCCCAACTCATTCTGAACCTCCTTGATTTTCTCCTCCCAATAGCGATTCCGGAGATTTTGAGGGAGAAAGAGTTGAGGATTATGCCTCCTCTCCTCATTGGCTCTACTATGGGATTTTTCTTCGAGATTCTGCTAGCCTTGGTGATGGTTAACTTTTTCACCGGACTCACTCTATTGATCTTCCTCCCTAACCCTTGAGATGTTGTGGAGGTGGATGAGGTAGAGGCGGTGGATTTTGTCTAACTTCATGTTGTTGAGCAGTGAGAATCGCCATGAGTGCTAGTTTTCTCTGAGGAGACGCATTATGGTTTGTTGATAAGTTTAAGGGCCCTCTGCTTGAGGGAGGTCCGTCACCGGAGGAAAGAGCGGAAGAGGGACTTGTGGTTGATTCTACATGTTCTGACTCATATTTATGGTAGTAAACATCAATCAATTTTACTCAGAAGAGGGTTTCTAGAGCAGGATGACAACAATCATTCTCATAGACGATAATAAACTGATGGATCGTAATTTACAAAAATATGAGAGAGAAATGGATTCAATGTAAATATGGATGTGTCCATGGATAAATGCAGTGAGCATAAACTAAATTAGTAGCATAAAGTAAACAATACAAGAAGTGAAATGGTTCACCAATTGAAATGCTTAACTAATCCACTGTAATGGAGTCTTTTACTCTGAGGGTTTTTATTGCTCTATGAGGAAGAAGATGGGTACAATTATCTTGAGAGTAAATTTGCACATTCTTTGGACAAGACAATTGTCTGCCTATTTATACACTAAGATAGTATGGTCATCATGTAATGATGGTGTGGTCTCCCAATATGTTAGGATATTTGAGGGAATATTGTATCGTTAAAAACTACATTCCCTAGTTACGACGTGACATTCTAGAAGCAGAAAATGCAACACTAATAATCTTATCTTGAAGTGAGACAGAGACTTGAGAGGCACTCTTCGTTCCTCTTCCTCCAATTGGCCCAAGTCATTTTAGTTTGCGAAACAGCTGTTTAATCTCGACTTGTGTCCGAATTAAATTAACCTGTCTTTCTCTGCCTCGAAAAAAGTCGTATTCGAAGATGACTTTATTTTCGGTATTATCAATAACCATATATTTTTCTTGGGAAAAGGGGTGGGCGGGGGGAGACTACCACATTGATCCAAAGGTCAAAATCACCAGTGGAGTATTTATTGGTTTTTATCTTCTCCGTTTGTTTTCCTAATCAGAGCCATCTTTTATTTTTTTTAATCATTATATCAAGTTCACATTTTTCACACGCCCAACACGAATGAGTTGCCCATCCACTTGACATCGATGGAGGATCCAAGAAGTTACTCAATCTGACATGATTAAAAAAAACCAAAAAGTCTATTCTTGACCACTTCTTCCTCCACCTCAATTATTCCCCCTCTCTCTCTCTTAACGTTTCTTCAAAACAAAGTCACGAAAACAAGGAATGCTATTGCCAACTATAAATAATAATAATAAAAAAACCAAGGTGGAAAAAACACTCAATGCTCATTTAGGAAAACTTGAAGGTCGTTCAAGTATATTTTCAATGATAATAAATATCTTATAATAAATTTCAATGTGAACCAGTATTCATAGCTGGCCTCTCGATCTTATCATAAGAATATCATACCTGATCGGGTAAAAGATAGGTCCAAAAAAAAATTTCTATAAAATATTAGATAAAAAGACGAAAAATTATATTTTTTACTCGTAGAATAGGATAAACACCCTTATCCAAGAGGCGCGTCTACTTTTCATGATCTCGTGTTATATTTAAATTGTATAATATTAAAATTTATTTAATTCATTTTAAGTGTAGAGGCGAGTTTGTATAGTGCAGAGAGGAAAATAGGTTACATCACTTTCTAGTGCTTCTCTCTCTCTCTCTCCCAATAATTGTGTCTGACCAACCATGCCAGAGACACGTAGCATTGGTGTCGGCTCATTATATAAGACAAAGTGTGCCAAGTTTCACGTGGTCATGATGAAACGTCGCCGTTGAGACACGTCACCCCTCTTAGCCTTGTGTAGTTTTTCTTCTGGGTGTAGCGGCGTTTCACACTCGCAAGTCATTCTTCTCCGTTCGGATCAAATTGAATGGCATCTGATTCACTTCTAGGTGGTTCTGGTCCCACCTGTATTTAGCGTGTGAACACATGCATTGCAAACATATGTGTGTTCTCTGGAAAGAATATAATAAGTGGCACTCGGCACTGGCACATTGGCACATTGGCACTGGCAGGTACAACTAATTGATGATTGGCCAACTCGAGCCTTTATTATGTTTGTTTGTTGGACGTGGAACATCAAATTTGTCTAAGTATTCACTTTTTCTTTTTCTTTTTTTGCCTATGATTTAAAAAAATATTTTTAATTATCAAAAAACATTAATTTAAAATATGTACACTTACCGCACTGCAACGCATCGGTCAAACTTGAGTTTTTTACGATAAAAAACCTTAAATTCGGTATGAACTGATTTTCTTATCGCCCCTAATTGATCGTATGAATTTTTTTTTTCCTTATTCACTCTAATTGACAAATAGAAAACAGCTCATTCCGCTTAATTGCTTATCACTCGAGAGTGGGAGAGTGCTTCTTGCTCTAATTCTCAAGCGGAGGGCCCCTCTACAGCGGTATTACACCAAACCAGACTTGAAACCAAAAATTCCAGACTTGAACCCAAAAATTCTCGCAAACCAGATTTGGCTCTACAAAGAGCATGCGTCAAAAGATGCAAACGATATTCAAAAAGCAGAGAAACTCATTTCTCTAAAAAAAAAAAAAAAGGCATTTTTCTAATTAACCCCTAAAATTTTCTCTATTTTTTGGCATTCCAACCTTTCTATCAAGTTAATTAATGTCTTTAAAGCCCCGTTCTTGGATATAGATGTTCTTGTGTATCGAGTTATTTTAACTTTCTTTTTATTGTACTAGAAAAATTAATCTTGAAACCAACTTGTTATGTATAAAAATCAATTATTTTTCACCGCTAAATGTTTATTTTTTTTATTGTACCGCATGAAGAGAAATGGAAAATATAAAAGAAAACAAGAAAAATGAGTCAATAAACCAACTCATCGCCTCCTTTCACGTGGACATAAAAAGAGAGGAAAAAATATAAATTACTGAAGAAAAAAAAAACATACTGAATTTGAATAATGACATCATCAATCATTGCTAAAGTAGTCATTCAAGTGTTAACCATTAAAAAGGCTTTCCAAAAATCCCTTATTTTATGACAATAATGGAAATAAATAAATATATATATATATATATCCTTGTCATTTCATTGTTAAATGCAATAATTGAGGCATACAGGTATATTCGCAAGGTGGGTGGAGATTTCATATCATATTATATTTCCTTTCCTTTATTATATTCTTTCCTTAGTGAGGTTAATTATTTTAACAAATTAAAAAAAAAAAAACCACCCTCCTAGACCCACATACAAACTTAATAAGATATATGGGCAATCAAGACTATAGGACAACTTTTGTAATTTCTTTCCTAAAGATTTATATTTAGTGTAGTTTGTTTTGAAATAAATTATTTGATTCCTATTTATTTTCCAAAAAAAAATGATTTCTTATGCATTACGCCTTCACTCAATACCCATCGAAGCGAATTGAATTTAACATTTTAACACCAGATACATCTTAATTATAATTATGTGGCATAAAATTAAATAAAAGTTATTTGTATTTGGGTTTAAAAATTTCTTAATTTTAATGTAATTTCTTAAATATATAAAAATTTCTCTTCCGCCTCGTTCTTGTCTCTATTTTGATCGATTTACTTTTTTTTTCTTGCAAGCGCTCGATTTGTTCTTTGAGGTATATCATTTTTTGATCCTTAACTTCAATTTGTATTTTTAGGATAATAGTGAATCGAGTAGTTAAATAATAATAATAATAATAGACAATAAAACAAAGAAAAAATGGGAATTTTTTTTTGAAAAAATGAGAATTTTTTTTAAAAAAAAATACTAACGAAAAGGAAAAAAGGAAATTTATGGCATTACAGCTTACATGGATATCAAAAAGGAATATACTTAAAAGGTGGAGAGTTTGACTCCATGATTAATTCAAATTCCGTGTTGCTTAGTTGTATAGTAAATATAAACGATGTGAGAGAGAACCAAAACAAAACAAAAAACAAATAATTTCCTTTTTTGTTATTTTTGTGTGGTAGCGGTCGCCGGAGCTGTGGTTTTCTGTCTCCCCCGATCTGAGCTTCTCTCTCTCTACCCCTCTCAAACACAGAATAGCCTCATTCTCAAGCTACTGGTTTGATCTCTTCCACCATTCTCTCTTTCTGTATCAGTTTCTCTATGTATCCACTTATCTTCATCGTTATTCTCGATGTTCTCTTTCATTATACATAGCTAATAGCTTCAATTCGCTACTCGTTTTTTTTTTAAAATTTGATTAAGACTTGGTAGAAGATCAAGGAATTGCTACTTCGTAGATTGGGCTTTGAAGCTTTTTATATGTCAGATCAGTCTCATTGTGTATTTGGTGAAATATAGATTGAGCTTTGAAGCTTTTGTGCAGTCTGTGTAGAATGATGTTTTTGAAGCAACGGAACGAAGTTTAGGTTTTGGTGGCGCTCAGTTGTCCGGCGATCTCTAGCGTTTTGTATGTTCATGTGATATAGCCCGGGCTTGAGGCTCGGGATCCAAACCATGGCGGCAGAGAGCGAGCAACAGGCTTGGATCGAAGAGGAACCTAATCCTAGCTCTAAATATTATCTGCAGAAGTTTAGGCTCTATGAGACTCGCTCGGTATAATTCTAACCATCTTTAGTACTCAATTTTAATTTTTGTTGTTGTTGCTACGTATGTAAATGTAATGGTGTTACTCTTGGACACATCTTTGACAATACTACACACAAATTTTATCTGTTGTTCTGGTTCCGTGGTATTGGTACAATTAAATTGGAAGTTAGGCTAATTTGGTCGATTGTTTTAATCTCGCACTGTGATCTGGATTGCTAAAACATTCACTGTTTACTTGGTTGCCTCGTCTGAATCATAGACGTGAAGGGTGAAGTTGTAAGCATTATATTCTTTGCTGGAACTGTTTTCCCTTTTTCTGCCTGCGGTGGGAGTATGTGTAGGCTTTGTTGAAGATATTTTTCACCACTTATGCTGAAAGAAATTTGAAATTGAGAAATAAACTCTTTAAAGTCTAGAATTCCAGAGTTTGAATTTTACAGAGTTGCATACTGTTGACATCACACTGCACATACTACTGGACTTGGTTAAAAAATTTAAACTCTGATTTGTAGTTGTTTTAACTACATTATTGTGTGAAGTAGCTTCATGAACAAAGCAGAGAGTGAAAGACTGAAGTTCCTTGGGTATATAGCTTTTAAACTTAAGTTAATCGTGATCAGATATATATTTGTGTTGTTAAAGGAGGCAGCAAATCCTCATTGATGTCATTGAGCCATTATAGTTTTTTTTTTAGGTCAACTGTAAAGGGCTGTTGATTTTGTGAGAAAATATGGAAATCATCGGCACAAGAGGGGGTTAACCACCCTTTAGAAACATCCCATCCCTCTTTGAGCCTCATTCTTCTGAGAAATCTGAATTGAGCCATTATAGTTTAATGTGCTGATTCTATGTGGAGTTTGATCATTGAAGTTGCTGGTTTCCTGTGCTTCTAACACATGTTTATGAGATCTTCCAATCGTAGATAATAATTTTGCTCTAGAAACACAACTTTGCTATTTTTACATGTGAACGACTTGAGACATTCATCTTGACCACAATCTACTTTTGAAGTTACTGTTATATCAATTGAGGATTATCAATGCAATGATTTACTGTTCCAAACATCAAAATTGCTCATAAGACAGCTACTCCCCTTGGTGAAGCATTTAATTTCAATTAGTTGGGTTGTCCTGCATGAATTTTTTGTTGCCTTTTGTTCCTCTATAGGGTTGGACATATCCTCTAATAATAGATCATCATTTTATATCTTCTCAGCACTTCAATGCACCCTCTTCTTACTCTTGTTGCTTGTAGCTACCCCAAGGCCCAGATTAAAAACAATGAGTCCTACTTACTAGTCAGTTGCTACTTTTTGTTGGAGGTGATCACGTCCGCTAATGTTCTGACTTTAGGGTGTACACATGAACTAATTAACCCAAATCAAAATCCAGTGTTTTCCAGTCTGTTTTTTTGGTTATCTTAGTTTATCAACTATGAGAGGCAATTTAATTTGGGACAAACACCCGCATTGAAAGAGAGAGAGAGTAAGTTATGGAGTTGATTGCTACTCACAAGTAATGACCCTATGAATGTATATATGCATTGATCAAGCTAATAATTATAAAGAGGGTTGAGTGGTAGCTAATGGTTAGGTTTTATACTTTGTGTTTGAAAAAAATATGGACAAAACAGCTTGAACATGCTACTTATTTTTAGTCTTCCAAGCTTGGTTTGCAGCCTTTCTTTAGAGTTTCGGAGTATTATAAATCCTTCTTGCACAGATGGTTTGATTCATGGTGTTTATTATCCAGTAATCTTGGTTTTGTAACTTCTGTTTCACTTTTTTTCCCCCTCCCCTGTGAGAATCTGATTTCATTTCACAAATGATGATTTCCTTCTTCTTCTAAGCCAAACTGTATCCTTTAATACTTGATTTGTGTATATATCTGCTAATCGTAGACTACGTTCATCTCTACAACCGGCCTTTGAATTTAGCTTTGTATGTTGTTTCAGTCTTTCTTAAAACACTCTATATCTGTCTACCTTTTGCTACAATAGTTTTGTGAAAATATCAGGTATAGCGGGCTCCATTATATATATACTTTCAGTAGTTGTAAAGCATATTTATTGAGCATTTGTTCCTTTTTATTCTTCTCTTTTTTCTTTAGGTGTGGACAACTTCTAATTGGAATGCCAAATACAGAGTTTTCTTATTATTAAGTAGTAACCCAAGGATACTAATATGCCTTTTATTTTCATCAGAAGTTTTATATGATTGGACGGAACAAGAACAGAACCATTTGGAGAGTATTGAAGATTGACAGGTCTGAGCCTTCAGAACTAGACATTATTGAGGATTCAACGACATATTCAGAAAGAGATTGCTATGACCTGATGAAAAGAATACATGAAGGCAACAAGTCTACCGGTGGCCTTAAATTTGTCACCACTTGTTATGGAATCGCTGGTATGTTATTTAACTTGAAGTTTTACCTACCGAAATAGATTGTTGTTTTGTTCGGTATAGAACTCATGCCTTTTCTCTGATTTTAGGATTCATAAAGTTTTTGGGGCCGTATTACATGCTGCTTATAACAAAAAGAAGGAAGATCGGTGTAATCTGTGGTCATTCAGTATATGCCATTACCAAGAGCGAGATGATTCCAATTCCCAATTCTACTGTGCGATCCAATATGGCTATTTCTAAGAATGAGAACAGGTCTTTTGTCAATTCTGCATGTAAATGTAAAATGTCCTTGGTACTTCTGAGACATAAGAGATTAGAACTCAAGAGTTGTTACTATCCGCTTGTATCTAGATGAGCATTGCCTTTCAATGTGTTTATTTTTTTTTAAATTGTTTTTGGATGTTTAGTCTGAGTTTGGGCCTCATCTTTGGATAAGAAACAAGTTTTACACTGTGGAGGTAATCTTATTTTCTGAATACACCCTTCAGTGTTGTGTCAGTGATGTGGGCTTGTTTGCTTCAGGCTGACTACATGGCCATTTGATAGTTTTAATTCCCTCTTTTTCAAAGGTGAAACAAAGAGTGCAAGTACAAAATCTCTATATGTAGGAAATATTAAGTGCTACTGTGAATGTATCCTCACTAGATACATGTGTTACTTAGAGGCCATTGCCAGTTCATTTACTGCGAATGTACAGGGGCAAAGTTCATTGCTGTTCTGATGTTAATATAACGTGTTGAATGAGACAAGGTATCATCTGGGTTTCAGGGGGGAAGTTGATTTCTGATTGCTTATTTTTATTTTTCTGTTTCATTTTTTCAGTCAACAGCTGTTTACCTCCTCTCTTTTCCTCTTTTGATCAATTTATTGGACTTGTCATTTACTTAATTTGCTTTTGCTCTTTTTTACCTGCTGATGACATAGATACAAGAAGCTCCTATGCACAGTGGACCTTACAAAGGACTTCTTTTTCAGCTACTCCTACCATGTCATGCGTAGTCTTCAGAAGAACTTATGTGATCCTGGGACACGGCAATCTCTTTATGAAACAATGTTTGTTTGGAATGAGTTCTTAACTCGCGGAATCCGCAATCACCTCAATAATAGTATGTGGACAGTTGCATTGGTTTATGGCTTCTTTAAACAGGTATTCAATATTTTAATGCTTCTTTCAATTCAAAGACAGCAAAAATTCTATAAAAAAATGTAATGTAAGGGAATTCTATTAGTTCATAATTTTTTCTTTCCCATTTTAGCTTCTGTAATAGGACCCTGATATGATTCATTGTGGTAAAGCATCTGGTAGGAACCTTTTTTCTTTTTTACTGTTTTTTTTCGGATTTTCATACTTCTTAACAGGGATGTAGAATAACTTTTTTCATGTTTAGTTTGAGAAGAATAGTTCTACATGTCGGTGCTTTGCTAATGTGGTCAATCTCATGATAAGTTGGATGTCGCTTTGTTTACCTGCCCAAATTCAGATGTTAAGTGCAAATAACTAACCGAGAAACACATATTTAGTTCGTCAAGCCTGCTGACCTCGAAGATAGTTTTCACAGCTTTGTTGTCTTGCCAAATGACCGTATAATCTTTCTGCAGGATTAGAGTCCTCTAATATTTATGGTTGCTTGCTTTGAAATTCTTTTGTCTGGTTGAATAGCTGTGGCCACGTTCTTTGAGGTGCTTGGTCTGGTATTATCTTCCTGAATTATTTAAAAGATTTGATGATTGCATGCAGTTGAATTGTTAGGGTTTTGGAGAATAAGAGAGAAGAAGAGAGAAAGAGATTAAGAAAAGTGTGTATTGTATTAGGTTAAACAACTACAACATATATATAGTCATACAGTGCAAAATACTAAACTACCCTTATTCTAGTATTCATGCATAACATAACACATGCATTGACTTTTCTTCTGTCTTTTTTTTTTTGAGATTCAGACTTTCCATAAGTATGGCAATCTTGATTTATAATAATGCCTTTACTTGTAAAATTTTGTGTGATCATGCCTTTGTTTGTAACATAGGTGAGACTTTCGATATCTGGAAGGGACTTCAAGTTGACCCTCATTGCTAGGCGGTCCCGTCATTATGCTGGAACCAGGTTTGTGCTTTCTTCCCGCAACAGCTGAAGTGGTTTTGACCGTGTTCTCTCAATACCGCACGTCATTTACCATCTCCATGACCCATTCATACATTGCTAGTTTTACATAAAAAAGTGTTGGGGACACGCCCATAAAGAAATCGTACTGGGTCCTATAAGTTCCAAGTTAGACAATCCTAGTGACCATTCTTTGAAGGTGAAAAAGAATAATAGCCCCTTTGGATGGTTGAATTCATGAAGTCTTGTGTGTATACTTGAATGCATCTGAAATGAGTATTCATCAGTAGATAATAATTTTTGCCCCTACTGCTCATCATGGCTCTTATCTTTTCCCTCTCTGATTCAGGTATTTGAAACGAGGTGTGAATGAGAAAGGTCGTGTTGCCAATGATGTTGAGACAGAACAGATTGTTTTTGAAGACCTTCCCGATGGTTGCCCAATGCAAATAAGTTCTGTTGTGCAGAACAGGGGTTCCATACCTCTTTTCTGGTCGCAGGAAACTTCACGATTGAATATTAAACCTGACATCATGTGTATGAATTGAGCAAGATGAAGTGTTGTATTTAATGTGATCATGTCTTTTCATATTTTGCTGACTGTATTTCCCTTTCCAGTGTTGAAGAAGGACCACAAATATGAAGCTACTAGACTTCACTTTGAGAATCTCGTCAAGAGATATGGAAATCCAGTTATTATATTAAATCTAATTAAGGTAGTCTGTTTGCCACAATTGAGGGATCAGTTGTATTATTTACATGAGTGTTCTAATTAAGGTAGTCTGTTTTACATGAGTTGTATTATTTCTGCTTGTATCTGCAATTCAACGATCCTGTGATGTGTCTTCCTTATGTCATAAAAATCATTTGTGGTTGACAGACTCGTGAAAAGAAGCCCCGAGAATCTATTCTCCGTGCAGAGTTTGCCAATGCTATTGCATTCATCAACAAAAATTTAGCGAAGGATAACCGCTTAAAGTTCCTTCATTGGGACCTAAACAAACATTCTAGAAAGTAAATTGGCTTTTCCTTGCTGTTCCTCAATTATTGTTATATTTTCAGTTTTCTTGAGCACACTTGATGTGGGCATGCCCTGATTCTTTTTCAGCAAAGGTACAAATGCGTTGTCAACTTTAGGCAAAGTGGCTGCTAATGCATTGGAATGGACTGGCTTCTTTTATTGTCAAGTAAACCCAAACCCAAGGATGAGGGAATTGTTCAGTTGGTCCTACCTTGAGTAAGTTTAACAGAGATTGCAGCTCCCTTTGTGACAAGTTCCCTTTTTGTTTATATTTTGTCTGTAGTCTATATATTTTAATGAGGTCTGGAAATTATCCTTCATAACCACTTGACAAAAATAAAGTCCAGCGCTGTTATACAAATCAGTGTGCAAGTTCGGCGGATTCAAACCAAGCGATGGAGCAGCGAGTACTAAATTCTCTAGATGTTCCTTTGGGCTCGAGTTCTGAAATACATCAACTGAATCTTTGACAGTTTGACTTTAGCCGTGGATTTTGGCCTTGAGCAACCCACGCTTGATTTAAGATGTCCCAATAATTTTATACTTACAGACGTCAGTTATAAAATATTATAAAATTTAAAGAGTGATATTGTTTATAGTTATATGCTCGGTAACGTTTCTTTATTGTACAGGGATTTGTGCAGTCTATATTTGTTGAATTTGATTTTAAACATTCACTGAACCAGAATTACTTTCTATTGCTTAAGTTTACTTCAAAAATTATAAATGTATGATGTATGATAAGGTTGAGTTTGTTTGATTAGTGGACATTGTCATCCAGGGCATTTTAAAAAATACACTAGACATGGATGATTTCTCTGACATTCCATATGGGAGTTTAGACTGAGCACCTTGAACCACATGGGACAGCTTGTTGGGATGTGGGCAACTTGTCTATCCCTTACATAGACTCTCTCTTTGGGCTTCCAAACTACAATTTAACTATTTATTTTGGCTTTTCCGATGGATTTCAACAAGCTACTAACACTTTAGAATGGAATTCGTTGCAGGAACAATGATAGTGGTGATTCTCGGCCGAATGATTGTAATGAGAACAAGGATCTTGATGATGTGGAATCAAATTGTAGAAATGGAGAAGATGATGTGAGTGGAAATCACTCTGTCAAACCTCTGATGCTTCAAAAAGGGGTACTACGAACCAATTGCATAGATTGTCTGGATCGGACGAATGTTGCACAATATGCGTATGGGTTGGTTGCTTTTGGCCATCAGCTGCATGCTCTAGGATTTGTAGATGTCCCAAGTATCGATCTGGACTCCACTTTGGCGAAGGAATTGATGAGGGTTTATGAGTCGATGGGTGACATACTTGCACTACAATATGGTGGATCTGCTGCACATAATAAGGTAATCATTCTAACATATCCACTATGATTCCATCTACCAGACTCTTGTGACTACTGCCTGAACTATGGTAGAGTGCTTGAAATTGGAATGTGTGTTGGATGATCATTATACTAGAGATTTAATGATTGGAACAGATTGTGGTGGAATATGATTTGTTCAGTGGACATGGAACTGTATCGATGAGGATTTGTTCTTTTTTTTTTTGCTTGTTGTAACTATTTAATTGGTGATTTGCCTGCAACCTGGCCCCTTTTTGACCAGAAAATAACTTGGCCAAATTGAAGATGACAATCTTACTTAAAGCCTTTCATAATTTAGTTCCCCACAATTTATCTTGCTAAGTATTGCAAATAATCGTTTGTATTGTTGGGTTCTCATTGAAATCTTGATTATCATATAATATTTTTGTTGCTTAAAATTTTTGTTGTTTTTATTTTAGTCGTGCATTGTTGAGTTCGTCAACCTCTCCTCATGTGGAGATAAGCTTGCATACATTTGATCCTCCTTAAACCGCTAGTGGGTGGAGTCTGGTGCACTGGACCGCCCTTATTGTTGAGTTGATCATGGGTGGTACCTTGAGTCAATAATACTCTTACAGTAAGTATCAAATCACTGTATGGGCATACTTATTATATGATCAATTGAAGATTTGAACATCACCTATCTGGTTATTTTTTATCAAGCAAAACAATAATTTGAATTCATAAACAGGGATCATTAATAGGATTAATATGAATTCAACTTGCATTATTGTTAATTTATCAAAAAATGTAATATGAAAATTTTATCATTCCTATTATCATATCTAAATGAACTTAGTAGTCTTTACTCATTGGAAACTAATTACATGTGCACCTCAAAGAAATTCTGTATTTCTGGACACTGAGAGATCTTATGACTTCAATTTTAAATTTTGATTTCTGTTTTGGCTTTGCCTTGTACCTATTCATCTCTAAAAATGTAGATCACATAGTTCTTTAGTTTCTGTACCTCTGCCGTGATCATTAGTGATTTGAATACGCATGAATTCCTGTGTCTATGACTCTATGCATTTATTTAAACTTAAAAACTTTTGATGAAAATTGAGTTGCCAAAAAAGGGGTGTCCGTGCTTCTTTATCATCTAAAGAACAGTTTCTCATTCTTAGTGTGCCGGTTTTCACTAGAGTGATGACCAATATGCGTTCATCAGATTTTTTTCTTCACACTAACTCCCAGTCGATGAATGAACTTTCCTTTGTTGCAATCTCTGTCTGAACTAATACTGTTTATATTCTTTGTTCGCAATACTTATCTATTATTGTGACTTAATCAGTAGTAAACATACAATAGTGCCACTATGATTGGTACTGAGAAGCAGGTATCATTATCCCCAGGGCAGTTGCCATCAGAACATGTAATCAGGCCCTAGTGAATTTTAATAATATAGTGTCATAGGTCTATCCTAAATCTCATGTGTATGCTCCAGCATACTTTCTGAAGCATCATAGTTCACTCTTTAACCATCTCAATTCTCCTAGTTATCTTTCTTGGGACGTCAGCTTATATGTACTTGTCAACATTTTACAACTCTCAATATTGTATTCTTGTGGATTTGTGGTACTGAACAGATATTCTCTGAGAGAAGAGGTCAGTGGAAGGCAGCAACTCAGTCGCAGGAGTTGTTTAGAACATTACAGCGGTATTACAGTAATGCCTACATGGATGCTGAAAAACAAGATGCCATAAATGTGTAAGTTAAATAATCCTTGCCTTCAAACTAAAATTCATGCTTGTTTCTTGGACAGAAGAATAGCAACAGCAAACTTCATATCCTGGGATACATCATCTACTTAGCTCCTTGTCTTTTGTAGTGTTATACTTAATTTCCTCTGTAGTGCTGAATAAATATGATACTTCCATAGAGGAAGAAAACATCTAGACGGGTTTGTGGGCAATAACTACTTTAGTTTTGCAGGGCATAATACCAGTCATGTCATGTACTGTTCATACTAAGTATAATAATGAGTTTTTGATTTCCTATTTGCACTTTTCTCAATATTTGAGCAGGTTCTTGGGTCACTTTCAGCCACAACAGGGTAAGCCGGCCCTGTGGGAATTGGATTCAGATCAGCATTACAATATTGGAAGGCGTGATTCTGATTTTCCAGATGAAAATGCTAGGTAAGATCGTTGTGTTCTCTGCATTGTGATCCTTTTTTACCCAGCTTCATGGATAGCATCTCTTTCTATTGAAACAAAGACAACTTTAGAACAGCTATACGAAAGTTGTACATTGTATTATAAAAAGTACACTTTAACTTTCAAAAGTGCATTACTGGAGTGGCGGAGCTGTCACATGCTGCTTGGTATTCAAACTTCCATTGTGGTTGCAATATTTTTGTGCTATCAAATTTATTTAAAAAGAATTGGGTCTCTGTTTGAATATTCAAGCACGCAAGTGAATCAACACTGCTGTCTACTTGAAATTCATTGCCTTTACTCGAACATCTTTGAATTTATATTGACTGACGTAATGTATTGAGTTCCGTCCATGGTATGCATGAAAATTAGGTTAAACCTCAAGCCGCTGATCTCTGCTTGGGGGACATTTTGAGTAGGGTAGTTTGTGTTACTCTTCAGCTGATTTGTTGTGTATGTTGGGTTTGGCAGGAGTACTATTTGATATCTATTACATGATTACATGGCAGCTGCATTTCATTCAAAATAGCTTACATTGCTATTTTCTGCTTGTGCAGGTCATTTATTAAAAGGTCCCTATCAGATGGCAACATCCTCTGTGAAAGCGACTCTCCTATAGAAATTGCAAGTGTTAAACATAATGAGGATTATAACCAGCCATTGCCTCACGACATGCACAGTGGTAACAAGGGTCTCTCAGAGTCCACACCAGAAATATCGACCTATGGAAATGATATATCTTTTTCCAGGTCAGCTTTATTATACCCTTCGATATCTTGCAACCAACTAGGATTCCCTTTTTAGCTGGCCCTCTAACTTGCTATAGTGGGCTTTAAGCTAACTATTGGTTCATTCTTATCTCTTTGGAACAAGTATTACAAAGTAGGCTTGGAAAAAATAGGGGCCTACATGTGCTGATATTTTTCAATGGGTTATATGAGCTGTGAAAAATTTGAGAAAACAGTTCTCGATCATTTTATGGGGTTGATTGGAAACCAAAGAACAGCAAATAGCAGTTAAACCAATTGATTTGTCCAATATTTTTTGCAAACAACCTTTTTGTCTTTTCTGTGACTTTGAAAACAAAAAACTGTTGCCGAAAGTGCGCTCAACAGACCCTAATAGCTATGATTTTTTGGTCAAACTGTAACAAACAAGTTTGAAACAGCCAATCAACCGAGACATTTATGTTCATGTAGTATATGAGGAGTAGTCTCTTCGGAAGCGATGTGTTGTATTTAATAGATCTAAGTGTAACAGCCGAACATATCCAACTTGAGTAGTTCTCCATCTTGGCATTTTCCTTGAATTACCTGGGTCTTAAGTGGTTGACATGCCCAACCCATGGCAAACTCCACTCGGAGACATCTCTTTAATAATGTGTTAAAGGGGGATGGCTGTGTATTTAAAGAGGTAAAAAGTTTGCTTTGTGGGCTGAAGCATCAGAAGCAAAGTGTTGTAGAACTAGCGTCTTAAACAAGCCAATTGGATAGTTCTCCGCCATGGCATGTTGCTGCAGTAACATGGTCTGAAGTGCTTGACATGGTAATCTCTTGGAAAACTCCATCAAAAGGAGATGTCCTAACAGTTCTTGTTTGTCTCTCAACTTCACATGACGGTGGGATGCTCAATTCCAGTCTATTAATCTGTTCACCATACCTATGAAATCTGGGATGTACTGGTACATTTGTGGGGTTATATACATTACTATGAAAGGGCCCACACAATCCGCAAGTCTTTGCTTCTTGTGGCATTCTTATGTCTTATATTTTCTTCCTAGGAGCTTTGTATGAAGAATTCCATTGATTACTCAATTATATTCTATGCTGTCAAACAGAGTTACTTTCAGGAAACACATTGCCTCCTAGCTGACACAAAAGCTCAGAAGGTTGCATGTCCCATTAAGCACCTAGACTTGACTAATTAAGATTGGTTGATTCCATCAGATTGTACTTTTTGTTGTGAAATACAAGGCAAATAGTTTGCAGAGGAGATTGAGTAGTCAGAAAGGCAGGCTTACATGGTTTTTTGTTGGCTCATGTTTGTAATGCTTATCTTTTCAAATGTTCGTTTTCCTTTCTAGGTATACCCCTTCAATGTCGTGTCGGAAGCTTTTCCCTGAAGTGCATCTGGAACAATGTCTTGACGATGATCACAGTTGTTTTAAAGAACATGGGGATGAATTCAACTGCTCAAATTTTCTGGACATGGACTGGCTATCTTCATCTGGAAATTCTTGTGAAGAGGAGATGTATGAAAGGTAATTCTTGATGTTCTGGTCAATTTTTGATAGATTGACCAGAAGTACTATATTTAGTATTTGGATTTCCTCCAATGCAGTTTCTCTCAATTACACTTAATAGTAGATCACATGCCATTATTAAAGTGGGACTCAAATACTTTGGGGTCATTGTGGGTAATCTGCCATTGAGGGGAAATGAGGGAAAGTGTATCGGAGAGAGTATGGATCCTTATATTTGCATTCTAATTGGCTGCACCAACATAGCTGAGCAGCAGAATTTATATAAATGAATATGCATAATCAAATCAAACAGAGTTCTCTCTCTCTCTCAGTGTGAATATCTCAGCTTATTTCTTTGAAGTATGTTCAACTGAATGGTGCTTTGATTCAGAGTTGTTTCCTTTGCAGCACTAAAGGGCTAATCTTTACTTGCACCCTGAAAGATCACTCGAATCTCAATTTACACCCTCAAAGTTTAAAAATATTAATTTACACCCTGAAAGATATAAATACGTATCAACGTGCCTCTGGGACTAACTGACGTCTATTTTCCCATTAAAAAATTTTGAGTTAATTATAAATTGCACCCCTTAAAAGTTTAAATATTTCACATTTATGATCCAAAAAAAATTTCATCCATTAATACTTGTTAAATAGTTTTCAATTGTATCGTGTCATAACATTTTCGTGTCGTGTTCGAGTCAATAAAAAAATATTTTTAACACTATTTTTGTGTCGAGTCAATTGCGTTGTGTCATGTCAATTGCGTTGCGTCATATATTTCACATTTACGACAATTTATATAATACTATTTAATATTTTTAAAAATTAAAAAATTAAAAAATATTTTTTTGCCTATAATACTCGTTGAATAACAATTTTGTCTACATTTGTGTTATTTGTATTTAACTTTAATTTGATCGGACAATCAAAAGATTTGTGTCTGATTGTAGACTGAAAATAGTTATTTAACGAGTATTATAAGCAAAAAATAAGTATTTTATATAATTTTTTTTAATTTTAAAAATATTTTTAATTGACTCAAACATGACATGAAGATGTTATGATACGATACAATTGAGAGTTATTTAATAAGCATTAATGGATGAAATTTTTTTTGATCATAAATATTTAAACTTTGAGGGGTACAATTTATAATTAGCCCAAACTTTTTTAACGGCTAAATGGACGGAGTTAGCCCCAGGTGCACATTGATACGAATTTATATCTTTCAGGGTGTAAATTGATATTTTTAAACTTTGAGGGTGCAAATTAAGAGTCCAGTGATTTTTCGGGGTGTAAGTTGAGATTAACCCTTCTTAAAAAAATAAACACTGCAGTTTTCTTTTTGAGGAAAGAAAAATAAAAAGCCAAACTTGTGATGGCCGAACTGTTGGATGTGAGAGATAGTATGTCTTTTACCATTAGGAAAGACAATATATATGGCATGCTAATGGTCTTTATCCTGTGCACACGGAGGTGGCGGTATTCCACCTGGAAATATGCAAAGGATTTTGTTGTTTTGTTTTATAAGTGGTTCTAATTCAATAATTATCTGAAGTTATGGAATTTGTGTCTGTTGGCTTTCAAATGTGGTTGCTTCTCCACTCTCCTGTCAGTCAAAGCAGCTAGCTAGGCATCGTGGAAACATATAAGACAACAATCATTTCATTGCTTTGTTTGTTTTCTATTATGTACGCTAGGAGCCATATATCTTAAAATCTAACAAATGCACGGCAAACTTGCACTCCTTTCCCTCTGGAACCATATTTTAAATTAAGATTTTTGTTTGATTAGATTACTACTTTGGATCCTATGGTTATGTTTAAAGATCTCACACTGCATCTAATGGCTGCAGATCTACCCTCATGAACTCTCCCGTTGCTGGTCTATCATCAGATAGTGTTCTAAATGAACTTAAAATGGAATCAAGCACTTCTGCGAGTGAGTCTGGATCAAGCATGAAGGTCAGTTTATTCTTATGTGTTTCACAGTTATGTTAATCTGGAATAAGTGTATGTGTATGTACTAATTTGCCTACTATTTGTCATCCACAATTTCTAATGCATTTCCAGTTGGTATTTTGTGCATTCAAACTTTCGATATCTACTGGATGCATACAGGGAATGGGATGAACTGATGGTTTTCTAGGCCATCTTCACTTTTTCAACCCATAAAATAAATGTAGTAATTTTGTGACTACTATCACATTCCTGGGTTGGGGTTTCGGTCCTGTTAAAGTGATGCATATTTACAGGGGCTAAAGTAGAGTTCATTGTCTCTTGCTAGCAAAGGCAAGGTCCTAGTGTGATGCCAATTTGACCACTTAAATATGAAGTCATTTATATTTGTTTGACTGGGATTTGAGTTATTAACATGTATGTATGAAAAAACCAATTTGTTAAAGGATAGGAAATAATAATTGATGCAGTTTGTTTAGAAGCATCTTTAATTCTTCATTATTATATTTGCCAAGTTTTTTCCCTTTCCGAACTTTTTGCAGCAAGGGGAGCTGACTGCTACACATACTTACGGTTCTGCTCGGGGTTCTGATGTTCTGGGCGATTTTTCTGATAGCTTTGTGTACTGGGTAATGTATGGAGAGATGCTGTTCCCTTGAAGTTCGGCGCTAGTTTTTAATCAAAACTACTATTCCTCACCACCATCGATTAATTTAATCAACCCATCCGAAGGATGTGGTTGTCCACCAGAAAATAAATAGCAGGAGAACAACATTGCAGAATGAGCAAAATTCTTGGCATTTTCGTGGAAGATAAATTCCTCTAAACAAAGGTATTCTCAGTTTGTATAAAGTTTTCGGCATTTATTCGAAGATAATATTGTCCATTTGAGAAAGATACAGGAATGACGATAGGGTAAATAGCAACATCTAATTCTTTTTGGAGCGCTCTTAGTTCCTAACTCTCTGGTTATCAACTTCAAAGTTTTCCACCTTGTAAATATTATGTGAATATTCTGATTGTTGGAGCTCCAGTTCAGTTATATTTATAGTCTTATTTCTTACACTTTCTACCTTGTTCATTCTGATGGCGAACATATTACTGTTCCCTATGAAAACGTGTACTGCTGTACAGGCTATCAAGTGCTATTCTAAACCCACAACATTCTTTAGTGAGCTACATTTGCGTACACATTCACCGTTCATGGTTGGCACCAGCTTGCAGGGGTTCAGATTACCAATTTAATTTTGCCCTCCAATGTGCTTGTCAAGCTGGATTTTCTGGATAGAGCTCTGAAGTAGCTCTAGATAGAACA
Organism: Ilex aquifolium; assembly: GCA_951799425.1. Classification (NCBI taxonomy): domain Eukaryota; kingdom Viridiplantae; phylum Streptophyta; class Magnoliopsida; order Aquifoliales; family Aquifoliaceae; genus Ilex; species Ilex aquifolium. Next base: position 15,354,318 of record OX637410.1, on the reverse strand, counting down.
TTCATACTAACACTGGTCACAGTATTTGAACATAGCAATACTTTGGTGTCTGCTGTTGAAGAGTAGTCTGATGCACGAGGCTTCCACCATTGTGGAATCTGGTGAAGGTCAAATGCGACCAACACATGCTGAGAGATTGTTTCTGTTACTTTGATGCCTGTTGCTACAGCCTTTTTTTTAGGTAGAATCAAGTTGGTTAAACATGGTCTTAAATTCCTTTATTATATCATTGTTTTCCCCGGCTTAGAAACTTACAGTCTATGGTGTGTTGGTCCCTTTCATAATCGCTTTGCTCCAAAAAATGAGCTTGTCCTGTCAAAGTTGTGTTTAGGGTTCTTTGCTCTACGGCATTGGTCCTGTTGCCGAACTCAAATGACTGGTGGCTGCAGGCTGCAAATCTGACGTGCAAATTTCTGTCTCCAGCTATTTATTATGCAGGTAGATTTTTACTTATGATTGGTTCAAGCTGTTGAATGCTGTAGCAGATGTATGTTATGTATTGTGATGCAATGAATTTCAAAGGGGTGGAACATGACTACGTATGCACCATGATAAGCTGCTTTTTTTTTTTTTTTTTTGACGAATCGAAGTGACTTAGGATTGAATCTCAGTGGAGCGTTGCAGTAAAGCCACTCTGTTATTTACAATATCCGTTGTTTAATTGGAGATGAAAAATCTTGCTTTTTCTTCCTAAATTACTATTTGTAGTCGTATGCTTAATTCGTTTTAAAGTAATTTTTAATTGATTCTCAATCTATGTGATTTATAGAAATTCATAGATTTGATTCATGCTTTCAATGTAAAAGTTGGTTTTCAAAATATTCCTTCAAAGGAAAATATTGAAAGTGTATTTTGCAACCGTGTTTTTGTCAAAAGCGTAGTATCATACCGTGCTTTTAAGGCAACTAGTAATGTATTACGTGTGTTGCATGTAAATAATTTTTTTAAAAAAAATTAATAAATAAATATTTGGTATATGTGTACTTAAATTAAACATCATCTTAAATTTACCAAACTTATTTTTTATCTCTCATGCTCCACTATAGAATTTTTGAAAACTTTGTATGTTTTCAAGATTTTGTTGTTCTAACTTTAAGAAAAATAATAAACAAAAAAAAGAAATAATTAAAGTTCTATTTTTTGCTATAATGTTGTAATTGAAAGTGATTTTTAAGTGATGTTTGAAAATTAAAATTTTTAAATTTAATTTGATTAAGATTTCACTTATAAATCATTGAATAAAATAAATATAATTATCAATATACCAATCGTATTGGAACCTTATTATATTTAGGATTAGTTCGGTCAATTGAGATAAAATTTATATACAACACTATAATATATATTATAAAGTATATTAAAATTTTAAAAAATTCAAATTTGCACATAAAATATTAACACAGTTTAAAAAGTTTATTGTGACTAAAAAATCATGTAAAACTATATATACGTTATTTGTTATCTTAAAAATGAAATGGTTAAACATTTTGATGAAAATTGACATATATGTATGTAGTCATAATATTATTTTTATAAATGAGATGAGTAATATTATATTGATAGAGTTTTTGAATATTTTGCTAAAACTTATAATAATGCATAGGTTTTTTAAAAGTAATATAATCAATTAAAAAGCTTCATAAAAATTGACCATTTATAAATAGAGAATAGATAATTAAAAAAATTAATTTGATTAAGATTCTACTTATAAATTATTGAATAAAATAAAAATAATTATCAATATATCATTCATATTGGAATTTTACTGTATTTAGGATTATGTAGTTCAATTGGGATAAAATTTAATATACAATGCTATAATATATATTATAAAGCATATTAAAAATTAAAAAAAAAAAATCAAGTTTTCACATAAAATCTTAACACAGTCTGAAAAGTTTATTGTAACTAAAAAATCATGTAAAGTTATATATAAATTATTTTTTATCTTAAAAATGAAAGGGTTAAATATTTTGATGAAAAGTAAAATATACATATGTAGTCATAATATTATCTTTATAAATGAGATAAGTAATATTATATTGATGGAATTTTTGAAGGTTTTTTTGAATATTTTGTTAAAACTTATAATGATGCAGATATTTTTTAAGAGTAATATAATCAATAAATTTTTTTTATAAAAATTGACATTTGTTCATAGTGAATATATAATTAAAAGTGATCTTAGATATAATTTGGAGATTTAAATGCATAAGGATATGATGGTAATTTAGATATTAAGTGTGAAAGGATAGAGTGGTCTTTTTAATTTTTTATGAGGGTAAAATAGTGAATCAAATTTTTTTTATGTTAAAGTACTTTTATTAGTAATATAGATAATAGTAGTATTATGAAATCATGAGAATTCAAAAATTGAATCTGTAACATATAGCCATTGTTATGGTTGTATGGCCCATTGGGGCCCAATGGTTATTCTGACCTTGTGATCTTCAAATCCATCTGAAAATATAATTAGATGGTTTGAAATGTCAATGTCAAACTTATAAAGGTGTGTATACATCGAGTAAATATTGAATGTAACGGTGATATCATCTCATCATATCACCCATCAATAATAAAACCCTAAATGGGTAAGATGAACTCCACTTGAGCTTATATGACAGAAATGTGGAGAGTTATTTACTTACATGACAAGTTAGTTATTAATTTTTATGGAGTCCATCTTCTTATTTGTTTTAATATTATTGGTTGGTGATACCACATCACCTTGACACGTGTTATCACCGTTATAATGAATATTTTCTCGTATACATCGTATTTTTCATATGTATATATTTGTTTGTTTTGGTTTAACGGTCAAGAGTGTTTGGGTCGTTTATGCGCATCCCGACTAATCTCCTCTCCGATCTAGTCAAAAACAAGTCATCCACGTCTGGATTAGGGTATTTATGAGGAATAAATTTCTCATGATCTGGTCCCAAAGAGATTGCCAAAATTCAAACGCAGGATATCTAAATTTATAGTTCGTTCCTGTTATCACTTGAACTACTCTTTAGGGTGTGGGAAAAAAAAAAAAGTTTTTTGAAAGCCGGTCTACTGTTATGGCCTTTTAGGAGAAGAAGTTCAAGCGCAAATTTTTTGAGATTTTAAGGACAACTACGTGTGCAAAGATAGAAATACTCTATTCTCTTTCAATACACAATTCAAAAATCAAACAAAATCAAATGTCCTTAATTTTAGATCTTTCATAATTAAACTATCCATATAAAATTCACATTTCAAAATTTAAAATATATTCAAATCTCCTTTATTTTAGACTTTTTTAAAATATATCTTTATGGAACATTGACAACGTTACTGTTACAGTCCCACAACAATAACAGTGTCTATGTTACTGTCTTGGGAAGTTGAAAATACTCCATTGTTACTATCTCCAGGACAGTGATAATGCCACTGTTGTTGTCTAGGATAGTAATAGTGTTTCTGTTACTGTTCTGAAATAGTGAAAATATTCCGATATTACTGTCTCCAAGATAGTGGCAATGTCACTATTATTGTCCATGATAATAATAATGCCTCTGTTACTGTCCTGAGATAGTAAAAATATTACATTATTACTGTTCAAGACAGTAACAATTACTCAAATGTCTATCTTACAAGAAGAACGAACACAAAAAAGTGAAAAAAAAATTAAGATAAAATTTTCATAATACACGGTGTCAATGTGACTGTCACTCTGACACATCAACAGTGACATTGTATATGTATATGTGTGTGTGTGTGTGTCTATATATATATATATTGCCAACATGAGCTGTGCAAAGAACATCATCACCATGAATTCTTCGGATTTATAACAACTATAGATGATTTTTTTTAAGGCAATGATCGATACAATCTCTCAACAAGTGAAAAAAAGAGATACAATAAAAAAAATAAAAGGAAGTGAGAGAAGAGATAAATAGTTGAATGAAAAAGATAAGATAAAGAGAGACAAAAATATAAATAAGGTATGAGAGATAGGAGAAGAGATAGGAGAGATAAAGAATGATATAGATAAATGATATATTGGAGAGAGAGAACGCTAGAGTTAGAGTTAGAGAGAGAAATTAAAGGTATAGATAGGAGAGAAAAATTAAAGGGACATAAGAGAGAAGTAGTGGAATGAAAGATAGATGAGTGAGAAGTTAAAGAAGAGAGAGAAATAGTTAGACGGATAAATTAAAGGAGAAAAGAGGAGAGAAAAATTAAAAGAAGAAAAATGAGTCTTGAAAAGATATGTGTGATCCACTGCAAGATCAAAATAGGAAATAAAAACAAAAGTAAATGGACTATTGGATCTTTTTACAAAAAAGTACATAACATGTGTCTTTAATAACCCAAAAAAATTGTGTCTGTCCTTATTGGTAAAATAGTTCCTCATATTATACTTGATTCTAAATTTCACCAAAAAAAAAAAAGACCTTTCGAGTGTGAAGCAATTCCATTCCAAATTTTAAGCTTGGGCTGCACATGTTCATGTTTGTGAAAATGGGTGTCTTAGCCCATTTCTATTATCAACTTTACACATTTGTTGGCATTACCTTCCCAATTGCTGCTTGAGGCTGTGGTGAGTAGGGATGGCAGTGGACCAAGGAAAAATGGGTATTTGTCCAAATCCGTCTCGTTTGAATCGGGGATGAACCATACGTATTGGACGGTGGACATATACAGGAATACCCGTATAAAACCGTGCGGGGATGAAGGCGGGGATGGACTGACACTTACCCCCGCCCCGCCCCACCCCCGCTATACCCGTTATTATACATATACTCCCAAGTCCCAAATGAAGCCCTAACTCAATCACTCTCCTGACTCCTCTATGCCTCCATCTCCACTCAGCGTTTGAGCCCCCAAGTCCATTAGCCACTCAGCCCTAAGGCCCCTAAGTTCTCCATCGTTGTCCGTTATGTTGATTGATGGTTGTCAACTGACCAGTCCAGGTAAGGAATGCTCTGCCTCTCTCTCTCCATGGTCTCTCTCTCCATCATCTATCTCTCTTGATCTTTGTTCATCGATCCCTTTATATGGCAAGCAGATTATAGTCTGCGAAAGCCCTAAATTAACTGCTTATAATTGATGTGTATGCAGTGTCTTGTATGCCATGAATTCTCCATGTTGGTCCTCCATATTGACATCTTTGGAGTCTTGTACATGATTAACAACAGGAATAACTTTAATTGTAGATTAAATTAGAGAAATCTAATTAATATGGATTGGACACATGCAATAAAAACTAATTAGTTCACTAGTGTAAGATTTACACAGAATATAGAATATTTAGTCTTTACTACAAACCAATCAAAAATGGATTGCGCCATAAACACTTTATATTCATGGTTTTCAAGTAAGGAAGCCTCTGCAATGTGCAGAAAGTGAAATTGGATAGTTTCGATTGCTATTATCCAAGATCTATTTTGCAGTTTCTTTGTTTAAAATGTTTATCTTAAACTTTTGGCATTAGGGAAAAGGTCTCTATTTTTCAATTTGTCACTACCCCCCTCGGCCTTCGACCATGAAGAAGGTGTTTGCAGTGTAAATTGATCAATTTATGTTTTTCCATTTTACCTTATTCTCTATTTAGCTTGGAACCCACAATAAGTTTTTAGAGTAATAGGAGGGAGTACCTTCTTTAGTGTAATGATTGCTAATTTATTATGTGAAAGTTGATTTTTATATGTAGTTGATTACTAGCATTGATATTACTTAAGTGAATTGCTAGTTTAGCAATGAAAGGAGAAGAAATGAGAAATAATATTGCAACTCCTGAAGCTTCTGCAACACCGGTTGCAAGCAACCAACTTCCAATCTCTATTGATAAAGATTAAACTACCGACTCAACTCCAATGACTCTTGGTGAAACAGAAAGGCATAGATCAATTGTGTGGAATTATTTCAAGAGGAAAACAGTTGATGGTAAGTTAAAGGTTGACTGCAATGAATGTAAGAAATTGCTTGTCGGTGGTGCTAAGAATGGAATCAGCCACTTACATGACCATCTTAAGAGTTGTCCGATGAAGAAATATAAAAATTTGAAGCAATGTTTATTGGTATCAAACCAATCAAAGATGGATAACGAGAAAACCATGGAGAACTGACGATTTGTTCAAGATGCCTGGAGGATGGATCTTGTCAATATGATCATATTGCATGAATATCCTCTTAGTATGGTTGAGCATCATGGGTTTCAAAAATATTGTCACACTCCTTAACCCATGTTCAAAATGATATCCTGTAACACTCTCAGAAATGATATTCTTCAAATTTACAAAGCCGAAAAAGAAAAGACAATGAAGTTGTTGGAAAAAACAAAAAGTAGAGTTACTATCACTACGGACATGTGGTCCTCAAGCAATCAAAGGAAGAGATACATGACAATCACCACACACTTTATGGACAATTCTTAGACCTTGCAAAGTCAAATTATAAAGTACTAATGATCTTTCACTAACATGTTTATTTATTTTAAATATCTAATCATCTTTCGTTAACGTGTGTTATTTATTTTAAATATCTAATGATCATTCATTAACATGTTTATTTATTTTAAATATTTAATGATATTTTGTATTTGCATTATCTTTAGATTTTTATATGTATCTTATCCACATACCAAAGAAGTGCTTGTGGAGTGTTTGATGGGTTGCTTTTCCGATTGGAACCTTGATAGAAAGTTGATAACTTTGACCGTGGATAATTGTATCACTAATGATGCAATTGTGACTATTTTGTTAGATAAACTTCTATTTGGTTCGCCAATATTGCATGGTCAATTGTTCCATATGAGTTGTTGTACGCATAGCCTCAACTTGATTGTACAAGATGGTTTGAATGTGATTGGAGATGGAATTGAAAGAATTCGTGATAGTATTGCTTATTGGACAACATCTCCCAAGAGAGTGCAAAAATTTTAAGAGGCAGCTCATCATATACATATTCCAAGTAACAAGAAACTTGCTCTTGATGTTAAGATTCGGTGGAACTCAACTTTTTTCATGCTTCAAACTAGTTTGATTTACAGAGATGTGTTTGCTCACTTGAAATATCGAGATTCTCATTACAAAATTTGTCCGATTGAAGATGATTGGGAGGTGGCAAGTGATATTTGTGAAAATTTGGAATTGTTTCATAGTGCAACAAAATTGTTTTCAGGCACAAAGTATCCTACTATCAATGTATACTTTCCAACTATTTGTGGAATAAGAGTAGCAATATCTAAGTGGCTTCAAAGTCTCAAAGACATGATAAAAGATATGACCTTGAATATATTGGAAAAGTTTAACAAATATTGGAGTGTGATTCATGGTGTTATGGGAATAGCCACTATTTTAGATTCACTATATAAATTGAGAATTTTGGAGTATTACTATGAGAAAATGTATGGAGATGTGGAAGCTTCAAATGAAGTGATGAGGATTAAGAAGTTTTGCTTGGAGTTGGTATGCAAATATGAAGCAAGGCAAGAAAGTGATTATGAATCGCAACCTTCTCCTCCTCCTCTTCAATAAGATATTGGTTCCAAATGACAATTAATTAATGATTTCTCTGATTTTGATAAGTTTATACAAACAAAAGACATAATAAAAGCATGTGGGAGGTTTGAGTTGGATTGTTACTTAGAAGATGGTATGATGCCAATAACTTCAAATTTTGATATACTATCTTTTTGGAAAACAAGTGGTCCCAAGTATCCCGTACTTCAAATGATTGCTAAAGATCTTTTTGTTATTCTTGTTTCTACCATTGCCTCAGAATCTGCTTTTAGTACAAGTAGGAGGGTGATCAGTCCATATCGCAATAGACTTCTTCCAACTACAGTAGAGGCTTTAATGTGCTCTCAAAGTTAGTTATGGGCTGAAGAACGAGGTAATGAAATATTATTTGTACGTGCATCATAATTTTTTTTGGGGGGGGGGGGGTAAAAGTATGACTAATGCATTATTTTTTTTCTTAGGTTCATCCACTTCGACGGGCCTGAAGAGCTACACATTATTTGAGGATCTTGATATGGGTAATGAGGTATATCATTTTAGTTGAAAATTTCCCTTTGGAAAAATCTAGTAGTTTTTTTTTTCTTTTAATGATATAGGAAAATGATGTTGAAGAAGTAGATTCTATCACCACCGATTGTGTTAAGAGATGATTGAGTTGGTAATTTTTCAATTTCCACCAATCAATTTTATTAGCAAATACAAAATATTTTTATGCAATTATTATAGTTTTTTATGGTTTATTTTATTTATTAAATTACAGGTGTGAAGCTATATAGTAGAAAAGTTTCTCCATTATAAATATTCAATTAGTATTTTGGACCTTTGTTGTTTGTGTTATGTTGAATTATGTTGTGTTGCATGATGTTGTGTTGGATTTATATGGGAGACAAGATTTTAATTATATTATGTTGGATAATGTTGTAGACAATATTTTAATTATATTATGTTGGATTATGTTGTAGACAAGCCTTTAATTATGTTGGATTATTTAGATTGTTGTTGGATTATTTTGAATGTTGAATTTATTTAGAATTTTAGATTATGTTGGCTTGGGCTGGGGCAGGTACAAGGGACGAGGATTACAAATTTACCCGGGAATGAGGATGAGGATGAAAACTATACCCATTAACGGGAATGGACAGAGTTTTTTTAAGTGGGTACGGGGATGGAGACTACATCCCCTAACCCCCGCTTCTGTCAACTGTCATCCCTAGCAGTGAGTCCTTTAAGTCCAAACAATATGTGGCCGTATTTATGTTTTGAGAGCCCTTCCATCTTAACAACAAGTTAGGGTTTTTACTTTGATGGATCAATTTAAGCTCAAGTTGAATAGTATTGTCACACTTCATTCCAATAAACCTATTTGGTATCTCAAAGATGAAAGTATAACTCGACATGTGACAATATCTGCGCCTGTAATTCAAGAATGCATTTAGAACCAATACTGTCTCCTAATAACTCCATAAAACAGATAAACTGTATAACAGAGTACACAACTATGTAATTTAAACCAAAACAAAACATTAGGGATTTCATCCCTTACATTAACAAGGAAACAAACACTTTTGTACAATACGTACACAACTAGTTTTCTTAACCTCACATCTCAACTCTGCTAGTGTTGTAGTAGACTCAACTCTAAACTTCAGCTTCTTGAAACTAAATATTTTCTCAGTATACTACGCATCATAATAAATAGAAATATTAAAAATATGGATCAAATATCATTTCACCAAAATATGTTCACAATCTAAGGAGAACGACAAAATCAAAGTGTTTCAACCCACTTTGTAATCTCAAATCACTGCCAAAATATCAACATATAAAATAGTCCACATGTGCTATGAGACAACAACAACATTTAAGCAATGTCAAGTTATCAACAACATTTAAGTAATGTCAAACTATTTACAACATTTAAACAATGTTAAGCTTGTAACAGAATATGTGTATATAATTAGATTATATTAAACTGTATAAATCCTAAATAATGCACTAATTTAGACAGACTGTAATCAAAACAGTGCACTTACAAGGACGCAGATCAGCACGAACAATAAATAGGAACAAACCAGAACTTTAATCCATGCCTTGTGAACCATAATCTCCTTAAGACAGATTTGTTCCCTCTCGGTGCTCAAGGTGAATGAGCAACTGTCTCTCAAGATAGAACAAATTTTCCTTGTTGAAGAAGCAGCACTTCAATCTTCAAGATTCCAGTGAACACAACTTGTGTTTATACTTGAACCAAACCAAATGAAGAATGCAACAATATGCATACAGAGAGAGAGAGAGAGAGAATAATTCTAAAATTGGAATCCAGAATGGAATGGATTGAAATGGTAAAGGGGCAGTCTATTTATAGACCATTGGTGGCAGTTCAGATTGCCTGAAAGGTATAGGTTGCCACTGTTCAAATTGAAGAGACACACTCTTTAATCTGAACAGACAAAAGACACCTCCTAGATGAACAGACTCTCTGGAAACAAACAATGGAATGAACCCATATCTCTTTTGGCGCCAAACTCAAAAGATAACGGATATAAATTTAAAAATCTGGTTGGATTTAAATTTCAGTTGGAATTTTTAATTCTGATCCGCGTTCAGATCCGATTGATTTGACCCATGACCCGCACCACTCCAAATAAATTTTGTCCAAAAAATATTATAGCTTTTTTGCCCAAGCCTAAGCCCGGCCCGGCCTGATTAGTTTTCTTATGAGACACCTTGTTAAGAATATAATTAGCAGATAATAAGGCTTCCCCCCACAAGTTTTGGAGTGCTTCCGAACTTGATAACATAGCATTCATCATTTCTTTCAATTTTTGATTTTTGCGTTCAGCTATGCCATTTGATTGAGGTGAATAGGGAGTAGTTGTTTGGTGAATGATTCCATATGTTGCACAAAACTCCTCGAAAGAAGATTCATATTCACCACCTCTATCACTTCTTAATGCATTTATCTTTCTACTAAGTTGATTCTCAACTTCATTCTTATAATGTTTGAACATATCAATAGCCTCATCTTTACTTCCAATTAAGTAAATATAACAGTATCTTGTGCAATCATCAATAAAAATAATAAAATATTTTTTACCACCTCTTGTTTGAACAAACTTTAAGTCACAAACATCACTGTGAATTAATTCAAGAGGTTCGGTACTTCTTTCAATTGACTTGAAAGATGTTCTTGCCAACTTTGATTCCACACAAGTCTCACATTTATGATTTGGATCACTAGACATCTTAGGCAAATCATTTAAATTAACTAATATTCTAATTGCATCATAATTAACATGTCCTAGTCTAGCACGCCACACAATAGAAGACTCAAGCAAGTAAGAAGAATTCATCTCATTCTTATTATTAGAAGATGTGGGTACAACAATAATTACATTGAGCTTAAAAGGCTCATCACTCATGTATCCCTTTCCTACAAACATCTCATTCTTAGTAAGTACAAATTTGTTAGATACAAAGACTAACTTAAAGCCATTCTTACTAAGCAAGGAACCGGACACTAGATTCTTGCGAATATCTGGGACATGAAGCACTTCGTTCAAGGTGAGTTTCTTACCAGATATCATCTTGAGTATCACCTTGCCACTTCCTTCAACCTTAAAGGTAGAAGAATTCCCCATATAGAGTTGTTCATCATTCTCTAACTTTTTATAAGTAAAGAACATCCATTTGTTGAAACAGATATGTCGAGTAACGCCGGTGTCCACCCACCACTTTTTGGGGTTACCCACCAAGTTGTATTCTGAAACAACTGCGGAGAGATTCATGTCGTTGACTTCCATAGAAAGCTTGTCTATTTCAATCATGTTTGCTTGAGCATTAGACTTCTTGAAATTCTTTGGCTTACGATAATCTTTTGAGATGTGCCCCGGTTTGCCACAGTTGTAGCACTTGCCCTTGACTTTCTTCGATCCTTGATTTGGACATTCGTCATTGTGCTTCATTTTCTTATTAGTCTTGATTCTACTTTCAATTATGTTGGCCTTAGATTCCATGGAAGTAAAAACTCCATTTTTCTTCTCGGATTTACAGTTATCCTCCTCGATCCTCAAGCGAAAATCAATTCTTCGAGTTTCATCTCTTTGCGCTTATGATTAAGATAGTTCTTGAAATCCTTCCATATGGGTGGTACTTTCTCCACAATTGCAACCACTTTGAATGACTCACTAAGAGACATTTCCTCGGCATGGATGTCATGAAGGATTACTTGAATTTCTTGAACTTGAAAGATAGCAGTCTTAGAATCCACCATTTTGAAATCCAAGAATTTACCGACAATTAACTTCTTCGTGCCGACATCCTCGGTCTTGTACTTTTTGTCCAAGGACTCCCAAAGTTTTTTCGCGATTTTCACTGCATTGTACACATTGTATAATGCATTGTCTAACCCATTAAGGATGTAATTTCTACACAAGAAATCCGAGTACTTCCAATCATCTACAACAACCACCTTTTCCACATTTGTTTCATTCTCATCAAGTAAGAGAACATCTTTCTTAAGAAACTTAGTAAAATTTAGGATGGTGAGATAGAAAAGCATCTTTGATTGCCAACGTTTGAAGTCCGAGCCATTTAACTTCTCGAGCTTCTCCCCATGAGACACATTCACGGTTGTAGGAACAACTGTTGTACGAACAAAAGTAAGAGGAACAAAATCATTTGAAGTTGTCATTTTTGTCACACAAACAGAAGCAATAATTTAATACTAAAGTCTAACAGAATACACAATTCTGATTTGTAATAGGTATAGTAATTAATGAAAATAAAACAGTAACATAATACAAAATTTTGTTTTCAACTTATAACAATACTTAATCTAAGTATAAAACACCAAAATCTATCTTAAGATTGTAACAAAATATGTGTATATTATTAGATTATATTAAACTGTATAAATCCTAAATAATGCACTAATTTAGACAGACTGTAATCAAAACAGTGTACTTACAGGGACGCAGATCAGCACGAACAATAAATAGGAACAAACCAGAACTTTAATCCGAGCCTTGTGAACCACAATCTCCTTAAGACAGATTTGCTCCCTCTCGGTGCTCAAGGTGAATGAGCAATTGTCTCCCAAGATAGAACGAATTTTCCTTCTTGAAGAAGCAGCACTTCAATCTTCAAGATTCCAGCGAACACAACTTGTGTTTATACTTGAATCAAACCAAATGAAGAATGCAACAATATGCAGAAAAAGAAAAGAATTCTGAAATTGGAATCCAGAATGGGACGGATTGAAATGGCAAAGGGACAGTCTATTTATAGACCATTGGTGACTGTTCAGATTGCCTGAAAGGCATGGGTTGCCACTGTTCAGATTGAAGAGACGCATTTTTTTAATATAAACAAGAAAAAAGGCACCTCCTAAATGAACAGGCTCTCTGAAAACAGACCATGGAATGAACTCAGACCTCTTTTGGTGCCAAATTCAAAAGATAATGGATATAAATTTAAAAATCCGGTTGGATTTAAATTTCAGTTGGGATTTTTAATTCTGATCCACGTTCGGATCCGATTGATTTGACCCATGATCCGCACCGCTCCAAATAAATTTTGTCCAAAAAATTTTTTTATAACTTTTTGACCCAAACCCTGCTCGGTCGGGTCGGGTCGTATTGATTTAAAAAAAAAAACTAAGCTTCTAACTTTATTATATTGATAAAAAATTAATTTAAATATATATTAGACTTTCTAAGCTTTCTAATTATAGGTTATTATGAGTTCTAAACGATATCCCGAGCAAAGCATTAGCATTACTTTTTCATCGGGAATCAAATCCGTCATTTATACCCAATTCCTACTCACTTTAAAACAAAAACTGTATTTACATAGGCATAATTGGGTATTCCACCATATACCATTGGAACGGACTTCAAATGTAGTTTTCTACGTTTCGAACAGTGCACGAATTGAAGTTTTCTAGAGAAAGTTATGGCCGTTTTTCTACCAGATGTGTAGTCTGTCCAACAAAAACGAGATTACTACCACCATCTCCATTCTTCTACCCGTGAACCAAAATCCACTCAAATCTACTCCAAAAGCAATCAAAACCCTCCCAGCAATCTTTCATTATCTTCCAATTATCCAAAATAAGTTTTGAACATCAATTTAATTAAGCTTTCCGAATTAATTCTCGAGCAACATAACAAGTGTCTTAGTTCCAAAAACTTCAATTTTTTGCACTTAGTTCATGTATTCATATATGCTACATCATCTTTGTATTTTATATATAAAATTCGAGCAGTTGCCCACAAGATATAGCAACCATATGCATGTTTACACTCAAACTAAATTCATCCATTAAGATGAGATCTTATCGAAAAATTATCTTCATCAATCACAAATAAGATAGTCTACAAGCTCTTTTTCAACATCACATCCAAAAGTGTAAGAAGACCTGAGGTTGAAATAAAAATATGAAAAGTTTGGTGAAGAAGGAAAGATGAAGTTTTGTCCAAGGAGCCCTAACCGTGAGGGAGTGAAAAAAGCCTGAAGTTTTTCTCTTTTAAATGAGTAAGCTGGTTAGCAATCGAACCTTATTTGATAAGTTTACACCTAATTACACTTGGCTTCCCATCTCTTTTCAAGTATAGGAATTTTAATCCATATTTTTTCCTTAAACACTATAAAGAATTTAACTCTCATAATTTACTCCTATAATATTTTTTTCTCCAATTGTTTCAATAAGTGTAATTTAACCTCAACCTTCTTAAATTCAATTCAATTCCATTCTTGTAGCTTAAATATAACATCATGTATAGTTATGATTAGGAGTCAATAACTTTTGGTCTTTAAAAAAAAAAATAAAAATAAAAATGTATAGTTATTATGTTGCCTTAATTTCGACATATCTCATACTTAACCTGCCAAAAGTTTCAGAAAATCACTATTACTACCTCGACTTTTAAAATAGTTTACTTCCACCATTACTTAAAATTAAAAGCAATATATGTCTGAGTCTCACAAATATAAATTGTCCTTGGGCCAAAAAATAAAATAAAATTGAGTTCAAATCCAAACAATCTCGAGTTAGATCTCTCAAGACCAAACTCAAATTCTAATAAAATTCGTCTATTCGGGTTTAATCTAAAAACTCATCGTGTATATAATATATCCTAATGATGCTACACATAACTATTCATAAGCACGAAAGATAAATTTTTTAGATGATTGAGGCAGTTGATAAGAATCTATTGATGGTTGTGGGAACATTGATAGGGATATATAGATATTTTAAAGCAGAGACAATCTTGTATAGTCGAATTGCCGTTCTTTTGTTTTTTATCATTTGTCTTGAGTCTTCGTTTATTCACAATCTTGATACTTGTTGTCTCAAGTTCATTGATTGTGTTTTTTCGTGTGAGAGACGAATGGGTTAATCTTAACTTGCACCTTGAAAGATTATTTGAATTTTAATTTGCACCTTCAAAGTTTAAAAATATTAATTTGTATTCTAAAAAACATAAATTCATATCAATGTGCACTTGAGATTAATTGTCATCTATTTTGCCGTTGAAAAAGTTTTGACTAATTATAAATTACACCCTTGAAGTTTAAATATTTCATTTTTATGACCCAAAAAGAATTTCTTCCATTAATGCTCGTTAATTAGCTCTCAATTGTATCATGTCATAATATTTTCGTGTTATGTTCAAGTCAATAAAAAATATTTTAAAAATTTTTAAAAAAATTATAAAATACCTATTTTTTGCTTACAATACTTGTTAAATAGCTATTTGTTATCAACAATTAGACACAAATATTTTGACTGTTCGATCAAATTAAAGTTAGATATAAATAACACAACTGTAGACAAAAAATAATTATTTAATGAGTATTGTAGGCAAAAAATAGGTACTTTTATAATTTTTTAAAAATATTAAATAGTATTATATAAATTGTTGTAAATGTGAAATATACAACATAACGCAATTGACTCAATACGGAAATATTTTGTGTTAAAAATATTTTTTTATCAACTCGAACACAATACGAAAATGATACGACATGACACAAAATAACATGATACGACACAATTGAGAGGTATTTAACGAGTATTAATGGATGAAATTTTTTTTAATCATAAATATGAAATATTTAAACTTTGAAGGTGTAATTTGTAATTATCCCAAACCTTTTTAAAGGCAAAATGGATGGCAGTTAACCCCCACTGCATATTAATACAAATTTATGTATTTTAGGGTGTAAATTGATATTTTTAAAATTTGAGAGTACAAATTGAGATTCAAGTGATCTTTTAAGTTGCAAGTTAAGATTAGCCCTTAAGATAATAAGAAAAAGTTTTTTTTTTTTTCCCGGTACATTGAAAATAAAAAGGGAGCAATTAAGGCTCCCTTAAGAACGCAACACAAGAAAGATCAGCCCTAAGGGCTTGCAGAACTTGGTGAGGTGGGACAAGCAGCTGCATAAAACCTTTACTTCGCTTTTCCCCCATGTTAGCGAGGATGTCAGCGCACTGATTGCCTTCACACAAGGTGTGAGCCATTGGAAATTGTTTCATCCACATCAGGTGTTGGCAATTAGCAATTAACGCCCTGTTTGAGTGGTCTTCATTAGGGCTGATAGTGGAATGAGTTCGAGCCGAACTTTAAAAACTTGTTTTCTTAATCGAATCTAAAAAATTGTTCAAGTTCGACATGTTTAGAAAAAGAGTCGAGCCTGAACGAACTCAAAACGAGTCGAACCCGAATATTTGCACATAAACGAATCGAGACTATCGAGTTCAAACCGAGCCTGTTGAACTCGTTTTTTAAACGAGTCTAAAAAATTATTCAAGTTCAGTTCGTTTTCAAAACGAGTCAAACTTAAACGAGCCAAAAACAAGCAGAACTCGAGCCGAGCTCGAATAGTTCAATTTGATTAACAACTCTACCCTTCATACCTGACAAAAAAAAATGGTATTCATCCAACGGGCTGTAGAGGATGTTTTTTTTTTTTTTGTGGGTAAGTGGTGTAGAGGATGTTGAAAGCTTCAAGAGCATGTTTTTTTGTTCAAAAAAAAAAAAAATATATATATATATATATAGCATATTTTAATGAAATTGACCATAAAAATATATAAAGGGACAACGAAATTTAAATCCCTAAACTTATAAATTTATCTTGAATTTTTGTATCTGAGATCGTTTTAAATTTTTTTTGAAAATTGATCCAATGACTTAAATTAACCACCAATTTTTTTTCCCAAAGTTTTCCAAATTTGACTCTCTACAGACCCAAATTCTTTTTTTCAGAAACTTATATGAACTCGTAATGCAGGATGTCCGTTATACTTGAATATATTTAAATAATAATTTTTTCATAAAAAAATTAAATTATATGTATAATTAAATTAAATAATAAATTATATAATTTTAATTAATTTTGATTATACTCCTCTTCGAATATCTAATATGTTATTTGTTTATTTCATTTTTTATTTATAATGAATTTTTGTAAGATTGTCATTATTGAGTATTTATATATCTAATTAAATTATAAATTTATTATATTTTTTGTCAAAGAAATTGATTAAGTTGTAATAATATTATTTATATTGTAATAATATGATATTGTTGTATGTCAAAAAATCAACTATAACATATATGAGACTATAATATAATATAGATTTAACTTTATTTCTTTATATAAATATAGATATAGATATAAAATATTATATGTAAACTGCATTACTAATAAATAAGTTTAAAAGTATTTAGAAGTCAAAGAATCTAAAAGTATTTAGAAGTCAAATAGGTATAGGGAATAAAAATTGAATGAAAGTAATATAGAATTTAGAAATAAAATAATATTAATAAAATAGTTTAAAAGAACTTATAAATCAAATAGGTATAGAAAATAAAAATTAAAGGAAATATATAGATATTATTAATTTATAATAAAAATTAGGGATAAAAATAATTATCATTTTTTATCTATATAATAAAGTAGCTAACTTAATTTGTCTTGAGTTTTTCGTGGCTCAGATTGATTCATTATTATTGATCCGACGATCCTAATTAATCTACATTCCTATAAGACTCTATTACATTCCATTTATCTCTCCTTATCCCCATTGAAACCATTTGAGAGATTGGCTTGAACATTTATATATATATATACTAAAACTCTAATATCAAGGATTATCTCTAATAAAATATAGGTTCATTAACATATGTCGTCCTATATATCTATATCGATATCTATATCAATATATCTATACAATAAAGTAGCTAGCTTAGTTTGTATTGAGCTTTTCGCAGTTCAGATCGATTCAGTGTTATTGATCCGACGATCCTAATTAATTTACATTCCTACAGGAATCTACTACATTCATTTTATCTCTCATCATCCCCATTCAAACCCTTGGAGAGATTGACTTAGACGATTATATATATATTAAAACTCTAATAACAAGGATTATCTCTAATAAAATATAGGTTTATTAACATATGTCGTCTTATATATCTATCTATATATATATCTACACCGATATCTATATCTACTAGCAATACACGACGTGTGTTACACGTGAATAAATTTAAATAATACTTTTTATAAAAATGTGAATTATATGTATAGTAAAATTAAATAATAAAAAATAATTAATTTATATTTTAATAATTACAAAATTTAATTATTAATTTATTATGTAAAACTTTGAGTACCTAATCTGTCATTTATTTAAGTATCTCTCCGACCCTTTTATGCATTTTTCACACTAATTACAATATAGAATTATTAAATTTTATTTTTTAAAATAGATTGATTAGATCGCTTATAATACTACTAGTTAATGCCCGTGCCTGAAAGCACTACATAAAAAAATTTTGGGCCCATCATTTTTGAAAAATGCCCACAAAATTTCTTCTAAGCTAATTACAAAAAAACAAAAAATACAAATAAAGCTCTTTCATGAATAATATCCATGTTGATATCTTGCATTTGAAATATGCTTCATGCCAATATTATAAAACAAATTATTTCTGAAGTTCTAGTTAGGGGAAATTTGGTGTCTTACCCCTTTTTCGGTCTAATATACAAAGGCTTCAAGAAAAATAAATTCAAAAAATAAAAGGAAAACATTTTTAGGGTGGGATCCAGTCACAACCAATTCCGTTCATTTTTTGCCGTAATATTGCAATATTTATCTTTGGAGTGTGCAACTCTCATATTTTTAGGGTGTTTGCATTTGAAATAAAAGTCGAGTGTGTAAGGTGATCTACCCTTCCTTGACTGTCGAATATTGCATGATTTAAGGAGTCTTGGTTCTCCTTCATTGGTAGTTGAAAATTTATGCATAATTAGAGAATACCGCCTTCCTTATCCAACATAAATGCGAAATTTCCTCCCTAAAAAGTCTCATTATATGTTGCAACCAAAAACAGCTTTGATTTGCTCATAATGTGCCCACCATCGGCAACCAGCTTTCCTTTGGTTTTTCTCAATATCAACAGTTCCCCATTTTCTCCTTTATGCATGTGTAGATCAACTTACTCACTTGCAACCTCTATCTCGGTCGCCAATGAAAACGAAGATATGTCAACTAAAGGATTAAATACTGCCAAAAAAAAAACTAAGAGAACTGGCAAAGTAAAATGAATAAGCAATTATTATCGTATATGAAACCGATGAACTAAATTTACCTCTATTCAACCTCCCAACTCTTCAACCCAAAACCATCATGGAATCTAAACTTGTCACCATCACCACCGCCATTCCAACCCCTACACAAAATTTTTAAATTAAAATTTGAGAAATTTTATTTTCCTAAAAGATGCTTTCAAATGCAGCCCCTAGTTTACTTCAGTTTAATTCAAGTTATTTTTTAAGTTTGGACTTTTTGGTTTGCCGAGGGTCAACCAATCAACATTTCAAGTAAATGAAATTATAAATAAACACCATGACACTCAAATGGATCAAACTCAAAAGTTCTTATATAAACCCGTGTGAAACATTGAAATTTCATACACCAAAATCAAAAAAAAAATCCAGTGGCAGAAAATGCCACTTTTTTTCCTCATATTCCTCTCACACTGCCAACATCTGCACAGCCCCTTCGTAGCCACAACTGCATCACACCACTCAATCCACCAATTCGACCAAAAATTAAAAAAAAATTAACATTAACCTAAAGATCAAAAAATGTAAGAAAAATTAACCAAATGAGACCAAATTTGATCAACCAAATCAAATCAAACCACTACCATTGAACCACCCAATTCCACCAAAATAAAACATTATCCATTGAACTAAAAAATTTAGAAAATCAAAAAATTAGAAAGAAAACAAAACAAAACAAAACAAAATTGAGGGAGAAATCAACCATAATGAATTGATTGGATTGTGTAATCCTTGATGGTCGATACCTGTGTTAAATCCCCGTACAAAAAACCAAAAAAATTACCAACAAAATATAATGATGCACACACTTCATTAAAGCAGAATTGATAAATGTGGAAAGCAAGGATATGATTGACAGGGCTATGCCTGTGGTTTTGTTAGTGGTTGATGGGTGGCTGTGGTCGAGGGGCTAGACGATGTTCGGTGGGTGGTGTCATTTGGCCCTGGTTTTCGTGGCGAATGTGAAAGCAGGACAAAGAGAGTTCTATGGTGGTATTTAAGGAATTTTGTCGAACACGCGATGTCTATGATGGACGGTAAGTGTGTGTGAGAGAGATAGAGGGGGCTATGGTGTGGGGATCCTGGGTGGTGGCATGAGTGGGGGCGGAGTCGATGACGTGGAAATGGGTGGGGCTGGAAGCATAAACAGAGGAAAACAGAGAGCTGGGGAAGAAGATAGAGAGACGGAGAGAGATGGAGACGGATAGTACCTTGTTAGTGGCTCCAGTGGGTCTCACTGGTGGTTCGTCGTTGGATGCTCCGGCTGACGAAGAGGTGGTGGCTATGGCTGTGGAGGTGGTGCTGTTTGTTGGTGGTATAGTGAGAGGGGTTTAAGCAAGGGAGTGAGAGAGAGAAAGAGGAGATTATAAGGCATAGTTCAATTTGGGGGAGAGATAAAATTTAAAGGAGATATGAGATTCTTGAGATTGAGATGGATTCCATGAGAGAGATTTTGGGATGAGTTTGGAAGGCAGGGATAGAGGCGTGAAAGATTGGGAGAGAGAGGCAAAAGTGAGATTGGGGAAGATTTGAGAGATTTCGGAGGAGAGAGGCGTGAGTCAGAAAATGTTGTTGGGCGGGAAAACAAAATTCAGTACTCACTATAGATCGTCAGATCAGTATTTATGAGATGATCTGAACCGTATTTTATATTGGAATTACGTTGTCCGTTGGATGTGTTTATATTTTGTCTCAAAACAATCTGGACATCTATTTATCTCCAAAATTCAAACTCACCTCTACTTTATTATATAGATTATATTTTTACACACCAAAAAATAAAATATAATATATATTTGACAATGGAATTCAGTCTGATAACTATATTTGTATAATAATTTAAAATATATATGATTTTATTTATTCATATAGATATAGAAAATTATATATAACTATACTACTATTAAATGAGTTCAAAAAATTTAGAAGTTCTTATAAAAGAGTTCAAAATAAGTTGAAAGTAAAATATGAGTAAAAAATAAAAGAGCAATGCTATGTAACCCAAATCTGCAACTCAAATTTGCATCACAAATGAAGGGAGACCATTGGATCAGTGGATCCCATTTAAAAAAGTTGATGGAACTCACTCATCTAATGGTCCCTCTTCATTTGAGATGTAAATTTGGGTTATATAATATTTCTTAAAATAAAAATTAGATGAAAGTATATGTATTGGTGCGTATAATTGACTTTGATGATGCACAAAATTTTATTGTGCAAGATCAACAGTCAAGAATATGAATGGAGGCAATCCATGAGCAATAAACAGACAATTAATGGTAAAGCATTAAATAATGAGTCAACACAGGGATATATAGTGGTTCGGTCCGAGTGACCTACTCCACTCTCGGGAACGGTGACGGTGACCAGAGATCTTTATTGATGAACAAGGCAACCGGGAGAGTAACTCCGGGAGTATTACAGTGCTTCAAGAGAGAGGGGCAATGTGTGTAGGAAGGTGTAGTGTGTGTAGGGATTACAACTTGTAGAGGTCTCAAGCTCTCAAAAAGGTGATGCCCTCTATGTGGAGAGGGCTTACATTATATAGGTGTAATGAAGCAGTTAGGCGGTGAGGCGGTCACTACAATTTAGTAAGTACAGTTTAGGTAGGACTCCTCCACTTTGGCAAGTATACTCATGGTAGGATTCGATCTCCGTATCCCGTCATTCTTTCCCTCGTGCTCCTATTCAGTCGGAGGAGAATCCTGATTGGATTAGACTTGATGTTAAGCTTGGACTCCGAGTTGGAATGGGCTGAACTTCGTATCAGTGTACCGAGGCAAGAGGAATATGTAGGCGCCCAAGGGACTAGGTCCAAGTGACCAGGTCCAAGTGATGAGGTTCAAGTGACAAGGTCCAAGTGATGACCTCCTAGGCGGCGCCCAAGTGATGGGTGACTCCTTGTTGGGGCCCAAGTGATGACCTCCTAGTTGGCACCCAAGTGATGAGTGACCTCCAAGGCGGCGCCCAAGTGATGACCTCCTAGGCGGCGCCCAAGTGATGGGTGAGCTCCAAGGCGGCGCCCAAGTGATGACCTCCTAGGCGGCGCCCAAGTGATGAGTGACCTCCTTGTTGGCGCCCCTTGGTCTCCTTTAGCCATTTGGCTTCCTTTTGGATGAGTTGACCCGACTCAATGAGTCTTAGCGACTTGGGCTTCTTCCTGAGTTTTTAATATTTGGGTCTTTCTTGATTTATTTTTATCGGGCTTGGCCCAGTCAAATTTGGGCTCGTCATTTGCCCCCCATGCTCCGAGCTCTAACTTTCTCGAAAGGAAGGGGTCGAGGGCATGCACTTCGGCTTCATTGCGATTTTTTCTTGCTTTTCACGGCATCCTTTCGTTCTCGGGTTACTTGCTGAATTTACCAAAAAACTTCTCTTTTTTTTTTTTTTTTTGTCCTCATCTGTAAATTGAGGTCACTGTTCATCTTCTCCTCCTCCCAAAAGGGTGAGGTTTGATGCCCCCAGTGTTTCTCGGTCCAGGTCCGATGGCTAGATTGCTTCCTAGGAGATGGGACCTCGTGGTGCCCCCACTCCTTTTCTGACCGAGACTTATGTGTGTATCAGAGCTAGCTGTTGTACTGTTGTAGGAGTTGGGGCTCTAGTGCAGACGGTTTGAGTTTCAAAAGTGTACCTGGCAAAAATAATGTTATCCCAACATTAAAATGTCTAACATGATTACCTGGAGAGAGAGGCAGACTGTTTGCATGAGAGCAAAGTCTGAGCTGTGGACGTCTCGAGAGAGGGCCGCATGAGCTAAGGCCGAGCTACGTATAGCGTCCGTGGATGGCTGCCGTGGCAGAGGCTTGTAAGGTGACTACTTGCGCGAGAGCAGAGTCATAGAGGTCGAGCTACGTATAGTCTCGAGAGATAGCTGTCGTAGCAGAGGCTTACCAGGTGACTACTTGCGCGAGAGCAGAGTCATAGAGGCCGAGCTACGTATAGTCTCGAGAGATGGCTGCCGTAGTAGAGGCTTACTAGGTGACTACTTGCGCGAGAGCAGAGTCATAGACCGAACTACGTATAGTCTCGGGAGATGGCTGTCGTAGCAGAGGCTTACTAGGTGACTACTTGCACGAGAGCAGAGTCATAAAGGCCGAGCTACGTATAGTCTCGAGAGGTGGCTGCCGTAGCAGAGGCTTACTAGGTGTGTCCCGCACTCCTCTTTGGCTTTGTACTTGGCTTTCTTTCTTTATACTTTTGGCTTTGAATGCCTATAGGTGGCTGCTGCTTTGCCCTGCTTGTTTACAAATACGCTGAAGATCAAGGAGGCAATCGATGTCCAGGCAGTGGAGAGGCGGGCACATGAGGCTGCTGAAGAGCAGTTAAGGTTTGAGCGACAGGCACGAGAGGATGCCGCGTAGCTTGCACTGCAGGCACGAGAGGATGCCGTGAAACTATTAAGGCTCGAGCGGCAGGCACGAGAGGATGCCGCTGAGAAGTTGAGGCTAGCGCATGAAAGGGCTGCTCAACTTGAGGCTGACCTTCAAGTAACACTTGAGAGAGCTACTAGGCCAGAGGCTCACTCCATAGAGATGGAGGAGATGAGAGATGATGCTGAGGAGCTGGGCGCCTGGTGGGCCCCTGCTGCTGCTGGGTGCCTGGTGTGGGGCGCCTGCTGCTGGACGCCTGGTGTGGGGCGCCTGCTGCTGAGTGCCTAGTAAGAGGGGGAGAGACCTCTCGTTGGCATCATGGGGGCACCCAAGGTGGAGAGGGCGAGACCCCTTGTTGGCATCATGGGGGGCGCCAGGCTCACTCCATAGAGATGGAGGAGATGAGAGATGATGCTGAGGAACTGGGCGCCTGGTGCTGAGCACCTGCTGCTGGGCGCCTAGTGTGGGGCGCCTGTTGCTGGACGCCTGAGATTGGGCGTCTGGTGCTGAGTGCCTAGTGAAAGGGGGAGAGACCCCTCGTTGGCATCATGGAGGCACCCAAGGTGGAGAGGGCGAGACCCCTTGTTGGCATCATGGGGGGCGCCAGGCTCACTCCATAGAGATGGAGGAGATGAGAGATGATGCCGAGGAGCTGGGCGTCTGGTGCTGAGCACCTGCTGCTGGGCGCCTGGTGTGGGGCGTCTGCTGCTGGACGCCTGAGATTAGGCGCCTGGTGTGGGGCGCCTGCTACTGGGCGCTTGAGATTGGGCGTCTGGTGTTGAGTGCCTAGTGAGAGGGGGAGAGACCCCTCGTTGGCATTATGGGGGCACCCAAGGTGGAAAGGGCGAGACCCCTTCTTGGCATCATGGAGGGCGCCCAAGGTCGAGAAGGCGAGACTCCTCGTCGGCATCTACTGCTGAGGGCGTCTGCTGCTGGGCGCCTGGCGATGGTCGCCTTTTGTCTACCTTGTTGTTAGATCATGTTCAGACTTTTGTAAGCTGTCTGTAAATTTTAGGAAAGCACAACAATTCTGAACACAATAATCTTCGCAGAAAGTTATTTCATAAAATAACAAACAACAAAATAAATCAACTAATAAAGGATAAATAAAATCTTCAGGTGCCCGGTATCCCATAGGTGGGCCGAGATTTTCCTGGTGGAGTTGGAGTCAATTACTCCTCCTGGCCCTCAGGAGATCGTCTGGATTTCTCCGAGGGGTTGCTGGCGTTCTCTTTCATCCTGGTCCCGACCAGGTGGTGGGGCTTGTGGTCTGCCAGCAACGTACTGCCTCAAGTGGCCACGTTGTATGAGCTCCTCGATCTACCTTTTAAGATCAAAGCAGTCGTCAGTGTCGTGGCCATGGTCGCGGTGGAAGCGACAGTACCTGCTGGGATTTCTGCGGTTTGGAGCGGACTTCATTTTTTCGGGCCAGCGGAGTGTGGGGTCATCCTGTATCTGGAATAGGATGTGCTCCACCGAGGCATTGAGTGGCGTGAGAGCTTGTTGCTCTCTCAGAGGTGGGGGACCAATATGGTCCTTGACAGAGATTCTCTCTGTCCTATTTATTTTGTTCTCTACCTCCCACTTGTCTTCGCGGGTGTCCTTCCTTTTCTCCCCTCTTCGGGAGGACTCACCTCGACGGGCCTTGGTGACGTCCTCGGCATTCATATACTTCTGTGCCCTTGACAGCAGCTCGGGCATGCTGGAGGGCGGCTTTTTGAGGACGGAGAACATAAAGCTGGATGTGCGAAGCCCAGCGATAAAGGCGGCAAGAGATACCTTATCATCTGGCTCCTCAATCTGGAGAGCTTCCTCGTTGAAGTGGGCGAGATAGTCTCTGAGGCTTTTATCCCTGTCCTGCTTGATGGTGAGCAGGTGGGTCACTGGTTTCTGATGTCGGCGTCCCCCAATGAAGTGGGAGACAAATGATCTACTCAACTCCGCGAAGGAGTGAATTGAAGAGGGCTTGATTTTTGCAAACCATTGACGTGCGGACCCTTTGAGGGTGGTAGGGAAGGCTCTACACATAATCTTCTCAGGCACGTTGTGGAGTTGCATGAGGGATTTGTACGTGTCGAGGTGGTCAAGGGGGTCTTTGGTACCATCGAAGATCTCAATGTTGGGCATCTTGAATTTCGAAGGCAGAGAATAATTAACAATATCAGTGATAAAATGAGTGTCAGTGCGTCTTACCAGGTAGTCCACGGTTTCGGGCGCCTGTGCCCTCATGGCGTTGAGGGCGTCGCCAAGTTGGTTCTGTACCTCTCTGATCTTCTCGTTCCACTAGTTGGGGACATCCTCCGTCGGGTGGTGGTACTGGCTTCCATGATTGCCATACTGGCTCTCGCCTTCGTCCTCCTGCGCAGGTACATGAGGAGGAACTGCCTGGCGAGGGGCACCCGGGCGTGGTCCTGGGGCGCTCTGGCGAGGGACTCCTTGGAGGGGTGCTGCTTGGCGCCCTGAGTGAATAGACTGTTGCTCCTCTCCTGTTGGAGGGAGTGGGGCTCTTCCCACAGGGTGAGGGGCGACACCTTCTTGGGCGAGCATCAACTAGATGATCTGCTGATTTTGGTTCACCAGCAATTGCATGGTCTTGAGAAGCTGTTGTCCAACAACGGGGGTCGCCATAGCAAACGACTCCGATGGTGCGAGGGAAGGTGGTACCTCCTCCCGGGGGGCCGGGTTGTTGTCTCCGGGATGTTGAGACCTCGATCTAGTAGTGATTGCCATGGATTAAAAAAGTAGGAAAGTAGTAGAAACTTAGTCGTTCCCACAGACGGCGCCAAACTGATGATGCACAAAAATGTATTGTGCAAGATCAACAGTCAAAAATATGAATGGAGGCAATCCATGAGCAATAAACAGACAATTAATGGTAAAACAATAAATAATGAGTCAACACAGGGATATATAGTGGTTTGGTCTGGGTGACCTACTCCACTCTCGGGAACGGCGACGGTGACCGGAGATCTTTATTGATGAACAAGGCAACCGGGAGAGTAACTCCGAGAGTATTACAGTGCTTCAAGAGAGAGGGGCAATGTGTGTAGGAAGGTGTAGTGTGTGTAGGGATTACAACTTGTAGAGGTCTCAAGCTCTCAAAAAGGTGATGCCCTCTATGTGGAGAGGGCTTACATTATATAGGTGTAATGAGGCGGTGAGGCGGTCACTACAATTTAGTAAGTACAGTTTAGGTAGGCCTCCTCCACTTTGGCAAGTATACTCATGGTAGGATTCGATCTCCGTATCCTGTCATTCTTTCCCTCGTGCTCCTATTCAGTCGGAGGAGAATCCTGATTGGATTAGACTTGATGTTAAGCTTGGACTCCGAGTTGGAATGGGCTGAACTTCGTATCGGTGTACCGAGGCAAGAGGAATATGTAGGCGCCCAAGGGACTAGGTCCAAGTGACCAGGTCCAAGTGATGAGGTTTAAGTGACCAGGTCCAAGTGATGACCTTCTAGGCGGCGCCCAACTGATGACCTCGGCGCCCAAGTGATGGGTGACTCCTTGTTGGCGCCCCTTGGTCTCCTTTAGCCATTTGGCTTCCTTTTGGATAAGTTGACCCGACTCAATGAGTTTTAGCGACTTGGGCTTCTTTATGAGTTTTTAATATTTGGGTTTTTCTTGATTTATTTTTATCGGGCTTGGCCCAGTCAAATTTGGGCTCGTCAGACTTTATCATAATAATTAAGGTTAAATCACCTGCACGGCTGCACCGATGCTCCCATCTCTCTCTCTAGGTTGCTGTGTCTTCTTCACTTGCTTGCCGAAGTTCAGAATGACAATGGTACTATAAACAGCAAACCACCGCAGGGTTTTAGTAGGCAAATACGACGTAGCAGTTGTTAGTGTTATTATTAGGGAGAATTACACTCAGGTCCCTTGAGATTTATCACTTAATCACTCTGATCCCTGATATTTGAAATATTACACATAATTCCCTTAAAGTTTGTACGCACATAACACTTAAATCTATGTCCGTTATTATATCTGTTAGTAAATTACATCCACGCCCCCTAAAATTTGTAGACGTATAATACTTAGACCCCTCAAGTCTAAAATGTTATACTTAGACTAAAAATACTCTAATCAAAGATATAATATCAAATATTTTAAATTTTATAACCAAAATTCATGTTCTATTATATCATTTATTGAAATAAAATCAAAAATAAAAATTCAATTTTTTCTTAAAAAATTGTTATTAGTATACAATTATATTATCTATTTGAATAAAACTAAAAAAAATCAAATAAGGAGTCTAAATCATTCATAATAGAACATGAATTTACAACCAAAATTCATGTTCTATTATATCATTTATTGAAATAAAATCAAAAATAAAAATTTAATTTTTTCTTATTAAAAAAATATAATTAGTATACAATTATACTATCTATAAGAATAAAACAAAAAATCAAATAAGGGGTCAAACTATCGACACAATATCTTCTAACTTTAATAAGGATAATTTGGTGGTTTAATTTGGTCGTTCAAATGGCCAAATTAAATTCCAATATAGTATAATTGTATACTAATTATGATTTTTTAAGAAAAAAATTAAATTTTTATATTTAATTTTATTTCAATAAATGTCATAATAGAATATGAATTTTGGTTGTAAAATTTAAAATATTTGATATTTTATTTTTGATTGCAATATTTTTTATCTAAGTATAACATTTTAAAATTGAGAGGTGTAAGTATTACACGCCTAAAAATTTTAGGGGCTCTGGGCGTAATTTACTGACGGATATATTAATGGCAAGTGTCTAAGTGTTACGCGCGTACAAAACTCAGGAGGTCCGTGTGTAATATTCAAATGTCAGGAAGTCTGAGTGATTAAGTGACAAATCTGAGGAAGTCTGGGTCTAATTTTCCCTTATTATTATTGGTTTAGGGTTGTTAATAAATGTAAATAATATTTTTTTATAGAAAACTTGAATTATATGGGTAATTAAATAAAATAATAAATTAGGTGTCAAATAATTAATCCGTATTTTAATTATTACTAAATTTAATTATTAATTTATTCTATAAGTCTTTGAATAATTAGTCTGTCATTTATTTAGGTATCTCTCCGATCTAGGGATGACAGTGGACCGAAGCAGGGACGGGGGTATAGTCTCCATCCCTGTATCTGTTTAAAAAAACTCCGTCCATCCCTATTAACGGATATATTTTCATCTCCATCCCCGTTCGCAGGTAAATTTGTAATCTCCGCCCCTGCCCCTGCCTCTGCCCCGTCCCCTGCCTTCACCTCCGCCCCCGCCCCCACCCCCGTCCACCTTACTCACCCAAGCCCAAGCCCAAGCCCAAGCCCAAGCCAACATAATCCATAATTCTAAATAAATCTAACATTCTAAATAATCTATCGTAATTATAAATTATCGTAATATAATTAAAAGTTTGTCATTTACAACATAATATAATTAAAACCTTGTCTACAACATAATCCAACATAATACAATAAAAAGTTTATTTCCATTGTAAATATAACACAATATCATACAACACAACCTAATGTAACGTAACATAATCTAACATAAAAAAATATAAAAACACAAATATCTACATTTTTATAAGCCAAAACCATAAAAAAAAAATCAAAAAACAAAAAACAAAACAATTTTCAAAAGAAAAAAATCATTCAATAATATGTAAATTTGTATTTACAGCAACATGTATATATATATAAAATAATAATAATAATAACGGGTAAAGTCGGGCGGGGAGGGGCAAGGCGGAGGCGGGACATGGGTAAGTGTTAGTTTATCCCCGCACGGATTTATACGGGTATCCCCATATACGTCCACCGTCCAATACGTATAGTCCATCCCCGGTCCAAACGGAACGAGTTTAGACGAATACCCATTTTTACCCGGTTCATTGACATCCCTACTCCGATCCCTTTAGTCATTTGTCTATCTAATTATATTACATAATTATTAATTTTTATTTTTTCAAAAAAATTGATTAGATCACTTATAATATTATTATATTATTGCATACTAAAAGATAAAATATAACATATATTTGACCATGGAATTCAATGTGATAACTACATATATATATATAATAATTTAATATATATATGTGTGTGTGTGTGTGTAGGACTTTACTTCTTCATATAGAGATAGAAAATTGTATGTAATTGTACTACTAATAAATGAGTTCAAAAGAATTTAGAAGTTCTCATAAAAGAATTCAAAATAAATTGAAAGTCAAATAGGAGTAAAAAGTAAAAATTAGATAAAAGTATATATGTTGGTATAATTGATTTTATTATAATAATTAGGGATAAAATAGAAAATCAAAAATAATTTAATATATATAGGACTTTATTTCTTCATATAGATATAAAAAATAGTATATAACTGTACTATTAATAAATGACTTCAAAAGAATTTGAAAATTCTTATAAAAGAGTCCAAAAAAAGTTAAAAGTCAAATAAGAGTAATAAAACAAAAATTAGATGAAAGTATATAGGTGCGTATAATTGATTTTATTATAATAATTAAAGATAAAATAGGAAATCAAAAGTTTTTCAAAGATGCTGACATATATAGATAGATAGATATAAATATAAATATAGATATAGATATAACTATAGATTATAAGTAGTATATATATAAATATTTATAATCCAATCTATATAATAAACAGTTTAAACGCATAATTTAAAGTTAACAAAATAATAATACAATAACAAAGATTATCGCTAACAAAATATAGATTTATTAACATTTGTAGTCGTATATATATCTATTTATCTATATCTATATATATATAATCTATAATATAAAATATGACAGATTTTAATAAGTCAATCTGACGGTCTCAAATAGACTCATTCGACAACCACTAATATCCCTCTTAAAATCATTCACATTGAATTTTCTCTCTCTAAATCTATCACTTTTCGCTTACGTTGCACCGTACCTTCAGATACAGATTAATCTTAATATATTTATAAGTAATATAAATATAGATTTATGATAATTAAATAAATAAATTGACGCATTCTGAAAATAAAAAAAAAATTCACGTATTTTATCAAGCGAGTCGCGAGCCGTCTGGCTGCTCTGCTTTTCGCCTCACTTCACCCGCCCTTCTCCGTCCTCCCTCCTCCCTCGCCGCTCTTCTTTCTCCCATCCGTCTTCTCTGCTTTCCTCCTCACCATTCCTTCTCTCTCTCCTCCCTTACCCGCCCTTCTCACCCTCCTTCAACTACGTCACCTTTCTCTTCTCTCCTCTCCTCGACGCACCTCCCTCTTCTCTGCAAACCGACAGCTGCTCGACTCAAACATCCGCTCGATTCCAGGTACCTCTAGAATAATGGCGCTTTCGAAACCCAAAAACTCCCAAAACGTAGAGCTCCTGAAGTCCGATATCGCATCCTTCGCTTCCTCAATCGGCCTCTCTTCCTCACTCCCCTCCTCCGGCTTCGACGACTCCGATTTCCGCAAGACCGGCCCTCTCAAACCTGACAACCAAAAAACTTCAAAGCAACCAAAGCCCCAAAGCTATAAAAAGCCACAAAACAATGACAAGCCCAGCGAAAACAAGAAGAAACAGCGGCTCAACCATAGGGTGCAACCCTTGCTGTCCAATACTTCAAAAGGAATTGATAACAAATTGATGAATCTCCCCAAACTTCCATTGGTGAAAGCGAGTTCATTGGGCGTGTGGCATATGGATTTGGCGGAATTGGAGGAGAAGGTGATTGGAAAGGAAGCGAATAAGAAGGTTGAGTTTAAAAATGTGGAGGAATGGAAGAAATTGGTGGAGAAGAAGAAAGAATTAGCAGAGAGGTTGTTGGCACTGTACGCACAGGACTATGAGTCGTCCAGGGGGCGGAGTGGGGATATAAAGATGCTCACTGCTACGCAGAGGTCCGGAACCGCCGCCGATAAGGTGTCCGCTTTTTCGGTAATGGTTGGGGAAAATCCAATCGCGAATATGAGATCACTTGATGCTCTTATAGGTAATTTTCTTTGGGCCATGTCCTCTATTTAGTGTTTATACCACAGTCGTTGCTAATATTCATTACGTAGTTCGATTTCTTTTACCAGTTTGCATGATTTTGGATTTTAGTCAAAATAATCCTTGGCAAACGACAAATTGAAGTTTTTAGTAGTGAAAAACAAATGTTGGATTTTTTATATTTGGTGTGCAATTATCAAGTTCTGAGTTTAACATGATGTAGATTTTATTTTTTGGGAAAAGAACCAATTTAGAGGTTAGTAATCTCCTTCTTGGAGTTAATATAGTGGAATAGACTTTCTAATTGCACCAGAGTCTAGAAAAGTCTGGTGACATTGAAGCTTTGGAAACACAGCTGCTGAATAAGTATGAAGCTTTCCAGTGTCATTAGAAGCATGACAAGTAAATAAGGCATTAAGTATTTAATTTCATGACCTATTTTGGTGGTTAAAGGGCCTCAAATGAAATCCACAAAGATAACATCAGAGGATCTTAGCATCTTACCGTTAGCTTTATGATCTGCACAGATGCAATGGCAAATGGTGATTATTTGAATTGTGAGTCAGCTATCATGAGTTAGTTGATTTCTGTCCACTTTAGCTTTGCGCTTTGGTGATGGTTCTTTGGTTTATTTGTTACGGTAGGATTAGTACTTAAAACAAACATTGAGTGAAGTTACAGTTCTTGCGGGCTCATGGGAGTTAGCCTAGAATCCTTAATGCCAAAAAAGGATGTTATGTGTGCATCTGAATATATATCATATTACCAACTGAGTTTAATTATAAGCTTTAATTACTGCAAATTCTGTTGATATTCTGGACAGCATTATGACCATGTAACTTGAGTTTTTCACTAATGGCATTAAACTGCAGGAATGATTACATCAAAAGTAGGAAAGCGCCATGCATTGACAGGTTTTGAAGTGCTAAAAGAACTTTTTATTTCGAGGTTCTCTCTCTCTCTCTCTCACATAATGAATTTTGTCTTCTTTATTATGCTCTCTATATCTTTGTTCTTGCTTGCACCCATGCAGGCACATAGTCGTAGTTATGGTCCATGTGTTAAATGCATGATATGACTTGAACATGTCTTGGTGGTTCATGCTCTATTTGATTGTTTCTGTGTTCTCTTCCCAGTCTGTTACCTGATCGTAAGCTGAAGACTCTATTTCAGCGGCCTCTAAATCATCTTCCTGAGTCTAAAGACGGTTACTCTCTTCTACTCTTCTGGTATTGGGAGGATTGCCTGAAGCAGAGGTGTGTCTAAACGTTACTTCTTCCCTCCTCCCCAGAACTTATAACTGCACACAGCATGGCTATCTTCTATAAGTAGCTATCTTAAAGCAAACTTAATGGACGAGGTTTTTTCAGCCTTCATTTTTTTATGTCCCTGGACTTTAACTCAATGCCTCTCTTCATATTACTATGGCACAATAAGAACTTGGTTAGATTTTGTGATGATATTTCCTTGTAATTCAGCATAATCGGATGTATTGACAGTTTGACAGCTGAATTAAGACAAGACAGAGATATGGGGTTATTGACTTACTGGTATCGTTTGTGTGTTGTCATATTGGATTATATATGAATCCTTTTCATTGAACGAAGACCAATTATTGCAGGTATGAACGCTTTGTGTTTGCCCTTGAGGAAGCATCAAGAGATGTGTTAGCTATAATAAAAGACAAGGCATTGAAGGTTATCTGTTCTTTTACGTTTTGCACAACACTTTCTCTGGCTTTTATGTATATTGATTGCTGAATGCTGATGTTACATGTATTATGTTACTTCTTGCCCTCTTACTTCAGAATATGCGTGATATATTACGTTAACTCATGTTAGACATATTCAACTGGTGTTGTTGAATGTCTAAGGGTGGACCCAAAAAAATTTGGATTTGAGAGGTGTTAAACCTTAATAGTCATCAAAGTTTGCTAAAGTATTTTCCTCTTTTCATCCTAATCATACTCTTTGGGGGTCATATCATTTGGGTATCTTAGCTCTTCCATAGTTCAGTAACATGTTTGCGTGCCTTGTGGTTCTGAAATTTCCAGTATACCCTTAGAGCCAAAACTAGGCATGGGGTGATATTAATGGCTGAAAACAATGTAATTAGTGTGCTTTGCTTTCCCAAGTCTAGATGAAGAGGTAGACAAGTTGCTCCATAGGTGCACAATTTTACATTTTTTTTGTGCATGTCACTGTTCCAACCTATACTCACCAGAAACTGGCCTATGGGAGCAAATTTCATATTAATCTCTAGGACCAATGCGTTCGGACATGAGTTCAAGATTTGATTAGCCATGATCTCGAAATGCTCGTCTTTCTTCCTTTTCATATTTTCCTTGGTTGATACCACCCTGCCACTTTGTGACCCCCGGTTACCACTGGCCAAGGCACCAATATATGTTTTATTATATTAGGAAATGATACTACTTGGATATTTGGGACTTTGCATTTTTGACCATTTTCATTTTAGTCACTTTTTTTTTCTTCCTGTTTTGAAAGTTTTCATGCAAATTTGGTATAAGATAAGGAGTTGTTTGAATCTATCTATTTTCTTTAATTCTTTCCAGACAATATACACATTGCTGAGGAGCAAATCAGAGCAGGAGCGGCGATTGCTCTCTGCACTAGTCAACAAGGTACGCTCCTATTTTACTTTTGCTTCATATGGAGATAATGAAACCATTTGTTAGACTTTGTTTTTGGAGCTTAGTGTGGCTGTTGAGTTCCTTGGAATACATTTCATCTTTTGCTTGACTGAAGCTAGGGGATCCTGAAAATAAGGCCGCATCTAATGCTGATTTTCACTTATCGAGGCTTTTGGCTGACCATCCAAATATGAAGGTAACTATCTATCATTGGTACTTTCAATTCACATTCGGACCTAGTTGTTTAATTGATTAACTGCTTTTAACTACTTTATGCAATATAGAAAACTTCTAGTTTCATTGGAGAAATGGATTTGGGAACCAAGAAACATTTGTTGGAACTGAGTTCTTAGAATTCCTTATCTATAATAAGCTTAACAATAAGGTAAACATTAGGACCAGCCTGCTTTGCCATTATTTGGATTTAGGACACCCCACAAAGCAGAACTAGTTTTAGTACAGTTTGCAGGCATATTTACTACTATGGAATCAGCTATTTGTACTAACAAGGGGATTCTCTTCCCTTACTCAAAGAAAGATGAGTATTTATCCTGAATCAGGAGTCAAAGTTTGACAGGTGATCACTGATACTTTATGATGCCACATTTTGAGTTTCTGGGGTTCTATGAACTAATTTTGAAATGACTTTTGACTTCCTTTTTAGCATCTTTGGAAAGATATTAATTTGAAGAAGAAAAATTAAGATTGTAAAATTGGACACAACTTGGAGAATGAAATTACTGAGAGAGTGTTATATCTTTGATACACACGAAAAATATTTTCTACAAAATGTTGAAAATGGTAGTTAAATTGATTTTAGCTTGATTGTTCTGTCTACAGGGAAACATTATGATTATTATTTCTTGAAATGTGAACTAGAACAAAAGCATGGCAATCATATAGCTATAAAACCAATGTTCTTAAGAATATGATGAACAAGCAATGTTTTTTGTGTGAACAATTTGCCTCCTTTTTATTTATTAGGCCTTTTGTCTCCTTACAGGTTGTGGTGATTGACGAGGTGGATAAATTTCTTTTTCGGCCTCATTTGGGATTGCGAGCCAAGTACCATGCTGTATGTCCAGATGACTTCTCTATGCATTTTTGTACTTCAGTTTTTGCTTTTCATTCTCACGATGTTTGGCTCCCTGTTCTTGACCATGTTATTGCTTTTCTTGTATTTTAGCATTTATGTCATGGATTTTTGCAGCTTGCCAAGATGATAATGAAAAGCAACTTGATGTATCGTTTCTTTTGCTTCTTCTACTTCTACATTGAAAATGGTTCTTAATTTAATTCTTGCAAGATGGCTATAGATTTGATATGTAAGGAGGATCCTAGAAAATTGTCATATGATGTTCCTGTTTCCTTGTGTTAGGTATTAAGCTACAACTCCTCTGGTATTGGGGTTTATGTGTAAGCTTTGGATCATTATCTTCCAAATATTGAGCATTTGATTTTTATTTTGTCAGAATCACATTAAGATTTGTTTGATTCTTAATATGGCGAGTTTGCCTACTCTCAGAATCAACTATTAATGAAAATGCAAAGTTGTTGAGAATGCATGTACATTGGAATTGGAATCCATTAAGATTAAGATTTTTTGAAATTTTGCAACTTATATGGAATCCATGTGAAACATTGGAATTGTAGTCATTACTATTTCTCTGATTATAAGTTATAACGTTTAGTCCTTTTTTTATTTATTTTAAAATAAAAAGATTAGAGGTTGATGTGCTGGATATTGTTAGTTTATTAGGGGTGGTGGAGTGAGTGGATTTTGTGACTGGAATCAATTTTTGACCTAGTCAGCAGCACCGGAAGAATTCTGTCTGAAAGGACCATTTTAGTCTATAGGAGGAACCCCGTAAGTAATCCCATCGGTACTAAAGCCCCAGAAGGTAAAAAAATGAAATTTGAATCTGTCTATTTCATCATTCCATATATATGATCACCATGGAAAGGGAGATGGCAAACTAGAAATGAGTTAGACGAAGGAGCTATTTTAACATAAAATAACGGTAAATCAGAATAGCAACAACATAAGAGGTGGGAGTGGGGCGAAAAATTTCCTGCGTATGGAGTCTTACAGCGGTCCCTCTTTGAGGCACAGGTCCGCTTTGACCTTAATGTTGAAGTTCTGAAAAAACTCAGAATTAATTGACCAGCGGCAGGTGATACTAAGAGTTGCAGACTCAACCCTTTAGTCTTACCTCCGCTCTATAAGAATCTAGCTCACATTTGAAAGGGAAGACCTTAGCCCATTCCAAAGGAAGCCTGGGATGGGGTTTAAAAATTCTTTCGATATCTTCGGGGTGCACTTAAAAGGTTGCTAGATAATATAAAGGCTTGCAAGGAAGAATGAGCGGACTGGGATAGAGAGGATAGGAAAGGAATGCACCCATATTCATCTTCTTTAAATTTCCTATACATTGATATACACTTGCCAATTTTTATTCCGATCGTTAATTTCTTAACACATTTCCAGTTCTAAGTAGACATTCAGTTTTAAATTTAACTTCCATAATTTTTTAAAGTCTGATTAACCTGCAAATTTCATATACCTGACACTGTTCCTAAACAGGTTAACTTCTTAAGCCAAATTCGTCTGAGTCACAAGGGAGAGGGACCTAAGGTGGCAAAGCGTTTGATAGATGTATATTTCGCTCTGTTTAAGGTACTAGGAAAGATCTCATTCTCATTTGTAGTGTAAGCGATAAATAATTATCCGTTTTAAAAATTTATTTTTGTCCTTCTGACAATTTTTTTCTAACCTTGCTGTTTCAGGTATTAATTTCGGAGGCTGGTGGAGAACTTAAGATGGACAAAGACAGCAAAGAAGGATACAAAAAAACTTCCAGCTCTTCCAAAGCTAATCAAGTGAAAAGCCCGGTGGAATCTCATGTTGACATGGATTCCCGTTTATTGTCAGCTCTTCTAACAGTTAGTATAGAGTTCTTGTTTTTTTACCTAAGCATTTATGTTTAAAGAAGAATTAAACTAAACTGACGTTTACACTACCTTTTTTGAATCTTTCACCCTCCCCCACACATATTTCCCTTGATTTTTTTAGTCCCTATAAGTCTCAGAGCTTAAAAAAAAACTGTTAATGCTCAGCTACAACTATGGCAGATTAAGAGTTGGTGCCCTTATTTCGTGTTTTTAAAATATTTCTCTGCTCATACTAATTGATCCCTGTTCATGGTACTTTGTTTTTTATGATTATACAATTGGTGCCTGTGCATAGATCCTTGTAGATGGAGTTGGCAATAAGTTTGGTTTGGTGTAGATTAAATTGTGTTGGCTCCAAAACTATAATTTGAACTAAAACTATGATATAATGTTTTGAAATCAAATCAAGAAAATGAAAAACATAGAAAATCTGAAAAAATAGTAAACGAATCATAAGGTTGATAGTAGTAAACATGTAAGCCAACCCTACAGGTATAGAAATGGGCTCCAGATATACAAATCTGCAAGCTAGTCACCCAGGTGTAGTTAATGTGATGGATCACTATATGGACAGCTCTATGTTATTATCATTTTTGTTGACTCTGTATAAACTGCTGCTCTTTTTTTTTTTTTTTTTTGTGTTCTAGTTATTTCTTGTTTTTGTCTTAAGGTCTTTTCTTGGGACCATATCAAATTATTTATGCTCCTTGTTCCCCTTTATTATGGTTCATTTGGCACAAATGTTTTGACGTGGTGTAAAGTATGTCCTCTCAGACCTTTTCTTAATGACTTATGTCTTGTTCATCCTCTTCTGCAGGGGGTTAATAGAGCATTTCCTTATGTTTCTAGCAATGAAGCTGATGACATTATTGAGGTCCAGACACCTATGATATTTCAGCTGGTAAGCTCAACGCTAAATGTTAATTTGTTTTTTATTGAGACTGAAGCATCTGTTCAAATAATATTCTTCTCCATTGCTGGAGTTTCATTTTGTATGTTCATTACGTAAGTGATTCCTGAAGTTGGTTGTTTAAATGTGCAGGTTCATTCAAAAAACTTTAATGTGGGCGTTCAAGCACTAATGCTTCTTGATAAGATCTCATCCAAAAATCAGATTGTCAGTGATCGATTTTATCGTGCCTTGTATTCAAAATTGCTGCTTCCAGCTGCCATGAATTCCTCCAAGGCAAGGCTATCTACTTTCAGCGTCCAATCTTTTTGATATGTGTGCTTCTTTAGGTCTCACTTTTGCGATAACTCCTGTATGAGTTGAGATTTTATAAGACTGGTATTGTCAAAAAGCCTTTCCATTGTTTGGACTTCCTGTCCACTTTTGACTCGGCTCTTTTGTACTTTTATTGTACTCTCTTTCATCTTTTATGATTAATATCACCATTGTTTCTTATCGAAAAGATGGCTTTCCATTATGAAATAATCTAATGAAAGGGCAGTTCGAAAGCGGTCTTTCTTTTACCTACAAATGCCTTGCTGCCATTTGATTGCCTTCAATAATTTTTGTCATGCTATACCCCATTGTCTTGAACCTCTTGGTTAAAGTTTAAAATTTCTGACTTATCTTCTGGTTCTTGAGTCTCTCACAGATCCGATTATTTAAGTTTCTTTCTGGTGGTCAATATGTTACACCTTTGGGGTGATGCCATCATGCCACCGTTACTTCTGAGAAATTATTCCTTCCTGGCTCTGGTAGTTAGTTTCATTCTTGATTTTTAATGTGAGCATTTCTATTTGAAATGAAAACTTCAGCTTAAAACGTGGCATAAAATTTCTTGACTTTGTTCTTCAGTAAGTTAATCCGTCCACTCCTTTAAGATTTTTTTAACAGTAATTACCTTACTAGAAGGCATCCAATGGTACCAAAATGTCCTACCTCTAATTCTTCACACCTTGTGTGTTTGTTTGTGATTTGACTGGTGCCCATACCTTTAGTTCGGCATGAATAGTCTGATCATAAACTAAGCAACTGTTTTTTCTTTGTACAACTTCATTTTTATGTTGTGCTTTTGTGTGAATGTTTTTTTTACGTGAATTAATTTTCAGGAAGAAATGTTTATTGGGCTACTTCTGAGGGCTATGAAAAGTGATATTAATCTAAAGCGAGTGGCTGCCTTCTCAAAGCGTTTGTTACAGGTTTGTGCTGAAATTCTGTTCCTTTCCGGAAAGAAAATTCTGTCCCTTTATTTGGCCCTCGTGATGGTACATCATGTGTCAAGTCCATCTTCTTTTTGGAATGCCTCAAGACTATCCCCTTCTATGTTTTTTTTTTAGGGGTTCACATAACATGAACCTAATTTGGGAGATTGACCACAGTTTGAAGAGATTTGGACTAAGGATGTCAACTATTTTAACTCAAGTTCTGATCAACTATGCCTCTCCCAGCACCCATTGAGCAATTTTGTAGTCCATTGGGGTTAAAGAGAATCCAAGTCGAGCCAATTTCCAGAAGCGTTACTGATCGTGTAATAGCGCTAAATTTATATTTCATTGACTCTTCACTCTTTGGATGGGTTCAAGAATCCTGCAAACTTTAGGATCTCAAATTCTCCAAGATTGTGATAGGATTCTGGAAAAGAGCACTGTTGATAACTTTTAGCCACATAACTCTATATATTCTAGTAATAGAAGTACATGGATAGTTGATTAATCCTTTTCCTCATTTCATTTTTCCTTGTTCTGTTGCGTGTTGGGCCTTGATGTCATTTCAGAGGACTGGTCCTTGGTGTTTGTAGAACTCAATAGTACTCTGCATACTTGCTGAGGAGACTGAGAAAATGAAATTTCTGGTGCATTAATTATGTCTTCTTATCATTTTAGATCCTTTCCTTTGCTTTTTTTATTATTTTTTTATGAGACAATTCGAGTTTGTAAGTTTCATTAAAGAGAAAAGATGAAGCAATGGTTGTATTTATGGGGCCCTATGCCAGTCTGATCGGTGAAATTTTGTGTCCACTTTCTGGATATTATTAACTATTGACTTCTCTCATTCCTGAACAGGTTGCCCTTCAGCAGCCTCCTCAGTATGCCTGTGGATGTCTTTTCCTCATCTCTGAAGTTCTTAAAGCAAGGCCACCTCTTTGGTAGGGCTAGTTTTGACCACTACCCATTTCTATTTTTATCACCTGGTTGCATATTTTCACATTCAAAATTTAGAATTTTACCCATATCATATAGGAACATGATGCTTCAGGATGAGTCAGTTGATGAAGATCTTGAGCATTTTGAAGATATTGTAGAAGTAGAAAGTCAATCAAGCCCCACGTCGGTGCAACCCTCATTGGAGAAACCAGATAATGCTGGTGAGGGTTCACTGAGCAGCAGTGGTAGTGATGCTGACAGTGATGAATCACTTGATGAAGGTGGAAAAGCAATTTCTCTCTTTTCAGATGATGTTTCAGATGAAGCAGATGATGTGCTTATGGGAGGTAGTTTGAACAATCCTCAGGAATCTAAAATGAAGTCTGCTGACAATGGACACCAAGCTCAGCAGTCAAACATGGAGTCTTCGTTGCCTGGAGGGTACAACCCAAGGCACAGGGAACCTTCTTACAGGTAATAACATCTGCTTAGTTTTGAATTTGAATATTTGTCTACAAACAAGCTGTTCTTTTATGTGTGCCAAATTTATGTATTGGGTAGCATGTGTCCTTTTACTTTGTACTTAGAAAAAGAATAATTAACCTTATTCATTTTATTGCTACTGATGAAGTTCTCAAGGGTGATAAAAAGGAGATTATAACAATTTGGCACTTACATGTATGGCCACAGTTTGCTCTTGTTAATTGTGTGATCTTGGCTTGTCAAAGTCACCATTATACTATCATTATAGTACGTCTGAAAATGTTTTCCCTTTTTTCTTTTCCCATTTGTTTCTTTTTATTATTCATTAGATATCTTTTAAATTGTGTTGGTTTTATCAACACTATCTGATTTTATGAATCAACAGCAATGCAGATCGTGTAAGCTGGTGGGAGCTGATAGTACTGGCTTCACATGGGCACCCATCAGTTGCTACCATGGCCCGAACCCTTCTTTCTGGGACCAACATTGTGTACAATGGGAATCCACTAAATGACCTTGCACTTACTTCTTTCCTGGACAAGTTCATGGAGAAGAAACCAAAGCAGAGCACATGGCATGGTGGCTCCCAAATTGAACCCGCCAAAAAGGTTAGTGTCTTTGTTCCATGGAGAGGTTATATTCTTCTTTATGCCTTAGGTTTCCACCCCTTACAAGTGAGGGTTTCAGATGTCAGCTCTGTCTAATTAATATTATACATTAAATCCTCTCTCTCTCTCTCTCTCTCTCTCCCCCCCCCCCAAAAAAAAAAAAAAAAAAGAAGATATAAAAAAAAATCCAACCCAACCAGATGATTGGAAGTTAATGTTTATGCTCCTAATTTGAACTTCACCTCAGAAAACTAAATAGAGGGAAGTTGGCTTAAATATGAGGCATTTTCCCTAGGTGCAGAGCTCCAGTATTCTGCCTTGTCAAACTGCCTACTCATGCTTTTTCATTTGTCTTTTGATCCAGCTCGACATGAACAACCAGTTGATTGGGGCAGAGATTCTCTCTTTGGCTGAAACGGATGTACCTCCAGAAGATCTCGTGTTCCACAAGTTTTACATGAATAAAATGAGTTCCTCAAAGAAGCCAAAGAAGAAAAAGAAGAAAGGAGCAGAGGATGAGGCTGCTGAAGAGTTGTTTGCAGTGGATGGTGAGGATGAAAGTGACAATGAAGAAATTGACAACATATTGGACTCTGCTAATCCTTTCTTGGAGGCAGATGGGGATTATGATTATGATGATTTGGACCAAATTGCTAATGAAGACGATGACGACTTGGTTGGTAACGTCAGTGATGAAGAGATGGACTTGCCTTTGGACATTGGTGAAGGAGAATATGATGATGTTAACCAGAATGACAGCAACGA
Organism: Ilex aquifolium; assembly: GCA_951799425.1. Lineage (NCBI taxonomy): Eukaryota > Viridiplantae > Streptophyta > Magnoliopsida > Aquifoliales > Aquifoliaceae > Ilex > Ilex aquifolium. Next base: position 15,312,267 of record OX637410.1, on the reverse strand, counting down.
TGCTGCTGCAGCTGATGATGATATAGGAATTGTAGATGATGGGAATAATGTAGGGGATACATTTGATGGGAAGAAGAGGAAAAGGAAATCCAAAGGACTTGTCGCATCCCCATTTGCAAGTCTTGAGGATTATGAGCATCTGTTGGACGAGGAGAGGCCACCGAAAAGCAGATCTGCAGAAGAAAAAAAGTTAAAATCCAAAAAGAAGAGAAAGGCGTCGAAGTGAGTTTTACATTTGCCTTTATACCTGCCCATGTCATGAACATTGTTCATGATAAGAGTTTTGAATCCTCATAGTTTCGATTGACTCATAAATTTTGATACTAGATTGTACTCTTATGTCTGCTAGGTTAGCATACGAGAAAGTTGAATTTAGATTCCTCGTGACATAATTTATATCATTGTTAATGTTTAAGTGGCAGGGAAATGTTCACACACAAGCTGCTGGAAACCCGTGTGTTGTCCTGTGTTCTTTCTTTTCTTTTGGATCAACTAAAAAACTAAATATTTTTCCTTTAGATTTTTGTTCACCATCCTAGTAGTGCATGTTATAAGCGTCCGCATGATCATGCGGGTGTCAAAATATAACGCGATTTATTAACATGACACGAACACAATACGAAATTAGAAAATTTTGATCTTTTTTAAGCAATTTGTTTCGTAAACGAGTGGACTCAGTATGACATGATTAATAAAAGAATTGAGTATAGCTAAAATTTATTAAAAAAATAAACGACACAATTCGTTTATATACGGTTATGTACAATTGATACACAACATAAATCATTGAACACGAATTAATAAACAAATCAAATATGAGTAAAATATTTTTTAACAAGAACCTACTTTTCAAACATGCTTCACCATTAACAAGCTTATACACACACTCAAACATCAATCGAACATCTGAAGAATTCAAATCCTATTATCTTTCATAATTTACTAACACAAACTCGACCACAATCCAGTAGTATAGTTGTCTTGTAACTTACAAATGGAATGAATTAGATTCTTAATATTTCAAATTGCATATGCAATGGTGCTCGTTGGGGGGGGCTAATGGAATTAAGCACAGCAAAAAAAAAGAGAGAGAATAACATCTATAATGCCTGCCGAGAAGTGCAAGACAATCACATTACATTGCTTCCTCCACAACTGAATGGAACAAAACAGCAGAGTACTACACTACTACCACAACCAGCAGACTACCAAGGAGAGAGTATCTACAGTCAATCATTCTGGGCAGTGCACAACAAAAAGAGTATTTCATCTCAAGACCACCCTCCTTCCTCTAGGAGATTGCAACTTCAACAGTCTTGGACTTGGGTGGTGGAGGCAGCTTCTCTACAACCACCGTCAGCACCCCATTTTCACATTTGGCAGTAATTGCCGACGGATTACAATTCTCAGGCAATCGGAACTTCCTCAGTAAGTTTTGAGGTGGCCTCCTCTCAAGCCTAATGTACTTGCATCCCTCGTCCGCACCATCCTCACGCTTCCTCTTCCCGTTACTTCGGATCACCAGTGTGTTCTCATCTTCCACCGTCACCTACAACAAATAAAAATGGCAATGTCAAGCTCATCAATGTACCCGACGCAAGCCCAATTTCTACTTCTGTGTAGCATTTCGTCTATGTCATTGAATCTGATAGGATACCATTCCCATCTGATCCCATTCTGCCGACAAGAAGGATGAAACAAAAGAGAAATCTCAGTTGGAAAATTAATTATATACAACAGAAAGTGAGTTAAAAGGATACCTGAATGTCAGATTTGGATAAGCCAGGAACATCGAGGTAGAAAACATACTCCTTGGGGGTACTAAGGATGTCCACCGGGATGATGCTATTGCTAGTCCCATCCTTGGTTTCATGGGTTTCACGAGACTTCGAATGGAGCTTCAGTTTCTCAACATTTTGTGGGAAGTTGAGAATTTGGCTCACAGCATCCAAAACTGTACTCATCTTCGTCTACTATCTCAAACTACAAGCACAGACTCTGTAAAATCATCAAACAGTTAGCAAAACAAACCCATCTCCAGAAAACACTCGGATTTCCTAGTAAATTCAACCAACAATCGAAACAAACCCATCTCCAGAAAGCAAAACAAAACAAAACAAAAATTATCTGAGTACTTTTGCGCATTTAACGTATGAGACCCCAATGCAATTCCCCAGTTTGATTGGTGAGAAAACACTTGCAAAAGAAAATTAAACCTCATAAAATCCAAGGTGAAGGGTTTGGGTTTAATTACTTGGCCAAGAAAGATTCCTGCATATTCTCCTCTCTTACTATATAGTTTCTAACGTACCAAACAGAGGATACTGATCCCAAACGTAGTATAGTACTTTATGTAAGAAAATTTGTTACAGTGATCCTCTAATTGACCCAGTATTCATTCTTACCTCTGCCTTGTATTCGAACGGTGCCAGAGAAACCGAGTGAGAGTTCTAGAGATTGCAGCAAGAAAATGCAGAGGATATCTCCAAGGGGTTGATTTGTTGCTAGGAATCTGGAGAAAATTTTGGGAAATTTAAAGGGATTAGAGGGAAAGTTCGAGAGGTTACTACATTCTATCACCCGAAACGTCTAGAACCGTCGGGGCATTCACCAGACTGGTGACGCGTGTCACTCAGTAATTGTGGTTGGATACAAAGGTCCCGTTTGATCTAACTTCTCTCATTATTCTTCATATTTGTTTTAGTTTAAGGGTTTAGCTGTCGGGTTAATTTACGATCATTTCGATTAATTTGTTTTTTGATTTGATTAAAGACAAACTATCCATATCGAAATCAAAATATTAATAAGAGATTTGTTCACATTGGGGTTTGGTGATTGACATGTTAGCCTAGTTAGGTTCATTCCCGAGAAGAGAAACATATGCGATTTACGCCTCATTATTTCACCAGAGGGTCTATCAGAATGGTCTCTGAATGCTCTCATTTGCTTCCATCCTTTTTTTTATTTAGCTAAAAAAAAAAAATTATCTTTCATAATCTGACCCAACCCCAAAGAGTTATTATCCATCAATGATAAAACATCGATAAACTTTACTATTTTAACGTGATAATTATTAAATATGGTAATTATTAAACATTATGAAAACAATTAAGATCTATTAAGTCTATATGATATTTTATAATTAATATCATCGACATATTATTTTCTCACACTGCAAAAAGTTATAAGTTACAACGTGGTATTTTTAATTTTTTAAAATGAGATATTGACCCCAACTCAACAGAAATATGCTCATGGCCTCTGAAATACTATCATTCTTACATTTTTTTTTTTAGAAATTTGGAGGCCGGTCCCCCTATATGGACTTATTTGAACTTAAGTCCGTCAAGGAAACTTATTTGTTATGAAGTCCGTTTTTTGTCAATTTTACCATACTATCCATTCCCTTTAGAAGTGAAATAAAACTAAAAATTAAAAACTCCTAAATCTTAGGAGTTTCACTAACATTAAAATATTTTCTCTCTCATATCTATCTACTAGGGATAACCCGTGCCTGAAGGCACGGTGCAACTAAAAAAAATCGAACATTGAATTTGAACTCAAAATAATCAAGCATTAAACTCGAACACGTACTAAATTGAAAGTCTAAACTCGCCCTATATCACGTGTCTGAAGGCACCGTACATAATTCTTAAACACGAAATAATCAAACAATGAATATAAATATACATTAAGCTAAAAATCGTTTAGTCATTTTTAATGTCATGACTTTAGTGAAATAAAAAGGGTCAAAAGTTATCATCAACCAATACTTTGACAACCTAAATTAAAAAAAAAAAAAAAATTACATTTAATCAGGAACTCTCCAAGAACATAAATAAGTCAATAACCTAGTACATCATGAACTCAAAATTTGTACACAAACACATTAAAATTTTTTAAGACCAATCTAACATGTGATTGGCAGTATAGTCCTCGAAGCCTTCGTCAACCACACTCATGGACTGAACTCTTGATTGCATTCCCAAAACATCCATCCTCCTTACTTGCCTTTCGAAAAAGTCTCTGTAGAGCAAACCAAACTCTCAAACCATATGCAATTATACATGCTTGCTAAATCTTGTGGGGTGTGTAAAGAGTCTCTGCAGAGCAAACCAAACTCTTAAACCATATGCAATTTATACATGCTTGCTAAATATTGTGCGGTGTGTGTTGGTGGATGGGTGGGTGTTGCCTGGTTAAGAATTATCGTGGCACCACATAAGTTCACCAATACCACATAAACCAACATAAAAGTTTAAACTTTTTCGTGTAAAACTACACCTTAACACGCTTTTTATCCCAAATCTAAAAAAAAATCCCACAAATCAAATAGGAAAAGCTCTCATTAAAAATCAAATTAAAAAAAATTCATAGTAGAAGGGGCACTAAGCATGCCTTATCAGAGAACTCGAAAATAATCATAGATGTAGCCTTTAAGAATGCTCCAAAACCTATCTCTGTCCTACATAAAAAATAAACATTACCAATTAATGCAAAAACAAACAAATATTAACAATAAAGCTGCAATGGCCGATTGCACCAATTTGGACAAACACGCTGTAATGGCCAGCTACACCAATTTTAGTCAAAAAATAATAATCATAGTAATTTAAATAAAAAAGGACCAACATGAAAATCCAAATACAATAAGAACAAAGAAATCAAGGAAACAAAAATGAAACTCATCCATGCTAAATAGGTAGTACAATGTTCTAGAAATGGAGCAAATCTACTAAATTTCCATTTTATAAATTAATGAGCAGAAAATGCAATTAAAGCATGATATTACTAACATATATCCCACCCATTTAACTAACATATATCCCGTGACAATCCGCTCAAAACACCAAACATTTAACTAACATAATAATCATGGCCACCTAATGGTGATAAGACATGTGGTTCAAAGACATGTTATGCAGTCGATCCATCTGCATTGGATTTTCTAGTCTGCACTGGACTGTTCTGTCTTCGCATGATGGTGGGATATGCAGGCACAGTCTGATTGCATGGTCTGTTCCTGCACTGCTCATTTGCAGGACTGTATGCACTGGTTGATGCTGCACTGGACTGGGACTGCTCTTCAACTCATACAGCTGGGGTTTGCAAGCAGGATCTGTTTCAAATTTTGGACACTATACTGTAATTAGAATTGGTTAATTGTGCAACCTCCTGATCTGAACATACTCCTAACCTCCTGAAATATTCTAAAAGCTTTGTTCCTTGCCCTGGCCTTCTTTCACAAAAAAACTTGAACATGCAGTAGTGATCACCCTATGATCCATCTACTCCCTCGCCACTTTGATTATTTCCATTTATATTAAAACATCACCCAGAGTTCGCATTTTGTATTTATCAGATTTTCCTTTCAACTACCTGTATAGTACTTGTGGAGCATGTGTTTTTCCTTTACCAGTAAGTTTAGCTCATTCCTCTCATATCTTCCTATTACTTATTTTTATTTTTCCTAGGTAAGTTCAATTTATTCCTCCTTTATTCCACTCATGTATATACTTCATTGATTCACCGCCAGCAGTATATTTCATATTCTTGATTTGGCTTCATACCTAACTATTTTGTAGTTCATGTCCTTCTAACCTTGTTTATTGCGCCGTCATTACTTGTATAATTATTGTTTTTCTACATTATAATTACATCCAATGTAATTTGAACCTTTACTACATTTAAGCCTTAAGTTTATCTCCTTAAAGCTCACCCTGTCATTAGTTTAGTATGCAGAAACATCTTTGTAAGTCATAACAGAGAAAAAATGAAAGTACAAAAAAAATATATTCCTTTTTTTTATCACCAAAATAACACCACATATACAAATAATTCAAAACAACATCACATGTAATTTATCACCACTATCACCATTCAACTCAATAATACAATATAAATATAAATTCAATTACTAAATTTTCAACTCACTAAAAAAATAATGCAATGGCTAATTAAAGACAACTTGCAAAATCTAACAAAATTTGAACGCAATAGACAAATAATAGTAGATAGCATGTCTTAGAGAAATAGTAATAGACACCATGAATTAGACAAATGGAACACGTAAGACACCATGAGTTATAGAAATAGTAGGATGATGTAGACACCATGAATTAAACAAATTGAACACATTAGACACCATGAAGAGAAGTTATCTCAATAGAGAGAGATCCTACCTCCTCCAAAATTTATTGCCTAGTTGATTTTATTCATCAATTTAGCCCTGTTCAAAGGATAATCATCAACATAATTTGAATAGAACATGAGATGTATTGCTGCATAAGTTCTGAAACACCAACTTTTTCTTATCATGATATTAAACCGATTTTGACTGTCTATCATTCATGAACTTGCAGAGACCAGACTCTGTAAAGGTTGATGCATGGGACATCAGTGGTGCAAGGTTTTTAGTAAACTTGTCAGGCCTTCCTACATGGGTGTTCCAGCATGAATTTGATCATTTGCAGGTTCTTACTTGATTTATGATTGCTGGTTTAGATCACAACTTGGAAGCTTTCTTGTCCAATATTTTAAGTAAATGTTTTACAAACTAAATATATTTGGTTTTTTCGAATCAAATAAATAAGCTTTTAGGACCCATTGAATTTCATCAAGAGGGGGAGCAGATAACATTTGCCTATAATGTTTGAGACAGATAAGATGCGCCTATCATATTGATCTAAAAAAACCTGAAAGCAGAAGTTGTTCCTTGTTACCAAGGCTGTAGATGAATGATTTTTTCATGACACATGAATGGTTTTTGCGAACCAATTGATCCAAAAATATTTAACATTTGGGGTCATTATCCTAATGCTGACGTGTACTTTTGAAGTTGAATTTTTAGTAATTTATTAGGTTCGACATTCTGGATCCAATGTAAATATTTTCTAAGATAGCTTATGAATTCGCAGGGAATTCTTTTCTTTGACAGAATGACTGAAGAAGTTCTTGACAGTATATATGCAGATCTAAAGGTGAGTAAACCAAAGTTAGAGATGCAACACTATTTTTCCCCCAAGTGCTGAAACCCACAAACAAAATTCAACCAACCTCCTAACCTCCTGATCTGTTTATGCACTTTCCCTGGTACATCAGAAAACCTCACTAAAACAACTTAAAGTGCAGCAAATTCAGAGCCAAAAGAAACAGAGACTAAAAATAATCTAAATTTTGTCAAACTCAGTGGTGTGGGGGCGAGTCCTTCTCACACACTCCAATTGAGGTTTATTCCAGTGGCCTCCACAACCTTGAAAGCGTACTTTGTTCAATATCTAGTCCCAATCTCAATAATATAGACCACAAACACTTTATTTCTAGCCTAATTAACAGATTTTGTAAATAATATAACAGTTATATAGATAAAACAAATAGGGAAAATTCAAATGGGCGAGTGAGAGGGGGAAGGGGAGAGAGAAGAGATACCTTTGGCGTGAATTGGTCGCCGGAATCTATGGCGTGGGTTGGTTGCTGCTTGTCTATGGAGAATGTCTGGGTGAGAGTTTAAATTGATGTTTGCTAGTAATATAGACCACAAACACTTTATTTATAGCTGTTGGGAGAGATAGAAGCGTGAGAGAGAGGCGTGATAGATTGGGAGAGATAGAAGCGTGAGAGAGAGAGGTGTGAGAGAGGTAGTCTGTTTTGAGATAGACATCTTCATAGGCGGGAAAAAAAATTTAGGACTAATAGCAGACCATTGAATCAAATTTTTTGAGATGCTCTGAACCGTCTTTTGTTTCAAAACGATCTGGACCTCTATTTGTCTTTTGGATTTTGTCTCAAAACGATCTGGACCTCTCTTTGTCTTTTGGATTCAAACTTCGCTCTACTTTATTATATAGATATCCATATATAGGTTAAGAGTTTGACTAATATTAAAATTTTTCCTTTCTCTTATCTATCTACATCCATATATAAGTTAGGTGTGTATATATATATATATAGTAACATTAAAAATAAAAAATAGTAACGTTCAAATACAAAAAAAAATTATCATTTGGACACAAAAAATAATACATTTAAACACAAAAAATAGTAACATTTAAATATAAAAAAAAATTGAAACATTCAATATTAATATTTTTAAAAAATAAAAATAGTAACATGTTTAACAAAAATATCAAATTGTTCAACAAAAATAGTAACATGCTTAACAAAAATTGTAACATACTTAACAATAATTATTTCTCTCAAATTCAAACGCAAAAAATAGTACAATTCAAATACAAAAAATAGTAATATTCAAAAACAAAACAAATAGTAACATTGAATATTAATATTTAGTAAAATAATAGTAGTAACATACTCAACAAAATAGTAACATGCTCAAAATAATAGTAACATGAACAGTAACATACTCAACAAAAGCAGTAACATGAACAATAACATAGTAAAAAAAATAGTAACATGAATTTGAATATATATATATATATATATATATATATATATATTCGGCTACCATTTTTCTCACCATAGCACTGCCACCATCGCACCATCGTCACTTCCCGAGCAACGCCAAATATCACGTTGTCATTACTTCCACAACAATGCTCACCACCATCACCACCACACAAAAGCCCATTCAAGTTTCACTTCGATAGCTCATTTTTAGTCCACACCACCACCACCACTATACTTGTATCATCTCCAAAACAATCCAGCGTATATATATAGAGAGAGAGAGTTTTGAATTTAAATTTTAAATTTATGATGGAGATTTTATATATATATAGAGAGAGAGAGTTTTGAATTTTAAATTTATGATAAAGATTTTATTGACATATTTTAATTGACCTTAAATTAAGGGATAACAATTTCTAAAATAGGAAATTAATTTAACTTCCTTTTAAGGAAGGGTATTTTTGAGATAAAAAAAAAAGTGGATTTAAGTCGTTACATATAATTTTAAACATGAACTTAGCTCCTTATAAGTTTCCTTGCAGGACCTATCTCCAAACAAGTACATCTAGGGGGACTCAGTTCTAATTATCACTTTTTTTTTCTCAATCATAAATCACAGTGTTAAATAAAGTCACTTTAATTCATAACAAATGATTTACTGTTAAAAAAGTTTACGAAAAGACGTATTCAAGAATATTTCATGATCTTTTTTCCGTCTAGAACTTTGTCATATTCATCCAAGCATCTATATCTGATCATTTCAGAATGGTCTTTGAAGGGTTCTTGCGACTAAATTGGACTCTTTTTTTAGTTACATGTTAAAATCATTAAAAAAGGTATTTAGTGTACGAGATTCTTACCATTGCAGAGGTCTGAAAGGGTTAGATGTACACAGTTTTACCCTTGCAAGCAGAGAGATGATTTCCACAATTCGAATCTGTGACCTCCAAGTCAAAGTGAAGCAACCTTACCGTTACGCCAAGGTCCGCCCGCCCTCTACTTGTGAAAATCATTGATAGATAAAAATAAGAATCAAACAATATTCCATATCTTTCTATTTACATATCTAAATGTCCCTGTACATTCGGGACATATTGAAGAAGAAAAATGAAAAAAAACTGCCAACGGAAGGAAAGATTTAAAACCACTAAACTTAACAACTAAATCATCATATAGACCATATATATAATAAATAGTATACTACTAGCTAGTAATCCATGGAACAAAGGCCTAGGTTGGTCTGACGACCCTAAACACTTTCTGCTTGGCACCTTTAACCAACCAATCCTCGAAAGCTTTAGCTTCATATCGAATCTTGAGAATGCCTTCATTACAGAAACCATATTCTTCAGCTGAAACACACAGAAGCTCCAAGAAATCTGCGTCGCTGAGGGCTGCCGTGTGAACCATAAATCGCTTGCTCTCATCATTCAAACCAACTGAAATCGGAATATAGCCTTTTGGAGTCAATGGAGCATCCCGTTCCCGTATTCTCATGAAACCCTTTAATCTCCCGATCGTTCTCAACTTACTGACTTTCACTCCCATAATTAATTGCCCTGATCTTGAGAGTTAATGAGAGGTTATTAATGTTGGGTTCTTCTTCTTCTTCATATGGCTCGCTCCTAATGTGGGAATATAAGGCCGTGCATGAGCCTGTCCTTGCCGTCCTAGAGTCCCTGTAGTAAGATGTTGATTTGCGATATTTTCAATGCAGCTGTACTGATTGGTATGTCTCCTAATAATTTTGCTCCATGGTGTTATTTTAATTTGATTGGAATCTCTATTGGAGAGAGAGAGAGAGAGAGAGAGTAGACTGCATGCCGTGACCACAAAGCTGATTACTCTTGGCTTTATTTTGATCTCACTGAATTGGAGTATGTGAGAATTGATTATGCATGACAGAATCATTGCAATCAAATTCATGAAACTTATATTCATTACAACTCCAATGATAGTTCAGTGATAATAAAAACGAGTTATAAATTCAGGCGTCTTGAATTTGGAAATTGATAATTTTTTGGGTTAGGTCATAAGAGATTTATTCGTCATGAATACCTCAGTTCCGACGTGGATGACTTGCCTTTGATCGAACCGGGGAGGAAAATAGTCGAAGCGCGCGTAAAGAAAAGAAGGGATAATAGCACTTTTGGTCCCTAAAATATGCATTTTTTTTATCAATTTAATCTTCAATATATCATTTTTGTTAATTTGGTCTCTCCAATTTTTAATTTGTGTCATTTTGGTCATTGTAAAGACGGATCGTTAAGTTTTTGACAAAATGATCATGTGTTGGACACGTGATATCGTCTAAAAAAATGATACATGATAACTTCCGTCAAAAAACTTAACAGTCCATCTATGTGAGAACAAAAATAACACGAATTGAATACTTTATGGACAAAATTAACAAAATTGATACATTGAGAACTAAATTGACAAAAAATACATACTTTAGGGATCAAAAGTGCTATTAATCCTAAAATTTTTTGATATTTATTACCATCCAATTAGGTGCTTAGAATATCTCCAAAGACGCTCTTCAAAATAGTTAGTCAAAATATATTAAAATATTATATTTTTTATTTTAAAGAGTCCAATCAAATATATAATAAAGTAGCTAACTTGGTTTGTTTTGAGTTTTTCGCGGCTCAGATCATTTCAAGATTTTTTATCCGACAGTCCTCATACCAAATTTTCCTAACACTCATATCTCTCATCTAACTCTCTTCCCTTATCTCATACTAACTAATACAGACTCTTATCTCCCCTTTAACTTTATCTTCTTATCTCATACAATAACTCTTTTTCCCAATCTCCCTCCTCTCTCTCTTTCTCTCTCCGATACACTCTCCCTCCTCTCTTCCATTTTTAAATGATCAGCAACCCATCAAATTAAACAACCCAGCAACCCATTTTTACTTATCCATCAACCCATCTCTTCCATTTTTAAAATACTAGCAACCCATCTCTTCCATTTTTCCACCAACTCTCCTCACCCGACACCTCTCTCACTTCCTTATCTCTCATCTAAATCTCCGTCCTTATCTCACCCACCAACTCTCTCTTTCTCTTTCCCTCTTCCTTATCTCTCATCTAACTCTCTCTCTCTCATTTTTAAAAACAAGCTATTTTCCCTTATCTCTAACTTTTTCTCCCCACTGCAATACATACCACACCGAAGTAACACCCTATCCCTTCCTCTCTGTCTCTACCTTGCGCCTCCAATACACGCTGAACAACCCATTGCAAGCAGTCCAGGTATCTCTCTCTGGATCTTCTATTTCTATCTCTCTCTTTCTCTAACTGTGCGTGTGTTTTTGTTCATGTGTGTGTGTGTGGATGTGTGTTCATGTGTGTGTGTGTTGTGTTCATGTGTGTGCCTGTGTGTGTGTGTGCCTGTGTGTGTGTTCATGCGTCTTCCAGTGTGTTCATGTGTGTGCCTGCATTCCTATATTTTTAATTTTTCAGAATGTGTTCATGTGTGTAATATAGTGTTTCCCCTTAAGTATTAGACTCGAGGCCAGTCGGTGCAAGAAGGGTAATGCAAAAACCAAAGAGGAAAAAAAAAAAAAAAACTTCGTCCTTAAGTTAAATATAATACCCATAGGACTCAGATTGGTGGCTTGCAAGTCAAACCCAGGGAATGAGATCAAAAACACATGAAACAATGCATTTAAAAATACATGAAACAACAATGGCAGTACCCACTGACCACAGAGGCAATAGGGGGCCATAGCCCTGACGCTGTGTTCATGGGTTCATGTGTGTGCCTGTGTTTGTATTCGTGTGTGTGTTTTCATGCGTCTACCAGTGTGTTCATGTGTGTGTGCGCCATTGTGTTTTGGTTTTTTTTTTTTGGTGTGTTCATGTGTGTGTTTTGATTTCCAAGTTTCTTCTCTCTTTAAATTTTTGATAATTATAAGCACTCCCTTTCTTGCTTACTTACTTACTTTTTATTGTAATTGAATCTATTTCAATTATGGTGTATGTGATATTTTGACTAATTTTTTTTGTCAATTTAATTATTATTTTCTCACAAAACTACACATTACCAAAATACGCATTTTCTTCTTCACCAGACAAGTAGTAATAAATTTGTTCTTTTTAATTCATATTAAAAATTTGTTGTGTGATTATCATTAAATATTTGTTCTTTTTAGGGTTAATTGCACTAGAGGTCCCTAAAGTATGAGATTTGTCTCATTTTGGTCCCTAATGTTTCAATTGCATCATTTTGGTCATTGAAGTATTGAATATGTTTTGATATAGTCCCTCAAGTAGACAATGTCTAGATTGCTAACGATTGTTTATCATAAACTTGTCACGTAATATCTAAATATGGATAAAAATAATTTTGATAACTCTTAAACAAAATTTGGGTAGTTCTTGACAAAAAATGTGTAATATGGATAGCTTTTGACCAAAATTTAGATAGTTCATGATCAAAATTGTGTAATTTGGGTTACTATTTAAGCAAAATTTGAGTAAAAAATTGGTTAAAAGTTATCCAAATTATTTTTTTGTCTATATTTAAGTATCACATGACAAGTTTCTGATAAAAAATCGTTAGCAATTTGGATGTTGTCCACTTGAGGGACTATATAAAAACATATTCAATACTTTAGGGACTAGAATGAAGCAATTGAAATATTGGGGATCAAAATGAGACAAACTCTATACTTTGAGGACCCCCAGTGCAATTAACCCTTCTTTTTAATTATTTTTGTCTTGGTTTAGTTGTGCATGCTTTGACATGAATTTATCATTATACAAAGATGTTATATGTTAAATGTGGATGAATTGAAAAAAATATTTGTATGTTTTTAGAGAATGAAAAAACATCTAAATATAATTTTTTTTTTTTACAGGTTGTATTCATTCTTTTGGAAGCTGGTAGAATTTCAAATGGCAAAACTTATTTGTTTGACAGCATTTGTGAAGTTATTTTTATTATATAGATGGTTACATTTGTGGACATTTTTTTGTTTGAGATATTTATTACATGAGTGGATTGAGTAAATAATTATATTCTGTTATTGAATTGGATTATGGTAATAGTGACGAATTCTCCAAAGATTTTATTGTAAATTTGATTTGGTTCTGTCAGTATTTTTTTTTCCTGATATATTTGTATAAGTGGTGTTACTTTGAAGAATTTTTTGTTCATTTTTTACGAGTAACGCAGTGCCTTCAGGCATGGACAATTACTAATACTCTCTATTTTAGCTAACTACTATTAATATTTTAAGTCAAAAATATTACATAGCTTGACACATCATCAAAATATAAAATAGCTAGCCCCTTGGAGTGCGAAAAGAGTGATTTGGCTCTTCAAATATAAAATAGCTAGCCAAAGAGACTCTCTAAATATAGAGAGTTATTTAGCCCAAATGTAAAATAGTTAGTCAACTAGCTAGCTCCCAGGAGTAAAATTTTGTGATTTAAGTCTTTATTTTAGCTAACAAATATAAAATAGCTAACCCCTTGGAGATGCTCACTCCAACCTGCTCTTTATTTTCTCTTTTTTTAGTTATTTTAACTAGTCAAACACTAAAAAAACTCTCCAACCCACTTTCTATTTTCCATTTCACCCAAACGACTATCCAAATGTGGAGAGTCATTCAGCCTCTTCAAATTCTCTCTCTACCTCTTTTTTTCTCTATCTCTCTATATATATGTTGCAACCCTCTTTAAATTATTGTAAGTTAGTGAAAGTTAGGTAAAATAGTTAGTTAAAATAAAGAGTGTGGTTGGAATAAACTTGTAAAATTAACTCTCTAAAATAGAGAATGTAATATTTAAATATATTTTGAATAGTTAAAATGAAGAATTAGATTGGAGTTGCTCTTATTAATCAGAGTCTTGGGCGAGATAGAGATAATATAAATTTAACATTCGACATTGTTCACAACAAAACGTCTAGAAACCCACAATCTTGTGGTTGCTTTGTTCAAATTCTTATCACTGCATGGTTGTCGGCTAATCTGTCTAAAAGGAAAAGTACGAAATTGATTTTTTTTTTTGTGTTCAAACTCGAACCTGTATTCTTCCTTCAACAATAGATCCTGAATGGGGTACAAAAAAAAAAGTATTGGTATGAATCCTTTTGTACTACTAGGTATGAGATTGCAAAACATATCTGTCATTGTAAGTGATGATGCACAAAATAGTTTTATGCAAGGTCAACAGTCGAGTGTGTGATAAAGTGTAATTAATGGACAATTAATAGAGCAATCAAAGACAATAATGTAAATATCGGGTCATCACGCAGATATATAGTGATTCGATCCGGGTGACCTACTCCACTCTAGGAAATCCATGAATTGGGCTTGACCTGCCTTGTAGCTGATTTGGGCCTAGCTCATTAATTGGGCATGGCCTAGTTAAATCTGGGCTTGTCATTTGCCCCCCATGCCCCAAGCCCTAGTAGTGATTGGGGGTTAAGGACATGAGTGAGCTTTTTCTTTTGAGTAGAACATATATCTTATTCCATACGGTGGCTTCTTCAGCTTTTCATCCATGGCATTTTTGAAGCTTATTTCTCTATTTGGTAGAGCCATTGTTGCAGAGAGGATGAAGAGAAGAATGAATGCTTCGACGCGTGGAGATGGAGATGCTTTGGCGAGTGGCGCAATGGGTATGAACCTGGGCAACACCAGGGAAGACATAAGACTGGGCGGTGCCACGGGCGACACCATGGAGGACCTAGGAAAATTGATGATGTCTTTGGTTTATGAAAATTCTCTCTTTCACATGTGATCCCGTGGTTAATGGATTAACGACAAAGGCTCTGTATGTCACTAGGATGGTGACTTCCCCTCCTCCTAGAAGGGGTGAGATCTGATGCCTCCAGTGTTTCCTAGCTGAGGTCTGATGGTCCTGCTGTTTCTTGGAAGACAGGGCTTGATGCCCCCAGCACTTCACATAATTATCCTACTTCTAGCAATGACCTAGTGTCCCTGCTGTAGGATGTGAATTTTAGCTAAGGAGAGGTTTTGGAAGTTTGTGACACTCTTGGATGTCAGCTCTCGGGGTCTTAAGGGGATCATTGATACCGAGATAGAGGACTTTGCTATGGTACCCCACTATTATGTGGAACCCTCTCTTCTGTATTGGTCATGCTGACATTCTGGCTTCGAAAATTTGCTGATGGTTGCGACTTTTCTGCACTTTTGAGGATGCTCAAACTCAACGAGATGTCGAGAACTTTGGTGGAAGAAAGACCTGGGCACCAGGCTGCAGTTGAGGTTGGCTCATAAGAGAGCAACAACTCTCGAGACCGAGCTTCTAGAGAATGAGGTTGTTTGCGTATAAGCACATGCTGAGTTAGGCCAAGCTTGTATTGACTCTCGTGAGAGCCGCTAAGCTAGAGACATAGGTTGTTTGCTTGCGAGCGAAACAGAGAAAGGCCAAGCTTTTGGCAACTGGCGAGAGAGCCGCTAAGCTGGAGACATAAGCTGCTTGCTTGAGAGCGGAGCAAAGATAGACCAAGCTTTTGGCGACTCTCGTGAGAGCCGCTAAACTGGAGATATAGGCTGCTTGCTTGAGAGCGGAGTAAAGATAAGCCAAGCTTTTGGCGACTCTCGTGAGAGCAGTTAAGTTAGAGATATAGGCTGTCTATTTGAGAGCAGAGCAGAGATAGGTCAAGCTTTTTGACAACTCTCGTGAGAGCCGCTAAACTGGAGATATAAGCTACCTGCTTAAGAGTAGAGCAGAGATAGACTAAGCTTTTGGCGATTCTCGTGAGAGCCGCTAAGCTGGAGATATAGGCTGCATGTTTGAGAGCAGAGTAGAGATAGACCAAACTTTTGGCGATTCTCGTGAGAGCCGCTAAGCTGGAGATATATGCTACCTGCTTGAGAGCAGAGCAGAGCAGAGATAGACCAAGCTTTTGGCGACTCACGAGAGAGCCGCTAAACTAGAGATATAGGTTGCCTGCGTGAGAGTATAGTAGAGATAGGTCAAGCTTTTGGCGACTCTTGAGAAAGCCGCTAAGTTGGAGATATAGGCTAACTGCATGAGAGCAGAGGCAGAGATAGGACATGCTTTTGGCGACTCTTGTGAGTGCCGCTAAGCTGGAGATTAAGATGCGGGCGCCGTTGGGCGAGGACGAAGAGGGGCGTTGGGCGAGGACGAAGAGGGGCGTTGGGCGTCGCTGGGCACGGACGCTGGGTGCCGCTAGGCACGAACGCTGAGCGGCGTTGAGCGGTGTTGGGCACGGACGTCGAGGAGTGTTGGACGCCGTTGGACATGGATGTCGAGGAATGCTAGGTACAGGTGCGGTGGCGCCAAAGATGTGGGCCACAGGAGGAGACACCGTGGGCCGACTAGGCGACACCACGGCTGAAGGCAGAGGGCGACACCGCTGGTAGTGGCTGGGCGACACCACTAGGTAGTGGCCATGGGCGACGCAGGCTGGTGCTAAGCGCTGGTGTGCACACTGAGGATTGTAGGCGACGCCTTAGAGTCGAGCGGTTTGGGTAACGCTTACAGCAGGTGGTCTGGGCGACGCCTTGCAAGCGATCTAGGCGACACCACTGCATAGGTTGGTGTGATGGCACTATCGCTGGTGTTGGGCGCTGGGGCAGTGGTTGGCATGAGCGCTTAGGCGCTGGGGCGCTTGCGTTAGGTATGGATGCCTAGAGGAGCTTTCCTTTACCTGGTTGACTATCAGCTGTGAGTCACTGTAGGCTGTCAGGCAGAGGGTCTCCATCTCCAATGTGAGCTTCAAGCCTGATTTAAGGGCCTCATATTCAGCTTAGTTTTGGATGTTGCAAAGTGGAGGGAGACAACGTACTTCAATGGAGTGCCATGGGGGCTGATCAACACTAGTCCTGCGCCGTCGTCTTCGTTGATGGAGGATCCATCTACGTATAATCTCCAACATGGTACAGTAGATGGTAGCGAGGGCGCGGAGGGCTCCCGTGGAGTAGGCATAAAGGAGTCGAGTGCCTCTAGTCTTGGAGTGTGGTTTCCCGAGGCCTGTGGAGCTGTCTTCGAGACGTCGGACTTTGATAGTGTCTGGGCTTGCCTCATGGAGGGTGGAGGCATTATGCACTGAGTAGGCAAGTGCAGGGGCGGGTGATACTTCCTCCCGGGATTCCTGTGGCGGTGTGGACTCCTAGGACTCCGGTGGCAGTGTAGACTCCCGGGACTCCGGTGGCAGTGTAGACTCCCGGGACTCCTGTGGCGGTGTAGACTCCAAAGACTCCCGTGGTGGTGTAGACTCTCGAGACTCTCGTGGCGATGTAGACTCTCGAGACTCCCGTGGCGGTGTAGACTCCTGGGCGAGGGGCGCCTTGGCGCTGCCAGGGGGTGTTCTAGCGCAGGGCCCCACGGTGGGGGGTGGCATGGCGCCCAGAGTGGAGAGGTTGCGGTTCTTCTCTCGTCGGAGGGAGTGGTGCTTCTCCTACCGGCTGAGGGGCGACGCCTCTCGGGGTGAGCTTCAATTGGATTATTTGCTGGTTCTGGTTTACCAGCAGCTGCATGGTCTGTAAAACTTGTTACCTAACCACGGGAGTCGCCGCAGTGGATGGTTCCGCGGGTGCGGACGGAGGCGGAGCCTCCTCCCGGCGGGTCGGGTTGTTGTTGTTGACTCATCGACCTAGTCGTGATCACCATATATTTTAAAGAGAGTAATAAGATAATAGAAAACTTAACCGTTTCCCCACAGACGACGCCAAACTGATGATGCACAAAATAGTCTTATACAAGATCAACAGTCGAGTGTGTGATAAAATGTAATTAATTGACAATTAATAGAGCAATCAAAGACAATAATGTAAATATCGGGTCAACACGTAGATATATAGTAGTTCGGTCTGGGTGACCTACTCCACTCTGGAAAATGGCAACGATGGTCGGGAGACCTTTTATTGATTAAGTAAAGTGAACGAGAGAGAGAACAATGGTTAGCTCCGGCAGGGATACAATAGCTAGGAGATAGAAAAGTTATGGGGGGGTGTGTAGAGAGATGTCCTCTCATGTAGAGAGAGCTTAAAATTTATAGGCATAGAGTCTTAGTTGAGATGGTGACGTGAGGGTAAATGTACTAGATCTTCGGAGAGCTTCAAAAGGTAAGTACAATTAAAGGTTGCCTTAATTTTCGAGAGCGAGTATCCTGATAATTGCTTTCCACGTGCTCTAATCCTTCTGGACTCCTTGAACTCTGGACAGGGCCGAATCCATGAATTAGGCTTGACCTGTCTTGTAACTGATTTGGGCCTGGCCCAGTTAAATCTGGGCTCGTCAGTAAGAGACAAGAATAACGTTGGATATGATCTTGATAGAAGATGTTGGTTGAACTTGGCAATCAGTTAGCTTCTTTGCTAAAAGATGTCGTATTTGTTATCGGTTTGTATTTGAATCTCTCTATGGAGTGAAGGCGTCAGGTTAATAATGGTGTATATTGTGTCTGAGCTCTTGTGTTTGTCTAAATTGTCTTATCAAATATTTTAATTGAATATATATTTCATGCCATTTTGTGGTTTATTCTAGTTTAAGTTGTGATAAAAAAAAAAAAGATAGTTTAAGTGTAATTTGCTAAAATAAATTTTAATTAAGTTAATCGGATTAGATCAAATATTTTAATTGGATGTCTAACTTTTAGTGACCCTAATATGAATTGTTAGAATTAAAGTTGTCGAATAATCACATTGAAACTTTTAAATCAAATTTGAATCCGATCCAAATTCAACCTTTTCATATCCAAATTCAACCTTTTCATAAGTAAAGAAGGATTGAGAGCAGTGTTTTAAAATCTGGATTGACCCGACGGGTTGACACGATAAATTGATCATTAACCAGGGTCGGGTAGTGCATTAGATTATTTGAGGACAAAATCCGGTCAAAATCTGATGAACCATGCAATTCTTGACCAAACTCACTCAATCGGACGAATATTTACAAACAGGGCGGGTCAATTTAAACTTTAGAGACCCTAAAAACTAGGCTTTTGGCCCTTTTGGGCATTTTTGCCTTAATCCTAATTGCCTTAATCTCTAATTGTATCTATTAAACCTTTTTGTCTGCCTTGGTTAGATTTTTTAATGAGAAGTGGCGAATGTATTGAATAAATTACACATATAACCCTCGAACTATGACCTTTGTGTCAATTAAGTACTTAAACTTTTTTTTTTTGTATCAATAAAGTCCCTGAACTTTCTAATTTTTGACACAAAAGTAATTTTTTTCGTAATTGTTTGAACTAGCATTCATTTGAACTCATTAAATAGTGCTTTATTTTTCTGATAAACTCAAAGTTTAATGCCTTGTCCAAACGCAAAGTGGTGGGAGGTTGGCACATTTCTTGCTTTTCTGTATTTGTATGCAGGGCCTTAAAGCTTTTGTTTTTCTCCATTGTCACTTGCAGCTCTCACATGGAACGTCGAAGACTTGATTCCTCCTAGTGAAAGATATATATTCAATTTCAATTCAAAGGAAGAGCTTAAAAAGTGGCATCTTTGCTCATACTTTGAATAGGGAGGTGGGTATATATAAAGTCATAAATAGTGCTATACAGTCATCCACGAGCATTAAGAGTTCCTGAAATAAACCTCCTTTTTTTCTCCCTTGTATATATTTTTGTGTTCTTGATCCCTTGAATTAGTAAATGTACCACTAATTATCTATATCTATATCTATATCTATATCTATATCTATCTATACTACTAATAAAAGTGGTTTAAGTGAAAAATTTTTGATTTCCTTATTTATCCTTCAATAATTCTATAATGTCTACTTTATCCTTTTTAAAGTGACTTAAGAGAAAAGATTTTGATTTTCTTATTTATACATCAAAAATTCTATAATGTCTACTTTATCATTTTTTAAAGAATTTTTTATTTTTTTTATTAGTTGCATTAATTCAAATAATAAATTCATTATTTGACTTTTGATTATCTTCTTTCTAAACAATATAAATTCGATCCAAATCTGATTTGAAAAATGTGATCCGAATCTAATTCAATTGTCTGACGAATTTTATTTTTCACAGCGTATATGTGAATCCGTTAAAATAGATATCCGTTCTGATCCGAATAAGTTGATTAGAGACAATTTTTACATTTAGCACATGAATTTCTCCTCAATTTTATTAAATAATCACCAAATTACATCATATGTTTGTAGATACATAATGCATATCCAAATTCACTAAAAAATAAAATATTTGAATAGATCTAATAATCTATATACTACTTTCGAATGTTAATGCTTGTCAAAAAAATTTAATTGATAATACTATCCTTAAAAAGATAAAAAGACAATAATAGCTTATTAGAATAACTTATTATTAATCTAAAAATTATTAGTCATCCAACTATTAATCACTTACTGAAATTAAACATTACAATTTTTATATACAATGCAATTTAGTTTTTTTTTTTTTTGAATCATATGCAATTCAATTCATATGCAATTCAATTCATATGCAACACAAACGTACACCAACTAGTACATAATTATAATTAAAAGAGCTCAACCAATGAAAATCTGAGCTCCACCAAGTTCCCGTAAACTAGCCGTTATTTTTGTGTTTTAATACGTAAAAATGTTGACAATTAAGCCTGCGTGGCTTGGTTTCCTTGTAAGTTCAAATTTCTAAATGATGGCAATTTTATTGTTGCGTCACATGCAATTATTGCTTGTGAAACGACATCGTATGCTTCCTCTTTCCATCCACAAAGCCCTTGCCTGAGCGAACGTCTCACTCTTTCAGCACTCAGACTCTCAGAGTAGTGCCGCTAAAAGCGGGACTCAGGCCACTGGATGCTGCTTTTATCGGTACCGAAAACTGGGAATAGAGGTCACTCTATTTCTTTCTCTACCTATCTGTATAGAGGAGTCTATACCTTACTATAGGATCGTAGATTTTGGTGCCTAATGAGGAGTCGACACCTTAATATATGTGGCTGTTGTGAAGTTGTAAACTGGAACATTTACTTCATTGATTGCTAAGATCTCAGATGGCATGAACTACAGCCCAGTTGAGTAAGATGGTTTTCTTATCTGATTGTTAAGGCCTTGGGGGAGGGGGAGTGGAAGAGGATCGGGAGACAAAGACTGAGAGAAGGGCGGAGAGGATTGAGTTTTTCTAAACTGTGGACTAAAATAAGCATAATAGTCCTAAATCGTAAACCCATGTAATTTTCTGACCTCATAGAATTCATATTTTTGGCACTCTTTGCCATGCTTCTGTTTATGTGGTTCTTGATGGCAAGATTAGTTTGTGTGGCCTTGTCAGATATCATGTGTCCTTCATATGTATAGTTGTTTCAATCTGCTAGGGTTATAGATAAACCATTCTTGTATGTTTGAAGGCCTCAAATGCACAATCAACAATCATTGTCATTTCGGTTGACCCTCATTTTTGCCTACAGTTATGGATGGTATTCTTTATACTAATCTTGACATCATGCTATGTGCAATGAGCTAATGCAACTGTTTGTAGGGTTTGGCATCAATGCGTCTACAGATAATCTTTGGGTGCGTGTTGATTGAGATAGTATGAATGCATTATTGAGGTGTATCGAATTGTATTTCGAGTAACTATGAAGGATCATCATCATACATGGTGGTTATATTTTGTCCAAATGAATCTAAGACTTGCATTGTATATACTACAATTATTGAGTTAATCTCAAGGGGGTTGTATGTGTAAATAGGTAGGTGTTTGGGCTACCAAATTATTTATTGCGTTATAGTTGGAATTCTTGTATAGATTTGATAAACATGTTTGTATTTTCAGTTCTTATGGTTCCTTATATTCTGCCTTGAGCAAATATAGATGCAAATCGTAGGAGGACAGATCCTCCAACGAGAATTCTCTTTTCAGCACTTTATTCTTTTTAATAGCTTGGACTAACGTTGACTTTATCAATCACTAGCTAAAGATTTGGAACATTTTGTCTTGTTGATGTTGTAGGGATTTAAAAGGACAAAAGATATGTCCAGATTTCATGCACTGTGGCAAGCCTCTGTGAATGCTACTAGAAAATGTACTAAATTATTGCCTAACTTTTTGGATGATTTGTTTAGTTGCTAAAGTTTACTACAATGCTTAAATCCCATTGAGCAACATTGTATTTATCTGTTTTATCTATTTTTTTTGTTATATTTATATTTTTAATCTTTGTTGTTTTGTTTGTTTTACTTGTTTTCTTTTTCTTTTCGTCATACAGTGTATAATTCAATATTGAGGCATTTGAGTCCAATTCCTGTTGATGCTGAAATTCTGAATTTATAGATAATATTTTGATTGCTTGGCTGATTTTGAAGTGGGTAGTCAGAAGTTCTTTTTTAAATTCAGTGGGCCCTTTAAAAATCATCATCTTTCCTGATGACAGCCATGCTTAATTATATCGTTTTCAGGGTTAGAGATACCAAACTTGGTACGGTTGTTGATTGTAGGACTAGGACATGTTTTTGAAAATTGAGTGACAATGAATTTAACAACTATCACTGAATTTAGTCATTAGAAACTAACTGAGAGGTTGGTGTTTTCTTTCAAATAATGTATGTAGCAGAGAGGTTTTGATTTTGGCAAGGACTTGGCTATTATTTGCGAGATCACACAACTTGTTAATCATAGAAGTGTTTACAAAAGGATACCATCATCGAATATACATCTGTTCCTTTTCTGGTTGTGCATATTGCTATGTAATAATGGTCGGAATGAAATTTTGTCATAATTTCATTCAAAGACTTGTAGACACCATGTTTTATCCTGTAAAACTCATTATCAGTTTTCCAACAGTAAATCTTTTGCATTCATGTGTCTTCTTATTATGGAGAAGTATCTTGGACGATGATATGTCTCCTTTCAATGGAGCAATGATCCCAATGTGACAAGTTAATGCCATTATTACACTAAAGCAAGCCCCCTCCTTTCAAAACAAACTAACTATCAGGCTTCGAAAGTACTGCACCAGGAGAATAAATGCATTAAAGAGGTGAAGAATGTAGCCCTACAAGTCCTTTTTAGAAGAGTCACATATGGTAAAGGAGTTATACAACAATGGTGAAATTTAGTGGAGGAGGACATTTGATCTGGGGAGAGTGATTCATAGAGATTTGGTAAATGAAAGGCTGGACTCGAGAACTGACTCTCAGAAGACATTTAGCACATGGAAACTGTCCTCCCAGTTTGAAGAAGTGTAACTGAAATTCAGTGCTATTGTTAGACATGGTGGGAAGATAAAATGAAATAGGATTTTGAGTGTCCCCCTAAAATTTCCTTAACTGTCTTTTCATTTTGTATGATTGTTTTTTCCTTGTAATTGTTTGAACTAGAATTCATTTGAACTCATTAAGTAATGCCGTATGCTTATGATAAACTCATAGAGTTTAATGCCTTGTCCAAATGCAAAGTGGTGGGAGGTTGGTACATTTCTTGCTTTTTGGCATTTGTATGCAGGGCCCTAAAGCTTTTATTTTTCTCCGTTGTCACTTGCAGCTCTCGCATGGAACGTTGAAGACTTGATTCCTCCTAGTGAAAGATATATATTCAATTTCAATTCAAAGGAAGAGCTCAAAAAGTGGCACCTTTACTCAGACTCTGAATATGGAGGTGTGTATATATAAAGTCATAAATAGAGCTATACAGTCATCCACAGCGAGCAACTCAGGAGTTCCTGGAATAAACCTCCTTTTTTTCTCCCTTGTATATATTTTTGTGTTCTTGATCCCTTGGATTAGTAAATGTACCGCAAATTATACATGATTAAAAGAGCTCAACCAATGAAGCCTTATCTGAGCTCCACCAAGTGCCCGTAAACTAGCAATTGTTTTTATGTTTTAATACGTAAAAATGTTGAGTAAGCCTGCGTGGTTTGTTTTCCTTGTTTGTTCAAATTTTTAAATGATGACAATTTCATCGATGGTTGATGCTCTCTTTGATGAGATGATCAACCAAAATTCATAGTCTTGTCTCAATGACATACCATCTGACCAGAAAAAGATAGAAAAGAAAAAGAATATTGCAAATATCATAATTCATTTAGGCATTCAACCAAAAATTGCATCACTTTCAGAAATCTTGTACAAGATTTAATCCAAAAAGGAATACTTAAATATGCCACAAAAGAAGAAGAAACCATAGAGGTAGATAAAGACATTTTCTCTAAAGAAGTAAATATTCAAGAAGGTTGTCAGTTTGTTGGTTGGCATAGAAAGGATTGTCCCAAAGATGAGAATGTTAGTTCACAACAGGTTTGGTCCTACAAGGGAGGAGTTGCTAGTTATGTGTTTTAAATTTGTTATAGAAATGGCTAAGTCAGATGCAATACCACTAGATGATGTGGTAAAGGAGTTCACTAACTGGGGACTCCAGTTCAGCACTAGAGATGAAGGAGATGTGCAGGTCTACAATGGCTTTGAAAAGATATTTGATGGTGTAGACCATACATTTTTCAGATGAAGGAAAAATACTAGCTTTGACTCCATTATTTCCCGACAGCAAAAGGAATGCAAGGGGCACTAACTACCAAGGCCAAGCCAGGAAAGGAAGGGCACAAGGGATGGACCACTCTATTGAACTGATGGCCAATGAAACTGTTTGGCAGAAGATCAAAAAGCAAGAGTGCCAGGTGCTTGATCGTTTTCCCTAATCTCCAATCCTTGAACCCGAATTATGTGTATATATGGCTTATAGAGATTGGTGAGTGTCATTCTCCCTCGAGTTCGATGCGAGAAATGAAGAAAATCGTGTGTGGATGAACAAAAACGTGTGTGTGTGCAAAATTGCTCCCCAATCGTAGAGAAAGTCTTGCAATGTCGTGTTTTACTTGAAATGGATATTCCAAGGTCGTCTCCTCAGTGAAGGCGAGGTTGGTGTTTTGAAGGATGATTTGTGCAAAGTGAAAATTGGAAAATCTTTGTGATTTGAAATTTGGTGGTTTGTGATTTGTAAAATATGAAAGAAAGCAATGTTGGCTAATTCATAGAGGTCATTCCAATGGGAATGCAAATCGACTCATTTCATTCTACCAATGGTGTCTCGGTGTTTGATTGATTCATAGAAAATGGGGGACTAATGTGATTGTGTTGAACAAAAGCATACCCCGTGACAAGTCTACGGTGTATCAAGAGCCTACAATCACGTCCGCACTCAACCTAGTCAAACCAAACACTTTACACTACGAGGAAGAATGAAAGAGAGACGATTTCACATAACCAAGAGGAAATTTCTCTTGGATTAGCCAACTAAAAATTTAGCTACTCATAATAAAGACAAGAACAAACATGATGTAAAGAAACATGGTAGTGAAATCAATTATGAAACCTGTATTAATGTAAGAAAAGGTTTAAACTACAAGAGCAAAGTCATTCATACCCAAAATGCAAAGCTTGAAGATAAAATACCCAAATGTGGAAATGAAAATACAAGAACACTTAGCTAAGCTTGATTACAACTTGAATAAAAGAGATTAAAGTGTAAGAAGGAAAAATTACAAGTCAAATAGAGCTTACTACAATGAAAATGGTGAAGGAAATGTAAAAACCTAGCTTCTCTCTCTAAAACTTCATTTTCAACCTTGGATCAGCAATTCAAGGCCATTCTGTTATTTTTCGCAATCGAGTTGAAGGGCATGAGAGACTTTATCGCGATTATTTTGCTAAATCGCCTACCTATCTCCCAAATTTATTTCGGAGGAGGTTTCGAATGAATCGATCTCTTTTCGTTCGTATTCTATCTATGATGGAAGCTTATGATCCATACTTTGTCCAAAAAAGGGATGTTGTTGGGAATATTGACTTGTCTTCCCTTCAAAAGATGACTGCCGTTATAAGAATGCTTGCCTATGGAGTTGCAGCAGATGTTGTTGATGATTATGTGAGGATCGGCGAAAGCACCACAATAGAAAGTCTGCAAAAATTTGTATCGGCCATAATAGCAATTTATGCTGATGAGTATCTCAGGTTACCAAACAACGCAGACATTGCTAGATTATTAGCAATCGGTGAGAAACGTGGGTTTCCTGGGATGCTAGGTAGCATTGACTGCATGCATTGGAGGTGAAAGAATTGTCCAACAACATGGAAATGTATGTACTCTGGTCTTGTTCATGAACCAACAATTATTTTAGAAGCGGTGGCTTCATATGATCTATGGATTTGACATGCCTTTTTTGGGTTACCTGGATCCCATAATGATATAAATGTGCTAGAACGCTCCTCTGTTTTTACTCTTCTTTCAGAAGGTAGGGCTCCTTCGGTCAATTACTCCGTCAATGGAAACGATTATACTATGAGATATTATTTTGCTGATGGTATATATCCAAAGTGGGTCACGTTTGTCAAAACAATTTCATCTCCAAGAGACAATAAGCAAATAAATTTTGCACAAGCTCAAGAGTCAGCCAGAAAGGATGTTAAGAGAGCTTTTGGAGTGTTCCAAGCACGATTTGCTATAGTTCGTGGACCTGCACGTTTCTAAAAACTTGAAGTGCTTAAGGATATTATGAAGGCATGCATAATATTGCATAACATGATTGTCGAGGATGAGAGGGACAATAATGAAATAGACTTTGGTTATGATGCATCGGATGAAATTTCTACCCTTACATTGATATCCGAACGGAGTTCAGAACTACTTCAATTTATTCATACTCAACATCGCATTCGAGACAGAGACACTCATTCGAGACTCCAAACTGATCTAGTCGAGCACCTGTGGATTATGCATGGAATATTTTAGGCAGTAATATGTTACGAATTTTCTACGAATATTTAAACATTCATTGTCTACGAATATTTAAGCATGCATAATATTACAGTACTTGTTTGTTGTACTATTACTCAAAAGTTGTTAGTCTATGAATAAGAAAGAACTACATTTTCTTTCCCATCATAACTAAAGTCCATTTCATTACTGTCCCTCTCATCCTCGACAATCATGTTATACAATATTATGCATGCCTTCATAATATTCTTAAGCACTTCAAGTTTCCAAAAACGTGCAGATCCACGAACTATAGCAAATCGTGCTTGGAGCACTCCAAAAGCTCTCTCAACATCCTTTCTGGCTGACTCTTGAGCTTGTGCAAAATTTATTTGCTTATTTCCTCTTGGAGATGAAATTGATTTGACAAACGTGGCCCACTTTGGATATATACCTTCAGCAAGATAATATCCTATAGTATAAGCGTTTCCATTGACGAAGTAATCGACCGAAGGAGCCCTACCTTCCGAAAGAAGAGTAAAAATAGAAGAGCGTTCTAGCACATTTATATCATTGTGGGATTCAGGTAACCCAAAAAAGGCATGTCAAATCCATAGATCATATAAAGCCATCGCCTCTAAAATAATTGTTGGTTCATGAACATGACTAGAGTACATACATTTCCATGCTGTTGGACAATTCTTTCATCTCCAATGCATGCAGTTAATGCTACCTAGCATCCCAGGAAACCCACGTCTCTCACCGATTGCTAATAATCTAGTAATGTCTGCGTTGTTTGGTGACCTGAGATACTCATCAGTATAAATTGTTACTATGGCCGATACAAATCTTTGCAGACTTTCTATTGTGGTGCTTTCGCCGATCCTCGCATAATCATCAACAACATCTGCTGCAACTTCATACACAAGCATTCTTATAGCGGCAGTTATCTTTTGAAGGGGAGACAAGCCAATATTCCCAACAGTATCCCTTTTTTGGACAAAATATGGATCATAAGCTTCCACCATAGATAGAATACGAACGAAAAGAGATCGATTTATTTGAAACCTCCTTAGAAATAAATTTGGGGGATAGGTAGGCGATTCAGCAAAATAATCGCGATAAAGTCTCTCATGCCCTTCAACTCGATTGCGAAAAATAACAGAATGACCTTGAATAGAATCACGACGTATTGCGGAGCTGTTCTCAGTATTGAGTTTCTCCATTGTCATAGCAGCAACTGCTAACATCTCCAACTCATCATCGGAGTTAGAATCATCTTCAATTTACCATCACGAGCCATAGCAAAGAAATATGAGTTCAATACCAGTAAAATAAATTTGAGATATATGAGAAGGGGGAAGTCTTATTTATACATTTTAAAAAATATGACTGTTGAAAATATGACCATTTGATGACATGGCACAACACGTCATCATGCTCCGTCATCATTATAACGCTTACGTGTTACGCCACGTGGCATTTTTGAATTATGTTTGAAGTAGTTAGCTAAAATAGAAAGCGTGGTTGAAGTGAATTTTAAAAAGTAGCTAGCTAAAGTAGAGAATTCAATATTTAAATATATTTTGAGTAACTATTTTGTTGAGTGTGGTTGGAGATGCTCTCAGGTCTCAGTCTCTCACTCGTCTCTCTCAGAGTCTCCCTGCACTCTCAGACTCTCTCCATTGGTGGAGTGTCTCAGGAGTCATCAGATTCCCCACCACTATCGTCGATCGCTGTTCGTGGCCAACATTGTCAATCAAGAAGCGTTTAAGATTTTGCTTCAATACGCCCTTTCATTTCCTTCACTTGACAGGTATTTCATCACTCATCTCTCTCACAGTGTCTCTGCATTCTCAGATAGTGATTGTTTTGGTTTTGGGCTAACGATTTTGCTTCAATAGCTATTTTTTGTTAATTATATTGTGAATATTGAACTCATTTCAGTGAAAATTTTGGCCTATTTTTTTGTCAACCTGTACCTGCACCTTTGTGATACTGCACCAACGGAAACTAACTTGACCTCGTTATCATCGATAAACGGCTGATTTGCAAATGACCCTTCCCTTCATGACTTTGGATTCTAATAGATTTCATGGCATGTGATTGCAGGTGGTACTGTGTGACCGTGTTGAGTTGTTGTGTGCATTTGGTTTTTTTAACCTATTTTTTTTTATCAAAAATTTTGTTCCACTGTTTCTTTATTTTTAATTTTCTTTTGATGTTTGTTGATCATGAATCATGAGTTCATTTTGCTAGGCAAATTGATTTGAGAATTAAATTTATAGCACGGATTTTTGATTATTTTCGTATGTGGATGTATGAGCTTTGTAATGTGAGGTTGAATCTAGAACTTGTATCATCCATATTGATTATTGATTATTAAAAATTGATAATTATTTTTAGCATATTTACTATCCTTAATAATTATTTATTATTATTTTTATTATATAACCATGAGTGGTGTTTGATAAAACTGAAAGTTAAACATTGAAAATTTAATGCTAAATTTTAAGTGTTGAATGCTAAATTTTTTAATTCGCAAACTATTTGGTATCAACTGAAATTTAAGTACTGAATTGAATTAAACTGTTTGACAAATATAAGGAGCTAAAGTCTAAAAATTATTATTATTCTAGTTTTATCATTCTTTTTTATCATCTCTCTGTAACTACCTTAATTCTATCACCACCATCACAATGGTGGTGGTGCTGGTGGCGGCGACACAAATGTAGTGACAGTGGTGGTGGTGGTAGTGGCAACGACATAATAGTGGTGGTAGTGACAACGACATAATAATGGTGGTGGTGGTGGTGGCTGCGACATAGTGGTGATGGTGACAATGACATAATGGTGGTGGTAGTGGCATCGACATAATAGTGGTGGTGGCTGCGATACAGTGGTGGTGGCACAATTGTAGTGGTTGTGGCGGTGACACAATGGTGGTGGCAGTGGTGGTGGTGATGTTGATGGCGGCACAATGGTGGTGGTAGTGATGGATGGTGGGCATTAAAAAATTAAGAGTGTAAAATGTATTGAGAGTATATTTGTCCATTATGAGGAATTGATAAAATCTTTACTAATTAGTATTTTCAACATTAAGCGATAAGTAGGTGACTTGCTATTTAAAATTTTAGCCTATTTTTATGAAGTGCTTAAAATATTAAGTGATGTGAGTTTTATGTTATCAAACGGGTTTAATTCATTAAGTATTTAAATGGATTTGGATCGCCTCCATTACCCCTTCCCTTCAATTCCCCTCAATATAGTGTTAGATGAGTGACATGTGTAAGATTATGAATTTCAATAGATAAAATTTTTTCCTTATGAGAAAATTCCTTAATAATGGTTAACACTCCACTAACAACAAAATGAATGAGGAAACATCTTATCCATTAAAATTTAAAATTTTACACATGTCACTCATCTAACACTATATTGAGAGAAATTGAAGGGGAGGGGTAATGGAGGGAATTTAAATCCTGTTTAAATTATTCAATTTTAAGTCTTAAGTGGTGTTATTAAAAGCCAATGGTTAAATTAGTGACCCATTGATCTGATCCTTTTACCGAGTTCATATCCGGGCCGGGTTTAAAAACTGTGTATAAGTTTGATTTCTGTTTATCCATGTGTATGGTATGTGCATCACGGTATTTCTATCTTGTATCATCTCCATTTGGATCCAACTAAGATGATACCCACTTAACATTTGTAATGGTTTGGCAAAATTTGTATCTGGGCACCCACTGATGTAGGACTAGATGGAGTAGAAATCAGAGAATAGAAAGACGAGAAGAAAGAAGAAAAGGTGGAAGAGATTTACCTCGGTCAAGAAACACTTTTATTAATATCACACTCTTTAATGAAAGGGATTGCATCCATATTTATAGGCTAAGTCTCCTATCAAAATAAGGACTGCTATCTTAATAAAATTCTAAAATGGTTTCATAATCATACTCTCGAATTATTCTCCTATTAAAATTCTATCTTAATCTCCTAGAGAGATAAAATTATCTTCTAATAAAATTTTATTTAAAACAATCCTAATAATATAAAAACTAGTTAACTAACAATCTAATAAATCATAAAAATAAATAAGATCACGAAAAGCTTTGAGGGGCAGACAATAGGGGCTCTTTTATCACCACTTAAGATTTAAAATTGAATACTTTACACTTAATGAATTAAACCTGTTTGGTAACCTAAAACTTATATCACTTAATATTTTAAGTATTTCTTGATAAAAATAGTCTAAAATTTTAAATAGTAAGTCACCTATTTATCATTTAATTCTGAAAATATTACTCAGTAAGAATTTTATTAATTTCTAATAATGGACAAATATACCTTCAAAGTATTTTACACTCTTAAATTTTAAATACCAACCCTCCACCACCACCAGCATTGTGCAGCCTCCATCACCGCCACTGCCACCGCCACCATCACCAACATTACCACCACTGCTGCTACTACCACCATCATTGTGCCACCACCGCCACCACAACCCCACCGTCATTGTGTCGCTGTTACCACCATCATCATTGTGTCACTGTCACCACCACCATTGTGCCACCACCACCATCGTGCCGCCACCACCATCATTGTGATGGTAGTGGTAAGAATAAAGTAGTTGCAATGAAATGGTTAAAAAGAATAGCAAAATTAAAATAATAATAATTTTTGACTTCAGCTCCTTATATTTATTAAACAGTTTGATTCAATTTAATATTTAAATTTCAATGGATACTAAATCTGCGAATTAAAAAATTTAGCATTCAACATTTAAAATTCAACATTCAGTTTTTGGTTTTATCAAACACCACCAAAGTTATCTATTATGAAAATCCAGAGGACCTTTTGAAATTTTGGACGTTTTAATCCTTCTATTCAGAAATTTCATGGTAATTTATAGTAAAACCAATATTACTTGGATCCTAGGTCGCTTTTGTACGTGGTACGGGTACATGGTATAACACTTTCTTAGGTACGCAATATGATGGGGGTAGGCTTAGCTGATATGATATTTTGGGTCGCAATTCGTTTTAAAACTCTTATAAAGATCGTTTTCACTACTATATAACATTATATATTACAGAACATTCATAAATATTAAGTTAGTTACCATTTATCTTATAGTTGTGCTTGATTTTCTATTTTCTAAAATAATATATAATTATAATACATGTAGTCAATTAATATATATTTTATATTTGTGCTACATATTCTAAAACGAATTGATTTCAGGTTAGTATTACAATTTGGGGTCTCCAGTTTTGGTGATCTAAATCGCAAACCCACACTGTTTGTGATCGATGTACTCAGATTGTGGATTGTCAAAGATTGAGTGAATTGTGGTAACCATGAATAAAACTAATGAAATGGTTTGCAATTTAGGCTCCTTTCTTGGCATCATTTTTTAAATCCGAATAACTGTTAAATATCAGCTCAGACAGAGAGAGAGAGAGAGAGAGAGAGAGAGACCATAGCGAGGATGTTCAAAGAGTTGGGGCCTTGGGGCAATAGTACTATTATCGTGTGCATTTTCGGTTTGAAAATTGTTCTACACAAAATTCTGGCACTGCACTAGATTAAATTGGATATTGCTACCAACTGTCACAGGTTTCACAAGGGAAAAAGCAATAGACCTTGTGATCTATGGTGTGAAATTTGAAGGTGGAGCTCCTAGAAAAATGTTGGATATAGTTCCTTCTATGGTCACAGATTTTGGTGCCTAATTAGGAGTCTATACCTTAATATATGTGGTTGTTGTGAAATTGTAAATTGGATACTTCATTGATTGTTATAAGATCTCAGATGGCATAAAACCACATCCCAGTTGAGAAACATGGTTTTCTTATCTAATTGTTAAGGTCTTGGGGGAGGGGAGGGGAAGGGGATCGGGAGACGAAGACCGGAAGAGGGACGGAGGGTAGTGAGTTTTTCTACACTGGGACTAAAATAAGTATAATAGCCCTAAACCCTGAACCCTAAACCCATGTTGTGACCTCATAGGATTCATATTTTGGCACTTTTTTGACTTGCCTCTGATTATGTGGTTCTTGATGACAAAATTAGTTTGTGTGGCATTGTCAAATATCATACCTCCTACATATGTATAGTTGTTTCAACCTGCTAGGGTTATAGCTAACCCATTCTTATCTATTTGAAGGCCTCAAATGCAGAGTCAGCAATTATGGTCATTTCAGTTGACCCTCATTTTTGCCTACAATTATGGATGGATTCTTTATACTAATCTTGACATCATGCTATGTGCAATGAGCGACCGTTTGTAGGGTTTGGCATTCATACATCTACCGGTAATCCTTGGGTGCGTGTTCATTGAGACAGTCTGAGTGAATTATTGAGGTGGTAGACTTGTTTTAATATCTTTTAGGTTTTGATTTGGTGGTTGTTTCTGGTGTATTATTCCAGATGCAGTTCATAAGAATCATTGTCGAATTGTATTTCGAGTAACTATGAAGGTTCATCATCGTACATGCTGGTTATATTTGTCCAAATGAATCTAGACTTGCATTTTATATGCTACAATTATTGAGTCAATCTCAAGGGGTTGTATGTGTAAATAGGTAGGTCTTTGGGCTACCAAATTATTCATTGTGCTGTAGTTGGAATTCTTGTATAAATTTGATAAATGTGTTTGGATTTTTAGTTCTTATGGTTCCCTGTATTCTGCCTTAAGCAAATATATATGTAAATCGTACGAGGGCAGACCCTCCAACGAGAATTTTTTTTTTGCACTTATACTTTTTTTAATAACCTGCATTATCCTTGACTTTATCAACCACTAGCTAAAGATTTGGAACATTTTGTCTGGTTGACACTGTAGGGACTTAAAAGGGCAAAGGAGATGTCCAGATTTCGTGCACTGTGGCAAGCCTCTGTGAATGCAACTAGAAAAGGTACTAAACTATTGCCTAACTTTTTGGATGATTTGTTTAGTTGCTAAAGTTTACTACAGTGCTTTGCTGCCATTGAGGAACATTGTATTTATCTGTTTTACTGTTTTATCTTCTTTTTTTTTTTTTTTACATTTACATTTTAATTCTCTGTTTGTTCTACTTGTTTTCTTCTTATTTCGTCATGTGGTGTGTAATTCTTAGCAAGTTAATACTTAGTTTTGTAGCATATCCTATGCCTGAATATTGAGGCATTTTAGTGCAATTCCTAGTCTAAAATACTGAATTTGCAGATAATATTTTGATTGCCTGGCTGATTTTGAAGTGGGAAGTCGGTTGTTCTTTTGTAAATTCAGTGGGTCCTTTAAAAATCATCATCTTTCCTGATGACAGCCATGCTGAATTATATCGTTTTCAGGGTTAGAGATACTAAACTTTGTACATTTGTTGATTGTAGGACTGAGACAGGTTTTTGGAAAATTGAGTGGCAACAAATTTAACAACTATCACTGAATTTAGTCATTAGCAATTAAATGAGAGGTTGGTGTTTTCTTTCAAATAATGTATGCAATAAAGAAGTTTTTATTTTGGCAAGGACTTGGCTATCATTTGTGAGATCACACGGCTTGTTGATCATAGAAGTGTTTACAAAGGATATCATCATCGAATATATATCTGTTCCTTTTCTGGTTGTGCATATTGCAGTGTAATAATGGTCGGGATGAAATCTGTCATAATTCATTCAAAGACTTGTAGACACCATGTTTTATCCTGTAAAATTCATTGTCAGTTTTCCAGCAGTAAATCTTTCGCATTTCATGTGTCTTCTTATTATGGAGAAGTATCCTGGACGATGCTATGTCTCCTTTCAATGGAGCAATGATTCCAATGTGACAAGTTAATGCCATTATTACACTAAAACAAGCTCCCTCCTTCCAAAACAAAGTAACTATCAGGCTTTGAAAGTACTGCACCAGGATAATAACTACATTAAAGAGGTGAAGAAGGTAGCCTTACAAGTCCTTTTTAGAAGATTTTTCAAAGGTCACATACAACACTGGTAGAAATTGTTGAGTGGAAGAGGACATTTAATCTGGGGACAGTGATTCATGGAGATTTGGTAAATGAAAGGCTGGACCAGAACTGGCTCTCAGAAGACATTTAGCATGTGGAAACTATCCTCCCAGGTTAGATGAAGTGTAACTGAAATTTCAGTACTATTATTTGACATGGTGGGAAGATAAAATGAAATAGGATTTTGAGTGTCCCCCTAAAATTTCCTTAACTGTCTGTTCATTATGTATGATTGTTTTTTTTTTTTTTTGTAATTGTTTAAACTAGCATTCATTTGAACTCATAGTTTTGTATGCTTCTGATATACTCAGAGTTTAATGCCTTGTCCAAACGCAAAGTGGTGAGAGGTTGGTACGTTTATTGCTTTTCTGTATTTGTATGCATGGCCCTAAAGCTTTTATTTTTCTCCATCGTCACTTGCAGCTCTCACATGGAACGTCGAAGACTTGATTCCTCCTAGTGAAAGATATATATTCAATTTCAATTCAAAGGAAGAGCTTAAAAAGTGGCATCTTTACTCAGACTCTTAATATGGAGGTGTGTGTATATATAAAGTCATAAATAGTGTTATACAGTCACCCACAGCAAGCAATTCAGCAGTTCTTGGAATACCCCTCCTTTTTTTTTTCTCCCTTGTATATATTTTTATGTTCTCGATCCCTTGGATTAGTAAATGTACTGCTAATTATACATGATTAAAAGAGCTCAACCAATGAAAACCTTATCTGGGCTCCACTAAGTGCCCGTAAACTAG
Organism: Ilex aquifolium; assembly: GCA_951799425.1. NCBI lineage: Eukaryota > Viridiplantae > Streptophyta > Magnoliopsida > Aquifoliales > Aquifoliaceae > Ilex > Ilex aquifolium. Next base: position 15,276,452 of record OX637410.1, on the reverse strand, counting down.
CAATTGTTTTTATGTTTTAATACGTAAAAATGTAGATATTTAAGCCTGCGTGGCCTGTTGTGCTTGTATGTTCAAATTTCTAAATGATGGCAATTTTATTGTTGGATCACATGCAATAATTGCTTGTGAAATTATTTGATGGGAGTCTTGTTGTTTGGTTGTTAGGTTTGTCTTCAGTGGCTTTGGAAATTACAGATGCTGGAAGTGGGTTGAGCGCTACTGGTCAGTACCTGGTTTTAGCTCTTGAAAGATTGATAATAAAATATATTATTTCTGATTTTTAGATTCTTATACTCTACCACCTGTATATTGTGTGAGTACAAAACTAAACTTCTCTTGAAATAACGAGCTAGGAATTTTCACGAAGAACTATAGTTCTATATTTCCTGCAGCAAACTGAATTTCTTGGGTTGTAATTAACGTCACTTCTTTCCACATCACATAAAAAATGTCTTGAATGTGACCACCGAAAGACCCTTTTGAGTGCCTACTGCCAAGTCCTTTTTGGTGTGTTAAGTATGCTTCTCTATTGGTCATTGTTGGAGTTATTTCCTAATTTGTTAGGGTTTTCCTTATTTTACCTAGTTTGGAGTTATTTCCTAGTTTGGAATTATTTCCTAGTTTGTTAGAGTTTTCCTTATTTTACCCTTATTGTACCTGTATTTTTTACTATATATACGGGGGCTCTACAATTGGTTTGTATCCCTTTCTTTCTTCTAAATATTTCAAGTTGGTATCAGAGCCTAACTCTAATCCTAGCCCCTCCTCCACGTTGCAGCCACCAGCCACCACACTGCTTCTAGACTTTTTTGGTGGATTGTTATTTTTTTGAGGTTCCAAGGGACTGTGAACAGTACCGAAAACACTGTTCACTTGGTGAACAGCGCCGAAATTACTGTTCACGCTCTGTGAACAGTACGATGAACAGTGTTTAAATTCCTTGTTATTTCTGCCGGTTGATTTTGCACTGTACTCTTTTTCACGTTGCTCCTCTTTGTTAACTTGTTCGTTGACTGTTTGTTGCTGCACCTTGAAGAAGAATTCAACCGTTCTTTTGGGCTGTATTGTGATTGTTTGACTGGGTTGTTCTTTTGAAAGTTATGGAATTTGGGTTGTCTAGTTGCTGGAATCTGATTTAGCAACTATTTTCGTTAAAATCCCAATTTGTTGGTTCTTTGCCTTCGTGCGTCTTCGTGCTTCGCGCTCTTTGTCGTAGTGTCGCAGCTTCTAGACTTTTAAGAGGGGTTGAATCCTCTTTTCCGTTGATCTGCTCTTGATGCAGTAGATCCATTATTTATATTTACGGGAGCTTTCTGGACCTTCTTTATTTGTCGTTATTGGTCGACTGGAGGTATATTGTTCTCCCTTATTTTATCTCTCTATTTATTTTAGAGATTTCTTTGTTGATCTCCTCTTGATGCAGTAGATCATTTATTTATATTTCTTGGATTTCTGGGCACCGTGACCTGATTATTTGGGAGATTTTTTGGACCTTCTTTATTTGTCGCTATTGGTCGACTGGAGGTATATTGTTCTCCCTTATTTTATCTCTCTGTTTATTTTAGAGTGGTTTTTCTGTCACGGGTGCTCTAGTATTATTGTTGCTATGACCACTACTGAGGGATTTGAGACCCCTACTGTTGACACCTCTACCGTTGAGACCTCTATTGGTACTTCCACCTTTATGTCGGACCAGCGCAGTCAGGGAGCCCCAGACCAGCGCAGACAGGAGAATTCTCGTCAGTGTGATTATTGTGGCCGACCAGGACATCTCAGGGTCCGACTTCTGCTACTGCCACCACTACAGGACCTGAGTACCAGGAGGATTATTATCAGGGGACATGAGAGAGATAGATTTGTCTTTATCTGTGCCTAGCTTGCATGCTAGTATTTTACCTAGTTTCTTCGAGAGAAGGTTAGCAGTGGTATTGCCACTCCATCGTTTGTGGGGATCAGTGATCAGGTTGCAGATGTTTTTACCAAACCTGTCACTCTATTCATTCTTCGGGACTCCGTTGTCAAGCTTGGCTTAATTGACATTTTTGCGTCTAGCTTGAGGGGGAGTGTTAGAATTATTTCCTAGTTTGGGGTTATTTCCTAGTTTGTTAGGATTTTCCTTATTTTACCTAGTTTGGAGTTATTTCCTAGTTTGTTAGGGTTTTCCTTATTTTACCCTTATTGTACCTTTATTTTTGACTATATATACGGGGGCTCTACAATTGATTTGTATCCCTTTCTTTCTTCTAATATTTCAAGTGTCATAGGCTGAGTTAATAAGAAAGAGAGGAGAAGAAACAGAATTGAGAAGGTACAGATTTCAAAGATAATGATAGGGATAGCTCCTTGATATTGGTTTCCTCGTTTGAATGATTTTTTGAGGTTTTTATGAAGTTGATTTTTTTCAAGCGTGGTTACTTGTTTTCAAAACACTATTTTTGTGCCACTTTTACTATGCCATATAGCACTGTGTTTCTTTTGGTTGTATGTCTTTTATATATCGTGGGATTTGGTTATAATCTCTGTTACATGGAAAAAAATACTGCTGCCCTTGTCCAATTGTTAGAGTCCACCTTTTTCTATTCTATATGTCCCAAAAGTACAATTCAACTCGAAAAGTCAAAATACTTTGAGACAACTTGCCCAATATGCCCTTCAAATTTGTGATAAGTTTCAAAAGGTGAATTTCAAGTTTAAAAGGTCATAAAATTAAAGGCTTTTCACCAAAATTTAAGCAAATTCATAAAAGGTTGGGTTCCTTAAGGGTCCCAAATTATGAGATAGAGGGAGTAATAATATTCAGTTGTGCATCTCTTCTGAAACTGAGACTTACCAACCCAAGTAAGTTGTTGAATATTGTGTGTCTAAATGTCTATTAGTGTTAATAAAAGCTTGTTTTGACTTCTGAATTATTATTGCTTTTGGTTTATCCGATAGGAATCTTCTTCGGGAACCTCTCTCTGGATGTTACTGAGGGTTCAAAATGGAACATAACTCGAAGTGGCTTTTGTGGAATGCGGTCTAAGAAGGTGAATGGTTGTCCTAATTCTGTCTAAAAAAATGATAGCTCAGTGCACAAGGCACCCGACATTGTAGAATATGGAGAGAGTTAGATGCACACAACCTGACCCCGCATGAGAAGAGGCATTGTTGATGCTCATGCACACCCTATGATTCTTATTTGAGAGTAGGGCTTGTCAACGGATCGGATTTTGACTAATTCGAATCCGACTCTGATTTTAAAAGTCCGATCCGAGTATCCGATAGATTTTATTTTCATGGTCCATATCCGAATAGGTTAACAATTCAAAATCCGATCTCAATAACTTAATTTAACTAAAATTTAACAAATTATACATAAATTTCTTCAAATAATCATTTAATTTCTTTAATATTTATATAAAAAAATACTCATATTTCAAATCGGACCATAATAGGATCGGATATTGGTATATACAAATCCGAATCTGAATCTGGATCTGAATCCATGAAGTATAAGATAGCGGTTTTGGGTTCGGATTATCGATAAACAATATCAATCCATATCCGGCTAATTGAATTCGGACTCGGATCAAAATCCGATCTATTGATAGACGCAATTTCAATTTGAGAGTAGTTATGGCTGACCGATCACTTGTTAGCTTAGATTCTAACTTGTATTCGTATAACCAAACTAAATTGTCAATTCTTGCTCCTACCACCACCTTCCATTCATTTCCAACTGGTATCTATGTTGATCCCCCTCTCTGCGTTGGAATTCAAACGCGTATAATTTCTATCATATGTAGTTTCCTTGCGGGCACTGTTTTCCTGTCTAATTTATGTTTTCTGCAGTTTGATGGCTTCATTGATTTGGACCCATATGACACCATATCGCTAAAACTTAAAGGAGATGGAAGATGTTACATATCTACTGTTAGTTTTCTGCCCTCTATCTAGTGAAGGAAATATTTTAATACGTATTTTAATTCTGGGTGTACATCAATGCAGATTTATACAGAGAATTGGGTCAATTCACCTGGACAACAGGAAGATAACTCTTGGCAAGCATTTGTTTTTGTGCCTAAAGACAACTGGTATATAGCAAAGGCAAGTTCATTGACCGTTTCACACATTTTGCACTGAGAATGATATTCTCAGTTCTATGGTATAAGGGGCCAAATCTTGCTTGTAATTATAGTTTAGTGGTTTAAATTGAATGTAATAATGGACAAGAGAACAAAAAGGAAAGGACAGAAAAATAGGTTTTGGAAGCTGCACATATATATTTCCATTAAGCAATTTGATATTATGGTTCATATTGACTTGGAAGCACACAATCCGGGGGTTAATGTGATACTTGATGGGAATCACCTATGTGCTGGATTACTTAACCACATTGTTTACCAAGAAAAAGAAGATATCCATTATTGGGATGAAGTTGTTCTAATGTCATATAGGTTTTTGCTCATAATCAGGAAATTTAGTATTGCTGGAACATGAGAATCACGACTAGAAGTCCACTGTGAACTTGGTCACGGTCATGATTTGACATTGCAGCATGCTATAAGCAGGAAAATAAACAAAAGAAAATTTTAAGGTTTTTTGTGTCCAACTATTTGTAGAGGCATGATTTTCTACGATGATGAAGTTTGCAACATATACTGTCAAAAAGCTTATATCTGATGATTGATAGGTGGTGCCATGTCCTTGAAGTGTTAGAGGGGGAAAAAGGCTGGACACAAATATGATTTTTTTCCTTGTCTTCTATATCCTATCAATTTTATATGTCACCGAGATTTCTTCACCCTTTTGTGTCACCACTTTACATGACACTATTTATTATCACTGTAGTGTTGCCTTAATTGTTTTTTTCCAAAACAAGAATCTAATAGAACAAGTAACAAAAAATGGTGATACATATCTTTTTTATTAGCATCCTCTTGCTTTGAAAAAGTTATGCTGTTTACTTTTTCACCAAATATGCCTCTATGTTATTTGGTTCGACTTCCTCGGGGTTGGGAAAACAGTGTTCTGCTTATTTCATACACATCACATGCTTTTGAAATTTTGTAGAAATATTGTTCCTCTCTTATTTAGTGTGGTGTTTTAAATTCTGAGAATGGTGCATTTCAGATTCCTCCGGCTAGATATTTACCAACATGGAGAGGGAATGTTATAGATGCACAGTTGGAAATGAACCCATCTAGAATTGTTGGCATGTCTCTTTCCGTCAATGCTGAGGGTGGAATGCCAGGGTCTAGGTCTGGCCCAGGTGATTTCCGAGTGGAAATTGATTGGATCAAAGCGTTGAGAGCGCAATGAGCTGTTGTAAAGTAGTTCGGAAAGAGTAGAAAATAATGGTATCGACTTATGTTATATGTACTCCGTTTTGAATGTATCGTATCTTAAAGGAAAATGTTAAACCGGTTATAATGTGCCGACTCAAATAGGCATGTCCGATTTTGTCGTTTGAAGATTGGAAGGTAAGCAATCGGGACTTGTCTTCTGATTCAGTTTTGGTGCCAGCTTCATTTACATCTGATCTGAACAGTGTACCATTTCCCTCAAACTTTAGCGCATGTAATATCGTCTACAGTGGCAGGTTGGCCATCTGGCCCATGGGCAAGCCTATGCCAAACGTACCAGTTCCAGGTCCTCCTCCCCTACTTGTCCTTGAATGATTGCTGCGACATAATGTACGGAAACTGAAAATGAAAGACAATAGTCGAGGGCCTTCCAAACCTTTGGACGGATGGACCACTTGCCTTTTGCTATCTATCATCAAGTCCTCCGGGAAGCCTCGATACGAGTAAGCATTTGTACCTTGCTGGTCCCCTATTCCTTTAACTTGGGTGTTTCTCTACATATGAATATGATGCCATGTGCATCCTGATTCTCAATTACAAGCTTGGTTTGATTTATTTATTATTGAGTCTCATTGAAACAGTAAAGAGACTGAGTTTGCATAGTACAGAAAAACAAAATACGAGAGACAGAGGTCTGAATGTTAGTACACTGTCAAAAAGGATTGATTTGTTTGACACCAAGATTTTATGTGACCTCAACTATCTGTTTACGTATTTTGTTATTTTTTGAAGGGTAAAATACATTTTTAGTCTCTAAAGTATACATATAACGTTTATTTGATCCTCAAATTTTCAATTGTGTCTATTTGATTCTAAAGGTTATTAATTTATATTTACGTGGTCTAATTTTAAACATCCGTCAAAAAGTAGTTAACATCTTTGGCCATGCGCCAATTATATGGGTTTAAATAGATATAAATTAGAAACTTTAGGGACTAAATAGAGACAAATTAAGAACTTTAGGGATTAAATAAACATAAAATTATGAATGTGATTGGCGCGTGATCAAAATTGTCACGATTTTTTTACAGACGTTTGAGATTGGATCACGTAAATACAAATTAGAAACCTTAAGGAGCAAATAGACATAATTAAAAAATTCAAAACTAAATAAACACTAAATGCATAATTTGAGTACTAAAAGTATATTTTACCCTAATACTAACTCTGTTTTATTGCTTCACTCATCCACTATGCTGATTGCATTGTGTTTAAGCAAGAATAATTTTCGGCAAAATATTTTTAAATAAATTCTTGAATGTTATTTTTTGGAACGATGAAGATTGAACAATCATTATATTCTCTGACATTAAAAAGAGCAATAAAATGAATAATGCTACCAAGTGTCATAATTTACTATGATTTTCTCCTAATATCACAATTCTTCGACGCTTTATTGTAGCTGTCTAAAAAATTCCGTTGTGATTATATTCATACGTTCGTAGGCACTTTGAATGCACATTACATATACCCAGTGAGGGAAACAATGTCATCTTTATTGATATAGAAAAAATAAAAAAATAAATCATCTTCTAAATTGTCAATCTTTTTCAAACTTCATTTTTAACCATATACTTCAATTATTTCTTGATTTATCATCATTTTGTATCAACGTAGTTTTAAACTCATGTTTTTTCAATTAAAAGGCATCAACATTTTATGTAAAATAATGTTAAATCAAAAAAATTAATTATAATCACTTTTTTTTTTTGGATGACATGAGAAATTCTTGATTTGTTCTCGACGAGAAAAATGTGATTTATAAATGTGATACTTGTAATATCTAAATTATTTGGGGTCAAAAACTAATTTTATAAAAAAAATCACCAATGGTGACATGACATTGCATAGGAGAGAGTGATACGACGGCGACGTGGACAAGTTGGGGAGGACGACGTCAAGAAATACATATAGGAAAATGTTTTATAAGAGCATCTCCAAGAGGCTCAATAAACCCCTCCCCTTAGCTATTTTAGATAGCTTCTCCCTTAAAATCCACTCCAACAGGCTAGCTATCTAGCTATCTATTTCTCATAGCCCTGATTTCAGTCGCTACATCAAGCTAGCCCCTCTCCCTTGCCAGACTCTCTGCCTCCCTCGCCTCTGTCAACTCTCTGCCTCCCTCGTTCGAACGACTGAGGCTCAACCGACTATGATGACGCGGCGTAACACATCAGCATGTGATGTCATCAATATGGTGATGACATGGCATACTACATAGTATTTTAGATTTTATTATTGAAAGTTAGTTGAAGTGGATAGCTAAAATAGATATCGTTGTTGGAATGACTTTGAAAAAGTAGTTAGCTAAAGTAGATAATACAATATTTTAATATATTTTGAGTAACTATTTTAGATAGCCTTCTTGGAGATGCTCTAAGGTTCCACTCACCCACCTTCAAGTTCCCGTCTTCTAGAACCCACGTGTAAAAGACACTAATTTGATATTATAATAATCTCTTTTTAATTATAAATCTCCTTCAGCAGAAAAGATTCAACAAAAAAAATCAGAATCTCAAGATTCTGTGTTCAAATTTGGTCGTCTCTCTTCCCTCTTAACTGAATAGTAATCTTGATACGCATCTAGTTCAGACTGCACCTAATTAATATTAAGCCTATTTGAAGCTATTTTTTTAGGTAAAAAAACTAAGACTTGAAAAATTCGCAAAAAAGTTAGAATTAAAAAAGTTTTTAAAAACCATTTGGTGTGTTCTTTAAAAAACTGAAAAAATTGAAAAAAAAAAACTGAAAAAGTTTGTTTGAAGTGATTTTCTAATTTTTTTTTGGCTTTTTGTGTCAAAATAAAAAATAATTATATGTATGTATAGATTATACATACTAGTTCCCAAAATATGAATTTCAAATTTTTTTATGTCACTAATAATATTTTATAAATATAATAAATTAAAAAATTATGAGGGAGCTGCGATAAAAACTCCAAAAAAAAAAACAGAAAAAAAGTTCATAAAATCAATTTTTTGAATCAGTCTACATAAGTCTTTTTTGGTCCAAAAAATTACTGCACAAGCTAATAAAAAAGCCAAGGTCCAAACGAACCTAACTTATTTTACTCTAAATCTCTTAAAAACTACGTATTTAAGCTAACTCCAAACAAGTCTATTGTCACTTGTCACATTTATCTTTACTAGAGAAAATTTGATTATCATTTGTTTTTTCTTTTTCTCATATGTTCAGGCAATAACTTTGAGCATGTGACTTGTACAGATCTTTCCCAACAAATTAAAACTCCATTTTATTCAGGGTCTTGGTGCATTGAAACCGAATCCAATTTAGGAATTCAAGTTCAAACAAATCTAACACCAAATTTCAGTTCGAATTTTGGAATATTAAAATAAATTCAAATTTCAAGCTAACTTGTATAATTTAAACTACGAGCAGACAATACTCAAAATGAATTCAAACTCAGATTGAAGTTGGAGTTCGGGTTGAGGATTTTATAACGAGCTACCTCTCAACCCCTGATCCTCTCTCTCTCTCTTCACACTCTCTCTTCACACATTAACGTCTCATTGTAATTGTCTTATATAAAATGTAAAGCAGAAATTCAAGACTAGAACATGCTCAACCAAAATAGAGAGAATTGTCTGGCTGACATTGATAGAGGTCATCCTTTTTGGTCTCATGGCCCACCCCAAGGGCCTAAGTGCTTCAAGCAACAAAAGTATTTTTAGCATCTGGAGCAATAAAAATGAAACTTTCTTTGAAGTTCTGAGGTACATTCGTCAATTATAAACAAAAAATATTAAGTATATATACAACTTGTGCAATGTAACTCTAGATCATTATGTGTAATCAATCAGTAAAAATGATAGATATTTGAAGACCTATGAAAGATATATTCATTACAAAAATATCGATTCACTCAACTGTGACTTCTATATTTCTACCATCTTTGTAGAATTACAATTAGGTAGCGACAAGGTAGTCTCAACTTTCTTCAAGCTGTCTTCCAGTCATCTTTATTTTCCGACAGGTTTTGAAGGTTCGTGATTAGATCCCATCAACTTTCTATTGGTTTATCAAATCGACCATGAGAACTGTGCTTCAGCCCCTTCATATTAAGGGTGATATAGCATTTCAGAACATGAATAATGAACAAATGCATGTTGGTGAATCTTACATATATATAGTGCCATGTTACTCACCAAAACTTAGGCTCTGGTAGGTCAGTCCCAACTGTCTCGACTTCTTCTGAAAGCCTTCTTTTGTGAATGTTCCTTCTTGGTCTGCAGCCTTTTCTGCTCTCCAATAGCAGCCCTATGGCAAAAAAAAAGGGTAAAAAAGATTGTCGTTACTTGTTAAAATGATGCCCTTCACCATATAAGGACGATAATGAAGAAGGGTGGAAATAAAAATAGTTACATATACAGCAAGACTAGAATGAAAAGCGAGAGAAAAACACATTAATGAAAAAGACATCTTACAACTTTGCAATTTTCTTCACTTGCTCTTTTGAAGGAGGAGGTGGTACATAGGAAGCAGCATCAATAATCGCCTGTTTTATTTGTTCAAAAATTGTAAATTTACTTTAACAAAAACCTCTGCAGAAACAAATGACAGCCCATTACTCAGTATTACACAGCCCGACAAACTCTGATTGTAGTACCACCTGATAGGAAAGCCCACATCAATGAAGTAGCAGAAAAATAGCCAGATTTTGGCAGTGGAAGTATATATTATGTTCCCATTTTTTGCCTTAGAAATAATAAATCGCCCCAACCACGTGCCTGTGGACTCATGGCTACAATGAAAACCCTAGACACACGCAATCATCCGCAAACCTCGGTTTTAGGCAGCCAAGGGGACTCTAACTCAAACCGTGCGCATTCGCACCCCAACCCTTGTTCGACCACTGAACCAACCCATGCAGGTGGCAATGGCAGCATATTACTGGTGCATACAATGTACAGTATACATTCTCCAATACCTGTAGTTTCTCCAAAGCATCTTCAATGTTACCCCTGAAAGGAAAAAGTTAGCATGTAACCATTCAGCTTTGTCAGAACACAACACAAAAGGATGATCAAAAGAAAAAGTTTGCAGAAGTTCACTTCTGTGTTCTAGTTTTTGTTGAAGAAATCACAAGCTCCCCATCTTTGTTGATACGATTCTTCTCCTGCACATAACTAGAAAAGTGAGAAACATAATGTGACCTATGTCTCAGAATTGTGTGGAAATGTGGAAAAGGGTATATATGAAGTTCATTCACATCAAACCATCCTTATTAGCTTGAAATCAGAGTTATGGCCCCAAAAATAAAACAAACAAAGCAAAGAATAAATCAGACACTCGGGTAATAAGTCTATAGCCTGAGTGCCTATAACACTTGGAAACAGAATTACAGTTTATGAGTACCTAATCTCCACACACGCACAAGAAAAAATAATAAATCAAGATCTACATCTAAAGCCCCAAAAAATTTCCATAGCCTAACAGCAGGAAAAGTGGAAAAGGGTAAATGCATCAAAATTCCCTGGCAGTATGCATGATACAAGAAGTAGAGTAGACCATCATTATTCAGACCACGGACATCTACAACCAATCATTTTCAAAATAAAAACGCCCATCCAACTTACCAACTTTTCATAGGAAACCACATCTACTTATCAAATAAGTGGCACATTAGGTGGAAAGATAAGAAATGGGATTAACCACCCTTTTTAAACAGAAAACATGATAAGCAATGGTGTTTACTAACCATTTGTATAATCTTCTCCCTCACCCTTTCACTTAACCAATGTGCATTTTTAACATTGAACCGCATATCTACCTTGGTGTTCACTGAAATTAAAATAAATGAAATTAGGACACAAGCTCTGGTTCATGAAGCCAACAATTTAAAGACAAATAGCATGCAATTGTAAAGAAGGAGATCCAAATTACCTTTGTTTACATTTTGACCACCAGGCCCACCACTTCTTGCAAAGTTCACTGTAACATGGTCTACATAATAGCTACAACAAATTAAAAGTATATCAAGAGCAAAGAAATAACACGTCTAAACTACTACATATACTATTTTACCAAGCATAGGTATCGATGTCAGAGGTTGCATAACAAAGCTAGACATCCTTTCCACCCCCAGAGAAATAGAAGAATAAAAAAGTGTTTAGGTTTTAATTTAGTAGCATATCATCAGATTGAACTAAGAGAAATAGATTATGGAATCCTATGGTTTGCATTAAGTCAATTACACAATTTAGAACACAACACTTATATCTACAAATACCTTTCACGAATATCACAAAAGAATCAAGCTACCAAGCTAACATTCACACCCTTTCATTTTGCCAAAACTTCACTAACAAAGTTAAACAGCTTAAGCAGTTATTTTGGTTTGGGGAAGGTACTTAGACACTTATAAACTCGTCCCAGACGCGTGGAGATGGAATATAAAACTAAGCTGCAGTGTTATATTGTTGTACCACAGATGTAACCTACCCGTACATTGTAATTCATAGAATATAGTGAAGTATGTTCAAAATTAAGTATCAACAAAAAGGTTCCATGTACACTGCCTCACAATGTTTACTTTTACATTAGCATCCGGGACTTGCCAATCAACTACTTCAAAAGAGTACAGTTGAATTACAAGGCACCATCAAAAATCATCTAGCAATATTCACATTCACTAACACATACTGGAAAAAGAAGATTGGCACTCAAGTGTATTACTACATATGGTTGATTGCGGAGAAAATGTTTGAAAAGCAAGGAAATCGAAACTTAACCCCATTGGTCAAGTCGTGGATACTTGATCAACTTCAGGAATTGACTGTTAGCTGTGAATGTATTTCATATCTATTCTCCAACATATGGATGAGATCTATTGAAATAAACTATCTAGAATCTTAATCTTTGCAAGTTAGAGAAAACAGTAATTTTAACTGCCATGGCATGTCATCAGGATACACTACATTCAGAGTACACTACATTCAGAGTGTCAATCTTCTTTTTCCAGTATGTGTTAGTGAATGTGAATATTGCTAGATGATTTTCGATGGTGCCTTGTAATTCAACTATAGTCTTTTGAAGTAGTTGACATGAGTTCACACCCTTTCATTTTGCCAAAACTTCACTAACAAAGTTAAACAGCTTATGTAGTTATTTTGGGTTGGGGAAGGTACTTAGGCACTTATAAACTCATGTCCCAGCCGCGTGGAGATGGAATATAAAACTAAGTTGCAGTGTTATATTGTTGTACCACAGATGTAACCTACCCGTACATTGTAATTTATAGAATATAGTGAAGTATGTTCAAAATTAAGTATCAACAAAAAGGTTCCCCGTACACTACCTCACAATGTTTACTTTTACATTAGCATTCGGGACTTGCCAATCGACTACTTCAAAAGAGTACAATTGAATTACAAGGCACCATCGAAAATCATCTAGCAATATTCACATTCACTAACACATACTGGAAAAAGAAGATTGGCACTCTGAATGTAGTGTATCTTGATGACATGCCATGGCAATTAAAATTACTGTTTTCTCTAACTTGCAAAGATCAAGATTTCTAGATAGTTTATTTCAATAGATCTCATCCATATGTTGGAGAATAGATATGAAATACATTCACAGCTAACAGTCAATTCCTGAAGTTGATTAAGTATCCACGACTTGACCAATAGGGGTAAGTTTCGATTTCCTTGCTTTTCAAACATTTTCTCCGCAATCAACTATATGTAGTAATACATACCAAATTCTTTTTGTTATGTTCAGATCGTCAAATCCTTTCGACATTGTAACCTCATCAGAAGACAAGAAGAACAGTTCTTATTGTGAAAATGCTACAAAACCTCGCAAAGCACCTAAGTTTAATTTTCAACTCAACAATCATAAAAACATATGCATAATAAATTTGAGCCTCAACATACTGAGAGTGATTGTAGGGACAGGTTCATTGCCGGCGGCTTTAGCTCGCTCCGTCGCTTCAAGCAAGAGTTGTTGAACCTGAGACAATCGCGCCGACGCCTTCTTTCCGGTTTCGCCGGATTCTGAAGCCGCAGAGCACCGGACTAAGCTATAGCTGATTCGCGAGATGAGCCGGAGGGTGGTCCCACCAAAGTACGAACTCGACGGTGATGAATGTAATATGTGCACCCTTGCCAACGGAAGCGATGACCAGAATAGTTCTTTGGCGATCAAGCTTGTTGTGGTTCTGAATGCCGCCATTTTCGTGCCAATCAAACCCTAGAAGAGTGTGTGAGGATTAGGAAGCTAATCTCCCGTCTCAGACAGTTGAAGTCTAGAGAGAAAAGGAAAATTTCAAAAAAAATTGGATTTTATTAGTCACCACAAATATTATTCATGATGAAAATAATACCGTAAATCATAAATTTCACCTAACCCTAACAGTTATTCAAATGTAACAAAGATCATCTTTAAACTCAGAAGTCATGTGTTTGAATTGATAACTTCTTAAAGTCAAGTTATGAACAGAGAGCAGATTAATTAATATTTGCATAAATTAACTCGAACATACCTAACCATTAGATCAAAAAAAAAAATTCACGTCATCGTGTACATATGACTGATAGAAGAATATCACAAATATTATTTTTCTTTCAATGAGTTCCTAACTATTGTTCAATAATCAAATAATAGGTTAGTTTCAATTTCCAAATTACACCTTTTGGGTGCTTGAAAGAATAAAACACAGTCAATACATGCATGAAAGATGTTAGAAATTCCATTAGTGGAGTAAATAATTTTGGAACATTGCTATGTTTAATAAAAACTAGTTAGTGCACATGTGCGTTGCATGTGAGTCATTTGAGGATAAAATATTATATATTGAATCCGTGAATAGGGGTGTTAATCAAGTCGAACTTTGCGAACTTGAGCCCGAGTCTGGCGAGCTTATTTTTCTAAACGAGCCTAAAAAATTGTTCAAGCTCGGTTCATTTAGAACTCAAGCTGAGCCGAGCTCTGCAAACTTGATCCGAGCCTAAAAAATTGTTCAAGCTCAACTTGTATAGATTAGAGTTGAGCTCGAGCCGAGCTTTATCTGAGTCAAGCTCAAACCGAGCCCGTGTAGCTCGTCTCGATTAACACCCCTATCCGAGAACCATTTTTTCAAAAGTCCAACCCAGTAAAAATCGATGATTAGTTACTAAATTATATATCCCTATTATCCCACAACAGCAACAAAACTGATGCATTCACATCTAAAGCGCATATGTTCCACAGTTTTATTATTTTTATTTGAATCACCACAGCAAAAAGAGAATAGTGGCTTTAATTAGGAGAAGAAATAAAAAATTCAAGAACATATTTCTACTCAAAGACATGTTAAAAGAAATGGCATGATCTTTAAAAAGATGACACTAATAAGATGTGCAGTACGATAGTAGATTATGTTCAAAGAATTAAAATCGAAAGAAACTTACTGTGAATTGACAAATTCAATCTTAAAATAATGAACCACGGTGCATGAAATGGCAACTAAGCCAGGATTTTTCCAAGAGGTTTATGAGCAGATGGTTTGTCTATTATCGGGAAGCTTTATGTAGCAGTTCTATCCATTTTTTATTACTATTATAGGTGTAAATAAAAAAACTATGGTGTTAATTAAATAATATAAGGTCTATAATTATGAATTTTGATTTACATGCTTCGTGTTTGGACATTTCTTATTTTCTTGACCCTATTACGTTTTATCATGACCTCAAATTTTATTTTCCTAGTATCTAAAAAAAACTCTTTTCTAGTTATTAGAGTAAAGACAATCAATTTTTAGCAAATTAAGATAATCTTCTATAAGTTGGCGAGATTTTCAAGCATGCACATATGAGTAAGTAAAAAATGTGTAAAAGGGCATACCTATTTTTCTATACCTTCCATACCAATCAGAATTTCTTTTCAAACGGTAAAAGTAAACCTATATTTAGAGTAAAAATATAATTAATCTCATGATGGAACTTAAGTAATAAAATCGCAAAAAAGAGAGAATTGATACTAAATTAATATATGAAAAAGAAGAGATTTTTTCTCTACCGTTATGTGTCAGCAACAATATTGTAAAGAAACAACCCATGAGAAAAAGGGGAAAAAATTATGAAAAATCGAACGATTCTAAATTAAGCCATATTTGTGAGAAGACAAAGTAAAGAAGCAGCAGTGTGAGAAGACAAAGTAAAAAAGCAAAGCAAAATTTTAATGAACAACAATGAACCTTTTATTACGAGAAATAGTTCAAATAATTTTTAGCTACACCGAGATCAGAAGTGAAAACTGTTTTGAATGGCAGCCTAACGAGGGTTTTTATAGATAAAAAGAGAGAGACAAAGTAGTGCTTTTTTAAGAACTAGACATTTTTAGGTTTTTCTTTAAAATCTTTTAGAATTATCTACAATTTTCTAGAGTTTCTGCAATTAATCCTAATAATTTAGGATCGATTCTACTTCTACATGCTAAGATTGATCCTAAAATTGTTATATAAATCCCAAATATCACAAAGAGTTGTAACTAGAATCTTAAAGGTTATATCAAAAACCTTAAAAAGTAATAATTTTTTTTAAATTGATCCTAATATTTTAGAATCGATCCTAACTTTTCTATTATAACCAAGTCTTTCAAAAATTATAAATTTTTGTATCATACCTTATTTAATATCGAGCTTGAATCCTATAGGCTAATCAAATTTCAATACATTTTATTTCAAATGGGTAGATATCACTGAGAAAGAATTTGGAGATAGAGGTTGGGAGTTACAAAGACTCGACTTGAGTTCAAATTAAAAATGAGCCTAGTATACTGAATTTTTTTACGAGTACTAAATCTTGTCTTAATTTATTTGTAACCATTAATCTTAAAAGTAAAATAAATAATAAAACATAAAAAAAAAAACTGTACATTTATTTTACAACTATGGTTTACAAAAATATAGAGTTCTGAATGGTCAAGTGGGAGAAAAACCAGATCTAAAAAGTCGTAAAGGAGAGACGATTAGAGGAAATCTGGGGTTGCTCCTTCGAGAGAGAGAGAGAGACGGAGGGGCCAGACTGTGGGGGTGTGTGTGAGAATAGCCCCCAAGTCCAAGGTCAGGTGCTTAATCAGAGAAAGAAAACATCTATAAAAATAAAACCATACTAACCACAACCCAGTTCAGCGTCTTTTTTAAGAATTAGGGGAAGAAACAGTTTCAGAGCTTTATAAAAAAATTGTAGAGATGGAGAAGAAAGACGAAATCTAAAAAAACAGAGACAGATAATAAAAGGAGAGGGAATGAAAACTTGACTAACCGGGTGGAGCTCTCCGTTCGTCGGTCGGTAATGTTCGTCAATTTTTGTCGAAGAGATAGAGAGACGAAGGGATAAGAGAGACGAAGGGCAACTGGTTATAGGAAATTGATTATTAAAATACAAAGGTTAATTGCAAATTATACCCAAAAATATCTCTTGAATCTCAATTCATACCTTTAAAAATTAAAAATATGTAATTTACCCATTTAATTTTAGATGACAAACTGCACGGTTGTTAGCTTCAGCTTCACATTGATAAAGATTTACATCTTTGAAGGTGTAAGTTGAGATTTTTGATTTTTAAAAGTGCAAATTAATAAGTGCGTGGGAAGGTGGGTGGGGTTTGTGTCTTTTTAATATTAACAGTGCGTTGTACATTAATAATTTAAATAATAATTTTTTTGTTAAATTTATGAAAATATAAATTTTATGTATAATTAAAAATTAAATGATAAATTTAGTGTCAAAAAATTAATCTATATGTTATTTCTTGTTAAACCAAATTATTTAAAACAAATATGGCATATATTTTATTTTAGAATTTTATTTGATAACTATATGTATATAACAATATAATATAAATTCGTCTTTACTTCTTCATATAAAAATATAAGCATAAAAATGAACAAAAAAAATTTAAGTATACTAGTGCAAAAGAATTTAGAAGTCAAATACTACTTATAAAAGAGTTCAAAAGAACTTGAAAGTCAAATTATGTATAAAAATAAAAATTATATGAATGTATAAAGATATAATTGATTTTATAAAAGTTGGGCTTGTGATAGATAACGTGCATTGCACGTAAACATATTTAAATAATAAATTTTTATTAAACTTATTAAAAATTATAATTATAATTTATAATTTATAATTGAATTGAATGAATAAATTATGTGTCGGCGAATTAATTTTAATTTTAATTTTTACTAAACTTAATTATTAATCTATATATGTATTATACAATAATTTGAGTTATTAGAGCTATTATTATAATTCAAAACCTAAAGCTATAAGAATAAGTAGAGCAAATGACTAGAGACCTAACTCTATATAATAAGAAAAGTTTTGATATGACATAGAAGGAAAAATGATGACTTTAATAAGGACTAGTTATTTGCACACGTGAGTAATTTTGTATTATAATTTTTAATTTTATTTGTTTTAATTTTATTTTGTTAGTTTAATCGTTCAATATTTGATGATTTGAGAGTTTCTAGATGTGGATTTCATCAAAAGAGAAAAATAATAAAAAGCATATTTGAACTCCTAAATTTACAAATAATTCATTCTAAGAAATAAAATTTTCTCTCTCTATTTCTTTGTAACAACCCATTTAATTTTTTTTTTATAAAAAAAACTATCATTATCTATATATAACTACTCAATTGATGGAACTATAACTACCCACATTTGAATTTCCTTCCTTTTTATATTTTTTTATTTTTTGGGAGGAGGGAGGGGGAGCGGACTTGAAAAGCCTTCATAAGGGAAAGAGTATCATTGAACCAAAGACCCATTGGTAGAATTTCCTTCCTCAATTTGGCAAAGTCATGGATTATTTTTCAATAATTTTATGATTGGGATTAGGATGGAGTAGAGGTAGAGATGGCGGTGGGGGTAGAAATAACAGCGGAGAATTTTATAAGTTCCTTGCATCATACAAGGCGATTGCTAGTTTCTTATATAAATATAACTCTATTTGTTTGATGTGGAGGTAATGATAAATCTCAAAAATTCAATAGATCCATGTTCCTTGGGTACTACTACTTTATTTAATAATAAAAGAGACATAGAAAAATTTAAAAACAAAAATCAACATGAAATAAACAACCAATTATTCTATAAATTAAAAAAAAATATATATATATATTTTTATTTTTTTATTTTTTTTTTGATTGTACCCAAATAATGAAAACAAAAAATGATTTAAAAAATACGGTAAATATGTTACCTAAATCATCTAACCAGATTAACCCCAAATTTTCACCAAATAAGGAATGCACTAAAGCAAAAGAGAAATCATATTGTTCAACTCGCCAAAAAAGCACATCATTAGGTAGGCAGTCTCCACTGCAACAAAGAAAGGTGGTAAAGAACATAAGCATCTTAATTATGTTTGGAGCTGGTGATGTGAGACAGAGCTGCCAGCAACCCCTCAAGAAAATTAATTTTTCAATTCCCAACTGTATGACCTACTGATGCAATGACTTTTCTATTGAATAGAATTTTGCTTAGATATGACCAAGTAGCTTGCAGGCGCCTAATTCTAAGTCACTCACCCTAATTGCATTATCTTGTAAGGTTAACAACTATTATCCCAATCCACATGTGCGTACTTTATTAGGAACCTAATCGCAATGCTTATTAACAAATAATCATTTGGACTACGAGAAAATTCAATTTCAATCACCACCCTAATGTTCTTCTTTCTCTGTGGTGGCAGGAAAAAAAAACTAATTTTGTACTGATAGTAGAAGTAATTATTTTAACCTTGACAACGTGAAAAACAAATCCAAGTTCATTCGCAGGGTCTTTCACGAGACGTAACAATCTCTTGGGTATATCCACTGCCCTCTCCACTTCATATATAATGTGCACCTACAAAAATTAGCAATCAAAAATATTCATCCAACATTAGACCAAAGAGAGTGAACCTTTGAATGGATATAAAAAATAATAAGGATAGAAATAGAAGATGAAATCATACAGACAAATGTACCCACATATGTGTATGCACATACATATATACCACAACAAGAATTTGAAAACTAAAGGTATAACAATAGGATTTCTGTTGTTTCCAATTTTTTTCTGAAAATTCATAAAGAAGAAAGAAATAAGAAATTCGAGTATGGACTAATTCGATAAACTTCAACCAGTAGGGTTGAAGTATCTAGGAGAGAGGCAATGAATATTACGCTAGAGTTGGTCTATAAAGCTAGTAAACTTGGTGTCATTGTCATTGAAGTTTTGAGTCGACTAAGCACCTCTCCCCAACTATGTATGCAGTGAAAGACAATCAAATTAGTTTAACAATGAAATAATTGGAACTTAGCTCATTCTTTTAAGATTTTACTATTTTTGGAACACCAACAACTCCAGAGTCCTTCACTGATGATTTGTACTTGGTAAGCTTAATCATCTACCCTTCCATATTTTCAGACGATTTGTGTTATGAATGGGAACCATGTGTACCAGCGCACACGTCTTGCTCACAAACTTTGCCTTCTCCCTCTTTCATATCCACAAATAAAGAGGATCAAAAGGGCACTCTAGTTTAGTCAAGTCAAGTCTTCCCCACTACACCTAATTTTGCAATATGCAGGGTGGTTGTTTCCATTATGTACCCTCCTAAGATTTCAAATAGGTTAGCTTGATACATTTAAACTTTGCAATCGGAAAGGTCATTTTGCAAAGGTCCTGTATGAACACCACAGTCCAAATTGGCTACAATAACTATGTCCAAACCCAATGAAGGTTCTGAGTGGAATTGACAAAAGGTGAATGTGTGCATGTCGTGGTGAAAAATTGAATCCCACATAAGTTTTTCTTTTTTCAAAAAAGAGAATCCCATATAAGTTCACTAAACACCTATTAAAGCAAAAAAAAAAAAAAAAATTAAAGGAAACTGAATCGAAGAACTAATTACAAAAAAAGCACCTGGGATTAGAAATTGCACTTCCATAAAACCTATCAACTTGAAAATTTCCGATCTACAGTAAATACTTGGCCCTGTGCTCAAAATATCAATACATAAGTCATATCAAACCAAGTTTATTTCTGGTGATGTATTCGAAATTGAAGTGGGGGAAAAATAAACTGGCCAATCCTGTGCAAAATATTTTTTTCAAAATACAAGTGTGACATATCACAAACATGCAACTTATCAAAAAAATACAGCGAACATGTATAGTTGCAAAATCAATACACCATTAAACAACCAAAATTACCTTCAAGAAGAAAAAAAATTTCAAAACCAAATTCGCAACTGAAACATACGAAAATCAATAAAATTCACAAAGAATGAAGGTTGCTTGTACCTGGGAAGAATTATTTTGAGTTAGACGGTTGAGAAACTAATTCATTTCTCATACTTGCAAAGTGATGTTCTAAAAACTGGTTGAATCATGTATACAAAGAAATGTACCACATTCAATAAGTAGACACAAGAAATTATTATAGTCAAAAGTGAGAGCACAATCAACCAGCAAACTGATGTACAAAATATTAGGTAAATTACATGAGTTTAGGAAAATAAATTATTGGGGAAAAAACACATGTATTCAAAGCTAAGAAATTAATTAAAATATCAATGATGTTCTAAAAATTAGTCCAAAGATTAACCAAATTGTAGTTCATCAATTAAAAAATTAATTAGAAGCAGCAAAAAAAAATGATCACTCAATGACAGTATAAATTATCTTCCAAGAAAGTATCCCAAGAATACCTGATGGCACCCACAATGCATTGAGTAAGCCAACACACAGTAGCCATGCTTACTTGGTGTAGATCTGCACTGTGTAATTGATAAACCCTAAAGAAATATTTTAGGATCAATTTCACAAAACACAAAAATAATGGGTTCAATACATGTACCTGGTTGAAGCAACTGAATATATGAAGGAGAAGGACAAATTAAAAAAAAATACCAAATCATTTAACAAGAAACCCAAAATACATGAAAAGAGAATTATCTTCTTGCAAGATGATCAAACCTTGCTAGAAACCGCTCAGAGCCCTTCTTGCGATTGGTCGCCATTGAGGAAGGAAATTGCTTCTCTGTTCTAGATGCGGGTGTGGAACCGTATTTCTCAGGACTCTTGGACTCTCAAGATAATCGATCTACTATAAAAGAAAGAGTAACGTAGGCATTACAATTTCAGAATGTGAAAAGACAGGATATAAGAGTAATTAATTTTTTATTGAGGTTATTTTATAGATTGTGACATTAAATTTGAAGGATAAGCGTGACATAGTTATAAAGTTTGAGGGTAATAGTGGAAAAAAAATGTTTTTCATGTATGCTAATATTTTAAAGTAGTATAGATATGTGGGGTAAGATTGACTTAACATTATTAAATATGGATGAAATAAGAAATCAATAGTTTTCACATATACCGACATTTATAAGTAAATAGCAATGCACGACGTGCGTTGCACGTGAAATTTATTGATGAAATATTTGATAAAATACATATAAAAAAATTAATTATGTAGCTACATTAGATATTATTACATATTTATCATATTTAAATTGTTTGTATTCTTTTCATAGCTATAAACATCCAATAGATTCATTTTCTATAATTCTTTCATTCAAGCTACTAAATAGTAAAGTTCATAGATTTTTTTTCGATTTTTTTTCTTTTTGCCTTTTTTGTTTTTATTTTGTGCATCAGTAATTTTTTATCAAATTATTTTAATTGTGAATGAAGAGAAGAGATAAATATATCCATTTTTTTGCATTGGAGATGATATTGTATCAATAGAGTTATCAACGTATATTAATATTATATTTTGAGAAAAAAAATAATATTTTTATATAACATGTTAAAGCATAAAAATATTGGGATGATATTGTATCTATCTCCCACCACTCTAGATAGAAGGAAGATTGGGCTGGATTAGAGATGAATTGAAAGGATTTGAAAGACTCTAGTAGTTTTTCATAGGCTGGACCAAAACATTGGACTTTAGTTTCATCCTCTCGCCTGCAGGTGCGTCGATGGAGGGATGCATATTGGGGTAGGGGATGTTTTGGGTCAGACCAAATTGGTTAGGACTGTAGCTTTCAAAACTACAACTGAAAACTTGGAAGCAGATACAATGTGAAAATCCGTTATATATATATATATATATATATATATATATTGAGTTATCAAAAATTTTGACTTTTAATAGAAAACTCGAATGAAGAAATAGACTTCACCGTTGAATTCTTCTCATGAAAACGAGTCTGACTAGTATAATATTGATTATGTTTAGTATCGAAGTCAAATTAACTTAAGTTAAATTAATTAAACGAGATTGAATAAATTGACAAAAAAAATGAATAAGATTATCAGTCATGGCACCTGCCATGAGGTGCCGTGACTATTTAGCATGACAATAGTCATGGTAGGAAGGCAAGGAACATAATTACCCTGTCGTTGCCGCCCATGACTTCACCTCAGTACGTCACTTTCTTTCATAGCCCATGACTTACCAAATTAAATTGATAAAAGTTCTCTCCTTCTTAGTGTATAAATACAGCCAAAACAATGGAAATAGGGGGAGAAAAATAATCAGCTGGTAGCCTTGGTATTGAAAGGAAAGCCTAGAGAGAGAGAGAGGTCATCCTCCATGGTTAAGGTGATAAAGCTTTTGGGAGGACCAATCCAATCCAAGTAAAGAGGTTGGATTAGAACTATCTTTTTGTATTTCTTGATCTATTGATTATAGTGTATATATATGCGATAGATCTATGCATATATTTATATATATCAAACATGTTGGTTTATGCATGATGGACTTATGTTGGTGTAAATGTGGGTATGTTTGTATACATATTTGGATGTGTAGGCCTCTCAAATGGGTTTTATATTTCTTAAAGAAATTGACAAAAACAATTCTAAGAAATGAAATCTAGACTGTCGAGTTACATATATAGTGTTTTGAGTAAAAAGTAAATCGATAAAGGAAGGACTTTATGGCAAACAAAAAGAAGAGGAAGAAGAAGAAGAGGAGGAGGAGGAGTTGAAGCTACTAGATGGCATGTAGAAGATGATGGAGATGTTGGCTTAAATTCAGAAACTCCCGCCTTAGTTTTAGATACATCATATATCTACTTGCTGAAATTATAAAGTTAAGTCCAAGGTTTTGTTAAGTTATTGAAAACCCGCTTTCTGTTTCATGAGTAACAGATAAGTACCTGCTGAAATTACACAATGACCCCAAAAGATCCTAAAATACTACTAAATACCAAATCGGTATTTTTTTTTTTAAGTTAAGAAATGTTTCTGAAATTGCATATTGACCCTGAACAGTTATGAGATAGTTTTAGAGATTATAAAACTACACCAAAATTGCTAGATTATGTATGTAGAAATTATCTAAAGATCCCAAAAGTTTCTAAAACTCAAAATAAAGAGGCTATCATAAATTGTTAGCTCTTTAGGAGTATATTCTTAGGTGATAGATACAACACTCATAGTTATCAAGAATATATATTGGTTGTATAAGTAAGGATGTGATTCTAATCGACATTAACAACCACTAAAGTATGGTTATATACATGAGATGTGTTGACATACAAAGGATGATAAATGTCGACATGTTCACAATGGTGATAATGATACTATGTTTGAAGTAGTATATACTCTTATATGTATTAACATGTCGGGATGATATTGAAATGCTTGTTTCTAATTGCACCATGAGTATACTGAATGGTATTTTGGTGGAAGGTATATCACACGTGATAATCTCGATTAGTAATGTATAACCGATAATGTGATACACAAAATGATAACCTTGGAAACAATTTGGGGACAAGTAAGCAGGGATTGCTCCTCTCTTGGGTAAAAGACTTAGAATAAGTCTTGATCAAGCGTAGCATCTGTCACGGTGTGGGGTTACTCGTGCCCTGATTGAAAACATATGTGGACAAGGGGGTGGGGTACACCCGAGGTTAGAGCCCTCGAAGGGACCAGTGTTCCCCAAGTGTTTGTGCATAGTAAACACTATATTGACATAAATGGATATAGACTAAGATTGAAAGTCTAGTGGGACCCATGACACGAATGGGTAATGTTGGATACATGCTAAATCGAAAGATTTCTTTTTACTCATGAGCATTTTATTTGTTGATACATCTTATGTGATGCTTTAAGCACGTTATGAGCTTAACATTGCTATAATTATTTGTCACGAATATCATTTGAGATTTTCATGTATGGATACCTATGTCATGTGGGATGAGATTAAAACTCGATAGTTATTTTTCTACTGGGCGTTGGCTCACCCTAACATTTTTGCAGGGAATAGATCAAAAGATGACGGGGTTTCTTCCCAGATCTATATTGAATATCTGTGCTCAGTCTAGCTTGCGAGCTATTATCTCATGTTAATGTTCTTGTGTTTTATTACTTTGGTGCATTTTCAAAACCTACAGGTCTAATTGCGTCGATTAATGTACTATATTTGGGATGAATGTATAATTTGGGCACTTAAACTATGATATTAAATAAATGCTCAAAATTTCAAATCCTTTGTACTTAAGTTTACTTTGAGAGTTTGTTAGATGTTATGATTGTCCAGTTTAAACTGAAGTACTTGAACTGTTCAATTCATTCAATGAATTGTGTCTATTTGCTATATAAATCACATAAAGAATACTAAATCACCCATGAAAATTGGGGCCTGACATACAAAACCTCCAATGTGAAGATAACGAGGCAACAAGACATTACCCCAAAATAGGCGTTGTAACTTTTTGGCTTTCATCCGAAGTAGTGTTTGGGTCAGCAAAGAATGACTTAAGAAGGGAAGAAGAATAGAGAAGATCAGAGAAATGAGTGTATAGAGAGTCTACCCTATCTTTGTTAAGAGTAAAAAATGTCCTAAAATAAGAATCAAAGGTTTTCTTTGTGTACAAGGCTGGAGCAAACAAAATCGATTAGTTCCAGGGTTAGTACTTGAGGCCAGACAAAGTTTCAAGGGGCCAGACCTCAGAGAAATAAGCATAGAACCACGCTTGGAAGAGCCAAAAAAGGGCCTTCACAGCTAACAGTGATCCTGTTTTTAGTTAGATTGAAAAGACCTTTGTATAGTGCCCCTAAGACAAAAGGAACCAAGACAAGTTTCTTTTTATTGGCCAGTTGGATGGCCACTCCAACGTATTTCTTGGTCACCTTAAAACTAGGGACACATAGGATAAATCGACAGAGCCAATGGAGGAGGAATACAACATGCTCTATGAACAAAGGAGCAGGGGATTGAGAAGCAAAGAAACAATTGATAAGGTCGATGTATGCAAGAAGGGATATTGACGAAGTCACGACCGGTGTCAGTAGAGAGGCAAGCGCTTACTTCTATACCTGTTGATGGAAGCCCTGTCAAGTGAACATGTCCAATATTGTCGGGGACATCATGCCCATAGGAAGAAGCATGACATTGCATGATTGGAACTAGAAGCATGCAGAGACATCGATTAGCTACCGATTCATGTGCAAATCGCAGGTGGAGAGCTTGATCATTTCAAAAATGCCCGAACGTCTCCATTGGAAGGCATAATGGGTTTCCATCTTTCTAACCCAATCAACCTAGCGCTAGTCAGGATTGATCCATGAACAAAGTGAGTTAGTTCCTTGACTCCATGATTTCCATAGGAGTTGGGACTGGTTCAGCATTAGGCTTTCGCCTTCGTAGATGAGGTAATGGTCAAAGAATCATTCGCAAACATACGACTTAAAGGAGGGATCAAGAACAATAACCCTACTTGAACTGGGGGTAGGAATCAAAACCCTATGGTCTACAGAATCATTTGTGGCTTGCTTAATCTCAATAGGAAACCTTGGCGAATTTTTTTTTTTGAAGTTGTTAATGATAGAGGATTCTATTGTTGTCCGTGTGGTATTTCACATATAGTAAAATCACTTATTGAACTTCTGATTTGAAACATGCAAAGTATACCAAAACAATAATAGTCAAAGGCAAAACAGTGTTAAATGAAATAGTTACAGAAAACAGTTACTCCCAGTTTTGCACGAAACAGAAACAGTTACATGAAATAGTTACACGTAACTATTTGTATAATCCAATAAAATTACTAACCTGATTGCAGAACAGGAACTGAGATTGAACTATAAGTAGATCAAGGCTAGTGTTTGACACTATGTCCTTAAGACAGATTTCGCCCCCACACACGGTGCTTATGGAATATCGAGCGCTTGCCTCCCAGGATACAATGATCTTCACACAGATAGAAGTAGCACTCCAATCTATCTGTCCAGCGAACCAAACTTGTGTTGTGTACTCTCCAAATGCACTGCCTTAATGCCGAAAATGCAATGCACAGTCTGTCTAATGTAATGCACTGTCTCCCTTAATCAAATGACCGAATGAAATTAAGTGATTATGAATGGTAATGATCCTGGGTAGTTATTGGCCCTTTGGTGACTTTCCGGATAGTCACCACTCTAACAGACGCAACCTAGGAATAAATCA
Source organism: Ilex aquifolium (assembly GCA_951799425.1). Lineage (NCBI taxonomy): Eukaryota > Viridiplantae > Streptophyta > Magnoliopsida > Aquifoliales > Aquifoliaceae > Ilex > Ilex aquifolium. The sequence goes on along the minus strand of OX637410.1, from coordinate 15,249,631 downwards.
ACAGCCAGTAGACACCAAGAGAATAACTGTTCACCTTGAACAGATACAATCAATTTCGGATTAAATCCGAATCAGTGTGATCCATGGATACCGAAATCAATTTCAGGTTAAACCCATAATTAATTAAACGAATTTTGTCCAAAAAATTAGGCTTAGTCTAAACCACACCCACACCCATACCCGAGCCCGGCCCGGCCGGGTCGGGCGGCGCGCGTGTGTGTGGTCGAACCGAAGGCATGTAGGTGCTCGCTCCGCTCATAAAATTGTGGTACCCCTTGGGGCCCAACCCATGGAGCAAACTTGGCCTATATATGCCTATGTTGGATCTCTTCCTCAACCAATGTGGGATTGGTGTCAAATCCCACATTGCACTTTGCTTTATTTTTCACTCTTCAAGAGAGTCACTTTGGAGCCTATTTTCTCATTCATTTCTTACTCAATTTGAGCATATTAATATACTACATTATTCTCCTCATGGAGTAGAATATGAACACACGAAATATTATTCAAAATAATAATCGGGTCCTACTTTAATTTAGGCTCAAAGTCGACCAAAAATCTGTTTTGGTCCAACATCTATTTCTTTGGAGTTGTTTGGAATATCAGAAGAAGAACCACTAGAGAAGATGAGAATAGGAAGTAGAGCGAAGTGAATAGTTCAATCGTCAAAACTCTTTAAGTAAGTGTTTAAGGAAGATAATGGTAATGACTGATCATTTATTTGAGTTAATTAAGATTAAAATCAATTAAATGAAGGAGACATTGTTTGGACCTAAAATACAAAATCATAGGAATATTCGATGCATTGACATCTGGCAAATTGGAAGACATTAAAGAAATATCAAGTGACAGAATCTGAAGAAATACGAGAAATGATCACCCACAACCTTGTTTGAAAAGAAGAAGTAACTGTTTGGGAGTTACAAGCCAGATAACAGTCAATGGAGGTAGAACCGTAGAAGATAGTGGCTATAAAAGGCAGATAAAGAGGAAGTTAGAGGACACATATTCAAACCTCCATAAGACTTACGATTTAGGCATTTTTAAGAGTAGTGTTAAGTTAGTTTTAGGAAGTAGTTATTGTTGTAATTAAGGCTGTTAATTCAGTCTTTTCTATAATTGAAATCCCTTCGATTGGATTAAAAAAAGAAATCTTTTTTCTTAGTTCACTGTACTGTGCAATTATCCCCTTAGAATTCATTCAAGGAAGTCATGAAATAAGGCAATTGAACCCATCACAAGCAATCACCTGAAAATTGTCTGTCGATTGAATCTCCTCCATCGATAACAGATGTTGGAGCAACAATATTATATTTTTTTTCCCAAAACATCGACTTCTATAAAACTACTAGTTATTACCTGTGCCTGAAGGCACAGAATAATAAAAAAAAATGGTCATCAATAAAAATTTTTGTATTCACACCCAAAATCAAATCACAAACATAGAGAAGAAAAAAAATTAAAGCACCGGTTGTTGCGGGGGTGAGCGGTGGTAGTGGTGGTGAGCGACAATGGTGGTGGTGGGAGATGGTGATGGCTGTGGTGGGTAGCGACGACCGTGGTGATGATAGCAGCTGTGGGTGGCAACAGTGATGGTGGTGGTGGGTTTTGGATGACGATGGTAGTAGTGGTCGCCATGAGAGATGGCGGTGGTGGTGGGTCGACAACGATGATGGTGGCGGTGGTGGATTGTGGTGGTGGGCGGTGATGATGATGGTGTTGGGCGATGACGAATCCTTCTAGGCGACAGTGTGATGAGTGGTAGTGAATAACATTGTGGTGGGGGTGGGTGACAGTTGGTGGCGGCAGTGGTGGGCGATGATGGGTGGTGGTGGTAGATTTGGTGGGGGTGGGTGACAGTGGCTGGCGACGATGGTGGACGACTTCAAGTGATTGTGGGTTGTGGTAGTGGCTGGCGGTGGGTGTTGGTGGGTGCTGACGGTGGGCATCGGTGGTGGTGGGTTGATGGTGGCAGTGGTAATAAATAAAAGAATTAAACGACAATAGTGGTTGGTGGTGGCGGTGGACAACGGTGGTAGCAATCTGTGGTGGGTGGCGATGGTGGTGGAGGTTGTGGGAGTGGCAGTGGGGACGGGGTCGGGGTAGGGCAGTGGTAAGGGTGGTGGCGATGGTAGTGGTGGTAGGGTGGCGACAACGGTGGTGGTGGGGTGGCGACGACGACGGTGGTGGTGGTAGTAATAGTGATGGTGGTGGGGGTGGTGAGGGTAATAGTGAGGCGGTTCCAAACACTACTTTTTTTTTTTAAAGTAAGAAGTTATAAATTCTAAGACACTTTTTTAAAAATCACACCAAACACATCCTTAGGGGTCTATTTTCCCTATTAAATTTGGGGTGTTAATATTAGCCGTTGGATTAACTTTAAAGTAAAATTTAAAGAGATCGCAATCGCGAAAAATAAAAGTCATTTTATTTATCTTTTGATATTTAAATTGTATTATACTTTATTATATATATATTTATTGAACTCATACTTTTATCAAGTTTAAAATATTATTATGAACTATACTACATAACAAATTTAGTGCCTTATTTTTATTTTGAAAAATAAAATAAAATTGGGACCTTTCTAAGCCAAGCAGAATATAAACTTAACATTTGACATTGTTACCCACAATCTTATGATTTTTAGAGTTGACTACGGTATCAAATTTTTTTTTTTACGTACCATATCCTTATTTACTATATTTGTGGTTACTTTTATTACGTTTGTGAGTTCTTGTAATACCACTGTTGTTGTATTAAAAAAAATAGTAAAAATAGTTACACAACAGTGGTAAAAAAATTTATAAATATGATAAAAAAATTCATAAATGTGGTAAATCAATCACAAAAGTAATAATTTTTTTTTGTACAAAAAAAATAGTAAAAGTAGTTATCATAAATGTGTTAAAAACACTCACAACAGTAATAAAAATACTAACAAAAGTGATAAATCACCCACAAATGTAAATTTTTTTTTATTCTAAAATAACCTACAAAAATTATAAAAAATACACATTAAAAATGTAATATCAAATTTTTTTTTTTCGATACCATAATCATGGTCATAGTTTTTTGTTCGAATTCTTATCACTGCTTGGTTGTCGGCTAATCTGTCTGAATGGAAAAGTAGGAAATTGATTCTCTTTTTTTTGTTCACACTCGAACTTCTATTCTTCCTTCAACAATAGAGGTACCAAAAAAGTACTTGTATGAATCCTTTTATACTGGGCATGAGATTGCAAAGCAAATCTATCAGCTGCTGACTGTGTGTGAGACAAGAATAAAGTTGGATATCTTCACAGAAGATGTTTGTTGAACTTGGCAATCAGCTAGCTTCTTTAGGTTAATAATCAAGTATATTGTGTCTAAAATATCTTATCAAAATTTGTTTGTTTATAGCCGAATCCTTATGAATCTGTACGTTTATTTAACAGATCTTATGAGTTAATTGTGAAATTAATAGATATGTGCGTTAATCATTTCCAACCCGAAAGGACATCTCATTCATGAATAGGCACGTTAATTGCTTGAACTTTAATTCGAATTTGTCAATTCTAAATTTGATTTGTCCGATATGAATCGATATATTTTAATTGATTATTCGAATCAAAAATTAAAATTTATCATATCAATTTTATGGATTTAAATTTATGATTATAATTCAATCTGATTTGTATGTAAATCATCGGATGTCTATTTTTTAGAGAATCGTAATATGAATTGTTAAAATTAAATTTGTAGAATAATGAGATTGAGCCTTTTAAACGACATCGTATGCATGATAACACGGTGTACTAGTGTTTTAAAACCCGGCCCGGCAGGTCAACCCGATGAACCGGTGCTTAAACCAGGCCGGTTCTCATAAAAGACCGTTTGTACATAAAAATCGGGTTCAAACCGCTGAACCGGTCAAAAACCGGTGAACCCATGACAACCGGGCGAGTTAACCAAACTGGACGGTTTAAAATTATTGTATAAATGTTAGTTTTTTGCACATTTTGGGCATTTTGCTCTTTTGCCCTAAATCGACCCAGGCCTCCAGTAGCCCTAAATTGATCCAGACCACCAGGCAGCAGCGACTGAGCACAGCTCCACCAGCGACTGAGCAAAGCTCCACCAGCGACTGAGCACAGCCTCCACCAGCGACGAGGTGAGTTCTCTCTATCTCTCTCTCTCTCTCTCGTTCAGTGACTGTAATCAGTCACTATATTGAAAGTTTTCTTTATGGGGAAGATGATTCATTTTCTGGTTCTAGGTCTCTCTCAGAATCACCGTTTAGATTTTATTTTTTGTGGTTTTTAGATTACGCAGTTTGACTGATTTTATGTGTTTATTTTACGGGCCAAGTGTTATATATGAAATTATTGTTGTTGATCTTGAAATGAAGAATTTTTCCTCCCTGTTTTGTTTATCATAGTCACTTGGCAATCAGTTTCTTTTTTCTGGGCTTGTATTTTTGAGTGTGTTTTTCGATTTTTTTGGATTATGTGCAAGTTTCTTTGAAGCCTAGGATTAACCCAACTGATATATACTGAATGTGTTGATTTTGCACTTTGAATGGTTGTCCATTTGATGTTTTGATTATCTTGGTACTAACAAAAAAAAAAAATTAGAATATGAGTTATGATGTAATTTTGATAATTTTATGAGTTATGATGCAATATGATTTGCAGAATTCTGATTTAAGTGTTTGATTATTTTACTAGCTGTGATGCAATCTGATTTATAGTAGCATAAAGAAAAATTGTGAGTTTAGAGCTTCCTACAGTTTGAGTTTGAAGTTTGAACTTTGAAGAGTGAAATTACATGGATTATGCTTAGATTGATGCATTGTCGAAAAGTTGGACTTAGACTTGGAGCCTTGAATTTCAATAGAAGTATTTTTCTCTACTTAACTTTACAAGTTGTATTGAAAATTGAATACATTGAAATTGGATACATGTTTGATGATTTTTCTCTACTTAACTTTCTATGTTTGATGTTATTTTTATAATTATTGTAATTTTTTAGCCTATTTATTAGTATTTATAATTATTTTTTTAATTTTTTATTATATTACCGGTCCGACCAGTGACCCATTGACCCGGTCTCTTTGTCGGGTTGATGTCCGGACCGGGTTTTAGAACTATGTGGTGTACACCCGATATTTTCAACCGGGCCGGTCGTTTGAGCATCAAACCTTTTCAAATCGGATGGTTTTAATTAAATCACCCGGGTCACTAAAGTCTTATTAACAAACAGTATTTTTGGGCATTTTTACCCTAATCTAATCCGATTGTCTCTCATCTCACTCTCAGGCTGTAAGGTCTCAGTCTCTCACTCGTCTCTCTCAGAGTATCCCTGCACTCTCAGACTTTCTCCATTGGTGGAGCGTCCCAGGAGTCACCAGATTCCCCACCACCATCGTCGATCGCTGTTCGTGGCCAACATTGTCAATCAAGAAGGGTTTAAGATTTTGTTGCAATACACCATTTCATTTCCTTCACTTGATAGGTATTTCATCACTCGTCTCTCTCACAGTGTCTCTGCATTCTCAGATAGTGATTGTTTTGGTTTTGGGCTAACGATTTTGCTTCAATACCTATTTTTCGTTAATTGTATTGTGAATATTGAACTCATTTTAGTGAAAATTTTGGCCTGTTTTTTCGTCAACCGGTACCTGCACCTTTGTGATACTGCACCAACGCAAACTAACTTGACCTCGTTATCATCGATTAACGGCAGATTTGCAAATGACCCTTCCCTTCATGACTTTGGATTCTGTTTGATTTCATGGCATGTGATTGCTGGTGGTGGTTCTGTGTGACCGTGTTGAGTTGTTGTGTGCATCTGGTTTTTTTGACCTATTTTTTTTATCAAAAATTTTGTTCCACTGTTTCTTTATTTTTAATTTTCTTTTGATGTTTGTTGATCATGAATCATGAGTTCATTTTGCTAGGCAAATTGATTTGAGAATTGAATTTATAGCATGGGTTTTAGATTATTTTCGTATGTGGATGTATGAGCTTTGTAATGTGAGGTTGAATCTAGAACTTGTATCATCCATATTGATTATTGAAAATTGATAATTATTTTTAGCATATTTACTATCCTTAATAATTCTTTATTATTATTTTTATTATATAACCATGAGTGGTGTTTGGTCACCAATCCACAATCTCTATGAGTGGTTTAGTATTCATGCTACTTATTCCTCATTTCCAACCCAAGTTAAAGATAGAAAAAGATTTGATCATGGTGATATTTTTAGTTGCGTGTTCTCATGTTCTATAAAGTAGTAGATGACTTTGATGTGCAAAAAAAACACCCATGCCATGTTGGACTCCTTGTACCATGGTTGACATTGTGTTCATGACCTATGTTCTCTTCCAGAAAGGTTAATTCTTGACCTTTTGATTTTGAGTGGAATAAATTTGAATGGTTTCGGTCTGCCGAACAGTGCAACTCATTTTTATATTTCTTCAAGCTCAACTTCTGTTAGTTCATTAGATGTAGCACTGAAGTTAATACAGTTGAAACATTGGTCCATTGTTTATCAGGTGCTAGAAATAAGAGACAATAAAGCAAGGGATATAAGGAGCAAAAAGGACACATTCAGTGAACTTCAGGTTGTTGAACACAGACAGTTCAGAAAAGCCAAGGTATGATGAGAAAATTAAATGAAATCTCACATGATTTGCAAATCATGTTAATGTTATCCTTTTTGGCATCTTGAGTGATTTAACATCTCATGCACCAATTATGTTTTAAAAGTAATTTATGTCCAAATATTATTGTTCTGGATATAATTCAAGGGAACCTCAAAAACTTAGAATTGGAAACACCCCCAAGAGATTGAATTAGGTGATGAATATTCAATACAATTGTAACTTATAATTCAATTGTAGCAGTGCAATTGGATCTTTAAAACAACGATACAATCATAATAGAACCTTGGAATGGAGTTTAGGTTGTAATTTGATTGAGATAATATATGTTCTCTCCCAATGTCAGAGTTTGCGTCAGAAAACATGAACATTAAAGAGTCATTTTGAATTTTCTTTAAAATCTTCCATGCGATCATGTAAAAGCAAATTAATCGAGTAGAAAATTAGCCTTAAGCTTATGGCCCATAGCCATCCGCCAAAGCATAAAGTATGAATCTATAAGTAGAAACATAATAATTCAAATAGAGATTAGACAAATAAGTAACTCAAATCTTATTCTGACAAAAGAAAGGACGAACCATGGCTCACGAACTAGCCCAAGCAGAAAAACATAGAAACACAGCATCACAAGTACAAATACAATCAGACAAAGAAAAAGAGAGTGATCGAAACTTGCTGAATATTGATGGTCAGAGGAATCAATTCGCTGATGAACTCTAGAGTCTGCTCCATACTCTCCACCTTATTGCTGCTGCCACAGCAGCCGTTGATCTTCGAATCGATGATTGCTCATTGTTGATGAAATGTTTTGGAGAAATTCACCGAGAGATCCGAGTAGTGGATAGGAAGTCCAGGCAAAGAAACCCAAATCGGCACCACAAGTGGTTCAATGCCTGGCAAAAATTCAGGAAACCATTTGAAGAAGCGAAACAAGAAACCCTCTATGTAAAGTTGCGTCTTTCAACCACATCTTCACATAGTCTTCATATAAATCGAACCGAATCAGGATATGGCGAGGATCCAAAATACCCATAGAGAACTCACCCTTAGGTAACCATCTTGTAGCAATGAATTCGCGAATGACCCCCAACGAAGGCTTCCCATAAGCACACTTATCAATAAGGGTTTGTTGGAACTTAGAAGACAAATCCTGAGTTTCCTCTGCTGTCCAGTCCATGCCTGGCTCACCATTGTTATACACTACACGTTTTGCTGGCTTGGGAATTATCGAAGAAATGAGGGGCATCACATTAGAAGACTCCAAAGTCTTCGAAGAATCAGATACTGATGAATGATCAATAACTGCAATTCTCTCTACATAAACTTCTGATTCAAGTAATAGGCCAAGTTGGATTAAAGGACTCAACCAATTTACATAACCTAAAAATGGTTTGAACTTTGAATTCAATTTCAATTGTGTTATTCGAATTCAACTTAGTTAAACACTATAAATATTGGTAGTATTTCAGTTTAGTCTTGATTGAAAGTTGAGTTTGGATTAAGCTTTGAGTTAAGAAATTTATAATTAGATTGAGCTTGAATTACCAATTGAACTCATATGAAGTGCAGTCTTATATTTGGCCCAAACCCTAACCATAACCCGTAAGGTCTGGAGCTTTAATTACCGGGCTGCCCCGTATTCCCAAATATGCTGATATGATTTGTCAATCAAAACTTTTACCAAATTTGTGGATTCCAAATAATGTGTCATATTGATAGTCATTGAATAGTTAGTGTTAGCTTGTGAAAAAAATTTCATTGTAACGAGTGATACCATGTCAGTATTGATGACATAGTATCACCAATCAATAATATGGTAAATAAATAGAAAAACGGACTCTACACAAGCTAATAACTCTTTTTCCATGTAAACCAATAACTACTAACTCTTATTCTAAGTCACTAACTATCTAAGTAGAGTTCACTTTATCTATTTAAAGTTTTATTATTGTTTAGTGCTACCGGGTCATCAATGCATGCGTTAAATATTTTGAGCTGTAAAATTAAATAAAAAATTTGGTGAATGAAACATGATTGGACATTTAAACCCTTACATAGTAGCGTTTATGTTCTCCTCCGTTGTCACCCATGAATGTAATCAGTCTGTATTCCAGTGGAGTGAAGGGGTGGTCCTAGGGTTCTACTCCTAGGGTTTAATCTCTCTCGACAGTATCTTAAATCATTTTATCTAATAGGAGAAAGATGAAGCCGGTGGTGGGGTTGGTAGTGTCAAATAAGATGCAGAAGTCAGTGGTGGTGGCGGTGGACAGGCTCTTCCACCACAAGATCTACAATCGCTATGTCAAGCGTACCTCCAAGTTCATGGCCCACGATGAACACGACCACTGCAACATCGGCGACCGCGTCAGTACCTTTCCTTAACATTTATGTGCATCTTTCCGTGTTTCTTTTCATCTATATGTGTCTGTGCAATAGGATGGTTTTTCAGAAATTGATGGTATGTTTTTCTCTTTTTTCGTATAAATGATGATTTCTTGTAGTTTTCGTGTAAGTAGATGGTATTGGTTGATACTCTGTTCGGGAAATTTATTGTCTTGACTTCCTCCTGGTTCATAAGGATTTTCAGTTGCGGTTGTATGGCGTACTTTCCAATTTCTCGTTTCGTTTTTTGCCTAGGTTAGTTGGAAACTGAATCTAGCTCAAGTATACTCCGCATACCCATGAATTCGTTCCCCTTTCGGAACTTATGGTGGATTTTATTTATTGGGTGCTAAGAAAATAAGCTAGAAACAAAAACAGATGTTCAACTCGATTAAATTTTGAAAAAAGGACTCAAAATTCAGTACGTTAGCAGTAACTATACATTTTCAGGGTTGAAATGACGAATAGAATGTTTACTTTCTCTTAATGTGGAGGAAGAATCAGGGAAAACATTATATAACGTCATAGAAATCAAGAGAGAATGCTCAATTTGCAATCAAATGTGGTAATAAGTGACAAATGGATTTTTGCTAAGGAGGGAAGAGAGACTTGGAGAGACAAATGAAGGAGTGGTTGGGCATTATTCTTGTAGCAATTTTGTTTGGTGGCACTGTGGACTTGATAATTTATGCTTTATCCACGTTAAATGACATTTATAAAAGGCCATATGACCAGGCAGGTTTCTAGATTTGTGCATTTAGAACAGGCAATTTTTACAAAACTTACTTGGTTGCTGGGTTGGCCTTGTTAGTTGCAGCTCCACCTGACTTATCCACTAAAAAGTGCCCGAGGAATATCCATCTGTTTATACTTAAAAAGATTTTGCTCAAGCACTCTTCCCCAGTCGCGTATTTTCAATTGTTTCCTCATTTATAGTTATTAGGATATTTATTTTTATATGTTTCAATAGCTCTTGTGTTCGATATTGGAACTTGGATTTCTTTGACAATTCTCCTTTATGATCACTTGTGGCAGTTTTTGTCAATTTTTGGCGTGATCGTGGGAATGAGCCCTTTGGTTTGAGGCTCATGTGGCTGCCAGTGATATGACCATTAATTCACGTGATATTGATTCCTGCTGTTTTTCATCTTTTAGTTATGTGTCTATTGAAAACTATGGTCACATTTAGAATTTATTATGAAATCACCATTTGCTTCTCTTTTTTATCCATCATAATAATTTTGTAATGATCGTCTAAACACAATTTGCCTTGTTTGAATTTTCGAACCTCTTGTTTTTGTTCATCTCTCTTTTTTTTTTTTCCAGAGAATTTAATATTCTGATTATTCTTCTCTTTTTAAAGGGAAAGAAAAACCTGTCTTTGTTACATCATCATATTAGTGGTCATTTTCTTTTGATGTGTTAAATTTGTTTATTTAAACTTGATGGAAAGATATCATATCTTTCATTGCTTCCAAGAGAAGAAGAAAGACAATTTAAAATATTTGTAGTTGTACTCCAAAAAGCTAATAATACTGCTTAGGAAAACCAGAGACTGATATAGCTGTCCAATTTACTCTGCTTTTTATTGCCGTTATGTAGGACAGAAACAGAAAATGGAATGTATGTAACGGATATAACATCAAAAAAAAAAAAGGATGTAATGGATATGTATTTTGATTCACATATAAATACTCTAATTCAGTTATGGACTTTGTTGATATTTAAAAAGTTTGGGTTTGTTGTTTGAGACTGTATTGCAGGTTAGATTGGATCCTTCAAGGCCATTGAGCAAGCACAAGCACTGGGTGGTAGCTGAGATTCTGAAGAAAGCACGAATCTACACACCCCCATCAGTGGTAGCTAAAACTGATTCAAGCAGCAACACAAAAGTACTGGCTTCTTCTCCCGCCTAATTTCTAACAAACATTTTGTGGATTCTTGTCATATTGCTGACTAGTGACCTGCATATTGGTGGTGGGTTCTGGCCAAAAGAAACCTTGATAATAGCATTTTACAAAAATGTGATATTGTTTTTAAGTTCTTGTGTAATGGACTTCATGCTAGGCCTGTTACAAGGACTTTCCATTGCAAGGAAAACGATGTCAGACTTAATTCCCTCCTATTGATATAATGTGGCAAGGACGGTGATGCAAATACTCAGCTGAACCTCATTACTATGTGTTTCAGTAATCATGATGACCCTGAAAAGGGCTATGTTACTCCATTAACGAGTAATGAGGCAATAATAGGTTTCATAACTGATTTACTTGGAAATCAAACTATGTATTGAAGCATTATTACAGGATGAGAACAGAGTTGTAAAGGAACACCAAACAAGTTGTGTTTGGTGTTAGAAAGGGATGTGTTAGTGAATTGCATTTATAATATTTCTATGAAGTGACGTATATGGAGTTGAGCTAGGGAAGTTAGGTATTACTTACATATACTGCAATTTTCACAAAAACAAAATCCACGTGAAACTCGTATTTGTAACAAGTGCTTAAAAGTTCAAAGAATTTCAGAATAGATGATTCATAGCTCTATTGTTTTATGCCTTGCTGCAATTTTCATGAGAACAGAGAGCCATGTGATAGAGATTTGTAATAAGAAGTGCTCAAAATGAAGAAAAGCTTAATGTTCTTCCGTTTGGTAGGGTGGATAGAAAGTGAAAGTGGTACACGTTCTACCCTTTTAAGAGAAGAATTTTTATTTTCCTCTTTTGTGTTTGGTAAGAGAGATGAAAAACAAGAATGATTGATTTTTTTGTGTTTGATAAGATGGAAAAAATATTTTTTATTTTTTTATTGAAAAAAAATATAAATACATATTTTACTATTATATTTATATATAAAATCAATATATGTATATGATATTTATATAATAAAGTAGAACAATTTTAAATTCAAGAGACAGAAAAGGCTCAGATCGTTACGTGATAAAAAAAGACATCATTCGACGGACGACGTCTTTCCAAATTGTGCCGAGCTATTGACGTCTTAGATTATTTCAAAATTTTTGATTTGCTGCACTAAATTGACTCCTGAAAAATTTAAGCCCGTTTAATGCCTTTATAGGAGTTACGTCTTCTTGGGCACTTAAAAGAGGGGGGAGTGTTCGTCTTTCTATGCATGAGAAAAGTTTCCTCAATTACTTGCTCATCGACAGTAGTGACCAGGGGCACACATCAACAACTACTCGAAAAGTTTTCACCTTCTTTGAAGGATGAGTAACAGTGTCGTGTGCATCAATGGCAGATTGCAGTAATTTTGGTGAAGATCCTCTTTGCCTTTTCTTCTTTAGCTCTTCGATCAAGATAGCTTTGCCTTTGTTTGGGTGAACAGAAGGAGAAGGAATGATAGTAGGAACCTCAATCATTTTCTTCTTTTGACTGACAAAAGTCTTACTTGTTGAAAGACTCTAGCAGTTATTTCCTAAAGAAATTGACAAAACCAATTTTAAGAAATGAAATCTAGACTGTTGGGCTACATATAAAGTGTTTTGAGAAATGAAAAAAAAAATCAATAAAGGAAGGACTTTATGGCAAACAAAAAAAGAAGAACAAGAGAGAAGAAAATGAGGAGTTGAAGCTACTAGAAAGCATGTAGAAGATGTTGGCTTAAATTCAGAAACTCCCGCCTTAGTTTTAGATACATCAATACCTACTTGTTGAAATTACAAAGTTAACTCCAAAGTTTTGTTAAGTTACAGAAAACCCCTTTTCTGTTACATGAGTAACAGATAAGTATCTGCTGAAATTACACAATGACCCCAGAAGATCATAAAATACTACTAAATACCAACTTGGTATTTTTTTTAAGTTAAGAAATGTTTCTGAAATTGCATATTGACCCTGAACAGTTATGAGATAGTTTTAGAGATTGTAAAATTACACCAAAATTGCTAGATCATGTATTTAAAAATTATCTAAAGATCCCAGAAGTTTCTAAAACTCAAAATAAAGAGGCTATCATAAATTGTTAGCTCTTTAGGAGTATATTCTTAGGTGATAGATACAACACTCATAGTTATCAAGAATATATATTGGTTGTATAAGTAAGGATGTGATTCTAATCAACATTAACAACCACTAAAGTATGGTTATATACATGAGATGTGTTGGCATACAAAGGATGATAAATGCCGACATGTTCACAATGATGATAATGATACTATGTTTGAAGTAGTATATACTCTTATATGTATTAGTATGTCGGGATGATATTGAAATGCTTGTTTCTAATTGCACAATGAGTATACTGAATGGTATTTCGATGGAAGGCATATCATACGTGATAATCTCGGTTAGTATGTATCCTCCCTTGGGTGAAAGACCCATAATAAGGCTTGATCAAGCGTAGTATCCGTCGTGGTGCAGGGTTACTCGTGCCCTGATTGAAAGCATCTAAAGATGAGGGGGTGGGGTGCCCCCAAGGTTAGAGCCCTCGAAGGGACCGGGTGTTCCCCAAGTGTTTGTGCATAGCAAACACTGTATTGGCATAAATGGATATAGACTAAGGTTGAAAGTCTAGTGGGACTCATGACACGAATAGGTAATGTTGGATACATGCTAAATCGAAAGATTTCTTTTTTCGCATGAGCATCTTATTTGTTGATACATCTTATGTAATGCTTTAAGCATGTTATGAGCTTAACATTTATAATTATTTGTCACGAATATCATTTGAGAATTTTGTGTATGGATACCTATGTCTTGTGGGATGGGATTAAAGCTCGATAGTTATTTTCTTACTGGGCGTTGGCTCACCCGAACATTTTTGCAAGGAATTGATCAAGAGATGACAGGGGGTTTCTTCCCAAAGCTATCTTGAATATCTGTGATCAGTCTAGCTTGCAAGCTATTATGTCTCATGTTAACGTTCTTGTGTTTTATTGCTTTGGTGCATTTTCAAAACCTATGGGTCTAATTGTGTCGATTAATGTACTATATTTTGGATGTATGTATAATTTGAGCACTTGAACAAATTTGGGCACTTGAACTATGATATTAAATAAATGCTCAAAATTTCAAATCATTTATACTTAAGTTTACTTTGAGAGTTTGTTAGATGTTATTATTATCCAGTTTAAACTGAAGTACTTAAACTGTTCAATTCATTCAATGAATTGTGTCTATTTGCTACATAAATCACATAAAACATACTAAATCACCCCCGAAAATCGAGGCGTGACATACAAAACCTCCAATGTGAAGATAACGAGGCAACAAGACATTACCCCAAAAGAGGCGTTGCAGCTTTTTGGCTTCATCCGAAGTAGTGTTTGGGTTAGCAAAGAATGACTCAAGAAGGGAAGGGAGAATATCAGAGAAATGAATGTATAGAGAGTCTACCCTATCTTTGCTAAGAGTATAAAAGGTCCTAAAATAAGAATCAAAGGTTTTCTCTGTGTACAAGATTAGAGCAGACAGAAATCGATTAGTTCCAGGGTTAGTACTTGAGGCTAGACAAAGTTTCAAGGGGCTAAACCTCAGGGAAGTAAGCATAGAGCCACGCTTAGAAGAGCCAACAAGGGTCTCCACAACTGACAGTGATCCTGTTTTCAGTCAGATTGAAAAGGCCTCTGTATAGTACTCCTAATACAAAAGGAGCCAATGCAAGTATCTTTTATTGGCTAGTTGGATGGCCACTCCAACGTATTTCTTGGTCACCTTAAGACCAGGGACACATAGGATAAAGCGATAGAGCCAATGGAGGAGGAATACAACATGCTTTATGAACGAAGGAGTTGGGGATTGCGAAACAAAGAAACAATTGATAAGGTGCTATATCCTATGCTAGAAGGGATATTGGCGAAGTCACGACTAGTGTCAGTAGAGAGGCAAGTGTTTACTTCCATACTTGTCGATGGAAGCCCCATCAGGTGAATGATTCCAATATTGTCGGGCACATCATGCCCATAGGAAGAAGAATGACATTGCATGATTGGAACTAGAAACATAAAACGACACTGATTAGTCACTGATTCATGTGCAAATCGTAGGTGGAGAGCTTGATCATTTCAAAAATGCCCGAATGCCTCCATTGGGAGGCATAATGGGTTTCCATCTTTGTGAACCAATCAACCCAGCGTTGGTGAAGATTGATCCATGAACAAAGTGGGTTAGTTCGTTGACTCCATGATATCCATAGGAGTTGGGATTGGTTAAGCATTAGGCTTTCGCCTTCGTAGACGGGATAATGGTCAGAGAATCATTCGCAAACGTATGACTTAAAGGAGGGACCAACAACAAGAACCCCACTCTAATTGGGGGTAGGAATCAAAACCCTCTGATCTATAGAATCATTTGCGGCTTGCTTAATCTCAATGGGAAACCTTAGCGAAAAAAGGAATTTTAGAAGTGGGTGATGATGTAGGATTTTGTTTCTTTGGAGCTGTTTGGAATATTAGTAAAAGAACCACGGGAGAAGATGAGAATAGGAAGTAGGAAGCAGAGCGAAGTGAATAGTTCAGCCGTCAAAACTCTTTAAGTAAGTGTTTAAGGAAGACAATGGTAATGACTGTTTATTTATTTGAGTTAATTAAATTAAAATCAATTAAATGAGGGAGGCATTGTTTGGGCCTAAAATACAAAATCATAGGAATGTTCGATGCATTGACATCTGGTAAATTGGAAGACATTAAAGAAATGCCACATGGCAGAATCTAAAGACAGGCGGGAAATAATCATCCACAACCTTGTTTGAAAAGAAGAAGTAACTGTCTGAGACTTACAAGTCAGATAACCGTCGGTGGAGACAGAACTGTAGAAGATAGTGGCTATAAAAGGCAAATAAAATGGAAGTTAGAGGACACACATTCAAACCCCATAAGAACCACGATTTGGGCATTTTTAGTAGTAGTGTTAAATTAATTTTAAGAAGTAATTAATGTTATAATCAAAGATGTTAATTCAGTCCTTTCTGTAATTGAAATCTCTTTGATTGGATTAAGAAAAGAAATCTTTTTTTTAGTTCACTGTACTGTGCGATTATCCCCTTAGAATTCATCCAAATAAGTCTTGAAATAAGGCAATTGAATCCATCACAAGCAATCGCCTGAAAACTGTCTGTCGATTAAGTCTCCTCCGTCAATAACAGATGTTGGAGTAATAGTCTCATATTTTTTTTCCCCAAAACATAGATTTCTATAAAACAATTTTTATTGAACTTAGACTCTTATCGAATATAAAATATTATTATGAACTATACTACATAACAAATTTAGGGCCTTATTTTTATTTTGAAAAATAAAATAGGGATCTTCCTAAAGCCAAACAGAATATAAACTTAACATTTGACATTGTTACCCATAATCTTATGGTTTTTGGAGTTTATTACGGTATCGAAATTTTTTTTAGATACATATCTCTATTTACCATATTTGTAGTTACTTTTATCACATTTGTGAGTTCTTATAATACCATTCTTGTTGTATTCAAAAAAATGGTAAAAATAGTTATCACAATAATGGTAAAAATATCTATAAATATGATAAAAATACCCATAAATGTGGTAAATCAACCATAAAAGTGATAATTTTTTTTGTACCAAAGAAAAATAATAAAAGTTATTACCACAAATGTGATAAAAGCACTCACAACAATAGTAAAAATATAGTACAAATATAATACCAAATTTTTTATTCTAATTTTTTTTTGATACTGTAGTCATGTTGATGGTTTTCAGTTCGAATTCTTACCAGTGCTTGGGTCTGAATGGAAAAGTAGGAAATTGATTTTCTTTTTTTGTTCACACTAAAACCTCTATTCTTCCGTCAACAATAGAGGTACCAAAAAAAGCACTGGTATGAATCCTTTTGTAATGGGCATGAGATTGCAAAGCAACCTATCATCTGGTGACTCTGTGTGAGACAATAATAAAGTTGGATATCTTCACAGAAGATGTTTGTTGAACTTGGCAATCAGCCAGCTTCTTTAGGTTAATAATCAAGTATATTGTGTCTAAATTATCTTATCAAAATTTGGTTCAATTTACATTTCATCTATAGTCATCGTGCTTCAGATTTATGTGATATACAAATCGGGCATATTTTGTTTATAGCCGAATCTGTATGAATCTGTACGTTTGTTTAATAGATCTTATGAGTTAATTGTGAAATTAATGGATATGTGCACTAATCATTTCCAACCCCAAGGGCCTGTTTTGTATTGTGGGTTTGGGGAAATTGGTATCCCAGGTTTAAGAAAAATAGTCCAAAAGACCCTCAAACTCCATGTTTGGGGTAAAATTTCAATCTTGAGTTACCAAACCCAACCCGCAGCTAACCTGGATATTAAACCTATGATCATGAGTTTCATCAAACTTAAGATGGTGGATTTAGGAAGATGGGTCAAGGGGTTAAGAATATAAAAGATAATTATACCCCTAAATATGAATATAAATTAGATTGATCAAGGAGCAAAATAGTTATTTACAGGACAAATGGTAATTAATAATTGTGATATATCCTTGAGTCCTACGTGTATATGTGTTGCATACCAAAAATGAGTATGAACTTGATTCAATGTTGAATCTCATATTTGTAAAGAGGGGTTTGAATTTGGAAGGGTTTGGGGAAGCCAATCCAAACATTCCCCAAAAATTCATCCAAATAAGCTTCAAATACCTCTCATTCATGG
Organism: Ilex aquifolium; assembly: GCA_951799425.1. Taxonomy (NCBI): domain Eukaryota; kingdom Viridiplantae; phylum Streptophyta; class Magnoliopsida; order Aquifoliales; family Aquifoliaceae; genus Ilex; species Ilex aquifolium. Next base: position 15,231,958 of record OX637410.1, on the reverse strand, counting down.
ATAGACATGTTAATTACTTGAACTTTAATTCGAATTTGTCAATTCTAAATTTGATTTGTCCGGTATGAATCATTATTTTTTAACTAATTATTTGAATCAAAATTAAAATCCATCATATCAATTTTATGGATTTAAATTTATGAATATTCTATTATAATTAGATTTGATTTGTATGTGAATATGATATCTATAATATAAAACAGGGCAATGTTCAATAAGCTTATTCGACGGTCTCAAATAATCTCATCTAACGACCACCAACATCGCTGTCAAAACTATTTACATTACACCGTATCTTCAGGCACATGTTATCCCTAATGAATATATGTTTGATGCGATTTTGTGATTATTTGATAGTTTAGGTGTAATTTGTCAAAATAAACTCTGATTAAGTTAATTAGGTCAAATTGGATATTTGCATTTTTAGAGAATCATAATATGAATTTTTAAAATTAAATTTATCGAATAATCAGATTGAACTTTTTAAATTAAATTCAAATTCGATCCAAATTCAACCAAATTGAGAGGAGAAACAAAAAAAAAAACCTGAGAAAAAAAAAAATCAAGTAAACGATAAAACGAGATGCAAAAGAAATTGCGTTTGTTAAACGACATTACACCCAATATTTTCTCCTCCTTCTCTACCTTTCTTTCCCGTACCCGGTGAATCGGACGTTCAACTGGACCGGTCGTTTGAGCATCAAACCTGTTCAAACCGGATGGTTTTAATTAAATCGCCCGGGTCACTAAAGTCATATTAACAAACAGTTTTTTCGGGCATTTTTACCCTAATATAATCCGATCGTCTCTCATCTCACTCTCAGGCTGTAAGGTCTCGGTCTCTCACTCGTCTCACTCAGAGTCTCCCTGCACTCTCAGACTTACTCCATTGGTGGAGCGTCCCAGGAGTCACCAGATTCCCCATCACCATCGTCGATCTCTGTTCGTGGCCAACATTGTCAATCAAGAAGGGTTTAAGATTTTGCTTCAATACACCCTTTCATTTCCTTCACTTGACAGGTATTTCATCACTCGTCTCTGTGTCTCTGCATTCTCAGATAGTGATTGTTTTGGTTTTGGGCTAACGATTTTGCTTCAATACCTATTTTTCGTTAATTATATTGTGAATATTGAACTCATTTCAGTGAAAATTTTGGCCTGTTTTTTCGTCAACCTGTACCTGCACCTTTGTGATACTGCACCAACGCAAACTAACTTGACCTCGTTATCATCGATAAACGGCAGATTTGCAAATGACCCTTCCCTTCATGACTTTGGATTCTATTTGATTTCATGGCATGTGATTGCAGGTGGTGGTTCTGTGTGACCGTGTTGAGTTGTTGTGTGCATCTGGTTTTTTTGACCTATTTTTTTTATCAAAATTTTTGTTCCACTGTTTCTTTATTTTTAATTTTCTTTTGATGTTTGTTGATCATGAATCATGAGTTCATTTTGCTAGGCAAATTGATTTGAGAATTGAATTTATAGCATGGGTTTTTGATTATTTTTGTATGTGGATGTATGAGCTTTATAATGTGAGGTTGAATCTAGTACTTGTATCATCCATATTGGTTATTGAATATTGATAATTATTTTTAGCATATTTACTATCCTTAATAATTATTTATTATTATTTTTATTATATAACCATGAGTGGTGTTTGATAAAACTGGAAGTTGAACTGGGAAAACTGAATGCTGAATTTTAAGTGCTGAATGCTAAATTTTTTAATTTGCAGACTATTTGGTATCAACTGAAATTGAAATATTGAATTGAATCAAACTGTTTGACAAATATAAAGAGTTGAAATTTGAAAATTATTATTATTCTAATTTTGCCTTTCTTTTTGATCATCTCTCTGCAATTATCTTATTCCTACCATCACCGTCACAATGGTGATGGTGGCGGCGACACAATGATGGTGGTAGTGGTGGTGGTGGTGGCGGTGGCACAATTATAGTGGTAGTGGCGGCACAATGGTGGTGGTGGTGGATGGTGGGCTTTGAAAAGTTGAAAGTGTAAAATGTATTGAGGGTATATTTGTCCATTATGAGGAATTAATAAAATTCTTACTAGTTAACATTTTCAGCATTCAGTGATAAGTAGATGGCTTGCTATTTAAAATTTTAACTTATTTTTAAGAAGTGTTTAAAATATTAAGTGGTATGAGTTTTAAGTTATCAAACGAGTTTAATTCATTAAGTGCTTAAAGTATTCAGTTTTAAGCCTTAAGTGTTATCAAAGTCAATAGTTGAATCAGTGACCCATTGATCCGATCTCTTTACCGAGTTGATATCCGGGTCGGGTTTAAAAATTGTGTGTAACTTTGATTTCTGTTTAACCAACTGTATGGTCTGTGCATCATGGTATTTCTATCTTGTATCCTCTCCATTTGGATCCAACTAAGATGATACCGCCAAACATTTGTAATGGTTTGGCAAAATTTGTATTTGGGAACCTACTGGTGCAGGACGGGAAGAAGTAGAAATCAGAGAATAGAAAAACGAGAAGAAAGAAGAAAAGGAGGAAGAGATTTACCTCGGTCAAGAAACACCGAATTAAAAAATTCAGCATTCAGTTTTTAATATTCAGCTTTTAGTTTTATCAAACACCACCAAAGTTATCATCTGTTATGAAAATTCCAGTGGACATTCTAAAATTTTTGGATGCTTTAATCTTCTATCAAGAAATTTCATGGTAATTTCTAGTAAAACTAATGAAATGGTTTGCAATTTAGGCTCCTTTCTTGGCATCATTTTTTAAATCTGAAGAATTGTTAAATATCAGAGAGAGAGAGACCATAGCGGGGATGTTCAAAGATTTGCGGCCTTGGGGCAATAGTACTATTATCATTTGCATTTTCGGTCTGAAAATTGTTCTACACAAAATTTTGGCACTGCAGTAGATTAAATTGGATATTGCTACCAACTGTCACAGGTTTCACAAGGAAAACAACAGTAGACTTTGCAATCGATGCTGTGAAATTTGAAGGTGGAGCTCATGGGAAAATGTTGGATATAGTTCCTTCTATGGTCACAGATTTTGGTGCCTAATGAGGAGTCTATACCTTAATATATGTGGCTGTTGTGAAATTGTAAATTGGAAAATTTACTTCATTGATTGTTGCAAGATCTCAGATGGCATAAACCATATCCCAGTTTAGAAACACGGTTTTCTTATCTGATTGTTAAGGTCTTGGGGGAGGGGAAGGGGATCGGGAGACAAAGACTGGAAGAGGGACAGAGGGTGAGTTTTCTAAACTGTGGACTAAAATAAGTATAATAGCCCTAAACCCTAAACGCATGTTGTGACTTCATAGGATTCGTATTTTGGCACTTTTTGACTTGCCTCTGATTATGTGGTTCTTGATGACGAAATTAGTTTGTGTGGCATTGTCAAATATCATGCCTCCTACATTTGTATAGTTGTTTCAACCTGCTATGGTTATAGATAACCCATTCTTGTCTATTCGAAGGCCTCAAATGCAGAGTCAGCAATCATGGTCATTTCAGTTGACCCTCATTTTTGCCTACAATTATGGATTGCATTCTTTATACTAATCTTGACATCATGCCATGTGCAATGAGCAACCGTTTGTAAGGTTTGGCATTCATGCATGATGCATCTACTGGTAATCATTGGGTGCGTGTTCATTGAGATAGTCTGAGTGAATTATTGAGGTAGTAGACTTGTTTTAATATCTTCTAGGTTTTGATTTGGTGGTCGTTTCGGGTGTATTATTCCATATGCAGTTCATAAGAATCATTTGTCGAATTGTATTTCGAGTAACTATTAAGGTTCATCATCGTACATGCTGGTTATATTTTGTCCAAAAGAATCTATACTTGCATTTTATATGCTACAATCATTGAGTCAATCTCAAGGGGTTGTATGTGTAAATAGGTAGGTCTTTGGGCTACCAAATTATTCATTGTGCTGTAGTTGGAATTCTTGTATAAATTTGATAAATGTGTTTGGATTTTTAGTTCTTGTGGTTCCCTCCAACGAGAATTTTTTTTGCACCTTACTTTTTTTAATTGCCTGCACTATCCTTGACTTTATCAACCACTAGCTAAAGATTTGGAACATTTTGTCTTGTTGACGCTGTAGGGACTTAAAAGGGCAAAGGAGATGTCAAGATTTCGTGCACTGTGGCAAGCCTCTGTGAATGCCACTAGAAAAGGTACTAAACTATTGCCTAACTTTTTGGATGATTTGTTTAGTTGCTAAAGTTTACTACAGTGCTTTGCTGCCATTGTATTTATCTGTTTTATCTTTTTTTTTTTTTTTTTACATTTACATTTTAATTCTCTGTTTGTTCTACTTGTTTTCTTCCTATTTCGTCATATGGTGTTGAATTCTTAGCACATTAATACTTAGTTTTGTAGCATATCATATGCCTGAATATTTAGGCATTTGAGTGCAATTCCTCGGCTAAAATACTGAATTTGCAGATAATATTTTGATTGCCTGGCTGATTTTGAAGTGGGAAGTCAGTTGTTCTTTTGTAAATTTAGTGGGCCCTTTAAAATCATCATCTTTCCTGATGACAGCCATGCTGAATTATATCGTTTTTCAGGGTTAGAGATACTGAACTTGGTACAGTTGTTGATTGTAGGACTGGGACAGGTTTTTTGGAAAATTGAGTGGCAACGAATTTAACAACTATCACTGAATTTAGTCATTAGCAATTAAATGAGAGGTTGGTGTTTTCTTTCAAATAATGTATGCAGCAGAGAAGCTTTTGTTTTGGCTAGGACTTGGCTTTCATTTGCGAGATCACATGGCTTGTTGATCATAGAAGTGTTTACAAAAGGATATCGTCCTCGAATATACATCTGTTCCTTTTCTGGTTGTGCATATTGCAGGGTAATAATGGTCAGGATGAAATCTGTCATAATTTCATTCAAAGACTTGTAGACACCATGTTTTATCCTGTAAAACTCATTGTCAGTTTTCCAGCAGTAAATCTTTCGCAGTCATGTGTCTTCTTATTATGGAGAAGTATCCTGGACGATGCTATGTCTCCTTTCGATGGAGCAATGATCCCAATGTGACAAGTTAATGCCATTGTTACACTAAAACAAGCTCCCTCCTTGCTAAACAAAGTAACTATCAGGCTTTGAAAGTACTGCACCAGGATATAACTGCATTAAAGAGGTGAAGAATGTAGCCCTACAAGTCCTTTTTAGAAGAGTCACATGTGGTAAAAGTCTTTTTCAAAGGTCACATACAACACTTGTAGAAATTGTTGAGTGGAGGAGGACATCTAATCTGGGGACAGTGATTCATGGAGATTTGGTAAATGAAAGGCTGGACTCAAGGACTAGCTCTCAGAAAACATTTAGCACGTGGAAACTGTCCTCCCAGGTTAGATGAAGTGTAACTGAAATTTCAGTACTATTATTTGACATGGTGGGAAGATAAAATGAAATAGGATTTTGAGTGTCCCCTAAAATTTCCTTAACTGTCTGTTCATTATATATGATTGTTTTTTTTTTTTTTGTAATTGTTTGAACTAGCATTCATTTGAACTCATAGTGCTGTATGCTTCTGATATACTCATAGAGTTTAATGCCTTGTCCAAACGCAAAGTGGTGAGAGGTTGGTACGTTTCTTGCTTTTCTGTATTTGTATGCATGGCCCTAAAGCTTTTATTTTTCTCCATTGTCACTTGCAGCTCTCACATGGAACGTCGAAGACTTGATTCCTCCTAGTGAAAGATATATATTTAATTTCAATTCAAAGGAAGAGCTTAAAAAGTGGCATCTTTACTCAGACTCTGAATATGGAGGTGTGTATATATAAAGTCATAAATAATGCTATACAGTCACCCACAGCGAGCAATTCAGGATTTCCTGGAATACACCTTTTTTTTCTCCCTTGTATATATTTTTATGTTCTTGATCCCTTGGATTAGTAAATATACTGCTAATTATAATGATTAAAATAGCTCAACCAATGAAAACCTTATCTGAGCTCCACCAAGTGACCGTAAACTAGCAATTGTTTTTATGTTTTAAATTTTAATACATAAAAATGTAAATATTTAAGCCTGCATGGCTTGTTTTCCTTGTATGTTCAAATTTCTAAATAATGGCAATTTTATTGTTGGATCACATGCAATAATGGCTTGTGAAATTATTTGATGGGAGTCTCACCTATCACTTGTTGTTTGGTTGTTAGGTTTGTCTTCAGCGGCTTTGGAAATTACAGATGTTGGAAGTGGGTTAAGCGCTACTGGTCAGTACCTGGTTTTAGCTCTTGAAAGATTGGTAATAAAATATATTATTTGTGATTTTTAGATTCTTATACTCTACCACTTGTATATTGTGCGAGTACAAAACTAAACTTCTCTTGAAATAACGAGCTAGGAATTTTCACGAAGAACTATAGTTCTATATTTCCTGCAGCAAACTGAATTTCTTGGGTTGTAATTAACATCACTTATTTCCACATCACGTAAAATTGTTTTGAATGTGACCGAAAGACTCTTTTGGGCGCCAAGTCCTTTTTGGTGTGTTTAGTATGCTTCTCTATTGGTCATAGGCTGAGTGAATAAGAAAGAGAGGAGAAGAAACAGAATCGAGAAGGAACAGATTTCAAACATAATGATAGGGATAGCTCCTTGATATTGGTTTCCTTGTTTGAATGATTTTTTGAGGTTTTTATGAAGTTGATTTTCTTCGAGCGTGGTTACTTGTTTTCAAAACACTATTTTTGTATCACTTTTCCTCCACAGTTTAAACAAATTCATAAATGGTTGGGTTCCCTAAAGGATCCCAAATTATGTGATAGAGGGAGTAATAATATTCGGTTGTGCATATCTTCTGAAACTGAGACTTACCAACCCAAGTAAGTTGTTGAATATTGTGTTGTCTAAATGTCTATTAGTGTTAATAAAACATTGTTTTGACTTCTGAATTATGATTGCTTTTGGTTTATCTGATAGGAATCTTCTCCGGAAACCTCTCCTCGGATGTTACTGAGGGTTCAAAATGGAAGATAACTCGAAGTGGCTTTTGTGGAATGCGATCTAGGAAGGTGAACGGTTGTCCTAATTCTGTCTGAAAAAATGACAGTCAATGCACAAGGCACTCAACATTGTAGCATATGGGGAGAGTCTAGATGCACATAACTTGACCCCGCATGTGAAGGGGCATTGTTGGTGCACATGCACACCCTATGATTCTTATTTGAGAGTAGGTCTGTCAACGAATTGGATTTTGATTAATTCGAATCCGAATATGATTTTAGAAGTCCAATCCGAGTATCGACGGATTTTATTTTTATGGTCCATATCCGAATAGGTTAACAATTCGAAATCCAATCCAATCCGATCCCAATAACTTAATTTAACTAAAATTTAACAAATTATATATAAATTTCTTCAAATAATTATTTAATTTCTTTAATATTTATATAAAAATATATACATTTTCAGATTGGATCATAATAGGATCGGATATCGGTATATCCAAATCCGAATCCGTGAAATATAAGATATCAGTTTCGGGTTCGGGTTCGGATTCGGATTATCGATAAATAAATATCAACCCATATCCAACTAATTGAATTCGAATTGGGGTCAAAATCCGATCCATTGATAGACGTATTTCAATTTGAGAGTAGTTATTGCTGCCAGTCACTTGTTAGCTTAGATTCTAACTTGTCTTTGTATAACCAAACTAAATTGTCAATTCTTGCTCCTACCACCTCCTTCCATTCATTTCCAACTGGTATCTAGGTTGATCCCCCTCTTTGCGTTGGAATTCAAACGCATATAATTTCTATCATATGTAGTTTCCTTGTGTGTGCTGTTTTCCTGTCTAATTTATGTTTTCTGCAGTTTGATGGCTTCATTGATTTGGACCCATATGACACCATATCGCTAAAGCTTAAAGGAGATGGAAGATGTTATATATCTACTGTTAGTTTTCTGTCCTCTATCTAGTGAAGGAAATATTTTAATACGTATTTTAATTTTGGGTGTACATCAATGCAGATTTATACAGAGAATTGGGTCAATTCACCTGGACAACAGGAAGATAACTCGTGGCAAGCATTTGTTTTTGTGCCTAAAGACAACTGGTATATAGCAAAGGCAAGTTCATTGACCGTTTCACACATTTTGCACTGAGAAGTGATATTCCCAGTTCTACGGTATTAGTGGCCAAATCTTGCTTGTAATTATAGTTTAGTGGTTTAAATTGAATGTAATAATGGGCAAGAGAACAAAAAGGAAAGGACAGAAAAATAGGTTTTGGAAGCTGCACATATATATTTCCATTAAGCAATTTGATACTATGGTTCATATTGACTTGGAAGCACTCAATCCGGGGGTTAACTTATGTGATAGTTGATGGGAATCACCTATATGCTGGATTACTTAACCACATTGTTTACCAAGACAAAGAAGATATCAATTATTGGGATGAAGTTGTTCTCATGTCATAAAGGTTTTTGCTCGTAATCAGGAAATTTAGTATTGCTGGAACATGAGAATCGCGACTAGAAGTCCACTGTGAACTTCGTCACAGTCATGATATGACAGTACGGCATGCTGTAAGCAGCAAAATAAAGAAAAGAGAATTTTAAGGTTTTTTGTGTCCAACTATTTGTAGAGGCATGATTCTCTATGATGAAGTTTGCAACATATACCGTCAAAAAGCTTATATCTGATGATTGATTGGTGATGCCATGTCCTTGAAGTGTTAGAGGGGGGAAAATGTTGGGCATAAATATGATTTTTTTTCCTTGTCTTCTATATCCTAGCAATTTTATATGTCACTGAGAGTTCTTCACCCTTTTCTGTCACCGCTTTACATGACACTATTTATTATCACTATAGTTTCGTCTTGATTGTTTTTTCCAAAACAAGTATCTAATAGAACAAGTAACAAAAAATGGTGATACATATCTTTTTTCTTAGCATCCTCTTGCTTTGAAGAAGTTGTGCTGTTTACTTTTTCACCAAATATGCCTCTTATGGAATATGGTTCAACTTTCCTCGAGGTTGGGAAAGCAGTGTTCTGCTTATTTCATACACATCACATGCTTTTGAAATTTTGTAGAAATATTGTTACTCTCTTATTCAGTGTGGTGTTTGTAAATTCTGAGAATGGTGCATTTCAGATTCCTCTGGCTAGATATTTACCAACATGGAGAGGGAATGTTATAGATGCACAGTTGGAAATGAACCCATCTAGAATTGTTGGCATGTCTCTTTCCGTCAATGCTGAGGGTGGAATGCCAGGTTCTAGGACTGGCCCGGGTGATTTCCGAGTGGAAATTGATTGGATCAAAGCGTTGAGAGCGCAATGAGCTGTTGTGTAGTTCGGAAAGAGTATAAAATAATGGTATCGACTTCTGTTATATATCCTCCTTTTTGAATATATCGTATCTTAAAGGAAAATGTTAAACCGGTTATAATGTGCTGACTCAAATAGGCATGTCCGATTTGGTTGTTTGAAGATTGGAAGGTAAGCAATCGGGACTTGTCTTCTGATTCAGTATTGGTGCCATCTTCATTTACATCTGATCTGAACAGTGTACCATTGCCCTCAAACTTTAGCGCATATATTGATTGATTTATGTGGATGCACAAGTGTACTATTGTCTACAGTGGCAGGTTGGCCATCTGGCCCATGGGCAAGCCTATGCCAAACGTACCAGGGCCAGGTCCTCCTCCCCTACTTGTCCTTGGATGATTGCTGCGACATAATGTACGGAAGCTGAAAATGAAAGACAATCGTCGAGGACCTTCCAAACCTTTGGACGGATGGACCACTTGCCTTTTGCTATCTATCAGCAAGTCCTCGGGGAAGCCTCGAGACGAGTAAGCAGTTATACCTTGCTGGCCCCCTATTCCTTCAACTTGGGTGTTTCCCTACATATGAATATGATGCCATGTGCATCCTGATTCTCAATTACAAGCTTGGTTTGATTTATTTATTTATTATTGAGTCTCATTGAAACAGTAAGAGACCGAGTTTGCATAGTACAAAAAAACATAAATACGAGAGACAAAGGTCTGAATGTTATTATACTATCAAAAAGGATTGATTTGTTTGACACCAAGATTTTATGTGACCTGAACTATCTGTTTACATATTTTATTACCAGTTATTTTCCGTGCCTGAAGGTACGGAGTAATAAAAAAAATAGTTAATAATAAACGTATTTGTATTCACACCCAAAATTAAATCATAAAAAAAAGAAGAGAGAAAGAAAGTTAAGCACTGGTTGTAGTGGGGGTGACAATGGTGGTGGTGGGAGATGACTGGTGTTTTAGGGCAACAATGTGATGGGTGGTGGTGAAGTGGTGGTGGTGATAGGTGTGGTGGGGGTGGGTGACAGTGGTGGACGATAACGGGTGGTGGTAGGTGTGGTGAGAATGGGTGACAGTGGTTGGCGGCGATTGTGGGCGACGACGGATGGTGGTGGGTTATGGTAGTGGGCAACAATGGTGGTGTGGTAGCAATCGGTGGTGGGTGGGGTGGTGGAGGTGGGGTAGTGGCGGTGGTGGTGGGGCGATGGTGGTTTTGATAGAGGTGGTGGTAGGGTGGGGCGGCGGCGGCGATGGTTGTTGTGGTAGTGATGGTGGGGGTGGTGTGATAGTAGTGATGGTGGTGGTGGAGCAGTGGGTGTGGTGGTAGCAATGGTTCTTGCGGCAGAGGTGGTGGTGGGTGGCGGCGATAGTGGTGATGGTGGTAAGGGTGGTGGTGGGGGGTGGGGGTGGTAATGGTGATGGTGGGGGGGCGATTTCAAACACTTTTTTTTTTTTTGAAGTACTTAAGAGATGTTATAAGTCGTAGAAACATTTATAAAAAGTCCTTTCAAACACACCTTTATGGATCTATTTTTCTTATTAAATTTGGGTGTTAATATTAGCTATCAGATTAATTTTAAAGTAAAATTTAAAGAGATTTTAACCGCGAAAAGTGAAAGTTATTTTGTTTATCTTTTGAAATTTGAATTGAATTGTAATTTATTGTATGAACTTTTCGAATTGGTTAGGTATCCTTTAATAATGTTTTTATATTTGTTTTGTTTAAATATTTTTTAACCAGTGTTTGATTTTCGTTTTTAATTTTATTTTGTTTTAAACATTTACACACACAAACTACTCATACATTAAAATGCCTGTAGATCACTTTTATATAATAATAAATAGAGATAATGGGATGTAAGTACCTTTTTCAAAACTTATTTGGCTTAAAGTGTCACCTCCAAACTTATCCAAATTTAAGTCCTCTTTTTCATCAAATAGTTGTCAATAAGTACATATTTTAAAACATTTTTAAATTTTTTTTAAAATGTATTTTATAATTATCCCTACCATAAATAGTGCATATCTAATTGACAGCTTTTATATTTTCAATATCTAAATATTAAAATGTGAGACTTTCAAGATTTTTTTTGATATTTGTGTATTATTTAAATTTTGAAATTTCATATATATATACACATACACGTATATAGTAGCATTAAACAGTAACACGTATATAGTAACATCAATCAGTAACACGTTCAACAAAAAAACAGTAACATCAAAAAGTAACACACTCAATAAAAAAATAGTAACATCAAACAGTAACATACTCAATAAAAAACTTAATTAAAAATTTAATATTTGATGTTACTATTTTTTTGTTGAATGTGTGATGTTACTATTTTTTATTTAGTGTGTTATTGTTTGATGTTACTATTTTTTTTTAGAGTGTTATTATTTGATGTTACTATTTTTTTGTTAAGTGTGTTACTGTTAGATGTTATTATTTTATATATATATATCTATATGTACGTGTGTGTGTGTGTGTATATATATATTTAGATATACGTGTGTGTGTGTGTGTATATATATATGAAATTTTAAAATTTAAATGATACACAAATATCAAAAGAAATTTTAAAAGTCTCACATTCTAATATTTAGATATTGGAAATATAAAAGTTGTCAATTAGGTATGCACTATTTATGATAGAGGTAAAAGGCTTTTATGACTTTTTTAGGAAATGTATTTATATCCCAATTATTTTAAAAAATGTATTTTTATCCTATTAAGTTTTTAGGGAGGTGGCCACCCTAAGCCCCTAATAAATAACCACGGAACGTTAATTCTATTAGTCATTGTCGGGCTAAATGAAGGCCCAGCTGAACTGGACCGTACGTCACGTTCCGGGGTCTATGGCCCAGAACTTTTTAATGGCTGATTTTTATATTGAGCTCCTTCCCACTCTCTGATCTTTAAAAAGAAAAAAAAAGAGTAAAGATTAGAACCAATTATAATATGAGAATTTTTTATAAGTAGATCCAATTTTCTATTTTGTTTTTCTTATTCTATCCTCAATCCCCAAGGCCTCTGATCACCATCATGCGCGGTTTGTTTGTTTGTTTTTCTTTTGATCTCTTTGTTGGTTTGAAGTTGTGATTGACTTTGTTCTTCACGATTCCGCTGGTTTTGTAAAATTTTGAGTTGATTCGTATCTCACTGTATGTTGTTTTGCATTTGGGAAGAGTAAAAAATGAGACATTTATAATCTGTAGGTTATGTTATGTCCAAATGATGTTCGATGAAATGCATGAATGAAAATCAATCATTGACACGCAGAATTTAGATGATGACAAAAGATAGTAATAGTGAAAATTTATTGTCACTATTATTATCATTGTCTAGTTCTGTGAAATTTGGACAGTGACACTGTCACTGTGACTACGTTATTGTTTTGGTCAATTTCGTAATATCACTAATCATGTCATTAAAGATAAAATAATAATTGTGACTCCAATGTGTTTTATGACCCAAAAAAATGACACCTGATGTTTATGGCGAAAAAGATCACTACAAAAGACCGGCTAGTATTCGGGTCATTGCCATCGTTCCTTCAAGTAATAGCTGGACATGTGGTGGGGTGCAACTCGGGCGGGTTGAGAGATCAACCATAGTGTAACCTTAGGTATATAATCTTTAACTTTAACCCTAACCCTAACCTTAATCTTACCTTAACTCGAGTATTGTCCGAATTTAATTCGAGCGGGCTCGGGTTGAATTCAGACTGATTTCGGGTTAAAGATCGGGATAGGCTTGGGTTACTTAATTCGGGTTGATTTTTTGAAGTGTAGATCTGATTTTTTTAAGTGATTTGAGATGAAGGGCGAGACACAGATGAAGAGGCGAGACGCAGATGAAGAGAGAGGGAGTGAGAGAAGGAGGAGTGACGAGTGAAAGAGGGATCTGAGAATGATGGAGGCGTGGGGTGAAAACTAGAAGTGAAGTGAAAGTTTAAATTCTAAAGAGTGAAAATAAATACTAACTCTAGTTAAATGTATTTATGTATATTCGGGTTGGAGTTTTTTTGTCCAGGTTTAACCCAAGTATTAAAAATTCTAGTTCTAGTCCTTTTTTTTCGTGTTGGACTCGGGTTGAATTCGGGTTAACCCGTTCAAGTTGCACCCTATGTAGTGCCAATCGGGCAGCGGCTAGTATTCTCTTTCTTTCTCTCACAGCCAGTGCAATCCAATGAGTCTTAATTAGCTCTTTTCTTTGGTGGATTTAGGATTTAGTGTAACGACCCAGCCCCGGAAAATGTCGATTTGTATAACAGAATGCTCGTGAGACTAATTGATGGCGAATGTTGGTGAGACAAACCAAAAATAAGAATGAAAAGTTGGAAGAAAAATTGAATATGGATGTCCCTAGCACTGGTCAAAGAGAGGTTTGCAAATGTCCTATTGTGTAGCATGGGTTGCTATGAATTTTTTTTTGGGTAAATCAGGTTTTTTTACGAATTAATGAATCAGTATGTAGAAAAATAAAGAAAATAAAATAGTTAAAATGAAGATAAAAAGTAACAAGATTTTTTTAACTAGGAGTTTCATTATATTAAATTTCATTGTTTATGAAAAAAATTTAAATTAAGAGTTTCATTCTATTAAATTTTATTATTTTTTGAGCTTACTGTTTATATTTTTTAAAATATTTTTTGATTTAACTGTTTTTTATATATATTTATCAATAATGTTTTTTTTTCAATATTCTTTATTTTTGAGTTCATTGTGTTGTGAAATTTTTGGATAGTGAATTGAGAGATGATGATTGTGGTGGTGGTTGTTGGAGATGGTTAGGGATGACAATCGTGTTATGTCGTGTCACGTTCGAATTATGTCATGTCAAGTTCGGGTTCAAGATATATCACCTCAAACACGACTTACAAGTTAAATACGTCAGGCTATCTAAATATGAACACGACTTGTTTCTAAACATGATTAATTCGATATGACCCTTGACTCGAGATTTACACAGGTGTCTGGGTAAACACGATCCAACCCGTCTAAGAAACCACATATCTGCTTGAATTGAAATTGAAAATATCTAATTGAAACTGAATTTGAGCTTGAAATTGAAATGCCTAATATCAATAGCTTTGGGCTTGAAATTGAATTTAAGCCCTAATTGAAATTGAATTTGAGCCTAATTGAAAATGTCTTACTCTCCTGAACCCTACTAGCTGTCGGCAGCCCCTAATACGAACGCCCACACCTTTCTCCAATACACTTAACCACACACACTCTATCTCTCTCTCACACACAAAAAAAAAAACCCTAACCTCAACCATTCCTACAACTCCCCACACGACTGCCACCACTTCCATTACCCTCCACGACCTAAAACCTGTTCATCTCCTCATCCACCTTCACTCACAAGCCAACTCAGGTATCACAATCAACTTGCCTCAGTCGTAACACACCATCTCCCCCTTATTCTCCAGCACGATACACCACTTCCCCCTCCTTCTCCACTACAGTGAAGTGTAGATCTATATATAGGGAAGTATAGACATACGTAAAGTGTAGGGGAGAGAGAGCTAACTGTTAATGGTCTAGTGGATGAATGCTGACGATGGTTGAAGGGGAGTTGAAGTTGGGCCAGTCAAATCGCTAGGAGGGAGAAGCGAGAAGGATGCGGAGTAATGTTAGATGTGAAATGAATTTAGGGTCAGAGATCTAAGTTCATTTATATAATGCCAAGTTATTCGGTTTGAAAATAGGTTAATCGGGTTCGTGTCGACTCGATTAAATATATGGGTCAATTTTCGGGTTAAACGGGTTGAACTCGAATATGATTCATTAATAATTCGTGTTAACGAGTTGTGTCATATACGAGTTTATGTTAAAAAATAGTCAACTCAAACTAATTAATTCATGTCATGTTCGTATCGCATTATCGTATCGTCTTGAAATTTGCCACCCCTAGTGACGGTGGTGTTGGGCGGTGACAAGTAATGATGGTGGGCGGCGATAGTGGGCGGTGGTGGTGGGAGTTGATGAATGGCGGTAATGGCAGTGAGATCATGACAGTAGTTGTAATAAATATAAAAATAAAATGATTGTGGAAGTTTTTTTTTTTTTTGTTACAGGGTATTCAGATTTGTAGTGATTACTCTCTCAAACTCAATGATTAACTATCATAATTTGAGTTGGGTTAGAGTATGTCCCTAAAACGATAAAGATGACTAATCCGTAAGTAATATGGGAAGGATAATGAGATTTTTTAAATAACCTTTATTAAGAATATTTTTGTTAAAAATTATTTTTATAAATTTTTGAAGTTAAAAGTGTTTTGGTTAAACCTAAAACCTAAAAAAGCCACTAACATGGACTTGTTCCCTAAAAAGTTGGTATTTCATTACATTGACATAGACTATAGACCATAAGACTTACTAGGTGGTTCTTCTCATCCTCACCAGTTGCTGTCAAAATAAAAGCACACCCAAACAGAGTACATAGTGAATGCAGAACTTTCTGGAGAAACGCGCAAAAATATCTACCCTCCCAATTGAATCTGAGCCGTCCCTTGTGACCATCCTTATCTCAGATTTTATTTTAATATGTTCATGCAATAAAAATATGTATATATGTATCTTTATAAAACGCCAATTAATTACATAAATATATATCCCCTGTTTCTGGAGGCTTCTTGAGCCTTTGTGTCAGGGGGAGAAGTCTTGATCTCTTCCCAGGCTCTTCCTTCTCTCTCTCTCTCTAGCCAACAATGCCAAGGTTCCGTGTTCTACTACGCAAAGGTGTAGCAGCCTTGAGTATTTGATTGAGAAACCTCTATATCTGGTTTCTGCTATATTTTTAAGTAGTTGGGTTGTTTCGTTTGTTTTGATTTCAAACTCGTCGACAAGAAAATTGTTCCCCCCTTTCGATCGGTTGTTCAAGAATGGCCGCCGCTGGGGAAGACAAGAACAATGATTTCTATGCTGTTTTGGGGTTGAAGAAAGAATGCACTGCTGCAGAGCTCAGGAATGCTTACAAGAAGCTAGCACTGGTCAGAATTTAGTACAAACTCTTCTCGTCAGCAATTGAAAAAAAAAAATTCGCTTCTTTGGCTGGAACAATGTCGTGGGATTGAAAAATACTTGTTCTTTCCATACCAGAGGAAAATAAAACCATTGAAAGCAATACATATTTCTTTTATGGAGATTTTCGGTTTGATTAAGAATTTTTTTTTGGGTGGCCCTGTGAGATTTTCTCAGAGAAATTTTTTGTCTATTTACGTAGAGATGGCACCCGGATCGGTGTTCGGCGTCGGGGAATTCAAAATACGTGGAAGAAGCGAAGAAGAAATTTCAGGCCATTCAAGAAGCCTACTCTGGTAAATCCTGTCACCCACCACTACTTCATTGAATTACATACAATTTTGTGTTTGTTTTTGGGTTTCAATATTCTGTGTGATCATTGAATTCACGAAATGCTGTGTGGCACATTTTTTTCTTTGCAGTCCTTTCCGACGAGAACAAAAGGATTATGTACGACGTAGGAGTTTATGATAGTGATGATGACGAAAACGTAAGTATTTCATGTGGATTTGTAATAATCAGATCAGCTCAAGTAAATATTGGGTTTGATGAACTTTAGGGTCGGGCCAATTACTTGATTGAGCCATAGTTCTTCATGCCTCGTGTTTAAAAGTACATAGTAAAGTGGGTCTGAATGATGATATACTTGTGGATGTAATGCAATGCAGGGAATGGGGGAATTTTTAAACGAAATGGCAACTATGATGAGCCAAAATAAGCCCAATGTAAGTCTCTTTTTCTTTATTGATCCGTTATTCTTATCACAACATGGTCATACAACTATTATCAGAGACAATTTAGCCCATACTAAGGTCTCAACCTACTCATTGTCATCTTATATTAAGGATTCTAGAGTAGGCTCCTGTGATTGAGCCTACGACTCCTTTTCTTCCCTGGCAATTGCTCCAATATATACCTGGAATAGACTATGTTCTCCATATTGGTTTGAGTTGTAGGATTGACCATTACCATGGTTCAAAGTATCGGCCGATACCGATACGATACGACTCGACACCTTCTAAGACGATACTATTAAATGATACGGATAATCTTCGAATCTCGCACGACTCGACCGAGTTGTATTCGTGTCAATCTCAAGTCGTCGAGTTATCATCACTAAATCGGTCGATATGGTTTGTTCTGGACTTGAATCTTTCGTCATGTTCAACATTTTCTTTTAGATCATATCATCCGCTATGCAACCGATGTGTCTCAAGTAGATGGTCGATATCGCGATCTTGAACCATGACCACTATAATGACTTTGTGGGTTTGTGGAGAATAATGAGGGTCCAGAAGGGCCCCTCCGTAGGTTGTCAATGTTTCTGATTGGGGGACTTGTGACAATATCAGGTGCCCCTGCTAATTATGTGTGATATTTCTTCGACAGTCGCAGTTCCATGACCTAGAATAGAAGAGGTAAAATCTCGCGTTTTGCTAGCACTGCTTAATTTGGATCTTCCATGGAGACCTCCGCAACCAAATTTTGGTAGATCACAATGGCTGTCACAGAGTAATATAGTGTGCTATATGATGGTTGAATAAGACATTTCTTTTTTCCCGACAAGCCAAACAAAGAAACTAATAAGTAGTCCGACCTATCATGAGACAGGGAAAAATTCTGTGTGGAATCGAGTTGTCAGTACTTTGTGGGGATTCCATTGGCGTCAGTTGAACGATCCGAGGTCCCATCGCTACTTATGCTGATTCTGGAGACCATTTCACGGACATCCCTCTCCATGTCGTTACAGAGGCTGCATTTAGTCACTTGAGTAAGTAATGTGGCTAAGCAGTAACTGATTAGCATGATTTTGAAGTTTAATTTTATGAATTGACAGAAAAATGGAGAAGAAAGCTTCGAGGATTTGCAGGAGCTGTTTCAGGAAATGTTTCAAAGCGACACCGAGGCATTTGGTTCCTCTTCTCATGCTATAAACCCTTCTTCGTGCTCTTCTTCTTTGTTTGCAAGTTGCTGTGAAAGCTCCAAGGCTACTAACAAGCGATATTCCTCTGAAATGAACTCTGGGAAAATCAAGATTGAGGATTCTTCTGGCTTTGATGCCCACTTTCAAGGATTTTGTATGGGGGTTAGTATCTCTCCAGTCATCTTTTCGCCTCCATTAACTTTCTAGTATACTTTTTTGTTTGTCTTGTCTTCTCATGTGCTTTTCCAAAATTTTCGGGGGGATTGTTGATGTGAAGGCAGGCGGTTCATCAGGAAGATTTCATCAAGGGGAAAAGAGTAGGAGGAGGAATCCGCGGAAGGGCCGGACGTAGCAGGAGGACTAGCAGGAAGCAGAAGGTGTCATCTGGTCATGATGTCTCTCTTCTCCACACAGTATTCTAGTATTTCTGCTTGACGGTTCTATGTCAGCCTTCACTGATTCAATCTATTTATTTTGCTCAGTATGTCGTCTGATTTACCAACCAACTGACCTCAAAAGAAATTAAGATAGGTGAAGGATGTTTTTAATTTCGTCAACAAATTGTTGGCGAAACCTCAGATCAGTTCGGAGGTCGGAGAAACATCAACACAAGAGAAGGGTTGCTGTCAAATTGAAGCTGCATCTAGTTAGTAGTATTATGTGAGATTTACGTTTTAAATTGATCAGTTTTCAGTGTTCTCCATTTAGTACTGTTTTTGTAGTTAACAAATGATGATGTTAATGTGGCCTAAATTGCTCTGTAAGTTTTTTAATTGAAGTAGTTCAAGTTGCATCATTGTTATACTGAATGGTTAATCCTGATGGAGATAACATAGGTTTTTAAGCACATTGCCATCTATATAATAAAACAAATAGGTGTTTGAAATTTTATCCCATACATATTTTGTCTCCAAAAATCATCCCATCACCTATTTCTATCACATGTTTAATCATTTAATATTTGATTAATTTATAGTTTAACATAACTTTTATTTCAGACATTATTCATACACGATAGTATACACATGTTGAGAAAATTTATCAAATTACGTATTTTTGTCGATATTTTTTAAAAAATAATGGGTAAAAGTAAATTTTAAATGATGTAATCAAATAAATGAAGGAAAAAAAATTTATTATTTAATGCAGTGGGATCGATTTTTTGGACGTTCAAATTTTATGTTTTATCGTGTTTTCAGTCACGGGTTATGAGTAGTATATATATAAAGGGGACAGATTTTAATAAATTTATCCGACGGTTTCAAATAAACTCGTTTAATGAAACTCGTTCAATGGTCATTAATATTTCATTATACATCCAATGCTTATGCTATATTGTTTGGTGCTAGAATTTTAGTACACGAGTTCGAATCTTGACAATTTTTTAACGTTAGGTTATGAGAGATTTTTCTCTCTTTTAATCTCAGCATTGGTAACTTGTTTTTGACCAAATTAAGAAGAAAAAAAATAATCGAACTGCGTATAAATTGATCTGAATATTTTTAATTATATTAATCTGCATTTTTTGTTGAAGGCCCCGCTAATACCATCCAATAAAACTTTTGTCCACTTTTGGGTTTGATTGGTGTTCAAGATGGTGGGAACCAAGCCATCCATTCTAGTTGCCTAGGTACTTTTTCTTTTTCTTCCTTATCTGGAGTTGCCTTAAGTTAAATGTCACCTTCTGGGTCCCCACCACTTCTACAACTTGTGCAACCTAGTTGTAGAACCCAAGTTTCACAAGGGAGATACCAATAATATCTTTCATAACACATTATTAGCTGTATCCATGTCGGCAATAGCAATACAATAAAATTCTATCCTACGTTATTATTATTAATAATACTAAGGGTAAAATATATTTTTAGTCCCTAAAGTATACATATAATGTTTATTTGATCCTTAAATTTTCAATTATATATATTTGATTTTTAAGGTTCTTAATTTGTATTTATGTGGTCTAATTCTAAACGTTCGTAAAAAAATAGTTAACGTCTTTGGCCACTTGCCAATTACATGGGTTTAAATAGACATAAATTTAGAATCTTAGGGACCAAATAGACACAAATTAAAAATTTTAGGTATCAAATAGACATAAAATTAAGAACTACGTGATTGGCGCGTGACCAAAATTGTCACGATTTTCTAACGGACGTCTGAAATTGGATCACGTAAATACAAATTAGAAACTTTAAAGACCAAATAAACATAATTAAAAGATTGAAAACCAAATAGACACTAAATACATAATTTGAGTACTCAAAGTATATTTTACCCTAATACCAACTCTGTTTTATTGCTTCAATCATCCTCTATGCTGATTGGATTGTGTTTAACCTAGAATAATTTTCGGCAAAATTTTTGTAAATAAATTCTTTGATGTTATTGTTTGCATCGTTGAAGATTGAACAATCATTATATTCTCCGACATTAAAAAGAGCAGTAAAATGACTAATGCTACTAAGTGTCGTAATTTATTATGATTTTCTCCTAATATCACAATTCTTCAACGCTTTATTGTAACTGTTTAAAAAATTCCGTTGTAATTATATTCATATGTTCGTAGGCATATTTTTCGAATAGCACATTACATATACCGAGTGAGGGAAACAATGTCATCTTTATTGTTATCAAAAAATAAATCGTCTTCTAAATTGTCAATCTTTTTAAAACTTCATTTTTAACCGTAAATTTTAATTATTTATTGATTTATCATCATGTTGTATCAAAACGGAATTTTAAACTCATACTTTTTCAATTAAAAAGCATCGACATTTTAGAAACTAATAATTTTATAAGAAAAGTCATCGAAGATGACATGAAATTGCATAGGAGAGAGTGATACGATGGCGACGGGAGCAAGTTGGCACAATTAATTAATTAAAAGAAAGCAAATTGGGAAGGTGGACAGGTTGGGGAGGACGACGTCAAGAAATACATATAAAGAAAATGCCATATAAGGTTCCACCAACCCACATTGAAATTCCCGTCTTCTAGAACCCACGTGTAAAAGACACCAATTTAATATTATAAAAATATTTTTTTACAAAAAAGATTCAACAAAAGAAATCAGAATCTCAAGATTCCATATTTGAATTCTGTCGTCTCTCTTTCCTCTTAACTGAATAGTAATCTTGATGCGCATAGTTTACACTGCACTTAATTAATATTGAGCCTATTTGGAGCTATTTTTTTAGGTAAAAAAACTATGACTTGAAAAATTCGTAAAAAAAGTTAGAATTAAAAAAGTTTTTAAAAACCGTTTAATGTGCTCTTTAAAAAAATATCGTTTGGAGTGATTTTTTAATTTTTTTTTGGTTTTTTGTGTCAAAATAAAAAATAATTATATGTATGTATAGATTATACATACTAGTTCCCAAAATATGAATTTCAAATTTTTTTACATCACTAATAATATTTTATAAATATAATAAATTAAAAAATTATGAGGGAGTTGCGATAAAAACTCCAAAAAAATACAGAAGAAAAGTTCATAAAATCAGTTTCTTGAATTAGTCTAAATAAGTCTTTTTTGGTCCAAAAAACTATTGCATAAGCTAATAAAAAAGCCAAGGTCCAAACGAACCTAACTTATTTTACTCTAAATCTCTTAAAAACTACATATTTAAACTAACTCCGAACAAGTCTATTGTCACTTGTCACATTTATCTTTACTAGAGAAAATTTGATTATCATTTGTTTTTTCTTTTTCTCCTATGTTCAGGCAATAACTATGAGCATGTGACTTGTACAGATCTTTCCCAACAAATAAAAACTCCATTTTATTCAGGCAGTAGTCAAATTAGGGTCTTGGTGTATTGAAACCGAATCCAATTTAGGAATTCGAGTTCAAACAAATCTAACACCAAATTTCAGTTCGAATTTTGGAATATTAAAATAAATTCAAATTTCAAGCTAGCTTGTATAATTTGAACTACAAGTAGACAATACTCAAAGGGCTCGTTTGGTAGACGTATTATGAGGGATTAAATATTGGATTGTACTATTTTTTATTTAATCGGGTTTAATACTTTGTTTAGTAAGCAAATTTGATATCGTATTAATTTCAAAAGCGTATACTAATCGTATACTTATCGTATATTTTTTATACGATAGACCTGTATTATGGAGTTTTTTTAATACCACAAAGAGATGTGGTATTATAATCCAATTCAAACATATTATTCTACACATTTACTATTATAACTTCAAAAGTGATAAAATCAAGTTGTCATCAATGTAACAAACACTGATTGAAGATATTTTTGTTAATTCAACATTAATACGATAAAATAATTTTTTAACCAAACAATCGATTGGATTAAATAACTACTATCCAACGCTTATATTGTGTATTTCCAAACACTAGATAAAATTACGTATTATTCTAATACCATATTTAATCTTGTCTTTAATCCATCCGTATTGTATTAGACTGTATTATTTTATCTAATCCATCCATTTTTAATACGGCAACCAAACGAGCCCAAAATGAATTCAAACTCTGATTAAAGTTGGAGTTCGGGTTGAGGATTTTATAACGAGCTACCTCCCAACCCCTGATCCTCTCTCTCTCTCTCTCTCTTCACACAATAACATCTCACTGTAATTGTCTTATATAAAATGTAAAGCAACGATAATGTTTAAAGAAATTCAAGACTAGAAGTTGCTCGACCTAAATGGAGATAACGGTCTAACTAACATTGATAGAGGTCATCCTTTTTAGTCTCATGACCCACCCTAAGTGCTTCAAGCAATAAAAATGAAACTTTCTTTGAAGTTCTGCGGTACATTCGTCAATTATAAACAGAAAATATTAAGCATATATACAACTTGTGCAATGTAACTCTAGATCATTATGTGTAATCAATCAGTAAAAATGATAGATAGATCTGAAGACCTATGGAAGATATATTCATTACAAAAAATATCAGTTCACTCAACTGTCACTTATGTATTTCTACCATATTTGTAGAATTGCAATTAAGTAACGACAAGGTACTCTCAACTTCCTTCAAGTTGTCTTCCAGCAATCTTTATTTTTCGACTGGTTTTGAAGGTTCGTGATTAGATCCCATCAGTTTTCTATTGGTTTATTTAATCGACCAACTGTGAGAATTGTGCTTCAGCCCCTTCATATTAAGGGTGATATAGCATTTCAGAACATGAATAACGAATAAATGCATGTTGTTGAATCTTACATTTATATAGTGCCATGTTACTCACCAAAACTTAGGCTCTGGTAAGTCAGTCCCAACTGTCTCGACTTCTTCTGAAAGCCTTCTTTTGTGAATGTTCCTTCTTGGTCTGCAGCCTTTTCTGCTCTCCAATAGCAGCCTTGTGGCAAAAGAAAAAGGGTAAAAAAGATTGTTGTTACGGTTAAAATGATGTCCTTCACAATATAAGGATGATAATGAAGAATGGTGGAAATGAAAATAGTTACATATACAGCAAAACTAGAATGAAAAGCGAGAGAAACACATTAATGGAAAAGAGGTCTTACAAATTTGCAATTTTCGTCACTTGCTCTTCTGAAGGAGGAGATGGTACATAGGAAGTAGCATCAATAATCGCCTGTTTCATTTGTTCAAAAATTGTAAATTTACGTTAACAAAAACCTCTGCAGAAACAAATGACAGTCCATTACTCAGTATTACACAGCCCGACAAACTCTGATTGTAGTACCACCCGATAGGAAAGCCCACGTCAATGGAGTAGTAGAAAAATAGCCAGATTTTGGTAGTGGAAGTATATATTATGTTCCCATTTTTTTGCCTTAGAAATAATAAATCGCCCCAACCACGTGCCTGTGTACTCATGGCTACAATGAAAACCCTAGACACATGCAATCATCCGCAAACCTCAGTTTTAGGCAGCCAAGGGGACTTTAACTCAAACCGTGCGCATTCGCACCCCAACCCTTGTTCGACCACGGAACCAACCCGTGCAGGTGGCAGTGGCAGTGCCAACATATTATTGGTGCATACAATGTGCAGTATGCATTCTCCAACACTTGTAGTTTCTCCACAGCATCTTCAATGTTACCCCTGAAAGGAAAAAGTTAGCATGTAACCAGTCAGCTTTGTCAAAGCACAACACGAAAGGATGATCAAAAGAAAGAGTTTGCAGAAGTTCACTTATGTGTTCTAGTTTTTGTTGAAGAAATCACAAGCTCCCCATCTTTGTTGATACGATTCTTCTCATGCACATAACTAGAAAAGTGAGAAACATAATGTGACCTATGTCTCAGAATTGTATGGAAATGTGGAAAACGGTATATATGAGGTTCATTCACATCAAACCATCCTTATTAGCTTGAAACCAGAGTTATGGCCCCCCAAAAAAAAATAAACAAAGCAAAGAATAAATCAGACACAGGGGTAATAAGCTCTATAGCCTGAGTGCCTATAACACTTGGAAACATAAGTACTATTTATGAGTACCTAATCTCCACACACGCACAATAAAAAATAATAAATCAAGATCTACATCTATAGCCCCAAAAAATTTCCATAGCCTAGCAGCATGAGAAGTGGAAAAGGGTCAATGCATCAAAATTCACTAGCAGTATGCATGATACAAGAAGTAGAGTAGGCCATCATTATTCAGACCACGGACATCTACAACCAATCATTTTCAAAATAAAAACGCCCATCCAACTTACCAACTTTTCGTAGGAAACCACATCTACTTATCAAATAAGTGGCACATGAGGTGTAAAGATAAGAAATGGGATTAACCACCCTTTTTAAACAGAAAACATGATAAGCAATGGTGTTTACTAACCATTTGTATAATCTTCTCCCTCACCCTTTCACTTAACCAATGTGCATTTTTAACATTGAACCGCATACCTACCTTGGTGTTCACTGAAATTAAAATAAATGAAATTTGGACACAAGCTCTGGTTCATAGAGGCAGTAATTTAAAGACAAATAGTATGCAGTTGTAAAGAAGGACATCCAAATTACCTTTGTTTACATTTTGACCACCAGGCCTACCACTTCTTGCAAAGTTCACTATAACAAGGTTTACATAATAGCTACAACAAATTAAAAGTATATCAAGAGCAAAGAAATAACATGTCTAAACTACTACATATACTATTTTACCAAGCATAGGTATCGATGTCAGAGGTTGCATAACAAAGCTAGACATCCTTTCCACCCCCAGAGAAATAGAAGAATAAAAAAGTCTTTAGGTTTTACTTTAGTTGCATATCAGCAGATTGAACTAAGATAAAGAGATTATGAAATCCTATGGTTTGCATTAAGTCAATTACACAATTTAGAACACAACACTTATATCTGCAAATACCTTTCACGAATATCACAAAAGAAGCAAGCTACCAAGCTAACATTCACACCCTTTCATTTTGCCAAAACTTCACTAACAAAGTTAAAAAGCTTATGCAGTTATTTTGGTTTGGTGAAGGTACTTAGGCACTTATAAACTATGTCCCAGCCGCGTGGAGATGGAATATAAAACTAAGTTACAGTGTTATATTGTTGTACCACATATGTAACGTACCCGTACATTGTAATCCATATAATACATTGAAGTATGCTCAAAATTAAGTATCAACAAAAAGGTACCCCTTACACTGCCTCACAAGGTTTACTTTTACATTAGCATCCGGGACTTGCCAATCGACTATTTCAAAAGAGTACAGTTGAATTACAAGGCACCATCGAAAATCACCTAGCAATATTCACATTTACTAACACATACAGGAAAAAGAAGATAGACACTCTGAATGTAGTGTATCCTGATAACATGCCATGGCAGTTAAAATTACTGCTTTCTCTAACTTTCAAAGATCAAGATTTCTAGATAGTTTGTTTCGATAGATCTCATCCATATGTTGGAGAATAGATATGAAATACATTCACAGCTAACAGTCAATTCCTGAAGTTGATTAAGTATCCACGACTTGACCAATGGGGTTAAGTTTCGATTTCCTTGCTTTTCCAACATTTTCTCCGCAATCAACCATGTAGTAATACATACCAAATTCTTTTTGTTAACCTCATTAGAAGACAAGAAGAACAGTTCTTATTGTGAAAATGCTACAAAACCTCGCAAAGCACCTAAATTTATTTTCAACTGAACAATCATAAAAACATATGGATAATAAATTTGAGCCTCAAAATACCGATGGTGATTTTAGGGACAGGTTCATTGTCAGCGGATTTAGCTCGCTCCGTTGCTTCAAGCAAGAGTTGTTGAACCTGAGACAACCGCGCTGATGCCTTCTTTCTGGTTTCGCCGGATTCTGAACCTGCAGAGCACCGGACTGAGCTATAGCTAATTCGCGAGATGAGGCGGAGGGTAGTCCCACCAAAGGTCGGACTCGACGGTGATGAATGTAATATGTGCACCCTTGCCAGCGGAAGCGATGACCAGAATAGTTCTCTGGCGATCAAGCTTGTTGTGGTTCTAAATGCTGCCATTTTCATACCAATCAAACCCTAAAAGAGTGTTTGAGGATTAGGAAGCTGATCTCCCATCTCAGACAATTGAAGTCCAGAGAGAAGGAAAATTTCAAAAAATTTTGGATTTTATTAGTCACCACAAATATTATTTAGGATGAAAATAAAACCATAAATCATAAATTTCACCTAACCCTAACAGTTTTTCACATGTAGCAAAGATCATATTTAAACTCAAAAGTCATGTGTTTGAATTGATAACTTCTTAAAGTCAAGTTATGAATACATAGAAGATTAATTAAGATGTGCATAAATTAACTCGAACATCCCTAACCATTAGATCAAAAAAATAAAATAATTCACGTCATTGTGTACGTATGAGTGATGGAAGAATATCTCAAATATTATTTTTCTTTCAATGGGATCCAAACTATTGTTCAATAATCTATACTACTTAAAAATGTCGGGATACTTGAAAAATATTTATATTCCACTTTTACCCATAACTATTGGTATAAAGTCAATCATATCCATAATATCTTTTGGTCTTCCTTTAGTATGAAACTGATTATATTTAATTTTATTAATTACCTCTAAAATGTTTACAACTCATTGTCTCCCACAATAAATAAATCTATTCGCTGATAAAAAAAACATTTATACCTCGATCATCTTCACTATCTTTTATTTTGTCTTTCCTCTGCTTTGTTATATGTTATATTTCAAAATTTTGGCTATTCGTTGTATCAATTTGTGGGCATCGGTCCACAATCTCATCAATCCTCCAATTACTTTTGACTCACAGAAATTTGTCCAAATCAAGACAAATACCTTATTTGGGAGGAAGCCAAATGAAGAGACGCTGCTAGGTTTTCATTTTGGCCTTTCAAATTTTCGTTTTTATCCATAATTTTGTTGTTCCTCATTGAAAAATTGCTCTGCACTTGTATTGTTGGGCTGCTATTATGCTTTATATCTTCAATTTCATTCCATATAAGTCTATGATGTTTTGGTTACGATGCTCTGTTGCCTTGAATTTGTTTTGGTACTCTGTTATGGGCTAGCTCTAATTGTTTTTAGTGGTTTGGCTTGAAAGGTTTTGGATCATCACTAGCTTCACCAATTTCAAGATGTGAGTAATAAGATTTTGTTGTCTCTTTCTTCCAAAATTTTTTAAAAAGCTTCTCAATAATCTAATAACAATATTGTGAAGGTCCTAATCTCTCTCTCTCTCTCCATAATTTGTCTTCTATGTTCTTTGGTTTATCTTTTATCTCTTTGTCCATTGTTCAATTATTTCAGGTTATGAAAAGGTTGATGTCCAACTTATTCTCTTGGTTGCAGCAAGCTTCAATTATTAATTTTTCAATCGATTTATTTTTTTAACTTTGTTAAGTTTAAAGAGTTAACACGATATTAGAAAAAGACAGAGAGTGGTCAAAAACTTAACCTACCTCTCACAAACCACTTGTATTTATATTTAACTTGTAACCATACAAAAGACGTGTATACCCTCTAGTGGTATACTTATTACAACTAACTAATATTTACATAATACCAGGGGCGGAGCCAGAAATTTTTTTGAGGGTGGGCACACTAGTATGTCTTGATTTTTTTTTAATAGACCGTAAAAGTTCATAAATTTATATTTAATATTTTTAAAACATAGAAGATTAAAAATCGATATACTCTTAAACAAAAAAATAATAATTAAAACTTCTTATCGAGAATGCGACTAATTATTATTACTTACAATTGACCATGGTATGCTTTTATTATTTGAAAGTGTTACAAATTAATTTTATCAATAATATTTCTTTTATATATAAAATCACGGTAACAATATTTTATTTATGATCGTATAGTTTACTACATAACGACACACATTTTTATATAATAACAAAATAACCCTACAATTTTAAAAAAATTATAAAATAACATCAATATGTTCAAAACATATTCGGACATGTCTAAAAGTTAACAATTATATTAGTTGTACCTAATTTGAGATTTAATTGATGGAGACCCAATGGTTTGTAACCATTGGATAGACAGTAGAATTTATTAAATATTAAGACTATTATATTTAATATCGCAATGTATTAGGTCCTAAAATTATGTTTCAATAACATTGTTCAAAAAGTTAACAATTATTTAGGTATGAGTCTATTTAAATCAATATCACCTAAACACAATATTATGGTGGGCACAATTAAATATGGTGGGCCAAAAGTTTTGTTTTTAATGTTGGGCAAAAATTTTTATTTTTTTAATAGGTTTGGGTGGATTGTGATAGGTCAAAATTTTAATTTTTTTAATAAGTTTGGGTAGATAGTGATGGACTCAAATTTTTTTTGTTTTAAATGGATTTAATTTTTTAATTTTTTTGAATAAATAATGTGGGCTTAACGTTTTTATATTAGGTTTTGGGTGGGCACAAATAATATACTATACAAATATATAATATATATACATAACTACAAAAAAAAAAAAAATTTGAGGGGGGGCACGTGCCCACCCTGGCCCATGCCTCCCTCCGCCCCTGCATAATACCCTAACACTCTTAACACTCCCCTTCAAGCTGGACTATATATATCATATAATCCAAGCTTGGAGCAAATAGTTGTAATACTTGTACGACTCAATGCTTTGGTAAACATATTCGCAAGTTGATCCTTAGATCTCACAAATAGAGTTTTAATATCTCCAGCTACTATATTGTCTCGAATAAAATTACAATCAACCTCAATATGTTTGCTTCTCTCATGAAATACTGGATTAGCAGCAATATGAATAGATGTCTAATTGTCACAAAACAATTGTAAAGGAGGTTGAACTGGAAAATCGATTTCCTAGAGAA
Organism: Ilex aquifolium; assembly: GCA_951799425.1. Classification (NCBI taxonomy): domain Eukaryota; kingdom Viridiplantae; phylum Streptophyta; class Magnoliopsida; order Aquifoliales; family Aquifoliaceae; genus Ilex; species Ilex aquifolium. The sequence continues at coordinate 15,202,374 of OX637410.1, read as the reverse complement.
AGTGTAGTAGCCACATCAACTCACTTGTTGTATGTGTCATTGTTTTATACTCAGCCTCAATACTTGACCTTGCTACCACGGTTTGTTTCTTGCTTTTCTATGAGACAATGTTACCTCCTAAGAAAATACAATAGTTAGTGGTTGACCTCCGATCCGATGGAGAGCCTGCCTAATAATCAGCATTTGAAAAACCTTCCACCCTAAGATGGCCATTAGCTCGATATAGCAGCCCAAGACCAGGAGCACATTTGAGATATCGCAGAATACGAGTAATTGTCTCCCAATGTGGTACTCTAGGGCAACCCATACACTAACTTACAATACTAACTGCATAGGAAATATTTGATCAGGTGATAGTGAGATAATTGAGTTTCCCAACTAACTTGCGATACCGACCCGGATTCTCAAACAGTGCACCATCATCCATCAACAATTTCTTATTCGGATCCGTAGGAACATCAATTGGTCTGCCACCCAGCAAACCTGCTTTCTCTAGCATATCAAGTACATATTTTCTCTGGGATAAACAAATACCCTGTTTAGATCTCGCAATTTCAATACCCAAGAAATACTTGAGTTTTCCCAAGTCCTTAGTGTGAAATCGGTCTTGCAGGAAGATTTTCAACTTGGCAATTCCCTCAGAATTATTTTCAGTAATCACAATATCATCTACATAGACCATCAATAGAACATATCTGGTATCCGCCTGTCTATGAAACATGGAATGATCTGTCTGACATCGAAGAAGACCAAACTCTAAAACTGCATCTGAATAAAACACAGTCAATACATGCATGAAAGATGTTAGAAATTCCATTAGTGGAGTAAATAATTTTGGAACATTCCTATGTTTATTAAAACTAGTTAGTGCACACGTACGTTGCATGTGAATCATTTGAGGATAAAATATTATATATTGAATCCGTGAATAGGGGTATTAATCGAGTCGAGCTTTGCGAACTTGAGCCCGAGCCTGATGAGCTTTTTTTTCTAACGAACCTAAAAAATTGTTCAAGCTTGGCTCATTTAGAACTCAAGCTGAGCCGAGCTTTGCAAACTTGAGTCGAGCCTAAAAAATTGTTCAAGCTCAGCTCGTGTAGGTTACGAGTTGAGCTCGAGCCGAGCTTTATTTGAGTCAAGCTTGAACCGAGCCCAAGTAACTCGTCTCAATTAACACCCCTATCCGAGAACCATTTTTCCAAAAGTCCAACCCAAGTAAAATTCGATGATTGGTTACTAAATTATATATCCCACAACAGCAAATGCACTCACATCTAAAGCGCATATGTTCCACAATTTCATTATTTTTATTTGAATCACCACAGCAAAAAGAGAATATGGCTTTAATTATCTAGATTATCATAGCATACATCACACAACATTGGATACCTGTATTAAATGTATGTATTAATAATTGTTATGATTAAGAGAAGAAATAAAAAATTCAAGAGCATATTTCTACTCAAAGACATGTTAAAAGAAATGGCATGATCTTTAAAAAGATGACACTAATAAGATGTGCAGTACGATAGTAGATTACGTTCAAAAAATTAAAATCGAAAGAAACTTAAGGGTGAAATGACAAAAATGATGGACTCATTAAAGAAATTGCAGGTAAAGGGAGGAGAGAACACGAACACGCCATGGTTTGTCTCAGACAGTTTCAAATTTCCGTTTGGTAGTCTTTTTGGGATAGCATAAAGGGTACTTTGACAAATGGGAGCTAAAGACCCAATTGTCTGTACATGTGACAATATAAACACCTTAAGTTTACGACTCTATTACCAATATACAACAAATATATAACTTAAATACCATTCTACAGCCGTTTTCAACATATTTACCAAACTACCGCTCTTTTAAAAGCGGAAATACCAATTCCGACTTCACCTGTAAAGCGGAATTACTACCACCGAATTCATATAAAAGCGGATTTACTACCACCGACTTTAGTGTGTAAAACGGTAATACGAAATCCGTTTTTTTTCTGAAGCAAGTACACCTAATTTAAAAGCGGAAATACTAATGCCGAATTTCTCATGTAAAGCGGAATTGTGAATGCCGATTTTACCTTGAAAGCGGATGTGGTAAAACCGCTTTCATTAGAAAGCTGATTTCGTAAAAACGCTTTCTAATGAAAGCGGTTTTACCACATCCGCTTTCAGTGAGATTGTTGTATTTTTTTTTAAGCCTTCCCAGTCCAAAACGTTAGTTAGCTTGAAAAAAAATTAATAACTACACTTTTTGAACGTATTAAAAAATAATTTTTACCATATTGAAAAATTAAATTATCGTATTTTTGGGACTATTTGTAAGAAAAAAAAATTTCATTACTATCTATTAAACAAATAAATAATAAAACTCTTCAGCTCACCCTTTTTAATTTCCAAAAGTACTACCTATCGTAGTACCCCTCCCAACCCCACACAAACAACACTTTAAATCTTAAACATTTAAAAATCGTACCCACTGAAACTATTACTATAAAAAAAATAGCAATCGTCCCTCCCCCCCCCCACCCCCACAAAATCCCAACCAACAAACCCTAAATCAGGGAAAAAGAATTTTTAAAACTTCCTCGTACTATCACATATTTTCAAAGTATGGTATATTTGGGAGTATTTGTCCACAAATGAAAATTGTGTTCCCACCCCTATTAAACAATAAATAATAAAACTATTAAGTTCACCCTTTTTAATTTCAAAAAATACCCATCATACCCCTCCCCACCCCACACAATCAAAACGCAGTCCACAAAAACTATTATTATCCAAAAAGAGAATAGAAATTGTCCCCCCCCCCCCCCCCCCAATCCCAATCAACAAACCTTAAACCGGGGAGAAATATATTTTTTTTTTTTGCGATAAAAACATTACAATAAAACATTTAAAAATGAAGAGACATTATGTCTTTTGTTGAAATAGAACTACAAGATTTTATTTTAAACGACATAATACAAACATATTAGTGAAAAATATATTTAATGACGATCATATTTCCAACAGCATAGAGGTGTGTCATGTAAGCAAAGAGTAGCAGGGAGAAATTTTGCACAATGATCATCATCACTTGATTCGTCAAAATCAGAAAGTTCATTGTCAAAAGCCAATGATTGATCAGAGAGTATTGCATTAATAGGCTCTACAGAGTCTGAATGTTCAATATTTGCCTTTGTAATAAGGTGGAATCGATTTAGCCGTCGTTCCATCTGATAATTCTCAAGTGTCAGTGTTGCAATGATATCATTGTAGTTATCTGTGCACCATTCCACATACATTTCAGCTGAACGTGTTTGTGGCACTCGTAATCCATGCCAACGACAATATACTTCAAGCTCACAACGGTTGAAATAAAATTTCAACCAACTTGGTCCCGGTAAGTGATAATAAAACTCTAGTGGCGGAACAATGGTTGCATGTCCAATTATCACATGACCGACATCGGTGAAAGGGTTATGAATGTTGATTGGCTCATTCTTAAAGGAACGTAATTTTCCATACCATGTTACTCCAGTGAGATCTGTGTAATTACCGGGTTCTGGTGAACTGAATGAAGAAAATGTTTCATGATGACAGTGGTTGGTTGAGATTGAGTAATCGTTAGGTTGGCTTGAGGACCCAGTTGGTGATGTTGTTGACATTATGGTTTACACTGCAGATAAGTAGCTGTATTTGAACAGGAACATATATTATTGTAAAAGTACATGCATTGAATTGAGTAAGAAAATAATGCAGTGAAGGTACAGTTACAAGTGAACAATGATAGCGACAAGACACTACTAACGTTTTGTGATAAAACAGACGATAATGACATAACACTGATTAATTCCGCTAAAAACAGCAATGTGTTAAATCACCACTGACGACTTAACACTGACATTGATGTGCTAAGTGGAGCGATGAGACAAGTCAGAAGTGCTGCACTAGTTGTAAAATCAACATTTTTTAAAATAATGTTGCCACAGCTGGCTAAACAGTTAACACTACTACCATCATAATATCACTATATATTGATTGTGTGTGTTGCTCTCTAACCAAACGTATCAACTTGAAACATGAGTTACAGTCCACGCTCAGTGTTCGAAGGTATGGGCTATCATTGGGCGTTAGAGGATGAATTCATCTATCCTCTAAATCCTCGTTTACGTTTCTCATAGAGGCCAATGAATAGAATGAGGGAGGAATGACAATATCGTTTGAATGAGAGAGAAGTTCTAAGTGAAGATTTACGCATTTGTAACATACGCAGGCCGCGACAAGTTGCCATTAATATGCCTATTCAAACACCACAAGAGTTGGAAGGTGCATTGTGGCGTATTCATGTTGAAAACAATCGTATGGCAATACGGCAAACTCGGTACAACCTCCGCCGAATTGTAGGTGATCGTGGGTTTGAAGGTTTGGTTGAAGAAGCATGTTTGTGTCTACAATTGTCTACAGAAGTAGGAAGTGTTTCTGACATTGAAATGTCGGACGAAGACACTTTCCCAAGATGAAGATTTGTTGATCAATAAGGCGTATTTACGAATATGTTGGTTTATCCTCCAGGGGTTGTAATAGGAATCTATGTCGTTTGTTATAATGATGCTTATATGTCATGTACTATTATGTTGTTGTAGGTTATTTGTATTGTCATTATGCAGTGCGCAAATATAATGTACCTATTATTGTCTTATTTTATCTTACTAATTGAATTGGAGAACAACGTTTAACATAATAATGCATATAAACAACTGTATAATATACATGTGAAAATAAATGTCAAAACATCAAAAAAGCCAGGACATCACTAAGTGCCACAAGACGGCTTCTTCCTGAGCCGTTTGGGACGCCTATCCTCTAACTGTGACGGCTCGCCATCGATCACCTGTGAATCCAGATGTCCATCTGGAATACTATCTCTCCCTCTGCCTCTACCTATGCCTCTACCACCCCGTCCTCTACTAGTGCGGCCTCTCTGACCTCCCAATCTGCCACCTCGCCCTCGACCTCGGCCTCTACCTCGAACTAATGAAATTAGATGGGCCAATGGAGTCGTAGCACGCTGCTGTGACCTATGTACAACGGCTGGAGTCGATGCAGGTCCTATACCATGACCCTGCGTGACCTCATCTGCTGTCTGTGAAAACTGAACAAGTATCGGCGGTGTCGTCCTCAATGCATCGTGACTGATAGGGTGGTTGGGCAATGTGACTCCTGGACCATCTGATGTGTATGTGCATGGTCTTGTCATGGTAGAACCATGCCCTGAGGGGTACTCAGATGATGTATGTGAATGCTGAGGTACAGTAGGTCCTGCTGATGTATGGTGGCGAGTCGAAGTGGATGGTGTATTTGTACGCACAATGGACGGTGTATGTGGATCCTCAGGTCCACCTGCTGTAGGATCTGCTATCATCGACTCTGGTACTGTGTCGCCACCGGCATCCACCCGAATATCAGGTCGCTGTCGTGGAGGTCTCTGCCGTCGTATAACAATACCATGGGGCCGCATAGGTACATCGGGCGGAGGCCGCAGTGCAGTATGTGGTATATGTAGATCCTCAGAGTGGACGGTACAATGGAGACGATGGTCCTCTCCAACAGCCGCGAGGCAAGTGGAGATAAGAGATCGAGTGGCCTGCAGTGCCTGTGTATGTGCTGCGTCCGTACCATCCTCAAGGGCATCATGTGCTAGCTGGTGAATCTGACCAAGTGTATCCCCCTGTAAATGTACAAATCACATACATTACGATAACATAAATTTTGTATTAGTAAATCATGATTATAATGAAAAATGAACTTAGGTATTACTTACCAATATCTCGACTATGCTACCCATAGGCTGGAATCCGATATGTGGAGTATCTACTGGAGGTCCGATCAATCGTCGAGTGATACGGCCATACCAAAACATGTATGCACGATAACTCATATCGGTCACAGATGTATGTGCCTCCCCCGCGATAAGATGCTCTCGGCGGTGGGTCCAGACATCTACAGAAGATTGATGTACAATACTCCAGTCATAACCACCTCTACCGCGTCGATCAGTAGCATGAAAAGCAGTCCCAGTGTCGCATGTCTGAGGGATACCCTGTCGTAAACCGAACTGGCGCATGACCCGATCAAGAAAATGTCACTCCACTAATGCAAAACAAATCAGTGGTGCACGCGCCATCCATAAGTCGCTCCCTATAGTGCAATATGCCGGTAAGTCTGCTATGACCTCTGGAGTATACGGCATACACACCATCTACAACAATACAAATACTCAATTTACATTTAAGTCTAAAACCTTTTGACATTAAAATATAGTATACGTTGGTAAACCAATTGAACATGTTAATCGCGCATCTGGTCTAGCTGATCTCTATAATGTCTAAGGACATGTCTGGGGATGTGTATATACGATGTCATACGCACATTCCACCTACAATATAGAGATTAAATCATTTCCCTAATTGCTGAAACAATGCACTACGCTAAACTATTACTTCATTGTTACACACCTGCACCCCAACGGACCCCTAGGTAATGGAGCATGAATGTCAGGCATCTCTTCTGCCTCAGCTGGTACCTCTGCAGCAATCCCAGCATCAGGCCCATCCGGCACGTGAAACACATCGGGTATATCAGCGGCTGGTGCTTGATGCGGTAGTACTCTCTCAGGACGGATATGTGTAAGCCGCTCCCATGCCCATAACTATTTGGTAAAATAAATTGGGATCTTAATATTAAGTGTAACTTCTATGTAACCTAACTTTTAATTACATGTAAATGCATGAATACCTGTAATATAACTAGCGGTCCACCAATATCGGATGCGTCTGGGGCAGTGGCGCGACACATCTCACGGTACAAGCATGCTAGCGCTGCACTACCCCAACTCAATCGCCCAGAACCATCAAGGTCCTCCAGATGCTGTAAGTACATAAGTCCAACCTTGTTCTGCGACTTGTCTGGGAAAATATAAGCCCCGATGAGAAGCAAAATGTATGCACGGGCATATCGATCAATGGTGATGTCATCAGCGTCGTCTCGGAGAGGCTCAGCAAATATAGCAACCAGAGTGGTCATCTTAAGTCGCGATCCAGATATAGCAGTCTCGGCAGGTCTAATACCAAGATAGTGGTCACAGTAATCCTGCCACTCCAGAAGTGTACGATGTGTGTCAACCCCAGTAACTACATCACCATCAATGGGGAGTCCGGAGAGAAGTGTCATGTCCTGCAATGTAACCGTGGCCTCACCAATGGGCAAATGGAATGTATGCGTCTCAACCCTCCATCGCTCCACAAGCGCAGTGACTAAATGGTGGTCCAGCTTAATAAACCCAATACTATGTATACCAAAAAAATCGGCAGTCAATACACGCCGCAATACCCTATCATCGGGACGTCGCAATCGACGCATACTCGCCTCAGCCCGACAACACTTCAATGGCGGTAATTCCTTTAATAGTTAAATAAAGTTATACATGTTAGAATTTGTGTGTTAAAGTTTGATAAAATACGTAATGTACTCAGTAAATTACGTGCATGTCCATCCCATATCTGTGTGGACCTATGTCGTGCCTGCAAGTATAATACAGCTGGGTCAACAGGTCCCGGGTGTACTAAATCACGCGCCTGCTGACGCTCCATACCTTTATTCTATTAAATTACATTAATTGCATTTATTGTAACACTAAACGGTGGAGAAAATTTATATATATTGATTCCATACACATAAAATAATATTTAACTACATAGGGTAATATAAGCATCTGATATGTATTGTTGCATTCTGTATTACATTACCATCCAACAAATAACCACAAGTACAATAATAACATATGTTTACACTTTTTTATTCTTCATTCGACATATATTCATCTGAAACGTATTGTTCATCATTTAACAAATTATTACGCTCGACATCTGATATGTCTCGTCCATATCCATTTTTTACCATGTCGGTTGCAAGTTGAACCATATAATATCGCCGCCTACGAACCAACATTCGATTATTCTCGTTGCGAACTTGAGTAACTGCTAATTCGTAATCTAGTATGTTCCTTCTTTGCATCATTAGAGATCTTCGGCGAGGCACCGTTATACCAAGTTCTCTTAACTCATTGCTTAAATCAATTGATTCAGTAGAACGAAACGCCCATTCTCGTCTTATTCCCGCATAATACTCTTTTGGGTCAGTAAATTTCTCTGTTTTGTAATCATCGTTTTGCTCTGTCAAAAGTCAAACCCTTTGCCTTCTGCAATTGTTCCCAACTAGTGGTCCTCGGGATGTAGACATAGTTCAGTTGAATTATGTATCTGCAACAAATACAAAATGTGAAGCATAGTTGAATTTTATGGTGAGGAATGTAATGACATAAACACAAGTACTACATTTTCATCATTAAATAATTTGAACATAGGTAGTTACATGAACAATCTTCATTTATTACAGCCTCACATTACATTAGCATCCACATTCATTGTCACATAAGCACATCTTATGCCCTTTTGGATGGGCATGTGTGTCGATCGTGCCCAGGTTGACCACACAATCTACATTGATACGTACTACGACCCTGTCGTAGGTCCATTTCATTTCTGATGCGAGTAGATTGGGGACGACCCTTCGTCCGTAGTTGATTCGGATTTGGAAAGATTATTGGACCATTGACCGCATCCCAATAGTCACTATGATGTAGTGGATGAAATTCACTCGACCAAACTGCATCATGGGCAGCAACAATATATATCTCATCAACGTACTGCCACGGATCTAAATGCCTCTTTGTAAAAAGTGTCATCGCATGAGAGCATGACAATTTATAGGTGTTCCACTTTCCACATAAACATGTGCGGTCTACAATGTTTAGTACCTGTGCATTGCCTTTTTTGGTGACAACATATGCCTCACCGGTGGTGCGGCTGAATGTGGTTACATTTTGACCGGCTTTTTTTATTGAAACATACGTCATCTTCTCTACAGCGTGAGATGTGAAAGCGCACCCGCTATCTAACGTCGAGCCACGCCTATCATTGAAATACTGAACAACCTTGTAAAATATTGTTTCAACGCATGAAGTGATCGGTAAATGTCTTGTTTTTGTTAAGACAAAGTTGAACACCTCAGAAATGTTGGTTGTCATGACTCCATAACGTCTTCCACCGTCATATGCAAGTGTCCACTGCTCTTTAGGTATCTGATCAAGCCAACGAACGGCCAATGGGTTGATTTCTTGGATTTTCGCTATGATCTTTTCATACTTGCGGATTTGATGTGCAGAACCAGAATCCCATACTAGACGTTTAAGATGAGAGTTATGAAACTTACTATTGAAGTTATTACGGATATGTAGTAAGCAATATCGATGGTATGCATACGGTGCCTGCCATCCGGAATCATGAGCAACCACTGCTTGAATTATACATTTATGGCGGTCAGATAGTAGGCATATACCTCCACGGTCACCGACAACATCTTGTCTAAGTCTCCAAAGAAACCAACCTCATGTATCTTTGATTTCCTCATCGAAGATTGCAAAGGCAAGAGGAAATATATGATGATTGTCATCGAGGCCCGTAACAATTAACAACTTCCCCTTGTACTTCCCATAAAGGAATGTGACATCGATACTTATAAGTGGACGACAGTGTCGAAAACCGTCAATACACGGTTTAAATGCCCAAAATACTCTGTCAAATACAGCCGTCCCATTTCCAAGGTCGGCAACCTGCCACCTAACTATTGTGCCGTCATTATACTTTTGCATTGCAACAAGGAATTTCGGCAAAATAGAATATGATTCATCACAATCACCAAAAATCATTGCAAGCGCAATTTGTTTAGCTTTCCATGCTTTCCAATACGATATATCGTACTTATACACAGTGGCAATGTGCTTTATTATCAAAACAACATTCAGAGATAGATCTGCCCTGACAAGGTCTTTTATTCGGCGTGCAACGAATTGGGAATCTAATTGCACATGGTCCTGAGTGGCTGACACATGCACACAAGTGTGTGGGCCTTCATATTTGGTAATTTGAAAAAGCCCGTGCGTTTTCTTTTGAATAGCTCGTAGCCTCCACTTGCACCCCCTCTGATATTTTTTACACCGCACAACCAATAACTTTTTTTCACTCTCAATAACCTCGAATTGAACATGATTGTTGATTGAATAAATCTTCACTGCATCTTGCTATTCCAGTTTATCCTTAAATATTAGGCCGATGGATAACTCAGGCCACTCCGGATCCCACAAGGTAGCACTTGTTTGATTTGTGGGGGACGACAGTTGGGAAAGTTCTTCATTGGTGAAGAAGGCTGACGATGGCTCATGCATACGAACAGTGTCTTCCTGTATGACTGTTGGGCCACGTTCGTCAACTTCATCATTAAGGTTTTCCACTGCGTCCATCAATGTAATCTCCTCGTCCTCATCGTCCGTGTCTTCGGCACGATCAATCGCACGCATTCCATTTGTCGCCAACAACTCAGCGTCTGACTGTACCAAATTTTGAATGACTTCAGTCCTTGATTGACCATGACATTGCATACCAACATTGGAAGAAGATGTGGTGTATCCCAAATACATCGACGTCTGCGTACTAGGCCCTATATGCAATTCTGGCACATAAGACTCAGCCTGCAGAAATCCATGACCCGAATTATACTCTTTTGTACAAGTATAATCCGCCATAAAGTCGTGCACATGTTGACTGGGACACAGATTGATGCTCTCCTGTGTAAGCAATTCGATATACGAGGCATACTCATTCACCATTGGCTGAGGAAACGGTTCGATGGGCTCTGCCTGTATGTACAAGTCAATACTAGTAAGTGCTCGGTTCTCAAATACAGCATCTAGCATCGCCGTGACACCATCATCATTTTTAATTTCAAATTCGATGTACTGTTGCATGCGATCCCCCAAAAATGTTGGAAACCGACATAGTAGTTGTAGTCGAGATGTTGCACTATCCAACTGCATTATCGTGTACAACGTGGTGGACAATTCCTCAAATGTTGTTTCGTGTTTCAACTTTATACAATGTTGAGGCAGTCCGTTGTACGATAAACAACTTTCTTTGTAGATAATATTACCTCCCCAATAGCACATTACTGTGGCGCGTCTCTTCGACATTTTATACCTTCAATATACAATATACTCTCAAATATTTTTCAAATTTAAATTACTGTCTTGGATAGCATGACATATTTTACTTTTAAACATGACATAGTTGAATATTTTGTTGTTTAATTCTCAAAAGTTGTTTGTATTTGATTGGATATACGCTAAAATTTGCTTATTTCTTATTGGCTCCTAAATACTGTCTATGCCGCCAAATGTATCTATCATAACTTTGTCAACTGTTGACATGCCATCTATAAGCTTCCCCTACACATGGCCATGAAGTAAAGAACATAAACAAGGCACACATTGAGAAGTAGAGTTCATTCACCTATTGCTAAGGCTTTGCCTTTCAACCACACAATAAACATGTATCTGTGGGTCACAAGCATGGAAATCTTGCTTATGGTGTGAATTTTTTGGCAGTGAATATGATAATTGGGTTTCCAGTTACTAAGTGCGTTGAATAGGAGGGTGATTTTGCATTATATGTCCATAGAACATCTGATTTATATTGGATTTTTCGCATTTATGTCAATTATGAATCTACTAGACTATTTATCGGTTGCATTTAACTGTGATCTACTAGACTATGTTCAAAAGATGTTAACTATATAATTGTGCAACAAAAATTAAGGATAATGAATACAACTGGATATAATTGTGCAGCAAGGTATTTGACATGTATTTTATTGAATACAAATGTAAAACATTTATTTTCATGGGTTAGGATATGATAGATAATTTATTAGAAAAAAGTAACAACATTACTATATGAATTTTTATCAAATTAAGGGGCCAATGTATTAATTTTTACTGGGTTATAATCTTTCTAAAACTACATATGTAAGTTTCATGTTCAGTTGCAAAATTCGATCTTCCATAGTTCCTTTCCATTACTTCCCAAAAATTCTTACATTTCCCAAAACTCACATCCAATTCCACCTACAGTTTATACTCTTCTATTTCGACCAAAATGTACCCCTATGATAACATTTCCCATTCAATCCCAATAATTTTCTAAACAAACCCAGATCTTGGGTCCTTCTTCTTTTCAAAACCCCACAAATCCATCAGTAATTCATATGCCATAAAAGAAAAATAAGTAGACTTCTCATGAAAAATGCAACATAAACACAAGGTCATACTCATTCTTGGACTAACCTCAGTATGCATCTTAACATTTATTTTCTTTGTGATATTTTTGTGCCATAAAAGGCCAGCAAAACATGAGTCAATGCTGCTGCCAATCCTGCTGGTATATAGATGGTTTTGTTTGTCTTGAAGGATTATAGCTGGTTGTGGCTTATCCTATTTGCTTCTAAAACCTTTTGGTTAATCAATAATATTACTCTTTAAGTGCAACCATCTCTAAGTGTGAAAATATATAGCAACCATGAGTGTGAAAATATATAGCAACCATCTCTACGTGTGAAGGACCACTTGAAATAGATAGAGAGGACTTTATGAAGGTGGTGAAGATCTCACTATATATGATATACTACATGGTCCTTAGCTTCGGATTAATAGAAGGATACAAAAAATGAGAATTGATTAAGATACTATGAATGGAAAAAAAAGAGACAAATGTAAAATCTGGGCTAGCCCGTCAGCTTTTTTAAATTAGTGGTTTTTTAAACAGAACAAGCAGGTTCCTAAGAATTCTGATTTGATTTCTGCTGTATCTCTAGACTTCTAATTTCTATGAATTGACATGTCTTTCCTAGTTTTCTAGTTTCTAATTTCTACTTTTCACACTTGAAATAACCGCTACAAAATAATAGAAAAAATCAGCTTCCAAGGCAAAGGTTATTCCAGTATCATTTGTTTCCAAAAAATCTCTGCTTAGAGCTTCCTTTTTGGTAACCATACAGTACATAGCATACAAATTCTAGACGGAACACCCAAATTAGATGAAGGAAAATATAATATGTAAATGTTTTAGAAGCAGAGCTCTAGGATAACTCCCATTCAGCTAAACTAGATTTCTAATTTCACTTGTTAAAATCCAAAAGCAGTCTAAAATTTAGTGTATGCATGTGTGGCAGATAACTGTGACACATACAGAGAGACCGAATAGGGATGGAAATTTCTTATGCTAACACATCAACATGACTCAAACCCGACACAAAGTGAGTTTAACTTCGTTCATGTCATAGACGGGTTAGCACGACTAACCTGTTTATTAAATGTAAGGTTTCGGGGTTTTAACATCAACTTGTTTGGCATGTCTATGACATGAACACAAATACAACCCATGACATGAGTAGAACCCACATAACCTGCTTTTGTACATGGATTATTTTATAAGCAAAGTATATAAACCTTTAAGTTGTTTAACCCATCTAAAGGCTTGTATCGTGCCAACCGTATAATAATCAGCCTTGTTAGAGTCCGATTAGTTAATTATGTGGCGTTTTGTGTGACCCATTCATTGAAATACCTGTATTTTGACTTGAAATGAACCATGTCACAATGGCCACCCTAACATTGAGGGATGTTTGATAGACCGATGTAGGAAAGCATGGTGTCGAGTTTGCTTACATACAGATTTCAAATAGTAATATTCTTGAAAATTTCTTTTTGGCAAGGGAAGTGTTTGATAACTAAGTACTAGTAGGAACTTCGAATTCAATAATTGGATAAGCCACAGCACGGCGTAAAGCCACAAAATTGAGGTCCAACATCAAATGGGCTGTGTGGATATCATACTTTATTTGAGTAATTGAAGCGCATATAACACATGAAATTTGCCTATATATGCATGTAATAATCCCATATCTTACCATGAAATCAATGCAAATTTAACTAAAATCAGGTTATGCATCTATCAATTGACACAGGTTTGTATCCAATTACAAGCCCAGAAATCAGTCCCATGAGCTACATTCTTGTACTGGTGAATGTGTGTGTGTGTGTGTGTGATGAAATGAGTCATAATCTCTACAAGCAACAAAGAAACAAGAAGCAATGTCAATCTTTGAAGATCATTTCAACTTCAGTCAAAAACGAATAATAGCAGAAATCGTATGAAATTACCAATCAGACAAACGCACCTGTAATAAAAAGCAGACCCAGATGAAAATTGGGGATTTTCAGGAATCACACAGTATTTGGGCAATGAGGATAGAAATTTAGCAATTACACATAGCAGAATTTTGAATTCAACATTCGTGGGGACTGGCCAATTGGGGAAATTTTTCTAAACTTGGGTTTTTTTTTCTGAATTAGGGACTCAATGTAGCATACCTAGTTAAATAGACCCTTTGTGTTCAACCCGTGAACTCCTGTCTTCTCCTTCGTTCAGAGCTAGCCCACGGGTGTGTACCAGTCTAAGGCTTGGAATGGAATCTCACAGCCGAATGTCACACCTCAGCCGAATCTCACAGCAAAATGTCACACCTCAGGCGAATCTCACACTTCAGTTGTCTTCTTCGAACAAGGTAGGGCTACGCTTGGATTTACGAAGTAGGCTGTCTGCATTTCAAGGGCTGAGGTTAGGGGTGGCGCAAGCATACACAATAATAGAAGAAATAGGTGGAATAAGAGTAGAGAGAATAGAGAAGAGAGGAAGCAGTTGTCTGTGAGCTTCCCACAGAGAGAAGAGAGAAGAGAGGAGAGAGAGGCGCACTCGTTCAATACCAGAAAGTGGGCGTGGGTGGAAGTTATTCAAACGAAAGCGGATTCAGTATATCCGGTTCATTTGATAAAGCGGTGATACGAAATACGCTTTTAATTTTAAAAACTCAATTTATTTGCTAAAATCGTTTTTAAGAAATACGCTTTTACCAAAAAAGACGGTTTTCTTAGTTCCGCTTTACACTGTAAAGTCGGACTTCACATTTCCGCTTTACACTGTAAAGTCAGACTTCATACTTCCGCTTTTAAAAGAAATCGTAATTGTTCATACCTTTTAAAACAGCTGCAGTCCGGTAAATATGTTAAAAACAGCAGTAGACTGGTATGTAAGTTAGAAATTAGCCGTAGATTGGTATTTAAGTAAGAAATTAGCCGTAGATTGGTAATAGAGTCTTAAGTTTACGTACCAAACACTTTGTGAAAGAAATTGAAGAAAAAAATAAAAAGAAAGTATGAAAAACTAGAAAATTACGAAGTGACAGGGCAATTAGGACTAAATTGTGAGAATGAAAGCCCAGCCTTCCAATAGTCAAGAGGCTTGGAAATTGTGAGGTGAGGTGGATAGTAAGGTGGTTAATTTATGATTGTGTTGATACGTAAAAACTCGATCTTTAGCACATTGACACATTTAAAACCAACTTACGTACACCTCGACAAATGCAGGGGTTCGATGCCCACAGTTTACAATACAAAAGCCAAAAACAAAAAAACAAAAAACATACATATACGGAATAAGAAATCACAAATCTCATCAGAATTCAGTTGACTTATTCAAGTACATTACAAGCAATAAACTGTTGAACAGGGGATAGACCTCTTCCAATGCAGGATGTCTGTAGTAATTTGAGTTGCCCAACACCTTCTGTTAGTTGTCAAAGGCAGCAGCTGTAAGAGGATGTATTTCAACAGAAGAAGCCTCTAGTGTGGTGAGTCGCTCGTTGGGATGCCTCTAGTGTTATCAGTTGCACGACGACTTGAGTGTGAATCCGTTAATGTCAAAAGCATCAATCTCAGTCTTTGTAATGACACCCTGGTCAGGCAAGAAGTAAGAAATTCAAGTTCAACCAATTACAAGTTTTGCATCTCCTGGGTGCACACATGTGAGAGAGGTAAGAGTGTCTGTATGTGTGTCTGTGTTACAGAGAAAGAGAGAGAGAGACCTTTTCTGTAATGATACCACTGATGATAGTAGCTGGGGTTATGTCAAAAGCCGGGTTCCAAACAGAGATTCCAGAAGCAGCAACTTGTTCTCCAAGTCCTCCACGTGAGTTCAACAATTCTTTTGCAGATCTTTCTTCTATTATAATTTCTTTCCCAGAAGATATAGATAAATCAATCGAAGTCAGGGGTGCAGCGACATAAAAGGGAATACCATGATGCATTGCACACAGCGCAAGGCTGTAAGTACCAATCTTATTGGCAGTATCACCTAGAGTTAGGTCAAAGTTCTAGTCAATCAAATGTTTTTTTTTTTTAATGAAAACTCAATGCAGATGCATAAATAACTGTATTGAAGTACCATTAGCAGCCACGCGATCGGCTCCGACAATGACAGCATTCACACATCCAGTTTTCATCAATGCGGCAGCAGCAGAATCTGCTATTAGAGTGGCAGGTATGTTGTCATGCACCAACTCAAATGCTGTCAGCCTGGAACCCTGAGGTTGATTGAAGAAGAATTATAAAGTCAAAGTAAACATATTCATATTCATATCAGAAATAAAGAGATAAGATGTAGATAAATTAGCAATGGCCAACACAATATAGGTGGCAAGCATCAGTTCAATGGGAGTAACTCCTATAACAAGTTTAGATTCTAGAAGCCTGGAAACCACATTTCAGAACAGAACATCCTCATACAATCGCTCACCCATCTTTGGATTTCTCTTTTTCTCATTGATTATGTATGGATTGTCTAAACGCATCTGCTATCATATCTTGCCAATTGTGCCAGGATGTCCATGACATACTTTCAGTTAACACAAAGACTTATTTGGAGTCAAGACCAGTCCCCTACGATGCATATGATCACCCTCCGAAACGTGTGCATGCAATAGGTCAGCCCGGAAGAGTTGGATCACCCCTTCCAAATTTGTTACAAACAGCAAAAACTGTTGCTGTTGGAACTAATATTGTCAGCCCCATCAATTAGACAAATAGAAAACAGATTTCCTTAGCTCTTCAGTCCCGAAAGAAATTATTCTGCTTCAGGAAGGTACTTTCTATTTTTTAAGTACCAAGCTTTATTTTTTCAATGGTACATTTTGTTTTGGATAAATTCAGCTACAATATTTATCTTTGACATATACAAGCCATCTAATCTCACCTGTCATCTCCGGTTTTGAGTGCCGTAGGTGAGCAGCAGGAATTGGATGCACAAATCAAGGTATTCCTCAATTATGAACTATATTCAATGATAAAATGTCACTATTCGGCTGCTAAGTCATCTTATTAATTTCAGGTTTTACTTCAATTTAAAGAGAGAACCATCAGACAATCAGGCCCTGGCCCCCAAATTGACCACAGAAATGCTGCACAAAGGTGATTTTCCTAATAAACTAGGACTGCCATGTGCAACATTCATTAGAAAATATGCTATATCAAATTGATCACAGCATCAGACATTTAGAACCTCTTTATATGTCCACTCCTAGACTGTAGGTGCTAAGAACCCCAAATTTCCCAACCATGGACGTTACATTGGAAATACGTTTATGTTGTAAGGCAAGCTCTGTTAATGAAGCTACATACTCACTTGGTTGAATGGACGGGTTTCTGTACAGTATGCCCTTTCTAGAACACCTTCAGCATAAAGTGCACGGATCACACCTAAAGCAGTCCCATATCCAGCTGTCGCAAGACTATCAAAACAGTATAAATTACAATCAGAACAATTCCATGTGGGAAGCTCAGCTACCGATTTAACTGCTTTTACCTTTGCTCTTTGGCATAATACTATGGCATGATGATGTGGATGACAAAATAAAAACTGACTATCTGTTGGGTCAAATTTTTTTTTTTTTTGTGGGGGGGGTTACCTGCCAGTGTTGCAATGGGTCAAAACAGATATGCTCTTAAAGTCTTTCAGCTGCTGCTGAAGAAAACTGGCTCCATAAGATCCAATTGCTTTATTGGAAGCAACATCATCTTTGAGCATAATTTCAGCAGCTTCAATGTAAGCCTACTTTGAAAACAAATTGTAAGGGCAGCAGAAAAATGAAAACCAAATGAAGAAAAAAATTAATGCATAAAGGTCACAGCATGACAGTGTCAATACCTGGAAAACAGTCCTGGCTCCAGAAGTAGTGGCAGCAACCTTCTTTGCAACTTCTTTAAGTTTTTCTGCAGCATCTGAAAGATTCACAGCCGTTGGCCGGCTGGAAAAGGTGTGCAAGATTCACAGTTTTACTCATTAATTTACGAAAATGCCATTTAACATATTTTTAAAGTTCAACCTATTACTAGAGAACAAAGTCTATTTTGTTAACAAGCACTGCATCAAATTCGGAAACCTGACCAATGATTACCTTGAGACAAGATATTCCAATTTCTTGATAAGGAAAGATGCTGCATCATCAGATGTCCCATTAAAATCCTTTAAGTTAAATAGTTCTACCGCCAAGGAGAGGGCAGCAGCTATGGCAATTGCAGGTGCCCCACGGACCACCATATCCCTTATTGCACCCCTGATGCAAAGTTTATGGTTTAAAATTTTGGTTGAGATGCATAACATAGAAAGAAACAAATTATCACTAATTAGTCAACAAACAAAAGAAAATCAAAAAAAGGTGATGGCTCTTTCTATGTCAACAGAAATGGTTAGGCAATGAGGTGAATCTCAAAAAAGGTCATCCCTTTACAATAGTGGTTCAGGAACTCATCACAGTTCCAGTTTTGGGGTTCCTCTTTTTATTTATTTTTCTTCTTCCTTGACAGGTAAATAAAAGATATCTCTACAATAAGGGAATGATGGCCAAAGAAAAATTAGTAAAAATTCTGAATATACGAGGAAACCAGTAGATAAAATAAATATAATGCCCTTGCAAAATACTTCGCAACAAATCTCAATTCCATCCCATCTATAGCTAATAATTAATTGGTATCACAAGACAACAGTACAGAAGGCCTAGGAACGGAGACAAATGAGGAACAAGAAATGAGGACGCAATATGAAGCTCTTTCCTTTTGTGTGGAAATGGATATAGGGCTGATGATCAGAAGGGCATCCTATTGCATATGGGGCAGACCATACATAAGAGATGAAAGATTGATTAAAAAAAGTTTAAAAGAAGGTTTAGAATCATTTTCTAGTAGTAGCAACCGATATAGCCACATACAAACGCTATGTCCTAAACTTGCCATAATAATGCCTAGCAATTGAGACAAATCAAAGCATATTCAGATAACTGTACCATTATTAGTTCCTTCTCTAGATACAAGAAAATAAAAACTAGAAAGGCACGGATGAAAACCCACAAATAATTTTTTTTTTTTGGGTCCAAAAGAAACGACAAATATATGGAAAATGCATCTGAAAAGCTACAAATACTAACATATCACCAGGTCAGTTGCTGTGAAATAAAGAACGGAAGGGATAATTAACCCACCAACAGTCAATGATCGAGGAGATAATTTACTTGTTGGTCAATAAAAAAGCAACACAATATAGGGATGAAACACAAGGACACAATATCAGTATGCTATAGCACATCACATTACCATCCATCCGTTGCGTCTCGAATATCCAAATAAATAGTTTCAAGCGGAAGCTTTCTCTGCTCAACAAAAAAATAAAAAAAATTCAAATCAAATTCAATTCAACACAAGTAATCAACCGAACTAATACCGATACTAAGAAACCATATAAGAACCCTAAAATTTGCATCGTTCAATGTTCATCGAAAAAGCACCTGATCGAGTAGCTGAAGTGAACCGCGCCTGTAACGAATAGATTGCAGAGACTTGTTATCTTCAATTTCATCTGCAGAGTTCGATTCAGTCGCCATTGGCTGGTCGGATTGAACTAAAATTGCGGTGGCGATTCAGATTGAGCAAAGCAACTAGTGAATTGATATGCCTATACTCTCAATCTTTCAGGTCTGTTGATCGGTCATTTTCTAATATTCTAATGGCATTTTTTTTTCTTCAACAGTGAGGTGGTGTCCGGACACCTTACGGCATCTCGAATAATTCTGTCCCGGTCAAGCGGTAATTTATGTTTGAATTAAAGTATTTATGATAAATAAATTTTTTGATATATTTATAAAATAATAAAAATATAATTTAAGTTTATTTTATTTTATTTTATTTAATAACTAGTAATTACCCGTGCCTGAAGGCACTACATTACTCGTAAAACTTGTAAATATTTTTTTATAAATAAGGACAATGTATAATACAATTTCAATAATAAAACGATCAAATTGATATTATTCAACCTGTATGCAGAACATATATAATCAAACTTTTATATAATGAAAGTCACGTTACAGCTACTACAACATATTAATTCAAAAATCTGAAAACATATAATTATTATTGATTAAACATCCATAATTTTAATATTTTTAATAAATTTTATCTCAAATTTCAAAAAAATATAACTATATATTTTTCTGCATGTTTCTACCTAAAGTTCATAACATTATCTCTGCACCATTTTTTCAATGTGAGTTCGTATAACTTTTGTGAGGAAAACATCCAAAAGTTTCACATGAATTCTCGTAAATGTAAAAAAATTTGTTGAGAAATTAAAATTAGTTTTCATGTGAACTCAACTTAAATATTCGTAAAATTCAATCGAATTTAAGTTTAGGTGGGGCTATTCCCA
Organism: Ilex aquifolium; assembly: GCA_951799425.1. Classification (NCBI taxonomy): domain Eukaryota; kingdom Viridiplantae; phylum Streptophyta; class Magnoliopsida; order Aquifoliales; family Aquifoliaceae; genus Ilex; species Ilex aquifolium. Next base: position 15,181,799 of record OX637410.1, on the reverse strand, counting down.
CCCTCACAAATTTTCATTCTCGCCCTATTTAATTTCTCATTATCAAACTACTAAGCCAACCCCTTTTATACTCACCCCATTAGTAACTAAGTCTACTCTATACTACATACACCCCATTTAATAAATAAACTCACCTTATATTTTGTCATAATTAGGGTTTCACTCTCTATTTCATCTCATGCACTCACAAAAGTACTTTTTCGATATGAATTTTTCTAGTGAGATGCATATTAGTATTACTTCTCAATTTAATTCTATGTTTGATTTCATGTTTGTTGTATGGATTTTCATTATTTTCGGTATGTTTTGATATCTCTGTCAAGTTTAATAATTTTTTATTTAGAATTTATATGTGTGTCTATATGTATGCTTTCAGATTATTTATTTTTTTTATCTTGTTTAGGTTTTACATTTATGCTTGTTATTTTTTTTCTTGTTCAATTTTGTGTTTGTGCTTGATACTTTTTTTTCATGTCTGGTTTTACGTCTTGTGGTTTTGCATTTTGTAGTTTTGCTTATTCCTTTAATCTTTGCTTGATTTTTTTTTTCTTTTTTGTTTCGGTTTGCTTCTTTTATTTTTTTCCTCATTTTGTTCTTTTCTTTTTAAAGGGGTTGTATGTAGCATGAGGTGGGCTTAGTTAATAATGATGTGTGTATAGAAAGGATGGATTTAGTAGTTTGATGATAAGAAATTAAATGGGGTAAGAATGGAGATTTGGAGTGAGAATAATCTCACCATTTAAGTTTAAGTAAGAATTTATATTTTATATTCAACATTTAAATTCAGCTCAATTCAAGTCCTATAATTACGTCAAAACCGAGAATTGAATTTAAGTTCGACTCAATTAACACTTTTATCTTAAACCTACAAACTAATTCTTATCTATTATCGTTCACTGTGACGCCATAATTTTTTTTTTTTAGTTATTCTTTATTACTTTTACAATCAGTTTCAATTTGACTTCAACTTCAATACTTGTAAAAATCAAGTAAAGTTAAGTTTCAGTAAGAATATATATTTTATACTCGACAATTAAATTAATCTCAATTCGAATTATAATCATAATCGCTTCGAATCAATAATCGAGTAAAATGAAATTTTTTTTATAATTTTTGGGCTGAAAAAAAATTTGGAGGAGAAATTTCGATCGTTTGATCAATAATCTTAAAATAATTTGAGCCATGAAAAGCTCCAGATAAATAATGCTAGCTCCCTTAGTATATAGATATATCACAAATTATATATATGTTATTCGCCTATATTATACTCATTCGACTCGTTTTGACGCAAAAAATTTGTATTTAAGGTCCATTTGTTTATTTTAAAATTTTAAAAATAATCTTTAATTAGAATTATAATTAACGACTTAATTAATGTGTAGTATAAGATAGAGAGTTATAAGAGAGATATAAGTCTTAGAATTGTGGAATGAATGAAAGTCTTGCTCAAAAAATTAGGAGGGGAGGGGAAGGAAATTTTGTAGTAGGACCGTCGGATCAATATTTCTTCAAGCAATCTGAGCCGCGAAAAGCTCAAGACAAAGAAAGTTAGCTACTTTATTATATAGATGTAAAATTTATTCTAAAAATATTTTTATTAAAAAATATTATTCGACAATTGTCACAATTCAACGGATCAACAAACAAGATAAGATGAGAGGATTACCAGTTAATCGTAGGAAAGCTGCCGTGTATAAAGAATGTATGGATCATTGCAATATGATGGACCTAGGCTTCTTGGGTCCGAGATTCACTTGGACCAATGCTAGGGGGCCTAATGGACTGGTAATGCAAAGAATCGATAGGGCGTGGTGTAATCCGGAATGGTTGGACATATACCCAAACACCACAGTAACCCATCTACCTACCACTGACTCTGACCACTGCCCACTCCTCTTAAACACCGAAAACCATCACCAAATTCAGGAGAAACCCTTTAGGTTCGAAACCATTTGGCTTGGTCACAAGGACTTAGACGGGCTGAACCAGAGCTTTTGGCAAAATGGGGAATCCTTACACAATTCATTAGGGAAACTTGCTAAGGTCTTGAAGGAGTGGAATAAAAATGAATTTGGAAATATTTTTAAAAGAAAGAGAAGAGTCTTGGCCAGGCTATCAGGAATACAAAAACAAGTCTGTTTGAGCCCCAATCCCTTCTTGATGGACCTTGAGTGTAACCTTAGGAGAAAGTATCACATAATTTTAAGGCAGGAGGAGGATTTCTGGGCACTCAAATCAAGAGTGGAATGGCTAGAAGCAGGAGATAGAAACACACTTTTTCCATACATCTACATTAGTAAGAAGAATGAAGAATAAAATTTTAGCACTAATGAATGGAATGGGTGAATTGGTCACAAAACAGGGGGACATTAGGAGGATGGTGACTGAACATTTTAGGCATATTTTTGCACCACAGAATGAACATAGGGATATTCATGATGATTTTGTTTGGCCTGTGCTTAATTCCATTAATGAAATTGACATAGACAACCTCATTAGAACTCCTGAGATTAAAAATGTTGTATGACAGTTGAAACCCAGGAAGGCCCTTGGGTCGGATGGGTTTCATGTTGTGTTCTACCAGAAACAGTGGAGTACTGTAGGACAAGATGTCAAAAGGTTCATTGAGCAAGTCTTTCAAACAGAGTCGATCAATGCTGATATTACCAAAACACTTGTGTGCCTCATCCCAAAGATCCAGAATCCATAGAGCCTGAACCAGTATAGACCCATCAGTCTATGTAACACAGCTTACAAAGTATTGGCCAACATTCTTGTCAATAGATTGAGGCCCTTACTGAATGAGCTAATTCATCCATTGCAAGCCAGTTTTGTTCCAGGGAGGCAAGGAATTTATAATATAATCATTGCACAGGAAATTGTCCACACCATGACCAAAAAGAAAGGTAATAATGGTAGTATGGCCATTAAAATTGATCTTGAAAAAGCCTATGACAGACTGTAATGGAGTTTCCTTGAAAAAGTCTTAGAAGAAGTCAACTGCCCCCAAAAAATTAGGAATGTCATCATGGCATGTGTTAGATCAACACAGTTTGTTGTGCTTTTGAATGGAAGCCCTACCGAGTGGACCAAAGCCCAAAGAAGGGTAAGACAAGGTGACCCCTTGTCTCCATACCTATTCATTTTGTGCATGAATATCCTATCTTACTCGGATTAAAAGGGCTGTGGAGGAGGGTCTCTAGAAACCCCTTCAGGTAGGTAGAGGGGGAGTTAAAATTTCACATGTGATGTTTGCAGATGACCTCCTCTTGTTTGGAGAGACATCTGATGAGAACTGCCAATGTATTAAAGAGACACTTGAGGCATTTTGCCGAAGATCAGGACAAAGCATAAGTGACCAAAAATCTAGAGTATATTTCTCACCTAATTGTGGTCCAGATGATGTCCAAAGATGGACTGAGATCTTAGGGATTCCTACTACCAATGACCTAGGAAAGTATCTAGGTGTCCCCCTACTCCATAAAAACCCCACTTCCAGAAACTTCCAATTCCTTATTGAAAAAGTCAAGAATAAACTGAGTGGGTGGAAAGCCAAACTTCTTTCACTTCCAGGTAGGGCAACTTTGATTAACTCTGTGACTTCTGCCATTCCACAATACTATATGCAGACCATGAAAATTCCAAAAAAAGTGTGTGAGGAGCTTGATAAAATAAATAGGAACTTTTTGTGGGGGTCAACTGATGAAAGAAAGAAAATGAATCTTGTTAATTGGGGTCAGGTGACTAAACCTAAAAAATCAGGGGGATTGGGACTCAAACAGGTGGGGTTGAGGAACAAGGTAGTCATGGCCAAACTCAATTGGAGACTCCTAAAAGACAGAGATAAAATGTGGACTAGGACCCTTGAAGCTAAATACCTAGATAGGGGAATGAAATGAAAATAGGAAGACCCATTCTTATGTCTGGTCAAGCATGAAAGAGGGGAGGAATCTCCTCTATGATGGAATTAAATGGAATGTCCGTAATGGTCAAACGACAAGTTTTTGGTTTGATAATTGGTTGGGACAAGGTAGTCTTAGGAGAATGCTTCAGGGGCCACTTCCAAGGGGAGAGGAGTGTCAAAATGTAAGACATAAGCTTAATCAGGGAGGGGGATGGGATTTTGAGAGTATATCATACCCTATACCTCATGAATTAACTGAAATAATTAAAGTCATTCCCATTCAGGTTCACCTTGAGGGGCAGGATACATGGGCATGGGGTCCTACGGTCTCAGGGATTTTTGAATCTAAGTCAGCATATGAGCTAACACAGGATAATCCAAGTGATTTTAAAACTGAGGTACAATGGAGTTGGATTTGGAAAACATTAACAGGTCCAATGATACAACATTTTTTGTGGCTAGCTTGTCAGAGCAGGCTAGCTACCAAAAGTGTGTTGTATTCCAGAAAAGTTGTGAATGACTAGACATGCCCAATTTGCCAACAAGAAATAGAGGACACTAGCCATGTTCTGATGAAATGTGACCTTGCCAAAGGGATTTGGATTGATATAGGGTTCCCAACCACTCTCCTCCATACCTTCAATGAGTCACTGGAAACATGAATGAGAGTTAATGGGATTTCTAACAACCTTACCCACTCACAAAAATATCTCATGGACAACTCTTTTCCTTTACACCTGTGCCAGTATATGGTACCACTGAACAGTGGGTGTTTTGCAATAAAACAACACCTACAGGGGAAATCACCCAACAAGCCTTAGGTAGAGCCGCTGAAAATTTTCATCTTCACAGTCATATCACCAGGCTCTTAAGATCTGAAGCATTACTTGGCTGGAAGCCCCCGCCAGTTGGTTTGGTAAAGTTGAACGCGGATGATGCAGCCCAAGGAAACCCGGGACCTGCTGGGGCAGGTGGAGTTATCCGTAATAACACAGGAAGGCTGGTGGTGGGTTTTTACGAGAAAATTGGGATAACTACGAGCTTGGTTGCTGAATTGTGGGCTTTAAGAAGGGGGCTAAGTACTGCAAGACAGCATGGTATACAAAGGCTAGAAGTGAGTGTGGATGCTAGACTGGTCCTCGAGCTGGTGCAAAATCAAGATACACATCTTCACCTCTATAGCCCTTTAATTAATGACTGCAGGTGGCTGCTGGGATAGTTCCAAGAGACCAAGTTGAATCAGGAAATGAGGGAAACTAACAAGAGTGATGATCTGCTGGCAAAGAAGGGTGTTCAGGCTGGAGAAGGATGCCATGTTTTTTTTAATGATGTTGACTGTATTACAGAACAGCTCTATACTGATGCTATGGGCGTCTACTACCCAAGACTGATGTGTATTACTGAATGCTTTTTAAGTCCCTTTTACCGGGGAAAAAAAAAAACATACAATAGCCATGGCTAAAAAACTTTATTTCAACCATGATGGCTCAGCTACAAAGAAGCTTCTGGTCACATTTAAACACAACATTTACTGTTATCTTTCTCAATAGCATATATGTATTGCTTGAGGTTAACTTTATTAGTAACTAATTTTGTTTGTTTTGGTGCAGGCTGGGGTGAACCTGGTGGCTGAGCTAGTTGTGGTGACATTTTGCAAAACAAATATGTACCTCCCAAGATTGTTAATGATGGTGAAACTGTTCTAAAAGAGGTGTATAATAATTTAATATATATATGACTTTACTTATTTATATAGATATAGAAAATTGTATGTAAATGTATTATTAATAAATGAGTTTAAAAGAATTTAGATATAGATATAGATTTCCTATAGTGAAAATTTGCACTTTATTTGCTATCATCGTAAAAGAGAATTTGAAAGGCATAACAACAAAATCTCAAGTTGGATCGAAATGAAAACCACAAATAAAGCCATGAAAAAACAATAACAACAACAACAAAAATTCATCAAGCAGGGTCACATCCCTAATTATGTTGGTTTATTTTTTCTAGGCAGCATTGGTTGTGACTACACTAGGCTGCAGCTGCCGTCACTTTCTCAATCAGATCAGCAGCGTCTTGAACAGTTGCAATATTCTCAGCTCCTCCTTCTCCAATCGACACACTAAACTTTTCTTCCAGAGCCATCATTATTTCAACCTGTTCCCAGAATTCATGGTAAGTTTGCTTTTGTTTTTAACCCTATCTAATTTTAGAGTAAATTATACTTTATATCTTGAATTATTATCTTTGTTTTCACTTTGTACCCTTCATTATAAAATTTCTTATATTACACCATAAAGTATTAATTTTATTTCATATTACTCCAATACATAACGACAAACTTGAAAATCTGTCTGCCAAATGAGGGAGGAAAACTCCAAAAAGTTTTCTGCCAAGTGTCTAGTACTATTTTGTTTTACCTCTTTTGCAATCAAATGGTTATTAGAAAGAAAAAGAAGGTCAGCTAAAAGAAGAAAATTTAAAGCTTAGGAAGGACAAAGTTATTGATATGTATTTTTCCTTATTTTTGACCTGTACATGTGTAATAAACAATTACTTATTGGCAGTACAAACCACTCACATACACATTTACGTTCAAAAAATTGACAGTCGTTATCTATTGGAGTGAGATGAAATGAAATTGATACTTTAGAGTGTAATGTGAAAAATTTTATAGTTGAGGTGCAAAATGAAATAAAGATAATAGTTTAAGGGAGTAAAGTATAATTTACCCCTAATTTTACCTTTTAATTATGTGAAAGTAGAAAAAAATTGTTGAAATATAAATATTTAAGTTACACCATCTTTAATAATTTAAGCTCAGATGATTGTTTAACATGATATCAGAGCAGGAAATCCTATATTCGAATCTCACTGCCACCCTTATGATTAAAAAGATTTCCACGTTCTAGGTCTACAATTTAGCCCACGTGAGGGGCGTGTTAAAATATAAATGTTTAAATTACACCCTTTTTAACTATTTAAACTTTTAAAATAAATAATTACTTAACAAAAAAAAATCCATGCATTGATTTCAAAGAATGATCAATATAGAGGATTAAAAAGAACATACAGTATCGAGGGAGTCAGCCCCCAAATCAACAAATTTGGTTTGAGGGTTCACTGTGCTTTCATCGATGGACAGTTGCTTTGCAATTGTGCTCTGAACAATCTGCAGAGTTTCTGGTTGAGCCTGCACAAAATAGTAAGTAATAATACATTGCTCAGTCTCATCTCATATTTCAACAAATATATATATATATATATATATATATATATATATATATATATATATATATGTTGCTATAGAAAGTGTTACTACAATGGAGCATGAAATTGTTGTCTTGGAGCAACGAGGTGGTTGATATGATATTGTTGCTGCCTTTGAGATTTGGATCTTAGGCACAAATCTTAGTCCCCCGACCGCACACTGCACATTGAAACACAAACAATTAAAAAACGAGATAGAATTGAAACGTGATTCTTAATGTAATAATTTTTTGGTATCGTAGTCTTACACTCCCTAAAGTTTCAAATTAGAAAAAAGTGATCTAGCCGGCACTTACAACTGTAGAGAAACCAATTTGCCTTATGGTGCATTTGGCTCTGGGAGCAGCACTGTGAGCAAGGGTGACCACAGGAGCTGATGAAGTTGAAAGAAGGGAAGCCATGGAATATTCAGAAAAAAGAATAGAAGAAGATGGCTCCCCTTCTTCCTAAACTAAGCTATAAAAAGTTAATACAGATATTTGGAATGCCTAATGATTATGTTGTGTCCTATATAAAGCTTTTAGATGTAGATAGTTTTAAAGGAGGGGACGACTAAAGCAAGGTAGTCTGCATTTTGGGCAATGACCTGGGCGGTCTATACCATGTGTAATCCTGTCTTTTGTGCTTGTAAACAAAACCTCAACCATCGAGCGTTAGATCAGTTGGTGAGGGACTGTTCTAGCTTAACCAAGGTCTCGGGTTCGAGTCTTGGGAACACAGCTGCATTCGGTAGGGAGAGTTTTGCCGCCCTTGTGGTCCCACCCGGCTCGAATCCGGATTAGTCGGAGTCCAATGTGACTTTCGGATACCGGATGGTCTGACAAAAAAAAAACAAAACCTCAAGCTGAATTGGTCATAGTTGTGATAGTCTTCGTTTCCAAGAGGAGTAACAAGCACGGACATGGGTCGTATGATTTCTCTAGTGAGGATTTATCGGAGTGATCTCTGTCCCATCTTTTTTCAGTAGCTTAAAAAAAAAAAAGAAGCAGAAATGGTCATATAGTTTCCCAGCTTCTTGTATGATCATGGGCATGGCAGCTGACTGGCCCCACCTATTTTCATTTTTACTGCATTGGTAAGATTGCATCTACTGATTAGTCATGTCTATCTTAGTAATAACTATACACCATCAACGCTTGGTTACCGTAAGAGTAATGCTACTTAGACAAATTAATCATCAAATTTGTTGAACAGATAATAATGTGCAGTGAAGAGTATTTAAAATATAGGTAATATATATTTATGGAAGACATTGGACAAATGGGGATGTAGCTCAAACGGTAGAGCGCTCGCTTTGCATGCGAGAGGCACGGGGTTCGATACCCCGCATCTCCATCTTTTCTTTTACTACTATTCACTGGCCACCACCAACTTATGGCCCAATCATCCAAGCCCATACTATGATGACGGTAGAGCGCTCATGTCTGTTTTAAGCCCAAGCCCAAATCCTTACAAGCTTTTTTATGTCCACTCCAAGCAATCAATTGAAGGCTAAACCCGCCTAAAATAATATCGAAATGAGTTGATGTGGCTCTGCTCTGCAGTGGGGTTCTTATAGAACGACGTCGTGGATGTACCCCCGTCCTGCGACTTACGCGATTTCTCTGGTTCTTTGGAGCGTTCGGTTAAACATAGACAAAGCCCAACAACAACATTCTGCAATTTGAGCTCCAAATATTTCAGTGGTATGAACAATGATGAGCCCTAAGCAGCAAATAAGCTTCCTTCTTTTTATTGTTTGACTTTATTTAGTTTTGCATTAATGTTGTTTTATGATTAATCAAATAGGACCAAATTCTTGACTTTTCATACTTCATGTGCGCATCTCTATGCCTGAATATGGATGGTATCTCGTCCTTTTTTTGTATTGTTTTATGTGGGTTTTTTTTTTCCTTAAATTTTAATCTCTCTTCCCAATCCGGAATTTCAAACGCTGTTCTCTATCTTTCTCTCATTCAGCCAAATATTTGTTGCCATGCCTATGCCTATGCCTATATGGGAGGAAACAAGAAGATTTATTAGTGGGCAGCCAAGTGTTTGCTTGATTGTCACCGAGAGAAATGTTTTTTTGGGTGGTCAAAATCATAAATTTTCATTCAAAGAAAAAGTATTTCATGAACAATTTCTCTTTTTAGACATCTCTAATCCTTATTCAAATTTTGACTCAAATTTAAATTTGAATAAAAAAATCTAAAAAACTTGTTTCAACCCTTACTCAAACTTATATCAAGTCAAGGAAGACTATTTTATTTACTCAAATTAAGAGAGACTCAAATTCTTACCAAAATCTTTAAGAGTGAGATTTTACCTTTTTTAAAGATCTAATGATCATCTTTATTCTCATTTAATTTTGAATTTGTCCTCATTTAAATTTAAGTTTCTCCTTATTTAAATTTGAGTTTATCTATTAGAGTATTTGTATTAAATCAAGCTTTTTACTCAAATACTAACTTAAATTTGAGTGAAAATTTGAGAGATTGAGATGCTCTACAGAATATTTCAGCCTATTGTTTCTCCTACTCCCTTGCGGCTTGCGGGCTTCTTCCGCTTTCTCCACCGCCTCTCCCCCTACCTTTGCCCACCGAAGCACCATCGGCAGCGCTCCTGCTCACCAGCGACTTTCAGGTATCTCTCTTTCATCCTCTCCTATTCTGCTTACCCCTTTCTCTCTCGCACTAGTCTCCACCCCTAGCTGCCATCCCCGTCCCCACACCCACCCCACCTTGTTCGACGAAATTTCTCAAAGAGTTTCCACCCTCTCTCCTCTCTGTGTGCACGCACATAAAACCATTGCCACAGCTCCAAATTCTCAAAGCCCAACCCCCAACACACAGCCCCCAACCACCGTCCTCCCCCCACCTGAAAAACCCTGATAAATCTTTGACAGATTTATAGTTAGCCAAGCAGCACCCGTGCTTGTGGTTGGTGACCTTCAATCAGCCACGGGTGAATTGAGGGCCATTTAGAACCTTCAAGGAATTATTTTTCATAGGCCAATGTAGGACTTTATTAAACTGAAGGTGGTTGGGGGTCATCTTAACAATGAACTTAGCTGTCCCTCTTTCCAACTTAGCTGATCACGATAGGGTAGGACTTTATTGAATTGAAGGAATAAGTTAGGTAGTTTTGGCAATTTCAATAATTCTGTCAAAGATTTATGTAATTTTGTTTACTATTTGGTTTTTGGTTCAATAATTCATGGTTATGAGCTTGAAGAATGAATTTGAATAAAGCCCTATGTTGAATTGAATTTTCTGTAATTGAATTCTAATGGTGCAATTTTTAGGTGAATTGAAGCAAGGTAAATAATTACATATCTTCTTCTCTATTAAAATTCGAGTGATTATTTGTTTTTTTGGGTAAGTTTATATAACTTTTAGTGAGTGATTATGTGTTTGATTGGTCTGTGTTTTATCGAGAGGAAGAACCAGGCATTTGTTTTGGAGAGATAAAGTGTGTTTTTGTTTGGGAGAGGAGAAGGCTTCAATAGAGAGTATTTAAGGGAAAACAATACAATTGTTCATGGTTATAGGCCATAGAGACGTATAAATATGTGTATAAACATTGTTCATGGTTGACTTATACATCAACCTATGCTTGATTGAAAGTAAAATAGGTTTAATTAGCATTTGAGTTTTAATTTGACTGTGAAAAAATGTGTTTTTATGAATTTCCTGAGTTTGCATGATAAGCGTAATGTTTTTTTTTTTTTTTTTTTCGGTTTAAGGTAGTGTATGTTTGTATTTCTAATTTTCTATGCATTGGTATGTGTGTTGTAATGTGAATTTTTTATTTGATTGATCTGGTAATTGTGAAATGTTCTAAGGCTTTCCTTCATTTCCGCTTTGGTTTGGATTTGTGTTTATTTGTGTAATGTGTGGATTCATGGTGGTATGAATATGTTGTGGTTTGAGTTATGATCTATGTTTTCATTGTTTGGATCGTTATGGTAAATGTTATGGTTAGTGAAGCCCAAAAATCCTATGAAAAGGTTGGTACTTTTATTGGAAAATTAAAATATTGGTCATTGCTTGCTATTAAAGAGAAATAGGTTTCTTGGATCAGTCTTGAGTTGAATTTGGTTTGGTTAGAATGAGATGAAAAATTAGAGAAAGGGAAAGTAAGGAACCTAATTCTTTTGAAATTGTGTAATATTAGAAAACAAAGAAAAAATAAAAAGAATTTTGTGAAGGCATGGGCAATTACTAGTTACTCTATATCTCCTTGAATAGCCTCAATTTCTCTGTCTTCTATGTATTCCCTTCTGTAAAGAATCTATACAGATTTTTGAATCAGACTTGATCATCTCAAAAGAGTATCCTTCTGTGATAGCAATGCAACAGGCTTGCCTAGTAGCCCATGCTTCCACTGCCAATGCTGAATTTGAAGCTATTATTCCAGCACTTCCTTTAACAACAACCCCATTGCAGTTTCTAATAACTATACCATATGCTCCTTTCCCCTGATTCAGCAAAGCACCATCACACTTGATCTTAATCCAGCTTCTTGGTGGTGCTTTCCATGAGTCACAGTTCATCCCCTGCTCTTTGCACTCCCTTTGCTCTTTCTTGTTGCATAGTCTTTGTTCCTTCACAGCACCAATTGCTTGGTGAATTACCCTTCTAGCAACCGGATGGATTTGTTGATAAATCCAATTATTCCTTGCTTTCCATATAAACCATAACAAGTATGTCACAAGCATTTGATATTCTAGCCTAGAAATCGACAAAAAAAAAAAAGGGTCTTTAGCCTTTCTTAAGTTAAATTAGCAATTGGGGCTCCCTACACTTTTATAAGCTCCTAAAATTTTTATATTTTGTGGCCCAGGTTGTGTAGCTGCCACAAAACATGTTTATTTCTAAATTCTCGCAGCTTGGAGTTCGGATGATGAAGGGCCTAACAAAAGGTCTGTTCTTTTGATTGGTTTTTTTTCTTTTTGATGCTTTTGACCCTGTAATTTTTCAGTATTTGTCGAAGGAACGGTTATATATAATATCAGATGTTGGGCAATTATATTAGAAAGCATTACAAACATACCACCCTTGAGTGATAGTATATATGAACTTCTTTGCTGGTCGGGATAGTGGTTTTGACTATAGGATAGACGGAGAGAGGCTGTGAGACAGTAAGGTACCAAGGTCAGTTTATCACTCACTGTTAATGGCATCAGTTGTTGAGATTGATGTCCAAAACGATATGAGATGTGACCATCCTTGAACTATAGGGTAGTGAAGTGCTGAAGGGGATAACAAAGGTGATATACCACAAGGGAGTCTATATTCTTTTTTGTAAGTAATGTTTGTCAATGAAATAGAAGTTGAATGCAGTGGATGGTAGAAGTCTGTTTGAAACTCTCCTCCTCAAGACCCAATTGCACTTATCATCTTTCTTGTTATTATAATTAGTACCCATGCTGTGGTGTTATACAAATATCAGTTGGGTCAATTTGAGGAAATTTTTTTGTTTCTATACCTATATCATGAGATTCACGATGCTAGTTTGCTTTGCAGTTCCAGTGATGTCCGCCCCAAGAACATCACATTTCAATGTGGTCCAAAACCGTTATTTGCAGCCATTGGTTAGTATTCTTTCAACTCCAAGATGAATTTTTTCTTTCTATGCAAATTGCCTACATGTTGTGCCACCTAATACATAACCAGTTACTTTGTGTATCCAATACTAATGTAACAATCAACGTACGCAGTCAGCAGTCAAATATTATAATTGTTACAACCTTATGTTGTGTGGATTGAAATCACCTTAGCTGCTGGGGTGGTCTTCATCAATGTAGGTGTTTGTTTCATGTGAAAGCTAGACTAGTTTGATGCCTGAAGGTTAGTCTAATGCCTCAAATGCGTAAGCGAAAGGGTTTGAAGGGGCCATAATGGCTTGCAGCTCTACCAACAGAGAATTAGCTTTTCCAATTTGTACTGCAGATATGTTGCAGAACTCTTGTGTGATATTAGATATGGATACTTCAAAAATTATGTAAACTTGCCTGCAACAAGTGATAGGCTGATAGCTTGGATGGACTTTGTCACTGGAACTGATATTAGACATAATGTAAAGAGACATATATTCTTTCTCCTTGAAACTTTTAGCTGCCTGCTTGCTTGGTTTGGTTTCACCCAGAGAAAGATGGAAATAAAGCAAATAGTGTAGTTTTGTTAGAGTGGTCTGTTTTATTTGTGCTTTCTCAGGAGTTTTGCTGATACATCTTTTGCATCGCTTTATTATTTTGGGTCTTGATTTGATGTCTTGTTTATAGAACAGTTGCATCACTTGAGCATTTTTTTTGTTATTGTTGTTTTTATAAATTTTTTTCTTAAGTTGTCTTTCAAAAGACATAGTAAATTAGCTCGATATTTCAGTTTTGTATTCAGAGGCATGAACCATTTTGTACTACGGCTGCGGATAAGGCTCAGGAGGCAGGGAACAAGGAAAAGCAAAAGTAAGCTTGCTTGTGTTCCAAGTCTGTGCTTATCATTTTTTACCCTTTATTGTCTCCATATTCTGGTTGAAGGAAAGGCACACACCACATGGATACTGAGGTGTCCAATATCTGTCAAACATAAGCCAAATGGTATCCTTAGTGGATCTATTACACCCTAATGACCTCATGAGCATCACCCTCGACAGAAAATGCCGAAGTAGTTTTGAAGTTATGTATATAATTTTGATAGACCTTCATCTATGGGGTAACTTAAAGCATCAAACCAGAATGTTGTTCAGGCAATGTTGTACCCCTACATGATCACATAAAACTAACTGTCATGTGGGTGCCAGACAATGTTTGAATACCGACGCTATGCAGCACAAACATATAACGGATAGAAGTCTAGAGGTCCATTGCAATTGGTCCTCTAATAATAATATTCATAACTTAATAATGCTATTATTTACTTTCTGAGGAACCAACTTCTTTTCGTGGTACATAATTAATAATTGTATTTCCTAAATTAGTAAAATTAATATTTTTATAGTATGACACATTAGATAGAAAAATAGTCGATCACTAACAAAGAGTATATTAAGAAAATTATTATCAGTAACACTGTTATTTTTAATTAACAAAGAGTATATTGTGAGCTCGCATGTGACTTAATTATTGTTGCATAATTTTCATGAAAATAGTTGATCACTCCTGAGAAAGATAATTATTTATATTTTTTGTTTTTGTAGTGAAAATCGTGTAGTTAAATTCGCTGGATATCTTAGTGCTTTTATTTGTTCATAATTTGTCGATATTCCAACATAACTAGTAGTTAGCTGTATCCAAACATATCTCTTTATACTCTCCTGTTTGACTCTGCAGAATATCTGTGACATTTGTTGACAAGGATGGAGAGGAGCACCATATTACAGTCCCCATTGGGATGTCTATGTTAGAAGCTGCACATGAAAATGATATAGAACTTGAAGGTGGGCATTTCAGGGCAAGTTGCTCTGCTTTGGATCTTGTATCATCTTATGATCGCATTAGGATATTACATTCGTTATATTAATTATCTTACCCTATCAAACTAGTTCTAAGGGGATCAAAGATGAATGCTTCAGTGTCACTTTGTCAATTTTGGAGTTGGTAACCTTAATATCACATTATGGTGTGGCAATCTAAGCTTGCCGAGTATGGAACTGTTCAGCCTTGTAGTTTCCCATGCTTTGTGTTTGATAAGCTAATTAATTTGAATCTGATGACAGGTGCTTGTGAAGGCTCGCTTGCCTGTTCAACTTGTCATGTGATTGTGGCGGTACGTCATTGCATTCCCAGGTCCTTAAATGGCTAAACAACTCATGGCTACTACAATATAATGCATCTTAAGGGCTAACTTGATGATCTAGTGGTCTTGTATAAAGCTTGTTTCAATTGTTGTCACCCACCACATAAAATCAACTTCTGATTGCCTTGTATAGGACATGGAGTACTACAACAAACTAGAAGATCCAACTGATGAGGAGAATGACATGCTAGATCTTGCTTTTGGCCTCACGGAGACGTAGGTTTTTCTATCTTGAAATTTAATTACAAATTCTCTTGCCACCTAAGCCGAATTGTTACATAATTGTTCTCTGCAGGTCTCGTTTAGGTTGTCAAGTAATTGCAAAACCTGAACTTGATGGAATTCGCTTAGCATTGCCTGCTGCCACACGGAATTTTGCTGTTGATGGGTATAAGCCAAAACCACATTAGAAATATTATTCTTCTATGAGGACGGAATGAAACAAAAGAAGGAATAGGAGTGTAAAGGACAGGAGTCCACCAGTTTTGTAGCATCTCCAGTTTAGTGGATTAAGGGTCCTGAATCCGATAATGGTGAGTGTATGATGATTATTTAACGAGATTTTTTCCTCCTGAATAACATGAGTGCTCTACTGCTCTTCCATTTTTGTTCCTGTCCAACAAGGTTTGGTTTTGTTTTTAAGTTTTCAGAACCTCTTAGACACTGTTCAAATGATATATCCGCCTTTCCTTTCTACCTGATTGTTACATGTACAACCTTGATGGAAAGTCCAATTCAATATAGCTTCTTCCAATTCATCTAAATGGGGCATGACGTGATTATAATGAATTCAAGGGTATTCACTATTTCTTTGGGACACCATTGAGGTACATGATTCAGTATATTTTTCTTCAATTAGTATAACATCTGTTCTTCCATGACTTCAAGAAGACCCATTATTTTTGTGTCGGTCTTCGTTCAAGTAAATAATCTACTATTAAAAAAAAAATAAGCGGACGAATTGCAAAAAAATGCAGCCCCAGTGATGGGAAAAGAGTGGTTTGATCACGGTTTATTCGAATAGTTAAACCCACACCACGAAGCACATTACCTGGTAGATGCAGTCATCAGATTCAAATTACAGAAGTTAGTAGAGTTGGAGAAGCAGAGGATGAAGTTCGTGAAAGAGCTGGAGTTGCAGAGATTGCAGTTCTTCATGAAGAAGACCCAGTTGGAGCTTTCACAGCTGAAGAAGCATAGTGATGGTTGGGATTAGTAAGCATATAACACCAATAATAACAGCAACAATAACCAATAGTGACAGTAGTAGTTAGTCTAGCTTATTTGATTAGACTAAAATGGTTTGGTGGGTGTATGGGTGAAGCCCCCCAATCCCATGTTTATGATACAAAAATTTGAATTTGCATTTGAGTAGTTTGAATCTATCTCTTCCTTGTATCAAATGCTATAATAAATCCATATGGTTATTACTTTAAACTAGTGAGCTCTTTTGAAATCCATTTTTTTTTTGGCATATTAGGTTCTTTTTCCAACAGAAAGGTCCAAAAATCTAGCCATCAAAATCACAAAACAATGGCCTTGGATAAAGTATATAGGGTAAAAAACAAAAAAATCCCCTTAACTAAGTCTCGATTTCACTTCATTTCTTGTATATTTTTGTGGGTTTCGTTTAACCCTTTCCAACTTGTGAATAAACTACAAAAGTTAACAGAGATAACAGTTTACACAAAAAGACTTAATTAATATAACAGTTTACACAAAAAAGACTCGTAAAATATTATATATTCTTAATTAATTTTTGTCGGTTGTCAAATTGTTAGAATTATGTTTGAAAAAGATCAACTTGTAGATTTGACAAATAAATATTGCGAGAATTTCTGAATGGGTATATAAGCACTAGATGACACTCCTTATAAGCATTGAATATTTTCTCCTAATTATGGTTATAGAGACAACTAATAAAGCTTCATGCAAAAATTACACCAAATTAGGATAAAATCCAATGCTCTATTTTTTTTTTTAGTTTATCTGAGGGGTGTTTGGGACAGTTTATGCACACTTTGATTAATTTTCTCTTCGATTTGGTCAAAGACAAACCACTCACTCTAGGACTAGAGAATTTATAAGGAATAAATTCTTTATAATCTAACCCTAAAAAATTATCAAAATTAAAGTTATAAATTTTTGAATTTACAGCCAACGTTTAAACTACCTTAGTTCCAAATGGTCTCTTTGACTAATGCTTTTCAAAAAAATACTTAATGCGACGACGAAGACACACACGTCACTAATATCCTTTTTTTTTTGGGTGAAGAATCGTCCTTTTTTGGAGGAGAATTATACTTAGAGTCTCTAGGATTTGTCACTTAATTAATCAGACGCCTTGATATTTAAAATATTATACACAAACTCCTTAAAGTTTTTTTTCATGTAACACTTAAATCCATACGGTCGATCTCAGTTATTATATCCATTATTAAATTACACTCAGACCCTTTAAAGTTTGTAGACGTGTAATACTTAGCCTCTTCAAGTTTAAAATGTTATACTTAGACAAAAAATACTCCAATCAAAGATAAAATATCAAATATTTTAAATTTTACAACTAAAATTCATATTCTATTATGACATTTATTAAAATAAAATTAAAATTAAAATTAAAAATTTATTTTTTTTAAAAATCATAATTAGTATACAATTATACTACTTATTCGAATTTAATTTGGTCGTTTAAATGACCAAATTAAACTACTAAATTACCTCAATTAAAACTAAAATATATTGTGTTTATTACAATTTGACCCCTTATTTAATTTTTTAGTTTTATTCCAATAGATAGTATAATTGTATAGTAATTATGATTTTTTTTTAAAAATTAGATTTTTATTTTTGATTTTATTTCAATAAATGACATAATAAAACATGAATTTTGGTTGTAAAATTCATGTTCTATTATGAATGACTTGACCTCTTGATTGATTTTTTAGTTTTATTTCAATAGAAAGTGTAATTGTATACTAATTATGATTTTTTAAGAAAAAAATATTTTTTTATTTTTTATTTTATTTCAATAAATGATACAATAGAACATTAAATTTTTTTTAAATTTAAAATATTTGATATTCTATTTTTGATTTGAGTATTTTTTGTCTAAGTATAACATTTTAAACTTGAGGATTCTAAGTGTTATTTGCCAAAAACTGCAGCGAGTCTATGTATAATTTACTAATAGATATACTAACGGATATTTGACGGTAGGGGTCTAAGTGTTATGTGAGTACAAACTTAAAGAGGTCTATATGTAATATTTCAAATATCAAGATATCTGAATGATTAAGTAACAAACTTTAGGGGTCTGGGTGTAATTATACCTTTTTTTTTCTCGGCAAGTCTTCCTTCCCCTTCTTTTCTCCGTCGTATGTACATACGTATATAGGCAGAGGAAGGAGAGAGAGAGAGAGAGAGAGAGAGCGAGAGGAGTAAAGCGAAAACCACCGACGGCAGGTAACAAAAAACCTCAAAGAAAATCAAGAAAAGCTATCTATCTATCTATCTATCTTCCCGTACTGTACATTAAAAAGACACAAGCAGCGAGCTGCTACATAATATAAAGGCAAAGTAAGAAACCGAAATGTTGGTTCAGATATGAGACGATCCGTTTGGATGATTCAAGATTTCCACCTTCATATCGCAAAGGTAAGCTTCGATCTCCATTATCTTCTCGCATTTCCCTCTGATTTTTTTTCGACAGATTGCTAGGGTTAATCAGTTATTTGAGTTCACCATTTTCGAGTCTGAGGTCTCTTTCACTGGTGCTGAATTTGGCGTTTGATTTTGCTTCAACTTAGCTGGATTTTTGACCCCTCAGATTGAAGAGCAGCAAAACTTTCCCAAACTCTCACTCTCTCTCGCTGCTGCATATATATGCTTATATCTGTGTATATATACGTAGGTATTTTGATTTGACATTTCAATTTTCTTTTGTGTTAACAGATCTGAGACAATTTGGTTTTGAGTTTTCTGATATGTCGTCGTATTTTGGTGGCATAATTCAATTTTAGGCGCATTTTGTTTAGAAGATAGGCTTTAGAATTTAGATCTGTGAGGCACTGATTGTGACTTTCTGCGATGGTTCTACAGTATGAGTTTGAAACTCTAAGGCTTGACTAATCAAAAGATTTATAGGTGGAGCTTAATTCATGTGGCAAAAGTTGTACCAGTCTTTATGAAAAGAGGCCCAAGAAGAGATAGCACCTCCTTAGTGAAAAGAAGATGAAAGCCGAGGCCCCTCTTGATTATGCGGTATTCCAATTGTCACCAAGGCGTACAAGGTGAGGACATTTCTTGTATGTTCCCTTTTTTCACAATTAATTTCATTGCTATACATGTTTGTGGTCTCCAAATTTGATTTTTTTTGTTATGTTTTGGATAGATGTGAATTGTTTGTTTCGAGTGAAGGAAACACCGAGAAACTGGCTTCAGGGTTAGTGAAGCCATTTGTGACACATTTGAAGGTTGCAGAAGAGCAGGTTGCATCATTGGTTCGGTCAATCAAGCTTGAAGCTCAGAAATGTATAAATGCCGAAACGTGGTTCACTAAAGGAACGTTTGAGAGGTAATGCACTTCAGCACTTGAAATAGGCGTATGTTTATGAGCTTTGAGGTAATTGGTACTTCTTCTTTCCAGGTTTGTGCGGTTTGTTAGTACACCAGAGGTTTTGGAATTGGTCAATACCTTCGATGCTGAGATGTCTCAATTAGAAGCAGCTCGGAGAATCTATTTCGAGGTAGCAACTTTATTGCAGTTATAAGGATTTGTCAGGAATGACAATAATTGAATTGTTTTCCCTTACTGTGAGTTTTTGTAATTAATTTCAGGGAGGCGGAGATCAGCTTTCAAGTACATTGGGTAGGTTTGACTGTAGATGAATTCTTACATGTAGATGATTCTGTCCAGAGACGACAAATCTCACAGTTTAACACTGCAATATCATTTCATGTGTAATGCAATACCCATCGTGTGACGCAATATCCCATGTATCACTTCTTGGGCCGACCTATACAATTCACATCTGCCCAAGCCCAACCTAGACTTTGCTAGACCAAACTTTTTGGCCTAACGCCAACTCTATGGGCCTATATTATAGGCCAAGCACTGAATTTTCTGAGCTTGGTTGGTTAGCCAAGGACTCTGGAGGACCACCTGGCCCATGAACACCCCAAGCTGATTAGGAGAGAAAGAGATGACGTCTGGGGGATGAACATGGGATACAGATTATTAAGAGTATTTTAGTTTAGTTGGACAAAAGTTTTAGAAAGCTTTCCATTGAGCTTGTTTTGCATTATGTTATAATTAAGGTGTCTTAATTATTTAAGTGATACAGCTTGTAAATTATCAGAAGGACTTAATCGAAAGTTCATTGAATACATTTACCTTTTAGTACTTAATTACATTAATAAATAACCCTTCCTCTGTTGGGTGGGATGATGTTTTGACTTGCTGATAGGTTTTACTTGAGGTTGTGAAAAGGCTTCAATTGTGGAATAGGAAACAAATAACGGACCAAGTTAGACTTCCTCACTGATTCCACATTCTTGATGGATTTCTTTCACCTTCTTATTGGATTAATCATTTATTCCAGGTGGGAGTGGAACCAGGACTACAGCAGCTGCTGATGCAACGAAGTAATACCTCTCTCTATCTCTCAAACACAAACAAATGAACACATGCATGTGTGCTCTCAACTGCCGCCAAACAAACGTTTACTGTTCCTCTTTTTGCTTCCAGGTGTTTCGTAGATTATTGTGGTTAATTATGATCTTGTACTTGGAAGGTTTTTTTTTTTTTTTTTTTAAGGCAACGGTACTTTGTGCTGGACTTTGTTCCTCACTGCCCAATGGATGGTTTCTACTCATAGCTTTTGAATTTTCCAATGTAAACCCTTCAATGCTCTTGTAAAGCAAACGATTTGTTCCGACAAATTCGGAGTTTGGACCAGATTAAGCCCTTTAAACTAGCCTATCTTACCGCCTGGGTTAATTGATTGGGTTAGGAATGTTAGGATTCTGCTGGTTTAATGTTGAGAACTCAAGGTATCGAGGATGATAGCTGGAAATTATTTATTGTATGAGAAATTCATCAAGAAGTGGAATGTCTCAATTTAAATGGTATTAGCTGGTGGGATGAAGCTAGCATAGCCATAATTCCTTGGAGTGATCACGTCAATCGGTATAGATAGCCATAATTTGCTTGTCATGACAGATGTTATAGTATCATGCTTTTACTCTTAAAGATGTATGGTTTGTATGATACATGGCCATCTAATATACTCTAGTTAGTATACTGAATGGTTATAAAATTTGCCCCCTCTCCTCTGTCTTAAAGTTTTTTCCTGCATCTCTAATTCGCTATTCTTCTGCTTCATAGGAAGGAACTTTTGAGAGCCATTGATGTACGGCTTGTTGCAGTTAGGCAGGATTTAGCCACAGCTTATGCTCGTGCTGCTGCTGCTGGCTTTAACCCAGAGACAGTAATGGAACTTCAACTGTTTGCAAATCAGTTTGGTGCCCATCAGTTAAAGTAAGAACTCAATTCTACATATGCTTGCATGTGAGTGTGTGTGTGTGTGTGTGATGCATGCACAACAGTAACAAAAGCAAGCAAAGCAAAAATGAGATAAACAAAACAGAAGTGCGGTTTTCCTCTGTTAATAAAGTGATATGAGGCTTTATGCCATTGTGGTGACATTGTTCTAGACTTCTAGTAGGGTAAAAAAGGGCAAGAAGCTTGCTATTTTGGGTGCGGATGTCATGTGAGCCACTGCAATGTACTCCATGAGTTGGCTTTGTTTTGGTTGATTAGGGAGCAAAAGAAAGAGGAAATGTAGAGGAGTGCTGAAAAACCTAAATTCACGCTAAAATGGGGGTGACAATAGCAATTTCAAATTGGAGGGGAACCAACACACTTAGGGCTTGTTTGATTGTCGTGTTAGAAATGGATAGATTGAATAAAGTAATACGGTATAATACAATACAGATGGATAAAATACTAAGATTAAATAAGGTATTAGAATAATACTTAATTTTATCTAGTGTTTAACACTACACAACATAAGTGTTGGATAATAGTTATTTAATATAATTGATTATTTGGTTAGGATATTATTTTCATGGTATAAATGTTGAATTGTCAAAAATACTCTCAATCAATTGTGGGGTTATAACAGTAAATGTGTACAGTAATATTACTTGAGATGGATTATAATACTACATCTCCTGATGATATTAAAATATTTTCATAATATAGGTCTATGATATTAAATATATACAAAAATATACGATTAGTATATGTTTTTGAAATTAATACGGAATTAAATTTATCTACCAAACAAAGTATTATGTCCGATTAAATAAATGATAGTACAATATAATATTTAATCCATTTATAATACATCAATCAAACGAACCCTTAATGTGGTTTCGCAAGTGCCCCCATACTTACTGAACCCCTTGTAGCTTTACAAGAGCAACCAGGTGGACTTCTGAAGCTGTTCTAAATCATGGAGATCTCATTCTGTAAAATGGTGAAAATCTTCAGTTTGAGTAGTTGATTGGATTTTGAGCTGCATACTTAGGAAAATGGGGACGTTGGTTTGATTTTTTTTTTTCAAAAAAAAAAAAACAAACTTGTCGACACAGTACAAGACTGCTGAGCCATGGAGAAGCAAGCTTGAAAAATGCATTCACATAAATGTAAATTGTAATGAGACTCGGAGATACCAACTCAAGGGATACCTACCCGAAAACTTTTAGGTGGGAGAAGAGCCTGCAAGTCCTTGTTGTAGGATTGGTTATTGTTGATTTACATTGGATTTGCATTATGGAAACAAGGGAAATTTTCTTAATATTATTAAGGTCGAATGCTGATGGGCTTTGTGGGACACAAAAAACTCACTTTAGCCCTAGATCCCTAGGAGTGGGCCCATGGGGTCAGACGAGCTAGTAGTTGGACTTGGAGGAAATCTGGACCCGTGGGTCCATGTTTCTATTTACTCGCTACTTTATAAAAAGCAGCCTGTAACATTTACGTTCCGACGTCAGCGTTTGGTTTAATGGTCCAGTACTTCGATTAATTCTCTCTTTAATTTAATTGAAAATAGATCAAAAAAAAATTTTGGTATCATATAAAAAAATAATCTTTAATTCTTTATCTTGATTTTAACTATTTATAGTCATCAATTATTGAAATAAAATATATATATGTATTTTTTTACAGAGGTACAGTTTAAAAAAAAAGTATTTTTTGGTATCAAATTCTAACCGGATTTGAATTATTTACTTGACAACACCGGGTATCTATGTGATTATCATATGAAAAAAAGTGTATACAAAATCTTTTTCCCTTGTTTCCAAAGTCATTGTTGAAAAATATTCGTAACTTACGTCAGAACATTATCAACATCAACAAAGCAGATATGGTAGGTGCAGTGATGTTTTCTGTTTTTTTTTTTTTTTGGTAATTGGTAGGTGGTGTTTTCTGTTTCTGAAATCTTTTTCTTATTTTCACAAAAACTTTTATTCTGGAATTTCAGTTTCCATTAATTTGTAATTTATCTCATATTATTGTGCAGCGAAGCTTGCTGCAAATTCAGATCGTTGTGCGAGAGAAGGTCGGACCTGATCAACCCATGGAAGGCAGGAGTGGAGGTTCGAGCCGTCCGTTCCTCATACGGGTCGGACATGTCCATCGACGAAGATGTTGCTACCACTCAACAAGAACAACAACAACATTCTGGGCCCCACCAACCCCAAAGCCAACACCTCCACGACAATAGACACCCGACCGGCCGAGAACTAGAGGCAAACCAACTACACCTCGAGCAATCAAAGCCCTCCACGTGTCAGCAACCTAAGCCCTCGTTCCCATTACGACGTAGTAGAGAATCAAGCGTCGAGAAAGACGATAGCATAGAAGACGTCGGGGCTGTTCCTGTTCAGAAAGAAGAGGGTTCAAATAAAGTCGAGTCCTCTCAGAAGGGTCAGCCTGCCAGGCGGCTTAGCGTACAGGATCGGATTAACCTGTTTGAGAACAAACAGAAAGAAACTTCCAGTAGTGGTGGCAAGCCTGTTGTTGTTGGGAAGTCTTCTGAACTTCGGAGACTCTCGTCGGATGTGTCCTCTGCTGCTTCGGTCGACAAGTCGGTGTTGAGGAGATGGAGCGGTGTTAGTGACATGAGTATTGATCTGAGTGGTGAAACGAAGGATATTGAGAGCCCTCTATGCACGCCATCCTCTGCCTCTGTTTCTCAGACCAAGTTCGAGGACCGAAAGGGATTGAATGACACAGCAACATCTGCAAAGCCCGAATTCAAAATAGTTCCAGGGAGGGTTAATGATATTGGGTTGAGAGAGCAAGCTGATTATCAGAGTCGGGTTGGAGTTACCTCTGGAATAGAAGAGGTGGTTACAAATTCTGGTACTCAGTTGACGGTTTCTTCTGGTAGGTCAGGAGATGCTTACGAGTCTAACAAGTTGACTTCTACTTTGGGAACAGTTGAAATTGATGGTTTGAATGATCAACCCCAGGGTAAGACTCAGTCTCGGTTGTTGGGCAGGGCTGGGGATAGCGGATTGAAGGATCAATCAACTTCTCAACCACAAATCAGATCTTTGCCTGGGCGTAGAGCAGAACACCAATTTGGTTTGTTGGATCAAGGGAACTACGGGGGTTCTGTCATTGTTGACGAACATGGTGCCATCAAGCAGCAAGTAGTTTCCGGGGTGCAGGCTACTCCTCAGACCCAGTCTGGAGCTTTTGCAAGTAGGGGTGGTGACAGGAGATCCAACAGTGAATCATCTCAACTTTTGCATACTGAAATTCCAGACCAAGTGGAGGGTGTTGGATCGACAGATCAACCTGTTTCTCAACCACGTTTTAAGGCCTCTGTGAGGACTGCTGTGGAATCTGGGATATTGGAAGGTGGCTTTGGATCAAAAATTGGAGAAGCCTTTGCTTCCCAGTATAAAGCAACTGAGGGTGACTCACCTTCTCGGACCAGGTTGAGATCCTTAGGAGAACTTGAGGAAGTTGGAATTCCTTCTGAGAAGCAATCTGGCAGTTCTGTGGTCACAGTGGCAGATTCTGGACTCCTAAAAATGAAGTTCCCAAATCAATTTTCTGCCTCTAAACATGTCAATAAGTCACAACAAGGTAGGAGGGATGAAAGCGGCGGTGTCTATGGTAATAGCAGGACACGTTCCTCTGGTAAAATGGTTTCAGATGATCAGGAGAGCTTTGCTTCAATTCTGACTCCACCTGCAGAACCACCTCAAAGAGTAAGGCCATCTAAAGGAAATCAGGAACTGAATGATGAGCTGAAAATGAAAGCAAATGAGCTTGAAAAGCTCTTCGCAGAGCATAAACTTCGAGTTCCTGGAGATCAGTCCAACACTGCACGGAAAAGCAAGCCTGCCGACATGCAAAGTGAACCAGAAGCAAGCTCACCTGACAGGAAATCAGTGGCAGAGATTACTCCTGTACAATATTCTGCCAAGAACACTTTGACCGACCCTGCTGGAAGTTCCAGAAATGTGGCCAAATACAAAGGTAGTTTGGCAACGAAAAAGGTTGACAATCAGGATTATATTGATGCTTTGAATCAGAATTTTTCTGAGCTTGGTTCTTTGGGTGATTCTAGAGGAAAATTCTATAATAGCTATATGCACAAAAGAGATGCAAAACTTAGGGAAGAATGGGGTGCCAAAAGAGCAGAGAAGGAAGCCAAGTTAAAGGCCATGCAGGATAGCCTCGAGAGGAGTAGAGCTGAAATGATGGCCACATTTTCAGGATCTGCGGATAGTCAGGATTCAGTGTCCAGTGCTCGTCGACGTGCAGAGAGACTCAGATCCTTTAATAGTAGGTCAACTCTAAAAAGGGAGCAGGTATGCTGAATGCTGCTTATTTGCTTTTAGAATTGATCAAAGTTCCTTTTTTATCATATCTACCTGACCAAAAAAAGGTCTTTTTTGACAGCAGCCATTAGATTTTATGCAAAGTGAAGATGAAGGTACATCTGAATTTGCAGAACGGAAATGTTTAGATCAAGATAGGTCTTTTAGTGAGACAACTTTGGTGGATAGTGCTTCCAGGAGCATCCAAGGTAAGAAGCTTTTACCCAATAAAAGTTCCTCTTCATCCTTTCCTCGGACCACTGTGGCACCACCAGTCCCAAGATCTGCTGTCAAACCTTCCAATCCCAGTTCTGGGAAAAGGAGAATGCAATCTGAAAATCCTCTTGCGCTGTCGGTCCCAAACTTCTCTGACTTGAGAAAAGAAAACACCAAACCGCCTTCTGCAGCTAGCAAAATTCGTCCGCAATTGAGAAACTATGCCCGCAGCAAAAGCACCAGTGAAGAAATACCCCTTGTAAAGGAAGAGACGCCACGTCGATCACCACCCATGAGGAAAAGCTCTGCAATGACTCCCTTGAACTCTGAGGATGTTGTTTTGGCACCACTAAAATTTGACAGGGAGCATCCTAAGCAGAGTCTCGATGACAAAACTTCGAAGAATGTGGAGTCAACCTCTTTCCTTGGGAATGGTAGAGGTCCAGGTGCTGTAGCTGGTGCTGCCAAACTGAAGGCCTCAATGACATCCGAGGCTATGAGTTATGAAGAAGAATCTGATGAGACCACCTTCATACACAAAGATTCGGTCGATGTTGTCAAAGATGAAGAGGAGGAGTTTGAAACCATTACTACTGAAGATCATGCAAGTCTGGATAGTGGAGGACCAAGACTGATCCAGGAATCAGAGAAGATGGCGAATTCTGGATTAGAAAATGGTGATGACTTGAAACTGAACCCTTGTCTGGTTGCTGAATTGCCTACTGCTGTGCCTTCAACCTTCTATCCTGCTGGGTCTGTGCCAGACTCACCTGGTGAAAGCCCTGTATCATGGAACTCGAGCATTCATCATCGTTTTTCTTATTCACATGAGGCATTTGATATTGATGCATCTGTGGACTTTCCTATAGGGAATCCTGCAGCTTGGAATTCACATTCTCTTAATCAAGCAGAGGCTGATGTGGCACGAATGAGGAAGAAATGGGGTAGTGCTCAAAAGCCAAGTCTTGCTACTTATTCTTCCCATAATCAATCTCGTAAGGATGTGACAAAAGGATTTAAACGGCTACTAAAGTTTGGGAGGAAAATTCGTGGCACAGAAAGTTTGGTTGACTGGGTTTCTGCTACAACATCGGAAGGAGATGATGATATGGAAGATGGACGAGATTCTGCCAATCGGTCATCAGAAGATTTGAGGAAGTCAAGAATGGGATTCTCTCAAGGTCATCCTTCTGACTATAGCTTCAACGAGAGAGAGTTCTTTAGTGAACAAGGTGAACTCTGTGTTTCTTATTATTTAATGTCTTGTCTTGTGTCCTGGATAATTGTTCGGTATCAAATCAATCAGTTAAATCTCTTAGCAGAAAAATTGATCCGTTGAGCTTATGGTAGTCATTGATCTCAAGATATTGAAATCTTTGTAGATGTTTTTATGCTTATTGCCGTCCTTTCTTTAGTATGATTTTGATCTATTATTCAGTGCAGGTAGTTTATTAGTCAATGTAGGTCTCGTGATTGTGCTTTTTCTTAAGGTGTCCATTAAGTTTTATTCCAGAGATCAAGTTCTGTTTGCTTAAAAATTGACAAACTGGAAAAAATATATCAAGTGCAAGCCTTACCGCTAGGCAATATGGTGTTTAGTGATTTTTTCTGTTTTAAGAATAATAAAGTTAAATCAGCTGAAATATTAAACAAATTTTTAATGCAAACATTTATAATTTTGTTAATTTATATATCTTGCCAACAACTGGAACTTCTATGGTGGCTGTGCGGTGTATCGTGACACTTTCTTTCCTTTGCTTCTATTTTTTTTTTTTCTGAGGATTTTGAGGGTGCACCTCCGAAACATGTTTAGTATGTGTTTTGAACTTGATATGTAAATACGACTTCAAGTCCTGGTAAAGATTGTGTTAGCCATCCCACAATAAGCTGGGGTCGGAAAGATTCAGATGTCAGGATAAGCTAGAAGGGAATGATTTGGGAATGCATGGTTAGCACAGAGAGCCGTCTGTTTGGTTGGACAAAAATTATCTTTTTCCCCTTCAATTTCTTATCATCAAAACACGTTGTTGGTGCCTGGTGGTGTTGTGGAAGTGGTGGGGGCAGCGGCGGCACCTGTGGTGTCCTTATTGCTGTTTTTCATATTACATAATTATCATCATCATTATCTTTAAGGGTTTTTTTTTATATCATTTAATGCTAAAAGGATTCCAACCAGCATTACCAAAGCTTGTTTAATTCGTATGGCACATGTAGTGGAGGGTGTTTTGCCAGTTGGACTTGAGTAGTGGTAAACGTTGGTTTTGGTTTATACTTCACCTCATATTGCTTACTTTTTTTTTCTTTTTCTCTTGATATTGAGTACAGTGAAAATTGTTCTGGATTCCGAGGAAATAACTATGTGCTTCTTTTTTCTTGCAGTTCAAGCCTCAAACAGTTCTATCCCAGCACCTCTGGCAAACTTCAAATTAAGGGAGGATCATCTATCTGGAAGCTCAATCAAAGGTGACTATTAGTGTAACTCAGATAGTTGTACATTCCATGCTTCTTTTACAGTTTATTCGGTAAATGCTTTGATCCCAAAAATTTCCATGCACCATTGGACTCCCTTCTAGGCTTTGGCATTGTAGCTTGAACTAAAGTGATATTGAAATACACCATCTGTCCATCTTTCTGGATTATCAATGTTATTTAGGTGGGCAGTAGTGTGTCCTCTGCCATTCTCAACTTGTTTAGGTTTGTAATGTACATTCAAAGATCCAACCTGGTGAGCAAAAACACTAGGCTTCTTTTCAGTATAGTAGGGTTTACCGCTGATATTGTCATAACCTTCATTCATATTCTGGTTTTATACATCTTGCATGCCGAGGATTCAGATATGAACTTGGGTCATGACAGGATTTTTTTCAGTTACCGAAAGATGATCATATACACCTCACTATATTATCCATTCATTACATAGGGAAAGAGTTTTTAGGTTATCTTTACACCGATAGCATGTGTACCTGAATACATGCCTGCCCAAGTATTGGAGGCAATTTTGTTGCTTTTTCTTTGTTCTTTTAACGTTGCTGATTCCATTTTTCAGCTTCATGATAGTACTATAGTATTTGTTAACATGTTATTGACATGTGAGAAGATAACTCAAATAAAGAGTATTATTAGCAAGTTATAACTCTTAATAGCATAGGGTTTACATTACCCTGAAGAACAAACGAAAAGATAATCTAGGTTTTGTTATGGTCCCACTGGGCCTCCTTTTTCATTGTTTTGGTGTCTCCTTTGTTTCTCTTGAAAAAGGCAGGAAGGTAAACTAGATTGTCTGAGAAATATCTGATTTATGATGTTGGTATGCTCACACTAGGATTAAATTTTGCAGCCCCACGATCATTCTTCTCTTTGTCATCATTCCGAAGCAAGGGAAGCGACTCAAAGCTTAGGTGATTACTTTTGAGAGAAAGTTTCACAACTCGAAGTGTTTGAGATCAAAGAATGATATATACATAAACATCAAGTAGCGACGTAGGCGCTGTCCGACCATCCGCAAGAGATATACACTGGTACTATGTACATCCTGATTGATTTTTGAAGGCCTTTCGCATGATTTAGGCAGTGATTGCGGTTGCGTCTTGAAATATTATGTTGCATATTGCACTGAACAAAAAGCCACCATTGGCAAATGTTGTTGTGATTTTGGTAGTCATAGAATTCTTTTTTTTCCATCTTTGTCTTCAGTGTTTGTGTGATGTATATCTAAAGTGAAGTCATGTTATGTAAGATTTTGATAAGAGTAACATTACAGATTTTGATAAGAGTAACTTTACTTATAATCAAAGCTTTTGCTTCTGTTGGGTTAAGGATTTATGATAAGTGAGGGTTGCCGTAATCTATGTGTCACCTAGGCCCTTGCCGTGACACTATCCTGACGAGAAAATATTTAATATAATGGTGATATTGATTCATTATCATCATTTGATATTACTATTTAATAAATAAAAAAGCAAAGTGAGTAAATACATTTTACGTAATTTAGTAACCACTCATTCATGGATTGAGATTTTTTCTATTGCATTTTTATTTAATTTTATTTAATGGTATAATTGGAGTAAATATTGAGTGTAATAGTTATATTATGTCGGCAATACTAATGCGGTGTAACCGTCTAATAAAAAAATTATAAAGTGAGACATATTTTTTATCATAGAGGTGGTTATGTATTATATGGTTGGGTGGTTATGAATTTTTATAAAGCTCACTTGCATATTTGTTTACTTATTAATGAACGGTTACACTATGTGATGTTGATGTGGTGTAACTATTTTAACCCAATATTTTTTTCTAAAGTTTTTTTTTTGGGAAATTAATCCTAAAGTTGATAGTTGATTAGGTGTCTTTTAAATTATGGATAAATACAGTTCACAAAAAATTATGATAAGGGTTAAGGATAGTGCATTATGATAAGGGTTATGTCCGTTAATTAGGCCTGTCAAAATTTGGTACAACACGATTAATTGATATGAATCGACACGAATTAAGCGGGTTTGAGTGAGATTCTAACGGGTTTAGGTGGTAAATGGATTGATCCGTCAGACACGTTTAATAAACGGGTCGTGTTCGGGTGAGACCTGTTAACCCCTTTATCATACGTTTACCTATTTAAATAAAATTAATATAATAGTAAATTAATAATTATTTTAAAAAAATTAACCAGAAAAAAAAAGTAAAGAAATCAATACAAAAAAAAAAAACTAGTAAAGTAGTAGTTCAAAGACAAAGGAGAGGAGATGAGAGCACTTCATGACAAAGATAAACCAACCCCTTTTGTTTTTGTCTCACATTGGCAAATGAGGGGAGATGGAGAGAGCTGCCTTGCCTATAAAAGACAGTGATCTCTTGCCTTTTTTTTTTAGCCTTCAAATTTGATTTTTATGTGAAATTTGGCTAGAAATTCTTTTTTTTTGAGGTAAATATAATTGATAGTAAAAAAAGTGGTGTATTAAAATTTGTTGATATAATTTTTTTAAAAATTAAACGGGTTAAACGAGTCGTGTCGTGTTACCCATTTATTAAATGGGTCGTGTTTGAGATTTTTCACCCGTTTATTAAACGTGTCGTGTACGAGTTTACATGTTTTTCACCTGTTTTAACTCGACACGTAACCGTTTAACCCGACATGTTTGACACCCGCATCGTTAATATATATGTTGGGTTAAGGATGTATGAAAAGTGGGGTTTGTATATAATATTTTAAATATTAGGGGATTTAAGAAATTAAGTGACAAATTAAAAAAATGAGTATAATTTTTCCTAACATTTTTCAAGTCTCGTCATTTTATTGATGTCTAGGATCAATGGCATTTTGGTAATTACAAAGATCAAGTCAATAGGAAAACTTCGAATAGCAAGAGTTTACTTTTCGTTCATCTTCTTCGCAAACGAAATCTGCAATTCGACGATGAGACCCGAACTTTGCCTGTCGCCATTACTTTAGACAGACCATCCACTCGAAACTAAGTTATTAGATATTTATGAAAAATATAACCTGACCCAACTCATCTCTGTTATCACTTGAGCCACATGAATTTTTACTTGAAGATTTAAAGCTCACCTCTATTATTTAGATATTTATAAAAGATAAATCCTCATATGACCTAACCTAACTCATTCTTGTTATCACTTGAGCCACGTGAACTTTCCCTTCAGGATTTACTATTCATCTCTGTTATCACTTTTGAGAATTTATAGCTTGTCTGTTAACTTAAGTCACATGAACTTTCACTTAATTTGAATTTACAACTCGTCAATGTTATGACTCGAGTTACATGAACTTCTACTTGATCTAAATTGTTCCTTTTTTTTTGTGTGTGTGTGTGTGTTACAAGTTCAAGATTAGGACATTGTATTGCGCTTACCTTTCCAATGGCTCCATTCTCTCTTCCTGAAAAGAGAAAGCCGACCACGAAGAGACCCACAAGATACTGACCAAATTACCCAATTCAACGTGGTCAGGTTGCACAGTTACTTCATTACCAGTATGGGATAGACATGTAATTTCATGTCGCAGAAAATGGCTAGTTAGTGTCTATGTAGTTGCATATTATTCTCTGGCTTAAAGATTGTCTCTTGGCTTTCAAGCCAAGAGAAGTTGGATGGTTACGTGTCTGCTATGCAAAGTTAGAGAGGTTCTTGAGCTCGACATTGCTTGTTGGGGACTATTGCTATCAGACCACCCTTTGTTCTCAAGCTCTGGTTTCTCTAACACACTTTACCACAACTTGTTTTGACTCACCTATTTATTTCTCCTTTATATTGCTTATCTCTTTGCTCTTTGTGCTTCCTCCTTCAGGTATGAATCTCTCTCTCTCTCTCTCTCTCTCTCTCTGACATTTATCATATACAGCAAATACCCTGGCATAATATTACATATGCACCTTTCTTTACACTGGTTTGACAATTTCCAGCTTTTTCGTTCTTTCATTGCTTTAATGCTTATACAACATCAGTCATCTTGATCTTTTGCTTCACCATTAATCACCAATGCCGCAATGCTGCCTATTATGATACAACAATTGGTTTTACAATTTCCTCGTATTGATCTTTTGCTACTTTGTGTGGGATGTTGTTGTTTGGAGGAGGAGGGGGGGGGGGGGGGGACATTTGGTTGGTTCAATGGAATTCGAATGACAACATGTGTTATGAACAACAAGTCTGAAAATAAGATCATTCTCAAAAATAAGTAGACTGCCACATTTAGTAATCAGATTCTTCTGTTGACAATTTAAGTATACGATGCCTACTAATGTTTGATGTTCTGAAGTTCTAGTTAATCTCTTGTTGGTTCAACTTTCTTAATATTCTCACGGCTTCGGAACAATTGGTGAGGGCCTAAATGAAAAAATCTGGCAAACTTAAAGCTTTGATTCTGGAATGCACAAGCAGGGTCGGTTCGAAGATCTCATTTCTTGAAAAAGGCAGGGAAAAGATGGCATCACTCACCCCTGGAGTATTACTTAAGCTTCTTCAGAGTATAAATTCAAGTATAAAGGTTCGCGGTGAATATCGGTCTGTCCTCTTACAAGTGATCAGCATTGTCCCTGCTTTGAATGGATCAGAGTTATGGCCCAACCATGGTTTTTTTGTAAAAGTTTCCGATTCTTCTCATTCGACATATGTCTCATTATCAAAGGCAGACAATGAGCTCATCTTAAACAATAAATTGCAGCTTGGCCAATTCTTCTATGTTGACAGAATGGAGGCCGGGACTCCAGTTCCTATTCTAGTTGGGGTTAGGCCTGTTCCAGGACGACATTCATTTGTCGGTAATCCAAAAGATTTGATGCAAATGTTAGAGCCTTCAGAGGGCCCTGACCAAGTTGATCCGGACGAAATTACTTGTTCAAAATTGGGTGAACTGCCAGAAGCCAAAGAGGAGAACCCCGAAAAGAAGATTGTCATCAAGGAGGAGAAGGTAGTAGTTGCATCTAGGTACATGCAGGGTGTCATGACATCGAACACAAAAGTAAGTGGGGCTGATTCAAATGGCGCTGGGAAGAGTAGTGAGACTGAGAGTAGTGGAGCAGGTAAGAAGGTTGGAAATTCGAAAGGCAAACAGCAAGAGCTCAAGAGTCAGGTATGATCTTGCATTATAGAGATATAGATACATTTCTTAATGGCACATCAAATACTCTTGCACTTCAATTTTTCAAACAAGACCTGTTTGGGTTACACAAATATCAAATGAATGGATGATACAAGTCATACGATAGTGCAAGAACTGGGTAAGCCTGTTTGAGTAGAATTAGTTAATGTTGTTGGATACATCCCTATCATATTCCTGATTTCTTGAGACTAAAACTATATTCTGATTGATTGAATCGATCGTGGTGGAAAAAAGGAGCAATCAATGATTCTGGATGAGAAGAGTCTGATGGAATTTTGATGGTGTGATGTATCCTCAAATTGTGAGTTTTTGTTAGTTGTATGTATAAATCCTAGTCAATTACATTTACTGGTAGTTGTATTACAGACACGGGCAGCAAGTCCTTCCCGCAAGCGTCCTGATGCACCAAAGCCAGAGGTTGCTTTATCTGACAAGAAGGAGGCCTTGACACCTGCAAAATTCTCAGCTGCAAAACTCACAAGTAAACAAGAAAACATCAACTTAAATTGTTTGTCGAACAGTAGTGATCAATACCAATCTTCTGAGGCAATTTCTTGGTCCTCTCTGCCGGCTAAACTTTTGAAGCCTGGGAAGGTAATTTGTCTTGTCCACTCTCTTGTGCTGCGGACATAGAATATGACCTTGTGATACTAAGTTTAGCAAATATGTTAAACAGTCAGAATTTGTGTACAGAAATCATATCAGTTTGTTAAAACCTCTCAACGTTTCTGTTCTGCTCATCTTCTATTGTTACTACAAGGGAATGCTTAGGAGGAGAAACTTAGCTTCCTTGGTAGCAGCAGAAGCTCAAAAAGAAGCATCGGCAGCAGTAACTCTTGTCAAGTGCCTTGGGTAAGTTTAAATCTTTTTATGAATGATACTAAGTTGAAAATGTATACAATATCAGTTACATATAACTGGAATTCTTCAGATGCAGAAAAGAAAGGTTCCTCATATACCACTTCTTGTTTCTATCTTTTCTTTCAGAATGTTTGCGGACCTCTGCTCATCAGCCTCAACAGAGAACCCCCACCTCTCTCTCAGCAAGTTCTTTGCACTTTACCAGCTCATTGAGCAACCAGATGTCACGAGCCCAACAAAGGATAAATCACTTTTTGTTAACTCATCTACACCAGACAGAGACAAATCCAGCAAAAAGACAGGTCTTATACAGGGTAAAAATGCATTGAAGTCTGCTAAGCCCTCAATAGAGCTAAGTCTGGCTGATAAACTAGAATGGGCAAAAGCCAATGGTTCAAAAGAGGCTGAAGAGCTAAAACAGAATTTGTTAAATCAAACACAATCGTGGTTTTTAAAATTCTTGGAGGGAGCACTTGACATTGGGTTCCGGGTGAGCAGCCAGGAAAGGAAAGTGAAGGATACTGTTGGGCGGCCCATGGAGCCAAACAGCCATATTGCTGTCACATTATCTCAACTGAAGAATGCAAATGAGTGGTTGGATAAATTAAGAAGCAACTTGAACTCTGAGAAAAATGGGCTGGTGGAGACAATTGATAGATTGAAGCAAAAAGTTTATGGTTGTTTGCTTCTTCATGTGGACTCAGCTGCATCAGCTCTAGAGGGCCAATCTAATCGTGGTTCAATCAACAAGTGGATTGTCATGTAAATTCGTTCAGCTTAAAAGCTTAGTAATTTATACTACTTATGGTGTTTTTGATTATCATACCGTGTGTAAATCAAAATTGTCCTTGTAAAAGAAAATAATGCAGCCACTCATGGCCACCTCTTTATTTATTGTGTATCTAATATTGATTTAAGGAAACTGCAACTTGTTACTGTCCTTCAGGGATTCAAGTTCCGAGATGTCTATTGCCTCTTTCATCAAAACATAATGGCCATCAAACCCACTTGAATGGAGTGCTTGATTTAGCTGAATATAGCTTGTTTGAGCTGGCAGCCACCTAATGTTTCTATTCTCTCCTACTCCACCATGACGACCAGCCACCCAATGTTCTCTCTCTCCAGTCCCATCCGCATGATGAAATGGTAATATAGAACCAAAGATTGATGTAAGTTTATGCTACAATGTTTACAAAAATGATGTGTTGTTGCATATAATCCAGCAGTGCAGTCAGTAGTTCTTCCACGCAGGCAGAATGCAAATCCTTGAAATGCACCCCATGAAATCCATGTCAAAATACAAGCAAATTAGGGGACATACCTGTATTGCTTTGAGCCTGTCTGGATTTCTCTCAGCTAGTGAAAACGTAGGAGAGGGCTCAAGCTGGAGAGCAAGAGCACATGCAAAATTCTCAGATCATATTGAGCAATCCAGCATGTGCCCTGCTTCTCCAGCTTGGGTCTCCCGCTCCCGATCTTTTCTTCGTGGTTGCCATTTTTCTGATCACTGCACTGGCTGGAACTTGGTCTTATAACAAGTTCGACTTACCTGTATTGATGATCCTAACACATGCCTTTAATGGTGCCAGAGGAAAGAAACAGTTACATATTGAGATGACACAGGTCTGAGTTCTTGTATAAGGATTATGCAATGAGTAAAATATTCATGAATATGATATGATATTTTAATGCTATTAGCCAAGTGGATCCCACAAAAGAGAATGGGGAGAATATGGTTGGTTGGGTGGGTAGTTGCTCTCGTGGGTTGCTTATAAAATCAAGCATTCGTGTTATGTTCCTTAGGAATGTACATGCCATGGGTGGGTTAAAGCTGAGTTCTGGTTCAGTGACTGTTGGAAGTTTGGCTGCCAAAAAGGAAGAGAATAATATGGTGAAAGTGCTAGTAGTAATTATTTCACATGACAATAAGATATACCAGAAAGCAACCTAAAGTGTAAAGGGCAGACCACCCAACATGGCCTATTTTAAGATTTAATAACCTAAGCTTTTACCTCTTCCAGATCAATATTCTAAAGCTTCACTTATCAAGTAGAAAATTTGTAAGCAAGCAATATATTTAAATTGAATAGTCCTGATAAATGCAGTTGCCTTTCAGGAGCATCTGATATTCATCATTGTAGGAAAATCAAGAGTATGTTAAAACATGACATGAAAGTGAAATCATTTCATTATTTTTTGCCAGGGATACATTAGGACATAGTATGCGAGGTCGGGTCTTGGCATCAAGGGTTTGTATCCTGAAAGAATTTTCCCCCCTTTTTACATTAGGACATAGTCCTTCTAACACCACTGCCTCTTATGTTTAGTTGGTATATAACTAAACAATATCTGATATTACAATATACATGTTTTTGTTCCATAAGGTAAACCAACTATTGACTCATCTTAATTGGGTCATCTGTTTATTTGGTTGGTCTGTTACAGAACAATGAGTTTCAAACAGAAGCATAAAAGATGATAGTGAAGAATCCGAAAGAATAGGCTGAAGAGAAGTTTAAGAAACTAGCCGTGCAAGGTTGATGTTAACGGTGATTTTCATTTTTCACATGATAATTTTGTATGATTCCTAAGGATGCACTACAGAGACCCTTGAAAGGACCACCCCTTTTGCTGCTTTCATAAGCTATAACCATCAAAGTAATGCAATATATCAATCAAACAGTCCAAAGTAGTTAAACAGCAATACTCGGTCGATAAAACATTAAAACTAACCTGTAGCTCTTTCTTCTTTGCTGCTGCTGCTTTTTTTTTTTGTTTCTGTTTAACCTTTTTTATATATTCAGAAATTTTTTTAGTGCTTGATTTTCACTGAAATCTTCTGAAAATTATGTGAGCCTGCCTAAACAGGTGAGGGTGTCTGCTTAAAGATCAAAAGCATTGCTCAAATTGTGGTGTGTGAATAACTGCCTTAAATTTATAGTCATTCGAGTCGAATTGAGCACTGTTTGAATGGAGCTATTTCCACAGACCAGATCAACTGGTGCTTGTGGGATCACATTAAAACTTATAACTGTGCCCCCCTATGAGCACAGTTGAAATGATCTTGCCATTGATTAGCAGGGCTTGAGCCAAAGCGTCGAGGAAAATGAAATTGCCTGGAGTTTTAAGACTTGTGCATCTTCAAGAGCCTCACAACATGCAAATTTATAGGCCTCTAAAGAAGAGGAGAGGGCTTTTAGCTAGGGAAATGACAATCGACCCGTATCCCTGTTGGCTCAATCGATCTAAAAGTAAGAAAAATGTCAACTTCCTAGCAAATTGCATGTAGGTGGGCATATATTAGCTTATCCTTTTCTGGCCACTTGTTCTTTACTGTTAGAGCATGTGTGGCTAATATTTTTGCAGTGTGCACAATGGTAAGGAGGCAGATGCCAGGACGTTGATTAGTTGGGGGTGCGGGGGCAACGCCCCCGCGGTACGTTACAGGGGTATTTTTGTAAATACGTCCGTAATAGGGTTATATAAATACTTAAGATGTAACCCTATTTTGATAATAGAAAGATCGGCCGCTCGCTCTCGTGGACGTAGGCAAATTGCCGAACCACGTAAATCTCTGTGTTATTTTCTTGATTGATTGTTTCTTTATTGTTCACTATAATTGCTGCACGTTCACAACAATTGGTATCATAGCCCAGGCTACGATGTCTGGGATTTCTTCTGCAAAATTCGACATGGTGAAGTTCGACGGAACTGGGAATTTCGGATTATGGCAGAGGAGGGTGAAGGATCTGTTAGTGCAACAGGGCATGGTGAAGGCGTTATATGGAAAACAACCAGCAGGAATGGACGACATGGATTGGAAAGAATTGGAAGCGAAGGCTGTGGCGACTATTAGGCTTTGTCTGGCAGATGACGTGATGTATCACGTCATGGATGAGGAATCACCGGCGGAAGTTTGGTTGAAACTGGAAAGTCGGTATATGTCCAAGTCGTTGACGAACAAGCTCTATCTTAAGCAGAAACTATATGGTCTTAAGATGACAGAGGGCTCGGATCTGAGCCAACACATCAACATGTTCAATCAGATCATCAGCGATCTGAAGCGAGTTGATGTGAAGTTCGAAGACGAAGACAAGGCGTTGATGTTGCTGAATTCTCTACCGGCGTCTCCTGCATACGAGAATTTGGTTACGACTCTGATGTGGGGGAAAGAAACCCTCGATTTGGAGGATGTCACAGGTGCTCTGTTAGGTTTTCATCAGCGGAAGAAAGTCAGTGCTGAGGCTTCACAAGGAGAAGGGCTTGTGGTGAAAGGTAACCAGGAACGTGGAAGAAGCAAATCTCGGAATGGATCGGGTAACAATAAAGCCCGGTCTAAGTCGAGAAATAAGAAGGACGTCTCGAGTTACAAGTGCGGAAAAAAGGGGCATTTTAAACGGGACTGTCCAGAGAAAAAGAAAGGGAATTCAGAGGACAAAGAGGGTCAATCAAAATCTGCAAACGTAGTGGAAAAAGAAGACTCAGACAGTGGTGACGGGGATATGCTTTCTGTTTTATCCAGTTCGGATCATCTCACAGATTCTTGGATTCTGGATTCAGCTTGCTCTTATCACATGACACCCAATAAAGATTGGTTTCACACCTACAGGTTAGTAAACTCTAGTTCTGTTCTGATGGGTAACGATGTTTCATGCAAAGTTGTTGGAATAGGGAGTATCAAAATTAAAATGTTTGATGGTGTGGTTAGAACGTTGTGTGATGTTAGACATATACCGGATCTAAGGAAGAGTCAGATTTCATTGGGCACTTTAGACAGTAATGGGTATAATTACAAGTCTGCAAGTGGAGTAATGAAAGTGAGTAAAGGTGTTTTAACAGTGATGAAGGGGCAGAAACTATCTGGAAATATTTATACACTACAAGGTACCACAATTGTAGGTGGAGTTGCAGCTGTAGAGTCTGAGTCAGATTGTTCAGTCTTGTGGCATATGCGGTTAGGTCATATGGGTGAGCATGGGATGATGGAGCTTCATAAGAGAAATCTATTGAAGGGAGTCAAAACATGCAAGCTTGATTTCTGCAAGTTTTGTGTTCTTGGGAAACAGAATAAAGTGAAGTTCAAGGCAGCCACACAAAAGACACAAGGGGTTCTTGACTATGTTCATACAGATGTTTGGGGGCCAGTAAAAGTAGCATCACGAGGAGGACACATGTATTTCGTGACTTTTATTGATGACTACTCACGAAAGGTTTGGGTGTACTTCATGCAACACAAGTCAGACACGTTTGCCAAGTTCAAGTTGTGGAAAACTGAAGTAGAAAACCAGACAGAGAGGAAAATAAAATGCCTCAGGTCAGACAACGGTACTGAGTACACAGATTCAAAGTTCAAGGAGTTTTGTGAGCAGCATGGGATTAAGAGACACTTCACAGTACGCAAGACACCACAACAGAACGGTGTGGCGGAAAGGATAAACAGAACTATAACTGAAAGAGCTCGATGTCTCAGGTTGAATGCAGGGCTTGCAAAGAACTTCTGGGCAGAAGCAGTGAATATGACATGTTTCTTGATTAACAGATCACCTAGAGCAACACTAGATGGGAAAGTATCAGAGGAGGTGTGGACAGGCAGTGAGGTAGACTACTCTGGTTTGAGAGTGTTTGGATGTCCAGCTTATGTACATATTCCTAGTGAGGAGAGGTCGAAGCTTGATGCGAAGTCTAGACAATGTATTTTTCTGGGATATCAGAAAGGGGTAAAAGGCTTCAAGCTCTGAGATCCGAAGGCAAACAAGATGGTGATCAGTAGAGATGTGGTTTTTGATGAAAAAGCCATGTTGCAGCGTACTCAGGAAGAAGAGAAACAAGTGCCAGAAAACTGCAACACCAATGAGCATGTGGTGCAGGTGGAGCTAGAGAACCATGGTAGAGAAGAGGATGCTCAGCATGCAGAGAGTTCTATCTCAGGTGATCAGCAGCATCATAGTATAGCCACAGACAGGCCCAAACGCAATATCAAGCCACCTACCAGGTATGGTTTTGAAGATTTGGTTTCTTATGCGCTTATTACTAGTAGCGGGGATCCTACAACTTTTCAGGAGGCAGTACAAAGCCAAGAGAAAAGTAGATGGATGGGTGTTATGGTGGAGGAGATGGAGTCTCTGCATAAGAACCAGACATGAGAGTTGGTGGAGCTTCCTGAGGGGAAGAGAGCAATAGGGTGCAAATGGGTGTATAAGAAGAAAGAAGCAGTATCAGAAAAGGAAGGGGAAAAATTCAAGACTCGTCTAGTAGCAAAGGGTTACTCACAGAGAAAAGGGGTTGACTATGATGAGATTTTCTCCCCTGTGGTCAGACACACTTCCATTAGGATAGTGTTGGCTTTAGTAGCACATTCAGATATGCACTTGGAGCAGATGGATGTAAAGACAACTTTCCTTCATGGTGACTTGGAGGAATATATTTACATGGTACAGCCAGAGGGGTTCAGTCATCCTGGACAGGAGCATTTAGTCTGTAAATTGAAGAAATCACTTTATGGGCTGAAGCAGTCTCCAAGACAGTGGTACAAGCGATTTGATTCTTACATGATCCGGATTGGCTACAAAAGGTGTGAGTATGATCGCTGTGTTTATGTGAAAAGCCTTGATGATGATTCATTTATTTTTTTGTTACTTTATGTGGATGATATGTTGATTGCTGCCAAGAGTATGAGTGAGGTCAACAAGTTGAAGACTTTGTTGAGCAGAGAATTTGACATGAAGGATTTGGGTGCGGCCAAGAAGATTCTTGGGATGGAGATTCGCAGGGACAGAGCTTCCAGGAAATTATGGCTATCTCAGCATAGCTATGTTGAGAAGGTGTTGGACAGGTTCAGCATGAGTTATGCAAAACCAGTAAGTACACCTTTGGCGAATCATTTCAGATTGTCTACCGCTCAGTGCCCGAAGGCAGATGATGAAGTCCATGACATGTCAAAGGTCCCATATGCTAGTGCAGTGGGGTGTTTGATGTATGCTATGGTTTGTACAAGACCAGATTTGGCACAAGCTGTCAGCGTGGTTAGCAAGTTTCTTTCAAATCCAGGTCGACATCATTGGGATGCAGTCAAGTGGATTTTCAGATACTTGAGGGGCACTACAAACTATGGCATCATGTTTAGCAGACAACAGAGTGACCTTTCAGTTGTG
This sequence comes from Ilex aquifolium, assembly GCA_951799425.1. NCBI lineage: Eukaryota > Viridiplantae > Streptophyta > Magnoliopsida > Aquifoliales > Aquifoliaceae > Ilex > Ilex aquifolium. Next base: position 15,140,084 of record OX637410.1, on the reverse strand, counting down.
GGATATGTGGATGCAGACTATGCAGGGGACTTGGATGACAAGAGGTCTACCACAGGTTATGTGTTTACTCTTGCGGGAGGACCTATTTGTTGGAAGTCCATGGTACAGCCTATAGTTGCACTATCTACTACTGAGTCAGAGTATATGGCAGTAGCTGAGGCTGCCAAGGAGGCTTTGTGGCTTACAGGCTTGGTCAAGGAGCTGGGTGTCCAGCAAGGTGGAGTTCAGTTGCATTGTGACAGTCAGAGTGCCATTTATTTGGCAAAGAACCAGGTGTATCATGCGAGGACCAAGCACACAGATGTGAGGTTTCATAAGATCAGGGAGTTGGTTTCTTCTGGTGAACTATTACTAGAGAAAGTTCACACTTCTGAGAATGCAGCAGACACGTTGACAAAGCCTGTTACTACAGACAAGTTCAAGCACTGCTTGGACTTGATTAATGTCTCCAGTTGCTAGATGGGAGATGCCCCAACTTAGCGTCTCAGGTGGAGTTCCCGGATACATGTTCTCTTTTTTCTCCTAAGGGGTGAATATTTGCCAAGGTGGAGATTGTTAGAGCATGTGTGGCTAATATTTGCAGTGTGCACAATGGCAAGGAGGCAGATGCCGGAGCGGGCGGAGCGTAGTGGAGTGGAGCGAAGCGCAACGTAGCGGAGCGGAGCCTGCGACGGCATCTGCCTCCTTGCCGGGACGCTGATTAGTTGGGGGTGTGGGGGCAACGCCCCCGCGGTACGGTACAGGGGTATTTTTGTAAATACGTCCGTACTAGGGTTATATAAATACTTAAGATGTAACTCTATTTTGATAATAGAAAGACCGGCCGCTCGCTCTCGTAGACGTAGGCAAATTGCCGAACCACGTAAATCTCTGTGTTATTTTCTTGATTGATTGTTTCTTTATTGTTCACTATAATTGCTGCACGTTCACAACATTTACATATACAACAATTCATAACGATTTTAGAGTATAATCTCTAGTATTCAAGATGATTTTTAAGAATTTGAAACAATGTATTGAAGAGAAGTTTAGGAAACTAGCAAAGACAAGTTTGATGTAAACGGAAATAATCATTTTTCGTGCCATAATTTTGTACGATTCCTAAGCCAGGCATCACAAAAGAACCTTGAAGGACCCTTTTTGCCACCCTCATAGGCCATAACCATCAAAGTAATGCAACTTATTCAACCCATACCTAGCCATTGCCCTGTTGGCTGACTCAATAGCCTAAAGCAAATATAGAAAAAAACGACAACTTCTTTGGCAAATGGCATTTAGGTGTGCCTATATTATCTTATTTTCTAATGGCCACTTGTGTTTATGAGAGGACCACACCCCACTCTCTGGCCAGAAATTGTTTCCCACTACACAAACTATATAATTTTCCCACTACATTTTCCACCATGTGAACTTGCATAACAGAAAGAATGACTAGGCGAAGAAGGATTACTATTAATCTCTTCCATCAGCCTTGTCCCTGGTACAATTTAGTTCTACATACTACATATTGCATGCTATATTCACTACCCCATTAGATATCCAGGACTGCTATTGGTGATCTCCTATAAAGAACGGTTTGCAGTTTAGACTTGATGACGTGAATCTACTCGAATGAGCTATGGAACAGGATTATTTGGTATGAACGATCTGGGTGGATCTAAGTGCGGTGTCTGAGCTGCAAGGCTCGTGCTTGATAATGCAATATGATGCTTCGGGGATTTGGGAAAGGAGGTGATAACAAGACAAGATTATAGTGGTTCACCGGCCTGAGCTCGGCTAGTCCACTCTACCATGGAGTCTCTGGCTCCTCTCTTTCTTATTGATCAAGTTGAACGTATTACAGTAGAAAAATGGGAATTTTGGATCGGCCCCTTTTGTGGCTCTCCCTCCCCTTTTATAGCATCATGCTTACCTCTAATTCGAAATCACCTCCTTTATTGAAGGGATCGTGCCCTATCTTTATCTGTAAACTCGGAGTTACCTAAACTTCCTATGGTTGGCTTCAGACGGCGAGATCTTTGCATTTTATCATGGGATCCTCTCCTTGGTTTTAGGAGAGGATCCTGGTTGGTTACGGGTTTCATGCCTTGGATCGGCTTAATTCCCCTTATGAAGGTATCTGTTGTCATCTCGCTGCCCTCTTGTCATTTCTTAGCTCGTGTCTTCAGCTGGGAGCCCTAGTACCCGGCTGGATGAGCTCAGACCATGGCTGGATGAGCTCTGCTTATTTTACCTGAGCTCCTGAGCTCTTGAGCTGAGCTCACTTTCTAAGCTCGTGTCTAGGGTTTATTTTAGGTATCATCAGTTGCCCCCCAGCTCTTGCTCTAAGTAAGCTTAGGTAAGGGCTGAACTGTTTCTCAACCCGAGCTAGATCTACACGTGATCTCCCTTGGCTTTTCACGTGGCTGACGATTTTGACGGTTCACAGCAATCATGATTCCCCTCGATTCCCGCGCACGTTTCAGCCCACGTCCTTCAAGCTTTAAATACCCAAAACGGCTACCTGAACCGTTTCTTTACACTATTCATCTTCTCCATAGCTTTTCGTCTCCATTCTTCTTGCGATTTCAGACCACCTTTCTTGAACTTCTCTGATTTCTTGTTTGAAGCCGAATTCCTGGTTCTCGTCTTGACGACTCGCAGCGCCTCCTCCCTTCGATATTGCTCCAGGCTTCTGTTCGCCGCTATTCCTGAGTTAGGTACGTCTTTTGCTCCTTTCACTCCCTCCTTTGCTCTGGATCCCTCGAATTCGAGGTGGTTGCTTCATTTTTGGGCTTTTCGGTTCTTTTACTTTTAGAATCGTGACCACTGCCTAGCCCCACTTCCCCACTTCGTAGATTGGGGTTCTATAGTTCACATCCTTGCCGTTGGGAGTTACTGTGTTGACCCAAGGGTCATTAGAGAGTGCTTGACCAGTGTCCCTTCCCTTTATCGCTCTTTTAATCTTCCTTTTTCTCTTCCTACCATGTCAGCCTCTTCTGGAGCCACTCGCTCCTCTGTTTCACTCTTAGGGAATAGGTCAGCTGAAGAAGATACTGAATTAGGGGAAGTAGGCGACGAAATAGACAATTTCCCTGGGGTAGATGTCGTTGATTCTGGGGTCAACACCGAGGAGCTTTCCTCAACATCTTCTCCCCTGCCCCCTAAGTCTGACAAAGGCAAAGGCAAGGTCAGTGGAGTTGGGATTTCTGATGTCTCAACGTATTTAGGAGCTGCCTATAAGCTAGCTGAGCAGGTGGGCCCTAGCAAGCTCAACATCTTCTTGTTAAACGTTTTGCGTACTCGCTATAGGTTCCCTGAAGGCGTTGAGCTCTTGAGCCCAGACAGTTTTACTCCCTACGTCGCCCGGGTTAACAAGAGGGTCTGTTTTTTTGAGGCCGCCTTCGATAATGGCCTTCGTTTTCCTATACATCCCTTTTTCAAGACCATTCTGCAGTACTTCCACGTGTGTCCCTCTCAACTTTCTCCTAATTTCTGGGGTGTCTTAGCGGGTCTTCTGGTTATTGTCAAAGATTTAGACCTAGGGGTCCCTACCCTTCCTTTGTTCCTAGAGTTCTTCAATGTTAAACCGACCTCCGAAGGCTTCTTGTATGCCTCCAAACGCGCCAATGTTAGGCAGCTTATTTCTAACATTCCGACCTCCCACAAACACTGGAAGGAACATTTCTTTTTTGTCAGGGGCACCAACTGGGAATACAATCCTGCTGACAGGTCGGATACTCTTGGTATTCCCAAGGCCTGGACTCCTCCGGAGAACTTGGGTGAGTCCTTAAATTGGGTTAGTTGTGTTTCTCGTTTCGAGGGACATGAGCTCCTAACTCTGCTCTGCCTTTGTGTTTTTTTAGGTACTCGTCTCAAGCTCAGTACTGAGGAACAAGAGGCGAGGGAGATATTGGCAAAGTGCACCCCAAGAAGGTATTCCGAGCTCATTCTGCCTTGGGTTTTGGTGGACAGAGGGTTCAGCCTCCCTGAGGTAGAGATTGAGGTTCCGCTTCCAATTTCTGTGGTCAGACCTGAAGGAACTGCTGGTAACCCCCCCTTTCTAAGGGTTCCTTTATCTTACTTTCTATTTCTCTTTATCTAACTGTTCTAACTCAGATCTTCCAGGATCTTCCACTATGAAGCTTAACCCTGAGGAGATCCAGGCCAAGGTGAATAAATTGTCAAAGAGTGGCAGGGGCAGCAAGCGAAAGGTCCAGGTTGCTTCTGGGAGTAGCTCTGCTCCTCAGGCCAAAGTTCAAAAAGTGGGGGAACCAACTTCTTCTTCCGCTGTCGAAGATCTGGCTCCTCCTCCTAGCTCTTCTGAGATTGTGAAGACCCCCCCTTCTCCAAAAACCCAGCCTATCTTGGCGGGAGGACAGACCTCTCCTTCCTCGTCAGAGATTGAGAAGGCTTTGGATGTGATCCCGCGTATCCGACCAGGTAGTTTCAAATACAGCTCTTCTGGGAAGATTATTAAGACACCACCGGTGGGTTCTGAAGGCAAGAAGGGGACGTTACCCGACGTGAAGGAAGATGAGGATTCCTTTTTTGAAAACATGGAGCTCGCCGCAGGGGCTGTTTCCTCTATTCTCCCCGAGTCTGACATCAAGAGGGCTGCCACTATGGAGCTTGAAGAGTCCATCGCCTCAGCTCTTCAGGGAGCAGCCTCTGTAAGTCTTGATATTCTCAGTCACCCGCTTTTCCTTACGCCATAGTTGTTTGCCGCTTGTTTTATTTACCTTTGTCTTTTTAGATGGCTATCCACGTAAAGGGCCTGTTGAGGAGAGTTCGGTCTTCCGAGTCTTCTGTTAAAGCTCTGAAGGCGTATGAGCTCAAGGTTGCGGAGCAGGCTTTTGAGAATGAGGATCTCAGAAACCGAGTAAAGGACCTAACCGAACAGTTGGAGAAGCAATCCTCTGATCTCAAGGGCTTTCAAGCGGCCAAGCTCAAGGCTGAGGAGGGAGAGAAGAAGGCTCGCGACGAGCTAAGGATTGTGGGGGATGAGCTGAAGCACAAAACTGAGCTCTGGGCTAAGACTAACCAGGATGCTTTCGACGCCCGTAACTCTCTTGAATTCACAAAGAGAGAATATGACACCATTTGCGAGGCCAATGAGATTCTCCACCAGGAGCTCAAGGAAAAGAGTGATTTAATAGCTAAGCTGACTGATGAAGCTACCACCCAATGGGCCTCTGGATGGATTGCTTTTCAGCGTAAGGCTTGCAAGAATTTTCCTGACCTAGATTTCAATTTTCCTATCCCAACAGAAGGGGAATTGGAAGAAACTGACTCTGATGGTGAGGAAGATACCTCAGCTCTTCCTCCTGAAGCCCCGCTCCAGGATGTACCTGCTCCTCCCACAATTGTTCGTGCTGCGTCCTTCTCTGCAGACCTGGTGACCGAAGCTCTTGAACAAGGATCATTACCAGATAGGGCAGAGGCTCCTGGGGTCAGCGTTCCTGAAAATTCAACTCCTCCAGCTTCGGGATCCTTGCCCCCTGAGCTCCTGGGCTCTGCCTCTCCTGTTGAGGCTGCATCCGCCGAGTTGCAGGGTCTTCTGTCCACTCCTCCTCCAGAAACTTAGGATTTTTTTTTTTGTAATCTCTTTTCTTTGTAAAAGATATATCATATGTATTTTTTTGTATGCAACTTTGCCTTGGGCTAGGATTTTGTGCTACTTTGCGATCTTCATCTGTTTTTCCTTTGCTGGCTTAGCACATATATACCTTTGAATTTCGATTTCGAACTGCACACTTACTTGCTTTGCTTTATATACTCCCCTTTCCCCTTTGCTTTGAGGGGTGCTGTGCACTTCTTGAAGCAAAATTACTAGATTTGAAGAGTATAGAAGACTTGGTGTTATGCTCAGATGGCTTCTCTTGAGCTGTTGAGCTCGGTAATTGGTATCTTAGGGATCCCTTCCCTTTTCTCCTTCATTCTGAGCCACATAGCTTGTTATCGTGAACTGGCGAGTTCCTTCTGAGCTACATGGCTCGAGTTCGTGAACTTAGGAATTCTTACTAAGCTATATAGCACTTTTTGTGAGCTCAAAAGCTCTTTATGAGCTTCATGGCTCTTTTAATAGACCCTTTCTGAAATAAATAAAAAATTTTATTGCTTTATTCTTCTGAACTTTCTTGTGAGTTCTCTTATCCTTCCCTTATCCCCCCTTGTTTTGAGAAGTGTTTCAGTCCTTCTTCAAGCAGAATTATGGACTTCATGAGCTACCGTTTTGATGTGAGCAAAACTCTTGGAGCTGCAGGTCTGAGAGATCGTGCTGAGGTGCAGTATTGCCAACCGGGTTGAGCTCCAATATGAGGAATACTCTGATGGGGTCAGACCTCTCTTCGGTCGCTTTGAGTGCAATAGGAGGGTTAATCTTGCGCTGATTCCTTTTCCCGCCTTTTTCCCAACCGTTTTCCATAACCGTAACCACCTTTATTAATTAAGAAACCAAAAAGGCAGCCGACTCCCTTTCGCGTGGCCCTTGGTTTCCTAAATACTTACTGATTCCTTTAAGTCTCCTATCTTCTGCTAAGTTTCTTTTCCTCTCTTTGCAGAAAATTTTCTTGAGTCTCTTCTTGGCTCCTTGTGACCATTCTCTGTCTTTACCCCAACCTTCAATGGCTGCCTCTGCTTCTTCCCTTTTCCAGGATCGTACTTCCTTCGGAATTGAATGGAAGTGGCAACGTCGATACTTAACTCCTTCGACCATGGAACTTTCTGATTTGGTTGCCATTAAGAGGCGATTTTTTCCTGATCTTGACCTTTCTCTTAGGGTTTCTACTCCTGATGAGCCCTGCAGCTACCTTCCTCGAGGGGAAGTTTGTTTTTTTGAAGGCGCCATGGATATGGGACTTCGCCTTCCCATTCATCCAGCCATAGAGCGAGTTCTGGCCTACTATGGCCTATGCCCTTCTCGCCTTTCCCCACGAGGATGGGCCGCCATGGTAAGCTTCTTCCTATTCTGCCGCTTACATGGTCTCGCCAGGTTCCCTTTTGTCTCTGAGTTTCTATACTTCTTCGAGATCGAAGAAGACGACGTCCCCTGCTTCAGCTTCTTCCGTTGGAGGAATTTTAAATTACGGCCTTTGGTTCTCGGCTTTCCCCCCAATCCTGAAGGATGGTCTAGTCGCTTCTTTTTTGCATCTGGGGAGTCCTGGCGGTCTCCTGAGGATCGTTGTCGTGAGGCTAGGATTCCTCGGTCCTAGAAGAGCTTCTCTCGCATTAGTAAGCTCTAGCTAAGCTCTCTTGTCTATACGTTTTTCTTAAAAACATATTCTTATTATACTCTTGTTGCTCAGGTCCCCCTGATCTGGATGTGCCAGAGATGATGAACATTGATAAGTTGCTGTTCGTCGAGTCTAGGTCTTATTCTGAGTTGATGACGAGTGCAAACATTTATCTGCTTGGGGCTGAGGCCACTGAATATGAATTTTCCTCCCTTCCCTATTCTTCCTGGACCTCTTTCTCTGGTTCTGATGAAGAGGGAGATTCTGATGAGGATAGGGACTCTGGTGCGAGTTCTAAGAGACGTAAGAGGGATGGCTCCTTTTCTCCTGAATCTCTGTCCACTATTTTCCTCACTCCAGCAGGTCAGAAACTTCTTGATTCACTCCATAAGGCTGAGCAAGAGAGAGACGAGTTGAAGGAAGAGAATGCTCGTCTGAAGGAGGAAGTGGCTGAGCTGAAATCCCAGCTTAAGAAGGACTAGGAGCTCTTCCCCTTTGTACTTCCTTCTTTTCTTGAGCGATGCCAAACTATGACTTTTCTTATATTTTTCTGAACATTTGTACTGTTGGATACTCTGAATACCAGATCTTTTATTTTTGAATATGCAATTCTTTATGAGCTGAGAGGCTCATTCCGAACTCTGTAAGGTTATTTTAGCACGCTCTTCGTGTTCAGAACACGAACGTGGATGGAAAACAGAAGATCATGTTTGCACTGCCCTTAGTTCCTGACTGATTCCACTGGTCGAACCACGAACATTGATGGAAAACAGAAGATCATGTTTGCACTGACCTCAATTCCCAACTGATTTCGTAGCTGATCCCTGCTGTATCAAACATATTGGGGTCTTCGAGTACGTAGGCAGTGCACAAGGACTACTAGTCGTGGGGGAAAGACTGTTGGTGTCTCCAAGAAGAGACCAGCTTTGAATTCTATGAGCTTAGAGGCTTGTTGCTTGTGTACGGGCTGAAGAGCTCGTCTTGTTCTTTATAAGCTGAGAAGCTTAACGTTTGCTTATGAGCTGAAGAGCTCATCTTGTATTTTATAAGCTTAGAAGCTTATCGTTTATTTATGAGCTGAAGAGCTCATCTTGTATTTTATAAGCTTAGAAGCTTATCGTTTATTTATGAGCTGAAGAGCTCATCTTGTGCTTTATAAGCTGAGAAGCTTATCGTTTATTTATGAGCTGAAGAGCTCATCTTGTGCTTTATAAGCTTAGAAGCTTATCGTTTATTTATGAGCTGAAGAGCTCATCTTGTGCTTTATAAGCTGAGAAGCTTATCGTTTATTTATGAGCTGAAGAGCTCATCTTGTGCTTTATAAGCTTAGAAGCTTATCGTTTATTTATGAGCTGAAGAGCTCATCTTGTGCTTTATAAGCTGAGAAACTTATCGTTTATTTATGAGCTGAAGAGCTCATCTTATGCTTTATAAGCTGAGAAGCTTATCATTAGCTGTAGAGCTTATTGCACATTCCTTTACTTTGGAAACCATATAAGGGTGAATAAAAGACTCGCTTATTCTTATTAAAACAGCTCTACTACAAGTAACACTTACTGAAAGAACATCTTAAGGTGTTCGGCATTCCAAGAATGTGGTAGGACCTTCCCCTCCTCTGTTTGCAACTCATAGTTCCCTGGTCTGATTACCCTTGATACGATATAGGGTCCTTCCCAGTTGGGTCCCAACTTCCCATGCGTGGGATCCTTCCTTGCAAGCAGAAGCCTCCTAAGTACCAAGTCTCCAGCCTTGAAACTTATGTGCCTTACCTTCCTGTCGTAGTATCTTGCAGTTTTCCTTTGGTAAATTCGGACACGATGCAGAGCTCTTTCTCTCTTTTCATCCAGGAGATCGAGGTTTAATAAGAGAGACTCATCATTGTGTTCGGCATCTGCAAATTCCACCCTTGGTGATTGGAGCCCCACCTCAACAGGGGCTACTGCTTCGGTTCCAAAGGCCAAAGCGAAGGGTGTTTCCTGAGTTGCTGACCTGACGGTGGTCCTGTAGGCCCACAATACCTCAGGGATGTACTCCACCCACTTTCCTTTTAGGTTTTCTAATTTAGTCTTCAGAGCTGTCTTTATGGTTCTGATTGTAACCTCTGCTTGCCCATTGGATTGAGGATGTGCAGGAGCTGAGAAATAGTTCTTTATCCCAAGCTCAGCACAAAAGCTCTTAAACTTTGAGTTGTCAAACTGCTTCCCATTGTCAGACACGACTGCTCTGGGAACCCCAAATCTGCAAACTATCGACTTCCAAACGAAGTTTTGGACTTTTTGTTCGGTGATTGTTGCCAAAGGTTCGACCTCCGCCCACTTGGTGAAGTAATCCACCCCTATAATAGCAAACTTGCATTGTCCCACACCGGTGGGAAGGGGTCCAAGAATATCCAAACCCCACTGTTGGAAGGGCCATGGGCTTACCACCGAGGTTAGCAGCTCGGGTGGACAGTGGGAAACATTGGCGTGTTCCTGGCAAACCTTGCATTTTTTTACTAAATTGGTGGCATCTTTGAGCATGGTTGGCCAATAATATCCTTGTCTCAGTACTTTTCCTGCCAAGGCCCGAGCTCCTATGTGATTGCCACATATCCCTTCATGTATTTCTCTGAGTATATAGTTGGCATCTTCATCTCCCACGCACTTAAGGAGAGGCGTTGAGAACCCCTGTTTGTACAGATTTCCTTGCAGCAAGGAAAATCTGGCTGACCTGGTCCTCAGCTTGGAAGCCTCCTTGGCATCGCTTGGCAGAGTCCCACTCTGCAGGTACCCAGTGATGGGGTCCATCCAACTCGGCTGAGCTCCGATTGATAGTATGTCTTCTTCTTCGATACTTACTGAAGGCTTTGGAAGGTGCTCCACTGGTATTAGCCTATCCAAATCTTCTTGTGAGGCAGTTGCTAACCTCGCCAATGCATCTGCTCGTGCATTCTCTGCTCTAGGCACATGTCTGACCTTAACCTGCACAAATTTCTTTATTAATTCTCGTACATTTCTGAGGTAAAGAACCATCTTTTCGCCTCTCGCTTCGTAGGACTCCTCTATCTGCTTTACCACCAGTTGAGAGTCACTGCAGATCTCCAGCTGCTCTGCTTCCATAGAATAAGCAAGATTGAGCCCAGCGATGACAGCTTCATATTCTGCTTCGTTATTTGAAGCCTTGAACCCAAATCTAAGGGCATACTCGACATCTATTCCTTCTGGGGAGGTCAAGATCATTCCTGCACCGCTTCCCTGAGCATTGGCAGCTCCATCTACTGAAAGCCTCCATACGGGGAGGTCTGGTATTAAATCTGTGGTCTCCATAGGCGCTGCTGCTGTGAACTCTGCAATGAAATCCGCCAAAATTTGCCCTTTGACGGCAGTTCTTGGCTTATATCTGATATCAAACTCACTGAGCTCTATGGCCCATTTAACCAACCTCCCCGAGGACTCTGGCTTATGTAGCACTTGCTTCATCGGCTGGTCTGTTGGAACCTCGATAGTATGAGCTTGAAAATAGGGCCTGAGTCTTCTGGCTGTTGTCACCAACGCTAAAACGAGTTTTTCCATCTTTGGATATCTCTCCTCTGCCCCCATCAGAGCTCTGCTACAGTAGTAGACTGGTAGCTGAGCTCTGTCTCGCTCCCTAACCAGCGCCGCGCTTGTTGAAAAATCTGAAACTGCTAGGTAGAGAGTGAGGACTTCCCCTTCTAATGGGCTCACCAAAACAGGAGGAGAGCTCATATAATTTTTCATGGCTTTAAATGCTTCTTCGCACTTGGCATCCCACTGGAACGCCTTTTTTAATGTCTGAAAGAATGGCTGGAATTTATCACTTGATCTAGACACAAAACGGCTCAAGGCAGCTATCCTGCCTGTCAAGCGTTGTACCTCCCTTGTGTTGGATGGTGATTGCATCTCCACCATTGCCCTAACCTTCTCCGGGTTAGCTTCAATTCCTCGGCTGCTAACTATAAAACCCAGAAATTTTCCTGCCGAGACCCCAAATGCGCATTTTGCAGGGTTGAGCTTCATTTTATACTCCTTCAGGATCTGGAATGATTCGGCTAGGTGCGCGATGTGGAGCTCTGCCTTTAGTGACTTTACCAACATGTCATCGATGTAGACCTCCATGGATGCTCCTATTTGTTTTTGGAACATCCTATTCACCGATCGCTGGTAAGTGGCTCCAGCGTTCTTTAATCCAAAAGGCATGACCTGATAGCAATATGTTCCTTGTTCAGTTACAAATGAGGTCTTCTCTTGGTCATTGGGATCCATCCTAATCTGGTTGTAACCTGAGAAGGCGTTCATGAAGCTAAGCAGCTCGTGTCCGGCTGTGGTATCCACTATTAGGTCGATTCGAGGTAAGGGAAAACTATCTTTGGGGCATGCTCGGTTGAGATCAGTGAAGTCGATGCACAGTCGCCATTTGCCATTGGTTTTCTTGACGAGAACCACATTCGCCAACCAGGTAGGGTAGTCAACTTCCCTGATGGCCTTGGCATGGAGGAGTTTGCTGACCTCCTCATTAATTGCCCTTTGCCTTTCGGAGGCAAAGTTCCTCCTCTTCTGTTTGACGGGCTTGCAAGTTGGGTTCACGCTTAGCTTATGGGTAATAACCGAAGGGTCGATTCCTTCCATGTCTTCCTGCTTCCAAGCAAACACTCCGATATTCTCCTTTAGGAACTGGATGAAGAGACCTTTGAGCTCAGCGTTCAGTCTGGAACCCACATAAACGAGGCGTTCTGGCTTCCCATCGAGCTGAATTGGTTCCAGCTCTTCTGAGGGCATTGGTCTTGTCTCCATTTCATCTCTCATGTCGAGTTCATCCAATTGGATGTTCTCAACCTCCTTCCTTTTTACAGAAGCCATGTAGCATTCTCTTGCTACACGCTGGTCTCCTCGGACTGCTCCAATTCCATTTTCTGTGGGGAATTTGACGACCAAGTGATATGCAGATGGGATTGCCTTCATGGAATTAAGGGATGGCCTTCCAAGCAAGATGTTGTATGCAGAAGGTGCATCGACCACTAGGAATTTTACGGTAGTGGTGGCTTGGCAAGGTGGGTCCCCTAGGGTGAGCACGAGTTGGATCGAGCCCAGGGAGAGCACCCTTTCCCCGGAGAATCCCAGCAAGTGAGTGTTTACAGGTTCAAGTCTCTCCCTTCCTATGTCAATCTTGTCGAATGCAGGTGCGAAAATGATATCCGCTGAGCTCCCGTTATCGATTAGGACCCGATGAACGGTTCTATTAGCCACCACAGCTCGCACCACCAATGGATCATGATGAGGGTACTGGCATCCCTCCAAATCAGCATCTGAAAAAGTGATAGCTGTATCTAGGCGTGGTGCTTTGGATACAGCGTGCACTTCGAGAGCTTCTTCGGCTCTGATCCGTCGGAGGTGTGCTTTCCTGGCTGAGCTAGATTCTCCGCCTCCCACGAACCTTCCAGATATTACTCTGATCTCACCTAGAGGCTGCTGATGTGGTGCAGGTGCCTACTGTTGAGGTGGTGGAGGTGGAAGAGCTCGGTTCTGGTTGTCATGGGCTACGAAGCGACGCAACTGACCTCGCTGGATCAAGAACTCGATTTCCTTTTTCAGTTGAACGCAGTCATCAGTGTGGTGACCATGATCTCTGTGGTAATCGCAGTACTTTGTGGGGTCTCTATTGGCTGGATCTGCCTTCATCCGAGGTGGTCATCTTAAGAACTTCTCATTTTGGACCTCATACAGAACTTGTGACACAGCGGCAGTGAGTGGGGTGAATCGCTGAGGTCCGTATCTGGGCTGCAGCTCAGGCTGCATGGGGCCTAGGCGATCTCTAACATTTCCTCTTCTCTTTGGCGAGTGGTCCCTATCCCTTCTTGGAGACCTCTCTCGCCCTTTCTCCTTCCTGGGACTCTTGTCCCTTCTCTTTTCTTCTTTTTCCTTTTCCTTTCGTGAGGATGTACCCCCTACTTTGGAAAGGAGTGCCTCTTCACCATTTATATACTTCTCTGCCTTGGCTAACACCTCAGCCATGCTTGCCTGAGGGTTCTTCGATATGGAGAACATTAGATCCTTTGATTGCACTCCCAACCCTGCAATAAAGGCGGTTATGGCGAATTTTTCGTCTAGAACGTCTACTTTTAGTGTCTCTGAGTTGAACCTTTGGACATAAGACCTCAGGTTTTCTTGGGGCCCCTGTTTCACATTCAGCAGGTGGTAGCTCGATTTTCTGTATATCCTGGCTCCTATAAAGTGAGATACGAAAGCTATGGAGAGCTCTTTAAAGGATGAGATCGAGGCTGGGGGGAGCCTGTGAAACCAGGCTAGGGCGGAGCCTTTCAATGTGATGGCAAAAGCTCTGCAACGTACAGGATCCTGGTATCCATGTAGCTCCATCTGGTTTTTATAAGTGTTGAGATGATCTACAGGATCTTTCGTTCCGTCAAAGACCTCTATTTGTGGCATCCTGAACTTTGGTGGGAGATGAAAGTGTAGCACCCCGGTGGTGAATGGGGACTCGGTTTGTTGTACTAGGACATCCATTGTAACCGGAGCCTTGCTCTTTACAGCCTCCTTCATGTGGCTGAGCTCTTGCTGGATGTCTTTGAAGCGTTGCTCCCAATGTTGTTCTCTCCTGTCTTGCGGGTAAGGGAGAAAATCGTCCCTCTCACCCCCATCGTTCTGACTTTGCACTTCCTCGTTGTGGACATTCCTAGGGGGTAGGTAAGGAACATGCCCCCTGGTCTGGCTGCTTTCTCCTCCTTCGTTGACCTCTCTAAGGGGGTCCCAGTGTCGCTGTTCCCTATGAGGGGGATTATTCTGGCCTTCTTAGGCCGGTCGTGCCTCTTCAGGGCGTTGTATGAGCTTTGATAGTTCTGCATTTTCCCGAAGCAAGCGCTGGTTGACGAGGCGAAGGGCCTCCATCTCGTTGTTAATGGGTGAATTAATTTCTTGGATGTTTTCGGGTTGTCTGCTGTTGGTGGCTTCCTGCTGATCCTGCATTCGTGGTAGGTTTGTTTGACTTCTACTCATATTTCGAATTGTTACCATCAGTCACTGAGAGATCAGTTTTTTTGTAAATAGGAACAGTCGTTCCCACAGACGGCGCCAAACTGATGGCGTGAATCTACTCGAATGAGCTATGGAACAGGATTATTTGGTATGAACGATCTGGGTGGAGCTAAGTGCGGTGTCTGAGCTGCAAGGCTCGTGCTTGATAATGCAATATGATGCTTCGGGGATTTGGGAAAGGAGGTGATAACAAGACAAGATTATAGTGGTTCACCGGCCTGAGCTCGGCTAGTCCACTCTGCCATGGAGTCTCTGGCTCCTCTCTTTCTTATTGATCAAGTTGAACGTATTACAGTAGAAAAATGGGAATTTTGGATCGGCCCCTTTTGTGGCTCTCCCTCCCCTTTTATAGCCTCATGCTTACCTCTAATTCGAAATCACCTCCTTTATTGAAGGGATCGTGCCCTATCTTTATCTGTAAACTCGGAGTTACCTAAACTTCCTATGGTTGGCTTCAGACGACGAGATCTTTGCCTTTTATCATGGGATCCTCTCCTTGGTTTTAGGAGAGGATCCTGGTTGGTTACGGGTTTCATGCCTTGGATCGGCTTAATTCCCCTTATGAAGGTATCTGTTGTCATCTCGCTGCCCTCTTGTCATTTCTCAGCTCGTGTCTTCAGCTGGGAGCCCTAGTACCCGGCTGGATGAGCTCAGACCATGGCTGGATGAGCTCTGCTTATTTTACCTGAGCTCCTGAGCTGAGCTCACTTTCTAAGCTCGTGTCTAGGGTTTATTTTAGGTATCATCAAGACTAAATAGTAGTAAATCAGCTACCCACACAAAATTTTAGTCCGGCCTTGTTTGGTGCATGACTCTTCTGACATATGGGTCTTGTTCCTGTATATAGGGAATAATCAGATAGTTTAAGAGATCCAGACATAATTACCATATTCTCACTGACTATAAACAGTTCTAAGTAGTGTTACAAGCATGAATGGAGTACAAGCTGATGTTTTCTGAAACTAAGATTCGTAATGAAGATTCAATTCTTGCATGGGATCCTTACAAGCAGCATCATGA
The DNA here is from genome assembly GCA_951799425.1 of Ilex aquifolium. Taxonomy (NCBI): domain Eukaryota; kingdom Viridiplantae; phylum Streptophyta; class Magnoliopsida; order Aquifoliales; family Aquifoliaceae; genus Ilex; species Ilex aquifolium. Next base: position 15,124,804 of record OX637410.1, on the reverse strand, counting down.
AGAATGGATTTCACCCCATAAAATGTGTCCCAACAAACTATTAAACATGTTCGGGTTCCAAGTTATCAATCTGCTGCACACCACACCAATTATAACCTCATTCTGGATTGTTGCAGCATCTTTATAGGAATTTATGAATATTCTTCCCTCTCCCTTTCTAAATCAAAGCGGTGGCTGCCAATCAGAGTTTATGAACAATTACTTTAATGCTTCGTTTGGTAGGAAGGAAGGAAAGTAGGAGGGATATACTTTCTACCATTCGAGAAAAGAAAATAGGAACGATATACTTTCATTTTTTTGTATTTGGTAGGATGAATGGAAAATAAAAATGATTAATTTTTTTTTTTTGTATTTGATAAGATATAAATTTTTTTTTTAATTTGTTAGTTTTAAGTTTTTTTTAAAAAAGTATTAATATTAAATACATATTTTATCATTGTATTTATATATGAAATTAATATATACATAATATATGTACATATCAAAGGATATATTTATATAATAAAACACATAAGAAGTTGAATTTTATCCCCTACACATTTTTCTCCCCAAAACCATCACATCACTCATTTCTATCACATGTTCGATCATTTAATATTTGATTAATTTGTTATTTAACATAATTCTTATTTTAGATATTATCCATACATGATAGCATACACATGTTGAGAAAAATTTATCAAATTACGTAGTTTGAGAAAATTTTGTCAATATTTGTAACAAAATAATGGGTAAAAATAAATTTTGAATGATGTAATCAAATAAATGAAGGAAAAAATTATTATTTAATATAGTGAGATCGGTTTTTTAGAGGCTCGAATTTTATGTTCTATCGTATCTTCATACACGGGTTATAATTAGTAAACAAATAAAATACATTTTTACACAAATAATTAAATTTTCATCCACTTTCCTTCCAATTTTAGAGGAATTAATTTTGGTGAGTTGGAAAAAAAGCACATTCATTCACTTTTCCATCCTTTATATTTTCCTTCCTTACCAAACATGATGTTTTATCTATCCTTCAAACTTTTCATCCTTCAAACTTTCCATCTTTTTATTTTTTTCATCGTACCAAACGGAGGATAAGAGATTTCTCTCTCCAATCCATTACTAATCCTGGATATGTTGGGGTGAAGGAGGAGAATGCCATCTATTTGCTGATTTATGTAGGAACTTAGCTATTTTGGAAGTGACAAGCAAGTCACCAGCATGACAATACGATATGTGTCAAGATTATGAAAACTTCACAGTAAAACTTCTTTCTGATGCTATGCTGGATTCTAAGAAAGAAAGTGAAAGAAATAGAAATTTTAAATCTGGTAAGCTGTGGTCTAATTCATGTATTTCTTTTGCTTAGACTTTTCCACACCCTCTCAGTATCAATAAAAGCATAAAAGATGATTGTTAAGCATTTGAAAGAATATACTTGAGAAGTTCTAGAAACTAGCAAATGCAAGGTTGATTAAACACTGCTAGCCTTACATCTACTAGTCATTTTTTTTTCTTGCCACACAATTTTCTATGACTCTTGAGCCATGCATTACAAGTACTCAATTACAGTGAAGATAGATAGATAACCACACCAGGGATAACCTTCTAAAGCTGTTACATACAAAACCAGGTTCTACTTCACCAACAAACATAGCAAGCAGATTTATTACACAAGGAATTGTGTCATTGCACTTATTGTTCTTTTTTTTTTTTTGATATTTAACACTTATTGTTCTTATTGTTCTTAACAGTGATATTCCAAGGTTATAACCCTTGGTACTAGACCACGTAGACAGAAACACCTGTAAACGAGTAGAACAGGGCATCCCCACGGAAGGCGTAGAACGAATACACACTAAGAGGAATCCTCAGGATACCATCAGGACTGGGGGGAAGGTGCAAGTGGTAGCGTTTATTGTGACGCGGAGCTCACATGTAGTTGGGTCAAAGATCAAAGTATTAGGTATGTTGAAGGCAGACATATAAACGCCTGTAAGACTGGTTTGAGTTGATTGGAGTGTGACATTTCCACACACCAGATCGACTGGTGCTTGGGGAATCACATTAAAAGTTCCAGGCGTAGATAAAGATGTGTTGGCACAAACAATAGTGCCCTCACTGAGTACAGTTCGTAATGGTCGCGTTATCGACTATGAGGGCTTGAGCCATAGGCACAGTGGCTGAGATAGAGAAGAGGGTGAGGGTGATGACAACAAGTGTTGAGGAAAATGCCATTGCATGAAGTTTTTAAGGCCTGTACTAAGCTTCTGCAGTCTGCGCCTTCAAGAGCCTCACAACATGCAAATTTATAGGCGTCTAAAGAAGATGATGAAAGGACATAGGAAGGGAATGCAAGAAAAACGACAACTGCTTTGGCAAATTGCATTTAGGTGTGCATATCTATATCTATATAATAAAGTAGCTTACAATTCAAATCTCAAAAGATAAACAAAATGACTTTTGCTATTCGTGGTTGAGATCGCTTTAAATTTTACTTCAAAGTTAATCTAACGATTAATATTACCACCTTAAATTTAATAGGAAAAATAAGCCCTTAAGGGTGTGTTTGAAGTGATTTTTTAAAAGTACTCCTAGAAATTATTTTTTATAAGTATTTTAAAAAAAAAAATTGTATTTGAAACCGCCCTACCACTACCTTTACCACCACTACCACCGCCGCCACCACTACCTCTACCACCACCTCTACCACCATCACCGCCGCCACCACTACCTCTACCACCACCACTGCCGCCGCCACCACCACCTCTCACCCCCATTACAACCGATGCTTAAATTCATTTATCTTTCCTCTATGTTTGTGATTTGATTTTGGATATGAATACAAATATGTTTATTGTTTACCATTTTTTATTACTTTGTGCCTTCAGGCATAGGTAATAACTAGTATTATATATTATCTTATCTTGTTCGGCAACTTGATAACACCACTTTAACACGTTTTATTCCAACTATCAACGCATGTTGTCCGTTGAACGTAAGTAAATTTAAATAATATTATTTTTATAAAAAATAAAAATTATATGTATAATTAAATAATAAATTAAGTGTCAAATAATTAATTCATACTTTAATTATTGATTTATTCTATAAATTTTTAAATACTTAATTTATCATTTATTTAGATATCTCTTCGTTATTTTTAGGCATTTGCACATCTAATTATATTATACAATTATTAATTTTTATTTTATTAAATATAATGATTAGATCGTTTATAATATTATTATATTATTACATATCAAAACATAAAATATAATATATATTGGACCATAGAATTCAATCTCGTAACTATATGTGTATAATAATTTAACATATATAGGATTTTACTTCTTCATATAGATATATATATATATATAATTATAAGTAGTTGTACTAAAAATAAATGAGTTCAAAAGAATTTAAAAGTCCTTATAAAAAAGTCTAAAACAAGTTAAAAGTCAAATAGGTGTAAAAAACATAAATTAGATAAAAATATATAAGTGGGTATAATTGACTTTATTATAATAATTAGGGATAAAATAGGAAATCAAAAGTTTTTCGACATTTATAAGTAGTATAGATATAAATGTAGATTAATAAGGACAAGGTGACGCATTTATACTATTTATTTCATCAATGATTCTTAATAATTCTACGCATATATGTGTACAACATAAAAGAGATTAATTATAGTCTTTTATTGAAAATAAAGTTAATTGTAGTTAGTTACAATTGACCCAATAAATTTTCATAATTTGACAGTGTTATCTTATATGACTTCATTATTAATGACTAATAAAATTAATGTCAAAATTACAGAAATATATACACTAAAAGATATACCACGTGTTTTTTTTATTTTAAAATTTTGTGAACAAGATCACAAATCTCTACTAGGTTTAAATTCAATGCTAAATTGCACATCAATAATAAATAGTCCAGTTGATCAAAAGATTTTAAAATAAATCAAATAGGTCTAAATTAATCTGAATATGTCCGAAGTGTGTCCACTGTTAGTCATTTAGATATATACTAATTGATATGATAAGAAAATAAAGTAATGCTATAGGGATCTAATTCAATGTAACTGTTGAATTAATTGTGAGTTCCAAGATTAGATGAAACTCATTTCTAAGTCAATGGTTATATTGGATTAAGTCCCCAAATTAAACATTTTTAAGAAAAAATAATAAGGTGGACATCATAAAAATAATTGAGGCTGGGGCAGATGGCCTAGCCTGGTCCTTGATGAGTGGCTTCGCCACTAACTCACTATAAGAAATTGGTCTTTTACCCGCAGAAATTATTGCGGTTAAATGTATAAAAATTGTTACTATATACTTTAGTGACAAATTTTTAATTGTCACAGAGCTGCGGCAATATGTGTGTGGCTAAATCATTTAACTATGACATTTAATTGTTGCCACTAAAAGTAAATTTTTTAGTCGCACCATGAAAAATGTCACTAAATGTGAAATTTTTAGCCACCATAATTATTATAGCAAGTTAACGTAATTTTGCCACTAAAATATATTATATCACCACTAAAAGTCCGATTAAAACCTGACTTTTAGTGACAACAATTAATTGCAGCTAAAAGTATACATATTACCAACAATTAAAATCACCACTAAAATTTGAAACATGGTTTTTTGGCAACTTATTGGTATTCCATTTTCTTGTGATATTGATACTAGTGTAGCCATATTTATCTGTTTGAATTCCTCTACTTTCGTTGCCAACGTCTCACCAATCACATTCGAACAAAAAAAATTTATTGTCCCCAAAATAATCAAATTGAATTATATTTGTCAAGACACCATAGTAATCTCTGTTTCCTGTTTCGTCATCTCCCTTTACAACCACACCACTATTCTGAATTTTTCGATACATCTCACGATCTTTTGTATGAAATCGCAAACCATTAATGATGCAAGCCTTATATCTTGTCACTCTTTTGTTCGGGCCTCGTGCTAAGTTTAGAAGTTGAATGTTGACATGTGTATTCTCTTGCTTGCACAGTTGTGTAACATGTTTGTAATCATGAACGAAGTAATTAGTATGATGTAGTAATATATTGTGTGAAAATAATATGAATTATATAACACTTGCACGATCTTCAAACCATTTAGGAAGCCTTTCTTCATGCCTCTTTTGAACATTCCTTAGAGACTCTTGTTCTATCTCCTTTCTTTTGAAGTTTTTAGTTGTAATTAAGCATGTATCATTGAGACTAAAAGACAAGTCAAAAAAATCAATTTGATTTTTTAACACATATAAAAGACCAAAAATATAATTAAAAAACAATTACATACCTTATGTTCTAACTTCTAGGGTTCTAAGGTTCAAGACACCCATATTCAAAGTGTTATCAATCATTATCACATTGGTTTGCCACTGGCTCAAGTCCTCTTATTTTGAGATTGTTAGAAGTTCCAACTGTTTTTCCTAAACTGTTAGATATCTATAAGGATTCACAATGGGATTTTCACACTGTTTCTCCATGGCTTGATGAGCAACTGAAAGAGGAAATCAGACTGCATGTTAGTACTTTTTCAGTTAATGAAAATACTGGTTGCATAGGATCAAAGGCAGCTTAGAGTTTTGCGCAAAAAGGATGCTTTCACACGATGAACTTCATTTTTCAGATTTTGTTTTTAAAATTCTAAAGATAGGATAATCATGTAACAACATGCATTTTCTTAATTAAACAGAACTTTCAGTTTACAAAAATGTTTGTTAAGGATCGAATCCACCAAAGACTAAAAAGAAGGGAAAAGAAACCAAAAAAGAAAAGAAAAAACAAGTAAAACTTGCGTGAAATTGTTCTCTAGTTGAGCTGGTTGACGTAGCAACACTAAAACCTTGAGTTGGTTGGACAACATAGTTAGCCAAGAATACATCTCTGAATTTGCTGAGATTGTTCTCTAGCTAGCTACAATAACAAACACAAAAAAAAAAAAAATGCAATTTAGGGATCTGGTTGCAGAAACTTAATTCGAATAAAATGAAAATTTTGAATTATCTGTCAAACACAAATCAATGCTCGATGGAGAACATAGAAGCAAATCAGAAAGTAGAGAGATGAGCTTATTAAGGCAATTCGTAAAACTCCATTACTCCACACATAAGCTGAAAATTGCAATCAAAGAAAATCAGTTGCTGAATAGATTCATCTGCAATCACCGAGAGGTTGAGAGATCATCATTGATATTGTGCGTGCACATAGAGAGAGCAAGTATATGCATGACAATCAATGGTGGCACCTTAATCTTCTTCTCGGCGATTTTCAAAATGAGCTCAGCCTTCTCAACAACCAGGACGGTAGTGGCGATGGAGATGTCTTCAAGGGGGTCTTCAAACCAGTGGGAATCGTGACAGCGAAGGAGTTGAGAGATCGACGAGGATTTGGACGTGAGAGAAATTGAACCGAAACGAGGATTTGGACGATAAAGGGAAAATGCAATCTGGAAGTATGTGAAATGTGCAGGTGAGAAGTGGGGTTTGGGCTAGTCTACGAGGACGAGGGAGAGAGTGCAAGAGGATGAGGGTATCAGGAGGTGACAACGAAGGATTTGTATCTTGTATAAGTGAATTTGTTTCACATTTAGTCAATTTATGATATATTTGCGTGAGTTTTTGTAGACCCATTTACTTAATAGGCCTAAGGGGTCCATATGATTATCACCCAAACTTTCTAAGCTAAACTCAAATATACTAATTTCATGTCGATTTTGCGGATCATGCCTAGAATAACCATACCTACTGGTAGCAAAATATGCCAATACAATGGAAGGTACTACTTTTGGTGCATATGATGGTTGTAGGCAGCATGATGCGGGGTGGGGTGGGATGGGAAAGGGGCTATGGGGATCCCGATTTCCTACAATACATTTTCTTTTAATTTTTATCTTGTTCAATTGTCTATCACTAATGAATGAGGGATTCACTAATAAACATTTTCTTTTAATTTTCATCTTGTTCGATTGTCTATCACTAATGAATGTGGGATTCACTAATATATATGGTGGGTTCTACTTGAATGTTTAGCAAATAATCTGTCGAGAAAAGAATTAAAGAGAAAATGTATTAGAGGGGTTCTAACTCTCGGGCTATAGGGAGGAATTCAAAGAAGGATTGCAATTGTGTTAGAGGGGGTATTTGGTTTGGGCATTAATCGTTGATTTATGTTCGAATATGAATTTGGGTGGTACTATTTCCACCCCTTAAATCTTTTTTTCACCCTATTTAATCATCTTGCTTTAAATTGCTAAGTTTACCCCATCTATATCCACCTTATTAGTTACTAAATTTATCTCATTTATACCCACTCAATTAAACTATTAAATATATACCAAAAAAATCGAAACAAAAATAGTAATTAAAGCGAAATTTCAATGTTTTGAGGTGTTCTATTATTTCGAGGTGTTTTAAGATATTTTGATATATTTTTACCAATGTCTTTAGAATATTTTGAAGTGTTTTAAGATATTTTAGTACATTTTGACTAATATTTTAAAAATAATTATTAATTTTTATTCCGCTTCTGAAATATTTTCATACGAAATAATACACCAAAACAAAATTTTGATCATTGCCTATATAGTAGGTTGAAATAAAATTAAATAAATTTAGTTTTTAATTAGTGAATATAGATGAGGTGAGTTTCATAACTAATGGAATAAGTATAAATTGGATAAACTTAGTAGTTTGAAGTAAGATGATTAAATGATCTGAAAAAAGAAATTTAAGGGATGAGAATAGTCCCATCCAAGTTATGTTTATTTAATTTTGGCAAAATAAATAATTGATTAAATAATTCTTTATTAAAATTGTTAACGTTAACAAAAACGCCTATCACGTTATTTTTTGAATGTCATAGAATAGTTAGATTATTTTTATTAAATTCAGGGAGACAAATTTCCCAATATAACACGTACAGGAAACCAAAAATGGTAAATTACACTAAAACCCTCTAAGGTTTACCATTAAATCGCATAAATCTCCTCAACTATGACAAATAACACCAAAACCCCATGAGATATGTGTGGGTGTAACACATTTAGACCCTTACCACGAGAATCCGTTTGAATAACCATCAAAATGAAATTTTGTCCTTATAATTTTGATACAAAATTCCCAACTTACCCATTAAAAGGGACCCATTATCTTTCCAAACAAATCTTATATATACACAATAGTTTTTGAATTTTCACCAAAACTCTACAAATAACCAATTTCTTCCATTAATGCCCCTCCCTCACATAGTCTTATCCCACCATCAACGTAAAAAATCTAAGCCTCGTCACCCCCACCACCATTTCCCCACTCTTCCAAACACATGCACCCCCCCTTAACTCGAGCATTTAATGCACCACTCAAGCACCCACACGAATCCAACACACAATACCCCTCCCTCATCTTCCTGCACGTCGTACCAGCCCATAGCCCTCACCTTTCAATTCCATCACACAACCAAAGATATATAGAGAAAGAAGAATGAGAGAAATAGATGTCCATGCTAACATTTGCATCTCCACCCACTCAGGCCACCACAAGCACCACTCCACCACTGCCACGTGCCTCCATAAGCTACCAAAAACACCATTTCTGGATCGCAAAGATGGGTTCTGCGCTATGGTTTCTAGAGGGTTCTGGTTTTAGGGAAGGATTTTGGGGTACAGTGGTGTAGGTATTAAGGTTAGAGTAATACTATTTGGACCTAATTTGCTGACATAATGATGTGGCTTCATAGGAATCATTGAATCAACACCAAGTTTCAATGTTTGATGGGATCTACAGTGAATCCAAATGTCACAATGAATTAGGTCAACAAATTATGTCAGTAAATTAGATCTCAATAGCATTGTTCTTAAGGTTATCAGGGGATGGGGACGAAACCAACATTTTATTTGGAAGGGGACCAAACAATAATATACACAATAAATTTATTCAACAAGTTACTGCTAATGACAAGTTGTTAGTTATATAGAACCTACCAAAATTACCTTTTATACACAATAATGGTAAATTTTATTTTGGATCATAAAACTCGAACAAGAAATTGCACCATTATAAAATTAGTTTGTGATATATATTATCCTCCAATACATTACGTTTGATATAAATCACATCCATAACTCAATTTTGCAATCACTTGCCTTTTTTCCTTTAGTAAACAAACTCATTTAAACTTGACTTCATCGGTAAGAGTAGCACTCCTCCAAGTGATCATATCCCTCACTTGGTTATTAATGATGTAGAACAAAAATAAGCAATTATTTTATTTTATTTTTATTATTTGTTTAGAGTAAGAGTTAATTAGGAATATTCTAGAGTTATTTATTGCCTAAATCATGTCTATTTTCGTAATTCATTAGACATGTGTTTTATTGTTTTAGGTAACTTTCTTAAATTTAGGGATTTGTTCCTTTTTTTTTTAAAACCTTAGGATTTTGGAGTTCTTATAACTTGTCTTATGCATAGTTATCAAATCGTGTATCGGAAGACGTGTCATTTTTTTAAAATAGTGCATCGTATCGTATATCGTAAGATACGGTGTAATTTTAAATAAATAATAAAAAATATATATATACCTTTGAAAAAAAATCATAGACTCATAAAAATATAGCATTTCATTAATACTCCACTGACTATTCAAATCATCAACATAGTTCACTAATATTATAATATGCAAAGTTTCCACCATAGTTCACTAATTCAAACTTCAAACACCCAAGAGATTTCTAATCCAAACTTTTAACATTCATTTTGAACTCAATCTTCAATTTCAATTCAAACACCCAAGATGTTGGTGATGCCACTGCTTCAAAAAATTAACATTAATCAAGATTCAGAAATTTTGATACAGAAAAATATTTAGCATTTTAAATAAATTAACATCATTTCTTACACTGCACAAGTTTTGCTGGAGTTGCTGGAGAAGGAAGAAGAAGGTAGCTGCAACTGCAGATCTAGATCCAGAGGTAGCGATTGGCTTGGCTGCTTCGATGGCTTCGTCGATGAAGAACAGAGAGAAGAGAGACAATGATATTCGTCGATGATGAACAAAGAGAAGACGGAGACTAGGCTCGTCGTCATGAAGCACAGAGGGCTAGGGTTTGCTTCGTCGTCTTGAAGCAGAGAGAAGACGAAGAATGGATGTGTGTATTTGCTTCGTTGTCGTCAAGAACATAGAGAAGAGAGAGAAGGGCTAGGGTTCATCGCTGTGAAGAACAGAGAAAAGACAGAGAGTTGGGGCTGCTGTGTTTCCTCGTCGTCGTCATCGTCGTGAAGAATAGCCAGAACACAGCGAAGAATGGAGAAAATGAAGATTTTATTTTTTTTAAACCCTAGCCACTAAAACGACGTCGTTTCAGTGGCTATAGGGATAAAAAAATCAACCTCCTTTAACACAAAACAACGCGTTCCAGGGGAAAAAAAATAATTTAAAAAGCCCGTGTGCGTATCGTTCGTTTGTATCGTACCGATACGTATCTTATCGTAAAAACGTATCGCATATCGGACGATACAACGCAAAAATGATACAAAACTACGATTCGTATCGTTGTTCCCCCGTATTGTACGATACGTATCGCGTATCGCACGATACTAACAACTATGGTCTTATGTACTACGATTCTATTCAGTTGATTGAATAATGCACATTTTTCAAAAATATTCTCTTGTTACTCTCTCTATGGATTCAGAGTATTTGTTCTATACACTTAAAATCGTAGTGTTCTTTGTGTCTCTTTGTTCCGCTGTGTCAATTGGTATCAGAGTCTTGACTAACCTGACATAATCGCTAATCAGCGAAGTAGTGACAACTTTCCCCCATAACGATGATTACGTGGAAAGGGTTCTTCCAAGAGCCAAATTCTTGGATCGTCAACAACAACTGCAAGCTACCCATCATGCCTTACAAGAACTGCAGGCTATGGTTGCTCAGTGGTCGTTGGATCTGAACTAGGATCTCAATCAAGAGTGGGTAAAGAACGACGATAGGACTCATGTTTAACCCCTTTAAGATCATCTTCCTATCTATTTCGTTGATGATGATGAGTATGATACAAGTATGTTTGATAGCTATGATTATTTTAGATATTATCGAAGACGTGATTATAATTCTAGAAATTTATTTATGAAAGTTAACCTGCCCAGTTTTGATGGTTACGTTCATAAAGAAGTTTTTTCTAAATTGGTTGACCAAAGTAGAACGATTCTTTGATTATCATGAAATTCCCGAGGAAAGAAAGGCAGGGATAGTAGAATACAAATTAAAGGGTCGAGCTTTTGATTGGTGGGAACATGTGAAATTATCACGGGCGAGTCAACATAAATCTAAAGTTCGTTCATGGAAAAAGATGAGGCGGTTACTAAAAAAGAGATTTGCACCATCATATTGTGATGTGTATGAAGACAAAAAATACCAATATGGTGCATACCGATCTGTGATGCAACAAAGAGAGTCAGGATCCAAATTGTCAGATCGAGGTAATATTGAGTTACATTCTTTTTTCACAATATAATGACTATTTTGTGTCTCAAGTCTCGTATCAAAGTCACGTGACTCAAGTTTCATATCAAAGTCTTGTGACTCAAGTTTCATATTAAAGACCTTTGACTGCGAATTACTCAACTACTTGGGTAGATCAAAAAGTTAAGGAGAAAAGAAAATATTCAAGTATTCCCACATTCCAAAATCATGCAAGTTCAAATCAGAAAAAGATTGAAGGTTATCATGAAGAGAATATTAAGAAAGATGAATGTGAGTCGACCTATGGTGATTTAAAAGAACCTCTTGAAGACTATCTTGTGGATAAAATTGAGGAAGAAAGTCCAAAAGGAATTAATGAAAATACCATATGTTCATGTTCATTAAGTAAAATCAATGTAGTTGAATTCAATGAGTTGTAGGTTTTCTAGAATTAGTGAGCAAAAAGTTCAAGATACGATGAAGACCTTGGAAGAGGACCCAAATCAAGAATGCATAAAAGTTATGAAGGATTACTCTCAAACATTTGTTGGTGATCAACCATTTGTAATGGATGTTGAGTTGACTTTGTCAAATGTTTCTCAAGAGACTCTCAACTCCATGGTACGATTGTCGAATGATATTGAATGGAAAATTATTTTATCAATTCTGGAGGGCATGACAGATTCAAATAAATGTGAGCTAAGGAAGATTAGTGTCAAGTACAAAGCTGATGCAGATAAAAACAGACATATCAAGTTGTTTCAAGCCATGGAAACTCGAGGACGAGTTTTTTTTAAAAGAGAGTGTCTGATGTAAAACAAAAATAAGCAATTATTTTATTTTATTTTTATTTTTTGTTTAGAGTAAGAGTTAATTAGGATTATTCTAGAGTTCTTTACTATCTAAACCATGTCTATTTTCCTAATTTATTAGACATGTGTTTTATTGTTTTAGGTAACTTTTTTAAAGTTAGGTATTTGTTCCTTTTTTGGAAAACCTTAAGGGTTTGTTTGGTAACGGTTCGGTTTTCAATTTTTTCGTTTTTATTTTCAACTTTTTAGAAAACCTGAAATTTAAACTCGTTTGGTAACCATTTTAGTTTTTTTTTAACTAAAACCGTTTTCAAATCTGCCTCAAATTTTGGAAACAAAAAAAAGTCGTTTCCAAAAAAAAAAAAAAAAACAGAAACGGGCAAAAACCATTTAATGAGATCCTGCCATCGAGTCTTGTTAGCAACAAACTAAGCCCTCTACCAAAAAACCCTTAACCAAAAATATTAAACCCTCTAACTCTCTCTCATCCCTTCGTCCAGCAGCAGCTTCGTCTCTCTCGTTTGAAGCTCTCTCACCAAGGTAAGTCCTTAGATCTAGGGTTTTCAAAACAAAAATTGCCCTGTTTTTTGGATATCTCTCGATTTCTCTCAGTAGCTAGATTCCTCAGATCTGTAGGTTGTTTCTTTGTGTTAGATCTGATTTTTTTTGTGTTAGATCTGATTTTTTTTTTTTTAAATTATTAGATCTGGTTTTTGTGTTAGATTTGTTTATGTGTTTTTGTATTTTTTTTTCTGTGTTAGACTTTATTATGCATTAGATCCATTCGCATATTTTTTGTGTTAGATCTATTTTTTTTTTAATTTTTTTGTGTTAGATCTGATTTTGTTTTGTTCGCAAGCCCATCTGCCCATCTGCATTTTTTGTGTTACATCTGATTTGTTTTAGGTTGTACATTGGGTTAGAAGTTACAGATTGGGACATTTTCAATGATTTGATCATATTTGTTACTCTGTTTTGTTTTAATCCATGATTTTCCCTTTGAATTTATTGTCCATGCACTAAAAATATCTAATTTCATCATTTTTTTCATACATATGACATTACTAGAATGTGTGGTTGTAGATGACGAATACCAATGTAAGCAATGTAGGTAGTGACGATGTGGTTGAGGTTCAATCCACCAAATATGATATCCCATGGTCTGCTAAGAGTGAGACAATTTTTATAAATTTAATGGATGAGCATGTTGCAAAAGGAAATAGATCAACTACTACATTCAAAAAAGAAACGTGGAACTACATTCTTGAAGAACTGAAAAGACGAATTGGGTGTTCATATAACCATGAGCAACTTAAAAATAAGTTTAATAATTTGAGGCGAGTATGGGGTGATTTCCACAAACTAGTTAATGAAATCATGAGAGTTGGTTGGGATCTAGAGAAAGGGACAGTGACTCTGCCAGATGATGTATGGAAAAATTTGTTCAAGGTATAAATTTTTATTGTGTTCAAATGTGATATGATTTTCATTAAATGGTCATTACTGGAATGTGTTTCATAATAATCCTATACTGTTAGGTCAATAAGCATGCCAGAAAATTCAAGAAAAAAAGTTGTCCACATTATGAGGCATTGTGTAGAATCTATATGGACACAACGACAACTGGTGAACATGCTTACCCTTCAACAAAACCTCCATCTGATGATGAACATGACCCCAATTATGACCCAAAAGATGATGAGGGATATGAAAATTCTGATGACAATGTGGATGATAATCCAATTGCTACCAATCGTAATCGGAGCCACTCTATCACTCCTAATTGTAGTTGGCGTACGAAGAAAGATTCTTGTACTCGTGTCCTTACCAATGCACTAAACATGGTAGTTGAATCTGCAAAGGTAAGGTCGGAGTTCTACGAGAAAAGAATGGCAAGTGGTAGTGCGTCACCGATTTGTGCAGACTCTATGGTTGATTCGGTGACTACGATTGACCTACGTCCAGACTTGTTGAAAGACTGCATCAACGTTTTGAACTCTCTTAAGGACATTGATGATGTGGCTTATATAAAACCTTAAAATTGATGCATGATGATGCTGTGTGACGGAAAGTGTTATTGGAGTTGCTTGATCATCGGAAGAGGGGTGTAGTCATGAATCTGTGATGTGTTAGGTCATGACTGTATTTTTTGTGATGACTTTAAACCATGTTTTGTACCTTTAACAAGCTACTTCTAACCTTTGGTTGTTGGTCAATGTGTGTTTTTTTTTTTTGGTTTTGTGATGACTTCAATGTTTTGTGGAATATTATATCGTTGGTTTGGTGTAATCATTATTTGTTGTTATTGTATTAGGTACTTTATGGATATGATGAACTCGAATGATGTCATTCAATTGATTGAGGAGGATGATGAGGAGTATGAGATAGTTATGTGTGTAATGTTATTACTCGTAAAGAAACTCGATAGGATTTTTGATAAAAAATCATGTAGAACCTCCGTACTTAAAGGTCATGACTATGTTCTAGAAATATTGTATGGACATGAGGACAGGTTCTATGATCAGTTTTGGATGGACCCCCATGTGTTTATTTTGTTTTGTGAAGAACTAAAAAGTAAGGGGAATTTGACAAACTCTAGGTATGTGACAGTTCAAGAACAAGTAACTATTTTTTTACTGATTATAACTCACAATGAGAGAGTTGGTTTGGTAGCAAAGAGATTCCAACATTCAGGTCACACTATTTCCAAATACTTTCATCGTATCTTGAAAGCAGTTTGTCGACTTGGAGTGCACATTATCAGACCTCCTGATTTCAATATTGTTCCACCTCATATTCGACACAATCCTAATTACTATCCATTCTTCGAGGTAATGTATATTATATTTCTTATTATTTGTTATACACATCATTATGCATATTAACATTCTATTATGCTTTAGAATTGTGTCGGTGCTATAGATGGAACTCATGTTGACGTATGTGTACCAGTGAGTAAGCAAATCCCACACCGTGGTAAGAAATTTGAACCAACACAAAATGTCATGTGCGCATGTTCGTTCGACATGCGATTCACATTTGTTATGAGTGGTTGGGAAGGAACTGCTAATGACTCGAGAGTATTTATTGAGTCTATTAATAATCCAGAAAATAATTTTTCAATGCCTGAAGGAGGTAATATTCTTCATTGTAACCTTTCTTTCCATTTGTAAAATTTATAACTTATCATTTAATTTACAAGTGTACTATTTGACAGATAAGTATTATGTTGTTGATGCTGGATATACGAACATGCCTGAGTTTTTGTCACCGTATCGTGGTGAGAGATATCATTTACATGACTATAGAGGTAGTAGCCGACGTCCAAGGAGTAAGATATATCTATTCAATTGTCGTCACTCATCACTTCAGAATGTCATTGAGCGTTTCTTTGGAGTACTAAAGGCTCGGTTTCCCATTCTCAAACAAATGCCCCCTTACCCTATAAGAACACAAAAATACATTCCAACAACTTGTTATACATTCCAACAGCTTGTTGTACAGTTCACAACTTCATTAGAATGCACGCTACTCAAGATCAATTATTTGATGAGTTCAGTAATGAAGAAAGGGTGGATGATAATGCATGATCGACTTCACAGAACCTAATTGAAGTAGATATCAGTCAAACTCAGATTCGTCAAATGTCTCGTGTGCGAGATTGTATTGCCAATGAGTTGTGAACAAGTGTTGGACATTGAGACATACGGTTTTTGGTGTATATGGATTATTATCTCGAATTATTATCAATGAGTTGATGTTTATATAGATTATTATCTTGGATGTTTGTAAATTATGGGATATATTTGTAGTATGAATGTTTTATGAATTAAGTTATGCCTTAATGTGTTATTCTTATATTCTGTTATTTTTACAGTTAAACTAGCATGAAAGTGTATGGTGTAAATAAGTTATTCATAAAACAATTTAGAAGTGTTTATCAAACGAGTTTTCTATTTCTATTTCTGTTTTCATTTTTTTTTATAACAGAAAGTAAAACCAAACACGTTTTTTATTTTCATTTTTTATAAAAAGAAAATAAAAACTGTTTCAGTTTTTATTTTATTTTTTAAAACTGAAAATCAATAACGTTTTCAAACGCAACCTAAGATTTTGGAGTTCTTAAAAATTGCCCAATGTATTACGATTCTATTCAGTTGATTGAATAATACATTTTTTTTAGAGATATTCTCTTGTTATTCTTTTTATGGATTCAAAATATTTTTTCTATACACTTAGCATCGTAGTATTCTTTGTGTCTCTTTATTCCGTTGCGTGTCAATTAGATATCAAGTTATTAATTATTTTAAGTACACTAAATGATATATTGTACATTGGACTTTTGAAAATTTAAGGGGAAGCAACAGAAATTTCTAAAAACGTATAAGGGTTATATGGATCTTTAAAATGTAAAGGGGTCATGGCCTACTAATGGTTTTGTGGTTACCGAGGAGCAAACTTGGTGGACAATAGAGAGAGGAGAAAGGTTGGGGAGGGGGTGAGAAAGAGAGAAGAATCTGGCGATATTTCAAGATTGGAGACTGGGTACCATATTAGATTTTTTAATTATTTTTTATTAAAGGGTAAAAGTATAATTTCAGAATTTTTGTTAGTTCGAACCGTTACTGATAGGGTTGGCAGTGTTATATTTAATACTGACAGGGTTCATGTGATTTAGTGATAAGCGTCAAGGTGTCTTGATGTAATTTACCCAGAAAAAATTGTAATATAATGAGGAGGCGCAATACACTGCGATGGATGTGCATAGGCCGCTCGTGCAAACGCCAATGTACTGATCACTACAGAAACAGCTAATGGAATGTAAAACGCATTTTACATTTACATTTACATTTACTCCTTCTTTAAAAAATTCTCCGTGCAACTTCACCGTCTCTGCGAAAAGTCGAAAACCCTAGTTATCTATTCCCTTCTTCAATTTGATACTGATCTCGTACATTACGACCATTGTCGTTAACAAATCTTAGATCGTCGCAATCAGAAGTAAAGGGCCAAACTCTGCGGGTGGCGGATTAACAGATAGAAGGGAAGATCCGAAGCACGTGACGTATACGTGCAGGTGTACATAGACACATACAGGTATGAGAGTGCATACCTTGTTCGTAATGGTGATCTTAAAGATGTGATTACACCCACACTCACCCTTCAAATTTTATCTTCTTTAATTTGAATTATTTTACTAATGTCCGATGGAAATTCAATTGACTATTTGCAAAAGTTGGGCTAAATCTGTAAAACATGGAATTAATTCTACATGCGAAAATGATCGAATCATTTGCTTGAATAATCGATTTATGAATTATTGAAACTAGTCGGTATTATTGATGGCATGATCTTGTGATTCGGATGGCTTGAGGAACTTAATTTCTTGGTTCTGACAATTAATGGAATATTTGACGAAGTAAAGGTTTAATCGCATTATAATGATAATGATTTGTCGATAACATTGTCATTAAATAGGATCATGTCAAGATTTGGATCTTAGTAGAACGCTAGAGAATGGGAAAAAACGAGGTTTTACCAGAGTACATTGCATCAAATCTCTCTTCGATTGTACTTTGGTCACAAATTAGGGGTGAAAAGTTTTTTGTTTCCTTCTGGAGTGGGGCTCATGCCTCTACAGCATTGTCAAGTTGACAAATCTGAATTTAAAATGGGGTGAAATATGGCCATTAGATCTTTAAAGAATTGTGAAATCTGACCATTGGAGATTTGAGTCTCCCTTGAGCAAAAATTTGAATCTCCCTTTATTTATTATGTGTTTGAGTAAAAAATTGGAGTTTGTTTTTAGTCTGTTTTTACTCAAATTTCAATTTGAGAAAGGGTTGGAGATGTTTACATTGAAACTGTAAAGTTTTGAGTAACTGTGTTCGTTAGTGATGTTCCATTACTGTTAAGAGATTATCTTTACTAATTAATTTGGTTCTTTAAAAGGAGTATGTATTGGACATTTTGTTGCAAATTTGAGTATGAAAAAGAATTCTAATTTATATGAAAGAGTTTTGATGTATATGATGGTTTTCCTATACTTCCTACTTCCATTCCTTTTGTATTTGCTCTCCGAAAAACTATTGCACATTTATGCATGGGAAATATTGTTGAAAAATTCTGATGCAATGATCTCTCTCTCTCTCTCTCTATAAGTATGTGTGTGTATTTGCTTATTGATCTCTGTCTCTGTGCTTCCTTTTTGAGATATTGATGTCTCAGTGGCTAATGTATTTCATGATCTTGGGAAGTAGAGATGGTGAAGTTAACTATGATTGCTCGTGTTACTGATGGCCTTCCTCTAGCTGAGGGCCTTGATGATGGCCGTGATATGCAAGATGCTGAATTCTACAAACAGCAAGTAAAGGCATTGTTCAAGAATCTCTCAAGAGGCCAGAATGAGGCTTCGAGAATGTCAATAGAAACTGGCCCTTACATTTTTCAGTATCCTCTTGCACTTGATATGCAAATCCATATATTATCTCCTTTTTCCTCTTTGCATGTACTGTAGTTGACACCTGATAGATATGTTAGCTGCCATTTTTCCCAATAATGGTTGCTATTGCGAAGTAAAATACTCGTGGAATTCCTGTTAATATTTCTTTTTTGGTAACCATTTGGTAGCAAGCTATTGGAAACTCTTTGGCAACAGCCAACTGTATCATTAATGCACAAGCAATGCATCATTGTTTCATAGTTCAAAATCTATCCTGTTGTTGCTCCTTATTTTTTCTCTTTTTCTGGTGGACACAATAAAGGAGCTCCCATACTTGGGGGGAGTATGCATCCAATGTATAGGTTCTGTACACCATTTGAATATAATTGGGTAAAACTAACTATAAGGTTCTTTGGGTTTTTCTTGTAAGTGACAGTTTCTTTCTGCCACATTATTTCTAATGGATATTTGTAAATCCCTTGCCCACCAAATGAACGGCTTGCATATTTAGGATTATTTATTGTTTTTGTTCCTCCCTGGTTTATGGATAAGATGGAGATTATTGTCTTTGTTATGATCCAGCTCCACTTGATAGAAAATATCTCGACGGTTTGTTTGGCGGGTTTGCCCAGTTCAGAGTGCAATTAGTTTTATGTGTTTGATTGTCGTTTTCACACTACTAACTATTGGTGTGTCCATTCACTGTATTCCTAAGTGATATTTTTTGAAACGATACATGTTTTTCCCGTCTTATGCATACGCAGTAGCATATACTTGGGCTGCATCTCATGCCAATTTTTATCTTACCCAGTTTGGTTGGAAAGAAAAACTAGTATTTTTGGTCCTTCCAAAAGAAATAATTTTCTTCCCATGCATGATATATGGTTATGGATGGCAGCTTTAGGTTTGGAAGTCAGATTCTCCTCTCGTTAGTATTTATTTCTGAGACATATAAGTTGTGTACTTGGAGCAAACAAAGTATTCGCAGACGTAGGTTTGCTTTAAAAAATTATATAAGGTGGATTCAGATCAGATTGAATCCTTTTAATTAGAATTTTTTAGTAAGCGCAGAGATGGTGATATCGTCAACAATGGTGATATCGTAAACAAGCATGATCCTATGAGCTCATCCATGCAAAGTGTATAAAATGTCTTCAATTTTTCAGTCTATGATCTAATTACGAACCTTGGTGCTTCTCAAAGATGTACTTTGTATTTTGTTGTTGTTCAGTGTTCAGTATATATGTTTGCCTCCCAAAACTTTAGTGTCTTCCATTCATTCTCTTTTTCCTTGTATTTTGAAAGTGCAGCTTCTGTGGGTCTTAATGTTTTCTTAACTTAGGTTTACAGTTATATTATTGAAGGGCGTGTTTGTTATTTGACAATGTGTGATCGTGCTTATCCAAAGAAACTTGCGTTTCAATACCTGGAGGACCTTAAGAATGAATTTGAGCGCGTCAATGGGAGTCAAATCGAAACTGCAGCTAGACCTTACGCTTTTATAAAATTTGGTAGATCTTACCTTTTCCTTCTGCTCTTTAGTCTTCAAATGTACTTGATTTATTTTATATATTATATTCTGGCGACATTTAATTTTTTTTTGTTTTCTTGTCTGTAAAAGACACATTCATACAGAAAACTAAGAAATTGTACCAGGACACAAGAACTCAACGGAATATTTCAAAGTTGAATGATGAACTCTATGAGGTTCACCAGATAATGACTCGCAATGTACAGGAAGTTCTTGGTGTTGGTGAAAAGTTGGATCGTAAGTTATTGCACTCTAAAACTTTTCCTGAATACATTTCTTATAGTTTTTTCCCATTATCTTACTCCTCTCTCTAGAAAAGCACCATATCCTAAAAGTTCCTTCTGATGTTCACAATATGGTTGTTAAGGACTAGGCCTATTCTTGGGGATGTCTGTGGGGTTGGTTTGAAAAGATGAATGGGAATTGTTAAGGGAAAAGACAATATCAAGTGATCTAAACCCTGCAGGACATTCTAATAATCCTAGGATGCTTGTTAAGTTCAATCTAGATGTCAATTCACGCGTGGGACTGGTTTCTAAAAAGATAAAACACTAAGCTTGAACTAGGTAGAATCCGAAAAATGTCAGTAACGGTTAGATATCCATAAAACAATGCTTAGGATCCCATTTGGCAAATGCCATCCTGAGAAACTTTACCATATTGTATTTGAAGTGGCAAATTATGGGGTTTTGACTATAAGCATGCCATCATTGGAGAAATATAAAAAATTGTAAAGGTCGGCATGATGAACTTCTTGGAGGTCAGTGCATAGCAAATAGGTTGTTTGTTGTTCCTTCTGAGTTTGGATCAAACTCTTATTTTTTCATGGTTCTCCTTCTTTTGCTTTTGTTTGGGGAGGTAAAGACCCTGCCACCCCCGGGCGGGGTTGATAGTTGTTTATGCATTAGCTTCTAAATATTCTGGTACTTTTCCAGCATACATTGGTGATTGAATAATTGCACATTATCAACTTTTGCAGAGGTCAGTCAAATGTCTAGCCGCTTGACATCAGAGTCTCGCATATATGCTGATAAAGCAAGAGATTTAAATCGGCAGGTTAGTTTAATTGGATTAGCAATGATACACATGCATCTTGGTAACAGAAAAGTCAGTTTGTTTGTCTGAACCACTTTGGTAAGCTTTGGTTTTAGTAGCAGTTTTGCTTAGGTTATTTATGTTATAATGGCTCTGCTGTCAAAATTAACAAGCATTGTTGAAGCCTTATATTTGTTGGGCAGATACACGCCTCTATTGCTATATTTGTTGCGCGTATTTTGGATCCAATTGAAATGAATCATATTTTAGCATTATCATTGATACCCAAAATGCTGAAAAATTATAGAAGACTGTTGTTGCTAGTTAAATTTACCCTTCCTACTTTGTGTTTTTAAGATTTCTTATTGTTATACATTGAATAAGTGCCTGTCAGTCAGCTCAAGAAAGTGGAGTTATACAGAATGCACAGCTCATAAGTGGTCCTGTGTTTTTATTTGCACTTGTGCTGAGGAATTCTTATTTGCATTCAGAGTAATTTTTGAGATTGTATGTTACATGGTTTCAATTCTTTAGTTTGCTTTTTTGTCTTCATTCTGTTGTAGAGCGTAGATGTGAGTCAATAGTTATTAGACTAATATAAGCTTTTGTTTGGTATATTGTTCTCAATAGGGTAAATACTAATGCAACAGGTGAGATGACCTTATAAAGTTTTGAGTCTTGATGTTTGTTTGAATTGTACGTGATAGAGTTCTTAATTTCTATATTAGACATAAGTTAATTAGTCTAGGATAATATTGTAATTACTTCAACATTGTTCAGTTATAAAATAGAGAATGTAGGGGAACCTAGTCACTACAACTCATTATTCTTTCTTTCTCTGCCTCTCATTATTTCTCTTCTCTTATTCTCTCTTAATCCTAACCCTAACCCTAATATCACTTTTAGAGACTTTGTGTGATGTTCACAAATGTTGGAACAGTCGCTGAAAAGGGGCAGAGGTGCGAACAGGAGATAGAGAGGGACACGAGTTTTTCTTTTAGGGGTGGACTTCTTCTAGCAAAACGATGTCATTTTACTATAAATAGGATTTAAAAAAAAAATGAATCGTAAGTTTTTAGCAATTCATGTGCGATTCCCGATTGAAAATAATTATGTAGTGAGATACGAATCGAATGGGAACTAAATCAATCGTACAAATCGAGTCTCGAATCGTACGATTGTGATAACAATGTGTACACTCCTTTATAAATACATTTTGTGCTGACCATGATATCATTCATTAGACTATATGTCCACATACATCCTAGCAAAATGGTGTTGCAGAACGCAAATATCGTCATTTATTGAATATTGCTCGTACCCTCATGTTTAACACAATGCTACCTAGATCATGGGTCGCTTTGATACGTGGAATGGGTACATGGTATGACACTTAAGTATGCGGTACGATGGGGGTAGGGTTAACTGGTATGGTATTTTGGGTCATAATTCATTTTAGAACTCTTATGTAAATTGTTTTCACGACTATACAACATTATATATTACAAAACATCTATAAACATTAAGTCAGTTACCATTTATCTTATAGTTGTATTTGTTTTTCTATTATCTAAAACAATATATAATTATAAATCTATATACCTGTAGTCAATTAATATGTATTTTATATTTGTGTTACATATTCTAAAGCGAATTGATTTAGGGTTAGTATTACAATTTGGGGTCATCCATTTTGGTGATCTGGATCGCGAACCCATATCGTTTGGAATCGATACCCAAATCGTGTGTCGTCAAGGGTTGAGTGAATTGTGGTAACCATGGTTTAACATGCATGTTTCCACACTGTTATCACTGCAATCTATCTTATTAATCGGATGTCTTCCCCATCTTAGGTAATAAATCTCCATTCTCCTTGCTCTATCTTGACATTGCCCTTTGGTCTCACTTCTCGTGTCTTTGATTGTGTTGGATTTGTTCAACTCTTTGGTCCAGGTCGGGATAAACTCTCCCATCACTCGATTAAATGTTGTTATGATCCTACCTATCGTTGATATTATGTCAGTGTCGATGTCACCTTCTTTGAGTCATTGTTTTTTCTTCTCCTTTAGGAACTACTCTTTCCCCAGATTTGATCTTTACTAGTTAGGGGCAGCTTATGTTTTCTCGTGTATCTGATTGTGTCTCTTCTCCATCTTCGTATTCTGACCCTCTATTGCTGGTTTATCGTCATTTCATGGATAGACTGGTTGTTTCATATGCTTCAGCGCCTCGGCCACCATCGGATTCTACCGAGGTCATTTCTCCTAAGAGGCCTACTGTATCACCCTTTTCTAATTTGTCTATTGCATTGCAAAAAAGTACTCGTACTTGTACTCAACATCTTATCTCTAATTTTTTCTATTTGTATTAGCTCTCCTCACCCTTTCATTGTTCTGCATCAAACTTGTCTTCTATATTTGTTTCTAGCTCTTTGAAACATGCATTAACATTTCCTGAATGAAAACTGACTATGGATGAGGAAATGAAGGCCCTTCATGATAATCATACTTGGGATTAGGGTTTTGAAAATCGGACATTACAGCGCATAATGGTTGTTACGACGCATAGGTTGTTACGTAACGGTATCGGTGGCCGTCAATATAGTTACACCCCTTTATAGCGGTCGGAATGTTTTTCACATCCATAACGGTTGTAACAGTGTGTAACGGCCGTTATGGGACGTTATGAGACCTTTTTTAGATCGTAACGACAAATTCTATTACAAGTCCCTACATTATGCCTCCTCCCTATGATCCTCATGCTCTTGGAGCCTTTCTTAGGAGGAAATTCAACTTAATAAAGCAAGTGGAGACATGAGAGAGAAGGTAGTGCAGAAGTGGTGAAGTTTTTACAGAGCTCCCATGGAGGTGGGCTCGTTGGTGAAGACGAAGAACAGGCACATGAGGAGAGAGTGAGATTTTAGCATTTATGATGAGTGGACAGCAGCCGATGGGAGAAATGATTTGGTACAATAAAGTATAAGTTAAATATTGTCTTGACCATATTTTTGGAAGATGTCAAAGTTGGGAACCCATTATTTTTCGACAAGTGTCATTTTTAAATCCTCAAAGTAAAGGATTGAACCCAACCTACAACTTGATGAAGTAGGCCCACGTTAATGCCTTGACATCTTACTGATGGATAGCTTGTGTTATACACTCTGTCCAATTTTTTGAATCCAACGGCTGGGGGACTTATCTTACTTAGCAATTTAAAGCTTGATTCATTTAAATCTAATTGGTTAAAGGTTGTATTCCAAGAAAGTCTGGGTGCAATTTGGATGAGTGACTGAAATCAAAGCATCGAAATTCCACTTGCTAATTTAATTAAATAGAGAATTAAATTCTATTTTGAAATTTGTAAATGTGTTCCAAGATTTGCATAATTTTAGCCCAAAATAATAAATAATTGTTAACACCAAATAGAAGATGACACTCTTGCATTTTGTGTATTGATTTTTCATATTATGAACCAATAATATAAATGTAATGAGTTGTAAATCCTAATAAAGATTTTTAAAAAATATTAAAAGACTTATAACTGTATGTCTTTAAAGTTCAAACATTAATACTGTTACAAATTGGGTTAAGTGAGAGTAAAAAAAAAATTCACACATTTGGTTTTCGTTCCTACTACGTAATGCTTGTTATACCCTATGTCCATTACACCCGTGGTTTAAAATATCGGCCGATACTGATACGAATCGGTCGAGTCGTATCTAACTTGGTACCTTTCAAGATGATACCGTTACATGATAAAGTTGTATCCGAGTTAATCTTGAGTTGCCAAGTTATTGTCACGATATCGGTTGATACGGTTTCATGACACCGCGATATGACCTAAATCTAACGTCATATTCAACATTTTTTTTAGGTCGTATTGCTTGTTATCGTGCTACGACGTCGCAACCAATGTGTCTTAGAGCTTTTCGAGTCGATATCGCGACCTTGAACCATGATTACAATGTTACCATTCTGTTACTGTTATTATGTCTGTTACCGTTATTCAGAACTCTGCGTGGGATCTTACTACTCTTCCGTTTGGAAAGTAGCCTGTTAGTTGTCGCTGAGTTTATACTGTGAATTATCATCCTAATGGCTCTGTTGAGTGTTTGAAGGCACAATTGATTACTAAGGGCTACACCTAAAATTATGGTGTGCATTACTGTAAGACTTTCTTCCCTGTTGTTGATCTCAACTGAACATAAAGAATGCATTCTTATACGGAGATCTGCTGGAGGAGATCTATATGATTCAACCTCCAAGTTATGTTGTTTCAAGCCAATAACAATTAATGAGTCGTTTGAAGAAAGCATTGTATGGCTTGAAAAATCACAACGTGCTTGATTTGATAAGTTCAATACTGTAGTACTTCAGTTTTGGTTTCAACCATAGTTATGAATAACGGTAATGGAAATGATAACGGTGTAACGAACGCGGGATGTAACGAGCGTTACGTAACAAGAACAGAAATCGGAGTTGTGATTTTTTTTTTTCATTCTCACCTCACCCAATTTATAACAATATTAATGTTTTAACTTTAAATTCATACAGTTATGAGTCTTTTAATACTTTTTAATAATTTATATTAGGATTTACATCCCATTACATTTATATTATTGGTTCAAGGAAGTCAAGCCCCCCAGTCGTTGGATTCAAAAAATTGGCCAGTGTGTATAACATAAGTTATACATCTATCAAGGAACTAACGTGGACCTATTTGATGAATTTTAGGTTTGATTCTATCCTTTACTTTTAAGGATTTAAAAATTATGACATTTGTCGAAAAATAATAGGTTCTTAACTTTGACATCTTCCAAAAATATGGTAAAAACAATGTTTAACTTAATACACTATTGTACCAGATCATTTGTCCCACCAGCTGTTGTCCATTCATCAAATGCCAAAATCTCATTCTCTTGTCATGTGTGTTGTTCTTCGTCTACTTCAACGAGCCCATCTCCATAGGAGTTTGGCAAAAACTTCACCACACCACTTTGAACTGTATAACGACCATTACAGTCTAAAAATGGTCCCGTAACAGTCATTACACACCATAACGGGCGTTATGGGTGTGAAAAATATTCTGACCGCTATCACGGGGTGTAACGATATGGACAACCACCAATACCGTTACGTAATGGCTGATTTTCAAAACCCTGGTTTTAGCGCTTTACCTCACATCATTCAGTTTTTATTCGTCGGGCTTCCGCATGGATTATTGTTGTTATTGTGTATGTGGATGAAATCATTATCAATGGTAATGACTCAGATGGTATTGCCTACTTCAAGGCCTATTTGGGGAAGCAATTTCATACCAAAGACTTAAGTCTTCTTCGGTACTTCCTAAAGATTAAGGTTGCTCGATTAAAGGAGGGTATCAATTTGTACCAACAGAAGTATGTACTAGACGTACTATCTAAAATTAGTACTCTTGGTTCTCGTCCGATTGATATGCCTATAGACTCTCCAGTTAAGTCAAATCCTGAAAGTGGCGAAGTATTTGATGATATAGGGCGTTATCGGTGGTTGGTTGATAAGCTGATTTACCTTATAGTTACAAGTCCTAATATTATATATGTTGTTGGTGTGGTTAGTCAGTTTATGCATGCTCCTCATAAGCCTTATTGGGAGGCTGTCTGCTGTATACTTATTGGGAAACTATATTAGACACAAGTTAATTAGTCTAGGGTAATATGGTAATTACTTTATATTGTTCAGTTATAAATAGAGTTTAGAGCAACCTAGCCATTACAATTGATTATTCTCTCTCTACCTCTCATTATTTCTCCTTTTATTCTCTCCTAACCTGAACCCTAATATCACTTTTAATATTTTAACTGTATGAGTAGTAGAGATTAGAGAGTCACATGCCCATCTATTTATTCATTGTTCTTTTGCTTGGGGGTTGTGGAATAAATTGTTTAATGTGACTGGAGTTGCTTTGGTGTGCTCAACAACGGTGTAGGAGTTTTGGTAGATTTAATTTTACAGTTTTGAAAAAATCTAAGAAGCTAAGGTTTTGTGGAGTTATGCATAAATGGTGATTTTTTGGAATAATTGGTTCGATAGGAATTCAAGAATTTTCAAAGATCGGTCTATTGCTTTACTGTTAGTTTGGCATAGAATTGTGTTTCTCGTTTCTCTATGGACCAAATCCACGGGAAATCTTAAGAGTTGGAGTTGGAGGAGTATCTTTGTAGCGTCTTTATTCCCAAGGCAGCTCTATATTTTAGTCTTTCCGATTTTCCTATTTTCGTTATTTCTTTTCTTTCCTTTTTATATCTTGTCCTCCATATTGATTTGTTTATCTCATCTCCATCTTAATAATATATTTCTTCTTTTATCAAAAAAAATTGACAATTGAAGGAGCCAATTTTGGCTTTAATTTCTTAGATTTGTGAGTAATGGTGATTCCATTTCATCTTTCATCTATTCAAAGGTTCTCACACGTGTGCATCTTCACTACTTGAGCTCAATATGTTGTCCTAGAGTTTAGCACCATGTTTTTGGGAGCTTGGTGTTTTTGCTCCTTGCACTTATCAACTTTGAAACTTGCTGTATAGCTTCTCACGAACTGAGTGATTCTGAAAGTTATGCAATATGTATGCATCACCCTAATTATTGGTTCTTTAATCTTTTGACTGTAGGCTTTGTTTCGGAAGTGGGCCCCTGTCGCCATTGTCATTGGAGTCGTCAGTCTTCTCTTCTGGGTCAAAAACAAGATTTGGTGATCCTGCCGTTGGTTTGCAGTTTACAGACATCGCCTCAGTTTCTGTTTCTGCAGATTTATGGTCTTGGGTGCTCGTTGTGGTTGCCAGACCAACCACCAGAGATTTCATATGTGCTCCTAATTTTACATGATAACGTAAATCATCTTTCGAGGTGAGTAGCAAGGTTTGTTTGTGGTACGGTTCTTTACAAAGGACTGCCTTTGTGGTGGGACAAATCAAGCCATGTGGTAGAAAGACACAAGATTTAGGAGCCAAACCATGTTAACAATTCTGGAAAGCTCAGTATCCAGTGGGGCTTATACATGATTTCAATATCCTATATACTTTTCACTATGTTATTGTATGTTGTCTTGACTATTTTATGGAGTTTAGTACGAGGATAAAGAAATGAATGAATTCCCTCATGAATCAACATCATGTTTTTAAGCCTTATGAATGGGCAAGTGATATATAAGCATGACTTGGGGGGTTTCTTGGAGGTCAAAACGTGGCAACAAGTACTGTGTAGTTGATGTGGCTCTTAGTCATGAGTACCTTGATTGTGTCTGGAGTTACCTAGGTTCAACAAGCAGCCACTATAACTCCAAGAGGTAGCTTAAATGGTAATAAAGACGAATTGTAAATTTAGATATCATGAGAGATTTATTTTTCATGAATACCCTAGACTTGGCGTGGATAGTCTGTTTTTAACCGAACTGGGGAGGAGATTAATTGAGATGTGCGTAAATTGGTCCGGACATCCATAACTGTCACTACCTTTCCTTCTTATTAGGCCTTTATTAGGCTCCCAGATCCTGCAGGGTCTGGTTTAATATAAACATTAACCCCCAATGTTTAATGTTTAGTTCTGATCGAGATCAACACCAAGGTGCAGGTCAAATACCCATTCTGATGCACTTGCATGTTGAATTAATCATTCTTACATTTGAAGACAAAGACAATAAAAAAATTGTACAGTGGATGGCAACCCACCAATCTGATAATCTAAGTGAATGTGAGAACTCATAAATTAAACATACAGCATTGGTATCATCGGGGCTTTGGTCCCATTGTATAAGAAAAGTTTCCAATAAGACACTTGGAATTTCTGCACAAGTTTCTCTGCTGTACCTTCTTCCCTCTATGAACTTGAAAGAAAAATTGCCGACTTTTGTTCACTCATCCTTGAAAGGGGCAAATAAAATGGATGAGTTGTGTCCTCCAAATCCAAACGAGTTTGACATTGCGACCTTTATGTCCAAAAGTTCCTTCGTGGGGCCAACAAGCACATTCATATCCTGATTTGATATATGTTTCCAGCATATTATTATCCTCCATGAAACACAATTTCACTGAAACTTTGGTAATTTAAAGATCCTTTGAAACTAGTTCAAATGCAAATTTGTATAGCAGGTAAATTAACCTTTAGTCATGGCTAGATCAAAGCATCAAATAGCAATAAACATGAATAACATACTGCAACTAAAGACAGGTGAGTAGGGGAATTGGTTAAAAGCATACCACGCCTTCCTCTGGATTTTCGAGATTGATGTTTGGATGGACCCATCCCGTCTTTATGGCCTATATTCAAGAACCAGTTCATGAAAATGTAAAAAAGGCTCAACTGCATAAACACCATCATATGCTGCATAATGCAGAAAAGATGGAAACAACGAAAAGAAAAATGGTTTGCCTCATTCGGGCCTTCAATTAACAATCCTTTCAAAAGAGCATGTAAGTAAAGTATTAGTCTAAACACAGAACCTAACCAATTCAACTCTATTCCCTTTGTGAGTATTTTTTTTTTTTCCTTTTTTTTTTTTTTGGGGGGGGGGGGAGAAGGGGAGGGGGGACTTGAACCCTTGACCTCAAGAAGACAGAGCCTTCATAAGGTAAGAAGTACCATTGGACCAAAGGCCCGTTGGTCCCTATGTGAGTATATTCTTGTGGATAGTGGTTTGTCTGCACTATCCAAAAATAGGCAAGAAGGCACCAGATGTATGCTTGTCTGAAACAATCTCCACCAGCAAGCCAGAGTAGTTTGTAAAGCAAATAGAGAAATGCCTGAAAAAACCCTTCACCCAAGACAAATTCTTCGCAAATCCCCTCTAAAATTTGGTACCTTTGCTTGTCCATCAATATGATGTGGATGAAATAAAAATCATACCTTATTTTTTAAAAAAAAAAAAGAGCAGCGTCTCCCATAATTTCAAACTACTACTTTCTCAACTCATGCAAGAAAGTGTTCACGTAAAAAGCATGAAGTCCACAGCAGCCAACGGCAGACAAGATTCTTTCCATGTAGTACCTTTATGATTTCTAGAAGCTGAGATCATGTTCTGCAGCAGCCAACACTGGAAGAACACTTTTTTATAATTACATTGCACATCAGCTGCAACTTGTATGATTGGAACTCAAAGGTATCCCGAGACTTGGGGCAAATAAAAATTCAGAGTTAGACTAGGGGCACATGGGGATTTAGTTTTGTTTTAGTTATCCTGATATTAGGAACCATAATCACAATTGATAACACCCAATAGATCAGATCGTGAACTCTTTCAAGCCCTTAATTTCACTAGGTTGGGGCACAGTTTCAGCATGCCTTCCACTGGGAGACAATGGGCAGATTCACCAAATTCGAAATCTTCTAGAACAACCAGGAAGGA
Organism: Ilex aquifolium; assembly: GCA_951799425.1. NCBI lineage: Eukaryota > Viridiplantae > Streptophyta > Magnoliopsida > Aquifoliales > Aquifoliaceae > Ilex > Ilex aquifolium. The sequence goes on along the minus strand of OX637410.1, from coordinate 15,094,133 downwards.
AAATCCTAGGCATGCCGGCAAAATGTCCACTAGGAAGCACGGATACTCGCCGGGGGGTCGACGTGGTGGTGTCGGACACGTATCCGACACAGATATTCATGGGACACGTGTCCGACACTTTTAAAAGTGTCTTCAATAGGAAAAGTAGATTTTTTGAGTCGGATACGGCTGGGACACAAGAGGGATACTTGAGGGATACGGGGATAACTCGGTACGAATAGGTAGACTCAGTGGACTCGGACAGATCAGTCAAAAACAACAACAAAGAAGAAGAAATTGAAGGAGAAAAAGAAATAATTTAAGATGGAAAAGAAGAAATTGAAATCAAACCTACAAAATCTAGCCAATCGAGTTTCCTTCACCCTCTTCTTCACCATATGGTCGTGGCTCCTCAACTGCTTGACTACCTTCAATCACAATACACCGGTGATCTCTTTCTCTGAGCCGAAGCATGCGTGGTTTTTTTTTTTTGGGTCTGGGAGTTGAAGGGTTTTTTGGGGTCGGAGACAGATGGGTTAAAAGAGGGTTTTTAGTTTTGGATCTGAGTTAAGAAGGCTTACTATTGTTATTATTGTCATATTGGTAAGTTGTGAATAATGCTTTGTTTTTTTTTTTTTGTATATTTTATTTTAAAGAGACTATATTTTTTTAGTTATTATTAATGTTGTTATTATATATATAAAAATATATAATATTATTTAAATTAGTCGTATTCTCGCCATACCTGTGTCATATATTTTGAAACTTTGTCGTATTCTCATGTCCGTATCATATCAAATACGACACCCGTGTCAGTATTCGTGCTTCATAGGTGTCCACCTAGTTTCAAACCACTACATGTGGCATATGAACTGACATCAAATGTTTTCATGTGTTGGATCTCTCTCTTTCTCTCTTCCCCTGTACTTGGGAGAAAACTTAAATCCATCCAAAATAATCTCTTTCTAACACAAACACATATTTATTTACATGCACAATCACATTCGAGTACAAAGTTAACATGAGTTAAAGTTGGAAAACTCTATTTGGTTAAACTAATGGCTGAAACCTAATAGAAATGACAGATACTAAAGATCATTGTCTCGCAGAGGATGGAACACCACACACACACACACAGAGAAGGACCACTCAAAGCATACAAACTAATGAATTGATCTCTTTGTGAGTCTCTCCAACAATTACGCTCCCTTTCTGAAGGTGAGCCTTGACTTTTTACACCTGTCGAAGAATCGGACTTTAACCTTGGAAAAATTAACATTTAAGAACATGAACTATCTTATTTTTTGTTTTTTTTTTTGATACTTCTAAGCTCTCTCTCACTCTCCTCTCATTTTATTTGTTTCTGATTAATTCTAAACTTTAGTTTCTTAGAAAGTAAAGTTAAGAAGGTAATAGATGTTTTATTTTTTTCGTTAACCGCTAATCCCAATCAATCTGGGGTTTCAGCCAATTACTTGAGTTTGTAATTTCACTTTGAAAATTGGAGGCTGAAGATGGAGATATGAATCTTGGAAGGTTTTACATGGGTTTTTACTGCCACCAAAGACAGCGATATGAATAAGTTGACGGGAGAATCCACATCATGGAAAAGTTAGAATATACTTCTTATCTTGGATAAACAATGGATCTCCCAAAGAATGTACAAATTGAGATTCTGTAAGTGATTATTAACTTCTTATATGCAAGAAGAACCCAGCAAATAATTACCTTAATGGTTGCAACAGCCTCCACGGCACCAGCAGCCCCCAGCAAGTGACCAAGCATTGATTTTGTAGAGTTTATCCTAAGCTGCAAGAATCAATATCAAATTAAACATCCCAAAAATTAAGTGCGTTAAAATCAGGGGATCGAGAAGAAAATTCATATGCATTCAATTAACCTGAGGATTCTGTCCAAAACACTGAATGATAGCTTGGTATTCTTTCAGATCACTGACTGGTGTTGATGCAGCATGTGCATTTACATAATTGACATCTTCTCTGGAGACCCCAGATTGCGCCAAAGCCTTCTCTATGCAAAGAACAATCCCTGTACCTAAGTTAAAATGGAAAATAATGGCCATTAGATCTAGCATTCTTGTTCGAATTGATTATTTGCCAACCAAAAGGGAAGTGACGGCAGTTCAAGCATTTATTTGTTAACCAGTGGTTCTAATAACCATGAACTGCATGAATTATTGGCAAAGCATGTGAGCTGGTATGCCCATTTGACACTTCATACCCTATTTCTACAGTTAAAGTTTAGAAGTAATGTTCAGACAACGGAAGCTCTCACAAAGAAGAAGAGAACAGCAACCAAACAAGGGAAAAAATGTGAAAAGTCAAGACAAACTAGAAAGCTTTCAGAAATTCGAGGAAAAAAATAATAAGACAGAAAACTTACCATCTGGACGAGGATCAGTCAAGTGATAAGCATCACAAGTGAAGCTTCCACCCAAAAACTCCGCATAAATATTTGCGCCTCTTTTCTGTCGCATTATTACAATAGGAATAAAGGCTGAAGGGTTAAGCCATATAAAGCACCTTTTTAAAAGAATTTCTGATGTTGGCATACACACATTGGACTCACTACTATACCTTGGCATGCTGTAGTTCTTCTAAAAGTAGAACACCAGCTCCTTCTCCCATAACAAATCCATCACGATTCTGCTCAAGTGCAAAATCAGAATAAATGTTGAGAATTACATCAAGAACAAACCAAGTTGACGAAGTTAAAATCTGGAAGGCTGTAAGATAAGTCGGGTGCCAGTGTTGCTCTTATCCATCAAAACAATCACCGCCGCGGGGGATGCATGTGCCTATTTTGAAATTTTCAACCTGGCCAGATGTTAGGCTCAGAATTTTAGCAGATAAGGTTTTAATCCAGTTTCCTGAATTTTGAGAAGCACATGCTGCATCAAGCAGCATACCTTGAATATCACCTGGGTACATACAGCTTTTAAACAAATTTAAGTATATTATGTTTACAAAAATGGCAAACCCATACTGCAATTGCCATACTTATGCTTCACTGATTTGACACATGGCATACTGCTGATAAAGCACAAGGTATATCAGAGTAAATGGTATAGTTTAAATTATTTAGAAGTTTCTCAGATTCATGTGATTACATTTAAACCTGAGCCAGGACGAGCAAGAAGAAGACAGAGGAGGAAATAGTTTGATGCAATACCATATCCCAAGGGCGTGAAGCTCCAGTTGGATCACTATTTCTCTGTGAAAGAGCTCCGCATGCGACAAAGCCTCCCAGTCCTGCAATTTCACTCCTCACTTAAGAATTACAAACTTATGCATTATGGTACTAGGTAACTTAAGCCACATCCATATTCAGACAATAACTAAAACCTATGGGAATAATTGCAGAATCGGAACCGCCACAAAGCATCATATCCTGCAAGTTTATATTCATTGAAAGAATGTTTAGTACTAGAAGGTTTTATGTAATGAACAACATAAACATGTTCAAACAAGACCTTAAACAAAATTTTAAATTAATTGTGAACCCAAGACAATGTAACAAGAGCAACCTTAGCTACTCACAGTTTCACCTCTGATAATATGATTTGCTGCATTTAGGATACAGAAGTTGCTTGTTGCAGAAGCTGTTGAAATAGAGTAGTTTGGGCCCATCCATCCCTGCAGTTTAGCAATTAGGAAGCAGCTGTAAGGTTGCTTCAAAAGTGATGCAATACATCATGATTTGTCACAATTTGCCGACAGCAATTAACAAAACTCACCAAATCCATTGCAAGCATAGCAGAACCCATATTAGTTGTAGCAAAAGGTATACAAAAGGGATTCATCTTCTTGTATGAAACCCGCAGAGCTTCTATCGCATCATTAAAAACCTGTCAAAAGTGTAATATCTCATAGCACAAACAGTAAAAGCATTTAATGACGGAAATGAAAACTAACTCTTGGAGAGGTTTTGATAATTGATACTGCAGTGTGGGATGAATTTCAAAATGCATCCCAAACTTTGATTCACCAGGCATTCATTTAGAGGTTTTTGTCCTTTCCATTCTTACAAGATCTCCTAAGTGACGTAGATGAAAAGAGATTTGCTTTTAAGGTTTTACAGTCATTTTGTTGCCAAGAATATGCATTATCATACAAGTTAAGCTTAAACTTACTTTCATGCCCCCCAGTGCAGAGCCAATCAAAACCCCACATCTAGTTTTGTCTAACTCGCCTATGACATCATCTGTGATACCACCATCTGCCAATGCTTTCTTCCCAGCAATTAGCAAGTAAATCATGAACTTATCTGCCCTCTTAGAGATTTTTGGTGCAACCCAACCATCAGCTGAGAAAGACTTAATTTCCCCTGCTATTCTCTGTTAGAAAAAAGATTCGAATCATCATCTACAGCTCGTCACTTTTCCATTAAAGAAAAAGAAATAAATAAATACCAGTTGTTGCAATTTAAAATAAGTCAAGAAAGATTTACTGTAGGAAACTGAGCACAATCGAAAGCCTCAATCTCGCTTATGCCGCTAACACCTTCAAGAAGATTGTTGTAGACTGCATCCGCATCATGACCAATTGGGGTTACGACGCCTAGTCCTGTCACAACAACCCGCCTTTTCTTTGCAAGTGGTTTTTTCCTTGTAGTGGTTTCCTTTGCCGGTTGTACAGGCAGAGTCAGAGTTTGGCCTAGAATTAGATCATCATTAAGTTAGCCTCTACATGACCAAAAATAAAAATAAAAATAAGTTAGCCTCTATGCTCACCATAAGGTAGATATGCAATGTATCAAGCATTTATCAAGAACTACCATCAGCAACATGTGGTACACATTTTTAACGGAGGAAAACTATATGCACAAATTATACTAATGGGCAAAAGTTTGTGTCGAGACCACATAATAATGTGGCAGCAATATCAAACTTGCTGATTAAAGCTTTACCATCGAAACTTGCATTCATTTCCCAAGAAGTCCAGTAACTGCATTGTTGCAGTATGTTCTATTCTTACAAGCAACTGCATTGCTGAAGCATTATTATTGATCCACATTGTTCGTTATTTGCTCTTCAAGCACATATGCCCACATACACCACCTAATGATCGTAATCCTTCCAAATACTACTCCTAGTCAATAGCTCTCATAGGATTAGGTCAAAATCTCCATAAACCTTGTGAAGCACTTCAACCTTGCATCTATTACAGCTCAGACATCAAATAAATCTTTCTGAAAAACAGAAATAAAATTTCTAAATTGCTGTTTACACCACAAGTGGACCCCGAATCAGCCTACGTGCCCCACCCTAAACTGTCCTTCCAAGTGAGATATAGAGTGAGTACGATTCCCCAACACCAAGGGAAAAGGCTGTGCACTCAGGTGCGCAATTCCGGTCGGTAACAACCCCGAAAGAAGGCCAAACAATCTGGGCAATTGATCACTCTTATCTGGGAAATCCGATCACTCTATAAGAGCGGAGTCACAATCATATCTTCACGTTTGGGAGTCACAGTCAGAGTACCCACCACCGGACGCCCGTGCTAAGGCCGTCTTCTCCTGAGGACGTTGTTGGAACCAGCACTTCATACCCTCTTGGATATTCGCGTTTTTGGTCTAGCCAATCGAGGAAGGATTTCTGTAAGTAGGCCTAGTGACTCTTGGTATGGACAGATCCACTTGTTCCTAGATAATTTTCGTCTAACTGGCCTCGTTTCATGACCAGGTGGTTCGTGGCGGTGGTTGTCGGCTGTTAAAACCTTGGTTGTTCCATTGTGATTGCCCCTGTGATCAACAAGGGGCCGGCGGCGACTCCTCGTAGAAAAGAGGATGCATGAGTACTCTTAGCTCCCGTCAACACCACCACAGTAAATCAAAATAAAAGACATGAATTATCGGAACCCTATGTTCCAAACTAACAACACACACAAAATGAAATCAAATCAAGGATCAAACAACATGAAGCAACGTAAAACTCCCAGAAATATTAAACAACATATACCAATCATTTATAACATAAAATTCTTGAGTCCTTACCTGAGTGGGCAACGCGATTCATTCGCTTCTGCCTACGACTCAATGGTACCGTCTTCGACCCGAAAAGCGAGAACCAATTGTCACCAAAAAAGGTCAAAGAAGAAGACAACCCATCTGAACTATAATACTCTTCGCAAGGCTCGAATGCAAGATATGAACTCATAACATTCTGAATACCCAATCCACAAAACGATGGTAACAAACATCCTGAGAGATTGTTTACACCACCAGTATTCCCACTTTGAGTTACTAGTTTCTTTCGTCTCGGACACCGACTCGGCCTCTTTGAAAACTGGGACAACGATGCTGATTTAGAAAAGTGGTCTTTTTCGCATGCCACAGACATGCAAGCTGCGACTAGCCATGTACAGAGTGGAGAGGCAACAGAGGAAGTCACCATTGGTGAAACCCAGAATTCAGAGGAAAATGACCCCCCAAATTTGAACTCAAAAAATGGTAACCCAGATGGAGAATCTGATCACCCAGATAGATTTAACACGAAATTTTATCAACAGATTGAAAATTTAGGCACTTGCTGTGATTCGGAGTGTTGGGTAATTGTGGGTTTTAACTTTAAGAGAAGAAGACAACGGTGATCAGGGATGGTTGAAACAGAAAGCGAAGCTGTCATCAATGTGGAGCAGTTGGAGACGACTGGTGTACGCGAATCCGAGACTGTTCTTCACGCTATGTGAAACAAAAAAAATTGGCGAGACGGATATAAAATAGTAGAGTACAAAGTACAAACTGATCTGCTACACCAAAGTACGTTTACCATCAGATATGGAATTTTGTGGGTAAGGTGGTGGGGTTGGGGTCATTTGGAAATTGGAACCTGGCTTGGCCTGTACCCCATTACCAAGTCCCATAGCATTGCAGAAATTGTTTTGTTAAACAAAATTTACAGAACGAGAGAGAGAGAGAGAGAGAGAGAGAGAGAGAGAGTCACTTCAGTTCTTGACTTTAGCCTTTGAAGCAAGCCTACATCTCCAGAAAGATAAATGTTTTTTTGTACCTTGTGACAACCTCTCTTCTTGTTCTCAAACTTGTTTGAGTTACGAGTTTGGATACTTTATAATAAAAAAAATAAAAAAATTAATAATATGATGAATTATAATTATTAAATTGATAATAAAATTTAATTAATAATAAAATTTATTGTCAATTTAATGATAAAAAAATAATAAATTTATTAAATAAAGTCTATGTAACATTTTTTTAATTTTTTTTATGAGGAGTCCGGTTTTCGACAAAACGGTTATCATGGAATTTCTGAATCGGCTATTCTCAGAATTTGAAAGGGACGTTTATGAGATATACTTTTATCGCACCGCATCTGATTCCTTAAAACTTGGTTTCTCAGCTTCTAAAATCATCAGCTAATGTCTTGCCGGTTGCCACCGTAAATTAACAAGTACGTTACTTTTTTAAAGAGCCCAAATTCTATTTGAATCAAAATTTACATTAAATCAATTATAATCGTTAGATCAATGGGTGAGATCTAAAGATCTAATGGCTGTAAATGATTTAATGTAAATTTTGGTACACATAACATTGTTCAAACATAATTTCAATTGCCCCCACTTTTGATATTTTAAATGAAATTTCAATTTGTTATTACTTTCATAATTTATTTTAGTAAAAATTTATAATATAAAATATGATAGACTTCAATAAGCTTATTCGACGGTCTCAAATAGATTCATCTAACGTCCCACCAACATTCATTTTAAAATCATTTACATTGCATCGTATCTTCAGATACGAGTAACCCATAATAAACTACTAAAAAATAACAATTTAGTAGACATTAAAGTTTAGAACTCGTTATGACTAACAATACTAAAAAAGAAGAGGGTGAATCAATTCATCACTGAACCTTTTTGGCTAAGTTTAAGACTATGATCTTTCCACTCTCTCTCTTTTGTTAGCTCTTGATGGGGAATGTTCTAGTGCTAATTTGCACAGAATTTCTGGAGGAGAAATAGTCATTAGAATATCTCAAACTATCATGAAAAGGCAAAAAAAAAAAAGGATGTGAGCTTATGTTCCACAACTGATGGAATATGTATGCGTTAATTATTTTTTTTGATTTAATGGTCAGAAGTGTCTGAACTAACTTATGCACACCTAAATTAATTCTCTCTCAATCTGGTCGAATATTCTAATTATTGACTGTAAGGAAACATTCTCTACTATGGATTTTTTTTTTTTGGTCTCCTGATTCCCTTTGAAGTGATCGCTAAGCTAACTTATTATTGAGAAAGGGATATTTGTGACAACAAAATAATTGGCAAACCGTTTATTAGGCTATTTATATTGGAGTAGGACAGGGCTTGTAATGAAAGATGGTCCACATCTTGGTACAAGGGTCATACTTTATGTCATGGTGTAAATTAAGGGGGTGTTTGGATTGTGAAAAGATTGGGTTGGATTGAATTTGAATCCGAATTCAATCCAACTCAAGTAGTTCGGGTTGATTCAATCCTAACGAATAGTATCTCATCCTATCCCATCTTTGGATGGAAAACATTTGTTTTGTGGGTCTCATTCACATGTGTAGATGAAAGATGGTGAAATGACAATTGCACCCTTTGCAAAGAATCTAATCCAATCTTATACCAACTTTGAATTGATATGATAACTTTGAATTTGTATGATGTCAATCTAAAATGAGGATGATTAGGTATTTAGTTTTGAATAAAATTCTGATTTAATAAATTGAGTTTTTAACAACACAAAGCAGAAAATTTGTTTATAATTTTTTTTTATTAAATTTTGAACAACACACAATTCATCACAAAATCATATGAATCGTCCATCAAAAGTGTAACATCCGAGACATACAAATTATAATACGAAATTATTAATCACATATTATATATAAGTTTACAGACTGCTTACAATTTGCTTTTATGGAGACTCTCCCTAACAAAAAAAGGCAAACTTTGGTCTTATAATCGTTGATCATTTGAGATTAACTTCATAAAAACATAGTTTATTTGGAGAAGAAAGAAAGACCATTGATACAAACTACAGTGCTTATATCAGCAACAGAACTTCACCTTCCCCAAAAAAAAAAATCCTTCAAACTTCAATACATAATAACTTGAAACAACAACAAAAAAAAGTAATGTGATTAGAAAAAATTTATTGGTCTTCAATGTGTGGATTAGTAAATCTTCAAAATATTGTGAACTTTGTTACACCACCAATGGTTAACAAAATCAAAGAACAATCAAATTCAGTATAATTAAATTAAAAACAAAAACAAATGTCATAATTGAGAGGGTATTTATGAGATTTATCCTATTTTTTTTCATTATTTTAGGATTCAAAATAGTTTTTATTAGGCCAATTCGATCAAACGGACAATGATTTGGTTGGGCTGGTCCATCAAAAAATACCGAGCTCATGACCAGTCTTAATGGAAATATGGTTAAGGTTTTTAATAGGACCTAAATACATATATATGCCTTTTGTGAAGAGCATACAAAATATAGGCAACAAAAGAAGGTGATTAAACAACCATTTGTTCCACAAGTGTAACATCCGTTTAAACATCATTTTTGAAAATAACTTCGAAAAATTGGTAGTTCAGACAGGGATCTAGACAATACTCCGTAAACAAATTTAAAAATAGTCGACTACAAATATATTTAATCCACCCAAAATATTGTACTAAAATTAATTAATAAAAGATATTGACAAGGGAATGTAATAGCCGAAATTTCATAAACATGAGTATCAGTTGGTGTATCACTTGTTTATTAAACAATCAATTCCAATATAATTTATTATGACTTTACCAAAATCCAAAGCCTCAAAACCTAACAAAGCAACAACAAACTACACAACACAGAGGACTCATAATTTTTCCCAATATCAAACACCTGTGTGCGCGATAGAGTGATAATATGTTTGTGTGCATGTGACTCTGAATCATTGTGTGTGTGTATTCTGAATCCTTGTGCGAGAGGTATCTCTGGTGAGGAGAGAGACAACAAAGACGAAAAGAACATGACGAACAAATGGGGAGAGAGAGAAAGAGAGAAAATCTGTTAGAAAACGAAGAATAAGAGATCACATAGAAAGAGGGCATAAACATTGATCGACTCCATGAATTATAGTTGTCTCCTGTCAAAGCTTGAGAAACTAATAGGGCACCTGGACTATCTCCATGATGAAGATAAAAAGGATAAGAGAAATCCTCAAATCGAAGTTGAGGAACTGGATTGTGGACTTATGACAGATGAATTTGATGTCATTGGAGAAACAAATAACAGAGGAAGCTTGCTAAAAGAGCTCTGATACCATGTTAGAAAATGAAGAAGAAGAGATCACAGAGAAAGAGGGAGAGGGAGAGAAATAGAGATGGAGAGAAAATATTATTCTCATTGAATTGAAAAGAACAATTACATCCACTATTTATATACAAAACTAAATTAAATATGTGACGCCCCAAAACCCGGGGGTCCTTTATTAACCGTTGACCATCCGTCAACCCGCGGAAATACTCGTGATAGTCGTATAACCCGACACCACGTCATTCACATGCTTTTAACCGGATTTACCATCCACAAGGTCAATTATACCTCAATTTATGTCCATTTATGTCATAGGAACCAAAGAAAACAAAGCCCAAAAGCATGGCTAAGCATTTTGAAAATTTCAAATTTTTTGAAAACCTTCCGGAAGGTCGACATACACCTACCGGAAGGTCGCTTAAAGAACAGTTAAATGAAAAGAATCAAATGCAAGAACTTCCGGAAGGTCGACATCAGTAGCAAAAACCTTCTGGAAGGTTCATTCCAGTAGCCAAAACCTTCCGGAAGGTTCATTCCAGAAAACAAAACCTTCCGGAAGATTTTGGCAGTCAAAAAGAAACCCAAGGCAAAACCTTCCGGAAGGTCCATTCCAGTAGACAAGTTCTTCCGGTAGGTTTTACTCCAGTAGCTAAAATCTTCCGGAAGGTTCATTCCAGTGGGCAAAACCTTCCGGAAGGTATTAGCTGTGAACAAGGCATCCAGGGTTTTTTTGCAAAACCTTCCGGAAGGCCGACATACACCTTCCGGTAGGTTTTCAGACTGTGAGCAAAAAAATGGATTTCTTTCCCCTCCAAACCATCCTTAAAGCTACCCCATACACTCCAAACTCATCCAACACATGTTTAATGAGATTTTCCATATAATACACAACTCATACAAGCTCTATCACAATTCATTCCATAATATATATACATCAAAATGGAATTTTGTTAAAGGTTTTACAAAACTCAAACTAAGGCCACAAGCCGGCCCCCTTCATGCTTGATGCTCTCCAAGTGAGCCATCCGCCGGTGCAAAACCCACACCTGAAATGTTTTTCCCATAAAGGGTGAGCCACGCTCAATAGGGTATCTCCTAAAGAGGCTACTCCCCAACCTAAATGCATATGAAATGTTCACATGCTATCAATCAACAATCCACAACAAGAATATATTTCATGTTGAAACATGTAATGCCATGCTATGAAATGAGGTGAGACTCACTCATGCACATCAACCGAGCCCTTCCCGGCTCATCTACACATGCAAGTGCCAATGTGTACCAATCCGTCATTTATGTTTCACATCAAATGACATTTCATTCTAGGGTCTTTGTAGGGGTGGATGTTCATGGACTCACACCAAGGGTCACCCAACCCACACGGAATTGACGGACTTCCACCGAAGGTTCCGCGTACACCCACACACTTCATGGACCGAGCCAAGGGAGTGCGTATCCCATCACCGGGTCTCTCACCCGAGGGATAGTCTAGCCCTTCTTGCTACCCCAACCCTATTAACCATGCAAACCGTGCGACTCGACTAGGTCACCGACCCATATTACCCGAGCCCACTCGCCATCCACCACACGTGGTGAGGACAACAATCATGCACACTCACCCACTAAATGCGATGTTCCCGTGCATATGCAATGTGATGCTCCATTGCAACAATAATTTAATGTTCGATATGGTATGAGTGACATATGAACATTCTCATCACACTTCACATATTTCATGGCGAAATCATATCATAAGCATATAATTCTCATAATACAAATTTCAAGCATGTTATCAACATACTAGAATTTCAAGGCATATACATATATAAACACATAACATGCCCACCTTTTCACATAACACATGAATTCACATTGGGTTCATTTCACATATCCAATCATAGAAATCACATTTAGTAACTTCTAAATACCTATCCAAGCTAGGATTTTCCTTTACCCATTTCAATACCCAATTCACCCAATTTCACGACAATAGGCAAGAGATACATAGGCTATCATCATACCCATTCCATAAAAGCATTATAGGCTTGGAGTAAACCTTAGTAGGAAGAAACCCTACCTCTTGTAGCGTGTAGAATCGTCGTAGGAAGCTCCTAGAACTCAAAGCAAGCTTGAATCCTCCACTTCCAAATTTTTGGCCTCCCAATGTTTGGTGAAAGCCGTCGTTTTTGGTACCCACGCGGTAGCCCTCGTCGAGTAGAACAATTTTTGTTCTTGGCCCAAGTGGATTCGAGCTCTAAAATGGAGTAGATCGTAGAGAGAAGTTGAGTTTTCTCTCACTTTCCCTCTCTTCTTTTCTCTCGGCTGAAACCGGCTGAAATGGTGAAGGAGAAGTCTGATTTTTTCAGACTTTAGGCCCCTATTTATATTTTAGAATACTTGGCCCACAATTCGCCACACGTCCTATTTAATTTCGGGTCCGTTTTAATCCCGAAACGACTAAATTTCGCTCCGGTTCAAGTTCGAATTATTTTTATTTTAACTTGTCTCTAATATTTCCCCAAACTTGGAAATTTTATAAAAATTTCGTGTACAGGGTCACCCGGGGCCCGTTCGTCTCGTAAAACGCGAAAAATCCGACTATCTCGGAATTCAACGAAATTTGACGTGGTAACTAGATTTCGCGAGACGAATCCAACGGTGAGGTCCGTTTCGTCATCCGAGTTCTAGAAAAATTCAGGTTTACAACCTGTACCGTAGTGGCAATTTACCGTTTTGCCCTTTTTCACAAAGGTTTAATTTTTCTCGGGTTTTACAAAATATCCTAACAAACTTTTTTAACTAATCTAACTAGTCTGCCAGTTAGACTGTAGCTAACCAACTTTAACTAACTAACTAATGCTTCTTCCTTCTTTCTGTTGTCAATTGTTATGATTGCATCTATTTAGCTGCATTCTGCATCAGTTTTGTTCTACAACATGCTGTGCTGCTACATTCTTCAATAGTCCCTCTCAAGATGGAGAGTGGATATTAAGCACTCCCATCTTGCTCAACAAAAAATGAAACTGATGAACTCCAAGAGTCTTAGTGAAGATGTCACTAAGCTGATGAACAGAGGTAATATGAAGAGTCTTGATAATACCAACCTGAATTTTATCACGAATAAAGTAGCAATCGGTTCAATGTGCTTAGTACGCTCATGGAAGACTGGATTAGCTGAAACATGCAAAGAAACTTTGTTGTCACAGAAAAGCAAAGAGGGATTGGGGTGAGAAATCTAAAAGTCAGCAAGTAGAGTAAGAAGCCAAGTAAGTTCACAAGCAGTCGTGGCCATGACTCTATATTCTGCTTCAGCAGAAGATCGAGAAGTAGTAACTTATTTCTTAGACTTCCAAGAGAGAAAAGATTCTCCAAGACAAATGCAAAATCTAGTGACAGATTTGTGGGAATCAGGACAACTTGCCCAATTTGCATCACAAAACCCTTTAAGATGCAATGCAGAAGTAGCAGAAAATAAAAGACCTTAAGCAGAAGAGGTCTTGAGATAACGCAGAATCCAATAGGTTGCATCAAGATGAGGTTGCTTAGGCTAATCCATAAATTGGTTGAGCACTTGAACAACATAGGAAAGGTTAGGACGAGTGAGAGTGAGATACAATAATCTACCTGCCACAAAAGGATCTGCTAAAGTTGGACCATCATCTCTATGAAGCTTTAAATGTTGTTCCATAGGAGACTTAGCTGGTTTAGAACCAAGAAGATCAGAATCTTGTAGAATTTCAAGTTCGAATTTCCTTTGACAAATAGAAATCCCTTTAGAAGATCTAACTATTTTCAGTCCTAAAAAAAACTTCAGATTACCAAGATCTTTGATATGAAATTGACTGTTATGGAAAAACTTAACATCATTAGATGTAAGAAGATCATCAGTGGCAATAATAATGTCATCAACATAGACTAATAATGGCAGGTAGCTAGAACCAGTTGATTTGATAAAGAGAGAATAGTCTGAATTTGACTGTGAAAATCCATAAGAGATAAGAGTAGTAGACAGCTTAAAGAATCACTGCCTAGAAGCCTGCTTAAGACCATAAAGGGACTTATTTAGCAAACAAACTTGATTGTCCCCCTGTTGATCATAATCAGGAGGGATCTTCATGTATACTTCTTCTAAATCACCATGAAGAAAAGCATTGTGAACATCCATTTGGAACAAATGCCACCCCTTGATGGCAACAACTGCTAGAAGACATCGAATAGTGGAAAATTTGGCCACAGGAAACAATGTTTCTAGATAATCCAAACCTTCTTGCTGTGTATACCCTTTAGCCACAAGCTTTGCTTTGTAGCGTTCAATGGTCTCATCTGCTTTATACTTGATTTTGTAGACCCATTACAACCTATTGGTTGTTTTCCTAGGGGTAAAGTAATGATAGTCCAAGTGTTATTGGACTCAAGAGCTTGAATCTCAGCCTTCATTGTCTCACACCAGTCAGGAGATTTAACAACCTCATGAAAATACTGTGGTTCTCGATGACAAGAGATTGTTAGACTAAAAATTCGATGTAAAGATGATAATTTGTGATAGGACAAAAATTGAGAAAGAGCATGAGAGGTACCTGTAGACTTCTTGAAACCAGTAACTAGGGAAGACTAATGGGATGTGTGAGAAGAAAGAAGATAATAGTGGTAATCTTGTAAGTAACTAGGAGACTTTCTTGGTCTAGTTGAATGTGTAGTAGTATTGGGAATGGAAATGATGTCAGAAGAAGAAGAAGAAGGAACTGTATCAGAAATAGAAGTATGTGCTGCTGGCAAATCATTATCAGAAATGTAAGAAGGCAAAACTAATGATTCTGCATCAGAAGAAGACTATGTGTTCTGCAGTGAAAAAGGAAAAATGGTTTCATAGAAAATGACATATCTGGATAAAAAAAACTGAATGAGTTTGGAGATCAAACAGTTTATAGGCTTTGCTAACTAATGCATAGCCAATGAAAACACATTGCTTGGCTCTAGAATCAAATTTGGATCTATGTCTTTTAAGAGTTGAAGCATAACATAAACAGCCAAAGACTCTTAAATGAGAATATGAAGGTTTGCGAGAAAATAAAATCTCAAATGGTGACTTTCTAGAAAGAGAATGAATTGAAATTCTGTTAATGAGATATGCTACAGTTAAAACACAATTACCCCAAAAAGAAATTGGAAGATTTGCTTGAAAACGAAGTGTTCTAACTACTTTCAAAAGGTGTTGATGTTTCCTTTCCACAACCCCATTTTGTTGTGGTGTGTCAACATAACTCAATTGATGAATAATGCCTTTAAAAGAAAAGAAAGCAATCATGAAAAATTCTTGACCATTGTCAAATCTGATAACTTTGATTTTGGCATTAAATTAAGTTTTTACTAGAGTATAAAAAGACATTAACAAAGACTGTGTTTCAGACTTAGTTTTCATGAGGTAAACCCAAGTACACCTAGTAAAATTATCAACAATTGTAAGAAAGTAACATGCTCCATTTATAGAAGGAGTAGGGTAAGGTCCCCAAATGTCACAATAGATGATTTCAAAAGAAACAAATGTTTTACTAGTGTTGATTGGAAAAAGCAACCTATTCTGCTTAGCATAATGACAAATGCTACAATGAGTATCACTAGAATTTGAAATTTCAGGAAATGTTCTTTGTAAAGAGTCTAGTAAATGCCATAGATGTGAAGATACATTTGTGTTACATTGAATAGAAGAAAAAACAGAAACTTTATGTGGTTGTGATCTCTTCAGAAAATACAATCCTCTTCTTTCTTTATCTATCCCAATCGTCCTCCATGTTAACAGGTCCTGTATGAAACAATGACCATGAAGAAATAGAAAACAAAAAGAAATTTGTTGTGTTAGTTTACTAGTGGAGAGAAGATTGTATTTGAAGGAAGGCACACAAAGAGTGTTAGTCAATATTAGGGAATCAAAAAATCTGACTGTGCATGTATGGGTTACAGCAACAAGATTTCCATCAGGTAATTTGACAGAGGTGTGAATAACATAAGACATAGTGTGTAAAATCTGAAAAAAAATAAAAAAAAATAAATTAAAATTATTATTAAAATCATAATTAAAGGGGTAAAAGAATAATTAATTGTTCAAGTACGGGTCAAAAACGTAAATTTTTTTAAAAAAAAAAATTGTATATATATATATATATATAAGTGGAAGACTTTTGTCTTCCACTTTTTCTTTCTTTAGGAGAGGCGGCGAGAGTGAGACAGAAAAGAGAGAGAAAAAATAAAAGAAAAAAAGAAAAGTTAGACCTCCTTCATTCCTTCTCAGATCTACGAAGATTTAACCGTCTAATCACTTCGGGCCAAGAATTAAAGTTGTTCTACGCAACGATACCAAATATCGTATTTTTCTCCAAAAATATCACATACGAAATTTTAGGCCTAAAGCTTGAGAAGCTAAATTCGGGCTTTCCTTGGAGTCTACTACGTGGGCTCACGCTACAAGAGGTAGAGTTTCCCCTATTTAGATGTAATTTCAGCTTGGTATCAGAGCCTAGGTTTTCGATTTACCTAGGGTTTGCGAGGCATGGGTCTAGGCCATTGCATCCATTGTGCATTGCATGTGAAATGTATTAAATGTTACGTGATATGTGTTATGAGATTATATGCATTATTAAATGTATATAGGAATGAGACACTATGGTTAGAAAACATAACCTTAGAGTCGGGAAGGGAAATGATGTGTAAGCCTACTGTTTGGGCATCTATCGGTAGGTATATATTCTACGGTTTTAATTTTGATCCCTAACTTTGGGATGCTAAGTTATTCATCTATTGTTATCTTATGTGTGTGTAGATGGCAACTAGAGGAAGGGGACGTCGGGGTGGACGGAACAACCAACCACCACCACCGGCTTTCGATCAACAAGCCTTTTTGGAGGCTATGGGCACGATGACTGCCACCTTTTTGCAAGCCAGTGCAAATGTGGGCCAAGGAGGCTCGAACAACCTCCAAAAGTTTAAGTCCCACAACCCACCAACTTTTGTAGGAGGAGGGGATCCGATGGTAGCTGACCATTGGTTCCAACAGGTGGACAAAATTTTAGAGGCAATGGAGATTACATCCGACGCCACTAAGATACGGTTGGCCACTTTCCAGTTTGAGGGAGAAGCCCATCAATGGTGGACATGGGCAAAGCCGATTGACATCGGGAGGATGACATGGGAAGAGTTTCAAGAGCTCTTCATGAAAAAGTATTTCCCACTAGCTGTTCGGGAAGTCAAAGCCCAAGAATTTCTAAATTTGAAGCAAGGAGCGATGACTGTTATGCAGTACGTGGCCAAGTTCACAGAGTTGGCACGTTTTGCGGATGACTACGTGGCCACATATTTGGCCAAAGTGCGGAGGTTTGAGAATGGCCTAAAGCTATCCATCAGTGGGAAGATTGTTGGCCACAGGTTGCACGACTTTGACGAGATGGTTGAGACAGCCATGGCTATCGAGAGAGAGGTGGAAGACGCCAAGAGTATCCGAGAGGCCGGATCAAATGACAGGAAGAAGGAGGGACAGTCATCCACTACTAGCTTGGGAAAGAGACAGGATTTCTACCCCACAGGGATCACAGGGACAGGGTCGAGGCTATCAGGGCCAAGGCCAAGGCTATGGTCAATCTTTCCAGGGTGGGAAGAACTCTAGGGGCACACAACAGGGAGTCCCGCGAATATGTTACTATTGCCACCAACTAGGCCACTTGAAGAGAGAGTGTCCTTAGAGGCAGGGATCCCAGAGCTACGGGGCATCTCAGTCCCAGTCATCAGTGGGGCATCCACAAACTTACTTCATTCCTCCCTACCCCACCATGGGCCGGGGAAATCAGTTCCAGTTTCAGGGTGCAGCACAGGCCCTGCCACTTCACGAGCAGGGACTCCGCAGTCAGGCCAGATGAGTCAGGGCATGGGCCGAGGCCGGGGACAAGGCTCTCAGGTAGGGACTTCAGGGACCCAGGGGCGAGTCTTCGCCATCACACCACAGACTTTACCGGCAGATCAGTCGGTAATTCAGGGTACATTTCTTCTCTCTAGATTATGGACTAGAGTATTATTTGATTTTGGTGCATCATATTCTTTTATTGCTACATCATGCCTACGAGACTTGGGCTTAGAGGTCAAGACTCTGAAAAAGCCCATGTATGTGAGTTCACCTCTAGGAGACAGAGTTTGTATTGACAAGATATGTCGGGGTTGTGAGTTGGAGATCGTAGGGACCCAGCTTACCGTTGACCTTAGGGTCATCGAGATGACGGAGTTCGATGTCATACTTGGGATGGATTGGTTGGCGGCACATAAGGTCGTCATTGATTGCGAACGCAAGAGGGTTACGGCCTACACTTCAAACGGGGTTTGTTTCAAGTTTTAGGGGGAGAAGCACAATGCTTTACCTCATGCCGTATATAACTCAAGATGGCACGGACAGTTGATAGGTTGGCTTGCTAGCCTTACACTGGAGGACGAGGCGAGACACGAGTTAGGTTTGCCTCGAGTCGTGTGCGACTATGCGGATGTCTTCCCAGATGAATTACCAGGGTTGCCACCGCATCGGGATTTAGACTTCACCATAGAGTTACAGCCCGGTACATCCCCTATTTCTATGACACCGCATAGGATGGCACCAGCGGAGTTGTAGGAGCTTAAAGTCCAGTTACAAGAGCTATTGGATAGAGGTTTTATCAAACCGAGTACTTCACCTTGGGGTGCTCCGGTGTTATTTGCCAAGAAGAAAGATAGGACGCTTAGGCTCTGCATTGACTACCGACAGTTGAACAGGGTCACTATTAAGAATAGGTACCCTTTGCCGCGTATTGATGACTTGTTTGACCAATTGAGAGGGGCACGGGTCTACTCCAAGATAGATCTGCGCACGAGGTACCATCAGTTGAGGATTAGGGATGCCGATATTCCAAAGACGGCATTTCGAACGCGTTATGGGCATTTTGAGTTTATTGTGATGTCATTCGGATTGACGAATGCCCCGGCGGCATTCATGGATCTCATGCATAGGGTGTTCCAACCCTACCTAGATCAGTTCGTTGTGGTCTTTGTTGATGACATACTGATCTACTCCAAGTTTGAGGAGGAGCATGAGGGTCACTTGAGAGTTGTTCTTCAGACCTTGAGAGACCACCGGTTGTACGCCAAGTTCAGCAAATGCGAATTCTAGCTGACGGAGGTGAAATTTCTGGGACACGTGGTGTCAGCTTCGAGTGTGTCAGTTGATCCGGAGAAGGTTGAGGCGGTTATGAGTTGGGAGAGGCCGAAGTCAGTCTTCGAGATACGCAGTTTCTTGGGATTGGCAGGGTATTACAGGAGGTTCATTCAGGATTTCTCCCGACTGGCTACACCTATGACTAGATTAACCAGAAAAGAGGTCAAGTTTCAGTGGGATGACTCGTGTGAGATGACATTCCAAGAGTTAAAGAAGAGGCTTACTTCAGCTCCGATTTTGATAGTTCCGGAGAGGGGACAGAGGTACACAGTTTATTGCGATGCCTCCAAAGACGGAC
The DNA here is from genome assembly GCA_951799425.1 of Ilex aquifolium. Classification (NCBI taxonomy): domain Eukaryota; kingdom Viridiplantae; phylum Streptophyta; class Magnoliopsida; order Aquifoliales; family Aquifoliaceae; genus Ilex; species Ilex aquifolium. Next base: position 15,074,314 of record OX637410.1, on the reverse strand, counting down.
TTGGGTGTGTTTTGATGCAGTCCGAGAGGGTGGTAGCTTATGGTTCTCGACAGTTGAAGAGCCACGAGCAGAACTACCCCACGCATGACATGGAGTTGGCAGCTGTTGTCTTTGCCTTGAAGGCATGGTGCCACTATCTATATGGAGAGCAGTTTGAGGTGTTTTCGGACCATAAAAGTCTGAAGTATATTTTCACGCAGCGGGACCTCAATATGAGACAGCGCAGGTGGATGGAGTACCTTGAGGATTATGACTTCACTTTGCATTATCATCCTGGTAAGGCAAATGTGGTGGCTGATGCGCTGAGCCGGAAGTCACGAGGAGTCTTGGCCAGTATAGCTTCCCGGGAATGGCTGATGCTCGAGACTGTAGAACAGTTCAGGTTACACTACAGAGGTCAGACTCAGGGCACTTTGGGGAGTCTAGTGGCTACACCTTCTCTACTGAGTAGGGTGATTGAGTCCCAGGGGCAGGATACTGAGATATTGTCCATCAGGGACCGGGTATAGTCGGGTACAGGTGACGAGGGCTGGGCCATTCACGCGGATGGTAGTCTTCGATTCAGGGGAAAAATTGTGGTTCCTCAGTCTGCAGATCTAAGAGAAGAGATCCTTAGGGAGTTTCATTGCTCCCGTTTTGCTGTGCATCCAGGTGGCACGAAGATGTACCATGATCTTCGCCGCCAGTACTATTAGAGTGGGATGAAGAGGCACGTTGGAGATTTTGTTAGTCAATGTCTCACGTGTCAGCAGGTCAAGGTTGAACACCAGAGACCAGCAGGGTTGCTCCAACCTTTGGAGGTGGCTGAGTGGAAGTGGGAGCACGTCACGATGGATTTTGTGACCCACTTGCCACGGACATCGCGGGGGCATGACGCGGTGTGGGTGATAGTGGACATGCTTACGAAATCGGCACACTTTTTAGCAGTGCAGATGACCTTCACACTGGAGGAATTCTATAGGCTGTACATACGGGATATTGTCCGGTTACATGGGGTGCCCGTATCTATAGTATCGGATCGGGACCCTAGGTTCACCGCCCATTTTTGGGAGAGTTTCCAGTGGGCTCTGGGACGCAGTTGATGATGAGCACCGCATTTCATCCCCAGACGGACGGTCAGTCAGAGAGGACTATCCAGACTTTAGAGGACATGCTACGGGCATGCGTCCTTGATTTCAAGGGTGGCTGGGAAGAGCATTTACCCTTAGTGGAGTTCGCCTACAACAATAGTTATCAAGCGAGTATACAGATGGCACCCTATGAGGCACTTTATGGGAGGTCGTGCCGTTCTCCGATTTGTTGGACGGAGGTTGGAGAGAGACCTTTCACGGGTCCGGATTTGATTAGAGACACCTCGGAGAAGGTGGACTTGATACGAAAGCGTCTTCTCACGGCTCAGAGCCGGCAAAAGAGCTACGCTGACAGACGGCGGCGACCTCTGGAGTTCGAGGTCGGAGACCATGTCTTCTTGAAGGTGATGCCTAAGAGAGGATTGGTCAGGTTCGGGAAGCGGGGAAAGTTGTCGCCGAGGTATATTGGGCCCTTCGAGGTACTCAAGAGGGTTGGTACAGTCGCTTATCGGTTGGCATTACCGCCAAATCTATCTGGTGTTCACGCGATGTTCCATGTCTCTATGCTCCGAAAGTACACTCCAGATCCTACACACGTGGTGGATTGGGGTGAGCTGGTGGTTGATGCAGATGGAACCTTCAAGGAGGGACCGGTGCGTATCATGGACAGCAGAGAGCAGGTTTTGCGTGGCAAGACTGTGAGGCTGGTGAAGGTGTTGTGGCAGCACCGTGGGGTTAAGGAGGCGACATGGGAGCGTGAGGACACTATCCGAGCTACCTATCCGTTTCTGTTCGAGGATGGAGGTACATCTCTTATAGTCATAGAGTATTGAATGACTTTTTGCATGTGCATGTTGTTATACGTGCATGTGGGTGAAATTTCGGGGACGAAATTCCCTTAAGGGGGGGAGAATGTAAAATCCGAAAAAAAAAATTTAAATTAAATTAAAATTATTATTAAAATCATAATTAAAGGGGTAAAAGAATAATTAATTGTTAAAGTACGGGTCAAAAACGTAAATTTAAAAAAAAAATTGTGTATATATATATATATATATATAAGTGGAAGACTTTTGTCTTCCACTTTTTCTTTCTTCAGGAGAGGCGGCGAGAGTGAGATAGAAAAGAGAGAAAAAAAAAGAAAAAAGAAAAGTTAGACCTCCTTCATTCCTTCTCAGATCTACGAAGATTTAACCGTCTAATCACTTCAGGCCAAGAATTAAAGTTGTTCTACGCAACGATACCAAATATCGTATTTTTCTCCAAAAATATCACGTACGAAAATTTAGGCCTAAAGCTTGAGAAGCTAAATTCGGGCTTTCCTTGGAGTCTACTACGTGGGCTCACGCTACAAGAGGTAGGGTTTTCCCTATTTAAATGTAATTTCAACCTAAAATATGACATATGAAATGGGCAGGCTAAGGGTGTATATCACATGTTAGGTCTTGACTAGTGTAACTAGTGGGTCAAATATAAGATTTATAATTAATTTTGTAATTAGTAAAATCCTATTATGATTAACTTGGTGTAAGTTAATGTTAGTGGTTTAAATCATGTTAATTGTACATTAGCATGACTTGATCCTTTAATGGCATATCAAGTTTAATAAAATTATTAGCTTGTTATGTGATTATGAAATAATATGTATGTTAAATGATTATTTAGCATATGATTATTGTGGAGGACTTGTACTTATGTTTACAGAATTAATAACACATGTTGCCATGTTGAAAGTAATAAACATGCTATTTGTGAAAATTAATGTGCCTCTAGGTGTTTGTTTAAATGCCTAGGTGAATACAAGTATGTTAGTTGAATTGATTATCTTACATAACATGCTTGAGATTGTGTTGAAAATGTCATTATATTGCATTCATTATGTAATGGACATTGTAAATGGTACTAAAAGCAATTGCGCATTGCATTGTATTATGCATGAGTTGCACTACATTCATGGGCATTGACATGGGTGAGAGTGTGTGCATGGTATGAAATCAATCACCACATAGGTGGTTGATCGTGGACTCGGGAAAGTCGTACCAAGGTCCGGCTGAGTCGCACGGGAAATTAAATGAATAAATGTGTCGGGGATAGCAAGAAGGGTTAGATTCTCCCTCGGGTGCAAGACCCGCTTACTTGGTTTATACACTTCCCAGTGGTGAAATTCCAGAAAAGTGTAACGGCGTAAACGGAGCCGCAGGTGGGATGTCCTGAAGATCCGTTGATGGTTGGTGTCTCATTGGTGTAATACCATAAATCATCTCCCCACAAAGACACAAGAAAATGAATTAATTAGTCATTGAGTGTACATAACACCAATGACAGGGGGGTTTGGAATGCCCGGATACATATGCATGGTATTACATGTGTTGTGTGAGCCCGGGAAGGGGCTCGGTGTTGGTATTGCTTGCATGAGTCTCATCTCATGGCATGACATGATTTATGGCATTTGTTCATAATAGACATATTTGAATGAATGCTTGAAATGATTGTTGCATGTGACATTTCATATGCATTTAGGTTGAGAGGAATTCTCTATAGGAGTTACCCTATTGAGCGTTGGCTCACCCTTTATGGGAACATTTTTCAGGTATCGGCCAGGCATCCACCGAAGGCGAGGCCATGGGCCCTCTTTGACGACAGAGCCGGTCTGTGGCTCTTATTTTGACTTTGCAGTCCCTTGTATATGCTTACTTTTGGCCTTGCATAATTTTTGTAAACAAAAACTTCTTTATATTTAAAAGGCATGTATATGAGACTCTTTTGAGACATTTATTCTTTTGTGAATGAATGTACGTAGTGATGATGCTTATGTAGTATTTGATACTATGCAATTAAGTATGGATAAATGGACCCGGTGTGGTCAATATTGTATATTGGACCTCGGATGGGTCATGTGATTGTATGATTACACAGGTTGTGTTTTGGGTAGAGTTCCCCGTACAAAGGAAACTCTGCCCGAATTTTGTTAAATTATGGATCCCGGTAAATGGGGCATAATTGCGTGATATTGAGTTACACGGGTATTCCGCGGGTTGATGTGTGATCAACGGATAATTATGGACACCTGGATTTTGGGGCGTCACATAGTGGATAAAGAGAACATAGAGCAAACAATATGATATGTTGCTCCAGTGTCAATTATTCATGGGGATGAGGAAAAATAAGGAAAATCATGACTCGAATAGTGCAAGGTACTTAGAACTTCACCTGACATGTTGAAAAGAGACTCCGTATGAGAACTGGTTACTTGATTTGTTGAAGGTGGATCATGAAGATGAGACTGTGACTTAAGGAGAGTCAATAATGCTGAACTTGTCCTTGTGTTGTTGGCAAAGATGAAGAAACCTCTCTGCTGCCTTCATCTGTAACTGAACTTTCTTCTTCATTCTGACTATTTCCTGCCATCTGATTTATAGCTTTGGAATTGTTCTTTTTTTTTTTTTGTAAATCAAATCCAGGAGGATAGCCATGGAGTTTGTAACATTTGTCAATAGTGTGACCTTGAATTCCGAGTACAAAATAGGTCGAGATTTGTTGGAGTTTGATTTGCTGAAATTCTGTTGATTAGATGAATTAGATTTGCTCAAGAGAGTTGTAGAATTTGTAATAGAAAGACCTGGGAAAACTATCTCTCTTTGTCATTCCTCTTGAAGAATGAGATAAAACACTTTGTTGATTGATGCAAGGGGATCTTGTAGCAAGATCTGACTTTAGATGTGAGAGTATGAATCATTTAATCCCATCAAGAATTGAATTATGTAATCTTGATATTGAACATCTGCTAAGGTTTTTAGAGCATCTCATGTACAGACTGGCAAGGGTCTGTAGTTCATTAATTCATCCCAAAAGTCTTTGAGCTGAGTATAATAAGAACTTACAGAGAGTTGTTCTTGTTGAAGAGAGGAAATCGATTTCTACAACTGGTAGATCCTTGGTCCATTAGTCTAAGAGAACTTTTCCTTGAGTTCTTTCCAAATTTCTTCTGCTGAATTGACATAAAGAACAATCCTAGCAATATTTTTTGACAATGTGTTGAGAATCCAAGATATCACCATATTGTTGCATCTAATCCATGGATTATACAAACGATCCTTCTGATCTGTTGGCTTTGAAGATGTGTCATCAATGAATCCAACTTTGTTCTTAGCACTCAAGGCCATAAAGCATTGATCGACTCCAAGAATTATAGTTGTCTCCTGTCAAAGCTTGAGAAACTAACAAGGCACCTGGACTATCTCCATGATGGAGATAAAAAGGATGAGAGAAATCCTCAATCGAAATTGAGGAACTAGATTGTGGACTTATGGCAGATGAATTTGATGCCATTGAAGAAACAAATAACAGAGGAAACTTGCTAAAAGGGCTCTGATACCATGTTAGAAAATGAAGAAGAAGAGATCACAGAGAAAGAGGGAGAGAGATAGAGATGGAGACAAAATATTATTCTCGTTGAATTGAAAAGAACAATTATAGCCACTATTTATATACAAAATTAAATTAAATATCCTAACAAACTTCTTTAGCGGCCAGGGATCTGCTATGATCGGTGGAGGCATATCCGGTGGGTTGAGTTTCAATGGTGCGATGGTGAGTTTGTTGTTATAATGTGTTTTGTGCTTGTGAAAGAGATGGGTTGAAGAGGGTTTCGATTGAAACAAATAAATGATGAGAGAGAGAGAGAGAAAAAAAAAAGAGAGAGAGTCATACCCAGAAGAAAATATGTTGCCTTCTTCACCGTGGATGAGAGGGGGATATAATGAGAGTGAAAGGGGTAAAAACCCTAGAAATTTACTGTGCAACGGCCTTTTTATAAAATTACAAGTGTATCCTGTTGACAGAATTTTAGTCCGACCTGCTCCATGAGTTTCATATATTTGGTTTCAATGGGATATTTGCCTTGAATTCATACGGCCCGATGAATTCACGCCCAACGATTATCCCACCCATTTTAACAGGACCCAAATGAGGGTATATGGAACCACAAGATAATTTAAGTCCAATTCCCCATATTATCTACCTTTATCTTGTAAAACAAACATCCCCTAAAAGAGTTATTTCAACAGGACTCTAGATTTGCTTCTTGTCATGAGAGATGTGGACCATCTAATTTGAAGGCTACGAATGAAGACGACACACCCATATGTTGTTCTCTTTTCTTGATATAACCATTTTAGTGGCCAAAAAACAAAAAAGTCTCAATGGTATGTCCATTTTAGTCATCAATTGTTCAAACCACCAAAGTCATCTCTTAATTTATTCTCTATAAGAGCTACCTCCATGGGCGGAGCTACATAGATTAATTTTAAAAAATATATATTATATGTATATTTATATTTATATTTTTTAAAAATTATGCATATATTTTTTACTTGTGCCCACCCTATATATTTTCTTATTTCAATTATTTAGTCATTTTAATTGTATTAAGATTTTCTCCAAATGGCCTTAATTTTATTATTTATGAATTTTTGCAAGTAAAAAGTTCTTGCAATTGACTTTCATTTAACTTTTTTTCCTATTAGAAATCATTTCTATTTGTATTCGAGTATTGATTATAGTCATTATTATGTGTCAATCGATTTTTAATTTTTTTACTATGTTTAACTCTTAAATTTTAGTTTAATAGTTTTATCATGCTAATATTTCAATGATAATGTTTGACACATCGTTTATTGAATAAATTTAAGGGGTTGTTGATAATTAATTTTTTTTAATTACACAAATGATAATTAGCTCCAATTTTTTATAATTGTGATAATCGTAATTTTTTATACATATACAATATATATTATTTTTTAGCATCTTTTATGTTAAATAGACTTCATGTATCAAATATGATATAATAAATATAAATACATTATATAGCGTGATTGGTTAGGAGAAAAAAAATTAGAATGCGTATTAAAATGTGCACCATGAGCAAAATTTTTGGCTCCACCCCCCGCTACTTCTATTTTTTCACAGATACGATCATTCCTAGTTTAACCACACACATTCATCTTAATATTCTCATTTTCGCCACGCTTAATTTGTAAATGTTTTGTTTCTTAATTGTTCAACATTCCATACCATAGAACATAGTTGGTCTTATGGTCGTTCTATAGAACGTTTATTTTTTTTATTTTTGAATAGAAAATGGTGTATTTTATTGATTACGGAATATCATAGAGAAGAAAAGACATTAAACAATTCGGAGCTCTCTCCTTCCAAACGAAAACACTTTCAATAAATCTCGCTTGCTTGGCTAGACTAAAAGCCACTATATTTTCGTTTCTCCAAACCATAATTATCTCGTAATAACAAAACTCTTGTAGCTCAGACATCACATTTCCCAAAATTTTCGTTCACAAAACCCATTCTTACGTGAGCTTCCCTTTCCTTGATTGAACACAGAAATTGAATGGAGTCCCCTTCCAAACTGATCTGCAACATTCCTTGATCCCTACAAAAACACATGACCTCCTTCATAGCAATGACTTCAACCCCTATCGCCACCTCCCTGGACTCAACCTTCTTAGCTATCTTTGCTAAGAAGACACCATTCATGTCCCTGATAACGACCCCAACACCCACATACTGACCTTCCAAAAGTACAACCCCACAAAAATTAGTTTTCAATAGACCAGCTGAAGGTGGTGTCCAAGATGCTAAAATTGATGTTAATGGTCTGCTGGAAGTTTTCTAAGATTTTTCTAGCTTCTTCGGATTTAAGAGATTCTGCTCCACTGTAACAAAATAGGCACTACGCACTGAGAAGCTTCTATGCCGATTGTAATGCCAAATTAAAGTATCTTCAGCAAGATGATGTCCCAACGGAATAGATTTGATAGCAACTGCTTCATGAGGAAAGGAGGTTTTGTCTATTAGTTGGTAATTCCACCCATGGAAATGAGGATCAATTAGTTCACTCATTGTTGCATCCTCTGGGAACACATGTCTGGCGTAATTATTTTAAACCTACTCGGTGTTGGAATCCAACGATCCCCCCAGATTTTAATCTTTCTTCCATTTCCTACTCTCCACCGAGAACTAGCTTCTATAACTTTTCGCGCATCAAAAATACTACGCCACGAATAAGACGACCTATAACCCAATTTAACATCCAAAAAAGAAGAAGAGGGGTAGTATCTTGCTTTCATAACCTTGTGCGGGTATGTTTTTCATGATTTATCCGCCATGCTTGCTTTGATAATAATGCCAAATTACAAGCTTTAAGATCTCGAAATCTCATTCCACCCCTTGATTGCTCTTACACATTTTTCCAACTCACCCAATGAATATTTCTCTCCATTTCGTTGCCCCCACCAAAAATTAGCTGTCAATAATTCCAATTCTGTACACAGGTAGTCTGAGAACTTAAAACACCCCATCGCATAATTTGGAATTGCCTACGACACCGCCTTTATCAAAATTTCTTTACCTACTAAAGATAGAAATTGCCACTATCACCCTTGTAGCTTACTCCAAGCCCTTTCTCTAATATTACTGAAAATGTCCTTATTTAATTTAACTGGTATGCGTCTATATCCTATTATACTCCAGATGCGTTCCTCCATTTAGTCCATTCCGTATTAATTGTATGAGTAACATCGTCATCAATTTCACACTCTCTATGAATAATAAACCATAAGTACTTAAAATATTCATTTTTCGAAATCTCTTGATCTTCAATTTAAATAAAATTAATAAAATAAAAAAATTATTGAATGAAAAATAAAAATACAATACCATAAAGTGACTTTCTACAACCGTAATTGAACCCTTTATAAAAACACAAACCGAGCATGCAGGAGATCATTGCGGGATAGAATGGGTTGGCTAATGAGTAAGATTTTTCATATGAATTCAAACTGGTTGTATATGAGTTGTTATTTTATATTGGTAATCTCAATTCATGTATATAATAAAGTAAAACGATTTTGAATTTTGGAGACAAAGAGCGGTTGAGATCGTTTCGTGACCAAAAAAGACATCATTCAACAGACGATATTATCTCAAATTGTCTCGAGCTATTGACATATTAGATCATTTTAAAAATTGTAATCCAACACACCAGATTGATTGTTAAAATTTTTATCCCGCCATTAAATTCCATTTTCAAATCGCATTGAATTTACTTCCTAATTTTTCATTCCAGAATTCCATTAATCACGTTAACTTTACGTCCCAACCCCACTCAACGCCCTAATCCCCTCCCTTTCTCTGTTTTTCTATTTCCATCTGACTTTGACTGTGAAAAACCATGTCTCTCACCCTCACACATACCCCTGCAACTCACCCTCACTGTTTGTCTTCTCTCTCTCTCTCTCACACACACACACCCTGCAACTCACCGGCGACACATACCCGGGATCTCTCTCCTCAAGCCGTATTTTAATATGCCAATACAGAATTTGGAAATTAATTCTCTGATTTTTTTTTTTGTGTTACATAGCTTCTTCAAGGGTTATTGTTGGTTACCCAGGGCCAGGAAAAAAAAATACCACACACAAGATATAAACAAAGAGGAATTCTTTATTTCTCTCTGGAAATAGAATACAAGAATTATACAAAATTCTCTCACTGAGATCTCTCCCGAATCTCTCTCTCTTTGTTTCTTCCTCACTGATCTTGAGCATACATTTGGCCTTCACTAAGCTTCCTACTTATAGGAGCTTTCTGGCCAAGAAAGTCAAGGAGAAGGGGACACAATCAAATGCTTTGGCAAGCTTTGTCAAAGTTTCAGCCGAAAGCTTCAACCACTCCTCCAACCACTCCATAGGCTGACAAAAGTAGGGTGGCTGCAAAGTCAAAGAAAAGGGAACACATTTAATGTGGTGTGGAAGCTTTTTGACAAATGTGGTGGTGGAAGCTTTTTGACAAAAGTGGTGGTGGAAGCTTTTTGACAAAAGCTTCAGCTGTCCACCGTCTGTCTCACTGGGCTACTGGATAGCCTTCTGATGGAGCTGGAATGAGCTGGAACCAGCTGGAACCTTCAAATCTCCCCCTCCAGAACCATCAGAAGAGAATGTAATCAAACATTCATCCCGGCTATGTCTCTGCACAGCTCAAGCTTATCCCGAGTAACGACCTTTGTCATCATGTCTGCTGGATTCTCCTTTGTGTGGATCTTCACTAGTTTCAGTAACTGTTGCTCCATCACTTCGCGTATCCAATGATAGCGAATATCAATATGCTTCGTCCGGGAATGGTACATTGAGTTCTTGCTCAAGTCCAGAGCACTTTGACTATCACAATGCACCTTGTATTCCTTCTGCTGAATACCTAGTTCTTGGAGAAACCGCTTTAACCACAACATTTCTTTACCAGCTTCCGCTGCAGCAATATACTCTGCCTCTGTCGTGGATAAGGCTATGCACTTCTGCAACCTTGACTGCCATGACACAGCTCCCCCTGCAAAAGTGTAAAGAAATCCTGATGTAGATTTTCTACCATCAAGATCACCTGCCATATCTGAATCTGTATAGCCTTCCAAAACTGGTTCAACTTCCCCGTAACACAAGCATATCTTTGATGTACCCTTAAGGTATCTGAGAATCCACTTGACCGCTTCCCAGTGTTCTTTCCCTGGATTGGAAAGAAATCTGCTCACCATGCCCACTGCATGGGCAATATCTGGCCTTGTACACACCATTGCATACATTAGACTCCCAACTGCTGAAGAGTAAGGAATCATTGCCATATCTTCTATCTCCTTCTTTGATGAGGGACAGGAATTCTTGCTCAGCTTGAAATGATTAGCCAGTGGGATGCTGACTGGCTTGGCAGTATCCATGTTGAACCTTTGGATCACCCGTTCAACGTATTTCTCCTGTGATAGCCACAATTTCTTGGTTTTCCTATCACGAGTAATCTGCATGCCTAATATCTGCTGAGCTGGGCCTAAGTCCTTCATATCAAAGGACTTGGACAGTTCCTTCTTCAACTGGCTAATTTTCATTGCATCCTTTCCGACGATCAACATGTCGTCAACATAAAGTAGGAGTGCAACGAAATTGCCATCTGAGAATCTCTGAACGTAAACACACTGATCTGCAGCAGTCCTCTTGTAACCTTGACCCACCATGAATGAGTCAAATTTCTTGTACCACTGTCTGGGCGCTTGCTTGAGGCCGTACAGACTTTTCTTCAACTTGCAGACCAGATTTTCCTTTCTTGGAACCTCGAAACCTTCCGGTTGTTCCATATAGATTTCTTCATTCAAATCTCCATGAAGAAATGCAGTTTTCACATCCATTTGTTCAAGCTCCAAGTTTAAACTTGCTACTAATCCGAGAATGACTCGAATTGAAGTCATCTTAACAACTGGTGAGAAGATCTCGTCAAAGTCAATTCCTTTCTTCTGTTGGAATCCTTTAACGACCAATCGAGCCTTATACTTCACCAATTTTCCATTGCCGTCTTTCTTCAGCTTGAACACCCATTTATTCCTCAGTGCTTTCTTGCCTTTTGGAAGTTTCACAAGTTCATAGGTTTGATTTTTCTGCAGGGAATCCATCTCATCCTGCATGGCTTGCATCCACTTGTCTTTATCCGTATGAACTTGTGCCTCCTGGAAACTCTCCGGCTCCCCCTCATCAGTAAGCAGAATATAGTCTGACTCCGGATATCTATTCGACGGAATGCGTCCTCTTTCGGATCTTCGTGATTGAGGCTCGTCAGCTATATGAGGTACACCATCCTCTGGTTGTTGTGATGGTCCTGCAACATCTGGTGGAGGGGGTTGTTGCTCCCCCTGCTCAACACCTTCTTCATCATCTTGTTCTGCTTCTGTAGCTTCATCCTGCACTTCATCATTATCTGTGGCGAACTGTAATGGTGCAGGGTCTGGAACAATGTCCTGTGCACTGGAACTAGAACTGCTGGACTTTGTGGGATTTTCAAAGTCCTCATACGCCTGGTTTTCATGGAACACCACGTCCCTGCTCCTGATGACCTTTTTGGCTTTTGGGTCCCACAATCTGTATCCAAATTCTTCATCTCCGTAGCCAATAAAGATGCATGGAGTGGTCTTGACATCAAGTTTCTGCCTCTGCTCCTTGGATACATGTGCAAATGCTTTGCACCCAAATATTCTTAAGTGAGAATAGGAGGGATTCTTGCCAGACCACACCTTCTCCGGAATATCAAAATTCAACGGTACTGATGGTGATCTGTTTATCAGATAACAGGCGGCACGAACAGCTTCACCCCAGAATGGCTTCGGCAGCTTTGCCATACTGAGCATGCATTTGACTCTTTCCACAATGGTTCGATTCATCCTCTCCGCTACTCCATTGTGCTGTGGGGTACGTGGAACAGTCTTCTCATGTCTGATTCCATAATTTCCACAGTATGCTTCAAATTCTCTGGAAGTATATTCGCCTCCATTGTCTGTTCGGAGACACTTCAGCTTCGCTCCTGTTTCCCGCTCTACCATGGCATGGAATCTTTTGAAGCATTCGAGTACTTGATCCTTTGTCTTTAGGAAGTACACCCATACCTTCCGTGAAACATCATCAATAAAAGTCAGAAAATATCTGTTTCCGCCCAATGATTCCACCTCCAGGGGACCGCAAACATCAGAGTGTACCAGGCTTAACAACTCTGATCTCCTCTTCATAGAGGAACTGAACGAGACTCGATGTTGTTTACCGAACAAGCAATGATCACAAGGATTTAGTGCAACATCCTTGTCAACTGTGATGAGATTCTTCTTTGCCAAAGTAAACAATCCCTTCTCCCCCATGTGACCGAGTCTCTGGTGCCACAGATTTGGTGAAGCCTCATTTTCAACTGCATTGAGGCTGTCTGAGCAAATCTTCACATGGGTCTTGTAGAGCGTGCTACAAATATGTCCTCGGGCGACAACCATGGCACCTTTCGTGAGCTTCCATGTGCCATTGCCGAAATGGTTATCGTAGCCCTGTTTGTCGAGGGCTATCCCGGAAAGTAGATTTAGCCGAAGGTCGGGCACGTGTCGGACATCCTTCAATACCAGTATACAACCAACATTTGTTTTGATTTGAATATCACCAATTCCCACGATCTTGGAAGAACTGGTGTTTCCCATTCTCACCGTACCAAAGTCTCCAGCTTTGTACGTCGAGAAGAAATCGCTGTGAGAAGTGGCGTGGTATGAAGCTGCAGTATCTACCACCCACTCAGCGTCATGGTTTGAACAATGAAGGCATGTCTCCTCATTGACAGAAAGAATGGCCACGTCTTCTGCGAGAGTGACTAGCGTCTCTCCGTCTTGTTTCTTCGGCTGATTACTGCCTTGGCCTTGCTCTCGTAGCAACTTGCGGCAGTTCTTCTTCATGTGGCCTTGCATGCCACAATGGTAACACTTGTATGTAGGTCTTCCTCCGTCATTTGATCTCCCTGGATCTTGTGACCTTCCTCTACTCTGACTTCTTCCTCTACCCCTGCCTCTGTTACCTCCTTTTAACTTCAAATTCACAAACCGCTTTATCAAAAGGGCTTTATTCCGAGCAGTCTTGGCCTGGTACATATCTTCCAGCTTCTTCCACAAGACATGTGCATCAGTCTCTTGTGCAACATGGTGGAATACACTGTGGTCAATCCATTGCCTGATTTGACCGATGGTTTTTCTGTTCAGCTTCTTCCACTCCGTTTCTTTTGTCGGATCTGGATTTACACCTTTTACCTCCAAGGGATCGTACAAGTCTTTACAGCTTAGAAGATCTTCCATCCGAGGTCTCCAAAGTGTATAATTAGAGGCAGTGAGTTTGATCATGGCTCCCGACGTTGATTCCTCCATGGACATATTGAGTTTTTAGGCTCTAAATGTCTCGATCAAAAATTCGGGGCTGAAAATTTTGCAAAACGGAATGCACCGCTGCGTCCGGAACGGTTGAAATAGCTGGGAAAGAGTCCTGGTTCACCAAAAAAACGGAGTTGAAAATTTTTTTTTTTTTTTCGGCGACCCCAACCAAAGCTCTGATACCACTTGTTGGTTACCCAGGGCCAAGAAAAAAAATACCACACACAAGATATAAACAAAGAGGAATTCTTTATTTCTCTCTGGAAATAGAATACAAGAATTATACAAAATTCTCTCACTGAGATCTCTCCCGAATCTCTCTCTCTTTGTTTCTTCCTCACTGATCTTGAGCATACATTTGGCCTTCACTAAGCTTCCTACTTATAGGAGCTTTCTGGCCAAGAAAGTCAAGGAGAAGGGGACACAATCAAATGCTTTGGCAAGCTTTGTCAAAGTTTCAGCCGAAAGCTTCAACCACTCCTCCAACCACTCCATAGGCTGACAAAAGTAGGGTGGCTGCAAAGTCAAAGAAAAGGGAACACATTTAATGTGGTGTGGAAGCTTTTTGACAAATGTGGTGGTGGAAGCTTTTTGACAAAAGTGGTGGTGGAAGCTTTTTGACAAAAGCTTCAGCTGTCCACCGTCTGTCTCACTGGGCTACTGGATAGCCTTCTGATGGAGCTGGAATGAGCTGGAACCAGCTGGAACCTTCAGTTATTCCTAGAGCTGGTATTGTGATTGGGTTAATCATTAGATATGTCTATCATCCTTATAGCTTACCTTGCACACTGATGCTTCTGTATTGTTGTTAGCTTCACTTGGATATAGCATAAGTTTGCCTTTTTGTTTTGTTTATAATTAGTTCCCATTTCATAGCAGTTAAAGCCAATTGATTTATAATATTTAAAGAATCATGCTCGCTCAAAGGTAAGCCTATCTATTGTCTTTACTCCATAAATGCAAGCATTGGGCATTTTCCTTTGGTCCTTAATCCAGTAGTGGATCAAAGGAGATCAACTGGTTAGTTGATTTTTTATTCATTTTACTTTGTAATTGGAAAACTAATTGGTGTAATTTGAAGGTTTCCATTTATTGGGGGCTGGAAAGGTGATCTATAAAGTGCATAGTCTAATTATATATTCATTCTATTTATTTTTCATATTAAACGAAATTAGAGGGAAAATATCCAAGGCATGTGTCTGAGAAATATGAATATTAAGATTTCATTTGTTTGCTGAAATAACCAGGGGACAGAAGGTGTTTTGGAGCATTGCTACAAAATACTGGGTAATAATTAGAGTAGTTTTAGAGTTTGTTATCAAGTCTATAAAACTTTCGAGTCAATTTTTCATAGCTTTCAATGCAAGACAATTCTAACATCTGAATTCATATTCGATGTAAAAGATTATTATTTGATTCATTAAGAAAATGAAAAATAATTTATTTGTCTTTTTTATGTTCAATTAGAATTACTATTTTGAGTTCATATAAGTCTTGATTTTAATCCACTTAGTGAATCAGATCGATTGATTAATTTAACCTTTGATTGCACAAATAGAGAGGATAAGCTCATAAACACCTTGACTTCTATTCTTTGGTGGTGCCATAGCTTTGAGGTTAATTGAACTGTCACAGAGGCTCCTTTGTTTAATTGTTGGTGAGATGTTAAATTTAATTATTGTTGCAAGATTAGTTTAATTAGAATTTCAGATGTCAATATTGGTTGGGGTTGTGAACAAATTTGTGGTGTTATGGTATCTGGGATTATCTTTTTGTTTGACTACTTAGGCATGTTGCGCTAAGCAAGATACATAAGGGTATGAAATGTGGTTTTCTTTAACTTGTGTATATATTTTTTTTGGTCAGACTTCTTTCATGTGCTAGATGGGATGATTTTGAGCATATATTTTACTTTTAATTCAGAAATTTTCATAGATGTAAATTGTGGATGAATGAATGATTTGTATTAAAAAGGGGAATTTATTTGGGTTTGATTTGTAACCTGTGTACTAAACATGTTGATCGGGTTGATTGCAAATTGTGTCAACCTGGATACAATTTGTACTAAACATGTTACATGGGTCATGCTCCGATTATTGGTATTATAAGCAAATTGTATTCGTATCAGGTCATTTTGAAATGATTAATTAGGTAGTTCATGTTAGGGTTTGAGAGTTTTTTGTTATGAATCCAAGATAACACAACACAACACAACACAACACAACACGGTTTGATTGTCATCCCTACTTCAGGCATTGTGAGTGTTTAATTTTTTTGAATGTATTTTTAGTTTTCTAAATGATTTTATTTTTTAGTGTCTTCAGGTACGAACAATTGTTACTTATATTATATTTTATGAATTTGAATTTAGAAATATCAATATTCGATCAAATAATGGCTTTTGTACAACGTCATAAAGAAATAAAATTCATATAGTTGACCCCAAATAATTGAAATTAAGATTTTATTAAGCTGAGTTGATATTCGATCAAATTATGATTCGAATCGAATTGTTCACATGTATAGAAAAATAGAATGAATTGGGTGATTATTTTATGAAATTGAACTAAACTCTAGCTGCTTTAAGTTATTTGAATTGGATTATATTTTAAGATCAAATTTTATAATTTTAAAGCCTTCGGGCATGAACTAAAAGTGAAGGTTCGATTGATATTTGTGTCATATTTAAATCTATCGGAGTCCAATTTGAATCCAATCCTTCCAAAATCCTACCTTAAAGAAATTAGAGTTTCTTTTATTATTCTACTATGGTTTTTAAAATTTGTTCCCACTTTAATCGTATTTTTAGATAATATATCTAGTCTATTATTAGTTACAAAAAAAAAGTGTATTTTAAAAATATATATTATATACTCATTATAAGCACGCTTTCATGTAAATAATGAAAATTTAAAACTAATTTACATATGAAAATAAAGTTTTTAAATCTCATTTGTATTGGAATTGATTCAAATAAATTATGTGGGCGTGGGAATTCAAATCACTATGGTTATACGAGTATTAAATATTGGTGTAATAGTTATATTACATCAATAGTATCACGTGGTGATCTTTTTGAAATTGTTCTTTTTTTTTTTTAACGGTCAGGGATGTTTAAGACAATTTTATACTTAAAAACAGGTCATTCACATCAAGACTAATTTATTTATAATGAATAAATTATTTATAGTCTGATCTCAAGGGATTGTCAAACTCAAAAAGTCTGAATTTACCAATTGACCTATTTGGGGTTAAACCGTCCTTTTACCTTCCTAAACAATATTAATTGCATTGGAGGTCTTCAAAGTATGAAGTTTGTCTTATTTTGGTTCATAATATTTCAATTGCATCATTTTAATCTCTGAAATATTAAATATGTTTTTATATGGTCTCTCAAGTCAACAACGTCTAGATTGCTAATGATTTTTTATCATAAATTTGTTATATGATACTTAAATATGGACAAAAAAATAATTTGAATAACTCTTGACTAAATTTCTATTCCAAGTTTGGTTAAATAGCTATTCAAATTACACATTTTTTATCATGAATTATCTAAATTTTAGTCAAAAGTTACACATATTACACTTTTATTAAAAGCTTATCCAAATTTTGTTTAAGAGCTATTCAAATTATTTTTTATCTATATTTAAGTATTACGTGTGACAAGTTTATGAGAAAAAATCGTTAGCAGTCTGGACATTATCTGCTTAAAATGATGCAATTGAAATATTAGGAACTAAAATAACTAAAATCCCATTGAGACCTTAAGTGCAATTAACCCTTAAAAGTTTATTTTTAGCAGTTTAAATTCCACTTCACAACGGTCAATTTTTCAATTCAAAATACACAGCCCAGGGCCCAGACTTTCCTAATCAGAAGACCATAAGAATATCAAGAGTCAGAAACCCTCAGAAAGCTTGGCCAAAAGATTGTACTGGGAAGGATAGACCTCAGTCTAAACTCAAAGCCCTATAAAGTTTAAGAAGAAGAAGAACCCGGCAATGGCAAAGGCGATTTTTGAAGAACAAGGTTCTGCAAGATTTCAAGATCACTGTGAAGAAGAAGACTACGCTGAAAATGGTGAATCAGACACTGATACATGTGATTCCGATGATCCACAAAAAGATCCAACCTTCGATATTATTGAGGAGACACGATCTAGCTTATCAAATCTCTCAATCAAAAAGGAATCCAAGTCTCGGTTAGTATTTCGAACGATTAGGGTTATATTTACTCCGATAAGATTGTGGAATGTTGATGTTCTACTTTGATAACCTGCTTCTTGTTGTTAAATCATTTGGGTATATTACCAAAAAAAAAAAAAAAAACAGCATTTTTAAAATAATGGATGAGGGGATTGAGGGAGACCCAGATGTTACAGAAATGAATGTGCCAGAACTTGATGAAAAAGACCAGAAAAGCTACGAGGTTATTCAAAAAGTCATTGAAGGTTGGTCAAGATTCTCATTCCTTATCAATGGATAGAATATATTCATGTATCTGTCCATGAATATATTGACATCATTATCCTTGTGTGATTCCCTTGTGACAGTTGGCCAGGTAGAGAAACTAAAAGTTGATCAATGCAAGGTTTATTTGAGGAAACATGGATTGAGATTGACAGGCAACAAAGATATCCTCATCAAACGCATTAAGGAGCACCTTGAGTAAATTCGTATTCTTTTCATTTTGGTTATTGGACTTAATGAAAGATATGGCTTTTTCAACCCATTTGCTGCCCATCCACTAACTGTATTTGTAATCTAATGCTGTCGAATTTCAGTATTATTAATGGTGGTGGAGAGAAGAAGTATCCAGCATCTAGTTTTGTATTGAACTGTAAAGGTAATGAGAGAATTTTCATAGCTTATGCATTTATTTCTGCATAACCAAACCAAACCAAACCAAACCAAGCCTTTTGTCCCAAGCCGTATTGCTACATATGTGATAGAATCTTGGCACTTGTTAGATAGCCAAATCATTCAATAGAGTATAAGTTTTTGTCTGTCCCAATTCACATTTTGCAAAGTGAATATAATCTATGTCTCGGACTTCTAAATTTGATTTGTGAATTATCAGCCATTGATAAGGTTAGTATATGGGTTCAGTTCTGCACGTTGCTTCCATTATTAAAGTAATACTCACATTCATCATTCAGCCATCTGATTTATTTCTTATTTCTCTCTTCTTTTAACAGCTTTGACTGTTTGGATGATCAATTAATCAGCTTGAACTTTATTTTGACATTGATTTTTTGACTAATAACTGGATTATACACAGGTGATGCATGCACAGGAGATATTGTTATGTTTGAACAAAACGTTTATGAAATGTAAGCTTTACTATCTGCTTTGCATTTAGGGACTGGAACACTTCAATCCAAACTTTGGGGTCTTAATGAGATAGTGGAAATAATGCTTCACTGTTAACTATTCAATTTAAGCTTCTTTATCGCTTCCTGACTACTTTTATAATTAGATAGGCATAGATATCCATTAATAGGCAGTGTCGTAAAGATGGGTTCCTTCGAAATGTTATTTATGCATATGTCCTCTTGGTTACCAAATGAAAAAGAGCATAGCAGATCCATTGGTGGTGTATTATATTATGGTTTCTCAGGTTCAACATTGCATCCAGAAGTGCCAGTGGGCCTCCATGTGGTACAAGGGTAGTAGCAGGCCGCATTGTGAAAGAAAGCTATGGTGCTGCAAAGCAACAACATACATTTACGGTGAGCTGTAGTTGATCCAACAAAGATTTAAAGATCAAAGACAACACATAGCGTGCCTTATTGCTCTTGCATATTATCAATAACATTATTGGAAATGAGTATTTTATTTGACTTATCACATACATACTGCATTCTGAAGGAGTCTTGGTTAGTGCATCAGCTTAAGAGAATCTTCCATGTTTCAAATTTATCTCAGAATATCCTAACACATAAGTCTGTCATACTATTTCTTTGAAGTTTTTGATACAAGTGTAAGCGTTCTTGACAAAATGGTTAGCATAACTTCCAGCTGTTTATGCTCAGTGGGCAAATCTATCCAAAAACTTTGGTAGTAATTGGGGATTTTGACTACATGAAAAGAGCGTAAAAGAATTGGCTAAAGTACAATCTTCATCCTGGATGAAATTTGTAAATAAACGATGGTTTATACTATTGCGTCATGTTCACTAGATGCCTTTTTCTTTATTGGTCAGATTGAAGTACTATGGAGCAAGGGGGAAAAACCACTCAGTCCTCTTCATCCCCTTCTCATTAAAGGTAGAAACCTTTACAAGTTGAAGACAATGAGACAGGTATAATTGATATAAAACATTACAGTCCTGTCCTTTATTTATTATGAAGCATTGCATTAGTTGACCCTTACCATCTAATCCAGAGATGGAACGATGAAGGCGATAGGCAGAAAATTTTGTTCGAGAAGCATGCTAGAGGTTCTCTTGCTAGATCAAACAGGGAAGCACGTATTCAAGAGAAGGAAACAAGAAAGATGTTAGGGGCAAATAGGTAGTGGAACATGATTTCACATGTAACTTAAATTGCACAGGATTTCTACTATATAAACCTTCTGATATTTGACAAGTATTTCAGTTTTATATAGCTCTCTGAAGCTGTTCATATTTCAGGGTATCAAGG
Source organism: Ilex aquifolium (assembly GCA_951799425.1). Classification (NCBI taxonomy): domain Eukaryota; kingdom Viridiplantae; phylum Streptophyta; class Magnoliopsida; order Aquifoliales; family Aquifoliaceae; genus Ilex; species Ilex aquifolium. The sequence goes on along the minus strand of OX637410.1, from coordinate 15,053,829 downwards.
GAAGATCAAAGAAGAAAACAAGAAGAGAATAAAAGACATATTTCTCAAACAGTCCGTGTGAATTCATCAAAATTGGGAAGTCAGCCTCACGAGAAGCAAAAGGACATACAAAAGCTCCATCAAGAACAAAGTTTTCAGCAGAAGGAATGTGGTAACTTCATAATCTGGAGAGAAAACAATTCAGTCCCGTCAGAAGCTCTGTTCAAAAGGCCTACTATCTTCCCAATCTCAAATATACCATCAGAATGTCAGAGGCAGCCTTTGACAAGCATGAACTATAATCCTTCAAGGAGTCTGTGCATAAGGGATGGTGAAGAACAAATCATCACCTTCAATCCTTCAATGGGTCAATATGGAAGGTACACTCATGACCAAAACTTAAACTTGAATCCTTCAAAGTGTTCATCTCAATTGGGATTTCATGATGAGAACAATAGGATTTATGGCTCCTTGAGGAGTCCAATTCGAAGGCATGGTCATGATGAGAGCCTGAAATTTAATCCTCCAAGTAATCCATTCCAAGGGCACGGCCATGAAGAAAACACAAACTTAAACCCTTTGAAAAGATCAATAGAAGTGTGTGTTCCAGAAGAAAACAAGAATTGCAATCGTGCAAGTAGTCCATTCCATAGACAGGATCATGAACAAAGGCAACAACTGTGCCGACACTATGCACATGGAAGATGCTACTATGGAGATCAATGCAAGTTTCAGCATGGTCACGATGAAAGCATGAAATTTAATCCTCCAGGTAGTCCTTTGAAGAGTTCAGTACAAGTGCAAGTTTCAGAAGAAAGCATGAATTGTGATCGTGCAAGGAGTTCGTTCCATAACCAGGGCCCTGAAGAAAGGCAACAGTTGTGCCGATACTATGCCCAAGGAAGGTGTTACTATGCAGAAAATTGCAAGTATCAGCATGATAGGATCACCAACTATGGTTAAATGAAGGAAGAAATGTTGTGACCCATCATCTTATTACATTTCATTACTGAAATTTTTTTTGAACTACACAACTAAATTGGGAGTATTTTACGGGAAAATGACCCAGGATCGAGTCTCACTCTCTCTGTTATCCTCATTAATTACTTATTTCGTATGTATACATGGTGTTCTTGTATACATATTGTGATCACATGAGATAACTTATACATACCACATTGTGATTTTCTACCTTCGTTGCAAACCACCACAGGTTCCACTACAAAGGATAGTATGACATTTCGCCTACAGATCACGTTGGGGCCAAGGGCCCTCCCACTCCCAGGGTTTTAAGATAAGGCCAAACTGCCAACAGATCACTCCTTTGGACATTTTGCACTTATATCTTTACCCAAATAACCTTGCAACATCCTCATATGGCCATAAACCATGAGGTGATTTCAGTAATTACCTTTTTAACTTGTTTTCTGCTGTCTAGTAGGGAGATAAGAGAACACCTACTGAACTTCTAAAGCTCTTTTTTTGAATAAGAAAGCTTGTCTGTCTCTAATGCGAATGAGGAATGTAAGATAACAGAGTTGTTTTCGCCCAAAAGGTCCTCTACTGGACCGGTCCCTGGGGACGAAGTCAACTTGTTACTGATTGAGCATGAAGACACTCTGCTTTGAACATGAATGAGACGTTAAAAATTGAGTTGAGTTATCCGGGTTCGACTCGTTTTCTAAACGAGTTAAACTTAAACAATTTTTTAGACTCATTTAGAAAAATAAGTTTGATACGCTTGACTTGAGTTCGATTATCAGTCTTAGTGTATGGGGGTGTAGCAGCTTTTATACTATAGTGCATAAAAGAAAAAAAAAAAAACTTTTTTTTACTCAAACCCTCTCTCCTTTTATCGTCTATGGACAGTGATGTTTTCTTCAATATAAAGATATTTCTCGTGCAATTTTCGTGTTGATTAATTATGTAGAAAATATATTAAATTTTGACCTCTAATTATTGGGTTTGTAAGCAATAGTTGAGAAAGTTTTGGTTTGAAATTTAAATTTGAGTTTCTTCCTATGTATACTTTTGTTTTTAATTATTTTCAACAGTCAAAAACAAACATTGGCATATCTGATAAACATCGATAGGATTTTGCTCAATCATATAAATATTGGTAATCAACTTTGTGCATTTAGATTTTTTTAAATTCAATTTTTTTTTGGTATAGATAAATTTACTGTAAAACGTTATATAGAACAATGTTTGGTCCCTGAAAATAAAACCATGGTTTCGTCTCGATTACAGAGGAGGACATATTCATCCCATCCACTACTGAGGTAGTAGCCTAGTTGAGTTTTAGTGGAGGGTGAAAGTCTCGCCCTCCTTCGATGGTCATGGATTCAAACTTGCTTTTGGTAATAGTTTTTGTGAACGTTAGAGGGGCTTAATGTTCAGTTTGTCCTCAACGGTATTATAATGACGGAGCCGACCATTCCATATCAGTAGTTACTGTTCAAATCGAACATTCTATTACGGATGAGAACATCCTGAAAGAGTTGTCATATTTGATCATCCCTGACCACCTTTAAACCAGCCAAAAAAAAACAGAGTATGAGATAATGCACAAACTTAAAGTTTAAGAGAAAAATTGCTTTAAACATTGAAGGATTAGTAGTATCATACAGGTAATCTTTGGCGTTGGGAATATTCTCTCTTTGTTTGTTTTGCAGTGCAGCCAGGTGACCTTAGTTAATCTTGTTGCAGTAGACTGTAGTTGTCTCTATATATGACACGTGCGTTGCACGGGATGTTTTGCCGCCCTCATCGAATATTTTCATCAGTCAGCTTCGTCACGCTCTCTCTCTCTCTCTCTCTCTCTCTCAGAGTTCACTCAAGTTGTTCAGGTATAACTTTCCACATACTTGATACATCTTGCATATCCTTTATCATTTAGGTGCGATCCATCAAAACTGTTGCAGAAATTAAACACCTTAGGGTTATTAGTCTCTCAAAAATGAGTTATTTGCGTATCCATTAGATTTCTTATTCTTTTAAGCATTCTCAGCTTAGTTGTTTCTCCTGTTTTAATGGTTTCTATGAGTTTCTTTTCTATTTGATTGGTATTGTTAAGCGTCACTTAGTTGCTGTGATTCTTATTGATTCAAGTATTTCAGAATTATTCAAATTATTAATGTTTTTGGGTCATCTTGTTCTTACCAGTTAGAAGCTTTTAGTCCTGTCGTTGATTGCTGGCAGCAAAACAAAAATTTGGAAAACAATTAAATGTTTTTTTTGTGAGAATGTTTGCTGTGGAAGAAAATGTTTTATTCCTTATGTTTGATAAGTATTTTTTCTATTATTACCTCTGGTGTGCTTTTTGACTGATGCATTTGTTTATTACCTTATTTGCAAATTGAGTTGTTAAGAGCACTTGGAATAAATGTGATAAAATTAGTCATTTTGAATGGGAATCAAAGGGAGGAAGACTTCTGACTGATAATTACTTGAAGATGTTTAAATTTGATTGGTTTAAATCGTTCATTTGATTGCAAAGTTTATGGATAGATGGTCAGAAGAGGATAATCTATAAGCTTACTAAGATATTACTTAATCAGCACATACCTTTGTTTGTTGATGGATGGTCAGGAGTGGATGATCTATTTTCATTCTAAGGTTTAACTTAATCAGAAAATGCATATGTTTGTTCTGATTTAGCAGTATATGGCGGTCTAATGTGGTAATTGTGCTGTTCAAGGACTTACAAGAATTGTCTAAGTTTCAACTTAACTTAGGAATAGATGGCATCATGGCACAGTTGGAATTCATTTTTAGGATGAGAGAATGTCATTTTAAACTTAATTAACTTGTTCCCTGTCAATTTTTAAGATCAAGCTTATGTCAATGCAAGGTGATTGAAATTCATGTAATTGCACCACCGTAAAAATTACTGGAAAGTCGACATGGTCATTAATTAGTTGCACATCTGCAGGTTAATGGCAGCTGAACTGGTCAATGTGAATGAGTTTCAAGAACTGGCAAGGCGGGCCCTTCCAAAGATGTACTATGACTACTTTTGCGGAGGTGCTGAGGACCAACACACGCTTAGGGAAAATGTGGAAGCATTTTGTAGAATCATGTAAGATGTGATACCTACCAATTTAACTAGGGAACAGGGTACACTATTTTAACGTCACTTTTCTATCATCTCAGTATTCAGCCAAGAATTTTTGTAGATGTTAGGAGGATAGATATGTCAACTACAATATTGGGGTACAATACTTCAGCGCCCATCATGATTGTTCCAACTGGAATGCATAAGTTGGCACACCCTGAAGGTGTGCTTTCTATTATGAACATTTTTGACTGAATTTGATGTGTAGTTTTGATTCCTGCTGTGGATTATATTTATTCCAGGGGAGGTTGCAACGGCCAGAGCAGCAGCTGCATGTGACACCATAATGGTACTTGTATTTAAAGTCAAGTTAGTTTGTTTGATTTGCATGCTTAAATTCTGTGATTTTCTTATTGCAGGCGTTGTCCTTTATGTCTACCTGCACCGTGGAGGAGGTTGCTTGCAGCTGCAATGCTATTCGCTTCTTTCAGTTATATGTATTCCATTTTCTCTTGAGCTCTCATAGTTTTAACTTTTTCATTGATCCAATTTTCTCAAGCAGCACTGGTTGATATGTTTATCTCATGAATCTATTTTCGGGAGCTGACTTCTTAATTTGGTACCTCTGTCAATACTTAATAGGTATACAAAAGACGTGATGTGTCAGCTCTGATGGTACAAAGAGCCGAAAAGAATGGATTCAAAGCTATTATTCTTACTGCTGATACTCCTAGACCTGGTCGAAGGGAGGCAGACATCAAGAATAAGTGAAACTTTATATCCCTCTGTTTTATGTTATATTTATTCCCATAAACGGGATATTGAATCTTTGCCATTGTCAATATATCATTTATCTGATTTTGGGAAAACCACTGCTATCTAGTGTTTATGGTTTTAAGACCCCTGCCACTCCTTTCTTTTCATTTTATCAAAAAAACCCTTGCATCATTTGTGATATAACTGAAATCACTTTGCAGAATGATTGCACCTCAGCTGAAGAATTTCGAAGGACTCTTGTCAACTGAAGTTGACACTGTGAGTGGAATAATTCTATTCCTAATGTTAGTGTTAAAAAATACTTACTAACAACAAATGAATCTACTCTATATACGAGGCACCGAGGCAGACAAGCATTATGCCTTCCTCTGTCTCATAATTGTCCTCAGTAAAGATAGAGATCATTAATTTACAAGAAAAAGACAAGACAATAGTAGTCCAACCTTACCAAATAAGAAGGGTCATACCCAGGATCCATGCCTCAATATACACGCTTCCTAACAAACCACTCGGAAGAATAATCAACAATCCAACAACACTTAAAAGTAACCAGCAAACTTGTGAGCATACAATCAATGAACTTTCAACTAGCATGACTATGACCCCAGCATTACATGCACAAAAGCATGGGAACAGTAAATACATGACTGTCCTCCCATCAAAGAACAGTGCCAAGAATGAGTGGAAATGGACTCATCGCTGACCAGCAACACGATTTTAAATGCAGCCTTCTGGCGTAGAAACTGGCCAATACTGCTTTTCCTGGCAACTAACCTATCTGGGAAACTCTGTGAGCAGTAAGTTACATCTATTATCCCTATTTTATCGTGCGTTGGGGAGAATTTATTGTGACAATATCTCGAAAACAAGCATATTTGTATACCAGCATAGCCAGTTTTATTCTTTGAAGCAAGTGTTGAAACCATTTTTCTTTAACGTATCCAGTCAACCACAATATTAGCTGATCCAAAGGACAAGACTTCTCACCCTTACTCCAGCTGGTTCCAGCAACTAGACCATGTTCAAGGTTGCAGTATCGGCCATCGATTCGGAGAGTTCTGAGGCACATCGGTCGCGGTGTGGTATTGGGTGATACAACCTAAAAGAAAATTTTGAAAATGGTAAAGAGATTCATGTCATATCGATGCGTCGCGGAATTATATTGACCGATTCGATGACGAAAACTCTGTGACTTGGGATTTATCCAACTCGGCCGACTCGTATCGGTATTAGCTGATGCTTTGAACCATCAACTTAAATCTTCACATTCGTTAGTCGACAATTGAAGGTGATGTGCTTTTGTGATTCCATTTCCATTCTACAAAAAAGATAAGACCCCCTGGCAATAATACCTTAAGAAACAAGCCTGCTTCGAGTAGACAAACTGTGCTAGATGGCCATCCAAGTTAAGGACAGGGAGGTGGAGCTGGTCTCAGTCCCTTGTCTTTCCTGCGTGATCCATCATAATGAGTTGAAAATTCAAATTCAGGTTCTCTGGACCAATAACGCATTTTGGGTTGTTTACATTTAACTCTTTCTACTCCTTTCTTATCTCTTCCAAATTCCTGCATTGACCAAGTGTAATACTTATGGTCGTTTTGCTTTTTCCATGCAGATGAGTTTGTTATAAATTCCTGAGCTTTCAAAACATGTACATCTTATTTGGCTTATTAAATGTAAAAGGGAACATTCCTATATCGAGTTTTTATTGTTGCAACCCAAAGAAAAGTTACTCTGCTATTCATTATAACACACAGATTCATTCATACAACCACGCAGACTCGCAGAGAGTCTTATCATCAATATGCACAGATAAATGGTTTATTTTGTGGAGATGTATGTATGTGTGCAATAGTGTATACATCATGCTTACTCATCTACGTATGTAGTCATTTTTTAGTCTGTGCACCCATTATCCATTGTTGAAACACATAGGTCAGCTTGACGAAGTTATGTTCACATATATATTTTCTTGCAGGGTAAAGGTTCAAATATTGAAGCTTTTGCCTCAGGGACTTTCGATGCTTCTTTCTATTGGAAGGTATAAAGTAGTAATTTACTTTTGGGGACCTTGTAATTATCTGGCTTTGCAGAAATCTATCGTGTAAGGTGTTAGTGTTTGACCTGACATTTCATTTGCTTGGAAGCACCAATTAGGATATCCAAATTATCCTTCTACTCTTCGTATACTGCTGTACTGCTTATATCGTAAAGTATCTATACCCGCCTCACAACTCACGGGTCACTAATTTATAGAGTTGTCGAGACAGAACAATAAAACCATAAGTACCTGATATCTCGTACTCTTCTATGAGTTCTCTAGTAAATTTTAGTCAGTGTTAAGAATTTATTCCACTCATAGCCAGTTTTAGGTTGGATGTCTCTAACAAAGTATCGAAGTTTGGCTTGGGGAGGGTTTGGGAAAGACTCAATTTATTTGATGGCAATTGATTCCCCTTTTGTTCATGGCATAGGTGCACTTGTCATGTATCTGAATTTGTCTTGTAATAACTCATAGCCAATTATTTTTGGATTAAATGCTTTTAAAAAGAAGTTATTAATGTCTAAATTGATTTTCTTTACATTCTTTTTGGTTTAATAAGAATTTGAGGAACTTTGCAGGATATAGCATGGTTAAAATCCATTACAAGCTTGCCGATTCTGATCAAGGGGGTGCTCACTCATGAGGATGGTAACCTCATGACTCTTTTAGATTTTTGCGTATCTTCATTTGTATGTGACCTTCTCCAATTGGACTGGAACCCTTTGAAAATACGAGTAGTTTAGTGCATCCATTCAAATTATGTCTCCTTTTATGTTCTTAGAAGTTGAGAGTTACTTTATTTTTAGAAGTAATTGCATTTATTGAGTATTTAGCATGCACTCTTGACAGCGGTAAAAGCTGTGGAAGTAGGAATTTCTGGAATTATTGTCTCTAATCATGGAGGTCGGCAGCTAGATTATGCTCCAGCCACAATTACGGCTTTGGAAGAGGTGAGACTCAATGTACTCTTCAGATTTTATGGTGTTGGATGCAGATGTGCTAGCATTTTGAATTGCGTACATTTAATCAAAGAACTTAGTTCCTACTTTTATATTATGAGTTAGTTGCATATAGGAAAAGGTATGCTGTCATGTAAGAGTCCATCGACCCAGATGATTGGAAAATGAGAAAGAAGAATACACGTTGAATCTGTGATTCAGTTGTATTGTTTGAAACCTTTGCATCCACCTCTACCCCCAATCATTGTTTATTTAGGCTTAATTTGTCTACTAAAAGACATCCGCATGATATGGAACTTAAGCTAACCCAATTAATTAGAACTAGGCTTTGTCAAGTTGAGTTGTTGTATATGATATTGAAATTTGAGCTGCACTTTCATACTAGTAAATGTATAGTTTTGGTGGTGTACCCACAAGCATGAAGTATAACATGGATATGGTACTTTCAGACTTGAAGACATGGCAAATCCTATTTATACACAGCTACCCACACTCAATATGCGACAAATAAATCATCTGCCCATTCCTTTGACATCAACATTTTGATTGATGGGTCATAATAGTTTATAATCACTCATTTGATTGATAAGAACAAGAAAGTTGATGATGTGATCGAGCAGAATGGAGGATGTTAAGTGTACTGGAGAACTCAGTCTGAGTTTCTAGGTTCTTAGGAACAGGATTTCTGGGAAAGGGATCAGTTCACACAGGGAAATTATAGTGGTTCACCAACTCGGGAGCTCGACTAATCCACTCTTCAATGGAGTCTCTTGTTCCAGGAGAATATATTAACCAAAAGAGGGGTTATTACACAATGTTCTAGCAAAACTCCGATTTCTTGCCTTCAGTCGAGGGCTTTGTTTAATATTTATAGCTAATTCTGGGCCTAGCTAGATCTAAGGCGGGATTCTTGCCTCTTTCTCATAACAGCCGCTTGGATTGTGCAACGGTTCCAGGGTATGTCGGGGCAGTTGTGGATTTGGAGCCTGGATAAGCGTCTGTTGCCACTGAGGGGTGCTTGGTGGGTGCCAGCTGTTCTCCACTTTGCCTTCCCTGAGGTGTGGAGGTCAGGGGAAATGGCCTCAATGAGATTGGACTCCCGACCTGCGGGGCTGGGCTGAATAACTGAGCTAAACCTTGGTTATTTTCTAGGTACCATCAAAAGTATACATGATTATGATAAATTATCTCATCCTCCCATACCACTCTTATATGAACTTCATGTGCATTAATATCTTTTTCTCACTAAACTTTAAATTCAACTCGCTATGACTAGTCTTGACACAAATTTTTTCCCATGATATCACAGTCATGTCTCAACTGTCATGTTTTGTGAATCACGTTTCCAAGTGTCGAAAAAGAGTGGCCACATGGCTTTAGGTGTGTCCAAGCTATGGCCAAGGTGTATCAGATACTGGGCTGCATTTTTAATATGAATGTATATGACCAAAATATTGCCCAAAGCTGGACACATGTCCAAGAGTGTTGGAGAAGTTTTGATCTCCGACACATGTCCAATTCCAACACGACACCTTCTTAGAAGTGCTATGCTTCGTCGCACACAAGTGGTTACCAACAAACTGGGGTGACATGTTTTCCAAAAAAATCCACGAGATAATTTTGTAAAACCCCAAAATTTTGAAATATATACCTAACTTAGTTTAGGTCAATTTGTGATATTATTTTTGAAAAAGGATAAAAATGTGATTTAAATAAACCCCTTGTTGCCCTAGCCGTCCAATGTAGGGATACATATATATATCTATTCTCTTTCCATAGTACACACACGTTGGAATAGAGAAAGGAGGGAGAGGCTAGGGTTTCAAGTGAAGAAAAGGGAAGAGAAAGAAGGGATTTAGAGAAGAAGAAAGAAAACTAGAAGATTTGATCGTCAAGGTTAGTCTTCATATTGAAATTTAAATTATGTATTTAATCATTATATGTATATATATATATATATACAAGTTTGTAACATATTATATCTTTCAAGCAATTTATATGGGTAGGTTTATAGGATTGTAATATGTGAATGAAATTATAATAGGGTGGTATTTGTGTGAAGAAGATATTGGGAAAAAAGGGGAAGAAAGAAAAGTTGCAGACCAACAAAGCTACTGGACGTAAGGTTGAAGAAGATGAATGTGTTGAAATTATGGAAACCTCCCCCTTAGTTTTAAGTAGTTGTATTTTGATCCCTACACTTTTATAAACTCAATTTTTGACTACCATGGAACTTGGTAATTTATAGAACTGACTCAATATATTTGAAACAAATATGATCATTTCAAAACAGTCCCCGAGTCTTGAAAAACTTCTGAAATTTTGAAACGACCCCTATAAGTTTCGATTAAGTATTTAAATAATCAACGGTTGCTCTAATAAGTCAAATTGAGGTTGTATTATTGAAAAATGAGTCTCTATAACCTTAAGCACTATTCTGGAAAGTTTATGGCAGCATCGAAAATAGAAAAATTCGTTTTTAAGGAAATTATACTTTGACCCCAAAAGTTTCAAAAATTATGATTTGACCCCAAAACTTTAGAAACTTTTTCTAAACAGCCCAGAATACTTCTACACCCTATTACCTCATATTGGAAAGGATATTTATGTGTAAAAGATATACTAAGTATATATCAAGGGTTAGGAGGTATAAAAATTAAATATAAAATCGCGAAACGACGAAGTTAGGAATAGAGCTTGATTGTTATCTGTTATTTTAGATTAGGTGGTGATTGCATTGAGATTGAGAAAGAGTGCTTTGAATTGGATTTTGAAAATCAAGGTGAGTAGTTTACTACTTCTTTTGGGAGAATTTTATATATTAAATGTGTGGGTGCGTACGTGTGGATTTTTCATATATATGATATATGTGTTGATGTTCGGGATTGCTATGGAATGTTTTGAAATTGTGAACTGTTATACATGTGAATTTTGGAAAACTTGTGGGAAAATTTTATATCATTGCTTTGGTGATGAAAGGGAAATTTTGTGTGCGTTGGGATTAAAACTATAGTTTTGGTGTGTGTGAAAATCATGTTTATGCAACTGGGACTGGGGTTATCAGGTCTAAGTGGTAACAAGCGACTTGACTGGTTACCAGGTCTAAATGGTAACAAGCGACTGGGCCAGTTACCAGGCTAGTGGTCACAAGAGACGGAGTCAGTCATCAGGCTAGTGATGACAAGAGACTGGGCCAGTTACCAGGCTAATGGTAACAAGAGACTGGGCCAGTTACCAAGCTAGTGGTAACAAACATGATTTGACAAATATGTTTGAGAATTGAATGTGTGTAATTGTTTTGAGTTATAAATGTCTTTTCATTTATAAAATTATTTGTGATCATGAAATCGTTTTGTTTAAATGATTTTGGGAGAGGGGTTGGGGTACAGTTTGTTGTACTTATGTATGTATCAAGTTTATTTTTGGTATACAAACTGTGGGATTTATTTTCACACCTCATTAGAGGTAGTTGCTATTCACGGGTCTTTGTGCTCACCCAAACATCTAACATTTTTCAGGTGAGGATCAGGGGGAGGAGTAAATTCTCGGATAGACAAGGGATTAGAAGAGTAGAAGATTTATTTTACCATAGGTCTTCAGAAATAATGTCTTTTACAGTTTGAGACAAATATTCAATTGTTTTGTGAACAATGTTGCTTGTGCAATTAGAGTAGTGAACCTTATGGATTAATTATTGTTTTACATCGGTTTAATAATAATGTCGGTGATGTTAGTTTATTCTTCTGGTATTCATTAGATCGGTGATATGGATCACTATATTATTTGTCTTCCGCTGTATTTTGTATTTATTATGCACAAGGATGGTTGGTTAAGGCCTTAGTGGCCGGTCCGCCGCCCACCCTATGTGATCCGGGGTGGGGGTGTGACAAATTTTGATGTATAAAATTTATTTTGGCAGTGCTTCCAATACCGGGAGCCTTTTCCTCTAGCCGTAACTATTTGGCATCAAGTGAATTGCTGCATGCCTTCCAAAAAAACTGCATGTTGTCAGGTGCAATAGCTTATGGGTTCGAAACAAATGAAGTGTATCTGTAAATTATGTGGCCTCAGGTGGTTCATGCTGTTCAAGGGAAAATCCCCGTCTTCTTTGATGGTGGAGTGAGGCGGGGAACAGATATCTTCAAGGCCTTGGCTCTAGGTGCACAAGCCATTCTGGTAATCTTGCTTACTATTAAAAACTCTTTGAAGTAATAATGCTATGTACCTTTTTTCTCAACACTGTCTATTGGTGCATGTTTGGTCATTTATATTTTAGTTTGGCCTGCAGATAGGAAGACCGGTTGTCTATGGATTGGCAGCAATCGGAGAATATGGGGTGAGACGAGTCATTGAAATGCTGAAGGATGAGCTTGAGCTCACCATGGCCCTTGCTGGTTGCTGTAGTCTCAAGGATATAAGCAGAAGCCATGTGATCATGGCAGAACAGGAGAGACACCAATGTAGGCTCTAGTTTCATTATGTAGTCGGAAGATTTATACTATGCTGGATCTGCAGATGAATGGTTCAGATCAGCCATCATCCCAAATCACTTGCTTTATCATACAATACAGATTTTTGATATTTGCATAATACTCATTAGTTAAGGTATGATGTCAGTTTTACGTTGTAGAAATTCAAAGCATGAACTCGCTCGCCTTGTATCATTAAAAATACTGATCCTGTCATTTTTCCAATGAACTCATGAAAATATTTATCCCGTCAGAACTAAGTCTACTAAACTTACTTAAAAGAGAAAGTTGCCTTGAGCATCAAAGAGCCTTTTAGACACTCTGCTCTCTGTGGCCTAGAATTCTGTCTTTGTTTGCTTTGCACCTAATTGTAGCAAAAACATTGCAGTTTATTTATTATTTATTTATTTTTAGTTCAACGGTCAGGGGTGTCTGGATCAATTTATATGCACCTCGACTAATCTCCTTTTCGATCTGGTCAAAGGTAAGTCATCTACGTCGGAACTAGGGTTCTCATGGCCTAGCCTCAAGGAGTTGTCAAGATTCAAATTCAATATATCAAGATTTATAACTTATCCCTATTACTATTTGAGCTAACCTTAGGGTTTGCAGTTTTATTAAGAGCCTATGCAAGAATCAATATAAAGAGATTGAATTTCTCTCTCTCTCTCTCTCTCTCTCTCTCTAAATTTTTGCCTGCAAAATAATTGTTCATTATTAATTCAATAATTGTGATGAGTTCAGTACCCTTATAAAGCATTTTTAAATGTTACACTATCTTTCTATAGATAAATATCTAAATTATAATCACATCCTTATGTATAAAAATCTCCAAATTACCTCTAACATCAATTTTAATTCTCTATTCTCTATGTATTAATATCGATATCTATGAGAATTTTTAATCGACTACATTACCCTTAAAAAATATATGCATCATTATAGTTTTCAATAAAGTGTTCAAAAAATCTTTAAAAACTCCATCAATTGATCATTACTCTTTTCAAATATAAAAATAACATTATGCCTATTTTTTTTCTATCTATATCTACACTACTAATAAAAATACATTAGTATGAAAAAAAATTTGATTCATTATTTTACCCTTACAAAGAATTTTAAATACCACATTATCTTTCCATAGTTAAATATCTGAATTATCATCATATTCTTATGTGTTTAAATCTTCAAATTACCCATAACAACTCTATTTTAATTCTCTATTCTCTATGTATAAATATCAGTATCTATGAAACTTTTTAATTGACTATGTTACCCTTAAAAATATATGCATCATTATAATTTTCAATAAAACGTTCAAAAAATCTTTTAAAACTTCATCAATCAAATATTACTCATTTCAAATATAAAGATGACAATATGCCTAAATATATGTATTTTTTTCCATCCAAAATTTCAACCATTTTATTTTTAAGATAAAAATAATCTTTTACGTAATTTTTGAAAAATAATTTATGCTAAATCAACATGAATATATTATAGTGTATTTTTAATTAAAACTTCAATTTTATAATTTTAATTTTCTTTTAAAATATACAGAATAGTATATTATATTTTAGGGTTATTAGAACTTTTAGTCACTAAAATATGCATGTTTTGTCAGTTTAATTCTCATTATATTAATTTTGTCAATTTATTCTCTAAAGTATTTAGTTATTGTTTAAATGATCTATACACAAACTGTCTGTTAAGTTTTTCACATAAGTGATCATGTATTGGTCACGTGATACTATATGAAGGAATGACACGTGGTCACTTCCATTAAAGAACTTAATAGATTGTCTGATTAGGGATCATTTAAACAAGAATTGAGTATTTTAGAGATCAAATTGATAAAATTCATATATTGAGTAAACTAATGAAATATGCATACTTTAGAACTAAAAGTGTTATTAACCCGATATTTTATCCATATTGACCTAACTAATTCCTAATTATAATAAACATTGATTAGAATATTGACAATTATTTTTATTTTATTCAAAGAATTATAAGTTGAAACCTAATCAAATGAATTATTTTTTTATTTTTTCTTAGAGTTAGAACAACGAATCATTGAGAACATGCAAAAAAATTTAAATTCTACAGTATAATACGAGCGGTAAAAACATAATTTTGATAAAGTTTAAATGATATTTCATTTAGGTACACATATACCTAATACTTTTTATTAATATTTTGTATACGAAAATTATTCAATTACAACGTACGTGGTGCATTGCTAGTTAATAAAGAAGGTCAATGATATTATCTATGAGGAAAATGTTACTTAGACTTAAAAAATTGACTTGATCAATTACAATCATTGAATAGGTAATTAGTTTCAATAAATATTGAGATACATAGTTAAATCAATGATAATGATTGATCGAGTCAATAAATCAAATCAACATTTTAAATTCATATAACATTGCTCTATCTATCAACATGCTAGAGATTCCACCCGGCGTATGAGTTCGGATAGGCCGGCCTAATTTTCTAAAAAAAAAATATGAGAAATTAGAAGGAGGTACACAAAATTAGATTTAATTGTAAAAAAGTCCATAGTTCTTTATGTTAAGTAATTAAGTCCTTAATTTTAGAACTTAATTGTGTCCAAATACACAATTTGAAATTTTCAGACTTTCCTTTGATATTTTTGTCCTCCCTTAAATCATGCGTTTTTTTTTTTGGAATGGGAGTATTTTTTCATTTTATGTTTTTACATTAAATATTTCCTAATATAATGGAAGATTTGTATGTTTCGTTTATTCTCTGTATAGCAGACAATTTGAATTTTAAATTTTAAGGTTGTCTTCTTCTTCTTCGGAGGCCAAGCCATTTTCAGTTTCAAAGCTGA
This sequence comes from Ilex aquifolium, assembly GCA_951799425.1. NCBI lineage: Eukaryota > Viridiplantae > Streptophyta > Magnoliopsida > Aquifoliales > Aquifoliaceae > Ilex > Ilex aquifolium. Next base: position 15,038,684 of record OX637410.1, on the reverse strand, counting down.
AACACAACTTCATTCTTATTATCTGTTGCTCAGCAACTAACAGATATTCAAATAAGCTTAATGCTGTTTGCTGCTAATGCTATAGTTTTAAAGGAAACCAAGAACTTTTTATTTAGGGTCCGTTTGGTTAGGAAGAAAAAAATGATGGAAAGTGAAAATGATAGAAAGTGAAGTGAAAGAAAAGAAAATAATAGAAAATAAATTTGCATACATGTATTTGGTTATAATGAAAAATTTAATGGAAAGTTTTAAAAAAAATTCATTCTGTTGTTTGAAAGAAAGAAAAGTTATAAAAAAAAAAATTATAATTGTCTAAATTACTCTTAATTATATTAAAATCGGTCTAAAAAAGAAAAAAAAAATATGTAATTATAATTGAAAGTAAAAAATTTTTAAAAACATGGTTCAAAACTTAATTTTAAGACAATCACTAATACAAAAGTCTTTAGGCCAAATTATATGATTAATCAAATTCATACCAAAAATTTTTAAAATTAATAACCAATAAAATATTTTAAGAAAAATAAGGGTAAAATAAGAAGTTAGTTATAGATCGCAACTTTCTTGCATTACTTTGTGTTTTTTACCACAAAAAAAAAAAAAAAAGTTGGTTATTTATGAAAAAATTCAAGCATGAAGAAACAAAAATTTCATCATTTTCCTGTTCATGCTAACCAAACACATGAAAATTTTAAAAAAATTATATTTCTTACATTTTCTATCATTCTCCCGCTAAACAAACGAATCTTTAGAATTCGCATTTGATTTTGCAAAAGACAGTATTACTTTACCTTTCCCTAGAAAAACTTCTTAGGTATTATGGCGGTTTCCTCCGTTTTTTAATTTTCATGATGCTAAAATCATGGACTAAGGGAAAAGAACCCCAAGAATTTGAGTGACAAATAATCTGTTTCTATTCTTTCTCTTTTTTCCCTTGCTATTATCAGCATAATCATTTGCAAGGGACTTCTTAGTAAATTTCTAGATAGTGTTGTTTGGTAATTCTACTTCATTCTTCAAAGTATATATATGTTAATTCAAATATATCGGAAGTTGTTCAGGAAGTTAAGGAAATTTGGGATGACTTTTTAAATTTTTCGGTCCAATTGTCATATTCTATATCTGGTCACCTCACTTGCATGTTGCGCAATAACGCAGAAAGAACATGATTGAATTGAAACAGAGTTTCCTAGGAAACTACGTTGACCTTAAGGACATTGTTGATTGTCTTTTGTTTAATATAATCCTTTTACATTTTTTGGGGGATTGTTTTTGTTATTGTCGCTTTATGCTCATAATCTCATTGTTTGTTAGTTGCGGCACCGTTGTGTTACACTATTTGGATCATACTGTTCATAAAACATTTTCTATTAGATTTGACCCATGTGGTTTTAATTGAAAATTGATTTACATGATTCATTCATAAATAACAATATTTAACACTGAATTATTACACCGTTGAAACCTTGTATATGCATCTATTTTGATTAGATGTTACAATGTTATGATACACTATGTTTGCTACACAGTCAACAATTAGGAGATACACTTACACTTAACTTTTGTTACAGTTTCAAAATGACTTCATTCCTAAAAATGAAGATGTAAGTAACACTTTCTTGTTACACTTTTGCAATCACAAAGGATATATATGGCATACACACTTGTAATACTGTGTTTCTTGCCAAGTTATATGGTCACATTATAAAAACCTGAACAATCTGGACAATTAACATTCACTACATACCCAAAAAGTGTAACAGAATTTCTAGATCCATAAGTTATGGTCCACTAATGTTCAACTTCAAAATTAAAAATACATATGGAATACTTCGTCATTTGTCTACATATAATTTCTTCAGTTCCTGCCGTATTTTCAGATTTGCTTCACTCTAAGAATTTGGATGGTTCAAAAATAGTGAAACCATTTCAGCTTGGAACTCGTTCAATTGCTTTGTTGTTAACTTCTCTTCAATTTCTTCTCTCTTCGTGAGTTTTTTCATTATGTAACAAACATATTACAATGTAATGTAACAATGTTTCAAATCATCGTTTTGGATATGAATTCATTGTAACAATACAATTATATATTAAGTAATTACCATAAAATTCAAAATTTTATTGCATTTCTCAAAATTAATTTATAACTCAAATACAAAATTTAGAATACTCAACTCAAAAAATTAAAGAATGACCATCTTCTTCCTCAGCATCTTGATCTCTTGCTGGTCACGTAGAAGCAGCAACTTCACCTGAAGTGGAATGCTCAAAGAATGAGAAAAATTAGAGGAGAATCCATTCTTCACAGCGAGATTTGCAAAAAAATCAGCCATGTAATTGGCCTCTCTATGAACATGAACAATACTGAAATCCAATCTGTCCAAGATCTCCATAATCTGGCTCAGCAGTTCCCAGTATTTCCATGCCCTCAAATGCTCTTTTGAAACCATCTTCACCATTACCTCATAATCAACTTCAATTTGAAGCTGAGAAACTGACAGTCCATACTTCTCAATCAAACACAAACCATCTCTCAATGCTCTTAATTCTGCCTTTTAAGTAATTACCACAATCACAAAAAAAAAAAAATTATGAATACCAAAACCCAACCACTGATTGAGAAGCAACAATGCACGAGTTAAAATTGGGAACATATGTTCAACCAATTGAAAATCATCAATGATTCAGGGAAAAAAACACCACCAAGAAAAAAATAAGCATACACAACCAACTAAGGTTTGAAGATATAAGCACCACAACCTTGGGTTTTTTTTTTTTGGGAAGGGGAAACGGATATGAATCATTGACCTCAAGAAAACAAAGTCTTCACAAGGTAAGGAGTATCATTAGAACAAAAGCCTATTTGGTACAACCTAGGGTTTAAAAATTAAATAATTTTGGGAATTTGACTAAAAAACAAAAGTGTACCAACATAATGACATAAGGTACTTTGTATTTTACCGACTCCATTGTATCTCTTAATTTTATGTCCACATTCAGATTTTCAAAAAAAAATTGATTTACCCAATCCAAAAAGAACAAAAGAAACCAAATCAAAATCACTTTTTTGATTCAAAGTATAAACAATGATCTTAGAAGCATCATAGACATAAAAACACTACCAAACAAAAAAGAAATTTGTTTCTTACTGTATGATACACAGACACAAGATCAACGCTCGACAACTATTTTCGTTTCACAGCCAACGACCAGCGAACCATCACCCAAATGCCAAAGAACAATAAAAAAAAATAAATTATATTGTGCAGCAACTGAGATGAAAATGTCTGGATTTTTGTTTCAATTTCAAAACACTTTCGTGTGTAGAATGAGGAAGATCAATCATTTTTCTCTCTTTTGTGTTTCGAAGATGATGCGGTTACAAAGGAGTTAGACAGCTCATAATTAAATTAAAGATATTTTCCTAAAACCAAATTTAGGAAACTAAATTGTGGAAAAAGGGCATTGAAGTCTTTTTATCTTATAATTGTACCTTTTTACAACACATTTTTTACTGTATATTTTTTTATAATTAAGTCTAATTTAGTGTACCGGCTTTCAAACGACCCAAAAAAATAGCACAACTTTGTTGTGATTTGTCTTGACATATGGGTTGGTTCATTGCACGGGTTTCTTTGAATACAATCTGGGTCCGGGCCCACCAAGAATCAAAAGATGGAGAAGCCCATGCCGTGCCATGACAAAGCCGAAGAAGCCAATCAAACAAACATGTTGGCTATTGCTCTACGTCTTCTGTTGAAATGACGACTATAGCCTTGAATTGAATTGAATTGAATTGAAATGATAGATACTGACAAATCAAGCAATTCGAATATTTTCTATCATCTTCTCGGCTTCTCTTCACTCTCTTTCTCTTGCTTGCAGAGACTTGTGTGTTTTCCCAGCGTTTATTAGTCTGATCTTCAAAGAATCTTAACTTAGTTCAATCAAGTTACTCGCCTGACCAGGTACAACTCTTCTTCGCATACTTAATTCATATATTTGTATATTCTGAATCATTGAAGTGTGTGATCTACCCAAACTGTTGCAGAAAATTTCCATTTTATCACTCTCACTCTTAGGGTTGTTCGCTCACTCATTACATTAGATTTCTTCTCTTTAAAGCATGATCACCTTACTTGATACTCCTGTCCTGTTAATCAAAGTCGTTCGAAATTACTCTAATTAATAAGGTTTTCGGTGAAAACTCAAATCGAATCATAGAACAAAGCTTGACAATGGCTATATCTACAAGCATGTCAAGAACTTTCACATCAGTCTTGACATCGTACTTGTCTTTTGGTACATGAAACTCTTTTTTTTTTAAAATGGGATAATTACTTTTTACCTCCTTGTGGTTTGGATAGATGCACCTTACCTACTTGACGATAAAAATTATGCACATTACCCCCTTAAAGTTATGTACCAAAATGAAATAATTAACACCGTTAATAGAATAATAAAATTACCATACTACCCTTTTTTTTTTTAATGGAAATAGAAACTTACCTTCCAATTAGCTTCCAATTATTCATTTAATGGATAATTAAATCTGGGAATAGAAACTTACTCATTTAATGACCCTAGCTATTTTAGTATAAAAGACATTTTAGGCACTTAGACAATATTTTTTTGGAGGGAAACAATGGAAACAAAGTCCATAACATATTTTGAGAATGTGAAATACACTCTCCACTAAGTTGGATGATAAAAGTAACGGTTTTACTTTGGTACATAACCATAAGGGGGTTATGTGCATAATTTTAAACGTTAAGTATGTAAAGTACTTTTAGACGAAACCACAGGGGGGTGAAAAGCAATTAACCCTTTTTAAATTAAACCCAGTTAGGGGCCAGTTTTATTACTAATCTAACTTTCCCCAAAAAATCTTCAACCATTTCAACAGTGGACTTCATCCTCCTTATGCCGAAAATAAAGCAGAGATATGAGAACCATGTGTCTCTCTTTGTGATCTGCCCAACAACCCGAGATTCTATCCCTTAGAAGTGTCCATTATTTTTGGAACCGCTCCACCAATGAGAATAAATTCAAAAAAGAAAAACTTCTTGATTCCTTCTAAAGAAACCGAGATTTGAGATGCCAAAACTTTTTGGTTCAAAGTCGCACTATCGGCCATCGACTCAGAGGGCACTAATACACATCGGTTGTAGTGCAGTATTGGCCGATACACTCAAAACGCTAAATAGAAGCTCTAAAAAAATTATAGAAAATTCTAAAAATATAAATATCGCCATTCATACATCATATGTCCACATTACATCAAAAAACACGTTAAACATAATTAAAATGAAACATAAGGACGCTACTGAAATATGTAGTTCTATTTTTTTTTTCTTCTATTTTAGTTTTTCACTTATAATTTTTTTGATTATTAAAAGACAATACTTGAAATATTTATTCATTAAATAAGTAATTTAAATATAAAATTAATATAATTGTAACATTTAATTTTAAATAATCTGAAATAGAACATATATCCACTCATTATATTAAATTAAAAAAAAATACTGATTTTTTTAATTATTATTATAAAATATTAATGTATCTAATTATTACATTAAATATTTTAATAATTTATGAAAGAGTAAATTTAATCCAAGTAAAGCTTTGGTAAAAACTAAACTGAAAAATCAATTACCCATAAAAAATAAATTAATCACACTAAAACATAATCAATTACCCGTATTTGTTCATTGAGACTTTTTTTACCCAAAATAAAAAAAAACAGTCTGTTAAAGGTCTAAAAGAGTCGAACCTGTGACTTTCTGGTTAACAAGCTGAGTCTTTAATATAAGTTTTTTAAGTAAAAAAAAAAAGATCTTCTTGGCTTTTATAGTTGCAAAAGAGGGGTTTAGATTACAAATTTCATGTGATTTCTGCTATGTAGGGTTAATTTTCATAATTACATAATTACTGTTGATAATGTTTTCGAAAACCTAACCAAATCAATGGTGACAAACAATGTATGTTCAATTATTTTGGACGATGTTGTGCAAAAAATCGTGCGGTAACAGACTTGTATTTGCAGAAAATCAGTGACCATTAAAATTTAATGTTTCTCCAAATTTTTAATAGAAAGATTTGGTCTTTTCCAACGACAAATTCTCCCCGATGATAGAAGTTTTTTCAAAGGAAGCAACCCTGAACCAATATCAAGTATCACAAACTCCTAAATTCCAAAACGTAGTCACACTCATGAATTGAATAAATCCATAGTCCTTCAAAGAAAAAGAACCCAGAAAAGGTTTCATCCCAAAAGCTATAAAACCCAATAATTAACTTTAGAAAACGAAAAAAAAACCCACAAAGCTTGACGGAATTCTAGCAATTGCAAGATGAACTTGCATGGTAAAAACCCATAAAGCTAGAATTGCCAAGTAAACCCATGAAGAATTTTATGCTCTACAATTACTCATGCCCATAAATCTTGAAGGAAGGATTGACATGTCCAGTATAACATACATATACAATTAGCAACAATATGGCCTTTAAGGATTGATATACCAAAGAAATAGAGAGGTTGCTCATTGGTGGTTGGTCGCTGCACACAGAGGGGGAGAGAGAGAGAGAGGAGGTGTTGGAGCGAGTACGCACATAGAGGAGAGGGGTGGGATGGGCCAGGGTGGATTTTCGGTGGGTGTATATGTGTGTGTCAAGTTATAGGGGGGAGGTGAGAGAGATGGGTACGAACCAAGAAGGGAGAGATAGAGAAGGCAGAGAAAGAGAAAGGAGAGAGAAGGCAGTGACTGATTTAGGGGAATTAGGGGTTGATTGAGGGATGAGGAGAGAGAGTCCACATGATAGAAGGATGGGCGGGAATCTGAAAATTCCTCGGTTAATATTAGTTTTCAGATCAAATTTTAAGAAATTTAGATAAATTTGAATCATGAAAAACAAAGTCATTTTTTATGTCTTAGGAGATTTAAAATTCCTTGTACTTTATTATATATATGTTTTTTCTTTCTAGGTTTGCTCCTACTTAATTGCATGTATATGTATAGTATGCATATGCATATATTGTATTATTTATACACTAAGATGCATGTAGATAAATTTTACAAAATATTAATAAAGTATTTTTTTAATTTTTCAACGAAATTGTTTATTTGCTTAAAAAATGTTACTTCAAAAAAAGAGGTACCAAACAGTATATCAGCTTTAGAAGAGGACTTGTGTACTTGTGGTGAGAATATTTGTTGTGGAAGAAATGTTGCTATTCTTTATGCTTGATATTGGAATTAATTCAATTAGTAGGCTAGTAACCAATGGTGTGAAATTAGGGGTTCATTTTTGAATGATACATTTACTTATAATCTTTTTTTTGGGCATGATACCTAATATACTGAGTGGTGAAAGGCGCTTTTGAAATCAATGGGATGACATTAGCCATTTTGAACGGAAATCAAAGGGAGGAAAGATTGTAAAATCATTTGGTAGGACTATGGATGGACAACTAATTGAAGATATTTAATTTAGATTGCAACATTATGTATGGATGGTTGGGTGGATAATCTTGTCACTCTATTTTTTTGTTTATATGCAAAGGTGGATCACTATTACAAATACAAGATAGCACCATTACAATGGAGTCTAAACGAATCACAATTACAAATAAAGCGAGAAAGAAACTCAAAAGAAGAGCAAAATGCAATCCTCAATGAGCGATAAAAGAAGAACATAATACAACCCTCAAAGAGAGGCACAATATGAGATTGATACTCGCCTTTGGCAAGAATTTACCCCTTGAGCTCTTGGGTGGGAGTATCAAGGGTGGCCAATTAGGCTAAGCCCATTTGGTTCTGTTGTCATTCTAAGATATTATTTGAGCAACACATACATATTTGTTTTCTGATTTAGCTGTATATGACGGTCTAACATGCTAATTGTGTTCCTCAAGGACTTAAAAATATTTTCTAAGTTTCAACTTAACTTAGAAATGGATGGCTACGTTGGAATTTATTTTCAGGTTGAGAAAGATGTAAATTTATTAAATCACTCTCTGGGAAGTCTCTTGAAATCAAAGTATTTTATATCAAGCTCATGCTCCTGTGATCTGATTAAAATTCATGAAATCGCACCACCAAGAAAATAATGGAAAGTCGGAATGGACATTAATTAGTTGTCATGTCTGCAGGTTAAATGGCAGCTGAACTGGTCAATGTGAATGAGTTTCAAGAACTGGCAAGGCAAGCCCTTCCCAAGATGTACTATGATTTCTACAGTGGGGGAGCTGAGGACCAACACACGCTGAGGGAAAATGTGGAAGCATTTCATAGAATCATGTAAGTTGTTACACCTATCATTGTTACCAGTGAACTGAGTACAGTTTATAACATCACTTTCTATAATGCCAGCATTCGACCAAGAATTCTTGTAGATGTTAGGAGAATTGATATGTCAACTACAATATTGGGGTACCATACTTCAGTACCCATCATGATTGCTCCAACTGCAATGCATAAGTTGGCGCACCCTGAAGGTCTCCTTTCTTTTATGAGAGTTTTTTTTGACTGAGTTAGATGTGTAGTTTTGATTCCAGCTGTGGATTTTGTTTATTCCAGGGGAGGTTGCAACAGCCAGAGCAGCAGCTGCTTGTAACACCATAATGGTACTATTTTTCAGAGGTGAAGCTAATTTGTCTGATGTGGTTGCTTAAATTCTGGGTTTTCTTATTTCAGGCATTGTCCTTTACGTCTACCTGCACCGTGGAGGAGGTTGCTTCCAGCTGCAATGCTATTCGCTTCTTTCAGTTATATGTATTGCATTTTCTCTGGAGCTCTTGTACTTCTAAATTTGTATATTCATTCCTATCTTTCTTAAGCAGCACTGGTTGGTATTTATCTTGTACACACATTCATGGGAACTGAATTCATAATTTGGCACATCTCTCGATACTTAATAGCTATACAAAAGACGTGATATATCAGCTCTGATGGTACAAAGAGCTGAAAAGAATGGGTTCAAGGCTATTATTCTTACTGTTGATACTCCTAGACTTGGTCGAAGGGAAGCAGACATCAAGAACAAGTGAAACTTCGTATCTCTTTCTTTTAGATTATATTTTGTTCCTACAATTGGAATATTAGTCATTGCTAGTTTCAGTATATCCTCTATCCATTGCAATCTTGTATCTTATGTTTTAAGAATTCTGCCAATCCTTTCCTCTGTATCATTTGTGACCTTACTGAAATCACTTTTGCAGAATGATTGCACCCCAGCTGAAGAATTTGGAAGGTCTCTTGTTAACTGAAGTTGTCAGTGTGAGTAGAATAATTCTGTATTTCTATTCTTATTTCTATTCCCAATGTTGGCGTCGAAAAATAGTTACAAATGATAGATGGAATTTATTTTATGGAAAAGTCTGACAAGCACTACGCGTTCCTCCATCACTTGTTGCGACACACTCTCTCTCTCTCTCTTTTTGCTCGGTAATGATAGAACTTGTTAATTATATCAACAATACAATACAAGTAATAGGAGTCCAACTGTACCAAATACTAAAATACAGAATATTCAATCCCAAGGAGCCATGCCTCAATATACACACATAACAAACCACTATGAAGAATAAACAACAATTACGTAAAAAAACCAGCAAACTTGTAAGTATACAGTCAATGAGTTCCCATAGAATGCAACTTTCAATTGGTATAACCCCAGTATCACATGCAGCGAGGCACGGACAGAATAAATACGGCACTGTCCTCCAATCAAAGCATATTGTCAAGAATGATTGAATGAAGATGGACTCCTCATTGACCGGCAACATTATTTTAAATGCAGCCTTGTGGCATAGAAACTGACCAATACTGACCGACCCTGTGAGCGGTAATGCTACATCTAATTTCGTATTTTATCCTGCTTTGCGGAGAATTTATTACGAAAATCTCTTAAAAAATAAGCATACTTTTTCTCTTTAAAATTTCAAGACAGCCACAGTATCAGCTGATCCCAAGGATTAGACTTCTCATCCCTATCCCAGATGATTCCAAGAACTAGAATTCACCTTCATTAGTCGACAATGAAAGAGGAGATGGTTATATGGTTTCATTTCCATTCTACAAATAAATGAGACCCTAGTGATAATAGGTTTAGATACAAGCCTCTGACAATCCATGCTAGATGGCCAGCAAACTTAAAGAGGTGGAGAGGGGGCAGATCCCTGTCCCTTGTCTGCCTTGCGTAAATAATCATGAGTTGAAAATAAAGTTCAGTTGCTCTGAACTAATAATGCATTTTTAGGTTGTTTACATTTAGCTCTTGCTACTCATTAATTAATTTTCCAAATTCCTGCATTTACAGATAGTGTAAATATTTGTGATCGTTTTGCCATTCACAGGCAGATGAGTTTTTTTTAGAATAGCTATGCTGAACATAATTGCATGGGCTTTGAAAACATGAACACCTTGTGTTTCTTATCAAATGTATAAGGACACATGTCTATGCTGTATTTCTAATGGTAAGACTCACAATAAAGTTACTCTCCACTATTCAGACAGACACACACTCACACACACAGAGACAGTCTTGTCATGCCTCTGCACGGCTATAGGATTTTCCTATTCTGCTGTCCAATAGCATACATGTCGTGGATACTCCCCTATGTATTTAGGTGTTTGAGTCTATGCACCTTTGCATACATGTTTATCCATCGCTGAAAAGCATAGGTTACCTTGAAAAAATCACATTCCTTTTATTTCTTCATTTTGCAGGATGAGGGTTCCAATCTTGAAGCTTTTGCATCGCAGACTCAAGATGCTTCCTTGTGTTGGAAGGTATAAAGCAATAATTTACTTCTGGGGACCTTGTAATCTGTCTTTGAAGAAATCTATCATGGAAGGTGTTAGTGTTGGACCAGACATTTCATTTTCTTGGAAGCACCAATTAGGATATCTGAATTATCCTGCGACCCGAAATAAACTGTTCTGCTTATATGGGAAAGTATGTACTTGATACAGTTATCGAGGACAGTAGAATAAAACCAAAAGCACCTGATATCTCACACTCCTCTCTGAGTTTTTTAGTACTTTTTTTTGAACATTAATGTCTGGGAGTAATTTGCTTTAATTAGATTTTAAGGAACTTTGCAGGATATAGCATGGTTAAAATCCATTACAAACTTGCCGATTTTGATCAAGGGAGTACTCACTCGTGAGGATGGTAAAATAATGACGCTCTTTTAATTATTTGCATTCCCTCATCTTTATACTTTGTATAGACTACGGCCCTTTGAGAATACGAGTTGGTTAGCACATCCTTTCAAATGCTGTCTCCTTACATGCTCTTAGAAATTGAGAGATACTCTATTTTTATAAGTATCTCTTTTTCTACTCATATTTTCCAGAATTGAATATATTTGTTGAAGATTTGGCATACATTGTTGGCAGCTATAAAGTCTCTGGAAGTAGGAGTTGCAGGAATTGTTGTCTCTAATCATGGAGCTCGCCAGCTAGATTATGCTCCAGCCAGTATTACTGCTCTAGAAGAGGTGAGACTCAATTTCTGCTCTTCAGAGTTCAGATTTAATGGTGTTGGATACAGATGCGCCAGCATATTGAAGTGGCATCAAATGTAATCAAAGAACTTGCATTGCGTGTGATTGGTAGAAATGAAACATGGGGATGGAATGACCATTACTAATTAATATCAATCCAATGTTTGGTTTGCAGTAATTTGAAAATTCACGCTCATTATCATAGAATGTTTAATCCCACCTGTGTAGGATTTGCAATTTTTTAATATGAGGTGGTATTATCCATTATCAACTGCCACCACCATGACTACCAACCACCTCCACCACCACCACCCCACCTACACCTCCGGGGCTAGGGTCGGGTTCGGTGTCTAGGGTAGAGTCTGGGTTTGAGGTTGGGGTCCAGGGTTGAGGTTAGTGTTCGGGGTTCAAGACCGGGTCTGAAGCCGCATCCAAGTCTAGGTTAGGTCAGGCCGAGTTTGGATATGAATCTGGGGTCAAAGTCAGGTCTTTGGAGCCCTTGAATTGGTCTTGTCTAGGTCTAGGTCGGTGTCGGGGTCCAGGGTTTGGGGCTGAATCCCGGGTCAAAGGTTTTGAGGTTGTGGCATGGAAAATAGTTGTATTATTTTAATGTTATCAAGAATATTTTGATCAAATTTAATCTAATTTAGTAACAAATTAATTTATCTAAATATGTGAAGGAATTTTTTATTCTATTCCTGCACTTAATCCTAGTTGTTGTCAAATCATTCCATTCCCAAGTGCATTTTATTCTCACATAAAAGTATTACTGCACAACAGATTTTACTTTGATAGTTAGAAACGAGAATATTAGCATATAAGAGTTCATCAAACCAGGAGATTGGAAAATGATATACTTCATTAAGGAGTATATATGTATTGTTTTAAATCTTCACATCATCCTTCATTTTGTTTTAATCCCTCCACCCCCACCCCCACCCCCACCCCCACCCCCACCCCCACACATAAGGCACGTTGACATTACAGAGCCTATGCATACACACAATATGTGACGAGCATTAAGTTATGATAAACAAGTATCATATCTATTCTTTTGACATGAGTATTATGATTGATGAGTTTTCAAACAAATTATCATAGTAGCTTATAATCACCCATTTCATTAAGAAAAACATAGCATATATACATAATTATGATAATTTCTGTCATCTTCCCATACTCCACCTATGAAATCTTCATGTGCCTTAATATGTTTTTCTCAATAAACTTATGTCTGTAACTCCAATATGATTAGCCTTGACACTTCGAAACTTTTGTCCTTGATAAGAAAGTCATATCTAAACTTTCAGCTTTGGTGAATCACATGGTACTAATTGTCCAAGTAGTGTGGCTATATGGCTTTAGGTGTGTTGGATACATGGGCAAAGGAGTATTGGATATTGGGCTGCATTTTTAATACGCACATGATCAAAATTGTGACAGGCACATGTCCGAGAGTGTTAGAGGTGTTGGTGTCTCACACTACACCTTACTAGAAGTGTCCTTACTTCTTAGCACACGAGTTGTTTCCAACAATTTGGGGAGGCAAGTGTGTTCCAAATAACTTATTGAGACAATTTTAAAATACATAAATTTTGCAGTACTTCCTGTAATGGGAGCATTACATATTTGAAAACAAGTGAGTTGCTGCATGTCTTCCAAAAAACTTCGTTTTGTTAGGTGTAATAATTTAAGGGTCCAAAACAATGAAGTGTATTTGTAAATTATGGGGTTGCAGGTGGTTCTTGCTGTTCAAGGGAAAATCCCCATTCTCTTTGATGGAGGAGTGAGGCGGGGAACAGATATCTTCAAGGCCTTGGCTCTTGGTGCACAAGCCATTCTGGTAAACTTGTTTACTATTAAATACCATTTGAAGTATTGATCGATGTACCTTTTCTCCAATTGTCAGATTCTCTCTCTCGATGTTGCCTGTTGACATTTGCTCATTTATATGTTCTTTTGATCTGCAGATAGGACGACCCATTATCTATGGGTTGGCAGCGAAGGGAGAATATGGAGTCAGGCGAGTCATTGAAATGCTGAAGGATGAGCTTGAGCTCACCATGGCCCTTTCTGGTTGCTGTACTCTCAAGGATATAAGCAGAAACCATGTGAGGACAGAGCACGAGAGACGTCAATGTAGGCTCTAGTGACATTGTGAAGGGCTAAACCTTGCTCTGCAGATGGATGCTTCAGAAATAATTTGTTCAAGTTTTCTCATGCATTACTGTTTTGGATGTGCAGAGATGTGTGTGCACACTCAGTTAAGATATGGTGGCAGTTGTACAATGTTTCTGTTACCCTGTTGAGACTTGATAAGTGCATTTATATGTATGAGGGTGGAAAGAATTGGATGTGGGTAACCCCCTCCCTCCTTTTATCTCCAATTTCAAATCTGTTACTTTTACGATGAATTGGGACAGATACTTCATGTCACTACTATTGTCTAAAACTATGAATGAATAAGAGCTGCATTTGACGCTCTAAAAGATTCCACGCCTCATTGAAAGCTCTTTGAATTTTAACATCAAACTAAAAACCATGTCACAAAAAATCAACAGAACTGAATGATTGCCCCTCTTATTATCAGAACGTGAATAATCCAAAATTTCATTCTATGAAACTTTGATGCAAATAACCAGATTAATAAGATACAATAAGCTCAAAAATAAACATATACCCGTGTCCTACTGAACAGTATATCTACATACATGACTTAATCCCAAGTAGGTTCAGGAATACCTAAACGCAAATTGACCTCCTTATCATTGGCACAACCAAATTACAAGGGCTGCAACTTCACCACAATCTCTCTTTTTTGGGCGTAAATTAACATTTTTTGTCAATGCCAACACAGCAACACCATCTCCCTGCCACCAAAGCTTTTTCTCTTTTCAAGAACTTCCGAGAGAGAGAAGGCTTTGAACCTCAGCCAAAGCATTACCACAAGGACCTAAAAGCAAGCTTCTTATCTTGACCATGTGTTACTAACGGAGTTGTTATTCTACTTTACACCTTTAAACTCCGCAGGAGAATGTGATACCAACCAAGCCCAGGGCATGTGAACTTACTTGATCTGGACTATGCATTGCTAACAGAGTTACCCTTATTGGCACCTTGCAACTCCATAGGAGAATTGGTGATGCTACCAACTGAGCCAAGGGTATGTGAGCTCAGCTGAGGGCTTGCCGGACAAGCTTCTGGATTACCAGCACTCATGGGATGGATAGCCCCAGAACTCAGTTGCGGGCTCATTGGAGTTCGCTGATTCATTTGCTGTGGGCTAGCCTGCTGCTGCTGCTGCTGTTGGGGTGGTTGGTTTTGTTGCAGTGGGATTCCCATAGTTGACGGCGAACCCACTTGAGAGGGTGAAACAACAGCCTGAAGTGGAGATGTTGTCTGTTGCTGCTGCTGTTGCTGCTGCTGCTGCTGCAATTGCTGTTGTTGTTGCTGCTGCAATTGCTGTTGTTGCAGCTGCTGCTGCTGCTGCTGTTGTTGCAACTGCTGCTGCATGTGTTGCTGCTGTAATTGCAACTGTTGCTGCTGCTGCTGCTGCTGCTGTTGGTTCATGTAAAGATTCATCCCCGTCATCAATTTTGGTGGACCCATTGGCCCCATTGCTGTTCGCTGCATTTGATTCATGTTGCCTCGATTCAGACTGGAGCCCAGCATTGAAAAACCAGTAGAGCCTGGTTGCATCTGTCTAGCCCCTGACAACCCACCAATACTTGATTGTGGCCCTCCCAGCATGTTTGTTCTATTCTGCTGCATCCTAAGTTTTGTTGCCATTATAGCAGCTTGTGCTTGTGCTGGAGTAAGCACCCCAGAACGGAGTTGCTGGCTTATTGCATTGCTAATATTTGTGGCCTGACTCGGATTCATCGGATTATGACCCACATTGGCCACGCCTGAGATAGGCCCCATAGGTGCCGAAATTCCAGTTCCTCCTACGCCCCTTGCACCGCCCATGCCAATGACATTGCCCAGGCCTCCAAGCCCAACCATGTTGTTGCTAATGTTTGCCGTACCTACAGTTCCAAGGCCCATCATCATTTTCCTCTGCATTTGTGATTGCTGTTGCTGCTGTTGTGGCTGCAGCTGCTGCTGCTGCTGCTGCTGCTGCTGCTGTAATAGCTGAAGTTGGAGAGGGGAAGATTTGTTAACCATATGATTACCCAACTGCATATTTGAATTCTGCCCCATCATATTCAAATGTGAAAGTGGATTTGCTGCAAGCGTCAGAGATGATCTCTGGAACTGAGGATGCTGCTGTTGCATCAACGTGTGCTGACTTTGTTGTTGCTGTTGCTGTTGCTGTTGCTGCTGCTGCTGCTGCTGTTGCTGCTGCTGAGATGGTTGTGGGTCAGATTGCTGAGGCCTAGACGTCATTGAAACCCCAGGCAAGAGTCCTTGAGAGATCTGTAGCGCCTGAGCATTTCCAGGTGGTAGCATCCTCGTGCTTGGTATATTCTGGGCTGAGTTCAGAGATGCATTACCAGTGCTAGATGGCTTTGCAACTTCATTCTGTGGTTGACCTGAAACTGCTTCTGTCTGTTGCATCTCAACTCCTGCGTTATTAGGGGGGATTCCAGGAGCATTATATTGACTGCTTGGCGCACGATTCACACGGATTGATTTCAGTTGGACATGATCTTCCATGATATATCCTTCACGTGTCATCTGCATATGCAGATCATATTAGGTCTTACACTTCAAAATTCTATCAACTCTAAACCAGTTTTGTCGGAACATACCAGCGTACAGAACTGTGCTGCAAGCAAGTCTGCGATGTGCTGTTACAAGTATAAAATGTATGTAAGTCAAAAGGATACAAAATACATAATTGCTGACACAATCATTGTGCAATATGAATTTATATGATGAAAAATTGAAACTTGATGCATCTCAAAAGCTTCCAGACCCTCTTAGTAAGTGCCCTTTTACCCAGTCCAAGAGGTGGCACATGCAGGAAACTGTAAGAGTGCCTCCCAGTTTGGTTCAAGGAAAAACCAAGTAGAACGCTTTCAAAGAAAACCAATGGCACGTACACCATCTGGATCAATGCCAGCTCCCCATGATACCTCTAAAAAATGCATTATGAAGGAAAATTTCATTTTCTGACAAAAAAAAAAAAAAGAAGAGAGAATTCAAATAGGAAAGAGAGAGTGGAAACACTTGCTATCCTGCCTGGCTGACCCAAATTCTCAGACAATACTCCAATAATCCAAGAGGCAGGTTGCAGTTAAATGCAAAAATGTTTTAGAGTAGTACATGTGGAACAAGAACCCCCCCCCCCCCAAAAAAAAAAAAAATTTCTTCTTTCATTCTCTTCTCTCCAAAATAAACCCTAATATGATGTATGCATACACCAAAACAAGAGGAAATCTATGCAGAGGTATGCATCATAAAAAATTACACTGCAAACTCACTGTATTGGGCAATGTAGGCAGATAATCCTCTACAGCCAAGTAATCTGCATCATCTATTTCTCCATAATGGATTGCTACATTGCCATCATTTGGCTTCTCTGACATGATCATTCTAGTCCGTACCTTAGGAACAATAGAAAAACTATTTCCTGAGGGATAAAATGGAATGGTCAGCAAGGGAAGTATTAATTAGACATAGCAAACGCTAGAGATCTAACTCCATGGTACACAACAAACCTTGAAGTATGCGCTCTTTCTGCATAAAATTCATGACTCTAGTCTTGCAAACATTCATACTGCCACCTACAAGTGACTTTGACAATGGCATTTTGCATGTTTCATCTTTAAAATTCTCACTAGTGGAATCACTGGAGAGATGAAGCAACAGCTGTTGAGAAGAGTACGTGTTAGGTTTCCTGATGGGGTACTCATCCACCTTATTCTTTTTGCAATTAGGTTGAGACCTGAAACAGAAACAGATTAAATGTGCATGATAAAAACAGTATGAGACTCATTATGCAAGCATCAATATCATGTTTAAGATGAATGCTCAAGTCAAAATAATATGATGTAAGGAAACCAAAAAGAAAACAGAAAAATTGCCTTAATGAAGCGGGTGATTGATTGGTATTATACCTCATAGTCGCCATTTCTATTTTTGAGAACCTCTCAAGCATGGCTGAATCAGCCAAAGGTGGGGTTCCAACAGGAGGGCTGCTTGCACTTAATGGAACGCTGATATTACTTACACTAGCAGGAGACGCAACTCCACTCATCGCTGGGGTCTTGGGGAGGGAGTTCGACCTCCGCTTCGCAGCAATTTGTGCCGGATGTTGCCGCTGCATGGAATCATTCGCACTGGATGTCAAAGATGTTGCGCCACCAACTGCAGGAACTGAGGTCACTACTGACTTCTCCTTTTGGGATGATCCAATTATGGCAGTTGCTGCAACTGCTCCAAATTGGGGTCCAACCGAACCACTAGAAAATTCCCCAGATTTCGATGACAAGGGAGATTGAGGTAATCCCACACCAGAGACCCGGGGACTTTGCACTACTTTCCTTTTCTGGAACTGGTCCTCTTTTCTAGAATTATTATCAAGAGGCTGACCCAGATTATTCCAGGGATTCTGAGGGAAACCGGATCTCATAAATTGTTGTGGCAACCTTTGCTGTATTCGTGACTGCTGGGAGTCCATATGGTTTATTTCTGATTCCAGCATGTGCATTTCATTTTTATTTCGATTGAGCTCTGCCTTGTCCAATCTATCTGTCTCAACCGATTCTTCCTTTAAACTATATCTGATCGCTTGCTGCCCCACAGTGAATGGCATTGCCCCAGCCTCTTGATTGAAATTCCCTTCAAACATTTGCTGGGGATACTTTTGCATGCCAGAATTTGCATATTGCATTCCTCTTGCCAATGATTGCTGCTGTAACAGTGCATTTTTCCAGTGTGAATCTGATCCATGGAAGCCGTCTACGTAAGGCCCTATATGCTGCTGCTGACTACCATCAGGACCCACTGGCATAAGCCTTGACCTCTTATTCATATTGGATAAGGGAGACAATTGCCCATCTTGATTTTCCCTCTTACCATGAACAGAAGAAGCATTAGAGTTCATATTTTCAGTGTATGAGATAATCAAGTCCGACCCAGTAGAAGAAGCTCCGGAAGCATTCAAGACAGGGCCCCCTGAACCGTGATCCGGCATAATTCTTGTGTCTACAACCCCCATCTGATATTTTGACTGGTGAGATACCATAGATGACATGGAAACAGAGGCATCTGGTCCAAAACTTTTAGGTCTTGACTCAAGCACAAGGCTTGGACCAATGTTTTGGGGATTCAGATTCTCATGGACAGGTGGCATCATTATGAGTCCTGAGTCTCTCAACCTTGAGCTTTCGGGCACTCTATCTATGCACACTTTTTTCCCATGGATGTTATTATTAGACGTGATTGTGACTTCTGGAATCTGCCTCAATCTTTTCCTCCGCATACTGCACAGATCCAAATTTAACTGCAAATAGAGTTCAACAGAGTTCATATACGAGCAACACTCTCCTCCAGCCAAAAATGAAAAAATTAAGCTATATCTTAGTCACCTTAGATGGAACTGGGCTGTGACAGAGTCTATCCAACTTTGGAGTTGGGTCTAGGCAAAGCTGTGGTTGTAGGGCTTTCAATATCCGGGACTCGACTTCCTGCAGCCAAAGTGAATCAACATAAATAATGCAGCCTCCTTTTGGCCAAGGAGGATAGAGTAAGTATACTTACCATCAGATCACCATATGCCCAAGCATTATCAGAAATCAGTGGAATATCCTTCACTACATTCTCCAACGACATTTTAAGGCGTATTTTGTTAATGACAGGACAAACATCCCCAGAAGGAACATTAATGCGTGGTCCAGAAGTGCACTTCCGATAATCTCGCACCTGCAATAATAGCCACATCACAAATTTAAGACCAAGCATCTTTGATGATCATTACCCAAAACACTCTTTAACCACCGATTGGTGGGAATGCAGACAATCAAGACTATGCAGTGTAGTTTACTAAAACAATCTTACCACACCATCTCAGACTCATGCCAGCTCCTTGAGGTGAGGAACGATATCAGTAAAACAATTTTTTTGTAATACTACAATGTATGTTTGTTTTCTTTTTTCTTAAAACAGAATGTACTGTTTTCATCCATAGCATAATTTCTGTGTTTCCATAGATCTTATAACGCAAGCAGATGAGTACAGGAGACAGAGTGCTGGCAGCTATAGTTCAGAAGCTGGTCCAAAAGTAAGAGGCATCCATAAGGCATAATTGAAACCCACCCACAGTATAGCAGTGGTGGTGTAGGTAAGTGCTGTAGTGAAGATAGAAAAACAGTTGATATATACAAAGGAAGGGGCGCAATGAAAAAACAATGGGAGCAAGGAAGTGGGTGTGAAACCGTATAGGCTGGGATCTAATAGAAGTACAACTGAAAACATGAAATATTTTGCTACATTTTCCAAGTCCATCAATTGTTTTATGAAAAAACAGTGAAGGTATTACACTAATGAAAAAACCAAGCTTTGCACATCTCTCCAAGAAACAACAGCTATAGTGATGTATTGACACTAAAACAGATAAATTGAATTAAGGACATCTTTTTAAGTTCACAATCAGGTTCCAAGGTAGTATTTCAATTTTAACAAGAGTTTATTCTGTTTTTATTTTATTTTTTGTTGAATATTTGTAATGGAATTCGCCTCAGGTTTCCCTGGCTAAGGAAGTCTAGTTTGGAAATTTTCTAGGTTTATTCAACATGCTTGTACCCCAAAATAAACCGTTGCAGAAATATGAGTTAATAAGCTGATAAACATAGGGTTGACACATTTTAAGTTAATAAAAAAAAATGAAGAGATTCGGTGACACATGTTTCACTCCATCTCTCAAAAGATGTTCCATCTATCACTCACTCCCTCTCCCTTTTTCTAATCTTTTATGAACAATAGACATGAAAAACACGTTTGTGCACCCTTCAAATTCCTCCCTCCTCCCCTCTCTTTCTGTACTATTCTCTCTCTCTCTCTCTCTCTCTCTCTCTCTCTCTTCCTTTTTTAATTTTTGCCTTGAGGAAACATCAGAGTGGATGGAGAAAGAATTGCTTGAGCCCACACCTTTGCTGCAGGGGTAGCCCCATAGCCACTTAGGTAGGGTAACCACTAGGGACAAACATATACTAAATTACATCAGGGTGCTTCTTGCTCTATAAATGCATACTTATATATGGCCAATATTGTTGCTTTTTACACACATACAGATCCATGCATTAATGTTAAGATTTTGCCTACCTAATTCTGAAGTCAGAAAATTTACCTCACAAGCAAGTGTCCCATCAATGTACTTGCAGGGTATGTCATCCAAAATATCTCCAGGCAATCGGCCAGACTCAATTGCCTAGATGTATAAATTCACCGAGCAAAAATAATTAGTAAAAGGAAATGTTGCAGTTGACATAAACTACAGCAGATTTCAATAAGACACAGAAGCTTGGAAAAAAAGGAGCTCTCAAGACTTTATTGTGACAGAGTTGATTCATTTTTTATGAAAAAGAACTACATAGTTAGGCAACTCTTCAAGTTTGATTTTTTTTGTTCTTCTTTATTTGCACAGTGCAATTAAAATGGTCACCATGTGACTGAGCCAAGACCATCAGTGCATAGAAAAAAAATCATAAGATGTATTGCACCAAATTCAACCTTGTCATGCAAAGTGAAAGATCCAATGCAATGATTTCCTAGTTGACTAATCAATAGATTGAGCATGAGCTGTCTATACAAGAATCAGAAAGTACAAAGTACCCCAAGTTCATATAATGCAACAGCACTAGATAGGACCTAAGATAAGCCAGAAGCTGAAAAAAACAAGAAATATTCCAAGTATACACTTACTGAGAACAGAGTTTCAGATGCCCTATCATATGGCAGTAAAAACTTTGAAACATCTTGAAGGTTAGTCTGATGACCGGTTTCATTCTGAAATTTCATTAAATATATAGAATTAGTCACAACTTATACCAATGCTTCCAAATATTCTATTGGGTGTCTAATTTTTTATGCACGAAGTGAAAGCAGTTTGGAACAAACCTCAGAGTGTTTTCCAATAGAATATCCATCTGGGAAGAGGTTTAATGTGAAGGAAACCTCAGAATCTATGAAAAAACAGAAGAATAATCAAACATATTTGGTCAAGAAATAAAACAAAAAAATAAATCAACATATACAGTGCACAAAAGAAACAAGTCACCATCGAAAAAACTAGAAGTTATTTCTTAGCATAAGAAAGGGTTCCTTCAGATGATATTAGTGTACCTGATATTGCGGCAACACCCTCGTCCCCCTCATTGATGTCAGCCTAAATCAAGAAATAGTAGATATTATCAGAAAAAAAAATGAAAAATGAAATATCAAAATTTATACTAAGCCAGAATAATTTTTTGCTCATTTGATGACCACTATATAAACATGTATACTCATTACTTATGATAAAAGTGAGAAAAGACAAGGCAATTTTTTAAGGTGAAAAAAAAATTCCATCAGCTCCTAGAAGGACTAAGAAAAAATAAAGGCTATGCATAAAAAAATGTCATCCTTTTCAACAATTACTATTCACGTTCATGGATTTTCTTTTTCCAACATTTCCTAGAACAAAGCATAGATCTTTGTTTGGTTAGGCCCAATATTATCGGCATGCGGGAAAAAAATTAAAATTCAAAATCAATTTTATAGCTTTTTCAAACGTTTTCAGCAACCAAAGAGACCTTAGCCAATAGATTCACCAACAGACCTTGTCAGAAAAAAAAAAAAAAAAATCCATCAAAAAAATTTCAAAATCTCCACAGAATTCTCCTAATAGAAAACTATCGATGTTTCAAAAGCTAAAAAACTATTAGATGGGGCTGCCAGGGTTTGAATCCCATTACAACCGTTTAACGATCACATGAAAAAAAGGAAGCTAAAAAACAAAGTAAATAACTTCAAAGATTTAACTTTCACACTATAATCCGAAATAAACCCTGATTAAATAACCTGATTAACAAATTATGCAGTCAAGAAATAATGAATTTCACAAGAAAAACACTCACGCTCCGTTCCGTTTGATCACCAAAAAAGTGATAGAAAATGAGAGAGAAGAAACTGAAACCATATTAAGGTAATTAGTCGAGTTGGTCCTCAATCGTGTTCAAAAAATTTACTTGATGCACATCAACCAGATAGATTAATAATAATAATAATCCAACGACAATAGAAAAGAGTAATGACAATAATAATCATACCAGGAGCTTTCTAGTAGATGTGGAAGTGGATTCATTTCTGCGGATGCCGAGGATTTGATTGTTTTCCTTCGAAGTCTCAACGACGTTGTCTTCAAAAACAGAGGTTTCGGATTGGGGGGGTTTTGAGCGAAACCTCGAACCGGTCTTGGAGACCTTAAACGAAATCCCCATTTACGGGGTCTCTGAGATTTAGTTTTTATTTCACGCTCAGTAATTTGAGGGGATGCAAAGCAAAAACCCTAACGGGTGGTGTGTACCTTGTGTTAGTATGACTATAATCAATAAGAGAGAGATCTCTATAAAAGAATTGTTGCAGAGAAAATCACATACATGGAGGGAGGGAGGGAGGGAGAGAGAGAGAGAGAGAGACTTCACACGCGAGTGCTTGTGTAAAGCTCTGGGTCTAGTTCTTGCAACATTGTCCACAGTCGAGGTGCAACATGGGCGGCCAACCCGAATTCAATCCGAACACAACCCGAAAAAAATAGGCTTTGAATTAGAATTTTTAATTATTGGGTTGGGTCTGAACAAAAAACTCCGGTCCGAATTAAATTTGAACAAATCTTGGGTTATCGGATTCGACCCGAATATACATAAATATATAAATATATTTAACTAGGGTTAATATTTATCTTCACTCTTTAGAGTCCAAACTTTCACTTCACTTCAAGTCTTCACTCCTACACCTCCATCATTCTCAGATCCCCCTCTCTCAGTCTCCCTCTCACAATCGTCACTCGTCTGAGTCGTCTCAGACTCTCAGCCTCCCTCTTTCACTCGTCACTCATCCCTCTCTCACTCTCTCTCTGTTCATCTGCGTTTCGCCATTCATCGCAGATTACTTGAAAAAAATCAGATCTACACTTGAAAAAATCAAATTTACACTTCAAAAAATCAACCCAAATTAAGTAACTCAAGTCAATCTGATTTTTAATCCGAAATCAGCCTGAATTAAGTAATCTGAATTCAACCCGAGCCCGTCCGAATTAAACTCGGGTTGAGGTAGGGTTAGGGTTAGGGTTAGGATTAGGATTGAAAATTATATATCTAGGGTAGGACTAGGGTTGACCTCTCAACTCGCCCAACCCGCCCGAGTTGCACCCCTATCCTCAGAGAGGGCATTAGGTCTTCTAGTTCTTGCTTCGAGTCTTCCAGGCCGTCAGAGGTGGGCTTGGGCCTTTTGAAAAAAATGGAATTTCCTATTGTATTGAAGAGAGTCCAAAGCCCAAATATACAGCCCAAATCAACTAATTACTTTACTTTGTGCACCAAATTATATAGTTTTAAAAAGTGAAAATTGAGGTTGAGTTCTCCTAAGACTTATAATGAGTTTAGTCCGTCAAAAAAACTTATTTGGGGGTAAGTCTGTTTTTAATCTTACTAATAAGTAGTTAAATGTACTACTTTTTTAAAACTCCAAAATGTCCTTCTAATGACTTAAAAATCAATCTTCAACATTAAATCAATTTCCTAAATAGTCTTCCTTGATTAACACTTAATAGCAAAAAAGTTTTCCATAAAATCTGAAATTCAAATTTAAATTTGACGTCATTACAATTCTCTCTCTCTCTCTCTCTCTCTCTTGTTTTTTTTTTTTGGTTGAAAAGACTATGATTAATTTAATATTGAATGTTACTAGGCATGTTATTATTTTTTTATTGTGCATGTTATTATTTTTTATGGAGTATGTTACTATTTTTTTGATGAGTATGTTACTATTAATATTGAATGTTATTATTTTTCTAAAATATTTTTTTTTGTTGACCATGTTACTACTGTTATTTTTTTCAAATATTAATATTCAATGTTACTATTTTTTATTTTTAAATATTACTATTTTTTATTTTTAAATATTACTATTTTTTTGCATTTAAGTGGTACTATTTTTTATGTTTGAATGTTATTATTTTTTATGTTAATGTTAATGTGTGTGTGTGTGTGTGTATATATATGTGAGGGAGAGTAAAATAAATAGTCAAATTCTATATATGGATATCTATATAATAAAGTAGTTAGATTTCTTTGTCTTTAATTTTTCGCGGTTCAGATTATTTTCAGGCATTTGATCTGACAATCATAATTGGACTTAAGTATAACACTCATATCTCTCATATAACTCTCTCTCTCCTATCTCTTAGAGGTTTTAAACACACAATATCTCATCTCCTCTCTCTCTCTCTATATATATATCTATAATAATAAGATAGAGTGCATTTTAAATTCATTTTTATTCAATGGTCTAGATTTCATCTCAATTCTTTTAATTTAATCCAAAGGCTCACAATACATCCCACCCAAAACGAAAATCCCGCCCATATTAGAACACTCCTACACGCTACCCAACTCCTACACATTACTCAAACTCAACTCATTAGACCCTCTCTCTATTTCCTCTTTCTCTCTCTCTCTCTTAGAAGAATTCAGACCTCTCGCTCCCCTACGTTGGTTCAACCACCGGTGATCAACCAACATCCTCCTCTCTCTGTCTCATGACTCTTACCTCTCTCCTGCTGATGAAGACACCAACGGTGATGCAACAAGTCACCATCGATGACCAGTGACCCACCATCGATCTTAATTCTCCTTCTTCTCTCTCTGTCATGGATCCACCCACCATAGATCAACCCCTCTTCTCTGCAATGGATCCAGGTAATCTTCCTCCCACACACAGTCGCATTCTTCCTCTCTCTGTCTTCATACTAAGTCACACACAGACACAACACACATCCACTCACAGACACAACACACACATGCACACACACTTTTTTTCACACTCATCTTGCTATGCACAATGACAATACCCTCCCCAAATCCTATTTTTCACACGCACAAATTTTGGTTATGCTATTAAACTATTTTGGAAATTAAATTTTTTCTCTTCTCTATGTGGTTAACAACAATTGTGCTTTTCTCTTCTTGATTTGATGCTAATTGGGAGGAAATTTCTGTTGTGGTTGAATTCAAGTGGCAATCGTGTCCACTCAACTCTCATGTCGGTAGGTTTTTTTTTTCTTTCTTTTGAGAATAGCTAGGTAATTTTCAAAACACTAGAAATTTTTAATTTTCATGTTGTGCGTAGTTAGAGTTTGTTAATGAAATTGAAATCAAATATTTGATCAAGTGTTATCTATACATATTGATTTTTACCGTCAACCGATTGATTTTGAAGTAGATTAATGTGGATTTGCTTGAAAATAGTGAAATTTGGGACTTAATAAGTTTTAGGTTATTTAAATCCTATGTCATGTATTGGTTTTAAAGTTGATTAATGTGTGCCTACTTGGATCAGTTTAAGTATAGGATAAAGGGGAGAAATATTGGAGACCTTATACATTTATATGTATCCGATTTTGACTTTTTTACAAGGGAAATTTGGAGGCCGGTCCCCCTAGATGGACTTGTTTGGAGATAAGTCCTGCAAGAAAACTTATTTGGTTTCAAGTCCACTTTTTGCAAATTTTACTATTGTACCCTTATTTATTGAAAAACCATAAACAGCGTTTAACTTGTCGTTTCTATACCAGACGGAGAAACCCTTCGTTGTCGACTAGGAACACGAAAACTTCCCCTTCATTCCAGGCTACAAATCCGGCTAAATTCCTCAAATCTTTCTCATTTTCCTTCTCCGAAAAACATAAACCGCCATTACCTACAGTGAACTGAAGTCAAACCGCCATTACCCAAATCGCCATTACCCAAACCGAACTGGTTTCAAACTGCCATTACCCAAATCGCCATTACCCAAACAGCCACTACCCAAATCACCATTACCCAAATCGACATAAATCACCATTACCCAAATCTTTCAAATCAAATTTCGTACTGGTTTCAAACCATAAGACCGAAAATCGGTTTTACTCTTCAAGTTTCATTGGCGAAGTTACAGTTGTTTTCGGCATTTAGGACATCTTCACAAAGCTTTGAGATTCTTAAAAAAATTGAGAGGTATGTGATTTTACATGATTTTGATGTTTGTTTTAGGGTTTTAAAACAACATTTACAAACTATATCGTTCATACTGTCCAAAGGTTTTTTTTTTTTTTTTGACAATAAAATTGTAATTCCTTGTTACTATATTAAAGAGTTAGGTATTATGATTTTATTTTATTTTGTTTTGTAATACATTCGAAATTCATTGATGTGGTTTATGTGGAATTTCTCATGTTACTGTGAGAGCAATTTTCAAAATGTATTATCGTAATGTCGATATCTTGATGTTCTTGATAGGTGTTGAGTGTCCTAATTCAACCATTGACAATGTGTTACAATTAGTATATGACAGTAACATCAATTTTTGAATTGTATTTTTACTATAATTTTTTGAAATTCGATGTTACTGTGAACATTATATGGCATTGGAGGTGGAACTGTTCATGTTACTGTTACTAAATCAATGTGTTATATAATTACACTAGGGATAACCCGTGCCTGAAGGCACGGTGCAACTAAAAAAAATCGAACATTGAATTTGAACGCGAAATAATCAAACATTGAACTCGGATACATAATAAACGTTCAAGCTTAAACTCCTCATATATCACGTGTCTGAAAGCACTGTACATAATTCTTAAACACGAAATAATCAAACAATGAATATAAATATGCAAACTATGGATACTCTGTAATGCCCTATATCACGTGTCTAAAAGGTACTATACATAGGTAATTTTTAATGTCATGACTTTAGTGAAATAAAATGAGTCAATATGTGGATACTCTATAAGAAATTTTCAATTTTTCGGCAAAATTTCCTCTTAAAATATGATGCCACAAATATATCAACCTGTCTACAAAATTTATATGTTTCATAATCATAATCAAATCATGTCATATGTACATTGGCTACCAAAAAAAATATCAGAATATTAATCATTGTCATGCCTAAACATGACTAAGATTAAAGAATGGCCACAAAACAATAACAACCATTGTTCTACACGTCATAAACTCATAGTTGTGTTTAAACATAAATAAGATTAAAGAATGACCACAAAACGTAATTATATATAGTACATTTACAAAATGGGTCATTCTTTATTCTAATTCATCAAAATGAGTCATTTATCTGCACATCATTGTAAGTACTCTCTCTCCATCACAGCCTTGAATGTCATTGTATCAATCCAAATCCGCAGCTTCCAGCTGGGGGAATGTACAACAATCTAGCATTTACAAAACCAGATTAAAAAAAAAGGAAAACGCAGAATTAGTATTTATTGATTGAGAGATGGGTGGCTGTGCTATTTTTCCATTTTTTCACCCCATAGTGATCTGATATATGCATGGGAAACAGAACATTATATTCATTGAACTCATGGCAAAAATTGAGGTTTAATAGTATATTCATTGGACTCATGGCAAGGAAAAGAGTTGATAGTTGGCCTAAGGAGATATTTTATATGAGAAACCAAAAATCACAGGCCAATATCCATCTGGTTGCACATGAAACACTGTTAGTTATTGACCAAATGCTACTAAAGATAGACTATGTTAAAATGCAGTCTAAAAGAACATGAACTAACAGTGTGAATCTAACCAAATGAGTAAACACCAAATGCTCCAGAATTTTAACTTGCTTAAAGCACAATGCACCAGAAAAGGCAACTCAAACAATAAAAAGAAAAAAATAATATTGACTGTAGTGTAAAACTATTGACATTAAAAAGAAGGTAACAAAAGCATGTGAATACAATTAACAAAATTATGATTCTCCAGCTCTACCCAACAGAACAAAACTTTAGCTGTGATTTTCTCAAATGTATTTGAAGCCAGCATCTCTTTCCTAGCTTTATGCCTCTTCATGAAAGCCTTTTTACTCGAGCATATAGATAGCATATAGATAGTTCATGAAACATATGTAAACTGTTTTTTTGAATTGCTCGAGCATATAGATAGTTAAATTATATTAACCTTGCTCGAGCATATAGATAGTTCTCTTTCCTTTTCAGACGTTATAAATTCTTAATTAGTTCATCTAATAAGGAAAAATAGGCAAAATAGATAGTTGAGGTTTTTAACCCCAAGTCTACACTATAGTACTCCATAATTTTCTCAGCCAATTCAATTACCTGTTCAAATGGAAAGAACCCAACACAAATTCTATCTTATAATCTCATAGAGACCTCAAAATATTATGGAGCAGCGTAAAAATAAAAAGGCAATGCAATATAAAATAATACCTCCAAGAATTTCCCTTAATTTCGAAATTCTGTGCAAAAAATTGGTAGCTTCCACCTTCAATATCCAACATAAAAGTTAGTTCTATCAATGATAAGAGTTTCAATTTATAATACAACACATCTGCCTACCAAAATAATTTGTTTGATGCTTGGGTTTGGGTCAACTCCTTTAATAGATATAACACAAATTTATGAGAGGGACTTAAAAGAAATAACTGAGTAAAAGAAATAACCATTCAATTTAAAATAAGTTTTCCTTCATTTGTTTTAATTAAAAAAATAATTGCATTGCCCAATACAAACTATTGCATAACCAAACACAAACCATTATACTTACTAATATTAGCACACTCCTTATATAGCATAACAATTTGAATCCAACAAATAGCAAAATATTCCAAGCATGCAGCTAAAACTTTTCTAATGTACACATTAGGTATATATATATATGCACTTTCAAGTATAAACACAATCGTATGACATAATTATTATATGAAACATTCTATTCCTACTTGATATTCAAGTAGACCAAAATTAATCAAATAGGCAATGCAAGAGCAACTCGTTATGCAACTATAACCAAATTTCAACTAACAATGCAAGTAAAAACATAATGGCAACGCATTAATAGCCTAATTTCAATTCAAAAAAAAATGTACTTATAAAAAAAAACATTCGTGAATTGTCCCAACTATCATCAATTGAAAGTAAAAATTGAACTACAACAATCATTAAAAATGGTAATAAAGCAAAAGGGGCTCACAATAATGTACACCACCATGCTCAAATAATGCAAAAATATCAATTATTCATCTCAATAACAGTATGTTAATAAATAAATAAACTCGCAAGGGTATATAAAAAATTCAACAACAATCAGTAACAAAGTTACCAATTTTCAATTCTTTGTTGATCTAGTTAATTCTGCCATACCAACCCCAAAATAAAAAAAAATAAAAAAAAAAGACTATAATTCAACAGTTGACCAACGCAACTAAAAAATAATTCACAGTAGACTTAAAAGGAAGATGCAAAAACAAACTAATGTTCGTAGGATTCTACAACAACAAAAGTAATGTTCATTAGATTCTACAACAACAAAAGTATAATATTATGACTTTATTATTTTAGAAAATTATTCCTAAACTAAAGAATTAAGTCCAAAGCACTAAAGTACTAATCCTACAAATCAAACTCTAAATTCTAAATATTGTAGATGACATCATTCATTATTCAAGGAGTCATCTAAGCCTCCAATCCACTGAAACTACTTAGCTCAAATAGGTAATACAATTTCATAGTAAGAGAAAGTATCACATAGTTTAAGCAAGTTTAAAAAAATTAAATAAATACCCTCTTTATGTAACAAACAAAAATAATTATCTGTTGTTAGTTTAATATGTAAAACCTATGAAGAGAAATAATTAGGAAAGAGAAAACAGTTAATTGGGACATTAATTAGGACACTTAGAACCCACGAAGAGAAAGTATAAGTTTGAGTTCTCCATCCATAAAAAAAACTCTTTCATACACAACGTGAACAAATTAGTCATGCAAGGACTGAAATGACAGGAGCACATACTCATAGTTAATCAGTACGGGAGTTAGGAATTGAGGAAAAATTTAAATGATTTTGCACATACAATCTTGCTACCACAATGGCAATCAAACCAATCATTTTAATCACTTGTCAAGTGCAACCCAACCATGACCACAGACATGAGAGGGAGATAGAGAGAGAGAGAGAGAGAGGGACATTGTTTAGCTACCAACTATATACCAAAGAAACCCATTTTCAACCGATCATTATCTCACTTTTTAAAATTACAAACCATAAAAACCATTGCCCGTTCAACCATAACAAAAACCTTACACCCTTCACCCATAGGTAAAACAATCCAACCTACACCACATGTTGGCACCCATTGGTGGTACCAAAACTCCAGCATTTAACATAAGAACTGAATACAGCTCCCATAAATTAACCTTCATTTCGTTTCACCAATTATAAACACCACTTATTAGATCAACCCATATATCATTCAAGTATCTGACATTCTAACTAATAAAAAAAAAAAGGCGTCCCATGAATTACATGTCAATTCAAATTAATTCAACATTTAGGAAAACCTACAATTACACTTCAACAAAAAACACTACGTGAAACTCAATTGGTCAATAGTGAAATTTTTCCACAACATTTACGGGTCGATTCATGTTAATATAGAAACTAATTCGCATCATAATTCACAAAAAAAATATATTCAACCCGTAAATGTAATGCCACTCACCCACGACAAATTAACAGATACAATTAAATGATTTGAGACGTAATAATAAAAAAAAAAACTAAATGTTAATATGAGTGACATCTAGACTTACACTAAACAAATTTAACTTTTAGCAATTAAAATAAGAAGGTGAATTGGGTCTCAAAATCAGGCAAGTAAAACTCATTGTTCGTCCACTTCTACCTTTACCATTTTCTTGATCTGGGAGCACCAAAACAACTCCAGCAACACTAATTCGCATAACTGGTCAGCAACATATCACAACAACTACTAAAGCAAAACTGAAGTATCAAAGAATTTCTAACAATAACTCGTGTTTTAAAATGCTTTGTAACACAATAAACAACTCAAACATGGGTCGTGTAATATAAGAATTAACATCCAATTCGTATAGAATGTCTAAAATGAAAACCAAACACACTTTCACACACCCATATGATGTTTACACATCACTCAAATTTATTCAAGTAGACCCAAATTAATCAAATAGGCAATGCAAGAGAACCTCATTATACAACTGTAACCAAATTGACACCATGAATGTTTAGAAGCAAAAACACAATAGCAACACATTAAAAAATTCATTCAACTAACACTTTAATTCACAAAATTTCACAAAATTAACTGTCCATAAATTAACTACCTCAAAATTGACCCAGTCACGAAATTCACCGCACATTTAAAATTGCATAAAAAATTTAAAATGGTAGAAAAAATACACCCAAAAAATACACCAACATTAAAGTGGCAATCAGGTCCACCATCACCGTTGACGATTTGGGTAAGTGTGTTTTTCGGGGGGTGTTCTTAGGATTCACACATTAAAATTTTAGTATGTGTGCGTGGCTGAGGAGTGGGTTGTGTGTGTGTGTGTGTGTGTTGTTTGTTGCGTGTGTTCTGTGTTGGCCAAGAGGCTTTGTGTGGGTCTCTGTGTGTGTGATAGCTGGGGGATTTGGGTGTGTGCTCGCAGACAGCAGTAGGTGTGGGTGTGTCTCTTAGGCATTTCAACAAACACGTCATGGACGGTGGTGCTGTGTGGTTATGCCTATGAATTCAGTATTGATTCCTTTAGTGCTCAAAACTGGACCTGCAATTCCTCTGTTGGTGTTTGCGCAGAAGAAGGATGAGGGGAGTGGGTGTTTGCGTTGGGTGAAAAAATTAGATATACACTTACCTTACACAACAAATTCTGTTGAAAAAACGCCGGAACAGCCGCTGGGTGAGCCTCTTTCCGTTGAGTGAAGAGGGAGAGCAGAGAAAGGAGGAGGTGTCTGTGAGCGACTGTGTCTGTGATTTGGGGTTTGCGTTGAGCAAAGAGGGAGAGCAGAGAGAGAGGAGGTGTTTGCGCAGAAGTGACCCGTCGCCTGACTCGCCGCCTGTGGGTTGCCATGAGCTGTTGCTTGTCCGGGATTTAGGGGAACTGACTGCCTGAGACAGAAAAGAGAGGGCATAAGGGTTGCAGGTAGTCGTTGGGTTGAGATGGGTTGGGTTGGGTTGGATGTGATGGTTAGATTGAGTTAAATTGGATGGGATGATTTGGGGGGGAAAAAATATATGGGGTATAAGATTCAAACCCCCTCCTGTTTTATTATATAGATGTGAAATTTTTTTGTTGTTTTCTGTGTCATAACTGAAATATTGATTTCATATTTCCAATGTATGGATGTGCTTGGGTACTGTGGATGTTACTATGAAATTGATGTTACTGTAGATATGTTACTGATCACAACCTTTTTGGTTTTTACTTTTAATGCATCATATGTTGTTTACAAAAAGTTCAGGGGTTGTTGTTTGATTTTAAATGTAAATTGGGAGATAATCAATTTTATTCAAGTTATGAAAACTGATGTTACTGAATTACAATTATCAAAATATCACAAGTTTCCTCCAAAAAAGTTCAAGTGACTTATGAACACTATTATGTATAATGTAATATTCATTCTACAAAATTCTAACATGGGGACTCAATGAATTTCCAATGGAATCAATTGTATATTGAAAAATGATGTTACTGAATTGTGTTTGTTTGATGTTACTAAAAAGATATTACTGAGATTCAGTTTATTAATTACTGTTATTATGATCATGTTACTAAGATAATGTTATTGTATGTTGTTCAGTCATTGATAATTTAAATGTCATGCTATAGGTTGATGGCAAAAACAGGTAAATCTACTGCTCCAAAAGCAACTTCATTTCACCAATTATGGTCTAACTTGCTTCCATTGGTGAAGGCTATTACTGACCTAAACATCAAAGATGTTCACAGAGAACAACTAAAGAGAACACCATTTTGGCATTTGTTTCACATAATATCAACATCTGAAGTGGATAAAGAATGGTTCAAAAAGAATGACAAGAGTATTGTGGACATAATTACCACGTTTGATGTTGAAACATCAAGATTTCGTATTAGTGGAAAAGGTTTAAAGATACAAAAGACTGATGTAACCCTCATTTTTTGTATAGAAGATGGTGTGGATCCAATTCTCCCCCCCTCCCCCCCAAAGTGAAAAAAAAATTTCACCATTTGTGAGGAGGAGATTCAATAACACCAATAGGTTGAATGCACCAATTATAAAAAGCAGGCTGGAGGATGCAGTAATGGGTGTTGGTAAGGATGATTGTGAAGATTTTGCTAGTTTGTTCTCTTTATATGTCTTAGTGACACTACTAATTACAAATATGGGGCAAACGATTGAATGAGGGTATGTGTCGTACATAGAAAATTTGGATGAAATAAAAAAATATGACTGGTCTCAAGCAACAATTGATGCAATGGTGAATTCCATACGGCTGAAGTTTGACACACCGGGTGCAGTAACCGATTGTGTACTACTTTTACCTGTGAGTTTTTGATTGCTAATTTTTTTGAATTTTTTTTATTTATATTATTAAACATTATCTGTTCTATCTAATGTAACTATATCTAATTTGCAGTACTGAATATGTGAACACACATCTCTTATTGTGGCCGACAAGGCGGATGCTTTCCCACGGTGGATGAAATGAGATTTAAGAAAACTTTGGACGTCTCTCGCACAAAACACACTGTCCGACATAGCAACTGATCATGTATTATAAAAAAAATTGGTTTTTTCATATTTCTATTATTTTTGACAAGTGGTTAATTACATGACAATGTTAATTTTGTGATCAATGTTACTATAAAAAATTGATGTTACTAGTAGGAAAATGGATGTTACTATGAATGTTATTGTAGAAAAATGGATGTTACTTGAATGTTACTGTGTAATTCACAGTCATTTGATTCAATTAAGGTGAACATTTATTGGGTACATTTTTTTCACGTTACTAATGATGTTTTCAGGTTTTTCGAAGGAAACTTAAGAAAACACTTGCTGAGAAGAGCTTAATGAAAGGAAATCGAAAAAATTTCAAGAATGTGCCGGATAGTGTGGAGGTTCCACAACAAAGCAAGAGTGCTTTAAATTCTGAATTGGAATATACAGGTGATGAACCTAATCTATCTGTTAATGATCATATTGTGATTAATGAAGATATCTATGAAAGTGATGATGCATTACATGTTTCTACAAACGATCATCCTGTCCAAAACGAGACTCAAAACGTCCAACTATTTGATACATTTGTTGATGTGGTCATTCGAGAATCAACATTATGGAACTAGATGAAATGGTAACACATGAGAAAAAGTCGCAACAACCTTCGCATGACAATGAAGGTGTGTCTGGATTGATTGTTGAAAATGAGGTGCAAACATTTACTATCCAAATTCTGACTATGGAGAACGAAGCACTTCGAACAGTCATCAAGAATATTGGTGGAAACCAAAGGCAGGAAGATTTGAAAAAGATTGAAGATTATGCGATGAAACTTGTTGACAGGGACAACCAAATTTCAGAAATAGAAGTTTTAGTTGATCTCTTGGAGAAAAACAGAGAAACACAAGAAGATCAAATTAAAATATTGACATCAAGGGTGTCCGAATTAGAAGAAGTGAACAACTATCTGCATGATGTTGTAGCTGATATGGCCGTGCATGTAGTTACTCAGAGGTACTCACGGACTCCGCCAAAACCTCAGCCCACCGAAGGTGAAGAACAAACATGGATGGTGAGAAAAATCAAAGGGAAAGAAAGAAAAATAAAGAAAGATGAAGATTATGAGTATAGTAGGAAAAAACAGGGAGAAAAGAAAATTTTGAAATAAGTTGAAAGCCAGGAAGAAGTCGACAAAATTAAAGGGAAGGAGAAGATACCAGATAGCTGCATCAATGTTGATGATTTGGATATTATAATGCCAAGTGAGAAGCCAGAAAGTAAGAAAGTTGAAGCTCGAAGATGGAAAGCCTACAAGAAATTAGAACCAGATATGTACGACAAATTGGTTTAAATGCATAAGGCTGAAGGAAAAAAGTAAGTAACTTACTGACCATTATGAAACACCTTATATATTATTGTACTATATTATATTAACATGTAATGTTTTTAATTAAAAAGGCAACTTAATGGAGTGGAAAAAAGTATGAAAATATCATTGATGTTGAAGATGTGTTGAAATTCATGGATGGGGAAGAGCTGCACAACAATCTATAATATAAAACAGGACGGCTTCAACAAGCCGATCCAACGGTTACAAATTATTTCATCCAACGGTTCCAGATCCTCTCATTTCCCCCCAAATTTATCATTTTTCACCTATAATTATTTTCAAAATTTTGATCAAGTTAATCACTTCATCTGTCAATAGCCTCAGTCACCTCTCTTTCTCGGTACAACGGAAAAAGGCCTTGGACATTTTTTTTTTTCCCAACCCTTCTGTCAGACACGGAAAAAGGGCCAAATCTAACTCTCTCTCTCTCTCTCTCTCTCTCTCTCTCTCTCTCCCTTTGTTTCTTCTTCCCAGTAACACCACCACCACCGCCGAAGTCAGCAACACCACCACCGCGCCAAGCCTTCTTCAGAGCCTTCTTCTTACCACCACAGCCGCCGAAGTCAGCAACACCACCACCGCCCTAGGTATGCCTCATCTCTCTCTCTCTCTCTCTCTCTCTCTCTCTCTCTCTCTCTCTCACACAGACACACCCATCATATCCCCGCCTCTTCTCTGCCCTCTTCTACACACTCATCACCCACACACAAATCGCACACACACACAAACCCATCACACACACGCCCACCACAGACCCACCACACACGCACCCGCACCCACACCCACACCCACTCACCTAAAAGGGAAGAAGTTGGATGATTTGATGTCGAAGAGAGACTGAGATTCGCCCACCACAGTGTTCTTTGTGCGGCATTCTATTGATTTTTCAGATCCCACGGAGAATGATAGTGTAGAGGGTTTGATTTTTTCATAGCCTCCTCCTTGCTTTTCTTGAGTGCTTTTCTAATTTATGCCCACTACCTTTCTGCCTTCAGTTGTGCTCTCCATCTATTCATATGACCATTTTTTGTTAATTTTTCTAGAAATCTTTGGGATGTACACAAAAGCATTTTTTTCTATTGCTGAATGTGACTCTCCAATCCTCCTGTTTTATTATGGTCTCAGGATGAGTAGTTTGTTTTGGCAATTTTCATGCTTATAACAGGTCAGAGATGCTTTGTAGTTTGTCCTGACTACTCCAGTTGATAAGCATTTAGTTTTTACAGAAGAAGATGCAACTCCAAAATAAAAAATCAATTAGTTCTATCTACTTAATTTAACCGCGGTAAGTGAGATTGACTGATGAAAATCCCCATTGCAGGCAAGTGTTCAACACTCAACAGCCCATTCTGATAGCTTGTTTTGCTATGTGCACATTTACATTTTTGCCATGAGTTTTGTTGAAGTTAAATAATCTCTCTTCATACCTGAGTTTTGCTGTAACATTTACATTTACATTTACATTTACATTTTTGCCATGAGTTTTGCTGTAGCATATTTGTATAAATAGAACAATGTAAAGTTGATCGGATGATTTAAAGCTCAAACTGGTGTATCATTTCGTTCCATGTTAACCTGAGCAAGTTATCCAATCAATAACCTGTAGAGTCGTATTGTGTTTCTCTCTGTTGGCAGTCCTTTAGTCCATGGTTTCTCCTCTGGCTGCAAATCCATAATGTGTTATGTATTTTGTACTAACTATTTGTGCCCCTGCTTCTTTGAGATTGTAGGGGGTCCAAAATATTCATTTCTTTCATCAAGTTCTTGAAGAGCAAGGATCCGAATGATGGTACAGAGCAGACTTTGCTTGATGAATTGAAGGCCTTGGATGAGCATCTCAAGGCACATGTACGTGTTTCGTGTTTTAAATTATTACTGCACCCTCAATAAGCTATTGGCTGTTATGTTTTACTAGAAATAACCCGTGCCTGAAGGCACGATGTAACGTGTTTTTTTTTTTTTTTGAAAAATGACAAAATGTTTATAGTGCAATGTAAACCAACAGATTAATTTGGAGAAGTGAGGAGTGAAGATCCCTGATAGTAGTGACGGAGCCAAAAATATGATCTAGGGTGGACACACTTTAAGTATAATAGATAAAAATAATGTGATATATTTAAATTTTTTTATATCGAATTTGATACTTAAAAATTCATTAAACATAAAAAGGGTTTGTTTGAAAAAAATTAATAAGATAACATCTATACATTAAGAATCAATTATATAATTTATTTGACACAAATGGAAGCAATATTCTATAATTTTTAATTTTCTTACAAATTCCACATTTTACTCATTTTTGGCTATATATTCCATAATTTTTTAACCAAATGAGACTTCAACAAATCATACTAATATTCTAAGGAATTAATTTTAGTTTGCTAATTTTAAGAGATTTGTTATGGACTTTTTGTTTTTGTTTTTTTGTTCTAGTACCCAGCTTGTTTGACCCAATTATTTTTGTTTTCAACAATGCTATTGGGACATAATTTTGGGATTTAATGTATTATGATCATTGGATCGATAGTGTTGGGACTCAGTGATAATTTAATGTTGGGACTCATCGACAATCTAATGACCACAATCATTAAGTTCTCAAATTATATCCCAATAGCATTGCTCATTTGTTTTTCATAAATCATTACAGTGAGTTCAATTAATCCAAAAAAATATATAAAACATATATAACTAAAAAAATATTTTTTTTAGGGTGGCCCTAGACCCCTCCTCCCCCCGCCACTACCAAAGAGAGAGAGAGTGAAGAGTGAGAAGAGGAAGGACAAATTCAATCTGAATAATTTTAAGAGAAATATTGGTGGCCGTTAAATAAGTTTATTTGAAACCGACAGATGGGGCTTGTTGCCGCCGCCCTGTTTTATATTATAGATATTATAGATAAATCAACGAATTATGATAGAATTCACTTTAAAAAAATTAATTTATATGCATAGAATCAAAATCGAGTCAAATCTAATACAAACTAAAAATCTAATGTATCAAAAAGTATATCGCCAAAATATTTTCTATCAAAAAAAGATCTACAAATATTATTTATAAAATATTATTTTTTAATTAGTACAAGTTATTACAAAATTATTAATTTATAAGAATATATTAGCGTTAGATTTTCTTAAGAGATAAAAAAATTAGTCTTGAACTTTTGATTCAAAGTGTGTAAGACATGTTAGTTTGAGATAATTAATTAAATAAATAAAAATAAAATTAATTATATTCAATAGAAATGTTATCATTGTGTCTTATAAAAATTCAAACTGTTATACTACACAAATAATATTAAACAATGACTAATTATTATGTCAGAGAAAATCATGCATTCCAAGATCAGCAGGAGTTGTTGACTTATTGGGAGGGAAAATATTAAGGAAAAAAATTATAATTTCTTGACCGTTTGATGAATAAATTTGAGACCGTAGGATATGTTCCAAGATCAGTCGTAATCGTTGACTTTTTGGTGGGAGAGAATATTAAGGAAAAAATTATAATTTCTTGACCGTTGAATGAATGAATTTATGACCGTAGGGTCGGCTTGTTGAAGCCGTCCTGTTTTATATTATAGATTAGTTAGTGAATGTATATTCAGGGACCATATATCAGTGGGGAAAACTTTACTGCTGTTGATTTGAGCTTGGCACCTAAGCTCTACCATCTGGAGGTGGCTCTTGGACATTTCAAGGGCTGGGCTGTCCCTGAAAGCTTGACTCATGTGCTTAGTTACATGAAGGTATCCAATTTTTTTCTTCTCATTGCAAATCTGGTTTTCTTTTTTCGTTTTTTTCAGGGAAACCTTTCACCGGATCCAATTTTAATATGTAAGATGTTCATACTAATTAGGGCAGAATTGTGAGACTTATGTTTTGGAAGCTGTAGTTTGGGGTGCTACTGAAAATTTTTGTTTTAGTAGTACCATCGTGACTTCTGGCCTGGTATAAGCAGATAATATAAAGTGGTTTTTTCTATAGAATATAATTTCCCATTTGCGGGTACCTACTTTGGTATGAAGATGGATATATGCAGTTTTGCTATCTCTGGAGTGAGATATCTTGGATCATGAGACTAGCAGGGAAATGAAT
The DNA here is from genome assembly GCA_951799425.1 of Ilex aquifolium. Taxonomy (NCBI): domain Eukaryota; kingdom Viridiplantae; phylum Streptophyta; class Magnoliopsida; order Aquifoliales; family Aquifoliaceae; genus Ilex; species Ilex aquifolium. The sequence goes on along the minus strand of OX637410.1, from coordinate 14,998,937 downwards.
TTTCTCTGGGAGTTTTTTGCTACTTAATGTGTTTGGCAGAACACTTGGTGTCACCTCCTAGAGATTTGTTATGCGAGTGACCTGAGCTGCCAGGAAATAGATTAATTGAGGTTGCACTATGAAGGCATTAACAAATTGTGGCATACGTAGTCTCTTAGCTGCTGAAGCACATTTGATTGCTCTAGATTCATGCATTTATATATGTCTTTGCAGTTGCTATTGTAAGGAAAGACATCTATGAATTGTAAACATTCTCAGATAGGGAATCTCCTTGTGGGAACTTTTGACATAGTCCTTGAAAAATTAATGGTAATAAATTTTTGGCCAACATAGGAATTGATTCCTCACTGTGTGCATAAAGAGGCAGAGACACACACACTGTGTGCTATGTTCAATTGATGAAGAATAGGAAAATTTCGAATTTTGGAATCTCAGTTATTTGGGATTGAAGGGTATTAAGATTTGAGTTTTACTTTTTTAATCTCTCTCTGTCCCAACGACGGAACAAATAAGTCTTTTTTTATTTGCCAACTAAACAAACTAAGCATAATATAAATATCACTTCCATACTTTTTCTCCTCTTCACTCCATTTGAGAATATGCCAAGATCAGAAAAAATAATAAAATTTTGAACCTTTCTTCCTAAAAGAATAATGTCACAGTCTGTTTTCATAGCAAAAATAGTAAAGCCTGATTGTAACCATGTGGCCTGTATGAAACAGTTAGACATCTCTCTCTCTCTCTCTCTCTCTCTCTCTCTCTCTCTCTCTCTCTCTCTCTCTCATGCATGCACTTTGTTTTTGTTTTTTAATTTTTAGGTTAAGAAAATATATCCCTTGGGCTTTTACTGCTTGCTTACAGTATTGTTGTGTATGTTGAACTTTTTTATTGCGAGTCCATCACTTGATAGTTGATGCATCATCATATTAGTAAAGAGCAATGCTATTAAGAGGTAATTCATTATGTCCATTGGATTGACCATAAATCCCATCAAACATTGAAACATAATCTAACAGTGAGCATATTAAGTCAGATTTTGAGGTCCCAACAACATTAATCATCCAATGAGTAATGTTTTTGGAACCTTAAAAATTGACCTAATTTATGGTTATACTAATGTGTCAAGTTTTGAAATCTTAATGAAGAAGGATTCCAACCAAGAGGATTTGACATAGTTTAATTTTATGGTACTAATCATTCTTAATCTATTGAATTGTTTTTTTTCCATTTAGGTGTTTGATGAATTTCATGATTGCGGTGCTTCACCCAAATTAAGCCGATGAAAGTAACAACTTTCATTCAATTTTATTACAAAGGCCTCTTCTTGGTCTTTTTTATTTGTTTTTTGTTCTTGAATAACTCTTTTTATTAGTTTAACAACTCTTTTTAATAGTTTAACAATCATTGGTGTGCTGTGACACCAATGATCGCAAGTGATTCATTAAGCAATTGTTTTCTTGAAAATTGATCTTCAGCAGTCTATTCTATCTTTTGTCTCTAGACTACATAGCTTTTTTATTGAATAGAAACATTTGCACCATCATTCCTTGATGGCCGTTTCTTTCAATTACCTCCTATAGTCTTGCACTAACTTAGCGATGCATAGATACTTAAATGCACACCTGTACAATTGCACACAAAGAAGTAGGGATCTTTTCTCATTTATGTTGTGGTTTTATTGTCTTTATGTAGAAGTTGATACCTTTTGCATATTTCCTCAGCTGTTCTATTTTCTAATCTTTAATACTACATGCTTGCAGCTGGAGGATACCACTTGCTAAATTTCTAAGGTAGCCTCAAATCATTATTTTTTATAGATGGATCCGAACCTTCGCGAAGCGGTAAGATTAATTACATTGTGCCTACCCTTCGTAAATTACATTACCCCTACAGTTCAATTTATTAAGGTTGCTCTTACAGTTTGAACTAATTGATAACGACATACCTGTTAATATTTTCTGTGAATGTGCGCTCTGTAAATTTTTATTTTGATTTTTGTGTACATTATTTGACGAACGCCTTATTTTGTTTATTGGGTTGACATTTGATGCTTATGACATTTGATGCCATGAACAAGTGACCGAACACAGTTTAGGTTCCCATCTCTCACACACACACAATTACATGAACACATCGTACACAACACATCACACACACATGCACACAAATACAAACGCCACACACATTCACAAGCACACCAAAGAACAAATTCACGCACCCATACACAAAAATTCGTACTATTGTATGATTGGTATGCATTGTCGTGGGTGTATTAGGTTGAATTTATGTTCCATATTGAGTGTTTCTTTTTGTTTCTTTTTTGATTTTTCTTTTGTATGACTAATTTTATTTCGCTCTATTGGATATATATAATGAAGTATGGTATTTTTTTTGTTATGGAACATTATTTTTATACCATTATTTTTATGGCCCATCGACCTTTTTGCTATGAAACTAATCTTCCCTTTTTGTGTATGTATTATCTCTTTTTGAATTTTGTGATTTCAGCTAAGTGCTCCCAAGAAAACTATATGCAAGAGGAGGTTTAGGGCTTATTGGTGAGACTTTGCTCTTTTCATTTATTGAGGTGTTAGTTTTTTTTTAGGATTTTTCATAGCTGTCATATATTCATTTCATGTACAGTTACATTTAGTCATTATTCCTTAATGTTAATGTTAATGTTGATGTGGTAGTTGGTAAATAGTTGTGTTTAGGCATGACCAATCAACACTCAAGGCATGAACATATATTCGTTTTTTAGATGAAAATATTTAGGCAGTGGAAATTGCATTGGAACTCTTGCTATTGCTATCATGCTATGCAATCTTTGTCTAGCCTCATGGTTGAAGAATTTTGGTGCATTAATATGGGTGACTTGGGACAGATAAGGGCATAGATTTTTAACCCATACACATTAGTTTATTTAGTTTTGTGAAAATGTTATGCTTTGTTGGCCATCACATCTTTCTATTAATTTCTGTCTATTTCTTTCATGTAGATTGTTCCAATGAAATACACGCCAAGAGACGAAACTTCAATCAAGGTAGTGATGGCAAGGGCTAATGTTGTTATCATTCGTACTGTTTTGTTATTTCACTCTTACAGTCTTACCTATGAAGACTATGTAAGTATTGGAGGATTGTACTGTGCTAGAAACTCTACATTTAATCATTGTATTGAACATGTTGTTTTGAGAAGTGTCGTGAATGATTTTTTATATTACATAGTACGTTCAGGCACGGGCCCACGCTACCTAAACGGATACTTGAATTACAAGCAGTAGGTGATTAATCAACACTCAAGTTCTTTTTGATTAATCAACACTCATGTTAATTAAATGAGTGTATTTGGAATTGTGGGTTGGATTTGATATATGCAGATTAATATGGATAAAGTTGAACTTTATTCTATTGTTGATATTACTATGTTCCAGTTGTTGATAAATTGTTTTGTTAAGGTAGAATTAGGACGTGAAATATTTGTATTCTATTGAAATTTTTTGTATTACATAATTAGTGCTCGATTTTGTTACACAATACCTGAAGTTACAGGTTTTGTCTAATTTTTTTTTAAAAAGTTGCATCGTGCCTTTAGGCACGGGTTATTACTAGTGTAATATACAATGCGTCTTGACAATTTAAACAAATTATGGAATACTTGAATATTTGTTATTTAACAAAATCGTGTTATTACTCAGGTAATCAATTGTTGGGGAGAAATACTGATGGAGGAAACAAATTACAAATGTTTCTTTTTCAACAGTCTGTGTTGGGTGAGTTTGTGTAACCTATGTTGAATTCTTATTTGCTGGAGTATTGAATTAGTAACACGAGTATAGTATCTTTCATGTTACTATAGTAACACAAGTACAGTAACATCCGTGTTACTATGAATGGAACTATAGTAACACTGTTGTATCTGTGTTAATATAGTAACATGAATGTTACTGTATAAAATAACAGTGTGTTACTTATCTATATTGGCATTGTTCAGCCTCTAAAATTTATGGGTTACTATTGATTAACATGTAGACATATGTAACGATTGAGTAGTAACAACATTCTCGCCAGATTGAGATAGACAACAATTTGAAAATGGGGTAAGTGTGGCCATTACTTGTGTTCCCAATGAATTCAGATGCACAGCGCAGCCAACCCATACCATTCACTGGACCTTGCTTGTACTGGATACAAAAGCAGGAGAATGGATTCACTATAACTCTTTGAAACCTCAAAGTGGAATGATGGACAAGTGGTTTGAGGATGCAAAAATATTGGTAAGTTAATAAAATGTGAACAACCCACATTGTTTGATATGTTTTCCTTGTACAACATTAACAACATTTTATTATGGCAGAAAAACTACGTGGAGACGACATCCAAATAAGGACAAAGGAAGTCGTTGAAAACAAATGATGAAATTGTTGTCAGCACACAAGACATCAAAATGTCCAATATATTCATATGAGAAATGTCTTCAACAACGAGCTGACACGCATGTAAATAATAAAAGAGTATACCTTTAAGTACATTACATTAAATATCATTAACAAAAATACATGAATGCAGTGTCGACTGCGGATTGTATGTGTGTTACTTAATGCAGCAGCTTGCTTGTGGACACCAAATAGAAGAGAAATTGAAACCACCGCAACTTAATGCTTTACGGATCGATATGGTGTCTATATTCATAAACCATAGGAATGCATGGACTGTTGAAGACTACAAGACAAGATCAAGAATGAGAAAGAGATACCAAGACAAATAGGAAGTACTAATGTGTGGGGTAGCTATTCATTTTTAGACTAATTGCAGGATTGGTTAGAAATTGGTTGTAATTATTGGGTGGTTGATATTTGGTTAGAAATTGGTTGTAATTGTTAGGTGGTTGATATTTGGTTGTAATGGAATGTTTGTGGAATAAAGGAAACTCTGTCCACATTGTTATTCAAATAGTAACCCAAACAGTAACATGCTCAAAAATTGTTCCAAATTACAGATCCTATTTGATTTTAGAATGATGAAATGAAGTTGCTACTGGAATGTAAATGTTGTTATCCACATGGCTGGGAATTGTTTGTATAATTTCTTTGTAAAACAGTTGAAAACTCTTTCATACTTGTTTATCCAAATAAAGTAACATGTGTAGTGACATGCTTTAAATTTTCTCTAAATTAAGCAATCACAAAAAATCCGTTTTAAAAAGTAACATTGGTTACTCTCTAACATGAGCATTAAATAGTACCATTGGGATCACATTAACAGTAACATGAAACATATATTGACCATGCGAGAATAATACTACACTATTAACTTATCACACTGGATAACCTATGGTATTCTCAATGTGTGACATGACAAACACAAGAGCTGAAAAAATAAAGCAACATCTTATTCCAAAAAAACATACAGAATTTTACAATGGCTCGTTACAAGTCTTCTTATTATGACTACCTAAACGGCCACAACGGCCACAATGAATTTTCCTAACAAGCTCATCTCTAGACCTAAATCTACGCTTCCTTGGACGGCCTGGTTGTTTTTTTGACAATGGTGGCAACATATCAACGTCAACCGCTGAAAAGTTAGGACGACTGAGTGTTGGAATATGGTGTATAGGCTCAGAATAACACAGTCTATAAGTAGTAACCTGATAAAAGTAATCAACAAACTCATTGATGTTCCTACCACTCTTTTGAATTGCGGCCACAACATGGGCACACGGTAAACTGTTGATCTGCCATTTGTGGCATGAGCACGTGCAATTCTCAATGTCAACCGTCACTGAAGGATGTGAATTAACCACGAAAACATGACTTGATGACACCCTAACAAACTAGGAACGACACTCAATGAAAGCAGCTTGAAGTTTGGTTTCAATATTTGGACAATTAATGTCGTTCTACTGTGACGATGTATTCAAGCAGCAACTCATTTGGTTCATGATCTGCCCCTTTATTGTGTCAATCATGCTTGTGACAGGTAGGTGACGTGACTTCTTGATCCAAGCATTGAATGACTCAGCCGCATTTGAAGACAACTCCCCATAACGTTTTCTCTTGAAAAAAACATTCGCCCATTTCTCAAATGGAAGATTTTCCAAGAACTTATCAGCAACGTCTCCTACTTCACGTCGAAATGCATCAAGCTTTTCTTTGAAAAATGCCTCTGTCGGAGCATAAGCACACAATGTAAACAAAAAAATCATACGCTCGCGAAACACATGGGTAAAGCGACCCCCACTATACTTATCTCTCAGATTTGCTTTTAGGTGTTGTAGGCAGAACGAATGGTGCACCTTTGGCATTGCTTCCATCAAGCCAACGTTGCGATAGGATATAATGGTAAGGTCCCTAGTATTATCAACAATCTCAGCTAATTGTTCTAAAAACCAACGTCAATTATACTCATTCTCCGAATCAATAACAGCAAAAGCCAAGGGGAACAAACCTGCAATACATATAACAACACAAACAGTAACATACAAGTAAATATTAAAATGTAACAATAAAATAAAATCAATAACACCAAAATTAAACAAAAAAAAAAATCACCTTGGTTGCCATCTTTTGCAGTTGCAGACAAAATAATGTATTTATACCTTCCCCTTAAAAATGTACCATCAATGAACAATATGAGTCGACAATAGTTAAATCCATGTATACATGCCTTAAATGACATGAACAACCTACTAAAACACTGTGTGTCCGAATCACCTTCCAACACAAAAATGACTACCTGGATTGCTTTAATTAGCAGCCTGTATATACCACCGTAATTATTGGTATAACAACGAATGATCCCCAAACAGCATATCTCTTGCTTTTTCGACACCCATCCAAGCTTGATCATATGATATGGTTAAACCATAATCTGTATGAAACATATTTTTCACATCAATTGGTCGTGTGTCAGGTTTTTGTCGGACGTTGTCAATAATAAGACCTCCAACCAAATTAGAAGTCAATCTTTTGTTCTTTGTCGTACGTACAGCCACACCGCACGTGTGCTCATTGTTTAACTTCTTAATGTAAAACCATTCATTTATCTGTTGGAGTGTAGCAACAACAAACCACTCACACTCAACAGAATATTTCGTGACACATTCAACATTCACCCTTGTTTTTTCATTCTTCACGTAATTAAACTGAAAATCAACCTGGATTGCATATTTGCATAAAGCATTCCGAAAATCAGCTACTCCTCCCTCAAACTTTTGACCAACCTCTACTATTCCATTGGACCATTCATCAGTCAACAAAACCTTCTCATTGTGAGAGCAAAAACGAGGGAGAAGATCAACCTCGCGACCAACAGGGTCAATAGTTAATTCAAAACTTTCCACAACTTCCCCCCCTCAAAATCACGAACCACATTCCCTTTAACAACAACTGTAACTTCAACAAAATTCAACTGAACAAATCGTGCAATTAAAAACATGTTTCTCACATCATGATCATTTTGCAAAATGCAATTCGGATGTCCAGGAATAGCGTACTATAGGGCAACACAATTGGAACTCAACCCATTCCAATTGCCACACACCCCATGTAACACATCATCAATTGTGGAATTCATTGTAATTCTTAGCACAACAGTCTCAGAACAATACTTGCAACAAACCAATATGTTATCCTCCATCTATTATAACCAAGCAAACCAATATAAAGGTAAAATGAAAATAGAAAAACAAACATACTCAATTATAATTTCATTAAAACACAAACAGTAACATGAAAAATAACTTACAACCTAATTTCAAAAAAAAAAAAAAATCGTTGAAGAACGTCGCAATACGAACACTGGTAAGTAACATTGAATTTCGGCAATAACAAGGGAAAAACGAAAATAATCAACACTAATTCTAATAAAGCACTAACAGTAACATGAAAAATAAACTTAGAACCTGATTTCAAAATAAAAAATAACTCCGGTAAATAACGTTAAAATGCAAATTCCGGTAAGTAACATCGAATTTCCAGCAATTAACTTTCAATTTACGGTAAATTTTCAAAACAGCACTGTTAATCATATTATGTAAAAAATCCAATTAAAATAAAAATACCTCAGAAAATCAAGAACCAGTAGATTGAACTAGAATCACAGAAAAATTCGAACTCCAGTTGCTGCTGCTATCACTTTCGAAACTCCTGTCAAATACAAATGAAGTAGTCGTAGGTTATGAAGAAGTAGAACACCGCCTGTTTCCTGGAAAAATTCAAAAACGTTCAAAATTTCTTTGATTCAGCCCCTTGTATAACAGACAACGAAATTTCTGTGATTCAGAATTTGAATTTGAATTTGAATTTGAATTGTTAATATAATCTTATGATCTGAATTTGAATTAAAAGACCTAAAAAATTTTCGTAATTCAAGCATCATAACATGATATATTCGGTTTCCATAAAAAACTGATCATTCTGTTACTATATATATATATATATCTATATAATAAAGTAGCTAGAAATGTTTGTCTTGAGCTTTTCGCGGCTCAGATCGCTTGACAATTATTAATCCAACAGTCCTCATGCGAAATTTTTTCTAAGACTCCTATCTCTCATCTAACTCTCTCTCTCAATCTCATACTAACTAATACAACTCTCTCTCCCTCCATCTCATACTCTCTCTCCTATCTCTCACACGTTTTAAACACACAGCCTCCCATCTCTAATGTAACTCTCTCTTGGACGGCTATATATATCTAATAACAACAAAATATATCTAATATCCATTAAAACATAAATAATAAGGATTATTTCTAACAAATTATAGATTCATTAACATATGTCATGAGCCAGGAATTTTTTTTAGGGTGGGTACTTTAAAAATACACTCTAATTTTTTTTCTCCTAACCAATCACACTATATAATATGTTTATATTTATTATATCATATCATATTTGATACATGAAGTCTATTTAACATATAAAGGCCAAAAAATAATGTATATTGTATATGTATAAAAAATTGACTAATTATCACCGTTGTAAAAAAGTGAAATTAATTGTCATTTTTATATTAAAAAATATCAGTTATTTACTAACAATCCATTAAATTTATTCAGTAAACGATATTCTAAACATTATCACTAAAATATTAGCATAGTAAAACTATAAAACTAAAATTTAAAAAGTAAGCATATTAATAAAATAAAAAACGATTGGCACATAATAAAAATTATAATCAATACTCGAATAAAAATAAAAGACAATTTTTAGTAGGAAAAAAAAAGTCAAATAAAGATCAATTGAAAGAACTTTCACTTGCAAAAATTCATAATAAAATGAAGGTCATCTGAAAAAAGCCTTATTATAATAAACAAAACTAAATAATTGAAATAAAAAAATTATAGAATGAGCACAGTAAAAAATATGTGTATAATTTTTTGAATATATAAATATACATATCATATCATATTTTTAAAAAAAAATTGAGGGTGAGTCTGTGCCCACCATCACCTCTGTGTAGCTCTGCCCATATATGTCATCATATCTATATCTATCTATCTATATCTATATGATCCTAATTGAATTTTCATTCCTTTTACATCTCTCTCTTTCCTATCTCTCACACATTTTAAACACACACACTCTCATCTCTTATATAACTCTATCTTTCTATCTATCTCATACTCGCACACACACACTATCGCTCTATCCTAAACTTATATAATAATAAAGTAATAGGAGTTGAAGAGTTTGGCCTGGACGGCTATATATGTCTAACAAAATACATCTAATACCCATTAAAAATCTAATCTCTCTGTCTATATCATATGCTCATCTTTCATAAGTTTATCCCATCTCTCATATAACTCTCTCTCTGTCTCTATACACCCGCCAACACAAACACGCCAATATCGACTTCTACCCAAAAAAAATATATTTTTAGGTATAATGATTAAATATATAAATTGTGTAAACGTTAATATTTTTAGAGGTCGTGCTTTTAGAGAAGTTTTGTCAAAAAAGTTTAGAAAATAGTGTTTTCAAATTGATTTTGAATTGTGTAACTAAAGAAAATAATAAAAAATAAAATATTGTTTGAAAATATTTATATTGCATGAGTGGTACTCGAGGTTTTTTGAGTTACTTAGTGCCTTCAGGCACGGGTTATTACTAGTATATAATAAAGTAGAGCTGTGTTTGAATTTGGAGACAAAGAGAGGTCCAGATCATTTTGAGACAAAACATAAACACATCCAACGGACAATGTAATTCCAACATAAAAGATGGTTCAGATCATCTCATAAATACTGATTCGACGGTCTATAGTGAGTACTAAATTTTATTTTCCCGCTCAACAACATTTCCTGACTCACGCCTCTCTCTCCTCCGAAATCTCTCAAATCTTCCTCAGTCTCACTTCTGTCTCTCTCTCCCAATCTCTCACGCCTCTATCCCTGTCTTCCAAACTCATCCCTAAAGTCTCTCTCATGGAATCCATCTCAATCTCAATTAGAAGCTCATATCTCCTTTAGATTTTATCTCTCCCCCAAATTGAACTATGCCCTATAATTTCCTCTTTCTCTCTCACTTCCTTGCTTAAACCCCTCTCTCTCTACCACCAACGAACAGCACCACCGCCATAGCCATAGCCACCCCCTCTTCATCAGCCAGAGCATCCAGCGACGAACCGCCAATGAGACCCCCCAGAGCCACTAACGAGGTAATCTCAGTCTCCATCTCTCTATGTTTCTCTATCTTCTTCCCCAACTCTCTATTTCTCTATCTTCTTCCCCAGCTCTCTGTTTCCCTCTGTCTATGCTTCCAGCCCCCACCCACCTCCATGCCATTGACTCCGCCCCCATCCATGCCACCACCCAGGATCCCCACACCATAGCCCCCCTCTATCTCTCTCACTCACACACTTACCGTCCATCATAGACACCACGTATTCGACAAAATTCCTTAAAGACCACCATAGAACTCTCTTTGTCCTACTTTCACGTTCGCCACGAAAACTAGGGCCAAATGACACCACCCACCAAATAGCGTCCAACCCCTCGACCACGGCCACCCATCAACCACCAACAAAACCACGGGCATAGCCCCGTCAATCATATCCTTACTTTTCACATTTATCAATTCTGCCTTAATGAAGTGTGAGCATCATTAGATTTTGTTGGTAATTTTTTTGGTTTTTTGTACAAGGATCTAACATAGGTACCGACCATCAAGGATTACACAATCCAATCAATTCATTATGGTTGATTTCTCCCTCAATTTTGTTTTGTTTTGATTTCTTTCTAATTTTTTGATTTTCTAATTTTTTTAGTCCAATGGATAATGTTTTATTTTGGTGGAATTGGGTGGTTCAATGGCAGTGGTTTGATTTGATTTGGTTGATCAAATTTGGTCTCATTTGGTTAATTTTTCTTACATTTTTTTATCTTTAGGTTAATATTTTTTTTTTTTTGTTTTTGGTCGAATTGGTGGATTGAGTGGTGTGTGATGCAGTTGTGGCTACGAAGGGGTTGTGCAGATGTTGGCGGTGTGAGAGGAAGATGAGGAAAAAAATTGGCATTTTCTACCACTGGATTTTTTTTGATTTTGGTGTATGAAATTTCAATGTTTCACACCGGTTTATATAAGAACTTTTGAGTTTGATCCATTTGATTGTCATGGTGTTTATTTATAATTTCATATACTTGAAATGTTGACTGGTTGACCTTCTACAAACCAAAAAGTCCAAACTTAAAAAATAACTTGAATTAAACTGAAGTAAACTAGGGGTTGCATTTGAAAGCATCTTTTAGGAAAATAGAATTTCCCAAATTTTAATTTAAAAATTATGTGTAGGGGTTTGAATGGTGGTGGTGATGGTGACAGGTTTAGATTCTATGATGGTTTTGGGTTGAAGAGTTGGGAGGTTGAATAGAGGTAAATTTAGTTCATCGGTTTCATATCCGATAATAATTGCTCATTCATTTTACTTTGCCCGTTCTCTTAGTTTTTTTTTTTTTGGCAGTATTTAATCCTTTAGTTGACATATCTTCATTTTCATTGGCGACCGAGATACAGGTTGCAAGTAAGTTGATCTACACATGCGTAAAGGAGAAAATGGGGACTGTTGATATTGAGAAAAACCAAAGGAAAGCTGGTTGCCAATGGTGGGCACATTATGAGCAAATCAAAGTTGTTTTTGGTTGCAACATATAAGGAGAAATTTTAGGGAGGAAATTTCGCATTTATGTTGGATAAGGAAGGCGGTATTCTCTAATTGTGCATAAATTTCGACTACCAATGAAGGAGAACCAAGACTCCTTAAATCATGCAATATTCGACAGTCAAGGAAGGGTAGATCACCTTACACGCTTGACTTTTATTTCAAATGCAAACACCCTAAAAATATGAGAGTTGCGCACTCCAAAGAGAAATATTGCAATATTGCGTCAAAAAATGAACGGAATTGCTTGTGACCGGATCCCACCCTAAAAATGTTTTCCTTTTATTTTTTGAATTTATTTTCTTGAAGCCTTTGTATATTAGGCCGAAAAAGGGGTAAGGCACCAAATTTCCCCTAACTAGAACTTCAGAAATAATTTGTTTTATGATATTGGCATGAAGCACATTTCAAATGCAAGATATCAACATGGATATTATTCATGAAAGAGTTTTATTTGTTTTTTTTTTTTTTTTGTAATTAGCTTAGAAGAAATTTTGTGGGCATTTTTAAAAAATGATGGGCCCAAAATTTTTTTATGCAGTGCCTTCAGGCACGGACATTATTATGAGATGGAGGGAGAGAGAGTTGTATTAGTTAGTATGAGATTGAGAGAGAGAGTTAGATGAGAGATAGGAGTCTTAGAAAAAATTTCGCATGAGGACTGTTGGATTAATAATTGTCAAGCGATCTGAGCCGCGAAAAGCTCAAGACAAACATTTCTAGCTACTTTATTATATATATATATATATATATATATATATATATATATATATATATATATATATATATATATATATCTCAAACATGTAATATATGACTTTTCATAATTGACCAAAATTAACGTCGTTAAGAGTGTTTTTGAGATAAAAAAAAAAAAGTGGACTTAAGTCATTACATATAATTTTAAACATGGACTTAGCCCCTTATAAATTTCTTTATCGGACTTATCTCCAAACAAGTACATCTACGGGAATTCACCTCTAATTTTCAATTTCTACAATAGAATGAATCTGTGAATTTAACAAATATTTATGATTTATTGATTTAGTCAATTTGAGTTATATGTTTCCTGAGGATTAATTTTGTAGAGGAGTAGTTTTGTATCTTTTATTGTAGGTGTGTATAAGTATTATGTGTATATGCGAGCTGGATAATTCTAATTTAATTATTACTCAAGGTTTGGTTAATTTAATATGAGTTTTGCGAATAAGATAAATCTACCTTTTTTTCTTTTGTTCCTAGAAAATCCAATTTATGTGTACATTTATGGAAACTAGCAATGCACCACGTGTGTTGCACATGAATAATTTTCGTGTATAAAATTTAATAAAAATTATGTTTTTATCGCTCGTATTATATTATAGAATTTGAAAAATTTTGTCTGTTCCCAACGATTCGTTGTTCAAACTATAAGAAAAATAGATAAAAATAATTCATTTTAAATTTATTTAATTAGGTTTCAACTTATAATTCATTGAATAAAATAATAATAATTGTCAATATTCTAATCAATGCTTATTTTTAAGGGTAACATAGTCAATTAAAAAGTTATATAGATATTGATATTTATACATAAAGAATAGAGAGTTAAAAAAGATGTTAAGGGTAATGTGGAGATTTAAACACAAAGGATATAATGGTAATTAAGCTATTTAACTATGAAAGGATAATTTGATATTTAAAATTTGTGCACACGTGCACGTGGACTTTTTGAGTTATAATTTTGCTTTTGAAATAATTAAATAAATATAATAACAAATACCCACTTATAAATCTAACTTTTTGAATATTCCTATTATATAATTTTTATAATTTGTAATGGACATAACACTGCATATTTGCGGTCCGAATATTAGTTTTTATTGTTTTATTTTCTCTTAAGTTTTGATGAATTACCTTCTTCTAAAACTGTGCACTTAAAGTTTAGAACTTTTCACGTGAAGTTGATTATTTAGATTAATTTTATTTGCAACATCATAGCAATGGTACACATATATTTTATAGTTTGTTGGTATATATAACTAAAAAGTATCGCAGACACTTATTAAATTATGAAAAATACAGAAGTGAACTATTTTAAGTTATGGTGGTCATTTAATTATAAACAATTAGTTAAGCAAATTTAAAAAGTTAAGTTGTGATAAGTAATTTAATGTGAGACTAAACATAGTCATAGCATTGCTAATCGATACAAACAAAATGGCTTGTAGTATTGCCAATAAACATAACTAAAGAGGATTTATTAAAACTAAAACATAAAAGAGAAGAAAATGAAAAGTTAGGGTTTGATAATCTTATCCAAATTATATTAAAATAAATCTTATATTAAGTAAGACTCTAGTGCATTTTTTTAATTTTATTTGAAAATTCAGAACTTGTCATCAACTAATGAAAATAGATAGACATAAATAAAAGTAAATTTAATTATTTTAACAATTAATTTTTGTCTTTTAAAAGAAAGAATATGAAAAGGCTTGGATATGTGTAATATTAATGAAGTTTTATTAATATAAATTCCATATTAATAATGTTAGTATTGTGAGAGTAAAGTTTTCCAATTAAAATTTTAACATCAATCAAGTCTTATTAATATGAGTTCGAAATTAAATAAGGCTAGTACCGTCTTTATATATTGTTTTAGGGTTAAAATTGTCAATCAAAAGTTTTTCTTGATATTGTACTTTTATTAGTAGTATAGATATGATTTGTCTCCTAGATTTGTTTTGATGTTCAAATGTAAGGTATTAATCTAGGTTTGATTCATGGTTTTGTATTTATTTTTGGTTTTTTGATTAGTTGGATGATTTAATGTTCTTAGTTTGGACTCTTTTGATTTTTTGATATTCAGAGTGGTTGGTTGAATGGAATTTGATTGACTAAGAATTTATAATAATTTTTTTGCTTATTAGTTGTTCTAACAGTAGTTGATCTTGAAACTTAATTTACATTATGACAAAGAAAAAGTATGACGCCATGGACAAGCGACCAAACACATGTTAGGTCCCTATTTCTCTCTCTCTCTCTCTCTCTCTCTCTCTCTCTCTCTATTGATCTCTTTGTCTTCAATACACACAATCACACACACAGAGAGTCCACAGTATACAACACAACACACACAGAGGCACACAGAGCACCCACACGTGCAAAACTGGCACACACACTTAGTTTTTGGAAATTACATTGTTGTTGTGTAGTGATGGCTTATGAGGTTTTAATTGCATAATTTTAGTATTTCTGTTGTTTATTATTTTGCGCTCGCTAAATTTTGCAGAACCTGAATTGCAGCGCGAGACAAACATTCCATTTTTTTTCCTATGTAGGGTAAGTCGAGTGCTTTGTGTATGTGTGTGTTTTGAATATGGTATTATGTCTTTTTTGAACGGGGTAATTTCCCTCGCGATAATGCTACTCTTTATCCCGATATATAATGTCCATTAATCATATGGCCTCTATTGGGTTTATATGGTTGACATTTGATGCTTATTCATTTGGGTTTAAATTGCTTTGGATAATGCAATAGATGTATCAAATGTTGTCCAATTGATGCCATGGACAAGTGACTGAACACAGTCCAGGTCTCTTTTCTCTCAGCCTTCAATACACATTCACAATCACACGCACACATAGTACACAAAACATCACACAGTACACACCAACAACAATTCACACTCACATTCCCATCGTACATACTCCCATTTGCTAATTGTCGTTAGTGAATTGAAATTGATGGTGAGCAAAAGAAATTTTGATGTGATAGTTGGTAAATGATTGTGTTTAAAAGGGATTATAGCACTTGCAAAGTTTTTTTGTTATCCTTTTTTTGTCTATTTGTATTTGAATAAACTAGGGTTTTTAAATTGAGGTTTTTTGTGTAGAGGTTTCAATTTTAAGGTTCTAATAACATTGTGAGTTAGTTGCGTTGTTAGAGAAAGTTAACGGGTTTATATGAGTTTTTGTTACCCTTACTCTCTTTAACTTTTTTAAAAGTTTTGTATTACTTAAGTTTCAATTATATTTTGAAGCTTAGTAAGAAGATGAGATACCATAATGGGTACCAATTTTTAGAAGCAATATATTTTAGTCATTACTTTAACCCCTGTTTGTTGAAAAGGTTTTTTTTAATTATTGAATCCTATTGTGATGATTCATATGAAGAATTACTTGATTTTAATTTTGAAATCATATTAATTTTGCAGGGTGGTGTCATATTGTGAAAGTGCGGTGTAGTTTCGATTTTGGTTCACGTATGTGAAGCCTTACAACAACGTAAACTGCGATTCATCTCACGAAAATTGTCCATGAGTTTCTCGAATGACCTGTACATTATACATTATTTTTTGAATTTATATTATTTGGTGTATTATTTTTCTATTGATGATTGTAAAATATGTTGTTGTCCTTGGACTTTTTTAAATTCTATTTGATATGGAATATTGGGTTTGGTGGACCATTTTTTACGGATTGGTTGTTGCAAGTTTGTAATCTTCTTGGGTGGTTTGGTTTGATTTGATTTCTGGACAATGTTATATTTTATTGAAGAGGTTATAGATTAGTTTAGATTTGTTTTTTTACTTTCTTTTTTTTTCCTGTATGAATTAATTGGGAAGGTTTTTTTAGTGACTGCAATATGATGATGTCTTTGAGTTAGGTTGAGTAATTTATTCTGAGATGGTTATGCAATGATTTGTATTGGCCAATGCAATGGTTTTGTGTTGGGCAATAATACATACAATGAGATATATATTGTAAAACCCGGGTAAATTTGAATTTTTTTCTGAAAAAAGGACAAAATGGTCATTTGTCACCCTAATGCGTATTTAAAATATTCATGTTCTAGAGCTCGGATGACGAAACGGAGATCGTCGTTGGATTCCTCTCGCGAAATCGAGTCATCCTGTCAAATTTCGCCGAATTCCGAGATAGTCGGATTTTTGCACGTCGTTCGAGGCGACTGCGTGGCAAATGACATTTTAAAGGTCCCCATAAATATATTTTATAAAATTTCCTTATAATTAAGTTAAAGTTCAAATAAAATTAATTTGAACTTAAACCGGGATGTAATGAATCGTTTCGGGACGAAAAACGGACCCGAAAGTAGAAAACGTGCAGAGCAATGTGGACCGCGCAATTAAAAGTATAAATAGGGGCTAAATATCTGAAAAATCAGATATTTCCACCCCTTTAGCCGGCTGTGTTCAGACGTTGAAGGGAGAGAGGAGAAAATTTTGATTTCAAGCTTTCTTCTTCCGATTTACTAAGTTCCGTCGGTCGGATCAACTCGGACCAAGAGTTAAAGTCGATCACCACGACGAGGGCTACGTCTACGTACCAGAAAAGTGAATTTCACCGAAGATCCAAGAGGGGACTTTGGAGAAATCAAAAGTTCTTGGGCCTTGGTTGGTGTTCTAGGAAGTTCTACTACTTCCTACACGCTACAAGAGGTAGGGTTCTTCCTACTATGGTTTTACTCCTACCTTAAGGGGCTGTATTTGGTGGCTGAAATGTGAATATTATGTGGCTTTTTTTGTGGCTGAAATATGGTTGTTTTATGGCTGTTTATGGGCTGTTTTAGTGGCTAAAAAGGGGCTGAATTTTGGACTGTTTTTCGGCGTTTGTACGGACTGTTTTTCGGCGTTTGTACGGATTGTTTTTCAGCCATATTATGGACTGTTTTTCAGCCATATTGCGGACTGTTTTTAGGCCACTTTGCGGATTGCATATAGGCCACTTTGTGGGCTGTTTTTAGGCCACTTTGTGGACTATTTTTAGGGGCTGTTTTGTGCTAATTTTTGTGGGCTAATACATGGGCGGTTATGTGTTAAATTGTGCATTTGTGGTTAAGTGTGTTATTGGCATAAAAATTGTGATAACATGCTTGGAATTGTTTTATGAAAATTGTCAATGTATATATATGCTTGTGTTATATTGACATTATGGAGAATTATGGATTTATATGCTTATGATATAATTCTGCCATGGGATATGTGAAATGTATTGAGATTGTTCATATGTCATTCATAGCATATTGAACATTGTATCGTTGTGCATAGAGGCATCACATTCATGGGCATACGTCATGAGTGTGGGTGTGTGAGATGCATGGTTGATCAAACACCTTGTTTGGTGGTTGGTATGTGGGCTCGGGAAAAAAGTGGATCGAAGATCCCCTTTGAATCGCATGGTTGCATGGAAGAAAACTTGTGTCGGGTATAACAAGTAGGGCTAGACTCTCCCTTGGGTGCAAAACCCGGTCACATGGTTCAGGCACTTCCCGGCGGTGAAATTCCAGAAAAGTGCTGGTGTTTACGAAACCGGTGGTTGAGATACCAAAATCCGTTGCCCAACAAGACACAAGATTTTGATTTATAAAGTACTCATTCAATGAGTAACACCTATCAATGATTTGATTTTATAATAAAACAACTTTTATTTCAAATGATCATTGGGTGGAATTTTGGTCAATTGACGGATTCATTACACATTGGCATTGCATTGTGTTGTGGGAGTCGGTGAGGACTTGGGTTAAGGTTGCATGAGTGAGTTCCATCTCATTTCATAGCATGGCATGGTGAATTCCAATATAGAGTTGCATATTCTTACTTGGAATGTTGATGTGAATATGAAATGTTGTATGTGAACATTGCATGTGCACTTAGGTGGGAGTAGCCTCTGTAGGAATTACTTTACTGGGCGTGGCTCACCCTATACGGGAAAACATTTCAGGTACGGGTTATACGCCGATGGAAGACACTCACTCGGGCACTTAAGGAGGAAGAAAAACCGACTTGTGGCTTTCAATCCATTTATTTTGTAGAATTAAACTTGTCATTAAATTTTGGCATGTAATGTGTAAAGGAATTGTAACAGAGTTTATATGGACTGTTCTAATATAACTGCACATGTTGTGTTTTGGGTAGAGCTTCCCGTACAAAGGAGACTCTGCCCGATTTTTGTTCAATTATGGACCCCGATAAGAGGGGCATAACGGCACGATATCGAGTTACTCGGTATCCACGGGTATTCCGTGGGTTGATGGGTAATCAACGGACCCCCGGATTTTGGGGTGTCACATATATACTTTATAGGCAGGTTGAGATTTTTTTGAGATCCTAATTTTAAAATAAATTTTGCTGAAAAAACTATTTCAAATTGAATAATTTTTTTTAAATTACAAAGTGCATTTAGGCACGGGTTTAATGTTAGTTATGTTTGGAGACCGGTCCCTTTTGTGGACTTATTTTGTGATAAGTTCATCAAGAAAACTTGTTTCATATTAAGTCTATTTTGATCTCCATTATCCAAAATACCCCTAGTAGTGTTTAATTAAAACAAATTTGAAAACTAATAACTCCTAAATTTTAGGAGTTTGACTAACATTAAAATTATCTCTCTCATATCTATCTACTAGTAATTGCCCGTGCCTGAAGGCACTATATAACAAAAAAAAAAATCATTTCAACAGTATAAAAAGAAAATAAGGATCTATGAAAAAAAGTTGAAATTGATAATGTTGTAATTTCAGTAAATGCCATAGGCAAAGAATGAAGTTTAGTTAATCATCATTGTCACTGTGACACAACATAAAAAATAAAAAACATTACCTAACTAATAACCATTGTCACATCGTCACATGGGGAAAAATCCAACCTATCACAAACAAATGCTCATGCTTGAAGACATTATATAACACGAAAAAAATGGTCAATCAAAAAAATTGAAAAAAGAATCGCCAATCAATATGTGTCCAACATAACACAAACTCATTAATTAAAAAATTGGAAAAAAAACTACACATAAAACTTGTGGAGGGTACCAGCTTTGTGTGGACAGGTCGTGAAGCTCTAGCATCAGCCTTTGCCTCGAAATGGTGCTCTTTGTCCATATCTCAATCAAAGAAAAAACAACAAAGACCTCCACAGTTTCAATAATTAACCATTAAATCGAAAAACTATTTCTAAAAAATTAAAGCAATAAGTAACAGATCAATAGTGTAGCAATTACTATCTCATTCCAACACTCAATGGTGTAGCTAATGATCACTTGATTGCAATGCTAACAATATACTTTTATTAGATGAATATCACAGCTCTGGACAAAAGATGTCAGATGGAGCCTATACAACATGACCCAAGCCATACCCACCTGTTGAAATCCAACTGAAAACCAAAAAAAAGAGTGAAAAGTCAAAAAATAGATAGCCCAACAAAGTGAAAAAAAGAAAAGAAAAAGAAGTGCAGATAATTATGTAATTGCTGGATTAAGCACCTGCTCTGGCTCCAAAAGCTTGAAGGGCATACCCATCTCCATAGGGCTAATATATTGTGGAAATTGTATGTCAGAAGGCAAAATGGAAAATCAAACATGAAAACACTTTAACAATTTTAACAGAGAAAAAATAAACACCAAAACATACTTGTGAGGATCTGCCCTTCTGTTCTGAAGGCAGAGACGGGTTTGTGAAATCCCTGTGCAAAAGAGGACAAATACGGTTGATAAGGGTCTTGATTGAAACCTAAGGAAGCGCAAATAGGAAGTTGTGGTGAATAATATGAAGTTTTGAAGGGTTGCAAATTGTGGACATGTAGTTTTTATTATGATTACTACAGTGAAGCATCCTGTAGTAATATGCAAATATATAGAAATCTGGAACAATGCTTTGACCCCTCAAAACTCTTCAAAGGTAATAGTCGAGTACAATTGCGTCTCGCAACCTCCTTGTTCGACTAAACTACAAAGGAAAAAAAAATACGCATTGAACTTTGAGTGAACAAAGAGATGACTAAAACACAAAATTTGATTAGCAAATTGTAAATTCTCATGCACGGCTTTTATCATTAATCTAAACTAATTAACTCAAATCTCCCATTGATTGATTTTCTCAAATTTAAATTGTATAGGCTTTTAGTTCTCCCATTGGTGATTCCCTCTCTCTAGAATCAGATTTAGCTTTTATTTGTTTCAAAGCAAACCTACTTTCAAGAAAAAAATTTGTTGCAGAAGAACTAAAAGTCAATTTCAAGCAAAAGAACATATAATTCTTCCAGCAGCTGACAAAAAAAGGAAAACATGAGAACTTCCCCATCTAACATTCACTGTAATATGTCAATATTCTAATTCTTTAATTTCTTTTAACACAATTTTCTCTCCCAGAAATTTAAATTTGATTAGCAATATCATCCCAGGTAACGATTGGGAAAATTTACAATTTGCTAATCAAATTTTGTGATAGTGCATATACGAAAATCTCCCATTCAACAAATCAAAACCTATCCAAACACAAAATCCTAAACCAACCGTGGAGTAGAGAGAGGGAGAGAGAGAGGGAGATATGATTCTCTATACATAATACGAAAGAGGTGATAAACAATTAGAACCAGAAAAAAAAAAAAAAAACTTTACCAAAAAGACAGTGGTCTAAATCTAATTGGCGAAGGCAGCGAAGTTCTCCATGAGCTTTTCTCCATGAGCTTCTTGTCCCGTCTTTCCATGGTGACGTCCCAGACATCGTTGCCGATATGCTTCGGCTGTTAAGAATTGAAACCTTAAAATCGCTATGATCAGGAAGTCAATAAAAGAAGGGGGTGGGGACTTGGATCTGAAGAATCAGAAAGTGGTTATGATTGGTAAGAAATAGATAAATTACCCGGCCATGTGAATATCTAAAGCATACCTGAAACAGAGGATATTCTATGTCTGCCTTTCTCCTCTCTTTCTCTCTCTATGTCTTTCGGCTGTCTCTCTTTCTACTGTAGCCGTCCAAAGCATTGGCTGGGCTGTGACTTTGCTGGTGCAGGATAAGCAGCTGCACAAAGATTGGCAGAAGATTAGGAGAAGAGTGTGTGAGTGAATGAGTGAGATTTGAGATTGGGAGAAGATTTGAGATGGATTCCATGTGAGAGAGAGTCTGTATGAGAGAGAGGTGTGAGACAGAGTCTGTATGAGAGAGATAGAGACGTATGAGAGATAGGAGTGTAGAGTCTTACGATGATAGGCTTCTTCATGGGCGGGAAAAAAAATTTAGGACTAACCGTAGACCATTGGATCAAAATTTTTGAGATGATCTGAACCGTCTTTTGTTTTAAAATGATCTGGACCTCTCTTTGTCTTTTGGATTTTGTCTCAAAACGATCTGAACCTCTCTTTGTCTTTTGGATTCAAACTTCGCTCTACTTTATTATATAAATATCCATATATAGAATATGACTATTTATTTATCTCTCTCTCATTCATATATATATATATAATTTTAATTTCTTTACGGTAGCACTCTCGTTGACTTCGGTTTTACTAATAGCTAAATTTGATTCGTCGGAATCCATATTGTAATTAGCATTTGTTGTTGTAGAATAAAGCAATTTAAAAATGGGATAACTTGCTCGATAAGGCATGAGTTCTAGTATCATAAGTGTTTTTTTGTGGGAACGTCCACAAATTTGATGAATTACTCTTTGCACTTTGTGAGTAGACATAGATATATGTTGACTTAAAGCGTATACTTTTGTTTTTTTCTTTTTTAACATAAAATAAAGTTCGCCTCCTACTAATGAATGATAAGCATCTAGATAGTTTTTTTATTAATATTTATTAATGACGAGATCTATTATCGCAGTTCCCTCATCTTTTGTCTAAATTGAAGGCATCTCAATTATTATCTAAGGCTTCTCCGACATTGGCATAGTTTGATTTCACGAGAACTGTTAATGCGGTTGTGACTAGTTGAGATGCCGCTCTTCTTTTTTATGCGAGAGCCTCTTTTTTGGTAAATGAGAGCACTAGCATCGTCCGACTCTACTGGTATTCTATATATATATATATACTCCATATACACACACACACACATATATATATAGTAATATTAAAAAAATAGTAACATTTAAACACAAAAATTAGTACCATTTAAACACAAAAAAAGTACTAACATTTAAACACAAAAAAATATATATATATTCAAAAACAAAACAATAATAACATTGAGTATTAATATTTGAGAAAATAACAATAGTACATGCTCAACAAAAACAGTAACATAAACAGTAACATGCCCAACAAAAACAGTAATATGCTTACAAAAACAGTAACATGGTAAAAAAGTTTATATATATATATATATATATATATAGAGAGAGAGAGAGAGAGAGAGAGAGAGTATCAGTTATTTTTTGAATTTGAATTTTAAATTTATGTAAAAAAAATTATTGGCATATTTTCTTTGATAATAATTCCCAAGTTAGGAATCTAATTTAAAGTTACTTTCAAGGAAGGGTATTTTGGAGTTTTTAAAAAATAGTGGATTTAACTGCTTATTAGTAAGATTAAAAATGTACTTATCCCCAAATAAGTTTCTTTGACTGACTAAACTCATTATAAGTTCCTTAAGGAGGACTCAACCCCAATTTTCACTTAAAAAATCTCTCTTCACCCCCCATATTTTAATTGATTACATTTGGCCATCAAGTTTTTCAATCTTCTAACTACTGTTTTGAACAGATAACTGAAGTCACTCATAGTTATGGTTATTTTTGGCACTACATAAAAACAAAATTACACACTAATACAAAATGATAAATGTATCGAATCATTACAAACAATAATAACTTTATTTTGATGCGACAAAATTCTTCAAAGAGAAAATTAATAATGCAAATTCTCCATTTAGCTCTATTTCTTGTCAACAATGTAACATAGTTTTTGGCAATGGATGTCAACATGAACCAAATGACCTAATACAAATTCTCCAACAGTTTAGTGAGAAAAATAATGAACCCTAGATTATACAACCACTAAGTTTGTTGTGTGTTATTTTTTGTTTCTTCCTATTCATCTAGGAAACAAATAGGATTATGAATTTTTTAAAAATTGAAGAGTCTGTAACAAACGTCGTTAAGATATTGAAGATTCTTAATTTTGATGGGCCCGGCCCGGTCCAGACCAGACCCAGATTACAAATGCAGACCAACAAAGGCTTAGTCATAATTTCAACTGGACCAAGTTCACCGTCCTGAAAAAACCAATCTAGTACTAGCGCATGTGGGGATCACCATTTTAGGAAAAGGAATCCGTGGAACGCAGCCATCGGGGGTGCACATCGCTAGGTTCACAGAATTACCTTGCCTGTTAGGGGAATGACGCCGGCCTCACGGAACTATTCCGCTCCCCGTTATGAGAATGACACCTCAATCAGGACTCCCTTAGAGCCGTTATGAAACTTTACTTGTCTATAAATTATTAGACCCCACATACTCATGGGGGCATCACTAATCTCTTAACACTCTACACACCTTGAGTAATAAAACTGTTTGGCCTCCGTAATCATTCCATGTGGAGTAGGTTACTCAGACTGAACCATTTAATCTATGTGTTTGATTGTGTTGAGTATACCCCATCACATACTCCCCTACATACTTAATTGATTTTGTATAAACACTTTTGTACATCATCAAATTCAATTTTTACAAATCACTTAGCAACTCATGTATATCTTTTCATTAGAAATAGACTACATATAACCTTAGTACATAAAAGAATTGGTTGTGTGATTGTGCATACCACCAAGTCCAAATGCACTCAGCCATGCCTTTTTGGAAATATAATTAGTGGCTGGAGCTGTGGCTCAACTCTAAAAAATTGGAAAGATAGGGGTTATTTTTGCAATTTCAAGGGGAAAAAAAAGTTTGGTAGGATGTTAATTATGCCCATCTCGTTGAGCTAGAGTATGCTCAAATTCGATTGGTTGTGATAGACCAAGCTTTAATTATTGAGCTCTGATTTTTCATCAAGTTTTATTCAGCATAAACTTGTCAACAATCAAGCTAAAATTTTCATAAAACAATCCAGTAATTTACTCATCAATCATGAAATAACAAAAAAAATTAATTTGTAAGTAATTATAAAATCAAAACCATAAAATTGAAGAAATCTATTGAAAAAGAGGTAAGCATGTGATGACCCGTATATATATTAATTATTAACACGTTAATTAGGTCATCAATTAGGATTCTATATAATTGAAGTTTATTTTTGTAAATATATATATATATAAATAATAAATTTTTTTTGTGAACAAATGGACCTCAAATATGGAATCTTCACGTGAAAACAAGTCAAATAACTATAATTTAGGTCAAGTTTCGTAATATATATATACAAATAGGTGTTAGAGGACAAGTACACTGATGCAAATGAAAAACGTGCAAGAAAAAAAAAACAACAACAATGAGAGAATGGACATTTGTCAAATGACTTCAATTGCCTTGCATCATCACATGCTTTTAACCTTGCGTAAATAACTTGGAAGCTGTAAGCAGGGCCGGCCCAATAGGGGAGGGAAAAAAGCGTGGGCTTTAGGCCCCAATTAAAATAGAGGCCTCATATTTTATATGTTCATAGTATAGTTGAGGTTCAAACTCTAAATTCATAATATTCTAAGTCACTATTCAAAGAACCTTATAAAGCTTAAGCCCAATAGGAAAATTATATGTTAAATGGTCTAGAACCCATCTATAGATCAACCCACAAATTCAAGATCCATATCTTTCTCCTTATCCTAATGTTTCACAAAATTCATATCTTCAAACCTACCTAAAAATAGCCCACTCAATTTTGTTGGCAAGAGTGATAATCTAACTTTGGTCGATAGAGAATCAAAATATCAAATTTTAATATTTTAAAGTAACACTGATAAATTAAATTTTATTGTCGTTTCATATTTTTAGGGCTTTTGTTTAAATTTAAGCTTTATTATTATTATTATTATAGATCCTTTATTATCACATGTATTTATTTTGATTATATATTATAGACAACCAGCCGGATATAAAAACTTAAAAATAAGAAAAATTAAAAAACTAATTGTAACTCAAAAAAAATCTTTTGATAAATTTGTTACATGTATCAAACAAAAAGATATGTTTGTAATTGATAATATATGATAGCAAAATTTGAGAATACAATAATTTGATTAAGAATGTGTATTTTAACAAGCGAAAATTATTTATCGAAAAAAAAAACAAAAAAGCCCCTATTAAGATTTGTCGCTTTAGGCCTCAATATATGTCAGGCCGCCCCTGGCTGTAAGGGATTTAGCCCTGTTGCGTAAATAACTGCCAGCACGCTCTCCTCCCTTTCCAGGGACTGTAGAGGGCCGTGGTGCTAGTTCCCCCAACTCCTCCTTCTATCAATCGAGTGAGATCACTTATATGGCAGGGGGAAGACGACACTCTTCCGATGTGGGACGAACGCGCTCCCAGCTGGCGAAGAGAGGTAAAGGCTACTGGAGGTCTTCACCCAGGTCAGCTAGAATCCTTTATGGAGGGATAAATCTCTTACAAAAAGGATTAGATGGCTAGTGGGTACCTCCTCCATAGGAAGTGTTCACTTATATGGCAGGGGGAAGACGACTATCTTCCGATGTGGGACAAACGCGCTCCCAGCTAGCGAAGAGAGGTAAAGGCTACTGGGGGTCTTCACCCAGGTCAGCCAGAATCCTTCGTGGAGGGATAAATCCCTTACAGAAGCCAAGCATTTACACCCTATAAATAAAGGGCTGCCAATAAGCAAAACGCAGAGCAAGGAAGTAAGAAAGAGAAGAAGGAAGGAAGAGGAAGAGCGAAAAAGATGCACAGAGACAGAAATTTATGAGATTTTGTGATCAAAAATTAAATAGTAAATTTTACTTTCGATCATTACCAAATTTTTTTTTTTTTAGCAGCGATCATTACCAAATTGAAGTGTCTTGTTCAGGGTACTTTGAATTTCTTATCTATTGAAATTATTAATAATTTTGAGGTACAAGGTAGTATACAATATGATCCTATCTTTTAAATCTCTTTGCAAATAATATCATTTGATTATCTGAAATTTGTATTCTTATTGATTATTTTGATTTATACGAAATTCTGTCAATTTTATTAGTTGACCTGTACGCTGGGCTAAATACTTTGGGATTGATTGGTACATGTACGAAGTGTATTTGAGGCATAATTGGTGAAATGTGATTATGGCCCTGCGGGGTGCGATTGTAATTACAGCCCTACGGGGTGTAATGGTTCGATATGAGTATGGATTTTAAATGTCCAAGTGTCACTTGTCATGTCACCAAGAGGACTCGAGTATAAGGCTATGTTTGATAGAAATTGAGCTATGTGACTTATCGAATTAGATTCTTAATTCTTTTATCTATGATTGTCTATCGATTGAATTATTTGATCATTCATATTTTTTTTTTTCTCGTTGAGCATATTGTTTCCTGTCATATTGTATACTTCATCGCTTTCAATATTTTTCAGGATTATCTCGGAGGAAAGGACCAAAGTTGATATTTGAGGAATCGAAGACGGACGAATCTTGATATAATTTTTAACTTTGTGGATTATTGTGGTGATATATAACTCCTGAGGGAAAGACCAGAGTGGAGATATGAGAAAGTTTCAGATTTATAATTTTGTGGGTTTATTGGGGTGATATATAATTTGAACAGATTCGTTTTTATATTGAGGAGATTATTTTTATTGGTATTTGGAGATTAAAATTGTAATTATAAATTTATTGAGGTAATTAGAGCTCTGGCTCTGTATTCGGAGATATTTATGATTTATTGTGATCGATTGATTTAATCAAGTAACTCATCCCGAAAACTGGGCGTTACAAAGCATATATATGTTTTGGACATAAACTTCAAAGCTATATAGACAAAAATATATTCGAATTGTAATGGAGTTAATTTTTTGAGAGAATTACATTCAGATCCTTTAAAATTTATCACTTAATCATTTAAACTTCCTGATGTTTTAAACTTGAGTAGTTTAAGTATTATATGCTTACAAATTTTAGGAGTTCGGGTGTAATTTATTAACGGATACATTATCGGACATTGACAACAAGGGTCTAAGGGTTACGCTTGTACAAACTTTAGGGGTCTGTGTGTAATATTTTAAATATCAAGGGTTTGAGTGATTAAGTGATAAATCAAAGGGTCTTGGTTTAATTTTTCCTAATTTTTTTGATTCATCGGACGCGAGCTGGTCGGGTCGGATGGTTTAAACCACCCATGAACCACAGGTCGCGGAGGATGGTACCTTCATCTTGGCAAACACCCTCGTAATACTTTTTCTCTGATATT
This sequence comes from Ilex aquifolium, assembly GCA_951799425.1. NCBI lineage: Eukaryota > Viridiplantae > Streptophyta > Magnoliopsida > Aquifoliales > Aquifoliaceae > Ilex > Ilex aquifolium. The sequence goes on along the minus strand of OX637410.1, from coordinate 14,970,653 downwards.
GTAAGTGCAACTGAAATACCAGCACTTATCCGAAGCGATGGCGGTGGTCCTCCGTTCCTCATGCATCCTCCCCCTACCGAACTGCGGCAACTTTTCTCGCAAAACATCGCCGTCCGACCATTCCTCCAGTCGGTGACTCTCTTTCTACTGGCATAACTTATCTCCCTTTAGTTTTTACTTTTTTTTTTTTTAAGCACTTATTTTCTTTCAACGCAAATCACATAGTTCCATTTCGGAAGAATGTTGAGTATCTGCCTTCAATTTCTGTTTATTTACCGTTATTAAGTACAGAATGCTTATAATAATCAGCTAGATTAGTTCTTGTTTTGTCATTTTTTTTTGAAGAATCGTCCTTTACTTTCTGTTTGCTCGGCGAGAAAACTGGGGAAATTGCATGGGAAAGAAATTAGAAGTTCGAATTCTCCACGGTTTTAATCTAATGAAACGATTAAACTCGATTTGGAACTAGGAATTTCATTCATGTAGCTGATCTGGAAAGGCTCTAATTGTCATAAGCCATGCGACTAAAGCTTATGTCCTCACCTAAGAAGAAGAAAGGGAAAAGGCGAAGGAACGATCTCAATCTTAAGGTTCACTCTTTAAAAACCTCTCTTAAAGGAGCAATGACATTCCTGTGCGTAAGGAGAACGGTGGAGAAACATGATATATATAGCCAACACCTCAAATAATTGGGATAAAAGCCCTGTTGAGTGGAGTTGTACATAAGATCAGTTAAGCAATTTAGTTTTGTTGCTGAATACTTGTAAGTCCATGTAAGCTGCAAGGGGTGGTGGAGCTTACAAATAGCAAATTAAATGTCTAATAGCTTACTAGCACTTGCTTAACAGAACTCATGATATTATTAGATAAACTAAAATGATACCCTGTAGTTAGGCATAAATATGGGGACATGCCTCGTGATTATCATACCCTGTTTTAGTTTAATCACACATTTCATACAGGTCCCTTGTCATGATGGATTGTTCCTAACAACAATGCAATTTGATGATGCCATCCAAGATTACCCCCACAATGCATCTCTTTCATATCAGCTGTTCAAATTTCTGGAATAAAATGACCTTATTTGTTAATGCTAGAGGGCTATAATACCCTTTTGCAGTAGCCAGTGGAATGCTGCCTTGTCACTGCTCGAGTAACAATTATGGATATGCCGAAAGCCATCTGCATATTTTCCAATAACAGCAAAACAAATAACCTACTGGAATGGGAGAAGAGGATTGCATTGCTGAACTAGTATAGTTATGATGATCATACAACAGCATGAACAATGTCAGTTGTTGCTATTTATCCTATGAAAGTATGAATTTTGCTCAATATCTGCATACTGCTGTGTTTCTTCTCTCCTGATTGATTGTGCAAAGTGCTTTCTCATCTTGGGTATTAAAAGTTCTGCTAATTGGTAAAAATTACTTGTTCATATCTTGAACACTGTTCTCTGTGGAAATTCTATTTTGGCAGCTTTTGTGATTTCTGCAAAACCAGGTGTTGCTTATATTCATTGTGTGAGTAGGGTGAGGCATCATCTCATACTTACGAAATCATAACAATTTTTCAGGAATCATGACTTCTTTTCCATTGAAAGTAAAGAAATTCATAGCAACCTTTGGAAATACTTCCAGCAGATCATTTGAAAGTCACCAAGCATTGCCAGTCAGTAAATTTATGCATATGGAGCTGGATAAAATTAAGTTCTATATGCCAGGTCAAACTTGTGATCTTGCTCAAATGCGACCAGCTTCTGACACCATGTCACAACCCTTTGCTTCCCATCAGGTACGATGGTGAGTCATTGCCTATTGCTAAAATTCCTTATTTTGCTGTGGCATATAGCAATCTTCTGTTAAGATTGTTAAAACTTGATACAAATGAATCCGATATTAACATTCGGAGAATTCCATTCGCTTAATGTAGATGTAACAAGTTGTAATAAGTAACTATGCTAATATCTTTCAGTGGTAAGCCATTCTGTGGAATGCTAATACGTTCGAACTTCAAATGATGCACATTGTGTTGAATTCACCATCTGGCTATGAATTTAAGGTTGACCAAATTTAAAAAGCTCAATTTGGTTAACTAGTGTCTTGCTGATTTTTTAATCATAATATCTGAATTGGAAGTAATTGTGAATCTAAAGTCTCCTACTCGGTATAGTGTTCTGTACTTGATTGTTGCTGATCACCAAATAGTCTGCAAAAGTATTAATTGGCTCTCCAGATTAATCTTATCAAACACTGAAGGGTTAGGATTTGTTTATATGGGAGTCAGTTTACGTCTTAAATGCTAGTTGGGAACATGACCAGTTGAATGGAGCTGGCAAATTGTTCGACTTTCTGTGAATGTGTATCTGCTCCAAACTGCTTTCTTATGTTTATGTTTCCATTGCTGCCATTGAATTCCACCAGTGTCTCTTTGGCAGGCAATGGTTCTGACTAGATTCCCGGCAGTGGCACTTATTTTCGCTAATGCCTTGATTTTATCTACACCTTTAGAAGCTCTGGCAGAAACATGCGAGGTCGATAAATCAGTTTTTGACATGCCCTTGCTGCTATTTGTTGCTCTTGTAGGAGCAACTGTTGGAGGTAAGGTACTCTATGCCCATGCTAGCCTTTAGTTCTGTACCTCAGTCATAGATAGAAGCTAACAACATTGTGCATGACCTTAGAATTTAGAACGATGTGCGCACGGTTTTTCGCACAATAGTTTGTTGGAAGGCAGCCTCTTCCCTGATGAACTCGCTCCGGCGTCGAACGTCGGGTGTCCCCCCTACAAGGCAAGGATTGAGAGGGCCAAAGGGGGCCTAAGGAGTGGTGATGAATTGTTGTTATGGTCGATCGTCGACTCAGGCGAGTCTGGACGGGTCCCTGAAAGATACAAAAAGGGTCAGAAAGGGCGCCGGAGTGTTTTCCGGCGTATCCCCTCCAACGATCAAGTCAGTTCTTTGGTAATCGGGGAGAAGAAAACACTGTATCGCTCTTTTGAGTTGTTCTTGCGTACCTTTAAAATGTATTTTTGTGGTCTATTTATACCCGCCCGGACTTCATCATTGGTGACAGTCTAGTGAGTAGGTAGTGCTCAGAGATGGGGCAGTGTGCCCCTGACTTTGTATGGAGAAGGCCCCATTATTGATTGCTCGGACTCCCGAGCAATCAATGTTCTTTCCTTAGTCTGAGAGCATTGAATGCTCGGATCCCCGTGCATTCAATGCTCTTGGTTCAAGGATGGATCAATAAGTGCTCTGACGCTGGGACAATCAATGTTTGTCCTTCTCCGGCTTTTCATGTCAAAGCGGACGTTTCGTCAACAGTGAATTCATTTATTGCTGCTCTGCAATTGCCGCTCGTTGCCAGGGGCAATCTCGTCCGCGTGCCCCTCATTATGTCACTTTTGCCATGTGTCCCGCCGTCATTGGTGGGATGTCCTGTTGGCTCTGACGCCCTGACCCCTTTGTGCAGAACGCCTCATGATTCCTAGTCTAGCCGAAATAACACTGCTTGACAGAGACTGATTCTTGGGCAGGGGTCCGGTAACAGGATTTCACTTACAGTCGGCATTCCTTAATGCCGAGGGGGAATCGTATCCAAGGGATAAGTCTACTCATGATGCCGAGAGCTAGTAACGAAATTGGACAACCATTCCTCATTGAAGCCAAGTCGCTGCTAAGCATTTGGTTCAGAACCTTGGTTAATAGCATGCCGGCACCGAGGACACGTGTCCTCGTCGCAGAAAAAGGCCACTGTTCCGCCGAGAACACGTGTCATGATCCTAGTAATCTCAAAAGTGTCCCATCAACTGCCCCCCAGCCCTTTGATCTTCTTACTTGGGGCAGTCGTGTCGTCAGAAGGTGAAAGGGCTCAACCGCTTCAACTGTCGCATCAATGCATCAGCCGTTTCCCCGCCTATTGGAGATCGTGCGCATTTAATGCGCCTGTCTTTGTGCTTCGTGCGCCAATGATGGCGCCAGAGGGCCTATATACACTGACCTTCTCCCACATTTCGTCACTTTTGCACCCCAGAACTTTGCTCCAGAGCTTCCTTGAGTATACCGGCGAGAACCACCGGAGTTGCGCACCACATTCTGCAACCCCTCATTCTGTTCTCGAAGGACCCTTGGATCTTGCTTTCAATCGCGTTTTTGGAGGAGAAGAGTTCCTGTCGATCTTTCTTTTCTTTTCTCCATTCGATTTTCTGGTGAGTCTTGTCCCCTTTCTTTTTTCTCTTCATCTTTTCCGGTGACTGGTCGTTCTCCTGACCGTCGTCGTTGCTCTTGTGACTCCTCAGCCCAGTAGGATATCTGTAGGACCTCAAGTCTTACGACGTTTGGAGTCTGGTAATTTGGTCAGAGCCCCTCCCTTTCTCCTTGTCAGAAAACAGTAGGGACCATTCTTTCTTCGAATCATGCCAAGGAGGCAAGAACCCGTCCCCGAGGCTCAAGAGGCCGGTACTTCCAAATCGAGGAAGTACGAGGTCAAAGGTGCCCAGCAAATACAGACCTTTAGAAACCACTACGATATTCCTCAGGATGTCGAAATGGATGAGTTTAACCCGCAAATTCATGATCGTAACGTCGGCACCGAGGATGCCATGCCTTTCTATACAAAGGCCATCATGGAGGGCGGGATTAGATTCCCCCTTCCTTCATTACTACTCCAATTCCTTTCTAGGTTCCGCCTTTTTCCGGGGCAGTGTGCCCTAAATACCTTTAGGATCATCATGGGGGTCTTGGAGCTTAACAGGCGCCTCGGGGTCAATCTAGGCCTCGAGGACATCCTTTTCTGTTATGCCCTTATGAGAGTAATGCCCCAACAAACCTTCTATCTTAAAGTCCGGGACACCAGTATGTACCTTGTCACCCATCTACCCGACTCTGATAAGGGTTTCAAGGATGATCTGCTGGTCTTCGGCGGAGCTTGGGAGAGAGGGGCGGGTCCCGAGTACGACGGCTTGTCTTGCCCCAAGGAGTGGCGAACAACGAGTACGTCGGCTCCTCTCTTCTAAGCCCTTATTGCTTTCCTTGTTTTTGATTTCTCACTGAATCGCCACTTAACAATTGTTTTCTTATGCAGACGTCTCTACTCGTGAAGCCGCTCCTCCAGCACGCCACTTGGTAAACTTTGCTGATCTTGTAACCGTCTGGGGTTACATTGGTGACGGCCGGGGGCGAGCTGCTCACGTTCTTTTGGGCTATACACCGGGATACAAGAAATTCTCTCAACTTCCCCAACCTTACAATCCGAACAGGTGGTCCAATTTCTTCACAGAGGCCGCCGAGCAAGACCCGGAGCCCAATCTAGAGAACGATCCTGATAGGGCCACTGAGGCTGAAGTAGAGGGACCGGTTGAAGAAGAGGTTGTAATCCGAGAGCCCCTTTCCTCCGCCCCAGCAGAAGCCAGTACGGCAGGGAGGCGATCTTGGCCAGACTTCGACATTCTCCAGAACTTAGACGTCGAAGAAGCGCTTGAAGTGGCAATGACGCGCCAACCCCATATTGACCTGCGTTTTCTGAACCGGAGGTCTGCAGTCAAGGCCGGGAGGGGCCAGGGAGCCTCCGGCGCATCACCTTCTTCTTCTGGAGTCAATGCTCCTACCCCTGCGGCCACCACTGCCGTCATCCCGTCTGCTTCTGTTCCAACGCCTCCTATACCGCCGCGGGTTGCCGGCCGAGGTCAAGTCCGCATTCGAGATCCCCCTCAAGAGGAGGGAAGAAGGGTCAGGCATCGGCCTGACGGGACTGGTCGGGGAGGCGGCGATCATCATCCGCAACAAGATCCTCCTCCTCCTGTTCCGGCTACTGTTGCCGAGGAGTGGCGCCCTCGAGCGAGAGACAGGGAGGATATGCCCATCAGGGTTGACGACTCCATCATCCAGTCTCCAATGGTCGCTTACGCGGTCAGCGAGACCCTCCACTTCAGGGCGGATATGGAGGATCACCGCAACCACCCAACAAATCATCATTTCCGCTCCATCATCCAAAGTTCCTTGGTGGTAAGTGGTAGACTGCATTCTTTGTCGTTCCCTCCCTTTGGGTCGCGATCTGACCTCTTTCCCTCTTACAGGTTTCTCAGCAAGTGTCAGTCATCGCCGAGCGTTTTCACGATCAGAGGCGGAGACTTCACGAGTCTGAGAGGCTCAAGGCTGATGCTGAGGCTGCCCTGGCCGCCGCCAGGGAGGACGTTGCTGCCAGGGATAAGACGTTTTCTTCCCAGGCGGCCCAGATCCAACAACTGCTGAAGGACGGCGAAGCGGCGAAGGCCAGCGCTGACAAGCTGAGCGCGGCCCTTGCTGACGCCGATCGGAAGATCACCGAGGCCACCCAGCGGATGTCTGCAGCAGAGGCCAAGGTGGGGGAGTCGGAGCAAACTTGCTCGGCTCTTACTCAGGAGCTGGATAGGGTCCGCCTGGAGATGGAGGCTAACTTTAGGACGGTGGAGCAGCTCAAGGAGGAGATTGCCGACGACGTCCTGCCTGCCCTGGAAGAGAACAAGAGAGAATTCTTCAAGAAGGGCTGGGACGAGGCACTCCAAGCCGCGGGTGTCCCCTCTGATTCCCCATTGTTCCAAATGCACAAATACGTGCCATCAGAGGAGATGCTCCGTGCCATGGAAGAGGCGGCTGCAGAAGAGGCTTCCAACGCCCAAGTTCCAGCTGCCGGGGAACCATCTGCTGCTGCTGCTGCCCCTGCCCCTGCAGCAATCGTTCCCCCTGAGGTGGCTCTTCCTGCTCCCGCCCTTCCAGGGCATGAGGCTGAAGCTCCCAACGCTCCTTCCTCTCCAAGTGTGGAAGAGCTATACAGTGAGCAACATCTGGCTGATGGAGGGGAGATCTTTAGTCCCCCTCCCCCCGGGGCGGCAGGGCCTTGAATCTTTTGTGTTTTTTTTTTTTTGTTTGCTTTCTGCTCGGGGACGCAAAGCCCCTTTTTGTTTCCTATTTTGTCTGCAGCTTGGGGACGCAAAGCCCCTTCTTTTTGTAATGGAAACAAATTTTATCTGGTCCAAGTGTTGCCTTTCGTTCTTTGCTCGCCCACTATCATTGTCTTGCGTCTTCGACATTCTCAAGGGCCTTCCCTCGGGGTCCACACGCTAATGGAAAACCCATGACACCGGAAGTGTGTGCTCCTCGGGGGAAATCATACCGAGTGCGGGCTGTTACATTAACTGGTCTCCATTCGTCCATCAGGCGCTTCGTCAAAGGTCCTTAGCTACCTGTGTCGGACCCCTGTTTACTTCACCCATGTACTTGTGCACGCATGCCCTAGGAGCGAATCTCATCGCTCAATCGGTTCCAAGGGGGAGGGGTCCCTCCCATGCAGTGGTTGGTATGAGTTTCCTTTTCAAGGGTCATATTCCATTCAGGGGGAACACCCCCGTGCGTGGATTGAGGTTGGGGACCCGCGTTGCGGCTTCAACCTCAGGAGGCGTGCTTCGGTCTTGCTCACCACCTGGAATCCCTAGTCGTCCTCAGGGGTGAAGCATGCCATTCAGGAGGCTGGCTCCTTTCTCGTTTGGAAGCCGAAGTCGTAAGAGACTGCTTCCAGGGCCTCGCCCTGTTCAGGAGGTTGGCTCCTCTCTCGTTTGGAAGTCGAAGTCGTAAGAGACTGCTTCCAGGGCCTCGCCCTGTTCAGGAGGCTGGCTCCTCTCTCGTTTGGAAGTCGAAGTCGTAAGAGACTGCTTCCAGGGCCTCGCCCTGAGGCCTCGCCCTGTTCAGGAGGCTGTCTCCTTTCTCGTTTGGAAGCCGAAGTCGTAAGAGACTGCTTCCAGGGCCTCGCCCTGTTCAGGAGGCTGGCTCCTTTCTCGTTTGGAAGCCGAAGTCGTAAGAGACTGCTTCCAGGGCCTCGCCCTGTTCATTATCATTTATTTGTCAACACAGGTCTTCTCAAACATAGTATTTTTTCAGATTTATTACATTCAAGGGGCGAATTACAGCGTTCCCTTCTAAGTCTTCCAGCTTATATGACCCGGATCCTCCTACTGTCGTGACCTTGTATGGTCCTTCCCAGTTGGGTCCCATCTTGCCGTCTGAGGGGTCTCGGGTGTTTGCCACCACCCTTCTGAGTACAAGATCGCCAACCTGAAATCCCCGTGATTTGACCCTCCGGTTGTAGAGTCGGGAAACTCCCTCCTGGTACTTGGTCAGTCTTAATGCTGCCATTTCTCTTCTTTCCTCCACCAGATCCATGTCCAAACCGAGCTGTCGATCGTTGTCTCCGATTTCAAAGGCCTGTGTTCTTATAGTTGGGAGGCCTACTTCCAAGGGGATGACTGCCTCTACCCCATAAGCAAGAGCGTAGGGCGTCTCGCCAGTTGACCTTCGCGGTGTAGTACGGTAAGCCCACAGCACGTTTAGGAGTTCTTCCACCCATTTCCCCTTGGCTTTTTCCAACCTCTTTTTGATCCCATTGACAATAGTTTTGTTTGAAGACTCCGCTTGTCCGTTGGCTTGTGGATATGAGGGCGTAGAGTAATGGTTCCGGATTCCCAGCTGCTCGCAGAAGGACTTAAAAGGCCCACTGTTGAATTGGGTCCCGTTATCTGAAATGAGCGCACGAGGGACTCCAAATCTTGTGACTATATTCTTCCATACGAACTTCTTAGTGTCTATGTCCCGGATACGGGCGAGAGGCTCCGCTTCTATCCATTTGGTGAAATAGTCGGTTCCTACGATCAAGAACCTTGTGTTTCCAGGACCGGTGGGGAGTGGCCCGACTAGTTCAAGCCCCCACTGGGCGAAAGGCCAAGGACTAGTCAATGGATGCAAGTCCCCCGCCGGTTGTCGGACGATGGGTGCGAACCTCTGACATTGGTCACATTTCCGAACATATGCTTGAGCATCCTTTTGCATTCGCGGCCACCAATACCCCTGGGACATGATACGGTGAGCCATGGATCGTCCGCCGGAGTGCCCCCCACATATACCTTCATGAACTTCGAATAAAAGGGGTTCAATTTTATCCTCACGGACACATAGGAGGTAGGGCCCAGAGAACGACTTGCGATAGAGCATTCGATCGGGGGAAACCCAGAACCTTGGGGCTCTCAGCTTGATCCCTCGGGCCGCCTTGGGACACTCAGGGAGCTCCCCGGAGATGATGAACTTGATTATCGGGTCAGTCCAGCTTGGTGCCCCCTCGCCTCCTTGAATGGTGGCCATCAGACATGCCCCGTCTATGCTAGAGTTGGGGAGGTATTCTACTGTAATCCTCCGTGTGGTATCAGAGTCAAGCGCTGAAGCTAGGCACGCTAGGGCGTCGGCATGGGCGTTCTTGTCTCGGGGGACCTGCTTGACCTCCACCTTACCAAACTTTCGGAGCAAAGCTACCGCTATACCGTGGTAAGCCTTCATCCGGGAGTCCCTTGCTTCAAATTCTCCATTGACCTGGTTAACCACCAGCATGGAATCGCATTGTACAGTAAGCTCGGATACCCCCGCCGCCTCGGCGAGCTTGAGTCCCGAGATCAAGGCCTCGTACTCCGCCTCATTGTTTGACGCCTTGAAGCCCAGTCGCACAGCTTGTTCCGTGACTACCCCCTCCGGGGAGATCAACAGCACTCCGATTCCGGAGCCCCTGCTGTTAGAAGATCCGTCTACGCAGAGGTTCCACGAGCCTTGACAACTCGCCGGGGGTAGATCGGGAGGAAAATGTTCCCCTGCCAGATGAGGTTCCCCAGAAAACTCGGCTATGAAGTCAGCCAGCACTTGCCCTTTGATTGCAGTACGAGGTCTAAAATGTACCTCGTGCTCTCCCAGCTCCACCGCCCATTTGGCTATCCTCCCTGAGAGGTCCGCCCTTCTTAGGATTGCTTTCAATGGTTGATCAGTCAGGACCGTGATCGGGTGCGCTTGGAAGTAATGCCTTAGCTTCCTGGCAGCAGTGATAAGTGCCAGCGCCAACTTCTCAAGGGGGAGGTACCGGGTCTCGGCGCTCAACAGCGCTTTGCTTACATAATACACCGGCTTTTGTTCTCGTTCATGCTCGTGGACCAACACCCCACTCACCGCGAATTCGGACACGGCCAAATACAAGAACAACATTTCCCCCCTCGTGGGTACGGATAAGGTCGGGAGAATGTGGAGGTATTCTTTGATTCCGCCAAGCGCATCCTCGCATTTTGAATCCCATGTGTCCTTCCCAGACCGTTTGATTGCTTCGAAGAAGGGCCTGCATTTGTCCGACGAACGGGAGATGAACCGGTTCAGTGCCGCCAACATTCCTGTGAGCTTTTGAACTTCTCGAGTCGTTTGGGGGCTCCGGACATTTATGATGGCTTGTATCTGCTCTGGATTCGCCTCCACCCCACGTCGGCTGACGAGGTATCCAAGGAACTTCCCAGATCCCACCCCGAAGACGCACTTAGCGGCATTGAGTTTCAGACCATATGCTCGCAGGGTAGAGAAGGTGGTCCCCAGGTCTGCGAGATGATCGTTTTCGTCCTTGGTTTTTACCAACATATCGTCAATATATACCTCCATGGTGTTCCCGATCTGTTTCTTGAATATCTTGTTCATGAGCCTCTGGTAAGTGGCACCTGCGTTTTTTAGGCCGAAGGGCATGACCTTGTAGCAATAAACCCCTCTGGGCGTGATGAAGGCGGTCTTCTCCTGGTCCTCAGGATGGAGGGGGATCTGGTGGTAGCCCGCCCTTGCGTCAAGGAAAGACATGCGCCGATGTCCCGCCGTGGCGTCCACCAACTGGTCCACTTTCGGAAGAGGGAAGTCGTCCTTCGGGCAGGCTTTGTTCAGATCGGTGAAATCCACGCAAACACGCCATCTACCTTCTTTCTTCTTCGCGCACACCGTATTGGATAACCACTCTGGGAACTGGACCTCCCGAATGGTGTCAGCCTCTAGGAGCTTCTCGACCTCGTCGTTCACTGCCTGAGCGTGATGTGGGGCCGCCCGCCGGGGCTTCTGTTTCACGGGCTTATAAGTGGGATCGACGTGAAGTCTATGAGTCATGATATCAGGACTTACCCCTTTCATGTCGGTGGCCTTCCAGGCGAACACATCTACGTTCTTCCTTAGAAACTCCGTCATGGCCTCTTGTTCAGTCGTGGTCATGGAGGAGCCAATTAAGAAGTACCTGTCTTCATCCCCGTCATCCAGGAATATCTTGTGGAGGTCCTCCACCGAGCGATCTGTCGGGCTCAGCCGTGGTTCATCGACCCCCAGCCGACCGGACTGTAATTGCTATTTGTTCAAGACTTCGTCGGGGTCCCGCTCCTTTTCCTTGCCGGCGACTCCTGCCCTTACTGCAGAATAAAAACAACTTTTGGCGGATGCCTGGTCCCGTCGGATTTCCATAATCCCCTCTGGGGTGGGGAATTTTAATTTCTGGTGATAAGTCGAGTGCACCGCCCCTAGTGCATGCAACCAGGCTCGTCCCATAATGATGTTGTAGGGCGAATCAGAGTCGATTACGTCAAACTCTGTGTCAATCGTAACAGGTCCGGTGATGACGGGAATCGTGATTTTTCCCAAGGGCACAGCGTATGAGCCATTAAATCCGACAAGGGGTGTGCCGACTTTGGTAAGGTCGGAACAGCTGAGCCCCATTCTCTTCAGGACCTCAAGGTACATTACCTCGGAGGAACTCCCTGAATCTATCAACACCCTTTTTACGTCATACTCGCCAATCTTCAAGGTCAGCACCAAGGCGTCGTCATGGGGAATCACTACGCCGGCCAGGTCAGCGTTGGAGAATGTGATCTCCCCTCTGCTAACCCGGGGCCTTTTGTCTTGCCGGTCCCCGTCAGTCTCATCTATCCTCCTGGTAAACGCCACCCTCTTAAGGTCAGATTTGAGGGTTCTGGACGTGGGGCGTTCCAGGGGGCAGACGTGAATGACATCGATCACGTTACGTCGGGCGATGACTTGGTCATGCGCTGCCTGACCCTCTGTAGGAGCAGGGTCCTCTATGTACTCCTTCAAATGTCCGTCTTGCACTAGCTTTTCCAAGAAGGACTTGAGAACTCTACAATCTTCAGTGCGGTGTCCGACATCCTGGTGGTACGAGCATCTTGCTCTCTGATTCCGAGCGGATGGATCACCTGGCATCTTGGGGGGCCACTTGAAGAAAGGTTCCCCCTGAATCTTTCTGAGAAGCCTGTAGATGGGCTCTTTGAACAGGGTATGCACTCCTTTGAAGGACTCTCCTGACGGGGGTCTCAGTCCCCTTTGGGGAGGCGTGGCCTCCCTATCTCTCTCCTTCCTCTTGGGGGCGGGAACTTTCCCCTTGGCCCCCATCATTTCATCTTCTACCCTGGAATACTTGTTTATTCGCGACATAAGTTCTCCCATGTCTTTGGGCGTCTTCTTGGTCAACGATCTATAGAGGTCGGAGTCTCGTGGCAGGCCCAGCCGGAAGGAGGCGGCCGCCATCACTTCGGAACACCCTTCTACTTCATTGACTTCCTCCCAATACCGGGCAGTGTATTGGTGAAGCGTCTCTCCTTCCTTTCGCTTCAAGGTCAGCAATGAACCAATATCTTTGGGACGCCTACTCCCTGTGATAAATCTGGCGGAAAATTGATCGGTCAATTCCTTCCAAGACCCTATGGTTCCAGGGGGAATGGTTTCGAACCACTTCATGGCGGAGTCTCCCAAACTCATTGAGAACACTCGGCACAGCAGTCGACGATCGGCATGGTAGAGGGACATCATTTGTTTGTATTGCCTGAGGTGGGCTTCCGGATCAGAATGCCCATCATAGACCTTGAATCTTGGCACCACGAAATTCTTCGGTATCTCCATTTCTGTGATATTTCTTGTGAAAGGTGACTGAATGTCCTCGTCGTACGCATTCTCCCTCTGGTTGGTTCTTCCCCTCGTGGAATGCAACCGAAACCTGAGGTCCTCGTCTTGGGTGGGTCGCACTCTGCTTTTGTGGTAACGGTCTACCATCCCTACCCCCCTGGGGTGCCGGGTAGAGAGGGTAGAATCCTCCTCGGACTCTTCTGCGCCTCTCCTTTCAGATAGGCTCCTGCGGAGATCATCCCAAGCTAAGGATCTAGGTCTTTTGGCTGGGGCCTCATGTGCCTCCCCGCGATCCCTCAAACGTCGTGGGGCCTTGGAACTTTCCTCCTTACTGCTCAGGTGGTTCCTCAAATCTTCCGCCCCCACTTCCTTGACGGAAGGTTCACCAGACCGCACCACATTCCGGGATCCTCCGCCGGAGGGGGCATATTCCTCAAGACGATTGAGGACATTCACATTGTCGTCCTCCAACTGCCGTAATCTTTCTCCGAACTTCTCCTCGATCACCTCAGCTAGTTGGCGGGCTAAGGGGGTGGATTTCCCAGACCCAAAGTCCATACTAGCAGTAGGATTGGTACGCCCTTTAGAACGGGTAGAAAGGCTCTTGTTGACACTGTCAATAGGGCCTTTCGTTCTTGACATGGTTCGTGCCGGCAAAGCGGCGTTCTTCTGCTGGTGGCCCTTGCCTTTCTGGCGAGTATTCACCATGGTGGCTACGCTTCAGACAGTTTGAATCGTTCCCACAGACGGCGCCAAATTGTGCGCACGGTTTTTCGCACAATAGTTTGTTGGAAGGCAGCCTCTTCCCTGATGAACTCGCTCCGGCGTCGAACGTCGGGTGTCCCCCCTACAAGGCAAGGATTGAGAGGGCCAAAGGGGGCCTAAAGAGTGGTGATGAATTGTTGTTATGGTCGATCGTCGACTCAAGCGAGTCTGGACGGGTCCCTGAAAGATACAAAAAGGGTCAGAAAGGGCGCCGGAGTGTTTTCCGGCGTATCCCCTCCAACGATCAAGTCAGTTCTTTGGTAATCGGGGAGAAGAAAACACTGTATCGCTCTTTTGAGTTGTTCTTGCGTACCTTTAAAATGTATTTTTGTGGTCTATTTATACCCGCCCGGACTTCATCATTGGTGACAGTCTAGTGAGTAGGTAGTGCTCAGAGATGGGGCAGTGTGCCCCTGACTTTGTATGGAGAAGGCCCCATTATTGATTGCTCGGACTCCCGAGCAATCAATGTTCTTTCCTTAGTCTGAGAGCATTGAATGCTCGGATCCCCGTGCATTCAATGCTCTTGGTTCAAGGATGGATCAATAAGTGCTCTGACGCTGGGACAATCAATGTTTGTCCTTCTCCGGCTTTTCATGTCAAAGCGGACGTTTCGTCAACAGTGAATTCATTTATTGCTGCTCTGCAATTGCCGCTCGTTGCCAGGGGCAATCTCGTCCGCGTGCCCCTCATTATGTCACTTTTGCCATGTGTCCCGCCGTCATTGGTGGGATGTCCTGTTGGCTCCGACGCCCTGACCCCTTTGTGCAGAACGCCTCATGATTCCTAGTCTAGCCGAAATAACACTGCTTGACAGAGACTGATTCTTGGGCAGGGGTCCGGTAACAGGATTTCACTTACAGTCGGCATTCCTTAATGCCGAGGGGGAATCGTATCCAAGGGATAAGTCTACTCATGACGCCGAGAGCTAGTAACGAAATTGGACAACCATTCCTCATTGAAGCCAAGTCGCTGCTAAGCACTTGGTTCAGAACCTTGGTTAATAGCATGCCGGCACCGAGGACACGTGTCCTCGTCGCAGAAAAAGGCCACTGTTCCGCCGAGAACACGTGTCATGATCCTAGTAATCTCAAAAGTGTCCCATCAAACGAGTTGTAGTGTTAGAATGTTATCTGTTTACTGCTTTGATGGCACTAGTTTTCCTATTGCATCATTCTTCTACAATTTTACATTGCCATGTTTGAAAAAAATCTAAAATATGCACATTTAAAAGACTCAAGTATATCCTTTCATGATATATTATTTTTGTTCTTCATGAAATATTTCCACGCATATTATTATATGTGTAGGGTTTTTCCATCTTGTTTTTCAACAATTCCATGTCGTTTCCCTGATATTTAAATGCCTTAAATTGCAGGATTGCTTGCACGACAGAGGAGAGCAGAATTGGAACGGCTGAACGAACAGCTGCGCCAGATCAATGCAGCTCTGAGAAGGCAAGCTAAGATTGAATCTTATGCACCCAGTTTGAGTTATGCTCCTGTTGGTGGTAGGATACCCGAAAATGAGGTAATTGTTGATCCAAGGAAGCGCGAGTTAATTGCTCACCTAAAAAATGGGAAGAATTTTCTTAGAAATCAAGACCCAGAGAAGGCTCTCTTGGAATTTAAGACAGCTCTTGAGCTTGCTCAGAATCTAAAGGATCCAACAGAGGAGAAGAAGGCTGCTAGGGGTGTAGGTTTGTCATAAATCCTTTTCTCAAATTTTGACCCTCTGTCCATGTTTTAGGTGATGATGTTCTTATGGGAACAGGATAAACATAAAGTTGAGCATTTGCAGTGGTATATAATCTCAAAGGGGACTTGGTTTTGTGAACTTATTAAAAGTAACATTGCATTCATGCTCTTCCAGTTCCCATCCTCGTTTTTTAAAACCGCCATTATAATTTCTTTGGACAGTGTTAGGGTTGCAAGTAAACCGAGCTGTTCATGAATAGCTAGGGTACCAGACGGACTAGAGCTCGTTAAAATGAACCATGCTCGAGCGCAATTTTAGGACTCACTTACCGAGGGAGCCGAGAATGAAAATGGCTTGTTCCACTCATTAGGCTTGTGGATAGATTAAGGCCTTTTATTAGTATATTTTGTAAAGATTGTATCGATATACATAAACAAGCCAAGCCAAGCTTGATCTTGAACATGAGTGAGGACTCAAGTTTAAGCCCAAACACAAGATTGAGCTTGGTTCGTTTAGTGGAGCTGCTTACTTTGGCTCCGCTTTGATTTGGATTGCTAGAAAACGGTAAAACACAAGAAGAAATTATATTAAATGAAGTTGATATTTTACTCAGTAATTTCCCTGACAAACTCTTAGTCATGTTTATCTGTCGTATTTTTTCCCAGTTGGTTACTTAAGCTTTTTCGAGAACATGTTGTACATTTTCTCTGTATTATGCCATACTATCTTAAATATTAATGTAATATGGGATACATATATGTGTCTTACAGGAGCCTCGCTTCAAAGGCAGGGTAATTACCGGGAAGCCATTAAATACCACTCTATGGTTTTGGCAATTTCAAAAAGAGAAGGAGAGGATTCTGGAAACACAGAAGCTTATGGAGCAATAGCTGATTGTTATACTGAGCTTGGAGATCTGGAGCGAGCTGGGAAATTCTATGACCAGTATATTGCAAGGTTACGAACAGATTGAGCTCATAGTAGGGGACGGCAAGCTTAAACATAGAACTTATCTTTATTTTCCAGAGGTTTCTTTCTCATAATGTAGTGAGGCTGGAATATTGAGTATGAGTTTTGTAGATGACGTGTGGATCAACATTTCCATGAAACAATCCTTTTTTTTTTTTTTTGTAACCATAACACCTTGCGAGTACGCTTTCTAATGAGTTGTGGAACCACTACATTGGGCATGTTTGGAGATGGTTGAAAGCTTCAGTTTTTAGAGAATTTAGAGAAAAAGAAATTTGGTCCATTTAAACTCGAACTTATTGAGTAACTTTTTCATCAGCATTTTGGATAAAAATACCCTCTATCAAGACTAGGAAAAAATTAAGAAATCTGACTTATTTAAAGACTTTTAAGAAAAAGTCAATTTTTTAAAAAATATTTCAAACAATTTCAAGTGTTTTTAACTCCGATTTTTTTATTTCACTTTTTAAACCTCTATTTTGCAATCATTGTAATTCGTGTGAGATCTAAGACTATGCAGTTGTTTTCCGATAAGCTGCCTTCATCCACCATGCGGTACTCGTAATTTACAGCAGCACCCAAGGAGATTACTTAACAATCTGGTTTAAGTATCCACTGTTATTGAAGAGGATCAATAACAGTATTAATCCCTACTGATGAAGAATCCATCGACTCAAACCACCCAATTTAAGCTCACGTGTCATCAACTACCCCCTAGGTATTACTTACCTAACCAAAATACAAGATGAGAGGTCAAAGCACGCAAATTTCTCCTCAGCAGTTACTCAGTATAGAGTCCACCAGGAGAAAAAAAAACTCATGAAAAAGTTGAGCCAGAGTATCACGAATCACAAAACCAAAATATTTGCCAACGTCTTCCAATCACAATAGCCAGTCCTCTAAGAAACCCGAAAACAGCAAAAAAAAAAACATACACAATATGTATCAATACATAGGGCAAGCATATCAAGGATGTGGAACAATCCTGATTTGAGTAGAAGAGAATACGAAAATCTCCTAAAAAGTTTAAAATCTCACACTAGCTTGCAAAGGCAGGAGAATAAAGGCTTTCACCACATAAAACTCCCCCTTTATATTACTGGTAGTACATGAGCTGCTGGGCAGCAGCAACACTCTGGAAACCACCATCATATATGGCCTGGCTTGCCCCAGCAGCACCTATTCCCATAGATGTTTGTTTGAGAGGATGCTGCCCTTGAGGGTGCATTAGGGTGTGGACACCACCCATCTTGCTCATTGCTAGTTGTCGCTCATAGGCCAACAAGTCAGTGGCTGAAAGACCTGGCAAAGGTGCTGGTGCAGGTGGGGGAAGTGGGGTAGAACTTGTTCCAGGAGGAGTGGGCTTGCTACCCCAAGAGCACTAAAGGCATAAAAAGACAGAACAAGTCAAGCTAAAATATACTATCACACAATTCAATTCATCAAAGCAAGTAAAGGCAAAGTCAAATACTAAAATGTGTAGTAATTATAGGAGTTCCACACAGCTGAGTATTTCTCCATCTCACTCAAATGCTATTTCCAATCAAGTACAAGAGGGGAAAAATGGAATGCTAAGCTTGTGACCACAACTCTCAATTCTACAACATTTACCATGCGCACTCTTGGGCTAAACATGTTCTCTTAAAAAAAAAGGTGATGCTTGCAATTTTTGTGTGTGCGCGCGCACGAGAAAGAGAGAGAGAGAGAGTTATATGCTTCATTAACACATCATTCCCAATAGAATATCCAGAACCATTTGTTGGGCATTCTTTCAAGTGAATGGCCGGGGGGTTGATAGTTTTTCTTTTCTGTTTTCTCTTTGCGGGGGAGGGGTGTTAGAAAGGATAGTTAAAAGATAACACACTTTCAGTAATGCTCCTCAATGTTTTTTGACTGATACCAGTTTGCATGCATACAAATAGAAAATGTATACAGAAAACAGCCTATGTGATTCTAATGATCCAGCTACTGATAGCTTGTAGTCCGCTAGGATATTACCTATCCATTCCCATACCAAACTAGTCTGCACAAAGTCTAAACCAGTGGAAGAATCACAGGTGGAGCTTGTAAACCAAGAAATATCTACCCCAATGGGCTTAGACTCTCAAGTTAAATTGAAAAACTAGCCAACTACCACAAAGAAATCAAAATTGCAAACTGCAACATCTTTTCACCGAAAAACTCGAAACAGATGCTACCAATGAGCACAAAGGCGTACCTTTATTTGTCTGCCACAAAGAATCGACTGAGTATTCCCAATCTGTATAGCCAAAGATGCCTCGGCATGGTTGCTGTATCTAACAAAACCGAATCCTTTGTCACGCTGGATGCGGACTTCCTCAATTACTCCAGCACCAAGACCATGGAAGTGGCGATGGAGGTCAACCTGTGTCACCTGTGAATTGCATATACACATTTATAAGATCTTCCACTCACCAAAATCTAGAAACTGCAGTGAAACCCTTTTGTAAGTAAAGGATTTAAGAAATCATTATTTACATCAAGAAAAGTACTAGGGAAAACTGTGCACTTTCACTCTTCCAAATTGAAATCAAGTAAAAACAACATTGTCACAGTGGAAGTACATCAGTCTAGCTCTCCTTCCCAGGGTTTTAATAGTTGCAATTATTTATTTAAATTGGTGGGAGGAGGGCAGGGCAGCTCCAGCTACAAAAGTCTGCAAGCCGGAAAGTCCACCTGACCTCAATTCCTAGAATAGCCATTGCAGTAATAGAATAGAAGAAGAGAGACTGGAAACTATTGAAAGAAAGGGGGCAAGAGACAAAAAAAAACAACTACTAGCAGAAGGATGGTTTCTTGCCTCTGGTGCAAGATTGCCCACATATACAGTAGTGTACTGTGGGTTGTTCTCAGGAGCATCACTACTTGCCACCTCTTTACCATCTGCTATAAAGCACAGCCAAAACAAATGTAAGCACAACAAACCTTCTTAGGTAACATGCTATTCCCATTTATAGAAACAAACCCCAACAATAATTGTCAGTGCAAAGAAAAGAACCCATCAGAACTTCCAGCAGTTTAATTCTCAAGTTCGTTTACATGTTCCCATTTTAATTAATTAAAAAATCTAAAGATTCTAAACTGCTTTAACTACATATTGATTCAATAAGCTTGCTATAATTTTGTCAGAAAAGTTACAAACCTCTCTTGCAAAAACAATTCTAATTAGAATCATCCAAGATGATTTTGAATATATCATTTCACTAGTTCTTATCATTTATGTTTCTTACCCTCTACAAAGTTACTCACCTGAAGAGCCATTTGTTAGTTCTGCAACACTTTTGGCATCTAAGCTCTGCTTGTCATCGCTGGCACCAGCACCTTTTGCAGCCCAGTTACAACGTATCTGTCTACTGCCAAGCCATTTTCCTACAAAATGAAGCCACAGCAAGTGCAAATCATTATCAAAGCTCCACAATTGTAATAGACGGCACATCGAATATTTTATCTTCTGCAATTTGTTGACAATCGATTAATAGTTTAATAAGATTTCATGCCATCATATTGAAACCACCATGTAAAGGAAATATATAGAATAGTTTCACATCATTCTTACCAGTTGAGTCATTTATTGCACTTTGAGCATCCTGGACAGAGATTGCAAGGTCAAAAACCAAAAGAGAGAGAGAGAGAGAGAGCAAGATTAAAATGTTGAAGTGAAATTCAAATTAGAAAGCAATACCTGTTGATTCCTGAAAGAAACAAATCCAAACCCTCTTGAACGGCCAGTCTTCTGATCCCACATAACCCTTGCATCACTGACACCAGAACAACAGATCAACTTAGCACTTCTCATTTTGATAGCAAACATAAAATAGAAAGCATAATTCAACAACTATTTGAGGTTGGCTAGCAAACAAATCCAGCATTTTATAAGACTAGAATAACTTTGCTTAAATATCTTTCAGGGAGAGAGAGAGGGACTTACGAACAACTGGGATAAACAGAGAAGCATGCAAATAACATTGCATCAGTAACCTCAGGGCTGAGATCACCAACAAAAATGTTGAAGTGACCTGCAAATCATGATAGCAATATCATAATATACAATTACAGAGCATATCTTACATGGTGCTTCTGTTTTATGCTAAAGTGATTCAGAATAACAAGCATCCAGACATTAGAATAGACTTACTTGATGTGTCCTCTCTCTGGCCACTAGCATATGCCCAATTAACTTTTATAGGCTGCCCAAACCTGCCAAATACAAAATAAAAATAGAAGAGCGGAATCAAGAGAATAATGACACAGAATATCCCAAAAAATTCTGCTTACAGATGCCTTCCATTGAGAGAAAAAATAGCAAGTGAAGCTGATCTGCGATCAAAGTAATGAATAAATCCATAGGAAGACTGCATAAAGAAGAAACAACAGGAATGTCAACAAGAATAACAATTCAAGCAGCCAGCGTTAAAGAAGATGAGCAACTGAATATGAAATCCAGAAATGCAGAAAACATAAGAATATCAGAATGAAAATACCTTCTCCTTTCTAATGAGCTTGCAGCTTTCAACAGGACCTGTACTTGCAAAAACCTCTTGAAGAAGTGGTTCTGTCACCTGTGTATGAATGTTTCCCACGTACCTGCATTTTCTCAAAAATAAAGAAACTAGAAGTTTTAAAAAAAGAAAACAAGGAAAAAGTAAATTTAGCTATAAGAATCTCCCCCAGTTATCAAAGCATTCAATAAGAACTTACTAATCATCACGTAATTCAGTATGACTGACAACTAGCGGGTATTGCTATATGCAGATAAAAAGGGGCAAATGAAGAAAAAGACAAATCAGAAATTGAATAGGTGATCGAACTTGTGTGATTGTGATAAACATGTGAATGATGCAGCAACCATGCAAAAAGAAGAAAAGGACAAAAAATAACTAAAAAATGTCCAAACAACACTCACACACTGCGGCATGTACTTGGATCAAACCCAGGAGGCAGATTTCCACTTGGGATTGGCTCAATCTGCAAAATAAAAAAGTGAAAAAAAGAAGAAAAAATAAAATTAAGGGAAAACCCCCTACTTTCTCTGCCGACATCTACCAAAATGACACTCAAGACAAACAAGAAGTAAATCCAAACTAAGCAAAGGAAAATTAAAGTTCTCTCACACAACCAACAAAGAGGACTAATTTCCCGCATTCCTGACATGACTTCAGATATTGGTCTGAATGTTCATTTTGCTATTTCTCAGGGGCACTTTCTCATTTGTCCAAAACCAAATAAAATATACATTCAGCACAAAGGAACAAAACCACAGGATACTGGGCACCGAATGTGCTTTGGTTACTCAAAGCCATTGAGTGTATTAAGACAAGTGTCAAAAAAAAACAGATAAAGGGTGAGTTACTTTTTAATTCCTTATGGTTTGAGCCAATAACACTTTATCACCCTGTATTTTGAAAACCCACCCTACACTCCCCCCTAAAATTTAGGAGTAAATGCAAGAACTAATGGAGATAAAAAATTAGGGTAAAAAATAGAACTCTTAGGATTTTTAAAATTTCAGTGTTTTCTTCCAAAAAATATTTTTATTAACTGAAAAATACAACCCAACAAAGCCTTATCCCAACGTTTCCGGGGTCGGCTATTAATTGAAAAATCATGTTAAGAACAAAGAAGACGACTAAAGAAACTACTTAATTTTGAGAAAACGAAAAAGAAAAAATATACTATTTAGGAGGATTTGATAATGATTTTGACATGCTATTCTATGAAGAAAAAAAATGAATTTACACTTTTGATAGTCAATTGTAAAGGAAATCCTAACATTTGCCCTTGGAAAGCAGCCAAACATAAAGACGCACTTAGTATCCCAAGTTTATATACGCTAACAAGCAAAACACAACAGCTATAAACGAGGATTAACTTCAGATCAAGTAGCAAGCAAAATGGCACACAATTCGCAGTCCCCAAAAAGAGCATCATTAGAACCAGACAGGCAACAAACCGAAAGGGCCGACCGATTTTCATTAGAATCAGGCTTCAATATACCCCCCCCCCCCCCCCCAAATTCCCACTTCCCCAGTAAAACAATAAGCAGATCAAAAAAATCACAAAAAGAAAACTTCTGCGAAATTCAAAACAGAAACAAATTGAAACCCTAACCTTTCGGAAACTCAAAATTCCCTAAATAATCACGACACAATGATCAATCAGAGAATATCAATACCCTAAATCGCAGTCGCATCAACCAATAAACAGCTACACATTCAAATACAAATACAAAGATTTAGAAATGAAAATGAAAAAAAAAAAATTATCGAACCTGAGGAGGAGCTAAGAGGCCAGGATGGTAGAGAGACTGTTGTTGAAGGAGGGCCGCTTGTTGCATCAAGGCCTGCTGTTGTTGTTGTTGTTGCTGCTTCAGCCTCTGATGCTGCATTTTTATCAACTGATTCTCTGAGAGATCGATGAATATTGGATTTGAAATTATTAGCGTTTGAAGAACGGTAGGGTTTCGAGAGTGGGAGAGAGGGAAATCAGAAAAAAGGCCAAAAAAAAAAATGAGAGTCTGACGAGAGGCCTCTCCTCTAAAAGGGGGGAAGATTAATTGGTCTGGCCATGCTATTTATCTTATCTCTCGAGTTTTTTTTACCGACACTTGAATTTCTCCGATTTTGTATGAACCCCAATCAGAGGATGCCACGTGTGACTGGACATAAGAATAACAAGGGTATGAACCGGGAGAAAATATTCATCGCAAAAATGCTATATAACATAAATAAAATTTAAAAATTAAAATCCAAATATCTATATAATAAAGTAGAGCGAAGTTTGAATCCAAAAGACAAAGAGAGGTCCAGATCGTTTTGAGACAAAATTCAAAAGACAAAGAGAGGTCTAGATCGTTTTGAAACAAAAGACGGTTCAGATCATCTTAAAAAGTTTGATCAAATGGTCTACGATTAGTTCTAAATTTTTTTTTTCCGCCCATGAAAAAGCCTATCTCTCCCCCGTCTCTCTCTCTCACGCCTCTTTCTGCTCTATCCCTGTACGTCTCTCATACATGTACGTCTCTCACTCAGACCCACCCACAATACATATCTCCCATTTTCATATTTATACCATGTCTATCTCTCACACTCTCTCTCTCTACCAACGACCTCGCCATTGCCACCTCCACTGCCACCGACGATACCAGGTTTTGCTCTCTCTCTCTCTCTCTCTCTATCTCTGTTCCTCTATTTACTCAGTTTCCCTCTCTCTATCTCTGAGTTTTCTCTGTTCCTCTATTTGGCAAGTGGTCCTCTGCTCGATTCAACAGAAGACAGCAGACATCTTCTGACTTCATTTCAACAATAGCTTTAAAAATTTAGAAATTTAGAGACCAAAGCGATTTTGAGTGAGGTTGCTTATGTGAATTTTTTAAAAAAAAAGGCTGCAAATTCTGGAGTGTTGGGTTACTAATGTTGCGTATGAATATCTCTCTTACCCTTCTTGCACATAACCTGTTTGATGAAATGCAAGTGATTAGTTACTACACCATTGAGCAGTGGAATGATAAAAAAGTGGATTTAGTCTGAGGCTGTGGAAACTGTTCTGGCTATCTTCTTGGGATCTGTTTCCGGTGTCGCGAACTCTGTGAGCTGGTTATTGATCATAAGTTGATTTTTTTCCAATTTCTGAACTGGGTTAGAACTTGATTGGGTATGTTTTGCACATTGGCAAACAGGGTGCATACTTAAATTGGATCTTTTTTCATATTTTGAAGTATTAACCTCTACTATTAGAAATGAGTTTCTCGATGAAGCAAATGACACAATAATGGGTAATTTAGTCTGAGGCTGTGGAAACTGATATCATGGAAATTTGATATGAACTCCATTTCGTAAATCTGAAGTGGAGAAACAGTTCTCACTTACCAAAGACCGTCAGAGCTTAGATTGTGTTGGTGGCCTGATATGCACTATTTTAGCAACTGATTTAATAATTCACCTTTCATTTGGTTCTTCAATCCCTATTTTGCAGCTTTGTAATCTTCTTGGATTTTGTGTTAGTGGGTGTATTATGTGTATATAGGGATACATGTTTGTATGGATGTGTGAATTTCTGACAGCAACTTCTTGATGTTTGAAAATATGCCACAAAGAGATGTTTGTTTATTGGAACTCCTTGATTGTCGGGTTTGTTCGAAAAGATAGTCTTTGAGGCTTTTAAAACTTTTACGAGGACACAGTGTATACTAAGAAATACACTGAGAGGAGTTAGATTCGTCTAAAAAAATTGAACTTAATGAATACAAAGTCTTAATGTATGTTTATGTATGAAGACGAATCTCTCTGTGATCTTTGATCCTTATCAGACGATCTTTACCTAATTAATGAAGTGACTTGGCTACCCAAGTTTTTTTTTTTTGGTGGAGGAAGGTACCCAAGTTCTAGCTGTGTCTTATGCAATAAGAGATACGATGTTTGAAGTGATATGTGAACCCAAATTCATGACCTTTAATAATAAATTATGGATTTCAAACCTTTGTAATCTACAAGCAATGAAGAGTTCCAAATTAGGATGGAAACTTGTTGGCTGTTTGTGTTTCGTAGTTATGATTATTACCCATGGATACATGTTTTCTGTAGTTAATTTGTTTGTAGTGGGAAGCAGTTAAGTTCCTTTCAACATAGTTATCCAGATATTCTCTCATTTTAAGAGTTACTTAATGTTGCCCTATTTGTGGAAGAGAAGAACCTAACCTTTTTCATTGCGGATTTTTTGTTATGCCTAAATAAAGTTTTATGAACTACTGAACTTCTATTTGTCTTGCAGAGAACAAAAGGTTTTTGTACAAGAGAGGTGTAAAAACTGCTAAACTTTTATAGAAAAAAACTCAGATGTATTTGGTTTGTAGAAAACAAAAAGATAGAGACATGGTAGTGTTTGAGAACTTATTTCTGATATGAATTATTTTTGAAAATTGTAGATAGCGAAAATCACAGAAGAGGGTATAACAACATCTCAGCCATATGCATTAAAGACATTCTGGAATTTCTCTGTTTTTCAGAATCCGACAATGGGTGCTGAGGGGTCATGGTAGCCAGTAGCATCATACTGCCCTAAAGTAATGCCTTCGTGCGGACGAGAAATACAAGAAGTATTGTGTGTTTGTAACATATAAGTTTGCTTCATCTTTACTCTGATTTAGAAGTTATGTGGTAATATTCACTTTATACATGCGTTTGGTTGGACCCGATTCTTCTGATGCTTTTCTTGGGAATTTGTTCTGGTTCTATTGTCCTATGATCATTTACATTCTCTTTTCTAAATTGTTGGCAGGGTATTGAACTGTCTATACTGTTTTGTTTTTTATCTGGTAAGTGCCTGTTTATACTGTTTGTGTATTTAAGTTGGGAAGACATTTGGATGAGTATGATCACTTTCGAAGTTGATTCAAACAGGTTTAGGGCAAAAATGTTCATTATCAGAAGGCATGGGCAATGAGAAGTGTAGGCTTTACATATACAATCTTCAGAATGCAATTGGCATGTAACTTTGTTTACACACAGACATAACGGAAGCACAACCGGAGTTGGTGGGAATGTAGGAGGAGACACTTTTTTTGGATTAGTTACACTTTGCCCCTTTCAAATTATGAGATTTTTGCAGAATACTCAAGAACCTGAATTTTTGTGTAAGCTGTCATCTAATGATGCATTCATGTGAGGTATGCCCATAAATTCAGTATTTCTTTAAAATTTGTGGATTTTGGGTTGATTTTGCTTGGATAGTCATTAGGTGTAGTCCACAAATTTGGTGAAGGATTTAGCAATTGGAGTCCTATGGTTTCACACTCATCTTTGACCTGTAATGTCTTTACGACGCCCAATTCCCAAACTTACAAATTGTATGGTTCATAGTTATGTGTCCTTGGGAATAATTTAATGTAGTGGAAAATTGATTTTTTTAGTATACTACTCATTATTACAGTATTTTGGTTGATATCCCCTCTGTAATGACATTAACATCATGTTATAAATTTAGTTTCTATTTTGTGGATTCCAAGTGCATTGGATGGAAAAATAAGTTCTGATGATTCTATTGCAATATCATGGAATTCCAACAATTCAAAATGCCTTTATAGTATTAACAAAGGGTATACCATCCATGGCCGAGTGCAAGGTATAAGATTTTCTTCATGTTATGTGTCAGTTAGTTTTTATTTTCATTGTTTGTTGGTTGCTTTCTCTCTATTTCATGAATAACTTATTTGTTGCATGTATTTTTTTTCTTTTTCAAAGTAAATTGAGTTTGACATTCTGTGGATAAATATTTTTTTAAGCGGTGATAACAAAAGCAGTTGAGCTAGAGAAACATAGTATCATGAAATGAAATTTTTTTGTCTTCACTTAGTAGTTTATTAAACTATTTTTGAGATTCAATCACATTTGACTTCCTTGGGCACTTATCTCAATTTTTTGTTTGTTCTTTATTCTAACTTTGACAATTTGTATTTGACAACTCTAGGATGAAGCATGATGAGCTAGCGAATTCACATGACTGACAATGAAGAAAGGGAGACCAATGGTAGCATAATATATCGGTTAGGATTATGAATTAATTTGTCGTGTTCTGTTATTTGGGTTAATCCTATGGAATATGATTTTCTTAATTTTTTCAAATACTGGCTAGGATGGTTGTGGTCTATATTTTACTTTTTATGGATGTGGATTGGGGATTGGGTTAAAAGTAAGATTTTATTGTGTTAAATATGTTGTAAATAGTTCAACATATTTTTTTAGTTATGGTAATCGTGTTATGCGAGTTGTGTCAACCCAAACATAATTCATGTACTATTAAAAGGGTTGGTAACATACAGTGTCAACTCATACATGACCTCTTAATTTAAATGTGTTATATAGGTCATCTTCGAGTTTTGAGCGAGTTATGTTAGTATTATGTCATTCGACATGATTAACTAAGTAGACTGTGTTAAGACTGAGGAGTTTTTGACATGAACTTGAAATAACACAACACAATATGATATGACACGATTCAGTTGTCACTCTACTTCATGCACAATTGGGGATTTTTATTTTTGTGCATTCATACACTAGCAATGTCTTGCGATTTTTTTTTTGTTATATAGTGTCTTCAGGCACTGACAATTACTAGTATATCTATATAATAAAGTAGTTTACAATTCAAATATCAAAAGATAAACAAAATGACTTTTGCTTTTCGCGATTAAGATCGCTTTAAATTTTACTTTAAAGTTAATCTAACCGCTAATATTAACACCCTAAATTTAATAGGAAAAATAGGTCCTTAAGGGTGTGTTTGGAGTTACTTTTAAAAATTATTTTTAGAAATTATTTCTCATAAGTACTTTAAAAAAAAAAAAAATATTGTTTGAAACCGCCCCGCCACTACCTCTACTACCGTCACCACCGCTACCACCACTACTACCGCTGCCACCACCGTCACCGCCACCGCCGCCACCGCCGCCACCACCGTCGTCGCCACCGCCGCCACCACCACCGTCGTCGCCACCACCACCACCATCGCCGCCACCACCACCGTCGTCGTCACCACCTTCGCCGTGGCCACCACCGCTGCCGCCACCACCACCGTCGCCGCCACCACCGCCACCGTCGTCATCGCCGCCGCCGCCACCACCGCCACCGTCACCACCACTGCCCCTGCCCCCGTCGTCACCACCACCACCACCGTCGCCGCCGCCACCACCATCGTCATCGCCATCGCCGTCACCACCATCGCCACCGCCATCACCGCCGCCATCACCACCACCATCGTCGCCGCAGTCGCCACCACCATCACCACCACCCCCGCCGCCGCCACCACCGTCGTCGCCGCTGCCACCGCCACCGATGCCATCACCGCCACCACCATCACCACCACGGTCATTGTCACCCACCATAACCATTACCGTCTCTTACCACCACCCCCACTACAACCGATGTTTAAATTCATTTATCTCTCCTCTATATTTGTGATTTGATTTTGGATATGAATACAAATATGTTTATTGTTTATCATTTATCATTTTTTTATTATTTTGTGCCTTCAGGCACAAACAATAACTAGTTATTCTTTAAATAAGTAGGTCTCATTAAAAAAGTTGATGAGACCCACTCATTTAAGGGATAATATGCATTTAGATTTTAATTTTTTGAATTTCATTTGAATTTTATAACATTACTTATAAAATAGAGCGGAATTACAAAAGCACAATAAAATCTAAAAAGATTTGAGAGTGGGAGTGCCTTGAGAACGTTATATTATATACATCAAAATAAATATTCACCTATAAAATTAATAAAATTTAATGATGCACAATAGTGAATGTATGCAAAATCAATCAAGGATGAAGGAAACATGCCTTAACATAAGAAAACACAAAGATTAGGTGGTTTCGATCTAAGTGATCTACTCCACTAAGAATGGTGACGATTGTTAGAGAATCTTATTAATTGAGAGATGTAGTATGTTGAGATGTGTGTGATGCCTCCCATATGTAAGTGGAGTTTACAATTTATAAGCAAACGGCGTTGGTTTCGAGGGGGTCTGATTGAGACGTTATACTCACAAGGAGTAGGGTGATGCCATGAGTTTCACCTTATCCTTGTAACAGGCGATGTAATAGAGGGGTGATCCCTTGAAGATCACTCTACCTTGTAACAAGCGAGATAATCTTGCGGGGCTGACGATATGTCCCTGATGACTATGTGTCCATGATTTCTTCTCCTCGGATGGAAACTCCCGCGTGCATTGATGATAGACTGGGATCTCTTAGGAAAGTGGACTTGGCCACATACCAATTATGACTGGTTTTTATTGTTCTGCATCTATAATCTAGGTCTGGTCTGTATCTGTAATTTGGACTTGGTCTGTATCTATAATCTAGGCCTGGTCTGGGCCAGGTCCGTTAAAATTAAAATATAAAAAATTAAATTTCATACACAACTATATGAAAAATTATTTAATTTTTAAATATATATTAATTATAGAGCAATGCTATAGGGACCTTATTTGAGGACCTAATAATGTGGTTTCAATGTAACCATTAGATTAGTTTTTGAGTTCTAATGTTAGATGGGGTCCACTATCAATCCAATAGTTGTACATCATTAAGTCTCTATATTAGGTCCAAATAGCATTTTTCTTAATTATAAGGTCCTGAAATATCAATTAAATGTTACAAAAATTATTCTAGTTTGATATGCATCTTTATGTATCTATCAATATTTTTAAAATAAAAATTTAAGTAATAATGACTAAGTATATCTATATCTATACTACTAATAAAAGTACCTTAACATAAAAAAACTTTTGATTCACTATTCTACCCTTATAAATAATTTTAACTACCACATTATTTTTTCATAGTTAAATATCTAAATTATCATCATATCCTTATGTGTTTAAATCTCTAAATTGCTCCTAACATCTCTTTTAATTCTCTATTCTCTATGTATAGATATCAATATCTATAAAACTTTTTAATT
Source organism: Ilex aquifolium (assembly GCA_951799425.1). Taxonomy (NCBI): domain Eukaryota; kingdom Viridiplantae; phylum Streptophyta; class Magnoliopsida; order Aquifoliales; family Aquifoliaceae; genus Ilex; species Ilex aquifolium. Next base: position 14,940,968 of record OX637410.1, on the reverse strand, counting down.
AATTATGTTACCCTTAAAAAATAAGCATTGATTAGAATATTTATAATTATTGTTATTTTATTCACTGAATTATAAGTTGAAACCTAATCAAATGAATTTTAAAATGAATTATTTTTATCTTTGTTTCTTATAGTTAGAACAACGAATCGTTGTGAATAGACAAAATTTTTCGAATTCTATAGTATAATACGAGTGATAAAAACATAATGTTTATAAATTTGAGATGATATTTAATTTAGATACATATATATACCTCTAATTTTTTATTAATATTTTATATATAAAAATTATTTACGTAGAACACACGTGATGCATTACTAGTAAATAAATAAAACAGTGAATTAGCACATTTTATAAGATGAAAGCGTAAATTCACAAAAAATTCACTCATAAAACGCGTATACGCGCAGAGCACCAGAGACTCTTTCGAAATATTATGTCCCAAAGAGAATGAACCCTGTTTTGGTGCCTAGGGCCCAATTTATAATGAATCAGCTACAGCTTTACGGATGGCCTTTATCTTTTCTGTTTTTCTTTTTTGGGCCTGGCCTTTATCCTATTCCTGGCCTCTTCCACAAGTCTACGAAGCTACACCAAAACCCAAAACGGACTCCTGTACCACATTAGCAATGGAATGTAACCATTTCAGTGCTAGTCTAATCCATCAGTCTTGACACTCAACAGATCTCTCATATCTCTCTTTCGTTTAAATACTTGTTGTAACAGTTATGTCAAATCATCATTGACGCATAGTATCATTATTTAGAAAAATAAACAGTTCGTTATTGAACAATAACCAGTTACATGTGTTTCACGCAGACGATCAAAGTGTTATTAGAATATATTGGATCATATCAGAACCCCTTTGCCAGTATGGTAACTATTTAGATGGTAAAATCACGGGTCGATGATGATATAATTAAACCATTGTATTTAATATTTTTTGTTTGCATATAGAATGCATGAAAATTTTAGGGTACGTGTCAAAAATATCGAATTTAAGTTCCAATTATCAATACGGAAATTTGTGTTCAAATATGAATTATACGTAAAATAATTTCACATTCAAATCAATTATCATGATACAAGTATACAACCCAACATTCGATTTCAATTGGAGAATAAACAATAGTAAGATATTGGAAGAATTAGCACACATTACATAAAAAATATATTGCCCTAGCGGCGGGGTACAACAACCCATGGATGGTTTCCACTTCTACAATCTACATGCTTTCTTTCTACAAGTCTTAAACATTGCTATTCCATTCCCTTCCTGTTAGCAGACTCTTCCAACACAATGAGTACATCTTCTACCCCTTTTGGCTACCTACCCAGAACGTAGGTAGGATATTCTTCCAACTTTTCCAGATGGAAAACCAACAACAACCTTGGTTCTTGTTTTGTTTGAATTCAAGAATAGTGTCAAACCGCTTACAGCTGATGGTTTCTCTCTCTCTTTTTGTGAAACAATTCCCACCTAAATCTGGCCATGACAATGAATGTATCCATAATTAACCAATTGCTGGTTCGTCTGTGGAACAGTAACAATTCATGAAAATGGTGAGTTATAATCTGAGCGCAAGTTGTTCCTCATGCTTGGGGGACTCTCTGGATGGATCGTGTACTTGGTATGGTGCTCTGGTAATCGCCCTGAAAAATCATGAGAAGATTGTCAGATCATTCCAATTGAACGAACTGTCACAAATTGATCTCTCTATTATCTCCAAGGAATTATTGAGTTTTCTTCCTCTTTTTCACAATTCATACATAAATCAATTGCCTACCTGTCTTTCCTCTTCTCTAAAAACCGATAAAGTGAAGCCTTTCTTGTCATTGGTAGATCTGAAAAACATAAAAAAGACACAGAAAGAATAGTTAGTACAATTATAGCTGTTGAGATATATTGATCTTTCTATATATGGAACCATTTACTACAGCTAGGACAGGAGGAATAAGGAAGTAAAATTACCAGAACTTGTAGCTTCAGGATGTGGTTGATGTCCTTGTTGGGCAGGAGTAGAACATGTATTCAAGGCAGAGGGCGGCAGAGACTCATGAGCAGACTTAAATTTGTTGGAGTTGCAGGTGGAGGTGGAAACAAAGCCAGTAAGATTAGGGGAGTTTGAGCTTCCCAGCTGGTTAGCTAATAGCATGACTTCCCTGGCTTTGTCAGCCGGAAAATCATTGAACACCAATACTTGTCCCCCATAAAACATAGTCATTTGGGCGGATTTAGGCTCCTTATTTTCTGGCTTGCTGGTAAAAAACAAAAATTCACGTTATTAGAGATATACCCAGTTACCTATTCTCTTCATATACACAAAAAAATAATACGTGCATGAGCTTCTCTCCTCTCCTGTCGCATACATATATATATATATATATATTCCTCAAAAATATGAATGAGACTAGACTCATGAGTGGTGGTGGTGGTGGAAAAGTAACAAACCTAGAAATAGGGTCATTTGTTGCAGTGGCAGTCGTATCCGTAGTACTGGAGGAGGAGCCACCCCCGGCATACTGAGGAAGGCAATCCATGAACTTCATCACGTGTTGTGACGCTTGACCCGACTTTTCCATCTTGGTTAATAAGTTTATTGTTGTTGATGTTGTTGTTGTAGTACTTGTACCAGTATCGCCAGATTTCCCTGAAAATTTGTTAAAAATGAAACTCTTTTTACTCATAAGAAAAGACAGACAGCATAACTTCAACTTTCTCTCTCCTTCTTTTGGAAAAAGAAATTGGGAAACTTATTACAAAAAAACAACAAAGAGTGTGAATAAATTATACCTGTGGCTTCCAGATTTGCAGTGAATCCGAGATTCAGATCTCCTAGAGAGCGTTTCTCTTTGAAGTACTGACTCAAGAGGTTGCAAGTCTGGGTAAAATTGGACTTCTCCGGTGCCTTACCGGACTTCCGACCGTCCCAATAAGCATTCGGATTCGACATGTTTGTTTTTTGCAAAGCAAAATCGACACACACAGTGTTATGAACGAATGAATGAATGAAAGAGTTGGAGGTAGCTTTTGGTTTGGAATCTCCTTTGTATACAGTTTGGAAATGAATGTTAAAAGATAACTGGTAAAGAGCAAAGGCAGGAGGGAGAGGAATATATCAAGTATGGTGTATGGAAGACAAAAGACTTTATCAACTTGTTCTTTGATTTCTTTTTCTTAAGAACAGTGGTATTGGTTTCAGCCACGTGATAATTGCCTCATAAAATAAAGAAGGAAATTGAGAAGAAAGAACGACGCAGAGGTGGACCCCTTGTATGGTGTGAGGGACGCGTGGTCCATATTCAATGTCCACCAGAGAAATGGTCTTTCATTCGTCCCACTTTTACTAGAATGCCCTTCTTATTGAATTAGTCCATGGTACACAATGCACACCTTAAAAACATGGTTTTCACATTCTATTTCTTACATTTTTTTTATTTTATTTTAATCAATAGTAAATTAATTACTACTAATATAAATGATACTCATGACTTATAAGTGGACCTCTTACTCATATATGATGAGAAATTTATTATTGAGTAAAATTAAATTAAAAAATAATTGAGAGAATCTAAATTTAAAAATATGATCTATTTTTATTGTTAATCGTCACTCTTTGCAGTTCGCTGTGCATAAGCAATTGATTTATTATTGGGAGGTTATTCTACCTAAGAACAAGAATAATCGATCCAAATAATATGTAAATTGAACAACTATCAATAATTAGATATTAATCATCATATTTTCTCATTGACCCTAGTTTCTTGAGTTCTATTAAATATAAATCAAATGAATATCTCAATCAATTGTTCACAATTTAAGAATTTTTGTGCATATCTTTTGATGGTGTTAGAAATCGAGAAGTACGAGGCAAGGAAGTTGAAGAGCTCTTCGGCGGAGTAGATGTGCAAACTGTGTAGTGGGTGAGGTGCGTGAGTAAAATGACAATAGAAATTAAGAACATGATAACTTTAGTGGTTCACCAGTTAAAAAGATTGATTAATTCATTCTAATGGAGTCTCTTACTTCTAATGTTACAAGACAATGATTTGTCTATTTATACTTGTAGGTAGAGTGATCCATTAGTTTATTAAGATATTGGAGAAAAATATTTTATTGTTAGAGGTTATATATTCCTAAATATGACGTAACATTCTAGAAGTTGGTGACGTAACATTGGTGATATTATCTTTGGATAGGGTCTGATGTTGTGCTTCTCTCTTTACCTCTCCTCTTCTCGTGGATTGAGCCACTTTAGACTAATTGAACTCATTTGAAAATGGCTAATAATCCATCTATTATGCTATAGATCTATTTTTCTATGACATTTTTATTCTTTGTATCATCATCTTTCCAAGCGATTGTGTGAAACCCCGGAAAATTTAAACTTTGACGAACAAGGGCAATAAGTGAATTGCCACTTCGGTACTAGTTGAAAAACTGAATTTTTCTAAATCTCGGATGACGAAACGGATTCCACGGTTGGATTCGTCTCGCGAAATCTAGTTACCACGTCAAATTTCGTTGAATTCCGAGATAGTCGGATTTTTCGCGTTTTACGAGACGAACGGGCCTCGGGTGACCCCGTGCACGAAATTTTTATAAAATTTTAAAGTTTGGGGAAATATTAGAGGCAAGTTGAAATAAAAATAATTCGAACTTGAACCGGAGCGAAATTTAGTCGTTTCGGGATTAAAACGGACCCGAAATTAAATAGGACATGTGGCCAATTGTGGGCCAAGTATCCTAAAAATATAAATAGGGGCCTAAAGTCTGAAAAATCAGACTTCTCCTTCACCATTCAGCCGGTTTCAGCCGAGAGAAAAGAAGAGAGGGAAAATGAGAGAAAACTCCACCTTCTCTCTACGATCTACTCCGTTCTAGCGCTCAAATCGATTCAGGCCAAGAACAAGAGTTGCTCTACGCGTCGAGGGCTACGCGTGGGTACCAAAAACGACGGTTTTCACCGAACGTTGGAGGGCCAAAAATTTGGAAGTGAAGGATTCAAACTTGCTTTGAGTTCTAGGAGCTTCCCACGGCGATTCTACACGCTACAAGAGGTAGGGTTTTCTTCCTACTTAGGTTTATTTCCAACCTAGGAAGGTTATATGGAATGGGTAGGTGTATATATATATGTATTACTTGCCTATTGTGGTTATTTGGGTGAAATGGGTATTGAGAATGGGTAGCATGATTTAAATCACATTCTCTAGTTTAATGTACCACTAATGCAATTCATGTGTGGGAAATGGGTACCAAATGTGCTAAGCAAGGTTGGTATGAAATGGGTAAATAAATTTACTTGATGGGTAAATTTCGTAAAGAAACTTGAAGTGTAGAAAATTGATATGGGAAATTGGGTAAAGTGAATTCCTAAATGAAAAGGATATTTAGGAATGGTTGTTGATAATTTCTTGAGAAATTATGACATATGAGGTTATGTTATGGGTAGAATGAATTATATCTTGGTATAATTGTGTAGAAATCAATTAATATGATTTATGGAGCTTTATGATGAATTTGAGTATATTATGTGATTACATGATCTTGGATGCTTTGAAGGTGTTGAGTAAATGCTTTGATGAAAATGTGAAGTATGTTTTGCATGAACTATGTATAACATGCTTGGATATTGTGATTAAGGAAAATGTTGATATACACATGCTTACGAGGTGTTGACAAAGTGTTGAATTATGGTATTTATATGCATATGCTTATGATATGAAGTACCATGGATAGGTGGATTTATTGTTGAGTTGTTCATATGGCATTCATACATATTGAACATGTGGAGAAGATGCAAGGGTAAATTACATTGCATTCTCATGGGTACATCACATTCATGGGTCATAGGCATGAGTGTGGGTGTGTGCATGTGTTGTGGATCAAACACCAAATCTTGGTGGTTGGTATGTGAACTCGGGAAAGTCGGGATCGAAGATCCGACTGAGTTGCACGGTTGCATTGCATAAGGAAAACTTGTGTCGGGTAAAGCAAGTAGGGCTAGACACTCCCTCGGGTGAAAAACCCGGAACCACTGGTTCATACACTCCGACGGTGCAAGTCCAAAAAGTGTAGATAGGCCCACGGAGCCGGCGGTGCGATCCCAAAATCCGTTGCCCAGGAAGACACAAGATTTTGTTATATAAAAACACCCATTCAATGGGTATCCTCAAACAATGATTTGATTTTATAAAGATATAACTTTTAATTCAAACGATCATTGGGAGGGTTTTTCCGTCAATAGACGGGTTCATACACATTGGCTTTTGCATTGTGTTGTGTGAGTCGGGGAAGACTCGGGATAAGGTGCGTGAGTGAGTTCCATCTCATATCATGGCATGACATAGCATAGCATGGTAGCTTTCTAACATTGAAGTATATACTCTTGTTGGATTGGTTGATGCTTGTTGATTGTTGCATGTGCGCATTTCATATGCACTTAGGTTGGGGAGTAGCCTATGTAGGAGGATATCCTATTGAGCGTGGCTCACCCTTCGTGGGACAACATTTCAGGTGCGGGGTTCACGCCGGCGGACGGCTCCCAATTCGAGTCCCAAAGTTGAAGAAAGCCGACTTGTGGCTTTTATGGTTATTTAGTAAAGTTTTTGTAAGAATTCCATTTTGAGATGTAAATATATGGAATGAATTGTGATAGAGCTTGTAGGAGTTGTGTATTATATGGAAAAGCTCATTAAACATGTGTTGGATGAGTTTGGAGTGTATGGGGTAGCTTTAAGGATGGTTTGGAGGGGAAAGAAATACATTTTTTTGCTCACAGTCTGAAAACCTACCGGAAGGTGTATGTCGGCCTTCCGGAAGGTTTTGCTAAAAACCCTGGATGCCTTGTTCACGGCTAATACCTTCCGGAAGGTTTTGCCCACTGGAATGAACCTTCCGGAAGATTTTAGCTACTGGAGTAAAACCTACCGGAAGAACTTGTCTACTGGAATGGACCTTCCGGAAGGTTTTGCCTTGGGTTTCTTTTTGACTGCCAAATTCTTCCGGAAGGTTTTGTTTTCTGGAATGAACCTTCCGGAAGGTTTTGGCTACTGGAATGAACCTTCCGGAAGGTTTTTGCTACTGATGTCGACCTTCCGGAAGTTCTTACATTTGATTCTTTTCATTTAACTGTTCTTTCAGCGACCTTCCGGTAGGTGTATGTCGACCTTCCGGAAGGTTTTCCAAAAATTTGAAATTTTCAAAGTGCTTAGCCATGCTTTTGGGCTTGGTTTTCTTTGGTTCCTATGACATAAATGGACATAATTTGAGGTATAATTGATCTTGTGGATGGTAAATCCGGTTAAAAGCATGTGAATGACGTGGTGTCGGGTTATACGACTATCACTAGTACTTCCGCGGGTTGACGGATGGTCAACGGTTAATAAAGGACCCCCGGAAATTGGGGCGTCACAGATTGAGCAGTGGTGTACTTGGAGATCTTGTCGTGGATATCTGCCCCAGCCTCCGCTCCATGGACTAAGCCTCAGAAAGAATCCCATTAAAGAAACGCAACATTATTTCGGGTCGGGTCATCATCCGGATCAAATACACAAACTAGACTCCACAAAAAAGCCCACCATGCTGGATCTCCCTTATTTTTGGAGATGATTCTAGATTGTTGAGTGTTCTATGCCTTGACTATAGCTCGCTGTACCAGAGGGGATGCCCTCTGGTAGCCAGCTGTCTTTTTCCCCTTTCCTTCATTACACAAGCCCAGGAAGGCCCAAGGTCTGGACCTGTGAGCTCTGGGTCATATGACCTCCCCTCTTGACCTTACTTCCCGATCTCATACTTTGAATTATTTCTTGGTATCATCACTAATAAATGTTAGCATTTGAGAAAAAATTTTGATTTCGTATTTTATCTCTATTTATTATGATAAAGTCAATTATAAAATGTATAAATACTTTAAAAAGTTGAAAAAATACCAAAATAAATGACAGATTAGATATTCAAAACTTATAGAATAGATTAATAATTAAAATACGAATGAATTATTCGATACCTAGTTTAATTTAAATACACATATAATTCATATTTTTTATAAAAATAATTTATTTATGTGCAACGCACGGAGTACTAATATATATCAGAGTCATACGTATTTTTTCAAGTCCAATAAATGAAAAGAGACTTGTCGGGGTACAATGTAAATTCAGTGGAATATAGTGTCTAATTCATTTCATTGTGGTCAAGCGCGGATCGGAGTCGGCTAGTCGGTAGCCATGCCCAGGGGGGGACCGTTTACTCTGCGTGCCGACAGTGTCCAACTTCGTGGTAGGGTCCACGGCCTTAATAATTAAATGCAAAGCAAACGGCCAATTCACGTTTCTACTATTCGCCACCGATGCCCGACTTCTTCAATATGTAAAGTAAAAACCACGTGAAAAATCACCTACCTAACAAAGGACAGTTTAGTCAATGCACCATTGCATGTGCACGTCAAGTTTAATATTAAACTGATTAAAAAAATAAAATAAAAAGCAAAGACTTTTTTAAAGCCCTTATCAAACAAGTTTTATTATTAGTCTGAATTGGTCGTGAATGAACTTAAGTTCACATACATTTCACGTGGCTGGCCAGCTGTTTTCCCTTTTCTTTTTTTTTTTTGTAATGTGGAATTTGGAAACATATATCCCATAATTATCAAAGTTTTGTTTTAAAAAAATTAAAACATTTCTATTTTCAAAAAAAATTGAAATAAATTAGTGATAAAATCAAATTTCTAATACTTCGAAATATTAATAATGATTCGAGGTGTGTTGTAATATTTCAATATTTATATAATTATTTTAAAATATTTTGATTAATATTTTAAAAAAATAATTTTTAAATTTTTTATTTCTAAAACACGTTGAAACATTTTAAAACATTATTTTTTTAATGATCAAAACAATATTCCATACAATGCAATGAATGTAGCTACAAGCTCTCCTTCTCTTAGATTTATTCATACACCTGTCGGCCCTGTCTACCTCATAATTCGTGGGATCACGGAGAACTTTACAGTGGGTCAATCAATCCTGTCGGCCCTGTCTCCCTTCGCGCCGTGTTTTTTTTTTCCTGCATAGCTTGAGTTGACTGGGGAATCCTACACCATTGTAGTTCCTTCTCCCTCTCCTATTTATTTTTTGTTATGAGAGAATTACACTTTACCCCTTAAAAATTCTTTAAAATTTTAATTTGTACTCTCAAACAAATAATTTGTTTACATTGCACACTCAATATCATAAAATGATTATAATGTAATTCTTTTACTAACTTCCATTGTTATTTCTGTTATGTATGTTGAACGTGACATATTAATTTAGCGAAAATAGTAATGGAAGATAGTGTGAGGCCACATTATAATTGTTTTATAACATTGAGGGTATAATATAAAAAAAATATATATTTAAAAATACATATAAAAATATGATTTTTTTTTATTCTTTAGATGCTTCTGAATACGAGCTGAGCCTCAGCAGAAATATATTAAAAAATAGGCCAAAAAAATGGGCTCGTTGGAATTGTAGATGGTTACATCCACCACATCTGTTTCCAATTGGGCCTTAGGTAATTTGAGTCTTGTGCAATTGAAGGTCCACTACAAACAGTGCGTCTTATGATACCCTTTCCTAAGTTTAAGAATTTTGATTTTACATTACATTTAATTTGGTAACGTATATATGTGTTAATATATATATATATCTATATAATAAAGTAGAGCGAAATTTGAATCCAAAAGACAAAGAGAGGTCCAGATCGTTTTGAGACAAAACATAAACACATCCAACAGATAATATAATCCCAACATAAAAGACGGTTTAGATCATCTCATAAATATTGATCTGACAGTCTTCAATAAATACTAAATTTTATTTTCCCGCCCAACAACATTTTCTGACTCATATCTCTCTCTCCTCCGAAATCTCTCAAATCTTCTCCAATCCCATCTAAAACCCAAATTCCGCCCATTTTAGCTGCACACACGGCACCCAAGCACTCCAGCCCAAGCCAAACGCTCTCTCTCTCCTCTGCGGATAAAGACCCCTCTTCATCTCAATTCAAGCCATCAGCCGCTTATCTCTTTCTCTTGCCAACGCCTAAATTTATTTTCCCTCCCATAAACAAGCCTCTCCTCATAGGACTCTACTACACCTTTTTATCTCTCATACATCTCTGTATCTCATTCAAACTCTCTCTCCTTATCCCCATTTCAGCCATCAGACCTGCGACCCCAACAACCCAGCGACGATTGACAACAATTGCGACCACCTGCCCACCGACTCTGCCAGCAACACCCACCACCGATGTTAGGTATCTCCCTATCTCTGGCTTCGTCTCTCTTCATCTTCGACTCTCATTCACTCCACTCTATAATCCATCGATCCATTAACCACCGTTATCCATTAACCTTCAGTGACTGCCTCCATCCAACGCCATCCACCACGGAACCCCACACCCACCCTAACCAAAGTTTTCTACCCATACATTGATTGGGATTAAAAAAAGTTCATTGTGATTATGCTTCAAAAAATGGATTAGAATTTTTCCAAAATATGATTTCTTTTAGGGCAAGCTTGATGGAATATGTTCGGTGTTTGATTTTCCTATGTTGGAATTAAATGGCATTGGAGGAGCTGATGGCGTTACAATTTTTAGTGTCGTCATCGGGTTTGTGATGACAGTTTAGAAATTGAGGCGGCTGGATTTTAAGTTTGGTTTTTATGTTCAATCCATTCAAGTAAGTGTAAATTTTCTCAAGCTGATAGTTAAGGTTGTGTTCATTGGGAATGAGACTTATCTTACTATTTTTCTTTTTCTTTTTCTTTGAATTGGATATATTGGGTAGTTAGAGCACCTTTGAACTACAATTTAGGGATTTCTTTATTCAACATCTCAAGAGTCCTTGTAAGGCTCTGTACTGTATTTGAACAAAAGCCAAAATAGTAAAACATTTAATCTATGGATGGCTGTCAGGAGTACACTGTGGAAGACAGAAAAAAAAATGTAGCAAAATTACAACTCTTTTTTTTCCTTACTCTCAAGTAAGAGACTTTTTGTGTCAATACAAATCCTTGGTGCCAAGAATGGCAATGGCGAGCGACGGCAGCACCAACATGCCACTCTCTCTCTCTCCCACGGTAGCATCTCAAGTAACTCTCTTTCTTCATCTTTCTATTCAAATTTTTTTTTTTTTTGCGAAATGCATTTTTTGTTTTATTTGCAATTATGATTACAAATTTGTTTAGGTTTGTGATTTTGTTTGATTATCAATCCTATTTCTTTTCTGATTTTAGTTCCCCTTTCCGCTGACTGGGGACTTTATTCATGCTCCAACAAATTTCAATTTGTTGATTGGCCTTTTATTTTCTCTTAAATCACCAATTTGTGATCTATGAGTAGAAGCTATCCTCCTCCTCCTCTTGGGAAAATTCGATAAAAACTGATGATGACCATGTATTGGTCAAACTATAGGGCAAGGAAGGAAATTATTGAAATTCTCAATGGAAACTTCAATGATTGATCAAAATACCAATTTTTTATTTGTGAACTAATGAGAACTTCTATCTAATTTCTTACGCTTTGTGTGTGTGTGTGTGTTCTATATAGTGGGTTTATAAGAAAGTGGTCCCCTTTACTTTGTATATGCGATAAGAGATGGTGTGGAGTCCAATTCTTGATGTTTGATTGTGTTTGGTGAGCTGCATGCTATTTAAGCTCACAAATGCCTTGATGTTTAGTGTCATATACATGTTTGTACTGTTCTTTCTGGTGAAGGTGAGTTTTACGGTCAGAAGGACACATCACAATGAAGCTGAGTTTATGAAAGTGTATTTCCTTCAAGTGACTGATGCCATGTAGAAAAAGGGTGATCATACAAATTTAACGAATGATCCCTCCAAAATCAATTTTTCGAAGAACATCAGCAAAATACAGATTTTAGTATTTGTGAATCGAACTTCACCTAATAACACTATATGAACCTGTATTATTACCTAAACATGTAGATCATGTCCAAAGATACTAACATAAATTACAATGCATTTGCTTCCATTCTATCTCTATTTGTTTGTTTTGGTCAAATGCATATGTTCCTTAATATGGAAGGATTTTGTGTTATATTACAGTGAATTGATGTGGTCTTTTTTAATAAGAAACAAAGCTTTCCTTTTCATAGAACGGTGAAAAACTACTAAAAACATTGCTAATCGAAGTACCAGAAAGAATTTCAAATTTTAGTTTTCTATCATATTGGGAACCACTTTTGTGGTCTCTTTGTTGCACCGAAAGGGCTATTATTCAATTATAAATTAATGCAATACATTTTGGTATAGCAAACTCTAAACCTGAAGCTTGATTCATAGCAGTGGCTTTCAAACACATGCAAAATGACTTCCGTGACAACTCTTGCAAGGTTTTATGCATTCAATTATCTAGGTTAGTAAGGTTTGTTTATTCAATTAAATTTAGATGAATTGTTAAGTCAATTTTTTATAGTTTCTATGATTTTAATCGTCATGGGTCGACTGATTTACTAACTGTTTGATTTTGTTTACGGAAAAGCATAGGGTTGTACGGGAAAAAGGTCGTGGCTGCTGAGGGGAAGGCATGCTAGGATCATTGGGCCTAGGCTTATTATTTTTTGTGGTGATTTGCCTTCGAGGTGAATTGTGCAGTCATGGGGCTCCTTCTTGGACGTGAAGTTTTCAAATCCACACAATTTTAAATTAAGAGTGTTTTTTATTTTTATGGTTATTTTGTATATTGGTAGTACGTATAATCGTGTTATTTAAAATGAAATATAAAATTCAATTACCATAATAAGCATAGTGTTTTGATGGATTCTCATTTTTTTTAATTTGGGATTTTTTGGTTAAACAATGCTAGCAATTTACTGATGGTTTTTTTTTTTGAATAGTGGGCCTATATTGATTGGTATTTTGTGTTATATATTGTTTTGAAGTGCGATTTTTTTTATATATATATAGTGTCTTCAGACACGGGTAATGACTAGTATATATAATAAAGTAGAACGATTTTGAATTTTGGAGACAAAGAGTGGTCCATATCGTTTCGTAACAAAAAAAATCATCATCCAACGGACGGCGTTATCTCAAACTATCTCAAGCTATTGACGTCTCAGATCATTTTGATTTGACATACCATATTAGCTCTTTTGAAATATTTTTGCTGCTCAAAAATTTTAGTTTCCAAAATTGACACCCCTACATTGAATTCGCCTATCAATCTCGCCCAAAATCAATGTCATCTAAATATAAAATTCTGTCTAAATCTAAAATTAAAGTTCATACTTAAATTTTGACCCCCGCTCATGCTGCTCTAAATAATATTCTTTCCATATTAGAGAAATCACTTTTTTCACATCACAGTTTCAGAATATTCAATATAACGATAATACTATATTATTTAGTCCGCTTTTCTTTATCACTTGTATCCATCTCGATCTTTTCACCTAATTATTTCTGATATCCTCTTTCTCCTCTGTCTCACTCTTTTTCTTTCTTTCTTCCTCCTCTCGATCTTTTCCCCCAACGAATAGCCACCCAGGGCCGACCCAACAATATGGAAAAAAAAAACATGGGTTTTAGGTCCCATAATTTTAGGTACATCACTAGCCTACAAAAAAAAATTAAATCCATTAAATTTTAAACCCTACAAAAAAGCTCCAAAAAATTAAATCCAATCAAAATTTTTATTGCAATAATTTGGGCATATAATCTAATTCATAACATCAAAAATTTAGAAATTAAAAAAATAAAAAAAAATACTCAAAAGTCAACTCATATTAATTCCCACCCTCTCTTTCTCCAATAAAAAAAATAAAAAATAAAAACAAAAGTTGAAATTAAACACTCTCTCTCCTGCTCTGTGGTAAAAAATAAAAATAAAAGTTGAAATATCTTTCTCGACAATATTAACACATTCTTCTTTTGTCTCCCTCTCACATAGAAAATTAAAAATATTTTTTTTTTCAAAAAATAATGCTACCATTTAATATTTCTGTTTTAGATCTCAAATTGGCTTGAGCCGCCCCTGTAGCCACCGGCGCCCCTTTCTCTTCTCTCTTTTTCTGTCCTCACCAAACCCTCTCTCTTTATAGCAACACTATGGAGGCACCATTGGAGACATAGTGATTAACCATCCACAATCTTGAAGCCTCACCCGGGTATCCTTCCCTTCTCTCTCTCTCTCTCTTTGCTTACCGCAACCATCTTTCATTCTCTCTACCCTCTGCCACCGAAACTCATAATAACCCACCAAACACCCTATATATCCAAAGTCAAACTCTTACCTGCAGCCAACTAGCACATCCACCCCCTTTCCTCCCCAGTCCTGACCACTGCCACCAAAACCTCCCTAGCCAACAAACACCTCCCCACCCCCACAGGCACACATTGCTACTGAAACCCACCACAGTCACCGAAACACCAAGTGTTTGTATTATTGCTTCAATGAGTGGGCCAACATTATCCTTATTTTTTAGCGAACTTACTTTGTCTGCTGCAGCGACCATCTATAGCACGGCGGCGAAACTCCAGCGATCAGTAATAGCACAACTCCAGCGAGACGATGTTCTCTTAAAAAAGTGATTTATTGGTTTGAGTTTGTTATTTTTTTTTAATTTTTCATATTTTTAGGTTATTTACAATCTTTTTCTGTACGTTATAGGATATGAGGACCTAAGATTGGTTTAGGCTAAGTGGTCCTTTGTGAACAAGGATGAATTCATCTATTTCTGGTGTTTGTTTTGTCCAAAAATTGCAAAGAATTCCGGAAGAACCAAGGAGCCATTTTGATCAAGAGTCAAGCCTTTTGTTTTTTTGACACATTTGGGAATGGTTTGCATCAAAAGAAAGCAAAAATGACATGAACTACTGTGAGGTGTATTCACGATGTTTAATGAGTTCTCTATATTGCTATTCAAGGTTCTTTAGGTTGTAATGTCTATGTTTTTAAATATTATTTTCTCTCTAAAAAATTTCAAATCTTGACTTCAATTTAATGTTTTGTGCACATTCATAAAATTTGCAAGTTATGCACTATTCTTGCAGTATACTGAAATTCAACTTGACTGTTGTCAATATGTCTTATAGTTCATTTGAGTTGTTGCCAATTTGATACATTATTTGGCTTGAATTGTACTTAAAAGTAAGCTCGCCTTCTCGAAGCGGTAGCAATAGTTGCTGAAGATATATTTTAGGTTTGAAAGTGATAATGATGGTGGTCTTAGTGATGATAGTTAATCTCGAAATTGTGATGGATGAGTGGTGGTGGGGTAAAACTCTTGGGACAAATTTGTGCAACATAAAATTAACTTAGTTGATGAAATTTGGTTTGAATTGAATAACAAAATTAATTTAAATAGTTGACTTGGTTAGATTTAATTTCAATTTGAGCACAAAATTCGATTAGTTATCAAAATTTAGGCTAAGTGGTAATAATGGTAATGGTAGTAATAGTTCTGTATAGTTGTGTTTTTAGAGAATTTTGCTTGAATTCTTTATGGGACTCAAATTTTATATATTCAGTTTTTCAATTTGATAATGTTAGCATAATTAGATTTAATCATGGAAATTTGATCCAGACCAATTTCCATTGATGACATGCTATCTCTCCACGAATATGTTTAAGTATGATATATGAAAAACATCTTTACTTGATAAGGTTTGCACATCTTCATATTTTTGTAGGGTCTTATTTTTAGAGAGAATTTAGCCATAATTGTTTGGAAGAATAGAAAAAAAATATTATATTTAGAGGCACGAGCATTCTCTAAACTATCAATATATTATGAGAACAAAAAGTGTAATTTAACCCGATAGAGTGTTAAAAATTTAGTTTTAATTGATTTAGGTTTTGTTGATGTTGTTTATTATATTTTTTGTTGCAATTCATCTCTTAATCCCCCTTGCTTGCTTTCTATCTCATATTTATTTGATTGTTTTTATACCACAATGATTTTTGAATTTACTACCATTTGGATATCAATCAATAATTAAATGGTCATTGAACAATGTTTGAGATTGTTTTGATTTGTATTCTATCAATTTTTTTTAAAAAAATAATGGGCGCATATTATATTTATCAATGTTTTTTCTTAGTTTTTTTTAATTGATAGTTTTTTATGGCATACAGTCTCTTAATACACATGTATTTGTTTTCGATTTTTTTATTTGTTACGTCGTGCCTTCAGGCACGGACAATTGCTAGTACCTCTATGATAGAGTACATAACGATGTAATATAAACCAAAACAAATATTAGAGAATTCATCCCTTACATCAACAAGGAAATGAACACTTCTATATAATATGTACACAATTAGTTTCCATAATCTCTTTTCCCTACTCTGCTAGTGTTATAGTGGATCTAACTCTAAACTTCAGCTTCCTGAAAACAAATATTTTCTTGAGTGTAATGCGTATCATAATAAATGAAAATATTAAAATATGGATCAGATATCATTTCACCAAAATATGTTCACAATCCGAGGAGAACGACAATATCAAAATGTTTCGACCCACTTTGTAATCTCAAATCACTGCTAAAATATCAACATAATAAATAGTCTACATGTGCTATGAGTCAACAACAACATTTAAGTAATGTCAAACTATCAACAACATTTAAGCAATATTAAGCTATCTACAATATTTAAGCAATGTTAAGTTGTCTCATGACAACTGCGTAGTGTCCAAATCAACAACATGTAAGCAAAGTCAAGCTATACAACAACTCTAGCACAGTGGATAATATTCAAATCATAAGTTTTTTTTAATAAACTACAAGCTTTCAATAAATCACAAGTTTTCCAAAAAAACATATTTGGTTCATTATTTCCTCAACTCAACAGAAATCAAGTCATCAAAACTTCTTTACACATAGTGAAAATAACTCATATTAGTCACGCACTTTTATTTTCAATTATTATGAACCAGTACACTTCACCTGTCACAGCCAACTAACTCATCACTCAATTTCATACTCGATCCCTAAGTGGAATTAGTATAGTATATTCTGCACCTAACATATATATCAGATAACCATACACAATGAGATTCAACTCCAAATAACTTAACATGAAACCAAATGAATTAGAAAGAAAACTTCTTAAGGTTTCTAATGATAGATCATAAGCTCAAAACCATTTTTCATAGATCATGTTTCAATTATTTTCCAATAAGTTATCAAATTTGATAAGTGGACTATTTTTTAGTTATCTTTAAACTAAAAATTGAATTTACACATGAATAATATGATGTTCTACCATAAAATGTTGGAAAGGTCTTTGAGCCTAGTTTCCAACAAAATTGATGGTGCGTCAATTTGAGTTTTTTACAAAAAATTATGATCGTTTTACTAATGGGTGTCAAAGCTATTCAATATACCTCATATCCGAATTTTTTAATATTTTATTTCTTTGATCCAAACCAATCCAATTTATTTCATACCACATTCAATTCAAATAAGGTTGGGTCACTTAAGCCCCATTTTCGCTCATTCGATTCACTCAAACATTTTCTCGAACACTCAAATAACTTAAGGTTGAGTCATTTTGTTATTTTATTTGGACTATTACAAATTTAATTTTAAATTTGGCTTAATCGCAAATTATATCTCGAAAGATCGTTCGAATCTCAATTTGTACCCTCAAAGATATAAATTTGTATCAATGCGCACCTAAAGTTAACAGCCGTCAGTTTGCCATCTAAAATTAGTTAAGTAAGTTACACCTAGTCCCCCTCAAGTTTGTCACTTAATCATTTGTCTCCCTTCACATTTAAAATATTACTCCTACACCTCTTGATGTTTATACACGTGTAACACATAACCCCTTGTCGTTAATATCTGGTAATATAGCCGTTAAAAACATGATTTCATCCTAATAAAAAATTATAATTTTCATAATACTCTTTATTTTGTGTGCTCGTTATACTCTAAAGTTCAAAATCAAGCTTACCATTTGAATGACTAATATAGGTATTTATATAATATTCTTTATATCTAATACAATATATTACTTGAACAGAATTATTTGGATGCCCAATTGGAAGAACATTTTTAGTCATATTTGGATTCTCAAGGAATGTAGGTATAATATTTTAAATGTGAGGGGTTTATGTGATTAAGTGATAATAATAATTTATCCATTTAGTTTTAGATTATAAACTGATAGCATTAGGTGCGATATAAATTTTTATCTTTGATGGTACAAATTGAGAGTTTTAATTTTTGAGGGTATAAATTAAGGTTTAAAGAGTCTTTCGGAGTGAAATTAACCCTTTAAGGTTTAATCATTTTAAAATTTCTGAGTCAAATATTTACGTCGTTTATCTCTTAAACTTTTCTATTCCAAACCAAACAATGGGCCTCCTCCTTCCCAAGACTTCATTTAGACAACAATAAACAGCTGACTTTGAATTGAAGACCAAAAAGAAAACAAACCTCTAACCATTTACGGCAAAGATATCTATATCTATAATTCAAGAGTAATTCTGTCACCTTTTCTGAATTCTGAATTTTCAACTTCAATCCTACGGTGATGGAACCTCCAGGAAACGAATTAGCAGAGGAGATAATCCTCCGATGGGACTCGACGGCGTCGGAGGAAGCCAGAGTGGAAATGATATTCGACGGCGATCGTCGCGAGATCGACCGGTACTTGCAAGCAGTGGATGAAATCCAACAGTTGATGGAATCGGCAACCGTTTCCGACGACGAGAGCAAAGCCAACTCTGCGATTCAGATTGCCATGGCTCGGCTGGAGGGCGAGTTTCGCAATATTTTGATTGCGCACACCACTCCAATCCCCACTGACTCTCTCATCGACCAGAACTCTTCGATCCACTCTAGTTCGAGTGATTTACAAGACCAAGTCTTTGTAGACCACTATGATGATATGAGCAAAGAACTGGAACATCAACAGAGCAATAGTAGTAGCGCCAGTTATCGATCCATGAATAGTATTCGCGAAATCGATCTGATACCTTCCGAAGCTATCTACGATCTCCGAAGCATCGCAGAGAGAATGATCTCTGCTGGACATCTCCGGGAATGTATTCAGGTCTACGGCAGCATAAGAAAGTCAGTAGTGGACGCGAGCTTCCGGGTACTAGGAATCGAAAATTTGAGCATTGGTGATGTTCAGAAGCTTGAGTGGGAAGCTCTGGAGACCAAGATCAAACGGTGGATTCGAGCAGCGAAGGTCTGTGTTCAAATTCTCTTTCCTAGTGAGAAAAAACTCTGTAAGCAAATATTTGAAGGTTTAGGAATTTCTACAGAAGATGCTTGTTTTATGGAAACTGTTGAAGGGCCAGCAATTCAGCTGTTTAATTTCGCCGAAGTAATTAGTAGTAGTCAGAGATCACCGGAGAAATTGTTCAAGATTTTGGACCTTCACGACGCTTTGTCGGACTTGTTGCCTGATATTAAGGTTGTCTTTCAGTCAAAGCAATCGGAATCGATTAGGGTTCAGGGAGCGGAAATATTGTCCCGGTTGGCCGAAGTGGCGAGAGGAACGTTGTCTGAATTTGAGAACGCTGTGCTTCGCGAGCCGTCGAGGATTCCTGTGCCCGGAGGTACAATTCATCCCTTGACTCGGTATGTTATGAATTATATAAGTCTGATATCGGATTATAGCCAGACATTAATGGAATTGATTGTATCCAAGCCATCAACGGGGTCGGGGTATACCGGTGATCCTAATATGCCGGACGTTGATTTAGCGGAACTGGAAGGGCAAACTCCGGTGGCTCATCATTTGATTTGGATTATTGTGATTTTACAATTCAATTTGGAGGGTAAGTCCGAGCACTATAAAGATGCTTCTTTGGCTCATCTGTTTATGATGAACAATGTTCATTATATTGTTCAGAAGATCAAAGGGTCTCCGGAGCTGAGGGAGATGATATGTGATGATTATTTGAGGAGGCTAACAGGGAAATATAGGCATGCAGCAACTAATTACCAGAGAGCAACTTGGGTGAGGGTCTTGTATTGTTTGAGAGAGGAGGGGCTGCATGTGAATGGGGATTTTTCATCTGGGGTGTCCAAGACCGTCTTGAGAGAGAGGTTTAAGACTTTCAATCATATGTTCGAGGAGGTTCACAGGACTCAGGTAACATGGTTGGTACCTGATGCACAGGTTCGGGAGGAGCTTCGTATATTCATATCGGAGTTGTTGATCCCAGCTTATAGGTCATTTCTAGGCCGTTTTAGGAGTCATCTAGAGAGTGGGAAGCACCCAGAGAATTACATCAAGTACTCTGTTGAGGATCTTGAGACTGCTATATTGGATTTCTTTGAGGGATACCCGGTGTCTCAGCAGTTGAGGAGGCGATCTCACTGAAGGAATTGTTCTGAGTTATGCATGTTAGAGTCTAGGACACTATTCTTTAATTGTTTTATTCGTTTATTTGGGTTGAGTGGTTCTGGTTATTCTGGGTTTTCCTAAGCTCTCTAGTCCTTGAGGAGGGTGACCTTCGGGACAGCTGAAGAGATCAAGTAAGTGGGAAGTTCAGTTTTAGCTCTTAAGAATAGCCAAGGTCCTCCTGCATGAATGCTTCCTGCCCTGGAACCATTTAGTTGTCTGATTTTGTGACTATCTTTTAGGTTTTGTTTCATTTGTTCATATGGGAATTGTTGTATGTGCTTACTATGATATTTACATGAAATTATGAGTTTTAGCTCAAAAAACAGTCTACATAAGTTTGATGATTCTCAAAAATTAAGGAAATATTGTACTTTGGATGTTTCAATTATAGAAACAATGCATCTGACAATAGCTCCTGCAATGGGAAGTGCCACACAAAGCAAATTTGTAAGGTACTATAGTGCAAAAATATTGTGATGACAAACCAACAATAATCATTTAGCGCGAGTATTTACAAACGATACTTAGATTACTCTATGCCATTAAAATTTCTGGCATTTCGGGGCTGCATTTTGGAGTTCTCTACACAAAATTAGCTAATTTTATGTACTATCGCATCGTACCTGCTATAATTTCAATTTCAGTTTTGGTTTTTGTATTTTATGACTCTTATTCCTCCATTATTAGTGTAACAAGAACTGGAAATTGTAACTTCAGATTTGTATTATGTTGAGTCGATAAGAAGTGCCAGGACCATACACTGAAACTCATTAGTGTTGCAGGTTTTCTAGTGATATCCATTCCAATTTTGTTTTTGGTTTCAGCCTGTTGGCAGTTATAAAGGGCTCAAATTTCTTGAGTTTGGGTATAGTATGCAAGTATTGCACTCCTTAATTACATGGGATTGGTCGACCTTTGCATGCCAGGATTGTTTTTCATTCACACATCTCTGGATGCTGAGTGCTTGCGTTTACTGCTTTCCGTGAAGAATAGAATCCCAAAATCCAAATAAAAAGATACCGCAGACAGAATAGTATTCTAGCAATCTGTAGTGTGAACTGAATGAGCTGAACATGGAAAACTTCCCTCTGGATTGCGTGATTTAGCAGTATTTTCTAGTGTGTTTTTTCCTAGGCAGGATTCTTTCTTTCTATTGGCCATGAAACTTGTATCTTTTGATATACCTGTGATGTCTACCCCCACCCAAAAAAAAACAGAGAGATATAACTTTAATAATACAAAAACAAGGGTGAAGCAATGTATGATCCACCCAGTGAAAAAGACAGAAAAATATTCAATCTTTGTTGTGGACATCAATGAATCATGAGCTGGGCCTGGGACCCCACCGTTGGATGCCAGCAATTTTCTCACCCAGTATCGTCAAAGACTCAAAAAGTCCAAAATAAATCCTCATTTCGTATTAAAGATAACAACCATTACTCTTACTCTTGCATGGTGTCGATGTCAAATAGCTAACAGCGAGACATTCAATTCAAGGTGCTGCTTGCAAGGCCGGCTCAACAGTAACGTCAAAAATACATGAGTTTTAGGCTTACATATAAAAAGAGGTTCGAAATTTTAGAGTTTAATAATAAAATATTAATTAAGGATTAAAATTCATTATAATTTAACTTAACAAAAAAATTACTGAAAGATTACGTCAACAAAATAAAATTTAAAATTTACGTTCAAAAGTACAGTCCACCTCACACATACACATTTATTAAATGATAAAAAGAGGTTAACACTTCGATAAAAAAAATAATAATAAGTATTTCTCTCTTTCATAAATAAAAATAAATCTTCTCTTAAACTCGATTTTGCTTTCATTTAAACACAAAACACAAACTAATTAAATTATTCATTCTCATAAAGAATCCACAATAAAAACTAATTAATATAAAAAAAAACTTTCAATAAAGTTGTTATCAGATAAAATAAAACACAACAAAATAGTATGTGAATGTTGCATACATAAATAAGTTAAGGATCATATAAAAAAATTTAAAAATAGTAAAATATATATATATTTTTTAACTTGATAAAATAATTTAATAACAATATAACGAGGAATTATGAATGTATACTGATAGTCAATCATGTAATACCACAATTTTAATGAAGAACATACAAAATAAATTAAAAAGAAGAACATACAAAATAAATTAAAAAGAAGAACATAAAAATAGTAATGAAACAATATAGATTGTATTCCGAAAAGTGTGAGTCAAGCAAGAGATGAGAGAGACAAACAGATGAACGGATTTGTTTGTTAAAAAATATGTATTTAGTCATGATGATCTATGTATATTTATAATTTCTATGGATTATAGTATTGAACAGTTGCACGGAGAAAGCATGAGTATGAAATAGCACATATGTAATGTTTAATATATATTAGATGCCAAAATTACTAAAAAAGAAAAATTATGTGACACCACATTGTAATATTGAACATCTTTACTATAATAGTATTTTATAACGGTCAATGAAAAAATGCATAAAATATAAAATAATACATATATTACTTTTAATCATTGCACGTCATCCAATAATCAATTTGTCTCCCTTAATCGGTTCTATGGACGAAGATTCGACAGTAAGGGACAAACAAGACTACAATTGTTGCGAGATGCACATATACTTTAATCTTTTAAATAGGAGGAGGCATAGAAGGGCCGACCCTTGGGCCCCTGATGATTAAAATAATCGCCTAAAACCTTAAAAATTTAGAGATCCAATTTAATTTTCAACCTTTTTTTTAGTTTCATGTTCTGAGACCATTTAGAATGAACTAAGTTAAAGGCCAAATATATTTCACAAGTCTATCTAAAGTCTTATAGAAAATCCTAAAATGTAACAATATTTTTAAAAGTCTACATAAATCTTTATAAAAAGTTCTAAACTATAACAAAATCTTCTAAAAAAATATAAAAATAACAACTTCTAGCTTTAAAAGTATCAATCTCTTAAATTCTTTTCATTATTTTTTCCTCCACCATCACCGCCTCTCTCTCCCTCTCTCTTCCTCTCATTCTCATTGTTTTGCTTTGATTTTTTGTCCTTATCTTTAGTCATCTTGCTGATTCTTTAAGATATTATTCAATTTATTCATCTGTAAGATTCTGACTTCACAATTACACTAAATTTATTGTTTGATTTTGTCCGATCCCAAAATCATTAAAACTTTGAAAATAAATTATATTATAAATCTCTGTAAAATATTTTGTCGTTTTAGGCTTTAGTTTGTGTTGGTCGCTGTGAAAAAGCATGAACTGAGGGAGAAACTTCCAATTCTTGATTAAGCCCATCCATCACAAACTGCCAAACTTTTCTAACAATTGAATTGAAAAACATTTTATGAGAGTCCAAGTCTCCGTCCAAATTGGCAAGAGAAGATAAGAGAAATAAGAGTCGTCTTATTCATTCCCTTCCTACTTAATATATTATTATTTTTCTACCTGATCAAAAAGAAAAAAAGATCACCTCATATCACTTAAAACGTGTGTCAGTTTTTCTCTCCTTTCTTTTTAATATTATACTTCAGCAGCTTAAGGTTACTTCTATTGACCTTGTAATTCTCAAATCAGTTAGCTGAGCCAGCACCCATGTTTGACTGTTCAAGTAACTTCAAAAGATGGACAGGTCAAAAAATTGGATGTGATGCCATTCCTACAAAGACACAAGAAATTTCTACTGTTAAAATTTACATGCATCCTTCAGTGGAGTCAGGAAATTAATACATTTAATCAAAGACAGAGGCAACTTGATTAAGATGATCCCAACAACGATGATCGGTCATGGTACTTCTGCCCATTAAACCGGTTAAATATTCAAAGGATTAATTACGGATCACCATTCAATAACCCATTGTTGTCATGCAATCAATGGTCGTACATCATTTGAAGGAATAGAGCAATGGTTTTATGAGTTTCAAAGTATCATCTTTTGTCAAGCTCTTCACTTGCATCCTCTGAATAAGCATTAGTGTAGTGAGAATAATATTAGGGAGAATTGAATTGAATGTCATATTACGACAACACAGTAGATAACTTCAATTTTCTAGTCCTCACTTCAATAAATGGCATGACAATCATTTAGGGTTGTTCGATAACCTCGGTCAAACTTGTAAGTCAGATTGATATAGCTTTCTTGTGTCATTAATATGACTAAGATACTAATTTTTATGAGCTACAACCAATTAGACTATAAATATTGCAAGGTCATGTCTTGTTGCAACAATGGCTTGATAATAATAAACTACTGTGATCACAAAGGAAACTCGTGAATCCTTGACTTATAAAAGTAGGCCTAGAGACACTTTCGGTTATTTATTTATTTTTTGCTAGCTACTCAGCCACCCCTCTTTTTTCTTTTCAAAGTTAAAAAACCATTAAAAATAGAGAGGAAGAACAGACAACAATCATCTTATCCTTCTTTGGTGCATGAATTGACTTCCCATTTCAGTGTCACATACATAACCAACAAGACTTTCTGCAGTATTCCTCGTTGTAATTAGGGGTGTTCATAGGACAGATTATCCACGGTCTTGTTACTCGACCTGAAAATATAAGTTCGAAATTCGATAAACTCGATAGTTGACCCGCTCGAGCCCGAACCCGAAACCGAGCCCAATATTCTTAAAAAGATGGCTTGAGTTTCCCCCCAAACCTATTGCCCGTTAAAACCCAGCCCAAGAGCCTGCCCGCATAACCTTCCTTTGAAAAAAAGTTATACTTGTAGACCATTAAATTTGAAACTTTGAAATAAGTTTCCCAATGTCGGAATTTGAAATTTTAAAAATTTAGATATTATGAAGAATGTATTATTTTTATTTTCCATGTATTAAGCATACAAGTTTTAAATGGTAGAGTAATGCAAATGATAAATAAGTAAGTAGGTATCAATCTAGTTGGGATGTATTCATTCTATTGAATGTAGTTAATCCCTAATAAAAAATAAAATTATTCATTATTTTATTTTTATCCATTTTGACTCTACTTTTGATTCAAAAATATAATTTACACAAATATTAAATTATAAAAATATTTATTATTTTTAAATGAAGTTGTATATAAAAAAACCCGCGAGCAAGCCCGCCCAATAGGCTCATGGGTTGGGCTGCGGGTAGCCTACCCCTACCCGAAGCCCGGCCTAATAACTCATTTGGATAAGGGCTTGGCCTACACTACCCAGGTCCGACCAGAAAAAAAATCGCGGACCTAATCCGACCCGGCCCATGAACACCCCTAATTGTAATGAGTTAGACAAGCTAGATAATTAGGTTCGAGTTATAGAGGTTCCCGACCACCAATATTATTATTAATCGGCTGGAAATAGGGTATTCATTCTACCCTACGGGTAGAAATTATGGTATTCCATCTTCCTACCCAATATTTAGTGGATTTTTTTTTTTTTGGACCTACCTTACCCAATCAAGTGTACTATTCTTACCCGAATTCCGTTAGGAAGTCGGGTGAACATATATTTTTTAGTTATTAATTTTTGGATCATTTTAACAATTTAATTAAGTAACTTGCACTAATTAACTAACACAATAAATCAATAATACTAAAAAAAATATAATAAATTCAATAATATATAAACAATTACAATAAAATACAACAAGAAAACTATAAACATCAATATATTATGTATAAGAAAGCCATAAATATCAAAAAATTATTACGGTTTATAGATTTTTGGATTTTAATTTTAGGGATTAACATATATATATATATATATATATATGCGGGTAGGGTATAATAGGAATACGAAAATTTTGTAGGTATTCCGTATTCCTACCCGATTTTTTCTTGAATACCAAAAAAAATTTCGTTGGCCTACCCAATTCTTTCGGGGAGCTGATCAATAGAGTCGGGTAGAGTAGGGTAGGGTCAAAATTTGCAGATAACCAAAAATTTGATCACCCCTAGCTGGAAATAAAACCATGGGGGCAATTTTCCCTAATCTCAAGCATGCTAATTTTAATTTTACCCAGTTCACTTGCATTCCCACCTAATTTTACTCTCTTCTATTTGAAAAAAATTCAATTATTTTACATGGGCAATAGCGTAAGGGCCCACCAACACACCTATCATATTAAATTCATCTTGCTTATTATTTCCTATCATGTGATGTAATGAAGGGTTAATTAGCTAGAAGGCCAGTACACTAAAGACCAGGCCAATTTAACCCCATTAATGGAGGCCTGAAAGGGGTAGGGTGGATAAGGTACAAACTTAACCTTTGATATCATTTCATAAAGTAGTATCAATTTCGATATGTAGACCAAGTACCTGAAGCTTATTGAGAATTGCCGAGAGGGAAGTATCCAAAGAATGAAGAAAGCATCCAAGATTGCTACTGGAAGAACGAAAAAAAGTCGGTGCCTTTCCTGAAAGATCACTTACAGCACCAACATTTTCTACAAGTTCAAGCACTTCCAATGCAAGAAAAAATGTTGCACCAAGCATAAGAACCTTGGATGTAAGACCACCCAGTGTAGGTCTCACCACACCATAGCCCATAGAAACAATGAGGATGATCAGACACGAAACTGTCCGCCTCACAGTGCCAAAGGTGACTGCCCATACTGTGATCCCAGTTGGCCCGACTCCATTTTCATTGAACTCAACATAATCAAAATACCACAAGGCCATTTCAAACATGCCTAGCATTATCACTAGTGTAATGCAGTTCTGCAATGGAAGAACCTCTCTCCAGAATCTTGCATATTGAGAGGACCAAAAAATTCCAAGTACCACAAATGCAAGAGACATGAACCCATAATACTGCAAAAGCGGTGCCATTCTACTAGGTAAGTAACCAGTAGATAGTTTCCCCCACTACAGCCAAATCCTTCAGATTTGGATTACAATTAATGAAATACAGATTATACATCCCAGTTTTTCTAATCTGAATTGATCTTGGTTGCATTGTTGAGACTAGCTCATCAACATCAAATGACCCACCAAACACTAGAGCCAACCAGGATTATGGATAGATCTGCAGTGAATCAGTTCCCCTCGTGTACACACACCCAGTTTTGCAAGACTGCTGTGCAGCATACAGCTCTCTGAAGGCTGAGCCGCCAATTGTTTCTCTATCTTTCACCTCAAATACAACAACATAAACCAAACCAGCACTGAAGTTTGAAAACAAAAGACCGACACAAAAACTTGATAAACAATATTACATTAGGTACCATAGACAGGAAAGTACATGCATCATTGACAGCCCATCCCGGTCGCATTACATTGAACAGTTTGAATGAAAGAATTGATCGTCATACAAAGTGTAGAATGGTAGATTACCATTAAGTTAAAATACTTAATTTTCCTATCTTTTGTCTAATTAAGGGTTTCCATTTCTTGTGTTGTTCACATTTCCCTTTTAGTACTACTTGTGAATCTGTTTGATGACCAAGTGTTGGATCTTCTTTTAACTAGTTCAGAAACAAGTGCACACGGGTCGACTTGCTGCACCACATGAAGTTTTAGTTTTTCAAAGTGATTAAGATGAAGAAGAGGAGCATAGTGATGGTTTTGCAACTTGCAAGGAGATGGGCAAGTAAGCAAGTACTCATTTCTCACCTTAGTTATATAACTCACAAGATCTTCAGTCTGTTGGTGAGTATGGGAGCTCAAAAAATGTGTTTATTGAATTGAAGGGACACACGGTAGAACCTTTAAATACCTGTTTTTCTTTTATCTGGCTGATGGTAAGTAAGGAATCCATAGAATGGGTTTTCATTATCAAATTAACCTTTCAACTGTGTGTTGCCTCTACTTCTGGACCCTTCAATCCACACACATTTCCCAGGATCAGTTCAAGCTGTTGGATGCATTTTTCTACTACTTTTAAGTTTTAGCTAAGAAAGAACAGCAAAAACCACCAAATCTAAGAATTCTGCAGTTAATATCAAATCAACCGGAGGCATAAATAACGCATGGTAAATCTAAATGGAATCTTTGAGAGTAGTATAGCAAGGCACTGTTTGGTTGTAGCAAGGCAAGGCAGATTTTGGTTCGCATTTATACTTATGCAAAGAAAGAAGAAGAATCATTAAAATAATTCCTTACCAGTCAAAATGAAAAAGGAAATGTGTAACATTAGATTAGCTCTGGGAAGACATACAAGTAATTTTCGTCCGAATTAGTTATCCGCTTCAAAACAAAAAATGCTACTGTAGCTTGTGCAGTCAGGTCAGATCCCTCAAACACATAAAACCGATTAAGCAGACAGAAAATCTCAAAGAAGAGCACAAAATCTGAAGATGTCATTTTCTTCGAAATTATTAATTTTAGGGTTAAATGCAAAAAAAACCCGTTATTTGTATGTAATTTTCTCGTAGTTTGAACTGTTGCATTAAATCCTTCTTAACTTAAAAACAAAGTGCAAATGCAATTGTGGATGAACGTTACTAACTTAACGGAGAGAGTGATTCACTCACTCAAAATTACATTTAAAGATAAAATGTGTCAAAATTATATTTTAAAATTTCTAAAATACCCTTATCTTTCCCATTTGTCTTCTCTTTTCTAACTGGTACATATTCCTTTCTTTTCCTCAAGCCATGTCTCCCCAACCCAGCAATCTCTCTCTCTCACACACACACGCACACACACAGCCTCTACAAACCCTCTTCCTTCCTCACCGAAACCCACCACACCACCTCAAGCCCCTGCCTCCCCAAGCCAGCCAACTCTCTCTCTCTCTCTTTCTCCCACAACATCTACAAACCTTCTCTTCCTTCCCCACCGAAACCCACCACCTGCAACACCCCCACCCCAGCCCACTTCTGCCGCATCTCTCCCACGCCAGCAAAGAAATGGTGTCAATCAACCTAGATTTAAATCTTTTTTATTACACTTTCACTCAATTTTATTCAATAATTATCTATTATTAAAACACATAGAACCCATCATTTACTAGTAGATCTCTCACCCATATACGATGAATGAATGATTTGCTATTGTATAGAATTGAGAAAGTATAATAGACAAAATTCACCTTCAATATCATAGTAAAAAACAATACAATCTATGATTTAATATGCAAAAGGATACATATAACAAATCTCAACTAATTGGTACAAGCAGGACTAAGTATCGCAACTAAGTGAATCTGACAACATGGATGTAGCCCATATTAAGATGATCCTAAACAACGGGAACCACAGGCACTCGACCATAACCTTCAAGCATGCAAATACCAACTTACAAATGAGTAGACATTAATTTAGATGTTGTTTCACAAGGATAAAATGCCAAAACCCATCTCATTTTTCTCTACACAATCTGCCATGACAACTGCCAATTCTGCGTACCCCCTCTCTCTCTGAAGCACCAAATATAGAACTGAAACATCCTCTTCTCAATCTTGTAAAATAACTATTTTACGGATGATTAGAGACTTATGTTTGTGTGTGAGATAGAAAGATAAGCAAATTGACCATCCAGCCCTAGAAATATTTCCTCCCACCCACGATCTGCGATAATATTAGCGGAAGACATGGTGCAAGCCCAGTACAAAATGCAGGACTGGATATCATAAAAATGTACATCAGTCCAAATCAAGAAACTCCATCCTCTTCCTCATTGTACCTTTAAGATCTGTAGCCTCCCTTTCTGCTTTTTGTGCCTGTTGAAAATGTATTAGCATGCAGCTGTTACAAGGGAAGTAGAAGACAAGACAAAATCTAAGGGGAACAAAATAAATGACAAGAAAAATTGGTTAAAAATTGAACTTGAAATTGATGCTTGGATTTTCCTTTCCAAACAGCATTCACTCGAAATCATATCCGCCATTCTTTATTTCATTCATTAGAACTTGGAAATCCAACATTTCCAAAAGATAAAATCATCCATCTTCCTACGCTTCCAAAGAACCCAACGCAACCAAATATTGAGAGAAGGAAAATTCTTGGTTGGTTTTTTTTTTTTTTTGGTTGGGGGGGGGGGAGAGGAACTTCTTCAACTGAAAAACATCAACTTCCATCCTGTCATTAAGAAATCAACCGATTTAAGCTTAAACCACTTCCAGGAAATCCCAAGCAGAAAACTGTGCTGAAGCTGCTCGGCTTTAGAACCTGGGATTTTCATTACGCTCACTAAAGCGAGATTTATGGCATAGTGTTTATTCAAAATTCGCTGCAAATCTGGATCATCTGACCAAATCCTATAAAGACTTTTTAAAAAGGGTAGTCTCTGATCCAATCTTATAGCATTGTTGTCACGCAAAGGATACTACAAATCATTTTATGATAGCCGAAATTTGTTGATGGGCTGACCAAATTCAAGAAAAAAAATGTTGGACTAAATTTCAATTAGAAACATTCATTTCTACATTACATCATGATAGTTAATTGGAAAACTAAATAAGGGAAAGTGTAAACATCGTTGGTTAAGCAGCATCAAAATCATCAAATTGTCAGGAATATGTTCTCTGGGGTAAATGCTTTTGATGGTTTCATATGAATGAGCTCATTCTTTCAGACCTTCAGTGAAAAAGAACTTGATACTTTTGGCTAAGGGGAAATGAGCCAAGAGCTATATATTTAGTTTGTATAAGTCGTTTAACAATCATAATCACCAGTTAGGAAGTATTGAAGGACCTAGGCTTCTCATAATAGTAACTGGAATAGTATTCATGCAAGCATCTATAAGACTTAAAGTTTTGAGTAGGACCTTTCCCTTCACCAGACTGGATGACTCAAAATTCTGAAAACCTGGACAAGTTACTAAATAATCCAATAGCCATCAAACTGCGGACCTGCTAAATTTTTTGTAGCTCATCATGATTGTTTCCCTCAGCAGTGCAGCATTATGCATGCATAAGAACAGGAAAACTACACTTTGATGACTAAGTTGAATTTCATGAACAACTAGTTCTAACCTTGATTTGTTCTCTCTCACACACACACACAATTAACCTTACACCAAAGTGTATGGTTTCCCACATCACCATGTGTTGATCCTAAAGAGACTATGAATTGATATACATAACAACTATTGCTGGTAGTGACAGTTATAAAAGGGAATCATCAAAACAATAGGATTAAGGCCAGCAGTAAGTGAAAGTCCAGGGCAAAGTATCAACGTTTTTTTTTTTTTCCTGATGAGTAAACTATCATGGAACAGTATCCTCTCCACTAATATATCCATTGATGAATCACAGCAAAATTACCCTTTTTATCTCTGCGGCTGAAACACGAGTCATATGTTGTGGAAGTTCCTCCTTCTCCAAGTCCTAACAATCAAAAGTAAATTTAAGAAAAAAAAAAAAAGAAATCAGGTTGTCAACATAAAGTACTGCAGCAACATAAGCCATCAGAGCAATTTACTCAGAAATATAGACCAAGCAAACAAAGCATCATACCAGCTCACCAATTAAGACAACGTTCTCCCCACGGATTACATAGAGGCCTAACGGGAGGTCACAATAAAGGTCACCAACTATAACTCGCTCACATGCACCTTCAAGAACAGCATTGGCTGCACATAAGATATCAAAGTCTTGTTTGTTAGCCAAGCACTGAAGATACTAGCATTCAATTCTTTGAGAGAGAAATAGATACCAAATTGATCAAAAGACCGAAGTATCCCCAACAGCTTTCGACCATCCCGCAGCAGTACAAGAAGTTTCTCTGTGGTAAACAAAAGCTTGAATTAGAAAAACAAGGCACAAAAACCAAAGGGCTGGAAAGGTTCAAAACAGTAGCACCTTCCCAAGTTGAAGCCTATCTACTTTAACAGATGGTATTCTCCCATTTATAGGAGCTTCTACTGAAGCATACTCTCTTTGCTCTCTCTCTTACGTAATATGTACCTCCAGTTAATATAAAGCACCTGTTTAACTTCCTCTAAAGTATACGAGAGGTAAAGATAGACCAAAAAATTAACTTTGAATAAGATAGTTAAAAGGATAATGATAGTTTTCAATTTAACTGAAAATATGATTTCTGACAGAGCACAATGGAGAAATAGCCCCCACCCCAACACATTGGGACAAGATTTTAATAAGTTGGGTTGAGCTAAGTTGAGAGTGTATGGTCTCCTACTCTTCGAGCTATTTGGTTTATCTAAGCAATATTAAAAACTTCCTACACTTACGAAAAAACAGAGAAAACATACTCAGTGCAACAGCATCAGGCTTCAAACTAGTCAAAGCATTGCAGTGATTCATAATGTTGTTCCCTTAACGTCCAAATGCAACACAAAGTCGCACTGGTATTAAGGAGAACATTATTCTGGCTTCATGTTAGAGTCACATAAGTTGAAGCCAATCATGCAACCCATAGAATGTGAAGCCATATATGTTGAGGATGATCCTAGATCTCAAGGATATTAGTATCATTTTATAATTATGGCTATAGATGAATCCAATTTTTTTTTATATACAATCATTACACATCAACATATTAGAAAAGGAGAATAAACTATATTCTAGACCCTGCCAAAAATGTCACTTCGATTCCTTTTCTCAATTTGTGTTCTCATAACATATTGTCTATATTGACTTTGTGGCCTTTCTGGCACAAAGCCTTTAAATGTGGCCAAAACATTCAATGCCCTTTTGGCAAGGAAGTCAAGACACAAGCTGGCTATATGTGGGCTACGCAAGAAAAATTTGGCATAGGCATGGATGTGCAGATTTGATCAGATTTGCAAAGATCTGATTTTTTGTCTGTTTCTCTCCACGGTTCACTACAAAAGGAGAAGGCCAATAAGGATTTCAAGCATCTGAAAACTGAGAGCTCAAACATAGTTGTGAGTTCTCCTGAGTGATATCAAGTATCAATTTGAGTGATACTAGTGAGATATCAGAGTGATCATATTTTGTTGGAGTGAGTCCTTGTGAGGTTTGGAACAATTGTTCTTGTACTCTTTGTTTACTCCAAATAGTGAAAACATCCGATCGTTGTTGTCGTGGATGTAAACAATTGTCGAACCACGTAAATTGTTTTGTCTTGTGTGATTGTTCTTTTATTTTTTCAATTGAGTGTGAGTGTCAATATCGATCCAAATTCGATTCTTGGGGTAATTTCTGCAACAAATTGGTATCAGAACCAGTACCAATTCTAGTTACTATTTATATACGAGTATTGTTCACACGGTACTATATATACGGGGGTTCTGTTCATATAGTACTATTCATTAGTACGGTATACGATTACTATTCATCAGTCTTATTTACTAGTACTATTCACAAGTACTATTTATATAGTACTATTCAAGGAATAGTAATTGTCTACACCAGTGTTTTTTGGACCTCACCAGATCAAGTTTTCAAGTCATGGCAACGAAACTTCCAAAGATCACGAATTCTAAGTTCGAGTTGGAGAAATTTGATGGAAAGAACAATTTTGGGATTTGGCAAGTCCAAGTCAAAGATGCCATAATCCAACATGGACTACACAAAGCATTGGAAGGTAAACCTAAAGATGTGGACGACGACGAATGGAAGGAATATGATCTCCAGGCATGCAACGCCATTCGGTAATGTCTGGCAAAAGAGATTATATATAACGTCATGCAAGAGAAATCGACTGCAAAAATTTGGTTGAAATTGGAAAGTCTCTACATGACAAAGTCTCTTACCAACCGATTGTACCTAAAACAACAACTCTATACGTTTCGTATAAAGCAAGATACATCTATGTATGAGCATCTTAACGAGTTCAGTACAATTGTCTTTGAACTACTAAACATGGACGTTAAGTTGGGAGATGAAGACAAAGCCATGATACTGTTGTCCTCGCTACCCAATTCGTACGAGCATCTAGTCACCACATTGCTCATTGGGAGGATACCATTGAGTTCGATGATATTACTTCATCACTTCTTTCTAATGAGTTCAGAAGAAGACTCCTATTACCGACTCTCAGGCGGAGGGTCTATTTGTCAGAGGGAGGACGGAGAATAGAAATCCAAGAAGTAGCAGATCTCGATCTAAATCCAAAGTTAAAGATCAAAAGAATTCTCAATGTCATTATTGTCATAAGAAGGGGCACTGGAAAGATGATTGTCTGAATGTTCTGTCAGTTTCGCCTCACAATATAAGTGCATCAGACGGATAGATTCTTGATTCTGGTTGTTCATACCATATGTGTCCCAACAGGAACTGGTTTTCTTCCTACAAGGAAGTGAACGGTGGCACTGTTTTGATGGGCAACAACATGGCCTGTAAAACAGTTGGGATATGAACTAACATAATTAAGATGCACGATGGAATTGTGAGAACTTCAACAAAAATCAGACATGTTCCGAAGTTGAAGAAGAACTTTATTTCATTGGGTGCACTGGACTCCAATGGGTGCAAGATTGTAGCCTAATGTGGAGTTATGAAAGTTGTTCGGGATGCTCTGGTCGTGATGAAAGAGAGCAAGATAGGAAATCTATATTTTCTATCAGGCAGTACAGTGACAGATAATCCAGCAGTGTCTACATCAGGTGATAGTGATTCGTTCTCTACTCATTTATAGCATGTGTTTGGGCCATATGAGTGAAAGAGGATTGGAAGTATTAAGTAAACGAGACATGCTTGGTGGCGTCAAGACAACCAAGTTGAATTTCTGCGAACATTGTGTCTTTGGCAAGCAGTGCAAGGTGAAGTTTAGCATAGCTATCCGGCACACTAAAGACACTCTTGACTATATCCATTTGGATGTTTGGGGTCCCTCAAATGAAGTCTCAAAAGGGGGATCCAGATATTTTGTTACTTTTATTGACGACTTCTCCCGCAACGTATGGGTATACTTTCTAAAGACTAAGGATGAAGTCTTTGAAACATTCAAGAAGTGAAAAGCCATGGTCGAGAAGCAAACTAGCAGGAAAATCAAGCGGTTGAGAACCAACAATGGTGGTGAGTACACGTACCAACCGTTCTTGAAGTTCTGTGAAGATGAAGGTATTGCAAGGCATTTCTATGTCAAGGGAACGCCATAACAAAATGGAGTCGCGGAGAAAATGAACCGGACTCTATTGAAGAAAGTAAGGTGTATGCTATCCAATGCTAGATTGGATAGAGAATTCTAGGCTGAGGTTGTTAACACGGCATGTTTTCTCGTCAATCGATCACCGTCAAAAGTTATTAAGTGTAAAACTCCTCATAAAGTATGGTCAGACGAGCCAGCTGATTATAGTTCCTTTAGAGTCTTTGGGTATCCAACTTATTTTCATGTCAAAGAAAGTAAGATTGACCCAAGAGTTAAGAAGGGAATCTTTCTCGGATATGCAACTGGAGTGAAGGGCTATATATTATGGTGCCCTGAATTGCACAAATTTGTGATTAGCAGGGATGTGACCTTTGATGAGTCTGTTATGCTAACTTCTAGCAAGCAGAAGGATATTCAGATAGGGGAGAAAAATGGTGATCATGTGGAAGTGGAGCTTAGTACTCCAGAAGTTATTGTTCCAGACGAAGGAATCACAACAACAGTCATTAGCAATTGGGAGGACCAGAAGGACAATAAAAACACCAGTTCATTATGGTTTTGAAGATATGCTATCTTATGCACTTACCATGGTGGGTGATGAACCATCAACATTTCAGAAGGCAATAAAAGACAATAACTATAAAGAATGGAAACCGCCATGAATGAGGAGATGAATTCTCTTCACAAAAATCATACTTGAGAGCTCGTCAAATTGCCAAAGCAAAAGCGATCGATTGGGTGCAAATGGGTGTACACCAAAAAGGAAGGTTTTTCAGGGACAGATAGCATCAGATATAAAGCACGGTTGGTAGCTAAAGGCTACGCGCAAAAGGAAAGGGCAAATTACAATGAGGTATTTTCACCAGTGGTGAAGCACACTTCAATCCGTGTGTTTTTGGCCATCGTAGCTCAATTTGATCTTGAGCTAGAGCAGTTGAATGTCAAGACTGCATTTCTCCATGGAGATTTGGAAGAGGATGTCAGCCTGAAGGTTTCAAGGTTGCTGGTAAAGAATCTCATGTGTGAAAACTAAGGAAGTCATTGTACAGACTAAAGCAATCGCCAAAACAGTGGTACAAGAGGTTTGACACGTTCATGTTGAAACAAAGCTACGCCAAAAGTGAGTATGACCATTGGGTATACTTTAAAAAGCTACCAGATGATTCTTTTGTCTACTTGTTTTTATATGTTGATGACATGCTCATTGCTGCTAAGAACATGGTGGAAATCAACAAGTTAAAGTCTACTCAGCAAAGAGTTTGAGATGAAGGACCTGGGTACAGCTAAGAAAATTCTTGGTATGGAAATTTTGAGAGACAAGAAGGGTAGATTATGTTTGTCACAGTAGAAGTATTTGGAGAAGGTACTTTCTCGAGTTGGTATGGAGAACTCAAAGCTTGTGAGTACCCCTTTAGCTGCCCACTTCAAACTGTCAGCAGCTATGTCTCCAAGTAGCAAGGAGGAGTGTGAGTATATGTCTCATGTTCCATATGCGAGTGCAGTTGGAAGCTTGATGTATGCTATGGTATGCAATCGTCCTAAAATTTCACAAGTAGTTAGTATGGTAACCAAGTATATGTCAGATCTTGGTAAGAAACATTGGCAGACTGTGAAATGGTTACTACAGTATCTCTGTGGTACTCTGAATGTAGGATTGATGTATCAGTGGCACAGTTGTTCAGAGTCTCATATCAGTGGTTATGTGGATTCCGATTATGCTGGTGACCTAGACAAACAAAGGTCTACAATAGGCTATGTTTTCACAACAGCCTAAGGTCCAATTAGTTGGAGGTCTATGCTACAACCAACTGTTGCTCTGTCAACGGCTAAGGCAGAGTACATGGCAGTGACTGAGGCCATCAAAGAAGCTTTATGACTTCGAGGTTTGATTGGTGATTTGGGTATATCACAAAAGTATGTGAGCATATTTTGTGATAGTTAGAACGTCTTTCATTTGGCGAAACACAAAGTTCATCATGCAAGGACCAAACATATTGATGTTCGATTGCACTTTGATCATGGGGTTATCGACGATGGAGAGATTTCTTTGCAGAAGGTTAGCACCAAAGATAATCTGGCTGATATGTTGACCAAGGTGGTTCCAACAATTAAGTTTGAGTATTGCTTGGACTTGATCAACATCCAACAAGTTTGAACGCCTTGCTAGGCGAATCAGGTACGACAATCGGAAAAGGGTTTTCTAGACGGCTTGAATGGTTTTTGTCCAAGATGAAGAATTGTTGACTTTGTGGCCTTTCTGGCACAAAGCCTTTAAATGCGGCCAGAACATTCAATGCCCTTTTGGCAAAGAAGTCAAGACACAAGTTGGCTATATGTGGGCTACGCAAGGAAAATTTGGCGCAGGTGTGGATGCGCAGTTCATGCGCAAATTTGATCAGATTTGCATAAATTAGATTCTTTGTCTGTTTTCTCTCTGCGGTTCACTATAAAAGTAGAAGGCCAATAAGGGTTTCAAGCATCTTAAAATTGAGAGCTCAAACATAGTTGTGAGTTCTCCTGAGTGATATCAGGTATCAATTTGAGTGTTCTCAGATCTGTAAGTGATATCAGTGAGATATCAGAATGATCCTATTTTGTTGGAGTAAGTACTTGTGAGGTTTGAAACAATTGTTCTTGTATTCTTTGTTTACTTCAAATAATAAAAACATCCGATCGTTGTTGTCGTGAACATAGGCAATTGCTGAACCACATAAATTGTTTTGTCTTGTGTGATTGTTCTTTTATTTTTCCACTTGAGTGTGAGTGTCAATATCGATCCAAATTCGATTCCTAGGGTTATTTCCGCAACAGTCTATTCATTGAAGCAAAAAAGCTTAATAAGATTTCCAGACATGGCACTGTAAAACTTGACCACCATAGAACACCAGCACAAATTAGTAACCTTGATATTTTTCCTCTAAGGAATCTCCTTTTATAACTGCTACGTATCTCCACAAGTGGCGTATTATTGACAACAAACCCATTTTCATTTGGTGAATAAACTACATGCACATTTTACACGCCAGCCCCAATATGCCCATCTCTATGATTTATATGAGTTCTTTATATTACTAGACGAACATTGGCAAGTTTATCCATAAGTTTGAAGAATAACCCCACCCATTAGTTCTGCAGAGACATTGTACAATTCACCAGTGCAATTGGCATTGTTTGTTGTTGTATATCAGGAACTCAAGAGCTCTCAAAGTAAACCCAAATGCACGACGTATATACTCATAACACAACTTATGGTACAGTTCAGGAGAGAAATTAAGCCTTATAAAGTGGTCAGGGAAACATGCAATCAGTTCCAGGGATCAGCAAAAACAAGAGGGAGAGGGAGAGAGAGAGAGAGAGAGCTTACTATCAAGATAACTCGCAAGAGAAGTTGATAGATAAACATCTTCCGGCCCTGCCCAAGACATTGAGCTCAATATTTTTCGGTGATTTTAAAAATCACCGAAAAATCTTTCGAGTATCGAACAAATGGCATTGGCAGCCAAGAATCGGTGTGATGCCTCACGACACAATCCCCTCGCTACCACAATCCAAAATACACTGCAAATCTAAAAACCCTAGATTTAACAGAAGAAAAAAACCTAACCTAACCTAAATGATTCAAGGAAACACTAAAGGAAGCCTAATTGAAGACGAAGCTTTGAAGTCAAAGGCGATTGTCCAGATCTAAAAACCCTAACTCAGGGCCTATCCCCAAATCGGGGGCGGGCGGAGAATGAGATACATAATACTATAACAGGAGGAGACGGATCATTACTTACTATCCTATCCCTTTGGAACTGGACTGGAGTTCATATAATTCTATTTTACTTTCACCCTGTTTACACAACTTATTAAGGTAGGTGTAGGTTTGTTAAAATGTAATTTGTAATCACGCCCCTTTACTTGTCTACTATTTTCAAAGCAGACCACAACTTTAGGAATGCTTTCCAATCCACCACCCCCACCACTTTCACAAAATCAATTAATTTCGTCCCCCTTCAACCTCACCCACTAAGACCCATACTGACATGTACTCTTGCCTAACAAAAGCACCCTTTTTGCAACTAGTTATAGTTTTCCTTTAGCTTTGGCCAAAGCCTCTTCCTTTGCAAATTAATTTTAGGGAGAATTACACTCACATCCCTTAAGATTTGTCATTTAATCACTCAGATCTCTTGACATTTGAAATATTATATACAGACATTTTAAAGTTTGTACGCGCGTAATAGTTAGACCTTTGTCGTCAATGTCAGTTAGTATATTTGTTAGAAAATTACATCTAGACCCCTTGAAATTTATAGACGTGTAATACTTAAAACCATCAAGTTTAAAATATTATACTTAAACAAAAAATACTCAAATCAAAAATAGAATGTCAAATATTTTAAATTTTACAACTAAAATTCAAATATCATGAGGTATGAGTGTAATTCTCCCTTAATTTTACATTTTTGTGAAACTGACTCTATCGGATATAAAAGTACTAGCGATACCTGATTAACCCTAATTAATGCATAATTTAATTAAGATAATAGGTCAATTGTGTCAATAAAATAAAGTTAAACAAGTCAAAGTAAGTCAAATTAGAGTTAGTGTGTGAATTAGGAATAATGCATTAATTGTTATTTTTTTCAGGGTTTTGTGCGTCAAAATTACTGGAGAGCCAATTGTGTCAAAGCTACAAATTACTGGGCAGCCAATTATTAAAGCAAAACAAAGGGTGATCAAAGTGTAATTAAAGGGCATCTTCTTGGGGCTCTAAATGGCATCTTTTTGGACTTGTAAATATCATCTTTTGGGACTTGTAAATGACATCTTTTGATTGCCTATAAATACCACCCCTTGGGGCTTATAAGAGGGAGATCTCTTCAGTTGTGGAAAACCCTCCAAAATTAATTGTTGCTTTCTTGTATTGTTGCTTTCTTCTAATTGAAGTATTGTCTTCTTTTATTGTAGTTTGTCTCTTTTAATTTCATGTCTAGAAGAAAGATAGATTACTTTTGGTTGTGGATCACCCTCCAAAAGTGACTACTTTTCTTCTACTTTTAATTTGTGTTTCATTCACTTCCATTGCTTGAGCTTCTTTCTTCCCTTAGAGGAGTGAAACTCTTCCATTTTTCTAGAGTTTCGCAAAAGCTGTGAAGGGTGGAACGTGATTCACTCATTCTTTGTCAAAGATCGGCTCCCTGTTTAGTGTGTTTTGCTTTGTGATCCCTTTACTTAGAGGAATGAGCATCACTCAATCTTCTAGCTTTACTAAAGCCATGAAGAGTGAATAGTTTCTCATTCACTCTTTAGTAAGAGGAGAAGGGCATGTATAAATTATCCGGATGTTATATTTGTGCAATTTTGATTATGCTTAATACTTTATATTCCCCATGCTTATTGAAAGATTGATTGCATCTAGCAAAGCTAAAGTACTTTGTATAACCAAGAGTTCTTTCTATAACATAGATAACTCTTGTATAGAAAGACTCGTTGGTTCAAGGTAAGTACCCCAGCTAGATCTTCATGACTACCCTTCAATCTTCACCATTATTGTGCTTAAATTAAAGAATGGAAATGGAACATTAATGTCATGATTGGATGTCTTGTAGAAGCACTTGCTTGTTTGTAGACGGGTTAAGTCTCGGCACAGACAATTCTTGTAAACTTCTAGGAAGACATCGGAATCATGTACTTAATTCTCATAATCCACTCTTATCTTCCGATTAACCTGCTGTTGACACGGGAGTTAATTGAGTTATCACGCGCAAGTATAACAAACCGGATAATTAACTACATGTCCAGATCCTTGAACTAAAGAGTGACTCTTTTATATTAAAGTTTATCTCACATTTTGTTTAGAAAACTTTCCTGGAAAGAATCTTATATTCTGTCTAGAAATAATCCTGAACACCACAATTTCAAATCTCAAAGGATACAACCAACTGGTCTCCACCACTGCTTACTTTGAAACACCAACAACAGCTCCCTGTGGATTCGACTCCGGACTCAAACCAGATTATTACTACAGTTTGACCGCCTACACTTGGGTGTACACATTTTGGATCAAGTCAAGTTTTTTGGGCCGTTGCCGGGGAGCCATAAAAAAGTGTTTGAAGGTAAAAAGTAAAAATTCTTTCTTTCTTTTTTATATTCTTTGGTTTTCTTTCTTTTTTGTATATTCTTTGGTTTACTGTGAATAATTTTGTTTTGTTTTATTTTCTTCATTTTTATGTCTGAGGGCACTCATCACTATCAGAATTGGCCAGCAGAATCGTTTGAGTCTGTGAATCAGCCTAAACCAAATTCACCTAGGGAAATATGGCAAATAATGAAAGAAACGGAGAAGTCTCTATGAGAGAGAGGGAAGTACCTAACATTCGAACTTTGCGGGATCACCTAAATCCCACAAAAAATAGTGTCCCCTCTTGTTTTGTATTCCCTGAAAATGCTCCCCCCTTTACTGTAAAGCCGGGGACAGTGTAACTGTTACCTGTTTTTCATGGATTGGATGCAGAAAATCCATATCTGCATATAAAAGATTTTGAGGAAGTATGTGGAACATTTCAAGACAATTCTGAACTGGCCAAGATGAAACTTTTTTCTTTCTCTTTAAGGGACAAAGCTAAACAATGGCTAAGTTCTTTAAAAGCTCTTTCAATACCTAACTGATAGGCATTACAGAATGAATTTTTCAGAAAATTTTTTCCTCTACACCGCACTAATGCACTCAAAAGACAGATCATGAATTTTTCGGTCAAAGAAGGAGAAATTTTTTACAAAAGTTGGGAAAGATTCAAAGATCTTCTTCAATCTTGCCCACACCATGCTTTTGAGAATTGGACTTTGGTAGGATTTTTCTATGACTCCTTGCCCTCTAGACTACGTCAGTTCGTCGAAATGATGGCCCAATGAGAATTTATGGAAAAAAGTCTGGAAGAGGCATTCGATTTTTTTGACACCATATCTGATAGTTCTCAGATGTGGGACTCAGCCTCCCCTACCACTGTTGAAGCCAGACCATCTCCTTCCCAAGGAGGTAAGTATGTCTTGAGAGATGATGATGACCTAAGAGCGAAAATGTCTATGTTGTCTCGAAAGCTTGAATCTTTAGAGATGAAGAAGGTCCATCAAGTTGAGGTTAGCTCTTCCACAGAACAAGTGTGTGGAATCTGTGCGCTAACAGGACACCCTACTGGGGAGTGTCCCACCATCCCAGCTTTCAAAGAGGTCTTGTTGGAACAAACAAATGCAGTTTCCAACTTCAACAAGCCTTACTCCAACCCATACTCTGAAACATACAATCCAGGGTGGCGGAACCACCCGAACTTCAGTTGGAGGAACACACAACCAACGCCCATGAACCAACAACAAGGTTCATACCCACCACCTCAAGGACCTCCCGCATATCAACCATATCAACCACCACAAAAGAGGAGCCTTCAGGACACACTGAATCAGTTCATGCAAACTCAAATGAACTACAACACTCATTCCACACAGGCTTTCACGGATTTCAAAATCCAGACCACTCAATCTTTCGAGGATCTTAAAAGCCACATCCAAAGGCTGACCCAATCCATGGCCACACACGAAAAGGGCAAGTTCCCTGCCCAACCAAAGCAACCACAAGGCCAATTCCATGTGGGGAAACCTTCAACCACAGGAAACCCACAAGACCAAGCCCAAGTTGTCACTACACTAAGAAGTGGCAAGGTGATTGACCAGACCATCAGAGACAAGCTCATCCCAGTTAACTTATCATTTGAGCCTGAACTTGAAGTAGAGCCTGAGCCTATGATTGAGCAAGAGCCAGAACCTTCTGAGGAAAGAGAGCCTTCGTGTTCCATTCCTGCTCCTTTTCCTCATAGACTCAAAACCAAACAGAAGTTGAAAAATCAGCCTGAAATTTACAAGCTTTTTAAGCAAGTAAAGATCAACATCACTCTTCTGCATGCAATCAAACAGGTTCCTTCTTATGCCAAGTTTCTGAAAGACTTGTGCACAATCAAGAGAAGCCAAAATGTCCAAAAAAGAGTCTTCTTGACGAAACAAGTCAGTGCCCTTCTTCAACACAAAACCCTTCCAAAATACAAAGACCCAGGGTGTCCGACTGTGTCGTGTGTCATTGGAAACTTCCGAATTGAACAAGCACTGTTAGACCTTGGAGCCAGTGTTAATTTGCTACCCTACTCTGTCTACCAACAGTTGAGTCTAGGTGAACTCAAACTCACTTGTGTCACACTCCAGTTGGCTGACAGATCTGTCAAAACCCCTAGAGGCATTGTTGAAGATGTACTTGTCCAAGTGGACAACTTTGTCTTCCCTGTGGACTTCATTGTTCTGGACACTCAGCCAGCAATACATTCGGAGAACCAAATTCCCGTCATTCTTGGTCGACCTTTCCTAGCAACTTCCAATACACTAATCAATTGCAGGAATTGAGTCATGAAATTAACTTTTGGGAATATGACTCTCGAACTGAACATTTTCAATATTGCTAAGCATCCAGAAGAAGACAAGGAAGAAAGAGAAATAAACTCCATTGAATCTTTGATACATGAACATTTGAATGACACATTCTGTGAGAACCCTACTGAATCTTCTCTGCTAGAGTTCATCTCATCTGAAACAACAGATGATGGCCCAAATCCACAAAGTTGCCCTACTCATGCTGTTGAGACATGGGCCCCCAAATTCGAAGAGATTTCACCAAGTGGT
Organism: Ilex aquifolium; assembly: GCA_951799425.1. Lineage (NCBI taxonomy): Eukaryota > Viridiplantae > Streptophyta > Magnoliopsida > Aquifoliales > Aquifoliaceae > Ilex > Ilex aquifolium. The sequence goes on along the minus strand of OX637410.1, from coordinate 14,896,938 downwards.
ACAAAGCCACTCTCATCAAGTATCAAGCCACCAAAGCCTGAATTGAAACATCTCCCATCTGACCTCAAATATGCATTCTTAGGAGAGGACGAGTCATACCCAGTGGTGATTTTATCTAAGCTTACGGACTTGCAAGAGTCTAAGCTGATTGAAGTTCTCAAACTCCATAAAAACACCATTGGGTGGACCATCGCTGACTTGAAAGGTATAAGCCCGTTAATCTACAATCATGCTATATACCTTGAAGAGGATTTAAAATCCTCTCGTCAAATGCAGCGATGACTGAACCCTCATATGAAGGAAGTTGTGAAAACTGAGGTGCTTAAGCTGTTAGATGCAGGGATAATCTTCTCCATCTCTGATAGCAAGTGGGTTAGTCCAACCGAAGTTGTGCCCAAAAAGTCTGGGGTTACAGTGGTAAAAAATGATGCAAATGAACTAGTACCAACTCGAGTCGTCACAGGATGGAAAATGTGTATTGACTATCGAAAACTCAATTTGATCACTAGAAAAGATCATTTTCCTCTTCCATTTCTTGACCAAGTCCTAGAGAGAATTGTAGGCCACACATTCTACTGTTTCCTAGATGGCTATTCTGGATACAATCAAATTGAGATAGCATTAGATGATCAGGAGAAAACAACCTTCACATGCCCCGTTGGCACTTTTGCATTCAAAAGGATGTCATTTGGATTGTGTAACGCTCCTGCAACATTCCAAAGATGTATGCTAAGCTTGTTCAGTGACATGGTTGAAATTTTTTTGGAAGTATTCATGGATGACTTCTCTGCTTATGGTGACTCACTTGATTTGTGTCTGGCCAACCTAGAAAAGGTGCTAATCAGATGTAAGGAAGCTAATCTAGTGCTAAATTGGGAAAAATGTCATTTCATGGTAACGCAAGGCATTGTCCTTGGTCACATTGTGTCGTCTGAGGGCATGAAAGTTAACAAGGCAAAAATAGATCTGATTGGAAATTTGTCTGCCTCTAAGACTGTAAAGGATGTCCGATCATTCCTAGGACATGCAGGTTTTTACAGGAGATTCATAAAAGATTTCAATACTATAGCCAAACTCATGTGTCATCTTCTGAGTCAGGATGTAATTTTTGTGTGGAATGAAGCATGCCAGAAAGCTTTTGACAAGCTTAAAGGCATGTTAATTTCTGCTCCAATAATGCAACCCCCTGACTAGACTCTTCCATTTGAATTGATGTGTGATGCAAGTGATTATGTTGTAGGTGCTGTGTTGGGACAAAGAAAAGATAAGAAACCTCATGTGATTTACTATGCAAGGAAAACTTTAAATGATGCTCAAATGAATTATTCAACAACTGAAAAAGAATTGTTTGCTGTAGTTTTTGCTTTGGAAAAATTCCGTTCTTATCTTGTTGGTTCTTCTGTTACTATATTCACTGACCATGCAACCCTAAAATTCTTGCTCACAAAGAAGGACGCCAAGCCAAGACTCTTGAGATAGATACTCTTGCTCCAAGAGTTTGATCTTGTCATCAAAGACAAGAAATGTGTCGAGAATGTGGTGGCAGATCATCTGTCTAGATTAACATATGAATTTCGTGAAGATGGACTGCCAATCAATGAGAAATTTCGAATGAACAATTGTTCATGATTGATAAGACACCATGGTACGCGGATATTGCTAACTTCCTTGCTACTAGTACGTTCCCACCGTCCTTTACCATGATGGACAAAAAGAAATTTTTGAGGGAGGTTCGTAACTTCTTTTGGAAGGATCCTTACGTATTCAAGTACTGTAAGGATCAAATCATAAGGCGTTGCATCCCCGTTCATGAAAGCAGTCAGGTAATAACATTTTATCATTCTGAAGCATGTGGTGGCCATTTTTCATTAAGGAAAACCGCTGCAAAAATCCTGCAGTGTGGATTTTATTGGCCCACACTTTTCAAAGATGTTCATGCCTTTTGTTTAACTTGCGATAGATGCCAAAGGTTGGGAAGCATTTCTAAAAGAAACATGATGCCCTTAAACCCCATTCTGGTGATTGAAATTTTTGACTGTTGGGGCTTTGGTTTTTATGGGACCATTTCCCCCTTCCTTTGGTTATCTATACATTTTAGTGGCCATAGACTATGTATCTAAATGAGTTGAAGCAATTCTATGCCGAAACAATGATCACCGCACAGTGACCAAATTTTTAAAAGAAAATATTTTGTCCCGGTTTGGAATTCCAAGATCAATCATAAGTGATGGGGGTGCTCATTTTTGCAATCGTCCATTCTGGAATTTAATGAGAAAATACTTGATCTTTCACAAAATTGCAACCCCTTATCACCCACAGACTAGTGGACAGGCTGAATTAGCTAATCGGGAGATCAAATTAATTTTAGAAAAAACGTTAAATCCAGACCGCAAAGATTGGTTGTTAAGACTAACTGATGCACTCTGGGCATATCGCACTGCTTTCAAAATAATTTTGGGCATGTCTCCTTATCGATTAGTCTATGGAAAGTGATGAGTGGGTTTTATACCTACGAATTGCGTACTTTCGGTTTGATGAATTTGCAAGTTTTCAATTCTTTTATGTTCTTTTTTATTTGTTTTGTGTGTTTTGATGTTATTTGATAGGAATCATCATTTGGAAGCAAACAAGATCATTTGGAAGGAAATAAGGTCAATTTGGAGCTTAAAAGTTGGATTTTTGAAGGCTAAGCAACAAGACAACTTTAGGCTTGAAAGGGGACCTGTGCCTAGGCGCCCAAAACCAGTGCCCCAACGCCCACAATCTGTCCAAGCAGCGCCTTTTCAGCGCCTAGGCACTTGTGTTATTTGTGACGGAAGTTGGACGCGAATTCCTACACGTTTTTTACCCGAAATTGGACTCTAATGCCTCCTAATGCTAGGGTTTGAGTGGGGATATAAAAATACTGAATTTGGGGGCTGGAAAAGAATAGAGAAGAAGACCAAGTATTGATAGAAAATTGAAGGCAATAATCGAAGAAACCGACACGAAGAAAATCGGACTTGAAGGTTAGAGAGGGATTGAAGCTTGCAACTAAGTTTTCATTCTTTTCCCTTACTTTTATTTTCTTGATTTTCTAAGATGTTGTTTAATTTGAGAAGGATGTTTTTCAATTACTTTATGAACTAAATTTTTATTAAGATTGCAACGGAACCTAATGTCTAGTTAAATTTATCTACTCTCGTTTCTAGTTCTTGTTGATCATATATAAGTTGTTTGTCATATTTTGTGTTTAATATATAATTGTTTGGCCATCAATTAATTTGATAACCTAGATGAAATTGGGAGATGAATTCTAGATTTAGATATGAATATGATGGCATGCATTTGGTTAATTCTTCTTCGGATTGAATTGCTGGGTTTGTGTATAGGATATGAATATACCTATATGCCGTGTGTAACTTTTATGAGAGTTTGAACCTAATGAATCTTTTTCAATTTATTTTACATAGGAATATAATAATTTAATTGGAAGAGATATGCTTATCTTACTATAGGAAGAGGTTTGATAAATACTTTTGAAGTCTCAGTTAACAATTCAATTTGATCAATTAACTGGAAAGAGAGTGGAAAGATTTATACGAAGCATTAGGGGAAGTTGTAATCTTAACTTCTTTTATTCGTTAAATTCAATATTTGATTATTAAGTTTAGATTTAGTTTAAATTATTCATTCCATAGTTCAATTTCAATTGTTTAAATAAAATTAAATTGATATAAAGTTAGTACTTGAAATTTATTATTAATAATTCTCCGTGGGAACGATACTCTACTTATCACTTTATTACTTGTTGATCGTGTATACTTGCATGTTAATTGTCAATACCAAAGTTAGACAACAAGTTTTTGGATGTCACCTACATGTGGAATTGGAACATAGGGCATACTTGACCATTAAAGCAATGAATTTTGACCTAGACAAGGCCGGACTAGCAAATAAACTTTAGATAAATGAATTTGAGTAATTAAGAAATGAAGCATATGAGAATGCTAAGATTGCGAAAACCAGAATGAAAATTTTTCATGACAAGAACATTGTACGAAAGTCTTTTGAACCTTTTCAAAAAGTCCTATTGTTCAATTCAAGACTCCGCCTCTTTCCTGGTAAGTTGAAGTCAAGATGGACTGGGCCTTACATTGTCAAAAAGGTGTTTGGATGGAGCAGTTGAAGTAGAAAACCCATCGAATGGTAATATCTTTACTGTTAATGGTCAGCGGTTGAAACCATTTTTGGAGGACTTTGTTAAAAATGTGGACACCATTCTTTTGATGGAACCAGAATATCCCTCCGAGATTTGCGTCTGCCGACACTTAAATGGATCGGGTCAGGAAAAATACATCCTGACCCGACCCGAGAGAACGCCTTTATGAGGCCCTCACCTTTTGTCTCCCTCTCATTCACCGCTGTTGGCCCCTCTTTCCTTCTTCTTTTTCTCTTTTCTTCTTCGTTGTTCTCTCTGTTCTCTGTAAAAACAACTCACCCCCTGCAAATCCATGACCATATACCCCGATGACCCACTCCTTTGTTTAATAATTTGTCTTATATGTTTGTATTTATACATGGGTGCTCTTTTTCTGCTCGCACTTAGGGTGAGGGGTTTCCAGCTTAACCCATATCTCCCTAGAGATGAGTAATTATTTTGTTTTCTTTGTAGGTTTCGACAGATGAACAGATCTCCACCATTCAACCTAATCTCCAAGATCCGTAAACTAGTAAATTCGAAACATTGGGGACAATGTTCTGTTTAGGTTGGGGGGTGAGAAGTACAGTTCATATTACCACCATGTGCTCGTAAATTTTTAAAATTTTTGTTGTTTTTGCTGCTGTTATTGTTGTTCTTCTGATCATATTATGTACCTTGCCTTGTATAAATTGATGATTATGTCTGTGAGTCAGATTCAATCGTCTTTGTGACTGACAGACGTTAAAGAACCAGATAGTGAGTCTTAAAATTTAGAAAGTATGGATGTTAAACTTTTTTGGTTTAGTCTAGGAGTTCTACGCACTTTTTCATCTAATGTGCATACTGTAATCATGAGAAAAGCAAGACTGGTAAGGAAGACCGAAATCCAAGAAAAACAAGCGAAACCCCTTTGTGGTAGAAGCACTTTTGCCAAACGCCGTCGTGCCAAAAGGTTGGGTGCTTGTAAACAGTGTGGCAGAGTCTTTCACGAGAAAAGATATAACCAGTGTTCTGAACCAATTTTCGGTCGCGAACTCGATCGATTAGACTGGATAGTGAATGGGCTGAGTAAGGATTATCCTGATACGTCATGCTATTCCGGTACTTTGCTTAACCGGTTTGTGAGAGAGGAAATTGGGAGAGTCACTGGTTGTTCGAACTACACAGACACAGAGGGAGACTCGGATTAGATTTTGACTAATAAATGACAAAGCTGTGAAAAAATGTGTTTTGGGGGTGAAGGTTAATGGTCCGAACGTTTTTTGTAAAAAGTGTAAATTTTTTTTTTTTTAATGTACAAAGTCTTTTTGTTGAAATAAAGATGTGGGCCGAGTAAGGAATGTCCTAAAATGCCAACCTATAGCGTGGGTAGGGATTTATCCTGAGATGCCATAGTTTTTCAAGTTCAATGGGCCGAGTAAGGAATGTCCTAAAATGCCAACCTATAGATCTTCAAGTCCCATAGTCATTTCCAAGTTAGACAACAGAAACTACTGGACCAACTTTCAGCTACTTCAGTCCCACGTGTCGGTTGTAAATCTAACTCGAACTCGAAACCTTGCTTGGGTCTTATCCTGAGACGCCATAGTTTTCCAAGTTCAATGGTTTTTTCTCTATTCTTAAATGTCAAATGTACATTGGTATTTGTTATTCTTAAGGTACAGAATGACCAAACTCGAAAATAGAATCGGTATATAACCGACATTCCACGAAAAACCTGACATTACCAGTGGAGATGACAAAGAATATCATGGTAAGTTTTGAGCCTTGCTATACTTTTGAGAGACAATTAACATTTACTCAAGTAAGGTCTTTCACTCTCTATTTTTGAATAATCTCATTAAATTTGCTTTGATTGACGCAACTAAGGCAATCTGTTGACATATCCCCTAAGAGATATGTTCATACGACACATACATGTGCACACATACTTGAGAAAGGATCTTAGGCCATCTTTGACTGAATTTTGAGCCTTAAGTCATTTCTTTTACAAAATTATATTCCTAGTTAACTGTGATTGAGCCTTCAATGAACGATCTTTTTTCAAATAGCCCGTATGATTACCAAGCAACAAGAGAATATACTTGACATACATTTGCTATCTAATTTTCTTGCACCCTCTTATAAATCAATATGATACAGAAATGCAAGAAAAAAGGAAAATGCTACAGAGGCTACTATTCAATGACAAGAACAATCGATGGGAACAATTGAAACAGAAAAGAAACAGAAAGACAGGAAATTGCCAAGAAAGTGAAAAAAAAAATGAGAAAAATGAAAGAAAGAAATATCATTTCTGGGCAAAATGTCGAAAAGCTAGAAAGAAGTGTGCTACATTACAGAATGAAATGATAGCTTTTGAATATCATTGACGTCATTTCGTTAGCCACTGACCTCTGGCCACATTACAACCTATAAAAAGCCCTAATTGATCTCAAGTCTGTTGCATGCATGTGTCGTTAACCAAAAGTGGGGTATGGTAAATAGTATTTCTTTAAATTGCATCAATATTCTTTCATGAGATTATGCCAAACATGATTAGTTTGTTTCCTTAAACTTCACTCCCTTCCTAATTGTGCATGTGATTTTTCGATTGGCCACCCTCTGATCACATGCCCTGTGAGAGACAAGTCACTATAATCGGAGCGAACTTTTGCTGAGAGCATTCTACGAGAGGTTTGTGAAATCGAAGCTATCCATGGAAGGTGGTAAAATGGAGTGTTTGTTATATAACAATTCTTGTTGCTAGAATGATCATTCTTATTACATAGGAAATTTCAAATACCAATATAATAAGTGTTTATTTTTGCATATATTACGTAACAATGACAGAGAATTGTTCTATTTTTCTTTAAAAAAAAAAAACAATTAACTAAAGGATGAAGTGTCTCAACGATCATGGTGCTAACTCATATACACATCTTTTTAACTGGAGTTTGTAGGTAACTTCACTGGAAACCTTCACGAGACAAAACTCGTCCACTAGGGATCACCTAGGGGTTTGACGGCTTGTTGCATATGCTAAATGCAATCGTGTTATCTACGAAAGTGATTTTATTTTGTTATGTTGTTATTTATTACTAGGGACTAGTAATGTTTAGGTTGGGGGGTGTGTGATTAACCCTAATTAATGCATAATTTAATTAAGATAATAGGTCAATTGTGTCAATAAAATAAAGTTAAACTAGTCAAAATAAGTCAAATTAGAGTTAGTGTGTGAATTAGGAATAATGCATTAATTGTTGTTCTTTTCAGTGTTTTGTGCGTCAAAATTACTAGAGAGCCAATTGTGTCAAAGCTACAAAGTATTGGGCAACCAATTATTAAAGCAAAACAAAGGGGGATCAAAGTGTAATTAAAGAGCATCTTCTTGGGGCTCTAAATGACATCTTTTGGGACTTGTAAAGATCATCTTTTGGGACTTGTAAATGACATCTTTTGATTGCCTATAAATACCACCCCTTGGAGCTTATAAGAGGGAGATCTCTTTGGTTGTGGAAAACCCTCCAAAATTAATTGTTGCTTTCTTGTATTGTTGCTTTCTTCTAATTGAAGTATTGCCTTCTTTTATTGTAGTTTGTCTCTTTTAATTTCATGTCTAGAAAAAAGATAGATTACTTTTGGTTGTGGATCACCCTCCAAAAGTGACTACTTTCTTCTACTTTTAATTTGTGTTTCATTCACTTCCATTGCTTGAGGTTCTTTCTTCCCTTAGAGGAGTGAAACTCTTCCACTTTTCTAGAGCTTTGCAAAAGCCGTGAAGGGTGGAACGTGATTCATTAATATTTTTCGAAGATCGGCTCCCTGTTTAGTGTGCTTTGCTTTGTGATCCCTTTACTTGGAGGAATGAGCATCACTCAATCTTCTAGCTTTACTAAAGCCATGAAGAGTGAATAGTTTCTTATTCACTCTTTAGTAAGAGGAGAAGGGCATGTATAAATTATCCGGATGTTATATTTGTGCAATTTCGATTATGCTTAATACTTTATATTCCCCATGCTTATTGAAAGATTGATTGCATCTAGCAAAACTAAAGTACTTTGTATAACCAAGAGTTCTTTCTATAACATAGATAACTCTTGTATAGAAAGACTCGTTGGTTCAAGGCAAGTACCCCAGCTAGATCTTCATGACTACCCTTCAATCTTCACCATTATTGTGCTTAAATTAAAGAATGAAAATGGAACATTAATGTCATGATTGGATGTCTTGTAGAAGCACTTGCTTGTTTGTAGACGGGTTAAGTCTCGGCACAGACAATTCTTGTAAACTTCTAGGAAGACATCGGAATCATGTACTTAATTCTCATAATCCACCCTTATCTTCCGATTAACCTGCTGTTGACACGGGGGTTAATTGAGTTATCACGCGCAAGTATAACAAACCGGATAATTAACTACATGTCCAGATCCTTGAACTAAAGAGTGACTCTTTTATATTAAAGTCTATCTCACATTTTGTTTAGAAAACTCTCCTGGAAAAAATCTTATATTCTGTCTAGAAAGAATCATGAACACCACAATTTCAAATCTCAAAGGATACAACCAACTGGTCTCCACCACTGCTTACTTTGAAACACCAACAACAGCTCCCTGTGAATTCGACTCCGGACTCAAACTGGATTATTACTACAGCTTGACCGCCTGCACTTGAGTGTACACATTTCGGATCAAGTCAATACCCCGTGACTAAAGTCACTGTACACTAAACTATAACACTGTGTGTATATAGCTGAAGTGTGTATATAATGAGTGTGTGTGTATGTGTGCAGTTGTGTGTGTTTTGAGTTTGTAAATTTTGGGAGAAAAATATGTACTGGGTGTGTGAAATTTAGCTATCTTACTATATAGATAAAAAACCTTTCATACGGATTAATAAAATAAACTACTCACTTAGGAACATAAAAACTTATTCTCATAAAAAATATAACGGCTAAATAAATTAATATGCCTCGATAGAAAATTTCAAAAGACTTGGGTTCTCAGTAAGATTCGAACCTAGATAAATTTTTGATCATTTGTCAGAGAAAAAAGAACGAATAGATAATTAGTTCTTGCCATGTGATTTCTCTATATTCAAATGCTCCAAGTCTATTGATTCATTAAATGTCAAATATTGCAATGGATTATATTTTCAAAAAAAGTACAATAGTAGAAAAATGTGGAGTTATTGTTAGACATATAAATGATATGCCTAAATTACTTTGTTACTTTTATTTTATTGAGTGCATATCTTGCACAAGCAGGATAATGTTGTTACATTGTAATTTAGGTATCAAAAGATTCAATTTATGAAAATAGTCACTTTGTGTGTGAAGGTAAAGTTATTTATGCGTGACCTTCTTCGTATAAAATGTCTAGTATGTTGGATTGTCTTTTTTTTTTTTTTTTTGTTAAATTTCTTTATTTGATTATTGTATGAAAATAATCGTCGTTATTTTTATGTTAGAGTTATGTTATATGAACTTAATTAGAGACCTAATTCAACGTAATAGTTGGATTAATTGTGAGTTTTAATAATAGATAGAGTCCACTTTCAATCCAATAAGGTGGTGTTTGGATCACCATGAGAGGATTGGATTGGATTGAATTTGAATCCGAATCCAATCCAACCTAATGCAAAGTGGTCCGGATTGGAGGATTATAAAGTTCGGATTCAAATCCTATCCCATCTTTGGATAGAAACTATTTGGTTTGTGGGCCTCATTCACATGTGAAGATAAAATATACTAAAATGATCATTGCACCCTTGTGTAAAAAAAATGTTATCCAATCGTATACCTTGTTTAGAATGAAATGAAAAAAAAGTCCAATCCATTAGTATTGTCTTATTTAGGGAAAAAAAAATAAATTACGCATTTTTACAAAATATTGCAATAAATATTTTGTTCATTTATTTAATTTAATTTGTACAATACACTTCTAATCACAAAAATCATATGCATCATGCAAAAACTCACAAATCAATACAACTCAAGCCTAAGTCGTTATTTGTTTCTTTTTACTACCATCCGAAGTTGTGTGTTTAAAATAAAACTTAATTGTTTTTTTTCAATAAATAACAAAATTAATCCGAACCCAATCCAAAAAAATTTCAATGACCCAAATGCAATTTATATTTCCATGAATTTTAGGGCATTTTAATATTATTGCCTGAATTAATAGAACAAATCAGGTCAATTTAAAATATGTTACTTTAATTAAAATATTAATTTTTTTTAGAGTTCATCTATAAGGAAACAAATGGATGAGCATAACATTTTTAAGATCTTAAAAATTTAAGATGTAATGAGACCCAACACCACATAACAAATCTAATTTTTTAATGAGACCTAAACCCTTTCATTTAAAGTTGACTTAAATCGAATATTTTCACACACTTACTCTCAAATCATGTGATTGCATGCTACATTCTGTCAATTGAGAGACAATTTCTAACGGTAGTAATTTAGTTCAAAAGTATAAGAGAGTTATGTGCTAATTTCTGAACATAGGGGTAAAGTGCCAAAAAACCGAGCCACTAGGGTATAAAATGGATTTTAATTTGGTTAAATTGCTCATCTTTCCAATGGGTTACCGTGGATACACTTCTAGATGTTTTGGCTTCAGCATCAAATAGAGAGAAAGAGTGAGACAAAGAGAAAGAGAAGCATCTGGAAAAATTTATCTTCTTCCCTCTCTATCTTCCCAAACAAATGGAAGTTGCTGACCGAAAAATTTACCCAGATTTGTGCAGTGAAAGTATGCCCAGATCTGCGCAGTGAAACTCTGCACAGATCTGATACTTCCATGGAAAAATCAGAGCCCATGTGAAACGCCAAAGATCAACCAAATGAAGAACGGAGAAGAAGATACAAACAAATCGATACACAGAGGTAAGTATTTACTGTGGAGGATATTTTTGATTTTTCATATGTAATCCTACTTCACAATTCTGAATCCCACATAGTAGAAGAGTTTGTTCAATGGCCTGGAGAGGGGATTGAACGCTTCAAAACCTACGGCCCGAGGAATTCAAAACCAAGGATAATCCCATGCCAAAAAATTACCCAAACCAAGGATAAGTGGACCTCATTCACAATTTTAATCCAATCCCCCCTATAATTCCCCTCAATCATGTTATCCAAACACCACCTAACTATATTAAATTTAAATCCCCATATTAACTAGTTCCTAAAATTAAATCCAAATATCAATTTTCTTTTAAGTTGAGCATACTGAGAAGCTGTCCAGCAATAGGACACTTCTTTCTAGGTACTTCACTCCTGGTGCTGAAGACAAAATGGTAGTGCCTATTTTATCATGAAATGCTTTTGAGTGCAACAAAAATTGAAGTCAATCTTGTTGGATCTTATGTAGACATAAAAAGACAAGGCATTATTTCTTTAATTGCCGCATGAAACGGTGCCAACCCGCAGGTAGGCACAGGCACAGGAACAGGAGAATTCATCCTTGACATATAGCATTGATTTGGGCCAATGAACCTGCAACTTAATTAGTAGGAAATAAGTTGACCTCTTTGAAGCTTTAATTTGTCTAAAATCTCCATTGTTTCTCGAAATCTAAACCTCAGACTATATTAATGATGAAAGATTGAATCAGCAAGGAGAATATACTGTCCATGTAGAAATTGTCTACCTTCTCCAATACAGACTACACAGATACCTGAACAAACAGTATCGCATAACATGTGTTGTACCCATTACATAGCTACAACCATGAAAAAACCCCCCAAAAAACAAACAGAAACGTAGAGGCTGCTTCCATTAATTGTACAAAGCTATCTTCATTTCTTGAGCCACCTGAGATGGGTTTATTGAGACATTAAACTTCAACATTGGCCACGATCCAAAACCTCTCTTTTATTTGGACGTGGCTAAAAAAAAGGGGGGTGTACGTTCATGCCTTGCAATTTAACAGCTGATCAAGAAAAGGTTGGCATGCATGTTTAAATCTCCAGAACAATAACTGCAAATCAGAAATTAGGACCTGTCAATACTATTGCTGGGGTTTGCATGTTTCTTGTATGTTGTGTTAGTATTAATGGTGGAAATTGAGGCTAGCTAGCAGAATAGTTCGACTTACATTCAGAATCAGTCTTGACCCATTTACTTCCATCACTTGTTTTCTTCCTCCTTTCGTCTTCTTCGGAAGTCTTTGGCCTATTGTCCTGGAGGTATTTCTTTGCGGATGAAGATGAAGCTCGAGAGTTATTTTGAGGGTGTATATTTTTGGACAGCAATGTCCTCAAAAGCTGTGGTCATGACACACAACAAACTTTAATGACGGGTGTATATTTCAAGACATATTTCAAAATCGTTATTCACACACACACGTTATATGTATGTATGTATGTATATGTAGATGTGAATAATTGGTGTAATTACCTTCTCCATTCTTGACTCTTGAAATGTATCTCTCAAACTGGGAGCTGGTGCAAACCCACCTCTGCAGACAAACATTTTCTTGAGAAGGAAAGAAACTGATTTTTTCCCGATTGCCTTCTTTTTGTTATCCATGCAAACCTCTTTGCATCTACCGAGTATTACTCTGATAGTTCGCTCAATATCTTCTTCATCTGAAACCGTACAGCATAATGTGTTTACAGAAAGCCTACGATCAACCTCCAAGCTTGAAGGGCAATTAAGGAATTTATCCAATGGGAGATCGGCTATTTCTTCTTCAACTTTGGAAATTGGCTTTCGTTTTAAGAGCTTTGTCAACTCTTCTTGTAGCTTTCCAACTTCTTCTGGTGTGAATTCTGCTAGATCTTCAGAGGAGGAAGGGTTATCTTCAAGATCATTTTGGTTTTCTGGGTTTTGTTTTAGATGATCATTGTTACCAAACGTTCCTATTGCCAGCAGTCCATTAGGCCAGTCACTGAACTCTTCATTGCGGGGTTCTTGCTTTGAATGATCTACAATAATAATAGAAATATAACTAAAAATTAAAAAAGAAAGCATGTGTTTCCACTCTTTTCGAAAAAAAGATGTACATGTACTAATCATAATTCAAAGCTCTCTTGTTTCGTCATAGTTAGTTGGGCTAGCTGTGCAAACTTCTTCTTTTTTGTAATTAACCCCGATGGTTTGAGGGCAGCTTTTAATAAACAAAAAAAAAAATGGGAAATATATATAAGTGTTACTCCTTTATTAAAGCAAGGCTACAATGGAAATATATAAAATAAAAAAAACCTAGGTGAATAATACCAAATATTCATGAGGAAAAGTAAATCTTGAGACATTTTTCATCGTACAAAAAGAGAAGATCATAATATTTTCCAAGACAATTTGCACTTTACACTCGTTCTCGAAGATATGAATTAACAACTTCATGACTTAGATTTTACACCCTCCGCTAGTGGAAATAGAAAATGATGATCCATGAGTCAATTGGTGATTTTCATATTGTGATGATATTAAATTTATCAGGAGAGGACAAAGTTGTGAGGAAGCATACCATGTGAGACTTAACACCTCCAAGGAAGCTAGTTAGTGTTAGCCATTTCATGTAGGACTATGTCTGTTCATGAATACACACACACACACACAAACTCTTTAATTAGTGGTCCTCGGGGTTTTCCACTTTCCCAGTTTTAGGTAGTGGTCCAGGTTTAAATCTATGCTAATTTAGGTCATGTGAAGATCAGCCTCAAGTGACCACCCAGAATTTTCATCACATGAGAGACCAAACTGATTCAGTGGAACCGTGAAATACATGTAAAATAAGGAAAACAAAAACAAGTTAGAAATCGAAAACCCGAAAATTCTAGTAGATGAAGAAACACAGAAAAAGATTATAGAAGGTTGAAAAGTAGACTATTTACAAAAATAAAATTGTATCTTAGACTTGGGGGTAAGAAAACATGTCTGTCAGGGTTTGCATAAATAAGAGATCCGTCCAGATCTTTGTTAAACCTTTTTTTTCCCTTCTTTTTTGTGTGTAGTGAATCTTAGATTAACCCAAAACCAGTAGAACTTCTCTAGGATATACGAGCACAAATAAAAAAAAAAAACTTGAACATGTCAGCTTGTTTCAAATCCATAATGCAATGATGTGTGTTTGTGAAAACTACGAGTTACAAAATCACTTAAGATTACAACACCGGAATACACACTATATAACAAATTTGAATACATACTACAAATATTGACTTACGACAAGTAGTAGCAGAATCTGCATTTGTCTTTCTGTTTCCTGGTCCGCCATTAAACTTATTTTGCACCCAATTGAAGAACTGCAAACCAAACAGATCAAAACTCCATATGTAAAATGCCACTTGTTTACTTTAGAGAAGAACTAAAACTACAAGAATATATACTTCATATTATTCTTTGATAATCTCTCTCACCTTCATCTGCGAAGATAGAAGTGGAAGCTCTTCAAAACTTATGGAAAGGTGGTCCTGTGGAGGTGGGCGGCCGCGGAGGCTTGGTACAGTAAGGTGGGGTTGGAGAAGTCAAGTGTTCAGTAGTAGATCCTAGAAGCCAATGAGATTTGAGCTTTGGAAGTAATAAATAAACGAAGGTTTGTGAGGAAAACCATAGCCAAGCTGAGAGCAGCTTCTTTTTATTGGTTCAATTTCCCAAACACACCCTTTAATTTGACAATCCAACTGATCTACTTCCCTCTCTATATGACTCTTTGTCAACATCCAATCATGCATCTCTACTCTCTCAACCTTTAGCCTTAATTTCAACCTATATACCCATACCCCACTGACCACTAGCATGAAGACATTCTCTTTTATATTAATTAGTAATATATAATAAACATATGTTGCAGGCTCGCTTCTCATACAGAGGACAATACTTACTCGTGTCACCAATTGAATCCAATAGATTGTGAAAATGCTGATCCTGAGGTAGTATTTTAAGAATAAAAGCTTTGAAATCAAATCTCAAGATAATCTATCCAACGGTGAGGAAAGCGACACGAGGGGTTTCTGTAGATACTGTTGCTGGAGTGGCTTCAATCAGCACACGTAATGAGAATGAGAATATCCTGGTGAAGTTTGCTATTTCATTTTATCATGTGCATATGGTTTTCGGTTTGCGGTCTTTAGCTTTTACTGTATCCGAGCCCCCATCCAATGGCTCCATCGTTTTCAAGACTCTGTACGAGTTCCATATATATAACAAGAAGTGAAGTGAAGTGTAAGTGCTTGGCAAGTCCTCATACTGCAGCAGCCTATCAAAATGAGTTTCATGTTATACTTTATTGCAAAATGGATAAAAGGAGGAGACAAAATCTTATTACAATGGCTCATTTGTTCAAGCCATAGGTCGTTGAATCGAACCTAGGAATAGATATTCTCAAAACGAGAGTAAAACTACCTAATGTGCATCTCTCTTGTACTTTGCTATATACAAAAATCTTGTACATACAAAACGACTCTATCTCATTGCAATTAGGAAGTTATTTTTCATGACCCAACAAAAGTTTCATCTCATGTTTCAGTAATTTCCCGTGACAGAATCAAGTCTACCCAACTTCTACGAAGAATGTTACCTATAACATAAAACAAGACAAACTTCAATAAGTTCATCTGACAATCTCAAATAAATTCATCTAACAATTACCAATATCTATCTCAGAACTATTTATATTGAATTTTTCACCTCCCCAAATTCATCACTTCTCACTTACGTTGCACCGTACTTTCAGGCACGAGTTATCCCTAGTGTGGGTATAAAAGACAATTCCTCCCGAACTTATGGCCCGTTTAGTACGATAGAAAAATAGAAGAATGGAAAGTTGGAGGTATAAATAAAACATCATATTTGGTAAAGAATGATGAAAAAATGAATGAATTAGTTTTTCTTCTAACTCACCAAAATCAATCTCTCCAAAATTGAAAGGAAAGTAGATATAAAGTTAATTATTTGTGTTAAATGTATTTTATTTGTCTATATATCATTTGATATATATATATATATACTTTTTTTAAAAATTTAAAATTAAAAAAATATTTTTTCTAGCTTACAAAGCACAAAAAAAAAAAATTTAATCATTTTTATTTTTCATCCATCCTATCAAACACAAAAGAAAAAATGTGTCTCATTCTTACTTTCTTTCCTTGGAAGATAGAAATTGTATCCCTCCTATTTTCCATCATTCTTACCAACGGAGCATTAATTTGTGGTTTCGACTAAACAGCCTGGTGGTGACGGAAAAAGATTCTGCCAATATAGCCTTTGGGAGGAGGGTTGTAAATAGCATGTGTGTGACAAGCCAGTCCCTTGACATCCTTCTAGAAACCAACAGAGATTTTCGTGCTCTTGTGTCATCAATTCCAAAAACCATCACGAAAACATCTGAATAAATATGGGTGATGATTCATCATATATATATATATATATATATATATATATATATACATACTTCTTCTGAAACTGTAAGTAGCTAATTACCAGCCACGGCAAGTATTGCAACATAGGATAGGACCCTAAAATGTTGATACACTATTAATCTTATTGGGCACAAGCTGGGTCGGGGTGGGACGTGTCTCCCATCACGTACTGTCGGACCAACACGTGTACTAAAGGGGTCGGGTTGACCTTTTCTTCAATGACCTATTATTCTCAATTTCCAAATCCCAACTGATCTATTATAGCATTTTCCACAAGAAAATCACTGCTACCCCCCCCCCCCCCCCCCTCTCTCTCTCTCTCTCTCTCTCTCTCTTGTTTATTTTCTTATCTGTTTATTCTCCTGTATTCGCCCATGGGAGGTATTACTTCAAAATGATTGGATCATAGAGATTTGCCAAAATAATTTTTTTCTTTGAGAAATATTCTCAACCTAACACTTCACATGCAAAATAATTTCCTTATCAACTTCTCCTAAATGTAGTTTACACGTAGAAATTCTCTAATCAACAAAACAAGATATTAGGATAAAAGTATTATGCAAAAAGCGTTAATCTGGGAATATCTTTCATAAACGTTATTTGGCAAAAAAACCTCACACTAGCACACTGGAAACCAAGCAATCTAATAATCAATCCTTGTTAGAAAACGTAATCGATCTTTCATATCTCTTTGTTCACCAAAAAAAAAAACTTTCATCTCTCTCTCTCTCTAGCATTATTAAAGAACTGATCAATAAGCTCGCTTGGCGTAAGATGGTTCTTTGGCTCAATAATAGAACCAACTAATCATTGAACTTAAAGTTCATATGGACTCTGTAGATGGAACTGATAATGTACAATAAATGACTGTTTCTGCTTGAACCAGCAAGAATGTGTGGTTTAGTTGAGGTTAGATACACTACCAGGACAAGAAGAAAAGAACATCACTCAAAGCATTAGAGAATAATTTATTACACGAGTATGCTAAATAGATTATGATACAAGCACAAAGTTGGGAAAAAAAAAATAGTAGTGTTGGTGCTAGACGCAACATCTCGATTTCGGCTTGACCTCCGCGCGTTCGGGAGTAGCCTTTTACCCCTCAGTACCCGGAGGACTGCGACATGGAGGGACACACCCATCCCACATCGACTGAGGGTCGTCCTTCCCACCCCCATATAAGCCTTCAGCCCATATGAGGTGGTACCCATCCAAGCAGATCTGCTGGGATGGGTACCACCTCATATGGGCTGAAGGCTTATATGGGGGTGGGAAGGACGACCCTCAGTCGATGTGGGATGGGTGTGTCCCTCCATGTCGCAGTCCTCCGGGTACTGAGGGGTAAAAGGCTACTCCCGAACGCGCGGAGGTCAAGCCGAAATCGAGATGTTGCGTCTAGCACCAACAAAAAGCGCCCTTTTGAGGTAGGGATTCTCCCCCCTGCCAAAGGATTTCGGCTTGACCTGCGCGCGTTCGGCAGTAGCCTTTACCTCTCAGTACCCGGAGGACTGCAACATGGAGGCACGCAGCCGTCCCACATCGACTGAGAGTGGTGCTCCCCACCCGCATATAAGGCCTTGCCCCATATGAGGTGGTACCCATCCCAGCAGATCTGCTGGGATGGGTACCACCTCATATGGGGCAAGGCCTTATATGCGGGTGGGGAGCACCACTCTCAGTCGATGTGGGACGGCTGCGTGCCTCCATGTTGCAGTCCTCCGGGTACTGAGAGGTAAAGGCTACTGCCGAACGCGCGCAGGTCAAGCCGAAATCCTTTGGCAGGGGGGAGAATCCCTACCTCAAAAGGGCGCTTTTTGTTGGTGCTAGACGCAACATCTCGATTTCGGCTTGACCTCCGCGCGTTCGGGAGTAGCCTTTTACCCCTCAGTACCCGGAGGACTGCGACATGGAGGCACGCAGCCGTCCCACATCGACTGAGGGTCGTCCTTCCCACCCCCATATAAGCCTTCAGCCCATATGAGGTGGTACCCATCCCAGCAGATCTGCTGGGATGGGTACCACCTCATATGGGCTGAAGGCTTATATGGGGGTGGGAAGGACGACCCTCAGTCGATGTGGGACGGCTGCGTGCCTCCATGTCGCAGTCCTCCGGGTACTGAGGGGTAAAAGGCTACTCCCGAACGCGCGGAGGTCAAGCCGAAATCGAGATGTTGCGTCTAGCACCAACAAAAGGCTGCTTGGATGGGTACCACCTCATATGGGGCAAGGCCTTATATGCGGGTGGGGAGCACCACTCTCAATCGATGTGGGACGGCTGCGTGCCTCCATGTTGCAGTCCTCCGGGTACTGAGAGGTAAAGGCTACTGCCGAACGCGCGCAGGTCAAGCCGAAATCCTTTGGCAGGGGGGAGAATCCCTACCTCAAAAGGGCGCTTTTTGTTGGTGCTAGACGCAACATCTCGATTTCGGCTTGACCTCCGCGCGTTCGGGAGTAGCCTTTTACCCCTCAGTACCCGGAGGACTGCGACATGGAGGCACGCAGCCGTCCCACATCGACTGAGGGTCGTCCTTCCCACCCCCATATAAGCCTTCAGCCCATATGAGGTGGTACCCATCCAAGCAGATCTGCTGGGATGGGTACCACCTCATATGGGCTGAAGGCTTATATGGGGGTGGGAAGGACGACCCTCAGTCGATGTGGGACGGCTGCGTGCCTCCATGTCGCAGTCCTCCGGGTACTGAGGGGTAAAAGGCTACTCCCGAACGCGCGGAGGTCAAGCCGAAATCGAGATGTTGCGTCTAGCACCAACAAAAAGTTGATGGGACATTCTGTGGGTTCAGCGGATGGTAACACGTGTTCTCGGGGGGATCACTGTGCTCCGACGACTGATGTCACGACACACGTCCTCGGCGTCGTGTGATCCCGGTACTAGAATGGTGACACGTGTCCTCGGCGTCCGGATACCACTGGGTGGTTTAGATTGATGACACGTAATCTCGGCACTCAATGAACCTCGGTGCTGCCTCATCTCACACGTGTCCTCGGCGCATATGTCTTCTCGGGATACAAGGCCCGGTACACGTCATCTCGGCTCGAAAAGCTCCCCGACGTCTTCGGCTTATGGAGACTAAGGCGAGGAAGGAGTCACTGGCTTGTCCTTTCCGTCAACTCAGTAAGGCAGGCAGGGTAAGCAGAGTTGGCAACCAAGGGGATAAGGACACGTAGTACTGTGAGCAGAGCAGTACATAGCTTTACACAAAGGTCCCAGTCATTGTCCGGGTATACGGGGGATCATTTAATAAACATTCAGTATGATGGGATGTCCTTGATGACTGGGATAGCCCGGAAAGGGGCGCATTAAGTGCTACGAAGATCAAGCATTCAATACATTTGCATAGGGATAAGAGCATTTATTGCTCGGGCGCCCGAGGGAAGGGGCATTGATTGGTCGGGACTCCGAGCAGTTAAGAGCCTTCAAATATCTCTGCAAAAGGGGAAAAACGCTTCCCCATGACTGACATCTCCTACTGTGCACTAGCCCGCAATGATTACTACCAACAAAGGTATAAATAGCCCTCTGAGAGGCAAATCGAAGGTACGCAATACATGCAAACAAGTGTGCTCCGAATACTCTCCCTCTCAAAAACGACTACTGACTTGTCCGTCGGAGGGGAAACGCCGGAGACACTCCGGCACCCTTCTAACTCTTCTCTTCTTGTCCAGGAGAAGCCGGAATCCAACGCCGTTTGTGAGGCTTGGTTCAACCGTTCCACAAGGAGGAGCCACCGTCAATCCAACCAGTTCCTTTTGGCCTACGTCACGCCAATCCACTTCATCGCTAGGATTCGACGTCAATGGTCAAGACGAGTTCACCCTAGTCCTGCTTCTGCTCGAACATTTATATTGTGCAAAAATCTGTACGCACAATCTGGCGCCGTCTGTGGGAAAGATCATATTTCCCGAAGATCAGTGACCATGGTGAATACTCGTCAAAAGGGAAAGAGCACTCAGCAAAGGAACGTTGAGTTAACAGCCCCATCCATGTCAAGAACGAAGGATCGCGTGGAAAGCGTGAATAGGGAGTGTTCTGTTCACTCCAAAGGACCGACCCACCAGACCAACATGGGCGTTGGCTCTGGAAAGGCAGCCCCGTTGGCACGGCAACTTGCTGAAGTGATAGAGGACCAGTTCGGGGATCGCCTGAGGCAGTTGGAAGAGGACAACGTCAATGTCCTGAACCGGCTCAATGAGTTCACACTTTCCGGCGGAGGATCTCGAGACCAGGGGCAATCGCACGAGCCCCCTGTCAAGGGAATGAAGGCTCGAGACCTCAGAGATCGCCTCAGCGGTGGATCGAATAGCTCCAGGGCTTCTAAGCGCCCGAGGGCCAGGAGGGAGCTCCCGGAGGTCCCAGCCAAGAAGACAAAGTCATTGGCGTGGAACGACCTCCGTCGGAGACTCTCCGGGCGAGGGGGCGTGGAGGAATCCGAGGAGGGGTCTACACTCTCTGTAAGGAACAATAGGTCAGGACGTCCCATCAGACGCCGGGATGAGCAAGAAGTAAGACCTCGGTGCCAAGAAGATCTCCGGGTACATTTGAACTCCACCCGAAGGGGCAACACCATGATAGAAGAAGACGCGGATGACGAGCTCATTCAGTCGCCCTTCACCGAGGCTATCGCGAATATGGAGGTATCAAAGAAGTTTGTCGTGCCAAGGTTTAAAGTTTATGACGGGCGATCAGACCCCGAAGCTCATTTAAGGCAGTACAAGCAAATGATGTCTCTTTACCATTCGGACCACCGATTGCTGTGTCGGGTATTTTCAATGAGTCTAGGCGACTCTGCTATGAAGTGGTTTGAGACCCTTCCACCCGGCAGTATAGGGTCTTGGAAGGAGTTAACCAAGCAATTCTTGGCTCGGTTCATCACAGGGAGTAAACGCCCGAAAGATGTCGGGTCGTTGTTAACTTTGAGACGAAAGGAAGGAGAGACTCTCCGCCAATATGCTACCCGCTATTGGGAGGAAGTCAACGAGGTAGAGGGGTGCTCCGAAGTCATGGCGGCTGCCTCCTTCAGACTTGGCCTCTCGAGGGACACCGACCTCTATAGATCCTTGACAAAGAGGACGCCTACTGGCATGGGGGAGTTGATGGTCCGGATAAATAAGTACTCCAGAGTGGAAGACGAAATGCTGGGGGGCAAAGGAAAACTCTTGGCCCCAAGGAGAAGAGAAGTTGAGAAAGGGGACCTCCCCCGAAAGGGATTGATGCACTCATCTAGTGGCTCCTTCAAAGGGGTTCAAACCGTGTTCAAGGAGCCCATTTACAGGCTGCTCAACAAGATTAGGAGGGAGCCCTTCTTTAAGTGGCCGCCTAAGATGCTGGGTGACCCGTCCACCAGGAATCAGAAAGTAAGGTGCTCATACCACCAGGATGTGGGACACCTCACCGAGGACTGTAGGGTTTACAAGTCCTTCCTGGAAAAGTTGGTACGGGAGGGGCACCTGAGGGAGTACATTGAGGAAGCGGCACCAAAGGAGACCCGTGTCGCCGATGGTCAGGTAAACGTTCAGGACAATGTCATCGATGTCATCCACGTATGTCCCACGGATCGCCCAACGTCAAATACCCTCAGATCGGATCTTAAGAGAGTGACTTTCACAAGGAAGCTAGACGAGGAGAAGGGGGAACGACCCAGCAAGAGGGTCCGGGAAAGCAACAAGGACATCACATTCTCTAATGACGACCTGACTGGCGTCGTGCTGCCCCATGAGGACGCCTTGGTCCTCACCCTGAAGGTCGGTACCTTTGATGTCAAGAGAATCCTGGTGGACTCTGGGAGTTCCTCTGAAGTGATGTATTACGAAGTTCTAAAGCGCATGGGACTTGGCCCCCAGGATCTCGTCAAAGTGGGCACACCCCTTGTTGGATTTAATGGCTCTTACGCCCTGCCCTTGGGCAAGATTACGCTACCCGTCGTCACAGGGCCAGTTACAATAAACACAGAATTTGTGGTGATAGACTCTGATTCGCCTTACAACATAATCATGGGGCGCGCCTGGCTGCATGCACTAGGAGCGGTGCATTCCACCTACCACCAAATGTTAAAGTTCCCAACTCCAGAGGGGGTAAAAGAAATCCGTGGGGATCAGGCATCCGCCAAGACATGTTTCTACTCCGCTGTGAAGGCGGGAGTCGCCTCCAAGGAAAAGGAGAGGCCCCCAGAAGAACTGCTAAACAAATAGCAATTACAGTCCGGGCGGCTCGGGGTCGACGAGCCGCGGATCGATCCGGCAGACAGATCCATGGAGGATCTCCTGAAGATACCTTTGGTTGAAGGAGACGAGGAAAGATGCTTTTTGATTGGATCCACCATGTCCCATGTTGAGCAAAGGGAGATGACGGATTTTTTGAGAAAGAATGCAGATGTGTTTGCATGGGA
Organism: Ilex aquifolium; assembly: GCA_951799425.1. Taxonomy (NCBI): domain Eukaryota; kingdom Viridiplantae; phylum Streptophyta; class Magnoliopsida; order Aquifoliales; family Aquifoliaceae; genus Ilex; species Ilex aquifolium. The sequence continues at coordinate 14,874,000 of OX637410.1, read as the reverse complement.
TTCCATGGAGATGAAGGGGATAAGCCCCGACGTTATCACTCACAAGCTCCATGTTGACCCCGCCCACAAACCGGTAAAGCAGAAGCCACGACGCATGGCTCCGCATCATGCCCAAGCAGTAAACGAGGAGGTGGAGAGGCTACTGAAAGCCGACACCATCCGGGAAGTTCAATTCCCGGAATGGCTGTCCAACACCGTTTGTGCTAAGAAGAAAGGTGGGAAGTGGCGCGTGTGCGTAGACTTCACGGATCTGAACAAAGCCTGTCCCAAGGACGACTTTCCCCTCCCAAAGGTGGATCAACTGGTGGACGCCACGGCAGGGCATCAGCGCATGGCTTTCCTGGACGCCAGGGCAGGATACCATCAGATCCCCCTCCATCTATCTGACCAGGAGAAGACCGCGTTCATTACTCCCATGGGAGTTTATTGCTACAAGGTCATGCCTTTCGGCCTTAAGAACGCTGGAGCCACTTACCAGAGACTTATGAACCGGATGTTCAAGAGGCAGATAGGGGACACGATGGAAGTCTACATCGACGACATGCTGGTGAAGAGTCGAAGGAAGGATGATCACATCAGGGACCTGGAGGATACCTTCTCCACCCTGCGGAAGTATGGTTTGAAGCTGAACGCGGCAAAATGCGTCTTTGGAGTTGGATCCGGGAAGTTCCTAGGGTACTTGGTGAGCCGGCGAGGAGTCGAAGCCAACCCAGAACAAATACAAGCCGTCCTAGACGTTCAAAGCCCCCGGACGGTTCGGGAAGTCCAAAGACTCACGGGGATGCTGGCAGCCCTAAACCGATTCATGTCTCGGTCGTCAGACAAATGCAAGCCCTTCTTCGATGCTATCAGAAGGTCCGGGAAGGGGACTTGGAACGATAAATGTGGAGAAGCACTCGAAGGGATCAAGGAGTACCTTAGGGTCCTCCCAACCCTGTCTGTCCCGATGCCAGGGGAAACACTATTCCTCTACCTGGCGGTGTCAGAATTCGCAGTTAGTGGAGTGTTGGTACACGAGCATGAACGCGAGCAAAGGCCAGTGTACTACGTAAGTAAGGCCTTGTTGGACGCTGAGACAAGGTACCTACCACTGGAGAAGTTGGCTTTAGCATTAATCACAGCTGCGAGGAAGCTGAGGCATTACTTCCAAGCCCATCCAATCATGGTCCGCACGGACCAACCTCTGAAGGCTATACTGAGGAAAGCCGACCTTTCAGGGAGGCTCGCCAAGTGGGCAGTAGAGATGGGGGAACATGATATCCGCTATGAACCTCGTACTGCCATAAAAGGGCAAGTGTTAGCGGATTTCATAGCAGAATTCTCCAAGGAAAGACTCCTTTCCCCTCGAGGGGAACTCCCCGGCACGGTCAGGCAACTTACATCTCCATCCCAGGAACCCTCCTGGAATCTCTTCGTGGACGGATCCTCCAACAACAGAGGTTCCGGCATAGGAGCATTGCTGGTCTCCCCGGAGGGAGTAGTCACGGAACAAGCTGTCCGGCTAGGTTTCAAGGCATCCAATAATGAAGCGGAGTACGAGGCTCTAATTTCGGGGCTCAAACTCGCCGACGCTGCAGGGGTGGCAAGGCTGATAGTCCATTGCGACTCCATGTTAGTGGTAAATCAGATCAGCGGAGAATTCGAAGCAAAGGACTTTAGAATGAAGGCCTATTATCGCAAAGCCGTGGCCTTGTTCCACAAATTTGAGAAAAGAGAAATCAAGCAGATACCCCGGGCCGAGAATGCCCATGCCGACGCCTTAGCTTGTCTGGCCTCGGCCCTGGACTCCACCACGACGCGAAGAATCACCGTGGAGTACCTTCCGGGTCCCGCCATAGATCCAGTTCCTTTGGTGACTGTCATTGAGCAGGGGGAAAAGCCTCCTAGCTGGACGGATCCATTGCTTGGGTTCCTCCTCTCCGAGATACTCCCTGAGTGTCCAAAGGAAGCCAGGAAGATAAAGATGAAGGCCCCAAGGTTCTGGGCTTCTCCGGATCAGAGGCTGTATCGAAAGTCACTTTCCGGGCCGTATTTACTCTGTGTCCGTGAAGACGAGGTTGAACCACTCCTATATGAGATACATGAAGGCATATGTGGGGGGCACTCAGGAGGACGAACCATGGCCCACCGCATCATGTCACAGGGGTACTGGTGGCCGCGAATGCAGAGGGATGCACAGGCATACGTTCAAAAATGTGACCAATGTCAGAGGTTCGCCCCGGCTATTCGACAGCCAGCCGGGGACTTGCATCCATTGACTTGTCCCTGGCCGTTCGCCCAGTGGGGACTTGACTTGGTTGGGCCGCTCCCTAAGGCCCCAGGCAACAAAAGATTCCTGATAGTGGGAACTGACTACTTCACAAAATGGGTCGAGGCTGAGCCTCTGACTCATATCAGGGATGTGGACACCAAGAAGTTTGTGTGGAAAAACATAGTCACAAGATTCGGGATCCCCCGCGCCCTTGTGTCTGACAACGGAACGCAATTCAACAGTGGACCTTTCAAGTCCTTTTGTGAGCACCTCAAAATTCGAAACTATTATTCTACTCCCGCGTACCCTCAAGGAAACGGACAAGCCGAGTCCTCGAACAAAGCCATTGTCAATAGTATCAAGAAAAGGCTGGAAAAAGCCAAGGGAAAGTGGGTGGAGGAGCTCCTCAACGTCCTATGGACGTACAGAACCACCCCTCGCAGGTCAACAGGGGAAACGCCATATGCCCTCGCATACGGGGTTGAAGCAGTCATCCCTCTTGAAGTGGGTCTTCCCACTATAAGGACATTGGCCTTTGACACAGGAGACAACGACCGCCAACTCGGCCTGGATGTAGACCTCGTGGAGGAGAAGAGGGAAATGGCAGCCTTGAAGCTGGCCAAATACCAGGAAGGGGTGTCCAGGCTCTATAATAGAAAGGTCAAGACTCGGGAATTCAAAGTAGGTGACCTTGTGCTCAGGAGGGTGGTGGCAAACACCCGAGACCCGGCGGATGGCAAGCTGGGGCCCAACTGGGAGGGTCCATACAAGATCACGTCAGCAGGAAGCTCCGGCTCGTATGAGTTGCAAGACATGGAAGGAAACAATGTAAAAAGACCATGGAATGTAATGAATTTGAAAAAGTATTTCTTTTGATGTTCAAGTCTTATAGTAATCATTTTCCTGGAAAATGCATAACCCCGAGGGTACGGAGTCCCGAACCCCTGTCTCCAAACAAACAAACAAGTAAAAGTTTACCGAGGGGGACATGGCCCCGAGGGGAACGTTACCCCGAGTGACAGACGCGTCGGGGTGGTACCCGAGCAGGTGCCCAATGGAAGAAAATCAAACCCCGATGGGAAGAAACACCCGACACTTCTTGCTTAAATAAAGTACTTAGTGTGTGTATCCCTGGAGTTCACAAGAGGAGTACATTGGAAAAAGTATGTAGGAAAACAAAGTTCAAATTTCATTTCCAAAATAGGGCTTTGCGTCCCCCGAGCTACAGGATTGAAAATAAAAAGTTACATAAATGAGGGAAAAAAGCCTAAACTACTGCGCTGGGGGCTCAGTCACTTCTCCACCGATGTTGCCCCCTATGTCTCCAAAGAGCTCATCGATGCTGGCAGATAGAGTGTCCGCAGCAGGGGCGTCGGCGGGGGGCACAGAGGCAGAAATAGGTGCCGGGGGATTAGCAGCAGTCTGCTCCACATTTGCACCGTCGGCAGAAACTTCCCCCGAGGCGGCTGCTATTTCCTCAGAAGGAACGTACTTGTGTTCCTGAAAAAGTGGAGAGTCCTCAGGCACCTCGGCGGCTCTCAGACCCGCATCCCAGCCCAGTTTGAAAAACTCTTTCTTCTGCTCCTCGAAGGCCACCAGGATGTCGTCGGCGCACTGGTCAACGATCTCCTGCTGGGTCTTGTTAGCAGCTTCCAATGCTGCCCGGACCTTGTCCAGCTCCTGGGTGAGTGCAGAACAAGTCTGCTCTGACTCCGCCACCTTGGCTTCCGCCGCCGAGAGTTGCTTGGTGGATTCCGTGATTTTCTTCTCGGCATCGGCTAGGGACGCATTGGTTTTCTTAAGCTTGGCCTTGGCACCCTCGGCCTCCTTCAGAAGTGCAGCTATTTGTGCAGACTGAGAAGACAAAGTTTTGTCCCTCGCTGCCACTTCCTCCTTTGCCGTTGCAAGAGCAGCCTGAGCCTCAGATTTTTGCTTCTCTGAGTCCTGGAGCACGTCCCGTTGGGAGTAGAAGCGGTCGGCAATAGCAGAGACTTGCTGAGCAGTCTGCAAAGAAGGTGGGAAGTCAGCACAGTTAATGAAACAAGGAAGTGAAAGGAGAAAATCGACTTAGACACTCACCACCAAGGAATTCTGGATGATGTTACGAAGAAGTTGATTAAGTGGCCTGCCTCGGTGCTCCTCCATGTCGCCAGGAAGGAGGAGGGTCTCACTCACAGCATAGGCCACGTGAGGAGAATGGATGATTGAATCAGACTCTCGGATCGGATTGCCTTCACGATCCCGAACCCGAGGACGCCATTCCGCCGCCTGAGTCATTGGCACTGAAGGGGAAGGCGGAGTTGTGCCAGGAGTTGATGATGACGAAGTAGGAGCGGGAGTACCCCTACCCCGACCGGCCACATCATGTTTCTGCTTCACTCTCCTTTCCTCCTCGGCGTGGGGGTCTCTTTCTCGGCCCCGGCCGCGCCCCGAAGGTCCAGAAGGAGGAGGAGGAGGAGGAAGGTTGGAACGAGAAGTCCCCCTCGGTGGTGGAGGAGGATCGACTGGTGGAGTCCCTCTTGGCGGTGGGGGGGGAGGTTCATTGGAACTAGTTCCTCGGCCCCGGCTGTCTTTGAGGGCGGCTCGTTTCTTAATCAAGTTCAAGTCCAAGCGATAACCAGACATCGCAACTTCAAGAGCGTCCTCTGTGTTCAAGCTCTCAAGAACTTCGAAGTTTGGCCAAGTCTCCCTCGCCGACGTGCTGGGCTCAGCACCGGTGGTGGCAGCAAGACCCCTTATCTCAACGACCTCGTCTTCCTCCTCAGAAGCTGTACCCTCGGCGACCCCCTCTACCTCGGCTTCAGTGGCCCTGTCGGGGTCGTTCTCCAAGTTCGCCTCAGTGGGCTCCTCTCCTGCCAAGGGATCGTAGTTGTGAGGTGTTTGGCTAAACTTCTTGTACCCCGGGGTGTAGTCAAGGAGGAGGTGGGCAGCACGACCCAGGCCCTTGTTCCCCAAGAAGTTCCAGACAAAGCTGATATCACCGATGTTCACTTGGTTCCGAGGAAGAGCAGATGTCTCGGAGTCGGGGATCCCTGCAAACAAAACAACCATCAGCCGAAGAACATTGGAGGGAAAGCAGAAAAGTAGACAAGGGAAGGGCCGACGTAGATCTGCTGGGATGGGTACCACCTCATATGGGGCAAGGCCTTATATGCGGGTGGGGAGCACCACTCTCTTCCGATGTGGGACGAACGCGCTCCTGCTGGCGAAGAGAGGTAAAAGGCTACTGCCGAACGCGCGCAGGTCAGCCAAAATCCTTTGGCAGGGGGGAGAATCCCTACCTCAAAAGGGCGCTTTTTGTTGGTGCTAGACGCAACATCTCGATTTCGGCTTGACCTCCGCGCGTTCGGGAGTAGCCTTTTACCCCTCAGTACCCGGAGGACTGCGACATGGAGGGACACACCCATCCCACATCGACTGAGGGTCGTCCTTCCCACCCCCATATAAGCCTTCAGCCCATATGAGGTGGTACCCATCCAAGCAGATCTGCTGGGATGGGTACCACCTCATATGGGCTGAAGGCTTATATGGGGGTGGGAAGGACGACCCTCAGTCGATGTGGGATGGGTGTGTCCCTCCATGTCGCAGTCCTCCGGGTACTGAGGGGTAAAAGGCTACTCCCGAACGCGCGGAGGTCAAGCCGAAATCGAGATGTTGCGTCTAGCACCAACAAGTAGCAAGTTACATTCATTCAAATAAAGAAGGCAGCATCTTTTGAGGACAAGAGGAAGAAAACATTATGCAAATGTGAGAAAAAAGTAGAATATGCCAAACAATAGCTACCGGCAAAAGGAAAAATAGATAATTTAATAAATGATAGAATTTAAGAAAGATCAGATATACAAAATCTTATCTCATATACGCAGGAATAAAAATTAAGCTCTAATATCTTAAATGAAAAATAACTACCACGACATTATACGTTTTTACCAATATAACATTTTAACTAATGAAAGATAGCTAACGTCACTCATCCCATCACCTAAATTACTTTTTTGTAATAAACAGTAAATTTTTGCATATCCTCGAGATGCAGGTAAGAGGGAAGAGAAAATGCAATGTAGCACAATCTCTCACTCCCATCAAGATTTCTAACTTTTTAGTGGGGAAGAAAGAAGCCATGTGAGTGATTACAACTACTAGATGTCTTGTGTTTAGAAACTCCATCTATATTTTGCAATGGTGGATGAGACTTGCCCAATATGGAATGTAATGCACCTTACTTAAAATAAAGAAGCACACTATGTGATGTGGACCTCTCTACTCCATAAAGTGACAGCCATCATGGTTTGACTAGCTCGAATTTCATTGGATCTTCAATGCATCAATAAAAATAGTTTTTTATTATGCAAGGTGGACCCTGTAAAACTCATACATTAAGCAAGGTTCTAATAAAATAGTATACACTTTGACGAAGGACCCTGCACAGACAACCCGAATTTACGGACGACGCCACCGAGACAATGACTGAAAAGTTAAACGCTGCTTTACGGAGCAATACACATGACATGCCCAAGGGCATATACACCATGAGATCATCATATTCATATAGATAGATAGATAGATAGATAGATAGGAACACGTCCGCCCTTATATGGACATCTCAACCAACAAAATTCTTTTAATTGATTCATTTACACAACCCCCAAATTTTCCAACATAGGTTAAGGCAGACTAAATCGTCACTACTAATGGATGGGTGGCTGGGAGCCTTTGTTGGGTTTACTGTACCTCAAAGAGAACATCTTAGATAATGGAGAATTGAGTATAAAATACAAGAAGAAAAGGAGAGATCAAGTTCGCATTACACATGATGACCACCTATTGGATGCACATAACTTTCTATCAACTGAATCATTCCAATTGTTGGGAAAAGATCCAAGAAACTTAAAAATGCTTACAAATCTGTAATCCATATAATAGGTCCATAACATGGCAGGAGTTGCAATTTGCATAGCATTCATCAGTCCGGGAATTAAATAATTCTACAGAAATAGTGATTAACATCATATCATCATTCTAGGATATCCATGTACACAAGAAGTTGGAAAAAGACCAGGAAGGAGGTTGATGACTGTAATATCCCAAATTTAAAATATATATAATATTAGTTTTAGGTCAATTTGTGATATTCTTTTTAAAAATGAATGCTAGTGTAATTAAGGAATGAGAAATTGTAGGGTTACTGTAGGGTTTCTTTTACTTGGTATAAATATATATGTAGGCAGTCAAAAGAGGGCAAAAAAAAAAAATAGGAAGAAACAAAGAAAGAAAGAGGCGGCTTAGAGGAGAGAGAAACAGAGAGAAGGAAGGAGGGAAAAGAAGAAAAAAAAAAGATTGATTCCATCAAAAGTATGGATTGATTAATTCTCTTATGAGTTTTATATTCTTATTCAATTAAATGGTGTAGGGTTTATAATGTTAGTGTATATATATATAGAAAAGAAGAAAAGAAAAAAGGATTTGATTTGAACTTGCAGAATATACAAGCTGGATGATTTTGTTGGTTGAAGAAAACAAAGTCCTGAAATTACATAATCCACCCCTTTGACTTCAAGGAATATTAGTTTGACCCCTATATTCTTTGAAATTTAATTTTTAACCACCTTTTTACTTGGTAAGTTGCAAGAATAGAATTCTGAAAAATTTATGGCAGTCCCGAAAACAGAAAATTCGTTTTTCAAAGAAATTACACTTTGAGCCCAAAAGTTTCAAAAATTATGATTTGACCCCAAAACTTTAGAAACTTTTATAAACTGCCCAAATTACTTCCATACCCTATTAGCTCACATTAAAAATATTATTTCTATGTAAAAGATATATAAAGTATATATCAATAGGTAGGAAGTATAAAAATTAAATATAAAAATGCGAAATGACGAAATTAGGAATAGAGATTGATCGCTATATGTTATTTGGATTAGGTGGTGATTGCATTGAAGCTGAGAAAGAGAACTTTGAATTGGATTTTGGGAATCAAGGTAAGTAGTTTACTACTTTTTTTGGGAAGATTTTCTATATTAAATGTGTGGGTGCGTGCGTGTGGATTTTTCATATATATGATATATGTGTTGATGTTTGAGATTGCAATTAAATGTTTTGAAATTGTGAACTGTTCTACATGTGAATTTTGGAAAACTTGTGAAATGATTTTATATCATTGCTTTGGTGATGAAAGAGAAATTTTGTGTGCGTTGGGACTAAAACTACAGTTTTGGTGTGTGTAAAAATCATATTTATGAGACGGGGACTAGAGTTACCAAGTCTAAGTGATAACAAGAGACTGAGTCAGTCATCAGGCTAGTGATGACAAGAGACTGGATCAGTTACCTGGCTAGTGATAATAAGAGACGAGACCAATCATCAGACTAGTGATAATAAGAGACTGGACCAGTTACTAGGCTAGTGATAACAAGAAACTGAGCCAGTTACGAGATTAGTGGTAACAAACATGATTTAACTAATGTGTTTGAAACTGAATGTGTGTGAGTGTTTTGGATTATAAATGTCTTTTCATTTATAAAGTTATTTGTGATCATGAAATTATTTTGTTTAAATGATTAAGTGAGAGGGGTTAGGGTACAATTTGTTGTACTTATGTGTCTATCAAAGTTTATTTTCGTATATAAACTATGGGATTTATTTTCACACCTCATTAGAGGTGGTTGCTATTCACAGGCCATTGTGTTCATCCAAACATTTAATATTTTTTAGGTGAGGATCATGATAAGGAGTAAGTCCACAGATAGACAATGGATTAGAAGAATGTAAGGTTTATTTTATTGTAGATCTTCAAGAATAAAAGTATTTTATAGTTTTGAGACAAATGTTTAACTGTTTTGAAAACAATATAGCTTATGTTTAGAATAATGAACCTTATGATTTAATTATTGTTTTACATGAGTTTAGTAATGATGTTTAGTTTATTCCTCTGGTATTCATTAGGTCTGTGGAATGGATCACGTTATTATTTGTTTTCCGCTATATTTTGCATTTATTATGCACAGAGTTGATTGGTTAAGACCTCGGTGGCCGGTCCACCGCCCACCCTATGTGATTCGGGGTGGGGGTGTGACAATGACAATACAAAATTAAAAATGAAAGGAACCCTACCGTATGAACACCCAACAACAGGTCTCGTAGGCTCCACATTGACTTAAATAAATACTTGCCCATTTGGAGAGTTCTATGGGTAAAAGAAGAATAAAGATATTAATGCTATAAGGTCTGTGTTGTGTGTCTACGATTTACAATTCAACATGCTTTGGAACTTCTTCTCCAGTGGTCATAAATAAGACAATTTAAAAGAAATCCTTAATAAACAACTAATAAGTCTTGGTTCATTTCTGCCTTCAACAAATATGTTAGTCCAATGCGAACACAAGTGAAGAATACAGTAAAACTGAACCACTTGCAATACACTCTCAAGATTAGGCAAATGAGGTATGTTGCTCAGTTTGGTTGGCGAGAAGATGGAGAAAAAAGACGTGACAATTTGGAATCTTACAGTATATTTAAGGCTGGGAAAGTTGTTATAAGAATTAAATGTCTCTGCTCTATTTTCTCTTCAACCAAATGGAGCACAATAAAATAAGTTACGAAAGGAAAAAAAAAGTCATTGGGGAATCCCAAATGTATTATACCAAAAATTTAGAATGGCAGGCAAAATATAGAATCATTTCCTTTCCCTTTCCAAAGCATGTATTGCCCTGAAAGGACAAATTTGCTAATCCACCCTAACAGTTTCACTGATCATTTGTTTGTGTCCAAGCCATCTTAATCATATCTCAACATCTTCTAACCAATTATTTGTGACAGGATTCCATATTCACTTCGACTGCACCATGTTTTTCAAGAGTGACAAACAGATGAGGCAACAACAGATTAAGTCATTCCTCACAATTCTACATGAAAGGGAAGATACTGCAATCCTCATAATTGGTGCATATGCAGGAAATCTATAAGTAACATCATAGAACTTAAAGAGGACAGAGAAAACAAAATAATTAGAGAAAACCACCAATGTATGATTTAATGCACATGCACCCACAAAAAAATGCTATGTCATCTATTGTAAATAAGAGGATGGCCACAATTGGTGACTTTATTCATCTAACGATTATTATTGAAAGAGCATGAGCTCATTATATCATATATGTTATGTCATGTAAACTGAGATAGAGATTAAAGGTTACCTGAATAAGTCTCCTTAAAGAAAAAGAATCTCCCTAGCAGCAGAGTGGTGAATCTGAACCATGAAAACAATTTCTTTCTAAATCCAGTCCACACAGGGCTATGATGCACAAAACAAAATTTAAAGCACAACCTCAGGGCAGAAAAGTAAGAGTTCACAAATCATAGGAATATGATTAATAGTCCCATACATGAGTTGCAATGTGTGTGTGTGTCTGAGAGAGAGTAGTTCTGGACCACTGACAAACGATAATGCGTTTCAAATGCCCATACCTAAGATTTCATGGCTGAAATGCGGTGCAAGTCAAATGGAGAGGCTTTGCTAGTGGTGATAACGAACTCACAGATAATAACAATACTTTAGAAGATACTAGCAAACCCCTAAGGCTAAAGATCACATCAAATTAATTTGCAAGCACTGTTGGATGCAATGGTAAAAGCTTGGAATGCCATTGTTGAACATCAGAATTTTTCAACTAAAGGTTAGTACGAATTTGTTGGTGATGGATGCACATTAGGGGTGCGAAATTTTTTCCATAAGCTATTTATTCATGACCCGAGTCATTGAAAGAGTCTCCAAGCTCATTTGTTACATTTTGGATGTGTTCTCATAGCCATGGTTAAAAAAAAATCAACCAAGACTTACATGGGGTCACAAACATCTCGGTCATATTCTAGTAGCAGCTGGTGTTTAAAGTTAGCAAATGGTTTATACAAATGTTATGGGTGGTTACTTCAAGATAAATCTGCCCATCAAATTGTGGGATAAGTGGAAGCCCCACTACCTAAAAATCTGCTACTAGCAGAAGTTAAAAACGGTTGGCATATCCTGGGAGAACCACCAATCACTCACGCAGCTTGACACCTAGCCCACTAAAGCCTTATATCAGTTAACATTTGCCCTCCATTTAAAGGGCGAAAAAGCAAACAAAAGAAAGAAAAAAAGAAAACGGGGGAACAAAAGCAAGAAAAGAAGACGGTTAACAAACAAAAAAAGAGAAAAAGAGAGAAGGAAGGAAGGCAGCAAAGAAAAAATTCTGAAGCTTGTGTTCAGGTAAAAAAATTCTGCTTACTCTTTCTTGAGGATTTAATCTTCTAAATTTTTTTTTATGGCAGCAAATGGGTTCAAAGCCACTTCAGCTTGAAACAATTGTGCCGACTCTGAATCATTCAAGTTACAAATCTGAGGAGTTTTCAACTCCTAAAGTTCGGACGACACAAAGGTCCCAAAAGCCCTATTCTCTTCCCGGTGAGAACCTTGCCCTCTACTTGGACCAAGAAAAATTTCTTGGAAGTCATTCGACTTCTCTCAGCAAAGGCCACTGATATGATCGAGCATGCACACGAAGCCAACAACAAAAATATTGTTGCAACTGCTGCCCAAATCAAAAAACCAGCGACATAAGAAAATCAAGAAAGGTGGGGGATCAACAAGAGTCTTGGACTCTTTCAATTTCCAATGTTTTCGCCAACGCCTACTGTCCTTTTGAGTCACTTTTTAAGAGTCTCAACTCTTTCATTTCGGTCTATTTCAGCGATCCCAAACTACTTCCAAAGTCACAAATTGTGGGAGTTTCTAACTCTTTAAGTTCACGACATAAGAGAAAAAATATTTCATGAGTTTTAAACCGTCAAGAGTCTTTGACTCTTTCATCAAGCCACGGAGTCTTCGACTCCTCTGTGAACGCACTCATATAAGAGCCTCTGGCTCTTTAAGAATTGCATGAATCAAAGGAGTTTCTAACTCTATGTCATCCTCATTGGTGTATTACACTTACACCACCTTTGTTCCAGCAAATGTTAAAAAAAATGACAGCAGCAAGTCTTGAGATCTTGGCAGCCAGGCAAAATTTCTTGAAGCCCCCTACCTAAAGAGTTTCTAACTCAAATCTGGTTTGGAGTCTTTGACTCCTTTACAGAACCAGTGGGCAATAGGAAGAGTTTTTAACTCTTCCGCAATTTGACTAAGCATAGGCGAGGCTAATATACAAGAAATAAGGCTCTTAACGAGTTTCTTCCAAATTACAACTTAAAGGAGTTTTAAATTCCTATGAGAATGCACAACAAAATTACATGTTAAAGGAGTCTCTAACTCCTACTAATTACGGACTAAAGGAGTTTTTAACTCCTACAACTGCACGTAATTGGCCTACAACACATGTAGTTCATGTCTTTTGAGACCCTCCCAAAAGTCGACCCAAAAACTCCAGCAAGAGCCTTTACAAAGATCTCTTGAAATAAAAAAAAATGGAATTTTTAATTCCACGTAGCTCGATGGCAGTTCAAAAAAAAAAAAAAAAAGAGAATTGGCATGGAGGCCTTGGGTTCATTCTCAGCAAAACCAACAGAAAGTCTTAGACTCTCATATGGTAAAATAATGTTACACTGCACTTGTTACAAACTTTTTCAAGTCATAAATAAAAAGAGTGGAGTTTCTAACTCCTACCAGATTGCACAATGACACAAAGTCTCAGGTGTTTCAAAAGTGCATGAAAATCGTAGCAAGGAGTCTTCGACTACTTTCAGCAAGGTCTATAATAATTTTATTATTGAAGTCCTGCGCTATTTTTGGGGTTTTAAAATCCTACAAATTAAATGGCAAAAATGTTAAATTAAAGAGTTTCTAACTCTTCACTAATTTTTAGAATTTTAAACTCACTCAATGATGTTTATGAAAAGAGTCTTGGACTCTTAATAATTTTTTGTAGTTTATAATTCACACAAGGTTGTTAACCTTATTGAAATTTAATTCTATCTTCATTCATGAGTTAAGTGAATCTGAAAATTTAATTTGGTCTAAATTTTAAGACGAAGGCCAAAAATGAAAAATGATTGGTCACTTACAAATAAAATTTGATTCTAAATCAAATGGGTCATTCACCCATTTCAAACCAAATTAAATGAGTCATTCACTCATTTAAAATCCACTCAAATTCAAAAATTATTTTCCGACATGAACTACATTAGACTTGATTCCACTTTTTGGATATGTAAGCAGCCCGGCAGCTACCCTGGGCGCAGTCACAATTCCAATTGAATCCCAATTTCAAAAATTCTTTATACATGAACTACGTCAGAATTGATTCCAATTGTTGGATACATAGGCAACCCAACATCTACATTGGGCGCAGTCACAATTCCAATTGAATCCCAATTTCAAAAGTTCTTTTTCAAACAACGACCAACTTGTTTCTCTTTCGGATACGTAGGCAGTCTAGTTAAACTAGGCGCAGTCACAAGTCCAAACCAACTTCAAATAAATTCTAATTTCTACCACAAGAACTACGACTGACTTGATTCTCATTCATATACGTAGACAGCCTAGTTAAACTAGGCGCAGTCACAAATCCTAAAATTTTTCTTGTAAGCGAAATGGGTCTTACACCCATATCAAATCAAATGGTCATTTACCCATTTCAAACATGATGGACATTTTGTCCATTCAAGATCAATGGGTCATCTACCCGTTGATCTTACCCAAAAAATAATAATAATAATTTAATCTCTCCGAACTACGAATCGGCTTGATCCCGATAACGGGTACGTAGAGCAACCCAGGAAATTAACCTAGGTCTAGCCACCATCACAAATAAAATGTCATTGTGGTATAAATGGTAACATGTGATAATTTTTCGTTAGAATCAAAGAGGTCCTCTTGAAGCAAAAGATTATAATTAACGGATATATACTATCTGGAATGGGTCTAACTTACATTTAATAAAACTCGTATAATTCTTCGTTATATGAGTGAAGTCATGTTCGGCAAAATATTCAAATTTTTGCCCAACAGCCATTGCATAAATAAGCAGATAAAAGTATAAGGACAGTCATGCCATGTTAGTAAAATAGGACATTATGCTTCTTACCAATCCACCCCTTCCCAGAATCCCTGAGGGAGAGCATAGGTGCAAAGCCATGGACCTCTTTTACCCCAAACAAAGGGGAATGAGATTGAACTGCCACTGATCAGCCAGTAACAGTTAAAGATAGAAGATATACAATAATCCTACGTCGAAATGGTTCTATAATGGCCATTGCAACACATAATTATCATAGCATATGCGGAAAATATAGGTGCAAGGTCCATAAGCACTAAGCAACATTGCATCCTACTAAATTGAGATTTAAGTACAAAATATAAGTAGCAGAACTCAGACAGCTAAGACAATTCATATAAAACCTGCTTCTATGGTGCCAGATTAATTAGATAGGTCAATGTCTTTAGAAGAAATGTAGCATCTCACTCACGAGAGAAGAAGATACCGTGTCATGTATTTTACAACCCTTGGAAAGAAGTTCTTTGAAGAGTCTCGACATAAAAACTTTCTACCCTATACTCATCATGTTCAACCATAACTTCCCTACAAATGTTGACGCCAGACTCCTAAATAATTTTCTTTGTAACATTTGTAAGACTACAAGAAAATCCATCTGGTTTTATTGTCGCTAATGTGTTCTCCTTTTCTGTACTAAAATCCCCTGAACTACAATTGTCAAAGCATTTGCAATATTAGGAGATATAGAGCAAAAACTTTCAACAATCAAGAAATATGTTTTCGTCCAATGGAAAAGGCAATTTTATCAGACACTATTTGATACGCTCTGGCACATATGATTTCTACACACTACCTTATGGAAAACTCTAACTGACTTTTTTTTTCCATTTCATGTTTGGTCTTTCAATAAGTAGTCAGTTGCGGACTAAAAAGCCTTATAGTTAGACTTAACATTGATTGAAGCAGATGTTGAACAGAAGGTACCAGTCAGACCTGCAAGCACTGAATAGTATGCAGTAGTAGTTTTCAATCATACAATGTGTATACTTGTAATCTGACTTTTAGTGGTAGTCAGCCGTCCACAACAAAATTCTAGTGAAATTAGAAATTGTCCTAGAGTAAATCATTAGATTCAGTGAATGGTGACTCATCCAACTCTAAAAAGTCTTTGATTACAATCACTTGGGGGTTCTAGTTGCAATAGTGGGTGAAAGAAGAGACATCTCAGTTAAAAGTGCTTTGTTATATAACAAAATCGTCATGCACTCATTAGATAGGTAAAGAAAAACTATATTGAATTCTCCAATACCAAAATTATCAAATTATATTCTTAGATTACCAGAAAGAAAAGTTACTGCTAAAATGCCATTGCATAAATCTTGCGAGTGGAGCATGACAAGCCATTCATTGAGTGGAAATTCTAGAAACCTGAGAGTAGAATAAGAAACTCTACGGACATGAACATGACTTATGGTAACTTGTATGCACGTATCACAATAAACATAAGGGAATGGTGATGCACTTCTACACTAATCAGACACCAAGGATGAGTTCTTCCAATAAGTAAATACAAACACAACTAGCAATAACTAAGATCAGTACAAAGAACAACAATATAATTACACATAGCAATCAGCAAGTTGAGAAAAAGCCCTAGCTTTGCTCACCTTCGACTAAAAGAGATGAAGGAAATCAGAAATTTTTGCGAAAAACGGTATCCATTGGAGATTCGTCCAAAGCATCTAAAACTGGAGAGAATCCAGTGATAAAAATAGATCGATACAAGACGAGTTATAGATTTTTTTTTGGTCATACGAGTTATAGATTCAAGAGCAAATAAACGACGAAATGCGAAACCTAAGGGCAAGAGGAAGGGAAGTAGAGCTCTTGCTCTTGTCATGCGAAACCAAAGGGCGGGAAAAATACAACAAATATCTTAGAGAGAGAGACAAAAATCAATGATGGACTTTGACAATAATCTTTTTACTTAAAGAGTAATTCTATTTCACCCCAAAAATTTGATTTAATTTGGTGATATAATGATGTGATTTCAGTGAAATCATTGGATCAATACTAAATTTCAATATTTAATGAAACCCAAAATCAATCTAAAGGTCATAATGAATTAAGTCTCAATAACATTGTTTTTATTAAAATATTATCTTTTTCAAACAAAAATATCGATCTACGTACTTTTAAACTTATTTACCGATCTATTGCAGTTTTTAAAAGTGGAATCAATAATTCCGTTTTCACTATAAAATTAGAATCAACAAAAACGTTTTTAATACTTATAAAAATGTCTTTTACCTTTTTGTTGTATCATATGTTGAAAGCAAAATTGTTAATTCCGCTTTCAAGTGGAATCGTGTTGAAAGTAGAATCAACAATTCTGTTTTCAAAAACTACAGTAGATCGGTAAATAAATTTAAAATTAAAAATACGATTGATCGGTATTTTTATTTGAAAAGAGTAATATTTTGGTAATAGATTCCTTTAGACAAGGTTTTTTTACTTGAGCATGGAGAATCATACAACTGCCACTTCCACCCTTCTTCCAAAAAGAAAGAAAATAGAATAAAACGACATTACACCCATACTTTAATACTAAAAGTGTATTGAACTCTAAAGAAATTATAACTTCTTTTTATTTTATTTTATTTCAATGGTCGGAGTGTTCGGGACAACTTATGTGCACTTCGATTAAATCTCTTCCCGATCCAATCAAAGACAGACTATCCAGCGCGAAATTAGAGTATTCATGAAGAATAAAATTGTCAAAATTCGAATTCATGACATTTGAATTAACAGCTCATTCCTATTACCACTTGAATTATCCCTTGGAGTTTAAAGAAATCATAACTGCAAGACAAATGAGCAAAAATAAATAGACAATAAATCCTTCTACCCTTCCGAAGGTACATCATTATATCAATTGAGATTCAACCTATTTCAGTTAATTATTTGTTTACTCATTAAACTTACTTGTAATTAGAATATACATGGTGGTAAAATAATATTGTCACCTTATATTACTTGGTATAAGGAGATTTTTCTTTTGTCAAATGGGAAGTAAAGAAATTTGTGACGGTAAAAAATAGACATTATACGAATTTTCACAAATGAAAACGCTTTTTCCAAGAAAATGTTAGAATGATAGCAAATGGCTTGTGCAATTGCTATCATGAAATGTGGGTCATGACCAAATAATTAGACAATTTCAATGCACATCCAAAATTCAATGAAAGTCAAGAAAAATCGAATTACCCTTTGCTTTTACTGGTCAAATTTGGTTATTTTATCCTTTTCCATTTAGCTTTAAACCCAAAAGAAAAGGCAAAAAAAGAAAAGAAAAGAAAGACTTTTGGACACTAATCATTCAGCAAAGATAAAAAAATATATTGATATTAACACAACATGGTGAAAATAACATATTTTCATAGGAGTAGCATTCTTTAGTATTTTTTGTGTCAATTTCCCAATTTGTCAGCACCAGTCACAGGAAAAACATACTTCACAACAACAATTGATGCACTCAAAACATGCAAGGGCAGTGCACAGCTGTGTGAAAGCAACTGCACATTGGTTACTAAGTCCTGAACAAAACTGGATAAAACACATGCAACAGCAGCAATCAAGCAGCCTGGTGCAACAATTTGAAGCAGTCTTCACGATCAATCCTGCAGGTACGTGTAACTTTTGTTCTTCAGATCCCGGAGGAAGATTTTCAGTAGTTGCCATCAAGTTGCCAAAGCCAACACCCGAACTTCGCAGGAAAATGATCTTCTTGTCATCCAAGTAGCCTGTCCTCTGCTAGTCATTTCGTTGCACATCAGTTTCGTTAATTTAAAAACTAGTCAACAAGTAATCAAGGCATTAAAAGCACTAAGAAAACTACAATTTCATAGGTTTTTCTGACATCAAATAATGTCCCACCAACATGCCAGTTTCATACATTAGGGGGTTTTGTATTATCTGAGAATTTTTGCAAACATTTTGTCATCTCCATCTACCACAAAAGAGAAAAATTACAGCTGACAAGGGGTATGTGGTCACACAATTCAATTATTTTTGCACTTTATGAAAATAATATGCTAATACTAATTTTATTATAAATAGAAACATACCTCTAGTGGTAGAACGGATTCAGAAGCTTGCTTCCCTTTATCAATCTGAACTAGAACTATGCAGGTATACTCTGAAGGAATCCCCAACCGCATGCTCATTTTTGCAATCTGCAATCATGGAAAAAAAAACTCAAACAAATGCATCGAACATAACATTAACCCAAATTTCAGCAAATTTCCATTGATTCTCTTTTGATTTTCAGCAGTCTACCATATCAATCAAAACTGATTTCGTATTCTGCTTTAGGAATCATATTACCACTGTTTTACTACTGCTAATCCCTGTTCACTGGCAGTAAAAAAAAGTACAACCAAACCTTTTCCTCTAGTTGTTTACTATCCAACAACCATGCCTGAGCTGTCAGTGTATCAATTTGTCTCCTTGCAAATACCTGCTGGAGACAAAGAAACAATCAAGAGCAGAAAAAGGTGTATTACTGCCCAAAATGCTACCTATGTATTTCAAATGCATTAGTATTCCAACACTAAAATATAAGATGCTGTTACTACTCAGCTGAATAGCTGATAGATCAGGTGAGCCAGCCATGATTGCTAAACTCGCCAAACCAGCTGCATAGGCAATATAAAGAGCCTGTGGGGGAAATAGTCTTTTTCCCGAGACTTTGCATACTGTATTCATCTCCAACTCCTCTATCCCGCTCAACTCGCCAAACCAGCTGCATAGGCAATATAAAGAGCCTGTGGGGGAAATAGTCTTTTCCCAAGACTTTGCACGCTATATTCATCTCCAACTCCTCTATCCCCCCCCCCCCCCCCCCCCCCCCCAAAAAAAAAAAAAAACCCCAAAAAAAAAAATCTCTTTTTCTTCTTCAGGGCCAAAAACAGGCAGCATAATATTAAAGAAAAATGCACTAGATAGGAAATATATATTTGGGAAGGCATGAAAAATGGATAGAGAATATCTTGTAATAGAGGAGGCCACAAACTTATGTAGGATTGCTAACTAAAAAGCGAAGATGCAGATGTCCAGTATAGATAAAGTGACATCCAGCTTTAATATGAGGTAAAAACACAGTACCACTAACAAAGAAAAAACATATGTTCTCTAAATACTACCGATGACACATTTACGGAAACATATATTTTTGATCTGAAAACTCTTATAATTAAGGCAGATATTGAGCACTTTATACAAAGTTTAAAGGAAACTAAGAACAAGAATAGGCACATTACTCTTTCAATAGACATGTCCGTTGTTTTTTGCACTTTCACATCTATCACAAAATTGCTCAAATCTGCCAAAGTACCACTAGCTTTAACCGAGTTTGGAATGTTTCCGCAGTATCTACCTGATATAATCAATGGACTTCCAGACAAAAGATCTGGAAGATGAATAGGGTACAACTGCAATGACAATACCCATAAAATAGAAGTATCAGAATGAAGCTGAATGAATAAATTAGCCAAGTGCATTAAAATGGCCTGTGAGTTACTTCATAGCTGGCTGTTTAAGCAATCTACATTTCAGAAAATGGTACATTAAAGACAAGAATGGCAACTAGACAAAATAAAACAAGAATACTGACATGCAGAGCATCAAATATGCAGACAACTTGAATAAGAAGAAGGAAGAGTTGTTCAGGATCGAAGTACCTCAAGTGAATCAAGGTGTTCTAGACCATCAATGGCTATACTTGCAAGAATGATTGAGGAAGCACTATTAAAGAGCCTTTGCATTCGAGAGCTGATTGAATCTTCCCAAATGAACATCAACAACAAATTCAAATGAGCACAAAGTTAGATTTCTTACCAATTGATATAGACCCAGTTAACGAGTGTCAATAAGATATAAAACAGCATTTGGCTTAAAAAAATAGTATTTAAATGCTTATCCTTCAGAATTGAAATGCCATAAAAGTATGTCCAAACATCAGAATTTGAAAACAAGAAAATTTTATTGTCATAGATTACATTCAGAGATGGGCATAATCATAGAGACCATCTGCTGCTATAAATTGCTCTTTCACCAGTCTATTTGAGAATGATTTTCAGAGGGATATTTGTTTCAAACTTTCAATTCTATTACCATTATCTGTCAACTTTTTTATTTATCTATATATCTATCTCAAAAGAAGCAATTACTATCTTGTTGATTTGCAAAACATTGAGCCAAAAAGGTTACCAGGAGTGGAGGTCTATAGTAGGGCAGTTATTGGAGTATTTGGAATTGGAAGAGAGAAAGTGGCCTCACTTTTTTTTTTTGGTGGAAAGTAAGAGGCCTCACTTATTTATTAAGGATAAAACAAGAATAAAAGTGCAAAAGTTTTAAGCAACACTTCTAGAACCCAAAATCACTAGATACAGACAACTTATTTGAAAAGATAAAGTAGATAATATATATATATATATATATATCTTTTACTAGACAGAATGAAATAACTACAATAATTTGTTTTAGAACTGTTAACATGATTTCCACAATCATTTTCTTCTTATGTTATTTAATTTTCCCTAAGCTGCTAACTACTTCCTAATGGGATATATTGGATTTTAGGAAAATCCCAAGTTCTTCTATTTGCTGGGATGTGAGTTATATGTGCTAAAATTGTTCATGACAACGGAACCAATGAAGTCCAAGGGCATGATTGATGCAACAACTAACTCATTTAAAAGGCATACATCATTTCGATTGAGATAATTAAATAAATCATTAAGACATGACAATGGAAATAGTAGAACTGACCAACATCAAAGGCAGCATCATAATAACCCCTCCCAATTTGTGCTAGCATTTGCAAGAAGTAATGATTACAGTATGAACCTGGAAAGGAAGCTCACAAAATCAAATCAGCTACAAATTCAAAAAAAATAAAGATGTTACAAGCTTGTGGTATATAATGATCGTGCTAAAAGGCAGATGTCAAGAAGGATAAAATAGCAAACAGAACTATTAGCGTATATTTTATTGGAACAAGCATTCAACCAAATGTCAAAATATCATTTACCATGGTTTCACTGCAGCTACATCAATTACAAAAATTGATAACTCATCTGACGATGCAAATAAGAAATCGGAAAGACTAAGAACGATGTAAATAGAGGTAGTCAGGCATAACCTGTTGACAAATGATTCAATGAAATGTTGACACTAAGCAAAGGAAAATGGAACAAAAATGTATTGAGTAGCTGAACCAAAGTAGTTGGTGTGAAGGCTTTACACATAATGCAGAACATTAGACACAAGCTGAAAACACATTAGCACAATGTTGGAATGGTTTGGTGGAGTATTTGTGACCAACACACATAAAAAGATGGATATAAGAGGGGATAAAATGCCATATCCCTAAAACAACAGAGCAAATACAACCCCTTCCCCCCCCCCCCCCCCCAAAAAAAAAGAAACTTTACCTAGTATGTGACGCCCCAATTTTTGGGGGTGATTTAGTATGTTTTATGTGATTTATGTGACAAATAGACACAATTCATCAAATGAATTGAACAGTTCACGTAATTCGGTTTAGACTAGACAATCAGAGCATTTATATAATATCATAGTCTAAGTACCCAAATTATACATTCATCCCAAAAGTAGTCTATAATCGATACTATTACATCCCGTCGGTTTTGAAAACACACCAAAACAATAAAACACAAGTCACAAATCTAAAATTTTCCTAAGCGTTAACATGAAATATAATATCTCGTAAGCCAATTAAGCACAGATATTCAAGATAGCTCTGGGAAGAAACCCCCGTCATCTCTTGGTCTAGATCCTGCAAAAATGTTAGGGTGAGCCACGCTCGGCTGGAAAAACAACTACGAAGTTTTAATCCCATCTCGTAAAATATGTGTCAATGCCAATAAGTTCACATCAAATAATATTTACCATAACAACCTGCTTAAAACAATACATGAGACATTATATAAACATTACCAACAAACATGAAACCTACAAATGATGGAAATTTCAATTAAGTGTGTAATTAATCTTACCCATTCATGTCATGGGTCGCCCTAAATTTCCACTCTTAGTCTTTATCCATTTAAGTCCATACACTGTTTATTATGCACAACACCTTGGGAACTCCGGGTCCCTTTGAGGGCTCTAACCTCGGGTGTACCCCACCCCCTCGTCTTTAGATGCTTTCAATCAGGGCACGAATGACCCCGCACCTCGACGGATCTACGCTTGATCAAGACTTGTTTTGGGTCTTTCACCCAAGGGAGGAATGATCCCTGCTTACTTGTCCTAATTTCGTTTCGAGAATTATCATTTCATGTGTCTCAAAGTCGGTTGAGCACGCTAACCGGAATAATCACAAATGATGCATTTACCATCATGATAACAACCAAAAATGTAAATAATATAATCATGAATATGCATTTCAATATCTCTTCAACATGCTATCGTATACGAGTATATGCTACTCAAATATATATATATCAAGATTAACATTCTAACTATGTGAAACTATACCACCCTTCACACATAATGCTTCTCTTGTAAATTTCCATATATATTAGTGGTTTAACTTTCATAAGTAACCACATTTTTACTTGAACAATGAATATATACATAATTTTTATCACCATGGGAGTAGTTTACAACTCCAAGAAAATACAATCTTAAAGGCCACACGTGATTTGGTGGTCTTTCCACACGGTTATAATCTTTTGGATTCATTCATGAATCTTTAGGAATTTCATTGCAATTAGAGGTCACATTGTAATATTCAAAAGTATTTTATACTTATTGGGGTCAATGTATAATTTCAGAAACATTTCCTAACTGCTAGAAATATTGATTTTGGTGTTTTAGTAGTATTTTATGATCTTCTGGGGTCATTGTGTAATTTCAACAGGTACTTATCTGTTACTCATGAAACAAAAAAGGGAGTTTTCTGTAACTTAGCAAAACCTTGAACTTAATTTTGTAATTTCAACAAGTAGGTATATGATGTATCTAAAACTAAGGGGGGAGTTTTCTGAATTCAAGCCAATATTTCATTCATCTTCTCCAACGTCCAGAACCCTGCATTAGTAAAGCTTCTTCTCCCATTTTTCTTTTTCTGCCATAAATTATTTCTTTTATTCATTTCTTTTAAATCTAAAACTCCCCATTCATCACCAAGGATCTAAATTACTTTTCAACAAATTTTCACCTCATTCCTTGATGAAATTCGAAGACCCATTTGACCAATTTCATTCATATGCATGTATACATACACACACATAGCTCATCCACATATATTATTCATCAACATGAATACCACATATACTAGATCAACAACTTACAAAGCAAAAAGAAAATTAAAACAGTAGAGAGATATGGACGAAAACAAATGAGTTGTAATTCCTACCTTTGTCTAGAGCTAGTGGTTGTAGGTTCAAAGTTTTGGTCCTTAAGCATCTCCTCTTCCAACAATGGGGGTTCTCTCTTTCTCTTTCTCTCTGCTTTCTTTTCAATACCAAGGTTGGCAG
The DNA here is from genome assembly GCA_951799425.1 of Ilex aquifolium. Lineage (NCBI taxonomy): Eukaryota > Viridiplantae > Streptophyta > Magnoliopsida > Aquifoliales > Aquifoliaceae > Ilex > Ilex aquifolium. The sequence goes on along the minus strand of OX637410.1, from coordinate 14,850,211 downwards.
ATTGTTTTTCTCCCCTTTTTTCATTTGTTTTGCCTGCATTTATACACTAAGAAGCAGTGGGCTTCTGTCCAAGTAGTTGGTGAGTCAAAGATAAAGGGTGACCTAGAGTCATAGGCAGCAATGGCAGGGTAATGATGTTTCCTTGCTTTCCTATGGGCGGCAATGGCAAGACAATGATGTTTCCTTGCCTTCCTACCATATCCAATGTCAGCTAAATACTCAGGGCAGGCTGCCATGACTGATAATACTATTCATCATTTTTTTTTTGGTAACTCATTCAATTCCGTTTAAGTTAAGCTAATTTGACCTCGGTACTAAACATGGTCAATATTATACTAGTCGGACTTGTTTTCATGAGGAGAATTCAACGATAAAGTCTATTCCTTCATCCGAGTTTTCTATTAAAAGTCAAAATTTTGATAACTTAATAGATATAATTATAAATAGCGGGTTTTCACATTGTATAACATTATTTCAGCCCATAAATTTTCATTGGAACATCATCACCCATATGTTACTTAAAGCTTATCAAACAGGGCGATTATTATGCCAATATGAAGTTTACTAATATCCGCCAGAGCATAAAAATATGGCATTTTTTGTTGGAACTATCGTCTTATAGCTGTACTTAAGGAAAACGACTCCTTTTATGATAATAATATTCACATGTTTATATTATACAACACTTATCCAATTATCCATCGATCAGACATGAAACTCTCTCTCTCTCTCTCTCTCTCTCTCTTGTTTTAGTCCATTAATTATTCTAATATCTGCATCCATTAAAATACATATCTGTACACACGCCATTCATGAGCATGAGAGACAACAGTTTTGCACGTGATATATCAACATCTTAGAGATTACGATACTATAGACTACTCTAACAACAAAAGTAAAAAAAAGCCTCACCTATGCCAAAAGTTGAAATTCGAGGAAAATTCAATCCTCCGTTTGTGAGGTGACCTTTCATGAGGTTAAGAATTTGTCTTTCATCTTCAACAGTCCCATCAGTAATGAGGAAAATGAAAGGAATTGAGTCACCAAATTTGGCCAACATCTCTATTGCCTGACAAAAAGAGTCCAATTAATGCAGATGTGAACTTCAGCTATGCAACTGCTAGAGATGTGAGTCAATGAGAATGAATAAGCTACTAAGTTAATAACTTATGGGGATAAATGAGTTAACTGATCATCAAAGCCATCCAATTCACTGAAGAAACATATTAGAAGAATCACCAAAAAGGGTAGAACAACTTCTTAATGATATTAATCATAAACCCTACGGCTAAAGGACAAAATGTCAGCATCAATGTTCCATTTGATCTGTGCAACAAGGTAAACACAAAAGGCATAAAAAATGCTATGTCACAGTGGTTGTGCCACATATCAGTTAGAAATGCATAGTCCATGACTCCATACATTCGATCAATGTAAGAAAGCTGAGATGAACCAGGTATTAAGAATGTGATCACACACTTCTGTGGTTGTTTCTTCTAATAATTATCCAACATTGAGCATTCCTCATTGGCATGGTATAAACGATAATTTGTAAAACTCGATATCAGAAGCCACTGATAACCAAGAGAGCTAAACCAGTTGAGAATATTTCATCAGTGAGACTGGCTCAAACATGTTGAGAACTAGTAATTACCAGCTTTAGGGGAAGTAAAATGTTGGTGCTGCCCTCTGTAATAAAATTTATGCTAATCCATTTAACAGCATTTTCGATTGCTTCCTTGGTGGCTAGATGCATTGACGATGAGAATAATGAAGTATTCCCATTGAAAGCTATGATGTTAAAAGAATCTACTGGGTTGAGCTTGTACAGGGCCGCCAATAGTGCATCTTTTGCATTCTCAAGAGGGCCTCCTTGCATGCTTCCACTTATGTCAACTACAAATACCACTTCTCTTCTGAAAACCTATCAGATTAACTAATGTGGGTGAGGATAGGCATATTACCATAGCAGCAAACATAAAGATCAAGCAGAATGGTTTAAAATTCCCCAAAAAGGAAGACAATGCAAGCCATAATTGTGGACGATACCATAGAGACTTGATACTAAGAAGAAAAGAATCAGTGCATCACTGTAGGAAGTAAACAATCATCGTAGTGTCTACTAATGTACAACAATACATACGTACTTAATCATGCAAAGTGCCACCTTATGTAATAATAATAGCTACTTGAGTTAATATTTCAAAAGTTCACCAGATTTTAGTGCCAAAGGTCAAGTTTGTTTAGCTCAACAAATCAGGCCTTGTAGAGCAATGTCTGTGTGTGTGCATGCATATAAAAACATACTTTAGACATTGCAGTTATTTGGCTTTACAAGACCTGGTTTCACCCAATTCTGTAACTTAAAAGCAACAGTCATCTTTAGTGCAGCATGAACAAAAATGCAAGTATGTTCAAAGAGCTAGGGCCCGTGCAACAGCATGTGTCTTCTGAAAAAGAACACAACATTTTCTTAAAATTGTTGATCGAATACAGAAAATTAAGTTAATTCTCATGTATATTGGCTAACTAACCTTCCTATAGTGGTTAATCCCAGGGAATAGATGAAACCAAAACATTTCCCTCTGATCAACATCATCCAGAGAGGGGGGCTGCAACAGCAGACTGCCAAATATATCACTTGCAGAAACCTAAAAATTCAGTAGCCAAACAAGAGAATAACTGTGACATGTATGGAAAATGAATTTCACAACTAAATCAAATCTCTACACCTCTATTGTAATCAGATTATCATCAACTATAGTCCACAGACCTATTTCAAACCACTTTGAAGGTATTGTAAGTAGTTTACAGCAGGAAAAAATATAAATGTGTAAGGTCTTACAGCATACAGACAACTGAAGTCATTAGTGGACCATGTCTGAACTTCTGCCTCATATAAAAAGCTGAATTTTCCATCCTGGCGTCTTAATTCCTGTAAAGTGATATAAAACTGTAATTGAATTTATACACTAGACTCAACTGAAACATTTAATGCTAACATACCTTTAAAGGATGGCTAGTAGTTTTATGCAAAACCTCTGTCCCAGTACCCAAGCTCACATTCAACAATATCTTTTCTTTTTTAGACATTTTCTTTCCAACAGGTGTGACATGTGCTGGAAAACTAAATGGAACACTGAGGCAACATTGACCATCACGAAACGATAGTTTCTGGGACCAACTGAATTTAATAGAAATAATGGTTCCTCCATCAACCTTGAACAAAAACATAAGAATACAATGTTTCAAATTAAGGGGTAAAATGAGAAGAGAGGTACAATTAAGAGTGCAATATGACTTGCTAGCAACCTGAGGAACCTTGAACGTGTATATCTGGCCTTTTAACAAGAATCCATCCTTAGGGTTGTCTGTATCCTTTGCATCTCCCATTGTAATGAGTTGGGTGTCATATGACCTTCTAGTACTATCAACTTTGACACCTAGAACTGAACCCTGTTAGCAAAATCATTTATTTTTGAGAACTCCAATTAAGAAATTTTAACGATAAAAAAAAAAACACCCAGCAGGTAAGAGCATCACATATATTTTGTAGAATTGAACATCGCCTATGATCATCTTCAGCGATGATGTTTCAGTTATGATCTATCATAAGTAAAGGCAAACTTTCAAGTGTGTATTATAGTATCAAAAATAACAGAAATTATTCAGTTGGTACCTAACTTAACTATACAAAGCCCCATACCATTCGGAGTTGTTGGGGTCATTAAAACCTCTCAAAGTAGTCTGCAGTGTTTGTATAAAATCGAATGCATACTGACAGGACATGCAATGGATTGTTTTCTGTCAACTAAATACCAGTACATCACACAATCAACCATCCAACAACATCTGAATCATCCAAATCCTAGCAGACTATTAATAGTCGTGGCTCTATAAAAGGTACCCTGTAACAGAAAAACCATGGCATGTATTCATCAGTTTATGTCCTGATAGCAAACATTAGCTTTCGAAATCCAAAAAAATAAAAATGCTATGAACTCTTCCGCAATTCATATCATTGTTGGTCCTTTCAGCATAAAATTCGTTTGAGTTATATAAGAATACTTTTGGAGTCTCATACTGTCATTTCAGCTGTTTTTGATACAGAGGAAGCAAAGGTGTAGGATGTAACTTTAAGGATTCTTACTCAAAATTGCGAGATCCTTAACTTTTAAAGCCATCATCCTTGTTTATTCTCAACTAAATTCCATTAAAATAAAAAAAAATCCTTCTTCCTCATTAAAAGAAATAGAAAATTGACTAAAATGATAATTTCTCCCATGCATTCTTTTCCCCTTTTTGAGGACATTAATGGTAGCTATTTTGGAAAAAAAAAAACCATTTTGAATAGTTTAGATGTTAATTTTAACAACTGAAATTAATTTTCTTTATTTTTGTAGGCAAAGAATAAAACAAAATTTCATAATCCCAAATTAGACATTTAATCTGATTATGGTGAAAAGAGTTAGAATATGGAATTTTTTTTTTCACGTCAATGAGTCCTATCCTCCTTTAGATTTTTCGTACATTGGATGCCTAATGGTGCCATTTATCAATTACGTGGTTATGCCAAGTTCATCACTGAGCTCGCTTTCCACCAAATTAAGTCTCAATTTCCCAAAGATGGACTTGGAATATCAGGGGAAAAAAAAAAACAACTGACTGCTACGGAAAGAAAGAAGTAAAAATCTAACTACCTGCTCGCCCAAAGGTATGGCAATGCGACAATCACAGCTTTTGCTCGCCATAACACAATGGACACGCCAAGTTCCAGTGACCGTAACAAATGCAGTGTCCAAATAACAGTCTACCTCCATTGCAATCCCATGCATGTGCAGTGGAATAAATGCCGGAGGGTCACGTCTTCCATGCACATAAGGCTGGTAACTCGGAATGTCAGGATTATCCACGATCGAGGGATCCGATATTACCGCATAAACCATTGGCGCCGTCGGAAGATACGTCTCCAACGACGCCAACTTCTTCTCCATCACCGCCGGCTCCGGGGCAGACACCGGAACGTCTTTTCCGTAGTAAATCCGTCTCGAGAGCTGGAGACCGAAGTCCACGGATTTTGAGAACTCGTCGGCCATTTGATCGGAAAACTATATGGAAATAATTTGCGGCGAGATTGTCGTCCACAAAGGTTAAGACTGAAGTTGGAGAGTGTGTTTGGGAGCTGCGCTTGACAGAGATGTGGATTGCGAGACTGTCATGTCCTGTGAGAAGAGAACGGAGACAGAGACGGAGCCGAAATTGTGGCCGGAGTGCCATTTATAGGCTCAGCGACGCTTGGGTTGATGAAAAAGGATGAAGTGTGCTAACTCTAACATTATAATATTTGAATTAGAATAACCACTCATGATGTGACACGTGGAAGTTTAGGGTTACGTTGTGGGGGGAAGGTTTTTTCTGGGGGGCCCTGACCTGTATATGTATATTGATATGTAAATGGGAAAAATGGATTGAGAAGTTAAGCATGTTTAGCTTATGTGGGGTGGCATTGGTATTGATGAAGCCATAAGTTAAGCACATCATGCTATTATAATATAAGGAGAATTACACTTAGATCCTTTAAGATTTGTCACTTAATCACTCAGACTCTCTAAGGTTTGAAATGTTACACACAGACTCTCTGAGGTTTGTACGCATGTAACACTTAGACATTTGCCATCAATATATGTTAACATATCCGTTAGTAAATTACACTCAGACTCCATGAAATTTGTAGGCGTATAATACTTAGACCCTTTAAATTTAAAGTGTTAGAACAACTCCAAAGGGAGTTGCCATTTTGGGGTGTCAAATCACCTATTTATAATCTTGAACAGTGTTTTGACATTCCTGAATTATAAATCTGCTTCAATGGTAGGTGCCAAAATGGAGTGCAATTTTTATATTTTCATTCATCAATCTATACGAATCGTTGGATCTATATTCATTGTTAGATCATTCAGCAATTTAATGGATTTATATTCATCAACCCATTTGCAACATTTCCCTTTCTCTCTCTAGAGTTGCCAAAATAGCCACCCAAGAGCATTGTTGCCATTTTTCAACCCTTGATGTCATCCTCTTGGAGTAAAAAATTATGAATTTGGGGTGACATTTTGGCAGTTACGAGGTTGCCATCTCTAATGCCACTCCCCCTTGGAGTTGCTCTTATACTTAGACCAAAAATACTTCAATCAAAGATAAAATATTAAATATTTTAAATTTTAAATTTTAATATCTCAATAGAGTATAATTGTATACTAAATTATAATTTTTTAAGAAAAATTAGGTTTTTATTTTTAATTTTATTTTAATAAATGTCATAATAAAATATGAATCTTGGTTGTAAAATTTAAAATATTTGATATTCTATCTTTGATTAAAGTATTTTTAGTTTAAGTATAACATTTTAAACTGGAGGAGTCTAAGTATTATATATCTACAAACTTTAGGAGGTCTGGATATAATTTACTAACATGTATATTAACGGACATTGATGGTAGAGATTTAAGTATTACGCACGTACAAATCTCAAGGAGTCTGGATGTAATATTTCAAATCTTAGAGAGTTTGAATGATTAAATAACAAACCTCTGATAGTCTAGGTGTAATTCTCCCTATAATATACATACTATATAGTGCTAGACTTTATTATTGTCTGCCACGTTTTTAGGAATAATGATTAAAGGAGAGATAATTACAATGGTTAAACAAATGAGGTAGGTAGATACAGCCTTCGAATCTGGACCCTGGTGGTCCAAACAGGTCTAGGGTCCAACTAATTGCTTCTTGCTTTACTTTTGTACTCCACTGCTGTTTACTACCCTTGGATGCAAATACCAAATCTTTACCCGAAGAAATTTAATTGATTCGAAATCCAGAGGTTCAGACATTTTTGGAGAGCGAGCCTTTCAGACATTTTTTAAAGAACAATGCTACGTGTAACTTATTTAGAAACTTTATTTGATGAATTTATTATTTTTTGTTATTAAATTGACAATAAAATTTATTATTAATTGAGACCTATTATCAATTCAATGACAATAATCCGTTATGTCACCAAATAAGGTCACTAAATTAGATACAAAATGTGTTTGGTTTAAGCATTAAGAATGACCAGATTATATAATGTTGTTCATCCCTTACCCATCAATTCGGTCATTAAACTAATTATAGTGATAATCCCTGCTCATCCCATATTTGGTTTAATTATTAAGAAATAGTGAGCCTCACATTTATCCCATCCAATACTTTGTTTGGATGAAGTATTGAATGATGGTATAAATATTAAATTACTAAAAAAACCTTCAATATAAAGAGTGATATATATCTTAGAAATAATTAAGGGTAAAAATGTATTTTGGCCAAATACATCTCAATTGGACTATTTAAACCCACAAAAAATGTGGATTTATTTAAGAAGTTGTATGTAATATTAAATATACCATTCATCCGGGTTAATATTATTTTTATGTGATAATATCAGGTCCAAAATATATATCCAAACATAAGTATAATAGAGATAAGATGGGTCTGACATTATATTTTTTAATCCTTCTTTGTTAATACCTAAACCAAACACACCTAAAATGTATTTCCCATTTTCGTGCTCCACATGTGTTAAAAAAAAAACAGAAAGAAATTGGAACTCCACATGGCCGCATAGAGTATAGCTGGCGGCATGTGCTACAAATGGCACCCACCGTTTGTCAATTAGAACTACTGTATCAGTTTGTCGTCAATTAGCACCACTTAGAATATTATTAAGTATGAATTAAATTTTTACTCAAATTTAAATTAACATTTAAGTAAAAAGTTTGATTTGATACAAACATCTCCAATGGATAAACTCAAATTTAAAAAAGGAGAAATCCAAATTTAAATGTGGGCAAACTTAAATTTAAAAGAGAGTAAAGATGACCATTGGATCTTTAAAAGAGAGTGAAATCTCACAATTAAAGATTTGAATAAAGATTTGAGTCTCCTTTGATTTGAATAAAAAAAAGAGTCTCTCTTGATTTGATATAAATTTGAGTCAAAGATTGGAACTAGTTTTTTAAGTTTTTGGGTTAATTACACTAGATGTCCCCAAAGAAGGGAGTTTGTCTCATTTTAGTCCCCAATGTTTTAATTGTATCATTTTGGTCCTTGAAGTATTGCATATGTTTCTATATGGTTCCTCAAGCAGATAGTGTGCAGATTGCTAACGATTTTTTATCATAAACTTGTCACGTGATACTTAAATATGGATAAAAAAATAATTTGGACAACTCTTGACTAAATTTTTACTCAAATTTTGGTTAAATAGCAACCTAAATTACACATTTTTTGTCATAAATTATCCAAATTTTAGTTAAAAGTTACCCATATTACACATTTTTTTTTGTCAAGAGCTACCCAAATTTTGTTTAAGAGTTATCAAAATTATTTTTTTATCCATATTTAGGTATTATGTGACAAGTTTATGATAAAAAAAATCATTAGCAATCTTGACGTTGTCTATTTGAAGGACCATATATAAATATATTCAATATTTTAGGGATCAAAATGATGCAATTGAAATATTGAGGATCAAAATGAGATAAACCTCATATTTTGGGGACCTTTAGTGCAATTAAACCTAAGTTTTTTTATTCAAATTTAAATTTGAGTCTAAATTTAAGTAAATGTTAAAGTTGTTAGAAATAAGCTCACCGGCCCTTATATGTTTGGTTACTTCCCCAAACCGCAGCAACCAAAATATAATATCTGAGATGTAATAATTATTAACTACAAGGACTGCAAGTGGGCGATAGAGAAGTGAGGAGGAACATACAATACAATGGTGGTAGCTTTTAGTTTTGTGCAGTTTGAAAAAAGAACAAACTGTGCCAATCAAACATTTTTCTGTCCTTCTTGAAACAAAGGCCACAAACAAATAATAGAAACAAAATAAAAAAATATAGAACACAAATTTACGTGGATCGGCTTAAAACCCTACTTCACGAGTGAAGCGCAACAGCAAAGTTTCACTATCAACAAATGGAGATTACACAAAATTCTCTAATCCAGATAATAGAATCAAACATGGATGCTTAAAAATGGGGGCCAAAATCCCCCAAAATCTAGGGCCAAAAACCCAAACAAAGCAAAACATGGGCTGAACTTTCTGCTATGGAATATCCCTCAATTGCAACACAAGTCAAGTATAAACATGGATAAAAAAATCTGTTGCATGCATCTAGGGCTGTTAATCAAGCCAAGCTTGAACATTTTTTTAGGCTCGTTTATGTGTAAATAGTCAAATGAGCCAGCTCGTTTATATGTAAATTAGGCTTGAATTAGGCTCGAATTCAGCTCGATTATCACCCCTACATGCATCAACGCATAACCCTAAAAAAATACTCTTTATTTCATCAAATATTCAGGGCAATGAGAATCAAATACAAAGGGAAATTAATCTGAAAATTTCAGCAAGAACAATACACAAAAAATAGCTTTCAAAACTCACAAACGGAGCTTCTGCTCTGGAGACACCTACTGCGTTTTCCTCTGGCAGCAACACATTTTTTTCTCTCTGATTTGCCCTATGTTTTTCTGTATAAACTCTCTCCTTCTCTCTCTATTTTCCACCTACTGTCCAACATCTTTTATACTCTATTTTCCTTCAGCAAACCGACTTCAGAAGCTGCTACCTTCGGTTCCTTCTCCCAGCAGGAAACGTCTTCTACTATGGTTGCCCCTTGACGTTTTTCTAAAGCCCAAAGAAGCTGCTCCTTCAACGTTTCTCAAGCCAACAAGACATTAGTGGATGCACCTCTATTCACACCAACAAAAAATAAAGCCACTAAACAAACCTAATTGCAACTAAGGACATACAAACATAAAAATTACATAACATACCCAAAGTAAAATGTCAAAATTACCCATTAAGAATTGGGTTTATAAACTAAAATCCCCCCTCAAATCCAATTTCCTTGGATTCTTATGTCTAGCATCATCTTCAATGTTCCAAACAGATCATGCTTCAATGGCTTCGTAAAAATGTCGGCAACTTGATCTTGAGTCTTACAATGCAACAACTTCACTACTTCATTCTTCACATGCTCTCTAATGAAATGATAGCGTGTGTCGATATGCTTACTCCTTTCATGGAATACCGGGTTCTTTGCCAACGCCATTGTCGATTTATTATCAACAAGAATCTCCGTGGGAATTTCTTGAGGAAATCCCAAATACTTTAACAAGTATCTCAACCAAATAGCATGACACACCGTGGAATTTGCCGCCACATACTCCACTTCACACGTAGACAAAGTAACAATTACTTGCTTCTTGGATGATCAAGTAAAAGCCGCATCTCCCATGAAAAAACAATAAATCGATGTGCTTTTTCTTTTATCCAAATCTCTTCCCCAATCACTATTCGAATAACCAACAAGTCTAAAGTCATTGGTGCAATAATAAAATAAGTCATCATTGAGTGTACCTCTAATGTAACGTAAAACCCTTTTTCGCCGCATTGAGATGAGTTTGGCCTGGTGTTTCTATGTATCTACTAATGAAGCCAACTCCATAAAGAATATTCGGCCTTGTGCAAGTAAGGTCCCGAAGACTTCCAACTAAACTCTTAAAGTAAGTTGGATCAACATTTCCACCATTGATGCTCTTCCTCAATTCCAATCCACTTCCCACGGGGGTGTTCACCAAATTGCAAGTCTCCATCTTGAATCTCTTGAGTATCTCCTTTGCATAGTTACTTTGAGAAATAAAAATCCCATATTCACTTTGCTTAACCTCAATGCCAAGGAAATGAGGCATCAAGCCTATATCGATCATTTCAAACTCCTTAATCATGCTTCTCTTACATTCATCAAACATATTAGGATTATTGTCGGTGAAGATCAAATCATTAACGTAAAGACAAACAAATAACACACTTCCATTTCCATCCATCTTCATATATAATGCATGCTCATAAGGACACTTTTGATAACCATTCTCATGAAAGTACTTGTCAATTCTAGCACGGTGTTTGCTTTAATCCATAAAATTTTTTTCTCAACTTGCACACTTTATCTTTATGTCTCTTTTTCACATACCTCAAAGGTTGTGGCTACAACTTCAATAATGTAAACTCAAGTTATTGAGAATCAGACTGTAAAATGAACTTCAATAATGTATACTCTATTTTCCTTGAGTGTACCTCTCAAAGGTTCAGCAAAGGAGAGGGCAGAGCAGACTCTCGCAAAGATGACTACCACACCTTTCGTTCGGTCTATATGAGAATCTGAACCTCCACGTAAGTTTACTCTTCTGACTTTTGAGGTTTACGGTGGCAAGTCCGATCCCGTGCTTCACATGGGAGCCTTTACTAACAAGATGACCCTCTGGATGAGCAACGATGAATTGATGTGTAAGATGTTCCCCTCCAATTTGGGGAGGTTATCTCTTAAGTGGATGCATGGGATACCCATGAATTCGGTCTTCTCTTGGGAACAACTCGTAGGGTAGTTCGTCTCTTGATTCATAGTCAATAGTCGGGAGCCAATGACCATTGACACACTCTTGGCGCTACGCCACAAACGTGGAGGGACTCTCCATGAGTATGCCATAAGGTACTTGGAAATCTATATTGACATAGAAGAATGCGAAGAGAAGACGACCGTTTTCTCTTTTGGTTTAGGCCTCCCCAAGGAAAGCAAATTGAGAAAGCATCTCACCATGTGGTCGCCCCGTAGTATGTCACACTTGCAGGAGCATATCAAGAGGCATGTGAAGGTGGAGGACAACAACGGACTAGTCAATCAGCAGCCAAAGAAAAACCAGATTAAGGAAGACAACACTCCCAACCCATCAAGGAGAGACAGGTCATCCAAAGGAATGAGAGACTTCTACCAAGGAACCAACATTGTCTTCAAGAAGCCTATCTATCAAGTCCTAAACCAAATCAAAGACAAGGAGTATTTTAGGTGGCCACCTAAGATGATAGGAGATCCATCAAAAGCGGGACCAAAACCTCCATTGTTTTTATCACAAGGACAAAGGCCATCGGATGGAGACTTTCTTGGCACTTGATACATTGACAAAGAAAAGACTACCAAGGAACATGAAGAGCAACAAATCCAATCAGATAACTAAGTTTCAATTTTAGCTTAGTTAACAACGTCTTATTATTGCAATAAGTCTTCAAAGACATTTGTTTCTCATCCTCGTTGATTAGAAAAAATAAGTTTATTTTTCACAACTCTAAGTGTTCCTTTATTTGTGATTATTGCAGTCTCCGTGGTTGCACCTCAAGACAACCTCTGTGGTTGCACCTACAACCAACCTTCGTGGTTGCACCTCAAGACTCATTTGTCTACATCCAACCTCCTTAGTTGCACCTCAAGCCAACCTCCGTAGTTGCACCTATAACCAAGCTCCTTGATTGCACTTCAATCCAACCTCTATAGCTACACCTTAAGCCAACATCAGTGGTTGCACATCAAGCTAACCTCTGTGGTTGAACCTTAAGCCAATCTCCGTGGTTGCACCTCAAGCTGACCTCTGTGGTTGCACCTCAAGCTGATGTCCGTGGTTGCACCTAAAACCAACCTCCTTGGTTACACCTCAAACCAACCTCCGTGGTTGCACCTCAAGCCAACCTCTGTGGTTGCACCTACAACCAACCTCCTTGGTTGCACCTCAAGCCAATCTCCGTGGTTGCACCTCAAGCTACTTGGCCTCCATGCAACCTATACAGTTGTCCTTCAAGCTATTTCGCCACCATGAAACCTTTAAGGATGCCCTATAAGTTACTCAGCTTCGACAGACGACCAACAACTTCTACAATTGCTCAGCAAGCTACTTAGCATTTCTTAAGGATTTGTCACCTCTGAGCATCAAACCCCTCAACTTATGAGGACTCTCCTCATTCAGTCAAACGGGGGGCACACGTGTTAAAAAACTCAAACCACCACTACCAAGAAACTTCTTCACGATCTCAGGAATCAGGAAGTCATTCTCAAGCCACGTAACTTCCTCCCAAACTGGATATGATCCATCGATCCCGGCTGCCTGAGTGCTCCTCCCTAACCATCTCCGAAGGAATTGTTCTTTTCTCCTGCATATTTCTCCTTGACTATGTCCACAGAGGAATGATTGTAGACAACATTCTTTACTTGCTCATCATTTTCCCTCTTAGCCTTAGCAAGTTCCTCTTGAAGCTCTCCTACTCGAGTCTCTACCTCAGTAACCTTATTCTTCAAGAAGACAATATCCTCTCTAGATAAGTTGTTTCTCAAGCATGTCTGCACTGACCATATCAGACTCCGCTCGACTTTCGAGCAACTCTTATCACTTGACTAGTTCTTGAGTAAAGTAAGTCAGACCCTCGTACAATTGGAGCGAAGTAACAATGAATACTTCTCATTTCTTCTTTCTGCCAAACTTTAAAGCAATATGAAAAATGAAGTAAGGAGGAAGTATATATAAAGTCATAAGCTACTTAGGTAACTAAAGCCCTAGTACTCTATGTAAAATAAGCTTGTTACCAATAAGTTAGGCTCAGGAGATATCTAATCTTCAAACACATACCTCAATTAATAAAAAATGGGTTAATTGAGGTATTGGGGGGGGGGGGGGGAATTGTGAGGCATAAAGTAATACCCAAGACAGAAGCACATGCCAGTCGTCAAGGAGCACTTGCCATTCGGCATGTGCAAAAAGTGGATCATTCCATTAAGCAAAGTAAAAAAGTGGCTCATGCCCACTTGGTATTTGAAGTAGTTTGACCTCATGCCACTCGGTAAAGGCTACGTCACACCACTCAGCAGAGGGTTGCCTCTCACCACTCGCCAAGGAGCAAGAGAGAAGCTCCCTCATGCCACTCGACAATAGGCTGCCTCTGATCACTCGACAAAGGGAAAGAGGCAAGGCCTCATGCCATTAGGTTGTGGCTCTTGCCACTTGGCAAAGCCAAGGGGCTTGGGCAAGACCTCCCTTGTTCACGTTTGGCACCCAAGGCAACTAAAGATGAGTCCTACTCAATGAGAGATCAATCAAGGATCTCGAGTCCTAATCAAATACCACTCCAAAATTTAGGAGCTAGGAATAAGGCACTAAGGAGTTAGAGTCCAAGCAAAATGCTACTCCGAGTAACCAGGGGTTGGCGAAGAGGACCGAGGACCAAAAGTCCTAATCTAACTCTACCCCAAACTTCTAGGATTTGGTGACGGGGTTGAACCAATCACCCTAGAGTTTGGATTCTAGTGGGACTCATCTCCCTACCACTATAAATAAAGGCCCCGGGTACCAAATAAGGCATTGAATCTGAGCCTATTCACTCTATACTTCTCTCTAACTTGCGATCTAACTTAACCATCGGAGTCACTTTGTCCACCTCCGGCCATCGGTTCACATAAGTGTTTTCTTGTCTTGTAGGTTCATCGAGGCTTCTCCACCACCCTCTCCATTTGTACGAGGTGGTGACCCTTTGCATAGATTAATTCTCGCACAGATTACATGCGAACTGAATATGTTTTGCAACTCGCACTTGTCCGGTGCTTTTTCTAGCTTCACAAAGGCAAAGCTGATTCCATAGGGCTTTTCAGTTTTGTCTTTGTTGTTTCTTATAGTTTTTTGTTTATTTAACTGTGATATCAAGAACCATGCTGTATTCTAGGCAACAAATGCTGGATTGAAAGATCAAGAAGCGATAAATTTCCTAGAGAAGAAAATGAAAAATGATCCTGCATTTTCCTACGAGGAGACAGTAAAGGTAGGTTTATCTTCTTCTTGTTCTATAGTAATATTGCTTGAAGTTGAAAAATTGACCTTGGAAAAAAGTTACGAAGGAAATGCAACTGTTTTGTGGATTTTTGAATTATTCATTCTCTTTTGGAGTAGTTTGTTGTTGAAGGTAGCAAAATGAATTTTGTGTTGGCTATATAATTTTAGCCTTTGTATATTTGTCATGGAGAAAATCAAAGACAATGTAACTTAGTCTTTAGGAATAATTTTTCATTCATGTATTCTATAGTTTCAACATACATATAGGTTGTAAGATATATACATCTTGATCACTCACTTTCCTAGAACATTAACCACATAACAAGACTCAAGTCTCAACCACTTGTATTTCCAAATCAATTGATAGGTTGGAAGGAGACCTCTACGTGCATTGTTGTATGGAAGCCAAGGGTTATGTTTCCTTCCATGGGATGCTGTACAGAGCCAAATTTTAGAAGCTGTTGAATATCATCACTTCTTCAGATGATTGAGATTGTGTGGCAGCACCTGGTTCTGCTACATAACTTGGCTTTGCATTACAGTGCATACGAAGTCCTCCATGAATTATGCATCCCATGAAATGCTTTGCTCACTTTTTTTCACTTAACTGATCAGTTCAATTCTTGAGTCATGTTTGTGAGTTGAGTAGAGCTCGTACTCTAGTAATTAAATTCATCCAAGTTGATTAAATATGGACCTGGGTTGGGCTAATGGCCATTCATGTGCAGTTGAAGCTAGTCTTCATGAACTGAATTGTGTGATTTATTGCTACAATTACTATTATTATAGCTTTCATTTTTTAAAAATCGTATGCTTTGACAGGTTGGAGTTGTGAGGAAGGAGAATCCTGTCTTCCGGGTGTTGTCAATTGAGGAAATTGATGAGCGCTTTACTGCTACAAGTGAGCGTGATTAATCATCCTAAGACTGCCTGAAGTGGAGTTACTCAGATTGTTTACCTGAAAAATGCTGTCTTGTGACTTATGGTCAGTGATTACCATTGTTAGATTAAAACTGGTAAAAAGATAGTCTTGATTACGAGTGCTAGATCCCAATGCATTGGTGCTTTATCAGTTGGTGGATTTGTGCTCAGCAAGATACATTGACGTAATTCACTCGCACAATGTATGTATTACTGCTAAGACCCAAAAAAGCAAGTGTACCTGGAACTTGTAATTGCTCAATCAGATAACTAACGACAACGCTATCATGATGTCGATTGGTGATAAAAAATTCTAGAGAGAATTAAACTCAAAGTATCTGAGGTTTGTTACTTAATCACTTAAACTTCTTGACATTCGAAATATTACATACAGACCCCCTGAGATTTGTACGCGTATAACACTTAGACTCCTGTTGTAAATATATCCGTTAAAAAATTACACCTAGACCTCCCTGAAGTTTGTACACATATAATACTTAGACTCCTTAAGTTTAAAATATTATATTTTGACAAAAAATACTCCAATCAAAGATAAAATATTAAATATTTTAAATTTTACAACATTCATGCTACTTTGTATCATTTATTGAAATAAAATCAAAAATAAAAATTCAATTTTTTCTTAAAAAATCGTAATTAGTATACAATTATACTATCTATTGGAATAAAACTAAAAAATAAACAAGGGGTCTAAGTCATTCATAATTAAACATGAATTTTAGTTGTAAAATTCATGTTCTATTATGTTTTTGATTGAAATAAAATCAAAAATCAAAATCTATTTTTTTCTAAAAAAATCATAGGTAATATACAATTATACTATCTATTAGAATAAAACTAAAAAATTAAATAAGGGTTCAAACTGTAATTGACACAATATATTTTAACTTTAATTGGGGTAGTTTGGTATTTTAATTTGGTCGTTTAAACGATCAAATTAAATTCCAATAGACAATATAATTGTATACTAATTACGATTTTTTAAGAAAAAAATGGAATTTTTATTTTTGATTTTTTTTCAATAAATGATACAATAAAACATGAATTTTAATTATAAAATTTAAAATATTTGATATTCTATCTTTAATTGAAGTATTTTTTATCTAAGTATAACATTTTAAACTTAATGGATTTAAGTAATATATGTCTATAAACTACCGGGGGTCTGAATGTAATTTACTAACAGATATATTTACAGAAAAGGTCTAAGTATTACGCAGGTACAAACTTCAGGAAGTCTGAGTATAATTCTCCCAAAATTCTATTTGTCTTCTTAATGTTATCTATACCAAATTTTCTGTTCCTGATAATAATAGCTGTGTCAAATTCTTGGCTCAAATCAATTTACCTTTCAAAGATCTAACCATGTAAGATTTAGTCTTTGCTGCTTGCGTGATGAGATGATCTGAGTCACGGAATGACCAGATACCTTTTTTCTTGTGTGATGAGATGATCTAAATCAACAGGGAGGATATGACTCGGGATTATAATCAAATGGAAAAGTTTGGGGTTGCTCTTTAACATTTTAAGATCAAATTCGATTTTTAAAAGTTGTAATCTAATATAATTCAGTCGTAACTAGTTTCATTAGGTGTGACTTGACCTCTAATAAACAACTGTAAACAAATTTTACTTAATTATAAATTTTGATACGGTACAAAACATAACCAGAGCCGGCTCTACCTTTAAGCAAGTGAGGCGGTCGCCTAGGGTCTCAGTCGTGTATGTTTTATAAAATTATATGATTAAATTTTAAAAATAATATAAAAAATTTAAAATATTACATGAAACGATAAATAAATTTACTACTATTTTTAAAAAAATTATAAATATATTGTACATTCAAAAAGAAGAAGAAAAAAAAAGATTGTACCATATTCTTGTACAAAAAATTATAAGGCTCTACTCTCTCATTTTATCTGAATTCCCAATATCTCTGGTCTATTTATCAGTTTTATTTTCTTGAACTATAGTTTTTGAGTTAATTTTACTTTTAATATAATAATTCACATAATGTATATTTTACAAGTTATTTTACACCTAAAATATATCTACTAAAATATATGAATTTAAATGTTTAAAATTTTAAAACAAAAATAAATAATTATACATCCAAAAAATATTTAGGGCCTTATCCAATTTTTTTGACTAGGGCCTCAAGTATTGTTGGGCCGACCCTGAACATAACATCAGAGTCTTACCCATTGATGTGAATGCTTGATTAGAATTAGTCATATGTATGCCATGGGATTAAGTTCAAGTATGGCCTTAAAATGATCGGCCTTACAAATATTGAGAATGCGTATGTGGGAAAATAGTGTTTAAAACCCTTGGGAACTTGGACTATCTCCTAGTCACATTACTTAGTTAACAACTTTATCTAGCAAAGGTTACTATCCATCAACCTTACCTAAAAATGAAAAGAACAAGTAAAAAGACAATCACCCAATCCCTTGCTAAAGGATTACGGTGTCTCTTTGTGATTGTAAACAAAACTTTTTAAATCTGTCAAATTCTGATGCTTTCGAAAAATACATATTGCTTACCTTAATAAACTTGGCGTGCTGGTGATTGGGTGTATTTCAAGTTTATAAAAACAACCACAAGTACTAAAGAAAATGTAATTACTTATTTTATATATATAATAAAATAGAGCTGAATTTGAATTTTGGAGACAAAGAGAAGTTCAGATCGTTTTGAGACAAAACATAAACATATCCAACGAACAATGTAATCTAAACATAAAAGACTTTTCAGATCATCTCATAAATACAGATCCGACGGTTTACAGTGAGTACTGAATTTTACTTTCCCGCCCAGCAACATTTCCTAACTCACGTCTCTCTCCTCCGAAATCTCTCAAATCTTTCCCAATCCCATCCAAAATCCAAATCCCGCCCATTTTAACTGCACACACACGGCACCCCAAGCACTCCAGCCTAGCCCAAGCCAAACTTTCTCTCTCTCTCTCTCTCTCCTCTGTGGATAAAGACCCAACTCAACCCCTTATTTCCTTTTCTCTCACTCTCTCTCCCGCACCTCTTGTGTATCTCTGTCTCTCTTTTCCAGAAGACCACTCTCCTACCTCTCACTCAACCCACCATCGTTCAACCAATGGTCAACGACAAACAGCCCAGGTACCTCCCTTCTTCCCCCTCTCTCTCTCTCTCTCTCTCTCTCCCCTTACCGCTCCTCTTCGCACTCTCTCTGTCTCACATAGCACGCACACACACGCACACACCACATAGCACACACATACACATACACATCGCACATACACAACTCACACCAGTCGCAAATACACACGACAACACACGCACAAACACACATCATATCATTTGACGAGCCCGAAATTGACCGGGCTGAGCCCAACTTATACGGACCAAAAAAGCCCAAAGAAGAGCCCAAATTACGGCCCTAAATCGATGCAGAGTACAAGATCCAAGCCCATGGACCAAGGGGGCGCCGCCTTGGAGGTTGTCCACGCCCAAGGGGGCGCCTAGGAGGTTGGTCATGCCCAAGGGGGCGCCTAGGAGGCTGGCCACGCCCAAGTGGGCGCCGCCCATGGGGGCGCCTGGTCCTGGTCCTGGTCTCCTCCTCCTCCTCCTTCCTGCCTTGGTCTCCTCCTCCCTTGCCTCCTTATTCCAAAGAAGCCTTCTACGACTCAAGCCTAGCCCACTCCAAATCAAGCTTAGTCCATCTCAGGACCACCTCCGACGGAATAGGGGCACGAGGGAGAAAATATCGGGATACGCACCGGAGATCAAATCCTACCATACTTGTACTTACCAAAGTGGTGGAATCCTATCATAACTACACTTACCAAAATAGTGGTGACCGCCTCAACTCACCGCCTTAGTAAACCTATATAATGTAAGCTCTCTCCACTTGGAGAGGCATCTCATGATCTACACACACCACACCTCCTATATCTCTACACATTGCTCCCCCTCTCTCAAAGCTCTGTAATACTCCGGTGACTCTTATTCATTAATAAAGAACACCGGCCATCGCTGCCATTCCAGAGAGTGGACTAGGTCATCCGAGACCGAACCACTATAAGTCCCTGTGTTAATTCTCTGTTTATGGTTTTGATTCATTGATTGTCATTGATTGCTCATTAATTACTCGTTTATTGCATCACTATTTATACTTGACTGTTGATCTTGCCAAAGACAATTTTGTGCATCATCAGTTTGGCGCCGTCTGTGGGAACGGCAAAGTTTCTATTGCTCTACTTCTTTGCTCATTGAATCCATGGCAATCACCACGAGATCAAGGTCTCAACAAACCGGGGACAACAACCCGGCTCACCGGGAGGAGGTTCCGCCTCCCCCCGCACCTTTGGGACCATCTGCCACGGCGACTCTCGCCATCGGACAACAACAACTCTTGCAGACTATGCAGCTGCTGGTGAAACAGAACCATCAAATCATCCAGTTGATGCTCTCCCAAGGAGGTGTCACCCCTCATCCTATAGGAGGAGCACCACTCCCTCCAACAGCAGGGGAACAACAACCCCTTCCTTCTGGTCATCAAGCACCCTACCATGGGGTCCCTCGCCAGAATGCCCCAAGGCCACACCAGGGCTCCCCTTGCCCAACAGTCCCTCCTCAACGTGCGGGGAGCTCACGTGTACCCCCTCCACACGTACATGCACAGGAGAATGAAGACGGCGAGAGCCAATATGGTGATGAAAACCATGAAAACCAGTACCACCACCCAACAGAGGATGTCCCCAACCACTGGGACGAGAAAATCAGGGAGGTACAAAACCAACTCGGTGATGCCCTCAACGCCATCAAGGCACAGGCGCCCGAAACCGTGGACTACCTGGTAAGACGCACTGACACTCCTTTTATCACTGATATTGTTAATTATCCTCTGCCTTCGAAATTCAAGATGCCCAACATCGAGATCTTCGATGGTACCAAAGACCCCCTTGACCACCTCGACACGTACAAATCCCTCATGCAACTCCACAACGTGCCTGAGGAGATTATGTGCAGAACCTTCCCTACCACCCTCAAAGGGTCCGCACGTTAATGGTTTGCAAAAATCAAGCCCTCTTCAATTCACTCCTTCACGGAGTTGAGTAGATCTTTCGTCTCCCATTTCATTGGGGGACGCCGACATCAGAAGCTTGTGACACACCTGCTCACCATCAAGCAGGATAGGGATGAAAGCCTCAGAGACTACCTTTCCCGTTTCAATGAGGAGG
This sequence comes from Ilex aquifolium, assembly GCA_951799425.1. Taxonomy (NCBI): domain Eukaryota; kingdom Viridiplantae; phylum Streptophyta; class Magnoliopsida; order Aquifoliales; family Aquifoliaceae; genus Ilex; species Ilex aquifolium. The sequence goes on along the minus strand of OX637410.1, from coordinate 14,829,300 downwards.
CTCTCCAGATTGAGGAGCCAGATGACAAGGTAGCTCTAGCCGCCTTTATCGCCGGCCTCCGCAGTTCCAGCTTCATGTTTTCAGTCCTCAAGAAACCGCCCTCTAGCATGTCTGAGCTGCTGTCAAGGGCACAGAAGTATGTGAATGCCGAGGACGTCACCAAGGCCCGTCGAGGTGAGTTCTCCAGAGGAGGGGAGAAAAGGAAGGACACCCACGAAGACAAGTGGGAGGTAGAGAACAAAAGAAATAGGGCGGAGGGAATATCTGTCAAGGACTGCCTTGGTCCCCCACCTCTGAGAGAGCGACAACCTTTCACACCACTCAATGCCTCGGTGGAGCACATCCTATTTCAGATACAGGATGACCCCACGATCCGCTGGCCCGAAAAAATGAAATCCACCCCAAACCGTGGAAATCCCAGCAGGTACTGTCGTTTCCACCGCGACCATGGCCACGAGACTGACGACTGCTTTGATCTTAAAAGACAGATCGAGGAGCTCATACAATGTGGCCACTTGAGGCAGTACGTTGCTGGAAGAGAACAAGCCCCGCCACCTAGTCGGGACCAGGATGACAGAGAATGCCAGCAACCCCTCGGAGAAATCCAGACGATCGCCTAAGGGCTAGGAGGAGGTGACTCCAACTTCACCAAGAAAGTCCTATGGGACGCTGACATCTGAAGATTTTATCTATCCTTTATTGTTTCAGTCCATTTATTTTGTTATTTGTTACTTTATGAAATAAAATTCTGCGAAGATTATTGTGTCCAGAATTATTTTGTTTTCCTACAATTTACAAACAGCTTCCAGCAGCGCAGACGCTTAGACGAGGGGTCTCGCCCTCTCCACCTTGGGCGTCTCCCATGATGCCGCCAAGACAAGGGGCCTCGCCCTCTCCACCTTGGGCGCCCCCATGATGCCAACGATGGGTCTCGCCCCCTCTCACTAGGGCGCCCAGCAGTAGGCGCCCAATCTTAGGCATCCAACAGCAGACGCCCTGCCTCAGGTGCCCAATCTCAGGCGCCTAGTGCCCAGCAACAGGCGCCCCACACCAGGCACCCAGCAGCCGGTGCCCAGCATCAGGCGCCCAATCTCAGGCGTCCAGCAGCAGGCGCCCCACACTAGGCGCCCAGCTCCTCAACATCACCTCTCATCTCCTCCATCTCTATGGAGTGAGCCTCTCGCCTAGTAGCTCTCTCAAGTGCTACTCGAAGGTCAGCCTCAAGTTGAGCAGCCCTTTCATGCGCTAGCCTCAACTTCTCAGTGGCATCCTCTCGTGCCTGCCGCTTGAGCCTTAATAGTTTCACGGCATCCTCTCGTGCCTGCCGTGCAAGCTACGCGGCATCCTCTCGTGCCTGTCGCTCAAACCTTAACTGCTCTTCAGCAGCCTCATGTGCTCGCCTCTCCGCTGCCTGGACATCGATTGCCTCCTTGATCTTTAGCATATTTGTAAACAAGCAGGACAAAGCAGCAGCCACCTATAGGCATTCAAAGCCAAAAATATAAAGAAATAAAGCCAAGTACAAAGTCAAAGAGGAGTGCGGGACACACTTAGTAAGCCTTTGCTACGGCAGCCATCTCCCGAGACTATACGTAGCTCGGCCTATGACTCTGCTCTCGCGCAAGTAGTCACCTTGAAAGCCTCTGCTACGGCAGCCTTCACCCGAGACTATACGTAGCTCGGCCTATGACTCTGCTCTCACGCAAGTAGTCACCTTGAAAGCCTCTGCTACGGCAGCCATCACCCGAGACTATACGTAGCTCGGCCTCTATAACTCTGCTCTCGTGCAAGTAGTCACCTTACAAGCCTCTGCCACGACAGCCATCCACCGACGCTATACGTAGCTCAGCCTCAGCTCATGCGGCCCTCTCATGGGACGTCTACAACTCTGACTTTGCTCTCATGCAAACAGTCTGCCTCTCTCTTCAGTACAACAGCTAGTTCTAGTATACACAGAAGTCTCAGTCTGGGAAAGAGTGGGGGCACCACCGGATCCCATCTCCCGGGAAGCAACCCAGCAATCGGACCCTAACCAAGAAGCACTAGGGGCATAAAACCTCGGTCTCTTGAGAAGAGGGAAAAACTTTACTCTAAAAAGCAAAGGGAGCCTCCATTGTTGCCCATGCATGCCAGACAACACCAACCAGTGCCCAATCTCCTCCTGGCGCTGCCCAGTTCTCCCTCTCGCCCAAAGGAGGCGCCCAAAGTCCCTTGCAATGCTCCTTACTCTCTTGTCAAGCTAGCGTCGCCCACTAAGCCTCCCTTTACATTTGGTGCCATACCGGGGTTTGTAGCAAAGAAGGCGCTGACGTCGCCCACACTGCCCAGGGAGTCTAAGCCAAAAAAAAAGGAAGACAAGAGTCCACGCCCAAGCAGCAAAGGAAAGAAAAAAAAAAAAAGAGGAAGGAGAGTCTCCACGCCCAACACAAAGCAAAGAAAGGAAAAGACAAAAAAAAAAAAAAGGGAGAAGGGTCAGTGTCCACGCCCAAGGCAAAGAAGAAAGAAAGAAAAAAAAAAAGAGAGGAAGGAGAGTCTCCACGCCCAAGAGGGCGGCGCCCAGCACAAAGCAAAGAAAGGAAAAGACAAAAAAAAAAAAAAAGGGAGAAGGGTCAGTGTCCACGCCCAAGTCAAAGAAGAAAGAAAGAAAAAAAAAAAGAGAGGAAGGAGAGTCTCCACGCCCAAGAGGGCGGCGCCCAACACAAAGCAAAGAAAGGAAAAGACAAAAAAAAAAAAAAGGGAGAAGGGTCAGTGTCCACGCCCAAGCAAGAGAAGAAAAAAAAAAAAAATAGAAAGAGAAAAGAAATCAAAGCCAAGGAGGCCAACGCCCAGCCCAAGTGAAAAAAAAAAAAAAAAAGTCAACAATGGTGGGCTAAAGGCTACCAAAATATATATATATATATAATTTATCTGATATCAAAAAGTTCAGTCAGTCCCCGAAGACGAATAAGTTTCGTGGAGAGCGAGGAAACGCCTATTCAAGTGAAGACAGAGTACATGCCCACAACCTTTTCCTCCCACAGAAGTCAGAAGCTTGGAGCATGGGGGGCAAATGACGAGCCCGAAATTGACCGGGCTGAGCCCAACTTATACGGTCCAAAAAAGCCCAAAGAAGAGCCCAAATTACGGCCCTAAATCGATGCGAAATACAAGATCCAAGCCCATGGACCAAGGGGGCGCCGCCTTGGAGGTTGTCCACGCCCAAGGGGGCGCCTAGGAGGTTGGTCACGCCCAAGGGGGCGCCTAGGAGGCTGGCCACGCCCAAGTGGGCACCGCCCATGGGGGCGCCTGGTCCTAGTCTCCTCCTCCTCCTTCCTACCTTGGTCTCCTTCTCCCTTGCCTCCTTATTCCAAAGAAGCCTTCTACGACTCAAGCCTAGCCTACTTCAAATCAAGCTTAGTCCATCTCAGGACCACCTCCGACGAAATAGGGGCACGAGGGAGAAAATATCGGGATACGCACCGGAGATCAAATCCTACCATACTCGTACTTACCAAAGTGGTGAAATCCTACCATAACTACACTTACCAAAATAGTGGTGACCCCCTCAACTCACCGCCTTAGTAAACCTATATAATGTAAGCTCTCTCCACTTGGAGAGGCATCTCATGATCTACACACACCACACCTCCTATATCTCTACACATTGATCCCCCTCTCTCAAAGCTCTGTAACACTCCGGTGACTCTTATTCATTAATAAAGAACACCGGCCATCGCTGCCATTCCAGAGAGTGGACGTAGGTCATCCGAGACCGAACCACTATAAGTCCCTGTGTTAATTCTCTGTTTATGGTTTTGATTTATTGATTGCCATTGATTGCTTATTAATTACTCGTTTATTGCATCACTATTTATACTTGACTGTTGATCTTGCCAAAGACAATTTTGTGCATCATCAGCATTCAAGACCCACACACACATCCACAGAGGAGCGCACACATATCACACACATATACACAGACGCACACATTCACACAGTTGAGCACACAGTTTTTGGTGGCAATTTCAGATTTGGTGATAATTTGGGTGTTAATTTTTCATGAAATTGAAATTCGATGTTAATTTTTCATGAAATGGAATATTACAGTTAGTTTGAATCATAATGGGTGTTAAATTCTTGAAATAGAGTTTGTAGATGTTGAGTTGAAATTAAATGTTAGTTTATTTCAATCAAATTGGACGTTGGGTGTTAATCTTATAATTTAATGAAATATTATGGTTTTTATTGAATGTAAGGGTTTGAAAGTGAATGTTAGGTTTATTTTGATAGAAATTGAGTGTTAATTTTGAAATTGGATGTTGAGTTGACAGGTTATTGAGTGGTAATGCAAATTGTCATACCTTTTTTCTTGGTGTTAATGTTAGGGTTTTGTTCCCATACTTTTATAGTTTGTTCTATGCTCTCTCTCTTTGTTGATTTCAAGACTAACCACAGACAATCACACACACCAAAAGAGTCGAAACACATTACTCACCATTGTAGGAAAGGTGTTGTTAAGCTGTAGGTAGTGCTAATTCTTAATTCTTTTGTTTCTTCCCCCTTCAGAATATTGACCAGGAGGTTGTGTATGAGTTTGTATCAAACCTGAAGTAGGACACTTTTAACTTTGTACATATGATTTGATTGGTTATTGCTAATAAAAAATATTTTTTTTCTGCAACTGAAAAGTTTTTGACTTTGGTGTAGTACATTTTATTGACTGAATATCACTATTAAACTCTCTTTTTGGTCACTATGGGCGTGAAGTGCAATTTATGTCATTGGTGGTGTAATCTTGAACTTCACTGTTTCTTTTGCCTTGGGTCATTCTTTGTGTTACTGTCAATCTAGCGCGTGACAAATATTTTGACTATATGTTTGATGTTTTTGAATGTGGTTTTCATATGCTGTTATGTATATATGTGCATCTTTATATGAATTGCTGCAATGTCTAGGGTTTTCATACGTTGTCGTATTGCTCTTGAAATTCTATCTAATTCAGCATTTGTGTTTTAATTATTGTCTGACATGTTATGAATTGAGATTTTTTTATGAACTACTAAAGTGCATTTGAAGGTCATTTCTTTTAATTTAAATTTCATTTTGTTCTTCTTTCTTGGTTTTTTGTTGTGTGTTCTACTTATCACTTTTTCGATACTTCAGAATTCTGTAGAAGGGTAATAGGTGACTAATTAAATATCTTTTTTTTTTTTTATATTGTTTAAGGTTGGGGGAGTGAATAAGAGTGTAATTCTAGGATGTGATCGTAACATGATATTGGTGTGTTTTGGGTTGTTCTTTCTTTGACCATGCCTATCAATTACGAACCTTTAAATTCATTGTGAATTAAATTCATTTTTCTTTATTTTTAGAAACTTTATTGGTTTTTTGTGTTCTACTTATCACTTTTTCAGTATTTTAGGAATTTTGGATAAGGGTAATAGATTACTCATTAAATTCCTTCTTTTTTAAAAAAACAAAAATTTTGGAGAAGAATTTTGTTAATCGCATGAAATTGGATGTTGACTTGATTGTTGGGTGTTAGTTTTATGAAATAAGGTTTTGGTGTTTATTTTGATGAAATTGGAAGTTGGGTTTATGAAATTTGTAGGCTAATCGAGTTTTTTAAAAAAAATTATTGATTTTTATTAAAATTGTTGTTAATTATATTTAATTTATGAAATTGAGCGTGTAGTCACTCCTGTTGCAACCCCAGACCACCAAAAAATGGACGACATAACTATTTCTACTAACATAAATTGATTGATTATTTAATTCTTTCCAAACATCTATATTCAACACTACACATGCAATCAGAACACACGCAAAGAGAAGAATACAGAACACACACCAACACACAAAGAGCACAGTCTAAATTATTGGAACAAAATACTCAATAACCCTAGAATAACAATGTAAAACAGTAAATGTGAGTTAGTTGTTAATAACCACCTATGAGTTGTGCAGTGAGAAGATAATAATTTATCTCAATAAGAAATGTTATGGTACTCATGTTGTTCGTTTCACACTATATCGTGTGAAAGCCTTGGTCAAGTTCACATGACGCACTTAATTTGTGTCATTGATACTACATTTTTTTTTTCCGTTATACGGGAAAATCTCAAGGCCTATCCTCAACGAGTAGAGACGCACTTATGTCGCTCAGGCTCGTGACTCCGAATAGAATCAAAGGCAAAATTCGGGTGTATGAACTAATCCCTCAACGCATACACACTATTTAAATCAGGACTTGCGTTTCGCCGGGAATTCAAGACTCACATCAGAGACTTAGATATGATTCGTCTAAACAACTGATGTCTTGTCTTACCAAACAGCCATACTTTTACGCTCAGGAGACTTCGAACCCCTGACCTTCTACTAGAAAGCCAAAAACTCTGGCCAACTGAGCTACCACACAATATCAACAACGTCACATTATATCACTGATTACGTAGTATTTCATTTATTAGAAAATTCATTCTTAAGCATGTAAAATGATAAGTATGTCATGTTGACCAGCTAATGCTCTCACACGAGAAGCAATTAATTAAAGATGAGAGTAGTTGCCTTGGTAACATAATCGTAGTGACCTTGGAAACAGAGCATGTGAAACGTGTTTCAATTGTGCCATGTGAAAAGACGAATGCTCTCATAGTTTAATGAATTATAACTAACAATTAAGGACAAGAGAGTAAATATTGGCTTTTGTGATAGAGTATGGGTAGGGCAAAAGCACACAAAATAGGTGGTCCGTTCTGTGGAGTTTCTATCCAGTTGAGGAAGGGTCTAATCTAATCTTCGTGGACATCCATTTCACAGTCATTCAATTATTGCGCACTCTTTCTTTGTTTGGTCCATCAATTATTATTCAAACACACACTCACACACTATACGAATGAATGCGACGTATCCTCCTGATAATCAACTAGCTGAATAGTCCGACTAGACATTAGACAATCGTTGTTTGGAATGTATTTATGATTGATCTCCAACTATTGCCGTAAGATAATAATGATGAAGGACTGCACCACCTGGCTTGCGTAGGTTTCACTCCTGGGGAACTTTAGATGCAGTTATTTGGGGGAACTTTGGTCCCATGAAAAATGGTGTAACTTTCATTTTGGAGTAATCCCTCTTTTTTATTGGAAAAATGTTATTGTATCGAAATTTTAAATGTGTTATTTGATATCTAAAAATTTTATTTTTTTATGATTGGTTATAGTATTTTATAATCAACCATATTGTACATCTTTTAATATTGTAATCATTCCCGTTTCTATTTATTACCCAAAACAAGTGTTTTGGTCGGTATACGTCATATAATATAAGATGCTTGAGTATATATTTACTCAATTTACACATCAAATTCGAAGAAAAAGAAATTGATCAGGGTTCAATTATATTTTTCCTATATTTAAGGGGTAATTCGTGACTGAAGGCACGGTGTAACATAAGTGAGAAGTTATGAATTTGAGGAGGAAAAAAATTTAATATAAGTGGTTTTAAGAGGGGTATTGATGACTATTAGATGAATCTATTTGAAATCGTCGAGAAATCTGTCCTTTTTTTTCTATATTTAATATCACTTTAGAGTTTGCAAAGATGTGTTTCACGTGACATAAAGCTTGCTTAGTTGCTACTCAGATTCTTCCTTGATGTGTGTCCTAGTATGTGTGCCCACACACACATGAAATTATAATTTTATGTTATACCGAGAAATTTGTCTTCATAATGATTTGCTTTCAAAGCAAAAGCTCAAAAATCACATGACAAATGCATTTTTCTTAAATTTCTCTGCAACCATAAATTTATATCGATAATGTTAGATTGATCAAATAATATGCAGCTTGATCTAGGGGCATTTTTATTCCACTTTTTATTAATTTAAAATTCAAATTTTATTTATATCATTTAGTTTTTATTTTTAGTCAATTTTTTTTTATCAGTGTAGTGTTACCGAATTTCTACATATACTCGGTGAAATAGGGTAAACTCGGTGAAATATGATCATTAAGTTTTTTAAAAGAGTGAAATTTGATTATCGAAAATTTGAGTAAACATTTAAGTCTGTCTCGATTTGGATAAAAAATTAAATCTCTTTTCATTTAGTATAAGTTTGAATTAAAAAGTGAAATTTGTTTTTAATCTATTTTTACTTAAATTTAAATTAAAGTAAGAAGGGGAGCTAAGTTAACGAGGGAGGAAGAGAGAGAGCTGGAGAATCGAATAGTACACGTCGGCAGTTTACACATGGCATAGAGGTATTGGTGAACAGAGAGAATAAAAAGAAAGAAATATGCGCAAACAGCACATTTTTTTGGAGAGTAATGCAACACTGATCAAATTTTGGGACCAAATATAGAGTCTAAATGACATGGCAGCTGACTTGAGTTTTTTTATTTGGTGCCATGTCATTTGGGCCCTAATAAAAACTCCAAATAATATGCTGTCATGTCATTTAAACTCTAAATTTAATCTTAAAATTTGATCGGTATAACATTAGTGTTTTCTTTTTAGGAATGGCTAAGGACAAGTCTCCAAACGATAATGTACAGGCTGGCAATCCCAATAACCCACGGCCATAATTCATGCGATTTGACAGCTTTGTTTGCTGACGTGGATTCTATTACTGATTACTATTACTGTCCTCTCTTCCTCTTCTTTTTGGCCCCAGCCACCTTACCAGCTGCCAATTACTCGCATACAAAACAAAACTCACACCAACCTCTTTTCTCTCTCTCCAATACCCCCTCGTCTCTATTCTTTATATACATGTTTGTTTTCTCTCTCTACAACTCTCTGCAGAAAGAGCGGTCCGGAGGTGAAACCAAAAACAATTCCTCTCTATTCTTCCATTTTTGACTTGATGATTTCATGATTTAATTCTCTCTCCTCTCTCTCTTTCTAGGGCAATCATAGATATGCAGTTAGCTTTCCGTTTAGTCTAAATTCTAGGAAGAGAGCGATTGGGACAAGGAAGAAAGCTATTCTTGATTTTTGTCTGGATCGAGCTTCTCTAAAATGCTTTTCTTGTATACCTTTTTCGTTCCTGAAGAAGCCAAGATTGAAGAAGTGGAGTGGGAAAAAGAAAGATAACAATCTTCAAAATATTTTAGAAGAGCCGACGAAGTAGACAGACAGATATAAAGACAGCAAACTGTATATGTCCATTTAGATCTGCTTCTGCTGGTAATTCTAAATCTAATCCATTTGTGGATTTCTAATTCTATTGTGTGTAACAATTTAATCGCTTATCAAATAAATTGATCTGTATAATTTCAGTATATTATATAACAGTGTTTTTTTTTTTTATTGAATTAAAAGGATGTCTACTTCAGTTATGAGCGATGCAATGATGATGACAGCAACGGAATCACAAACAGCAACAGCAAAACTTACCTCTCAAATGGAGGTGGATTTCGCGAAATGCGAATGTTGTGGATTGACAGAGGAGTGCACTTTGGCATACATAGAGCGAATTCGCGAACGCTATCAAGGCAAATGGATCTGCGGACTCTGCGCCGAGGCTGTCAAAGACGAAATCGTGAGGTGCGAGAGCGAGAGGCTCATCAGCACCGAAGAGGCCTTGACTAAGCATATTAACTTTTGCAACAAGTTTAACGCATCAGGACCGCCTTCGAACCCTGCGGTTCATCTGATTACCGCCATGAGACATATTCTGAGGCGGAGTTTGGATTCTCCGAGATCGTTAAAGTCGGTGCCGAGTAGTCCGACGAAGAACATCAGAGAAATTAAGCGAACGGTGCTGGCTAGATCGGAAAGTTGTATTCCTACCCTTTCTATGGTTAATGACTCTTCTTGTCATACTGCGGAAGAAGCTACTGAACGAATATTTAAAAAAGGAGAGTGAAAAAGGAAATTGTAAGTTTCATTTCAACGCCTTTAATTTGAGAAAAATAAAAAAAAATAAAATTAGATGCCTAGTTTAGTTATGTAAGTTCTGAACAGAATTATTATTAGGAATAATGGACTATTATTTCTTTTATATAAATATATTTTCAAGTGTAAATAAACTGCTGCTATTATCAGAAAAATTTCTTTGTCCATTTTTTTTATTACAAGTTCGATTGCCATATTTAGATATATCATTAAGCTTCCAAGTTTGATTGAATGTTTATGGAATTTCTTTCTTCAATACCAATGAAAGAAAAGGCATGGAGGGTTTTTGGCTGTTGCTCTTACAAGTTACAACGACATGACTGGCCTATTCTTAGAGCATCTCCAACAATAGTAGCTATTTTAGCTACCCAAAAAACAACTTTTTCTATTTTAGCTACTCACTTTTTTAATACACACTCCAACAGATTCTCTATATTTTTAACTACTCCTTTTAAATATTATTTATCATCCCTTTTGTATTATATTTTTTGGGAATAGTGAAAGGGAGAAAGAGAGAGAATGGAAGAAATGAGAGGAAGAGAGAGAAAATAATATATATTTATGTTTACATATTGCTACAGTGATGCTCTATATTTAGAGCATCACTGTAGCAAAAATGCATTATAGCTATTATGAAGAGCATCTGTTGGAGCATGAATAGTGGCTTTGGTTAGCTAAATTATACATATTTTGGGCATTTGAAGCATCTGTTGGAGATGCTCTTAGGAGGAGCTGGCACTTACTTTATGATTATGTTGCATATTTATTGGGTAGAAACAAGAAACATCTGATAAGATGGGGTTAAAAATGTTTTAAAAAAAACAAGCGGACTAACGATGGCTGCAGGTGTTGAAGGAAGAAATACAACCACTAACTAGTGTCGGCCCCTGCAATGCGCGGAAATTGCATATATCCCCGTTCACTTTTTTTTTTCTTTTTTATTGTCATCATACTATTAAAAAAAATTAGATAAAAAATTATATATATAAAAAATTAAGATGATAAAATAATTATGTAAAGTTATGGTGGTGAAATTATATTCCTAAAAAGTTTGCATAGTAATAATTAATTAGTAGGGTAGAGGAGCAGTTACATAAGACATGTGTTAGAACATAATTAGTTAAGTGATAATTAAATAATTAAAAATCCTAAAAAATAAAAAATAAAGTGAGAAAGAAGGATTCTCGAGCCACTTCCAATATAATTTGATTGTTTTATAGTATAGTAAACTTTGGTACACAGTGTCATTTAGTACCCTATCTCCTTTCTTTTTTTAATCAATGAAAATTTGACATGGGTAATTTTTATTTTATTTTAAAAATCAATATCGTAGCCTCGTCTTTTACTTGGGAAAGTCTGCGGTACCGTCTTCGGTATCGTATCGTCATTTACTATTTTTATAGTAAAATTATAACTCAAAAGGGAGAAATTACAACTGTTCAAGAGAAGTTCATGATCGATCACAGATATATATGATCCGATCATGGACTTCCTCTGAGCAGTTGTAACTTCTCCCTTATGAGTTATAATTTGACATTTAAAAATTATAACTTCGTTATCGATCCAATCTATCATGATCGATCATGATTTTTAAAAATTGTAACTTACACCTCAAAAAAATTATAACTTAACCTTAAATAATTATAAATTTCGATACGGTATCACCTTGGTTACCGTAGCCTTTCCCCCTTTACTTTATACCAAGCAAAAACAAATGCCATGTGTATGGGAGCTTCTGGAAAGGGATTCTCAGTGAATGAATGGATGCCCATGACTAGATTCTTGAGAGGGTGTAGCGGACCAAGTTTTGCACTTTGGCCACCAAACTTCATTCGTCTCTTCCGGCAGAGATCCAACATAATCATTTCTTTATTTCATTATTATTATTATTATTTTGGGACCCAGAAATAATTAGAGTGAACTTCATGTATTATTTGGTAATTTTTTTAAACTATTTTTAGAAATAAAAATATATTTGTGTTAAAATTTTAAGTAATATATAAGTGCCTGGAATATACGTTTAAACTCCTATATAGGGAAGTACACATAATTAAGTTTGAGACATGTTTGCAAATCTGAACAAGAGAAATCATGTTTTTGGCTTTTAGGGTAAAATTAAGGCACTATTTACTTTGCGATTTGAAAATTATTTTTGAGAAGAGTTTTAAGAAAGTATTTTTTGATATTTTTATATTACAAAACCTATATGGTTTTGAAAATAGTTTTAAAAAACAAAAAATAGTAAAACTTGTTTGGACAATGATCCACAAAACTAATTTTTAACTTATCATTTTTTACCAAAAAAAAATATCACTTCTAAACATTCTCTCTCCAGTCACTCCATGTATAGAGCCTTCTCTCTCTCTCTCTCTCTCTCTCTCTCTCTCTCTCTCTCTCTCTCTCTTCATTATCTTCTCACACAACAAAAATATACACACACACACACACACGCATATCTGGGTATATACCAATCTAAATACAGATCTATTGCAGAGAGAGAAAGAGAGGAAATGAGTTGCGTGAGATAGACAGAAGGCTACAGATGTTCGTCGTCGACCTTTGGCCTTCGTTGGTGCTCATACGTTGTCCTCGACCTTCCGAAGAGAAGGAGAAGGCAACTGAGTTCGTCTTTCAGGGTTGAAGGAAAATTGGGGGTTTTAGGCTTAAGGGAATATTTTATAGTTAATGGAATTCGATGGTGGAATCTCATAATTAGGGCTTGTTTCTCGTGTTTTTATTGTTCTTGAAAATTTGTTCCCAAATTTAGCCAAAACATCCCCAACATATTCTCTTAAAATCTATCTCAATTCCTATTTTTTTTTTAAAATTAGAGATTGAAAAAACCTAAACAAACATATTTTCTTTGTTTTTAAAATTTTGAGAACAAAAAAACTGTTTTGTAAACACAAACTAAACAGAGCCTAGATATTTGCCTTATTAACGTCTTTTTGATGCAAAACAAAAGCATCCATCATTTCTTTAGGGAATCAAATATCAACTTGCCTCTTAAAACAAACCATATCATCAAAAGATCAGCCGTGTGGCAAAAGTAACAAGAGTATGTGATTCGCTACATTGGATTGACATACAGAAAATGACAAAAAACACTTGAGCCATGGTGTGCTGTTTTTTTTTTTTTTTCTTAATGTTTACAAGTCATCCACCAGATTAGACAGGGTATGCTGTTTTATCAAGGAAGGAAGTGAGGAGAAGCAACTTAATTGGTTGGTCAGGTTTTGTTGGTTTATAATTGATAATCATCATCATCATCATTTCAAAGACAAGGACACTTAATTTTGTAATTGGTAAATTCTCTTTCTGCCAACTCGGATTTCAAATACATTATTAATCAATTATCACTCGTTCTTGTCATCCTTTTAATAACGTAAATAAGTCTTTCAAATCCCAACCTCTCAACTGCTACGTAATTTGGTTGTTTTTTTATTATTTTTTAAGCATAGGTGATAGAGATAGCCCATTCTTGGTCAATTACAAAGACTTTTTCAAGCAAAATTCATTTTTAATGCCTGAAAATAATTGGTATAAACAAGTTTTATGTCCTCAAAGCTTACTATTCCCCCCCAACAAGTTCCTGTGTTGATCCACACAAACTCCAGAGGATATTTGGATTCTAAAATATTTACAAATTTGGTATACATGAAATATTAAGTGCCGCTGAAAAAACATAATTCGGGAATTGATGAAGAAAAAACAACTCGTGAAAAGATCAGGATGCATGGAAGTTCATGAAAAATTGAGGAGTAAATAGCAATATGTGAATGATGTATGCTATGAATAAGATGTTGCTGATAAAGTCATTTTGGTCAAAGAAGTAACTGCTTCTTTGATTAAGTGGTTTGGTTCATGTATGCAGTTCAAGAGTCATTAGTAATATTCATGTATGGAGTCTAAGGTCATTCATGAATCTATTTATTATCTAGGGTTGCGTACTTGTCTAGGTACATGATAGGAGAGTCCTATAAATTCTAGAAGTGTTTTGAGTCATGGGGTGTATCCCATTTAGAACAAAAACAAAGAGAGAGAACCAGAGAGAGTGTTAGAGAGAGAGAATGAGGGTTCTCCTAAATGCTCATAGTCTTTCCTTTGTTAGAGAGAAGTTATTATAAATCCTTTTGTTATCCTTCTACAAATTGCCTATCATTTGTCTCAAATTTATTTTGAGAAAATTTTCATATAAAAATTCGCATTTTTATAGTTTTTACTTCAGTTGTAATTGTGTGCCCGTACTCACAACTTCCTAACATAAGATATCTAGAGATGCACAAATTTTATATGAAGTAACATTAATGTATAAATGGGAAAAAATAAGTCGCTTGAATAATCAAATCTATCATCAAATTGTGAATTCAAATGAACAATATGCGAAGTTCCCATCAGAAGATGAGATGTTATGCGTTAAGAAAAAGGGTTGAGTAATTCGTGGTGGATTGGAATGATATCAACAAACAGGCGGGATGGTTTGATGAACTCACGGTAGTGGCGCATGGGCGATGGATATGTATGTGATGACAGTTAATAGTGGTGGACAGTGAACTTGGCACATTCGCAGAGACAGAACATCTATATCCATATAATAAAATAAAATACAATTCAAATCTCAAAAATAACTAAAATGACTTTTACTTTTCGCAGTTAAATTTTATTTTAAAGTTAATCTGATGGTTAATATTAACACCTCAAATTTAATAAGGAAAATATGACTATAAGGATGTGTTTCGAGTGATTTTTTAAAAGTGCTTATAAAACTTATAACTTTCGTTAGTACTTTTAAAACAAAAATTAGTGTTTGGAACAAATCCACCACCACCCCACCGCCTCACCACCATCACCACTACCACTACCACCACCACCATTGTCACTATCCCATCATCACTCATACCCCTACTCCCCTATCACCACCCTCACGACCACCACCACCACCACCACCGCCACCCCACCCCCACTGCCCCACCACCACCACCCCATCACCACCTCTGCCACCATCACCAGGGGCGGATTTAGTATGGGGGCAGTGGGGGCAGCTGCCCCCACTGAAATTTTAAAAAATTTTGGGATTCAAGTGTAATTCTAAAAATTTCAAGAATTTTTTAAACTTGCCCCCACTGAAATTTTCTTAAAGTATAGGGTATATTAATATAATTTTCAAACTATTAAAAGTCAATTTTGGCAGCTCTAGCTCCTGCTCCTCCTCATTTTTCATCACGTGCTTTTTTTTTTTTTAAGTCATCTTCGTTTCTTCGTAGTCAGTCCAACTTCCAGTCCAGCCCTCTTCTTTCTTTTATTTAAATTTCTTTGTTAGTTTCTTTGGTGTATGAGCAATGCTATTGGGACATAATTTATGGACATAATTTGGGGACATAATGAGTTGTCACCAATGAAATGATAATGAATTCATTTAATGTTACAATGTGACCCATCATTAACTATATTTCACTATCATTTCATTGGTGACAACTCATTATGTCCCCAAATTATGTCATTCAATTATGTCCCAATAGCATTAGTGTTGGTGTATTCATTAACTAATCAGCTAAAGAGAGGTAAATCAGCCAACGAATCAGCCCATTTTCTTTGTGGATTCAATCGTTGTGCAAATCAAATTTGAAGAAACCCTAGAAGATTATGTTGAAGTCAAGGAGAGAGGAAATTCATTAATCAAATTTTTTTATAATAGTATTAGCACTAATCTAAAATCAGATTTTTTATATTAAAAAATTAGTTTAGTTCATGTAGAATTGATGGTTGTTTGGTGTATTATTTATGGACTTATGTAGGTTTTCTTTGTTTTGTCTTGGGTCACCACTCAACTATTTTGAATTTTTGTTGAAGTCTCCAGTTCAGATTTACTATCTGAAATTCTTGGTCATTGCAATTTTTCTTCCCTATGATTAAATTGCTTTAATTGATTTCTTGAAATTCTAGTTTGGATTATATTTTGGATTTATGGATTATATTTTGATTATTTGTAGTCCATTATTGGATGTTCGAGAGTTGGGAGCTCCTTTTGTACAGAATCTTGAATACTAAAAAATACTTTTGATGTGAAACTTTTTTGTTGCCTTTTTTTGTACATCACTCATATACATGAGTTGCGCCTCTAAATAACATTCTTTTGATGTAACTATGTTTATAAACAGTTTATCAAGAATACATATTTTGATGAAAGCAATGTTACAATTATACTTTTTTTTTTTTATTTGAAAAAAAAATAAAAAAAAAAGTTACAAAGTTTTTAAATTTCAATGGGGGCAACCTAAATTCTTAAATTTCAAAATTATAATTATATTTTGAAATTTAAGAATTTAGGTTGCCCCCACTGAGGCAAAATCCTGGCTCCGCCCCTGACCATCACTATCGCCACCCACCACCGATTGTTATATTCATTGTCCACCACCACCACCATCATTATATCATTCTTATATTTATTATTATTATCACCATCATTCCACTACCATCGTCGTCCACCGCCAGCGCCCACCACCACCATCGTTGCCCACTACCACCCACCGTCACCCACTACCACAACCCACCACCATTTGTAGTCGCCCATCATTGTCGTCAGTCACTGTCACCCACCCCTACCATACCTACCACCACCTGTCATCACCCATCACCGTTGCCACTCACTATCACCCACCCCCACCACCATCGTCATTCGCCACCACTCATCACCACTGTCGCCCAGAAGCACTCGGCGTTGCCCACCACCATCGTCACCGCCCACCACCATAACCCACCACCACCGTCGTCGCCACACCACCACCACCACTACCAGTCACCATTACCGTCGCTCACCACCACCCACACCCATCACCATCGCCGCCGTCACCCATGGCTGCCACTACCATCGTCGTCATCCAAAACATACCACCACCATCACCATTGCCACACACGACTGCCACCACTACCACGATCGTCGCCGCCCACCATAATCATCACTGTTCTCCACCACCACCACCACCACAGCCACAGCCACCCATCACACTATCACCGTTCAGTCCAACTACAACCGGCGCTTAAATTTTTTTTTCTCTCATTTATGCTTGTGATTTGATTTTGAGTATAAATACAAATATGTTTATTGTTGACCATTTTTTTGTTACTCCTTGCCTTCAGGCACGAGCAATAACTAGTCATTTGATATGAGAAAGGACACCAAAACCATAAAGGGTTTTAGCAAGAAATAAACAAACATAGAAGAGAGAGCGATGGAAGTGTATACTTGAAGTGTTGAAAATCATGACATCATAAAAAAGGTGGCATCCTTTAGTAACCGTTTTTTCATATGAGCACACCCAAGGAGATCCATACAAATTTTGAACACACTTTGCCTCTATTTCCTTGGGCGTGTGCTTCAAAAAAAAAAAAAGTTACTAAAACTCACGAGGTAGTTACTCCAAACTTGGAACAAGGGAGGTTGGTCATGTAATGAAAACCTCGGGGGGTTCTCCATGTAATTATTTTTTTGTTTAACGGTCAGAAGTGTTCGGACTAGCTTACGTGCACCTTGACTAATCTCCTCTCCGATATAGTCAAAGACAGGTCATCTACGTCGAGACTAAGGTATTCATAAGGGATAAATTCCTCGTGAGCTGGCCCCAAAGAGTTGCCAAGATTCGAATTCAGGATGTCTGGGTTTACAGCTCGTCTCTGTTACCACTTGAGCTACCCCTTGCGGTTAAAAAATTTAGACAATTTCTCAATTTGTGCATGTTGAGAATCGTATACTATATGCGGAAGTGAGAATCAAATGCATACTTTATTCGCTTTAATCTCGAAATCTTTAAAGGATGTTCTATGTACTTAAGAATCCGAAAATTTGTATTTTCTTTGATTGTTCGAGCAGTATGTTGTTGTTACACAATAGGAATCAATACCGAGTTTTCACAGCACAAAAGTCTTTCAACGTTGGATAGGGAGAGATAGAAACAAAGTATGAGACTTTAACGTTTGATTAATTACCAAAGATGTCTCATTTATTGGATTGTCTTGGGTTTATATAGGCAACGAATGAGTGTCATTAGGGGTGTTCAAATTTTCGACTAGCCGCAAGTTCCTACCCTACCCGACCCTAACCTACTAAACGGTTAGCCGCAAAAATCGGGTAGGAATGCGGAAGAGTTTTTAGTCTTCCGCATTCCTACCCTACCCTACCCGCATTAATTAATTAATTAATTAATATATATGAACTAGAAAAACCCTAATCTACTAATTATACCATCTCCATATTTTGTTTTTGGTCACAGATCATTTCTTAATGGATGAAATGACTCCACAATCATCTGCTCAAACTGATTCTAACAGTAACATCCAAGTTATTTCATATGGTTTAAAATTAAATTAATTGTTATTGTATTTGTGTAACAATTATGGTGAATTGATGTTCATACTTTCTTGTGTTTTATTATAATTGTTGTTGTAGTTGTTTTAGATTTTAATGTTATTGATTTATTGTGTTGTTAAATTGGTGCATGTTATTTAATTAAATTGTTAAAATGATTCAAAAATTAATAGTTACAAAAGTGTTTACCCGATTTCCTACCCGATGAATCGGGTAGGAAGTCGGGTAGGAATACCACACCTATTGGGTAGGGTAGGCCAAGAAAAAATTCTTCCGCAAAGTATCGGGTAGGAAGACGGAAGAGCATATTTCCTACCCGTAGGATAGGGTGAACACCCCTAAGTGTCATCAAGAGACACATCTTATAGAGACATGTCTGTTAATATTTAACATACATGTATTTTGGGTAATAAAAGGACACCTTTAAAATACATGCCCATTTGGGCATTCTTTAATTTGGGTCGGCCCATCATAGACGCCTCGGTTCGGGTCCATGACCCAACTAATATCTAACAGTGCATGTCATCCTTGCGCAGGAGTCATGATAATCTTCACTGTATCTTTCCAATTTTATCAGATGTAATTTTGATAAACCTTAGAGAATACGAGCGATATCAGGGCCGGCTCAACTGCATTGAAAAAAAAGCATGGGCTTTAGGCCCCAAATTTTTAGAAGACCCCAAATTTTTAGGTACATTATTAACCCATAAAAAAATTAAATTTTTTAAATTTTAAACCCTAAAAAAAGCCCCAAAATATTTAGTACAATGAACATTTTTATTGTAATAATTTGGATCCATAATTCAATTCATAACATTAGAAATCTAAAAATCATAAGTTGAAAAAATAAAAAGTACTTAAAAATCAACTCATATTTACCCCTTCTTTCTGTGCGTGTAAAAATTAGTACAAAACATTAAAAAAAAGTTAAAATTAAACTCTTTCTGATAAAAAATAAAAACAAAAGTTAAAATATTTTTTTCAGTAACACTCCTTCTTAGGTTTCTCTCATATAATAAATTGAAGTTTTCGCTTTAAAAGTTTTTTTGTCATATAATAAATTTTTTTCAGTTAAAAGTTTTCGCTTTAGGCCTCCAATTGCCTAAAGCCACCCCTGAGCGATATTTCTCCTTTTTGGCTTTTCCAAAAGATTCTAGTGAGGACTAGTGTAGAGGAAGTAGCATTGCTCGTGCCAGCCGAAAGGTTAGCCCGCACATTTTGGTGAAGCTTAACAGATAAAATAAGCGTCACCTCCTTTAGCTCCATTTTGAAGCGCTTATTCCCTCTGGAAAGTATGTTCTAGGATTCACTACCACTTTCTCAATGGAAAATTCAGCATCATTTCAGAGAATGGCCTCAATCCGTAAAGTTCTCAAGAACAGTAATGGGACATGAACCCATGGACCTAAATCAAAGGGCAATGGAATCTCTCTTTTCAGAATGACACTGTATAAATGACAAAACTAATAACATGGGATTGAAAAGGGGTGCAGTCACTTACAACATAAATTTGCTGAAAAGAGTCCAATGAACAAGTCAACCACAGGGATCTATAAAATATGAAGCAGTCAAAGTAGTTGTAAATTTTCTTTATTCATTGTTTACTATCTGGTTGCAGAACCAAAAGTGGAGCAAACCCAGTCTGACATTACAAATTCCTCTTAAAACAACCCAAAGCAAGTAGGCAATTTTGATTTTCCAAAGATAGCAGAAGAGCTGTTGATTGTATATGAAAAAACACAAATCAACATAAGCACCCCACAGAGATTATATGCACTTGTTAGATACCCCACAGAGGGGTATTTAGAGATAATAGTCCATAAAAGGGGAAAAAAGTTCCTATGATCTCATTCAATTTAGATGTCACTTGAAGAAAAAAATTTAAAGCTTCCTAGCACCAACATAAGTGCCAAATTGTGTTAAGAAATGGAAAAACACCCACCAAGAACAGTTCTAAGCGGGTTCTGTAAAAAACAAATAGATCTCAAGCTTAGATTTACAATTGGAATTAAGAAAAATGGCTGCTAAAATTTTGGGCAAATCAATAATTATTAGAACATTGATGTGAGCAAAATAACTATGAATGTTGCGATCTAAAATTAGGAATAAAGCATGCAAACAGTGGATAGACATTAAAAATATAACATGCAATTTAAATGAACACAGAAAATATATAAACATGTAATCTATATAAATCAAATAAATTGATTTGGAATGAGTTGTCTTGCGAGTTTGAGAGGCGTGTGATCACTGTCCTAAAACAGCTGAGCCTCCCCACGTGAGGGTACTGACAGACACCAACGACTCCAAGATTCAACCCAAACGCTCGCAGCAGCACTTCATCAATGGTCACATCTACTGGAAGATTAGGGTGAACCTGACTCGAATCAAGTTGCCCGAAAACAAAGATAATAGAGGATAATTGAACCTCCCCTATTCTTGCTCAAAAAAAAAAAAAAACTCCCCTATTCCCTTGGCAAGTATTTTTCCCATCTCAAGTGACACGAGCCAACCAAGTTGCGGGAGTTTGGATCTCAATGGATCACCAATCTGTCTAACAATTTCACCTCTCTTTGATGCAGGAATATGAGTAAAAAATTCAACAATTACCCCAAGGGGGGAGTGGAATTGAAGGTCAATCTTATGCCATTTTCTCCATTAAGTCTTTAATATTGCAGTACAATTTCAAAATTTTGAGGATAGTAAATTCTGAAAGGCAAATTTCGACCAAATAATTCAGGTCTAATTGTCACAAGCCATCGTCATGATCTTCCGATGAAGCTTCTAAACTTGAGCAGTTGCGTGTATCAACTGTTATTATTATCCCTAGGATTTCCCACTGAGCTGAATATTATTATAAAATAAGGAACTCGAAAATCAGACAAATTCATATTATTTTAAAATATTGGTCTATGCATCATTATCCTTAAAGTAAATGTTATTCCTACAACGGTTCACGTGTAACGCACGTATGCACCAACTAGTAAATAATAAATATGTAGATAAAATGAAGTAAAAGTAGAGTAGGCAAAACTTGAATATTAGTGGCAGGATTAATGGATGAAACCAGAGGACCACTTTCCCTTCCAGTTCCAGGATTCATTCATTCCTGTAACAACCCCGCCCGTGAGGGTCAATACAGATAGATCTCCTCCACAAACTCGTACTCTTTCTTTCTTTGCGAAAATCATCTCATCCATCCGTGCATATCACATTTGTCATATCAAATTCTGTTTCAGAAAATAATGTATGATCAGATGGTATGTGTTGTTGATTGTGTGTGTTTATGAGTGCATCAATTCATTTTTAAGAGAAATGCAGAGCAGAGGTCGTGAGGAAAGAGAATGTAATGGAGCTTAAAGTAGATACAAGGAGACGACAATGACAGTGTAGTAGTATATATAGATTCAAACCAAACAATATTAATCAAGAGAGAAGTTTGATGAGACAAATAGAGATAATTAACGGCTTCAAGTCGACTTTACCCGTTTGTTTTTCTGCAATAAT
Organism: Ilex aquifolium; assembly: GCA_951799425.1. Taxonomy (NCBI): domain Eukaryota; kingdom Viridiplantae; phylum Streptophyta; class Magnoliopsida; order Aquifoliales; family Aquifoliaceae; genus Ilex; species Ilex aquifolium. The sequence continues at coordinate 14,807,552 of OX637410.1, read as the reverse complement.
GTTATGTAATTTAGGGTTGGAAAAATTTCAGCCACACCCCTCTTAGTTTATTATATCTTCAAGGACACCTCATCTATTATCAAAAATATCACTGACACCCCTTCTAATTTATATTTAAACATCACTAACACCTCCTACCATTAAACTATCATTTCTAACAAAAAAAATTAATCTAAAATACCAAAACTGTCCCTACATAAACCTCAAATAATTTTTCTACATAAAATTTTATTAAAATTCGAGCCGATTAAAATTTATTTTTCTACATATTAAAATTTGAACCAATTAAAATTCATTTAAAACTGAATAAATTTTATTTTTTTTAACGTATTAAAATTCGAAACTATTAAAATTAATTTTTTACATATTAAAATTTGAGTCGATTTGAACTCTACCCGAGTTGTTAGTGTCAATTAAAATTCACTTTCGAGTCGATCAAAATTTATATTTTTTTACTTATTAAAATTCGTGTCAATTAAAATTTGAGTAAATTAAAATTTATATTTTTTATGTATTAAAATATGGGTTGATTAAAATTCAATACGAGTTGATTAAAATTTGATTGGAGTCGATTAAAAATAATTTTTAATTGGCTTAAATAGAATTTTAATTAGCCCAAATTTTAATACGTAAAAAATATAATTTTTAATTGGCTCAAATTTTAATATGTAAAAAAATAAATTTTAATTAGCTTGAATCGAATTTTAATTCACTCGAATTTTAATACGTAAAAAAAATTAGAAAACAGAGGGGGTCTCATTGAAGATATGTTTATCTAGAAGGGGTCTCATTGAAGATATACTTACCTAGAGGGAGTATGGATGAAGTTTGTCCTCAAATATATCATTGGTAATTTAGTAAAATTATAGTTAATATTTTTTATCTGACAGGGGGTGTCACTGAATATTTAAAAAATAGAGGGGGTGTTCTTGAAGATATGATAAACTAGAGGGGGTGTGGTTGAAATTTTCCCTTTAGGGTTTAGATAAATGTTTCGGCCGCATGAGCCTAAACCCCTTCCCCCCCCCCCCAACTTTTCGTTATGTAATTGTTTGGCGTACTTTCGGATTGCGAGCATGTCAAAGTCTGATTGGACTAAAGATCTAAACATGTACGATCTTATTTGAACCGGTGTGAGGTTAAAACATCGTGACTATTCAGGTGATTATAACGAGTCAAAATGTTACCTTTGAGTTTTTTTCTATGTTTTAAAGTTCAAGAACTTTAAATAATTTTCCAACTAATAGCGTAATGGATTGGAATGTAAAAAAAAAAACTAGAACGCAAAGCGACAGATAAACTAAGTTTAGCAAAAAAAAAGAGTACTATTCTTAACATTAAATGAAAGTAGTAAAATCAGCGGAAGATGGACTACAGGAAAGAGTAAAGTTGCTCAGAAATAGTAAATAAAAGAGAAGTTGACTTTATATAGAGTTTGTTGTTTTTTATCGTGGATTCTTTCTCTGTAACTTTGCCTTTGTTATTTATAGGAATGACTTTCAATCGTCAAAGTTATCTTTCTTGACCATGACTGTAATCATAGTTTTTTTCTCAGGATGTGCAAATTTGCGCTAAACCGACTCCAACTGATGGCTCATAATGTCACGTCTTCCCACTTTTCAGAATTCTTAGAATCTTGCTTCCTTAACCACTATGTCAAGTATGAACTCCTCACAGATTCTTTCATAATCGTTAGATCTTTTTTATTACTCTCAAATTTTGTTATTTTTGGGTATAAACAGTGATGTAATGTCACTCTCTGGTACATCCAAATTAGAAAGAAAGATGCAGCATTATTTTAAATTCAATTCGGGTGTCTGTTGAAAGGCTAATAAACTAGGATAGGTGTCAGTGTAATTTGTCCTTATAAATTACTACCAAGGGCCCACCAATCAACGTCGTAAACGTGGTCCCATAAGGCCCCAATATATATAAAAAAAAAAAATAATTTTTTGCGCTTTTTATCTTCAGAAAATTCAGTTTTCAAATCATTTGTTTCCTCCAAAAAAGTCTCTCAAGGAAGGGAAAGAAAAGAAAAGAAAAACACTCCAATGGCAGTTGCTTCTCCGATCTCTTCATTTGTCTTCCTCGTCTTCTTCTTCTTTGTCATCCCCGCGACTCTGTCAATAGCATCTGAATCTCCAGAGACTTTCATCGTCCACGTATCAAGATCTGATAAGCCAACTATATTCACCACCCATCGCCATTGGTTCTCCTCCATTATCGCATCACTCCCTCCTTCTCACCACCCCTCCAAACTCCTCTACACCTATCACCGTTCAATCCACGGATTCTCCGCAAGTCTCACTGCAGCCCAAGCAACAGAGCTCCGCCGCATCCCCGGCGTCCTCTCCGTCATCCCAGACCGTGTCCGTCACATCCACACTACTCGCACTCCTCACTTCCTCGGCCTTGCCGACTCCTTCGGCTTGTGGCCCAACTCCGATTACGCCGATGACGTTATCATCGGTGTCCTTGACACCGGAATCTGGCCAGAACTCCCAAGTTTCTCCGACGCGGGCATCTCTCCGGTTCCCTCTACTTGGAAAGGTATTTGCGAGACCGGCCCAGACTTTCCTGAATCGTCATGTAATCGGAAAATCATCGGTGCCAGAGCTTATTACAGAGGCTATGCAGCTGGACTTGGAAAGCCAATGGATGAAATAAAATCTCCGAGAGATACAGAAGGCCATGGAACTCACACAGCTTCAACAGCTGCTGGATCTGTAGTTGCTAACGCGAGCTTCTATCAATATGCGAAAGGTGAAGCTAGAGGTATGGCGATTAAAGCAAGAATTGCAGCTTACAAGATCTGTTGGAGCTCAGGTTGTTACGATTCTGATATATTAGCTGCGATGGATCAAGCGATTACCGATGGTGTTCACGTGATCTCTCTGTCTGTTGGAGCCACAGGCCATGCGGAGCAATATGATCACGATTCCATAGCAATCGGAGCTTTCAGAGCCGCAGAACACGGCGTTCTCGTATCATGCTCCTCTGGAAATTCCGGTCCCGATCCGTACACTGCCGTCAACATCGCTCCCTGGATTCTCACCGTCGGTGCTTCGACCATCGATCGAGAGTTTCCAGCTGATGTGATTCTCGGAGATGGTAGGATCTTTGGTGGAGTGTCATTGTATTCGGGAGATCCACTAGGAGAAACCAAACTCCCATTGGTCAACGCCGAGGACTGTGGAAGCAAATATTGTCAATCAGGGAAGTTAAATTCTTCAAAAATAGCCGGAAAAATTGTTCTCTGCTATCGTGGAGGCAATGCGAGAGCAGAGAAAGGAAGTGTCGTGAAACTCGCCGGAGGTGCGGGAATGATACTTGCGAACTTGGCTGACAGTGGCGAAGAACTCATCGCCGATTCGCATCTCGTTCCGGCTACTATGGTAGGTCAGACCGCAGGTGATAAAATCAGAGATTACATCGGATCTGATTCATCACCAACGGCGACGATTGCCTTCAAAGGCACGGTTGTTGGAACATCACCATCGGCGCCACGTGTCGCGTCGTTCTCAAGTCGTGGACCGAATTATCGGACGGCAGAGATTCTTAAACCGGATGTTATAGCTCCTGGTGTGAATATTTTGGCCGGTTGGACCGGACATACTGGTCCTACAGATCTGGACATCGATACGCGAAGAGTGAATTTCAATATTATTTCAGGCACGTCCATGTCGTGTCCTCATGTGAGTGGATTGGCTGCATTGCTGCGTAAAGCGTACCCCAAGTGGACCCCAGCTGCTATCAAATCAGCATTAATGACCACGGCTTATAACGTAGACAACACGGGTAAGTCTATTATTGATCTTGCCACTGGAGAAGGATCAACGCCGTTTGTTCATGGCGCCGGACACGTGGAACCAAACAAAGCTTTGGATCCGGGGTTGGTATATGATATGGGTGTTGGTGATTACGTAGCATTTCTTTGCGCCATTGGATATGACTCCGAGAGAATAGCCGTGTTTGTGGGAGATCCTGCTATGGTGGATTGTGGTGCACTGAGTTTAGATAGTCCTGGGAATCTGAACTACCCATCGTTCTCTGTAGTGTTTGATACTAACAATCGTGTGGTCAAATATAAGAGGGTGGTTAAAAACGTTGGGAGTTCGGTTGATGTTGTTTATGAGGTGAAAGTGAGTGCTCCTCCACCGGCGGTTGAGGTTAGCGTATCGCCAAGCAAGCTGGCATTTAGTACGGAAAATCAGACGTTATCGTATGAGATTACATTCAGTAGTGTTGAATTGGAGAGGATTGGTGGCGCAACCCTCTCCAAGTCAGCATTTGGGTCCATTGAGTGGACTGATGGGGTTCATGTTGTTAGAAGCCCAATTGCTGTGGAGTGGCGTGAGGATTCAATGGTTTCCATGTAAGGTCCTGGCGATTGGCTGATAAATTTATTTTGCTTGACAAGAAGATTGGGTTTGGTTGGTGGTTTGGCTGTTGATATCTGATGATGTGAGCCAGTGTGAGCTTTTCCTTCTTTTCTGAAAAGTAATCGACCTGTTGTACAAATAATAAAGATTCCTTTCACCAAATTAGGTCTTGGTTATTTAATTGTTTGGTTTTTTGCATCACAAAAGCATGTTTCCAAGTTGTTCTGTGTTCCTTTTTTAAGTAAACTTGATTCCCTAAAAATTGTTTTTGAGTCATAAGGATTCCCTTAAAAAAAGTTTTGAACTGCAGGAAAAAGAATCATGTATACTGAATATATTACTTCGCTAAACCAACAACAGGCTAATTATATCAAACTAATTAGCAAAAAAAAAAAAAAACCTATCATCAAACTCAAGATGAGACAACAAACCCAAATTAGGATTGATGATGGGAGGAAAACACATGGGGATTTCTTCCACGTTAGCTAATGATCCCTATAATTTCAGATAAAAAAATACAAAGGGAAACAAAAAGATCGCATGCCCAAGTGAAATCAAGTTGAATACGTTTTGAACAAGCTTTAACTAGCTTGGAAGAAAGTAATCTCAAATTGGGATTATCAAAAACCTGTTAAAACTTTGATAATCCACAGCAACTCTGACAATAGCAATATAAAACAACGATGAAAGAAGCATTTGATAACGAGGTTCAGCAACGGGCATGAAATCTCTGAACAGGATATCGTTAGTCCTCCAAAGCAAGTTTTAAAAAACTGCACATTTTTGCTTTTTTAATGCTGTCTGACCATCCTACAACTCCCGTTCACATTTAACAACAATTACACTGCAACTAAAGAAAAACACCATATTTTCCGGCTCCAAAATTCATATAAAGAAGGAAATGTGCAAGACCTTGACCTGCTCCCCTAACCAGCTACTGCAAGCTCTAGTGACCATACTTCTGAAACTCCCACTCACTGTTATCTGGAGAAGACAACATAAATTCAAAGAAATCAGCATGCAACACTGCATTATTGCAATTAAGATATCAATAAAAGTAGCATAATGCAATACCCAGTGGGCAAACTTGACGAGTTTTGAGCCAACGACTGATGCAGTGGAAATGGAAGGCATGATTGCATACACCTGTGGCAATATGAATCAAAGCTAAGGACTTGAAAATTATTCACAAAACAAAACTAGATGTCAATCATTAAAAACCATGGGCCAGCATAAAACCAAAAAATTCAATGTTTGAGAAAACAAAAATATCAACCATTTAAGACAACAAATCACTGAGAAAATTAAAGAATGCTTAAATGCACATCTGTTCAGTATATGGAAGTGTGCAAGTACCCGCACTGCCTAATATTTTAGAAACTGTCCAAATCTGATGCAAAAATGACATTATTTCAGAAACTAGGTGAACATCTCTAGGACACTTCCCAACATGTATTCTACATGCCACAACACCTTCTTAGGAATCGTGCCCAACTATTTTAGAAGGGAGAAGAGCAAACCACAAAATGTCCAACCATTTTTCCTTTTATGTAAAATTTGCACCATTGACATGGTTTCCACAATAAACCTAAGTGATTGACACTTGTGAACACGAGAAAAAGTAGTATTAGGATACTTGACATATATGAAGTTTGCAAATTGAAGATGACAAATTAACCACCGGACTGCTAGGGAGTTGCTGACTGGAATTGCACACCAAGGGGAGCTCCTACAATAACAAGTCAAAGACTAGAGGGACTCTGAGGGTCGACCCTCTGATGCAGATTAGAGTAGTATCACTTACCTAATTAATCTCATTTCCTCCCTCTTTATAGAGGGTGATGAGTTTTGGGGGATGTTTATCCCTTGTTTGGGGATTAGGGTGAATCCATCCAATGGTGGATTGGAGGTAGACTCTTTGTTCAGGTGAAAGTATTAGCTAAACTGAATTAGTCAAGTCGTGGAAGAAGAGGACTCTATTGAGCTCCTTGTGTCGAGCTCGTGCTCAAATTCCTATCGTTAGTTACCCCTAGTTTAGCTCAGCGTGGCTTGCCCGCATGGTTCTAGGTATCAGCCGAGTCCGATATGACTCGACCACTCCTGAGATGATAACGATATACAATACACAAAAATCGCGAGCTGCAACAGTATCGACGATATCACAGTCAAATTCAGACGTATCCTATGAATCGTCCGATATGATCAAATCTTGTGCAAAATTCCAAAAATCTTGAACAAATAGCAAAAATTCAAAACAAAAAGGAAAAGGTGAAGAACTTCAAGACCCACATCTATAAATGGCCAAAAGCCCGCAACTAGTCCCAAAAACTCGGACATAAAAGCCAAAGAGAAAAAGAAAGGATGGGAAAGAAAGTAAAAAATCAAAGGCTAATGTCAAAAAGATTGTAAGCATTCGTATGACATACCTGTAGACTCGAATACAGATCAGAGAGATCCCATACTGCTTCTGCTTCATCTTCACCTTCTCTTTTTCTTCTCTTTCTGTTTTTTTTTTTTTCTTGATCTTCTTCGCTGCAAGCTAATCGCGACAGACGGAGAAGTAGAATTATAGAAGCCCAATAGCTCCAGCCCTAGCCGTCTTCCAATGACCATCGATGGGTTCTCAAAATTCAAATACACTCTCAGATCCTTCTTCTCCTCCCCCCCCCCCCCCCCCCCCCCTCCTCTCTTTCTCTCAATACACAAATTGTCTGAAAGACGCAAAGTCTCAAGCTGAGTCTTTTAAGACTGTGTTTGTCAGTCCTAACAAGTGAAAAATGCAGACCCCAATTGTTTTTTTATTTTCTTTTTACTTCCTTAATTTGTTTGTGTGGTTAATTTATTTTATTTGTGGGTAATTGATTTTTGGATTCACTTTTTGCCAGAGTTTACTTGGAGTAAATATACTCTTTGATAAATCATTAAAATATTTAATATAATGATTACATACATCAATGTTTTTCAATAATAAAAAATATCAATTTTTTTTAATAATAAAAAACATTAGTATTTTTTAAATCTAATGTAACAATTAGATATATCAGTATTTCAATTTTAATAAGTTGAACGCTTATAATGATAATTATTTTCAATGGTGCCCTTATGTTTTATTTTAATTATGTTTAATGTATTTTTGGATGTTTTGTGGACATATGATACATGAATGATGATGGTTATATTTTTTAGAATTTTTCATGATTTTTTCAAAATTTTCCGGAGCTTTTATCTAGCATTTTGAGCATATCAACTGATACCGCACTGTGGCACTGCGACCGATGTGTATTAGTACCCTCTGAATCGATGGCCAATATTGCGACTTTGAACCATTGTCCGTTAGTGCCTAGGGAATCGGGGGAGGGAGCGCAAAGCGTGTGGATGTAACAACCAAAGATCCATTGTGGGGGTTGATATTTAAACGCTACTTGGTTACCACCTTTCAGCACGTTTCAAGAAGCTCAAGAACTCAGGTATGCCTCTTCTTGCTCACTCTTATCTTGTTTTCTCTTTCTCTTTCTCTTGTACTAGAACTCTTCAAGCTAAAGAGTATATAGGGTGGAGTCACGCCTTTCAATTCCACTTCTACCGTTTTTGATTCATTCAGTGGAGGGGTCACAACCTTGATCCTCTAGGGTTCTTCATCGATATGTCTACCCGTGCCCGACTTGAATTTGTCCTCAATTTTTTTTTTCTCTCTACTTACCCATAGAACTAGTTGCCTTCCTCCAAATTTGTACATCAATCATAGTTCGAGCAAACTTTATCTGAGGGCACTCCTATGCTAGTGTCTGAAGCCGACAAGACCAATGAAGACTCTGACTCCATCTTAAAGACCGCCTCCTCATCAATCAAGATTGTGGGTTGCACAACAATTTCAGAGTTCTCTTGACAAGGGTGCTTTGAGCGACATTAGAGCACATCACCAAATTCTTGACTCCGTTCAACTTCCTTCTCTAGACTAAACTACCGATTCATTCGGTCCCAATTAAGTCTGCTTCTATGAATCAATTTTTCAGGCTAGGCTTCGCTTTCCCATGCCTTAGTACATTAAGGAGGCCCTCAACTACCTGAACCTTGCTCCTTCCCAATTGACTCCAAATAGTTGGAGATTCTTGGTTGGTGTTAACGTTCTTTGGGCCAGAGTCAACAGCGTTAGTGCTTTCCCCACTATTGTCGAACTCTTTCATTGCTACAAACTCGCCCCGTGCTCTGGCCAGAGCCTCGGGTGGTTTTATTTTTCAAAGGGAGGAAAGACTAACCTCTTAAAGGGCTATTCCTCCAACATCAAGGAATGGAAAGGCAAGTTCTTCTTCGTTTCTAGGCTTGGTTAGGAGTTTGGGCCTTCGGAGTTCCTCTCCAGTAGGCCCCTTTTGGTCCCTCGTTTGTGAGGATCTCCTCCTTCTCTTCATAAGTAGTAGGCTTCTACTTGCTCCTTTTTTCTGTTACTTTGGCTAATATGTTTTTCTTTATGCAGGCAAACCAAGTACTCTACCCCCTGAGCTCAAGCAGCAAGTTACGAAAGCTTTGGCTTACCCTACTAAAAATCTGCATGAACCGATGACTAACCAGACCCCCTTTGAATGCCAGCTGGGTCTTGCTCCTATAGTCATTGTTCCTTTTACTCCCAATCCTTCTCCTCCTAGCGGTGGAGCTCTATTCCTTTTGAGGTTCTTGCTTTTGTGCTAATCAAGGGCTAACCTCTGTTTTGCTTTGTCCCAATGAATGGCCCCCAAAATAGACAAGAAACTCCTCAAAGAACTCCATGCAACAAAGGCTTCGGAAGATGATTCACCACTGGACAAAAAACCGCGACTCACTCCTTCTCGAACTAAGGGGAAGTCCATGAGCTTGTTTGTGCTCCATCAATTCCCCCAACCTCGAAGGGTGCTGATGACAAGGGGGTGGACCTTATGAATGTTTACAGCGACGAGAAAACTGTGTCGAAAGTTCCTTTGTTGGAGTTTGAGTCTCCGCCAGGGCCTTCAAAGGAGAAAGAGAAGGCCAAGGTCTTTAAGACCGCTAAAGAGGGAGAGGAAAAGGTCTCCTAGCCACTTAAGCTTTTCATGTGAAACAGTGAGGAGACGGCTATGGCTAGGCTTAGCCAATTTGTTTATGATGATGAAGTGAAGGCCATTTTTGGCCCAAGGCCTGCCAGGGTGAACACAACTATTGCCCACACCAGTGTTATTTAAGGCGTAAAGCGAACCGAAGCGACCAAGGCTCCTAATGCCTAGGCGAGAGCGAGAAGCGAAGCGAAACGCTTTACCGAAGCGAAGCGAACAGTTAAAAAAAAAAGTAAATATTTTAGTTTAATTACTTATACACATCTAAGTTCTAATTTTATATATACTAAATATTTAAATGCAAGTAAAACCATAAACATTTAAATTAAAACAAACACTAATAATATCTCAAATCTTAATAACAGACAGTTATAACTTAAACATTTAAATTCAAACAAACACTAATAATATCCTAAATCCTAATATTTAAAAACATAAGACACAAAATTCAAGCAACTAAATAAACTATCTCAAGGACTTAGAAATCAATCATCATCACTAAAGAAACCAAAAATCAGCATTTAGCAAAATCAGAATTACAGCAAAAATCAGAATTCAGCACTATGCATTACAGCATTCAGAAGGCAAAAATCAGCACTATGCATTACAACATTCAGAAGAAGCAGCAAAAATCAGCATTCAGCAAAAATCAGCATTACAGAATTCAGCATTTAGCAAAAAACAGCACTATGCATTACAGCATTCAGAAGAAGCAGCAGCATTAAAATCAACTATATAAACATTAAAGAAACAGCAGCATTCATTATCAAAGAAGAAGGAAAAAAAACAAAAAGCAAAAAAAAAACAGAATCAACAAAAAAAAAAACCAATCAGAATGTCTGGGAAGGAGCAGCAGCACCAGAAAGAAGAAAAAAAAAAACAGAAGCAAAAAAACGAGAAAAAAAAAAAGAAGCAGCAGCAGAAGAAAGAAGAAGAAGCAGAAAAAAAACGAAAGAAGAAGCAGAAAAAAGAACGAAGAAGAAGCAGCAAAAAGAAGAAGCAGAAAAAAAAACAGAAAGAAGAAGCAGAAAAAAAAAAAAAAGAATCAGAATCAGAAAGAAGAAGAAGCAGAGAGGAAGAAGAGATACAGAAGAGAAAAGAAAAATAGGAGACAAACCTGGAGCAACGGCAGCGATTGTCTGGGAAGGAGGAGCAGCAGCAGAGATCGACTGGGAAGATCAGCACTATCGATTGCCTGGGAAGGAGCAGTAGCAGCACCGATCGTCGGGGAAGCAGGAGCAGGAGCAGCACCGATGGTTTGGTCTGAAAATTAGGGTTGGGTTTTATATTTATGGGATAAGGGGTACTTGGGTGTATTGGTATCTTATAATTTTTTTTTCCAATTGCCCCAATCCAACGGTCCACAATAAAAATAAAACAATCCAACGGTGTACAGTAAAAATAAAAAACTATTTCGCCTCACATGACTAAGGCATTCGCTTTTTCGCCTTTCGCTTAAGCGAAAAGCGCTCGCTTTTCTCGCTTCAGCCATCTTCGCTTCACCTGGTGTGCTTAAGGCGAGCTGTCTTCGCTTCGCCTAGGCGCGCTTTTCAAAACACTGGCCCACACCATTGGGAGGATAAGCTTCTCCTGCACCTCGCCCAGAGAGCTCTTGGTCATCTCGTGCTCTTGCATCTCCAGAGGACCTGGTTTGACAGCATAAAGCAAAACATATCAGCCAAAGGTAAATGAACAAAGAAGCAAGCAGAAACCTACCACGTACAAAGAGGAGGAGGAGATCCCCACAAACGAGGGACCAAAAGAGGCCTATTGGAGAGAACCTCCGAAGACCCAAACTCCCAAACAAGCCCAAAACCGAAGAACTTGTCTTTCCATTCCTTGACGTTGGAGGAATAGCCTGTCAGGAGGTCACTCTTCTCTCTCTTTACAAAATAAAACCACCCTAGGTTTTGCCCTAAGCACGGGGTGAATTTGTAGCTATGAAACACGGATACTTCGTTCAGGTTACCGTACTCGTATCGAACACGATATTCATCTAATACATGAGGATACGTATCAAATACACCTCTTACATATTCGATAATAATAAAATTTTGGATACTTCACGGATACTTTTGTATGCGAGCAACATAATTGCTAACATCTCCTTTCGAATTCACATGTCATACAATACATCAACAAAAATTCATAGTACTTTGAAGATACATAAGTGTTTTTTAAGTATTATCTAAAATTATACGTCAAAAGAATATAAAATGAATTTATTACATTATAATCTTAGCAACAAATCCTTTGAAACAAACCAACTAAATAAATATTAGTTTTGATTTCTTTAATTAGTCACTTCATTTTGTCAATACACCATGATGATATGACATATACTTTTTCTAAACTAAAAAAATTGTTAATTTTACATATCATGTTAAAGAATTACCAAAATATATATTTATTAAGTCGGTAGATAATAGTAAAAATATGAAATATATTTTGTCATAGACATATCTTAGTTTTATCCATATCCTATTTTTTAAGATTTTTTCGTATCGTCGTATCCGTATCCGTAACCGTCTTTCATAGGTTTGTGGCAATGAAATAGTTCGACAATGGTGGGGCGATTACTAACGTCGTTGGCTCTAGCCCAAAGAACGCTAATTTCAATCAAGAATCCCCAACTATTTGGAGTCAATTGGGAAGGAGTAAGGTTCAGGTAGTTAAATCATTGTTTAAAGTATATGCCGATACCGATACGAGTCGGCGACAATACCGTTACACGATATGTCAGCGATGACAATGCCGTCATTGAATCAGCCGATACGATTCCGTGATGTCGCAATATGACCTGAATCTCTCATTATGTTCAACATTTTCTTTTAGGTCGTATAGCCCGATATCACGATGCGATGCCACGACCGATATGTTTCAGAACTCTCCGAGTCGATTGCCGGTACTGCGACCATGAACCATGAGTTGAATGTCTCCCTAATGAATTAAGGCATGGGAAAATGAAGCCCAGCCTAAAAAATTGACTCATAGAAGAAGATGTCATTGGAATTGAATGAATCGACAGTTTCGTCTAGAGAAGGAAGCCAAACGGAGTCAGGAATTTGGTAATGCGCCCGAATCTCATTCAAAGCACCTTTGTCAAGAGAACTCTGAAATTGTTATGCAGCCCACAATCTTGATTGATGGGGAGGCGATCTTTAGGATGGAGTCAGAGTTCTCATTGGCCTTATCAACCTCGGACACTAGCAGAGGAGTACCCTCTGCTAAAGTTCTCTCTGAATCACTGGCCATAGTGACAAAACAACTGTGATTGATGTACAAATTTGGAGGAAGAAGGCAACTAATTCTATGGGTAAGTAGAGAAAGGCAAACATCGAGAACAGATTCAAGCCAGACACAGGTAGACCTATCTATGAAGAACGCAGGAGGATCAAGGTTGTGACCCTTCCACTGAATAAAACAAAAACAATAGAAGTAGAATTGAAAATCATAACTCCACCCTATATACTCCAGCTTGAAGAGTTCAAGTGCAAGAGAAAGAGAAAAGAATATAAGAGTGAGCAAGAAGAGGCGTACCAAAGTTCTTGAGTTTCTTGAAACATGTTGAAAGGCGGTGAACAAGTAGCAATTAAATACCGGCCCCCATAACGAATCTTTAGCAGTTACATCCACATGCTTAACGAATCCTTCACGACTTGACTAATTCAGCGCAGCTAAGACTTTCACCTGAACAAGGAGTCTACCTCCATTCCACCACTGGATCATCGAGATTCACCCTAATCCTCAAGCAAGGGATAAACATCACTAACGACTCATCACTGTCTGTAAAGAGGGAGGAAAGGAGATTAATCAAGTAAGCAATCTTACTCTAATCTAATACTCAGTTTGCTCATTCTCTTTTCTGACTTAAGTATTGGAAAGTCGATTCCTGAAGTCCCTTCGGTCTTTGACTTGCTATTGCTAGAGCTCCGCTTGGTCGGTCAGCAACTCCCTAGGAGTCCGATGGTCAATTTTTGGCATCATCAAAACTAATTGAACTGGGCTTCAATTTGTTGAACCATTGCCGAGCAGTCCCCTTAACGGTTATTGCAAAGGCTCGACACATAATTTAGTCAAGGATGCTGGGAAGCATCATAAGAGACTTATAGGTCTCTAAATGATCAGAGGCATTTTGAATTTCGATAGGAGAGGATAGTTGGAGACATCAGCGGAGAAGAGTGACTCCGTGTGTTGCACCAACGTCTCCACAGTCTCTAGAACTAGAGCCCTAGCAGTATTGATGATGTTGCCCAGCTTGTCATGACCTCTTGGACTTTTGTTCCCATACGTGGCTCATTGACTTGCGGCCGAGCCACCTCATTTTGGCTCTCATTCCCCTGATTCTCATCGCGGTGCTCCAGAACCTTGGATAAGTTCCTTGGATAAGTTCCTTTGGGAGTTGTTGTATAGCAAGCAGTTGGAAGATTTGTCGGTTCTGTTGAACCAACTCTTCCACTGCCTTTTCTAGTTTCCTCACCCTTGTGGTTTCTTTTTTCAGCGGGGCTAGAGTCCACCGACCAATAGGGTGTGATCTTGGTCGTTCATTTGGATGGGTCTGATCTCTGGCTAAATCCTTTGACTCAATAATGGCCATTAGTTTTGGAGATCTTAAGGTCTAGAAAACTTTGCGTTTTGAAAAACTAACGTTTCCCACAGACAGCGCCAACTAATGATGCCAGAAATTGGCCACCAAACTCCTACGGAGTTGTTGACTGGAATTGCACCCAGACCAACCAAAGGGAGCTCCTACAATAGCAAGTCGAAGACCAAAGAAACTCCAGGGGTCAACCCTCTGATACTTAAGTCAGAAAAGGGAATGAGGGAACTAATTATCAAATTGGAGTAGGATTGCTTACCTCATTAATTTTTTTTGCCCCTTCTTTATGCACAGTGATGAGCCATTGGGGATGTTTATCCCTTACTTGGGGATGATGGTGAATCTTGGAGATCTAGGGGTGGAGTGGAGGTAGACTCCTTGTTTAGGTGAAAGTCTTAGATGACCTAAATTAGTCAAGTCGTGGAGGAACAAGAATCTAGCGAGCTAGAGCTTCACCAAACTGCCGAGCTCATGCTTAAATTCCTATCGTCACAAATGATTCTTATTGACCTTAATCTCCCACATTATGGGAAGCGTTAGTTGGCAAAAAATCAAGGTTAAATTCTCACATATTTGCCTTATGGTACTCTTTTACACATTAAATATATTTGTGTATGACTTTGACTTCACTGCTTCCAACTCTTATAAATATAGTATTGGTCGTGTCAACCAAATATGTGTCAATGTCCACCTACTAAGAAAATAAGAATATGTGGTAATTGCAAGCCTTTTGGAGGGCCCCTCTATCCATATCCTCTATTTGTTACTTGGAAATCCTCTTCCCTAATGATTGAACCATTTTTTACTTCCAATGAGCAAACAACTTTAGAAAAACACAAATGTTTCTACTAGAAAAAGTATCAAAACAGCCTACAGATCTGAAGATAATAATCCCATCTTCCATAGAATTTTATTTGTCCTTACCAAGATATAGGCAACAGAGTCTAACCATAAACTAAGTTTTTTTACACTAAAATGCGAGCCACAGATTACCCACTAGAAATACACCACATCTGATCCCATGTTTTGAACCCGAAATAATTTTTGCATGGTTGTTATATACCTAAATTTCACAAACCAATCCAATTTGATGGCCTACCAAGCATTTGATTGAAATAGTAATCATTTCCTAATCACAGATTTGGTCATAAGATTTTGGAGGCAATAAAAAAAAAGATCAAGCCTAAAAAACCTTTTATAAAAGAAAGCTAGCACGTGGTGGTTTTGTGTTATAATGGACATATATATACATCCCTAGAGTTGCTTGTTCCAAAATACAAAGAAAAATAACCACCAAGCTAATTCTCAAGTACACAATGAAGAAAACAATGGGTGATGGCCTAATGCATACGCTCTCACCTTTAAAGAAAAAAGAAAGAAAATAAAAGAAAAGGGTGATTACAGATGGACATATATATACATCCCTAGAGTTTTTTGTTCCAAAATACAAAGAAAAATAACCACCAAGCTAATTCTCAAGTACACAATGAAGAAAACAAAGGGTGATCGCCTATGCATACGCTCTCACCTTTTAAGAAAAAAGAAAGAAAATAAAAGAAAAGGGTGATTACAGATGTTGAAAATTCAGACTGAAACACCCTCTAAATATTAGATGGAGCTATTACTTAGCTGCTCACGTCGCTTCTCTTCCCGATCGACCTCTCAATGCTCACGTCACCGCTCACTTCTTCTCTTCCTATGATCTCTCTCCTCTGCTCACATCTCCTGCCGCTCAAATCAGGTACTTTCGTGCTAGATCTAGTCAATAATTCTCAGATCCAACCTCAAAATTTTAGGGTTGTCGATCTTCTTGCCTTTTCTAATGTGAATTAGTATCTTGGAATCAATTTCAAATGTGCTTTTTTTTTTCTTCTCTAATCTCCTTGATGTGTGATTTATGTCATGATTTCCATGAATATACTATAATTCATGATAGATTTCAGTTGGATGTTATTGTGAAATTGATATTAACATTGCTACTGGGAAAAAAATTATTAGATGGACCCTATCATTAAGTTGAAAAAAGAGCTGTAAGATCGCACATTGTAACTAAAGCCTGCGAAGATGCAATAGCAGCCACAACAAAAAACCAACATATGGTGTTTTCATGTCAGTGTGACTGATTTTTTACATGGTTAAAAAATCACCAGGCACCAGTCTATCATAGATTTTCAATATGAGAATAAATCTTGTGAAGGGGCGATAGCAGACACAAAAAACCCATCATATGATGCTTTCATGTTGGCATGACTCATTATTAAAAGTAAAACAACCACCAGCCACCACTATACCATAGGTTTTCAATATCCAAACTAAATTAGACAATAAGACTCATGACCTAGTTAGTCTGACTAAAAATTTAGGAGCCAAGCCAAGCAGAATTTCGCTAAAGAAAGGCACTTATATTTGATATCGCTTTATTCCCGGACAAATCTTCTACGACTATCAAGGACTACATCCTCAATTATAACATTGACAATCTTGATTTATCTTACTACCATGCCCTGCCAACCAATACATACAAAAGGCTAAACATTGATTTTGTATTTAAATACAATTTATCCTTACCAGTTTTTCTACTCAATCACATGACAAAAATACTTGAACTGCATCACCTTTTAACATGCCACCCACTCCTTGTATCATTTAGAATTGATGATTTCTATGAAAGTGCATCGAAAAGCTTTAGATGAAGAGAACACCTCAAAAGAAAAATTAACAATCTTTTTATGCAAAGAGTACAGAGGAAACATTATAACACAAAACCGCATCCGAATTTGAATAGCAATATCGTTTATGAACTACACAAGCTTCCACAGAAGCATTGTAAGAAACGAGAGATTGTTATGTTTTGCAACCAGTCAAGAAGGAAAACATGGGTAGCAACATAATTTAAGTTCGACACAAGCAATAGTAATACAGTTTTGGTGAAGTGGGCTAGGGGTAGGGTTTAGGAGAGAATGCATACCCCAAGCAACGGTGCACTCCTCGCTGGTCGCACTAGCTTGATTAGCTTGGCACTCAATGCCTAATCAAACCAATTAACACATTAAATCCATCAAACAAGAAAATAAGGGGAAAAAAAAGAGAGAGAGTAGGAAACATATACAATCTCATTAATAACAAAGAACTAAAAACACTCACAGAGATCCATGATATGATTCCTGCAAATGGCACAGTTGTCCACAACGATATCTACATCAAATGGACCCACAAACACGTAAAATTTCTTAGGACAACCACAAGAACACTATGATCATATTCATAAAACCACAACACCATGCGCGTATGTGTGTGCAAATTACGATGAGAATTAGTGGAAATGCGGACCCCAAGCCCAAAGAGCGACGGCATTCCACTTCTTAATTTCGAAACGCTTAGGTTTCTTGGTAGAGGAAGAAGAAGATGGTCCGGCGACGCTTGATCCTTCTCCGGCGGGAAGCATGGTGACGTCGGGTTCCATTGGCAGTGATGAAAAGACGGTGATCGACAATTTCTAGGGTTTTAGTTGGGCATTCAAAGTCTCTGTGACAGATCGAGAACGAGTGAGCACGGAAGCATTAGTGAAGACCGAAGAGTGAATGAATTCACATAAACAGAGGCTGTCACGCTCACCGCGCGTGATATTTTTTAAATATTTAGACCCATACTCATCAAATTAAGGAAGATTATTTTTTTACTGAAATCAATAGAGACTTAAATTCATACGCAAATATTTAATGGTGATATTTTACACTCCTTTACAGATTCAATAATCATATTTTACCCTCTTTCAAATTTGGAAATGAATTTGAATAAGGATTTGAGTTTTCATTGGAAATGGTCTTAGAGTGACTTCAGCGCTCTCTAATGTAGAGAGTATCTTTTCTAAAATAGAGAATATCTTTAGTAAAAAAATATAATATAGAGTGAATTTTTACAAACCACTCCAATAGGACTCTCTAATCTTATTATTTTATGATTTTATGGTTCGTCCTTTTTGATAATAAGTTTGACTTTCCTCCTATTTTTTCTCCATTATTTTAAATGAGATACATTTATCCTAAATGTCTTGGATAAAAAGACAAATATAACCTTTTTTTGTTCCAAAAAAATAGAGTAGAAAGTTAGTTTACTTCCTACACGCAAGGGATCTCTCTCTACAACAAATTACTTCCTTCATATCAAAAGGTTGGCTGATGAACTGGCTATTGCTGGTTAATCCCTCATGTGTGATGATATTGCAACTTATATTCTTGTAGGATTAGGCCATGAATACAACTTTTTAGTTGCTACCATCACTGCTCGCTAAGATCATGTGATTCTTGAAGAACTATATTATCTTCTACTCGTCAGGGAGTCATGTATTAATTCTCATAATCAATCATTAGCAATCTCCAATGCAAGTGCCAACGTTGCTACACGCCAGCAACAACAAAATTATGGTAGAGGCCAGGGGTGTGGTAACCGTGGAGGCAAAAACAATTACAACTCCAACAACCAGTACAATTTGAAAGAGGCCAATCTGGCCGAGAAACTGTTTTTTGTCAAGCTTGTGACAAGCCAGGACATTCTGCAAAGAAATACTTTCACCGATTTGATATATCTTATCACGACCCTCCCAACCATAATCGCCAACCTTAAGCCATGATCGCAACAAATCATCAACATGCTGACTACGACTAGCATCCCGACACTTGAGCCACTTATCATCTCACCAATGAGATGAATAATTTGAACCTATGCAATGATGACTATGATGACACAGATCAAATACAAATGGGCAATGGTGCACGTTTGCAAATTTCAAAAATTGGTTTTTATCTACTTCCTCTAAATCATTTGTGCTAAATCAAGTTCTTTTGGTTCCTGACATTCAGAAAAATCTTATATCTGTTCAACAATTCTGTCATGACAATTCTGTTTATTTTGAATTTCCCAATTCTTATTTTCTTGTCAAGGATTACTTGGAGAACATCCTACACCAAGGCAAATTTAAGGATGGTCTCTACTCTTTTTTTGCTCTGCACAACTTATGCAAACCATCAGTTTTTTTGGCAAGGTGTGCCTTCATAAATGATTGGCATAAGCGTCTTGGTCATGTATCTTCTCCGATTGTCCAACAAACCATTTCAAGTTCTTCAATTCCAGTTGAAAGTAGTAAAAGATATTTTGTGTGTCCAAATTGTCAAAAGGAAAAAGTTGGTGTTTGTCGTTTAAGACTTTTCATTTTAATTCTGCAAATCCATTAGATTTGGTTTATTCTGATGTATGGGGGCCAGCTTCTGTAGTTTCAACTACAGGAGCTTGCTATTATGTATTCTTTTTAGATAACTGCACGAAGTTTCTATGGCTTTTTCCAATAAAACTCAAATATGATGTTGAACAAGTTTTTCTTCATTTTTAAGATTATGTTGAATGCCACTTTAATTGAAAAATCAAGTCTATACAATCTAATTGGGGAGGTGAGTATATACATTTGAAAATTCATTTTGAAACAATCGACATTCATCATAGAATGTCATACCCTCACACACACGAACAAATGGGAGCCATAGAATGTAGACACAACCAAGTTGTGGAAGTAGGTCTGTCCTTGCTTTCTCATTGAAATTTACCTCAAATTTATTGGGAGGATACCTTTATAACATCATCATATATAATCAATCACCTCCCAACCCCAATTTTAAATAAAAAATCACCCTATGAGGTAGTATACAAGAGAAAGCTAGACTATACTTTCATGCAAACTTTTGGTTGTGTATGCTAGCCTTCTCTTCGTCCTTTTAACAAACACAAAATTGATTTTAGGTCTAAAATGTGCATTTTCATTGGCTACAACTTAAATCATCATGGATACAAATGTCTTGGTCTTTCAACTGAAAAGTACTTGTGTCCCATCATGTTGTCTTTAATGAGTCTTTATTTCCATATCAAAAACCTCAAGACAATGAAACTCGAAAACCTCATCTCCTTAACTATCTGTTAGTCTCCCAACTAACTTAAATATCCTCTCCTCAACTGCCTCTTGTTGTCCTACAGGCACTATCTTGCAAACTGCATCACAATCCAATTTGGATGTTGCATCAGGTCCTCACAATTCGCCAGAAGCTAGGTTAAATTAAGAGAATCCAACAAGGGATCCCGTGTCCCACTCAAAAGTTAATAGTCAACAGCAACCACATGATCACCTCCAGTGCATTCATTCCACGGACACTTCCGATTTCCAATACATATACTATAGTCGCCAAATCCAAAAATCACATTTTTAAACCTCGCTTACCTATTGATGGCTCAGTTATCCTCTTCCTCAAGCTTTACTTGTAGCTTCAGTAGACTCATATGTCGAGCCCACATATTACACTAAGGCTTCCAAATCAATTCACTAGAGAAATGCAATGAATGCTGAGTTCGATGCATTACTGCAGAATAGAGCGTGGACCCTAGTTCCATTAAAGCCAAACATTACTATTATGGGTTGTAAATGGGTGTATCATGTGAAATGTTGAGCAGATGGTACTATTGAGAGGCACGACTGGTAACCAAGGCTACCACCAGCAACATGGTCTTGATTTCCATGAGACCTTCAGCCCAGTCATCCAGCCTGCAACAATTAGAATAGTTCTTGCCATTGCTGTCTCCAAAGGCTGGTCACTGCGTCAGATTGACATACAAGACGTTTTCCTTCTTGGTGTTCTCCAAAAAGAGGTTTTCATGCTTCAACCACCAAGATTTTAGCATCCAATGTATCCTAATCATCTCTGCAAAATTGCGAAGATCATTATACGATCTTCGCCAAGCTCTTCACACTTGGTTTGCTCAACTCAGAGACAAACTCTTACAACTCGATTTTCAAGGCAGCAAAAACAGACACATCTCTATTCATTTACAAGCACAACTCGATCGTCGTTTATTTCTTAATCTATGTAGATGATATAATTGATAGAATCTAATTCGTAGGCTATAAATGATGTTATCTCCAAACTACAATGTGAGCTTCCAATCAAAGACCTCAACAACTTAAGTTTCTTTCTAGGATTTGAAGTACTCCACTCGCAAGACGGACTTTATCTCACTAAGAGGAGATACATAATAGATCTTTTAAAGAAGAAATCACTGGATAAAGAGAAACGTGTAGTACACCCATGTCTACATTTGTTTCTTTGTCTAAATTGGATCTAGCACCTATTAAGGACTTGAACCTTTACAGAAGTACAGTTGGCAATTTACAATATCTTGCCTCACTCAGCTAGATATAGTTTTTGTCGTCCATTGAGTAAGTAAATTCATGCACAAGCCAAAGGAATCACACTAGCAAGTTGTTAAAAGAATCCTGCGATATCTCAAGCACACAGTTTCTTACAGTCTCTTAATATCCAAGCAATCAAATTTACAGTTTCAAGCATTCACAGACGCAAGCTGAGCTAGAGATAATGATGACTGCAAATTAGTAGGGTGCTATTGTGTTTTTCTTGGCAGTAACCTAATCTCATAGAGTTGCAAGCAACAATATATTGTGGCATGCAGTAGCATAGAGGCTGAATACAAATCACTAGCTTATACCGCTGTCAAACTACAATGGCTTCTAGGGTGACAATATTGGAGCTACATATTTGTCTATAAATCTAGTGTTTCATGCTCGCATGAAACACATTGAAATTGATTTCCATTTCGTTAGGGATCAAGTTGCTCGCGGTAATTTACATGTCAAATTCATTTCATCAAAGGATCAGCTAGCAGACTTGCTGACCAAAGCTCTATCTTTGAGTTGATATGAACATTTTTGGAAAGTCTCAATGTCCACGATGTAACGCCCCAAAATCTAGGGGCCCGTTGATTACCCATCAACCCGCGGAATACCCGTGGATACCGAGTAGCTTGATATCGCGCCGTTATGCCCCATTTATCGAGGTCCATAATTGAACAAAAATCGGGCAGAATCTCCTTTGTACGGGGAGCTCTACCCAAAACCCAACCTGTGCAATATACATTCACATGACTCATCCGAGGCACCGGGTCATTTATCCATACTCATACAATAACATGTCATGTTATATTAGAATAGTCCATATAAGTTTGATTACAATTTTTTTACATATATTACATGCCCAAATTTAATCACAAGTCTCATTTTACAAAAAAAAATGGATTGAAAGCCACAAGTCGGCTTTTCTTCCTCCTCAAGTGCCCGAGTGAGTGTCGTCCGTTGGCGTAAAACCCGCACCTGAAATATTTTCCCGTATAGGGTGAGCAACGCTCAATAGAGTATCTCCTACAGAGGCTACTCACCACCCTAGATGCGCATGCAATGCTCACATACAGCAAACAACAATTCATAACATTCCAAGCAAGAATATGCATTCAATGTTGGAATTTATCGTATCATGCCATGAAATGAGATGAGACTCGCTCATGCAAATCAACCCGAGCCATTCCCAGCTCCTTAACACATGCAAGTGCCAAAGTATATGGAACCATCATTTATGTTGCACATCAAATGACTTTTACCAATCTAGGGTCTTTGTGTGGGGTGGATGTTCATGGGCTTACACCAAGGGTCTCCAACCTACTCGAAATTTATGGACTTCCACCAAGGGTTTCGCGTACACCCACATACTTGATGGACCAAGCTAAGGGAGTGCGTATCTCAACCACCGGGTCTTGCACCCGAGAGATCTTCTAATCCCTTCTTGCTAACCCCAACCCTAATCACCATGCAACCCGTGCGACTCGGCCAGGTCTTCGACCAAGCTTAATCGAGTCCACTCGTCATCCACCAAGTGTGATGTTGTCACCGTGCATATGCAATATGATGTCACATTGCACAAAGATAACATATTATATGCTATGAAAAAACATATAAACAATATCAATACATTTCATATATCCCATGGCAAAATTATATCATAAGCATATAATTCTCATAATTCTCCACAATGTCAATATAATACAAGTATGCATATACATTGACAATTTTCATAACACAATTCCAAGCATGTTATCACAATTTTTATGTCAATAACACACTTAATCACAAAAGCACAATATAACACATAACAGCCCACCTAACAGCCCAAAAATAGTCCATAAAACAACCCTTTAAACAGGCCACAAACAGACCCCTAAACAGGCCATAAACAGTCCCAAATCAGGCCACAAAACAGGCCACAAAAATAGTACCAAATCAGGCTATAAAACAGTTCAATTACTGCCCCATAACAGTCCATAACAATGCACAAATTCAGCCCCATGGTAGTGCACAAAATAGCCCCTTATCAACCCCAAAACAGTCCACAAATTCAGCCCCAAAAAACCCATAACAGTGCACAAATTCAGCCTCATGGTAGTGCACAAAACAACCCCTAAAGTAGGAATAAAACCCAAGTAGGAAGATCCCTACCTCTTGAAGCGTAAACCGAGGTGTAGAGACTTCAAGAATATCAATACCAACCCCAAAACTTGATTTTCCCAAATCTCCTCATTTGGATCTTCGATGAAATTCCTCGTTTTTGGTACGTACGCGTAGTCCTAGTCGAGGAGATGAAGTTTAATTTTTGGCTCGACGAATTCCGACCGACGGAACTCCGAAAATCGTCGAAAGAAAATTTGTTTTATCTCTTTTCTCTCCCTCTTTCTCCCACACGTTGAAGACCAGAATTTCAGCAGATATTTCTGTTGAAATTCTGATTTTTAAGCCTATTTATATTTTTCCAAGGCTTGGCTCAGGTCGCGCCAAGTGTCCCCCACTTGTCCGGGTCCGTTTTAGCCCCGAAACGATTAATTTTATCCCGATTTAAGTTCAAATTGATTTTATTTGAACTTTAATCCAATTATAAGAAAATTTTATATTTTCTGTTTTTGAGGACCTTTATAAGGTCATTCGACACCTAATTTTCTCGTAAAACGTGCAAAATTCGACTATTTCAGAATTTGACAAAATTAGTCCAGGTGACTAGATTTCGCGATACGAATTCAACGGCAAAGTCCGTTGTATCATACGAGCTCTAAAGAGTACATATTTTAATTCTGCATTTTAGTGGCAAAATGACAATTTTATCATTTTTCAGAAAAAAATCAAATTTACCCGGGTTTTACACACGATCTCCCTTTGAGATTGTGGGGGCATGTTGAAGAACTAGTCAATTCAGGCTTTGACAAATCTGGAACAAAAGATAAACTTTATCCTAATAACTCTCTACTGTCGGCAAACCTCTGAAAAGTTCAAACTCATTCAAATCTATTTTGTAGGAAATATTATAAGAATGCAGTTGTACATGAGTTCTATAAAAGCAATGTAAAGTAAAACATAAATTAGCAAGTAAAAATACAACCAGTTTAAATCTAGTCTTCTCAAATTTCTTCTATCCAAGGTGTTGGCAGTGGCTCAATTTTTATTTTTTTTATTGGTTTGGTGACATCATTACTAAAAGCTTATTGGATGATACAAGCGGAGCAATTCATTGCTTGAATGAGATGAGAGTTCATTTGTAATTGGTTAGATGGTGTCATTGCTAAAATCTTGTTGGAGGATACAAGTGGAGCAATCAAATGCATTGCTTAAATGCAAAGAAGTTCATTTGTCACCACCTTGAGATGCCTATAAATAGGCATGGGTCTCTTGGTTTTGAGATCATCTCAAAAATTATATTTGTTCAATTTTCATTCTCTTATTGAGGGTACGAGAGGTTTTCTTTGTTTGAGGTTTGAGAGGGTAAGACTGAGTGAGTTGTACAAGGGGTTAAAGGCTTGGGTTTGAGATTTAAACCTAAGTGGTGAGGCTTGTACCTTTGTATCCATTTTCTCTTAATAGTAAAGAAAGGAGGTCGGATCACGTCTCGTGGACGTAAGTAAAACAATTTTGCCGAACCACGTAAATCTTGGTGTTGTGAATTATGCTTTAATTTTTTTTGTTCCACTTATTTATTTTTTTGTCGTTGTACTGACCAAATTGCTGCGAAGTTAATTCCTAACAAGTGGTATCAGAGCCCTAGGTTTTTTCGGGATGATTGTAATTAAGAACAAGTGTGCATAGTTCTTAATTACCAACGCTCAGTACGATAATGGGAAAAAGGCATCTCAATGGACAAATTCGAGGTGGAGCCCTTTGATGGGAAAAATAATTTTAGTTTGTGGCAAAGCACGATTAAAGACCTCTTTGTGCAACAAGGACTGCCCAAAACAATACTCGAGAAAGACAAGAAATCAGCGGACATGAAAAATGAGGACTGGGAGGAACTTGAGATGAAAGTTGTGAGTACCATCCGTTTATCTCTTGTACCAGAGGTAAAATATAATTTTTTGAATAAAACTTCTGCTCCGGATTTATGGGAAAAATTAGAAAAGATTTATATGTCAAAATCTCTCACAAACAAATTGTTCCTAAAGAAATAATTATATCAGTTGCGGATGGTAGAATGAACAAATATTGTTGATCATCTCAACCAGTTTAATAAAATTATTACTCAACTTTCTAGTGTTGAGATTAAAATTGTAGAGGAGGATAAGACTATTCTCCTCTTGGCTTCTTTTCCATCGTCTTTTGATACACTTGTGACTACACTTTTGTTTGGAAAAGATACTCTCAGGGTTAATGAGGTGAGGGCGGCACTCTTGGAGACTGAGATACTCCGAAGGCCAGGAAACGGTTCCCAGGCAGAAGGGTTGATAGCCAATGGTGAACCAAGTCAACAATGAGGAAGAAGTAAAAACAAAAGCTCTGGAAACAGAGGAAGGTCATGCTCAAAATCAAAAGGGAAGAGTGGTAGCAAAATCAAGTGTTACTACTACCATAAGAAATGACATATGAAAAGGGACTGCTATCAAAGAAAGCGAGATATGGAGGACAAAGGAAAATCTGCAAATTCAGATCAAGCAGGCAATGCACAAGATGGTTCAGATGGTAATGGTGATTTATTGTCGGTCACCACATGTATAAATTATCTTGCTGACAAATGGATATCGGATTCTGGATGTTCTTATCACATGTGTCCGTATAGGGAATGGTTTGATACTTATAAAACCCTATAATGGAGAAACTGTTCTAATGGGTAATGATGCAGTTTACAGTACCGTTGGGATTGAGACCATTAAAAGTAAAATGTTTGATGGTATGGTGAGAACACTAGGTGATGTATGGCATGTCTCTGACCTGAAAATGAATTTAATTTCTTTAGGCACACTTGAGTCAAATGGTTTTACTTTTATGGCAACGAGTGAAGTCCTAAAAGTTGTTAAAGGGGTCATGGTTGTCATGAAAGGGAAACGGCAGTATAACTTGTATACATTGGTTGGGAGTACTGTTACAGGTGGAACAACTGTGACAACTCCGTTGGATCTAGGTACTGATGACACTACTCTATGACATTTACGTCTTGGTCATATGAGTGAGAAATGACTACAAAAACTTCACAGACGAAAGCTATTTGATGGGGTAAAAGTTTGTAAATTTAATTTTTACAAATATTGCTTGTATGGTAAACAGTACAGGGTGAGCTCCAAGACTGGGAAGCATACAAGCAAGGATGTGTATGAGTATATACACTCAGATGTATGGAGACCCATGCCAGTTCAATCCAAAGGTGGAGCAGTATATTTCGTAACATTTATTAATGACTTCTCCAAGAAAGTATGAGTCTACTTTATGAAGCACAAAAATGAAGTCTTCGACAAATTCAAGCAATAGAAAGCTGAAGTTGAAAAGCAGTCAGGTAAGCAGATCAAGTACTTACGAACGGACAATGGCATGGAGTATAAACTCTAGGAATTCAGGAAGTTTTGTCAGAAAGAAAAGATCACTCGACATTATACTACGCCAGGTGGGCCACAACAAAACAGTGTAGCGGAAAGAATGAGCATAACCCTTTTAGAAAAAGCAAGATGTATGAGACTTCTTGTAAGTTTGCCAAAATTATTTTAGGCTGAGGCTGTTAACATGGCATGCTATATTGTTAACATGTCACCGTGTTCAGCTATTGATGTAAAAGTCCCTGAGGATGTGTGGACAGGTAAACCAATTGATTATTCTAATTTAAGAATATTTGGTAGTCCTGCCTATGTTCACGTGCAGGAGTAGCAACGATTGAAGTTGAACCCAAAGTCCAAACAATACATTTATTGGTTACAAAAAGGCATGAAAGGTTATAAAATTTAGGATCCAGTTGCACGGAAGGTGTAATTAGCAGGGATGTTGTCTTTAATGAAGAGCATATGCTGAACTTAAACAAGGAAAATGCTGATAAGCAGGTGGAGGCTCATGCAAAAAAGTTCTCAGTCCAGATAGAGCCAGATGAAACACAACGGCCTAGTGAAGAGGATGATGTACCAATGTCTTCTCAGGAAGATACATCTGGTGGTGATGACGAGCAACAAGAATCCACAACTCTAGCTGCTGGAAGAGATAAAAGAACTCATAAGGCATCAGTCAAGTATGGTTTTGAGGATATGGTTTCTTTTGCGTTAGTGGTTGGTAGTTAAGATCCATCATCTTTTTTTTTTCAGGAGGCTGTCAATGACAAAAAAAAAGTGAAAAGTGGATGATAGCAATGGAGGATGAGATGGAGTTTTTACACAAAAACAACACTTGGGAGCTTATTGAAAAACCCAAGGGGCGAAAGGTGATTGGTTGCAAATGGGTATATCGAAAAAAAAGAACCTACAATAGAAAATGAGGGAGAAAAATTTAAAGCTCGTCTTGTAGCACAAGGATATAAGCAAGTAGAAGGAATTGAATATAATGAAATTTTTTCTCCCGTTGTAAAGCATTCTTCTATTCGTGTTATATTAGTCATGGTAGCTATGTTTGACCTTGAAGTGCAACAACTTGATGTCAAGACAATGTTCCTTCATAGAGAATGGAGGAGGAAATATATATGGAGCAACTAGAAGGATTCAAGGTGCAAGGCAAAGAGAATATGGTATGTAAACTTAAAAGATCTCTTTACGAGTTGAAGTAGTCTCCTAGGCAATGGTATAAGAGGTTGGATTCCTTTATGGTGCATGTTGGCTACATGAGAAACAGTTTTGATAGTTATGTTTATTATAAGATGCTTGAACATGGTTCTTTTATTATTTTGATGCTCTATGTTGATGACATGTTAATTGCTTCAAATAACATGCATGATGTAGATTTGCTAAAGTCCAGATTATAGAGTGACTTTGATATGAAGGATCTAGGTGCTGCTAAAAAGATCTTTGGCATGAAAATCTGGAGGCACAGAGGAAAAGGCAAACTATAAGTTTCACATAAGAAATATGTGGAGAAGATGCTAGAGAGGTTTTAACATGGTTAATTCAAAGCCGGCCAGTACACCTCTAGCTAACCACTTCAAATTATCTGCTAGATTATGTCCATCTACAGGTGATGAGGTGGAGGAAATGTCCTGAGTTTCGTAAGCTAGTGTAGTGGGAAGCTTAATGTATGTTGATGGTGTAAATCTACGCGAATGAGCTACTGAGCAAGATTAACTCGTATGAACAATTTGCGTGGAGCTAAGTTTGGTATCTGAGCTGCGAGGCTCGAATTAAAATATGCTAGTGGATATTTAGAGGAATGAGGGAAGGGATGATAACACAACGGAAGTATAGTGGTTCACCGGCCTGAGCTCGGCTAGTCCACTCTGTAATGGAGTCTCTGGCTCTTCTTCTTTATTGATCAAGTTGAACGTATTACAATGTAATCTGGAGGAAATTAGGGTTTTTCGTGGCTCTAATGCCCATCCTCCTCGACGGAGGCCTCACCCCCCTCTTATAGTCTCTTGCTTACCTCTAATCCGAATTTTCTTCCTATAATGAAGGGATTTCCCGTATCTTTCCCTCTTCAATCCCGGAATTACCATAACTCCATTCGATTGGCTTCCGTGGTCTATATCCCGAGATCTTTGCCTCTTACCGGGGGATCCTCCTTAATCACTTAGAGAGGATCTTGGTTGGTTGAGGGTTTTATGCCTTGATTCCAGCTTGACCCCTACTTCAGGGGTGTCTGTTGTCATCTAGCTGTCTTCTTGCCTCTTTCTCCTATTCTCTTACCTGGAGGAACTCTGATACCGGCTAGATGAGCCCAAGCTATGACTAGAGGAGCTCATCGTATCTTACCTGAGCTCCCGAGCTGAGCTCATTTCTCGAGCTCATGTCGGGGGTTTATTTTAGGTATCATCAGTTGCCCCCCAACCCTTGCCTTAAGTTAGCTTAGGCAGGGGCTGACCTACTTCCCAAACCGAGCTAGATCTGCATGTGGCTACTCTGGGCTTCGCACGTGACTTGAAGCCCTTTGACGGTTTGCAGCACTCATGACATTCCTCGATTCCCGCGCATATCTCAGCCCACGTCTTTCAAGCTTTAAATACTCAAACGGCTACCTGAACCGCCCCTTTCCACTATTCATCTTCTCCTCTGCTACTCCGAACTTCTTGCCTCTACGAATTCTTGAACCCCTGTCTCGAAGCTTTCTGATTCTTGCCCGAAACCGATTTTTCTGTGTTCGATTCGAGGACTCGCAGTGCTTCCCCAACTAGGTACGTTTTCCCTATTCTCTTTTCGACTTCTCCAACTCTGGACCCTTCAAGTTCTAGGTGGTTGTTGCGTTTTTGGGCCCATAGGTTCTTTTATTTCTGGTCCCGTGATTGTTGTCTGTCTCCCCTCCCCCATTTTATGGATTGGAGCTCCATTGTGCATATTCTCGCTGTTGGGAGTTACTGTGCTGACCCCAGGGTTATCAGGGAGAGTTTGTTTAGTGTTCCCCCTCTTTACCTTTCCTTTAATCTTCCCTTTTCTTGCCCAATCATGTCTGCCTCTTCTGGTGCTACCCACTCTTCTGTTTCCCTATTAGGCGATCGGTCTGAGGACACCGATCTAGGGGATGTAGGCGATGAAATTGATAACTTTCCTGGTATGGAGGCTGTAGAAACAGGGGTTGGCATCGAGGAACCTCCCTCTACCTCATCTCCCGTACCCCCCAGACCTGACAAGGGCAAGGGTAAGGTGAACGGAGTTGGGATTGAAGAAAAAGTCTCATATTTGGGGCTTGCCTTCAGTCACGCCCAGTCTGTTGGTTATAGTAGAGAGGTTCCTGGGTTAATGATAGCTTACAAAGCTCGCTACGGTTTTCCTCCTGGGGTTGAACCCTGGTGTCCTCATAGGTCTATCTACTATATAGAACAAGTGCGTAATAGGGTTTGCTTCTTCCTTGCCGCCTTCGAGAATGGTCTTCGTTTTCCTCTGCATCCCTTTATCAAGGCCGTTCTCCAACATTTTAATGTATGCCCCTCCCAGATTTCTCCCAACTTCTATGGCATTATGGTAGGCCTCTTAGTCTTATTTAAGAAGCATGACCTCGGGGTTCCTAGCATTTCTCTACTCATGGAGCTTTTCAACGTCAAACTGACCTCTTCTGAAGGTTTTCTATATATCTCCAAGCGAACTAATGCTAGGAAGATTATTACCGACCTCCCCTCTTCTCACAAAGCGTGGAAAAAGTATTTCTTTTATATTGGGGGTACCAACTGGGAGTACAATCCTGCGGATAAAACGGATACTCTTGGTATCCCTAAAGCTTGGACTACCCCAGAAAACTTGTGTGAGTCTTTACTCGAGCTGACTGAGCTCTGATTTGGAATTTATTGGCTTCTAGCATGTCTCTTACTTGTATATATATATATATATATTTATTTAGGTGGCCGACCTGAGCTCAACCCTGAAGATAAGAGAGTGCTAGTGAAGTTGGGGAAAATCAAGGCTGAGAGGTACGCTAACCTCATTGATTTTCGGAATCTGGTGAGGCTAGGTCTGAGTCCTCCTTCGGCAACCTTAGCTATTCCAATATTCGTTGTAGGAGCTGAAGAAGGTAATACCACTGTCACTTTCTTTCTTTTCCTCCTTCGTTTCCTTTTTATGTCTTCTGACTCCATTCAGATCTCCCAGGTCCTTCCACAATGAGGTCTACTCCTGAAGAGCTTCAGGCAAAGGTTGCAGATCTGATGAAGGGTGGTAAATCCAGCAAACGGAAGGCCCAGGTCGGCTCTGGGAGTGGCCCAATCACCAGGGCTAAAATCCCGAGATTGGAGATGCCTTCGCCTTCCTCCTCTGCTAAAGCAATGGCTCCTATCTCGGCTCCACCTCCCTCATCCGGCACTCTTCAAACTGCAGGCATCTCTTCCCCTCCAGAATCCCAGCCTGCGGTGAAGCAGGCTCAAGCGGGAGGTCAGGCTTCCCCTTCCTCCTCTGAGGTCAAGAAAGCTTTGGGAGTGATCCCTGATTTCCAACCCAGAGATTTCGCATTCAGTGCTTCTGGGAAGATGGTTGAGAAAGAGAGAAAATCTAAAGAAGAAGATGAGGATTCTTTTTTCGACAACATGGATCTTGCTGCGGGAGCTCTTTCTTCTATTTTTTCTGAGTCTGACGTCCTGAAGGCCGCTTCTATGCCTCTTGAGGAGTCCATCTCTTCAGCTCTTCAGGGAGCAGCTGCTGTAAGTGCTATCACTTTTTCCTCTTTACTTATTTTTGTTTCGTGGTCTCATGCGATTCGCTGACCGTTCTTTGTATTCTCAGGCTGCCCTCCATGCGAGAGGTCTGCTGCACCGGATTCGGTCTCAAGAGAGCTCTTTCAAGGTTCTGAAGACGTATAAGGTCAAGGTTTCTGAATTATCTCTTGAGAATGAGGTCCTCAGGGCCCAGGTGGAAAGCCTCAGAGAGCAAACAGTGAAGAAAGCATCCGACCTCAAGCACACATTAACCGTCAAAGTCAGAGCTGAGGAAGGAGAAAAGAAAACTCGGGATGAGTTAAGGCTAGTTAAGGAGGATCTGCAGCTCAAGACTGAAGCGTGGTCCAAGGCTAGTCAAGAAGCTTTTGATGCCAAAAACTCCCTTACGCAGGCAAGACAGGAGTACCTCACTCTTAGCGAAGCCAATGGCAAGCTTTGCGAGGAGCTCGAGGTGCAGAAAAACCTGGTCAAGGAGAGGGACAGCGAGGTGGCTGAGCTGAAAGATGAGGCTACCACCTTATGGGCTACTGGGTGGCTAGCCTTTAGGCGTAAGGCTATTAAAGTCTTTCCTGACCTCGACTTCAATTTCTCTATCCCTACTGAGGAAGAAATGGAGGGCTCAGACTCTGATAACGGAGAAGATGCCTTAGTCCCACCAGCTGAAGCCTTGAATCAAGACGTTCCTGCCACTGGTCCTTCTGAAGCTCTTGCCGTAATTCCTGAGCTCCCCACTGTAGCTCTTGCTATTCCTATTACTACACCGTTTTCAGCTGACTTGGTGACTGAGGCCCTTGCTCAAGATCCGGGATCAACGGGAGCAGAGATATGTGTAGCAGGCATTTCTGGAAACTCTTCCCTTGCTTCTGTTGCTGAGGGCTCATCTACCGAGCTGCGTGATCCTTCAATTACTCCTTCTTTAGATACTTAAAGCTCTTTTTGTTTATTCATGTAATCCTATCTTCTTTTTTATTCTTGTACTTCAAACTCGCGTTTTTGGAATACAATTCTTCATGAAGTAATTTCTAAATTTCGTTTTGAATTGTGATGATGTGTTGCGACTTTGAGACATAACTCACATGGTTCTGTTTGGTTCTGTTTTGCTGAATTTTCTTCCGGGTTTTCTTATACTTCCCTTGCCCCCCTTGCTTTGAGAAGTGCTTCGGTCCTTCTTGAAGCAAGATTATGGACTCATGAACTGCCAAGCTCTTTTGATGACTGAGGAACCCATCAGGAACTTTATCCTTTCTGATGTGAGCAGGGCTCTTGGTACTGCAGGTCTCAAAGACTTGCTATATAGGTGCTCTGTTTTTGACCGGGCTGAGCTCAAACATGAAGAATATTCTTGTGCTGATTTCTTTTCCCGCCTTTTTCCCAACCGTCTTCCATAACCGCAACCACCTTTATTAATTAAGAAACCAAAAAGACAGCCAACTCCCTTTATTGTGGCTTTTGGTTTCCTAAAAACTCCCAATCTTCTCTAAGCCTCCTATCATCTGCTGAATTCCTTTTTCTTGATCCTTCGTGGTTACTCTCTGTTTTCATCGTGATCTTTAATGGCGGCCCCTGGTTCTTCTTTGTTCGAGGAGCGGACTTCCTTCGGAATCGAGTGGAAGTGGCACTGTCGCTACCTATCTCCTTCAACCTTAGAGCCCTCTGATTTGAAAGCCATCAAGAAACGGTTCCTTCTTGATCTTGATTTGCCTTTGCGAGTCCCTACTCCAGATGAGCCCTGCAACTACCTTCCTCGAGGGGAAGTCTGTTTTTTTGAAGGTGCCATGGACATGGGACTTCGCCTTCCCATTCATCCGGCCATAGGGCGAGTCCTTGCTCACTATGGCCTATGTCCTTCTCGCCTTTCCCCACGAGGATGGGCCGCTATGGTAAGCTTCTTCCTGTTCTGTTGCCTACATGGCCTTGGCAAGTTCCCCTATGTTTCCGAGTTTCTGTATTTCTTTGAGATCGAGGAAGACGATGCCCCCTGCTTCAGCTTCTTCCGTTGGAGGAATTTTAAGTTACGTCCTTTGGTTTTAGGCCTTCCCTTCAATTCTGAAGGATGGTCTAAACGTTTCTTTTTCGCTTCTGGAGAGTCTTGGAGGTCCACTGAGGATCGTTGTCGTGAAGCTAGGATCCCACGGTCCTGGAAGAGCTTCTCTCGTACTGGTAGGTTCGAGCTGAGCTCTTTTGAACATCTCCTTTTGAAGATGCATTCTTACTATGTTTTTTGCTGTACAGGTCCACCTGATCTGGATGTGCCAGAGATGGTGAATATCAACGAGTTGCTGCTTGCGGAGTCTAGGACTTATTCTGAGCTGATGATGAATGAGAACCTTTATTTGTTTGGGGCCCTGTCGACTGAGTATGAATTTTCCTCTGTTTCCTACTCTTCTTGGACCTCTTTCTCTGACTCTGACGAGGAAGGGGATTCTGACGAGGATGGAGACATCGGCACAAGTTCAAAGAAGCGTAAGAGGGATGGCTCCTCTTCCCCTGACTCTCTGTCCACCATTTTCCTTACCCCAACGGGTCAGAAGCTTCTTAATTCACTTTATAAGGCTGAGCAAGAAAGGGACAAGCTGAAGAAGGAGAATGCTAGCCTGAAGGAAGAAGTTGCTGAGCTGAAGTCTCAGCTTAGAAGGGACTAGGACCTCTATCCCCTTGTATTTCCTTTCTTTTCTTGAACGATGCCAAATTATGGCTCTCTTTATACTTTTCTTGAACGTTTGTATTCTTGGACACTCTGAATACCAGATCTTTCATTTTTGAATCTTTATGAACTGAGGAGCTCATCCCGAATTCTGTAAACTTATTTCAGCACACTCTTTGTGTTCAGAACACGAACGTAGATGGAAAACAGAAGATCATGTTTGTACTGACCTTAGTCCATGACTGGTTCCACAGGTCGGACCACGAATATTGATGGAAAACAGAAGATCATGTTTGCACTGACCTTAATTCCTAACTGATTTCGTAAGTGATCTCCGCTGTACCAAACATATTGGGGTCTTCGAGTGCGTAGGCTGTGCACAAGGACTACTAGTCGTGGGGGAAAGACTATTGGTGTTTCCAAGAAAAGACCAGCTTTGAATTTTATGAGCTTAGAAGCGTGTCGTTTGTGTATGAGCTAAAGAGCTCATCTTGAACTTTATAAGCTGAGAAGCTTATCGCTTATTTACGAGATGAAGAGCTCATCTTGTGTTTTATAAGCTGAGAAGCTTATCGCTTATTTACAAGCTGAAGAGCTCATCTTGTGTTTTATAAGCTTAGAAGCTTATCGTTTGCTTATGAGCCGAAGAGCTCATCTTGTATTTTATAAGCTGGGAAGCTTATCGTTTGTTTATGAGCTGAAGAGCTCATCTTGTTCTGTATAAGCTTAGAAGCTTATCGTTTGTTTATGAGCTGAAGAGCTCATCTTGTTATGTATAAGCTTAGAAGCTTATCGTTTGTTTATGAGCTGAAGAGCTTATCTTGTTCTGTATAAGCTTAGAAGCTTATCGTTTGCTATAGAGCTTGTTGCACATTCCTTTACTTTGGAAGCCATATAAGGGTGAATAAAAGACTTGTTTATCCTTATTAAAAATAGCTCTATTACAAGTACACTTACTGAAAGAATTTCTTAAGGTGTTCGGCATTCCAAGAGTGAGGTAGGACCTTCCCCTCCTCTGTTTGCAGCTCGTAGTTCCCTGGTCTGATTACCCTTGACACGATATAGGGCCCCTCCCAATTGGGTCCCAACTTCCCATGCGTGGGATCCTTCTTTGCAAGCAGAAGTCTCCTAAGTACCAGGTCTCCAGCCTTGAAACTTCTGCGCCTTACCCTCCTGTCGTAGTATCTTGCAGTTCTTCTTTGGTAAATTCGGACACGATGTAGAGCTCTGTCTCTCTTCTCATCCAAGAGATCGAGGTTTAATAGGAGAGATTCATCGTTGTGTTCGGCATCTGCAAATTCCACCCTTGGTGATTGGAGCCCCACCTTAACAGGGGCCACTGCCTCGGTTCCAAAGGCCAAAGCAAAGGGGGTTTCCTGAGTTGCAGATCTGACGGTGGTCCTGTAGGCCCACAATACTTCAGGGATGTATTCCACCCACTTGCCTTTTAGATTTTCTAGTTTGGTTTTCAGAGCTGTCTTTATGGTTCTGATTGTGACCTCTGCTTGCCCATTGGATTGAGGATGTGCAGGAGCTGAGAAATAGTTCTTTATCCCAAGCTCGGCACAAAAGCTTTTAAATTTTGAGTTGTCAAACTGCTTTCCATTGTCAGACACGACCGCTCTGGGAACCCCAAACCTGCAAACTATCGATTTCCAAACGAAGTTTTGGACTTTTTGCTCAGTGATTGTTGCCAAAGGTTCGACCTCTGCCCATTTAGTGAAGTAATACATCCCTATGATAGCAAACTTGCATTGCCCCACACCGGTGGGAAGGGGTCCGAGAATGTCCAAACCCCACTGTTGAAAAGGCCATGGGCTTATCACCGAGGTTAGCAGCTCGGGAGGACAGTGGGAAACATTGGCATGCTCCTGGCAAATCTTGCATTTTTTTACTAAATCGGTGGCATCTTCGAGCATGGTTGGCCAATAATATCCTTGTCTCAGTACTTTTCCTGCCAAGGCCCGAGCTCCTATGTGATTGCCACATATCCCTTCATGTACTTCTCTGAGTATATAGTTGGCATCTTCATCTCCCACGCACTTAAGGAGAGGCGTTGAGAATCCTTGTTTGTACAGATTTTCTTGCAGCAAGGAAAATCTGGCTGACCTGGTCCTCAGCTTGGATGCCTCCTTGGCATCGCTTGGCAGAGTCCCACTCTGCAGGTACCCTATGATGGGGTCCATCCAGCTCGGCTGAGCTTCGATTGATAGTATGTCCTCTTCTTCGATACTTACTGAAGGCTCTGGAAGGTGTTCCACTGGTATTAGCCTATCCAAATCTTCTTGTGAGGCAGTTGCTAACCTTGCCAATGCATCTGCTCGTGCATTCTCTGCTCTGGGCACGTGTCTGACCTTAACCTGCACAAACTTCTTTATCAGTTCTCGTACCTTTCTAAGGTAAAAGACCATTTTTCGCCTCTCGCTTCGTAGGATTCCTCTATCTGCCTTACTACCAGTTGAGAGTCACTGCAGATCTCCAGCTGCTCTGCTTCCTTAGAATAAGCAAGATTGAGCCCCGCGATGACAGCTTCATATTCTGCCTCGTTATTTGAAGCCTTGAACCCAAATCTAAGGGCATACTTGACATCTATTCCTTCTGGAGAGGTCAGGATCATTCCTGCACCGCTCCCCTGAGCATTGGCAGCCCCATCTACTGAAAGCTTCCATATGGGGAGGTCTGGTACTAAATATGTGGTTTTCAAAGGCGCTGCTGTTGTGAACTCTGCGATGAAATCCGCCCAAATTTGCCCTTTGATGGCAGTTCTTGGCTTATATTTGATATCAAACTCGCTGAGCTCTATGGCCCATTTAACCAACCTTCCCGAGGACTCTGGCTTATGTAACACTTGCTTCATCGGCTGGTCTGTTGGAACCTCGATAGTATGAGCCTGGAAATAGGGCCTCAGTCTTCTGGTTGTTGTAACCAACGCTAGAACGAGTTTTTCCATCTTTTGATATCTCTCCTCTGCCCCCCTCAGAGCTCTGCTATAGTAATAGACTGGTTGCTGAGCTCTGTCTCGCTCCCTAACCAGCGCTGCGCTTGTTGAAAAATCTGAAACTGCTAGGTAGAGAGTAAGGACTTCCCCTTCTAAAGGGCTTACCAAAACAGGAGGAGAGCTCATATAATTTTTCAGGGCTTCGAATGCTTCTTCACACTTGGTATCCCACTGGAACGCCTTCTTCAAGATCTGAAAGAATGGCTGGCATTTATTGCTTGACCTAGACACAAAATGGCTCAGGGCAGCTATCCTGCCTGTCAAGCGTTGCACCTCCTTTGTGTTGGATGGTGATTGAATTTCCACCATTGCCCTAACCTTCTCTGGGTTAGCTTCAATCCCTCGGCTACTAACTATAAAACCCAGAAACTTTTCGGCTGAGACACTGAATGCACACTTCGCAGGGTTGAGCTTCATCTTGTATTCCTTTAGAATCTGGAATGATTCAGCTAGGTGCTCGATGTGGAGCTCTGCCTTCAGTGATTTTACTAACATATCGTCGATGTAGACCTCCATAGATGCACCTATCTGCTTTTGGAACATCTTATTCACCAACCGCTGGTAAGTGGCTCCAGCGTTTTTCAATCCAAAAGGCATGACCTGATAACAGTATGTTCCTTGTTCCGTTACAAAGGAGGTCTTTTCTTGGTCGCTGGGATCCATCCTGATCTGGTTGTAACCTGAGAAAACGTCCATGAAGCTAAGTAGCTCGTGCCCAGCTGTGGCGTCCACTATTAAGTCGATCCGAGGTAAGGGAAAGCTATCCTTAGGGCATGCTCGGTTGAGGTCAGTAAAGTCGATGTACAGTCGCCATTTACCGTTGGTCTTTTTGACAAGAACTACATTTGCCAACCAGGTTGGGTAGTCAACTTCCCTGATGGCTTTGGCATGGAGGAGTTTGCCGACCTCCTCATTTATTGCCCTTTGCCTTTCTGCAGCAAAACTCCTTCTTTTCTGTTTGACGGGTTTGCAAGTTGGGTTCACACTTAGCTTATGGGTAATAACCGAAGAGTCAATACCCTCCATATCTTCTTGCTTCCAAGCAAACACTCATATATTCTCCTTCAGGAACTGGATGAGGAGACCTTTGAGCTCATTGTTCAGTCTGGAACCCACATAGACGAGGTGTTCTGGCTCCCCATCAAGCTGAATTGGTTCCAGCTCTTCTGAGGGCATTGGTCTTGTTTCCATTTCATCTCTCATGTTGAGTTCATCCAATTGGATGTTCTCAACCTCCTTCCTTTTTACAGAAGCCATGTAGCATTCTCTTGCTACACGCTGGTCTCCTCTGACTACTCCGATTCCATTTTCTATAGGGAATTTTACGACCAAGTGATAGGCAGACGGGATTGCCCTCATAGAATTAAGGGATGGCCTTCCAAGCAAGATGTTGTATGCAGAGGGTGCATCGACCACTAGAAATTTTACAGTTGTGGTGGCTTGGCAAGGCGGGTCCCCTAGGGTGAGCACGAGTTGGATCGAGCCCAGGGGGAGCACCCTTTTCCCCGGAGAATCCCAGCAAGTGAGTGTTTACAGGTTCAAGTCTCTCCCTTCCTATGTCCATCTTGTCGAATGCAGGTGCGAAAATGATATCTGCCGAGCTCCCGTTATCAATTAGAACCCGATGAACGGTTCTATTAGCCACCACAGCTCGTACCACCAACGGATCACCATGAGGGTACTGGCATCCCTCCAAATCAGCATCTGAAAAAGTGATAGCGGTATCTAAACGTGGTGCTTTGGATACAGCGTGTACTTCGAGAGCTTCTTCGGCTCTGATCCGTCGGAGGTGTGCTTTCCTGGCTGAGTTGGACTCTCCGCCTCCCGCGAACCCTCCAGATATTACTCTAATCTCACCCAGAGGCTGCTGATGTGGTGCAGGTGCCTGCTGTTGGGGTGGTGGAGGTGGAAGAGCTCGGTTCTGGTTGTCATGGGCTACGAAGCGATGTAACTGACCTCGCTGGATCAGGAACTCGATTTCCTTCTTTAATTGAATGCAGTCATCAGTGTGGTGACCATGATCTCTGTGGTAATCGCAGTACTTCGTGGGGTCTCTCTTGGCCGGATCTGCCTTCATCCGAGGTGGCCATCTTAAGAACTTCTCGTTTTGGACCTCATACGGACTTGTGACACAGCGGCAGTGAGTGGGGTGAATCGCTGAGGTCCGTATCTGGGCTGTAGTTCAGGCTACATGGGGCCCAGGCGATCTCTGACATTTTCTCTTCTCTTTGGCGAGCGGTCCCTATCCCTTCTTGGAGACCTCTCTCGCCCTTTTTCCTTCCTGGGACTCCGGTCCCTTCTCTTTTCTTTTTTTTCCTTCTCCTTTCGTGAAGATGTACCCCCTACTTTGGAAAGGAGTGCCTCTTCACCATTTATATACTTCTCTGCCTTGGCTAACACCTCAGCCATACTTGCCTGTGGGTTCTTCGATATGGAGAACATTAGATCCTTTGATTGCACTCACAACCCTGCAATAAAGGCAATTATGGCGAATTTTTCGTCTGGAACGTCTACTTTTAGTGTCTCCGAGTTGAACCTTTGGACATAAGACCTCAGGTTTTCTTGGGGCCCCTATTTCACATTCAGTAGGTGGTAGCTCGGCTTTCTGTATATCCTGGCTCCTATAAAGTGAGATACGAAAGCTATGGAGAGCTCTTTAAAGGATGAGATCGAGGCCGGTGGGAGCCTGTGAAACCAGGCTAGGGCGGAGCCTTTCAATGTGATGGCAAAAGCTCTGCAACGTACAGGATCCTGTTATCCATGCAGCTCCATCTGGTTCTTGTAAGTGTTGAGATGATCTACGGGATCTTTCATTCCGTCAAAGACCTCTATTTGTGGCATCCTGAACTTTGGTGGGAGAGGAAAGTGTAGCACTCCAGTGGTGAATGGGGACTCGGTTTGTTGCACTAGGACATCCATTGTAATCGGAGCCTTGCTCTTTACAGCCTCCTTCATGTGGCTGAGCTCTTGCTGGATGTCTTTGAAGCGATTCTCCCAATGCTGTTCTCTTCTGTCTTGCGGGTAAGGGAAAAAATCGTCCCTCTCACCCCCATCGTTCTGACTTTGCACTTCATCGTTGTGGCCATTCCTAGGGGGTAGGTAAGGAACATGCCCCCTGGTCTGGCTGCTCTCTCCTCATTCGTTGACCTCTCTACGGGGGTCCCAGTGTCGTTGTTCCCTATGAGGGGGATTATTCTGGCCTTCTTGGGCCGGTCGTGCTTCCTGTGGGCGTTGTATGAGCTTTGATAGCTCTGCATTTTCCCTTAGCAAGCGTTGGTTGACGAGGCGAAGGGCCTCCATCTCGTTATTAATGGGGGGATTAGTCTCTTGGATGTTCTCGGGTTGTCTGCCGTTGGTGGCTTCCTGCTGATCTTGCATTTGTGGTAGGTTTGTTTGACTTCTGCTCATATTTCGAGTTGTTACCATCAGTCACTGAGAGATCAGCTTATTTGTAAATAGGAACAGTCGTTCCCACAGACGGCGCCAAACTGATGGTGTAAATCTACGCGAATGAGCTACTGAGCAAGATTAACTCGTATGAACAATTTGCGTGGAGCTAAGTTTGGTATCTGAGCTGCGAGGCTCGAATTAAAATATGCTAGTGGATATTTAGGGGAATGAGGGAAGGGATGATAACACAACGGAAGTATAGTGGTTCACCGGCCTGAGCTCGGCTAGTCTACTCTGTAATGGAGTCTCTGGCTCTTCTTCTTTATTGATCAAGTTGAACGTATTACAATGTAATCTGGAGGAAATTAGGGTTTTTCGTGGCTCTAATGCCCATCCTCCTCGACGGAGGCCTCACCCCCCTCTTATAGCCTCTTGCTTACCTCTAATCCGAATTTTCTTCCTATAATGAAGGGATTTCCCGTATCTTTCCCTCTTCAATCCCAGAATTACCATAACTCCATTCAATTGGCTTCCATGGTCTATATCCCGAGATCTTTGCCTCTTACCGGGGGATCCTCCTTAATCACTTAGAGAGGATCTTGGTTGGTTGAGGGTTTTATGCCTTGATTCCAGCTTGACCCCTACTTCAGGGGTGTCTGTTGTCATCTAGCTGTCTTCTTGCCTCTTTCTCCTATTCTCTTACCTGGAGGAACTTTGATACCGGCTGGATGAGCCCAGGATATGACTGGAGGAGCTCAGCGTATCTTACCTGAGCTCCCGAGCTGAGCTCATTTCTCGAGCTCATGTCGTGGGTTTATTTTAGGTATCATCATATGTCATGGTTTGCAGTCGGTCAGATATACATGCAGTCAGCATTGTAAGTAAGTACATGGAAAATTCGGGAAAAGAGCACTGGAATCTAGTTAAATGGATTTTCAGGTACTTGAGAGGTACAGTAGATTTCGGCATCTTGTATCAGAGACAAGATGAGACAGGACAGGTTGTGGGCTATGTTGATTCAGACTATGTAGGTGATTTGGACAAGCGGAGGTCTACTACAGGTTATATTTTTACTCTTGCAGGTGGACCTATCAGTTGGAAAGTTATGCTTCAATCTATCCCCACTTTATCCACAACTGAAGCGGAGTATATGGCAACGGTGGAAGCTACCAAAGAGGCTTTGTGGTTGACAGGTTTGGTCAAAGAATTGGGATTGAAGCAGGAAAACTTGGAGCTATATTGTGATAGTCAAAGTACTATTCACTTAGCAAAGAATCAAGTTTATCATGCCAATACGAAATACATCGACGTGAGGTATCACACTATCAGAGAATGGGTGGAGGATGGCAAGATAAGTTTGATGAAAGTACACACGGAGAATAATGCAGTCGATATTGACAAAGCTAGTGACTACACAGAAGTTCAAGCATTGTTTGGGCTTGATCAATCTTTCGCACTGTTAAAGATTGACGAGGCATCACAAGGCGTGGGGATGGGCATCTCAAATTGAGATGCGGGCCTGAAGTTTCAAGTGAAGGTTATGATTTTCGCCAAGGTAGAGATTTATTGGTAATGGCTCAATTTTTTTGTTTTGATTGGTTTGGTGACATCATTGCTAAAAAGACCTGTTTTGATTGGTTAGCTGACATCATTGCTAAAAGCTTATTGGATGATACAAGTGGAACAATTTTATTACTTGAATGAGATGAGAGTTCCTTTGTAATTGGTTAGATGATGTCCTTGTAAAAATCTAATTGGATGATACAAGTGGAGCAATCAAATGCATTGCTTAAATGCAAAGAAGTTCATCTGTCACCACCTTGAGATGCCTATAAATAGGCATGAGTCTCTTGGTTTTGAGATCATCCTGAAAATTATATTTGTTCAATTTTCATTCTCTTATTGAGAGTACGATAGATTTTCTTTACTTGGGGTTTGAGAAGGTAAGGTTGAGTGGGTTGTACAAAGTGTTAAGGACTTGGGTTTGGGATTTAAACCTAAGTGATTAGGCTTGTACCTTTGTACCCATTTTCTCTCAATTGTAAAGAAAGGAGACCGGATCACGTCTCATGGACGTAGACAAAACAATTTTGCCGAACTACGTAAATCTTGGTATTATGAGTTGTGCTTTTATTTTTTTTTTATTTCGCTTATTTATTTTCTTGTCGTTGTACTAATCAAATTGCTGCGAAGTTAATTCCCAACACAAGGCACCATCAATACGTAGTTAATGTGAAAAGTGGTGATAAAATATGGTTGTCTTTCGCTTGAAGTACATTAGACAAATCTTACACTGTGT
Organism: Ilex aquifolium; assembly: GCA_951799425.1. Classification (NCBI taxonomy): domain Eukaryota; kingdom Viridiplantae; phylum Streptophyta; class Magnoliopsida; order Aquifoliales; family Aquifoliaceae; genus Ilex; species Ilex aquifolium. The sequence continues at coordinate 14,764,726 of OX637410.1, read as the reverse complement.
TTGAATATTTTTTGACAAACTAATACGTATTTCAGAATATAAAAATATGTATATTACATTTTCTCTATCACCTAAATTTTTCAGATAAATTCCATAGTTATGGTGGCACAGTAGACAACAACACAAATAAATTATCGTTTCTAAATGTAGAGAACACACACTCTAAATTCACAAATAAAATAAAGAAAATTATAAACTCTCATGTATTTATAATAATGCATATTGTGTACCATGAATATAAAATGACTTAAGTATAGGTATATAGGTGTACCAGAGATGTTTTGAATCTTGGGAAGCATCTTTGGAAGAAATTAAAAAGAGAATAACTAGATATTACCTTAGTATTTTATCCATAACTTTTTATTCTGACATTCGATTGATCTCATTTTTGGATAATAGGAAACTAAATTCCAAGAGCTACAAAAATGTAATTCACAAAGATAAGCGACTTCTAAATAGGTCAAAATTGCATTAGAAGTTCAGACAAAAATTGGATTCACGTTCGAATGCCAATCATGTTCGAACGCAAGTTAGTCACAGTACTTTGGCTTCTAACAGGGAACTAACATAAATTGAGATACTGGGAGTAAGGAACATTCGAACACATGTCACATTCGAACGCAAATCGCGTTTGAACGTAAGTGCGATTTTTACAGCGATTAGGCTCGCATAAACTGTTTAAATTCTAACCCTATAAATACACTAAGGGCGTTTCTTAGGTCAGTTTTCAGCAGCTGTGAACCCTAGAAAGCCAAGAAAGAGTAAGAAGGAAGAGAAAAGGCTAGATCACAAAGGATTAACGCATAGGAAACGAATCAAAATGCTAAAGTTGCATCAAACTGGGGATTAAAAGTAGGGTTTATTTCTCAAATTCAATATTAAGGCTAGGGTTATTACTTATATGCTTTCAATCTTTATATATATGTTAGATAAATAAATATTGAGGATTCTTTTCAATTATGTGAATTGTTTATCTACACATATATAAGGATTGAAAGCATATATATAATTATGTGAATTGAATTATAACCTAAACTACACATGTTTTATATCAAAACTCACATGTTCTTGCATATTTTCTTAAATTATTCATTTTGAAATATTATGGAACCATGATTCTTGGTTGTCATTAGATTTTATGGAAAATTGTGGAAAGTATCTCTTATATGGTGGGTGTGATTAACATGAGTTGCAGTCCACCAGGTATCATAGAGGGGTTAGATGAGTTTCTTACCTTGAGGGATTTAAAAGTTTCCTAACACTTAAAGTAGGGTTGGTGTCTTGCAAGAATCAAATCATTATTCGCTTACAGTGATCGAAGCAGAGAGTTAGTATACTATTCCTGGGAAGTTAAGCCAATACCGATGTGTCGCTATACGCGCTCCTTAAAAATGGGTCATCCTTGTGAGGATTATATTGTTGATTGAGTGTGTGAGTGTGGGCTAAGATATTCTCGATGTATGAATTTATTTTAGCCAACCTACAAATGTAAATGAGATATATGTTGATTGTGTTGATATATAACTCGAGAGCTGATCTTATTTATTCATGAGTTGTATTGTGTTTATCGTAAACTTGAGATCTTATCTATTGTCAGTATTTTAATTCAAATCCTTATATATTATTTTTCAAAGTGAGACTTACACGTTTTGATATTTTCAAAATCTTGTTGAGTTTGAGAAGGTTTCTCTATGGGCTTTTTGTTCATCCTACGATATATAAATTTTTCAAATTTTGATTTCGAGGAGGATACTCTCTTAGGAGAGCTAGTGGATTGAGATATTATGGTGGATCAACACATGGATCCGGAAGTGGATGTCTAGAGCTATCTCTTAAATTTAAATTTCTCAAGTGGATAATGTTTTAGGAATATGTTCTTTAATAGTAGTTGAAAGACTTCTATTCAGGTTTTGGTTGTAATTTGGATAATTTAGCATTTTTTATTTTGGATTGGTTTAGTATTTATTTGATGGATGGATTGATTCTATTATTTACAGATTGTTTTAGATGTTGTTGAATGTTGCATAAATAGTTAATGCATTCTAGGGTGAATTTTGGAGCGTTTCAAAAAGACTGTCAAAATATTATATTATTGACTATCCAAATCCTATTACATTGGACAATATTTATGAGAAGGACCAAAATCTTAATCATCTCTATAATGGAAGTAAAATTTTTAATTATACAAAATTTACCAAAAATAAAAAATTAAAATCTAACCAATTTACATAAAAGTAAGCGACATCTGGAGTCTAACAAGGCTGATGATACTAAATTTAAATTTTTTTTATATTTTATTTTTTTTCAAACAAAAAAAAATAATAATTTGAGAGCTTAAACAATGGAATTTGGCCAAAACAGAAGGAGCTCAAGGCAAAGCTATGAATGTTGATCGTTAGTATGGTCCAGATCAAACCATATTTGTCTCAGTTGATTATGAGTCCGACCCATTTTATCTCTATTATTAATTTTTAACCTTTTATTATACCTTGAATGTGCGATGATTTTCTCGCTTTCGATCTACATTGTATGGCTCTGTTCCAATCAAGGGCGGAGCCATGTTATGGCCCAAGGGGGTCATGGCCCCCCTCAACTTTTGAAAATTATCTATTATACTCTTAAAATTATATTTTTGATTACATTTTATGTGTCACTTGAAATTCTTAAAATTATACATTATACCTTAAATTATAATGCTTTTATTTTATGCTCTCGATTTTTTATTTGACCATATTGCACCATTAACTATTAAAATTGATATTTTGCAAGAATTTTTAAAGTGAAATTAATGCCATAGTTAAGAGATAAATTATAATATATTAAAACATTACATAAAAAGTTCAAAGCAATTTAGAATATGTATTTCAAATATTTGTTATGTCTCCCCACTCTCTCTCTCTTCACATTTGCCAAAAGTATGATGAGATCTAATTATATTTGAATAATTAAATGATAAAATTGACATTAATGTGTTTTTTTTTGAATGATTCATATTAAATAAAATATTATGTTATGCCATTATTTGACCCCTGTATGAAAAACTAGTTGAAAATTTGGGGCTAATCTAATTGAACGCGAGAATGTCTACCTTGGATCGAGGCCTAAGGCTAGAAACGTGAATTCAATTGGCTTAATGGAACCTCATGTTGGGGGCTTATTTTGTTCTCCACTTCAATAATTGAGAAAAAATATATCAAACTCATCAAAAGATTAGTTGGAGGAACTTTTACTATTTGGGTGCCTAATTGGTGTTGAACTTATCAAACGAATGAGTTAAATGACAGAAGTTAAGAGACTCGTGCTTCCTATCTTTCAATGTCAAGGTGTGCTTCCTATCATTTGGTCAGCTCTTGTCTATTGGTCTGCTCGACCATGACAACCAGGCCAGTTGGCCTGACTCGCCTATTTTTGATATTGATGATGGTGTTGGAAATCTGATGAAAGTATGAGAGAGGGAGGCTGAAGAACCCTCTACTAATATGAATATGTAGATTATGTGGGTTATAAGATATGAATGAGTAAAGTAATCAGAGAAAATGACAATGGCACGAGGAGTCTCTTGCTCTTGCAACTTGTATTGCTTGATGGGAGATAAGACGGTTACAACTTTTTAGTGTGTGCGCGCTTCTTTTTGCTAACTAATAGAGTGGTCATCAAGCAATTATCGGGTGGTCCTCTAGTTTGTTAGAACATTGGAGGGAATATTTGGTCGTTAGAGGTTATATTCCTCTCAGAATGACATGACCTTCTAAAAGCGCGTGATGTGGTGTTGGTGACTTTGTCTGCGAATGGGAGTTGGTACTAAGTTCTTACTTTTTATCCTTTTTCTCTTTGTAGTTCGACTTACTTCAAGCTCACGTGGAAAGCTGTTGACCTATGTTCAACCTCTGAACGAGCAGGTCTATCTCAATCTATTCGTTAGCGAGTAGATTGAGACTCTTCCTCAGCTAGTTGGTTCCTATGCTATATTGTGGGTCCAGTTTATGTGGCGATTTTATCTTTCGTATCATCCAATATCATAACAAATTATGACTATAAAGTTATTGAAAAACGATTGAAGAATAATTGATCCATCAAAAACCAAATATAGCAACTGCTTGGACTAATGAGAGACCAAAGCCCACCATGAACGCAGTTGAGGCTACTCTTCGAGAACAAATGAGGCTTTAATTGATGGCTAAGGATATCCTATAAATGAGTCTATACATCACATTTCAGTACTCTGACTATGTAGATGGAATTACACCTGGTTTGTCTGTTTGAAAAGAAAATATCATTCAATATGAATACTACTGGGAGTAATCTGTGTCTGAAGGCACGGTGTAACGTAAATTAATGTGAATGATTTTGAGATGGATGTTGGTGGCCATTAGATGAGTTTATTTGAGGCCGTCAAATAAATTTATTGAAGTCTGCCACATTTTATATTATAGATATACTAGTTATTGTCTGTGCCTGAAGGCACAATGTAATAAAATATGGTAAATAATAAATATATTTGTATTTATATCCAAAATCAAATCACAAGCATAGAAAAGAGATAAAAGAATTTAAGTATCAGTTTATAGTGGGGGTGAGAGGTGGTGGGCGGCAGTGGTGGTGGCAGGAGACGGTGATGGTTGTGGTAAGTGGCAATAACCGTGGTGGCGGTGATGGCAGCGGCGATTGTGGCGGTGGCGGTGGCGGCGGTGGCGGCGGTGGGGGGGGGGGGGGGGGGGGGGCGGTTTCAAACACTATTATTTTTTTTAAAACACTTATGAAAAATAATTTATATAAGTACTTTTAAAAAATCACTCCAAACACACATTTAGGAGTCTATTTTTTCTATTAAATTTAGGGTGTTAATATTAGCCGTCGGATTAACTTTAAAGTAAAATTTAAAGAGATCTGAATCGCGAAAAGCAAAAGTCATTTTGTTTATCTTTTGAAATTTGAATTGTAAGCTACTTTATTATATAGACTAGTCATAACCCGTGCCTGAAGGCACGATAGAACAAAAAATTCGAGTTTTAAAAAATCGATATCACTATATTAAATAATAATTTTTCTTTCCTTCATTTATTTGATTAAATCATTCAAAATTTATTTTTACCCATTATTTTCTTAAAGATATTGACAAAATTTTCTCGAATATGTAATTCGATAAATTTTTTTAACAGATCTATACTATCGTGTATAGATAATATCTGAAATAAAAATTATGTTAAAAATTATGTTATGATAATATCTGAAAGAAATGAGTAATGTGATGGTTTTGGGGGGAGGAAAATGTATAGGGGATAAAATTCAACTTTCTATGTATTTTATTATATATATTTGTATAGATATAAGAGAAAATTTCATCCAGATTCCCTGTAGTTAGGTCTAAATTTAATGACATCTCCTTCCGATTTTGAAATTTCACTGTCACTCTCTGTTAGTGATTGTCGAGTTACATCGTTAATGGTAATGGTTGATTTATAAAAATATCCCCGAGTATTTTATAAGATAAATTTTATCCACACCCCTTATAAATAAACCTAACTTTAACAACACCCCCTATAAATAGACCTAACTTTAACAACACCCTCTCTTGATTTTGAAATTTCAATGCACTCCCTTTTAGTTCTATTATATTAGCCTTTATTTTGATCAATTTAATATTTAATTTTATTAAATTAATTTTCTTTATTTAATTTAAACTAAATTAACATTTCATCTCATCAAATCAACACAAAATTGATATTTAATTTTATCAAATTAGCATTTAGTTATATTAATTTAATATTTCATTTCATCAAATTAATATTATTTATTTAATTTAATATTAAGTTATTATTTATTTTTATCAAATCAACATCAAATTGACATTCAATTTTATTAAATTAAACTATTTAATTTATTAAATAGAATATTAAATTCCATTAATTTAAAATTTAACCTTAACAAATAAATGACATTTCTTTAATTTAACATCAAATGAACATTCAATTTTATTAAAACAATATTCAAATTTATTCAATTAACATTAAATTCAATAAAATTAATACTAAATTAATATTTAATTTTATCAAATTAAAACTAAATTAATATTTAAATTTATCAAAATTAAGATCAAATTTATTTAATTAATATTAAATTTTATATATGAAGTATGATGTGTGATGAGCAATCGGATGATGTTGTGGAGGACATATGATATAGAGGAATTAGAAATTGATGAGATTTTGACATTGATTTTATCAATTGTAATTTTTATTACAGAAAAATTATTTTTAACTATAAAAATTATTATGATAAAAAAATATAAAAAATATAAAAAGTTGATTATGTAACCAAATGAGTGATAATATGATGACTAATATTATAACAAAATTATAATACAATGTTTTAAAATAAAAAATTCATTGGGATAATATATTGATTGAAATTACGTTTGGTGACTGGCTAGCGCATATATAATAGGGAAAGAATTGATGACATTTTAGTCTATTTACATAATAAAAGGTAATTTTAGTATTTTCACAAAATATTTAGTTAAATAATTATTTTATCTACTGATAGAGACAAAAGTTATTGTTATAGAGGTTGTCATTGAATTTAGACTCAACTACGTGATGTTTAGATGAAACTTTCCCTAGATATAACATGTAGATATAGTATGTCTTCGATCTTTGTACTATATATATGTACAGTAAATATGTGTGTGTGTGTGTGTGACATGAACAGTAAAGATATAGAGCAGCTGCATTAGGATAGAATTTTGGAGAGACATGTGTCTTAGTTTAGAAAGAGAATCATGAAAGATGAGAGTGTGAGAGACAATCAATGTCTCAGTATATAAAGTGATCCCTTAACATAGGAAATAATATCAGGAAAATAATGATAAGAGTTGTAATCTGTATTTTAGGGAGAGAGAGACAGAGTTGAAGAATGAGAGATCGCTTAATTGTCGGATTTGATTGGGTTGGGGAATTAAATTTAGGGAAGTTAGTTTTGGAAACTAAAAGTTTTGAGGGACACAAAATTTTCAAGAGCTAATATGGTACATCGGATCGAAACGATCTGAGACGTCAATAGCTTGAGACAGTTTGGGATAACGTCGTCCGTTGGATGATGACTTTTTTGTTCTCGAGACGATCTAAGTCGCTCTTTGTCTCCAAAATTCAAAATCGTTCTACTTTATTATATAGATATGTAGCAACGGGTACTTAATTGGCCCATTCCACAAAACTATATTACTGAACTTGGGTTGATCTGACTCTCAAGTGCATGCTTGTTTTAAGTATTGTAATGCATGGTATTAAGAAAGAAATGTATTTTTTATATTTTCAATATCAATGAAAATTAGTACTGGCAATAGAAAGTATTTCAATCTACTCTCATGTTTGTTTGTTCAATAGGTATTATGGTGGGTTCCACAAACAATCATCTATTCTATCAAATCTTGTATTACAAATATACAATTTTATCCTTAACATCATCCATTTCATTACTCCGTTTATGTAATGTTTTTACACAATGTTTGGTATAATACATGATATGGCAATCCATACCCAAAAAATTCCGGATAATGTAAAAAAATTCACATAAAAATAAAAAATCTGATGCTATGAATCGGTGACACCATAAAAAAAATTAAAAAAAAATCGGTGACATCGTATGCTTAAACATAATACAAGGAAAAAATTCAAAATAATTTTTTTAAAAAAAATTAAGAAAAAATAGGTGACACGATACACTTAAATATAATACAACGAAAAAATTCAAAATAATTTTTAAAAAAAAATTAAAAAAAAAACCGGTGACATCATACGCTTAAATATAATACAAGAAAAAAAAATTCAAAAAATTTTTTTAAAAAAAAATTAAAAAAAAATCGGTGACACCGTACGCTTAAAAATAATACAAGGAAAAAATTCAAAATAATTTAAAAAAAAAAAAAAACCAGTGACACCGTACACTTAACACATAATATAAGGAAAAAATTCAAAATAAATTTTTTATATGTGAACTCTACACAAGAGAGTATTTGTGCCATTATCCTTGCTTGTATCGTTGGTGGATTTATACCAACAAATAATACCACCTGGTATGTGGTATTCATTAAAGTCATGTACAAGAGTTAAAGACTACTGTACAAACCGGGTCGGTATTGTAACTCAAAAAATAATAATGCACATAAAATACCAACCAAACCAAATAATAGGTGGATCTCAGGTACTATTTATTTCTATCTCACCCCATGATACCACTCAATCCCCCAAACAAACATGCTCCAAGTGTAGAATGCCTATGCTGTATTCACTAAGCTGTGCAAATATGTGTTCATCTACAAATCCAATTAAAAGTGGCAAACAAAATGTTATTTTCACCTTTGTTTTTTTATTTTTTTATTTTCACCTTTGTTCACTTGTGTGTTTTTTTGGGTTTTGTGACTAATTTATTTCACGTATCCACAATCACCTCTAAATTCAGTGTGCCGAATAAATTAATAAGAGAGCTAAAGTACTTAAAAACTCAAGACTATCTAATTAATGAGTTACAAAATATAATAAATCAATTAGAACGATTATGAATCTATTAAAATGAGAGTGATCAAGGGCAAATATGTGTAATTAAAAATTGGACCATAGGTGGTCACTGTCAATTAAATAAAGATTGTGGGTCCTGTTTAATGATTTTTGATTTGTTGGCGTGTGGACTATTTTTTTTTATTTGACGATATAACAAATCATACATCCCGCAATGGAAGTGGCCCTAGGGGTGTTTATGGGCCGGGTCAAGGTGGCCCGTGAATTTTTTTTTGGACTGGGTAGTATAAGCCCACACTTTTACTTGGATGAATTATCGGGCGAGCCGGGTCAGGCTTCGGGTAAGGGTAGGCTACCCACAGCTCAACCCGTCACTCACTAGACGGGCCTTTTTTATATATATACAATTTTATTTAAAATGTTTTCAACTTAATATTTTTTAAACTATATTTTTGAATTAAAAGTAAAGTCAAAATGGATAAAAAGTAAATAATGAATAATTTTATTTAAATAAAATAGAGTCATATATTATCACCAAGCTTTAAAAGTTTCAATAATCAACTTTTTTTTCAAACAATTGGGTGGAAGGGCAAACAAACTAGGCGGGCGGGTTGGGCTAGGTGGTCGAGTTGGGCTAGGTTGGCAGACGGGCTCATGGGCTGAATTTTTGCAGGCGGGCTCATGAGCCTGGTTGCGGGCGGGCTCAAGGGTTTGAGGACAAATCTAACTCGGACTAGGGCGGGCTAACTATTAGGCTTATCGGGCTTCAGGCCGGATAACAGTACCTGTGGACAATCGGACACTCCTAAGTGGCCCCATAAAAATCTGTGGGTCCTCTTCACTAGCAGAAGGCGTAAGGCATTTGTTAGGACGGTGAAGCTTCTCAACATCATCGTCGTCGTCAAGTGTATTTTTCGGCTATAAAAATAACACCTATGTTCATACGAAACCTATGTAACACCGTTGATTTTTCAAGTCAACAAAGCTGAAATGGTCATTAGCCAGTGGGTCAAGAGATTTGGTACTTGGAAAATGACTCGGGTTAGCTTCGAAAAAGTCAGACACGAGGAAATAGAAACATGGGCATCACACTGGTCTATATATGAACAAACCAAACCATTTGTAACGCCCCTTGTTTTTCACGCTCTACAGATTACTGCTTTGCCCTTTGTCTATCTTCATTAGCAGAGTCGCAATCAATCAATACGAATCATCAACCTCAACCATCAAATGGTTGCACCATAATTGCGTGTGTATTGCTGGTATCTTGAAATGCATAACACCGATGAGGGGGGTATTAAGAGGAGTATTGAAATTTTTGGAGTAATAGGTAATGTGAGAAGAAGCAATTATAATCTAAAAAATTGTCAATTTTCCATGGGAATAATGGTCAATGCTCGATATCTAGCTACGACACTCAAGCACGAATACACACGGCGGTGGTCAAACGAGAAAAAAATGTAATTGGCTTTGACGGCCATTCAACGGTCTGAGAAGAGAAGAGAAGATAAGCACAAATTCGAGAAGAATACTATAAACTTATAAATTACTTGCTGTAAAAGGTTAGAAGAGAGTTGACTTTTTTAATGTTGTGTTTGTTACGATAGAAAAGTAGAAGGAAAAAAAGTTAGAGGGATAAATAAAATATCATGTTTGATAAAAAAAGAAAATAGGAATGATAAAAAAGTGGATAGGTGAATTTTCCTTCCAATTCTCTAAAATCAATCCCTCTAAAATTGAAAGGAAAGTAGATGAAAAATTAATTATTTGTTTTGAAATGTATTTTATTTGTCTATTGATATATACATATATTATGTATACATTAATTTCATATATAAATACAATGATAAAATATGAATTTATATATTTTTTTAAAAATTTTAAAATAAAATCTTAAAAAAATAAAAATAAATTTTTTTTTTCCATCTAACAAGTACAAAAAAAAATTATTTTTATTTTTCATTCATCCTACCAAACACAAATGAAGGAAAATGTGACATTCTTACTTTTCTTCTTTGGATGATAGAAAATGTATTTCTTTTACTTTTCATCCCTCCTACTTTCCATTGTTCTTATCAAACGAAACATAAATAATTTTGCTTGACTCAACGCTTAGGCTAGTGAGTTGTTCGCCTAGAGCACCCAGTCACCTATACCACTCCATTTACCTAAGCTCCATACAATCATATGGTTAAATTTCAGAAACAGTAAAATAAATGGTAACTATCACTCACGCTCCCTGATATTTGGTTTTATTAAACGAATGCCCCCTCACATTTTAAAAATAACATTGTGACCCCAATAGGTGAATGGCGTTAACAATTTTATTAAAAAGACTATTCTACCCTTAATTGATCAAATCCATGCCCAGATCTAAACCCTCACCCCATGCCCAAGACAACACTCCACGACCCGTGATCAATGACCTAAAACCCTATATTATGCCTGAAGCCCTAACAATTAAGCAATATCCTTTTTTGCCTATTTCCCTGCACCACCCCCAGCCTCCACTGTATTCCCTGCACCACCACCTCCACCACCACACATAGTGCCCAAGAACACAGACCCTTCTACCCACAAAACAATGGCTCTCACTTGCACCAATACTCTTCTCCCCAACAAATCGATTGTTGAAACTCAATCTCTCCTACCTTCTTCCAAATTCCACCAATTTTCTCTCTCCACCAACCTAACCAAACCCACCAGATCAATCCAACCCATCTTTAAGAAGAGCTCGAATATGTGCTCCAAACTTTGGATTCTTTTCCTCCGATTGTGTTCGCTGGAGAGGCCAGGCATCTGGAGGAATGCCTTGCGGAGGTTGCAATGGGTGGTTTCAGTGTGTTGTTTTCTCTCTCTCTCTCTCTCTCTCTATGACGCCCCTAAAATCGGGGGTTATTTGTCAACCCGTTGATCACCCATCAACCCACGGAAGTACCCGTGATTGTCGCACCACCCGACATCACGTCAATAGTATCCCCTTAACTAGGATCATAACCCACATATCCGTGGTCCTTTACACATTAGTTTATCATCATTTATATCTCATAGAACATCTTTGAGTAAGAGAAAACAATGCCCAAGAGCTTAGTAAAACATTTCAAAAATTTGAAGTTTTAGGAAAACCTACCGGTATAAGTGATACAAGTCCCACCGGTAGAATTAGTGCACTGGACTTTTGTTTTTAGAAAATTTGTGAAAACCTACCGATAGAAGAAGTCCATCTTCTACCGATAGAAATAGCCTACTGGAATTCTTCTACCGGTAGGAATAGTGACGTTCTACCGGCTAAACCTACCAGTAGAAGCTGCATACTGTGCCATATCTACTGGTAGAAGAACTAAATGTTCTACCGGTAGGTGTGCCCAGTTTTTGTCCATTTCATCCATTTTCGATTTCCCATCCATTCCAATCATGTACAACACCATCCCAAACATATATAACGTGTGGTTTTACATAATCCATGGCTCATACAAGTTCAATTACAATCATTTGCATATAATTACAAGCCCAAACAAATTTACATGTAAGTTTTACAAAATATGGTTCAAAAGCCATAAGTCGACTTTTCTTCTTCATTAAGGGGCCAAATGAAAGCCTTCCATCGGTGTAAACCTCACACCTGAAATGTTTTCTCCATAAAGGGTGAGTCACGCTCAATAGGGTACCTACTAAAGAGGCTACTCCTCAACCTAAGTGCATATGACATGTTCACATGCAATATTCAACAAGCAACAATCATTCAAATCAAGAATATGCAATTCAATGTTGAAAATCACCATGTCATGCCATGAACTGAGATGAGACTCAGAGCAACTCCAAAAGGAGTTGCCATTTTGGGGTGTCAAATCACTCATTTGCAACCTTGAACAGTATTTTGGCACTCTTGAATTATAAATCTGCTACATTGGCAGGTGGTAAAATGGGGTGCCATTTTCATATTTTTATTCATCAATCTATATGAATCGTTAGATCTATATCCATCTAACGGATCTATATTCATCAACTCATTTACAACCTCTCCCTTTCTCTCTCCAGAGTTGCCAAAAATGCCACCTCAAGACCCTTGATACCATTTTCCAGCCCCATATGTCACCTCCTTCGAAGTGAAATTTTTTGAATTTGGGGTGGCATATGGGGTATGCCACCCCATATGTCACCCCCCTTGGAGTTTCTTAACTCATGCATGCAAATGTATTTCAAGCCTCCGTCATTGATGTTACACATCCAATGACTATTTAATTTCTCTGAGTCTTTCTTGGGGTGGATAGTTATGGACTTCCACCAACGGTCACCCCAACCGACACGACATCTATGGACTTCCACTAACGACTCCGCGTACGCTGGCACACTTTATGGGCTCTTATACCAACGGAGTGCGTATCCTAATCACCGGGTCTCTCACCCGAGGGATTGTTTAGCCCTTCTTGCTAACCCTGACCCAATTTTCAATGCAAGCCGTGCGATTCAGCCGGACCTTGGCCCAACTTTTCCTAGCCACGCATCATTCACCAAGAGTGGTGTTTGATGACAACCATGCACACACACCCACCCCCACTCATTCTTAATGCCCATGAATGCGATGTCTCCGTGCATATGCAATGTAATGTACAATTGCGATACGAATTTCATGTTTAATATGTTATGAGTGTCATATGAATCATTTCAACCACATTTCAACAAATTTCATGGCCAATTATATCATATACATATAATTACTATAAATCATCATAATGTCAACACATCACCAAACATATATCAACATTATACCTAACAACAATTTTCAAACATGTTATCACATAATCTCATGTAAATAACACACTTAATCTCCAATGCATAATATAAACACATAGCATGCCCATATATCACAATTTTCTAAGAAATTACAAGCGATCAATTTCTAAATATCAATTCATGCTAGAATTGATTTCACACAATTTCAATACTCATTTCATCAAATTAACAACAATAGGCAAGTGTTATACACCTCTAACACCCTACCAATTCCATATCACAACTCTAAGTTGGAAATAAACCTAGTTAGGGAGAAAAATCTACCTCTTGAATCGTAAATGATGCTAGAAAGCTCCAAGAATCCCAAATCACACCTAAAGCCCTTGATTTCTCCAAGCCCATTTTTGGAACTTCACCCAAATCTGTGCTTTTTGATATGGTTGTGTAGCCCTCGACGAGGAGAACAAATTTTATTCTTGACTTGAGTCGATTCGAGTAACGTAGCGGCGTAAATCGTAGAGAGAAGATTGAGTTTCTCTCTCTTCTTTCTATTTTTCGGATAATCTGATGGGTATGGGGAGAAATCTGATTTTTCTCCACTATTTATACCAGTGTTATCAGAATCGGACCGGACCGGTTCAACCATGAATCGGGACCTTAATCGGTCCGGTTCCGTAGTTGGACCGCTTAAGGAGGAGAACCGGCTAAAAACCGAAAAATCGGCCAGTTTTTGTAAAAAATCGTGAACCGGCGGTTTTATAAAAACCGGTCGGTTTAATTCCAAATTAAATTACATAAAATTAAAATCTCAACTCAAGCTTCTGGAATCGGGATCTTTTATTGCCCTAAATCGCAGACCAAGCTCCAGCAACCATCACCAAGCTCTAGTGACTAGTGACCACCACCAAGCTCCAGGGCCTCCAGGCGACTGCGACCAAGGCCTCTAGGCGACTGCGACCAAGCTCCAGCGACCAGCGAACTCAAGCAACTGCGACCAAGCTCCAAGGCGATCGATCAGCCATTGGGATCACCGACCAGTGAACTCAAGTAAGATTTTCTTGATTTGGGTTTAATCTGGAAAGATTTTAAATTTGATATTGAGTTTTTTTATGGGCTATGTGATTTTCATTTAAAGTCATTGTTTAGAGTGGTTTAATTGGGAGAAATAGTTCATGTTTTTTATTAAGGTTGTTTGTTAATTATTGTTCTGATAGAAATTTGATTTCGAATTACTAATTGTGTTCTTGATATAAGGGATCATTGATGTTCCATAGCTAATGGGTAGTTATAAACTATTAAATTGAGTTTCTTTCATGTTGCTTTCCCATATATTGATTGGGTCTCATCGAATGGTTGTTTAAACTACAAGTTTATAATTGTTTGTCAAAACACTTCATTGTTTGAATTGCAAGCGTGGGAACTGATTAAGTTAAATGAATTAGATTTTTGCTTAGTTAAATAAAGTAATACAAGACTTAGGGTATATGTGTTTTGATACTTTTATCATGCTTCATATTTTCGGTTTGGATACTTGTATCATTGTTTGTTTGTTAAAGAGGGATTCACAAGGGAATAGTTACTTAACTTCATTAATTTTATGACAAATTGTATGCATTTTAGACATATTTTATATTTTTTAGCTAAATTATTATGTTTTATAATTATTATATATTTTTTATTATTATATGATCGGTCCGACCAGTTGACCCACCAGTTAAACCAGTGAACCATTGACCCAGTCCCCTAGTCGGTTCGATAACCGGTCCGGTTCTGATAACATTGATTTATACCCTTTAAATGTTTGGTCCTCATTTCGCTACACGTTCTCTTTTCTCGGGTCCAGTTTTGACCCGAATCGATTAAATTTCGCCCCGATTCAAGTTAAATTTTTTTATATGAATTTTTCCTTTAAATTATTTTCCAACTTTCAAAATTTTATTCAATATCTCATTTTTTAGATCAAGCGACACCCGATCATCTCGTAAAATACAAAAAAATCGACTTTCTCGGAATTCAACGAAAATTGACTGGGTAACTAGACTTCACGAGACGAATCCAACGGTGAGGTCTGTTTCATCCTCCGGGTTCTAGAAAAATTTAGATTTTCAACCCGTACCGTAGTGACAAATTACCGTTTTGCCTTTTTTTCATAAAAAATTAAATTTACCCGGATTTTACACTCTCTCTCGTTGATATCCCTTGTTTTGATTGGGTTTAGGTGGTGGAACCGGTGGTGATGGGCGGAGAGAGGAAGAATTTATGTAATTAGATAAATAATAAATAAAATTAATATGACATAATTGGATAGATAGTTATTAAGATTTTAAAAAAATTGATTAATTTTTAAATTGTAATAATAATGCCAAATATTATTTAATAAATAAGAAGCATTCAATATTTAACTTACTAATTTGATAGATTAGGAAATTAAACATTGAAGGGTTAAAATTTTAATCTATATATTAAATAAATGGGGTAAATTTGTAGGGTAAAAAAATATATTTAAATTCTTAAAATTAATTTTGGAGGGTATTTTTGGTATTCTAAGGATTATATTGATGACATCAGCTTTGATTGATAACAATTCTAACGTCTGTTAGTTAGAGGAGGTATAACTGTTACAAGTTATAAATGTTAAGGGAGGTCAGTGTCATTTTTAAAATGTGAAAGAGTGTCCGTGTAATAAAATCAAATGTCATGAGATGCCAATAATATTTACTCTAAAATAAACAAAATTTGGTTGTTATGTCATATGATCCATAAAGAATTTCCTGTTATTTTTTAAAAGCTAGCCCTAAAGTCTCCGACATCACTAAATTCTTCTTTTCCCCTTTTGTGGTTTGTACTTACGAAGAAATGAAGAGACAATAATAGATTAAATTTGAGTTGATTAGTTCTCTTTGATTTTTTTTTTTCCTACTTTTCACTATTTTTTAGTCAATAAAAGACGCTTTCATCGTATTATAATAAATTAATACTGTTGTTAGGCAGACTCTACCAATTGGACTTTTATGGTGCCGGGCCATCGTCACACACCGCAGACGTGGTTGCGAACCCCCTTCCCCTACGCCCAAAAAAATAAAAAAATAAAAAAAAGGTGCCAAACTGGCGGCACATGAGATTGTGTGGTTTGTCAATCCGTAATCTTCAACTAAAAGAAGTTTAGCACGCTATAATTTTGCTAAAGGCAGTTATGTCTACCATATATAAAGTATAACAACATCCATCTACCATCATGCCCTTATCTTTACTTGTATTGCCAATTACGTCCCATTTCGCCTTTTACCTCAATGGACTGTTCAGGATTACATACGCATATTTTATTCGTCACTGGTGATGATCCTAATCCAAGATTAGTCAATGGCGTATATAACCCTTTTTCTGGACAGGAAGTATAACCACTACCACCCTCAAAAGTCCCAATTTCCTTGCCAAGTAAAAGCTCGACAAAGCTTTTTAAAATGAGAGTTGTGCTACACGTTACAAGTATGTTGTAGCAATGGCAATGAGCTCTGTTCAGTGAAGCTCACATCCCATCATTCCTTGTAGAAAGTGGATTTTACAGGTCCCAAAAATCTATGGTGTCCTAATCCAATGCCATAAAAATCTCATCATTCTATGTGCTCTAAAGCTTTTCACCTTCTGCATAGTTGAAATGGGGACTAATCACAATCAAGTGGAGCGGAGTTTGCAGCTGATGAGTTAGCATTCACTCCTTGGATGGCCCTGGCCCCAGTATAGACGGACCCATGAACTCAACTACCATAGGTTGAGGAGTAAATATTGAATGCAACCATGATAATCAATCAATAATAAAACACTGGACAAAGTAAACTCCATTTGAATAGTTATTTGCTTACATGGAGGATGAGTGGGTAGTTATTTGTTTACATAGAGGGTTGATTATTAATTTTAGTGGGGTCCATTTACTTATTTGTCTTGACATTATTAATTAGTGATACCACGTTAGAATTGGCACGTAATATTACAACAAATATTTTTTCAACGGATTTAAATGTACGCCAATTGATTAACTTCCATACATGCACAAAAGATCGAGCCAAAAGTTACCAAGTACAATTCTTCCCTTAATAAATCATCATTCCTATCAAATTTTACTAGGATAATTTAGTCATATTCTTTCATTAATTTTTTTTAATCTTTAGGGGTGGTCTAAGTTAATTCGATATTTCCCGCACCCTTTAAAGGTCAGTCACTCTTGTTCTTCAATGGACATGTCCTTAAACTAACTCGAGTTACAGTAGCTAGTCTCAGAGTCCAAGAAAGTAGTCGACGCAAATTTAAATACTCTATAACAATAAATAAATAAATAAATTGTTTCTCTCTGTAGGTTATGAGAAATCATGGCATTTAAAATAAGTCCTTATGTAGATCATTAACAGGACTTGATGACCCTATCGAATAATTTGAATTATAAAAGAAGGATGTTTTTTCAAAAAACAATTGATACACAAATTTAACATAACTTATCAAATATTATATATTATCGTGCATATTGAATGAGATTCTGGTGAGTAATTATAAAGACCATTAATTAAATACAATACAATCTACCAACCAAATATGAACAAAAGTGTAATTGATATTTCCATGAGAAAGTGTAAGATTGAAATAGAACATATAGTTGATAGAATTTGATTGTCAAAAATAGAAATTAATCATTCTCATAGAAATTTGATGGGCTTTTTTTTTTTTTTTGTGTGTGAAAAAGGACTTGGACTTGGCTTTTAAAATTTTATATTAGTTGATTTCCTTTCAATAACACTAACGATTTTGTAACTTCAAAAGGATTAATAATATTTTGGGTCTCTAAAATATGTATATATTTTATTAATTTAGTCTCCATTGTATTAATTTTATCAATTTGGTCCCTAAAATATTCAATTCGTATCACTTTGGTCTCTAATCAGACAATCTGTCAAGTTTTTTAATGCAAATGACCATGAATCATTTTTTTTTAGACAGTATCATGTGTCTAACACATGATCATTCCGTCAAAAACTTAATGATCCGTCTATGTAAGAATCAAAATGACATGAACTGAATACTTTATTGACAAAAATTAATATAATTAAGAATAAATTGATACAAAATACATATTTTAAGAACCAAAAATACTAATAACGTCTCCTAGAAATACAAAAATGGTGTCTTAATCTAGTACTAATTGTGACTTTATTGAAAAGCAGGCATCAAAATTCAAAGAGGGGTTGGTTAGGGACAATAATCTACTCGATCCTAACATTAGCAAAACATGAAAAAACATGGGGACTTGATTGTCATTGTGGCTAAAGAAAACGACATAAATGTCCAATACAAAAAAAATCTCTTACCACTTTCTGTATGGCTTCCTTCCTATACCGCGTCTTTTACTCGGAAGCCTGAAACTCGTTTTGACTCAGCAGCCTCAAAAGGACTGTATGAGAGAGATATCATGGTGTAAATTAAAGATCAGCTACTATAAACAAGTGATTCTCAAGAATATAATTTAAAACGTGTGGCCGGTGAAATCATAGATTACAACACCTTTTCCCTCTCTTTCTATATATAATCATCTCATCAAATCCACTACATATACACACCATCCAAAAGTTTGTTCATCACCTTCCAATTCTCTCTTCTCCTCCGCAGCCAACGCACAAAGACACCCCCGACTTTGCACTTTTCACAGAGAAAGAGAGGGTTCTAGAGAGAGAGAGAGAAGCAGAAGATGGCACTGGCTAAAGAAATTATGGGTTCTTCAATGATGGACAAATCTTCATTCATTACTTCATCAAGAGTAGTATCGAACAATAATAGTTACTGTCAGAGACAGTTCTTTGGTAACCCACTAGTAGTAGTGGTTCCTTTGGAAAAGAGGAGGTTGCAATTAAGGAAGAAGGTTGTGAGAAGAACAGCTGTGGCAGCTGTGAGCGAGGACTTGATGAAAGCTGTTGTGCCTGAAAAGGCAGTGAAATTTAAGGTGAGAGCTGTGGTGACAGTTAGGAACAAGCATAAGGAAGACTTACACGGGACAATCATGAAGCAGTTAGATGCTCTCACTGACAAGATTGGAAGGAATGTTGTGTTAGAGCTCGTCAGCACCGACATAGATCCAAGTGAGTCATTAATTTTCTTCTTCTGCTTCTGGGTCTACTACTGGTAGCAGCGCATTTGATTCATCATGTCTGATCCATTTTGCTTTTTACATAAAAAATTTAGTTTAAATGACAACTACAGTTTTTCTTTTTTAGTTTTCTGTCTGGTGTCTGATCTGCAGTGCTACCTACCTTACCTAGAATATTTGTATACTGACGATGAGTTTTGGTTTATTGTGGTGAAGAAACAAAGGCTCCAAAGAAAAGCAACGCAGCGGTGCTAAAGGACTGGTCAAAGAAATCAAATGTTAAAGCGGAGCGGGTTAATTACACTGCAGAATTTGCAATAGACTCAGATTTTGGGATGCCAGGGGCGATCACGGTGACGAACAAACACCAGAAAGAGTTCTTTTTGGAGAGTATTACAATTGAAGGATTTGCATGTGGCCCTCTCCATTTCCCCTGCAACTCATGGGTTCAATCCAAGAAAGACCATCCCGGAAAAAGAATTTTCTTCGGTAATCAGGTAAACTCCACCACCATCATTATTTTTCACCTTTTTTTGGATTTTGATTTGTTTTTCCAGCTGGGATTAATTAATTAAATTGAGACTTTTTGAAATATAGGGGTTCAGTCAAATCTTCCTATTGTTTTTTCATGAAAATCAGACATTCTCTAAGTCAAAACCCATATTTTTCTAACTTTGAATTTTTCCCAAGTAAACTTATACATGTTGAACAATTCATGTTCATACCAATACCAATACCAATACCATTCTCTATCTATGACTTATAATTTTTATTCTTCTTTTATTGAATGGACATGACTAGTTTATTCTAGTTATTATTCAGTTGCTTATATAATTATTAATTAATAGACTTTCACACCATGCTACCTAATTTATATGTATATATGCTTTGACCACCTATATCATATAATTTTATGGAATCCCGTTTGAATTATTCAAAGTAAACTATCTATATTTTGAGAAAATATATATATATATTGATAATAATTTCAATACTATATAGCGTCGGTCAAGATATAGTGAAACAGAAGCATAAGCAACATTAGCTTTTGGGACTATGATATCATAATGGTGGTGGTTGTGGTGTGGGGTGGGTGGTTAATAATGAGGCATAAAGAAGAAAAAGTGGACCACTTGGCCAAGTTGTGACCGACAATTGAAAGTTTAGACTTTGTTTGTTTGTTTTGAAAAAATTAATAAAATGTATCGAAGGTAAAGCTAATAATAATGTTTTTGTTTGTTTGTATTGTGTTGGAATGGGAACAGCCATACTTGCCGAATGAGACGCCAGCAGGGCTGAAAGCGTTAAGAGAGATGGAGCTTAGAAGTTTGAGGGGTGATGGGAATGGTGTGAGGAAGCTATCAGACAGGGTATACGATTATGATATTTACAATGATCTTGGTAATCCTGACAAAGGAATTGACTATGCTCGCCCTAAACTTGGAGGAGGAGGAGGAGGCTCTGATCGAAATATCCCATATCCCCGCCGGTGCCGCACCGGTCGCGCTCCAACTGATACTGGTTAGCTAGCTTTAATTGATATTCTTTCTCCATCCCCGCCGGATCATTTAGATTTTGAGTCTTTGATTTGTTAGTTATAATATATATAATTATTAATTGCTGCGTGCAGATATGCAAGTTGAAAGCCGAGTGGAGAAGCCATTGCCGATGTACGTGCCCAGAGATGAACAGTTTGAGGAGTCAAAGCAAAACGCCTTCTCTGCTGGGAGGCTTAGAGCAGTGCTCCATAACCTGATACCATCGTTAATGACCAGCATTTCAGCAAATAACCACGATTTTAAGGGCTTCTCGGACATTGATAGCCTCTACAGCGAAGGGCTTCTTCTTAAACTTGGGTTTCAGGATGAAATCTTGAAGAAGCTCCCACTCCCCAAGGCGGTCAGCAGGATCCAAGAAGGGGGTCTACTCAAATATGACACTCCCAAGATACTCTCAAGTGAGCACCTGCACTAGCTTTACTCACAACTTCTACTACCCAAATTTTGTTTGAAACTTGTATCTGATGTAAATTGTAAAGCAACGGAAGCGTTCCTTCCAACTGTTCGACGATTTATCTGTGTTAGTTCCTTTCAACTAGACTCTGTCTGCTAACACTTAAATGTGAACTCACGTGCAGAGGACAAATTTGCATGGTTGCGAGATGAAGAATTTGCCCGCCAAGTAATAGCAGGGGTTAATCCCGTGAACATAGAAAGGCTTCAGGTATTTCCACCAGTGAGCAACCTTGACCCAGAGATCTACGGCCCACAAGAATCAGCTCTCAAAGAAGAACACATTGTAGGCCACCTAAATGGCATGACCGTACAACAGGTGAGTCATGGCTTCTTGGCTCATGCATGATTGATATATAAAAGAAAAGCAGATCACTTCATTATATATGAATATGTTCAACGTGTCGTGGTCCCAATAACTCCACTAGCTAGAGATTCTCTTTCTTACTTTTCAGAGGCTAATCATATTGTGGTTTGTGGTCACTCTAACAGGCTGTGGAGGACAATAAGCTTTATATATTGGACCACCATGACGTTTACCTACCATTCCTCCACGGGATAAATGCACTTGATGGTCGTAAATCATATGCAACACGTACCATATTTTTCTTGACTCCATTGGGCACTCTCAAGCCCATTGCCATAGAGCTCAGCCTCCCACCGGGTGGACCCAGTTCACGGGCAAAGCGTGTTGTCACACCACCAGTGGACGCCACCACCAATTGGGTGTGGCAGCTAGCCAAAGCCCATGTCTGCTCCAACGATGCTGGTGTTCATCAAGTTGTCAACCACTGGTAAGCCAAAAGGGCAAATATTTCTTGAGGGATGACCTTAAATCAATCAATATGCTTAAATTAATCGTCCTTTTTTTTTTTAATTTGGTCACGCACAGGTTAAGGACCCATGCAACTATGGAACCGTTTATATTGGCGGCACACAGGCAATTGAGTGCCATGCACCCCATATTTAAGCTTCTGGACCCGCACATGAGATACACGCTGGAGATTAATGCCCTGGCCCGCCAAAGCTTGATCAATGCTGATGGTGTGATTGAGTCTTGCTTTACTCCTGGTCGCTACTGCATGGAGATGAGCGCTGCTGCCTATAAGAATTTCTGGCGATTCGATTTAGAGGGTCTTCCAGCTGATCTTATACGAAGGTATATTTACTATGTCCTTTTATATCTTCAAAGGGGACCCCGACCATTTATCCACCTAACAAGAAAATGTTGGCAGTGGAACATAAAAAGACTTTGTTTACCCACAAACGTTAAACAAACAAACAAACGGTGATTTTGAATGACAATTTATGCAGAAATTCTTAGTTGCAGTGATTAGGATTTCACTTTTTTTGTTCTTATCTTTTGGAGATTTGAGTGAACCTAACGAATTGCCCTTCTTTCATGCAGAGGTATGGCAGTACCAGATCCAACACAACCACATGGTGTAAAGCTCCTAATTGAGGACTACCCATATGCCACCGATGGGCTCATGATCTGGGGCGCTATCAAGAACTGGGTCCTCACCTATGTCAATCGCTACTACCCAGACTCCAGCCTAATCTGCAACGACCGGGAGCTTCAAGCCTGGTACGCTGAGTCCATCAACGTAGGCCATGCCGACCTCCGCCATGCAGACTGGTGGCCCACGTTAGACAGCACTGAGAACCTCACTTCCATCCTCACCACCATCATCTGGCTTGCATCTGCACAGCATGCCGCATTGAACTTCGGCCAGTACCCCTATGGAGGCTACGTACCCAACCGGCCACCCCTAATGCGACGATTAATTCCTGATGAAAATGACCCTGAGTATGCCGTCTTCCTGGCGGATCCACAAAAATACTTCCTCTCAGCTCTACCAAGCTTGTTACAAGCAACAAAGTATATGGCAGTGGTTGACACGCTATCAACTCACTCGCCCGACGAGGAGTATCTCGGGGAGAGGCATCAGCCATCGACTTGGTCTGGAGATGCAGAGATCATTGAAGCGTTTTATGGGTTCTCTGCCGAAATCGGACAGATAGAGAAGGAGATTGATAGAAGGAACCGCGACACAGGATTGAGGAATAGGTGTGGTGCTGGGTTGTTACCATATGAGCTTCTTGCACCAAGTTCAGAACCTGGGGTTACCTGTAGAGGAGTGCCTAACAGTGTATCAATATGAAAACAAGCCCCCCCCCCCTCTTCATCACTATAGTTCAGAAATCTTGCTGCGTATCACCCTAATGTTTCTCTAGTGCTTATAACTCATTAATATAATTCAACCTAAATTTGTATTTATGTACCCCATTGCATATGGATGCTCCTTTAAAATAGGGTTGTATCATTTGTATACGCATAGAAGTCTTTTTTAGCCTAGTGCTGTATCATATCGTATGCCATTCAAAAGGCTGCAGAGTACAATTTTTAACGATTATGTAGTAGTATATCTACTTGACAATACTGTTAGTGCGAAGATATAGATCCGAAAACTTTGAGCATACAAATTCTACATGAGTAATGCTACACTGACCAAATTTTTGGACTAAATTTGGAGCCCAAATGACATGGCAGCATATTATTTGGAGTATTTATTGGGGCCCAAATGACATGACACCAAATAAAGAAGACCCAGCATATTATTTGGAGTATTTATTGGGGCCCAAATGACATGACACCAAATAAAGAAGTCCAAGTCAGTTGCCATGTCATTTGGGCTCCAAATTTAGTCCCAAAATTTGATCAGTCTAACATTACTGATTTTACAGAAACCGAGATCGATGGTAGGGGTGTCAATTTTAAACACAATATATGAATCGAACACGAAATTAATGGGTTGAACAAGAAATTAAACGGGTTAATGGATAAAAATGGGTCAACACGCTTCAACACGGAAAAGGTCCTATTGAGTTCATGTCAAAATCAAGTCAACCTAATTTTAACCTGATCAATCGGTATATTTTAAACAGGTTTACATGATTCGGACACAAACTCGACCTAACCTATTGTAGACCCGTTTAACTCGTTTATAGCATTATAATTTACCTATTATGTATGACTGATGTGGTCTTAACATTATTACTTATTAATTATTATTTCTACTATAGTAATTGACAATATAATTCTTAACATTATTATAATATTATAATAATATAATTTTTACTTTAATTTTTGAGTTGAAACTTGAATACATTTTATTTAATTTTATTGATGAAAAAATTATTTAAAATTTTGAATGAATAATTAAATGGTGTATTTAATAATAATTAACAAGTGTGAAAACATTGAGTGTTAAACAGGTTATGTTGTATGTTAACCCCAAAACGACATGTGTATTAAACATGTCAAACATGTCGGATTTGACTAACCCGTTTAATAATCAAGTCAGGTTAGTGTTTACACGTCTCAACATAATTATTAAACATGCCAGGTTCATGTTTTAAAATTTTTGATATAAACTCGAAATCAACCCGACACGAAATGACCCAACCCGGCACATTCAACGCCCATTAATCAATGGAAGTGACTTGAAATTTAAAAGCAACTTGCATTTTTACACAAATCCGAGAGAAACCATGTTCTTATCAAAACAAAACTTGTTTCTCTTACTTTTTCTTCTTCACTTATTCTTTTTTGCATGGCACATTAAAAAAACAGAGCCACAATCTTATCTTACCCAGGGGATCCACAAGCAACAATTTAACTAGTCCCGCACCCACTAAAAACTGGAAAACCATCTACACGTCCAATAGCGGGGCAGAAGTCTAGATCCCAAACAAATCACACTCCAAATTTAATATTAACACTGGCTGAAACCTTGATCTTCAGCACCAAAAAACCAAGTGATATTCAACATTTCATATGCAAATGAAATGCCACCGCAAATTTACACCTGCCATACAAAAGCATTCGAAACAAATTAGCCACTCAAAAGGAATACAATTGAGTTACTCAGGAGATAGATTTCATCTTTTATGCCAAGCTCAGAGAGTAATCATCCATACCTCGTCGTCCATGTAACAGCCAGAAAATGATATGTACAACAAATAAAGAACCCTGCAAACACTCAAAAACATAAGCGCATCCTTACAGATATACTGAACAGAGGGCATCAAGTTTGATATAGGATGCACAGAAAAAGCTATTGGTAAACACCTTTGGTGACAAAAATGACTTGGCAGGAGCTGTTACAGCGGGAAGCCTAAACATTTAGCAGTAAGTAATCAGGTTTGTCCGCGATGACAACGCTATCTAAAAACAAGGCTTCCATTTTGCTGCAGTCTCAAATTTTCGATTAGTGACTGGTAGAATGATTTGAGCGCCTTGATATCATTACCCTGACAAAAGATGGAGCAATTATACATCGGTTAGCAGAACATAATACAGCTGCAAAAAGAATGCAGTCATTGGCCTGAAACCAGGCAAGCTGAGTCTTGGGCTTTGCAATCCCAAAAACTTGAACAGGACCAGTCAGTGCCAAAGACTTTAGCAGGAAAAAAAAAACATTTGAAGCCTTTTTAGAGTTAAAGGCCTAATTCTGGTCTGCTGAGGGAAGGACCTCAGCTTGGCCATCTATCAACTAAGCTCAAGCTGGGCTCTACATTCAAAGGTGAGCTCCACTTACATTGAACAGACTCAACTCGGATGACAACATGAGGAAGAAAACATGAGTAGAATTATCCTAAATGATATACTCTTATTCAACCAATTTTTAAACTAGCAAAAGTTTAGACCTTTGTATTATCTCAGGTGATACAGAAAAGAGTCGAGGCCCATGTCAGAAGTTTGATATCTAGATCAATCTACTAGACACAAATATATGATTTTAAATAAGTCATAATTTTCCCTGATCCCCTGCAGAGAATATCAATTATTCTACTTTAAAAGTTGCCAAAGTAGTTAGAATACCTGCAACTTTTGACAATATTGCGCTGCCAAATCTTGAGGCCAGTGTGCAGTGGGGAAACCTTTTGATACAAAATGAACAAGAAAATCATTGCCAAACTTCTCATACATGACCTTCTGAGCCAATACTATCTCTCCAAACAAGACAAGCTGCCGTGCAAATCCCAAACAATCATTAGAAAGTTAGTTTGGCATGGATAAAAACGTGTGAATTTTCTGAATATAAACATCTAATTCACAATCAAATACAAAATCACATAAATGTTGTGCTGGCCATTTCTATGTTCCGCACTCTTCTGATCACAGCTTTCAACATTAAAACGGAAGTTTCATATTCAACCAATTGGCAGGTACTGTCATGGCACTTTATGGTTTGGTTTTTTCAAACGAGACGTATTTATAATCATGATAGCTTATGGTTTATCAGAAAGTATGCCCTTAATAGAGCACAATGGCGAAATGGAATTCATGTAGCCTACTCCAAAAAATGTTGGGACAAAGGCTTTCCTGAGTTGAGTTGAGACAGAGTTATATTCAAAGCATATATGAACTGGAAAACCACCAAATGCGGCCACAGGCAACCGTAACCGGCATAAGCTTGGTGGCTCCATCAACAGTTTGAAAAAAAAAGTTCAAGATATACAGAAGGAAATAAACATGAATCTGTCATAGAGACAAGTAAATCCAGCAACCTGAATAGCTTCTAACCCCAGGTTAACCACAAGACTAATAATTTTCTTTTTCAGTTATTTTGCGGGAGCAAGATGCCCTGAAATGGGCTAATAATTTTCTTTTTCAGTTCTTTTGCGGGAGCAAGATGCCCTTCAGTTCAACCAATTTTTCTGAATGTCAGCACCCAGGGAAAAAAAATCCTCTTTTCGAACAACAAAAAATCACCCTTGAAGCTGCAACAAGCTAATACTTTTGTACGTTTAGATAGGCAGAACGATGGAAGAGCAGGTGCCTTACGTGTTAAATTCCAGTCTCAGGCTAAATCTGATATAGAAAACAGAAAAGGACCTATGAATTTGGCCTTATTGGTTATGAGATGAATTTCGTTGTGTGCAACAGGGAGCCAGCCTACTTCATATAAAAAAGCGTGCTGCAACACATTCAGGGTGGAACTTAGAAATGTTACCATTCAACTCGACAAAGACATTGGCTCTAGGTTGGGGTCAACACAGTCAGTTATTAATACTCTGCTCAAAGGCAATACTTCAATTAACCATATACCATTATGTGCACCGACAGTACCTCAACTCACACCAGTTTTGAACTTCCCTCAACCTTCAAGGACCACTAAATTCAACCAAATGACTCCTGAGTGATGCATTCTATGGTCCTTTTGTAATGACAGAACCACAGCAACTTCTTTCTTACCATTTGATGTCACCCCAAAATTTCTCTTAAATATAATCAACTCTAACCCTTAAATTTCTGGTTTTAAAAAGCATCCATTACAACTCCATTATATCTTAGCATACACATGTAACACATAAGTTCAAGAGAGTGCCCATCTATATGCAAACTCTATGTCAAGGATCTCACAAGGTGATATATGTTTCTTTGAACATAACCACAAGCAACTTCACATCTATTCAACAAAGCATATTCAAAATGGCACATCTAGTAACTAACTCCCTCTGAAGTCTATGCAAATGAAAAGAACCTATTCCAGAAGAACATGAACCACCAGCAGTGAATATGGTGCTTAAATAGATTCATCTTGTAAGCACAAACAATTGACAGTTAAAAAACTGAAAAAACACTTGGCTCATGTGATGTCAAAGCATAATAAAGAAATTAAACAGTTGATTCAGAAGAAAAAAGAGCTCTTAGTAGAATTTTCCTCATACTTGAGAAATGGTACATGCCAATTAATGCTGCAGAAAAGATATGCATGCCCAAAAAATGTAATAATTGATAAAAGAAAATAAATCAGTTTCTTTGCTATATGGAAACAAAGGAAGTCAAATTGCTGCTCATCATACAAAATTCAAATGGGCAAAATCTAGCATTAAATAGTTATACTACAGCATGATATGAAAAAAAGAAAGAAGCAAAAGAAATATAAGCTGCCCTATCAACGATATTATCTGTTAACCAGAAAAAATATTCTGTCTTTGGAAGATGAACTTACAGTATTCGCATCATTAAACTCAAAGGACTTGTCAAGCACGCTGTACAAACAGCAGTTTGTTGCAAAGGCCTCAATTACAAAATTTTGGAACCCAGGTACCTGAGAAACGTTCACCACTTCAGTGCACTGACATAGTTAGCACCGCACTAGGAGTTAATTAAAGGGCTGATTACCTTTTCTTCACCATAAGGCCTGGTGCACCAGTCTTTAATAAGTCGAATAAATATTTGCACACATGCCTGGTTAACAGAATTATAGAAGAGGTCAGCCGCATTCTGCAACGAAATACATATTATACAGGTCTTAAAGCATTGTACTCAAAAATTTAAAAAAATATCAGATGATATGAATAAGATGTGTATGTTAGGAATTGTAAGTATCAGACATGCCTTTCTGACAGTAACATCCTTATGATTACAAGACGTGTACAGTAGCAACTGCATCATTGGATCTAAGTAGCCCCTACTTTTGGCGGAAAGGAAAACTGAAGACAGATCATGTGTAGCTATCACATGAAGAAATGTGTACAATGTCCGCTGGAGTTCTTGTAATTCACGGATTTCCTACAACAGAAAGCAAAAAATCATTTTATACACAAGCAACTCACAATCTTAACTCTACATTGAAGAGTGGATATTAAACTTAAACATAAAATGCAGGAGAAATGCTAAAAGAATAGTCCGCAATCCAAACTTGCTTAGTTCAATTTCCCATCTATGGGTGTACGGTTATTTTCAGTTCATCACGCATAAGTAACTCGGATTTTAACCTTTCCAAGAAGCATCTTATTGAATACCTACTGTGAATCTGTTTATGCAGAATCCCCATCTAGATATCCTATGATAACGATTATTATTCCTAGATTTTTGTCTGCACTTATATTGTTTTTTCTCTGAATCATAAGGAATATTTTCATTAACAACAAAAGAACAAATACAAAACATTTCTTTTGACAACCAAGGACTCCCACGAATACCGTAAGTATATGCTTCCATTCATCAATATAACATTGCATTTCATGCGATAGCATGATGGCGCATGAGATTACAAACACGACATTTGTAAACTAGTAATCTTTGATACATATGACAAAATAAATCACATGTTTGCGGGAAAGAGTTGCCAACAGAAAAGCATCAGCCTTTTTACATTTATCTATACTACTAATAAAAGTACCTTAAGATGAAAAGCTTTTAAATCTCTATTTTACTCATATAAAGGATTGCAAAGACCACTCTATCTTTTCACAATTAAATATCTATATTACCATCATATCCTTACGTCTTTAAATCTCCAAATTATCTATAACATCTCTTTTAATTATTTAATCAGTTTCTATAATTTGATTGATTATATTACCCTTAAAAAAATATGCAACATTATATTTTTAATAAAGTGTTCAAAAAATTTTCAAAAATTTCATCAATCTAATATTACTCATCTCATATGCAAAGATAACATTATGTCTACATATATATCTATTTTTTTTTTCATCGAAAAGTTTAACCCTTTCATTTCTAAAATAAAAAATAATCGTATATATAGTTTTTTAAAATCAATTTATGTTACATCAGTATAATTTTTTAGTCACAATAAATTTTCTAAGTTGTACTAAAATCTTATGTAAAAATAGATATTGTAATATATTTTTAAGTAAAACTTAAATTTTTTTAAAATTTTAATATGCTTGATAATATATATTATAGAGTAGTATATTAAATCTTATCCCAATTGACCTAACTAATTCCTAATTATAGTAAGGTTCCAATGTGAGTAGTATATTAACAATTGCTTTTATTTTATTCAACGAATTATAAATAGAGTCCTAATCAAATGAATTTCAAAAAAATTAATTTCTCAAACATCACTAAAAAATCAATCCCAATCATAAAATTCTAAAAAAATAGAACTTTAATTATTTCTTTTTTTTTATAGTTAGAACAAAGAATTAGCAATAAAAAATTAAGTTTATTAAATTTGAGATGATATGTAATTCAGATACACATATATCTAATATGTTTTATTAATTTTTGTGTGCGAAAACTATTTGCGTGCAATGCATGTGGTGCAATGCTAGTAACATAAAAGAACTGGCCAAAAATTTGCAACATATCAACGCCTCAGCAGCGTATGGAACATGATGATCAAAACACATGCGCGATCAACTACACAGTTTAACTAGTTCCCATACCTCAGTATTGCTCCCAGGTCCTGAAGGAAACCCATCCTTTGGGAGAATATTAAATATCCTACTTGCAATAGCAGGGTATACTTCCTCTAATATCTCTTGGACTGCAGTGTTGAATTTGCAAATAAGCTGATTGATCAACAACAGAAGACCCACCAGTTCCTTAGGCTGCAATGCAAAAACAAGGTAGAGTCGGACCCTGATACCAACAACGATGATATACCACGATACCAACAACAATGATATGATAAACATACTACTAATTCATGAATCATTTCTTCACGACATAAAAAAAACACTGAGGAAGAACAACAAGGACAAGTTTTCCTCACCATTGATGTATACCTTTAACAAATCGTATCTATTTAAAAAAAAAATATGTTAGGGTGTTAATCAAGCGGAGCCTTTTGAGCTTTGCTATACTTAGGCTCAACTCGAACTATTGAAAACTTGTTAAAGCTCGACTCGAGCTCGGACACTGAGCCTAAGTTTTTGTTCAAGCTCAGCGCAACATGAGCTCGAGCCAAAACCGAGCTATGAAAACCCAATCACAAATCCGTTCTCCAAAAATTTCAAATCTCAACTTCAGATTACAGAAATTCAAAACTCAATCTAAGCCCAACCACCAAAAATCCTCTAAACAGAAATCAAAACATACAAATACAATACACTACACTATATCTATACACGCGGATACACTAAAAGCCCTTTCATGTTTTAATTAACTGTTCCAGCTTCTCATACCAACTAGGATTTGGGTTGTGCATGGTGGTGGTGGTGGTGGTGGTGGTGGGTAAAAGCAGATGAGCCGTGAGATCAGTTGACAAGGAAGAGTCTCGTGGTTTCAAAACATGGAGGAAGATTGGGCCAAAAACAAAGAGTGAAATTTGTGAACTAGGAGGGGGAGAGAGAGAGGGGGGGTGAAAATACGCAGTCAGACTACTGAGAGACAGTGGGAGATAATAGGGGGTTTGGGCCTCAAGGTCTGCCACTTCCTAGGAGGGAGAGAAAGAGACATTCATGTGGGTGGAGTGGGTAGTTGGTTGCCATTAGTGATGAGTTTGGGAAGACATTCTCCCTTTGTTTGAACATTTCTTACTAGTTTTACCAAAACACTCTTAAAATCCTAATTTGCTCTGTATTGAATCATTGGCACAAATGTGAAAACATACAAAAGGTAGGCAAGCTTAGGCCCACAAAGATCGAGCCGGTCGTATTTTAAGAGAGTCCAAAAAAATGTTCAAATTTGGCTCGTTTTAAAACGAGCGAGCTTGAGTGAGCCCAAAATGAGCTGGGTTCAAGTAGCTCAATTCGTTTAACAGCCCTAACCATGGCTCCAAATCCAATAAATGTCCAGAAGTGTAAAGGATACTAAGCAAAAGATAATCCAAATGCTCCACTCCTTGATATGGCTAAATATTTTAAGAATCATATAAAGGTGAAATCCAAACGAAGGTGCAACAAATAATTACAGAAGACATATAGTCCTAACTAAGACTTTCTATATCCACAAATTTCACTAAGCTTTGGTCGAAGATACATATTAAGTTGATCATACATTGTACGGAAAGTTAAAGAAGTGGATTTCACAAATAAAACGGAATTCAGTGGCTAGGTGCTAAACTACTCATCGGTTTAGTAGTAAGCAAAGAATACACAAGAATACATACACAAATAACACAAATATAACTACTGTGTACCTCACTCTCCGTAAGCAACTGTTCCAATGCCTTCGGAAGATAAGGAAATACAGATGCTCCTAAAGTGTCCACCATCCTGTGAATAAATGATGTGACCTGATATATGGAAGCAAATATTAGGTAACACTTTATGTTATAAAGTGCGAGTACAAAGTGCTCCAACTCATACCTTACACCGCAAGGGCTCTATCTTTGGAAATACAAGAAGAATTTGTAGGAGAACATCTAGTGTCTAATCAAATAGAAAACAAAAGAAACTTCAGCACAAAGACAAGATATGTTGAAACAGTATCTCTACCAAAAATCAAAATAAAATCTGCTTCCTATGCAATACATTTATTACGATGGTTGAATGAGACAGGCATCCAAGAGATTATCAACTATGATGCAGCAACAAATTTCAATATATTCCTCACCATAATTCACCCGGAGAAGAAGCATACAAGTTTACAAAAAGCGGATACACGTGCAAAAGGGCATAGGGGCAAGAAGAGTGAAAAAGAGCATTATCGGTAAGAGGACATCCATGAGACATCGGGAAAAAGGAGAAATACAAAAAGGAACTCCACTTATCTACTCGCCTTACACAAAATTGAATTATTGCTATTCAACTGGCTTTGTCATATAGCTGTTATTTTAAATTTCAATATGTGGAAAACTAAGACAAAATGTTAGGAGGAGACAAAACCAGACCTGGGCATGCATCAATAGAATAGCATCTACAGATTATACATTGATTCTGTTCAAGCCAATCTTTTGATTTGATCCCAAAAGGCAAATGCCAAAATTGCCAATTGATCACAAACCAACAGGTAAGTCACTCCATGTTTTACACCAATAATAGACAAATACTATATGAATGTCTAATCCCTCGATAGAAGGAGAAAATGAGAGAAAACATGTAAAAATTTACAGGTGCAGCAAATAAAGAAGCTCTCATCTATTTTATTAGAAAAAGATAATAAAAATTGTGGATCGTAAAGCACAAATTCGGCTGATGTGATAATCAAGTAATATGAAATCACCCACTCCTGACTGGAACTATGAACCCAAAAGAACTGAAGAGAAGAGCCCGTGAAATTCAGCAAGCACATGTACTTCAACATGAACAAAAGATAGCCCTGAATACAAACCTGCTTGAACATCAGACCAATTGCGGGGCGACTAGCTGTTACGAGACGCTCACTGAAACCCTGGAATGCAAAGACAGCATAAGGAACAAGAATAAACTGATAGAGTCATAGACAAAATGCACATGCAAATCCTAGAAAAACTTGCAGTCACAAATGCAAGTCATATCTTTTAGGATATATTACTATAATGTCTCATGACCTATCGGTTTATTATCCGGCCACCACTTGACATTCTAAAATGATGAGGAGACCCAGTAGGAAATTTTATTTAGAAATGACTTTTTTACCTTTCAAAAGTAAGTTTATTTATCCTTCAAAATTTGGTCAAAATACTCTATGCTCTTATAAATGTTCAAGGATGAACAAACCTTGCTGAGGGCGTTAATGGACATAATAATCTGCTGAATATTTGCAATCCTTGTAGGAGATTCTTCTGGGTTCTGAACTTTGGCATTCAAGAGTAACACCTCAACCTGCATGAAACATGACTATTTCAAAACTTAAGTATTAAATCGATCAAATGCGACTCAATAACATTTCACTCACATACCAGATGAAAAATAATAGGGGCTCACACAAATGTGAAATTTAAACAAGAATATAGTCCTAGTTCTAGAACAGTAAAATAAAGTCTCCATACACTAGCATGGATAATTCAGTGTTTCATAAATTTGTTTCAAACTTAACCTGCTGACAAAGAGGAGTAAGCAACGCTGAAAGATAATCAGATTGCTTTTCCAATGGTACATCTTCCATTCCAATTAATAAGCCGATTGCCTGTGAAGTGTTCATGCAGAAGTTAGATCAGAAACCAAGTAGCCTTGTACCCAACGTCGACTACTTCCACTTCCAGATGTATGCAGATGAAAGTAAGAAATTACCTCAAAAATGTGGCTACCATCTTCAGATCCCGAAAGCATTTTTGAAGTGCAATCAATAGCAGTAAATTGAGCAACCGTATCTTGCAGACTCTGAGTACCAATCAAAAAAGAAAAATCAAGAGAGAGGGAGAGGGAGAGAGAGGGAAACCGACTCCCATAAAGATTATAGAGTTATGGATTACAATGAAATACCTGCAAAATCGTCTCAATGAAAGGAACAAGCTTCGATTTGAGTAATTTCACAACCCTCATAAACAGATAACTAGCCCTTCGACTAACATTCCCGTTTGGATGGTGTATACCTCGTTCATCAAGAAAGGCAGCCAAAACCAAGGGTATATATTGGGTATTCTCCTGAACAAACTTCATATATCTTGTTATTGTCTCCAAATACACGAGTGCTACAATCCTATTAGTATGGCAAGGAAACCTAGTTGATAAGAGCATTGGCACCAGCTCTCTCATCATACCAGTACCAGTTCTCATTGCCTCGTCACTTAGTGACTCTCCATATGCATAGAAGAGGGAAAGTGCAGCTTCTATCTCCTCAACATTCCTATCAGGAGAAGATGCAACAGCATTAGCTAATGAGTTTCTAATGTAAACCTGAGTAACATCAGGTGCTACACGACCTACACTGCGAACCAATGCAAATAAATCCTTCCGGAACTCCACCATCCTATCTTCCTCTTCTCTCCCAATTCTATCCAATGCATCAATATTATCACGGTAAACCAGGTCAAATCGAATCTGTGCACGAATCACTTCCAATATCTGACTGACATGAAGCAGTTGTGCCTCCCTCAGTGGAGAAAGGCTCTTCATTGTGGCAAAATATCCAGAGAGAAACAGCACAATACTGAATGTCGTGTCAACCTCACAATTCTGCATTACATAGAAAACCGAAGGCAAAACCTCATTCAAGAGCTGCATTGATACACCCTTGTCATCCTCAGAGTTTGAACGCTTAGAGCACTCTAGAACTTCCGCAGCATACCCAGCTAGCAAGGAAGCCACTTTTGAAACAAATTCAGAGTCATTCTCCTTGGCTACCAAACCAAATACCCTACTTATATTAAGGCTCTTCAAAAGGGTAAGCTTTGCTTGCGTATCCATCCGCTTAGAAACTACCGCAAGAACACAACCAGCAGCAGCACACCGGAGTTGATCTGGCAATCCAACAACCAACAGTAACTCGAATAACAGACCAATAAATGTGTCATTCACAATTAACCCGATGTCAATCCAAGTAATATATCTCCTCACACAATCCAAAACACTGGCACATAAATCAGGGTCAGAATTTCTATACATCGATACAATGTCGTACCATGCTCTAACAATCTGAGTAATACACTGCTGCCTCATTGCATCCTTAATTCTCCCCGCAACAACCAACTCCTCAGCACTTCGGGGGTAGTCCAAGCTGATTAACTCATCGTCCAATGCATTCAAAACACGACAAAACATATCAATTACCACTGCACCTTTGCTCAGATTCGGCAGAAAATCAATAAACACGGAGGACCAAATATGCGGGTACTCAAAATATATTAAATTAACCAAAACCTGAGCAAGCTTGTTCTTGATAAATGCTGGACCCTCCAAAACCCTAACTGAGCCGTTACCATCGACACCACCCTCACAACATGCCATCGAAAACAGTGTGTTCCTTATAAAAGACTTCTCTTCAGGACTCATAGATGAGTACCTAACGCGAAGAATCTCGTGTAGACATTGTAAGCACCAGAACTGGACTTGAACCAGCTTAGAAAAACACAGTTTTTCAATACATATACCATAAATTGATGGAGTCTCTTTAATTTGCTGACAAAAGGCGACTGCTTGTGATTTTAATGCTGAATCCACAGCCCCCAATTCATCAAAACTTATAAGAATAGCCTTTTCTAGATCGTCCATTTTGTTAAAACCCTAAACCCTGATAAGCCTCGATCACAGAGAAATTAGAATCTGGACAAATATAATTAAAGAATTGAAATCTGTGTACTTCTTTATGTTCTTCAGACAAATTGGGGTGAATAAGAAAGAGGTAATGAACTCAGTATGAACAACAAACAAATTGATTGAATGAGTGTCTGTGGAGGTTTTGCTTACCTGTGACGGAGAGTTAGGAGAGAGAGGGAAAAAAAAAACAAGATTGATAAAGCGACCTTTTAGTATTGGAGGGGGTTTAGGGCCAGGTTTTCAATTACACTATTGAAGGGGCAAACACTAGGGTTGGTTTCGTCGTTGATGAAACGTGCTGGCTCTTTTTTATATGGACGAAAGGGAATGACGGTGGTGGTGTCTCATCCTAAGTTTTTCACGAGGAGGAAGGAGAAGAAGGCGGCCAGGTCATTCAAGAGCTCATTTTATATACATACCAATCCCCCCATTACCATAATGTTTCGTTTGGTAAGAATGATGGAAAGTAAGAATGATGGAAAGTAGGAGGGATACACTTTCCTTCCTTCGTGTTTGGTTGGATGGATGGAAAATAAAAATGACTAATTTTTTTTTTATTTTTTTTTTTTGTGCTAGATAAGATTAGGGGTGACAATCGAGTCGTATCGTGTCAGATTCGTGTTGAGTCATTACGGATTTATATCGAACATTAGTAAAATCTAACTCACCTCATTTAATTAATTGTGTCGTGTCGAGTTGCGAGTTGACGTGTTTATTATTATTATTATTTTTTTTAAAAAAAAAAAAATATATATATATATATATATATATTTTATCATTGTATTTTTATATGAAATTAATGTATATATAATATATGTATATATTAAAAGATATATAGACAAATAAGATACATCTCAACACAAATAATTAACTTTCCATCCACTTTCCTTCCGATTTTGGAGGGATTGATTTTGGTGAGTTGGAAGGAAAGTTAATCCATCCACTTTTCTATCCTTCCTACTTTCTTTCCTTACCAAACATGATGTTTTATTTATCCACATGGGCGGAGCCAGGATTTTGCATCAGTGGGGGCAACCTAAATTTTTCAAAGTATAATTGTAACATTATTTTCATCAAAATATGTATTCTTGATAAACTATTTATAAGCATAGTTACATCAAAAGAATGTCATTTAAAGACACAACTCATGTATATGAGTGATGTACAAAAAAAGGCAACAAAAAAACTTCACATCAAAACTATCCTTTAGTGTTCGAAATCATGTACAAAAAGGAGCTCCCAACTCTCGAACATCTAATAAATAATGCTCTCCGAATTTCATCCCGGTCATTAGGATGATAATCCAAAATTCTAATTCTTAGCCCAGGATCAACAGGAAGATTTTCTAAATTTACTCCTTCACGACTTTGATTAGAACAATGTCGTATGTCACCATCATGATCATTTATTTCTTGACTAGGAGACGGTTGTTCCAATGTTGATTTTCTTATAAGAAATCTATCCATAGCTGATTGAAAAAATAAATTTGTCTAATTAATTTCAATTTTAAGAGTTCGTTATTAAGTTCGTAACAAATGAAATAATAGACTACACATAATCAAAATATAATCCATAAATCCAAAATATAATCCAAACTAGAATTTCAAGAAATCAATTAAAGCAATGTAATCATAGGGAAGAAAAATAGCACTAACCAAGAATCTCAGATAGCCAATCTGAACAGAGCTTCAATAAAAATCCAAAATAGTTGAGTGGTGACCCAAGACGAAACAAAGAAAACCTACATAAATACATAAATAATACACCAAACAACCATCAATTCTACAAGAATTAAACTAATTTTCTAATATAAAAAATTTGATTTTAGATTAATACCAATACTACTATCAAAAAATTTGGTTAATAGATTACATCTCCTTAGCTTCAACATAATCTTCTAGGGTTTCTTCAAATTTGATTTACCCATTAATTGAATTCAATAAGCTAATTTGTTGATGAATACACCAAAGGAAGTTAAGGAACTAACAAAGAAATTAAATAAAAGAAAGAAAAGGGGCTGGACCAGTGGACCTGGACGCCTGGAGTGAACCGCTCGTCTGGACGAAGAGGACAACTTACGGGAAAAGGAAAAAAAAAAAACGGAGGCGTCAAAAGGGCTGCAAAAGTTACTTTTATGGGTTAAAAATTATACTAATATATCCTATACTTTAAGAAAATTTCAATGGAGTAAGTTTAAGAAATTCTTGAAATTTTTAAAATTACACCTAAATCTCAAAATGTTTTAAAATTTCAGTGAGGGCAGCTGCTAGGCGTAAAAAATAGGAAGTGCTGCCAAAAGTTAGCTTTTATAATTATATTAATATACCCTATATTTTAAGAAAATTTCAGTGGGGGCAAGTTTAAGAAATTTTTGAAAATTTTAAAATTACACCTAAGTCCCAAATTTTTTTAAAATTTCAGTGGGGGCAGCTGCCCCCATTGCCCCCATACTAAATCCGCTGTTGTTTATCCATCACACTTTCCATCCTTCCAACTTTTCATCCTTCCACTTTTTCATCGTATCAAACGGAGCATAAAACTCCTCCTTTTTTCTATTTATTTTTTTTTTATTCTCACTTATTACTGTTTAATTGATATCTTTTTAAAAAACTAGGAAAATCATGGAAAAGAAGAGGTAGGGAAGACCGAAGGGATGAAAAATGAAAGAGATGATAAAAAATATTGTGTTTGAATGAATAAATAATTAGTTCATCAACACATCGGTTTTAGATTTGTTGTTGTTCTTTTATATATATACAGCGATGGGAAAAGAAAGATTCGGTCATAATTTTTAAGTCATTAGAAGACTTTGCTCGCGAAATAAAAAAACATAATTATGATTTTGCACCCATTTCTTTAGTAATACAGTCTCTTAATAAAAATGGAAAGAAAATTTAATGTTGTCATATATTCCTACGAAATATTTGCATACTTGGGAACTTGATATGCAAAATCCACTTGGGGGATTGTATCCAATGGGATATTGTTTGAACTTTGAAATTAGATTTTCTTGTGGTAGGTGAATTTTGTTTTTAGATTGCAATGTTTGGCATTTTGTAAAAAAAAACAAAAAAGTATTATTGTTACCCTTTTTTCTTGTAAAGCTTCAACTTCCTTTCAACAGAAATTCAAATAAGAATATATTCTCTTAAAAAAGACAACTAATCATCCATGAAGTGCATGGTGATGATGCACAAAAATAGGTTTATACGAAATTAATCATGAGTGTGATAGTGTGTGAAGGGGTCGATAAATTCTGATCATCATCTGACAATTAGACTTGGACACGTGGCAGGTTGCACGTGCTGAAAAGAGTTATTTTCAATAACCCTACTATGACCGAGCAAGTAGCTAGGCTATTCGGGCCGAGCTAAAGTTAGTCCAGCTGAGCAGAGCAAGTAGCTAGGCTATCCGGGCCAAGCTAAAAATTGGTCCAACATATCAGAGGATTAAACTCGACCGAACAAACAGCTAGGTTGTCTCGGCCGAGTAGAGGATAAGATCCGACCGAGCTGTCATCAAATAGCAACCGAGCTGATTAGAAAGCTCAGAAAGGAAGGAATGAGCTTGGCGATCGTCACGACCGAACTGTCACGACCGAACTGTTACAACCGAGCTGTTTAAACAGTGAACGTGGTGCTAAAACGATGCATGTAATTCAGGCATTCTGGCTAAACGAATTGACGAAATTATAGGCCTGGCAGGAGGAATTGTTGAAGAGATATCAGCAACTTCCCAACTAGAGCCGCCTAATTAGAGGAAGGTGTACCACCTTGAATCGAAAATCATGGAAACCCTAACTGAACATGGATCTATAAAAAGTCAAAGGAACCAAGGTGAAAGGTACGCTGAACTCTCCTTGTCTTCTGGCAATTTTTTGAATCTCATTACTGACTTAAGCATCGGAGTGCCTTCGATCGAAGCACTTCGATCTTGGGCAGTTTGTTCATTTTGCAGGAAAGGAAGACTAGGAGATCAAGTTTAGAGCTCACTTTTTATCAGAAATACCCATTCATCATTCCTGTATGAGGTATCTTCAATTTTTGCCTCTTACAGTGTGTATAATGGTGTATGTGATGGGATGCTTAATATAGCAAGAGACACAAATTAAGTGGTTTGTTCTGGGTGATCTATTCCACTGGGAATAGCGATGGCGGTCGGAGGGTTTTATTACTCAAAGTATGGTGTACTGAGATGTGCGTAATGCCCCTCATTGTAGGCGGAACTTATAATTTATAGGCGAGTAAAGTTTCATAACGCCTCAGAGGGAGCCTTGATTGAGGCGCTATTACGGGGAGCCCAGATTGAAGATGTCACCCTCGTAACGGAGAGCGGGGTGATTCCATAATATCGGCGTAACAGGCGAGGTTGCGCTCCATGATTCTCTTCCTAAGATAGAGATCTTCACATGCGTTAGTAATAAACTGGGTCTCCCGATATGGTAGGCAAGCCTTTGTTGGCCTGTATCTGTGATTTGGGCCTATCTCGCATGTGATTTGTACCTAGTCTGTATCTTTAATCTGGGTCGGGCCCGTCATTTGCCCCTCATGCCCAGAGTCCAATGGGATTTGGAAGAGAGGGCATCAATAAGAACAATCTACTTTTTTATCCTTCCTTCTAGACATTTTGCCGCAAACTTTTTCATTCAATAAAGCAGTCGCGGTTGTGCGGCGTGGGATGTGAGGCACAGTCGCAGTTTATGCTCCAAACTTTTGTTGCATCATCGCGTCTCTCGCGTACATCTTGGCATAAAAAATTCTTCCACAGTTCATCTTCTTGGCGACATAGTAATAGAAACGTAATTGGGCTCTGAAACCAACTGATGCAAGGAAGCGGGTAAAATAAGGATGGATAATGAACGAGAGGGGATAATGAAATTAAACCGTTAATTTGCACACAAATACTGGATTAGAATCCTATTCGAGAGCTATTGATTCACATAGAATATCAATTCTAAAGGCTTCAATTAATTTGTTGATTCACAAAGAATACCAGAATAATTATGAATAAAAGAGAAGCTCGCTCAATTGTATTAATCAATCAAAAACTGTTTTGTCCTAAGGATTACAAGAGTTTATATAATAGCAATAACCCTAAAACCAATTAAGAAACTAGAATCCTAATTAAATTAGGAAACTGAATAAAATAAAATCCTAATTGAATCGAAAAATAAAATAAAATAATTTTTAATTAATTTAGTAAATAAAATAAAATCTCTTAAATTTTTCAAATTGAACGGCATTGACCACGTTTAAATAAAATACCAAATTTTTTGTTACCCATATCGTATCATTCTCCCCAAGTTAAAAAGAATTCGCCCTCGAATTCATTTCAAAATCTTAGTCTTCGCTTAAATTTAGGCTTTCAACCATTCCATTGAATCTAGGTTTGATGCTTTGATATTTATTTGAACTTGAACTTTCGACCACCCCGATATCCATAGTTATCAAATATTTTGAATCCACCCAAAAGAAAAGTGACATCAAAGAAATCAAAGCAATTGACTAACTTTTCTGTGAGCTTGCTATGAATTGAGAATACCTTCACTACACCCACATCACAATATTTTTCTTGGCATGTAATCTCACCGATTTCATCCTCCATACTAGAGAACGACGTCAATTGTCTAGTCATATCTATGAAGACTACATCCTCCATGCCCCCTATTTTTTGTCATAGAATCTAAAAATATTCATGTTCCCAATACTCATCATATATTAAAGTGTCACAATTATTTTGGGCACTGTTATGATGATCATCCATGGGATATCTGTCATACGTTGGAGATTAACCATCATCTTTTATCAGAATTAGAGAATCATCCTCCAAATCTTCATCGAATATTGGGGGTATATTCCAATCAATTTTGTGACTGTAGAGAATATGAATCGCTATAAAAAAATACCTCTTTTGAGTGTGTGTCCAAATCTCGGATCTCCTCCAAGTCTACTAGACTGTATTCTTCCTCCACTAATCGTGGATTTTGAGGTCGCCACTGTGACTCTTGCAGTTGTTGATGTTGTAGTTGTTGTTGAACAATGGTAGTTAAAGATGATAACTGCTGAATTAACATTCCAACCTTTTGTTGCATCCTCGCGTCTCTCGCATTCATCTTGGCATAAAAAAGTTCTTTCATAGGTCATCTTGTTAGCGATATAGTGACAGAAACGTAATTGGGCTCTAATATCAATTGATGCAGGGAAGAGAGTAGAATAAGAGTGGATAGTGAACGAGAGGGGATAATGAAACTAAACTGTTGATTTACGCATAAATACTGGATTAGAATCCTACTCTAGAGCTATTGATTCAAAAAGAATACCAGTTCTAAAAATTTTAATTAATCTGTTGATTCACGAAAAATACCAGAATAATTGGGAATAAAAAAAAGCTCTCTCAATTGTATTAATTAATCAAAAACTATTTTGTCTTAAGACTTACAAGAGTTTATATAATAGCAGAAACCCTAAAACCAATTAAGAAACTAGAATCCTAATTAAATCAAGAAGCCGGATAAAATAAAATCCTAATTGAATTAAAAAATAAAATAAAATAATTTCCTAATTAATTTAGTAAATAAAATAAAATCTCTTAAAATTTTCAAATTGAACGGCATTGACTACGTTTAAATAAAATACCAAAATTTTCGC
The DNA here is from genome assembly GCA_951799425.1 of Ilex aquifolium. Lineage (NCBI taxonomy): Eukaryota > Viridiplantae > Streptophyta > Magnoliopsida > Aquifoliales > Aquifoliaceae > Ilex > Ilex aquifolium. Next base: position 14,721,801 of record OX637410.1, on the reverse strand, counting down.
CACTCATACTGCATCAGAATTAGGGGTGTTCACCCTACCCTACGGGTAGGAAATATGCTCTTCCGTCTTCCTACCCGATACTTTGCGGAAGAATTTTTTTTTGGCCTACCCTACCCGACAGGTGTGGTATTCCTACCCGAGTTCCTACCCGATTAATCGGGTAGGAAGTCAGGTAAACACTTTTGTAACTATTAATTTTTGAATCATTTTAACAATTTAATTAAATAACATGCACCAATTTAACAACACAATAAATCAATAACACTAAAATCTAAAACAACTACAACAACAATTATAATAAAACACAAGAAAGTATGAACATCAATCCATCATAATTGTTACACAAATACAATAACAATTAATTTAAGTTTAAACCATATGAAATAACTTGGATGTTACTATTGGAATCAGCTTGAGCAGATGATTGTGGAGTCATTTCATCAATTAAGAAATGATCTATGAACAAAAACAAAATATGGAGATGGTATAATTAGTAGATTAGGGTTTTTTTAGTTTATATATATATTAATTAATGCGGGTAGGGTAGGGTAGGAATGCGGAAATCGATGGCTATTCCACATTCCTACCCGATTTTTGCGGCTAACCGTTCAGTAAGGTAGGGTAGGGTCGGGTAGGGTAGGAACTTGCGGCCAGTCGGAAATTTGAACACCCCTAATCAGAATCATGGAGCGCAGTCATCGGGGTGCGCATCCCTACCTTTACAAGACCATCTCGCCCGTTACACAAGCATCACAAAAATCACCCTACTCCCCGTTACAAAGGTGACGCCTCAATCAAGGTTCCCTCTGAGGCGCTATAAAATTTTACTCGCCTATAAATTATAAGTCCCGTCCATTCATGGGGGATATCACACAAATCTCAGCACACCACATTTAGAATAATAAAACTCTCTGGCTATCATCATCCCCAGTGGAGTAAGTCATCCAGACTAAACAGCCTAATCTGTGTCTCTTGGTGTATTAAGCATCCCCATCACATACACCATCATATACATCATCACACTCTTGATTGATTTTACATCCATTGATGTTAGGAAAAAAGCAGTAAAATAGCAAAAAGAAAACAGAAATCAATATGATGGGTTTAGCCTCATCTTAGGCTGTCCATTTACAATAAGCAACCAGAAAATGGATTGGGTTCGTTGACACCCAACAGCATGGTCTGGCCCAATATACACACCACCGGATAGTAATGGCTTGTAATCATTGACTGGACCGCCCATAATTTTGAGTAAACATTGAATGTAATTGTGATAATATACAGTAACGTTGACGTAGGTTGTGAGATCAATAATAAAATATCAAGTGGATAAGATAAACCTCACTTGAATAATTATTTGTTTACATGCAGGAATGATGTGTAGCTATTTACTTATATGAAGAGTTAGTTATTAATTTTTGTGGGGTCCATTTATTTATTTGTTTTGATACTATTGGTTGGTAATATCATATCAGCATTATCAAAAGGAAAATATTATGTATCTCAAATTTGCAATCCAAATGAAAGGAGACCGTTGGATGAGTGAGTCTCATTAACTTTTTTAAATGAGACACACTGATCCAATGGTCCCCTTAATTTAGGATACAAATTTGGATTGTAAATTTGGGTTATATAGCATTGCTCTTATCAAAAAGTATCACTGTTGTAATGAATATATTTTTTTCCATAATATTGCAAGGCAAAATTAGGTCCATAAGGTGGAATTCGATGCAACACCTAATGTGGGTTTGTTGGTTGGTCAAAAGTCCATCCTGTGAACATCAAGCGAATGCGAAATACAAAGCTGTCAAAGTGTGAATGACCAGTGGGTGGCTATTCCTTCCCGTACGTTTGTTTGTGCATGAAAATTATACTAAATTAAGGCTTCCACGTATTTTTGTAAACACTAATCCTACGCAACAAAATTGGCTATACACACACGCCGCGTTCTCGTATGATATTTGATTGCACGCCTTGGCCATGCATGACTTATGATATGGGTGGGGTGGGTTTTAAGTTTAGACCATTTAAACATTTGATTTGACATGCCCTCTCATCTCACGTGCATTGCATGCAACTTCTGGCATTAGACTGGTTCATATATTTATTTGAGAATGTTTAAAATGCTTCTCTAATGTTAGACTCATATTTATACTAAATTAAGAGAATTTTTTTTTAAACTTAAATCAAGAGAGATCATTTTTTAAATTTAAATCTTTAATGATAAAATTACACCCTCCTGTAAATATTCAATGGTCATAGGGTCTGTATCAAATCAAATCTTTTACTGCTTTTTTTTTTTTTTAACTCAAATTTGGATAAAAGTTTGGATTTCTATTGAAGATGATCTCTACGCCAAGTCTCATGCCCGTGCTTCTTTTTTTCAGTTACTTTTTGCATAACTTCAATAACAAGAGTTCATCACTTTTCTTAAGAGCTATCATTAACACCGAGCCTACTAGCACGATACTCTACTTCTTCAAGAGATTATTTAGAATTGCCACCCATCAATTTTAATATCATTTGTTAAGAAATTAGAGAACCTAGTGATCAAAGACTTAATATAGATCGATGTTTAAGATCCATACCAACCTAAAACTTAAGCCTACAAATAAATTGTGAGCTCATCTATCATAGATTAAAAGAAATTTTATTCTTTTTTTTTTTATATCCAAAGTAAGATTCCACCCCTTCCAACAGTGTTCTTGCTTTTGACTCGGTGCGGGACCAACAGTGATCATAGTCAGTCTCCCTCGATTCATGACCGACTCGATCGTTAAGTCAATAAAGTTTAGGCTTTAGGTTTCATTTTAAAAAGGGCGGCTCAAGGTTAAGTGTGGTTTTAGGCAAAAATTTTATATGACACCCTATTAATATTTTGTTTATTAATATATAATATTTTAATTATTTTATTTTATTTTTTATTTTGTAAAATATAAAATATTGATCAAATTTTTATATTCAAGTTTTGACAATAAATCTTTTTCAATAGATAGCATAGTTAACCATTTAAGCTTATTTGAGCGTAGATAAATTTTTATTAATTTAAGTTTTAAACAAACAAGTTAATAATAAAATATGTGAGTAAAGAATAATTTTAACGAGTTATGTGCATGCATGAAGTACAAAACTTTGATAATACAGACAATTTAAGCAACTAATTTTATAAATTTTCACCATAAAAAATAATGTATATAATTTTTTTATTTGAGTGAGGAATATAAACCTTAAACACACCCGAAAGAGTTAGAAAAACTTAAATAAAAACTCACAAAGGAGTTAGTAATTTTAGACATAACAAAATTAGGTATTGAATTGAACTATTAAAATTTGAGCCCTAAAAATTTGAAATATATATATAGGCATATTATACTAAAGGAATAAATTTTATGGAGGCCCTCCAAAATTTGAGCTTAACTAATTAGAGAGTAATTTTAGATGTAACAAAATTAAATATTATTGTGAACTTTTAAAATTTCGGCTTTAAAAATTTGGAGCATATCTAATATATATATATATATATATATACATACATACATACATACATACTAGCCATAATCCATGTCTGAAGGCACGATAAAACATAAAATTCTACCGTTTAAAAAATTGATCCCACTATACCAAATTTAAAATTAATTTATTTGCTTTACATCATTTAAAATTAATTTCTACCTATTATTTTCTTAAAAATAGCATCAAAATTTTCTCAAAGTGCATAACTCGATAAAAAATTTTCAGCATGTGTACACTATCGTGTATGAATAATGTATGAAATAAAAGTTGTGTTAAAATATAAATTAAAAAAATATTAAATGATTGAACATGTGATAGAAGTTGTTAAAGTTAAAATTATTAAATATTAAATGATTGAACATGTGATAGAATTTGGTGATGTGATTTTTTTGGCGAAAAAATGTATAGAAGATAAAATTCAACTTGCTATATATATATATATATATATAGACCTATATATATCTATATCTATATTTATATCTATACTACTTATAAATGTCAGCATCTGTAAAAAAAAATTGATTTCCTATTGTATCCTTAATTATTATTATAAACTCAATAATAGCCACATATTACTTTCATCTCATTTTTATTTCCTATACCTATTTGACTTTTAAGTTATTTTGGACTATTTTATTAATAGTATTTGACTTCCAAATTCTTTATTGCTTTTATCCACTTTTTATTTCTTATACCAATTTGACTTCTCAGTTATTTTGGATTCTTTTATTAATAGTATTTGAATTATAAATTCTTTTGCACTCATTTATTAGTAGTATACTTTCATACATTTTCTATATTTATATTTATATTTATATGATGAAATAAAGTTCAATTTATATTTTATATTTCTATTACTATATGTGTGTAGTTGTCGAGTTGGATTCTACGATTAAATATATGTCATGTTTGCTTTTTTGACATGCAACAATATCATATTATTATAATAGTATTGTAATTAAATTAACCTCTTTAACAAGAAATGTAATTTATAATATAATTAGATGTGAAAATATTCAATAATGATAATTTTACAATGCAATTTCATTGTAAAAAAAAAATAGAAAATTATCTAATGGGTCGGAGAGATATCTAAATAAATGACAGATTAAATACTCAAAATAGGGATATAATAGATCAATAATTAAGTTTAACAATAGTTAAAATAAGAATTAATTATTCCACACATAATTTATGATTCAATTTAATTACATATACAATTTAAATTTCTCATGAAAAATTGTTATTCAAATATATTCACGTGTAACGCACGTCGTACATTACTAATTATACTAAATGAGTAGATATTTTTTGGGCCCTCTAAAATTTGGGGCCTTAGGCATGCACCTTAGCTCCCTAGGCTTGGACCGGCATACATTTTAAGGAATGTTTTATCTATACTATTCTAAAATGTCTAAATACTTGAAAACTATTTTTTTTTCATCATTGTCCCTCAAAACTACAACTATACCATCCTTATCCCTCATAATTAATGCTACAGACTCCAATTGCTTCTCACCCCGTTAAGTCTCTCTTAATGTTGCACACTCCAATTGATTCTCACCCATCAATTCTATCTCTCTTTCTCCCCCAATTTTTCAGCTGTTAGCCCCTCTCTCTTCCATCGCCTCTTCGACGGAAGTGTGAAAGATGAATCCCCACCCTTCATCTCCTACTTCTCCCTCGCCCTTCTCTTCTCCACTTATTTGCCTTCGATTTCAACCAACCACTATGGGACTACGGAGGACGACGACCGCCTACAATTCACTTGCAATAATTTGGATTTTTTTCACAGTTCGTTGCCTGTTGATCCCCTCAAATTACTCTAGCCTTCTCCTACAACTTGCAACTACGAGAGAGACAGGGAGAGAGATTGCACGCAATATCGTAATTTGTTCCATGAGATCCAGTCAAGTAGCTGACATTTTTACGGGGTTGGTTCGACAACTTTACCCAAAATATTAAAGGCTAAAATGTGAAAAAAAGGGTTTTGTATAATTTTGTGTTATGTGGACTTCAAATTAAGCTAGGTATTTTAGCACTTGTTCATTTCTCTGCATGTTTGCACGAAAATTTTGACGTAAGTTTTAATGCATGTTAGTATCATGTTGCTTGCACATCTGTAACATCAAGTCATATGTGGTAAGTGAGCCAGCGATGGGCTATGGCTTAAAATCCTTTTCTATTATAATTGAACTTTGGCATCCTCGGCTCATCTATTCTCCTTATGGAGTATATATTATCGAGGATCCTTTGGGGTTCTGGTTTACAAATATTTACAAAAGTTCTTAAGTTTGTCTATTCCTGCACAGGTTATCAAAGGTAATGGGAAACAAATTTCTCAAGTTGTTAATATATGGGTCGAACAATATGAGAAGGATCCAAAACCTGCCATGGTAGAACTTTTGATGATGCCTTTTGAGGTATGTAACATTTTCTCTCCATTACCACTCGAACTTGCTGCTTAAATCAGTGATTGGAAGACCAAATCCTTATCATTCTGTCAAATGTCAATTATGGACCTTATAACCATGCAGGCTTGCGGAGCAAAGTATCGTATTCAAGAAGAGTATGAGACTGATGTTAATGATGTAGTAGTTGCTCTTGTTAATCTGGCTATGAAAGTATCCTCCACTGCTCAGGGGTGGCTCAAGGTAAATTGAGGCCTAAAGCGGTAATACTAAATGAGGCCTTTTTATTTTTAGTATTATTTTTTATAAAAAATATTTTTAATTTTTTTTAAGTGACAGAGGAGGATGTGATACTTTGTTTTTGTTTTTTAAGATAGGGAGAGATTTTATTTATTTTTTTTTAAAATTTTTGATTTTTGAGTTTCTAATATTATGGATTGAATTGTAAGCTCAAATTATTGAAATTATAATTTTCTGATTGGCCTTCAATTTTTTGGGGCCTTTTTATAAGGCCTAAAATTTTCATGGATTTAAATTTTTTATGTGGACTAGTTATGTATCTACAATTATGGGGCCTTCTAAAAATTTGGGGCCTAAAACCCATGCTTTTTTTTTTATACTATAGGGCCGGCCCTGCCACTGCTCCAGTATATATGTTTTCCTTTATATTCCTTTCTGGGTTGACTTATACTCATTAGCCATCCTTCTCATGCATTTTGTCTGTGTTTCTTTATATCATTCATTTTTGGAAGACCTCATTTTATAGGTCTCCAACCATAATGAGAATTAATGGTAAAAGTTACAAATATTTACTTGGGCACAACCAAATGTGGATGGATTTGGGGTTAGATACTAATACAATTTATTGAGATATAATAATGGGTGGAGGCTATGTGGTCATCAACATTCTCATATTTACAACAATTGCACTTTATAGAAGAAATTTTTTCTCATTTTTGTAGCTTCTGGTTCTTGTCTCATAGTTACACATTTGTCTCTCGATTTCTATATCTAAGGCACAAATTACCTTTATATACAAGTTTGGAGTAACTACAAAAAGACAATTATCTCATACTCTTACCAAAAGTTACAAGACGCTACACTTTTTTTTTATCTTAATGCTATCGAGGATAGACTACTTCAACAGTTTTAGTTGAATTTTTTTATTTTATGTAATTTTGATATTCAAAATTGGTATAAAGTGTTTTTTTGTCCGGTAAGTAAAATTGATTGGGACATAAGGCTTGGTTTAGTTTGTTTTGGTTTATGTGCAGGATAGATTAAATTCGTACGAAGAAAAATTGCAATGGTGCATAGATGTGGGTAAATGTATGTTCTGATAATAGGTCCCCTTTGATTGCCCAAGCTTCTATTTCTATTTATGTTTTCTTCCCCAAAGAGCATTTCACATTTGTAATGTATTTACTACAAAGCAGAGAAATGTTATATAAGTTGAGAGACTGACAAGATCAAACCTCAAAAGCATGCTTGTAAAGGTGACGTTTCATGAGTTGCTTTGAGATTCCCCGAACAGTAGAAATTGAGACCTTGCAGCCTTCATTGACCCAATTCTAAAGCACAATAATCGCTCTTCGTCGTGGGAATATAAGCCTTAGTAATCTGTTCTTGAGGCCAGAATACTGCAAGTATAAAGGCCCAATTAACCCCTCTATGTTACTAGGGGCAGTGATATTCCCAGATTAACTGGTGAAATTGTTTGGGTTGGTAATGAAGGCCAAGGGGGAAGTGTTTTTTTGTTTTGTTGGGAAGCTAATTGTTTTTTGTTCTATTTTAATATATTGACTTCCGTAGCCTAATTTCACTCAAACCCCCCCTCTAAACCTAGTTGTCCCTTATTTTCACCCAATCTTATTTTCTCTCCCAAAGTGTTTCCTATTTTACTCCATTGCAACACCAAGTCCATCGAGGTTCCTTTGTGTTGGTTTTTTAGAATAATTTTCATTGAAGCTGGTTTTTATATTTTGGTCCCAACTATTGGTGCAAGCTTTTGCCGTGCATTATTAACGAGTGTATTATGTTAGGTTACTCTTTTATTTACCTATTGGTTCTCTGTACATCAAAAGCCATTTTCTCAAGTTGCTCAACTATTGAACAAATAAACTTACAAAAGAAAGGAAAAAAATAAATTTATAACACACAATAGTTCACGTGCAACAACTAGTAATTTATAAATGTGTAGTAATAACATAAACAAAAAATTTAAATCTATAAAGAATAAGTCCCATTTAAGCTTAAACAAAAGATTTCAACTTGAATAAATTTTGCTTATTAATTCAACCCATAAAATTTAAAGGCCATAAAATTCAATTTTTTAAAAAAAATAAAAGAAAAAAGTTAATAGTAAAATTATAGCTACTGAAAAATCAAGATTTAAAATCCAAACAAAAAAATAATAATAAAGTTCAAACTCATCATCGTAATTTTACAATCGTTCTCTCCCTCTCTTACTGTCAAGTTCAAATATGTTCTCCCTCTTTCATTGTCAAGTTCAAATATGCTAACAACAACTTAAATATAAAAAAATTAATCTATATAATAAAGTATAATACAATTCAAATTTCAAAAGATAAACAAAATGACTTTTGCTTTTCGCGGTTGAGATCTATTTAAATTTTACTTTAAAAATAATCCGACGGCTAATATTAACATTCCAAATTTAATAGAGAAAATAGGCCCCTAATGATGTGTTTGAGGTAATTTTTTAAAAGTGCTTCTACAACTTTTCATAAGTATTTAAAAAAAAAAAAAATAGTGTTTGGAACTACCCCACCACCACCACCATCACTACTACCACCACCACCATCACCCTACCACCACAACTACCTCCACCACCACCGCCACTACTACCGCCACTGCTACCACACCACCACCTCTACCACAACAACCACTACCATTGTCGCCACTCCCCCATCACCACCCCACCCACCGCCCCACCCACAACCATCACCACTACCACTACCACTACCACCAACCCCATCGCCCAACCACCACCATCACCACTGCTGTCGCCACCTTACCACCACCACTGCCCCACCACTACCACCGCTACAACCCCACCACCACTATCACTACCCTACAACCATCACCACCACCCCACCACCATCACCACTATCACTATCATCGTCACTCCACCACCATAACTACCCCCACCACCACCACTGTCGCCACCCCCACCACCACCCCACAACCACCATCACAACTACCACCACCCCACCAGTGCCCCACCACCACCATCCCTACTACCACCACCACCACCGCTGCCACCACCTTACCACCACCGCCACTGTCCCACCATCACCCCTATCACCACCACCCCACCATTACCATCACCATTGTCACCCACGGCTGTGACCATCACAACCGGTTGTCATCACCCATCACAATTATTACCGTCTCCCACCACCACCACTGCCGCCCACCATCACAACCACCACTCGCCCCTACCCCCACTCCCACCCACCACGACAACCACCGCTCTCCCACATTACAATTGGTGCTTAAATTCCTTTCTATCTCCTCTATCTTTGTAATTTGATTTTAGGTGTGAATACAAATATGTTTATTGTTGACTTTTTTTTTATTACTCCGTGCCTTCAGGCACGAGAAATAACTGGTTAATCCATATAATAAAGAACAATACAATTCAAATCTCAAAAGATAAACAAAATGACTTTTATTTTTCGCGGTTGAGATCTTTTTAAATTTTACTTTAAAGTTAATCCGACGGCTAATATTAACACCTCAAATTTAATAGAGAAATAGACCCCTAAGGGTGTGTTTATGTGACTTTTTAAAAAAACTTTTAGAACTTATAATTTCTCATAAGTACTTTAAAAAAAAAAATAGTGTTCGGAATCGTCCCACCATCATTACTATCACCACCGCCGCCATCCTACCACCTCAACTACCCCCACCACCATCATCACTACCACCACCGCCGTCGCCGCCGCCATCCCACCACCACCTTTGCCACAACAATCGTCGCCACCACCACCCAACCACCACCACCATCGCAGCCACCACCACCATCACCGTTGCCGCCACCTTACCACCAACGCCACTGTTCCACCATTACTCCTACTACCACCACCACCTCCACCATTACCCCCACGACCATCACCACTACCACCATCGCTGTCGCTACCCCCACCACCACCACCGTTGTCGTCATTACCCCACCCCTACCACTGGTCGCCACCGCCATCACCACCCCTACTGTCCCATCGCCATCACCACCACCACCACCACTATCGCCACCCATCACCCACCATCGGTTGACACCACCGTCGTCCTTTGCCACCACCTACTATCATCGTCATCTAACTCTTATACTTATTTACCATTACCACCATCATCCCACTACCACCGTCAGCACCCATCACCGCCATTATTACCCACCGCCATTATTACCCATCACCGCCATTTTTACCAGGCTGGGCCAACACGTGACTGGTCCTAACTTGCACATGGGAGTTGTTTTGTGACGGGATTCTGCAATCATGGCCTCCTCGATTCCCGCGTACATTACAACCCACTCCTTTCAAACTATAAATGCCCCAAACGGCTGTCAAAACCCCCTTCTTCTTCCTTTCAACTTCCCTCTTCATACCTCTCCTTTCGTCTCCTTGGCTTCCTGCTCAAAGTTGAGTTTCCTCAGTTCGATTCAAAGATTCTCATTGCCCTTCTCCTGTGATTTCTCCCTGGGTTGCGGCTCGTCGTTCTTCTTAAGCTAGGTACGTTTCTTGTCTCTTTTTCACCTCTTTTCTCGTTCTGGATCCCTCGAGTTTGATGTGGTTGTTGTGCTTTTGGGCTTTTCGGTTCTTTTATTTCTGGAATCGGGACTATTGCTTGTCCCCTCTTCCCCTCTTCGTGGACTGGTGTTCTATTGTGAGAATCCTCGGCGTTGGGAGCTACTGTGCTGACCCTAGGGTTATTAGGGAGAGCTTAATTAGTATTCCCCCTCTCTATCGCTCTTTCAATTTGCCCTTCTCTTGTCCTATCATGTCTGTTTCCTCTAGAGCCACCCCTTCTTCTGTTTCCCTCTTAGGCGGTAAATTTGTCGAGGAGGATACTGACCTAGGAGATGTAGGTGTTGAAATTGACAACTTTTCGGGCGTAGATTATGTCGATGTCGGCGTAAATGTTGGGGAACCTCCCTCAACATCCGCTTCTGTGCCCCCTAAGCCTAGTAAAGGTAAGGGCAAGGTGAGCGAGGTGGGAACCCCTTCTGAGGGCATAGGAGCTGCCTTCAGTTATGCAGAGCGTGTGGGCGCTAGTGAGGTCGATCCCATTTTCCTGAAGGCTCTTGGGGCTCGCTACGAGTTTCCTCCTGGAGTTCGACCCTGGAGTCCTGATGCATCTGCCTCATATGTCTCCCACGTTCATAAGAATGTCTGTTTCTTTGTGGCCGCCTTTGAGAACGAACATCGCTTTCCAATTCATCCCTTCATTAAGGGCGTTCTGCAACATTTCTACGTTTGTCCTGCCCAACTCTCTCCAAACTTTTGGGGTGTGCTAGTAGGTCTCCTTGTTTTCTTTAAGACTCATAAGCTTGGAGTGCCCACTATTCATATACTTATGGAGCTTTTTAACGTCAAACACAACTCTTCTAAGGGCTTTTTATACATTTCGAAATAGGCATCAGCCAAGTGGATCATATCCGACCTCCCGAGCTCCTACAAAGGCTAGAAAAAGTACTACTTCTTTGTGGGAGGAACTCAATGGGAGTACGACCCTAGAGATAGGACAGACACCCTCCCAATTTCTAAAGCGTGGTCTGCCCCAGATAACATGGGTAAGTTCTTAACCGAGCTGCCTGAGATCAGATTTTTATTTGCCTCCTCCCTTGATTTCATTCTGCCTTCACCCCTCTTCAGGTAAGCGCTTTGAGCTTAGTGCTGAAGATGAGCAGGTGCTGCTAAAGTTGGAGAAGTGCAAGCCAAAGAGATATTCTGAGCTCATCCAGCCCTGGGTTCTGGTGGATCAAGGGCTGAGCCCCCCGCGGTGACAATAGATATTCCACTTTCGGCTGTCAGCGCTGAAGGAGTGGAATGTGGTGTCTATTTTTTGACTTTATTGCTTTTAATTCCATCTCCTTCTTCTGTTTCTTCCCCTTTTTTAAACTCGCCCAGTTTAGTTCTTCCAAGTTCTTCCACAATGAAGCCCACCTCTGAGGAACTCCAGGCCAAGATCGATCAGTTAGCGAAAAGTGGGAAAGGTAGCAAACGGAAAGCTGTGATCGGCTCTGGAAGTAGCCCTGTTACTCGGGCTAAGATTCAAAAGTTGGGGGTGCCCACTTCTTCTCCAACTTCGACTTCAACAAAGCAGCTTCAATCGTTGAACCCCCCACAAGTCGTTGAGGCCTGCCTGCCCTCAGGGATTCAGCCTACTTCAAGGCGAACTAATGAGCCAGACGAGGCTTCTCCTTCCTCATCTGAGGTCAAGGAAGCCTTGAGATTGGTCCCCGACCTTCAACCTAGTACTTTCTCTTATAGTCCCTCTGGGAAGATTATCGAATCATTTCCGAAGAAACCTGGGTGTGACGAAGGAAAGCGCCCCAAGGCGGAGGAGAGTGAGGACTCCTTTTTTTAGAACAGTGAGCTTGCTGCTGGGGCCATTTCTTCTGTTCTTACTGACTTTGACGTTCGAAAGGCTTTTTCTATGCCTCTTGAGGAGAACATCAACTCAGCTCTTCAGGGAACAACTGTTGTAAGTTCTTGCATTCTCATACATCCATTTATCTTTATGTCATGACCTTAAGCTTACCTTTTCTTGCTTTCTCTCCTGTCCCCAGCTGGCTCTCCACGTAAAAGGTTTGGTGAGTAGGATCCAATCCACTGAGAGTTCTGTCAAAGCTTTAAAAGCATACGAGTTTAAGGTTGCCCAACTCGCCTTTGACAATGACGACCTCCGAGCTCAGGTGGCAGGCTTCAAGGAGGAATTGGAGAACCAGGCTTCTTCCCTTCAGGGCTTACAAACGACAAAAGATGCTGCTGAAGAAAGAGAAAGGAAAGCCAGGGATGAGGTAAGAATGGCCAGGGAAGAGCTGAAACTTAAATCCGAGGCCTAGGCCAAGGCCAGTCAAGAAGCCTTTGAAGCCCAGAGCTCTTTGCAGAGCATAAAGAAGGATTATCTTTCTGTGACTGAGGCAAATGCTGCACTCTGCTCCGAGCTCGAGGCGCAAAAGGCTCTTGTCAAGGAAAAAGATGATGTTATCGCTGAGCTGAGGGATGATGTCACCACTCAATGGGCCACAAGATGGCTTGCCTTCAAACGCCGAGCTACGAAGACCTATCCAAACCTTGACTTCACCTTCACTATTCCCACCGAGGAGGAGCTGGAGGAGACTGACACAGATGGTGAGGGGGACAGCTTGGCTCCACCAGACTTTACCTCAAAAGGTGTTGAGATGCCCATCCCTCCTACTGAGACCTCTGAAGCCCTTTCTACTGGGACAGGCTCTGTTGCTGCAATTCCCAAGCTCCCAGCTGTAACTTCTGCTGTTTCTGCCTCTGTACCGTTCTCAGCTGACCTTGTGAATGAGGACCTTGTTCAGAATTCGGAATCAATAGGAGCAGATACCCGTGTAGCTGGCACCCCTGGAAGCTCTCCTCTTCTGCCTGCTGCCGAAGGCTCATCTGCTGAGTTGCAGAATCCTTCACTTATGCCTTCCCTAGACACTTAAGGCTCTCCTCATGTTCATGTGACTCTAATTTCATTTTTCATGTACTTTGAACTCGTACTCTGAAATACAAACTTTGAAAAACAATTTCTGTTCTAAATTTTTGCTTTGAAATGTGATGTGATTTCTGGTTTGAAACATAATTATGCTTTCCTTTGCTTTATGTTCCTCTTGCCCCCATTGCTTCGAGAAGTACTTCAGTCCTTCTTAAAACAAAATTATTGACTTTACGAGCTGTAGGGCTCTTTTCCTGAATTAAGGAATTCACTGTGAGCTATGGGGCTCTTTTTATGAATTAAAGAATTTATCATGAGATGCAGGGCTCTCTTTATGAATTAAAGAATTCATCATGAGCTGCAGGACTCTTTTAAAGAATTCATTGTGAGCTACATGACTCTTTTTATGAATTAAAGAACTCATCATGAGCTGCAGGGCTCTTTTAAAGAGTTCATTGCGAGCTACATGACTCTTTTTATGAATTAAAGAATTCATCATGAGCTGCAGGGCTCTTTTTATGAATTAAAGAATTCATCATGAGCTACAAGGCTCCTTTTAGCTTCTTCATGGAAACAGGCAGGCATGAATCGAAAACTTGGTTATTTCATTGAAAATAATCTCATTACAAGGGAGACTTACTGAAAAAATTTCTTAAGGTGTTCTGCGTTCCAAGAATGAAGTAGGACTTTTCCTTCTTCTGTTTGCAGCTCATAGTTTCCAGGCCTAATTATTTTTGAAATGATGTAGGGGCCCTCCCAATTGGGTCCCAATTTGCCATAAGTGGGGTCTTTTCTTGCGGGCGAAAGCTTTCTAAGTACCAAGTCTCCAACCTTGAAGCTCCTCCGCTTGACCTTCCTGTCGTAGTACCTTGTGGTCTTCCTCTGATACCTCTGAATGTTCTACAGAGATCTTTCTCTTTTCTCTTCTAAGAGATCAAGATTTAATAGAAGGGATTCATCGTTATGCCCGGGCTCAGCAAACTCAGTTCTGGGGGAGGGGTGTCCTATCTCCACTGGTGACACTACTTCAGTCCCGAAAGCCAAAGCAAACGGTATTTCCTGAGTTGCCACTCTGGAGGTCGTCCTGTAGGCCCATAAAACCTCTGGAAGACATTCTACCCATTTCCCTTTTAGCGACTCAAGTTTGGTCTTCAAGGCCGCTTTAATTGTCCTGATAGTAACCTCAGCTTGCCCATTGGATTGCGGATGAGCTGGGGCTAAAAAATAGTTCTTTATTCCGAGCTCTGTGCAGAACTTTTTGAACTTAGGATTGTCAAATTGCTTTCCGTTGTCAGAGACAAATGCCCTAGGTACTCCAAATCTACAGATTATTGACTTCCAAGTGAAGTTTTGAACCGTCTGCTCCGTGATTGTTGCCAGTGGCTCTGCCTCCGCCCATTTAGTGAAATAATCCACTCCGACGATGACGAACTTACACTACCCTATGCCAGTGGGTAGAGGGCCAAGAATGTTCAATCCCCACTGTTGAAAGGGCCATGGACTTACCACCGAGGTAAGGAGTTCTGGCGGGCAGTGTGAGACGTTGGCATGCACCTGGCAGACCTTGCACCTTCTTACCAGATTGGTGGTATCCCTCAGCATAGTAAGCCAGTAATATCCTTGCCTCAAAGCCTTCCCTGCCAGTGCCCTAGCTCCAATATGATTGCCACATATTCCCTCATGAATTTCCCTTAATATGTAATCAGCGTCCTCCTCTCCCACACATCTTAGAAGAGGCATTGAGAAACCTCGTTTGTACAAGTTCCCTTGCAAAATGGAAAATCTAGCTGATCTGGTTCTTAGCTTTGCAGCTTCTTTGGGATCCTCTGGCAAAGTCCCGTTTTGTAGAAACCCTATGATTGGGTCCATCCAGCTCGTTGGGGTTTGTACTAGCAGTATCTCTTCATTCTCAATGCATACAGATGGCTGTGCCAAGTGTTCTACTGGAACCAGCCTGTCTAAATTTTCTTGCGAAGCCGTTGCCAGCCTTGCTAGGGCGTCTGCACGTGAATTTTCAGATCTTGGGACATGTCTAACCTCAACTTGCACAAACTTCTTGATCAGTTCCTGCACTTTCCTGAGGTAGAGGGCCATTTTCTCACTCCTGGCCTCATAAGATTCTTCTATCTGCTTTACAACGAGCTGGGAGTCACTACAGACCTCTAGCTGCTCTGCCTCCATTGAGTGTGCAAGAGTGAGATCGGCAATGACAGCTTCGTACTCCGCCTCGTTGTTTGAAGTCTTGAACCCGAACGTAAGGGCGTATTCGACATCTACTCCATCCGGGGAGGTCAGAATCAAGCCTGCACCACTCCCATGGGCATTAGCTGCTCCATCCACTGAAAGCCTCCAAATGGGGAGGTCAGACACTAGCCGAGTCACCTCCGTAGGCGCTGCTGTTGTAAATTCTGCGATGAAATCTGCCAATATTTGCCCTTTGATGGCTGCTCTTGGCTTGTACCTAATATCAAACTCGCTGAGTTCAATGGCTCATTTGACCAGCCTTCCCGAGGACTCAGGCCTGTGTAATACCTACTTCATTGGCTGATCTGTTGGAACCTCGATGGTGTGAGCCTGAAAGTATGGTCTAAGCCTCCTCGCCGTCGTGACCAGAGCTAAAACAAGTTTTTTCATCTTCAGGTACCTTTCTTCTGCTCCCCTGAGAGCTCTGCTGCAGTAGTATACGGGTTGCTGAGCTCTTTCGCGCTCTCTCACAAGCGTTGCGCTTGTCGAGTAATCTGAGACCGCCAGATATAAATTAAGCACCTCACCTTCCCTGGGGCTTACCAAGATGGGGGGAGAGCTCAGATACTCCTTCAAAGACTTAAATGCCTCTTCACATTGATCATCCCATTCGAACGCTTTCCTCAAGATTCGAAAGAAAGGCTGTCATTTATCACTCGATCGGGATACAAAACGACTCAGGGCAGTTATTCTTCCCGTCAGACGTTGGATCTCCCTGGTATTTGATGGCGGCCGCATGTCCAGTACTGCTTTTACCTTTTCTGGGTTAGCCTCAATTCTTCTGCTGTTGATTATGAAACCCAGGAACTTTCCTACTGATACTCCAAAAGCACATTTAGCAGGATTGAGTTTTATCTTGTACTCCTTGAGGACCTCGAATGATTCTGCTAGGTGCTGGATGTTAAGCTTTGCTTTGAGAGACTTCACCAGCATGTCGTCAATGTAAACTTTCATGGACGTCCCAATCTGCTTTTGGAACATCCGATTCACCAGGCGTTGATATGTGGCTCCTGCATTCTTCAACCCAAAAGGCATGACCTGGTAATAGTATGTCCCTTGCTCAGTGACAAAAGAGGTATTTTCTTGGTCATTAAGGTCCATCCTGATCTGATTATAGCCTGAGAAGGCGTCCATGAAGCTCAGGAGCTCGTGGCCAGCTGTGGCATCCACTATTAGATCAATCCGAGGTAGGGGAAAACTATTTTTGGGACAAGCTCGGTTGAGGTCTGTGAAATCAATGCAGAGTCGTCACTTGCCATTGGTCTTCTTGACGAGGACCACATTTGCTAACCAAAGGGGGTAATCCACCTCCCTAATGGCTTTGGCATGGAGGAGTTTGCTGACCTCCTCATTAATTATCTTTTGTCGTTCTGGGGCGAAGCTTCTTCGCCTCTATTTGACAGGTTTGCTAGCGGGATTCACGTTCAATTTGTGTGTGATAACCAAGGGGTCTATACCTTCCATGTCTTCCTGCTTCCAGGCAAACACTTCCTTGTTTCTCTTCAGGAATTGATAAGGAGGTCCTTGACTTCTTTGCTTAGCTTGGTCCCGATGTAAACAAGGTGCTCTGGCTCGTCATCGAGCTGAATAGGCTCCAGCTCTTCCGAAGGGGTCGGTCTGGTGTCCAGCTCGTCCCTCATGTCGAGCTCGTCCAGCTGGATATTTTTAACTTCTTTTTGCTTCACTGAAGCCATGTAGCATTTCCTGGCTACGCGCTGATCTCCTCGGACCATTCCAACTCCGTTCTCGGTGGGAAATTTCATAACTAGATGATAGGCAGAAGGGACAGCTCTTATCGCGTTGATGGAAGGCCTTCCAAGCAGCATATTATATGCAGAAGGAGCGTCAACCACCAGAAATCTCATTGTGGTGGTGGCTTGACAGGGAGGGTCTCCCATAGTAAGCACGAGCTGAATTGATCCTTGGGGTAACACCCTCTCCCCTGAGAATCCCAGCAGATGTGCACTCACCAGTTCCAGCTTCTCTCTACCGATGCCCATTTTATCAAATACTGACGCAAAGATGAGGTCTGCAGAGCTGCCATTGTCAATTAGAACTCGATGAACAATTATGTTTGCTACTACAACCCTTACCACCAAAGGGTCGTCATGGGGGAGTTGATAGCCTTCCAAGTCTGAATCTGAGAAGGTGATAGTTGTGTCTAGGCGTGGGGCCTTGGACACAGTATATACCTCGTGTGCCTCCTCGGCTCTGACTCTTCGTAGGTGAGCTTTCCTGGCTGAGCTGAATTCTCCTCCTCCTGCGAATCCCCCAGAGATGACTCTGATTTCCCCTAGTGGTTGTTGGTGTGGTACTAGTGCCTGTTGCTGAGGTGGTGGGGGCGGAAGAGCTCGGTTTTGATTATCTCAGGCCACAAAGTGACGCAACTGCCCTCGTTGAATCAGGAATTCTATTTCCTTTCTTAGCTGGATACAATCGTTGGTATTATGGCCATGATCTCGGTGGTAATCACAGTACTTGGTCGGGTCTCTCTTTGCTGGGTCCGCCTTCATTCGGGGAGGCCATCTTAGGAACTTCTCGTTCTGCACCTCGCCTAGGATCTGAGACACCGAGGCGGTCAGGGGAGTGAGCTGCCGAGGTGCATACCTCGGTTGCAGTTCTGGCTGTGGAGGGCCTAGTCGATCCCTAACATTGCCCATTCTTTTTGGGGACCGTTCCCTGTCTCTCCTTGGAGACCGGTTCTACTCTCTTTCTTTCATGGGACTTCAGTCCCTTTTCTTCTCCTCTCTCCTTCTCTCCTTTCGTGATGATGACGGGCTCCCTACCTTAGAGAGGAGCGTTTCCTCACCGTTTATATACTTCTCTGCTTTGGCCAACACCTCGGTCATGCTTGCCTGGGGGTTCTTTGATATAGAGAACATCAGATCCTTTGATTGTACTCCAAACCCTGCGATGAAAGCAGTGATGGTGAATTTCTCGTCTGGGACATCTACTTTCAATGATTTTGCATTGAACCTCTGGACATAGGACCGTAGGTTCTCATCAGATCTTTACTTTATGTTTAACAGGTGATAACTCGATTTTCTGTAGGTCTGCGCTCCTATGAAGTGAGATACAAAAGATATCGAAAGTTCCTTGAAGGAGGAGATCGAGGCCGGGTGGAGCCTATTAAACCAGGCCAGGGCTGATCCTTTCAACGTGATAGCGAAGGCTCTGCAACACACAGGGTCCTGGTACCCGTGCAGCTCCATTTGGTTTTTGTATGTATTAAGGTGGTCCATAGGGTCTTTTGTTCCATCAAAGGCTTCCATCTGCGGCATTCTGAATTTCGGTGGAAGGGGGAAGTGCAATATCCCTGTGGTGAATGGGGACTCAGTCTGCTGTACTAGTGTATCCATTGAGATCGGAACCTTGCTCTTTACAGCCTCCTTCATGTGGCTGAGCTCTTGCTGGATGCCCCTGAAGCGCTGCTCCCAATACTGCTCTTTCCCTTCTTGCTGATAGAGGAAGAAATCATCCCTCTCTCCTCCATCATTTTGGCTTTGCACTTCTTCATTGTGGCTATTCCTAGGGGGCAGATGGGCATCCTGCCCCATGGTCTGGCTATTTTCCCTTCCTTCATTGACCTCCCGGAGGGGATTAAGATGTTGTTGTTCCCTGAGATGGGGGTTATTCTGGCCTTCTTGGGCCGGTCGTGCCTCCTGCGGTCACTGCAGGAGCTTCAAGAGCTCCTCATTCTGCTGTAGCAAGCGTTGATTGGCTAGGCGAAAAGCCTCCCACTCGTTATTGGTGGGGAGATTTCCCACAGGAGAGTTGACCTCTAGGACATCCTGCAGCTGTCTACTGTTGGTGGTTTCTTGTTGATTTTGCATTTGTGGTAGGTTTGCTTGACTTCTACTCATGTTGCGAGTTGAGACCATCAGTCACTGAAAGATCAGCGTATTTGTAACAGGAACTGTCGTTCCCACAGACGGCGTCAAACTGATGGTGTATTTTTCACTCGAATGAGCAACGAGATGGGGTTCAATTATAAGGGACAGACCTGAGCTACAAGGCTCGTGAGTTGGTGGATGAGTGTTCAAATTAACCGAAGTGTAGTGCATGCAATACAGTAGAAATATAGTGGTTCACTGGCTGATGAGCTCGGCTAGTCCACTCTCTAATGGAGACTCTTGCTCCTTTTTCTTTATTGATTGTTTTCTCTCAGTACAATTTTGGCTCTCTCTTTTCAATGGAGGCGTTACCTAGTTTTTATAGGGCTGTTCTCTATTCTGTTAGAATTCGCCGAGGTTCTTGCCTGTCATTGTGTGATTCTCCTAGATTTTAGGAGGGGATCTTGATTAGTTGAGAGTTATTCGGCTTAATTCTAGCTTTCCATTCCGCTGGGGGTGTGGACTGTCATTCAGCTACCTCCCAGTCACTCTTGCTATTACCTTTTCCGGGGTAGAGCTTTAGCTCTGGTTTCCTGAACTATGTGTGTCTAGCCCGACCTCCCGAGCTGACCTCTTCTCCTGAGCTTATGTCTGGAATTTATTTTAAGTATCATCAAATATAAATATATTTATTGTTGACTATTTTTTTTTATTATTTTATACTTTCAGGTACGAGTAATAACTAATATTTTTATTTTTTAAAATTTAATTAATATTTTTAGATCAAATTGGCATACAGCTGTGCATACGAACAAATGGATGGTCATAGGGCTCTCAAGTCCCAGCCACATGGTCAGACCGTCAGAGCCGTCAATATAGCAAGTTTAGGTCGTCACTGCTGACCACGTGGCGACGATGGCTGCAACTCAGAAACCACGTGCTCATCATACCAATCACTGAAATAGATTTTTTGCTTTGGGGAAGTCCACAGAACCCAAAAAAAATAAAAACATCCAGAAAATTAGGTGGAAATTAAAGCAGTCCTTATCAGTTATCACGTATTTCTACCCAAGTTCCCTAGGAACATCTAGAAGGAATAATAGGGAGACTGATTCATTGAACTGGGGCTGTACAATAACCAAATTGCCAATAACACCCTTTTGGACTTGGTTCAAATTCAAACTACTACTCCACACTATTTTTCCATGTCTTATAAAAAATTATGGACAATTATAGACTTATGAGAAGTTTTTTTGATCAGATACTTATGAGAAGTTGACTAGGAAGAGTATGGGTGTGTTATGGATATTTCATTGGTGGATGCCAAATTACACCTTTTCCTTAATTAATAGTTATTAGGATTCCTAACAAAAAAATAATATATATATATTCAGATTGGAATTCTATACTACTATAAAAGTTTAAGCAAAAAAAATAAAAAAATACCCAATAAATTTACTTAAATAATAAATATGCAAACTGCTGTATTACATTAAATAAAAAGATTACAATATTTTATCTAACCTATTCATTATTTTTTTTGGAAGGTCTAACCTATGCATTATTTACGGTGTATTCTTTACATTTTTTTTAGTAATAATTGCATCTAAAAAAAATATTCGAAATTAAAATTGATGAACTCCAAACTAAGATCAATTATACAAGGAGAAAAATGAAACGAATTAGTCATACACTTGATAAAAAAGAATAGCAAAATAATAATTATTAATTAAAACTGTAAGGGATTTATCCCTCCACAAAGGATTCTGGCTGACCTGGTCGTAGACCTCCAGTAGCCTTTACCTCTTTTCACCAACTGTCCATATGAGGTGTTCACCTATATGGAGGTGGGGGAGACGACTCTCTTCCGATGTGGGGCGAATTATCCCTCCATGAAGGATTCTGGCTGACTTGGGCGTAGACCCCCAGTAACTTTTACCTCTCTTCGCCAGTTGGGAGCGCGTTCGTCCCACATCGGAACTCTCTTCCGATGTGGGACGAACGCGCTCCCAGCTGGCGAAGAGAGGTAAAAACTACTGGAGGTCTACGCCCAGGTCAGCCAGAATCTTTCGTGGAGGGATAAATCCCTTACAAAAATTATAAAAAAGCCTTTTTTAAAGTTGTTGTTTTAAATTTCAAGATGTCCTGAGCCGACCCCGGAGTTAGTAGCAACAATTAACCTTGGATTCCATATAGATGTTCCCTACCCCGATGCTAATATTAATGAAAAAAAAAAAAAAATTCAATTACATCCTTTTTAGTTTATTATATCTTCAAAGACATTTCATCTATTATCCAAAACATCATTGACACTTCTTCTAATTTATATTTAAACATCAATCACACCATTTGCTGTTAAACCACCATTTCTAACCAAAAAAAAAAAGTTATTCAAAATATTAAAATTACTCTTACATAAACCCCAATTAATCTTTTTATATAAAATTTGATTCGAACTGATTAAATTTTATTTTTTTATGTATTAAAATTCGAGCCGATTTGAGCTTTACTTGAGCTGTTAGCACCTATTAAAATTTGTTTCGACTCGATTTAAATTTTTATATATTTTTTATTATAATTCATGTCAATTAAAATTCTATTCAAGTTAATTAAAAATTTGAATCGATTAAAATTTATATTTTTGTATGTATCAAAATTCGGACAGATTAAAATTAATACGAGTTGATTAAAATTTGAATTTTAATTGACTCGAATAAAATTTTAATCGGCTCAAATTTTAAAAAGTAAAAAAAAAATATAATTTTTAATCGACTCCAATTTTAATATATAAAAAATAAATTTTAATTATCTCTAGTCGAATTTTAATCGACCCGAATTCTAATGCGTAAAAAAATTTAAAAAATAAAGGAGATCTCATTGAAGATATGTCTATTTAGAGGGGGTGTGGATGAATTTTTTTCTAAAATATATCAAAGACAATTTAGTAAAATTATATTCTAATTAATACTTTTAATCCAATAGGGGATGTCAATGAATGTTCAAAAAATAGAAAAAATATTTTTAAAGATATGATAAATTAAAAAAAATGTGACTGAAATTTTTCCTTAAAAAAATTAGATAGGTAAGTCAATAAACTAATCTTCAATTTCATTATGCCAACTTTTTGTTTTTATTAGGATGGGCCAACATTGAAAAAAAATAATAAAAGAAAAGAAAATAAGTCCACCTCTTAGAGCATCTCAAAAAGGCTAGCTAAATCCTCCCCCTTAACTATTTTAGATAACTTCTCCTTAAAATGTGATTCCAACAGACTAGCTATTCCCTTATCTATTTTCCATTGCCCACTTTTCACTCGCTACATCTAGCTAGCCAGTCTCTCCCTCGCTCTATCCTCTCCCTCGCTCCATCCTCCTCTTCTTCGAGTCTTAGAGACTCTCGCCTCTCTTTGCCTCTCCCTGTCTCTCTTTGCCTCTCCATCGATTGAACTTGAAGCCACAAGCACCTTGAAATCTTAAGCCACAAAACCTAAATCCCAAATCTGAAATCTTAAGCCACAAAACCTAAATCCCAAATCTAAAATCTTAAGCCACAAAACCACAAACCTAAAATCTTACTGTCGCCTCTCAAGCCACAAACCTAAGAAGCTCCATAGCACAGAAGATCCACAGCACCCGAAGCTCATCGATAGAGTCTTTGACTCTTTATTTTATGCGCTTGACGAGAGAGAAGAAGAAACAGCCTGAGGGATGAACTGTGAGGGGATGGGCCCGCTGGGCTGCTGTGTGGTTCTGCCTTTTACCCTCACAAACGAAGACGACGAGTTGAAGATGAAGAAGGAAAATGGGGCCTCTGTTCACTGCAATTCTTAAACAATTTTCCTGGTATGTGTCACAAATAATCTCAATTTCATCTTATGTTTGTGTAATTGCAAACGAGTCGTGATTTGAGGTTGAACGATTGAACAATTGAATGAGATTTTTTGTGATTTAGGATTGATCTGTATGGTCTCTCTCTCTCAGAATGGAGAAGACGATGAGTTGATTAAAATCCAGCAAATCCCCCCCCCCCCCAAATTTAGTAAAACTCTTCTAAAAATCTAACAAAATCCCCCTAAAAAATTCAAAAATCCAGCAAAACCCCCAAGTATTTTATGATATTTACTCTTGTAGCCCATAATTGATTAAATTTATACAATGTATAATTGAATTGCTATTTTTTAAATTTTATTATTGAAAGTTAGTAAAATTTAGTTGAAGTGGTTAGCTAAAATAGATAGCGTTGTTGAAGTGAATTTGAAAAAGTGGTTAGTTAAAGTAGATAATATAAAATTTAAATATATTTTGAATAACTATTTTAGATAGTATTATTGGAGATGCTCTTATACCGTACAAGACAATTTCAGTTATTTCTGGTACAGCACAAGGACATTCCCGTAATTCCACCATCCTTCGCCTGGCCGCTAAGCAAGAGAGAGAGAGAGAGAATGAAAAGAAAGCAATTCTGAGGAAATCACAGAAACGAATAAAGAGCAAAGAAAAAAACTCCCTCTTTATTCTCCTCTGCAAAATTCAAAGCGTCTTGGACTATCCTTCCTTCGAAATCAAGGGTTAGCGTTTGTAAATTTGCTTCGATTTCCCTTTCTCGGGAGCCTCTCTCTCTCTCTGGACTTGTTACACATCAAAATCAGTGCCATATCACTCACAACTCTCTAAAATTCTTTATTTGTATCTTGTGATTCTTTCATTTCTACTTCTCAGACATCCTAGCTTCGAATTGGCAATTTATTCTGTAAAAAAAAAAAAAAAAATCAGAATCAAGGGTTTTACTCATTCAACAGATATTTACATAGCTGAGATCTGAGGTTCACTTTTGTGCATCATGGCGGTTCCAACGATAGCGTTGTATGCGAGTCCCCCGAGTAGTGTGTGTTCAGCGCCGCATCCATGCCAGATCAATTCACACGCATCTTACGATTTTGATTTGAACGGTAGATCTACACCCTCCTCGTCATCGACCGCTTCGCCATCTCAGAAACCTCTTGTCGGTGGCCTTTCCTGCCTATTCTCATCGCCGTCGGTGAAACACTCTTCATCGTCCAGCTATTCGGGTGGGAGTGAAGAATTGGGGTCGTTGTGGCACGATAGAAGCGAAGAGTTGACGACTTCTTTTCGGTACTCCTCGTTCAATTCGTCTTTAAAACGAGATCAGAGCCCCGTATCGGTGTTTCAGGGCCCGGTTACCTGCAGTAGCAGTGTAGCTAGTTCACCTTCGAGAACTCCACCTCTGAGATTTGCACGCGAAAGGGATTGTGGAGATGTAAATGTGAATTTTCAGGGTTCAATTAGGGCGGGAACTAATGGATTGTTTCAGGGGTTCGTAAGGCATGCGTTGGGTTCGTGCGTCGATTATGATTCGCCTAGTTTTCAAGTGCACGATGTGGAGTCGTCTTCTGGTTTGGTGGATGAACTCACGTTTAATATGGAGGATAATTTTATGGAGTTGAATTCGGAACCGCATGTTAAAGATTTGCTTTTGGGTGCACAATTGAGACACAAGATATTTTGTGATGATTTTGTTATTAAGGCTTTTTACGAGGCTGAGAAAGCTCATAGAGGGCAGGTACCCTTATTTCTCGAATTCCTTTTCTGAATAATTTTAATTTTGGATTTGCCTTATTGTATTGAGTTGTCTTTCAATTTGTAGATGCGAGCAAGTGGGCATCCATACTTACAGCATTGTGTGGAAACTGCGGTGTTGCTCGCAACAATTGGTGCTAACACCACAGTAGTTGCTGCAGGGCTTTTACATGACACGCTTGATGATTCTTTTATGAGTTATGACCATATTTTCCGGACATTTGGTGCTGGTGTTGCTGATTTGGTGGAAGGGGTATGAAGCATCCATTTTATATATGACAAGTCATTTGAATGGTTAAGTTAGTGTGTGATCTTGCTAGTTTAGATTTGGTATCTGCTATGGTTGTCGATTGATGATTGTATTTAACCATCATGATTTTGTAAACATTGCTTTCTGTTATCTGAGTCATTAATAGATTATGGACAAGTCATATGCTTAGATGTCATTCAATAAGATGATTTCTGAACATATGTGCCCTTTATTGTATTGGCTTATATTCTAGCTTATAAACCTTTGCATTGCATAAGATTTTCCACTTTCATTGTGTCGCAGGGTGTTTTATGTCGGGTTCATGCAAAGGATGCCTTAAATAGTTTTCCTGTTTTCTTTCCTGTTACCGCTATGTTGTGTCTTCTGTGGAAACCTGAGTGAAGCTTGTCTCTAGTTTCATTGCTTTTCCTGGTCTCTTGGTTTTCTTTATCTTTTTATGCAGTCCATCATTTGTGGGATGCTTTATAGGAGTCCAATAAATGGTGGCATCTATGACAGTAAAGTTTCTATTTTTTGTTGGGTTGTAATAGGTGTCAAAGCTGAGTCATTTGAGCAAGCTTGCACGTGATAACAATACGGCGAGTAAGACTGTTGAGGCAGATCGACTCCATACAATGTTCCTTGCAATGGCAGATGCCAGGGCTGTTCTCATAAAACTGGCTGATCGATTGCATAATATGATGACATTAGATGCATTACCTTTGATCAAGCAACAGAGATTTGCTAAGGAAACTTCGGAGATATTCGCTCCCCTAGCCAATCGTTTAGGGATCTGTAGTTGGAAAGAGCAACTAGAAAATCTCTGTTTTAAACATCTCAATCCAGATCAGCACAAAGAACTGTCCTCCAAACTTCTGAAGTCTTTCGATGAAGCCATGGTTACCTCTTCTGTAGAGAAATTGGAGCAAGCTCTTAAGGATGGAGCCGTAATTTACCATGTTCTATCAGGGCGGCACAAGAGCTTGTATAGCATCTACTGCAAAATGCTGAAGTATGCTCTCTCTCTCTCTCCCCCTCTTGAACATATGGACGTCTTAAAAGGATAACTGTTGCCATGCAAATGTATATGAATACGGGATATAACATGTTTTTAATGATTTCAGTTGGGAGTTTGGGTTACTCCAATTATGGAGCCTCTCAATTAATTGGAGCCAACCCAAACTCATTAGATGGAGCAACATTATTAGTGACAGAACTAGCCTGTCATGGTTGTGTGGTCTCTATAAGGTCTTAACAAACTCTTTGATATATATAATTCCTCTATTGGGTGGTGTGGTACCTATGTAGTTAATTTTATGTTAAAGAGTTGGTGGTATCTAAATTTTGTGTAGGAAGAAGCTGACCATGGATGAAATTCATGATATTCATGGGTTGCGATTGATCGTTGAAAATGAGGAAGACTGTTATGAAGCACTGAGAATAGTTCATAACGTATGGTCGGAAGTGCCTGGGAGGTTCAAGGACTACATAAATCATCCCAAGTTTAATGGGTATGTCATATATCAAAGTGATGGTGTATCAGTTTATGCATCATTGGTTCTACTCTAAATAAGTTATATCAGTTTATACATCATTAGTTTTACTCTAAATTAAAACTTAATTTGTAGGTATCAATCTCTACACACAGTGGTGATGGGTGAGGGCATGGTTCCACTTGAAGTTCAGATTCGAACAAAGGAGATGCATTTACAAGCTGAGTATGGATTTGCAGCTCATTGGAGATACAAGGAAGGAGATTGTAAGCACTCTTCCTTTGTGCTGCAGATGGTTGAGTGGGCACGTTGGGTTGTCACCTGGCAGTGTGAGACAATGAGCGAGGACCGTTCATCCATTTGCCATGTCGACTCCATGAGGCCACCATGCACATTCCCTTCTCATTCTGAAGATTGCCCTTATTTGTGTAAACCTCACTTTGGGCCTGAGGGACCTGTCTTTGTCATCATGATCGAAAATGATAAGGTTTGTTCTGGATTTCTTGTGATTTGTATTTTCTTTTCCTTTAATGTAAGATGGTACGGGAGTGTTTAGAAAGAGAAGTTGATGACTCTAGGTAATTCACTTGGAACCTATCGGGCTCTTACTATATACATATATATATGGTCGTGTTGATGCTAGAGTGGTGCAACTTTCCACTCGGACTTGTTACTTTGAGCAGACTGTATCCTTCCAGCGTACTTTGGGGCTCCTTTTAGTTTTTTTTTTCTTCGAACATGATGGTCCTTTTAGTTTGGTATAACAATTTATTGCATGATTTGGGTCAGGTCCACTAATACTGACTAGACGTTGGGTGTTGCAGATGTCAGT
Organism: Ilex aquifolium; assembly: GCA_951799425.1. Taxonomy (NCBI): domain Eukaryota; kingdom Viridiplantae; phylum Streptophyta; class Magnoliopsida; order Aquifoliales; family Aquifoliaceae; genus Ilex; species Ilex aquifolium. The sequence goes on along the minus strand of OX637410.1, from coordinate 14,693,930 downwards.
ACAGGAAATCCAAGCAAACTCAACCGTGATGGACCTGCTGGAAAGAGGTGGTCGGGGAAGCTCTAGATGGACTCCATATGGGTTTCCGGTTAAGGAGGAGCTGAGGCCAAGGCTGAACCATGTGCCTGTTAGTGATCCCACCTGCAAGCTAAAAATGGGTGATGTGCTGGAATTAACTCCAGCCATACCGGACAAGTCATTGACGGAGTACAGGGAAGAGATTCAGCGTATGTATGATCGCGGTCTTACTGTATCAGGCACGATGCCTGCTGCCAGTGGCACAGTTGGGTGGAGAAGCTGACCCTTCGGTTGTTTTCTTGCCTTTGTAGTATATTAAGTGGCAATTAGTTATTCTTGTATATAAATGATAAATGTATGTACAGACAGCTTTTGGTTTCCGTTATGAAATATGACTAACTGCATTCGACCAAGGGCAAAACTTTCTATTTTCCTTGTTTGTTGAATTGGTACTATGCTAACATTTGTTTTTGTGTATGAAGTTTGAAATTTTTGGGAACCTCGGATACTTGGGTTACACGAGTCTTGGTATAAACGGCGAAAAAATTTCAAACAGAAGGAGCCATTACTTTAGGAAAATCAGGTATAGCTCTACTGCCGCTGTAGGTTTTCAGTCGTATTTTCAAGTACCTAGAGTTGCTCAAAATTTATGAAACTATATTGTAAAAATTTCATGCAGAAGCACCAATGCCTTTAATAAGGACCAAGCTGTATAAAATGAACTAATTGATCAGTTTCTTAAGGCTATCTATATATCTTTCTCTATGGTAATCCTTTTGAAACTATCTTTTTGGTTGAGGAATGAATTTCATTGATAGGGAAAACGAACCACTTAAAGGCTTGAAAGCTAGCTCAAAAGTCAGGACGGAAAATGCACATAACCAGGGCTTCTGACTGTCTAATTTCTAAACAAAATTGATTAGAAAATGTCCACCTCGTTTTACCTTGCATCAGTTCAGACTAAAAATTTGTGATTTTATTAGATGAAGTGAGAGGTGGTCTATACTTTGGGGATCCAATTGGAACGTAAGGTTAGGCTGGAGTCTGGGCTAATACCCTATTCTGCGAAAATAGACATGAAAACTAGCTTAGAGGAGAATGGCCAGGGGATGAACTCATAGACACGTAATAATTAAAGACATTAACACTCCTTGTTGTTAAGTATGAACACAAATAAAGACATCCATAGATACCTTACTTCCCAATCCTAAACATCAGCTTTCTTGTTCATCTTTTCCTCCTTTTCCACAAGTTTTGTCCAATAATAATAATTATTTACCCTTTATATCCACCTCTCTTTTGCTTTTTGGACGGCTGTCTGTCACTTTTGTCATCCATCCCCAAGCTTTCCACCTATATTCCTTTACCAAACTTACCTTTCTTCCTTGTATAAATTTATTAATTCCCCTCCCACACCATGCTTCACCATATCAAGTTGGTTTTTTTCTCGCAAAAACAAACCAACCTCTGATACCAAAAAATTTATTTCTTCAGATTCCCCCAATGGCGGCAACCTACGGTGGTTATAGTTATACATCCCAAAACTCTTCCCAGAGAGCTGTAGCCATGGTGCTAGCCCTGGTTTCTGCAGTAGTGCTTTCTCCATTGTACACTAACCGGAAAAATGATTACCGTCACGATGCAAGTTGGAGCTCTGGCTTTGTTCTACCTATGGTTCTTGTGGGGTTAATAGTTGCCATCAAAACCACTTCATCAATGCCAATGCAGAGAGGGAGAAGCAGAGCTACATTTTTTCCATCTGCAGAACCATCGTGGGTGCTTAGAATTGGGGGTTCGTCTTGGGGACTCGCTGGAATTTTGATCATGCTCATGCTTGTGCTGTCATGGCAAGATTCAGTTCAACACTTCTTCTGGAGATAGACAACTAATTCAACCATCTATTATCTTTTTTTTTCTATTGTCCTATCCTATAATAGTATTATTGTTAGTTTAATAATGTAGTAAGTTGTGGAAGTAAATGAAGTTTGATATTATGAATGACATCCACAGTTGCCCAAGGAGAATTGTGCCCCACCGGATTTCAAATCTGCCAAATCCAAATTCACATCCATGTTTCCAAATGCAAACTGAGATACTTTTAGGCAGAAAAAATATATGAGGTCCATTCATATCATCGATCGATCCAAATTCCTCGAGGTTGAGTATATTGAATTTTGGGTTGATCATCATTGGCCAAGTTTAAGATCGATTTGAATTAGATTATTTTCTACAATTTATTTAATAATTTGAACAAGTAAAAATCAAGCTAAATTCGAATGGAGCTACACAATTTGCATCGTTTAAAGGGTCACAGGGATTAGGACACTACCGTGAGTAGGGGGAGACTCATAGACTCGAACAAATGGCTGACTCGTATCGGCCAACTAACTCACTCGTGCAACCGGGAAACGTGCTTAAAATCGGGAAACTCACCGACCTGAGGTGAAAGGGCACGGGGGACGGGAAGAGGGAGCCTCACGAAAGCAGACAAACAGGCAGACACACCGAAAACAGAGAATCCACTGTAAAATCTGGAAACAACAGTTTTTCTTAAATAAAAAGAGGTTCAATCTTTTTTCAAACAATTGGCTATGAGCAACTCTAAAAGGAGTTGTCATTTTGGAATGTCAAATCACTCATTTGTAATTTTATTTGTAACCTTGAACAGTGTTTTGACATTCTTGAATTATAAATCTGCTCAAAAGACAGATGCCAAAATGGGGTGCCATTTTCATATTTTTATTCATCAATCTATATGAATCGTTAAATCTATATTCATCTAACAGATCTATATTCATCAACCCATTTGCAACCTTTCCATTTCTCTCTCCAGAGTTGCCAAAAATGCCACCCTTAGAGCAACTCCAAAGGGAATTGCCATTTTGGGTTGCCAAATCACTCATTTGTAACATTGAATAGTGTTTTGACACTCCTGAATTATAAATCTGCTCTAATTACAGGTGTCAAAATAGTGTGTCATTTTCATATTTTTACTCATCAATCTATATGAATCGTTAGATCTATATTCATCTAACGGATCTATATTCATCAACCCATTTGCAACCTCTCAATTTCTCTCTCTAGAATTGCCAAAAATGCCACCCTAAGACCCTTGATTCCATTTTTCAACCCCATATGCCACCCCCTTGGAGCGAAATTTTTTGAATTTGGGGTGGCATATGAGGTATGCCACCCCATATACCACCCCCCTTGGAGTTGCTCTAAGAGCCTTGATGCCATTTTTCAACCCTTAATGTCACTCCTTTAAAGTGACAAATTTTAAATTTGGGATGACATATGGAGTTCCCACCATTGATGTCACTCCCATTGGAGTTGCTCTAAGAAAGCAAAAATAAGGAAGTAGTGGGCTTTAACGGCTTCTTAACTAACCCATATGAACTCGGCCCAAATACGCTGGAGAAAATACATTAGCACCGTGCATGCAATTCCTTAGCATTGTTTTTTGTTCATCTCCTCCCCTGTGTTTGTGTACTGTAAACCCTCATCTCATTCTCAGCTCCCAACCTTTTATATATCATCCGGTAAGCAGAGTTATTTTATGGTTTCCCTCTTTCTATTTGGGGGGGTTGTTCCTGTTCTAGCTTTATCTCATCATAGCATTGGAGTTGTAATTTAATTCTGTTGATTGTGTCTTCATTACGTTCCTTTTGCTGGATGGGAATGAAACAGTGGTAGTTTCTTTAACCTTCGATTGTTCAGCTTTTGATTTCTTTGCTTCAAACTACGGTTATGGTTTTTTATTCGACATGCTCTTATTGAACCAATAGTTTTGCCTAAATTTGTATCTATTAGCTGACTCATTTGCACCTACGTAATCGAACAGGAATCAAGGAATGCTGTGTCAAAAATAGCATCACTAGCTTGAATTTTGCAATATTACTCTACTTCCATGGATGGTCGCCTAAACAACGGTAAAATTTGGCTTGTTCTGTGGCTCAAATTATTGTAAACAGCATTGGATTGCAAGGGAACGGTAATCTTTGAGGCTTAAATTAGGGCAAGATATGAGAAATTTTGGGTTTTCCAGTATATTGTGAGCAGTATCTATCAACAGATTTTTTGGGTTTGTTTGAATATTTAAAAAGACTTGTTTGATATCTTGTTGAAGGGAATGGATAAAATTGATGAATTAGATATGTATTTTCAGGGCTTTTAGAGTCACGGGACTACTATTATGACCCATGTCCACAAATCCTTGAAATTCAAAATACTCAGACTCATAAAATATAATCTATCATATTACACAATGACCAGCATCATTCAAATCTGAAAACTTAGATTAAATAACACACTAAGAAACTTAAACTATTAAATAGGGTTTCAAAGTTAACTTCCTTAAAGACAATACAAATTTCAAAGTTCCTCTCTTCCTTGAGATTACTAAATCTCGAGCTTCTTAGACAGCATCAGGCGTCCATACCCTGTGGAATTGGCATCTAAGTCAATTTTTGCATAAAATTAGGGGGGGTTTACGAGTTCTAAAAAGCAGAGTAAGCTGTTGATGCTGAGCCACCAATATTTGTAGATTTTTTGGCCAAATAACTCTCTCTAACTCTCCCTGTGCAAACATGCATGTCTTTTGGTTTTGGAGGGGTGGGGTGGGGTGGGGTGGGGTGGGGGGGTCGATTAGATTAGAAGAATGCATAACATAATTTAATCGATCTCTCTCAGGTGCTACTAGAGTTGGCTAGGAACTGGAACAAAATCTCATTGCCAAAATCAATAGCTGGGCTCCGAACAGGATACCTTGGTCAGCCCAACTACCAACGTGCAATTGTTAAGAAGCAAACTAGCCAACCAGCAGAAGGAACTGAGGAGGATGAAGAGGGTGTTGACCCTAATCCAAAGCCTTCCTCAGAAGAGAGGACATATGCAGCACAATACTCCTGAACAAGTATCCTTTTGGAGATAAGAGGAAAGTCCAGGTAATTTGCAGGTTTTATGGTGACTTGATAGTAAACTCATGTGAAAAATCTGACCAAACATGATTACTCAAATTGTAATTAGGCTAGTGCCACTGGAAAACAAATATGTAACTGATGCAGAAAAAAGTTGCTCTCTGTGTCCGACTTAACTTTCAAAGGATGCCAAACACAATCAAGCAGGTTAAAAGAACATAAGAATGGCTTGTAACCTTCACAGCTCAATGTTCTCATTAAATTTACACAGAAAAAAGTAAATTGAATTATTGTTTTACCTGCCATTTGGTACTGTGTTTATCTTCCATAGCGAACAAAATGAAACAGGCTGCCCTTTCCACCACAATCCCACACAACCATCTCTCTCTTCCACTCTCAGCTCCCAATTACTATCATACTTCCTCAACAATGCTCGAGCTCCGTCAATGGTGTCCTCTACAAACATCCTCCCAACAAAGCCAACACCTCTCATTCTCTCACACCACTTCTCTTTCGTTTCATTCATCTCCCCTATGTTTATCAATGCCTTTGCAGCCTCTCCTTCCATCATCCTCCTTTCTTCATTCTCACGCCCTTTAAATGCTGCACTGGTTGAATCCAAGAACCTCCATAAGTACTCCACTCTCCTTGAGAATCCTGTTTCATAGTCTCCACAGTTGTTGCAACTACAATCCATGTCGTTCTCGCACAAAATCACCCCTTTTGGCTCCAAACTCCTCAATACTTTTAAGAACTCTGTTCTGGTATCTGGGGTGTGGTGATTTAGATTGTGGAGTCTAAACTGGGCACAAATAATTAAGGTTTCTTCAGGGGAGGAGTTAATGGCTTGAGCATTCAAATTCTGTAATGGGTGGTTATCAAGTCTATTAATCTGTAGATTGATGTGCATGGCCTTAGCAAAGCCAAGGAGCTGCGAGGAATAATTATAATCTGGTGGACCATTTGCAAATGGTGTATCCCCAGTTTGATTATTGTCAGGGGTGGGAGTAACAACAGTAAGACGAACCAGTGGAGGCGGCCCACCTGATCGGCGTGTCAGTTCCTCCAGGAGTGTTGGCCACTGAACACCGTGAGAGACTCCAATATCAAGGATGTGAAGGTTTTGCGGGCGATCTTCTTCTGTGAGTATTTGGAGAATCGAGGAGTTCACGATGTTATTAGGGATGCGAAACCATGGATTAATGTCGTTGAAATCGATCAGAGTTTTCTGGAAAAATTTTGGTCCAACAGAAGCAAAACTAAGAGCCCCTGCTGAAACAGTGGAGGAGCCGGAGGATAGGTGGTGCTTTAGTGCTCGGAGGCCATAAGTGGCAAGTCGGTGGTTGGCATCACCAGTGGAGGAGGCAAGGTCATGGAGAACATACAGGAGGTGTTGAACCCGCATCAAATTTCCTGCAGTGATGGCTGCAGCACATGGGTTGAGCAATTGCTCTGCCCACCTTCCTTCTTTGTTATTACAGTTACTTCCTGCTGCCTTGGATGTTGCCCTTTTGGTTCCAGCTGATTTCCTAACTGTCACTCCTTGTTCGCCGATTCCATCGCCCTCATTGATCCGACGATTCTGAATCTTTCGGTGGTTCTGGGAACCCTTGGAAACCAAATCATCAGATGCTTTGCGTTTCTTGGATGAATCAGAGAGTGGTGGATGATTACTACTGATGGGATCAGTTGGTGGTGTGCTAGTGGCACTGGTAATGGTGGAGTTGCTGTTTAAAGAGGTAGAACTGTTATTGATTAGTTCTTGGTCTAGATCTTGACCTTCAACCCACCATGAATCTCCGTTGATGTCTCCGGAGTCGTATGGATCATCAAAGAATGATGGAAGGTGTAATATGGAACCTTCTAACCAATCTAAGATGTGATCTGACGTGGGGTTTGGTTCTGGTGCTTCAATGGTCATTGTGTCAGAGAGCGTGTATGTGTGTGTGTAATAGAGAGGGAGAATGAGAGGGTATGGTATGGTGCTTGATCATTGACCAAGAGGAAAGATAAAGAAGGGGGGGGGGGATGATATGGTCTATGGTGTGGACTTTGTTCTGGGATTGTTAAGGTAATGAATGCAGCAATGGCATTTTTCAGTAAGAGACGGTGAAGAGGATATTCAAGGCGTTGGTGTGCTGTATTTTGGAAGATGTGATGTCTTGTTAAGGTTTTTAAATGTTATGGTAGTCTACCAGAAGAGTCTTTCATTTGTTCTAGGCATTAACTTATTCTCCTGTATTGTCATGGTTGTTGAGATCAACGAGGATTGGAGACAGGAAAGTTTATTTGAAAGTTTGGGATTGTGATAGGGTTGTGTTTGGATTATCAAGGGACGGCAAACTTGTTTTCATTTGATAAAAAATGAGAGGTACGTTGTCTCAGATTACCTTCTCATGTGCCATTGGCTAATGGTGGTTGGCTTCTTCGCACGACAAAATTGACCTGCAAACAACCCGATTGTCATCAACTTGATCCCATGAATGAGATGTGGTTAGCTATTGGTACCGCATTTAAATTTCTGAGAAACATCTCAAGCTTCCTTCCCATTCAGAACAAATGTGGATGGTGGGTTCAAGTTCCATATCCTATAATGAGGACTGCAACAATTCAGCATTCTTGGATCTTGATGTAGTAGTAACAAAGCGTGTCACTGATATTTGATTACTTTACAGATGAATTTAGACCAGCTTCTTGATACTTGCATCACATGTTGAGATCCTAGCGTTGTAACTGAAGTGGTGGCAAAAGATGAACTCTCTCATTACCTATTGCAGCTCATTCTCTCTCATTACCAACAGGAGATTCACCACGTTTATCTGAAGCAAATGGATATGCGGACAAGTTTGGGTACAAGGATAAGAAATTTTTATTCATTAATTAACAATTCTGCTCCTCATTGTATGTTCGTAGCGGATGCCGGCCAGTGAGGTCAAGTACCCAAGAATCCTTAATATCATTACCTAAAACATAAAATAAAAAAGCAGCAGTGCCACTTGTTCACCTAATACTTTTATTTTTGGAAATCGACCAAGAAACTGAGCTACCAACTGAGTTTTTATTAATGTTTAATATTATGAAAGATTTGGCGTCAGCGGTTACAAATTAGGCTCCTGTGGACCAACTGGCATTCTTAGTTAGGGGTGTTCACTTTACCCTACGGGTAAGAAATATGGTCTTTTGTCTTCCTATTCGATACTTTGCGAAAGAATTTTTTCTTGGCTTACCCTATCCGATCAAGTGTGGTATTCCTACCCGACTTTCGACCAAATTAATCGGGTAGGAAATCGGGTGAACACTTTTGTAGTTATTAATTTTTAGATCATTTTAACAATTCAATTAAATAACATGCACCAATTTAATAACAAAATAAATCAATAACAATAAAACCTAAAACAATTACAATTACAATTACAATAAAACACGAGAAAACATAAACATCAATTCATCATAATTGTTGTACAAATACAATAATAATTATTTTAAGTTTAAACTATATGGTTAGGGAATTAGGGTTTTAGTTTATATATATAAATAAATAAATTAATGCGGATATGGTAGGATAGAAATATAGAAATTAATGGCTATTCCGCATTCCTACCCAATTTAATCAGAAGACCAAAAATTCTTCCGCATTCTTACTCGATTTTTTCGGCTAACCGCCCAATAGGGTTAGGTAAGATCGGGTAGTGTAAGAAATTGCGACTAATCAAAAATTTGAACACCCCTATTCTCAGCAAAAGCAAAAGCTTAGGTACAACGCTGAATAAACGGCCAATTGTTTACCTTGACGTGCAAGGTGGTCTCAATTATGATATTCTGTTGGATAAATGCATCAATTTAACCGATGCCATCAAATTTTGAGATGATTTTTATTATTATTTTTTTCTCATTCATATATATTTGAAGGCATAATTCACCTTCTGCAAGGTTTGTTAAAGTTTGGATATAGTGAATTAGAACAAAAAAGAAAAGAAAAGAAAAGAAAAGAAAAAAACGGGCTGTTTTAACTTATCAATGCTTTACTAGTAGCCATTAGTAATCATACTAGGTTAGCAGGAGTAAATATTGGTCAAGCATAGACAAAATCGCACTTTGCAATTATTCTACGATGGAAAACCAAACATCATTGGAATCGAGCATGCCTTTGAAGATCAGAACAACTATGCATTAATACAAAGAACCTGGTTACAGAGGAACAACCAAGAAAACAGACAAAAGAATGGAGGTAGAACAAGAAATAGCTTAGGGGGACTGGCTAAAACTAGCATCACGCTTCGGGTTAGGTCATGCTTAGCCGGTGCCACCAAGAACAGCCTTGAGCTTCTTCACTTGAGCCAAATCCAGGAATGTTGTCTTCACCACCAATTTAGAAGGCAAGTTGTTTGCAAACAATGCAAAAACGGTGACTTGGAGGCCAGGACTTGGGCTACTGAAGCTGACAAAAGCAATGGCCGGTCTACGACCTGCATTTACCTGAAAATGCAACAACCCTTGAGGGAACACCATTATATCACCCTTCTTCAGTGTCTTCACGTAAACAACATTAGCTGAAGAAATGAAACCAGCAAGGATAGAACCCTTCACGACAACTAGAACTTCAGATGCACCAGGGTGGGTGTGCATTGGTACGACACCATCCAGGGCTAGGTCCAAACGTGCCACGGAGATTCCAAGGCCGTTCAAGCCGGGAAATTGAGCTACAAATGCAGGAGTCACAGCAGCTTTGATGATGTTTGTAGTGTTTCCAGCCATGCCTAGTCCTGAAAACACGAAGTCATCAAGTGTAACTTCAGCAGGCTTCTTGCAAGAGTAACCTGCAGGGCTTTCTGGGCCTTTTAGGTTTGCAACGCAAAAGTCTTGAACAGCAGCATGAGAGGAGAAGAACAGAAAAGAAACATAGAAGAAAATGTGAATCATTTTTAATATCCTGGATTTGGATTGATGAATGTGGTTTCTTTCGACCGCAGGGTCTTATATAGAATAGAGAGCTCAGCTGGTACAATAATGGCCCATGGAGCCACTTGAATTTGGGAGACGAGCAATGACAGCCACAAGGGTTGTGCTTTGAAGGATGATGGCTACTGGTAAGTTGATGAGCACCTTTTGAAATTTTAAGGGACAAAAACACAGAATACTTCTTTTTTTTTTCGTGGCTGGAGGAGCCATTAGTGTTTGAACTTTTTGGCATCTAATTAAGGAGGACAAGCGCCCCAAGCACACCTCTGCACAAGTGGTTGAAAAGATTGGGAAAAAGCTGTTGTTAATTATGAAAACAACTTGTTCATTTATGGTGGAGATGGAAACAGATTTGTGTAACATACATAGCAATGACTCCGACTCCCCATTAACGCTAATAAATATATTACGCATCAAGATGGAATTGGAATTGTGGTGATGAAGAGGGATGACAAGGAATTAATCTAGCTACATCCGGATGGATATATTCATTGATATTTCTTTAATAACCAAGTACAGTATATATGTGTATAATTGTCCTAAGATATAGTAATGCTGAAACTATGACGAATATTACTGATGGTGTATGTCGCACAATTGAACAGAGCTTATGATCTTTAGGGATTAGTGGGTCATTGAATGGCTGAGTCGGAACTCCTAGGCTCTTGGGAATTGAACAAGGGAAATGGAGAATTGCACACAAAGAGTTTATAGTGGTTTACTAGCTCGAGAGCTCGGCTAATCCACTCTCAAAGGAGTCTCTAGCTCCTGGGGATTAATTGATAAAAGGGGGATTTACACAGAGTAATGCTTAAGCTAATTGTCTGTCTCTCATTGTGAGGAACATGCATTTTATTTATAGTCTTCTAAGGCCTTGCTTGATCGTTGACGTGATCCTTGCCTTCTTCTTGTAATGGTTGCGCTTTTCATGTGATTGCCATGGACATCGTTGAGGCAATTATGACTTCCTTGGCCAAATATAAGACCGTTATGATTTATGTGTGGTGCTTGGATGAAAAGCAGCTGTCATCCTTCCTACTCCTGTGAGGGTGCAGTTGCTGGGAAGAGGTGCTGACCCGAACTCCCCTGGATATTCATGATGAGCTGAGTGATCCGAGCTTAGAAGGTCCGATCTTAACCTTAAGCATATTTTGAGTATCATCAATCATGAAACATGTATTGTGATTAATTGATACATAGATAAATATAGCTGTCATATTGCTGTTAGAGAAAGCAAAGTCTTTATCCTTGATTTAGGGGCACTGAATTTTGGCAAGGGGCATGATAGAGATTAGAAGAGAAGTGGTCCAAAGAACACATGGGAATAGAACAAGGAAGCACGTAAGAAGACAGTTGGACAGGAAGAAACCGAAAAGGTATCTCTGTCTATGCAATTCTTTCTTGCTGTCATCAAATAAAATGAATGGCATTGCAATTTCCAATCCTTGTAAGGAACGAGTGGATTCTAGGAATTGCCTTCCTGCATGCGTTTGTATCCACAGGAAGAGCATGGTCCCCGATCAATATATATCCATATATAGGGGAATGTTTTTTTTTTTTTTTGTTCGTTTTCTTCTGCGTATGGAAATTCTCAAAGTTTTGATTTTAAGATTGAAAAATTCAGAGCTATATAGCTAATAGCTATGCTTGCTACAGTTTTAGCCAATGGTTGGGTTGTGTACATCAACAGATTGTTCCTCATGGCATGGCATGGCATGCAAAGGAACTTCCAAGCCTCGTCCAGAAGAGTTAAATTTATGACGGCATACTGATATGTAAAACCTTAGATAAATTGTTGCAGTTGCAGGCAGCGTTGTTCAAAATTTAATTCTTTTATTTATATTTTTGCTAATAGTTTTTTTTAGAAAAAATTCATAAACTTAGGTTGTCGGAATTTTTTTCATGCACCTAAAACACCACAAAATAGTGACAAATAAACGCCGTAAAATATTATTATTGACGTTTGTTATTAACGATGTCGAAACCTCCGTCGGGAAAATTACTGGCGTATAATTAAACGCCACAAAAATTAAAGTGACGTTTACAACGACACTTATTTAATCGACAATTTCCTCGTAAAATTTCGGTGACCGGAGCTATTTTACGGCGTTTATTTAAACGCCAATAATTATCATTTTTGATTTTCGGCGTTTATTTAAACGCTGGTAATGATAATAATTTTTTTTTTTTTTCATAATAAACTTAGCTTATTGCATTTTCACTAGAATGAGAATTTTAAATATTCAAGGATTCTCCATCAGATGAAAAATGGATAGTCAAACTACTAACAATACCTTATATGACCAAATAAGGTAAAATGGATTGGCACATTTCCATCTTTTTTATTTTAAAGAAAATTTTTATTTATTCACAAAGCAAAACATTACAAGAAGCAAAGCAAAAGCCAAAACACCTTTCCATAACATAAAAGAACACAAACATAAACCAAAATAATGCAAAAACTCCCATCAGTCCAAAAATCAAGTCCAGGAGCAAAACTTCGAGCATGGCAGGACAAAACCTCTTCGGAGCAAAAGCCTCAAGCCTTCCAGAACAAAAAATATCTTCACAGCTCCTTACCTTCAGACATACAAACAACCCAACCTGCAAGATTAACCCTTATCATCAAATATTACCATCCTCTTCTTACGCAAAACAGGCAAACCCTTCTGATCATAGCACAAAGCTAATCCAACCTCACAAGGCAATCCCAGATGAACAGAAAAATCCACAGATCACCTGCACATCACAGCATATCCAGCTAACCTGTTAGCCACAACGTTCGCTTCTCTATAAACATGAACCAATCGAAAATTCAGATTCCTAAAAAAATCTCTAATCTGCCTCATTAACACCAAACAGGCCCAAGAACATTCACAAAGTCCCAAAATAGAATTAACCAGGATCAGCGAATCACATTCAATAACAAAATTATAACAAGACAAGCCCAAAAATAAATAAATAAATAAATAAATAAATAAATAAATATATATATATTTATATATATATAACAAGACAAGCCATACTAGGTATAACTGTGATACTCAGATGTCTATCTTGAAGCATAAAAAATGGGCTGACAATGCTGATAGGATGCAGTTTCACTTTTGTATATATGATGTTGGTGCGTTAGAACTCTGTTTTGCAATTGAGATTTTCTCAAAAATCCCATGTTACAACTTACAAGTAGTGACTTTGGATCTTTTCACCATTGTGCGGTGATCCAAATGCAATTCTCGAAAGCAGTGCTTGCCTCCATAAATGATCTGCTGTTGTCCCAAAGACATCTTTGTACTTCTTATTCAATTTTATAGGCTTGCAGAGTGCCTAGCAATATGTGGTCCAAACTAGGCCGTCTCAAGAAAACTGCATAAAAAAATGGTTGGACAAGAAATCTAACCAAAATGCAAAAAATCATTGAGCGAAAAAAGAGCTAAAACACACAAAAAAACATGTAAATTACACGAAGGTCTTTATCTCGCTAAGATAGCAAAAATAAAAATAAAATTGCTAACCAAGAGTAGGTATTTATGATTCTTGATAAATGGATCCAAAGAATAGGATAAGGATGAAACTTTTTACTTTTTGCCTAAGAACTGGCCCATTCTAGCTTCCCATCTTCCACATTTGTGCAAGGTTACTCCTCTATACTTGGAGCTTCCTCTAGGAAACCCAGTACTTTGTCTCCGAAGCACATGAACAAACTCTTCCCTTGTCAGATTTCTCATCTGTTGCAAAATTTATGAGAATATTATGCGCTCTACTTAAGCAATTAACAAACGAAACTCAAGAAGAAGATAAGATGAAACTCTCTCTCTCTCTCTCTCGATCGACCTACCTACCTGTTTCAGGTCCTCATCATAGATCTAGACTAAAATTTATGTCTGCCTCCACTCCTCGGAACTTGATGGCCGCTCTATCATATGCACTGAAAAAGGAACAATGAAACTAAAATCATTCTCAAAATTTTCCAAGAGTTGTGTACAATCTGAGAGAGTGAAGATGCAAGAGCTCACCGTGCAACCTCATGGGCAGTTCCAAGAACGATGAGGAGTCGCCTAATAGAGAGCCGACGAGTAATCGCCGGAGAGAGGGACGACGAGGAGTTGCTTGAGAGAGTGACGACGAGGCTGAGAGAGAGTGAAAGCAAGAGAAGTCGCTCGGCCAGTCCAGAGAGAGTGAATTGGAGAAAAATTTGAGTGAATTGGAGAAAATTTTAGGTTTATGTTGGTGGAAGAATTTTTTTTTATTTATTATTTTTAGTTAAGAATTTGTGACTTTTAACTTAAACGTCAGAAATTAAGCGCAAAAAAAAATTTATTTTTATTAATAATTTGTGGCGTTTATAAACAAACGCCGGGAATTAAGCGCAAAAAAAAGTTTTTTTTTATTAATAATTTGTGGCGTTTATAAACAAACGCCGGAAATTAAGCGTAATTTTTTTTTTTTTATTAATAATTTGTGGTGTTTATAAACAAACGTCGATTTTAGTGGCGTTTAAGTTAAACGCCAAAAATTAAATGCCGGATTTTCCCATATTTCTTGTAGTGTGTAAATTAATTTTTATGACTTTAATTATTTTTACAGATCCAAAAGAATGCTTGCTGGACATTTAGATAAAAAAAAAAAAAAATTCTCAAATTGGGTCATGTACAATTTATGGGGCTCACTTGACTGGGTTCCCCGGTCAGCATATGACAGGTGAGCTTTGGGACACGAACCGTAAACCTTCATGGAAAGTGCCAAAAAATGCTTCCTGATAATTGAAGACTTGTGGATAAAATGGAATTGGTCCAATAAAATGAGTTCAATATTGTTAAGTGATTTATTTTGATGGATTTATGTACATTTTTTTAATTAATGTGATTGAGGCAATAAAGTCTAAGTTTTAATTTAATTGTGGCCCATAATAAGAATACTCATTAGATTCATTATAAATTTGACTTTGTTGTTGCCTATTGCTTTGAAAAAAGAGATGAAAACCTTGTTCTTTTACGAAAGAAACCCGATGACTCATACAAATTTGAGATAAATCTTATAATTTATATATTCTAAATTTTATATACAAATCGTTAATAAATTCTTACACGTGATATTAAAGCCCATTGTATATAAATTTAAAACTCGATAAAACTTACATTACAATTTTTTTGCTAAATTTTATTTGAGTCTAGTGTTAAAGACATTATCGTTGTCAATGGCTTGAAACTAAAACGCGTTCACACAGTGGCGTTAATTCTTCTCCACAAATTAGGTCCTATATATATATACTAGCGATATCCCGTGACTGAAGTCACTGTATACTAAGCTATGACACTATACGTGTATTAGAGTGTGTGTAGCTGGAGTATGTATATAATGAGTGTTTGTGTATATATAATGAATGTGTGTTGGAGTGTGTGTAGTTGTGTGTTGTGGAGTGTTTGTGTTGGGTTTTTGAAATTTGGGGGGGGGGGGGGGGGGGAATATACCCTCATAAGTTCAAAAACCTAGCTATGTTATTATATATATATATATATAATTTGATTAAAGATTGAATTTGAATTTGGATATCAAATAAATTTTGTATTCACAATCCCTATAAGTTATTTTTTAAAGTTTGATGTTGTATTGGTGGTGTTGCTATTTTATTTGATTATGTCATATTCGGTCAACCTATTAAATAATCATTAGTTATTCATGGATCATATTGATGAATAAATACATATTTTATCCATACAAATTATAGATATCAATCAATTATTATTATTATTTTTTTATCTTGATGCAATTTTGATTGAATTTGTATAATTTGTAGAAGGTGTTTGTATACTCTCCTTGATGTTGTTTATAATCTATTAAAATAAATTCTAGTATATGTGAGTTTAACTCACCTAATTCTTTAGTTTTAAAATTTCTATAATATAATTTGAGACTTAAATGCAATAATTAATGTTGGGTGATCCGTAGAGGTACATGTTAATTAGTACCTCATTTAATTGATCATATGATATTGAGGTATAGTCATTTGTTATAATATCCCGGTTTGAGAAATTTTATGGGTTAAGATAGATAGTTACCACTAAAATGGTTCATCCATTGAAAATTTTAAATTGTTCTCATGCTTTTGTTACAGGATGATCTCTAAATTATAATATACAATTATATGCCCAAAGGGAATTATTGTGTGTTATAATTTGGAGATATCATGAAACATAGAGTTAGAGGTGCAATAGTTTAGAGGGTTTATCTCACCAAAGAGAATAAGTTTTTCGAAACTAGAGTATTCTCATTGATTAGTTTCATGATAGAGAAGACGTATGACATATTGCATTCTCTCTCCAAAGGGGAGTTTGTAGTGCTATATTTAAACTCTCTTGATAAAATGTGACTTATTATATTCAAAACATATTTTATTTATTTATTATCTAATTTTGCTAACTATTTGTGGAGAAAAGGATGAAAGTTACTAAAATTGGGCCTCAAAATCATTAACGCTATGACTGCTTGCCTAACAATTCCAATTTTCAGATTCCATTGTTCTATTGCATATCCTTATTCGGGCATACTTTCAATGCTCGAACCCTTGCTGGAGTCTGAGCTCAAAGGTATCAACTTTCAGGAGCACCCTTCCTAATAAGTATAAGAAGTTTGTATTCTTGTTGCTTTGAACAATCTTTTTTCTTGTGAATACACTACAAGAAAAAAAGGTTTTTACGGCAATAAAGTGCTGTCATAAAAGTTTTATTTGCTGTCACAAATACTTTTTGTGGCTGCATTGTGGCGGCATTGCCTCACCATAATAAGTGTGGTCTCAAAAGATTTTTATGGCAGCAACGGTTTGTCTCAAATAGTATTTACGGTAATAAGACCTTGTCTTAAATAAGTTGTCACAAAAAATTCGACACTTTTATTTTTATCACGGCGGCAAAAGTGCTGCCTCAAATACCACATTTGGCTGTCGTAAAAAATAGAAAATTTTGTTGTGGCACTAATGTTATATACCCTGTGCATATACACACTTTCCATCACATGAATTTAAAGGTGCACATCCGTACATTTTTTTTTTGGAGGGAGCAAAACTTTCACAAGGTAAGGAGTATCATTGGACCAAAGACTCATTGGTATCCATACAACTACGCAATTCAATATATAGATAAATACAAAAGTAAATATGACCAACATTTCCAAAAATATAGCAATATTTTCATATCCAAAAAAAAAAAAAACAATCCCATGAGTTAAACAAAATGTAAAATATGCACTTTCACAAAACATAACGATCCATGAGTATAAGAAATTAATGCAAAAAGTTGAACATCATTTCCGAACTATCTACTCTCACAGTGACATCTGAAAAAAAAACATAAAATTATTGTTACTATACTAAAATGTTATTTATATACATATATACAATAAAGAACTAAAAGAAATTAGAATATACATCAACAGAGGGTCACACAATAATTCTTTGAATGACTTGTCCAATTATGTAAATGGTATATAAACGAGTCATATCATATACATTTCTTCTAATTGGTTTCACCAATACCTGATTTGTTTATAATCGTATCGTGTCGGGTCCACTCGTTTACTAAACATGTGGCTTAAGGAAGACTCAAACCCACTAATTTTATGTCGTGTTAACAGGTCGTGTCATATTTTGACACCCCTAGTTTTGATATAAAAAATTGACTTTGTAGAGTTTAATTTTTTTTTCTTTGAATTAGAAATTGTCTTTTGATGTAAATCTACGTAATTTTATAAAATATTACTTGTAACATGAAAAATAGTTGTGGCTAATACAAATTTTTTTTTAGAGTTTTTCTTCTTTAAACTATAAACTGTTTTTAATCTAAAACAACATTTTAATGTTTTATGAAATATTATATACGACGGGAAAAATATCTGTCATAAATATAATTTTTTTTTTTGAGTTTATAAAATATTATTTGCTGCAGGAAAACACAGCTGTCTCAAATACAAAAATTTCTTTTGAGTTTATGACACTATTTATGGCAGGAAAAATAGCTGCCACAAATATTAACAAAATATTAATTCAAACACGCTTTTTGTGACTGCAAACACAACCGCCACAAAAAATTGTCTCAAACACGCCTTTTGTGACGGCGAACATAGCTGCCGTAAAAAAATTGTCACAAAAGGCCCTTATTCTTGTAGTGATAACAATAATGCCAATATTGAGGTCATGACTAATTCTAATTATAAGAGATGGAAGTAGGATATTTAGTTTGCCTTGAGAATTGCTGATGTAGACTTAGCTTTGCAAGAGAATGAACCTACTAAACTTATTAGTAAAAACTCCCCTGAAGTAAAAGAACATTATACAAAGTGGAAGAGATCTAATCGGCTAAGTATGATTGTCATGAAAAAGTCTATCTCTAAACACCTTATAAGTGATTTTCCTGAAACCTAAAATACCAATGAGTTATTTACCGTTGTATGACTTAGATATAAGGTATCCAATAAGACCTTTCATCTTACCATGAATGACTATTATATTGCCAAATGTCTCTAAAATCTTCTATGCAAATATTTAGTCTTCTAATATGAATAAGAACATTTTAGGTCTATTTTATACTTCTTCTTATATTTCTGGTACATTCTAGAATGTTCATTTACAAAAGTTTAAATAAGAAACTCTTTTTAAGATTCTATAAGGAATCTTAAAATTAAAGAACCCATCCTAAGATTGTTTGACATTTTCAAGAAGACGGGACGTGACAAAAGTCTCATTTAATGTAAGATATTGTGTGTTGAGATAATTTATATTTTCAGTATTTACATAAAAAATTGGTAAGACTGAAAAAACAAAGGTAATAAAAAAATTTCATTTAGTTGTGTCGTATCAAGCTTAATGTATACATGTTTCATTTATAAATCTACCACATGTCATTCCATTAGAGAGTATCACGTGATCACTTATGTCAAAAACTTAACAGACTGTCTGTATATGAATCATTTAAACATTAACTAAATACTGAAAGCACTAAATTGACAAAATTGATACAATGAAGACCAAACTGTCAAAGCATGCATATTTTAAGGACTAAAAGTACTATTAACCCTAAATTATAATATATTACTCTATAATATATATTTTAAAGGAATATTAAAATTATAAAATTCAAGTTTTACTTAAAAATACACTATAATTTTTTTTATATAAACTCTTAATAAACCATGAAAATGTTACAGTGATTGAAGAATTATGTTGATTTAACATAAATTATTTTTAAAAAAATACGTAAAAGATTATTTTTTATCTTAAAAATAAAATAGTTGAAATTTTAGATAAAAAAAATTCACATATGTAAGTATAATGTTATCTTTATATTTGAAATGAGTAATATTATAGTGATGAAGTTTTTGAAGATTTTTTGAACGTCTTATTGAAAATTATAGTGATGTATATATTTTTTAAAGGTAACATAGCCAATTAAAAAGTTTCATAGAAATATATTTGTACATAGTAAATAGAGAATTAAAAGAGATGTTAGAGATAATTTGGAGATTTAAATACATAAATATATGATGATAATTTAGATATTCAACTACGGAAGGATAATGTAGTATTAAAATTCTTTATAAGAGTAAAATAGTGAATAAAAAAATTTTCATGCTAAGACAAAAGTTTCATTCTTTATTAGTAATATAGATGGGAAAAAATATACATGTATAGGCATAATCTTATCTTTATATTTGAAATGAGTAATGAAATATTGATAGATATTTTTGAACACTTTATTGAAAACTATAATGATACATATATTTTTTTTAAGGTAATTTGGAGATTTAAATACATAAGGATGTAAATGTAATTTAGATATTTGACTATGGAAAGATAGTATGATATTTATTGATAAAAGGGAATTTATTGATAAAAGGAGGATTTACACAGAGTAATACTTAAGCTAATTGTCTGTCTGTCATTGTGAGGAACATGCCTCTTATTTTTAGTCTTTTAAGGCCTTGTCTGATCATTGGCGTGATCCTTGCCTTCTTCTTGTCACGGTTGTGCCTTTCATGGACATCGTTGAGGCGGTTATGACTTCCTAACCCAAATATAAGACCGTTACGATTTATGTGTGGTGCTTAGGTAAAGGCAGCTGTCATCCTTCCTATACTTGTGGGGGTGCAGTTGCTGGGGAAGAGGTGGCGATCAAGTGTGGTATTCCTAAAAATGTGAACTTCCTAAATTTCTGATCAAGTGTGGTATTCCTATCCGACTTCCGACCAAATTAATCGGGTAGGAAATCGGGTGAACACTTTTGTAGTTATTAATTTTTAGATCATTTTAACAATTCAATTAAATAACATGCACCAATTTAATAACACAATAAACCAATAACAATAAAACCTAAAACAATTACAATAACGATTACAATAAAACACAAGAAAACTTAAACATCAATCCATCATAATTGTTGTATAAATACAATAATAATTATTTTAAGTTTAAACCATATGGTTCGGGAATTAGAGTTTTTAGTTTATATATATATATAAATAAATAAATTAATGCGGGTATGATAGGATAGGAATATAGAAATTAATAGTTATTCCGCATTCCTATCCGATTTAATTGGAAAACCTAAAATTCTTCCGCATTCCTACTTGATTTTTTCGGCTAACCGTTCAATAGAGTTAGGTAGGATCGAGTAGGGTAGAAAATTGCGGCTAATAAAAAATTTGAACACTCCTATTCTCAGTAAAAGCAAAAGCTTAGGTACAACACTGAATAAACGGCCAATTGTTTACCTTGACATGCAAGGTGGTCTCAATTATGATATTCTGTTGGATAAATGCATCAATTTAACCGATGCCATCAAATTTTGAGATGATTTTTATTATTATTTTTTTCACATTCATATATATTTGAAGGCATAATTCACCTTCTGCAAGGTTTGTTAAAGTTTGGATTTCGTGAATTAGAACCAAAAAGAAAAGAAAAGAAAAAAAAGGGGCTGTTTTAACTTATCAATGCTTTACTAGTAGCCATTAGTAATCATACTAGGTTAGCAGGAGTAAATATTGGTCAAGCATAGACAAAATGGCACTTTGCAATTATTCTACGATGGAAAACCAAACATCATTGGAATCGAGCATGCCTTCGAAGATCAGAACAACTATGCATTAATACAAAGAACCTGGTTACAGAGGAACAACCAAGAAAACAGACAAAAGAATGGAGGTAGAACAAGAAATAGCTTAGGGGGACTGGCTAAAACTAGCATCACGCTTCGGGTTAGATCATGCTTAGCCGGTGCCACCAAGAACAGCCTTGAGCTTCTTCACTTGAGCCAAATCCAGGAATGTTGTCTTCACCACCAATTTAGAAGGCAAGTTGTTTGCAAACAATGCAAAATCGGTGATTTGGAGGCCAGGACTTGGGCTACCGAAGCTGACAAAAGCAATGGCCGGTCTACCACCTGCATTTACCTGAAAATGCAACAACCCTTGAGGGAACACCATTATATCACCCTTCTTCAGTGTCTTCACGTAAACACTATTAGCTGAAGAAATGAAACCAGCAAGGATAGAACCATGCACGACAACTATAACTTCAGATGCACCAGGGTGGGTGTGCATTGGTACGACACCATCCGGGGCTAGGTCCAACCGTGCTATCGAGATTCCAAGGCCGTTCACACCGGGAAATTGAGCTACAAATGCAGGAGTCACAGCAGCTTTGATGATGTTTGTAGTGTTTCCAGCCATGCCTAGTCCTGAAAACACGAAGTCATCGACTGTAACTTCTGCAGGATTCTTGCAAAAGTAACCTACAGGGCTTTCTGGGCCTTTTAGGTTTGCAACGCAAAAGTCTTGAACGGCAGCATGAGAGAAGAAGAACAGAAAAGAAACATAGAAGAAAATGTGAATCATTTTTAATATCCTGGATTTGGATTGATGAATGTGGTTTCTTTCGACACCGCAGGGTCTTATATAGAATAGAGAGCTCAGCTGGTACAATAATGGCCCATGGTGCCACTTGAATTTGGGAGACGAGCAATGACAGCCACAAGGGTTGTGTTTTGAAGGATGATGGCTACTGGTAAGTTGATGAGCACCTTTTGAAATTTTAAGGGACAAAAACACAGAATACTTTTTTTTTTTTTCTTTTTTTCGTGGCTGGAGGAGCCATTAGTGTCTGAACTTTTTGACATCTAATTAAGTAGGACAAGCGACGCAAGCACACCTCTGCACAAGTGGATGAAAAGATTGGGAAAAAGCTGTTGTTAATTATGAAAACAACTTGTTCATTTTATGGTTGGAGATGGAAACAGATTTGTGTAACATACATATCAATGACTCCGACTGCCCATTAGCGCTAATAAATATATTACGCATCAAGATGGAATTGGAATTGTGGTGATGAAGAGGGATGACAAGGAATTAATCTAGCTACATCCGGATGGATATATTCATTGATATTTCTTTAATAACCAAGTACAGTATATATGTGTATAATTATCCTAAGATAGTAATATTGAAACTATGACGAATGTTACTGATGGTGTATGTCGCACAATTGAACAGAGCTTATGATCTTTAGGGATTAGTGGGTCATTGAATGGCTGAGTCGGAACTCCTAGGCACTTGGGAATTGAACAAGGGAAATGGAGAATTGCACACAAAAAGTTTATAGTGGTTCACTAGCTCAAGAGCTCGGCTAATCCACTCTCAAGGGAGTCTCTAGCTCCTGGGGATTAATTGATAAAAGGGGGATTTATATAGAGTAATGCTTAAGCTAATTGTCTGTCTCTCATTGTGAGGAACATGCATTTTATTTATAGTCTTCTAAGGCCTTGCCTGATCCTTGACGTGATCCTTGTCTTCTTCTTGTAATGGTTGCGCCTTTCATGTGATTACCATGGACATCGTTGAGGCAATTATGACTTCCTTAGCCAAACATAAGACCGTTATGATTTATGTGTGGTGCTTGGATGAAAAGCAGCTGTCATCCTTCCTATTCCTGTGAGGGTGCAGTTGCTGGGAAGAGGTGCTGACCCGAACTCCCCTGGATATTCATGATGAGCTGAGCGATCCGAGCTTAGAAGGTCCGATCTTAACCTTAAGCATATTTTGAGTATCATCAATCATGAAACATGTATTGTGATTAATTGATACATAGATAAATATAGCTGTCATATTGCTGTTAGAGAAAGCAAAGTCTTTATCCTTGATTTAGGGGCACTGAATTTTGGCAAGGGGCATGATAGAGATTAGAAGAGAAGTGGTCCAAAGAACACATGGGAATAGAACAAGGAAGCACGTAAGAAGACAGTTGGACAGGAAGAAACCGAAAAGGTATCTCTGTCTATGCAATTCTTTCTTGCTGTCATCAAATAAAATGAATGGCATTGCAATTTCCAATCCTTGTAAGGAACGAGTGGATTCTAGGAATTGCCTTCCTGCATGCGTTTGTATCCACAGGAAGAGCATGGTCCCCGATCAATATATATCCATATATAGGGGAATGTTTTTTTTTTTTGTTCGTTTTCTTCTGCGTACGGAAATTCTCAAAGTTTTGATTTTAAGATTGAAAAATTCAGAGCTATATAGCTAATAGCTAATAGCTATGCTTGCTACAGTTTTAGCCAATGGTTGGGTTGTGTACATCAATAGATTGTTCCTCATGGCATGGCATGGCATGCAAAGGAACTTCCAAGCCTCGTCCAGAAGAGTTAAAATTATGACGGCATACTGATATGTAAAACCTTAGATAAATTGTTGCAGTTGCAGGCAGCGTTGTTCAAAATTTGGAAAATGGAGTTGTAGTGAAGAGGAACGCTGCTAATCACCAGTTATTTTGAGAGTCTCCTTATCTTTTTTTTTTCTTTTTCCGGTAAGAAAGAGTCTCTCCTTGTCTTTGTGTACATCTTTGTTAAGCTTAAATCTTTTAATGCTTTGACGACAATTTTAAGGAACTTTTACGTCATCCAGTCCACATATACTATAAATAAAAATTTAATTCTTTTATTTATATTTTTGCCCTTAAAAGTTAATGTAATACCCACACTTGGAAGTGAATTACATCGTTAACAAGTTTCGTGGAAGAGCACGAACAAGACCTAGAAATGGAGGTGGTTCGGGCCCTTATCTCAGTCCACCCCATCCAACAATCCATCATTGTTGGGTCCTAACCTCACGTCTTCAGTCTCTCACACATATAATTTTCTTAAAATTTTTGGTGGTCGATTCAATTTTTTTTAAAAAAATTGTTTGAAAGTACAACAAGCATTCTTACTCTTTTT
Source organism: Ilex aquifolium (assembly GCA_951799425.1). NCBI lineage: Eukaryota > Viridiplantae > Streptophyta > Magnoliopsida > Aquifoliales > Aquifoliaceae > Ilex > Ilex aquifolium. The sequence goes on along the minus strand of OX637410.1, from coordinate 14,669,776 downwards.
TATTTTTTTTTATTTTTTTTTGTATTCACAATTCCTACACATAAACTATGTATTTTTCACAAGTATAAGCAAACAATTTTTGTCACTGTCCAATGGCACTATTCAATATCACTATGTCAGTGTCCAATGCCATTGTACTTTCACTATTTATTTCTATGTCCTTAAGTTAAAATTAGACAATAAAATTTCAATGTCCCTGTCTATTTTATAATCTCGCTAATTAAGTCGTTAAGTATAAATTAATTTTTATGACTTCAATTATTTTTTAAGATCCAAAAGAATGCTTGCTAGACATTTAGATAAAAAAAAAAAAAAAAAAATTTCTCAAATTGGGTCATGTACAATTTATGGGGCTCACTTGACTGGGTTCCCCAGTCAGCATATGGCAGGTGAGCTTTGGGACACGAACCGTAAACCTTCATGGAAAGTGCCAAAAAATGCTTCCTGAGAATTGAGGACTTGTGGTTAAAATGGAACTGGTCCAATAAAATGAGTTTAATATTGTTAAGTAATTTATTTTGATGGGTTTATGTACATTTTTTTAATTAATGTGATTGAGGCGATAAAGTGTAAGTTTTAATGTAATTGTGGCCCATAATAGGAATACTCATTAGATTCATTATAAATTTGACTTTGTTGTCGCCTATTGCTTTGAAAAAAGAGATGAAAACCTTGTTCTTTTACGAAAGAAACCCGATGACTCATACAAATATGAGATAAATCTTATAATTTAGATATTCTAAATTTTATATACAAATCGTTAATAAATTCTTACACGTGATATTAAAGCCCATCGTATATAAATTTAAAACTCAATAAAACTTACATTACAATTTTTTTGCTAAATTTTATTTGAGTTTAGTGTTAAAGACACTATCGTTGTCAATGGCTTGAAACTAAAACGCGTTCACACAGTGGCGTTAATTCTTCGCCACAAACCATATATATATATATATATATATATAGGACCTAAGCTATGACACTATACATGTATTAGAGTGTGTGTAGCTGGAGTGTGTGTAGTTGTGTGTTGTGGAGTGTTTGTGTTGGGTTTTTGAATTTTTTTTTGGGGGGGGGGGGGGGAAATATATATCCCCATAAGTTCAAAAACCTAGCTATCTTATTATTTATATATATAATTTGATTAAAGATTGAATTTGAATTTGAATTGAATTTGGATATCAAATAAATTTTGTATTCACAATCCCTATAAGTCATTTTTTAAAGTTTGATGTTGTATTGGTGGTGTTGCCATTTTATTTGATTATGTCATATTCGGTCAACCTATTAAATAATCATTAGTTATTCATGGATCATATTGATGAACTAGTTATTTCTCGTGCCTGAAGGCACGGAGTAATAAAAAAAAGGTCAACATATTTGTATTCACACCCAAAATCAAATCACAAACATAAATTAGAGATAAAAAAATTTAAGCATCGATTGTAGTGAGGGTGAGCAGTGGTGAACGACAATGGTTATGGTGGGAGACGGTGATGGTTGTAGTGGGTAAGGCGATGACCGTGGTGGTGGTAGCAGTCGTGGGTGGGAATAGTGATGGTGGTGCTGGGTTTTGAGTGACGATGATGGTAGTGACGGTGGCGGCGGTGGTGGTGGTGGCGGCGACGACGGTGGTGGTGACGGCGGCGACGATGGTGGAGGCGGTGGTGGTGGTGGCGACGGTGGTGGTGGTGGCGACGGTGGCGGTGATGTTGGCGGTGGTGGTGGCAGTGGCGACGGTGGTGGCGGTGGCGACGGTAATGGTGGTGGCGGCAGTGGTGGTGGTGGAAGTGGGGGTGGTGATGGGGGGCAACATCGGTGGTGGGAGTTGTGGCGATGGTGGTGGTGGTGGCGGGGGGAATGGTGGTGGTGGTGATGGCGGCGGCGACGGTGGTTGTAGAGGTAGTGGTGGGGCGATTTCAAACACTATTTTTTTTTTTTTTTAAAGTACTTATGACAAATAATTTCTAGAAGTATTTTAAAAAGTCACTCCAAACACACCCTTAGAGACCTATTTTTTCTATTAAATATAAGGTGTTAATATTAGTCGTTAGATTAATTTTAAAGTAAAATTTAAAGCGATCTCAACCGTGAATATCAAAAGTCATTTTGTTTATCTTTTGAAATTTGAATTGTAAGCTACTTTATTATATAGATAGATACACATTTTATCCATACAAATTATAGATATCAATCAATTATTATTATTATTTTTTTATCTTGATGCAATTTTGATTGAATTTGTATAATTTGTAGAAGGTGTTTGTATACTCTCCTTGATGTTGTTTATAATCTATTAAAATAAATTCTAGTATATGTGAGTTTAACTCACCTAATTCTTTAGTTTAAAATTTCTATAATATAATTTGAAACTTAAATGCAATGATTAATGTTGGGTGATCTGTAGAGGTACATGTTAATTAGTACCTCATTTAATTGATCATATGATATTTAGGTATAGTCATTTGTTATAATATCCCGGTTTGGGAAATTTTATGGGTTAAGATAGATAGTTACCACCAAAATGGTTCGTCCATTGAAAATTTTAAATTGTTCTCATGCTTTTGTTATAGGATGATTTCTAAATTATAATATACAATTATATGCCCAAAGAGAATTATTGGGTGTTATAATTTCGAGATATCATGAAACATAGAGTTAGAGGTGCAATAGTTTAGAGGGTTTATCTCACCAAAGAGAATAAGTTTTTCGAAACTAGAGTATTCTCATTGATTAGTTTCATGATAGAGAGGACGTATGACATGTTGCATTCTCTCTCCAAAGGGGAGTTTGTTGTGCTATATTTAAACTCTCTTGATAAAATGTGACTTATTTTATTTATTTATTATTTAATTTTACTAACTGTTTGTGGAGAAAAGGAAGAAAGTTACTAAAATTGGGCCTCAAAATCATTAACGTTATGACTGCTTGCCTAACAATTCCAATTTTCAGGTTCCATTGTTCTATTGCATATCCTTATTCGGGCATAGTTTCAATGCTCGAACCCTTGCTGGAGTCTGAGCTCAAAGGTATCAACTTTCAAGAGCACCCTTCCTAATAAGTATAAGAAGTTTGTATTCTTGTTGCTTTGAACAGTCTTTTTTCTTGTGAATATAACAATAATGCCAATATTGAGGTCATGACTGATTCTAATTATAAGAGATGGAAGTAGGATATTGAGTTTGCCATGAGAATTGTTGATGTAGACTTAGCTTTGCAAGAAAATGAACCTACTAAACTTACCAGTGAAAACTCCCTTGAAGTAAAAGAACATTATACAAAGTGGAAGAGATCTAATCGGCTAAGTATGATTGTCATGAAAAGGTCTATCTTTGAACACCTTATAAGTGATTTTCCTGAAACCTAAAATACCAAGGAGTTATTTACCGCTGTATGACTTAGATATAAGGTATCCAATAAGACCTTTCATCTTACCATGAATGACTATTATATTGCCAAATGTCTCTAAAATCTTCTATGCAAATATTTAGTCTTCTAATATGAATAAGAACATTTTAGGTCTATTTTATACTTCTTCTTATATTTCTGGTACATTCTAGAATGTTCATTGACGAAAGTTTAAATAAGAAACTCTTTTTAAGATTCTATAAGGGATCTTAAAATTAAAGAACCCATCCTAAGATTGTTTGACATTTTCAAGAAGACGGGACGTGACAAAAGTCTCATTTAATGTAAGATATTGTGTGTTGAGATAATTTATATTTTCAGTATTTACATAAAAAATAGGTAAGATTGAAAAAACAAAGGTAATAAAAAATTGTCATTCAGTTGTGATGTATCAAGCTTAATGTATACATGTTTCATTTATAAATCTACCACATGTCATTCCATTAGAGAGTATCACGTGATCAGTACGTGATCACTTATGTCAAAAACTTAACATGCTGTCTGTATATGAATCATTTAAACATTAACTAAATACTGTAAGCACTAAATTGACAAAATTGATACAATGAAGACCAAACTGTCAAAACATGCATATTTCAAGGACTAAAAGTACTATTAACCCTAAATTATAATATATTACTCTATAATATATATTTTAAAGGAATATTAAAATTCTAAAATTCAAGTTTTACTTAAAAATACACTATAATTTTTTTTATATAAACTCTTAATAAAAAATGAAAATGTTACAGTGATTGAAGAATTAGTTGATTTAACATAAACTATTTTTAAAAAAATACGTAAAAAATTATTTTTTATCTTAAAAATAAAATGGTTGAAATTTTAGATAAAAAAAATTCACATATGTAAGTATAATGTTATATTTATATTTGAAATGAGTAATATTATATTGATGAAGTTTTTGAAGATTTTTTGAACGTCTTATTGAAAATTATAGTGATGTGTATATTTTTTAAAGGTAACATAGCCAATTAAAAAGTTTCATAGAAATATATTTGTACATAGTAAATAGAGAATTAAAAGAGATGTTAGGGATAATTTGGAGATTTAAATACATAAATATATGATGGTAATTTAGATATTCAACTACGGAAGAATAATGTAGTATTAAAATTCTTTATAAGAGTAAAATAGTGAATAAAAAAATTTTCATGCTAAGACAAAAGTTTCATTCTTTATTAGTAATATAGATGGGAAAAAATATACATGTATAAGCATAATCTTATCTTTATATTTGAAAAGAGTAATGAAATATTGATAGATATTTTTGAACACTTTATTGAAAACTATAATGATATATATATATATATATATATATATATATATATATATTAAGGTAATTTAGAGATTTAAATACATAAGGATGCAAATGTAATTTAGATATTTGACTATGGAAAGATAGTACGGTATTTATTGATAAAAGGGAATTTATTGATAAAAGGAGAATTTACACAGAGTAATGCTTAAGCTAATTGTCTGTCTGTCATTGTAAGGAACATGCCTCTTATTTTTAGTCTTCTAAGGCCTTGTCTGATCATTGGCGTGATCCTTGCCTTCTTCTTCTAACGGTTGTGCCTTTCATGGACATCGTTGAGGCGATTACGACTTCCTAGACCAAATATAAGACCGTTACAATTTATGTGTGGTGCTTGGGTGAAAGTCAACTGTCATCCTTGCTATTCTTGTGGGGGTGTAGTTGCTGGGAAGAGGTGCCGACTCGAACTCCCCTGGATATTCGTGATGAGTTGAGTGATCTGAGCTTGGAAGGTCTGAGCTCAACCTCAAGCATATTTTAGGTATCATCAATCATGAAACATGTATTGTGATTAATTGATACATAAATAAATATAGCTGTCATATTGCTGTTAGAGAATGCAAAGTCTTTATCCTTGATTTAGGGGCACTGAATTTTGGCAAGGGGCATGATAGAGATTAGAAGAGAAGTGGTCCAAAGAGAACATGGGAATAGAACAAGGAAGCACGTAAGAAGACAGTTGGACAGGAAGAAACCGAAAAGGTATCTCTATCTATGCAATTCTTTCTTGCTGTCATCAAATAAAATGAATGGCATTGCAATTTCCAATCCTTGTGAGGAACGACTGGATTCTAGGTATTGCCTTCCTGCATGGGTTTGTATCCACAGGAAGAGCATGGTCCCCGATCAATATATATCCATATACAGGGGAATGTTTTTTTTTTTTTTGTTCGTTTTCTTTTGCGTATGGAAATTCTCAAAGTTTTGATTTTAAGATTGAAAAATTCAGAGCTATATAGCTAATAGCTAATAGCTATGCTTGCTACAGTTTTAGCCAATGGTTGGGTTGTGTACATCAATAGATTGTTCCTCATGGCATGGCATGGCATGCAAAGGAACTTCCAAGCCTCGTCCAGAAGAGTTAAAATTATGACGGCATACTGATATGTAAAACCTTAGATAAATTGTTGCAGTTGCAGGCAGCGTTGTTCAAAATTTGGAAAATGGAGTTGTAGTGAAGAGGAACGCTGCTAATCACCAGTTATTTTGAGAGTCTCCTTATCTTTTTTTTTTCTTTTTCCGGTAAGAAAGAGTCTCTCCTTGTCTTTGTGTACATCTTTGTTAAGCTTAAATCTTTTAATGCTTTGACGACAATTTTAAGGAACTTTTACGTCATCCAGTCCACATATACTATAAATAAAAATTTAATTCTTTTATTTATATTTTTGCCCTTAAAAGTTAATGTAATACACACATTCGGAAGTGAATTACATCGTTCACAAGTTTCATGGAAGAGCACGAACAAGACCTAGAAACGGAGGTGGTTCCGGCGCTTATCTCAGTCCACCCCACCTGACAATCCATCGCTATCGGGTCCTAACCTCGCATCTCCAATCTCGCACACATAAACTTTCTTGAATTTTTTGGTGGTCGATTCAATTTAAAAATTTTTTTTGTCAGGAAATACAACAAAAATTGTTACTTTTTTTTTTCTTGTATTCACAATTCCTACACATAAATTATGTATTTTTCACAAGTATATGCAGATAATTTCTGTTACTGTCCGATGTCACTATTCAATATCACTATGTCATTGTGCTTTCACAATTTATTTCTATGTCCTTAAGTTAAAATTAGACAATAAAATTTCAATGTCCCTGTCTATTTTATAATCTCGCTAATTAAGTCGTTAAGTGTAAATTAATTTTTATGACTTTAATTATTTTTTAAGATCCAAAAGAATGCTTGACATTTAGATAAAAAAAAAAAAAAAATTCTCAAATTGGGTCATGTACAATTTATGGGGACTCACTTGACTGGGTTCCCCAGTCAGCATATGGCAGGTGAGCTTTGGGACACGAACCGTAAACCTTCATGGAAAGTGCCAAAAAATGCTTCCTGAGAATTGAGGACTTGTGGTTAAAATGGAATTGGCCCAATAAAATGAGTTCAATATTGTTAAGTAATTTATTTTGATGGATTTATGTACATTTTTTTAATTAATGTGATTGAAGCGATAAAATGTAAGTTTTAATTTAATTGCGGCCCATAATAGGAGTACTCATTAGATTAATTATAAATTTGATTTTGTCGTTGCCTATTGATTTGAAGAAAGAGATGAAAGAAACCCGATGACTCATACAAATATGATCTAAATCCTATAATTTAGATATTCTAAATTTTATATACATATCGTTAATAAATTCTTACACGTGATATTAAAGTCCATCGTATATAAATTTAAAACTCGATAAAACTTACATTACAATTTTTTTGCTAAATTTTATTTGAATTTAGTGTTAAAGACACTATCGTTGTCAATGGCTTGAAACTAAAACGCGTTCACACAGTGGCATTAATTCTTCTCCACAATTTAGGTCCAGTTTGCGCGCACACACACACACATATATAATTTGATTAAAGATTGAATTTAAATTTGAATTGAATTTGGATATCAAATAAATTTTGTATTCACAATCCCTATAAATTATTTTTTAAAGTTTGATGTTGTATTGGTGGTGTTGCTATTTGATTTGATTATGTCATATTTGGTCAACCTATTAAATAATCATTAGTTATTCATAGATCATATTGATGAATAGATACATATTTTATCCATACAAATTATAGATATCAATCAATTATTAGTATTATTTTTTCTTGATGCAATTTTGATTGAATTGATATAATTTGTAGGTGTTTGTATACTCTCCTTGATGTTGTTTATAATCTATTAAAATAAATTCTAGTATATGTGAGTTTAACTCACCTAATTCTTTAGTTTTAAAATTTCTATAATATAATTTGAGACTTAAATGCAATGATTAATGTTGGGTGATCTGTAGAGGTACATGTTAATTAGTACCTCATTTAATTGATCACATGATATTTAGTTATAGTCATTTGTTATAATATTCCGATTTGGGAAATTTTATGTGTTAAGATAGATGGGTTACCACCAAAATTGTTCATCCATTGAAAATTTTAAATTGTTCTCATACTTTTGTTACAGGATGATCTTTAAATTATAATATACAATTATATGTCCAAAGGAAATTATTGTGTATTATCATTTGGAGATATCATGAAACATAGAGTTAGCGGTGCAATAGTTTAGAGGGTTTATCTCACCAAAGATGATAAGGGCATGCTTGGTTTGCATCTCAAAAAACAGTTTCTGAAAACTATTTTTGAGATGAGTTTTAAGAAAGTGTTTTTAAAAATTTTTAGATTACAAAACCTGTTTGGTTATATATTTTTGAAAATAGTTTTAAAGAACAAAAATTATAAAACTTGTTTGGACAATAATTCACAATTTTTACCTCTCTTCGTCTCTCTGTCTCTCTCTCTTTCACTGTGCATCAAGAGCACCCAACACCCACACCCACCACCAACCGACTACCACCCAAAACCCACAACCACCACCAACCGACTACCACCCAAAAGCCATAACCACCACCAACCGACTACCACCAAAAACCCACAACCACCACCCAAAAGCCACAACCACCACCCAAACCGAGAACCACCCAAAACCCACAAAAATTTCTAGATCCGTAGCAACCAGATCTGTAAATCCAAATCCAGATCTGTGAAAATGCCTTACAAACAGATCCCAAGTAGATGATATCCAAGGACGATGAAACTTTTTTCTTCGATGGAGAGATCTCTCGTTCTTTGGGTTGAAGTGCAAACGATGGAGAGAAGGTTGCTTGTTTCATCCAGTTGAAAATCAAGCTGAACAAAAAAAAAATCGGGGAGAGAGAAAATATCGCCTTTTATAGTCCCACTTAAGTGAACAGTAAAAAACATTTGGGTGTTCTCCGTGTTTTCACTGGTCTCCTTTTTTTGTCCTCAAAACACCAAGAACACCTTTTACTTGTTCTTTAAAATCTATCTTTAGTCTTTCTTTTTTTCAAAAACTATTTTTAAAAACTCCTCTGACCAAACAGGTTTTTACCAATTTTTTGTATCTGAAAACAAAAAACTGTTTTAGGAAACCAAACCAAACAGGCCCTAAGTTTTTCGAAACTAAAGTATTCTCATTGATTAGTTTCATGATAGAGAGGACCTATGACATGTTGCATTCTCTTTCTATAGGGGAGTATGTAGTGCTATATTTAAACTCTCTTCATAAAATGTGACTTATTATATTCAAAACATATTTTATTTATTTATTATCTAATTTTGTTAACTGTTTGTGGAGAAAAGGAAGAAAGTTGCTAAAATTGGGCCTCAATAGGTATCGACTTTCAGGATCACCCTTCCTAATAAGTAGAAGAAGTTTATATTCTTGTTGCTTTGAACAGTCTTTTTCCTTGTGAATAACAATAATGTCAACATTGAGATCCTAACTGATTCTAATTATAAGAGATGAAAGTTGGATATTAAGTTTGCCTTGAGAATTGTTGATGTAGACTTAGCCTTGCAAGAGAATGAACCTACTAAACTTACCAGTAAAAACTCCCCTGAAGTAAAAGAACATTATACAAAGTGGAAGAGATCTAATCGGTTAAGTATGATTGTCATGAAAAGGTTTACCTCTGAACACCTTATAAGTGATTTTCTTGAACCTAAAATACCAAGGAGTTATTTACCGCTGTATGACTTAGATATAAGGTATCCAATAAGACTAAAGTTGGAGGCCTAATGAATGAACTAACAAATATTAAATATGACAATATAAGTGATGTTAGGGAGTATATCCTTAAAATGGTCTATGTTCGATCTAAGCTCAAAGTTTTCAAAATTGTTATTCTTGATGATTTTAATGTTCATCACACTCTTAATTATTTGCCTCCTAAGTTTATTCAAATCAAAACTATCTATAATACCCAAAAATGAGTCTTAGACAGTAAATGACCTTATCTCTAAGTGTGATTCTGAGGAAGGAAAACTTAAAAAAAAAAAGAGTGAAACTACCTTGTTTATTTCCCAGCCTAAATTTAGTTTCAAATGTGAGTATCAAGAAAATAATAGAAAACATAATTATAATGCTCCAAAGAATATTCGGAATTTCAAAATGCATGGTACTAGTCATAATTTGAGAGGTCCTAAGTTTTTCATTCAAAAAGATGTCAAGTGTTACTTTTGCAAGAAACGAGATCATAAGAAAAGTACAACTAGCAGTTTAAATTTTTTAAAAATCTTTCACATTGACATCAGTGGACCTTACTCACATACGTTGTGTGGTAATAAACACTTTATTATTTTCTTTCGTTATGGATATATTTATTTAATTAATAAAAAATCTAGTACTCTTCAAAATTTTAAAATTTTCAAGACTGAGGTAAACAAACAATTAAAGAATTAAAATTGTTAAGTCTGACAGTAGTGGTGAGTATTATGGCAAACATGCTGCGTCTGGACAGTATTTGGGACCCTTTCCCAAGTATTTTCAAGAATGTGGGATTGTTTATACCATACCCGATAGTCCCGAGAAGATTTGTGTAGTTAAAAAATATAACCGCACCCTTAAAGACATGATGATGAGTATGCCGAGTACGTGTAATTTACCTGATTACTTTTAAGATGAAACCATTAAAACAACTTCATATGTTTTTAATAGGGTTCCTAATAAATCTGTTCCAAAAACACCATTTGAATTATGGACCAATAAAAAACCAAGTCTTAATCATTTTTGAGTTTGGGGTTGTCCTGCTGTGGTGAAAATCTATAATTTTTTTACGAAAAAGACATTGCCTTTGTTGTTAGTATTCTTTGTAGGTATCTTTCTCAACTAGGATTAGATCACTAGGTGACAGTTAAGAAATTTATGAGATACTTGTAAATGACAAAGAATTACATGTTTGTTTATAGGAGGGTTAATAGTCTTGAGGTAATTGGTTACTCATATTCATATTTTGCTGGTTGTCCGAATGATTTAAAATTCACTTCAGGATATATTTTCATATTAGTTGGAGGAACAATATTATGGAAGAGTGTTAAACAAACTCTCACAACTTCTTCCACTATGGAAGCTGAATTTGTAGCTTGTTATGAAGTTGTAACACAAGCTATATGGCTAAGGAATTTTATTTTAGCACTTATGGTTATTGATTCTATCTCTACTTTACTAACAATTTATTGTGATAATAGTGTAGAAAGGTGACATTTTAGTGGGTCTAAGCATATGACAATTAAATATCTTTCCACTAGGGATATTGTTAAGGAAGGTTATATTGTTATTGAACATATTGATACATGATTATTACTTATTTATCCTTTAACCAAGGGACTGAGACTTGTAACTTTTAAGAAATATGTAGATAACATGGACATTTTGGGTCTTTTTGATGTACTTGGCTAGTGAGAGTTTATTTATGCTTGTAGTACTCAAAAAACTTCAAGACACGTGTCTTCACTATAACAGGACAAGTGGCAACAATTATCAGTTGACGTGGAAATGGGGCCCAACAGAGTTCAGCTGGACTGGTATAGATAATAGTAACAAGTGCGACATCCTTGGGCGCGACGCCCCTGGGCGCAACACCCTCAAGCACAATACCACATCAAGGCGAGATACATCTCTATCGCATTGGAAGTGGTAAGATGGACCTTTCACCAAGGTCGGGCAGAAATGGAATCGCAGAAGTGTGGGGGCAACCTCGGCGAGACTCGCCTCCCCCGTTGCGGGAATGATATCCTCAACCTACTGAATGTCGTTGCTCTACGGGGCCCACTGGACTAAGAGGTGTCCCCACCTAGGGACAGGGGAACATGGCCTTCCTCAGGGGAGAATTGAGCAATAGGGGCGGATGAGCATGATTGTCAACCTCGGCCTGAGGCAGGGTCTTGAAGATTTAGTTTGCTCGAGCAGGCCTCCCAGTGTATGGCTTACTGCCCACTGGGATGTGCTTGACTGGGATCCGGAGAGACTCCTAAGGTAACTGGGGTTATTGGCTCGAATCAACATATGTGATGATGAGATATGTGGATTGGTGGCTGAAGGACCGAAACTATGTGGGTTTCTTCTATCAGGCACCTCGCCAACAAGTCTCGAGGAAGGGTCTAGAGAGGGAAAAAAGGACCCCGAGTAGGAGCGCGTCGGGGGCATCGCGGGCATGGTCCTCTCGAGGTCATGGTCCCACGGTGACCAGTCGCGTTCATGGACCTTGGGAGCCCTCTCTCACCTTGGCTGTCACACCCTCCTCGGGGCCGTGTCTAGGTTGCGTTTGGGGAAACATCACATTTGCCTAGTTAATGTCGAGATGCATGGCTCGCCGTTAACAACCACTGGTATCGTCGCGGTTGAGGCAGTTGTGGGTTAGCGTGAGTGGTAGGGGGTCGCGGCGGGCAGCCCTTTGGGCAGTCCGACCTGTCCGACCAGTGTGCTATAAATACCCACATTACTTGCCCATTGCGGAGGATGATTTTCTGGCTGGTGAGAGCATTTTTCACCTACCCTCTGCCCAACTGGTTCGTCCCTTCGTTAACAGGCTGCCCGAGTTCCTTCTATCCATTCACTTATCCTATTCACCCCTTCGATTACTCTTGGCATAAACACATGTGTCAACCTCTTTTAACTCCCCACCTATATTCTTTTGGCGATTCCACTGGGGAGGTTTGTCCTCGCTAGCCTATGCCTATTATAACTCGAAGTGGAAGAGTATTGTCTAGTACGATGACCGAAAACAATAATGACAAGGAAGGAGAGCAGTAGAAAAGCCCACCCCAGTGCGAGGATAGCCATGGTTCCTCTACGAGCCGAAGGGCTTCGGAGGTGCCAGGGCCATCCACAATGGCGCAGGCTCTGCACGATATGCAAACTCTACAATAGCAGATGGCTACGGTAATGCAGATGATTCAAGCTCAGATGTATTTCCGACCACCTGGCTTACCACCTGACTTGCAAAACCCGTCGATGTTCTTGCCATTGCTCTCGCAGTACCCGGTGCCACCACCTTCGACTTTGCAAACATCTCCTCCAATGGCACTGTCGGGCGATAATGGTGCATCACGGAAGTCAAGCCCTTATGGTTTAACTTTGCAAAATCCTACCAGTGAACCCCTACCACTTCCGCTGCAAATTGAAGCAACTAACCCCCTAGTTCCCTCGCAGCAAACTACCACAGGCAACCCTCTAGCACTTTTGCAACAAACTACTGCAACAGGATCTCTAACTCCCCTACAACAAGCAGCTAAAATGGGCCCTCAAAATGTCACAATCCCCTGAGGTACCCACTATGGCTAGACCCGTAACCACGACTGGTGCACCTCTCCTAAACTTTCCAACGGCTCTCGGATGTGAGCACCCTGCAATTGGCTACAACTATGGCCTCGCAGCTTCCCAAATGGCTCTTCTTACCATCTCTACAACAACACCGACAACTACGCAAGTGTGGGGTCAAACTATTTTTTCCACTGTCCCCGCAACCATGCCTTCAGCGTTTTCAGCCCCCGTCGCCACCACATCGTTTCCATCAGCAGCAGCTTGGACGCCGTACTCGGCCAGCACAGAACGACCAGTGTCTAGTGCTGGGTTTGTCACACTGGCCTAAGTACAAGCCTTACTAGATAGACAGAAGGAGCCCATGCCAACAACCATGGACATAAGGTCCAAGTTTACCCCCGCTGTGCAGCAAGCTATGTATCCTGCAGGGTACTCACTGCCGAAGTTCGAGAAGTTCGATGAAAAAAATGGCAACCCCTGGGAGCACATTACTCGTTATCTTGATAGCCTTGGCCACTATGTACTTCACGAGCCTCTTCAGATGAGGGAGTTTTCCAAGTCCCTCAAGGACAGGGCCTTTACCTGGTCTGCTAACCTCTCGACAGAATCGGTGAGGGATTGGGACAACTTGGTCGCACAATTCTACGCAAAGTTTTTCCATGTCGAGCAGCGAACTACAGTACTTTCCCTGACGAAGACTATTCAAGATGACGGAGAAGCCTTGATGACATACATTGACAAGTTCCGTGACAAAGCCATCGAGTGCCAAGAAAATGTCACCGAAGAGGCCCTTGTCCGAATCTGCATCGACGGAATGCACAACAAATACAAGGCATACTTGGTGAACAGTGACTTTAAAACCTTTACTAGGCTATGCAAATCTGCTTAAAGGCTTTCGGAGGTGGTCCAGCCCTCCCTAAAGATAGCCGGTTGGAAGGACAAGAGGAAATGAGCAACTGTTGCAGTTGCTGAGGAGGTCCCGAAGAGGGGTCAGCGTCCAAAGAAGTGAGGGAAAACCTCCAAGCCCGAGGAGCCACCTCCGTATCCTTGTGGTATGAAGGAAGTCTGACAGATTCTCATGGAATGGATTAAGAACGATGATATCGAGCTACCACCAGTGGAAAAAAAGCCAACTAGAGAAGAAAAATATAGACCGACCTTCTGTGAATTTCATCGCCACACCAAGCACAACCTTAAGGATTGCTGGACAGTGCACCGACTATTTCAGAAGCGCTTAAAGAGTGGAGAGTTGGTACTGATGGGCGTCGAGGGCAATGTCCATGATCGACCCCTCATAGGCCACGAAGGTAAGGAGGTGCACATGGTGTCATTCTACGACGAAATCGAGGATATAGCAGAAGGTAACTTCGAAGGGTGGCCTAAAATCTAGTTAAATCGAGAGACCGTAGAAGATTGCCACGATGTGCCAAAGATTGACCCCTATGCGAGTGCACGTATCTTGAAGGAAATAGTCAAGTTCAAATTTTTTTTAATTAGTTGGGACTTACTGATGGTACTAGATTGGCAGCCACCAAGGCCATCATAGACTTGTGCGCTGATAGGTCCTCAGGCCCCGAGAAGTGCATGGCTGCGGAAGGCTCGGTGTCCCACAATATCAAGGAAATGTCTAATGCCATCACCTTCACGGAGTGGGATCGCCAAATACCAAGGAAGCACAATCGCCTGCTTTACGTCACCACCAAGATCAATAGGATACAGTTAAAAAGGACTTTTCTAGACAATGGGGCCTCAGTCAATGTCATGTCTTTGTCCACATATGAGTAGCTTGGACTTCACGACTCAAGTTTCATCAGAAAAACGACTATCATTGCCGGATTTTCTAGCGACAAGAGAAGGACCCTCGGGTATGTCGCTGTCTCTTTGGTCATGGGGAAGGTAAGGGTTGGAGTATAAAAGGAAATCAAGGGGATCTTAGTGTAATAACATGGAAAAGTCAACAAAGTCAAAATGGATATTGTGGACCAGCTTGGATAGCTGCATGCATCTGGACGTGGGTCCTACATCCGAACGTGTGTGTGGATACTGAGCAAGTTTAGAATTTTGGCTAAGTGTTGGGTAAGATATGTTCTGCATCAGCCCGAATGCGTGTCTTACATTCGAACGCACTTGCTAAGGATGGGATTCTAGAGAAATCAAGGTGTGAAGATGTGGGAATGCATGCAAACTAGGATTTGATGATAAGGTGTACCTTCGTTAGGATGGGACAATCCGATCGGCCTTAATTGGTTGACTGAATTTAAGACCCCAACTTTCAAGGCTTGCATCCGGACGCGTGTTTTGGAATATTTGCTGCTCAGTTTACCCTAGCAAGATTTAGTTAGTGATTTGATATTATTTTTGATTATTTTTATTGGAAAGTATAAATAGGAAAATGGGTCAATTGTATTTGGGATTCAATTTTTAGTTCTTTCTTTGGCTAATCTCCTTTTCCTAGAACTTTGAAAGGCTACTTCTATGGCTTGTGAGTAGTTTTCTTTGTATTCACTAGTTAGGGTAGGGGTTCTTAGATTGTGTGTATTTAATGTTATTATTAATCCTATTATCTATTTCTTGTTCGTGAATGTTTTATCGTTCTTATTATTCGATTAAATGAATATTTCTAACTGAAGTAATATACCATGTATACTTGTTTGATAATTAATCAATTAGGTTGATTACTTGTTATGGATAATTCTTATAATTCTCTACGATTTTATACTGCTAGTTCTTAAATTCATATTTTCATGTGGAATGGAAAAGAAGTGATAATACCCGCGACCGAGGACCCCTTTAGTAGCAATGAGACACACTTGGTGGAGGAAGCACTATACGATGAAGTGGCCGAAGATGATGAAGCCGCCAGTCCGCTACAGCAGCCCTTGTCCTTCCCTATCCCTTCCTGGGAGGAGGTTTAGCGAGAAGTGTACGTAACACAGCGAAGGGTTAGTGTGAAAGAAAGGTTCGGAGAATGGTCTCGAGGAAAAAGGCAAGTTGAAGAGTCCTCGCGGGAGGTGGCTCCAAAGAGATGTATCCGTCGTGTCCTACCTGATGGGCGAGTCACTTACCAGTTATGATGGTGTGGGGGGACCACTCGCGAGGCCGGAAGGGTGAGTCCCCGAGATGAGGTGCATGAAGTAGAGGCCAAAATCACCGCGACGCCCACTAACGTGGTCCTTGCGCCAGAATGCATGGAGGATCGCCCTAAGCCGCAGGAGTAGGAGGAGGAGCTTGAGGAAGTAAACCTTGTCCCACTTGGGGAATCACCGCGGCCAGTCTTCATCTGCAAGGGGCTATCCCCTGAAAAGAGGCAAGCATTCTTGACACTACTGATAAAATATGCTGATATTTTTGCATGGAGATACGAGGAGAGCTCAGATTAGACCCGAGTCTGGCCTACCACAAGCTGAACAGCCGCCCCTCAGACAAGCCTGTCAAACAGCATTCACGAAACTACACCCCTGAGGTGATGATAAAAATCAAGGAAGAGTTGGAAAAACTATTGTGGGTTACCTTCATAAAGCCTATTCAGCACCCTGTGTGGCTGTCAAACATAGTGCCCGTCAAGAAAAAAAGTGGGGCCATCAGGATATGTGTAGATTTTAGGGACTTGAACAAGGTGTGCCCGAAAGACGAGTTCCCGTTGCCAAATATCGACATTCTCATCGACGCTACCTCGGGGCACGAGATGATGTCTTTCATGGATGGGTTTGTGGGGTACAATCAAATCAAGATGGTCGAGGAAGATGTAGAAAAAATTACTTTTAGGACCCCCTTTGGCAACTTTTACTATACAATAATGCCTTTTGGGCTGAAAAAACAGGCGCGACCTATCAACGTGCTATGGTCGCGATTTTCCATGATATGATGCACGATATTGTGGAAGACTATGTCAATGACCTTGTTGTAAAATCGCGAAAGGAGGAGGACCATATGACAGACTTGTGAAGAGTATTCGAAAGGTGCCGAAAGTATAATCTACGCATGAACCCC
This sequence comes from Ilex aquifolium, assembly GCA_951799425.1. Taxonomy (NCBI): domain Eukaryota; kingdom Viridiplantae; phylum Streptophyta; class Magnoliopsida; order Aquifoliales; family Aquifoliaceae; genus Ilex; species Ilex aquifolium. Next base: position 14,652,710 of record OX637410.1, on the reverse strand, counting down.
CTAAAATGTGCCTTCGGAGTAACAACTCAGAAATTTCTCGGCTTCCTGGTACATCGGCATGGCATAGATCCAAATGTGGGAAAGATAAAGGCTATCCAGAACATGCCCGAGCCTAGAAGCCAAAAACAGTTGAAGAGTTTCCTCGGGAAGGTGTCCTACCTACGGCAATTCATTCCAGCCCTTTCTGAGGTAACCATGCCATTCACCCCTTTACTCAAGGAAAAGGCACCATTCAGTTGAAATGTGGAGAAACAGCAAGCTCTCAACACAATCAAGAAGGCTCTCGGCTCCACCCAAACTATGGTTGCACCGCGAAAAGGCCAACCCTTGTTACTGTACCTTATCTCAACTGGAAAGGCTGTCGGAGGATTAATAGCACAAGAGGAGGAGGGTCTGGAAAGGCCCATCTATTACTTCAGTCGTATTATAAAAGATGCAGAAACGAGGTACCCCAGGGTGGAAAGACATTATCTGGCCTTGGTATTCACAACACAAAGGTTGCGACACTACTTTCTCACTCACGAGGTCAAGCTGATGACCAAGTGTGACCCTCTCAAGTATCTATTGATGCGCCCCACCTTAACAGGAAGGGCAACGCGATGGCTTCTCGCTCTGTTAGAATTCGACATTAAGTGTGTAGCGCCGAAAGCGATAAAATGTCAGGCTCTGGCCGATTTATTGGGCTATTTCCCAGATAATGAGTACGAACCGCTCAAAGAAGAGCTGCTAGGAGGAGAACTAGAGCAGGGGTTTTCAGCTGTTGCGACACCCTCAAAGACGCGGGACCCTCCACAATTATGGAACCCGCATCCATCAAAAAAATACTTACTACAATGGATGTCATACCCCCGCCCAAGTGGCACTTAGCATTCAACGGCTTATCTACCCTAAGTGGGGGGGGGGGGGGAGCGGGAATAGTGCTGACTAGACTTGAAAGCGAAGAGAAAATAATTTTGTTATACAAACTGGATTTTCGATGCACCAACAACGAGGCAGAATATAAAGCACTAGTTCTGGGGTTACTTGCGGCACGAAAGTTAGGCATATGAAACATCCAAATTATGGGGGACTCAAAACTTATCATTAAGCAAGTAATTGGGGAATATGGTGTGAAGGAGCCAACACTTGCCAGGTACAAGGCATTGGTACAAATGCTGCTAGAGGAATTCGAGGAGGCTACCATTGAGCACGCCCCATGAACAGAGAATAGGTTCCCTGATGCGCTGGCTACTTTGGCATCAAAATTAGACATGGTAGAGGAAGAGACGACCATCCAAGTAAAAAAGCAAACACTGTCGAGTCCTATCACTGAAATTTTTCCAGCCACAAACTACAAAGATTGGAGAACCCCTATAGTGGAACAGCTGGAAAATAGGATATGAGAAATCCCGATTAAAAAATTGAGCCAATTCACTAAGATATGCGGAATGCTACACTTTTGCGGCCATGAGGGAGTTCTCCTCAGATGTCTTTCACAGTAAGAATCACGCGACAGATTGGTCCAAGTCCACCAAGACACCTGTGGGGATGCGGACATCAGTCTCTATAGGAGACTCCAGAGGAGAGGGTACTATTGGCCGGAAATGGCCAATGATGCCAAGGAGGTGTAGCGAAATTGCCTCCGGTGCCAAGAACACCCAGAATCCACGGAGTGCATCATCATAGGAGAAGTAGGGGACTGGCATCAACTGTACATCGACTTCCTCCGTGAAGGGTCACTTCTAGCAGATAAGAGTGCCGCGACAATGGTCAAAAGAAGAGCCCCTAGTTTCTTTTTGAATAACAATGAACTATATAAAAAGGGGTTCAATGGAAAAAGCCTAAGGTGTCTCGCGGGTAATGTAGTTTTGGAGGTGCTAAAAATGTTACATGCCATAGAACACCAAAGGGGGGGCGAAGCTGTACACCCAGATGTTGGACTTGGGGTATTACTGGCCGAAGATGGAGGGGGAATGCATAGAGCACGTACGAAGGTGTGATGTCTGTCAAAAGCACAGGGATCTCATTCACGTAACTGCCGCAAACTTAAGGACTTTAGTTACCCCATGGCCCTTTCATACTTGGGCCACGGACCTCATGGGACCCATCAATCCTCCATCTCGCAAAAATATATGGATACTGGCCGCAACGAAGTTGTTCACAAAATGGGTGGAGGCTGTCCCCCTAAAAAGGGCGACGGGGAAGGTAGTGTCCGACTTTCTAAAGGAAAATATAATTTGTAGGTTTGGCTTCCCTAAACACTTGCTGTCGGATAATGGCACCCCCTTTGTTAATAGAGACGTTGCCGCAACGTTACAACAATATGGGGTGATCCACCATATCTCCACACCATACTATCCACAAGGAAATGGTCAAGTTGAGGCCACTAATAAGACCTTGATACGGATCTTGAGCAGAACCATCAATGATGGGAAAGATTTGGTTGAACAGCTGCCAATAATGCTATGGACCTATAGAACCTCAAAACGAAAGCCTACTGACACGACACCCTATTCGTTGGTCTATGGCGAGGAAGCGGTACTCCCCGCAGAGATAGTGGTACCCTCTGCGAGGTTGGCAGCCAGAGCCGAGGTGACCTCGGAGGTGAGACCTGCAACGTTAGAAGCACTTGATGAGCACCAAGACGAGGCAACACTTGAAAAAATATCACTGGAGAATGTCTAAGTCTTACAACTTGACAGTAAATCCAAGGACCTTCCAAGAGGTGATTTGATGCTAAAAATAGTCCCAAGTGTTATGCGCGGCCTGGCCACTCCTAAGTTCGCCGCCAAGTGGGAAGGGCCTTTCGAAGTCCAGAAGGCTGAGGACATCGGGTATTGTGAAACCGGGCACGTCGGGTCAGAGAAAACAATAGAGAAGTTTAATGCCAAATAGTTGAAGCTATACTACTCCTGAGGGATAGAAATGTAAACATCCATAGAAAACATGTAAATGGATTTTGGAAGACAGAAATGTAAACATTAGTTCATATGTGTGTGTGTGTGTGTGTGTATATGTATATATATTTTGGTTACATTTGGTGCAAAAAAAAAAGAAACATATGCATGGAACAAGCTACAATAATCCATAAGCAAATGGTGATGTTGTGTCAAAATCCCCAAGGGCTTGCGCAGCCTATAAATGGTCCATATGTAGCCGCTCGTGGGTCCCTAAGGTATCGCGCAGTGCCTCAAGTCTTTGTTGCATGTCATTATGTTCAGCGCGTAAATGATCAGCTAGCCTCTGTGAATATTCGATGTCATACAAAATACGGGCATGAGCGATGCGGTCTCCAATGATCGAAATAGTAATCCCAACACACTGCAAGTACCGGATTTTGCACTCCAAATGGAGAAGGTCGTCGGGGCCAAGATCTCTCGCTGATCGGTACTTACAGGTGTACACTAAGGATGCCAGGAGGTCCAAGATAAAAAACTGCATACGCTCATGCTGCGCGGGTAAACAGTGAAGTATCATGGGGAAATGCTACAGCAAACTATCCAAGAGAGGGATACTCCGTCGAGTGGTGAAGTACCCGTCGCGCCATGAAATAGCATCCTTGCCACAGCCCAGACCATCATACGGAGGGAAAAAGGGAAGCATAACAATTCTAGAAGGTTGCACAAGACCACGTTCCTCGGTAACGTGGCTAGCGGTGGTGGAAGTGCTCATAGTCGGCTGGGATGCAAAGGCACATGTGGCAGCAGTAGGAGCGGGGCGCTCAGCCTGGGGATGTCGAGTGATAGAAGGCAAGCCCCTCCGGGGCAAGGGGAAGAAAACACTACCATGGGAGGGAATGGTCCGAATAGACGCCGAAGGAACATTCGAGGAGACAATCGAAAAAGTAGGAACAATCAGCAGAGACGATGGAGGTAGTGTCTGAGATGGGGGCGACGGAGGGACCTGTAGCGAGGTAGTGCTTGGAACATCCGAACAAGGGAATAAGGAAGTTTTTGAAAGAGGTAAAGTCACGTCGCTCAAGCTTGGAGAAGTAATACCCATAAAAAAGTTATCACCAAAGTCATTCTGAAAAAGCATAATGTCACTGAGCGAAAGACCAAAAAATTCTGCATCTGAGAAGTCCAGGCCAAAGGGGAAGGGGCTTACCTGATCGAGATTCCCAAGGCCACCCTCATGGGTCATAGGGCCAGAATGGGTGGGCTCGTCATTAGCTTCCCCTCCCCCAGAGGAGAGAGATGACTCTAGACTACCAACCCTATCGGCGCCATTATAGTCAAACTGTCCCACAAGGTTAACGTCAAGTACGGAATCAGAAGATCGACCCTCGGGGAAAGTCGTGCCGACGTCACAAACCTAGAGCAAAAAAAAAGGGTTATTCTGTGATGAGGAGAAACATAACAAATAACAAAAGGAATAGTCTGAGTGTGTACCGCGGAAGAGACAATAGCCTTCTGACGCTCTTCCATGCGTCGCATGACGCCAGGGGAAAGAGGTCTTAACCCTTCAGCAATGCTAGAGGCTAGAGACTGAGCATCATCATCTTCGTACGAAGCAGCGGGGATGGAAGGCTGCCTCTCAGGAAAAACACTGCTGATAGTACATAAGTCATCATCGTCATCAGAATCACAAGCAATGTAGACCCTCCGAGGAGGCAACATCGTAGTAAAGGTCACGGGAGGTTCATCTATTGTGACCTCTGCGCCAAGGGGCGTCTTGAGACAGCAAACTAAGTCTCTAGCGGCCTCTCGTATAGGAAGACCCTGGTGAAAGAATATATAGGTGCATGTACACGGCTAAGAAAAAAAGGGGGGGAAGTATAAAAAAATTCTAAGGGCTAAAACACCAAGCTATAGAATAGGGGTTTTACCTTCCGTAGACGGAGAAAAGGAGAGTTTGCAACATAAGGGAGGGACTGCGCGAGGACTAGCCGACGTGACCGGGTCCTGTTTGCCAGACAACCATATGAGAGGTGCTAATAGACCTAACATCACTAGACTTCCCCAAGGTAACTGGTTGAGACTTCTTTGTGAGGTGTTCCTCAGCATGAATGAGGGGGTCTCGTTGTGGCTGAATCCCCAAGGGGTCCTCTCCTATAACACCTCCTTGATTTAGTGGATGGTCGATCGGGGCAAACTCGCTCAAACACCTTCTGGTCCTCACCTTGGACTTGAAACTCCTCAAGTTGGAAAAGCCATGGATGCTCGCATCTCGAGGCAATACACAAGCCTTAGTCTCGGGAAAACATAACAATAAAGATGGCATAGTAGCCCAATAAATTCGATAATCTGGCGTAAAAACACCAGCTTTGGATGCTGAAGGAATAATGACTGTTCAGTCCTCAAGTAGCCTGACTCTATCGGCAAATAAATAGCAGCGCACGGTGTCAATGTAACTCGGGGCGTCCCCTAAAACAGAGGGAATGCCTTGGTCAAACCCGAACTGTAGAGCCACCTAATGTGGGTTATAAGTCACAAGCTCGGTGCCCTGGTCTCCAACAAAGGGAAGGTATCCCTTGGTGGAGCAAGTAATAAAATCAAAATAGGAGTCGGCCATGATCTCAATGGTGTCAACAGTAATAGCTACGGGCTTGGCGCGGTAATAGGAAGGTAATTCGACCATAGGGTGATAAACCGCGTAAGGATGGAAGATGAAATGTGACTCATTATTGAGAAAGGGGTCCACCGACCTAGATATGGGGCATTCAGACCACCGTAATCCCCAGGGAGAATGACTATCATCAATAGGTCGTTTGGCCTCAGGGGCGGATACCGTAAAACGTTCAAGTAGGAAGAGCTGTAAGAAGAGGGTAGAGACGTAGCTACTAATGTTGTAACGCCCCATCGAAACATAGGTCACCTCTTGCAATTCATCAAGGTGAAGGCACAGGTTCCCGAGAAATAATGGAGCCAAAGGGACGGCGCAGCCGCGAGCCAACCTAGCAACCAGAGGAAAAATGCCAGTATAGGTACCATCAGAAGGGGGCTCTAATGTAACGGATCGCGTCAACCACATTGCGATAAAGACAGCCAAGACATGCTCACTCCGGGATCCAGGGCCATCTTAGCCAACACGCTCGGAACCTCTGCTCTTCGCATGCTCGATGTCTCTAAAAAAGAACCTCACCCAAGATGTGTAAGTACACTTGTGCCTGCCGGCACTACCTCCAACACCAAAAGATGAAGGAAGCCTTAAGGCATCGGTAAAACAGTCATATAAGTAAGATACTGCGGCCGCCTCGGCAGGAGTAGAATCTCCAGAGGGTAAATGGAATCTCCAAAAATGGGCAGTCGCATCAATACCAAGACATCCTCCAAAGTGGGGGTAAACTCACCCCAAGTGGTGACGAAGGTATGAGTCTCACGGCACCAGCGAGAAATCAAAGAAAATATACTGGCATTATGTCGGTTGACGCTAATCTTACGACACAACTTTATAGCAGAAATAATACCCGCAGACTCCAAAGTTTCACGAAATGCCCCATCTACAAGAATGTGGTCAGACCACTTACGCTAGTTGGTAGAAGGAGTAGATGAGGTCTCAAAGTTAATAAAAGAATAAGGGTAGTCTCCCCTCTCCAATGGCATCCGAAACACAAACTCGAGATCGATACAAGGGGTCCTATAAAGGTGCGCAGGGGGATCCATAAATAATGGATGGGCTAGCACCTCTCCCTTGGGCACATAGCTACGAAGGTACTCAAAAAATCGATCAACATCACCACTGAGAAAGGGAGCGCGATACCACTCCTTAGACGAATGCACTGGACCTGCGCGAATATGACGATGGTCGGCCATGGATGAAAATATATATATATGGTGCAAGGAAAAGACCGTGAAAATGTATATATGTGTATAAGGCTAGAACACTTGAGAAATTTGGAGAATAGAAAAAGGAGAAGTGCAAAGAGTTGGAAAATAAAGAGGCAAAGTGACTTAGAAAATTTACAGTGAGGAGAAAGGGAAGAAAGTGCCAAGAAATTTGAAGACATGAACGAAAAATGGGATGAGGTAAAAGAAAGTGAAGGCCTTAATTTATAGGCAAAAGAGACACTGGTGAGTTCAGATGCAACCCACATAAAATCTCACACCTTCGTAGTCGCATCACTTAGCAAAATAACTTCGGTCAACACACCTGACCACTGGGTCAACACGGCATCCCCCATACCCCAATATTTTTAACAGTAGTTTCCTTGAAGTTGGACCCACCAGTGAACAAGTCACGCCAGTATTGAGGACAGTAGCATTAAAAAGCTTTCCATTTTTACCAAGCTAAAACTAGCCTGCAGTAAACATTAAATCCATGACTTGGTCAAAGTGCCACACTTTCGTTTCGTCTGTATCAGGAGAACAGGCCACATTTTCGACTGACAGCCGTAAAAGGTCAAATGGGTTTGTTCGGCTAACAGCCGTAAGAGGTCATATCAGGAGAACCCATCAGAGGCTTTGCTCAGTTGAAAAGAAAAAAAAAAGAGGGAGGCGCAATGCACAAAAGAGACGTGCAAAGGGGTTTTGTCCTATTTCATGACTATTGTTTTTTCAAAAAGTGGGTTGGCAGAAAGTTGTAAGAAGTTTACTGCATCTTTTCAAGCCTCTCCAAGTGGTGGGTCCCATGGAAATTTAAGAGAAAGATGGCAAAAGGTGAAAAAAAAGAAAGAAAGAGTGAAGATGGTGGTGATAGAAAAGTATGAAAAATGGATAAGTTATTGGTGGGACCTACATTTATTTATTTAATGAGTGGAGGCTATAAATATTAAAATGGTGGGGTCTACCACTTTGGAAGTTCAAAGTGTATTTTACTAAGCCTTGTTACGTAAAGACTCATGAGGTCTAAATAGGAGGGCCCACCAACTTTTAAAGTTCAAATGTATTTTCTTGTGGTGGGTCATTCAAGTGGATTTGCAATGGTACACTAAGGGATGCAGAGGCCTATTCCAAAATTGCACAAGGACAAAAATATACAAGTCTTTGCGGCCATTATGTGTGCAAAGCCCATCAAAATAAGGTTCATGCATGCAGGAGGCAACTAACCACGACAATATTTTTGGCAATAGAAAAGTGACGACAAAGGACTTGGGCCAATTTTACGAAAAAAATTTAGTTTTTTATCAGCGCCACGGTCGGCTCACAAATGACAGTTACAGTCAAACGACAAGTGTGTTGGGTTTCTTTTGTGGAGTCTAGTTTGTGTGTTGAACCGGATGATGACCCGACCCGAAATAATGTTACGTTTTTAAATGAGATTTTTTTTTTTCTAAGGTTTAGTCCATAGAGCGACGGCTGGGGCCAATAGGCCCAAGCCGGACTCTTCAAGACTGGTACTTTGTACATGACAGACGGTTCTAGTGACACTATTGCCACCATCACTGTAGAGAGTACTGCAGAGCTGTGGCATTGCAGACTTGGCATGAAGGAACTCGTGTCAGAAGAGAAGCTACCAGAACTGAAAGCAGTTGATTTGGGCATATGTGAGAGCTGTATACTTGGGAAGCAGAAAAAGGTCAGTTTCTTGAAGAGTGGCAGAGCTCTGAAATCAGGAAAGCTGGATCTTTTACACACAGATGTATGGGGACCCTCCCCAGTGACATCCCTTGGAGGTTCCCGATAATATGTCACGTTCATTGACGACCATAGTATAAAGGTATGAGTTTATTTTTTGAAATCCCTGAGAATAGTGAAATTCCTGCTGCTTCGTGGATGTAGGCAAATTGTCAAACCACATAAATTCTGTGTTGTGTGATTGTTTATATTGCATTCTTATCGTTCTTTTCATTAATTTCACTTTATTGTCATCGTTTGATTTCATAACAATTGGTCTCAGAGCCAAGGTTCGGGTTTGAAATAAACGATGGCAGGAGAAGAAGTGAAGACATCTGGGATTGAGAAGTTCAATGGCACAAATTACGGTTACTGGAGGATGTAGATAGAGGACTACCTCTATGGGAAGAAACTTAATCTTCCACTATTGGGGACGAAGCCGGAGAGCATGAAGGATGAAGACTGAAAACTGTTAGATCGACAGGTCCTGGGGGTTATTTGGCTAACCCTTTCAAGATCAGTTGCACATAACGTTACCAAGGAGAAGACCACTACAAATCTCATGGCAGCTTTGTCAGGTATGTATAAAAAACCGTCTGCGAATAACAAGGTGCATCTGATGAAAAAGTTATTCAATCTGAGGATGGCAGATGGTACGTCTGTTACCCAACACCTGGATGAGTTCAATACCATCACCAATCAATTATCATCAGTATTGAATTTGATGATGAGATTCGGGCTTTGATATTGCTGGCATCACTGCCAAACAGTTGGGAAGCCATGAGGATGGTTGTTAGTAATTCTGTTGGTAAGATGAAACTTAAATATGATGATATTCGTGATTTAATTTTGGTTGAGGAAGTGCGCAGGTGGGATTCTGGCGAGACCTTGGGATCGAGTTCCGCTCTGAATGTTGACACTCGTGGGAGGTCAAGTGACAGGAACTCAAATAGAGGAAGATCAAAATCAAAGAACAGGGGCAAGAGCAAGTCAAGATCTGGACATCAACAGACAACTTGCTGGAATTGTGGCAAAACTGGCCATATAAAGAAGAACTGCCAAAATCTGAAGAAGACGGAAGGCGATGGCGCGAATGTAGTGACTGAAGAAGTGTAAGACGTGCTACTACTTGCCGTTCATAGTCCATTTGAAGACTGGATACTGGATTCAGGGGCATCTTTTCATACCTTATCTCACCGAGAAATCATGCAGAACTATGTTGCTAGTGATTTCGGGAAAGTGTACCTGGCTAACGGACTGACACTGAACGTAGTGGGGACTGGAGATGTTGATATTACATTTCCTAATAGGAACGTGTGGACCTTGCAGAAGGTCAGACACATTCCCGAGTTGAAGAAGAATCTTATCTCTGTGGGACAGCTCGACGACTGTGGCCACTCAGTTGTGTTCTCAAATAGCACCTGGAAAGTTTCTAAAGGAGCACTGGTGCTGGCTTGGGGTAACAAGACTGGTACTTTGTACATGACAGACGGTTCCAGTGACACTATTGCCACCACCATTGTAGAGAGTACTACAGAGTTGTGGCATTGCAGACTTGGTCATATGAGTCAGAAAGGCATGAATGAACTCATGTTAAAAGGGAAGCTACCAGAACTAAAAGCAATTGATTTGGGCATATGTAAGAGCTGTATACTTGGGAAGCAGAAAAATGTCAGTTTCTTGAAGAGTGGCAGAGCTCTGAAATCAGGAAAGCTGGATCTTGTACACAGATGTATGGAGACCCTCCCCAGTGAAATCCCTTGGAGGTTCCCGATACTATGTCACGTTCATTGATGACCATAGTAGAAAGGTATGAGTTTATTTTTTGAAACAAAAATCTGACGTGTTTGATGTGTTCAAAAAGTGGAAGAGCCTAGTTGAGACGGAGACAGGCCTAAAGCCAAAATGCTTAGGTCTGACAATGGTGGAGAGTACGTTGATGGAGGATTCAAGGAGTACTGCGCAGCTCAAGGTATTAGAATGGAGAATACCATTCCTAGGACACCACGACAAAATGGGGCTGCTGAGCGCATGAACAGAACCATCAATGAGCGTGCTAGGAGCATGAGGCTACGCGCAGGGCTACCACCTACATTTTGGACAAAAGCAGTGAACACTGCAGTGTACCTGATCAATCGTGAACCATCGGTCCCATTGGAGTGCAGATTACCTGAGGAGGCCTGGAGTGGGAAAGAGGTTAAACTTTCTCATCTTAGAACCTTTGGTTGTGTTTCTTATGTTCTTGTGGATGCTAATGGTCGCAGCAAGCTTGAGGCGAAATCAATAAAATGTTATTTTATTGGTTACGGAGATGAGGCATTTGGTTATCGATTCTGGGATGAGCAGAGTCGAAAGATCATCAGGAGCAGAAACGTGGTCTTTAACGAGAAAGTTATGTACAAGGACAAGTCTAGTACAGTTGCTGATACAACTCCTCAACAACCTAAGTTTGTCGACCTACCAGAGGTCATAGTGGAGTGCAGGGACGACAGTGATGGTGAGAGTGGGTCCAGCGCGCCCATTCCCATTATTCCCCAATCAGATCCAGAACCATCTACACCTGCAGCAGCGACTCGGAAGTCTTCCAGAACCATCTACACCTGAGTTACATTCTGTTGACAGATGGTGGAGAACCGCAGAGTTATGAAGAATCCTTGCAAGATGAGAATTCGAGCAAGTGGGAGTTAGCCATAAAAGAGGAGATGGAGTCCCTACTAGGGAATCAGACATGGGAGTTGACAGAACTTCCATCTGGGAAGAAAGCTCTACACAACAAGTGGGTGTGTTGTGTGAAGACTGAGCATGATGGTAGTAAAAGGTACAAGGCAAGGCTAGTTGTAAAAGGCTTTCAACAGAAGAAGGGCATTGACTACTCTGAGATCTTCTCTCTTGTAGTGAAGATCACAACCATCAGGCTAGTGTTGGCAATGGTAGCTACTGAAGATTTGCATCTTGAGCAGTTAGATGTGAAAACTGCGTTTCTTCATGGGGATTTTGAAGAAGACATCTACATGCACCAACCTAAAGGGTTCACAGTTCAAGGCAAAGAGAATTTGGTTTGCAAACTGACGAAGAGCTTGTATGGTCTGAAACAAGCTCCTAGACAGTGGTACAAGAAATTTGATAGCTTTATGTGCAGTTCAGGGTACATCAGGTGTCAGGGAGATCATTGTTGTTATGTCAAGTAATTTGACAACTCTTACATCATCCTATTGTTGTATGTGGATGATATGCTCGTTGCAGGGTCCAGAATTGAGGAGATTAACAATCTGAAGAAGCAATTGTCAAAACAGTTTGCAATGAAGGATTTGGGAGCTGCAAAACAAATCCTTGGTATGAGAATCACCAGAGACAGTGTCAAGGGCACGTTGAAACTGTCGCAGGCTGAGTATGTGAAAAAGGTACTTAGTAGATTTAACATGGACCAAGCCAAATCAGTTGGCACACTGTTGGGTAGTCACTTCAAACTCAGCAAAGATCAGTCACCCAAGATAGAGGAGGAACATGGCTACATGAGTAAGGTTCCTAATGATTCAACTATTGGTTCACTCATGTATGCTATGATCTGCACAAGACCCGACATTGCCCATGTAGTGGGAGTTGTGAGTAGATACATGAGCAACCTAGGAAGACAACATTGGGAGGCTGTGAAGTGGATTTTGAGGTACCTGAAAGGATCTTCAGAAGCATGTTTATGTTTCACCGGGGATAGTTTGGAGTTACAGGGTTTTGTTGATGCCGTTTTGGCCGGAGACATTGATAGTAGGAAGAGCACCACCGGTTTTGTTTACACCGTCGGTGGTACTGCTGTGTCTTGAGGTTCCAACCTGTAGAAGACAGTATCTATGTCCACTACAGAGGCCGAGTATGTTGCAATGTCAGAAGTTTCAAAGGAGATGATTTGGTTATAGAGTTTCTTGGAGGAACTGGGTAAAAAGAAACAGAAGGGAACTCTTTACAGTGATAGTCAGAGTGCCATATTCCTCGCCAAGAATCCGGCATTTCATTCCAGGACGAAGCACATTCAGATTAGGTATCATTTCATACAGTCATTACTTGATGATGTTCAGTTGATACTTGAGAAGATCTGTGGAACTAAGAACCCGACAGACATGTTGACTAAGGGTGTGACTATTGAGAAGCTGAAGCTATGTGCAGCTTTAGTTGGCCTTCTAGCTTGAAGACAGGAGGATGAGTTGTAGGGATGAGGGACTGTTCTTGGAGGATTGCGGTTGATGTTTGTGATTGAACTAGTCTCCAAGTGGGAGATTTGTTGGGTTTCTTTTGTGGAGTCTAGTTTGTGTGTTGATCTGGATGATGACCTGACCCGAAATAATGTTACGTTTTTAAATGGAATTTTTTCTGAGGCTTAGTCCATGGAGCGGAGGCTGGGGCCGATTAGGGTTGATTGTACAACCTGTTTTGGGCCTGTTTTGGTGATTAGGGTTGATTGACATTGTACAACAGCCACTATCTCTGTATTCTTTCTTGAGAATAGTGAAATCCCTGCAGCTTCGTGGACGTAGGCAAATTGCCGAACTACGTAAATTTTGTGTTGTGTGATTGTTTAGATTGCATTCTTATCATTCTTTTCATTAATTTCATTTTATTGTCATCATTTGATTTCATAACAAAGTGTGGACAGAAAATGGTGTGCGCACGTAGGACGCTTCCCGCGACCTGGCGCGAGCAGGGCGCAAATGTAGTACTCGAAAAACTTCAAGACACGTGTCTCCACCATAACATGATAAGTGGCAAAAATTATCAGTTGACGTGAAAATGGGGCCCGACAAAGTTCAGCTGGACTGGTATAGATAACAGTGACAAGTGCGACATCCCTGGGTGCAACGCCCCTAGGCGCGACGCCCTCAAGCACAATACCGCATCAGGGCGAGATACATCTCCATCGCATTGGAAGTGGCAAGATGGACCTTTCACCAAGGTCGGGCAGAAATGGAATCGCAAAAGTGTGGGGGCAACCTCGGTGAGACTCGTCTCCCCCCGCTGCAGGAATGGTATCCTCAATCTACTGAATGTCGTTGCTCGAAGGGCCCACTGGACTAAGAGGTGTCCCCACCTAGGGACAGGGGAACATGGCCCTCCTCAGGGGAGAATTGAGCAATAGGGGCAGATGAGCACGATTGTCAACCTTGACCTGGGGTAGGGTCTTGAAGGTTTAGTTTGCTCAAGCAAGCCTCCCATTGTATGGCTCACTACCCACTGGGATGTGCTTAACTGAGATCTGGAGAGACTCTTAAGGTAACTGAGGTTATTGACCCGGATCAGCATATGTGATGATGAGACATGTGGATTGGTGGCTGAAGGACCGAAACTATATGGGTTTCCTCTATCGGGCATCTCGCCAAAAGTCTTGAGGAAGGGTCTAGAGAGGGAAAGAAGGACCCCGGGTAGGAGGGCGTTGGGGGCATCAAGGGCATGGTCCTCTCGAGGTCATGGTTCCACGGTGACCAGTCGCGGTCATGGACCTTGGGAGCCCTCTCTCACCTTGGCTGTCACACCCTCCTCGGGGCCACGTCCAGGTTGTGTTTGGGGAAACATCACATCTGCCTAGTTAATGTTGGGATGCATGGCTCACCATTAACGGCCATTGGTATCGTCGCAATCGAGACAGTTTTGGGTTAGCGCGAGTGGTAGGGGGTTGCGGCGGGCAGCCCGACCACTGTGCTATAAATACCCACATTACTTGCTCACTGCAGAGGATGATTTTTTGGCTGGTGAAGGCATTTTTCACCTACCCTCTGCTCAACTGGTTCATCCCTTCATTAACAGGCTGCTCGAGTTCCTTCCATCCCATCCACTTATCCTACTCATCTCTTCGATTACACTTGGCATAGACACATGTGTCAACCTCTTTTAACTCCCCACCTACAATGTTTTAATAATTTTCGTATTGATTTAACTATATATGTGAAATTTGCTACTCATTATGGTTGAGATACATTTGTTTGATGAATGATAAATATTTGGATAATCATCATTATTGTTAGCATGATATTCTTGTTATGTTTTATATGTGCACATTTATATTATAACATGTCATTTTATACAAAATTTTAAAACTTGGTATTTATGACTATTTTGTCAATAGAGTATGTCTTTGATTATACAATTGAGAAATCTTGAGATTTTAAGTTTGGAGACATACCAGCTTATTGTTGAAGCTAATGTATTTCTTTAGCTTATTATCGAAGCATGTTGTTAAAGAGAAATCATTTGGAGGACTGACAATGAAAATAACATGTTTATCATATTACATATTGAGATGTTATTTTCTTATTACACTATCATATCTTGATCCATGTTAATAGGATTATTATTTTTTGTAATTACGGATTCGTGTTATGTCAATAAAAGATGTGAAGATCGCCATGGTTTGAAACTATTTGTTTTATTGGACCAGATCGTGTTAAGATTTGTCTCAGGACCATATTTGTTTTATTTTGTGGCCACATTTAGGTTTTCTTGTTTGATTAACCTGAGAGTCAAATTTTTAACAAATAATTTTATTGTTTTAAATAGCTACAATTAATGTTTCCAAAGTGGGAGATATGTAGTTGTCATTCTCAAAATACGCATTCATTCGATTAAATTAGGGTTATGCAATGTGGTAAATACTCTCATTTCATTTGATTTTTTTATTTTTTAAGCTTACTAAATAGTTCATCAAAATTTTCCCATCAAATCAATGTAAAATATTGAATCAATAAGTCTTATTCACTTTTTTTTTTTCGATAGAACCCATTAATCTGATCTTCATCGTCTTCTGTGTATTTAACAATCTTTTCTTTTATACCTATTATTTTATTTTTTGCGTGTGTAGAAGATAAGTATCACCAACCCATTAATCTTTTCTTCTATACCATAACTTTTTTCTGTTTGTTCAATGACTTTACGAGGATTTTTTACCAATCATTTCAATAGAATTGGGGCAGATTAAGGTTAAATTTGAGCGTCAACAAACTTTCTCCTTTACGGGGCAAGAATGTTATTGAATAAAATATCAACTGAATGATATTTATCAAAAAAAATTATGAAATGAATGACAACAAAATTGAAATTGTCATTGCAAACGTTAATTTTAAATACATTCAATCACCTATAAATCACACTCATAATGTAGATTGGAATTATAGTAGAATTTATCCCTCATCAAATTACATTAAAGATGGGAACTTATTTATATTTCATTTAGCAAGCCATTGGTTGGGGGCGCCTCAAATCCCACTCTACTCCTCTAAATAAAGATGTAGGCTGCCCTTCTCGAGAAAATATATTCCTTATGACAGAATTAACACTACATTAATATTATCACGTGGAGTTACCGTATAATATAATCCTGTGTTTATTATTGAATGTGGTAATTATTAAAATAGTATGGTTTACTTTATTCACATACTATTTTTTTCATTAAATAATAATTACTTGATGTCATTGATACAATAAAATATTTACTTGTCTTATCCTTCGTTTAGAAGTACAAAAAAGTCGAGGTTTAATACCCTTATGGCTTTATCCTACTTGGCTCCAAAGATCGAATTGTTAGTTTTTTGGAGTAAATATTTTTTGGATAGTATGCATTCAAAAAATTATTTTTTTGGGGTCATATTTTTTCTTTTAATTTAATAAAATTTATATATATATATAAAGTATTTATTTTATAATTTATTTTTATTTTATGATTTTTGTGATTAATGAGTGTAGATAAAATAAAATATGTATGACTAAAATGATTTCTTAGTGTAATAAAAAAAATTATCTTTTGGTGCCATAGGGTTTGATGTGTTTCTCTTGTATTTAATGCTTAGATTCTAGTCAAAGTCCGAGAAGGGCAGTGGCTGTTTCACATATTGGCAGAAGGCTATTAAGGGGGTGATGTTTAAAGGGTTGGGTATGGAAATTTGGGTGTTTTAAATACAAACTGCAACAAATTCAATAGATCCTTAGTAACGTGTGAAACACGAATTAAAACCAGAAAGGAGCAGAACATAATATCAAAAATCAAAAGGTACCCCTTTCAATTGTTAGCAACATATGAGGTGTCAATGTAATTTATCTTAAAATTAAAACTGATAACAGACGAAAAAGATCTCGAATTTAAGTCGAGACTTATTTAAAACTTGGTTGCTTAATTCATGCAAATGAAAACTCTCACTTATTTATAGACCTTTCATCTTCCCATGAATGACTATTATATTGCCAAATGTGTCTAAAATCTTCTATGCAAATATTTAGTCTTCTAATATGAATAAGAACATTTTAAGTCTATTTTATACTTCTTCTTGTATTTCTGGTACATTCTAGAATGTTCATTGAAGAAAGTTTAAGTAAGAAACCCTTTTTAAAATTCTATAAGGGATCTTAAAATTAAAGAACCCATCATAAGATTGTTTGACATTTTCAAGAAGACGGGACGTGACAAAAGTCTCATTTAATGTAAGATATTGTGTGTTGAGATAATTCATATTTTCAATATTTACATAAAAAAATAGGTAAGACTGAAAAAACAAAGGTAATAAAAAATTTTCATTCAGTTGTGTCGTATCAGGCTTAATGTATACATGTTTCATTTATAATCTTACTCGTGAATAATTTTCGTATACATAATAAAAAGTATTATGTATATGCAGTTTATTCGGTTTTTGAGGAGTGTTTGAGAGAGAGAGAGAGAGAGAGAGAGAGAGAGAGAGAGATAGAAGATAAAAGGTTTTCAAAAGAGATGCTAAAAGGTTTTCTAACTGATTTGTATAGCGGTCGGAGGATAGATATAGATATATCCTTAAGGTACTGTTATTAGTGAAAATAGTGAATTAAAAATTTTTCACTTAAGGTACTATTATTAATAGTGTATATATATATATATATATATATATAGTCGAATTTGTACTATATATAAGTAGTGTTTAGTAGATTTATTTCTTGTTTAGTCGGATTTATGTTGATTCGTTTATTTGAAAGACCTATAAAATTCATTTAGTTTTCACCGTATCTATTAAGACTAAACTTAATCTCATTATTTTTGTATCGATTTCTTATTAGGTTAACACTACATATCTAAAATTGAGAGGCCCTAATTTTTTTTTAAGGATTCCAAATATATGTATTAAATTGGGGGCTAGGCGGCAGCTGGGTCTGTGCCTAGGGCCGGCTCTGATCGGTCATTATTTCTTTTGCATCGATCAAATCTCAGTTCTAGATAAGAGGATATGTTTTGTTGAATTTCAAGTCGTTATGTCTGTTCTCATGCTATTATTTCATTTTCTTTTTTGCCTTATTCATTTTAGTCTCAATTGTTGTTAAGTACTAGAATTTAAAAAGAGAATTCCTGGAAAATAGAATTTTCTGAAGTTTATTTAGGAAGGGGAAAACTGGGAGAAACTACATGATTCTTTTTGCCTTTCTCTCGCTGCACTATCTTTTGAATTTTATTACAAAAAATAAATAAATTTTACAATGATATTGTATGAAAGTTAATTTTCATAAATTTTGTGTAGCCAAAACCTATTGACTAATTATGTTGAATAAATTTTTAACTATGCTATAATTTGACCCTTTTTAAAATACAATTCTGGTTCCGTCCTTGTGTGTAAGTGAAGATGTTGTTAATAGACTGGAGATGCGAGAAATTATCACAACCTTGTCCCAGATCTTAATGTCCTCTATAGAATGGGAAGCATCACTTGGTGGGAGAAACAAGGTTTTCGGTGGATTATCCGATGGAAGCTGAGAGGTTTATTAAGGGTCGTTTACATATCCCAATTTAAGAATTAATTTGTTTTGTAAATCACAGCAAGCCATGACATGGCCAATGGATAGGCATAGCTCTCATTTCATTAAGAACCATAAGATTATATTTATGGGCATGGTCTTCACGTGCTGGAAGGAGTTCGAATTCGGTCACGATGAATTTATTTCTCAAGAATATCTTAATCTTGACATAGATAATTTACTTTTGACTTTTGCCAGTATAATTATGAAATTCATTAATTCTTACTTCCATCTTTTCCCACTTATCCACAAGTTCTAAATTTTATCCAACTAGTTCAAGGTATCTGTATCCTCAAAACACCTAATTCAAGGCTTCCGGCTAGCTTTTGATTGAATTTCAAAGTACATTATTGCATAATATTTTTCGTGTGATAAATTTTTTGTTGGACTTTTTACACTTTGTATCTTAATTAAAAGATTTTAAGATTTTCACTTTGCATTTTTTAAGAATAAATTTTTCACATTACACTTTCAGTGTATCAAAAATGTTGCAATGTGGCCTTTATGTTAGCTTCCGTTATTTTTTTCCGTCAAAAGAGAACCCATTGACACTGAAGAAAAAACTAAATTTCTCCCAATTTGTTGTCTAATTCCGCCTGATCCCAAAATTCCTAAAACATTAAAAATAAATTATACCGCAACTTTGTAAAATGTCTTAGAAAAAATTTATTATCATCCTAAAATATTAATGACATCTCATTTGAAATTCTTGCTTTAGGCCCCAATTTATATTGGGTTGCCCAATCTGATTACCCTTCTTTCAAAGAAAAAGAAACAAAAAAAATTTCTTCCTTGTCCGGCAACGATGATGATGCCTCCCTCCCTAGTCGCAGTGGATTGTAAGAGCAAACTACATCCGAACCCTTGGAGATTTGAAAGTAAATCAAATGAACCCTCTCAGGTATTGTAATTTACACCGACACCTCTCATCAGTAGGTCTGTCAACAGATTGGGATTCGATCGGATTTTTGACTAATCCAAATTTGATCTGATAATCCGATGAATATTTTTTAAAATAATCACTTAATATTTATATAAAAATATATAAATAATTCAGATTGGATATAAGTATCCATGCTTAGCTCCTAGTCCCAAAAATTAACAGTCAGTAAACCATTCAGTCAGACAATGCATGGTTCCACTCAAGATAAACACAGTATTCCTAGGTTATTGTAGAGATTTTGTAAGGTAAGGATCACATCTGATCTGGGTGATGTAGGAATTGAATTGTGAAACACCAATACTCACTCATAATCTAGAAATATTACCCTTGTATTAGTCCTCCTGTATGCAGGTACAATTTGATAATTGGGAAGTCTCATGTGTCTTATCTTATGACCTCTGTATGCTTGCTGCAAATCTTGTACAAAGCTAAGTCAAATCATGAAAATTGATATAATTGCAGTGCTTCTCATGCCGCACCAGCTTCTCCAAATCATCCATTGTGATTGCCTCATTTAGTGCTTCTACTACAGCAACAATGTCCTATGGGTTAACCCTAATTGTGCAAGATTTCTGTATGCTTGCTCCAAATCCTGTACAAACCTGTGAGCCCAATAAGTCAAATCGTGAAAATTGATATGATCGTAGTGCTTTTCATGCCGCACCAACTTCTCCAAATCATCCATTGTGATTGCCTCATTTAGTGCTTCTACTACTGCAGCAATGTCCCATGGGTTAATCCTAATTGTGTCACTAAAAGATCAAGATTTGTGAGTTATATAGTGGAAAGCATGTCTAGTTGGACACGATATTAGATATAACTATTATACCACATTAACAATGCCACGTGATATAACCGTTCACTAATAAATAAACAAAAAAACAAGTGAGTCCTACAAAATTAAGTAATCATCCATCTATGTAACATATAATTGCCTCTATGTAAGATAATAGGGGCCATTTTATCTATTTTTTGATTTTCTTATTGAATAATTACCAGAGGTGGCTCAAGACAATTTGGGGCCTAAAGCGATACTTTTAAATGAGGCCTTCTATGTTTAGTATTAATATTTTCTATTTAAAATTAATTTTTCTTGCTTTTTGAGTTGCAAAAGTATTAATTAAGTTTTTATATTCAAATTTTGCTACCATATCTTTTTCAATTGATAGTATCGCTAATCCAGTTAATCTTTCTTGTGACATAGTCGATCTTAAGTAAGACTTTATCAATTTTAATTTTGAAAAACTTCTTTCCGCAGAAGCAACTTTTACAGGAATTGTTAATAATATTCTATAAGCAATGCATGCATTTAGAAAAGAATCTAACTTTTTTATATAATTTAGTATCTCAATTGGAGTATTTTCTTTCGTTTGTAAAATTTCTTTTAAAACATTTAGATTCTTTTAATTTGACAATTTTCTACTAATAAATCTCTTAATTTCGTATCAATATTTTTCCATTGACTTGGATCATAAATATTTATATGACTATAATCATTTGTTTTATTAAGATTTTGATTGTCTTGTATTTTATTATCTTTTATTTCACTATTTTCTTTTTCATTATTTTCTATTTCATTATCCTCTATTTTATTATCTTTTATTTCAATATTTTCTATTTCAATAGTTTTTATTTTATTCTCTTCTATTTCATTATCTACTTATTCATTTTCAAAATTTTCATCTAAATTTTTTGTTACATTATTTTTGTTACTAGTAACAAATTTATCCAGAGATCCTTCTTGAGATTCTATTAGTTGATCTATTTTTCTTTCTTTTTTTTAATTTTTCGTATCCACTTGGTTGTCTTCTAGGTGTCATATTATTAATATATTATAACTATATAACAATCAAACAAACACAATATATAGTTAAAATATATAACAAAAAAAATTAAAATTATGAAACAATAGAACCTGACTTGAATGATTTCAAATGTTGGTTTTTGGTTCTAAACCATGTCCCTTATGTTACAATTAAAACTCGAGTTGATGAATGATGATGGAGGATAGAGTGGAGGCCGAGTCACCGCCACTGAATCAGTCACCGTGACACCGTCTTGGCGTCTCACCGTTGTATGTCACCGTCTTGGCGATTTGTTCATTGAGTTGAGACTTTTTTTTTTTGTGACAACACTGAGTTGAACTTGAGAGCACTCTGAGAGACAGAGAGAAGAAGAGTTTGAAGAGTTTTTTTTGTTTCGGTTTAATGAGAGAGAAAGAAAAAGAATAATTGTTTTTGTATTAGTTGGTTTACCGAGAGAGAGAGAGAGAGTTAAAAGTAAGATATGAATAATTGTTTTGTATTGGTTGGTTTGGTTGGTTGGTTTACCGAGAGAGAGAGAGAGAGGGAAAAAAAGTAAGATTTGATTTGATTTTTTAATTTTTTTTTGATTTGATTTGACCTTTCAGTTCAATTTTTTTTATTGTTAATTTTTTTAAAATATTTAATATTTGAATTGAATTATGGGCCTAATGGTTGATTGGACTTCTATTTTTATAAGGCCTTTTTAACATGGGTTATCTACAGTGTTTAAAAATTTGGGGTCTTTAAAATTGGGCCTAAAGCCCAGGATTTTTTAAGTATGCTGTTGGGCCAACCCTGATAATTACACTACATGACAATGTTAATGTGATGTAAATATTACACCTAATATTTACTCTTCTGGTTGTCAGTTAACTTCAAATTTTAGGTGTTACCATCTTTTTATATAAATATTATTCAAAAAAAAACTTCAAATTTAAACAAGACACAAAAATAATAGAGTCAATCGATGAAATCAATTCTATCATTGAGGTCAATTAGTAAAATTTGCAATATTATAAAAATAAATAATAGTAATTATACTAAGAAATTATAAAAATTATAAAAAAGTATATTTTTATCTTAATGTTACTTGAAACTAATTTGCTGACTTACTTTATTAACCTAATTCTTTATCATTATTAGACTAACAACAAGTCGTAACGTTAAATAGGTCACATTATTAATTCAACAGTTGTAATACATTAACCACCGGGTCAATCAAAGTTTAACTCGATAATTTGGGGTCGCGTCAAAAAACACTACTTACAATTGGTTCATCAAATTTAAATTTCAACATAAAATTTGTCAAAATGAATCTCCCATGTCCACATAACCAATCATTAAATTGCAAGATAGAGAGTTAACTAATGCGATGTGAAAAATATGTTGAGTTTATGATATAATGAGATGAGCCAAATATTGTTAAGTAATCTATATTGATAAGCTTATGTACATTCTTTTAATTGATGTAGTTGAGACAGTAAAATGTAGGTTTTAATCTAATTGTGACCCGTAATGGGAGAGCCCATTAAATTTATTATAAATAGATAAGTTAAGTTCCCTCTCCACTTTATAACATAATTTGATTTATCCCATTGAGAGTCTTCCATTGCTTTGAAGGAGAGAAATACCTTACCTTTCTGCAAAAGAAACTCGAAGATCAAATATCATAACTCACACATATACGATCTAAAACTTGTAATTTAGATATTCTAAATTTCATATATAAATAGATAAATTCTTACAATTGGATGTGTTATCAGTGTTACATCATTTAGGATGGAGAGTTAGTAGAGAAATTCCACAAGTATAATGTTACTCATTGATTAGGATTTGACTACAATACCACCAAAAAAAATTCGGTACCATACCTCCAAAATTTATAGCTTCAAAAGGGGTTTTTATAACTATTGTGAGTCATTTTACAACTAAAAAATTTATCATTTTCTGTGAGTATTTTTATTACTATTGTGGATATTTTTACTACATTTGTAGTTACTATTTTTATCACTTTTCTTAGGTACAAAAAAAATTATCACTTTGGTGAGTGATTTACCACATTTGTGAGTGATTTACCACATTTGTGAGTGTTTTTATCACTATTGTAATAATTATTTTTACTATTTTTTTAGATATCATAACAGTAATAAAAATATTTACAAATATAATAAAAATAACTACAAATATAATAAACGAATGTAGGATATCGAATTTTTTTTTTTTTTTTTTTGTACTATAATCAAATCCCCTTGATCAATATACGAAACTGGAGTTAGTTGAGCAATAAAGGCAAAAGGAGCATGCATTTTTGGGCAGAGAAAACAGTAAACCTGTTACACCACCTACATACATGCATATTTTAGTACAAGAAAATATATGACACTCGAAGAAGAGGTTTTAATTGCAAACCAAATCTAACCACACTCTGACAACTACACTATGATATCGTACCCCAATGTTAAGTTCGGTCTATGCGAGAAGTGGAAATTAGATTAGTTTACAACCACGACGATGAAATCAAGGCTCAAATCAATTGCCGAAAATGGAAGTCTTGTATTTCAGCAGAATAAGAAGATAACCCAGTCGGGGAAATCGGGTCGGATTCAAGAAGCCATAAAGGTTTTCAATCAAATGACTCACCGCAACACTGTCACCTACAATTCGATGATCTCTGCCTACGCCAGAAACGGTAGAATCAGTGATGCACGGGACCTTTTTGGTAGAATGCCATCTAGGAACTTGGTTTCTTGGAACACTATGATTGCTGGGTACTTGCACAATGACAAATTTGACGAAGCCTGCCAACTATTTGACAGAATGCCACATAGAGACCTATTTACATGGACTCTGATGATTACCTGTTATACGCGTAATGGGCACCTTGACAAGGCCAGAAATTTGTTTAATTTGCTTCCTGATAAGAAGAACCCGGCTTGTTGGAACGCATTGATTTCTGGTTATACGAAGCATAGGCGGCTTCAGGAAGCTAGAGAACTTTTTGATGAAATGCCAGTTAAAGATATGATTTCGTGGAATTCAATGCTTGCGGGTTATACCCAGAATGGTGAAATGCGTTTGGGCATGAAATTTTTCGGGGAAATGACAAATAAGGATGTGTATTCATGGAATCTATTGGTTGATGGTTTTATTGAGGTGGGTGATTTCGATTCTGCTTGGTATTTCTTTCAGAGGATTCCTAACCCAAATGTTGTTTCTTGGGTCACAATGTTAAGTGGGTTCGCCAGGAATGATCAGATTTTGGAAGCTCGGAGGTTGTTTGATAGGATGCCGGATAAAAATGTGGTTGCTTGGAATGCGATGATAGCTGCTTACGTCCAGAATTACCAAGTTGATGAGGCTGTGAGGCTTTTCAAAGAAATGCCGGAGAGGAATGCTGTATCATGGACTACTGTGATTAATGGGTATGTTCGTGTTGGCAAGCTTGAGGAAGCGCATAAATTATTGAATAGCATGCCATATAAAAATGTTGGGGCCCAAACAGCAATGGTCGCAGGTTACGTGCAGAATGAAATGATGGATGAAGCCTGTCAAATTTTCAATCAGATAGGCCCCCGAGATGTTGTTTGTTGGAACACAATGATTGGGGGGTACGTTAACTGTGGGAAAATGAACGAAGCTTCCAATCTCTTCAAACAGATGGTCCAAAAAGACATAGTAACATGGAATACTATGATTGCTGGTTATGCTCAAGTAGGACAAATGAAGAGAGCAATTAAGATGTTTGAGGAGATGGAAGAAAGAAATTTAGTTTCTTGGAATTCCTTAATTTCAGGTTTTACCCAAAATGGATGGAATGTTGATGCACTCAGGTGTTTTGTTTTGATGAGACAAGATGGTAAAAAACCTGATCAATCTACTTTTGCTTCTGGGCTAGCTTCCTGTGCCAATATTGCAGCTCTGCAAGTTGGAAAGCAGCTTCACCAAATTGTTGTGAAGATCGGTTATGCCATAGATCTGTTTGTAAGCAATGCCTTAATCACAATGTATGCCAAGTGTGGAAGGATCTTAAGTGCTAAGCGCGTGTTCAGTGAAATTTTCTGCATTGATGTTATATCCTGGAATTCTTTGATTGCTGGCTATGCCTTCAATGGATATGGGAAAGAGGCCATTGAACTTTTCAAAGATTTGGAGGCAGAAGAGGTGGTTCCTGATCGAGTTACTTTTGTTGGAATTCTGTCTGCATGTAGTCATGCTGGCTTAATTGAAGAGGGTTTGAATTTGTTTGAAAGCATGACTCAAAAGTACTGCATTGAACCTTTGGCTGAACACTATGCTTGCATGGTTGACTTGCTTGGACGAGCAGGGAGGTTAGAGGAAGCATTTCAAGTGGTGAGGAAAATGAATATCAAGACCAATGCAGGAATATGGGGTGCTCTACTTAGGGCGTGTCTTATACAAAAGAATGTAGAGCTTGCCAGGCTTGCTGCTGAGAAGCTTTATGCACTTGAACCCAACAAGACTACAAATTACGTGCTCTTGTCAAACATGAATGCTGAAGCAGGGAGATGGGATGAGGTGGAAAGAGTGAGGGTTTCAATGAAAGAGAGTGGAGCAGAGAAGCAACCGGGATGCAGCTGGATTGAGGTTAAGAATCAGGTAGTTGTTTTTCTCTGCGGAGATGGAATGCAGCCCCAAATATTGGTGATATATAGAACTTTGTCGTCTTTAATGGCACAGATAAGGAGCACCACTACTATCTGTGACACGGATCTTCTAACTGGCATAGGATGATCGATGTGATCTTCTGAGTATTTGTTGACACTGAACCCTGACTGGAGAACAAATTGAGAGGAATTGATGAAACAAAAAAAAAATTGTTTTTTTTCCCAAGGATAAGAGTGTATGCTTGAAATCCATGCAGTGGAAATCATAACCAAAGGTTACTGTCCATGGAAGTAATCTGGGCTCACCCTCAGACTTTCATATGATGGAGACTCTCCAAGTTTCATAACGCACAAGTACATGAAATGTGATACACAAGCAGGGGCTCAATTTAATTGTCACAACCGATGAGCACCTAGTAAAAGGTATGCCCTCTAGGCAATTTATTGTGCAGTTTTCTCCCTTTCCCATATTTTGGTGGCATGTTTTCACCTTTTAACTTACTACATGCCATGTTAACGATTGTGTAGTTCTTTGGTCCGTATTCAAGTTATTCTTTTGAAAAAATGGGCTAAGGATATGGATAATGAGTGCAAGAAACAGTTGTTCATTCACAGCATCTCAGTGGCAAGAGCTTGAACGTCAAGTTCTAATCTTCAAATATGTTATCTGGAATTGCAATACCAACTGATCTCATCTCGACTGTCGAAAGAAGTTTGGACTCTTCAATGTCCTCAGGGCTCTTTTCTCACCAACCAGGTAAGCATACAAGGAATATTGTACTTCCATAGCTCTATATTTTTCATTTTTTTAGTGCCACAATTCTATTTCAGTGTGTTCTATTTTCTTCCGTTCTTCTGGGCAAGGATTAAAATTTCGTTTCAAAATGGTTGAAACAGCCAAAACATTTTCTTTTTTAAGGAGAACGAAACGAATCAATAATGGAATTGAAATTTTAATATTTCGAGTTGTTTCATAATATTATGAGATGTTTCGCAATATTTTTACATATTTATATAATTGTTTCAGAATGTTTTAAAATGTTTCAAGATGTTTTGGTTTATTTCGACTAATATTTTGGAAAAATAATTATCACATTTTTTATTGTGAAACAGGTCGAAACATTTGGTTCGTGGCTTCTAGTCCAACACAGGAAACCAAGAAGAGTGATCAACAAGGAAAAACTTATGACTATTTCCAATTTTAAGCAATCACGTAACAACTTTACTCCTACGGGCAAAACAAATTGGAGGAAAAAGGCTGAAGGTAATTTACATTCAGCGGGTTCTACAGAACAAAATCAGCCCCATCTCAAGGATCATGACACTGCCAAAAGTCTAGAAGGTACAGACAAGCAACAAGTTTGTTATTCTACGCTAGTGAAAGAAATTGCTAGGCCAAAAGAAAAGTCCTCATCCCTTAATACAGAAGTTCCACTTGAGAATCAATTCAGAGTGATGCAAGAGGAAGACAATCATGAACCTTCAGTGAATCTACCTAACCAACTCCAATCCATAGCTGAGGAAGACATCAAGAAGGTTGAGATGGAACATGATAAAGAAATGGAAAGCAAGGGGGATGAATCTAATAAAGAGGATGATGTGCATGACTTAGTCTCCAATGAATCTAAGGATTCAATGGATGAATGTTGCATGTAACTGGCTTCAGCAAAACTTGTATTAACCAAGATGTTTCAAGGATATGGATCAAAATCTTGCAAATCATCCTTTGGACGAAAGGGTTCGGGATGAATTGTCATTAGACGGCGTAAATAACACTAGAGGAAGAGGGTGGTGCGAATAGATTGATATATTCCTCACGTAGTCTCACGACTTGCAGGATGACATTCGATTTTCTTTGTATCCTAGTCTACTTAATCTCTATGAGGAGCTTTTGACCCATCCCACGTTTTGAAAAAAAAGTCCCAACTAATAGTTGGTTTGAAAATAATTCTCAAACCCAGGTTCTTTTAAACACGTCAGTTGGTCTGACGTTTTTAGGCTTAAATGCGTCAATTGGTCTAACGTTTTTAGGCTTGAAGAGTCAGATTCCAAGAGCCTTAAAAACGTCAGTTCTACTGACATTTTTAAGTTACATGAACCTCATTTTTTCCCTCTTATTTCCTTTCTCTTATTTTCCCATTCTTCCTCCCCATCTGAGCCCTAACGTTTCCAAGCGAGAGAACCATCTGCACCCCCCATTCAATCAGCAGCCACTATTGGTCATAGAAGCACCACCATCGCAGCACCACCCACCACTACCCAGCACCACCCAACTATCGAGGCCCCAAATCCAAGCACCACCACCATCGAAGCCCGCCCCATCACCACCCAAAATCCCCCAATCTGCACTACTGTTCCTCCATTGCACCGCTGACAGCGCCTCCACCACCTCTGGTGAGTCCTCTTTATTTATTGAATGAAAAATATTTAAATTATATGAAATTATTGAAATTATTGAAATTTTGAAATTCTATGAAAATATTGATTATTGAATTGAGTTTATTATTGATTGTGTTATTGAGTTGGGTATTGAGTTGATTATTGATTGTGTTATTGAGTTGGGTATTGAGTAGATTATTGATTATTGATTATTGAGTTAAATTGATTATTGATTGTGTTATTGAGTTGATTATTGATTGTGTTATTGAGTTGGGTATTGAGTAGATTATTGATTATTGAGTTGAGTTGATAACACATTTTAAAAGATTTTCAAATTATTTTTAAAATTTATTCTATAATTACCCCTACCATAAATAGTACATACCTAATTGACAGCTTTTATATTTCTAATATCTAAATATTAGAATGTGAGACTTTCAAGATTCTTTTTGATATTTGTGTATCATTTGAATTTTGAAATTTCATATTTGTGTGTGTATACGTGTGTGTGTGTGTGTATATATATATATATATATATATATATATATAGTAACATCAAACAATAACACGCTCAACAAAAAAATAGTAACATCAAAGATTAAATTTTTAATTAAATTTTTTATTGAGTATGTTACTATTTGATATTACTATTTATATATATATGAAATTTCAAAATTCAAATGATACATAAATATCAAAAGGAATCTTGAAATTCTCACATTCTAATATTTAGATAGTGAAAATATAAGACATGTACTATTTATTGTAGGACAAAAGGGTTTTTATAACTTTTTTTTAGCAGATGTACTTCTATCCTAATTATTTTAAAAAGTGTATTTTTATCCTATTAAGTTCTTAGGGAGGTATCAGCCTCCCTAAGCCCCCATGAATAATAGTGGCCTATTGGAGAATTTGTGGGTCCTGATTTTCCCTCTAGCGCTTCAGAGGAACATGTTTGGCATATGTACCACTGTTGGTTTCATTGGAAGAGTCTTACTATTGTTGTTATGCCGTTAGTCACATAATTCTTCTAAACTCTTAATGCTCTCGTGTTTTGAGAGCGAATTCTCCGTGAATTTGCACTCTCATTTTACAAAATTCGGAAATTTGATTTTTCAATTCACGAATTCGATTAATTCGCACTTTTAATTCAACTAAGTCTCACCATGGAAATTTAGTGAATGACATAGGTGACAGATAATATATGCAACAAGTCTGAATATATAGATGCTGCATCAGCATTAGGACCTCACAAAAACTTCTGTTCACTAAATTTCCAATACTCCAAAATCAACACATAATAACTACTCCCTCAAATTTTTCGGTACAACACTGATACATATATACTCAGGATTTGTACATGCAATGCGAGAACCAAGTGTAGGTGTAGGTCGGTACTGGGAGGGTCACGACTCCCCCAGGTCTTAAAAATTGAAATTATTTATTTATTTTTTATAAGAAACAAAACTTTCATTTCATTGAAGGATATAAATATACAAAATTAGCAGATAAGAAGTCCACCAAAAGAAAATAAGAAACAAACCAATAAAACAAAAACTATAAGCTACAAATAACTTTTCAATTGTGCTGGAAAACTAAGAGAGAAGTGCCACCAAAATTGTTGATACCTACAATGTCCATAAAGATGCCAAAAACTTCTATACTACAACAATTTCTTATCCTCCTCATTTTCTTCAAAAATTCTACGATTCCTTTGTCACCCAAAAAATTGCCAAAATTGCACATATTCATAAGATTGATGTTTTTTTTTAACATTTTCAAAACCATCAAATCACGTCAGTGTTATTTAAGGCGTAAAGTGAATTAAAGCGGACTAATCACTTGAAGCCTAGGCACGAAACGAGCTTTATCGAAGCGAAGCGAACAATTTAAAAACAAAAAAATATTTTAGTTTAATTACAACAAATGATAAAAAAAACATAACACAGCAGAACAAATGAGCATAACACAACAGAACAAATGAGCAAAAGCAAAAGCAAAACCATCCAAAAGGAAAAAAAAAAAAACAGAAATAGTATTCCAACAGAAGCAGAAAACCATCACATCAAAAAAAAAAAAAAAGGAGGATTCCAAAAAAAAATTGAAACAAAGTTCCAAAGAAGAGGGATGAAGTAGAAGTAGAAGTAGAAGAGGAAGAGAAGAAGAAGAACCAGAAAATCAAAAGAAGTAGAAGAGGAGAAGAATTAGAAAATCAGGAGGAGAAAAGAACATACCGTCACTGTGAGCTTCCCAGTCTGATACATTGAAAAACAGAAAGATAGTTCCAACAAATGAGCAAAAGCAGCAAAACCATCCAAAAGGAAAAAAAAAAAACAAAAATAGTATTCCAGCAGAAGCAGAAAACCATCACATCAAAAAAAAAAAAAAGGAGGATTCCAAAAAAAAAATAGAAACAAAGTTCCAAAGAAGAAGGGATGAAGTAGAAGAGGAAGAGAAGAAGAAGAACCAGAAAATCAAAAGAATAGAAGAGGAGAAGAATTAGAAAATCAGAAGGAGGAGGAGGAGGAGAAAAGAACATATCGTCACTGTGAGCTTCCCAGTCTGATACATTGAGCTTCACAGTCACTAGTGAGTGTCACAAGAAGGGGAAGAATCAAAAGATCATCAAAAGAAAAAGAAGAGAAGAAGACAAAAAATTAAAAATTTCAATCATGCGCTCGCTTCTTCACCTGACTCGCTTCTTCGTCTAGACTCACTTTTTCCTCACTTCCTGATGGTTGCTTCGCTGGACTGTTCCAGGCGACCTAAGGTCGCCTTGTCTCGCCTCTTGCCTTGGCACACTTTTCAAAACACTGAATCGCATCATCAATAGAGAAACACAATGATGCGGAGTGACCCATGCTAAATCCGTATATCAATGAAGAAACAAAATATCAATACTTTAGAGATATAAGTGTTTGACTTTCTCTTTTGCAACAAATAACAAGTATTCACCTTATCGTGAGCAATAATCCAAACAAGCACCTGCACTTTAACGGACACTCTTGCCAAGGAATTCAATGAAACCGAATCCAACAAGGAAAGAAGTGAGGAACACTCCAAGATTTCCCAATCATTTAGATTACGAAAGAAATTTAGATTCCACCAACTCAAAGTAAGATGAAGATGGATAAAACAAATTAGCCATCGGGCTATAATGAGAACCTTGCAATCTAAATACTCTTGAAAACAATAAGTAAAAGATGACTCTCCAATCCAAATATCTTCTCAAAAGTAAACTCTTTCCCCATTCCTAACCCTCAATTTCACATGCTTTCTAGAATCATCCAAATCTTGAGAAATAAATTTTCAAGAATTACGAAAAGAGCCTCTACTGACCACATTGGAGTCCTATCCATTAGAATTGATTCCATACTTACTCTTGATAATAGAATGCCACAAATAATTAGGCTCCAATAGAAATTTTCAAAGGCATTTCCCTAACAAAAGCACATTCCTCTTAACTAAATTACCTATGGATGAACCCTTTTTATGTTTATCACCACTTCCCACCTAAAAAGATGAACTCCCCCTCCCCCCCCCCCCCAAAAAAAAAACTACCGTTCCATACAAAAACTCTCATCATATTTTCCAAAATCTTCACTATTTTCTCAAGAATTTTAAAAAGAGACATATAATACGTAGGAATACTACCCAAGACTGATTGATCCAGTGTTATCAGAAGCGGCCCGGACCGGCCGGTATGACCGGTTGAATCGTGAACTGAGACCTAAAACGGTCCGGTTCTGTAGTTGGACCGCCTAAGAAATCAAACCGCCAAAGAATCGTAAAACCGGCCGGTTTTGGACAAGAACCGTGAACCGGACGGATTTTGTAAACCGGCCGGTTGTGAATTTTGCCTTAAATCAGTAAATCAATTTGCAGCATTCACATTGGTCAACGACCACTAAGGCGACCAAATTAGGTGATGAACAACAACTCACCTCTCTGCTCGAAACTCAGGTGACCTTCTCCACTTAGCAACTCAGGCGACCTTCTCCACTTGATCTCTCTCACTTCGGTGTCGAACAGCCTTAAAGGCATAGTTTCAGAGGGAGAGAAAAACAGAGGGAGGGAGAGAAGGGAGTGATATGTCGTTGGTAGAGTTTCAGAGGGAAAGAGAGATAGAGAAACGTTTCAGAGGAAATGAGAAACAGAGAGGCAGTAGAGTGGAGTTCAAGAGAAAAGTAGAGATTTTTGGAATTTGGATTGCATAGGTCAAGTTGAAAATAATCCTAACCGTTCATCTTGGTTGGGTGGTAAATGAATGGATGGCTAAAATTACAAGAATAAAAGTAAAACTTGAAAATTGAAATAAACGTAAATTACAATGTTAATTTTATAGTAAATTCTATGCATTGTGAACATATGTTTTTTAAAGTTAAATTATTATGTATTATAATTTTTTTTTATTATACAACCGGTCCAACCAATTGACCCAACGGTTGAACCAATGAACCATTGACCCGGTCCCTCTACCAGTTCGATGTCCGGTCCAGTTCTGATAACTATGGATTGAACTGAGGTAAGCCTCCCTCCCCTAGACAAACAATCCTTTTTTCAACCATCTAATCTTTTTTGTACTTCTTGCACAACTAGATTCAAAAAATGAAGAGATAATGGATTACGTCCCAATGAAAGGCCTAAAAATTTTAAAAGCCTACACAACCTAATCCTCTAGCGAACCCCTCAACTTTGCTTCTTGAAGCATTAATACCTGCCACAAAACTCTTAGACATATTCACCTTCAATCCCAATGCCAAACTAAAAATAAGAACAATATCCACCAAATTCTGGAATTTGAGTTCATCTTTTGACAAGAAGAAGATTGTATCAGCCACAAACTGAAGATGAGAAACCTTGATCCTATCATTACCCACTACAAATCCTTCCACTAACTTGTACTCCAAACCCCTATCCACCAATCTACTCCTTTTCATTTTGTGGTATAAAAGTTCTATTCTTTTTCATTTTGTTGTAACTGCTTCCCAATAGATATTTACAGCAACCCCCCCTTCTCCAAAAATAAATAAACAAATCCTTCAAGTAAATTTAGCAAACTATACTAGAGATGACCACTGAGTGAATAACATGCATTAAACTTAATAGTTTCATACAACAACAGGTTACAAGAATTTTCTATTATAAATTCTCGTCCCTTTTGATGAACATTCATGGAAATGACTGTTATCTGATGGAGCTTGGCTGCAGTCAGATTTGACGATGATAGTGAGGATGAATCCTGCTCGAAAGCTCAAAAACATTGCTCGAAACCTCCTTTTGCGTGAACAGAGAGAGAGAGAGTGAGTGCTGAGGATAGATAATTTTCCAAGAAAGTTGAGAGGAAAAAGGGGAAATATAAATGAAAATGAAAGAGCAAAGAAAACTTTGGGGAGAGATAGTTCTAAGTAAAAGGAGTTAGCCATGCGTGTTATGCTTTCTTTTTTGGCTTCCTTTTTTGGCGCTGTAATTTTATACTAGAATACGTGCCTGATCAACTTCAGAATTCGCAATAACAGACAGTACTGAACCCTGAGGAAGACCTTTGCCTTATATAGATTTGCAACTGCTACATAAACCTTATTATTTCGAGAAATCCAGACATGAGAACCAGGCTAGCATTATCTATTGTCACAAAAGACTTCGATCTGAATGTTCTTTTATTTCTATTATCTCTGTAATAAGTTCTAAAAATTAGTGTTAAATTTGATTCTTTTTGACTATCTTCCTTTTGGGTGTGCAAGGTCAATAAATGTAGCACAGCTAAACAAGAGATGAGGTGAATTACATAAATTAAGTTTATGGTTTAAGCAATTGTAGGTTACATAATCACTATCCCTAGAAGATGAACTCATACCCATACCTTACATAATGAAACTTTGGAGAATGCATAATGTGGGATGGAAGGACCTAGTGTCAATTGTGCAAGCCACCATATGGAACGCTTCCCTACTTTTTTCGTTTTCCCATTCATGCATCTCCCGTAATATGGAACAGGTATGTAAAAAGAGACAAAGGCCAACCATCTCCTTAGTCCTAATGCTTCTGCATAATTTCCTACCCATGTGAGTATCTACAGACCCAGGAACTATTAAATATGCAAAAAGTAGCAGTTATTCGTTTACCTATAAAACTGTGGACATGATAATGAACAAGTTCTATAGCTAAGAACTAAACACTAGCTTATGCTGCACCAATAAGGTAAGCAACTAAACAAGTAATTTTGCTGGCCCAAAAGGATGTCTTCACAGTTGGAAAACATATTTCCACTACATAAACTCCCAGTATGACACTACAAGTGACTAAAGAAAGCCTAGCACCAATGGTTCAGTACCTTTATGGGTGTTCATCAACTACCAGAACCCATCAAGCATTTCACAATCTGAAGATTCTATTTACTTATTTTCTGTATCACCTTTAAAATCCTTCCTTTGTCCCAAATTTCTGGATGTCATAGAAACACATAATTCTCAGTGTAAGTTAATAGAAAACAAAGGGATCAGCACCATCTGCAATTCCAAAGAATTTCCCAATTGATGCAAATCATTTATTAACAGATAAGTAATGTTCTTTCCATACAGCTTCCCACTGAAACAGAAATCATCCACACCAACAGCATATATATACATATATATCTCAAGTTCATATATTGATTCATACAACAAAAGAAACAGAGCAGAAACTTCTAATCTAAATAAAAGATCTTTCCATAAATTCCTAAAACTGGGAATACAATATAAAAACACACAAAGCAAGGGTAAGATCGCTCGCAACAGAATGAGAAAAAAGGCCTGTGCTGATTTCATTTATATCACTGTAAACAAAACAGAATAAGAAAAATGAACAAAGTAATGAATGAACAAATTGAAAAAGAATGCAAACAAAGAATTACCCATTTACAAGAGATGTAGACACTAACACAGTGATCAATCCTTGATCTGTGAAATCATACACCGTCGATGCCCAATTAACCCACATCTCGTATTGTCCAGCGGCTCACTATAAATCTTGATTCAGTGGAACACTACCAGGTATAATATGCCCCGGCAAAGTAAAGAAAAGTTAATGAAGAGTGAGTGGCCACCAGTATATTCTCAAATACAGGGTTAGTTTAATATTTGCCCTCTATTTTTCAACAATTGCCGCCTCTTGATTACCAAAAACGCCACCACACCAACTTGTAAGATTGCCACGATTCCCACAAACATCAATCCAACTTTCTTCCCCATATTGAGCTTGTCCTTTTGCTTCGACGGTGGGCTCATATTGCCACGTGGGTTATGCTTCTGGTAGTTGTTGTGCCCATTACGCTCTGACACCGAAGACGATCCTGTTGTCCTGTTTTTTGAAGGGTGACTTGTAGTAGGACGGTGAGCGCTTTTTCTCGGTGGGGGCGGAGGACGTAGAGGTGGAGGAGGTGTCGCTGGAGATGGCGGAGGTGGTGTCGGCGGCGGCGGAGGAGGAGGTGGTGATGGAGATGGAGGAGGCGGTAGTGATGGAGATGGAGGAGGCGGTGATGATGGAAATGACGGAGATGGAGGTGGTGGCGGTGACAATGACGGAGGTGGAGAATCTGGTGTTGTTGGTGATGTTTGTGATTGAATAATCACATTTCCTTGGGAGTCCACGACCAGAGCAAAGAAACTGAAGAAAATCGCCCAACACACAACGACCAAGGTCAACAATAGCGACTCCATTTGACGACCTTAAGCCAAATCAGGGCTAAAAATCAGGTTGTCAGACGACTTGACGTATCTGGATATGGTCCCAGTTTGTTGTTTCCTTCTCCAAATTCAAGAAAGTGGGGGTCCAAAGAAACGGAGTTGAGAAATTAGGGAGGTATTTAAATCTGAATCCTCGTGATTTTGTGTTCTTGTGGAAATCAACGAGATGGGTCCAACGGGTTTGGTCCCAAGTTGTTGATTGATGCAAGAACACTGCAGGTTTAACAAGAACAAGAGTTAGGGCATTACATTTGGTTTGGTTTTTCCCAATCTGTATCTTTTTGAGTTATTCCTTCTGCAAAGAATCATGGAATTGGGTCAATCATGCAGGTTTTGAAAGATTTCAGACTACGTCGTGGACTTAGGGTTACAGGTCTTCGCGATCCCCCACTTCTGAGAAATGGGGAGATGGAGAGAGAGACAGAGAGAGGGAGAGAAAGAAGGTTAGAGTACGGCGGGATTGGATTAAACGGTTGGACAAATTTAGGCAATTGATTGTTGATCTGTTGGTGGCATTGTGCAAAGAGATTATTGAAATAATAGCTAGCTAGCTGTATTTTACATTTTTGGAGTGACGAAAAATTGGAAAAATTGTAGGGGCTGCCACGCACCCGCACGCATTATAAGACCAATTCCTGTGTTGGATCCTGTGGGCCATCGAATATTAGTTACTGGCCCACCAGCCCACAGGTTTCTAATTCATAAAACTAACAACAGATCCAGTTCTACCTTCTCGGACACCAAATGATGCGTTTATCAAAATATTTATTAAATTAATATGAATAATTGAATCAACAAATTTTATTAAATTGTCCACGTTGATGTAATGTAATAAACTTTTTAGTCAATTTTGATAAGCATAGTAGTAATTCTCAGACCGTGTCTAGTTGAAGTACATTTGAATGTTTGCAACCTGGGCGGGTAACTTATATTGATTAAAAAAAAAAAAAGATTCCACTGGGTCCCACACCAGTTTGTTTATATTTATTTATAGTTGTTTCTCAAGGTCATATACTATTTCTATAAGGTGTGTAGTTCATCTTAGGTCTAATCTTCATGTTTAATGAATACAATGTCTACTAATATTGAATAACTGATCACTCAAAAAAAAAAAAACAAACGTACTTGAATCATGACAAGCAGTACTACTTTTGCTGTCTCAACCCACCCATAGACAGGGTTGTTCATCATGTATTAGGTGAAATTTTGGCATCAAGGGTCGTGGACAGGGGCGGAGCCAGGATTTTGATTCAGTGGGGGTAACCTAAATTTTTCAAAGTATAATTGTAACATTGTTTTCATCAAAATATGTATTATTGATAAAATGTTTATAAGCATAGTTACATCAAAATAATGTCATTTAGAGGCGCAACTCATGTATATGAGTGATGTACAACAAAAAGGCAACAAAAAAACTTCACATCAAAAGTATCCTTTAGTGTTCGAAATCCTGTACAAAAGGAGGTCACAACTCTCGAACATCTAATAAATCCTTATAATTGTTCTCGACGAGTTTTCATATTTTGGAACCGTTGCATAATCATTTCATTTTCAATGCCACTTGAAACATCTTTCTCAATATATGCAACCAAGCAATCATTCATCCATTGATCTCTCATTCGATTGCGCAATCGATTATTTACTATGTTCATTGCTGAAAATGCTCTTTCAACGGTTGCAGTGGCAACTGGTAAGATAAGTGCTAGTTTGATGAGCAAATATATCAACGGATATACTATATTCTTTTTGGTCTCAACTAACTTCTTTGCAAGCCCACCAATTCCGTTAACTTCTGAAAATTCATTGGAGCGCACATCAAGTATATATGTCTCAAGTTGATTATCAAGTATCAAGAGCTCCATTGGGGAAAATTCTGAAGGATAAAATTGAGCAAGACGAAATAACTTCTCCTTATTGAATGCAGAGAATGAATCCATTGGATTTAGGCATGCCACACAAAGAAGTAACTCGGTGTTCACCTCAGTAAAACGATCACTAAGCTCTTGAAGTTGCATATCTAACACCGTAGAAAATAATTCAACACGATAACGGTGTAGATTAGTGACTTTTTCACCACGCCGTGACCTTCCTCTAGCTATGTATATCTCATCCATATTCGGAATAATAATATCATGTTTTTCACAAAAAGAAGAGACCTCGGCAACTAAAGCATCTCATCCATTATCTCTCATCATCTGTAAACGTTGTTTGGATACTTTAACTAAACTCATAGCATTTACAATATTTTGATCTTTCCTTTGTAATGCTTGTGATAGTTCATTTGTAATTCCCAATACACCTTTCATCAAATGTAAATTGAATACGAAATCGAAAGATTGAATTGAATCCAATAAAGCACATGCTTCACCTCTTTGCTCAGAAGTTGTACCATCCTCTACAATAATCTCAAGCACATCAACAACAGAGGAGAACAAAACAATCACATTTATGAGAGTGCCATAATGTGAGCCCCAGCGTGTATCACCGGCCCTTTGAAGACTACTTTCTTGATGCAAACCACGCCCACTTGATAACTCTCCATTGTTTAGTGCTTGAATGACCTTACTAGCTTGCTTCTCTCTTAAAATATCTCTTCGCTTGCATGAAGCTCCAACAACATTCAATAAATTAGCAACAATATTGAAAAGCAATGCAATTTGATTGTGATTTTTCGCAACAGACACAAGTGTGAGTTGAAGTTGATGAGCAAAACAATGAACATAAAAAGCAGATATATACTCTTTCATGATGAGACTTTTGAGACCGTTGAATTCTCCTCTCATATTACTAGCTCCATCATAACCTTGTCCACGTAATCTTGACAGACTTAATCCATGCTTTGAGAACAATGATTCAATTGCCGCTTTAAGTGATAAAGCATTTGTATCAGTAACATGGACTATGCCAAGAAAACGCTCAGTGATGCATCCCTTTTTATCCACATAGCGCAATAGAACTGCCATTTGCTCTTTAACTGAAATATCACGAGATTCATCCACTAAAATAGAAAACAAATCATCTCCAAGATCATTGATTATTGCGCATGTGGTCTCACTTGCAATAACGTGAACAATATCCTTTTGAATGTCAGGTGCTGTCACTTTGAGATTTTTTGGAACATTTTTTAAAACAACATTGTTGATGGTTTCATTGTGCTCAGCAAGAAATCGTAGAAGTTCAAGAAAATTGCCTTGATTTTTTGAATCCTCAGACTCGTCATGACCACGAAATGCTAACCCTTGACGTAAAAGGAATCGAACACAATCAATTGCTGCAGTTAAACGAACTCGATACTCCTTTCGAGCTTGATTTGATTGCTTAGAATAAGCAACTTCAATATGTTGCTTCTGATTCATTAGATTTTGACACTTTCTCCAATTCTCATTATGAGCACTATTTGGACCCCCAACATGAATTTGAAATCTTTCTTTCTTCTTCCAGTTACGGAATCCCTCTATAACGAAAGAGTCACCACCCCCTTGCTCTCTCATATCACTTCTCATTAGATAGCAACATAAGCAATAAGCGGCATCTTTTTTAATGCTATACTCCAACCAACTACCAAACTCGTTGAACCAAGATGGACTAAAGCGACGACACAACTTGCCGAATTTCGTTTGGGGAAAATTATGTTCACGGGGTTGACATGGGCCTTTTTGTAGATATGCTCTCCGAATTTCATCCCGGTCATTAGGATGATAATCCAAAATTCTAATTCTTAGCCCAGGATCAGCAGGAAGATTTTCTAAATTTACTCCTTCACGACTTTGATTAGAACAATGTCGTATGTCACCACCACGATCACTTATTTCTTGACTAGGACACGGTTGTTCCAATGTTGATTTTCTTATAAGAAACCTATCCATAACTGATTGAAAAAATAAATTTGTCTAATTAGTTTCGAGTTTAAGAGTTCGTCATTAAGTTCGTAACAAATGAAATAATGAACTACACATAATTAAAATATAATCCATAAATCCAAAATATAATTCAAACTAGAATTTCAAGAAATCAATTAAAGTAATGTAATCACAGGGAAGAAAAATAGCACTAACCAAGAATCTCAGATAGCCAATCTGAACAGAGCTTCAATAAAAATCCAAAATAGTTGAGTAGTGACCCAAGACAAAACAAAGAAAACCTACATAAATACATAAATAATACACCAAACAACCATCAATTCTACAAGAATTAAACTAATTTTCTAATATAAAAAATTTGATTTTAGATTAGTACTAATCTTCTAGGGTTTTTTCAAATTTGATTTGCCCATTAATTGAATTCAATAGGCTAATTTGTAGATGAATACACCAAAGGAAGTTAAGGAACTAACAAAGAAATTAAATAAAAGAAAAAAAAAAGGCTGGACCAGTGGACCTACCTGGACGCTGCCTGGAGTGAAGTGCTCGCCTGGTCCGCCTGGAAGAAGAAGACAAACATATGGGAAAAGGGGAAAAAAAAAAGGAGGCGTTAAAAGGAAGCCAAAAGTTACTTTTAAAGGTTTAAAATTATACTAATATACCCTATACTTTAAAAACATTTCAATGAAGC
Organism: Ilex aquifolium; assembly: GCA_951799425.1. NCBI lineage: Eukaryota > Viridiplantae > Streptophyta > Magnoliopsida > Aquifoliales > Aquifoliaceae > Ilex > Ilex aquifolium. The sequence continues at coordinate 14,612,423 of OX637410.1, read as the reverse complement.
AAGTTTCAAAAAATTCTTGAAATTTTTAAAATTACACCCAAATCCCAAAATGTTTTAAAATTTTAGTGGGGGCAGCTACTAGGCGTAAAAAATAGGAAGTGCTGCCAAAAGTTAGCTTTTATAATTATATTAATATACCCTATATTTTTAAAAAAATTCAGTGGGGGCAAATTTAAAAAATTCTTGAAAATTTTAAAATTACACCTAGGTCCCAATTTTTTTTAAAATTTCAGTGGGGGCAGCTGCCCCCATGGTAAATTCGCTACTGGTCGTGGAGCATAGAAAACTAAAGAAAGACTTTAATGCTCCGTTTGGTAAGATGTATGAAAAGTAGGAGGGATACACTTTCTATTCTTCAAGGGAGGAAAGTAAGAATGATACATCTTCCTTCCTTTGTGTTTGGTTGGATGGATGAAAAATAAAAATGACTAAAATTAGGGATGACAATCGAGTCGTGTCGTATCAAATTCGTGTTGAGTCATTATGAGTTTGTATCGAATATTAGTCAAACCTAACTCAACTCATTTAACTAATTGTGTCGTGTCGAGTTGCGAGTTGACCTGTTTATTTTCGTGTCTTGTTTGTATTCGTGTTGACCCACATAAACTTTGAATAAAAATTTTAACACTAATATTCTATTTTCACTTAATTGAATCTATGTTAATATTTTTTCTACAAACTAAAAATTAACTTAAATAAATATAATAATAATAAGTGGAAATATCTTTTTTATATAATAATTATGTCAGTGCTTAATAAATAGTTACAAATAACTATCATTTTATGTCTATAATACTAGTTAAACATGTTAGTTTCGTATTAATTTCGTGTTATCATACAAACAAGAAAATAGAGAAAGTATTTTTTTTTTAAAATAAACGGGTTGATGGTGTCAATTTTGAGTTTGACTAATTGAACTGAATATGAGTCTTTTATATTTCTTGTTCGCAGTGTCAAGTCATTTTCAAGTTCGTGTCGAGTTATAATCAAATTTGTGTCATAAAATTCGTGTCGAATTCGAGTAATGTCATCGTGTTAAGTCAAAAATTTTCACTCTTATTTAAGATGGAAAAAATATTTTTTTAATTTAAATTTTTTATTTTTTTATTTTTTATTTTTTATTTTTAAAATTTTTTAAAAAAAATATATATATATATATATAAATACATATTTTATCATTATATTTTTATATAAAATTAATGTATACATAATATATGTATATATTAAAAGATATTTAGACAAATAAGATACATCTTAACACAAATAATTAACTTTTCATCCATTTTCCTTCCGATTTTGGAGGGATTGATTTTGGTGAGTTGGAAGTAAAGTGAATTCATCCACTTTTCCATCCTTCTTATTTTCTTTTATTACCAAACATAATATTTTATTTATCCCTCCAACTTTTCATCATTTCAACTTTCCATCATACTAAACAGAGCATAAGAACAAAGGAATTGTAGCACACTGTCCAAAAAAAATCGCTTTCAAATCTTCTTACTTCTCCCACATCAGAATCTTCAATGTGCAACATACCCATCTTCAACTGTTAATAAGGAATTGTTTATCACCAATCTTTTAAACATGCAGCCTCCTTCAAGAACAAAACTATTTTGAAAAATAAACATCACCGACTTTCTTAGCCACATTCTTTTGTTTACCACAGCTTAGACACGATGACAAACATAGTTATGGTCCTCAATATGCAAATCGAGAATAAGAGTGTCACAGGACTAGCAAGTATGTTCTTTCACAAGAACCATAAACTTGAGAAAACATACTCGACTTCTAATATACTAAAATTGGGGTTGGTTTTGCTTCAAACAGAACATATTCTAGAACACTCATATTCAAACACTCGTGGTCAAACTCTGTTGCAGTTTCTACCATTGAAACAAATATACCACGTAAATAAACAATAAACATATACTGCATAGGAAAACACACACAAAGTCCGATCAACTTAGTTCCTGATGCCCTTCAATATACTTTTCGACATTTCTATCTATTTATTTAATGTCTAAATAAATTACTTTGTCTGCCATACAATACAAGGAAATGATTAATGTGTCAAAAATAGTGCAATAACTTGCAAATCTGTGTCAAGTTCACTACCTTTTCCTATCACGTTGAAGCAGCCAGTGGCATCTATTAAATAATGATTACACTGATCCAACAATGGGGGAAAGGTTACAAAACAAAATAGTATATGGAGTTCGCAAGTTGTCATACAATGTGGAAAGAATTTTGGACAAAAAATAATAAAAATGCACTCACCATATAAGCAGTTTTACAGATGTATAGCCCAGACCCGATAATGCTGACAATCAGCCCCATGCCATGGAACAAGCGTAATTAACCACCATCTTACCATCAAACCTGAAATTCTGCAATGTTAAAGAAACAATAATAAATGGAGGGGTACAAATAAAACCGGCTATGGAACGCAACTAAAACACAAAGAGTTAATGGTTCTGCTGCTATCCCGAAATCAGGAGAAATCAACTCAGCCACCAGAAAATAAACCAGATTGATGCTTTTATTAAAGTTTTTGGGTGTGAATCCATCATTTCATTTTAAAATTCTGCAGAATCTGCACATGTAGTTGGGGCTACATTATGCAGAATCTGCAAACGAAACTGAGAGAATCATCAAAGAAGTCTCATGACAACTTAAATTAACTCAACAAAGTCTTGTCCCAACAATTTGTCGTCGCCTAAGAAGTCCCATGAGAAATTTCACCTATATAACATCTCCCTGTTTACATGCAAAAGTGAACAGAATGGCTACTTTATTCAACTCGTTAATTGTTTTGGCCCTTTTGGGGTAAGGAATAATAAGTTTTTAGTCCTACTTTCAATTATAAAATCGTGGAGAAAAATTTTCATTGCCCATCATTCCTAAATCACCCTCCCAAACTTGAATTCGAGAAAATACGATGCTTGACAGTAAGTATAGTATGTAACACTACACACTCCTGTGCAAATAACATATTTAACATTTGAGTAATCAGAATTCACACATGATCCTTATGGACATGAGCACACGGATGGAACAGCTTAAGTTTTGCTACAAAGACCATCAGACCAAGCAAAGATTTGAGAACAGTAGCAACTTCATTGCAGTTTTTAATGCAAATATTGAAAATTTGAAATATATAATACTCTCCTTGATCGTCAGTCTCCCCCCCCCCCCCCCCCCCCCCCTCCCCGATCATAAGATGCATTATGCTAGAGGTCGTCCCCAATTACTTATTTTTTAGATTTTTCTCATATCTAATCTTGGTGCCCTATCAATAGGGGCATATTAAAAGAGATGCATCCTTATCTCATACATAACATACCATGTTAACAGAGAAACACTTTTTTGGGTCCTTCAGCATACCTTTCAACATGGAACATCCGATATACTTCATTAATTCTTTTATGCACAGCACATAGAGTCGCAGAAACGAGTACACAACATAACCATAAAGGTGTTTGGTTGGATAATCATCTGAATAATTTCATAATGCTATAAGTAAGTAAATTCTGCAAGGATAAAAAGGGAGAGATTGAATAGACACAATAAACAAAGAAAAAGTAGTGCCAAAATAAATTATTTTTACATATTTTGGTTGGTGGAGAGAGAGAGAGAGAGAGAGCTAACTTACATTATACAGGTCAATCACCAATTCATCAGGATTTGGTGAGAAGGCACTGTTGACATACACAAACTAGAAAAATAAGAAAAAGGATATTAGTGAAGCCCCATGTCCCATCATAAATATATGTTTTCAAAAATAGATAATTAGATAATCATCTACCAACGTATCCCTATGAAGTTGGCGACGAAAAAAATCAATCACTTTAATAAATTTGTCAGTGCCAGCAATCTGCCAAATTAATTATCTTCAACTAATTAGTATTAATGAGATTCAGCATTGAAATAAGGTTTTTGAAAGAAGAACTAAATAGTCATGGTTATGAAAAAAATCAGCTGCACTAATATAACTAACACCATTAAAAGTTTAAAACTACAATCGTTCAACCTACTACATTATCATTCATTTCCATTTGCATAGTAAAGTTTTCCCACTCTAGTTTAGTCATGATTATGACAAAAATCAGCTACACTAATATAACTAACACCATTAAAACAACAATCATTCAACCTGCTACAGTATCATTTATTTCCAACTGCGTACTGAAGTGTTCCCACACCAGTGCAGTTGGATTTTATAGGGTTAAATATAACATAGGTTTTCTCCATCAATCATGATGAATCTTGAAGCTGATAGTAACAGAAGGAAATGCATTGCTTGCAGCAATGTTATACATTGTTTCACACTATCCACACCTAACGGTCACATAGGTTTCAAGGGTGATTCTTCAGCATACATGTTAAACCTTAGAGATGGAATGCTTTGGTTAGTATACATTACAAGCTCTAATACCACCAACACTTGGCCATGTATGCATAACAAAGAGACTTTGACTCTCAAATTCACATGTCCAATCCACTAGTTAGACTTATACTGTGTTTGGTATGTGGGATTACGCTTTGGGAATGGAATATGCATTCCTTGGTAATGCCCATTCCCATGCAAATTATGGGCTGATTTTGAAGCAAATTATGGTAAGTGATTGAGAAATTCTCCAAAATATCCTCTCTCAATTTTTCTTAAATTCAAGCTAAATGAGGGATTAAAATACCTCCTTAAGATACAATTTGGCATCTAGCAAAATCAAGCAATAATTTAGCATCCAACAGAACTGCAAGATTTATTCTAATGGCAAATGCATGTCTTCCTGAAGGAAAAAGCATTATAGGACTCTGATTGAAAGGTTGTTTTTAGGTCACCGTTTTATGGGTTTAACTATGGTACCAAAACCACTTACTATTATTTTGGGTGTCTATAACACCTTCTGAGTAGAACTTCAAATTTTCGGAATGCACGCAATTTTTGGGTTCACTTACCATTTTTTAAGTCCACTTGCCACTTTTTTAGGTGAAACTTACTACTTTTTAAGGTTATTTTACTTTTTAATATCACTGAAAAATTAAAAAAGGGTACCACAATATTTATTACTATTTTCTTTTTTTTTACTATTTCTTTTAAGAAATGCTGAAGATAATAAAAGTCCACCCGAGTTTCAATAACAGAATGGGCACTTTTTTATTTTTTAAATAACAATAAAATCGGGTCAAATTACATATACGGGAGCAAGCATTTGTGCATATATATGACTTAGCTACAAACAGGAATAGTAAGAGATGTCTTACTTACAACACATTTTATTAAACTAACTCAAATGTCTTGAGTTCGAATATTGGCAATCCCCTTGAGACCAAGTCACGAGAGATTTATTCCTCGTGAATACCTTAATTCCGACATGGATGACATACTTTTGACCCGACCAAAAAAAGAATTAGTCGAGGTACGCATAAGTTGACCTGGACACTATTGACCGTTGAACCAAAAAAAAAAAAACACTTTATTGGGCTAACTGAACTTTGCCATTGTAATATTTTCACTTTATCTTTCAAAGATTAAACATCTCATATTGTGCCCTCAAATTTTTAAATGGTAACACCATACCCATTTTTGCCCCCAAATTTGGTGCATAATTTGGGGAGAAAAAAGTAAAATGGGACATGTTGCCACCATTTAGAAATATTCAAAGTGAAATATGAAAATTTTAATCTATTAACAGATAAATTGAAAATTTTAGGGGGCCAAAGTGTCATCCCCCAATTTTATTACTACATGTACATGATATACCCGAGTGGGGTGAAAAGCAATTATCACTTGAGGAACTTGTCAAACCAATCACTTGCTTCTTTCACCATCAATGGCGTCATTTGGTGCCCAATTCCAGGTTGTGCAATCAGCTGGAAGTTAAGAGAAGAAAGCATACTTTAGAAGCAACATAATCCAAAAGAATACTTCACCTCATTTCAACTCAACAAAGTTTTCTAACTATATATAGTCAACTACGTGAATCATATTCTTCCAGTGTACTCCATCAAGAAACATATTCTCGCAAAATTAAAATATGAACTTATCCAGACTTTTCAGAAAAAAACTGTAGTGTTCACGAGATTATTGGTAACAATGTTGCATGGGACATTACAATGACACCCCTTCGGTTTAAGAGAGAAATGGGATGAACTTCGTAGTTTGAAGTAAGAGAATTAAATGGGGTGGAAAAATAGATTTAAGGGGTGGGAATAGCCCCACCCAACTGAATAATGCAACGAAACCCATGACAGAATCAATCACAACCATATTTCTTTACTCATAACACAACCAAACTCCCAATTACTTAAAAATTCAAGAGGAAGTGAGCTAACTTCCCAACCAACGCTTTTGGGTTACTCCGAAAGAGGGGCATGGGGACTGTTGAGTGGGTGTGCACAAAGGGAGTGGAGGTTGGGGGAAGAGGAGGGAAGGGAGAACAAAGAGATCCGGTGGATGAAGGCTCATCAGATTATGCTGGGGGTGGGGGCCTTCACCACCATTGCTTGCATTCATCCTTGAGCATGGAGGAGAGCAATATTCTTAAAATCGGAAACTTAAATATTGTGATGGAAAATTGGAACGCTATTGGTACCGGCTTAGTTAGTTCCATCAGCCGATAATCTTTGATTGGGTGTCGGTGCAAATTTAGAAAAGGGAGGGTATCGTCTGAATTTTCACCAAGCTTGAATGGGTATATTAGGCTTGTCATTGTGATTTTCCTAATGCTTCGGAAGCTTCAAAATACTCATAACTGAAATTTTCTGATCTTGTCATCCTATTGAACATGAGACGGATCTATACCTGGAAATTATCCAAACAATGGGCCTCCTCATATGCCTTACACGCTCTTGATTTGGGAACCTCCAGACCTGCAAGGGGACAACGAGGATCCTTCTCACCTGTATGTATGAAACAATTTTTCAATTCAAATGAGTCATCCACGAAAAGATCTTAGTGCATATTTAGATGATTGGCATGCAATAAATCGTCATACCATTTAACATCAAAAGAGAACGGGGTGCAATAATCGGTACTGTGTGTGGTGAATCAAACTGGGAGTCTAAACCAGGAGCTATTCTGTCCCAGACCTGGTAGGAAAAGCAAATATCAGATGTTAATCCAGCTTTCAAGGTGCATCACTGGAGGAGAAGCCCAGAAAGCAAACTGCATATTCAAAGATGAAAAGTCTAATGCTTATAGAAAGGGAAAGCCAGGCCTAAAAGAATGGTTTGACTAGAACATCCACATTAAGTATTAAAGACCACTTTATGAAAAATCTACCATTAAGGATGGTAGAAAATTAGACATGTAAAGACTAAAATCATTTTCTCCTACTGACATGATTATACAGATAACGAACAAAGCCACCGACCTTCTCCACTACTTCTTTGTCGATTTCGCTTTTGCCTAAATCAATTCGTGCTTCTGAAAACAAAGAGCCAAGAACATTAAAGAAACAATAAATACATTTAAGCCAATGAAAAGCTTTAGGAAGCACAACACTTAGGGGCCAATATATACCTTCCACACGAGACTGCTAATTTTAAAATTTAATTGTGCATACACTTATGGAAAGCTTAACAATTTTCCTACAGATTACCTTCAATTCTTTTCCTGTTTATGCTGAAAAAAAGACCAGCTCCTGTTTATAGAGGGCATGTAACTAGAGGTGTAATTACATACCCTATATAAACTTTGGTATTCCAATTCTTCAAATCAAAGAATTTTCCCTTTCATGGGCTTTTTAAATGATATTGTTAGGCAAATTGCCAATGCTAGGACTAACAACGTAATAAGAGTTATATACAAGTCTTGTTAAATCCAACCCTATTTAAGTACTTCTGTCCAATTGCTATTTATTTTTTCTTCGTGTCTCACCTTCAAACACAGCCTTGATACTGTCAACTCGACCCTGCCATTGATCATGCTCTATGGCCCATCGAAACCCCTACAAGCATATTACAAAAACATTTATCCCATCCTTAGATTTTCTATTACAAGATGCAAAGCATATGTACTTCTGTTTGAGGTGTGATTCCCATGACTTTTGATGACACCAACCTGAACACCAATTATGGGGACAGCCACTGCATAGCGGGTGTCAACGGCAGCAGCAAACCAAGCATGCATTCCTGCATTGAAGAATAACCCAGTGAGTTGCGCATGTTTAAGAATCAATGGAAGTTAAAAGTGTTAACCTTCTAAATTTCATGCATCCAACCTCCAAGTGATTCGCCGGTGATTCCTATCTTACAAGAATCTATATCCTCCCTCTGTGTAAGATAATCTGCCAATTTTATCAAGTCCCACACCTGAAAAATCCAAATATATACGAGTAATTTACCAGTGAAAATTGAGGAAATCAAATTCAGATGGTTCGTTATCAAAATCAAAAATAGCAGGTAAGGATTCAGCATAAGCAATATATTTTTTTTTAAAGAAATGAAAAGATTGTAGTGTTACCGTATCAAATATGAACGGCATCGTATCACCTTTCTTCCATGATAGTACAAGAGCCTACATTAGAATAAAAGAAAGCAGATCTGGGAATCAACTTAGGAACATAAAGCAGTAATCATCGTGGAAAACTGCATTAATGAAGAATCTTTCTTATTTTGACGTATTGCTTGCTCTGACTTATCATTTGATTGTGCCAAAGCATATACAACCACCATTTGTCTAAACATGGTGGCGGCCCGTATGCTGGAGCATCAAAATGCTAGCCTAAACACTAAAACAACTCCTAGGCAAAAATGTGACTGTTTTTGTATAAGGTCTACTGCGTACTCAAACTTTTCCACTCAATGTGTATTGTATGAGGAGCTAACCAAGGTTGTAATAAAGCAATAAATAAGGATTGGGTATACACATCTCGGTAGGTGGTCATTCCCCTGGCACGTTCCCCATGGTACCGAGAATCAATGGCAACAGCTACGTATCCCCGAGAAGCATATGCCTAAAACAAGTATAATGCATTATTCAACCGCTTATCCTTACAACATCAAGTTAATGAAGACTAAAGTTTTGAGAAAACCGCAAAAATTGTTACCTCAAGCAATGGTTGCAACCACTCTTTGCACTTATGTGTACTATGCAGAAAAACAACAGCTGGCCTTCTTAGTTGATTGCTCTCTTTCATGCTCAAAATCAGCACAGGCAAGCGTCCTTGCTCTCCTGCCTAGTTATTTGTTATTACCATGAGACAGGAAGTTCTTTCATGCTCAATATCAGCAGAAATGGCAGGTGTAAAGAGGGGGTCTAATGAAGCGAACTAAATTAAAAAATTATATTAATACAGCAAATTTAGAATAGCTGTGGAAGATGACTAGACGACCAACCACAATAGGTTATGACAACATCCCTGTTATTTTGCTAGTTCAAGAAGTAGGCCCCAAGTTGTACAGTCCAGTCAATCAATTATGATGTAATAAAAATACGGTACTTGGCCATCTCCCATACTAAAATATCCAGTTATAGGAACTAACATATTGTAATGGCTAACTAAGTCAACATAACCAGGATTTGGAAATCCGCTTACCTCTGTGGTCAGGTATAAGTTTTCCTGTACAAGTAACTTCTTAAAATTGGGAATGTCTGCCTTTGGGCAAGACTCCATTGCCTTGCGAAATAAAAGAGAAAGTAAATCAGAATGGTAGAATCAACAACCCCAGTAGTAAAAACAAAGGTCCTGAAGGAGGTATTAACCTCACTGAAGTGTGGCCGAGGAGTTTCCTGATACAAAGGATGTGCCACAGGTTTTCCAGGTAACACAGAAAGCGGAACTGAAAAGAGTATTCAAAAAAAAAAATTACAAAAGAAAAGTGTATATCAAAGGAGCTTTATAGTTTATAGTGGAACTGCAAAAAATAAAAAATAAAAAAAAATAACAGAAAACAACATATTATATGTCAAAGGAATCTTTAAAGGAGTCTAAACAAATTACTAATAAAAAAAAAAGAGTTGGGATTAGGAAAGCACTATTTACAAGATGGTCAGAAAAGTAAAATGTGTTTTTCACCACAAAACTTGCCTCCATTCAAAATCATAATGTCCATAACTACTGGAAGTTATTAATGAATATTGACACTATGGCCAAAATGTTTACAACCATAAAAGAATTCATCTCTCTGTGAGTACGTTAGTGGGAGTGTGGGCAGGTTGAAGGGGTTTTGTGTGTGTGTGTGTTTTAGTCTCCCACCCTCTCCTACTTTTGAATCTATCTCTTCCATGGCTTCCACACTCAGGGGGAAGCTTGGATAAAAGAGAACAAACTAACCATAACCTCGCTTTGAATTTTGAACTTACTTGTGCTTTCATAGTTTCAAACTACACAACAACTACCCCCAAAATCTATGCAAAAGCTTCCCTTTTTATAATTTTAGTTGCTCTATGCACTCTTTCCCTCACTTTTGCAAAGCAACAAAGCATTAATCGAAAGCTCAAAGCACTCAATCAATGAAAGCAGATTTTAAAATGGTGACTTAAACCCTATCTGAGATTACATTGAAACACCTTGACCAATGACCAAATTAAACAGTCCTACAAGATCAAAGCACCATTCAGTCACTCCACAGATTCACTAGTAACATATAATTTAACCATCTTGATTGGGGAAAAACATAAAAAAGAAAGCCTTTAGTCCCCATTAATCGATAAGGCTTAGAAACCTAAGTAAATTTAGTATTTCTTGCTCTTTGATCTCTATTTTCATCGTTTGATAATTAATATGCAAAATGTGGTTGATTACACTTCAATATCGAACAGAAATTAAAAGGTCAACGGATTAACATGACACCAACGTCCACTTTCAGCTCTCTCTCTCTCTCTCCCACACACACACACACAGAGATTACAAAATTAAATAGTACTCCGATGCTTTACAAACTAATGTAAAACAGTCGTATATAATTCAGTAATGAGCCGTGGCTAAAAGGTTCAATTCCCAGAAACAGTTTATATACACCTCACCCTCGCAAACCCGCGAAAAAACCTCATCTACTGAGCAGGCCTTTTTAGTTGTCAATAATCCAGTCGTAAGAGAAAGAGAACCAAATTGAACTAAGAGGTCTATACCCACACACACACGCACACAAACACATGTATAAACAGGCACATACACATATATAGATTACCAAAAATAGAAAGACAAGAACTACAACAATAATTTTTATTTTTTTTGATCTCGAACTACAACATAATTTGAACTCAAAAACACCTTCACAATTCAAATAGAACTACGATTGTGTGTGTGTGTGTATGTGGTTTCGAAATCGAAATTCACCTTCGGCGGATCGTCGACTGCGAAGAACTCGAACGAACTCAGAACGAAGCTTCGCTGGTTCATCGCTAGTGGTCTCCATGTTCTGATCTGTCAAGTAACTGATTCGGTTGTTGGTGATGCTTCGAGCTGCGTATTTATAGACAGGTGAGAGCGACTCTGCTTTAGGCGAGTGAGTTGACACCCGCGCGCACGTGTGACGCGAAATTGCTAGCACGTGAATCATGTATGTTGATGCACGTAAAATGTTATAGGTACTTTATTTGGAGACTTAATAGGGGAACTTAATGACGTGGCTTCAATCCAATCATTGGATTAGTTGTTAGTTCTAATGTTAGATGGAATTCACAACCAATCCGATGGTTATACATCATTAGGTCTCTAGATTAGGTCCCCAAATTAAATTCAAATAACATTTCCCTAACTGATAAGAGTAAAATGGTGGGGTACGTTGTCTGCGCAACAACGGTCTTCATTTTCTCCGGCTAACGAGAAGAGTTCTGATTTTTTCGGGTAAGGGTTAGAAGTAAGAATTTTTTTAAATTTATTTATAGTCTTTTTAAATAATATTTTGGGAGAATTATATTCACACCCCTTGACGTTTGTCACTTAATCACTCAGACTCCCTGACATTTAAAATATTATGCTCAGACCCTCTGAAATTTGTATACACATAACACTTAAACCCCTACTATAAATATATCCATTAATAAATTACATTCAGACCCTCTAAAATTTATAAACATATATTACTTAGATTCCTTAAGTTTAAAATATTATACTTAGACCAAAAATACTTCAATCAAATATAGAATATCAAATATTTTAAATTTTACAATTAAAATTCATGTTCTATTGTATCATTTATTGAAATAAAATAAAAAATTCAAATTCAAATTTTTCTTAAAAAATCGTAATTAGTATACAATTATATTGTCTATTAGAATTTAATTTGATCGTTTAAATGACCAAATTAAAATACCAAACTATCTCAATTAAAGCTAAAAGATATTGTGTTCATTATAATTTGACCACTTGTTTAATTTTATAATTTTATTCTAATAGACAGTATAATTGTATACTAATTACAATTTTGTAAGAAAAAATTGAATTTTTATTTTTGATTTTATTTCAATAAATGATACAATAGAATATGAATTTTGGTTGTAAAATTAAATATATTTTATATTTTATATTTTATATTGGATTAGAGTATTTTTTGTCTAAATATAACATTTTAAATTTAAGAAATCTAAGTATTATATATTTATATGCATACAAACTTCAAGGGGGTTTAAGTGTAATTTATTAACGGATATATTTACAGTAAGAGTCTAAGTGTTACGCGCGTACAAATCTTAGGGGGTCTTTGTGTAATATTTCAAATATCAGGTGTCTAAGTAATTAAGTGACAAACTTCAAAGGGTCTGGGTGTAATTCTCCCTAATATTTTGTTATCTTTTGTTTATAACGAATTTTTATTGTCAAATTATCATTATTGATTATTTGTACATATAATTATATTATAGATTTATTATTTTTTTTGTCAAAGAGATTGATTAAATTATAATACTTTTGTTTGTATTATAATAATATGATATTATTACATACTAAAAAAATCAAATATGACTGATTCTATAGCAAATTGGGTGTACAATAATTAATTTTTGTACCCTATCAAATATTAGAACTTGGTGTTGATCAAATAATTCTAATAAAATCACATCATTAAATTAAATAATTTAAACATTGCTATTTGAATTTAATTTAAAGACTTAATACATGAACGGAGATGGTAAACACGGTGTAGTTATACATACAAAATAACATTGTTTTGTATGACAAACATACAAGTTTTTTGAAAAAAAACATATCTGTTGAACAACAAAAAAAAATTCTAATGTTTTTTTTTTGGTTTGGTCATAATAATTCTAATGTTTAATGTGATTCATTGTCTAATACAATGACAATTACTATCAACGTTTTTATAATTTTATAACTTTAATCGATGTTTTTATATTTTTTATGGGTCATTTTATAATACAAAATTTATAATTTTTTGTAGATGATTTACAACTTTTGTAGATAATTTTTTTTCATTAATATTTGTGGTTATTTTTAGGATCGAATGTAAAGTACCACAAAAAGTGGTAAAAATAATCACCCAAAAAATAATAAAAATACCTATAAAAATTATAAAAAATACTCATAAAAATTATAAATGACAGTGCAATACCGAATTTTTTTTTTTTGTTTTTGGAGTAACGTAGAGTACTCCTAGGTTCTTATTGTTAGATAATAGGAAAATTTTCAATCGCACCCTTTTAGTTTATCATATCTTTAAGGACATCCTCTCTAGTTTTTGAATTTTGACGAACACCCCATTTCAGATTAAAGACCTTAACTAGAATACAATTTTACTAAATTGTCCATGATATATTTTAGGAAAAATTTTATCCACACCCCCTTTAGATAGCTATATCTTCAATGAGACCCCTTCTATTTTACAAAATTATTTACTTATTAAAATTTGAGCCGACTAAAATTTGATTCAAGCCGAATAAAATCTATTTTTAATCAGTTCGAATCAAATTTTAATCAACTCGTATTGAATTTTAATCTACCCGAATTTTGATACGTAAAAAATATAAATTTTAATACTTAGAAAATAAATTTTAATTAATTTGAATCGAATTTTAATTGACGCAGATTTTAATAAGTAAAAAAGTATAAATTTTAATCGATTCGAAACGAATTTTAATCAATGCTAACAGCTCAGGTTGAGCTCAAATCGGATCGAATTTTAATACGTAAAAAAAAATTTAATAGACTCGAATTTTATAATAAAATTTAATCAGCTAGAATCGAATTTTAATCTGATCAAATTTTAATATGTAAAAAAAATTTAATCAGCTCAAATTTTAATATGTAAAAAAAATAAATTTTAATTGACTTGAATTTTATATAAAAAAGTATGTTTGTGGTTTATATAGGTGTAATTTTAGTATTTTAGGTAAAAAAAAATTATTAGAAATAATTGTTTAATGACAGGAGTGTTAGTAATGTTTATATTTAAATTAGAAGGGGATGTCTGTGATACTTTGGATAATAGAGAAAATATTTTTAAAGATATAATAAATTAAAAGAGATGTAACTAAAATTTTTGGTAGATAATAATATCACGTGCCATTGATTGAGTTTGGAAACACGAGGTACTAATCTTTCCTGGAAAAAAAAAAAAAAACTAATCTTTCCTGGAACCACGAATCCCAGATACCTGACTGGTTGAATGAGCTCCCATTTGTTATGTGAATATAAAAACATATTAATCCACGTGGAATTATTAGGAAAACAAAATTATCCATTTAGTTTCCTTTGCCAATGTTTGATAAGGGTGGAAAACGAGAGAAGAAAAAAGAAGGGAAATAAAACTTCACTAATTCAGGTTTTGCATATAGAGAAAGTGTGAAATGGAGAAAAGAAAAGACAAAAAAGAGTTTCTTTTAAAAAAATATAAGTAATTTTTTTTTCTTTTTTTTTTTCCTTTAATTGCAACAAAATAGGAGAAGAAAACAGACGGAAAAGAAATGGAAAAATATAACAAAGAGAGAAGATGAAAGGAATTTAAACATTTTCTTTCCCCCTTTTTTAGTTCATTTCCTTCTTCCCAAACTAAGCACGCAGATTGGGCGTTAATTTTCAATCAACTTTTCCAATCTCTTTCTAATTTCGTGGCATCAAAAAAAAAAAAATTTATTATGGCCCAATCTATCAAGTGAAAAAAAAAAATCACGACATTAGTAGCGTATCAAAAATTATAATCCATTCAAGTCAAATTACACCTGTAAGACACCAAATTATTATTGAATAAGATCTATTCCAAGAGTTTTAAGATCAAATTTAAAGTAGTAGACCTCATTGATTAATAAATTTAGCATTATTAAACAGTAACTTGAACTCGTGGTTAACCCCAACCCCAATGAGTTAGCTTAGTGGTAATATAACCACTTAATAAACCTCTCATGAGAAGTAAGTTAGGAGTTCAAATATCCCACGAAGTGTAGTCCTTGGGGCTGCTGCTCATAGATTTACCCTTTTGTGTAGAGAGACGACTTTGTATAAGATTCAACATATCCGATACGTAAGCAAAGTAATATTGTGATTTCTGCGGTGATTTATTGAGACAGCTAGAAAAAACTTGAGCTCGTTAAGTTGTAATTTTTTTTCCGTAGGTAACAAATCGGCACTAAATATTTTCCCATTGTCATTTGCATAATTCTAGTTGGGTGGCATTTCAACTATATGTCATTCCAGTTTCAGAGTGTTGAAGTGAATATGGTGGTTGGTGTCAACTGATGTTTCAATAAACATACTATGTTGAAGAAGTGACAAGGAAGTACTCACAAAGAGTCACTGGATAGCATGTCCTAGATGGGGGCAAACCTCATGGAAGCATTTGGATTTTGCAGTCAGAAAAAGGTCAGGTAACGAAGGTGGAAGGAAGCTCCACTGCAACAAGACATAGACATTGAAAACAATCAACTTATCATCCCCAATTCAATCAACAAAAACTACGTACGATCCTCTCCAGTACTAGATTCTAACAAATCTCTCAAATTTCATTTCAGATCGTCCACCACGAAATGGTGAGAAATCCCTGCAAATACAGTGAATTTAAAGGGATCTTCAGTAGGAAAGTAGGAAACTTCATGGTGTAGTCAAGGGGGTAGCAATTATTCTGCAGGTTGAAACCAGGATTGTTTTCAGTAAGATATCTTGAATCCAGCTCCTCCTACCTATGTACTCTATTATATTTTTTTAAGAACAAACTCAGCACCCCCTCATCTACCAACAACCTCTTTATTATCAAATTACCATCTCTCTCTCTCTCTCTCTCTCTCTCTCTCTCTCCCACACACACACACACACACACACAGAGACAGACACAGACACACACACACACACTGACATGAGTAGTCACACACAGGTATTAGCATCTTAGGCGAGTCGGATTTATTATCTGTGATGCCATGTGAACACAATACCGGTGGAATAGCTACTACGGAATGCATTCTAGCCAACTATTGTCACCATGAATTCTTCACTTGCAACTTGTTTTCAAGATGCAATTTCACTAAATCAATTTCTATTTACATCTCCTTTTAAGTGGTAGATTAGGATCAGGTATCCCTTGTATCGGAAAAGGTCACTTGCCATTGGCCTCCACCTCTTCAATCTTGCCGGTGACGATGATCTCTCTCTCTCCCCGTTCCCGCCTTTCTCTCTCTCTTCTCCTTTTACAATCAAAAAAGATAATTCTAAAGGCTTCTCGGGCTCATGCTAGGCTATTTGTTGTGTATAAATTGAATTTTAGCAATTAAAACAAGCTTACTTCACTTCCATATTGTATTCTCCTCCGTGGTAGTATGCTGACTCGAGCAAGAATGATGATTGAGCATCCCCTTAAGTCCTTTGACCATATACAATGATCTCACAGAGTCCTCTTTCCCAGTAAAATGAATGTTACTTACATGCTGCATGACAGGAGGAAAAAGCTATAAATCTGAGAAATATATATAAACATCGATGATTAAATATCAAACAGAGAACGGGTCTAGCTATATGATTGAATCTTCATTCGGCGACAGTTACAAGAATGTGATGCCAGAATATGTTCGTTATGTGTCACAAGTCATATTCATGGCTACATATGACAGATGCAGTATCATAAACTTGGACATAGACCATTACGAGAAGTGACTACAGGAGCAGCCTGAGACACTCCAACCAGCGGTGGAACAATAGTGTTCACATCATCATTGCCCTTGGGGCTATATGAATTGTTCCAATTTCAGATATTCTCACGCCATTATGCACCGGCTATTGTTGGTTTGCTGTTCTAGCATTGGTTAATGGTGAGCTCATTGTTTCTGCAACATGAAAGGTGAAGAATAAGTTTTCACTACACTTGCCCAATATGTTGGTTCTCAAGAGATCCAAAAATTGCTCCAATCTGAAAATTATATCAAATGCTTTCATTTGATATCATCTGTATATTTGAACATACTACAACATTTTTGAGTCACTTCTTCTGAATAATGTAAAGGATAGAGATAATTTTGATCAGGTTCAGATTGATGTGGATGCAAAATATACTCCTCTATTAAGACAATCACTAACCATCTCCCAGACTAATCAAACCCCATAATTTCATCCAAACTATTCCATGGCTAGACCTATTCACAAGAAGTTACGCTAAAATTAAGGTTAGAAACTGCTCGAGAGAGGCGAGAGAAAATGGATCAACTAAGACAAATGCATGTACCAATGAGAAAGAGTGAGCTGATTGAGTCGTGGGCCGCTTGGTCGGCTTAGGCTAAAGCTACAATTGGTGCTGCTTGACTAGAAAGGAAAAAATGATAAACCAAGGCTCATGTAGCTGGCCTTGCCACTAACTAATGTAATACCCTAATCCATTTCAAAAATTTGCTTTCGCCAACAATCCTCCAATTGAGCCTCCAGAGGCAAAGGTGCATGAAATAGTTGGATGAGACTTTGTCAAGTTGGGTTTGGACAATCAGAAAAATGAAGGATAAGTTTGGCAACAAAAAAAAAGAGATGGAAGGCCATAGTACCAGAATATAAGGTAAATTTGGGTTGCGAAAGTCCCTCTTATCATTTTAAAGCCCATTTACTCAACAACCTTGCCCTCCATAATGCCATAATTTTTCAAGGACTTTGTGAACTTTTGTTAGGTCTCTTCAACAAATTGGACACCTTGCCATTCATAAGAGACAGATTTAGCACTTGAAACGAAGATTTTGTATTTCTCTGATGTTCACAGGTGGCAACAAGGCTCAGAATAACAAAGGAGAGAGTCTCACCAATGATACTTCCACAAGAAACGAGTCCGTCAAGCAAATTCCAGAATCCAGTCAAGACAAGTCTTTTTTGTTCTGCATAAACCTCAGTGAAGACCTGGATGGAAGATGACTTCATTGTTACATTTTTACCACAGCCTGCAACCCTGGCTGACGACCCAGCTTCTGTCAACACTGAATCTTGCTCATCGCAAATCAATTCAAGCATCCCAGGAGACACTGCCCTTCCATCTTGTATGCCATCTGCATCTGATCCACATGTTTCCATTTGAACTCAATCTGCTTGGCTTACACACACTCCTGAACATGTTCATTCTGAATGTGTCTACTCTCTTGACTTGATGAATCAGCTGAAGTTTCTGTTTGATCTCTCTGCACTTGTTAATCAATAGTATGCCTAAAATCATAAACAATATTTATTGAGATACCCAGATTTCTTGTATTTACATCCTTAGTCGTGTTTCCCCACTATTTTGAACCCTCCCGTCCCTTCCTGGAATTTTTCTGACTTCTGAGAGTTAGAAATGCATCCGGTATCACTAAAACGATCAAAGCATGCCACATATTGACTGCTCTGGTGAACATATATAAGTATAAACTTGATCAAGGAAGTCGTATATCCCCACTATCTGGACTTGGTTCCCCTTTTGCTAGGCCATGGTCAATTACATTCTGAAAATGAGATACCTCAATCAAAAAGGTGGTGAAAAAACCTATGCTGGAGTCAGTAATTGCTGGCACTAAAAAGCTTTCTTGCAGAAAACGACCACAGGGTAAGATTATTAAAGAAAATTCAGATCTGCAGGAAGTTGTAACACTTTTATCTGTAGCTCAAGATATTGACCTTTTTCTAAAATTTCCTGGTGCTCTGTTGTTTCTACGAGAATATTGATAAAATAGCTAAGTATCTTACATTGCTAAAAAAAGTCAATTATGAGGTTCAACTATTGAATAACACTTTGGAGACCTATACAAAAGAAGTCCTCAATTCTGAAGTATCCACAAATAAGAAGGCACTGTTTTGACACATTACAGGAGCATGCACTCTCACGTACAGTTCTTGGGTGACATTCCCATTAAAGTTCCAACAAGGATAAATCAAAAATTGCTATTGCTTTTGTAAAGAGTACTTAGGAACAGACAGAAACACATTAGGAAAATGTTGGAACAAATGAGCGATGCTTCAAGTAAACAGTCAAAACCTTAACCAACCAGTTTTTAGGTATACAATTTGCTCATTTAGGAAAAACTCATTAAAGAGCACTACATAAGCAATTTACAGCCCAACAATTAACACGAAAAGTACATTGCTTCGAAACTTGAGGGAAATAGATTACATACCCTATCATCCTTGGATTCATGCGGACGGTTGCCGGAACGGTCTCTTGCCTAGCAGCCTCACGCTCAACATTATTGTGACAGTGTGTACAGTTGCAACCATGACAATAAACTCCAGAAGCAAAACACTCACAGTAGCTAGTGATTGCCAAGACCAACGTCAGAACAATTTTGTAAAGAAAAATCAATAGGAATGAGATGATGCACGACATACGGATATAATGTAATGAAAGAATCTGCACACCCATTAGCTTGAACAATTCTAGGTCACTAACATTGTACTTAGGAACTCAATCGTATATTGTTTAGCGAACCAATTACATTGAAAAATACGTAACGAAGCAAATAAGGTCAAAAGGTCAAATGGAAAGAAAGAGGTAAATATGGTATACTTTATGCTGGTGTGCGACAGCATTCAATCCTCCAACTCTGTCTTGCTGATGAAACATTAACTTTGTCTAACAGTTAAATAAAATAAAATGTCCTAAAATAGTTGAGTAAGGTCATGATGTCTTAGCAGCATAGCGTGAAAGAAAATCTGCTTGCAAATATGCAATTATTTCAAGCGTCCTAATTATCTGGTTGATATGAGTGAAAGAAAGTGTAGAATGAAGTGAGAAAGGGAAAGGATACATAGACAATACTAAAACTAAGTTAATATATGTGTACTTCTGTTACCATATACAATTTTAGGAATTTATATAACTTAGGACTCTGTCAATATTAGCAGTAAAAATTATCTTACCATGTATAGATGCTGAATATTAGGAATATGTCGTGTAGAGAATATATTTATGTGTATCAATGGAACGGATATATAATGAAAGGGGAGAACTCATAGAGGGAGGTTTTTCAAAGAATTTCTCTGTTTTCTTTAGTTTGACATGGTATCAGAGCAAGGTTCGAAATTCTTGACTGTTTTTGAATTTTTCTCAGGTTGGTTCCTGTGTTGATTTCGGCGTTACTGTTGGTCTTTTTTGGTTTCTGTGTTTTTGTCGGCGCCTTCTGTGGTTGTTTTTTGGTTATGTTTTTACTTTCGGCAACTTTTGTTGCTTTTCTGGGTTGTGGGCATTCGGCCTCATCTGGGTCTTGGTTATGGCATGATTTGGGTCTTAGATTTCGGCGTCATCTGGGTTGTGGGCATTTGGCATCTGTGGCTTTCAGTGTCTGTGGTTTTCGGTGTCATAGGCGTCATTTGGGCAAGGCAAACTTTCGGTGTTCTGTGTTTTTTTCTTGGGTTGCTTCTGGTTTTCGGCGAGTATTTTCTGTTACATCATGTCATATGAAAAGTTAGACTTGTCCCTATTCGTTTTACTGGTAAAAATTATTCGACTTGGGAGTTTCAATTTCAATTATTTGTCAAAGGGAAAGAATTGTGGGGTCATATTGATGGGAGTGATCCCGCACCAAAAGTTGTCGAGGCTTTGTCTAAATGGGAAATCATGGATGCTCGAGTTATGACCTGGATTCTTAGTTCAATAGAGCCTCACCTTGTTCTCAATTTGAGGCCTTATAAAACTGTTACTGCTGCCATGTGGAATTATCTAAATAAGGTTTACAATCAAGACAACACGGCTCGGCGTTTTCAATTGGAGTATGAGATGGCTAATTTCACACAGGGAAGTCTCTCCATTGAGGAATATTTTTCTGGTTTTCAAAATCTATGGGCTAATTATTCAGATATTGTTTATGCTAATGTTCCCGCTGAAGCTCTCTCTGCTGTGCAAGCAGTGCATGAAACAAGCAAGAGAGATCAATTCTTGATGAAGCTCCGTTCTGATTTTGAAACTGCACGTTCTAATATGATGAATCGTCATCCTGTACCATCTTTGGATGCCTGTGTTGAGTGAACTTCTTCGTGAGGAGCAGCGTATTGTAACTCAGGCTGCCATGGAACATCGGGCTAATGTTAGTGCACCTGTTTTTGTGGCTTATGCAGCACAGGGGAGGAATAAGGGTAGAGACATGCGTGCTGTCCAGTGCTTTAGTTGTAAAGCTTTTGGTCATATTGTTCGGGATTGCCCTAAGAAGTTCTGTAACTATTGCAAGAAACATGGTCATATCATTTCTGCTTGTCCCATTCGACCTGAAAAGAAGCAGGGTACTGCTTATCATGCCTCCACTGGTGCCTCTAGTTCTGCTGCATTGTCTGCTGCCTCGCCAGTTGTTCCTATTCCTGCTCCTACAGCAAACCCGAACACACTCACTCCTGAAATGGTACAATAGATGATCATTTCTGCTTTTTCTACTTTTAGGCTCTCAGGTAATCATAAAGTTTCTTCTAAGCCATGGTATTTTGACTCTGGAGCCTCTAACCACATGACCAATACTGTTGTTCCTCTTTCCAATGTCAGAACTTATGATGGAAATCTGAAAATTAACACCGCTGCTGGCAGTTCTCTGCCTATCAATGTTGTTGGTGATCTTTCTTCTTCCTTAACTGATGTTTTTGTGTCTCCTGACCTCTCCACAAATCTTATTTCTGTTGGTCAATTGGTTGATAATAATTGTAATGTCCATTTCTCCCGTTCTGGTTGTGTTGTGCAGGATCAAGTGTCAGGGAATATGATCGCGAAGGGGCCTAAAGTGGGACGACTCTTTCCTCTTCACGTTTCTCCTTTCACTATTATTCCTCGTTTTCCTTTACTTTCTTTTGCATGTAATGTTACTGGTTCTGAAAATAAGATGTGGCATAGACGTCTAGGCCACCCGAACTCTGATGTACTTCGCACTTTGTTTAATTCTAGATTATTGGGAAATAAAACATGTTCTTCTCTTGATTTATCTTTTGATTGTATATCAAGCAAACTTGGCAAAAGTAAAGTTCTACCTTTTCCTCATCATGCATCTCGTGCCTCACAATGTTTCGATATTATTCATAGTGATGTCTGGGGAATTGCATCTGTTGTTTCTCATGCGCATTACAAGTACTTTGTTACTTTCATTGATGACTTTAGTCGCTTTACTTGGGTTTACTTCCTCCGGGCTAAGGCTGAAGTTTTTTCAGTCTTTAAGCGATTTCTTGCACTTCTTGAGACTCAATTCTCTGCCAGCATCAAGGTCTTGCGTTCTGATTCTGGCGGCGAATACATGGATAATGAGTTTCAGGACTTACTTCAAAGCAAATGGATCATCTCTCAACGTTCTTGTCCTTCGACACCACAACAAAACGGTGTTGCTGAGAGGAAAAATCGTCACCTTCTTGATGTGGTAAGAACTCGTTTACTTGAATCAGCTGTTCCTCCTCGTTTTTGGTGTGAAGCACTTTCTACTGCAGTTCATTTGATCAATCGCTTACCCTCTCCTATGTTAAATCATGTTTCTCCTTTCTTTAAGTTGTTTGGTCATTCCCCTTTATATTCTGATCTTCGTACATTTGGTTGTGTTTGTTTTGTGCATCTTCCTGCTCATGAACGACAAACTTACTGCTCAGTCTGTTAAGTGTGTCTTTCTTGGTTATGCTATCCCTCAAAAGGGTTATGTTTGTTATGATCCCCATGCTCATCGTATACGGGTTTCTAGGGATGTGATTTTCTTTGAAAATCAATACTTCTTTCTATCTCATGTTGAGCTGTCATCTGCATCTTTATCTCTTCTTCCTAGTTTTTATGATTCCCCAACAATTGTGGAAAGGTTCAAACCTGGTGTTATGTATGAAAGACGTCGTCGACATGAGTCTGGTTCCACTCCCTCTGTGCCCTCTTCCGATCTTGACCCGGCGCCTGATCTTACTCCTACTTCCACCATTCTTCGTCGGTCTACTCGAATTTCTCGACCCCCTGACTGGTATGGATTCTTCTCCCCTGTCTCTCTTGTCACTACCTTATCCACTATTTCCATTCCCTCTTGTTACAAACAGGCCATCGAACATGAGTGTTGGCAAAATGCAATGCAAGCAGAACTTCAAGCACTTGAGGAAAATCACACTTGGGATATTGTTACTTGTCCTCCTACAGTCAAACCTATTGGGAGTAAATGGGTTTTCTCTGTAAAACTTCGTTCTGATGGCTCTTTGGACCGGTACAAGGCTCGCCTCGTAGCTCTGGGTACAGTGTTATCAGAACCGGACCGGTCCAACCGTGACCCGGGGCCTTAACTGGTCCGGTTCTCTAATCGGATCGCATAAGGAAGAGAACCGGTAGAAAATCGAAAAATCGGCCGGTTTTTATAAAAAACCGTGAACCGGCGGTTTTTATAAAAACCAGACGATTTGAAGACAAATGAAATAAATGACTTAAATTTTACAATTGTTTTTATTTGGGCCATTTCTTTTGCCCTAAATCGCAGAAGCCACTCAGTCCACTCCACTCCCAGGCGACCAACGAGGCGACCAGCGACTAGGCGAGGCGAGGAACTCAGGCGAGACGACTGCGACCAGGTCAGGCGAGGCGACTGTGACCAGCGAGGAACTCAGGTGACCTCTCTCCCCTGATCTCTGTTATCATCTCCTCCCATTTGGGTATTCTATGTTATTTATGATTGATCTGGGGTTTACATGTTTCAGTTGGGGTGGATTTTGAATTTTTGGGTGGATTGGAAAATTGGGTTTGTTTGGGAATGAAGAGGCGATGAGGACTGTAGAAGAGAAATAGAGGTTAGATCTAAGAATGTACAATTGAGGTGTGATAAACTTCCAGGTCAGGTGATTCCGAGGACTCGATTGCAGGTGTGGTTTATTAGGGTTTGTTCTAGCCTTTTGATATGGACCTGTGTGGTTCAGCTCCTCACGGTGGGCGAGCTTTGGCATCCCCAGATATTAACTGGGTTATCTAATCGGTTCATTGGGTTTGCGAGATTAACCGTCCATGTTGAAGAGGTCATTGCATCGCCTCCGCCTCTTCTTCCTGCAAATGAGTAAATTTTAGCTTGAATTAAATGGTCAATTGCTTGAAACATTCATTACTGTTATGTATTTTTGCAATTTTGGTATAATTGAAGAGTAATGCACACGAAAATCTGCCTTTCTGGATTTTATTTTGTTATGTGGTTTGTTTGAAGAATTTAGAACTTGAATGAAGTCATTGGTTCCAGTAATGCTATTAAAGGAAATACCACTGCGAATTAGTATATATATATTTTTTATTTTTTTATTATATGACCGGTCCGACCAGTTAACCCACCGGTTGAACCAGTAAACCATTGACCCAGTCCCCTAGCCGGTTCGATGACCGGTCCGGTTCTAATAACATTGTCTGGGTAACAAGCAGGAATATGGGGTTGATTATGAGGAGACATTTGCTCATGTTGCCAAAATGACCACGGTTCAAACCATCTTAGCTATTGCCGCTTCATAGTCGTGGCAACTGCATCAGATGGATGTGAAGAATATCTTTCTTCATGGTGATCTCCAGGAAGAGATTTACATGAAGCTTCCCTCTGGTATGACTACTTCTTCTCCTCATGATGTCTGTAAGCTAAGGGGTTCTTTGTATGGGCTCAAGCAGGCGCCTTGGGCTTAGTTTGAGAAGTTTCGCAATACACTTCTTTCCTTCAGTTTTACACAAAGTCAGTATGATTCTTCTCTCTTCTTCCACAAGTCTGCGTCGGGAATAATCTTTCTCTTGGTATATGTGGATGATATTATCATTACTGGCACTGACTGTGGTTTGATTACTAAGCTTCAACAGCTGTTATATGCAACTTTCCATATGAAAGATCTTGGACAGCTCACATACTTCTTAGGATTGGAAGTTCATCGTCGGGCCAATGGTATTTTCGTGAACCAGCATAAGTATATTCATGATCTTATCACTTTGGCTGGTATGGAGGACACTTCTTCTGTTGATACTCCTATGGAGGTAAATGTCAAATACATGAAAGATGAAGGGGACCTTCTAGATGATCCTACTCACTATCGGCGCCTGGTTGTGAGTCTTATCTACTTGACCACTACTCGACCTGATATCTCCTATGTTGTTCATCAGGTCAATCAGTTTATGTATTCTCCTCGGCATCTTCATCTTGCTGCAGTTCGACGTATCATCCGCTATCTTCAAAGTTCACCTACTCGTGGGTTGTTCTTTCCTACTGACTCCTCTCTTCAACTTGTTGCCTATAGTGATGCAGATTGGGCTGGGTGTCCGGATACCCGTCGTTCTACTACGGGTTGGTGTATGTTTTTAGGTGATGCCTTAATTTCTTGGAGATGTAAGAAACAAGACCGGGTTTCTAAATCCTCTACTAAGGCCGAGTATCGTGCCATGTCTACTGCTTGTTCTGAAATTGTATGGTTACGGGGTCTTCTTGAGGAGCTTGGGTTTCCTCAGACCACTCCTACCCTTCTTCATACTGATAACACTAGTGCTATTCAGATTGCCACCAATCCCGTTTTCCATGAACACACCAAACATATTGAAGTTGATTGTCATTCTATTCGAGACACCTTGGAAAGTCGGGTGATATCCCTTCCTCACATATCTTCTGATCTCCAAGTGGCTGATGTCTTCACCAAAGCTATGACTCGACAACGGCATCAATTTCTTGTTAGCAAATTGTTGCTGGTTGACTTACCAGCATCAATTTGAGGGGGGATGTTACCATATACAATTTTAGGAATTTATATAATTTAGGACTCTGTCAATATTAGCTGTAAAAATTATCTTACCATGTATAGATGCTGAATATTAGGAATCTGCCGTGTAGAGAATATATTTCTGTGTATCAATGGAACGGATATATAATGAAAGGGGAGAACTCATAGAGGGAGGTTTTTCAAAGAATTTCTGTGTTTTCTTTAGTTTGACAACTTCATCCAAGAGTTTTTTAAGTATTCTTCTGATTCAAACTAGTACATTGGAAAACAGATGTGCCTATTCTCCACAGATATTGACATAGTTGTTGATTATACTGCATTTGCCACTATTTAGATACACCCATAAAAAAATCTAATTTTTTTTACCTCATATAACTTGAACTTCTGGCAACTTAGATTGGGGCCACAAAGAAAGCCCCATTGGTTGCAACTAAGCTAGAATTTAAAAATTAGAGGCACGATTCAATAAAGTAGAGGCGTGTACTGTTGGGAATTAACCTTGCAGTAATTTGGTAAGTACAATGACAACTCACAACACCAAGATTTACGTAGTTCAACAAAATTACTTTGCCTACATCCATGAGGCGTGATCCGGCCTCCTTTCTTTACTATTGTGAGAAAATGGGTATAATGGTACAAGCCTCACCAAACCCAGAAAATCTCTCGTAATGAAAATTGAATAAATACAATTTTCGGGGTGATCACAAAAACAAGAGACCCATGCCTATTGTGGGCATCTCTAAGTGGTGGCATTTAAGCAATGCATTTGATTATTCCACTTGTATCCTCCAATAAAATTTTAACAGTGATATCACCTAACCAATCAAAATAGGTCTTTTTAGCAATGATGTCACCTAACCAATTAAAACATGTCTCTTTAGCAATGATGTCACCAAACCAATCAAAATAAAAATTTGAACCACTATGAACTACATATTATAAACTAGTGTGGGTATTGTCCTATATTGAGAGTGTTACCCTAAAAAGGGTAAAAAAAAAAACAATTCTCCCTAAAACAAAATTTCAACACGATCTCAATACGCAATATTGAATACTAATAGTTATTCATTCTCGTAAGTCGATGTCTATAACCTGAGAGCATCTATTTACAGCAACACCAGGAAAATTGACTACAATAACAATATTTCATTTTCTTTGCCCATTTTTTTTGGGTAAATAAACACTGTGAACATTAAGTCCAAAAGAAAAACAAACAGATCTGAATCACCTAAAGAAGAACCAATAATCAAAGAAAGACTTACATTACTTGCAATGCCGGTCGAGCGGGTGCAATGCTGGTCGAGCGGGTGCATTGGATGCGCCACCAGCGGTTGCACCTGACGAACCACCCGTGGAGCTATTGGCACCACGTGTTCCGGCCTCAGTGTCAGCGGATCTTGCACTTGCGGTTTCAAATGTGGCACTGATTGTGGTGATGCTTCTTGCGACGCGACTGTGCCCGAACCTGTGGATGATCCGGCAATATCACATTTTACTGAAGCTCTAAACATCGTTGAAAAGTCCAAT
Source organism: Ilex aquifolium (assembly GCA_951799425.1). Taxonomy (NCBI): domain Eukaryota; kingdom Viridiplantae; phylum Streptophyta; class Magnoliopsida; order Aquifoliales; family Aquifoliaceae; genus Ilex; species Ilex aquifolium. The sequence goes on along the minus strand of OX637410.1, from coordinate 14,584,863 downwards.
TGCTTTACTAGCTTCTTCGCCGGAAAAGCAAACGCCGTAGCAAACGGTTCACATTGCTCTATCACACTTCCATTTCGCGAAAACAAGAATAAATTACTCAAATCATCCGATTTCTCTTCCAACCACACATATCACTCAAAAATTTACTCAAATTGAACATTTCTCGAAACAAAATATTTCAAATAATATGATTTTGGCAGTACAAGGACATTAGAATGTCATCTGACAGGCCCAGAATCCGAGGATGTTCGCCGGAGATGATTTAAAACTCGTCACTGGGCAGACTTTTATTGGGTTGTCTGTTCTCTCCCTCTCTTTGTCTGTCTCCTCGTCGACCTTTTAGATTTCAATTGCTTGAATAATTGGACGGTGGGATGGGAGTAAATATTGAATGCAACGGTGATATTATGTCATCATTGATGATATGATATCACCAATTAATAATAAAATCTTAAATGGGAAAAGTGAAATTCACCTGAGCTTACATAGCAAGAGAGTGAAAAGTTATTTGCTTACATGACACGTGAGTTATTAATTTTTGTGAAATTCATCCGCTTAATGGTGTAAGAGTTGGTCCAAATTCGTCCATAATCCCCTCCTAGCATGTGTGAACTCAGTTGTAATGAGTGGGGAGAGGTTGGACACTCCTAATTAGTAGTTAAAATTAGCAACTTACTATGCCCTTTTTAAGACAAATTATGCTTTGATAGAATTTCAATGATGACATTTCAAGAGAAAGATTGTACAAGGGCATAAAGTAAATGGATACCAAACTTTCATGCAACACTCACATGTACTGGAAGAAAATTGGAGAAGTTTGAAGTAACGCATGAACGTTTGAACGTCAATCCACGTTCGAAAGTGCTCTTGAATTATTTGAGAACCAGACTGCTGAGGTGATGCTACATGGCGTGTTACAGCTATTCCCTAAGAAGAAAAACAAAGAGGTACTTGAGTACCATGTTTGAACGACAATCCACATTCGAACGTTGGCTTTAATTATTTGAGGATCCCTAGGAAGAGTGCTAGGGCAATGTTATATGGCGTGTTGCAGTTACTCTCATAGAGGAACAAAGGCCACTTGAGTAGGAAGTTCAAACTCCATCCAGCGTTCGAACGCCCATCAAGTAAGACAGGAGACAACGTTCGAACGCCATCTAATGTTCGAACATTGTCCCTAGACAGCCTGCAGAGTGGTTGATTTTCTATCCGAACCTTGGAGCACTCACTTGGAGTTTGAAGACCTTGTACTATTCTTTCACATTTCCTTGCCCCCTCCTCCTAGCCTATAAATACTCCCATTGTGGGAGCTTCACAAGGACTTACACTTAGGAGAGCTAGAGCTAGTTGTAGAGTTAGTCTTAGACTTAGGGTGTGTTTGATAACCTAACTTAAGTCTTAAAACTGAACACTTTCAGCGCTTAATGAATTAAGCTCGTTTGATAACCCAATATTACAACTCCTTAATAAAATAAGTGCCACCTAAATGTAAGGTAAAATTTTAAGTAGCTCTTACCTACTTAATATTGAAGACTGAAAACGCTCAGCAATTAGGTTTTTTAATAAAATTTTATTAGACAAATTTGCCCCAGTAGTTTCACAGCCCTAACGCATATTTCCTTCATCCCCTCTGCCTCTTCCCCACAATCTCACAGTTCTTCTTCGTTGCCTCTGCCATCTCCTTCCAAATTGCAGGTATGTTCTTCTTATCTTCTTCCTATTTTCTTCCTCTTTTCTTCTTGATGCAACAACAGACAAGCAATTTTTTTTTTTTTTTTCAACCTGAAACTTCTCAGCTTTTTAATCTCTCTAAAAAGTAATATCACTTTTTATTTAACGAAAAATTCCAAAAGATGAATATCAAATTTTTGTACAAATCTTCAACAGCATAAGAACTATTATCAAATTGAGTCGGAGACTCTTGTCAGAACGTTTGTTGATGTTCTCATGATACTTTGTTTGATGTTTGGACTTTGTTTGGACTTTGTTTCGTGATGGGTAATACATGAAACCTCAGAGAAAACCAAAGATAGACACACACAAGCAAATTAATTTTTCATCTCTTATACCTTTAGAATATCTGTTGTTCCTGGGACTAAACTAGTATTCCTGAGATTGTTTTGACTGCAGTGACTGAACAGGTGGGCCTTTGTCTGCACTGTAATGGTCATAGATTATGATTTTTGTTTTTAAGTGTGTTTATAGATGCCAAGAATTTCCAGGGCTTTTTTTTTTAATGTTAAATTGATTTATGGGTCATTGAATTATCGAGTGAGTCTGTTCAATAAAAAAGAACTATCGAGTGAGTGAATCCGAAGGAATCCTTGGTAATTAATTAATTTTCTTGAAAATAATTTGTCTTTGGGAACTAGAAAGAACGTATACAGCCAACTGGAAAAGGTTTTTGAACTATAAGCTAACCGCATACACAGAGCTGCTATGGACTGGTTTCCAAGTTTTATTTGTTGTTGTTCTGTTTTTTTTTGGTTATTGGTTAATTGCCTTGTGTTCTTCAATTCTTGTAATCATTAATTTTTTGGTATTATGTTAACTATTCTAGTGGGTCATGATAATAATTTCACAATGTTAAACAACACCATATAGCCTGATATTTGGTTATGTATGGATGGCTTCTAGTGATGGTGCTAGAGCAAATTGGAAGGATCCAGATTTGCTTAAAATCTTTATAGATTTGTGTGTGCAAGAATCATCTGATAAAGGAAGAAATGGAGGTAGCTTGAAAAAAGAATCTTGGGATTGTATGAGGGTAGCTTTAAAGGAGCAGAAGAATGTTGACTTCTCCCAAAAACAATTGAAGAATCAGTGGGAATATCTTAGAACAAAATATGGAATATGATCAAAAATAATATCAAAAACTGGAAATGGTTACGATCCAGAAACAAATACTGTAAATTGGAGTTCAATAGAATGGGATGAGTATATAAAGGTATTACTTTATTCATTGTTAAATATTCTTATAGAACTATAACACAAATAATTCTTGAGCTTTTTTATATTTTTATGTCACAGGCTAATCCAGATGCAAAACAATTTCGCTATAATGGACTACAATATGCAAATGAGTTAAAAGTTTTGTTTGATGGTTTTAGAGCAACTGGAAAAAATTCATGGGGTCCATCGAAGGAAGGGTTGCCTGCGGATATGGTCGGCTCGCAGTCACAAATACCGATTAATCTTGACTTTGAATCTGTTGAGACACCTTCTTCACCAAAAGATGTGACAAAACAAGACAATAAACGTCAAAAGAAAATCAAACATAGTGACCTTGATGAACAACTATTTGAAGCTCTTAAGACATTACAAAATGCTGACGGACCAAGTATAGAAGAATGCAATCGTATTTTAGATGAGATGCAGCTTTTTGAAATGAGTGATCCATTGTATTCTGTTGCGTATAGTGTTTTTTGTGAGAGTAAAGCACACAGAGAGCAATGGATGTTATTACGTCAAAAACCAGAAGTAGTTAGAAAGACGTAGATAGAAATGAATGGCAAGAAACTAAAATTGCTTTGAATTTTAGGAATTACTAGAAATTATGAGTATTATTTTTATAGGAAGAATTTATGACTATTTTGAATGTGAAAGATTGTTTAAATATATTTGTTTTATATTTTTTGCAATAGTTTCAATAAATATATCATGCATTGATGACATTGTTATTGTTGAAATTATCTGTAGTGATTTTTAAATGTTAATTATTTTGGAAGCTGACATACATAGTTAAATTGTCTTATGTTAGACTGATTAAATTTTATTAATATTGTCCAACAGCATGTTGTCTGAAAAACAAAAACGTGCATTGAAGGTTGTTGTAACTTCTTTGATATTCAAAATATTGAGGAAAAAACGTGTTGGACGGAGGCCAGACACTGATGGTTTGCTTCGTGGGTCTGGATATTTAAATGAAATACTTGATGGAAATCCAAGTCATTTTCAAGAGATGTTAAGGATGAAAAAAGAAGCTTTTATAAGTTTATGTGGTCATTTTCGAAATATAGGGTGGCTTGAAGATAGTCGTTATGTATCCATAGAAGAGAAGATGACAATGTTTCTCATAACATTGAGTCATAACATACGAAATCGTTTTGTGAAACGAAGATTCAATCATTCAACACAAACAATACATAAATACTTCCATGAAGTATTATATGCTATGCTCCATTTTTCAAAAGAGATGATTGCCCCCAACAACTACGACTTCAGTTAATCACATAAGTCATCACCGTCGGCTCAGAGAAATATTTAAGGTATTTTTTTCGTTTTATTTTAACTTCATAGGATATATAATGATTTATATCTTTTTAAAATTCTCACATTTATACTAACATATTTATTTTTGAAAGGGTACGGTGGGTGCACTTGATGGAACTCTTATTTCTGTTGTTATACCACCAGACGAACAAGTTCCATACAGAGGAAGAGGCAAAGGAGAATGTTTTCAAAATGTACTTGCTATATGTGATTTTGACCTTGTGTTCACATTTGTCTGGGCAGGTTGGGAAGGGGTAGCACATGACTCAAGAGTTCTAAAAGAAACTATGAGTGATCCAACTAATAATTTCTCAATTCTTCCTCCAGGTTAGATGAAAATATTTAATTAATGTTACAAAATATTTATGTAGATAATTTGTTTTATATTATTTATGCAGATAAATACTTTTTATGCGATGCGGCATATACACATACCCGTGGATTTATGTCACCCTATCGTAATGTGCGGTATTGGTTGTCTGATTTTCAAAATCTTCGTCCAAGAACAAAAGAAGAGTTATTCAACCAAGCACATGCTAAGTTAAGAAATGTGATTGAACGTGCTTTTGGAGTATTGAAAGCTCGTTTTCCGATACTAAAAAAAATGCCATCATATTATTTTACTGTACAAAGGAATATTGTAATTGCTTGTATCGGAATATTGAAAGCATACATAATTTTATCCGACGAACCCGTATCACAGATGCTTTTTTGGAGCAGTTTGGTGATGTCAATGCTGCTTATGACAATCCTCATCAAAATTTGCATACTTCAACTAGCTTGGAAACTGGAGGAGGAAGGACACAAGCTGATCAAATTTTTATGCTCAATTTGCGTGAACAAATTGCACGACAACTAAACTCTTCATTTGTATCCTAGCTGTAATTTTTAAAATTTATGACAATTGGTAGCTATAAGCGATTAATTTAACTTAAATTAATTTTATTATCATGTTTGTTAAATGTAGACTACAATATGATAATAGTGATTATGATTTATGTTATGAATTAAATTGATTTGATATATTGTCATTTTTTAGTAGATAAAATCATATTTTATAAATATTTTTAAATTAAAGAATGGAAAGGTAAAACTGAAAATTTATTTATTTTCAGACATCAGCTGTGTGTAGTTATCAAATAGTTTGGTTTAATTCAGTACTTAAATTTCAGTGGATACCAAACAGTCCACAAATTCAGCATTCAGCTTTCAGACTTCAGTTTTCAGCTTTCAGACTTCAGCTTTCAGTTTTAACAAACACAACCTTACATTTACTTGCATAGAGGAAGATAGATCATCTTTTGGTTGAGCCCTCCAAAAGTAACTAGCTTTCTTCTACTTTCATTATTAGTTTTATTTGCTTCCATTGTTTTAGTTTCCTTCTTCCCTTATAGGAGTGAAACTCTTCCATTTTTCTAGAGCTTTACCAAAGCTGTGAAGGGTGGAACGTGATTCACTCCTCTATGCAAGTAAAGGTTTACCAAAATATGTGTGTGTGCAAAAGTGCTCCCCAAGCGTAGAGAGACTTGCAATGTCGTGTTTTACTTGGAATTGAGTATTTCAAGGCCGTCTCCTCAGGGAAGGAAGGTCGAGTTGCGGTGAAGGTGATTTTGTAAGAAATGAAAATTGTAAAATCTTGTGAGTTTGTGTTTTGGTGAGTGGAGATTTTGATAAAAATGCAAGAAAAAAAGGTTGGCTAATCCATAGAGATCATTCAAATGGGAATGCAAAATCGACTCAATTCATTCAACCAATGGTATCTCGGTGTTTGATTGATTCGTAGGAAGTGAGAGACTAATGTGGATGTGTTGGACAAAAGCATACCCCGTGATAAGTCTACGGTGTATCAAGAGCCTACAACCACGTTTGCACTCAACCTAGTCAAACCAAATACTTTACACTACGAGGAAGAATGTTATTGATTGGTGATATCACATCATTTTGCCACGTGATATCACCATTATAATGAATATTTTCTCGTGGGGTGGGGGCTAGAGGTTGATCGAACGAAAGAAATTTAAATAACTGATCAGACGGTTGGACCATGTTATCTATAATATAAAATATGACAGATTTTAATAAGTCTATTTAATGATTTCAAATAAACTCATCCAACGACCACCAACATCCCTCTCAAAATCATTCACATTGATTTACGTTATACCAAGCACGAGTTACCCCTAATTTTCAATAATTAAAATTGTTGACACAAGCATCAAGTTTTATGTAGAGTTTAATAATGGCTTGATACCCAAATCATGTTTTATCTTAAGATTCGTGCTTATGACACTTGCATAATGTTGGGAAAATTATATAGTTTTATATCTTCTTTCTAAAATAGATATAATCATATGAAAAATAAATAATATATAAAAATATAGAGGTTAAAAAGAGTTGATCAGTGAGATCTGAGAGGTGTGTAATCACTGTCATAAAACAGTTATGTCTCCCCACCTGAAAATACTAATAGACATATGCAACTTCAAAATCCAACTCAAACTTAAGGCCATATGTACTCATCAGAGTTCATTAAGAATTTAAGGTGAACTTGACTCGAATCAAAGTTGACCGATACTATTATAAGAAAATATTGTTATCTCATATATATGAAAAGCAAGGTTAGAGGTGGGAAAGAGAACTCATGTATGAGTACAAAGCTATGAGATGAAAAACTTCACTTACCAACCGGCCATGGTGGTCTATTTATATAGGGGTGGAATTATGGGTAATAATATGCCAACGGCTAGTAACTCACAAACCTATAAAATCATACTTAAATAGCCATTAAGATTATTTTTGTAACTGCTCGAGCATGGTCTATTAAACCAAATATAATGACCAATAAAATAAATCAATTAATGAGAAATATTAAAACTTTTATTTTGTCCAACGCATAATGTTTTCTTTCAAATTCAATGCAGTTGATGTGGTAATTATGTGTTTTTGCAGAGTTAATATTTAATATCAGAATAATATTTTACCCAAAAATTGAATACAGGTGACACAAGAATCATGTTTTGCCTCAAGTTTAATCACGTTAAGTTGCCGCCACATATGAAAAGTAAGCTAGTCGCATTAACTCATCAATTCATGAAAAGTAAGCTAGTCGCATTAACTCATCAATTCGCCTTAACGCACCCTCACTATATAGGTCTGGACTTTGTGTACACTATTACTTGCCCAACAACTGCTAAAAGTGCAAAAGCTTTAATGTTGATGAGCTTATTGTCTCTTTTCTAAAGGAAAAATCAAAGAGGTATGACTCATTGGACAGTCACTAACCATTGCGCCTTGGAAATTTTGTATTTTGGATTTTGAATGGATTTCCTTGAGCTGAAAATACTTTTTTCTTTTTATTTTTGAAATATTTTTAGAGAGAATTCAAACACAAAATATTATAAGAGTGTGAGCCTTTGAGTAGTAGAATCTGAATAAAGAACATGTTGCAACAAAATTATTTAGATTGTTAAAATCGTCGCGTATTCAAAGAACAATAGAAAGTGAGAAAGTAAAATTAGAGATAAGATAGGTCGGACATGGAATAAAGCATCCCCAATGCTGTTTGATTGCATTATGTTTCATCATTTAAACCCTCAAATTGTCTTTTGTCATTTTAGGAGAGAATAAAGAAAAAGAAATTATAGAAAAGTTTGAATTTAGTATTGTTTGGTTTCTTAAACTTCAATCGACACGTGTTTTTATGTTCTTTAATGAAATTATTATTTTAATTTTGATAATTCGCTCATAAAATTGTACGAAATAATTCATTAAATGATACTATATTTTAAAGTTCTTTTTTCATTTTTTAGTGGAATTAGAGTTAGAGGAAAAAATATATATTACAATGGTGATACTTCGCAACTCAGATCGCTTGACAATTATTGATCCAACGGTCCTCATGCAAAATTTTTCTAAGACTCCTATCTCTCATCTAACTCTCTCTCCCTATCTCATACTAACTGATACAAGTCTCTCTCCCTCTATCTCATACTCTCTCTCCTATCTACACCACCCTCGTCCTTGTGGAATCTATTACCAAAGTACGGTTGTTTTACAATTTAAATACCAAAATACAACTATTTTGAACTTATTTACCAATCGACGAAACTTTTTAAAAGCGGAATCAACAAATCAGACTTCATGTGAAAGCGAAATCAAGAAGTACGATTTCATCTGAACGCGAAAATCAAGAAGTACGACTTCATTTGGTAAAGCGGAATCATCAAATCCGTTTTTGTTCTGAAAGCGTTATTATCAAATCCGCTTTCAAAAGGAAAGTGTGTGCTTATCTTCCAATGAAAGCGGATGTGTTGAACCCACTTTCACTATAAGGCGGATTTGATAAAAAGGCTTTCATTAGAAAGCGGACTTGTTGAAAACACTTTCTAATGAAAGCGTGTTTAACACATCCGCTTTCAAAGTGCCCCCATTCATATACCCTTCCCAACCCAAAACAAAAATTAAAAAATTAATAACTTTTTGAACGTATTGAAAAATTAAATTACGGAATTGTAAAGTTATCCAACTTGTACACTGATAACAATAAAAAAGATAAAAACCCGAGTGGGACTATTTCTACGTAGCCCCCCACAAATGAAAATTTCATTCTCACCCCTATTAACCAATAAATAATAAAACTATTAATTTCACCCTTTTTAATTTCCAAAAAGACTACCCATCGTACCCCTCCCCTCCCCACCCCACCCCACCCCACCCAAAAAAAAACCTTAAATCCTAAACATTAAAAAATCCTACCCGCTGAAACTATTATTATCCAAAAAGAGAATACCAATCGTACCCCCCAAACCCAAGCAACAAACCCTAAACCCGGGGGGAAAGAGATTTTATTTCTTTTGTGATAAAAACATTACAAAAAAGCATTCAAAATGAAGAGACTTTATGTCTTTTGCTGAAATATAAATATAAGATTTTATTTTATAGGACATAATACAGACATATAAGTCATAATAGTTCTAATGACGATCATATTTCCAATAGCATAGTGGTGTGTCATGTAAGCAAAGAGTAGCAGGGAGAAATTTTTCATAATGATTATCATCACTTGATTCTTCAAAATCAGAAAGTTCATTGTCCGAAGCCAAAGATGGATCAGACAGTATTGCATTAATAGGCTCTACAGGGTCTGAATATTCAATCTTTGTCTTTGTAATAAGGTGGAATTGATTTAGCCGTCGTTCCATCTTTTCATTCTCAAGAGCCAGTGTTGCAATGATATCATGGTAGTTATCCGTGCACCATTCCACATACATTTCAGCTAAACGTGCATGTGGCACTCATAATCCATGCCAACGACAATTTACTTCAAGTTCACAACGCTTGAAATAAGATTTCAATCAACTTGGTCCCTGTAGGTGATAATAAAACTCTAGAGGTGGAACAAAGGTTGCAGGTCCAATCATGACATGGCCGACTTCGGTGAAAAGGTTATGAATGTTGATTGGCTCATTCTTAAAGGAACGCAATTTTTCATACCATGTTACTCCATTGGGATCTGTGTAATTACCGAGTTCTGGTGAACTGAATGAAGAAAATGTTTCATGATACCAGTAGTTGGTTGGAAATGAGTCATCGTTTGTTTGGCTTGAAGACCCATTTAGTGATGTTGTTGACATTATAGTATATATATAGGGTTTACACTGTAGTTAAGTATCTGTTTATAAACAGGAACGTAACTTATTTTAATATCACATGCATTGAATTAAGTAATAACATGTTGCAGTGAAGATACAGTGAGGAGTGAACAATGATAGCGAATAGACACTGAAACAATGTTGTGCTAAATCAGACACTGATGATATAACACTGATACAAACGTACAACCTGTGTTGTGTTAACAACCTGTGTTGTGTTAAATCACCACTGGCGACTTAACACTCATAGTGATGTCATCGTTCAGTGATGAGACAAATCAGAAGTGTTGGACGATTAGTCAAATTATCATATTTAAAAAAAAATTATCCATATCTGGCTAAACAGTGACCACGACTACCATCATAATATCACTATAAATTCATTGTGTGTGTTGCTCTCTTACCAACTGCAAACATGACTTACAATCTACACTCGGTGTTTGAAAGTATGGGCTATCATTGGGTGTTAGATGATGAATTCTTCTATCCTGTAAATCCTTGTTTACGTTTCTCACAAAGGTTAGTGAATAGAATGAAGGAGGAATAACAATATCGTTTGAATGAGAGAGAAGTTCTAAGTGAAGATTTACGCATTTGTAACATACGCAAGCCGCGAGAAATTGCCATTAATATGCCTATTGAAACACCACAACAGTTGGAAGGTGCATTATGGCGTATTCGAGCTGAAAACAACCGTATGGCAATATGGCAAACTCGGTACAACCTCTGTCAAATTGCAGGCGACCGTGTTGCAGAAGGTTTGGTTGAGGAAGCACGTTTGTGTTTACAGTTGTCTATAGAAGCCGGATGTGTTTCTGACGTTGAAATGTTCGACGAATAAGATTTCTCATGATGAAGATTCCTTGATCAATAAACATTTACGTATATGTTGGTTTATCCTCCAATGGGTTGTAATAATGTGTGTCGTTTGTTATAATCATGCTTATATGTTTGTACTACTGTGTTGTTGTAGTTTATCTGTATTGTCTTGTGCAGTGCTAAAATATAATGTACCATTTATTGTCTTATGTTATCTTACCCATTGAAGTGGAGAACAACGCTAAACATAACAATGCATACAATATATAGAAAATACATAAACATTTGAAAACAATAGAAACTACATGTTGAAATTAAGTATGTATTGTAAATATTGACTTTAAACATATTGAATTTTAAAAAATTTCGGCAGAGTTTCCCTTAAATCTTTGTCATACCAAAATAATTTAGACTTGTATGCACAATATCAAAACAACAACAATCACAACCACAATGTCATTCATATGCACCACAACCACCATCACCACACAACCACAAACACTCCACTACACAACCAACAAAAATACATATAAACTACTCTATAATATACAAGTGAAAATAAATTTCAAAAAATGATAAAACATGATAACACTAAGTGCCACAAGATGGCTTCTTCCTAAGCCGTTTTGGACGCCGTTACCCTAACTGTGACGGCTCACCATCGATCACCTGTGACACCGGATCTCCGATTGGTATACTATCTCTGCCTCTGCCTCTGCCTCTGCCTCTGCCTCGACCACCCCATCATCTACCACCATGGCTTTTAACACCTCGAAATCTACCACATCGACCTCAAACTAATGAAATAAGATGGGCAAGTGGAGTCGTAGCACGCTGCTGTGATCTATGTACAACTGCGGGAGTTATAGCAAGTCCTATATCATGACCCTGTGTGACCTCATCTGATGGCTGTGAAATTTGAATATCTGTCGGAGGTGACATCATCAATGCCTCGTGACATATAGGTTGGCTGGGCAATGTGACTCCTGAAGCATCTGATGTGTATGTGTCTGGTCCTGCCATGGAGGAAAATTGCCCAGTGGGGTACTCAGATGGTGTGGAGGTCTCGGTCAATGGTGGTGGATGGGGTGCAGTATGTGTTGATGTATGGGGGGGACTCGATGTGGATAGTGTCTTTGCACGTACTACGGACGGTGTATGTGGATGCTAAGCTCCACTAGGTCTTGTTGTAGGCTCTGGTACACTAGACCCTAGTACTATGTCAACACTGGTATCTACCCGAATATCAGGTCGGTGACGTAGAGGTCTCTATCATCGTATAACAATACCATGAGCCTGCGTAGGTACATCGGTTGGTGTACGAGGTGCAGTATGTGGTATAGGTAGAGGCTTGGTGTGGACAGTACGAGACGATGGTCTTCTCGAAGCGCCTCAAGGCAAATATAGGTAAGAGATTAAGCGGCCTGCAGTGCCTGTATATGTGTCGCGTCCGGACCATCCTCAAGGGCATTTTGTGCGATCTGGTGAATCTGAACAAATGTACGTTTCTGTAAATGCAAAAAGCATTTACATTAGGATAATATCAATTATGTCTTTGTAAATCATGCTTATAATGACAAATACACTTAGCTATTATCTTACCAATATGTTGACTATGCTACCCATAGGTTGGAATCTGATATGTGGAGTATCTACTGGAGATCCGATCAATCGTCGAGTGATACTGCCGTACCAAACCATGTACGCGCAAAAACACATATCGGTCACAGATGTATGTACCTCCCCCACTATAATATGCTCTCGCCGATGGGACCAGACATCTACAGACGATCGATGTACAATACTCCAGTCATAACCACCCCTGCTGCGTCGATCAATAGCATGAAGAGCAGACCCAGTGTCGCATGAATGAGGTATACCATGTCTCAATCCGAACTGGCGCATGACACGATTAGGAAAATGCCACTCTACTAATGCAAAGCATATCAGTGGTGCACGCGTCATCCATACGTTGTTCCCAATAGTGCAGTATGCCGGTAAGTCTGATATGACCTCTGCAGTATATAACATCTACAACAAAACAAATACTCATTGTAAATGTAAGTGTAAACACGTTTGATATTATAATCTAGTCTACATTGGTGTACAAATTGAACATGCTCATCGCGCATCTGATCTAACTGATCTCTATAATGTCTGAGTACGTGTCTGGGGCTGTGTACATACGATGTCATACGCATATTCCACTTGCAACATAAAATAATTCATTTCAATCATTAGTGAAAAAATACATTACTACGGTCAACAATTAATTCATCGTTACACACCTGCACCCCAACGGACCCCTAGGTAATGGATCATGATGCTCAGGAATCTCCTCCGCAGCAGCGGGTACCTTTGCAGCAATCCCAGCATCAGGCCCCTCCGAAACGTGAAACACATCGGGTATATATGTCGCTGCTGCGTGATGAGGTAGTACTCTCTCAGGACGGATATGCGTAAGCCGCTCCCATGCCCACAACTATTCAATAAAATGTAACATAATATTTAGTGGTCCTTCAATGTAACGTAACTTATAATTACATGCAAATGCAACAATACCTATAATATATCTAGCAGACCTCCAATGTCGGATGCGTATGGGACAGTGTTGTGACACATCTCACGGTACAAGCACGCTAGAGTTGCACTACCCCAACTCAATCTCCCAGAAGTATCTAGGTCCTCAAGATGCTGTAAGTACATAAGCCCAACCTTGTTCTGGGACTTGTCTGAAAAAATGTAAGCCCCGATGAGAAGCAAAATGTAGGCACGGGCATATTGATCAATGGTGATGGCATCAGCATCATCTCGGAGCGGCTCATCAAATATAGCAGCCAGAGTGGTCATCTTAAGTCGAGGTCTAGAGAAAGTAGTGTCCAGTGGTCTAATGCCTAGATGCTGGTCACAGTAATCCTACCACTCCAGTACTGTACGATGAGTGTCAACACTGGTCACTGCATCACCGTCAATGGGGAGTCTGAAAAGTAATGCCATGCCCTGCAATTAGGGTTGTCCATGGGGCGGGGCAGGCTCGGCCCGCAAATTTTTTTTTGGGCCGGGCTTGGGTAGTGTAGGCCCAAGCCCGTACTTGAGTGAGTGGCGGGCCGGGCCGGGCTTCGGGTAGGGGTAAGCTACCTGCAGCCCCAGTCTGTCAACTATTGGGCGAGCTTTGCGGGCGGGCCTGACTAGGTGGGCTTTGGGTGGGCTTTTGTTGGGCTTGTTAGGCAGGCCTATTTTAGGCTTGTTGGGCCCTATTCAAAAAATATACAACTTCATTTAATTTTTTTGTAAATTATATTTTTGAATTAAAAGTATAGTCAAAATCAAAATGGATAAAAATTAAATAATGAATAATTTTATTTATGAGTAGAAGAGAAATTGCATCACAATAGAATGAGTACATCCCAACTAGGTTGACACCTACCCACCTATCTATCATTTGCACAATTCTACCCATTAAAGGTTTTTGTACATGAAAAGCTTGTATATTTAATACATGAAAAAAAATACATTAGTCTTAATATCTAAATTTCTAAAACTTCAAATTCTGGCATTGGGGAATTTATTTCCATATTTTGATCTCTCGCTTCAGCGGCATACCAATCTTGAAGACACATGAGGGCTTCCACTATCTTTCCATCCAAGCAACTCCTATGCTCATCAATGACACGTCCACCTGTACTAAAAGCATATTCGGATGCTACAATCGACATAGGAATTGTTCGTACATCACGAGTCATGGTGGAAAAAATTGGAAGCCTACTTTCATATCATTTCCACCAGGCCAAAATATCAAAATCAGGATCTTCAACACCTACCAATGGAGTATTGTAATATTGCTGAAGTTCAATTAACCCCCTAGATGTTGACATACCTCCTCTGGTCAAAATTGAAGCTAACATAGATGTTTTACCTTTACCTTTACTAGTACTACCAACAATATCACTAGAAGCTAAGGGAGGATTAAGTGTACCACTATTCCCAAATGTTACATGCTTCAACTTTAATATTGTAAACCCAAGCGCAGGTTGAGCAAAGTAATATATTTCTCGGAAGACCGAGGTCGAACACTTAGGGAATTGTGAAACAGCAGCAATCACACAAACACTAAAACAAACTTGTGAAGATGATTTGCTTAAAAGATTTTTGAGTTGTAACTATTGATTGAAGTAATTAAAACAGTATAATAAAAATACTAGAGTATCAGGTACTCCTTCTCAATTTCATATAATAATGATTAAAGACTTAATTCTTAATTCTAGACGAGAGTCAAATGTCGGTTGATTCAAGTCACCAAATTAAGCAATAAAACCACAATTTATAATAAAAGATTATTCAGGAACCTGAATAACTATCCAATTATATTATTCAGTGAAATAATGATAATTAACTTAAACGTGGAATAACCAGTTATTTACTCGCAGGGAAATTCAAGCAATCAATGTACGTGGCACAATGACTCAAGGATTTTTACAGAGCAAAAACTTTGCTAAGAAATCAAAAGTTGAATTAACAAAATATCACATATCATTAAACTCAGAGTCAATAACATTACCGTACTTCATTGAGAGGTCCTCCCTTAGCTCTAGCTTAGCCCTCTAGCCAGACATGATAAACTAAAACCAAAATAATATATGAAAAGAATAATAATGTTTACCCTAATTCTAATTATTTCTCTCAATAGATGAGAGCCTTTATTTATACTAAAATAAATTCTAGGTACAGGTAGAAGATACAAGGCTGGCTTGGAAGGAATTCTTTTCCAAAAAGAAGTATTGTAAGGTCAAATCTCATGCATAAAATCTTTGGGGCGCGGGTACAAAATATGTCCAGATTTCGAGCTTAGATTTCCCATATTTAGAGGCTGATTCACGAAATTTTCGTGAAATACACTTATGTATCCCTTGAAGTCTTATTTCCAACCCCAGAAAAATTAGGTAAATCCGATATCAGAGTCAAAAGTTATGTCCAAAATACTGAAGACGTGTCAAATCCTTATCTTTTAGGAAACTTTCATAATCCAATTTTAAATGAGTTTTCTTCTCACTTAGACTCTTATAAGGATTATATTGTTGATTTATCTTCAAGTCTTCCTATCTCAATCTTGACTCTTCAATCCTTATCAGTTATGATTCTTCCTCTAGGGATTGTTTCACTTGCATTATTCATTATTACTTTAAATCAACCAATTTACTTGCAAAATAAATCAAACAGCTAGAAAAAATATCAAACTAGAAAATCAACGAATTTAACACATTTAATCATAAATAATATGCAATTAACCAATCATTAATTATAATAAAATAACACTTTTGATGGTTAATCATTACACTATATTCATTAAAAAAATTTCAAAATAATATTTTATTTTATTCATATGGTTCATGTGCTCATCATTTAAATTACCATATAGAGACATAAAAATACTTGTAAGGCCAAATTCTTTAAATCGATGGTCAATTAACATACTAAAACCAATAAGTATAGGAAGTGGTGAGAAATATTTATTAAATTTATATTGCATATTATGTAAAATAGTAGAAAATTCGGGTTCAGTACTATATTGTTAAAAAAGATCACTGATACTAACTATATGAACATAGGCAAGTGTAATAGTTAGATAATAATTACCAGATAAAGCCATAGTTGCCTTATAAAAAATATTCAAAAAATCTTTCATTTTATCAGTGACATCTCATTCCTCTTCGGCGGGACGCAATAATGAACCAGTGATATCTATACTAACATAGTCATTTAAGACATCTTTATATTTAACTGCCACATCTAGCATTTTATAAGTGGAGTTCCACGTATGTTGTACATCATATGGTATTTTTTTGTATTTTAAATTATTTTTTTTACACATAGTTCCAAATGTCCTAAGTCTATTTTCAGAACCTATTATATGATAAATAATATGTCTAATTTTATCAATTACAAATCTAACATCATGGAGACCACTTTGTACTATGAGATTTATGATATGACACATACATCTCATATGAAAAAAAGTACCATCACATGGGAAAGTTAAATAACATTTTAAATGACTTACAACCCCACTATTATTTGTTGCATTATCTAAAGTAATAGTAAAAATCTTGTCTTGAATACGATAAATTTGTAACTGATTATAAATAACTTCAAAAATAACTTGTGCACTATGATTATCTTCAATCCTTGTAAAAGTAATAATTTTTTTTTGCATAACACAATTATCATCAATAAAATGAGCAGTTATACATAAATATCCTAATTGTTGGCAAGAAGTCCAAATATCAAAACTCAAAAAAAATTTACTTTTAAGATTATCAAAATAAGCAATTAAATTATTTTTTTCTTGTACATAATATTTAATAACATCTCTTTGACATGTTTGACGAGAAAACTTTCGGAAAGAAGGATTAAAACCACTTTATAACATTCTTTCAAATTCAGCATCGTCTACAAGAACAAATGGAAGATTTCTTATAACAATCCATCTAACAATTGTTTTTTTAGCAGATTCAGGTTCATAACTAAAAGTGCTTAGTGTACCGGTGCTAGCAGATTGTGATAACATTGTTTGTCTAATAACAGTTTGACCTTTTAATAAACATGTCTTTAGGTGTCTAATTAAGTGACTAGTTCCATTTTTAGATCCTCCAGCAAAATCTTTTTTACAATAATTACATATAGTCTTATCTGATGTAATGACCCCATTAGAATTCTTAATTTTGATTTTCTCAAAGTGATCCTAGGCCTTGGACTTTTGTCTTTTATAGATGGTACATTCCCAGTAGAATCCATCTCAGGAGTTGAAAGTGGATCATCCCCTTCACCCTCATCGATGTTTTTATTATCATTATTCGACTCAAGAATTTCGTTATAAAAAATATTTTGTGAATGAGATGAAGTCATTACGTAAATTAAACTATAAAAATAAAATAAATACTTAAATTATGTAAAAAAAATTTCTCACCAAATGAGAGCACTTGACAATTGTGAATTGAGAGCAAATGAGAGTTTCGGTCTTGAGACTTCAGACCACTTGATAATTGTGACTTGTGAGTTGAGAGCAAATGAGAGTTTCTGTCGCTGAGTTAAGAGCAAATGATGTTGTGACTTGTGAAGTTCTGAGTTGAGAGCAAATGTATTTATAACTTATACATTAAAAATAGCCGTTTATTTATGATCGTTAATTATATAAGTGGTCTAGTGGAGAAAGAAAATTTTTGAGTTATGACTGTCTCAGGCTCTCAACCGCTGGCTCAGACAGAAGAGGAGATAGTCACAGACTTACAGATGGAAAATACAATACACAAACAGAGACAGTCATAGTAACCGTTTAAATTTGATGTGGTGCTCAGTAGTTCAAATTTGAAAAAATTTGACTCAACTAACTTTCAACATTCAAATGTTGAATTCTCACCTAACTTTCAACTTTAAATTTTCATCTCACCTACCAAATTCTCACAAATTCTCAAATTTTGTGGGCGGGTTATTGGGTTGGGCTTCGGGCCGGGTAATAGATTTAGGGATAAACCCAAGCCCTTTCTTAAAGGATATCGGGCTCAGGCGGGTCAACTATCGAGTTTCGGGCTTATTTTTTTTGGGCTGAGTAACGGGACCCGTGGGTAACCCGGCCCATGGACACCCCTACCTGCAATATAACCGTCGCCTCGCCAATGGGCAAATAAAATGTATGCATCTCTACCCTCCATCGCTCCACTAGCGCAGTGATCAAATGGTGGTCTAGCTATATAAACCCAATATTGTGTATCCCATAAAATCCGGCAGCCATAACACGACGCAATACCCTATCATCGGGACGTCGCAAGCGACGCACAGTTGTCTCAGCCCGACAGCACTTCAATGGTACTAATTCCTTTAATAATTACATAAAGTCAGTAAAATGCAATTTGTGGGTAAAAGTTTGAATATATGTATTGTAGTCAGTAAATTACGTGCATGTCCATCCCATATTTGTGTGGACCGATGGCGTGCCTGCAAGTATAATACTGCTGGGTCAACAGGTCCCGGGTGTACTAGGTTACACGCCTGCTAACGTTCCATACCTTAATTGCATTAAATTACACCGTAATAACATATTGTCACTACACCAGTAAAAAGAATTATATAGACTCGTTACATAGACATAAAATCACATGGCACTACATAGGGTAATATATTCATCTGATATGTATTGTTCATTATGTAATACATTTCAATACAACAAACAACCACACGTACTTCTTCAAATGAAATTTACACTGTTTATTCTTCATTAGACATATAATCATCTGATATGTATTGTTCATTATTTAATACATTACTATGTTCTACATCTGATAATTCTCGTCTATATGCATTTTGTACCATGTCCGTTGCAACTTGAACCATATAATATCACCGCCTACAAACTAACATTCGATTCTTTTTGAGCTTGAGTAACTGCTGATTCGTAATCTTGTCTGTTTCTCCTTTGCATCAATGGAGATATTTGGCGTGACACCGGTATACCAAGTACTCTTAACTCAGTGCGTAAATCGTTTGATTTATTAGCATGAAACGCTCATTCTCGTCTTAGTCCAACATAATACTTTTTTGGGTCAGTAAATTTCTCATTTTTTTAATCATCATTCCGCTCTGTCAAAAGTCAAACCCTTTGCCGTCTGCGATTGTTTGTAACTATTGGTCCTCGGGATGTAGACATAGTTCACTTCAATTACGTATCTGCAACCAGTACACAATGTGAATATAGGTAGAATATAACGAAAAATGATGTAATTACATAAAAACGGGTACATTTTCAGCATTAAACGTACACAACATACTTTTACAGATGAACACAATTCATTTATTACAGGCACACATTACATTAGCATCTACATTCAATGACCCCTATGCACATCTTGTGCAGTTCTGGATGGGCATGTGCTTCGATCGTGGCCTGGTTGACCACACAATTTGCATTGATACATACTACGGCCCTGTCGTAGGTCCATTTCATTTTGGATGCGAATAGATTGGGGACGACCCTTCAAGCGTAAGAGATTTAGATTAGAACAGAATTTTGGACCAGTGCACGCATCCCAATAGTCTCTGTGATGCAGTGGATGAAATTCAGAGCCCCAAGAGACATCATGGGCAGCAACAGTGTATATCTCATCAACATACTGCCACGGGTCTAAATGCCTCTTTGAAAAAAGTGTCATCGCATGAGAGCATGACATTTTATAGATGTTCCACTTTCCACAAGAACATGTGCGGTCTAAAATGTTTATTATCTGTGCATTACCCTTTTTAGTGACCACATATGCCTCCCCGGTGGTTCGGCTGAATGTGATAACATTGTGACCGGTTTTTTTTATTGCAACATATGACATCTTCTTCACAGCATCAGGTGTGAACGAACACCCGCTATCTGACGCCGAACCACGCCTGTCATTGAAATACTGAACAAGCTTGTAAAATATTGTTTCAACGCATGACGTGATCAGTAAATGTCTTATTTTTTTTAGGATAAAGTTGAACACCTCAGAAATGTTGGTCGTCATGACTCCATAACGTCTTCCACCGTCATGTGCTAGTGCCCATTGTTCTTTTGGTATCTGATCAAGCCAACGAACTGCGAATGGGTTGAGTTCGTTGATTTCTGCTATAATCTTGTCATACTTGCGGATTTGATGTGCAGTACCTGTATCCCATACTAGACTTTTAAGATAAGAGTTATGAAACTTATTGTTGAAGTTACTGCGGACATGTCGTAAGCAAAATCGATGGTATGCATACGGTGTTTGTTAGCTGGAACCATGAGCAGCCACTGATTGAAATTATACCTTGATGATGGTCAGATAACAAACATATGCCCGGACAGTCACCGACAACATCATGTCTAAGTCTCCAAAGAAACCAACCCCATGTATTAATATTTTCCTCCTAGACAATTGCAAAGATAAGAGGATAAATCTAATGATTTTCATCGAGGCCTATAGCAATTAACAATTTCCCATTGTATTTTCCGTACATGAATGTGGCATCAATGCTTATAAGTGGACGACAGTGTCAAAAATTGTCAATACACGGTTTAAATGCCCATAAGTGGGTCATACTCATTCACCATTGTCTGAGAAAACTGTTGGATGTGCTCTACTTGTATGTACAAGTCAATATTATTCAGTACTTTGACCTCAAATACAGCATCCAACATCGCCGCCACACCGTCATTGTTTTTAATTTCAAATTCTATGTACTGTTTGATTAACCCTAATTAATGCATAATTTAATTAGGGTTAATAGGACAATTGTGTTAGTTAAACTAGTCAAAATAAGTCAAATTAGGGTTAGTATGTAAATTAATGATAATGCATTAATTGTTGTTCTTTTCAGGATTTCTTTGTGTCAAAGCTACAAATTACTGGGGAGCTAATTATCAAAGCATAGGGTGTCAATTATTAAAGCTCAAAACAAAGAGAGATCAAAGTGTAAATAAAAATATTCTTGATATTTGTAAAGGGCATCTTTTAGGATATACTAAGGGCATCTTCTTGATATTTGTAAAAGGACATCTTTTGGATGCCTATAAATACCACCCATTGGGGCTTGTAAAAACAATTTTTTTCTCTTGTATCATCTTTCTTGTAAAGACAATCTTTTTCTCTTGTATCATCTTTCTTTGCATCTCTTAGTTGTAGAAAACTCTCCAAGTAGTCTTGATTGCTTTCTTGTATCATCTTTCTTGTATTATTGCTTTATTTATTTTCTTGCATTATTGCTTTATTTACTTTCAAGTAGTTATTGCTTTCTTTACTTTCTTGTATTATTGCTTTCTTTACTTTCTTGTATTATTGCTTTCTTTTACTTCCATTGCTGAGCTTCTTTCTTCCCTTAGAGGAGTGAAACTCTTCCATTTTTCTAGAGCTTTACCAAAGCCGTGAAGGGTGGAACGTGATTCACTCATTCTTTGTCGAAGATCGGCTCCTTGTGTAATATATTTTTACCTTGTAATTCCTCTACTTGGAGGAATGAGCATCACTTACTTTTCTAGCTTTACCAAAGCAATGAAGAGTGAGTAGTTTCTCATTCACTCTTTAGCAAGAGGTGATGTACATGAATAAATTATCCGGAAGTTATATTGATGCATTTCGTTTATGCTTAGCTCCAATCTTCATTTCTTCATAATGTCTTTTCATTACATTGTTGTCTTTACCTTAAGCATGAGTAGCTAAATCTTTAAGTTGGCTAATCCAAGGGAGACCTCCTCTTGGGCATGCCATTTCAACTCATCTGCTTTCCTCCCCTCGGTGTACGATGGTTCGATTTAACTGGGTTGAGAGAGGACATGGTGTGAGTCTTTGATATCCCGTAGACTTGTCACAGATTATGCTTAGATCGTCACTTCCATCTCGTCCCTCGCTTCCCACGAATCAATCGTTCATCTATGCACCATTGGAGGAAGGGTTTGAGTTGACTTGACATTTCCATTAGAGTGAAACCTTTTGATTAGCCAACACTTGTTTCCCATTTCAATTTCATCACAACACCAATCACAAACCAACTTCAAACAACAAAAAGATTTTACACTTTCCTTTCACTAAAAATTACCTTCTACACGATTCACCTCTTTCCCTGAGGAGATGACATTGGAATACAGTTCCAAGTAAAACACGACACACAAAAGTCTTCTTGCGCTTGGGAAGTATTTTTGTTCACACACACACACACACACACACACATTTCATTGATTCCACCATTCCGTTGCCCTTTCTTTTGACATCATTCCAAGAGAGAGTGACACTCCCCTCCACGCATAGACTTTACGCATTGAGGGATGATGTCCGGAGGATAGGAACAACAACGGTTTTAGTCAAGCACTGTTGCATGCGATCCCCCAAAAATGTTGAAAACCGACAAATTAGTTGTAGTCGTGATGTTGAACTGTCCAGCTGCATTATCGTGTACATAGTTCTCAACAGTTCCTCATATGTTGTTCCGTATTTTAACTTTATACAATGTTGAGATTTTCCATTGTACGGTAAACAATCTTCATTGTATATAATATTACCTCCCCAAAAGCACATTACTGTGGCGCGTCTCCTCGACATTTTATACCTTCAATATAAAATATATAATATCAAATAATTTTCATATTTTAATTACTGGATTGTGTAGCATGACATATTTTACTTTTAAACCTATTAACATACTTACAAAGTAGGTAAGATTGACAATGATATCAAAGAATTCATTTCACTAAATCTTTTATCAAATTCTCAAAGTAGATTTATCGATATTACATAAGCCCTAGGCTTTGCAGTATTCTATTTTTTTTTTTTTTTGTATCCATGGTTTTGGTCAGACTTTCCGATAAAATCTATTGGTATGTATTTCAGTTAAGCTTTGAAGTCTTCAGAAAAAATCATTTTTCTACTTCAAGTAGGCTCTCTAATTATGCAGCTAATGTATCTGATGAAACATAATATTTGAATTGCTAAAATCACATAACCATTGCGTGTTTGATTATAGGAATGTTTGCATTTTTTAAGGGAAGATTCAAACTTATTAATAATCTCAAACAAGGGGAACTAAGTGATCGAATCCAGGCTCATCCTCCTTCCAGAGTTCGTCGTAAGGTCTATGAGTTCTCGAAAAAAATACCTGAAGTTCTTCAGTTTGAGCTAGTTCCACGTATCAATCTCTGGACAGATTTATTCGAGGATGACTTTCCGGGCAAAGAGGACATAGGACTATATTTTTTCCCCAGCGGGAGGTATGTTTTTGCACGGTGCTTTTTGGCAACAGAAGTATTTAAATTAAGTGATAAAATTTTGGAATTGTTTAGTTCCTAGAAGTCCTGCTCATATCCTCTGAATTTCACAAAATAAATGTGTAATTTTGATCCTAAATCTTATGCATGTGATTAAGGGTGATATGGCTAAAATATTTATGAAAAACTAAATCTAATATAAATGCTAAAAACTAGAAGAGGATGTAAGTAAGATGAAATGATTTGAAAAAAATATCTATTAGTAGCCAGCCCTCATATTGGCAGCCTAATTTATTTCTTCTTTTTCAATAGATAACAAGAACAAACTCCTAAACTTGCATTTAGATACCATGCTCACACCTTTATCACTGTGCTACAATGTTTTGTCACCAAAAGAAAGAATCACAAGAGCCAAGCAAAAGACAAGGGGCAAAGATGGATCAAGGGGCCAGAGAATTTTCAGCTCATATATTCCAAGAACTGCACAACATAAAGAGTAAAGATACCAGAAATCCTAGAAAATTGGTACAATACCTTCTACTGAAGTGATGAACCAAATTAAAGCTTATGATTGAGCGAGATTTACAGACCTTTAAATTTACGATTACTTATTTACATTTGTGAACAGGTCTGCTATGTCATGATTGCTCAACATTTCTAAAGCCTGGTATTTGGGAACATTTTGCAGGGTGCTACTCCAGTGGATAAGACAATGACACATAATGTATAAGACAATAAGCACTCACAAGGGAATAAATTTCAACAGTAGTGGGAGGTGAATTCAACAGCATTCAGTATATATTCCATGGATGCAGTTCAAATTAAATTTCTAAATAAATTTCAAACCTCAAAATACCTTCAAAAGTTACTGTTTCACTAGGGAACCTTACAGAATGTGTACGAGAGAAAGAATTGCAGTAAGCAGATAAAAATATGGAATTCGAAACAATGTACCAACAAAGCAGTGGGAGGTGAATTCAACAGCATTTAGTATATATTGCATGGATGCAGTTGAAATTAAATTTCTGAATAAAATTCTACCTTCACATTGTAAATTTCTGAAGTAAGGATCTAGTTGAAATTACTCGAATCAGTAATGGGGATTGAAAATTGGGAATTTTTGGAATCACACAGTAATTGGGTTTGGGCAATGAGGATTGAAATTTTGCAGTTAAACTTGGGGATTTCTGAATTCAACAGTCAAGAGGATTGGGCAATGGGGAAATTTTTCTAAACTTGGGAATTTTTTGAATTACAGACTCAATGTAGCGTACCTGGTTAAATAGAATGTCCTCTATTCTACATGTGAAGCCTTGCCTTCTCATTGCTCCAGACCTAGCCCACGGATGTGCACCAGTCCACTACACGATTTAATAAAAGACTGAGTAATCTAGGCCTATTAAAAATCTCATAACTACAATTAGGGCTTAGAAGGAACCTCAGGCGAATCTCACGTTTCAAATCTTGCAGAAGATCAGTTGTCTTCTTCGAACAACCTTAGAGCTACGCTCAGTTAGGGTGTGTGCATTTTAAGAGCTGAGCGTAGGGGATGGCGAAAACAAACATAAGAGGAAGGGGGCCCTGGTGGGAGAAGAGAAGGAATCACTGCACAGAGAAGAGAGGGAAAGAGCTCTGAATTCGAATTCCAGAGAGAAGAGATGTGAGAGAGGGAAACTTGTGAAATAACAGAAAAAGGGCCCTGGTGAAATATGCAAATGAAAGCGGATTTATTATATCCACTTCATTTGATAAAGCGGATTCCATAAGTCCGCTTTCTATCTGAAAACAAATTTGATTATTTAGCTAAAAGGCGGATTCAAGAAATACGCTTTCAACGATAAATCGTAATTGTCGATTACGCTTTCTAATGAAGTCGTACTTAGTAATTCCGCTTTCAGATAAAGTCATATTTGTTGATTCCGTTTTTAAAAAGTGTCGTAAATTGGTAAATAAGTTCAAAACAGCCGCAGATTGGTAATAAAGTTGTAAAACAACCGTACTTTGGTAATAGATTCCGCCCCTATGTAGCTATGTCCATGTATGTCATCCTATATATATATAACGACAAAATTTCATGATGTAATATAACACAAAAGTAATGTCAAATTTACAATTGTTGAATGATTTAACCTAATTTAATAAAGTGGTGCTGATTCTCTTTGGAATGCTTCTCACATGCACTGTCCTCTGATTCTCGGTGTATTTGGTGATGACGATGGTCGGATCGGCGTGTTTCTCGATCTTTGATTTGGTGGATTTGGTGAAAACAAGGGCTTGGCCAGTGTGTTCCTCAATCTTCAATTTGTGATGCTTTGGTAGATTTATTGAAGACGGGAGTCGGATTGACTTGGTTCTCGTTCTTCAATCTTTGATTTGGTGGATTTGTTGAAGACGAGGGTCGAATTGACGTGAATCTCGTTCTTCGATCTTTGATTTGACTTTGTTGAATCTTCTCACCATTCTTTGTGTTGAATGGTTTGAAAATGATTTGAATCTCTTGAAGAAGGACCTTGATGGTGTTTCTTCTCCTTAGAGATGGATTTGCAAGACCTCAGTTAAGGGTAGACTCCGGCAGAGCTTCGCTACTGATCTTCCTTTCTTCTCCTGAGGTGGACTTGGACAGAGCTTTCTTGATCTTTCCTCCTCCTTTTAATTTTAATTTTAATTTTTTTTAATTTTAATTTTTTTATAAGAAAAAATATAAATATATATTTTATCATTATATTTATATATGAAATTAATGTATATGTAATATATAATTGATAAATCTATACTACTTCTAAAAGTGGCTTAAGGAGAAAAACTTTTACTTCCCTTATTTGCCCTTTAGTAATTTTATAATATCAAACATGCCCTTTAATCTCTACCATTTCTAGGAGTAAAAGCTCTTGACCTTAAATTTTATTTATTCACAGTCATAAAGTTCATTTCATCCTTATCCTTGATCCAATAGTTACTACAATTACTTAGATTTTAGGCCTTAAAAATTGAGGTAATAATGTTTTAAACTCATTGATATTAAAGTTTATACCTAATGATTTTAATGTATTCCATCCATATTCAATGCGTTAGTTAATATGAAAAACTATTGGTTCTTATACTACCATTGAATCAATAATAATGGTCATATTGAATTCATCTCTTCAAATTCTCCCTTCATTGACAATTATGTATATTGAATTGAGGAAGGGTGTACCGGTTGGTTTTGTGCGGTAAATTCTTTTGATGAAAACTGAAAAGTTTCCCCTTCAATGACAATTATGTACATTGAATTGATGGAGTTTGTTTTAGTCATTCTTTCTTCAACGGTGGATGTTCCCATTTCCCAGTTCTTTTCATCTGCAGACTTCGCCCGAAAAAATGTCTTTGTCCTTGCACTTGCATATCAATCGTCTAGGAAGAGTGGGTTTTTCTTCCATGTTTTGTCACTATATTTAGCTATCACAAGTGATGTGTCCAATGATCATTACTACCATGCACGAGAATTGAAATTTTTTTCAACAAGAATGTATTGCAGTAACAATGGATTCTCTTCAGGATACTCAT
Source organism: Ilex aquifolium (assembly GCA_951799425.1). Lineage (NCBI taxonomy): Eukaryota > Viridiplantae > Streptophyta > Magnoliopsida > Aquifoliales > Aquifoliaceae > Ilex > Ilex aquifolium. The sequence goes on along the minus strand of OX637410.1, from coordinate 14,557,824 downwards.
GCTCAATCCCTTACAGTTTCAAGCAAACTCAACTTGAAGGGCAAAAGGGCTCACCCAGTATCCAAGCAGCCTCACTTTGGCTCCTGTCATTCTTACTTATTATTTTTTAATAGTCATCTAAAATTTCCAAAAATGTGTACATGGACTATCTATGAATTCATGGTTTTGGAATGTTGTTTTCCACCGTTGGTAAGCTCTCTCTCTCTCAATAGTTGTAATGTCTCATATTTAGGGAAATAAAGTTAGAAATTGGCTCAAACTTTTTCAAATACATGATTGTTTTATTGTTCATTTTATTGTCTTGTAAGTAGTTGGTCTTCATCTACGGAATGTGATTATTATAATGAGACATAACCTTTTTTTTGTTTTATACAATAGCACTAATTCTTGTCATGGTGTTGGCTATTACTTACTCCACATCATATTCACCTCTTTTGCTGCTCAAAGAGGACATGGAAATTTGGTAGCATGAAACTTGTGCACACGGTTCCATTCATATACACGCTTGCTCCAATTGATGGAAGCATGATAAAGCTTGAAAAAAATGAATAAACAACTCTACAATTCCTGGTAATCTGAAAATGGTAAAATTTTGAAAATCGTGCTAAGTTCCAAATGTTTCAACAAACTATTTTGAGTATTGTTACATTGTGGACACTCGAAGAGGTGTTTAGTTGGCTTCAAACTTAAATCACTATGGGATCATGCTTCTTGGCTTTGAAGACTAGCTCTCACTTCAAATTTATCATCTTCCTTACCACCGAAAGTTTATTGTATTGAACCACAATCCAATGCCCTATTTCTTTCTATGTTCCTGAACAACAGTGTCAATATTATCCATCGGCACAACCACATTATGAATTAGAATGATACGATCCAAAAATAACAATATGAAGGTGACATGACATGCATGAATTGACTTATCGCTATTCCTAAATTGCCTGAAAATAGGATAATGTTGTTAATCGATCTACACACAACAAGAATTTTGTCGTTTAATAAAAATAAGTAGTGGATTGCTAAGAGTGGAATTATGTGAGATATTCCATTGGTAAGAGTGAAATTCATTTGGTGAAAAATTAAATATTTCTTGGAAGAAATCATTTGCAAAATTAGGATTTCCAATATGCTCTTTTTTTCGTTCAATTTTTGTGTTAATAAAAACACATCTAGATACATATGTTGCCAAATATTAAACTTAAAACGTAAAAATAAGAATAACAAATAAAAACTAAAACTATTAATCAAAATAATCCACGTGCAACGCACGTGGGCATTTATTAGTATAATATATATATATATATCAAATGATATATAAACAAATAACATATATTTTAACTCACATAATTAATTTTTCATCCACTTTTCTTCCGAATTTTGGAGGGATTGATTTTGGTGAGTTGGAAGGAAAGTTAATCCATCTACTTTTCTATCCTTTTTATTTTTCTTTCTTACTAAACATGATGTTTTATCTATCTTTTCAACTTTCTATTCTTCTATTTTTTCCATCTTACAAAACGAAACATAACTCTGACTGAAATTTAAATTTGAATAAAAACATATTAAAAATAAACTCCAATCTTTTCCTCAAATTCATACTAAATGAAGGGAGACTCAAATTTATATTCAAGCCCTCCTTTAAACTTTAATTTGTCTTTATTTGAATTAGAATTTGTCCTTCTTTAAATTTAAGATTGTCTATTGTAGTGTTTTGTGTCAAATCAATTTTTTTGATTCTAATTTGAGTAAAAGTTTGGGTTATAGTTAGAGATGACGTAATTAACGTATTCCAAGTGAGGGCTAGTTTAGTCAAGTACTGAACTCGCCACACGTATACTCTCGCAAAACATCAAATGCAACCTTCATTTTCAGATTTTGGATTATTTGCTCCGGTGGTCCCCAAACTATTCACGTTGTCTCATTTTGGTCCCCAACGTTTCAATTGAACCAAATTGGTCCCCAAAGTATTCACTTTGATTTATTTTGGTCCCAACCACAGACGCCGTTTGCTTTTTGCCGTCTCCGTCTCCGTCTCCATGTGCCATTCACGTGAGGGGCAAAGTGGACATTGCACATACCTAATCTGGGAGGGAAACATTCCAGCCAACTCCTCCATGCCCATGTTATAGCCTGTCCAGTAGCCAAAGGAAGCAAACAGAACATCTCAAACCAGAAAGAAGAGGAAGAAAAGGGAAGAAAAAGGAAAACGTGAGGGATGAAATTCATGTAATGGAGGAGTTGGCGAAAATGGAGGCAACACCATGCTACTGTAGGAGAATGGGGAAAATGCGGACTTCTTGGACTGCTACAAACCCAGGAAGATGGTTCATTGGGTGTGAGAGATATGGGGTAATCCCTATTTTTATTTCATTTGTTAGTTTGGTATGAACATTTGATTTTTTTTTTAACAAAGTATCGCATTGTTAGGAAGCTGGAGGCTGTGGATTTTTTGTTTGGTATGATCCTCCAATGTGCAATAGATCAAAGCATGTGATACCTGGACTTTTGCGATCTCTCCGAAGACACGATGACCAACAACGACTGTCAAATAAGAGGGAGAAAATCTTATGGGTTGCTTTGTTTTCTTCATGGACAATTTTCATTCTCACTTGGGTGTTGCATTTCATGTAACTGGACTTTGTGAAGCTGGAAACATGTGTAATAGAGCTGGAAACATGTGTACTGGGTTAATGTTTAATATGTAACTGGGTTGATGTAGCTGTTTAATAGAGCTGTTTGTTTTTTCAATTGTATATTGTGTTTTTTGTTTTTTTTAAACAGAAATTTTATTGAATTTACAAGAATAAAATTTACAAGAATCCATATTTAAAAGGAGCAGAACAAAATAAGTAAAAAAGTTTGGGATAATATGAAACTAATTACATAGTTGAGGGTGTAATATAAAAAATATGAGGGAAATTTTGAAAAAGAGTGATAATTTAGGGTAATAAGTGTAATTTAATGTTAACAAAAGCAACTTGATCGCTGGAAACCCTCTTGATCGCTACTGTGTGAAGCTCTTGATCGCTGATTGCAAACACTTGATCCCACTACTTTGATCCCACTTGATCTACCTTAAAATTAAGTGATAAGTGATAATAGAAATAAAAATGATAATTATTTATTATATTTAAACATGAAATAAAAATATAACAAAAAATTAAAATAGTTGGGGTGAAATTAAATTTTATGTATAAGTATAAAAATAATAGAAATTAAGTTCACCACTAAATAAATTAGAACAAAGTTACTTTTTGCTTTAAATTAAAAACAAGCGATTCAAGTTTGATTCCGATCGCTACATAACCCGATAGCCATCAAATTAAATAGATTTAGATGTTAATTTGATTAATTGATGGTTAATTGGACGAATTTGATTAATTGACGATTATTTAAGATGTTAATTTATTGAATTAAGTGTTAATTGGATGGATACGAATGTTAATGTAATTTGATGAGTTGAATGGTAGATGGAAGTTAATTTGATAAATTAAATATAAATTCATGAAATTGAATGTTAGTTTACAAAGTGAATTTTTATTGGATGTTAATCGAATGAATTAAATGTTAATTGAATGATTATGGATATAAATTGGATGAATTTAATATTAATTAAGTTGAATTTTAATATTAATTTGATGAAGTGAATGTTTTAATGTAATATTAATTTGTTATGTTAATTAAATATATTAATTTTGATTGCTGCTGCGATCGCTTGATCCCAATCTTGATTGCAAACTTCACTCGTGATCGCTACAGTGAAGCTTTTGATCGCAATCTTGATTGCAAACTTCACTCTTGATCGCTACGGTCTAAAACTTTTGATCGCAATCTTGATTGCAAACTTCACTCTTGATCGCTACGGTCTGAAACTCTTGATCGCAATCTTAATCGCTACTTGGTCCCTTGATCGCTACTTGATCCCAATCTTGATCGCTACCTAGATATTGATCGCTACCAAAAAGTGGTAATGTTAACCAAAAAAATGGTAATGTTAACCAAAATTGTCCTACTCTTACCAAAATAAGAGTTACACATCATACAACATGGTTGTTAACTCTCATTACAAACCCAAAAGAGAGTTACACATATCCATTGTTCCCAAAAAACAAAAGTTGCACATCATACAACATGGTTGCTTTTTGATTTACTCCTCCTGAATGGCAATTTTTCCCTTCGATTATGAATGAAGAAGGATTTAGTTGCATTTCCAGTAATTGAAGCTGCTCCAGTGGTTGAAGCTTGAAGTTGTTCAAAGCAAGAGCTTCCTGCAGCTGATTGGCTCCCTGCAGCTGCTTGACTCCTTCCTGATACTGCTTGACTTGCTGCTATTGATTGGCACCCTGCAACTGCTTGACTCCCTCCTGGTACTGCTTGGCTTGCTGCTACTGATTTGCACCTTGCATCTGTTTCATTCCCTTCTAGTACTGTTTGGCTTGCTGCTATTGATTGGCTCCCTGCAACTGCTTGACTCCCTCTAGATTGGTTTCCTCCAGCTTGTAGTCCTTCTCCTTCTGGCAATACAGTAGTGCATGTCCTCCTGTTATGTCCATTCTTACCACATCTCCTACACTTAAGTGATACCAGCCCAGTTTTCCTCAACTTATGTGGCTGTTGTTTATTACTCATCTCATCTGGTTCCTTCCTCCGTAGTTTTTTTGGCCTACCAGGTTGTCTTCTGTTCAATGGAGGCAATACTGGGGTAAGTCCACTTTTAGGCCACATCTTATGTCCATTAATTGGGTTGATAAGTGGTTCATATGCCTGCATAAATGCCCCTTTCTTGTAGTGTCCAGTAACATAGTCCATTAATTTTTTTGTTTTGCATAAAAAAATCTATTTGACAGCATCAAGACCTTTTATATTCAGTTGTACCCATGAAACTGAAACCCAAAACTATAAAAAGCAACCATATACCGTAATGGGGAACATCGTCTGATCCAACCTGATTCTCTTTCTCCTTCCTAATGCAACGGACCATCTTTACACTATGATTCCCACTCAAAGAAGATAAAGACGAAGCTAATCACTCTTGTATTATTCCCTGATGAACACTGGCCATTTTGCCCTAAGTAGGAGTTCTCACCATTGTTGTCCACTCAAAGAAGATGAAGACGAAGCTAATCATTGTATTTTGCCCTGATGAACACTGGCCATTGTAGGAGTTCTCACCATTGTTGTCGTTGAAATGAAAGTGAAGAGTCAGTTCATGGCATTTGAATGGCTAAGCAGGCAACGTAGGGTGCAATGTCCAATTTGCCCCTCACGTGAATGGCACATGGAAACGGAGACGGCAAAAAGCAAACGACGTCTGTGGTTGGGACCAAAATAAATCAAAGTGAATACTTTGGGGACCAATTTGGTTCAATTGAAACGTTGGGGACCAAAATGAGACCACGTGAATAGTTTGGGGACCACCGGAGCAAATAATCCTCAGATTTTTAGAAGGATGGTCCATCGGATTTGCCAACAGACAGATACAGCTTTGAAAATCTTTAAGATAATTCAAAGTCAACACTCTAGCTAGCTAACTAGCTAGTTTAACAACTCGATCTGCATAATTTTACTGTGTGTATTTCACAGTGACACCAGCTGCAGCTACGACCACTATACATCTTTAGAACACATAATTGACATGCACATCACTATCGAGTTGCATGTTATTTTCAGTTTGGGGGAGAATGAAAAAAGTGGGGAAAAAAATTTCCATTGCCGACGGTGATGGAATCAAACCATTGGATTACTGCTTTCAAGGGTTTGATGAGTTTGGAATTTTCCCACAGATCCAAACTATTTCATATGAGAGAAAGAGAGAGAGAGAATCTAAGATATTGGGATGATCAGTGCTTTAATTGTTGTCGACGGTCGATGCTCAATGATTGTCACCAAGAGAGATAGAAGACAGGGCGAGATAGAGATAGACGAGAGGGGGAGAGAATAGGGCTTCTATAGTTCTAACCAAAAAAAAAAAAAAACATGTAAATTGTTACTAATAGGGTTCGAAAGTGAGATCTCGTTAAATTCCTCCCAAAACGCGCGTGTTTTGTTTTTAAAAACGTATTTTTTTATATTTTTATTTTTTGATATTATTTTTAAAATAGAATTACAAAAAAAAAAACGCATCACAAATACATTTTTATTTTTATTTTTAACAAAAAAAAAAATAAAAAGCAAATTACCAAAACCTAAGGGCGTGTTTGGTTAGCATCTGCAAAACAGTTTTTTGTTCTCAAAATTTTCAAAATACCCAAAACCTGTTTGTTTAGCATTTTTGTTCTCAAAATTTTCGGAAAAAATGGGATTTGAGACACAAAAACAGAAAACAAGTTTAGATTGTTTTCGGAGTTTTCTTTGAAAATTTTGAAAATAAGGAGAACAATTTTGGACTTTAATGAGGTCTGCCCTTCGAGTCTCCTTAGCAGCAAATTTCTTCATTCCTTTTTTTTTTTTACTTGTTCCTATCTCTCCTAATATATAATATATATATATATAATAGATATTATAATATATTATATAATATTCTATTATATTATATTATATTATAATACAATATATAAATATTATATTATATAATATTATATATATATATATATATATATATTTATTTATTTATAAATTCGTATATAAATATATATATATATATATATATATATATATATAAATTGGTATATATATGTATATATTTATCTACGAATTTATATATACGAATTTATAAATAAATAAATAAATATATATATATATATATGTGTGTGTGTGTGTATGTATAAATATATATATAAATTGGTATATATATGTATATATATATATATCTACGAATTTATATATAAGAATTTATAAATACATATATATATATTATATAATATATATATTTATACATATAAATTGGTATATATATGTATATATATATCTACGAATTTATATATATATATATGTATAATTATATTATATAATATATATATTTATACATATATATATATATATTTATAAATATATTATATAATATTATATATAATATAATATATTATATAATATAATATTATAATATATATTATAATATAAAATAATATTTATTATAATATAATATATTATATTATAATATATATTATATTTTAAAGTTTGGTTTATTGAAAAAAAATTTTATGAAATTATCAATCTAAAAATAACTTTCTTATATTTTTTTATTTGAATTACTGTTCAAACATATATTTAGGCTGTCCAAACAAGTTTTACTATTTTCTGTTCTGTAAAACTGTTTTTGAAATCATCTAACCAAACAAGTTTTTTATCTCAAAAAATATCAAAACCATTTTCTCAAAACTCTTCTCAAAAACTGTTTTCGGATACCTGTTTTTGAAACGCAAACCAAACAGGCCCTAAATTACTTTCTTTCTTTCTTTAATTTTTAAAGGTCAACACAAGCAGCGGGAATACCAGCAGCGTCGACATCGGCCGGGTGCAGCTCGTCTGCGGTTGGGAAGAAACCGCATGACATGCGGTTTAATGAAACGCCGGCGTTTCAATTGGTTTTTGGAATTTTTTTTTTTATTTCCCCCTTACCAAAACGACGTCGTTTTGGTCCTTTAAATCAGACATCAGAAACCCTTCTCCTCACTTCTGCTTCGGCATACTCTGGCGCTCATCTCTCTCTTCTCCTACCTCCGGCAGCCATTGCTACTCAAACAGAACTTTTGTTCTGAAGCTTCAACTGAGAAAACATCAATCCATGACTGACCCAGAAAATTTAGCTCACTAATCTCCGACTATCAATAGTTATATTGACGTTCACAGTTTTTTGTTTGCCGTTCGAAGACTTTGTTCAATGGGTTTTCTCCTCCATTACATTACTGGGTTCGGTTGGAAATACCCGTATGCACGTTTTACAAACTTTACCTATTACTCAAAGGTCAAAAGTAAGGTATGAATCTGTATTTTTTTGGGTGCAGAAGTATAGATTTTGCATGAAAAGTTCAGAATTTGTCAGCCACATTTTTGAATCCCCTAGTTTATCCTGTTTGATATAGTTCCTTAAGGTGAACTAGAGCTATTCTCTGATTCTTGGTACATTTTTGGGGGCCTATTCTTTTCTGATTTTTATTTAGTGCTTTTGAGCTTTTTTTTTTTTTTTTTTTTCTTTTTTTGCAGTTGATTAAAGAATTTGATGAAATAGAAGAAGCAAAATTCTGTGCCTTTTGAACTGGATTTTCCTATGTTCAAAGGTATTGGGTTGTAGTGATTAGCGTTGCAGAGAATGGTTGGTGGTAGAAGAAAAAAAACAGTTTTTTAGTAGAATTCATGCCTTCTCCTCTGGGAAAGCTTCCTCTGATGGGGAATACTTTCTCATTGGAGGAACAGGTTTCTCAAGGAGAGTTTTTTGCAACGATCCTGAGATTTTTGAGACAGAATATCCTAACTATGAGAACAATTATGTAAGGACTACTAAGTATACTCTTGTGACATTTTTTCCGAAAGCATTATTTGAGCAGTTCAGGAGGGTTGGCAATGTATACTTCCTCATATGCTCTTTTTGAAAATTGTAGGAGAAGAGAGAGATGAGCGCCTAAGTATGCCTGAGTCTGCTGGAGGTAGGAGAAGAGAGAGATGAGCGCCTGAGTATGCCGAAGCAGAAGGGAGGAGTAGGGTTTCTGATGTCTGATTTAAAGGACCAAAACGACGTCGTTTTGGTAAGGGAGAAATAAAAAAAAAAAATTCCAAAAACCAATTGAAACGCCGGCGTTTCATTAAACCGCATGTCATGGGTTTCTTCCCAACCGCATACGAGCTGCACCCTACATCGGCCACAGTGACTCTTCTGTCTCTATGTGATGGGATTGGGAAGGGATGGCATCTCTAATAAGCAGCGCACTGAAAGCCAACTTTTCAGCCTCCGATCTGTTGAACATGCCCAAAATCACTCGGGTTGGTTGGTCATTCGTTTTTCCCCAAGTTAGATTAATTACTTTTTGATTGCGAATGTCAATTTCACTTCTTTTTTTTTTTTTTTGGAACCCAAGTGCCGAATTATTCGGGTGTCTGTTTGACATTGTTGGATCTCACTATTAGGGTTCTGCTACATACATGATCCCCAAGGGTTGAATGACTACTTGCTGACTTTCAAACTGAGTGCATTCTTAATTAAATCGTTTTGTTTTATGACAGTTCAAGATTGGCCTTTGCCAGTTAACAGTTTCTTCAGACAGAGATACTAATGTAACCCGAGCCCGCTATTTAATCGAAGCTGCTACTAAACAAGGTGCAACCCTTGTTGTTTTACCTGTGAGTTTACTAATCATTCATTCTCATCTGCGTTCCTGCCAATGTTAATTTCCAATTGCATGCAGATGCAGTCACAAATCTGATGTGATAAATCATGAGGGGATGTTATTATGTCTATGTTGTATATCGTTCTGTGTATCTACTGCACAAAAGTTTCTTAATTAAAGTAGTCCTTCAGTGCTTGATTGAGGTTGGTATTGTTTCTCTACTACCATAGGAGATGTGGAATTGCCCTTATTCGACTGACCACTTTGAGAAATTTGCTGAGAATTTTAATGACGAAGCTGGATCCCCGTCATTTTCTATGTTATCAGAAGTTGCTTCTTGCCAACGGATCACAATTGTTGGAGGGTCTATGCCGGAATGGGATGATGGTCAGTTGTATAATACCTGCTGTGTGTTTGGACCCGATGGGAAGTTAAAGGCTAAGCATAGGAAGGTAAGCACATGCTGTTTGTCTAGGAAATAAATAAATTAAACAACTGAAGCTTTGATATATGAATTTTTCTAAATTATTCTGCAGACACATCTGTTTGAAGTTAACATCCCAGGAGATATATCGTTCAGGGAATCAGACACCTTTACAGCAGGAGATAATCCTACCATTGTTGACACAGGTAGCCATCTAGTCATGGTAATATTGTAATCATATTTTACTTTTATTATATTCGTGTCCATTTCTTGCTTTAATGCATAAAGAAAACTCCTTGTGAGTAACTTACTTGGCATCCCTTGTTTTGGAAAGCTGCTGAGGAATTCTACTTGTGTGTTGCATTATGAACAACATGTGTGCAGCTTGTTTCGCTATCATACGACTATCATTTTCTGGCACAAACATGTCAATTGGGGGATTGCCCCTTTCTTTTTTAATTAATATCCTACCAGTTGCTACTGATCTATTAAGTTCTGACACTTTTACATTTTTCTTCAACTTCTTAAAAGAAACTATAATGTTGAATTTTGAAACTCCCTCGTGTCTCTGCCACATATATTGTAACACGGTTAGTGCCTTATTGAACTTCTGAACGAAAAAAAAATTATCTACGGAAAATTCACTATGAATTTGAATGCAGAAGTTGGTCGTCTTGGAATAGGAATTTGTCATGATGTACGGTTCCCGGAGCTTGCGATGTTGTATAGACAAAGAGGTATTCATCATCTTCCCTGGTCCACCATTGTATTACTGAATATTATATTGGTTGTGTATTGAACTATGCATATTGAGAATCGTGTTGATTGTGTATCATCAGGTGCTCATTTAATTTGCTACCCTAGTGCATTCAACATGAGTACAGGTGAAATGCTGTGGGAACTGGAGCAAAGAGCAAGGCAAGTAAATTTATTTTCTTCTTTTTTTTTTTTTTGGAACTAAGACATCTTTGTCTGAGGCCAGGGAACCATATATCTTTGAATGAATGTGAAACAATACAAGAATATTGTTGCCATTGGATTTTTCAATGATATGAGTGTATCGATAACCTTGAACTAGTAATCCTTTAGAATATTGATCTTTTGCAAGTAAAAAACTCAGAGCCGCATATGGTGTGTAAATCATTGAAGTTGTGAAGAGGTTTCGTGATTGAGATCTCGTATGATAACTTCAAACTAATGTAGGCTTAATTTTAATTCATATATGTGCTGACAAAAACCTGGGCAGAGAATTTTTTAGACAAATTAGCTCCTTCAAAATTTTAGTAAAAGAAAAAAATTGAGGAGAAAATCATAAGACTGTTTCTATACCAATAAAGAACAACTAAACATATTGTTCTCTTGATGAACCTGAGAAAGCAGTTTTGATGCTTCATAGCAAACATCAGGTTTGACATAAATGTCGAAGAATACGGAACACAATTCATAAGCCACAAATTGCATTGGTTTGTGACACGAAATCACAGAAGGATGGAAGATACGAAACTATGGTGGCCCTGATATGTGAAATTTGAAAAATATAGGTTGAATATTCTAATGGCTTATGAGTGCTATTTGTAGAAATAACTGAATGCCCAAGTTTAATGTCCTAGCCTCCGAGGAAATCTTTTGCATGTGAGAGATATGCTTGTGTTCTACTTTCTGAATGGGTGTAAACCAAGTGAAATGGTTTATGGTTTGTAAAACTGAAGTTAATGGCTTAGGCTTAATTTGGTACTTGTATGTTAGTACAAACAAAAAGTCAATTCAACAGTATCTTATCTCAACTATTTGAGTTCGTCTACATGATTTTGTTCCATCATTTTAAACTATTAAGGGCCATGTATGCCCTAGCGATCCGTCATGTGTTTGGGTTTAAGAATCATTCTTTCCAAAATGAGGTAAGACTGCTTACCACTCAACTATCCTAGACCGACCGGATGCTTATGATCTAGGGACCTTTTATGCAGCTTTTTTTTTACGGGAAACATAAATTTTATTGATTTGGAAATATTACATCAAAATTTGGCCTGGATAAGATGTTCAACCAATAAAAGAACAAAAGCAACATCAACTAAAAAGACTTTAAGGGGCACATTAAGCCTTCAAATCCGCCAAAAATACAAAAGAGTGGGACATCATCAAAGTCCTTAGAGAAGGAAACCCACAACGAAACCAAAAAGTAAATCCAATCACATAATCCTTCCTTCACCTCAACTTCAAAAATTCTTACTTGTATTGTTATTAGGGAATATATCTTGCCTAAAAAATTAGACGACCCTAAACTCTGTCCAATTTCATATATTAATCCACTACTCTTTGTCTTACCGAGTCTTGTAACTTCAAACTTTCAGGGCAGCTGATAACCAGGTACTTGTATGTTCTTACTGTCTTCTAAATGGTTTGGGGAATTTCAATGCAAGGTAAAAAGTTTGTTGCCGGATTGTGGTGATAGTTGTATGTAGCTACTTGCTCACCCTCTCGAGATTCCGCTGGTAGCTATATGATATGGGGTCATTCTACTCTTGTTGGACCGGTACTTGAAAGCTTAAAACAGAATCCATTTTCCATTTTGTAGGAAAATCATTTAAATCAAAGTTTCTATTTGTTGATTATAGCCCTTTTTGTCCAAACAGTTTGGTGAAGTAATTGCAACCTCAGGACACGAGGAGACAATAGTTATTGCTGAGATTGATTATTCTGCTGTTCAACAGAGAAGGTGATGTGCTATTTTTGAATTCAATGTTGATTTCCTACCGTTCCTGATGAAATTCTGATGATGTGTAGAGAGCACCTTCCGGTAGAGAAACAAAGGCGTGGGGATGTATACCGCTTTGTTGACATACAAGAGCAGGGCCTGGAAGACTCGGAATCGTGACACAGTTACTTGGTTAAAGTGTTGCATGTTATTCTGTTTGTCCAGTTATTAGTGAGTTCTGGGATTATGGGTACCACCCAGTACTCAAAACACATGATTTGCCAGTGAATAATCTTTGAGGTTTGCATCGATTCAAAAGAATTTCTTTTAAGCATGGCTGAATGGATGGAAAGGCATACTGATAATTGAACTGAGCTTTGTGTGTTTGAGTTGAGCCGGTCGAGCTCATTTTTTTAAATGAGTCTAAAAAATTGTTTAAGTTCGGCTCGTTTAAAAAACAAGTCGAACACGAATAGCTCGACTATTTTACATATAAACAAGTTAAATTTTTTAGGTTTATTTTTTTAAATAAGCTTAAAAAACTGTTCAAAACGAGCCGAACCGAGTAGTATTATCATCAATAAGGCAAAAAAATGTATACACAGAAGTGAAAAAGAAAATCTTAATTGGTCCAAGAAAATTGGGCGATTTTAGTTTGGGCAATCGCTTCCAAATCCCCTCTGCTGAATCGAATGTTTTGGACCAATGATTTTGATAAAACACCAGCAAACTTGTCTTAAGGCGTTGGGAGCGTGGAATGGCAATGTATGGGAAAAGTAAAACAGAACCTAGACTTGCTTAAATTGGGCAGAAATAAGAATAGCACTATCTTGGACCATGATAGCCCACTTATTTACTGCTCCATGGGAAGATATTTTTCGTTTGTGTTGAGGCCCACCCCAGCCCAAAGGCTAGAATCCTTGATCTCTCTGTTGCCAAGTGCACAGGTCTATTAAGTGCATATCTAATGGTCCGTTTCTAAATAGATGAAAAGTAAAAATTATACATTTTTTATAGAAAAATCATTCATTTCCTTCTTTGTGTTTGGTAAGAGAGATAAAAAGTAGGAATGATTGATTTTTTTTTTTTTGTTTGATAAGATGGAAAAATTATTATTTTTTATTAGAAAAAATATAAAGACATATTTTATCATTATCTATATAATAAAGTAGCTTACAATTCAAATTTCAAAAGATAAACAAAATGACTTTTGTTTTTCGCGGTTAAGATCGCTTTAAATTTTACTTTAAAATTAATCTAACGGCTAATATGAACACTCTAAATTTAATAGGAAAAATAGGCCCCTAAGAGTGTGTTTAGAATGACTTTTTAAAAGTACTTCTAAAAATTATTTCTCATAAGTACTTTAAAAAAAAAATAATATTTGAAACCGCCCCACCACTACCCCCACAACCACTACCTCTACCATCACTACCACCACCATTGCCACCGCCGCCACTGCCACTGCCACTGCCACCGCCGCCACTGCCACCGTCACCACCACCCCTGCTACTGTCGCCATCACTACCACCACCCCTGTTGCCGCCGCCACCACCACCACCATCACCGTCGCCACCACCACCACCCCCACCGCCACTTCCCCCACCACCACCACCACAATCGTCGTCGTCGCCACCACCACCACCACCACCGTCGCCGTCATCGCCATCATCGCCGCCACCACCACCATCTATTTTTCTATCATTTCTATTTTTCTTTCTTACAAAATATGATGTTTTATCTATTTCTCTAACTTTTCATTTTTCTAATTTTTTATTACTTCATTTTTCTATCGTACCAAACGAAACATTGCTCTTAATCAAATCCTAACTCAAATTTAAATTTGAATAAAAACATACTAAAAATAAACTCTAGTCTTTTACTCAAATTCATACCAAATGAAGCGAGACTGAAATTTATATTCAAACCCTCCTTTAAACTTGAATTTGTCTTTATTTAAAGTAGAATTTGTCCTCTTTTAAATTTAAGATTGTGTATCATAGTGCTTTGTGTCAAATCAATTTTTAGATTTTAATTTAAGTTATAATTAAAGATGACGTAATTAACGTATTCCAAATGAAGGTCAGTTTAGTCAAATATTGAACTCGGTACACGTATAGTCTCGCCAAACATCAAATGCAACCTTCATTTTCAGATTTTTAAAAGGATGGTCCATCAGATTCGCCAACAGACAGATACAGCTTTGAAAATCTTTAAGATAACTCAAAGTCAACACTCTAGCTAGCTAACTAGCTAGTTTAACAACTCGACCTGCCTAATTTCACTGTGTGTATTTCACACTGACACCAGCTGCAGCTACGACCACTATACATCTTTAGAACATATCATTCACATCCACATCACTATCGAGTTGTTATTTTTTCACTTCATTTTAGGGGAGAATGGAAAAAGTGGGGAAAAAAATTTCCATTGCCGACTGTCCCTACCACCCCGCACTTGAATAAAGACCTAAAACAATTACTAATATCCTAACCTAGAGATATCCTAACCTAGAGATTGCTGGTGGAAGTAGATTATGAATATAAGGCTTCTATCCATTGTTGACAGCCATACATTAGTATGCAGTCTCTCTAACTTGAACATCACGCAACTGTATTGAGATTCAACCTACTACTTGGACTTCAACTTGACATGGTTACTTAATAAAGCACCCACTACTACTTGGATTTCCATTCCTTGTTCATTTTTTGATATTTGAATCCCCTATATGCTTTTGTCCTTGGGCTAAGTTGTTGTACTCGTGAATCCCTGTGTATTATGATACACAATGATACCTCAGGCACATGCATGGTATATAGCTAGCTATAGGCATGGTAAGATTTCCCTAGCTGTGAAAGATAAAATGCCTAATTCCCCACACTATATATAGCACTTCTCACGTCTACGTTCAAAGAACGTACATGTAATTCTCAGATAGCTAGGCATAGACGGTAGACCACAATAAGAGGCACAATGAGTGGTAGAGGGCGAGCATGCAAGCAGCCATGAAAGTCGTCGGTGGCTTTTTTTCAAGTACACTCAACTTCTAAATCAATTACCATCAACACCTAACTGAAGACTTGCCTGAAAATGATCATGGTAAAACCTCATTTGCAATTGCTTTTCAATATAATTGGAGTCTTCTCTACCATACCGCACCACTTTATTTAAACAACTCTATGTTACAGTTGACGGACTACATCTTCTTCGTCGCGAATGAATTTACATTTCAATATAATAGATGATCATATGAAACGATAGTAGAACCCAACATATCCGTACAAAATGAAGATTAAAATTGAACCCCACGATGTAATTAAGGCTATTTGACTTAGATATACATTATTCTCGTTTTTCCTATATTTTTTTTTTTCTGTCTGAGATCATCTGGTTGGATTATGCTACATTATTTTTTTTTTTTACAATTGCTCCCGAGAGTCTTCTTCAAGAGTTGAATTCTCACTTATAATTGAATCTTAAATCCGTCCTTGCATAAACTCTCATTGATATAATCTAGTCCTTTTTTTTTTATTCCTTCTGTCTTTCTCTTCCAGCAGATCAAAAGAAAAGAAAAGGTGATATTTAACAGTTAGATGACAACCTTCTTGGGATCGCCAAGAATTCTCAGTTTCCTCCTCTTCTTTTTTTGTCCAACCAATTACCTCTTTACTTTTACGATTAAAAGCTCCCATCGTTGTCTCTTCTTTCTCACCCCCGCCCTGTAACATTATTTTTTGTGTGTCACCCTAGCTTGCCAAAAGAGAACCCATTTGATTTCACATGGATACACCATGGATGATTCAGTAAACAGACCTAGAGCGTGAGGTAAGCCCTCTCTCTGATATACAGATGTCAAAAGGCTAATGGTGTGGTGATAAAACCATGCAGATGAGTGGGGTCTGGGTTGATGGAAAGGATGACTGAATTTTACATTGTGGTGACTGGGCAACAATGATTAAGCAACAATGATTAAGTAGAAAATGGTAATGCTGCCATGTCAAAAGGCTAATGCTGCCATGTTGATGGGACACTTTTGAGAAAGAACTCGATCGATACACGTGTTTTTGGCACCGAATACATCTTTCTCTTTGACAAACCACGTGTCCTCGTCACCGAGGATATCCTTCTCTCTGACAAGATCACGTGTTCTCGGCACCGAGGCGCGTTGCTCTCTAACGACAAGGTCCCCTCAGTGCCGAGGAATCTGCATTCTCTTGAACAAACAACGTACCCTCGACTCCGAGGGTACCTCCATTCCAAGACACCTGGGTGTCCTCGGCTGCAGGAATACTTACTAGGACTCTGACCCTACCACATAACTCCGACTTCTAGAAAGTCTATTGATTGACAGCTGATCAGCCTCAACTAGACTAGGAATCATGAGGGTACTCTGCACAAGGAGGTCAGAATAGCAGGACCATCACAACACTCCACCAAGGGGAGCATGACGCATGACATAAAGTGCAGGATGAGGAGCAAATAGACAAAAATACCCCTGCTGACATGCGGCTATCTCAGGCAAGCATTTAATGAATCATCAGTCAATGAGACATCAACAGTGACTCGAGAAGTAAGGAAGGAGGGGCATTAAGTGCTCTAGTATCAGGACATTTAATGCCTCAGCATTGAAGAAAGAGCATTAAATGCTCCGGGATCCGAGCATTTAATGTCTTTGCATAAAAGGAAGAGCATTGATTGCTCGGGGATCCGACCAATTAATAATGGGGTCTCTCCCATGCGAAATAGGAGGCATACTGCCCCATACCTGGACACTACCTACTACGTAGGCCTCCAGTAATGATGAGTCTTTGGTGGATACAAATAGCTTCCAAAAATACAATGCAAAAATACGCAAAATCACCTCTAAAAAACACATAACAGTGTTTTCTTCTTCCCCTCTCTCAAAGAATTGACTTGATCGTCGGAGGGGATACGCCGGAAAACACTCCGGCACCCTTTATAACCTGTCTTCTGTGTTCCAAGAACCACCAGTGATACACCGGAATCCATCGAACAACTCCTGCATCAATTCATCACCACTCCTTAGGCCCCCCTTTGGCCCTCTCAACCCCTTCCTTGCCACGGGACTTTCGACACTCGAGGCAAATACGAGCTCACCAAGGGAGAGATCTGTCTTTTACAACTATTGTGCGAAATTCATCGCGCACACATGCCATTTAGGCTCTTAATTTAGTCCCAAAATTTAGTCAACGTAGCAACACAAACCCCTTGGGATGCTCTTAGCATGCCAATCGTTTCCTTCCTTTCTTTCTTTTTTTTTTCTCCAGCTTGTCTAAATGACTTAGTATATAAGCAACAATGATTAAGTAGAAAATGGTGTGAAACCGGAGGATGAAACTCAGCACACAAAAGGTCTCACTCAACTACTTTTTAAGTTAAAGGGCATGCATGAGCATGATCATATACCGCTGCAAGTGCGTGCGTGGGATAATACTTCATGATTTATATTGTACAGCTTTAGTATATTCTAACCTAAAGTTTATTTGCTGGGTTGGGTGATGCAATGGATATTGTCCATCTCTATGTTAAAAGGGTTTTTTTTTTAAATAAAAATGCGACACTTTTTCAATTTTATCTGTACAATTGTTCTTATCTTATTTATCAAACTAAAATACTTTCTATAAAAAAATGGGTTGAAGCCACACTTTTTAAACAAAAAAAGATGTATTTTTCAAAACACACTTCCAACAAAAAAAGAAGGATTTGAAAATGTGTTTCGAGAATATGTTTTATCACTAAAAAGGATGGTTCAATTTGTATTTTTCATGAAAACTACTGTAATTTGATAAATAAGTTGAAAAGAATGGTATTTTGACACCAAAGAATATATATAGTAAAATCTATTGCTAGTACATAACACATAAATTTGCTGAATTGAAATGAAGCAAGCTATCAATTTTCATTCATATACCATTTTTGGGGGTAAGCCAGTTAATTTATTGGATTTGCATTGATAGATAAAATACTCAATAATAGAAAATTTCTGTAAGTGAGGTGACTGATTGGGTCCTAATGTCTTGTCCACGCGGGTTTAATGAAAACCGTCGGGTAGTTCCAGTCTTTGACAGTTCTTCTTATACATGAACGACCAAAATAATAAGTTGGACCGGTTCGATTTTAAGGATTGACCCGCCGGTCTGGTGCTTGTTTAATGACACTGCTTTTGACTAGGGGTGCAACTCGGACGGGTTAGACAGTCAACCCTAGCCCAATCCTAGGTATATAATCTTCAACCCTAACCCTAACCCTAACACTACATCGGGTTGAGGAACTCAACCCGAGCACTGCCCGAGTTTAATTCGGGCGGGCTCGGGTTGAATTCGGGTTCACTGCAAGAGAGACAGAGAGAATGAGAGAATAATTACAAATTCATAAAACAATTCATATATTTCATTCATAACAGTGCATGATTATTGATCATCTGCTTTCACACCAAAAACTAGTGATCTCAAAGCACAATCCCAAAAAACATAGAAATTAGACTCATAAAAACATCACACTATCACCACTAATCACGCATAACAGAGTAACAAGCAACAAGAAACAGAGGACAATGGAGTAAAAATGAAAAAAAATGTTAATACTTTATATATATATAATTATTTTTTAATTTGTCGGGTTCGGGTTGAAATCGGGTTGCCGATGTCTCAACCCGAGCCCGGCCCAAATTGAATTCGGGTTGAAGTTTTTTGACCCAAGCCCAACTCAAGTATTAAAAACCCTAGCCAAAACCCTAATTTTTTCGGATTGGACTCGGGTTGAAATCGGGTTGCCCAACCCAAGTTGCACCCCTACTTTTGACCATAGGGTAGGATAGCCTTTTCTTTTCCTATAGTTGAAGTTTCATAACCTTATAATTTGTTACATAATATGTGAGTTGAGCATTTAATATGCTTTCTTAATTAGCATATCATAATGTTATGATTTCTTGGTCCTCCCAAGTCCCTCTTGGATGTCTTACATCTCAAAAAAAGATAAAAGTTGTGCGGCACTTATTGTTGCCCAAATTTTATATTCTAAATAATGTATCAAAATCTTATGCATTGAATATTTAGTGGAGTTATTGGACCCTACTAATCCAACCACCTGCATTGATTTGGGATACTAATATTGAAGAAAGACTTGGGATAGAAGAAATGTTTTTTTCCCCGGCGGGATAGTTAATAAGCTTTTCCTCTATTTTTTTAGCTTGGGGTGTTCACTATAACCTACATGTACGAAATAAGATATTTCATCTTTCTACCTGATACTTTACGAAATTTTTTTTTCTTGATCTACCTTACCCGATAAAGTATATTGTTCATACCCGAATTCCGTCTAAAACAATCGGGTATAAAACCGAGTGAACACATATTTTTTAGTTATTAATTTTTGGATCATTTTAATAATTTAATTAAGTAACCTGCACTAATTAACTAACACAATAAATCAATAACACTAAATAAAACACAATAAATTCGATAATACATAAACAATTACAATAAAACACAACAAGAAAATTATAAACATCAATACATCATATATAAGAAAGCCATAAACATCAATAAAATATTAGAGAGTTTCTAGATTTTTAGATTTTAATTTTTAGGGATTAATATATATACGGGTAGGGTAGGATAAGAATAAAGAAATTTTGTAGGTATTTTACATACCTACCCAATTTTTTGTGAAATACTAAAAGATCTTCCGTTGACTTTCCCAATTCTTTTGAGTAGCCGATCAATAAGGTCATGTAGGGTAAAGTAAGATCAAAATTTGTGGATAATCAGAAATTTAAACACCCCAATTTTTAGCTATATAAAAACTATTTTGCTATTTAACTCGTTCCTATTATGTTGTATGCGATACGTAATAATGCAACAAAGGTGTTAAGGGTCAAAAGTACGTTGTATAAGTTTGCATATTGACTTGATTCAAATAAGAGAGATAATACCCTAAAGAACCAAAACAAGTTTGACAAATCAAGCTCTTAGATTATTGTTTTTAATCCCAATAACATTAGTCTTGGGTTGGGTAGAAAACATGATATCATTTCCGTGGTAAGTCATTAAAGATTAATTCGTCCCCACAACAAAGATCAAACACTAGATTTTGTGTCGTTAGCTTTTGGAGACCAACAGCCATCTTTAATCCTTTACTTTCTCACTTGGTGATCATTCCTGTATTCACCTTCTCTCTCTTACCTTACCACCGAATTAAAGGTTAAAAAAACTACTACTCATTGAATCATAACCTTGTTGAAGCAGCAGGGGACCTAGCAAAACAAGAAAAAGCAAAAGCCTAAAATTTCTCCTTCTCTATATTACTCTTGATCATTTCATCCTCAATTCCTCCTCATAAATGAGAACTGGAGAGGGAAGAAGATCTGCCTGCCCTTGATTTGCTTTTACCTCATCATCTTCTGCCTTTGATTTGCTATATATATATATATGTGTATGATCATTCCACACTCTTTTTTCTGGTCATTGATAAAAATTCTTTAAGAAAACAATAATATAATAAAGGAAAACAAAATGGCAAAGAGAGAGAGAGAGAGAATTTTTATATCTGGTGATGTAAATAGATCCCCCAACCATAACTAAACAAATTAAAGTAGTAACTTTATGTTTGGAATTACAAAATCAAGCCATTAGCAATGGCCAGATTCGTATCTAAACGGGTAGTTTCATACACGGGCAGTTCTTGGTGATACCTATCAATCCCAATAGCAGAAAGATTATCAAGCTCAAAGAGATCAGAGCTAGCATAACTTGCGGCGTCATCGTCTTCATCGTCCATTAGTTGTTCAGTAGTGTTGAAATAGGCATTTCTCCTATGAAACTCGTTCTCAACCTTATTCTGATCATAATTCTTTAATAAAAGATCATCCCTTGCGGTTGCAGCTTCTCCAACTCCAACTCGGCAGTTTTTTTTCTGGGCCATGTTATGATAATGAAACTTAAGAAGCTCTTCCTTTCTGTTAGCCTTCAACGACTGTAATTGTAGTACATGACTTGGGTCATCTTCTTCATACAGAGATTTATGTCCACATGGTCGACAATCTTCATCAACAATCACACTCACCGGAGAGAATCTCACCGACCTTTTTGTGGCATTAATACTGCTTAATTTTTCCCTGGAAGCTGATGTAGTAGTAGTAGTAGTAGTAGTAGTGCTCAAACATGATCTTGAAAATGAGGAAGTTGAAGAACATGTCGATGCGTTCTTTGCAGACTTCAATTTCCTTTCCAAGGCCGACGCTGACTCATCGTAGCAGCCTCCAGTGGTGGAAGAAATCTTAGCTTTCTTTGCGTTTCGCTTGCCAGCACTGAAAAGAGAGTTGAGAAAAGTAGCAAGACGGCCACCTGGGGAGATTGGTTGCTTAACTTTCTTGAGATCGCTATAGATCTTTGAAGCTCTCGACTTTGTCTTCACCAAACCTCCTCCTGCAATTCCATCATGCTTTGGCTTTGGTTGTGAAACTTGATGATCTCTCTGCTCGTTATGGCGATGCTGGGCTGAAACGCCTGTTCGAATAGGCTTTGGCCTAGGCATGGCAATGGCATCATAACAAGATAAAACCCCATGCACAGATTCAGCCTCTGAAGATGAGAATCCTCTCCCAGAACTCGAATCTGAGGAGGAGGAGCTCGAGCTCCAATTCAACAACACCGGATCCGGCCCATTTCCCCATTTTCTTTCAATATCCGCCGGAGATGATTTCCGGCGAACAGCCACCTTTTCACTCACTTTCCTCTCCATCCATTTCTCGATCATGTAAGCCCGCTGAAAACTGGCCATTTTATTATCTTCCCCAACGTGAGGCTGAGAATTACCATTCCTTTTCACAGTGCAATTACTCTGTTTCTTCCTCATGCTCCCTCTGTAAAGGACATATTCTTCTTCTTCTCCTTCATCAATGGAACGATAGATCGCATCGAGTAGTGTCGAAGAGAAAGATGGGTTTTCTCTCTCTTGTCGGTATTGATACCTATCCATGTCCTTATAGTTGATTTTTGCAGAGCAACAATCAACAAAAGAATAGTTTCCAGGAACACTAGAAGAGTTTGTGATCAATGATACTCAAGTCACTTTCTTGTCCGCTTCGGGAGAGTCAAAAGCTGCAAAAAAAGAGAGGTTGATTAATGAGGGAAACAGGATCATGTGAGAGAGTTCAGAACTATCCACAAATTTCAACAGCAAAGGCTTTTCTTGCAGTGTTGGTGATGTCTTGCCATCAGAGAAAGCGAAATGGGAAGGGAACCGAGGAGACGATAGTCATTGACGTGGGTTTGGTGGTTTAGAGAAAGACAAGTATTTCGAGATAGAGATCAATGAAAGCCAGACGACACGCCTGACTGAGTAGTGATGAGAGAGAGAGAGAGAGTCTTCAATGTGTTTGCGTTTACTCGCCTTTATAAAGGACAACATTTATAGATAACATTATTCTCAATGAATATAGATCAATGTTATGTTACCAAAATTTATAATTTAAATTTGTATCTCAAATGAAAGCAATCATTGGATCAATAGGTCTCATTTAAAAAAATTGATGGAACTCACTCATCCAATGGTCCCTTCAATTTGGGTTACAAATTCAGGTTATATAATATTTCCCATGAATATATAATATTTTATTAATAATTTATACCATATGACACGAGTAAAATAAAAAAAATAGAGAAACTTGAACCAAAATAAATTCAGTCATTATTAACTTGGTATCAAAGTCTAGGGAGCATTCTAATGGTCTGTTTGTTTTACAAGATAATGCTAGAAAATATAATAAAGAGAAAATTTTAAAATTTTACATATGTTTGTTTAGCATAAAATAGAAAATAATTGAAAAAAATTCTTTCACACTTAGATTTTCTCACATCTAACTAACTTTTTTTTCTTGCAAAAAATACAAAGAAAAGCAAGAAAGTTGTGTTCAATAACCTAAATTCTAATTTTACCCTTATTTTTCTTAAAAATATTCAATTAGTTATTAATTTTAAATAATTTTGTACAAATTAGGCTAACCATATAATTTGATCTAGAGATTAGAATTCAAGTCGATTATTGTCCCTGAATTAGGTTATGAGCCAATTTTTTTAAAATTTGAATAATAAAAAATATTTTTTTCTTCTTTAGACTGAGTTAAAATAATTAAGGATAATTTAGACAATTATAAAAAAAATTTGTAACTTTACTATCTTTCAATGGAATGAAATTATTTTAAAATTTTCTTAGAAATTTTTCATGTTAACCAAATGCATGCATGAAAATATATATCGTTGAATAAGCGAAGACCTTATTTGGAATTAAAGAAATAACATAAAATTCAGACGAAGAAGTAAAATTTATAGAAAATTATTTCAAAGGGAAAGAAAAGGAAAAATTTATAGATATAAAGAAATTACCTAAGAAAGTCAGTCAAGAAATAATAATTCCCAAGACTCTTTCAGAAATCAGTATATGATTTGGAAAGCTTATAGAGTTATTAGCCATAAAACCTATTGATGATACAATAAAATTGGCTAAGGTTGAGTTCGGATTATTCAGTTCAAGCGTCTGACCTCAGACCACACGGCTTATGATAAGTAGCAAGGGATGCGTAAGTCAGAGACCTTCAGCAACAAGTTCCTCATGGGCACGATTACAGTGACAGTTGACACCTACCAGAAGGTTGCGTATAGATTGCAACGGCCCAATATTCTAGCAAGTGAGTCGCAACCATCTCAGCATTATCCACGCTAATTGCGCAAAGAAAGCGTCGGTTGCAAAGAAATGGCAAGGATCATGCAAGGCAATCAGACACGACATTTGAAGGCTATAAATAACGGTCTAATCCCTCACAATGTAACAAAAGCAATCATCTGTGTACTTACTCTGTAATCATCTTTCCCTCAATTAATAGAGAACTCTCTAGAAGCAAGAGTCTCCATTAGAGTGGATTAACTAAGCTTCCGAGCTGGCGAACTACTATAAATTTTCTGTCTGTTAATTTTTTGTCACATGACTGAATTGATGATTCAACCCCCATGAGCCTAGAAGCTCTGACTAGACATTCCAGTGACCCCTAAGCCTTCAAGTAGTTCACCTCTGTTCAGCTGCGCAAAGCACACCATTAGTTGATGTAGTATTGGGAAATGTCTGTTTCCTATTAAAACTCTACTGATCCATTCAGTAATTGATAACTTCTACGTGCAATATGAGCAGAAATCTGATGAATCCTTTACGTTTACAGAACCAGTAGGAAATAGCTACTAGGGGACAGCAGAAAGCTCCTTTGAATCCTTTGCTTAACCCAGAAGTTGATCCACCGATGGCGGATCTTCCACCGAACAATGAACTCGAGGCCCTCCATCAAGCCAACAATTGTCTCCTCCAACAAAATGAGGACTTACTGAATCTCATACGTGCCCAGCACCCCCAAAATGCACAACCAGCCCAGGATGATCCCTCCATGAGGGGAACATCACCATCAGAATCCCTTAAGGGA
This sequence comes from Ilex aquifolium, assembly GCA_951799425.1. Classification (NCBI taxonomy): domain Eukaryota; kingdom Viridiplantae; phylum Streptophyta; class Magnoliopsida; order Aquifoliales; family Aquifoliaceae; genus Ilex; species Ilex aquifolium. Next base: position 14,532,958 of record OX637410.1, on the reverse strand, counting down.
GATTACGAAATAAAATGAGCACAGTCATTTAGTTGACAACGTCCATCGTCAAGCTCAGAGGAATGAGGAAGATGAGAAGATTCAAAGCCAAAACGGAGGAGTTCCTAGAAACGTTTTCCCCCAAGACCCTCTCCAACAAGTAGGAAAGGAACAATTTTGAGAACAATGCTTCATAGAGATACAACAAAAGTTCAGCCACATGAAAAATGTAGTAAAAAGTAAAACTCCAATGACCATGGACGCTCTAGTTCAGCAAACAGAGTCTCCATTCACCCCCGAGATGCTGCATTTTCCTCTCCCCCAGAAATTCAAAATGCCCCAAATAGAGACCTTTAATGGGACAAACCCCATGGACCACTTGAACACCTACAAAAACCAAATGGAATTGCATGTATACCAAGATTTAGTGCGTTGTTGAGCTTTCACTATTACTCTGAATGGCTCGGCCCTGGCCTGGTTCAATAGGTTGACTCTAGCGTCGATCTCCTCTTTCAAAGAGCATTCCAGTTTGTATCTCACTTCATAGGAGCTCGAACTTATCAAAAATCGAGTTACCATATGCTGAACGTGAAACAAGGGCCAAATGAATCACTACGAAGCTATGTCCAAAGATTTAACTTAGAATCCCTAAAGGTGGACATCCTCAACGAAAAATTTGCCCTCACAGCCTTTACTGTAGGGTTAGGAGTACAATCAAAGGATCTGATGTTTTCAATTACTAAAAATCCGCAGGCCAATATGGCTGAGGTGTTGGCAAAATCAGAGAAATATATTAATGGCAAAGAGGCTCTCCTTTTAAAAGCTGGAAACTCTACAACTCATAGAGAAAATGAGAAGAGAAGAGATTGAAGCCTGAAGAAAGACAAGAGTCGAGAACGATCTCCAATGAGAGACAGGGATCGTTCCCCGAAAAGAAGATGGGACATCAGAAACCACCTAGGTCCCCCACCTCAGGAGCTACAGCCAAAATATGCCCCACGGCAGTTCATTCCTCTTAATGCCTCAGTGGCACAAATACTCTACGAGGTTCAGAACGAGAATTTCTTGAGGTGGTCACCTTGGATGAAGGCAGACCCCAATAAACGGGATGTCACGAAGCATTGAAAATATCACTGAGATCATGATCATTACACCAATGATTTCATTAAGTGAAAAATGAGATCGAGTTCTTGATCTAGAGAGGTCAGTTGTGTCGCTTCATAGCACAAGACAACCAGAATCGAACTCACCCACCTCCTACACCTTAGCAACAAGTTCCTCTATAGCACCAACAGCCCATGGGAGAAATTAAAATTATTTCTAGAGGATTTGCCAGGGGCGGAGAGACTAGCTCGGCCGGCCCACATGAGGAAAGCCCGAGCTGAAGACATTTTGGAGGTACAGTCCGTGTCCAAAACACCTCGGCTGAGGATGAATATCACATTCTTAGACTCGAATTTGGAAGGCTACCAATACCCTTACGACGATCCTTTAGGAGTAAATGTCATCATTGCCAATAGAACCATCCACTGAGTTCTTATTGACAATGGAAGCTCGACCGACATCATCTTCGCATCAGCCTTTGACAAAATGAGTATCGGCAGAGATAAATTAGAGCCCGTAAGAACCCACTTGCTTGGATTTTTTAGGGAAAGAGTACTCCCCCTAGGATCCATCCAACTTGCTCTCATAATGGGAGACCCTCCCTGCTAGTCAACAATCACTTTTCGATTCTTGATCATGGATGTTCCTTCAGCGTACAACGTTCTCTTGGGGAGACATTCCCTCAACGTTATGCGAGCTATTCCCTTAGCTTACCACCTGGTCATGAAGTTCTCAACTGAAAACAATGTGGGATTGGTTTGAGGAGATTAGCGCGTGACAAAGGAGTGTTACATATCGTCTATGAAGAAAAGAAGGTCGAGACCATACAATTGGATGAGCTCGACATGAGGGATGAGCTAGAAACAAGGCCCACACCTTCGAAAGAGATGGAACATGTCCAACTGGATGATAACCCAGATCACCTAGTATATATCAGATCAAGGTTGTTCAAGGAAGTCAAACACCTCCTCATTCAATTTTTGAAGGCAAATGTCAAGGTTTTTGCTTGAAAACAAGAAGACATGCAGGGGATCGACCTATCAGTGATTGTGTACAAGCTCAGTGTAAATAGGGCTGTTAATCAAGCCAAGCTTGAACATTATTTAAGGCTCGTTTATGTGTTAATTGTTAAACGAGCCAGCTCGTTTATGTGTAAATTAGGCTTGACAAAAGCTCGAATTCAGCTCGATTAACAGCCCTAAGTGTAAACCCGACCTTCAAACCCATAAAACAAAAACGAATGAGCTTTGCCCCAGAACGCCAAAAAAGTAATAAAGGAAGAAGTCTCAAAACTCCTCAACGTTGAGGCCATTAGGGAGGTGGATTACCCGACCTGACTGACCAATGTGGTCCTCGTAAAGAAGATTAATGGCAAATGGCGTCTCTGTATCGACTTTACTGACCTGAATCGCGCCTGCCCTAAGGATAGTTTTCCACTCTCCAAAATCGATTTAAGCATGGATGCCACATTGGGATATGAACTGCTTAGTTTCATGGACTCCTTCTCTAGGTACAATCAGATCAAAATGGACCCCAACGACCAAGAAAAGACGTCCTTCATAACCGAGCAAAGGATATACTGCTACCAAGTCATGCCTTTTGGGCTAAAAAATGCAGGAGCCACCAACCAACGATTGGTAAACTGTATGTTCCAAGTGCAAATTGGGACATCTATTGAGGTCTACATAGATGACATGCTGGTGAAATCATTGAAGGCTGAGCTCCACGTTCAGCACCTTGTAGAATCTTTTCAGATTCTCAAGAAATACAAGAAGTGTTTCCCCAGGAAAATTTCTAGGCTTTATAGTCAATAGCCGAGGCATCGAGGCTAATCTGGAGAAAGTACAATCAGTGTTTAACACGCAGCCCCCCACTAACATAAGAGAAGTCCAGCGTCTGACAGGGAGAATAGTAGCGTTAAGTCAGTTCATCTCCAAGTCGAGCGACAAATTTCAGTCATTCTTCAAGACACTAAAAGCGACTTTCTATTGGCATGAACGGTGTGGGGAAGCATTTAGAGCCCTTAAAGAATACCTTAGCTCTCCCCTAGTCATGGTTAGCCCTCGAGAAGAGAAAGTTTTTACCCTATACTTTGTTGTTGCAAATTTGTCCACAAGCGTAGCATTGGTAGGGAAGGAGACAAAGCTCAGCAACCAGTCTATTATTGTAACAAAGCTTTGAGGGGAGTAGAGGAGAGATACCCAAAAATAAAAAAGCTGGTTCTAGCCCTGCAACAGCTGCAAGAAGGTTCAGACCCTATTTCTAAGCTCATACAATAAAAGTCCCCACAAATCAACTGATGAAACAAGTCTTGCAAAAGCTAGAATCATCAGGAAGGTTAGTGAAATGGGCAATAGATCTTAATGAATTCGACATCAGGTACAAGCTTAGAACAACTATTAAAAGGCAAGTGTTAGCCGACTTCATCACAGAATTCACTACAGGCCAAGAGGCATCTCCGGACTCAACCCACCAGGTTCTCGACCTCCCCACGTGGAAGCTCTCAGTAGATGGGATTGCTAATGCTTAAGGTAACGGTGATGTGCTAATCCTGACTTCCCCAGATGAAACAGATATAAAATATGCCCTCAGATTTGATTTTAAAGGTTCAAATAACGAGGCAGAGTATGAAACAATGATTGCAGGGCTCAGGTCCGCGTGTTGGTTTTCCCCTTTATCCTCCTGCACAAGAGGGTTGCTAGCATGTGATGACGGAGCATGGGCGTGAGGAAAAGGAGTTGGGGTGCCTATGCTTTGAGGAGGGACTCCGTGGCATTGGGGGGTGCCCGAGCGCTGCAAGGGGGCGTCCTGGCGTTGAGCTCCACGCTGGGGAGCGCCTTGACACCCTAGGTAGACAGGCTGTGGCGCTTCCCCTCTTGCGAGCTGGGGCACGACTCCTCCTGAGGCGAGCATTAGTTGGAGAATCTGTTATTTTTGCTCACCAACAGTTGCATTATCTCCAGAAGATATTGCCCGACCACATGATTTGTCGTAGCGGAGGGTTCTGCAGGTAGAAGCGGGACCTCCTCCCAACGCGCTGGGTCGTTATCCTCCGATTGTTGATTCATTGACCTAGTGATGATTGCCATGGATTTGAAAGAGATTATGATGAAATAGAAAGACAATAGAAAACTTAGTCGTTTCCTATAGACGATGCCAAACTGATGATGCACAAAATTGATTATGCACAATTAAATCAGTCGTGTGTGTGGTGTAAAACAATTAATAACAGAGATAAAAATTGGGTGGTTGGATCTAGGTGACCTAACCACTGAAGACGGCAACAGTGGCCAGAGGACTTTATTAATAAAAAAATATAAGGTAGTAGGAGAGAGAGAGAAAGAAAGAGAGAGTAAGAATAAAAGCATGCTCAAGGTGTAGAGTGTATGTCCCCTGTGTAAGGGGTCTACAATTTATAGGTACAGAGCCCTAGATAAGACGGTGACGTGAAGGTCAGACCACTAATCTTCCGAGGAAGATAGTTACAATTAGGGATAGACACTATCTCGGAGTTATGGCTATCTCAATGATCGTTCTCCCACGTGCATTGACCCTTCCTAAACTCTTGAGATTTGAGTTGGACCCAAGCCATGAACTAGGCCTGGCCTTTTTGATGATTTTAGCTTAACCCATGGTCTGGGCACAGGCCCAGTTGGATCTAAGCTCGTCAATAATGTCTCTCTTTTAAGCATGTTGTTAACTTTTTGTATAGTCCACATATAGAGCTTTTGTCTTAATTATTTTTTATCACGAGGACAAAATATGTCATGAATTCATAGTGTCTGTCTCTTGAGCATGTTACAAACTTCATGTATATAACTAAACGAGAACGAAATAACTTTATTTTAGCTTATATTTTTTGTGATTTTCTTTTAAAACTTGATTATTAACTAATTGTCAATTTTTACTATAGATGTGGATTTCTAAGAAAAGGGTGCAAAGCTTTAATTTATGGGTGGGGCTATTTCCACCTCACAAATCTCTTTTCTCTCCCCATTTAATTTGTCATTATCAAATTACCAAGTTCACCCCTTCTATATCCACCTCATTAATAATAAAATTTACCCCATGCTACATACACCATTTTTAATAAGTAAACTCACTTTATATTTTGTCATAATTAAGATTTCATTTTTATCTCATATGCACTCACAACAAAAAAGAAAATAACGAAACAAGGAAAAAACAGAAAAGAACAAAATAAGGAAAAAATAGAAAGAAAGAAGCAAATCGAAACAAGAAGGGAAAAAAAACAAGCAAAATTATAAGACGCAAAACCGAATATGAAAAAAAAAATAACAAGCATAGATACAAAACCTTAACAAAATAAAAAAAAATAATCTAAAAGAATATATATATATATATACACACATATAAATTCTAAATACAAAATTATTAAACTTGACAGAGATATCTGAACATACCGAAAATAATGAAAATTCATATAACAAACATGAAATCAAATATAGAATTAAATTGAGAAGTAATATTAACATGTATCTTACTAAAAAAATTCATATTAAAAATGTGTTTTTATGAGTGTATAAGATGAGATAGAGAATGAAACCTTAATTATGACAAAATATAAAGTGGATTTACTTATTAAAAAGGGTGTATGTAGTATGAGGTGGGTTTAGTTACTATTGAGCGCGAGTATAGAAGATGAGAGTTTAATACTTTGATAATGCGAAATTAAATAGGGTGAGAATGAATATTTGTGGGGTGAAAATAGCCTCATCCTTAATTTATAATATTTAGTACGTAAAATAGTTTACATAAAATATACGTGTATATTATGGCAAAATTAATATAAAATAAAAATTGTGGTCGTTGAGGACTCCAAAACTGCCAAATGATGGTTGTATATTATGTACGGAGTTATGGAAGTGGGCCAAAAAGCTCCCTTGCTTGAGAGACTATTGAGATTCAGTGGCAGTCTGCACGAGCGCCAATAATTAATAAATTTTAATAAGTAGCACTTGAAAGGAGAGAGTGAACGCCTGGCAGTGCCCCCTCTTCCCCCTCTTACTACCTGTCGGTTCGATTGGCACGTGCCCATCACATGACATGAGTTTCCCACCTTGTACTAGTGGTACAGTCTCTGCCATGAATCAAGTGTGCTTTTTTATAACTTAGTAACTTGAGACAGCATTGGTTTTTAAAGGCACCAAAACCTATGTATATCCGAGTTGCTTTAAGCTCTTGGTTTCCTTTGGTTCTAATGTACCGAATTGACACCAACCTAAATTTAAGTGCAATGTCAGACTCAGAACCACTTGAATCTAAGACAGAAGACAGGCCTTCTTACATTCCGATGTACCAAAAAAAAAAAGACATGCCTTCGGCACACGACGCCCAACATGACACAGTCGCCGATTTGACTCTAACCACTAGAGAGGTCTAAGAGCTCCTTGTGGACGCCAAACCAAAAATTTCAACACAATTTTATGCATTGATTAGAAAAGAAGGCGTTCTCATTCCACAAAGAAAAGCAAAAGAGCTTTTACATCTAAACTCAATCCTTACAAGAAAAGGACCCAGATTGAAAATGTTTCAGAAGTTCCCTGTCCAATTCAGGTGACCCAATTGAGGTTGCTGATAGGCACCAACCTGGGCTCCCGGAGCCGCTGCAGCAACTCCAATTCCAACATTACCACCCATAGCAGGGCCCATATGATGAGGACTGGCAATTGCAGAAGGCTGTGGAGGAGGATGGTACAAGCCTGGGAACTGCATATGAGAAGATTGTGCTACAGCACCTGCTGCACTGAAAGATGCGTGGCCGGTGTGAGATGGCAAATATGCAGCATGAGGTGTTTGTGGTGGCATGTTGTAGTATGAAGCTGATTGCAAACTAGGAAGATCCCTCGGATTCATCCATATTTCTGATGTCTCAGCCTGTCAGTGGAATATAGAGAATGGTAATCAATTTTCTATACAATGTATTCAACAAAAACGATGTATAAATGGTTCACAACTTATATAGGCTAACTAAGAAGTGCAGAAGAAAGGGCAAAAAACATGCGATCACCTCTCATGCCCTTTTATGGCACACAATTAGCACCAATCTAAAAATAAGTACTTTTTTAGGCACGACTACTTAATCAAAACAAACAGAAACTAACTTCCAATGTGAAACCATATCAGGAAAAGAGAGGCAATAATCCAACACAAAGATCTAGGGTATAATGCAGGTTCTACATTGCTGGAAATCAATCCTAGAGTTCAACAAAAGCTTTGAGAGGTACGAAAGGCCAACCGACCGCAATCAAAGGGGTCTATGATGGATTAAACTACAAATCAATCACTAACTACAGAACAAGATATGATTCACCTGTTGATTTGGGACATACAGATTGCCATCTTTGTACTTCAGTCGAGATGAATCTTCAAGTCCTGTTGCACTACCAACACCACCAGGAGCATTCATACAATAACCAGTTGGACTCGTGAAACTTCCAAACCCAGTGGGACTGCCAGTGGGGACAGGCTTGAACTGCTGCATTCCATACTTCAGGCCACTTGAAGTCAGATGGGAGCTACCTCCAGGCATCAGCAAGTAACTGTTGCCATTTGAGGGGTGCGGGTAGGCAGGGTTACCAGAGTAGCCAGGCATGGCCATCGGTGGAACATAAACAGGGGAGAGGAACTGACGATATGGCATAAGATTAGCAAAATGGGAAACATGAACTTGTGGATACATCTGGGCCACTGGTTGCTGTATCATGGCTATTGTTGATGCAGCAATGCTATTCGCTGTGTGAGAGCTTAAGGCCTGTGAAGAGAAGTTGTTAAATAGTCAGTAATTATAATAGTAGGACACAACATTGTCTTTGGCTGGTGCATAAAAAAAAGGACATAATCAAATAATCTCAAATGCATATCAAATGCACAAAAAAAAAAGACATAATCTCAAGTGCATATGGCAGGGTCGTGTTCGTGTGTGCATTGGGGTGTGTTTGTGTGTGTGAGAGAGAGAGAGAGAGAATTTATGGCTTTTAAAATTTACCTCCTGAGGAGATGGTAGACCCTGCCCCCTGACAGATTCATCAACTGTAGGTCTGAAATATGGTATATCATAACCAGTCTGAGGATCATATGCCTGCATGCAAACCACCACAAATCATGGTGTCAGACCAGACTAATAGAAAAGCTAGACCATATAATGTACTAAATTTTAGACAAAGCTCAATATCAAACACGAAAGGCCAACCCCAAACACAAGTAGAACACTCTTTTTTCAAGCTCAAACTGCTCAAGTATATTAAAACGGAGGATTGGACTCACTGAAAAACTGGGTAATTCAGGAGGATCTTGCTGATGTTGTGACTCTGAAAGAGTATAGGATGGGCTGTTGTCTCGAACCAATCCAATATCTGCGTAGTCGTCCAAATTCTGTGGACTTGAAGACTCCTTGTTATCAGCCAATTGATGTTCAAATGCTGAACCAGATGCGGGAGAATTGGATCCAGAATTTCGAACATGGCCATCTACTACATCCACCTGCTTGCTACGAGAAGTTTCTTCGCCAGAAGTTTCTAAAGCAGATGCTGATAACCTGCCATTTATACCATCGAATCATTTCAAGCACAAGTAAATTGCTTGGATATCTTACGGTAAAGTTTTTCTCCAATGAAATTCATAAAGAGGACATCAGAACTGAGAGGATTTAGGGTTTGTAATAAGTGAATGGTCCTCTTCCACTATTCTAAAAACGAATTACTAAGCACGTGATTATAATAGATACTTTTTTTTTTTTGGGGGGGAGGGGACTTGAACCCTTGACCTTAAGAAGTAAGGAGTACCATTAGACCAAAGGCCTATTGGTAATTATAATAGATACTAACCCAAATGATTGTGAACATTTTGGAAAATCAAATTATAACTTAATAACAAATAATTAAACATCAAAATAATTTATAAATCGAGGGAATTTTTGAACTAAAAGAAATTTCCATACAAAAATTTGTCATTATGCACAACTGCCGATAATTAGTAATATAACCATGTAAGAAACCAACCTTGCAGCTGGTTCCACAGATGATTCTTCTACATCCACAACTGCTCGAGGCCCTGAACTCCTGGAAGACTCAAACTTGGTTCCCAAGCTGCCAAAGGTCAGGCGACAGCGGTCAGTCTCAGAGACACGAATATGTGCTGCAATGACCACGTTCTGATTCTCAGAGATGTTTACTTGTGAAAATTTATCTTGCAACTGAGCTGCATCTGTTTCTGAATTCTTAGAAGTAACAGCAGGTGGAGAAACAGATTCTGCAGGTCTTCCAATATCCCCGGAACCAATAACACTTATTTTTTGGCTTGACTTTGGTTTCCATTCCTTATTAGGCTGGGGGGCTACTACAAAAAAGCTCATGGTCAGTTATATGACCTGTGTCTCAAAATATTACGAGCATAGATTGCAATCTTTCAGCTGATAGATGTGGTATTTCTTGGTCAAAAGTGCTTAAGGCACTGGTAACACAAAGGCATTACGAGACCCAAATTTCGCACACAAAGATAAAATAGAAATCACAAATAAAGATTTATCAACATCCTACCTCGAGCCCCCCCCAAAACAAAAACAAAAAAATCAAAACACATACATGCCCACAAACCAAACCAAACAAAAAAAAAACCTACCAACCTACATTTTGAATGTCTGAAGCCATTCAGATGTCCATTAAGGTGGTGTTTAATAAAAATAAAAGCTGACTATTGAATTTTAAATGCTGAATACTAAATTTTTTTAACTCGCAAACTATTTGGTACCCACTGAAATTTAAGTATTAAATTAAATTAAATTGTTTGACAAATATAAGGAGTTAAAGTCTAAAAATTATTATTATTCTAATTTTTTCCTTCTTTTTAACTATCTCACTACAACTACTTTATTCCTACCATCATGGTCACAATGGTGGTGGTGGTGGTGGTGGTGGCGGCGGCGGCGGCAACACAATGATAGTGGTGGTTATTAAAAAGTTAAGAGTGTAAAATGCATTGAGAGTATATTTGTCCATTATAAAAAAATTATAAAATCCTTACTAACGTTTTCAACATTAAGTGAAAAGTAGGTGGCTTACTATTTAAAATGTTAGCCTATTTTTAAGAAGTGCTTAATATATTAAGTGGTTTGAATTTTAGGTTACCAAACGGATTTAATTTATTAAGTGCTTAAAATATTCAATTTTATGCATTAACTGGTGCTGTCAAACAGCCCCTAAATCATTGAAAACAAATATAGCATGGGAGTGTGCAATTATTAAATGAGATATTAGAAGATAGGAGATGGAAATACAGCTGAGACTTGCTAGTAGAACTAACATTTTTCTCCTTTTTCTAGATGATTAACAACAAAACATACATTTATCATAGTTTTTCACAAGTAAAACAACAAAAACAAAATCCTTCCAACTATTTTCAGAAAAAAAGAATTGAGAACTATTCAAACTCAGGCAACTGCATAACTATTCATTGACTCACACAGCTGCCTAAACACCTTTATGAAAGTTGTAACCTTTCAAAAACTGAATATTTTTTTCTCCAATTAAGAAAAAAGGATAATATGCATAGCGAAAAAAGGGGGGAACACAGGTATGTCAGCAGGAAGTTGCCATCTTAACCATAATTTGTAATTTTGATTTTTGATGGTCAGAAAGTTCCTTTTGCTGTAATTCTAAACCAACATCATCTTCAACAACACATCCCTATGTATTTAAACCAATACCTGTCTAACACAAATCTCAATAAGAAATAAATATTACAACTATATATTATTCCATAAACAACTGAAAGATGAGAGCTAATTAAACTTCTTGGCAACTGCATCAGACCAGGAAAAAACAAAATACTACAACTATCAATTCCATAAACAACTAAAAGATGAGAGCTAATTAAACTTCTTGGCAACTGGATCAGACCACGAAAAACCAAAGGACACCGCACCAACATAGATACTCAAGGTTGAAAGAGCATACCTTTCTGATGACCCACAGGTTGCTGATGTGGTCTGCTACTGTATTGATTGCTCAAGAATGGTCTGGTGAGTGACATGCTAGAAACAGCTGATTCAGATACGGCTGCGTGACTGGGTTGGTCACCTTTAGAAATGGAAGTAAAGTATCGAATTGGTTCTCTAGAGGTGGCCTCCCGCGCCCTAGGTGAATTCAAAAGAGAGCTGGTTTGTGCAGATGAAAACTTCACAGAATTCTCAGAAGGCTGACGGCGTACACCCAGGACTCTAACTTCACGCTTGATAGTCCCAACATTAGCAGCTGGTCTGGAATCAGGAGACGGCACATGAACAGGATCTGAAGAAGATGAATACACCCCCACCACTGAGTTGTTCGATGACATCATAGAATGTGGTTGAGAATCATTTGGCTTCGCAGCTTGCATCCGCAAAACCGTATTTGGAACCGAAGACCGTTTCTCCTCCAATAATTCTTTCCTATGAGTACCACTTGAAAAACCATCCCTGGCTTGCCTAGGTTGCGAATCAGTTGGCCCATTTAGAGATTGTGATGAATGGCGGCCAACAGGGGTCTTTTGATTGCCAGAAGTCCCTGTCAAACTGCTGAAAACGCCCATGAATCGATCTGTTTATAATACATGCACAACAGAGACTGCCTACCAAAAACAACATAGCAATCCCATAGAAGGGGAATAACTTCATTTGCCAATATATAGTTACTATATTACTGAAGAATTGCAGCGATAAATTACGAGAGAAGACTGGGTATTTGTGGATGCAATGCCAATCTTCATAGTTTAGAAATGTATCAATACAGGATAGTTGATCATTTTGCAGACAACACTACAAGATAATTTTAATATACAACAAAAAAACTAGGTTCAGGGCACTGCATTCTCAACCAAGCACCATGACATTTAGCACTCCAAAATAATTAAATCCAGTAATCATCAACACTGTATTCTCCATTAGAAAACGTGGTATCTAATACAGCAATTAAACTCAGATTGTCTCTGCACAGGCACAAGTAGCAAAAGAAAACTACAGCTTGAAAATCCAAAATCTGAAGAAAAACGGAACGAAGATCACAACAATGATGAACCTCCAAAATTGGTACTGACATGGAAGGTGGCAACATAAAAGAAAAATGAAAGATCCTTCGGCACATGTAAATATTCCATTGAAAATAGTTTGGAAAAATTCCATGGGAATTTGTTTGGCTAGACAAAAACTGAAATCCAAGAACATCAGAAGCTCTAAGTGAGTATTTTTGGCTAGTAACAAATCCGCTGTCCAGAGTTGCAATATTTTCTTTTCTTGATAGAAAAGATAAGCAAAGTCCACTTAAAAGCCGATCGGGCAGCCATAATAGAACTTTACAGGGGCACCAAAGACAAAGAAAAAGCTCAGCAAAGAATCTCTCCATGCAATGGTGATAGCCTCCCCTAGATACTTGGCCACTCAAGTTAAGTAAGAAAGTGAATTGATCAAGGCCCAGATGGAACAAACACATTGCTTAATGCTACTTGATGCATACGTTCCTTTGCTCCCATTTAGGGTCCGATGAGGATTCCAATGCATGTAGACAAATTTATCACAACCTTTAAGTAGTGGAAACTCATAAAAAGTAGTTAAGAATATGCACTAGTAAAGACTATTCAGATAATTTCCATGCAACGCATATCACACAAAAGGGCTCATCGCATAACTATTGTGCAATTTATTAATTGAAAATTGCATGGTCATTTACTTGAGTCACAGTTGATCAACTAAAATCATCCTGAACCCTACAATCATCTATCTAGATTTAAGAACTATTACTCTTTTTGTTTGATTCCTCAATTAAAGTGTAGAGAGAGTTCTCAGTTGTTTCCATTATAAATTACATCGATCACCAAAAAATATCTGTAGTGTCTTTTTGGCAAGGGTGTTTAATGTCCCCATCACAAGACAACCGTAGATCTGAGTGTGAAACCATGTGCATGTGCATTTTAATCCAATGGGCTGGGCCAAACAACGGGGAGATTAAACCACCCCAACATAACACTGTGTTGCCAATCCCGACCAACCTTGATAACCCCAGAACCATTGCTCATTTTAGACCCTTCCCCCCCCCCCCCAAAAAAAAAAAAAAGAAATGAACAAGTACACAACCACATATCTCAAAAATATTTGCAAGTAGTATGCATTTTAAGACAATCTAAAACCAGAAAAATGAGTGTGAGCATGCTGAACAAAGAAAACCATATAAAAATCGTTTAGTTGTACCTGCTTTCAAAAGCATTGGAGATCACTGGCTCATTTCCATGCGTTAAAATCTGCACTGAAGGAGGATTTGTCTCTCTATTTGGATTTTGATTGGTTCTGTTGTCTCTAACAACGCGAAACTCTCTATTGACTCTTGTATCTAGGAAGATTCCATCCATCAACAACCCACAATAAAAAATATAAAATAAAAAAACTCATGAGAGATCATGACAGAGAACACATAAACATAAAACGAAAACAAACAGAAAGCAAAAGTGGCCCATGAAGAACTTTACCAGCAGCATGAAGTATGGAAAAGCTAAAAGAATTGTAACAAAAGGGCAAACACAACCAGGAAAAGCTATTCTTTATCCAAAAAAAAAAACTTAGGCTATCAAACTAGGAGCATAAATTTCAAACAGGCAATATACAACATTAGTTCAAGTAAAAGCACGGAAAGAATATGTGGAACAAAAACAAACAAGCTGTTAAAGAGATATGTAAGGCAAAAACACAATCCTCTGTGATGAGGTTGAGATACGTCAAAATTCTCCCACAATCTAACAAGACTACCAAAATAAGGTTTTTACGTAACTTTTACCATAAAAAATAGGGAAGTCACAATCGAAATAAGTGCAAATTTCACTTTACCCCTTGTAGTTAGGCCCCTCTGCATATCACCCACTCACCTTCAAAAATAGCCACAAACTCCTGAGGTGATGGGTGGACCAAAATGCATCACCAACTACACATATACACGGATAAAATGACCTAAAACCTCTCTCACTCTCAGCCCCAACACCAAATCCAACCCCCAACCTCGATAGACCTCCCCATCCCAACCCAACACTGACAGGACCCTTCCACCCCTAACCCTAGCAAGAACCCCTCCCCCCCCCCCCCCCAAAAAAAAAAAAAACAAAAAACAAAAAAAATCCACATCACCCCCCAATGCCACCAAGTCACTACCACCAAAGCCACTGAAACCCAAGACCCAGCATTAACCACCACCCTATTACCCAGCTTATGATCAATAACACATCGCATTGAATCATACATCTCCTTCCACAATAACAACAAACCCTAATGCCAATTCCAATTAGGGTTCACCATATTCTTCAATTCATTTGTCACTCAATGTTGCCTAAAAAGAAGTAGAAATGGTGCATAGGTGGGGACAGGGGAGGTCGAGGCGTGAGCTGCGGGGGAACAATTCAAAGTGTGACTGGCCATGGAGTGCTTGTGTGAGAAAAAGAAAAAGAGAGAAGAAGGGGGGAAAAGAAGCAAATCAAGGGTGATGATAGCACATCAGTGGTGGATCAAGTTTTTTTTTTCCCGGAAAGTAGTGGTAGGTCAAGTTTGGTTCATAAGATATGTAGGAATGGGTATTTTATACTTTTAAAAAATTATAAGGTATTTTTAACGGGTTTGGTTATGAAGAAAAGGAGAAATGGGCATTTTTGCATTTTTCAAGAATTATAAGGTATTTCCTTCTTTAAAAAAAATTTTCTGACACAGTCGCATGACTCACGCATACTGTTAAGTTGGACAGAAAGTGTACTCCACACTTTAGTACACAAGCCACGTAAAGGTAATCTGGCTATTTCCAAAGGTAAGGAAAGCAAAATGAAAAAAAGGCCTAACCATCGGGAGTAAAATGAAGCTTGGCCTAGACATAAATTCCTACGTGGGTCTGTCATTACTAATTTAGGAGAGCGAATGTTCTATTGCATCTCTATTTTTAGAGAAATGTATAACATTCACAAATATATTTTTTATTTCTCTACCCAAAAGTCATAGTATAGATCCCATCAATTCATGAATTCTAGCGGTGAAGATATACCGAATGCCTCCTTGGAAGCAAAACTTAACTATAAAACCTAGATAAAAAGAAGCATTTCCTTTATTGGGCAACAGCAAAAATTGGACTGATTGATCTTAAAAAATTGTGGTGAATCAAACAAGATATGCTCTACCAAGAAGATCATGAACCTGCAAGACAGTTAAACATTTAGTTCAAATTCACTCCACAGTATACGACAAAGTGATTACCGATCCCCAAAGTGATATGAGCAAATAATAGAGAAGTACTGGTGATGCTTAAAACAGTGGAAAAATTAGCCAAAGGATGAATAAGCAAGGCTCAAAGCCCCAAAGAAAGCTCTAACCGGAATTTAATATGTAGTGACACAAGTTGTATACAATAGATGTGTGAGATAGTAGACAATTTTGAATTAGTAGAGAAGGTGAATCAGAGAGGGTTATAGAGGCAATGCAGAGCCAATGGCTAGAACAGTTCGACAAACCAATGGAGTCCATAGAGTGGACTGCCATAGAGCTCAAAAACAAGTATCATCGAACAATACAACTCGGTTTTACTCTCTGCTAATTCTGCCATGCCATGCCAGCTTCAGAGCTTGTACACCTTATCCATTTTTTTCGATAAGAAACAACAATTTTATTAATAAAAATGAAAGAAGTATTACAAGAACCAATAACAAAGGTGGACAAGTTGTCCAACCCAAAAAAGACATACAAAAACCAAGAAAAAAAGCACAAAAACTAAAAATAAAAATTACAATTCAATAGTCGATGTCCAGCTCGAAGTAATGCAAAAAAGAGGAATGTTCTTAAAATCCTTTGTAACGGAAGCCCAAAAAGATGCCCAAAAATGCATTCGGACCCATAAAGATTCTACTTCCCGCTAATCTTAAAAAATTCTTGCATTCTTCTCCATCCATGATACCCATATAGGAGTAAAAAATAAACAATGCCAAAGAGTTTTACCTCTTCTACTTTTACCCAACCCTCTAAAAAACAAAACATAGATGATATCGTCCTCGGAGCAACCCAAGAGATGCCAACAAAATCAAAAAATTTATTCCAAAGTGAAAGAGCCAAGGGGCACTGCAAGAACAAATGATCCACACTTTCACAATCACTTTTACACATCACACACCATTGTGGTGAAAGACAATCATCGGTCTCCTCCTTTGAAGCAAACAATTATCCATGCACACTATTGCATATTAGCCTTCCAAATCTTCAAAGACGGAAAAAATAATGGAAATGCGGAGTCATCGACTAAGAATTCAAAATAAGATTTGCATGAGAAGATACCCGAAGAATCACAAATCTAAACTCTTTTGCTTGAAGAATTTGGATTCAATTAAACACCATTGAGCATAGAAAGAAGTAGCAACAACTCCAAATACTCTCTATCATTTAGATTCCTACAAAACCCAAAATTCCAAGTGACCGAAAAAGAGGACAATAATGCTAAGGATGTGATAAGTCTTTAAATGATAGGTAGAAAGATGATAAAGACGAGGAAAAGAATGTTCCCTCCTTCAAATATCCTCCCAAAACCGACCTTTCAGTCCATCTCCCACAATGAACTTGACTTGTTGAGAGAAATTAGGAATTTCTTGAGAAATGAATTTCGAATGACTCCGAAATGTACCCCTCTCAACCCCATTGACATCCCACCCATTAACTTGCAGCTCATATTTGCTCCTAATAACCACACATTCCACATTGAATCTTGCTTCAAAGGAAACTTTCCTAGCCATTTCCCAACAAGAACCACATTTCTTTTTATCAAATTCTTCACCAATAAATGACTCTTAATCTTAGGCTTAGACACAACCTCCCAACTAATCAAGTGGTGCTTCTTTCTTTACAACCTTTCCATAAGAAATCTCTCATCATCCTTTCAAGTCTTTTTCTAATTCTCCCAATTACTGAGTCCCAAAAAGATTTCGACATTGAATTACCACCTAAAAAAAAACTCTAAATACTTTAACAGTCATCCACCCACAATACACCCCAACACATAAATTATATAGCTCTTCAACAACTAATACAACAAGTATATATTATATAGGTACATAGGATATGTAAATGTACATTAATTTGTATCCGATAGCTTTGTATTATGATCAAACAAAAAAAAAAGTTTATGAACCAAGGGAAGAATTTCATGTCCAAGTTATTGATGATTCCGCAAAAATGGTGATAAAGGAAGTGATGGGAAAATTGTCGGAAAAAATGAACAATAAAGGGGTGATGCCTTAATCAATGATCAAAATTTCATTTCGAAACGGTCAACACATCCGAAATGTTTATGTTTACAATGAGATCAAAACGAATTAGTGATGAAATCGATATTCTACTACGAAATTTTTTATAATATTTCGAAGTGTTTTGTAATGTTTCAATTCAATGCATTTGTACAATTATTTCGAAATGTTTTAAGGTATTTAAGATACTTTAGTATATTTCGACCAATATTTTAGAAAAATAATTCTTAAATTCTTTATTTTTTTAATTCTGTTTCTGAAATGGGTCAAAACTTTTTCTAAACATGTCGAAACATTTCTATTTTCTAGGTAACCGAAATAATGCACCGAAACGAAATTTTGATTATTGGCCATAATAGAGGAGGGTGGCTATGGGTGTGGATGAAAATGAGAGAGAAACATGCCACTTCACTTCATGATACATCCAACAATGCACAAGAATTAGATTTCAACCAATCTCTGAAACTCCATAGAACCAAACAAGGCATGTCTTTCCTCTCTTTAAGCACAGCAAGTGAATCCACACACTGTAGCCAGAACCATCCCATCGAAATGCAAATAACAAAGGCTAAGATCTATTAAATAAATTTTGGTTCCTTTCTTTTTATTTATAATTTTTTTTTTAAAATTTTCAACATAATAAGTACTTGAGTTTTCCAACATCAACAACATATCACATCGCATCTTATCTGTCATTTCCTCGACAAACTATGAATTAAGTTTGCTCAACCATGCAAACACCGATCGTGAGTCAATGCTATAAAAGTCGAGCCTAGGCCTTCACCTTAGGCTTGAGGCGACTCCAAGAGCACCCCTTTAAATTTAATTGGCCTCAAGTGAGGCCACTTTGTGAAGGCATAGGTGAGGCACGCCTCAGGGATTGAGCTCAAGGCGCTCGCACTTTTTTTTTGTTCTGTCTTGATATATTTTGATTAGGCATGAATACATTAATGCTAACATTATTTTTCCTAATTTATGGATGAGACTTCCCTAAGGGCTCAGGCTGGTCTAATGTTTTCTCTTTCCAGCAACTATCTTCCCCCTTCCAATTCATCTATCGCATGCTACAAGCAATGTATGATACCTTCTTCTGTTGTGTGCCACTCCTTTCTTTTAGTGATTCGTGTACTATAGCCTGAACCCAATTTTTGTTTTTGTCACTTTTCCCAAAGAATTTACTTTTTGGTTATGTGATTGTAAGTAATTGTTTATTACGTTTGCTTCTCTGCACTATGACTTCATTGTGAAATTGATTGATTGTGTACCAGTTCTAATACTCTATATTTGAATAGTTGAAACTTGGATGCTTTATAATTTTTTAAAGCTTAGTTGTGAACCTCAAGAATAGTAATTTTTATGCCTTGCTTGAAATATTTGTCAATGATAAAATCTTTACTTGTTATTTATGATGTTTGCCGAAGCCCTCGCTTCTCCTATTGCCTCTCGCCTAAGCCCCAAGTGACCCTTAGCGCCTCGATTGACCTTGCGCGTTAAATAACACAAGTGTGGGTACATGCATGATGCAAATGTTACCGCTGCAGTCTCGGTACCCTAGCTCCGACTTACAGCCATCAATGTCGGCAGTCTAATACGTATCGTCTTATTTTTTAGTGAAAATCTAGTAAGGTTCGCTTAGTCTCGTACACCCACTCAGAATGGTTACTGGACAAGCTTATCCTTTGCAACATGTGGGAATTCCCTTTTCAAAATTGCAGATGAGATTTACATCAAGTATAGCAAGCAAAAACTGAAACATTAAACATATATAAGACACATAGAAATCTTGTTATTTATAAGTGATAAACATAATCTCATCATGAAATCACATTACCAGGTAAACCATTGCGACTATAGCCTCCACTTCGTACATTACGATCAGAATATGTGCTAGATTTCATCCGCTGAGCAAAATGGTCAATATATTTTCTTGGCTCTGCAGCATTAGAGCCCTTGTACAGTGTATTCTGGATTGAAATTCAAGGATAAATGTCAATCAAATGTTAGATCAACGTAAAAGTACAAGGCAAGGGTAAAAATGTGGGGAAGTTGTGCCACTCAAGCTAAAGT
Source organism: Ilex aquifolium (assembly GCA_951799425.1). Lineage (NCBI taxonomy): Eukaryota > Viridiplantae > Streptophyta > Magnoliopsida > Aquifoliales > Aquifoliaceae > Ilex > Ilex aquifolium. The sequence continues at coordinate 14,513,509 of OX637410.1, read as the reverse complement.
CTCAAAGGTACCTTTAAAAGGTCCACATTACTAATATCAAATGTATTCCACCAGATACCCGCCCCCACCAAAAGAACGAGAAAAAAAAGTAAAGATCTGCACAAAATCATTAGCAAATCCCAATTTCTTGAATAGACTAAAGAAAGACCTACTTGGAGTTTGACCATTATGCTCTATCTAGTACCAATACTTAAACAAAATATTGACAGCATTCAACATTCAACAGCATATAGTAGCCTTGGTAAATGGAAAATGACAGTTTAAATGTACTCTTCAGATGGTCTGAAGCTTTGCATTTTTTCACACAAAACAAAATTGCTTTCAGTGTCGTCAACAACACATACCTTAAAGATATCATCATGTTATTACTATTTACTGGTATAAAAGCAAAAGCAAGCAATGCAAGAAGAGGCTCAAAAGCAGTTTGCCCAATATTTGTGCAAGCAATGTGCCTAAATACAATTAAGTTGTCTGAAGAATACCTCTTTCTTTTTGTCTTTTTTTCTCTTCACTTCATGAAATGGATCTAAAAAAGAACAACAAAGAGTGAGCAACATAAGAAAACCATTCATAGTAAAGCAAAAAAGAAAAACAAAACAGGCAAAAAGGTAGCAAAATTTATAAAGAAACGGAGCATGAACTCACTATAAAAATACGAAATAAAATAAGCGGCTTTAGTATTCAACACAACCTCCTGCTTAATAACAACAACATAGTAATGACACTCACCCACATACATTTTTCATCAATGTTTTACCACTTTATGAGTCTCGATAAAAAAAATCTGAAAAATGCATTTAAGTTAGGACTTCAAGCAGAGAAGGGTGGAAGGGCCTTCAGGCATATAATAGAGGTCCGAATAAAATAAACAAAGAAAAAAATCTTTGGTTCAAAAACTACTGTCAGAAATAACATGTATTGTGTGATCATCACTTTCAACAAATTTAAATAATTGGTCATGATAAGAATGAAGGGGTGAAATCTGCATTTCATTCTGAATTCCCCAGGTTGTACGTTTGGTTCATATTATTGAGAGGGATGGCAAGAGAATCTCAACCCAATGGTCAACACATAAAAGGCGGCCCCAGGAGACTCCAGTCAGTGTGGGGTCTGGGAAGAATCTCAAGATTTTCAAAAGAAGAGGTCGTCATTCCCATGTCCACTAAAACTAAATTTAAGAGCAGATGAGATGTGATAGCTAATTTATCCATCCACCGCAGGAACTCCAATCGACGAGCATACTTTTGGCAAAGTCTAGACATACTAAACTCAAACTGGTTGGCATTGCCTCTTCGAGTGAAAAAAGATAACAAATTTGTTGGATCTACAACTACCCAAATAACATTCCCTCGCCCCGCCCCTCTCTCCACTCGATACCATGAATTATCTGCGACACTTTCACTTTTTTCCCCTTGATAAAAACTATTACTAAATACATTCACAAATTAAACAAATGAGGACATGTCAAAAGACTCAAAACAATAAAAGAGATGAAGAAAAGTTGTCCTTATCATTTCCTACAACTGAGCACTATAAATTGACACAAAGACGACCACTAAACACTAACACCAATTACAGATCAAAACAAAGGAACAACCACATCCACTCGACATCAAAATGCACCCAAATGATTCCAAAAAATCACAATAGTCTATATTGTGATTTGAGTAACTTTCTGGTCAACTCATTTAATTGTTATCACCTCTTTACGCAAGCGTGAACTCAAGCTAAGCCTCACCTTAAAAAAAAACAAAGACAGCTAAATGTAAAAGAAGATTACTTTTTTTTTTTCAAATTACTTAAGTAGAAGAAATACAAAATTGATTTATTTATTATCCAAACAAGCTTATAGTTACCATAACATATCGTCAACACAAACACGACATTACAATTAGAAACCTAACCAGTCCCCACTCCCCACTACTCTAGAAGGAAACTATAAGATGTCACACTTTTATGCTTCGTAATATGTAGGGCAGTAAAATAATGCCATCTAAAAGGCTTCAGCACTCCACCATCCCCTCTATATTTTCTTATGGGTATGCATGCTTTTGAACAGTGTATGTTAATGACAGAAGAAAGGCCTTGACCAATACGGTTTTGGGGAGCAAAACCCAACCACCAACTGCGATGGAAAAACAGAAGGGGGAAAAAAATTAAAACAATCAAAGTGGGGAGTGTTTAAACAGACCTTGATTTAGCAATTTCTGAGTAGTTTCGTTGGGATCCATATTGCTCTCTTTAAGAGTCACATATATATCAGCATCAGCGTGATTTCCTACAATTTCTTTGATTGATTGAATGGTTTTCCTTATCTCAGCAGACAGAGTTTGTGCCCCACCTTCGATTCGCGTACCGGAGACCATCTCCAACCAAAACACTGAACACAAAATGTATAAAGATACAGATATATATAAATATAAATGTGTATATTGTAGGTAATAATGGACAATCAAACTCTAGAATAGCAATGGATGATGAAAAAAAATGGTTATTAATGGAAGAAAAGTAAATTGAGTGTTTTGCGTATGGTAGAGAGAGGATGAGAAACAGAGAACGGCGAAGCGGAGAAGAGAGTTCGAGGAGCGAGGGTTTTGAAAACACTTATCCCTGTGTTTTAATGATAAATGAAAAAGGTGGTTTTGAAAATTCCTAATGGTTTGCTGCGATTGCTTTACGTTTGACCTAATTTGCGTTAAATTGCCCATCTCTCCACTCCATATCAATCAGCCCGATATTTTTATGTAACTGATATGAGATTTTAATTTTGGGCTAATCTCAACTTGTATCATTAAAGATTATTCGAATTTTAATTTATACTCTTTGAATTTAAAAATATAAATTTTCACCCTAAAAGATATAAATATGTATCAATATACACTTGAAACTAACTGCCATTTATTTTGCCGATACAAAAATTTGGGTTAATTATAAATTATATCCTTCAAAATTTAGATATTTCACATTTATGATCCAAAAAAAATTTTATCTATTAATGTTCGTTAAATAGTTTTCAATTATATTATATTATAATATTTTCGTATCGCGTTCGAGTTCGAGTTAATAAAAAAATATTTTCATGTCAAAGCAATTGCGTTGTGTCTTATATTTCACATTTACGATAATTCATATAATATTTTTTAAAAATTAAAAAATACTATTTTTTTGTCTATAACACTTGTTAAATAACTATTTTTAAAAATAGTTATTTAACAAGTATTGTAGGTAAAAAATAGGTATTTTATAATTTTTTTTAAATTTTAAAAAATATTTTTTATTGACTCTAACAGGACACGAAGATGTTATGATACGATACAATTGAAAGCTATTTAACGAGCATTAATGGATGAAATTCTTTTTAGACCATAAATATAAAATATTTAAACTTGAAGGGTATAATTTATAATTAATCCAAATTTTTTTAACGGAAAAATAGACAAGAGTTAGCTCCTGGTACACATTGATACGAATTTATATATTTCAGGATGTAAATTAATATTTTTAAATTTTGAGGGTGTAAATTGAGATTTGAGTGATCTTTCGAGATGTAAGTTAAGATTAACCCTTTAATTTATTTATTTTTTAAATATACAATAAAATATATACAAATTTTAAACATATTTTTCAGAATTCCAGCCATTCACATTTAGTTGGGTTTGATGTTGAATCAAATTGACTAATGTGACCTTGCCCTTTCTTATGATTGGTTTTAGTACTGGTTCACTCTAGATAAAAATGTCCACTCATTTGTGTTTGCTTTGATGTAGATAATACTCATTTTTCAGATTGAAAATGTGTTTCACTCTATACAAAAGATGAAATAATTCGATTTTAGTGTGATACAAAATTTATACATTCTTCTCGAATATTAAATTGTAAAATAAATAAACAACAAAGGGAAAGGAACATTCCCATTACCCAACTAAAGTGAAAGAAAAGTCCCACTTCACACTCTCATTATTCGCCTTATATCCTTTCCTTAAGAAAAATAAATTAAAGTCGATTTTAGTCAATTAAATATTGCTAGTCATTCTTTACCAACTTTTTTTATTATTCAACTCGACTAAACTCGTTTATACTTATCACCAAGGACATGTATTTGGACTTTTTTCCGAGAGAGGCGAGTATGATTACTTATCGATGTTGTGTAGTAATGCATTATTCGTCTTATATCCTTTCCTTAAGAAAAATAAATTAAAGTCGATTTTAGTCAATTAAATATTAATAGTCATTCTTTACCAACTTTTTTTATTATTCAACTCGACTAAACTCGTTTATACTTATCACCAAGAACATTTATTTTGGACTTTTTTTCCAAGAGAGGCGAGTATGATTACTTATCGATGTTGTGAAGTAATGCATATATTCTTTGTACCCTTTTAAGATGTCATTTTTTTTTTGCCTTTTTTTTTTCGCCTTTTTGTGGTTATATCCTTCACTTTTGGATTAAAAAAATATGATTAATTATGTTGGAGGTCCCCAAAGTATGGGTTTTATCTCATTTTTGTCTTCAATATTTTAATTGCATCATTTTCGTCTCTGGAGTATTAAATATGTTTATATGTGGTCCCTCTAGCAGACAACGTCCAAATTATTAACGGTTTTTTTATCATAAACTTGGATAACTCTTGATCAAATTTCTATCCAATTTTTTGTCAAAAGGTTATCCAAATTACACAGTTTTAATTATGAGCTATTTAAATTTTGGTCAAATAGCTATTCATGTTACAAATTTTTTGTCAAGAGCTACCCAAATTTTAGTCAAGAACTATCCAAAATTTGGAAACGAGACCCCTCAAGCTCATCACGAAAAGATCTGGGAATGAGGCCCCTCAAACAGATGGCTCCATCGAGCCTCAACATTAATATAAGATTAATTGGCCAAATAACTGGATGGCTCCATTCTTGGATGGTTATTTGGATGATTAACTGGTGAATCCTGCAAACAGATGGCTCCATCAAGCCAAATAACCATCCAAGAATGACGCAGTTCTCAAAGAACCACGCAAAATATCCAAGGTCGTCATCAGTTGACTTTGGGTAAGATCCCGTTAGTCAACCAAGTTTCCCTACACAGCCTAAGAAAAGCTGAAATGAGCAAGACCACTCAGCGAAGTTACGGCCATTCAACAACTGTGTCGTAACTTTTCTGAGAGATCATGTCCGACATTGCTGGTAATGCAACTGTGCCAGTAGGTACTGTATACTTGTCAAACATAAAAGTGGAAGTACTAATAGATGTCTCAACAGTAGAGGTGTCAACAGTAGGAGTCTTAAGTCCCTCAGTAGTAGCCATATTATTAACAATACTAAGGCACCCGTGACAGAAAAACAACACTAAAATAAATAGAGGGATAAAATAAGGGAGAATAATATACCTCAAGTCGAACAATAACGACAGATAAAGAAGGTCCAGAAAGCTCCCAAATAATCAGGTCACGGTGCCCAAAAATCCAGAAAATATATAAGTGATCTACTACATCAAAAACAGATCAACGGCGAAGAGGATCTGATCCCTCCTAAAAAGTCTTAGATACTGCAACCTAGGAAAAAAAAAGGTGGCGCGAAAAGATGGCGGCACTGTGACGAAGAGTGCGAAGGACGAAACTACAACGAAAAACGCGACCCATGAGGGTCAGTGGGTACTGTGTTGGGTTTGGGGCTGGTCTGGGTTGGGTTGGGCAGTGGGTCGCTGGGTTCTGGTTCTGATGACTGGCTGTCGCTAGTTGGGTTCGATGGGTGGGCGGTCTGGTTCAAGGTATGCTGGTCGGCGGAGTATGCTGGTCGGTGGAGTGGGTCGGTCGCTGGTGGAGTATGCTGGTAGGAGGTTTATGTGGGTAGGTGATTTATTGGGTCGGTGGTTTGTGGCTATCGGTGGTATATGTGGGTAGGTGGTTTATATGGTTTGCTGGTTGCTGATCGCCGGTGAGGACGATGGAGAAGGTTAGGGTTAGGGTTAGGGTATGACTCTGATACCAACTTGAAATAAACGTGAGAGAAAATGGATATTCAAACTAAGAGTAGAGTCCCGTATATATAGTCAAATAATAGTACAAAGTGACCTAAACATCCTTGTGGTTAGGGATGGCAGTGGACCGGGGAAAAACGGGTATTCGTCCAAACCCGCCCCTTTTGGACCGGGGATGGACTATACGTATTGGACGGTGGACGTATACGGGGATACCCGTATAAACCCGTGCGGGGATGGAGGCGGGGATGGACTTACCCTTACCCCCGCCCCGTCCCCGCCCCGCCCCCGTTACCCGTTAAATATATATATATATATATATATATATATATATATATATATATATATATACTCCCAGTTAGTTAAAGGCTTGCCCTAATTTATTCACCTGTTCCTCAATCTGCCTTCAGCCACCCGCTTCCACATATCTCTCTCTCTCTCTCACGCGCACACAGTGAACACCCATCGCTGCACTGCACTCAGCAGCTCCTCACAGTCACAACCGTTGGTTCTGTTCTGCTCATCAGACACCCATCAGGCCATCACGCACACACAGTGAACCAAGCTTTGCGAAGGTGAGTACTCAAGCTTTCCCATCAGGCCATCTACTCTCTCTCTCCGATTTGATGAATTTTCCTAAGCGTAGAAGGCTGGCTCTGTATTTGTAGCTCGGTCAAGGCATGAATTGTGTTCTTTATTTGGATTGATTTGCAAAATTGATTTCGCCTGATTTATTATTAGACATCTTAGGGGTTTAATTGGATATGGGTTTTATATTTCATAATCCTTTTTGTTGAACATTGTTTGAAGTATGGTGGAGATGGTTGCTTGATAATAAATTATATTGAATGCTATCACCCTGTAATGGTTGATGACTTCAAATGTTATTTATTACTAGATTGAAGTTATATAAGATCTTTGTTGTTCCAAATGTAATCATAGGAGAGTTATTATACTTCTCACGACCTTTTTGTGTTAAGGTTTTCTAAGTTTGATTGCTCTTGGTAGACTTGGAACTTTTACCGGACATTTTGTGCTCATAATTTTTATCTTGTTACAGCAACCGCGGGCACAAACAAGGCTGCCTCTAGCAGTACTTCGCTGAACACAAGGAAGCTTGACGAGGACACTGAGAATCTTGCTCGTGAGTGCTCATCCTTAAATCTAATTGTCTGCTTGTGGTTTTTCTTGTATGTCGTATACAAAATCTCCTTCTTGATTATAGCTCCTGTAGAATTGCAAGCCTCACCCTAGTTATATGTTTGATATTTTTGTTTGTCTTTCTATTGTGATGCAAACTCATTTATCCTAAGTATGTCCTTGTTGGTAGTTTGCAAGTAATTGCCATCATGTCAAACTGGATTATTTGCTCTGTCAAATGTATATAGTATATCCCATTGATTATTTATAATATATACTTACTTGATTATTTATTTGAAAGAGAGAGGGGTTCGTGATTATTTATTTACATGTAGTTGATTACAAACAATAGAAGGAGAAGAAGTGAGAAATAATATGTCAACTCCTGAAGGCTTGGACTTGGGCTTGGGCTTGGGCTTGGGCAGGTACGGGGGAAGCGGGGACGGGGATGGGGATTAGAAATTTACCCGCGGACGGGGATGGGGATGAAAACAATACCCGCTAACGGGGGTGGACCGGGGATGGACGGAATTTTGTTAAGCGGGTACGGGGATGGAGACTATACCCCCCGCCCCCGCTTCGGTCCACTGACATCCCTACTTGTGGTCTAGGCAAAATATAAAAGTCACAGTAAGGATAAAAAAAGAAAAAGAATAAACTAGGAAAAACCCTAATAAACTAGACTATACTCCAACAAAAAGAAAGAATATGAAAAGGCTAGATATGTGTAATATTAATGAAGTTTTATTAATATTAATTAAAAGTTTAACATCAATCAAGTCTTATTAATACGAGTTCAAAATTAAATAAGGCTAGTACCGTCTTTATATATTATTTTAGGGTTAAAATTATCAATCAAAATTTTTTCTTGATAATATACTTTTATTAATAGTATAGATAATCGAATAAAACCCAAATTCGGTAGCAACAATGCCAGAGCCCAAATTGGTGTTTATTTGGGTTGTGCCAGGAGATTTAATTGTTAAAAGACTAGGAAGAGAAAGGGGGTGTTGTACAAAGACCGATTAGTTTTATAAATAAGGAATTAGTTATGCTGCAGCCAAGAGTTGAGAACAAAGTTGGGTTTAAAATATTATTTTTGTTCACATTGTATTTCCAGCTACATAGGAGTCTTCTTGTCCTAACTTGGCAGAAGTTATGGATTTTTATGTAAATTTGGAAAGAGCAATGTTATAATTGAAGGGATAATTCAAGTGATAACAGGAACGAGTTATAAATTTAGACGTCATAAAATTGAACTTTGATAATCTCTTGGGGTTAGGTCATGAGGGATTAGTCTAGGTGCGAACAAGCTAGCCCGGACACTCTCGACTGTAAAACCGAAAAAAAAAAAGCAATATTATTTAGATATAATTTAGGAAAAATTTCATCCACACCCCCTCTAATTAGGTCTAAATTCAATGACACCCCCTCCCGATTCTAAAACTTCACTGCACTCCCTTCTGATTTATACTTTCAAATCAAAGACACCCCCTTAACGGTAATTTTTAACAGTGTCGGTACAAAAAGTAAAGGTTTGCCTTTAAATTTTTTGAAAATGTCAAAACTACCCTTCATCGGGTAATGACATATTTATCCTTTCTTTTCTCGAATAACATTCCAGTCATCTCTTCTCACTCTCCTTTCAAGACATTCTTCTGGGTTGAGAGCTCCTGTGAAGGCGAAGAAGAAGCTGTTAAGGCCTCAAAGTTCTTGGTATGAGAATTAGGTCTCAAAGTTCTTCCGAATGCAGGCAATGGGGGTAAAAACGAAGAAAGCCCTAAAGCATGTTAAGGTCTTGACTGAATTGGGTCTTCACCTTGTTGGTTCTGATGCTTTTCATTCACCATAGCCATGTACTGAAATTAATTAACAAAAAAAATATGACAACCGAATGAAGAGCCAAAATTACACAATCATTAAATTTTTTTTTAAAGAAATCAAAATTTATTTCATTTTTCAAAAAAAAAATTACAAGAAGCAAATTATTCAGTTCACATTACAAAGAATCAAAAAAGACAATTTTCGTTCTGATTCCTTGCTGTTCAGCAACAATAGCTTCGCTTGCAGAGGGATACACAGATCCTAGAAAAAGATAGAGGAAAGCCATCCCAATAATATTCACAATCTCAATTCACAAACCCACAATCTCAATATCACAAACCCACAATACTCAATATCACAATCCCACAATACTCAATGTTTGCTACAGAATATGAAGATATTTTTGGAGGTCCAATTGTCATACCAAACTACCCAATTTGGCAGAGAAATTAAGGAAAATTTCACAGAGAGAGATAGAGAGAGGGAATACCGACTTACTGAGTGATCGATGGACCGTTGAAGGCTTGAAGTGTTTTAGTGGTCGCCTGAGTTGAAGGCTTGAAGCTTCTCATCGATTCAGTCAGAGACATTGATTGAGTGAAAGGGTTCGAGCTTCCCTGGGCTTCTGTTCCTCGCCTGAGAGTTGAGTGGTCGCCTGAGTGCTCACATGAGTGATGAGTGATGGCCTGAGTGGTCACCTGAGTGGTGAGTGGTGGCCTGAGTGGCCACTAATCTGCGAAGTGTGAAAATGGGGTGGGAATCTGCAATTGATTTAGGGCAAAAATGGCCCAAAAAAGGATTTTTTTTATAAATATAAATTTGGGAAAATAATCTCCCAAATTTGAACTTCCATGAAGTTTGGCCTCAAGTCCACCGTCATGGGCTTCTCTCTAGAGTTTTGGTACAGTGCCTTCATCATCCAATTGACTTCATCTGCCCAGATACTCGAAAACATGGCTAGACGTTTTGGGGAGAAAATTTTTGCAACTGTGAGGCGCCTTAGGTTTCGCCAGTGATCGCCATAGGAAGAGAAACCCATTGTGGTGTTGTTGTAATTGGTGTTGTTCTACAGGTGTTCCTGCAACAGACGATTAACCATGGAATGCACAAAGACAACATAGGCTGTGTTAAGTTTAATAAATAGGTGGGGTTAATTAAACCAAACTATAGTTAGAAGTATAGGTTAAATAGGTATACATACAAAGTACGTATAAAATACTTAAGGTTATTTTTGTAAATCAACTCTAGCCAATAACGCCGTTACCAGACAAAGCCTGACAGGGGGTGACAGTGAAGTTTCAAAATCGAGAGGGGGTGTCATTGAATTTAGGCCTAATTAGATGGGGTGTGGATGGAATTTTTCCTATAATTTATTAATTTAATTTACTATAATTATTGAATTGACTGTAGGTTCCATCAAACATTAGAATTTGATGTTAATCTAAGTATTACAATAAAACCACACTATTAGGTTGATAAATTAGATCAAATTTTTAGATCTAAATAGTATTACTCGTTTACAACACAACTTTGCACCCAATTTGAGAATGATGTGCATTATTTTGCTACTAGGTACCCCGTGAATGCAAGACCAAGTTGGCTCGTTTGGTAGACGTATTATCAGGGGATTAAATATTGGATTGCACTATTTTTTATTTAATTGGGTCTATTACTTTATTTGGTTAGCAAATTTGATACCGTATTAATTTTAAAATCGTATACTTATCGTATATTTTTTGTATGATATACCTGTATTATAGGAGTATTTTAATACCACAAAGAGAGATGATATTATAATCCAACCCCAACTGATAAAATCAAGTTGTCATCAATATAACAAACACTGATTGAGGATATTTTTGTTAATTTAACATTAATACGATGAAATAATTATCTAACCAAACAACCGATTAGATTAAATAACTGTTATCCAACGTTTATGTTGTGTATTGTTAAACACTAGATAAAATTACATATTATTATAATAGTTTATTTAATCTTGTCTTTTGTCCATCTGTATTGTATTAGACTGTATTACTTTATCTAATCCATCAATTTTTAATACGGCAACCAAACAAGCCTAGTGTGTACACTTTTTTCTTTTTCTGCGATTAAAATATTAGAAAGTTGATAAATTTGTAGAAGATGACAATCTCACAAGACATGTCTCATTTGTGACTATCAAATTTTGGAGCATGCACCAAGGCTTTTTTATTTGCTTAGTTGATTTGGATTTTTATTATATTAGCTGATACACATGTGCAACACACATGAACCATTTTAACTATGAAATAATATACATTGAGACCATGAGTTGAAATGAGACATAATAAACATAATATGAAACAAAAATTCCTATAAAAGAAAGGTTTGTTGTGAAGTGGAAAACAAAAATAATTAGAGTAACCAATTTACTTTCCTTGACTTAGCTAGGTTTTTTAAATGGGACCCATTCATCCAACTGTCTCCCTTCATTTGAAATGCAAATTTGAGTTATAAATTTGGGATACATAGTATTTCCTTCTTTTTTTTTTTTTAAGTATTATGCAATAGCATAGCAACATATTAATTACATCCTAATACGCAAATTTAAAGCAAAAAATTAATAATCTCCAAACAACAAAGAAGAAAACCCATTGATAAGCAACAACTATGTATGTACCAAGTAAATTCAAATCCTGAAAAATTAATTGATTAGATGCCCCAATTACGTCGTGTAAACTATCCTACTATGAAATGAAATCAATTCAGGCAAGCATAAGAACACATCGGATGACGTATTCCAAAAAATTACATGAACTCACATCTAGGAAAAACTATTTTTCACCAATCGTCGCAAGGTATCATTTACCAACTTACTATCAACCAAGAAGCACAAGTATCCATCAAATGATGGCTCACATTTCAAGTGTGCACAGATAGACCAGTGTGAGTGAGAGAGACTAAGAGAGAGGGAGACGGGGTGAAGCGTATGAAGTGAACCGTAAGAGTCATGAGAGCTATTGGAATAGGTTTCTAACTACTTTGTTAAATAGCTTGTGGAGAAAGATAGAATATGGAAGATCTAAAACTCTTCAAATTCCAAATTATAGCTGATACATCCACTGTTAAAGCATTAATTCATGGGATTTATGGGTGCACACATTAACGGATTTGACAGAGACATTAAAAGCATGTTGTAAATGAGTGTGACTTGGAAAGTAGGCAGTAGAGATGGAAAGCTGAACTATTTACTCATGTTGGAAGAGCCACGCTAATCAAATCTACTACTTTGACTATGCCATGCAATCCTTTCTTCTACCAAAAACCACATGCCAGCCATTAGACAAGAGAATCAGATCTTTCTACAAGGGGCAAACTGAAGACAAAAACGATTATGTGCATCAAGTCATGGGTTTTATCTTCAGGGTGAAGATAGTGGGTGGACTTGGATTCAGGAAAGTCCATGACATGAATGTAGTCCTTATGGCCAAATTGGGGTGGCAGTTGGAATTATCGTAGCAAAAACTATGGACTGCTCAACTAGAGAGAAAATATTAATCCATACATTCCTTTTTCCAAGTTGAAAAGAAGAGCACAGACTCTTGAATATGGAAAGAGATCCTTGAATGTAGACCCACTATAGAGAAGGGTGTCTGTTCATTGTTGAAAAGGGGCATAAGATCAATATTTGGACTGATCCATGGATACCCAATCTTCTACATTTCAAGCCTCAACTGCCTACCAAGTATAGTTGTTGAGCTAATCAACATAGAGAGCAATGCTTGGAAAGCAAAGTTACTTTATACTCTGTTCAATCTTCTGACATTACAAACCATCCTTAAAATCAAGCTGCCCTTATATCCCGGTGAAGATCACATGACCTTGATTCTTGCTGCATCTGGTTCTTTCACCACCAAATCACCATATTCCATCCAAAGAACATATTAGGGTACAAACAGCTGCTATCAAAAGAAGTAGTGCAGATTGTAGTAAACTTTGAAAATCTCTTATCCATCAAAGGCACAAAATGATCCTATGGAGAACAGGAATAGAAAGTATACCAACCAAAGAATTGTTGGCCACCAGATTTCCTATACTAGACCCTCTGTGCCCCTCGCAAACAAGCCCCATAATCAGATACACTTGTTATTCTAGTTCAATGCAGCTCAAATGATATGGTTCTACAAATGAGGCTTCAGAACATAACCATTCTCAAATTATAAAATGCAAGATTGGTTGCATAATATCCTTAATCTCACCCTGGCTTTTGGACCAAGCAGTCCACATCACAATTAGTTTCTCCTATTTTGCTGCAGTATTAATATTAACCTTATGGAGTTGGAGGAATTAGGTGTTATAGAGATGCCAAACCTGATCACATGATGATAATATAGGATGTTATGAATGCTTTCAATGAATTCCGAATGTGAGGGAAGTGCCTACTCACTTATAGCATATCATCAAGAATCATGGTTTGGATGGTTGAATCAAGCCTCAGGGAGACATAATCAAAATAAATGTGGATGATCTATCGGAAATGAGGCTTATGCCAATCAACAATAGCTAGAGATGAGCAAGGTAAGGTTCTGGGAGCAATTGTATGACTAGACCAAGAAGAAGATTTATTAATTATGGAAGCCATAGCAGCCAGAAAAACAATCACCTAGGCACACTCAAAGGGATGAAGCTATGTCACAATTAGGTATTCACAAATTTTGGTCTTTGCTACTATGTTCCTCCATTTCAAAGTCCCTTGGTCCATAAAAACTATCATCAAGGATATTTGGAATTTACTAAACCAGCATCCAGACTGATATTTGATACATGCATAAAGGGATACAAACAAAGCAACCCACATACTTGCCAAATGAGGACTCTCCACAAAGCTTTTCAGGATGCACGTGAGGAGAAAACTACATTTGTTCTCCATTAACATTTTCCAGAACCTCCACTTCCTTCCTCTATAACTACATTTGTTTTCCTGGCTCCCTTTATAAAAGAAGACATTCCTGCCTTTAAGGCTACTTACATCATCCTAGATGACATGGAGATGAAGCTTGCCAGGGTAGACGAGGCCTTATCAATTCTAGGGAGTCTATCCCTTTCTATACGATCTCCATCACCGAAAGTCAAGTTCGCTTCCTTCTTCATCCCCTTATTCTCAGGGTACTCTCTGTCTTTAGACTTTCTCCCCTTTAATGTTGTCATGATTTCTTTTGAATAGTGATGAGAGTTGTGGCTTTGAATAATCTCCTTGGCACCAATCTTGGTATCTGGGAGATCTTTTACTGCTATACTATCAAGCCTGCTGGTGATAACAATTATTCACTCACCTTCCTGATTCCAACAAGAACTATAAAAAGAACACAGTATTTGTGTCTGGAAACTGGGAGCACAAAGCTAGGAAAATGCCTAACTATCGATGCCTATATGAGAGTCTTGCTCCAGGTATACCCTCAGATGTTTTACATTTTTTTAGAACACTTAGCAAAGTCTTCTAATTTGCCTTCTTTTTCAACACTGAGCAGGGGAAGATGTGAATAAGAAGGTGTGGTCTTTCAAGGAGACCCTGTTTTGCTGAGCTGCACACCAGCTGCTTGGTTATACTCCCATGTACTATTCCTTCATAGTTGTTCCAAACAGGCCCAATGCTACCAGATGAGGTTCTGATCACTGCTCTTGTTGCCGATCAATCTGAAGCAGCAGATGCCCCAAGCAATGATACTCCTGGGGCTGTTACTGTCACTTTCCTCAAAACTTAGACCTCTCTTAAGTTTGCAAAACAGCAAATGCATGCTGCTAAGAAGAGCAAAGTCCTGGAAACCAACAAATCTGATCAAGGCGATGAAATGATTTCTCCTTTTCGCCCCATTTTGAAGGCCAAGGGAAGAGAAATTACTATGAAAGATTCAGCTATGACTGATGTGAATGTTGTTGTTAACATTGCCAGGGGAGTGATCCTTCCTCTCGATCTGGCTGCCAATGAATGATGACTAGATTTCGCGAAGTGCCCTTCAGTCGATAGTGCTTGTAATTCTCATCTTTTCTTCTGTGGCTTGATGTTTTTCGCAAATTTTTCTAAGTGTTTTTGTTGTAGGGTCTTCAACGGGTCCATGAAGTTTGTGCTCATATTGATCGAAAGGACAAGGCAATGAAAAAGGTCGTCTATGATCGCATGACTGCACTGGAGAAGAACAAGCTACTGGACGCCGAATTTTCCAAGTTTTGTGAAGAGATCCTGATTCTCCAAGCTCAAAATGACCATTGTGGAAGAAGGGAGGGACTGTTTGAATACTTCTAATGAAGAATTGAAGTCCTTAGAAGCCGAGGCCTGCTCTCTTAGACCCAAGAATATCATGATGTCCTTCTTAAAGAATTTGAAAGTTTTAAAGCTGATTCCAAGGCCAAAGAAGATGCAGCCTCCGAGGATGGGATGGAGAAGGCCGAGGAAGAGCTCGCCCAACAAGTTACCCAGATTGAGCAAGTAAACTTCAAGAAGGGTTGGGATGAAGCTTTAAGGGCTGCCGTCATTCTCCCTGATAGAGTTATATATATATATATATTTTTTTTTTTTTTGTAGTGAAACTCAATTTATTATTTAATAATTTTTTTTTATTTTTTATTGAGAATATGTATGGGTAAAATGTTTACATTATATTAAATACTAGTAAATACTCGTGCCTGAAGACACTGTGTAACTAATAAAAAATTTGCAAGCAATCATTCATTCTTGAAGACACTATATAATACAAAAAACCGTCCATCAAAAAATTTGAGAAAAAAATCGCCAATCAATATGTGTCCAACATAACGCAAACTTGTGATTTAAAAAATTGAAAAAAAAAAAGCCCTGATCAATATAAGTTGACTATCATTTTTAATGTTTGTTGATTCAACATCCACAATGTTCATTGAAATTTCTCTTCATTGAACTTTGTCTTCATCACTTTCATGAATGTTTTTGTGTCAATACATATGCGTAATCGCAAATTGGGAGAATCTTCAACAACCTAGTTTTACAAAAACAAGAAAAAGAAATCTTAGTAGAATATATTATCCTTAAAATAAATACAATTTTTTGCAATAGTATAATGA